>BSBM01000437.1:8157500-10765000 GCA_027924585.1 Larix kaempferi
ACTCATTGATTTATTGGACACAAAATCACCCTTGGAATCTAACAAACATCTTTAGTGGTCTTGGAACCTAGTGGATACATTCAATCTACCAGTTTCCATTGCAAGTGGAAATCATTTCTATAGGTATGGTGAATTGTAAATAATTCTTTTCATTCACAAGATTTGAGATTCTCCCATGCCTTTTTGTTTTTATCATATTCCTACAGCAATATCCATGCATAGACAACAATGAATTTGACAAAAAGAATTCCCAAGTTCACATCTAAAAAACTCATATGAACACTAGACAAGATGAAGTATGCAACCTCCTCATTGTGTAATTAGTTCCCAAGTTAATTTTCTTCTTTTCACATCATATTATGCCAGCAAAAAATATTACACACTCATTAAACATGACTAAAAATATCACTTCAACTCATCCACAAAACCTCAACTCTCTCATATCTTACTCAATACCATTTTATGGAAGAACGATATCTGTAAGTATATGCACCTTTCCTTTCTCTATGAATCCAAATATGATAATATTCATCCATATTTACCATCCTTACAATATCCCCTCACCTTTAATAATGATTTTTTTTCCAAAAACCAATACTTTCCCACTTCATGCTCTATCCAACATTATCATTGGTATAGTCCCTAGTTCCCCACTTTCCATCACCTCCCTACCCTAGATATTGCACATTGAAAGGTCAAATTATATCCCCCCTAATCACCCTTCCCAAGACGATGATCCTTGTTAGAAACCTTTTCATCCTCCTTAAGGTTTTACACAATACAAAGTATACATTCATTCTATTGTGATGCATTGTTGAATTCAACCATGGGTATTTTAAACTCAAAATCACATTCTATCATCTCAAGGTTTATAAATAAGTAAACAGTTTGTTGATGTTTCTTTAACTCCTTAAGGTGTTGTATAACCTAGTAATTTATGATGGTAAAGGACATTGCCTCAAATGGAAGGATATACCATTCCATTATGAAGACAAAGCAATCAAACTAGGTGCAAAATTTAGAATTGATAACATTAAAGGAGAAAGCAAAAAATGCAACTAATTAAGGTGAAAAATATGATGTAAACCAATAAGAATTCCTTGGGGGAATTTGCAACCTCCTCATTGTGTAATTAGTAAACTTATTCTCTTTACCTTATTTGATGTAGAAAAACTATCAAACTATTCCCAAGGCATCTCTAGCCATCTCTGTTGTAGGGTGTTACTACCATAATTTTTATGAATTCATGCCTAAGAAAGACTCTATTTTCTCCACTCTACACTTAACCAACGATATTCTATATTGATTGGAATTGTAAGGGATAATGATGTTTATTCGAACACAAATAAACCAACATAGTCTGTAGTTGTATGTGTTAATTTGTAAAGTGGTAAGTTATGTTGGAATGTGTCAAGTTCATTGTATAATGGCACTAATTTCTTATTTGTTGTTTCTTTTGCAAGGGTAGGCCTGATAGTTTTGTTAAAGAGACTTTTGCAGATGGTAAACTCACGCAACGCAACAAAAAAATATAGAAGGAATCTGCCCATTGAAAAGGTCAATGAATTAAGAGAAAAGGCCAGGTTGGGAATGGAAAGATTGAGACATGGTCCTATCATTGCCCCAGATCCTGCCAATGATCCTAACACAGTTGTTAACATGACAAATTCTTGTTCAGAACCACAGGTAAAGCGGTCGCTTCCAACGGACCCAACTCAAATTCCAACATCAACACAATCTCCAACCAACAATCCATCAACGAGTCATGCTGAAGTTCCTCACGACACGGGAATTTTGGGAGATGCTGCATGTGTAGAGATGGACATACAAGCCTTGCTTAATTTGCAATATCCCCAAGAAGACCACAACCATGTCGACCACGCTCCCATTATGGCCCAATCTGTGAATGAAGCACCACAACAAACAAGCTCTAGTATTCATCTCTCATGTCCACCCTCCCTACCTCGACTGTCCATTGCAAGAAGAAGAACTCCTAGACATATTCATGTGGATGAAAGTGCTATGTCGGGGCTTGAAGATAAGTTGCCAAAACGCACTATCGAATGGCAATGCAACAAAATTGTCAAGGAATATTTTGAATCCAAAGGTGATGCAGGTAAATGCCAATTATTGCTATGTTTGTTAAAATCACATTGTTTAGATGTTGTTAGGAGAATTTTCGGCATAAAGATAGTTAAAAGTTCAGAGGCTACCAATCATATTGTTAAAAATATCCAATCTGCATTTAATGCGATTGGGAAGACGTCTCGTACAAAATATCTTTGTGCGGCTCGTCGTGTTTTAGCGGAATCATTTGTAAGCAAGTCCACAAGCCAACATCGCCTGCTATCACACACTTCTGACATACTCAAATTAAATAGGAAAACTATTAAAAGGTACTCTGTTATAAGAGAAAATATTGACACTTCGGGTGGAAACGATTGTTGGGATTTTGTTGGTAGGTTGCCTCGTGCAGATAGGAAGCTAATTGATGTTGTTAAGGAGTTAGTACAAATGTTTTGGCATGATCATACTAGACCTTCATCAAACCAAAGAGATGTGCTAAAGCTAAGAAAAGGTTCTACTGAACGTGATCCCCATGTTAAACACTTCCTTGACACCACACAGACTGAACTCTATGAGAGATTAAGGAATGAGCACACACAATTGAACCTGGGCCAAAGGTCCTTTGAGAAATGCAAACCATGGTATGTTCGTATATGCATTGATCGGAACACCTGTTTTTGTAGATACCACGTAGAATATGAATATTATTATGACACATATAAACATATATTTTGTGATTTCCATACTAACATTGTGCAGGGCTGCAATGAATCCATACTACCACCAAATGCATCAAGAGACTTTATCCACAACATCATGTGTCCAAGGCCCAAAGGACAAAAATATTATGAAAAATCGTGTCTATATGGGACATGTTCTAGGTGCAATGGGTTTTCTCTTTTGAACCGTTGCATCCATGAAAGCAAGGAGCACGAATTTGGCAGGATGGGCGTGGATATGCAGAGCTTTAAGTACGTAACCTATCAATTAGACAGTGCCAGGGAAAGTAAAAAGATTGCATTAGTGAAGTCACAGGTACAAATGAATATTGCATATTTTCATATTACACGTTCAATTTATGACATATACATTTTTCCAAATGCCACATTGTAATATTTCCCTTGTTTTCATGGTAACGGGTACCAGTATGTGACTTCTTGACGGAGTTCTACGAGAAAACAGAGAAGTATTTTCAACATGTGCATGTAGCGCGATGGAAAGATGAATAGTATAGAAAATGCAGGGACACATTTCCTGTTGGAACCATCGTGTCAATTGTGGATTTTGCAGAAAATTACACCCTTCAGCGACAAAATGAAATCCAAAGTCAATACTACAATTCAGACCAATCAACATCATGGTACATATTATGTATAGCCATGGGCCAGAGAGCAGCAATGACAAGACGATTATACTGAAGGAGACAAACTTTTACATAAGTGATGATAGAGCCCATGATCTGCATTATGTGCAACATTGTTTTCGAATTTTCTATGATCAATTGAAGGAGAGAGATATACAGATGGATCAGCATTGGATATGGTCGGATGGTTGTGTGGGCCAGTTCAAAAATGCCCGAGTATTCCATTGGATGAGTATTTTGCATAAGACTTATAATGTGTCGCATATCTGGCACTATTTTGAGACCGGGCATAGCAAACGTGAGCATAATTGGGCCGGTGCATGCATCAAGACCGCACTACAAAGGGAAGAGATGAGGTTTGACAGGGAACCTCATATCCGAGATGCAGAATCCATAGTTCAATGGTGCTTTGCAACAATGTCAGACCGAGCAAGAGATCAACAACCATCATCAGTGGCAGGACGTGTGGTAAGAATTTTTTGGTGAGTGGTTGACACCTATGGGGATTGGTGTCTCTAGTAGGTTTGTACCTACAAATATTTGTAACAATAGGTTGGTTCCTACAAAGAGTTATAAAGAGAATTTTTGTGGTTTTCTCTCGGAAGGGTTTCCACGTAAATCTTGTGTTCCATGTTTTGAAGTTAATAGATCTCATATGTGATTTTTTTCTTATGGTTGATGAATTTTTGGAAAAATAAAAAATTTCTTATAGTAATTCACCCCCCTTCTCTCAGTATAAATGTGTGCTCAACAATTAGTATCATAGTAGGTTCCTTTATAAATAGTCTAACCGTTGGAAGGTAGATTTTGGGAGCACACATAGTCGGCCAGGAAGGTTTATCCAAAAACAAGGATATGTTGTTTGATGGAACAAACTATGCCTTCTGGAACGTAAGGACGTGAACCTATTTAATGGCTCCTAGTTTTAATATTTGGAAGTGAATCAAGACTAGTTATACAACCCCAACAATTCCACCAACAAATGCGATCGAGAAGAAGTCTAATGAAAACAATGCAAAAGCCATTAATGCCATCCTGTGCAGTCTATCAAAATCTGAGTGTTTTAAGGTGATGCATTGTAAATTTACAAAATAAATTTGGGACAAGCTTCAAAATATCTATGAAGGAAATGACAAGGTTAAGAAGACAAAGCTCCAAACTCATAGCAGTCAGTTCGAGAGTTTGAAAACGAAAGACAAAGAAAATGTTATAGCCTATATCCTCTGTGTGGATGAAATTGTCAACGCCATGAGAGGACTTGGTGAAAAGGTTGAAGAACTAATGATTATACAAAAGGTATTAAGTAACTCTCCTTAATATTTAATCCCAAAGTCTCCACTATTGAAGAAATGAAGGATCTTGATAAATTAGCAGTCGATGAATCACATGGGATTATCACTTCATATGAAATGAGGACTAAAACATAAAATACATCAAAGAGATAAGCATCTTTCAAAGTCTCAAAGAAGATGAAGAACAAAGAACACAATTTAAGTGATTGTTCCAGCTATGAGTCAGACGAAGAGAAAGCACACTTTGCGATAAGACTAAGAAATGATTTGGAAAATACAAAGGTAAGTTTCCCTTTAAATGATTTTATTGTGGAAAAGTGAGACATTTTGTTTCTAAGTGTCCATATGCTAAAAATGAAATTAGTGATGATAAAGAAGACCATAACATAAATAAAGGGAAAAAAACGTCATCAAGATAACCACAAACAAGACAAGCATGAAAATAATAAGAACTCTTATAAGTAGAAGAAGAGTCTCTACTCAAAAGGGGTCAATGACTCATCTGAAGAGAGTAGTGAAAGAATTTTTTATAATTATAGAGAAGAAACTCTCTTTATTGAAATAAAGACCAAGATTGATGAAAACAAAGAGAAAGAAAAGACATATTCAAAAGAAGAGGAAAATTCTGAAACAAATGGGGAAGTGGACCTTGAATAAGAACTCATGTGTGCCTTAAGTGAAATAAAGAATCTTAGGAAGCAAATTGAAACAAAAGGAGCAATTGAATAAATATGAAGAAGAGGAACGTGATTCAAAAGCCAAAATGTCACAAAGCCTTGAATAAAAATAAAATATTATAATGAACCTAAAGGTTCAATTAGAAGAAGCCAGAAAGACAGAAGAAGTGGTGAGGATCCAACTAAAGGAAAAGGAAGACAATTGCGAAAGGCTAGAATTTGAAATTGTTTCCTTAAGAAAGGAACTAGAGACAACAACTATTAAGTTGAATAGAATATTGAAGTTTGAAAATACTACTAAAACCTTATATAATATCATCAATTTTCAAAGTATCCATTCATTAAGATAGGTCTTGGATATGATGTTGTTGCCACCCTATATACACCTAACTTTGCTACAACTAGGGAATTTTTATTTGTTGCAGCTGGATTTTAGACTAGTTTTCTAGAAGAGAAACCTACTATCGATTGTGGAACATATTGATGAGTTTCCTATTCCTAACATGTCGGAATTTGAGCATGTTGTTACATATGACATTGTTGTCTATATGCTAGGTTTTTCTACTCATGTAAGTGAAATTGAACATTAGCCTACTTGATCTTATCATCCAACACAAAAATCTGTGCCCTATCATCATCCTCACCATAAAAGTTGAAGGAATGGAAATCATGCTTTTAGATCTTGGCAGAAGAGACATGAAAGACAAAATTATCGACCAGTGTTGACTGCCAAGATAGATTGTGGTTGGATTGATGGATGGTTGTGGAATCATTTAACAATATGTTTGAGGAATCCATATTGTTTTGTATCGTAGACTGCATAGTCATGCAATGTTCATCTTACTTATTGGGGATTTCCTTGGAATTCGTCGATAGAGGATTGGCATGACATGACAACTGGATGGAGTTTCGATTGAGTATCTATTGACATGAATATTTGATGAGAACTATTGCTGGTACTTAATTCTTCAATGGGGAAATACTTGAAGTTGTTGATACGTGATCCCAATTGATGTCTTATTGTTTCTTGTTAAATCAAATTGGATTTGTTGAGACCAACCAAAGCATGTTCGACTGTTGTTGGAGATGTACTACTACCTATGTTTGATACAAACACTATCTAGATTAACAAAGATTGATTATATTGGTTTGTTGTTGACAATATTGTCTACATCAAGCCAGTAAATTGATTGTTTTGATTTATGTAGATGACATTATTTTTGGAGGCATCATGAAAAAAATGTGCCAAGAGTTTGGAATAGAAATGCAAAAGGAATTTGAGATGTCTATGCTTGGTGAATTGTCATTCCTTCTCGATTTACAGATTTCGCAGTTCGATAAAGGCATATTCATTTCACAAACCAAGTATATCAAGGACATGTTGAAGAAGTTCAAAATGGAAGATTGTGCACTAGTTAGCACACACCCATGGTCACAGGTTGTAAATTGAGCAAATATGATGAATCTCATGAAGCAAATCAAACATTGTATAGGTCAATGACTAGCATCCTACAATATGAGACAACATGAAGGTCAAAGATTATGAAACTAGTAGGATTGGTTGCATAGTTTCAAGATGCACCAAAAGAAACACATGTGCAAAGTGAAAATAATATTCAAATATCTAAAGGGCACCTTGGACTTCGACTTGTGGTATTCAAGAGGTGAATATTTTACTATAATAGCATATACATATGCAGATTGGGCATGGAGTGTTGATAATAGGAGAAGCACAAGATTAGGGGGAACATCCCTTTCCATTGATGTCAAAGGGGGGAGTTGCAGACAAGAGGAAAATTCTTTCTATACCAAGTGGACAATGTGTTTTGTTGTAGGATTTCCATCAATGACAAAAGGGGAGATTGTTGGGATTATTGTCATTGATGTCAAAGGATTAATGTTTTCATTGATGTCATATTAAGGAATTACATTGAAAATTTTGTTATTAAGGTTACGCTAAGAGATTTGAAAGCAAGGAGGAGCATCTCCCACTACAAGGAAAATGCCCTGTAGTGGAGGTTATAGTGGAAGCCCATTGAAAAAGAGGTCGAAAACCATTTATAGTGGAGGTTTCTAGCGAAGGCGAGCGGCCGAGGGTTTTAGCGGATATTTTTAATCGGTGTGTTTCCATAAAAAATGCACCGGTGCGTTTGATAAACAATCGCACCGGTGCAAGTATATATTATACCACACCGCAACAGAGAAAATATAAGTCAAAGAAAAATTAATTTAAAAAATCGTATTATTTTCATCACCGTTCATCGATGTGTTTATATAGAACACTCACACCCGGACGTGATACTATAAACATCCCGGTGCATTTAATACATATAAACGCTCTGTTTTTTCAATTTATATTTTTAATAATAAATATAATGTGGTGCACACTTTAACCTTAAATGCACCGGGGCGCTTGTAATGAGAAAACACACCGCATTCTACTACAAAGAATTTATTTCCGAAATTCGTTTAAATTGCATTTACAAACCATGCTTGACGGTGCGTCTTTGTAATATATGCACTGGTGCGGGTACATAGTATACCACACCGAAACAAAGAAAAATATAAGTCAATGAAAATTTAATTAAAAAAATCGTATTAGTTGAATCAAAGTTAATCGGTACGTTTATATCCCACACGGGTGTGGCTCATTGGCGGTTCACTTGATATGAAGTCACATGTTGTAAATTGGAGGTCACGAGTTCAAATCACACCCGGATTTACCCGTGTCCCATGCTTGCGGGGTGTGTGGGGCACCTAGGGGTATAGTGGTAGTAGGATTGGATTGCTGGACCCCGTGTCACGTGAGTACCAACCCAGTCTCCAGTTTCCGATTCCCCTAGCACAAAAAAAAAATTGGTGCGTTTATATAGAACACTCGCACCGGAACATGATACTATAAACATCTCGATGTGTTGCATACATACAAACACACCGTTCTTCAATTCATATTTTTTAATAATCAATCTTATACCGGTGCAGACATAACACTGAAATGCGCCAATGCTTGTCTAATGAATAAATGCGCTGCACCAATGCTCGTCTTATGAATAAACGCAACGCACTACATCGGTTCTCGTGTAATGAATAAAACCTAAACTAATGGTGCATCTTTGTAATATATGAACCGGTGCGTTAGTGGTTTCCAAACGCACTGGTTTCCATCGTTACAAAATAATAAATGAAAACCTGTTATTTTCTTTTGAAACCCTTTTTTTCGGTGCGTTAACTTGACCTCCCGCACCGGTACGCTTTACCCTAAAATGCACCGGAACAGGTTTTAATTAAAAAAAACATGAGGTAAAAATCATTTTTACAACCTCACAGTGTGTTTTCGCCCAATTGAACCGGTGCGAAACCTCACCCACTTGGATTCCCTAACATCCATGGTCCACGTGGACATATTCTTCATCCTTGTTGGTTGTTGTTGCTAGTTTGAATTTTGACAAACGATGGTTAAATTTTCAAAATTTCCATACATCGCCAGGATGCCTCCCCGAAGGGCCGTTCAAAAAGTAAGTTCTTTGTTAACTCATAATTAATTTTTTTTAATGCATTAATTTTTGAAATTAAGCTTTAATTTTTTGTATTTAAAAAAAAAATTGAAAAATTATGCACAGTGCATTCAATCTGTTCGGCTCGTACCGGAGCACGGTGCACCTATAAATATTTATAGCCTGCACCATATCGGTGTGAGCCGAACAGATGGAATGCATTGGTTCCCAAAAAAATGTAATAAAAAACATTCAATTTCTTAACGATGCATTCGATGATTCAGATCACCGGTATTCTGGTGCCCTCTAAATCATCAGATGCACCGTATAACAAATAATAAAGACAACTAAATTTTTTAGTGCGCCAAGGGACACGTCACCACTTCGTTACCGCTGCTTTGATGTGTCCATGGCGCACTGGTAAACATTATGTAATAAAAGAATACCACACCGGTAAACATTATGTAATAAAAGAATACATAAATTATACGTTGTTCCTGTGGAATTTAAGAGCACCGTAGTCAGTGCACTTATGTTCAATTAGCACACCGTTAATTAAATTGTAATAACATTTATTAATAAACGGTGCGGTTGGTTGAAATAAATGCACCGTTAATGTTGCACTTACTTGAACTGAACGCACCGAAAACAAATTATTAAACTTTTTACAAAATTCTATTTCTGGTGCACCCATTCCACGTCAGTACACCGGTGATAGTGCTCTTACGTGGAATGGAAGCACCGAAATTATATTTTTTGAAAAATGTGTTCTGTGCGTTCTATGAATTGAACGCACTAGTGCGCTAATATGATTTTATCACATCGTTAGTTAATTTTTTTTATCGTACCAGTGCGTTATATTTTTGACACACAATTTACATTAATTTTAAATAATAAAAAATTGGTGTGGTATGATCGTTGTAGTGCACCGTAACCGGTGCTATTGTAACATTAAAACACCATTTATAGTGCGCTTGTATTATTCTGGTGCACTAGTTGGAACAATTTATTTTTTTCATAAAATTTTATTATTGATGTTAGTAAATATTATTTTAATTGTATGAAATATGTGAAACAGATACATGAGAGATGACATGCTCCTCAACAGGAGCGTGATCAGCTTGAGAAATATACCATGGTCAAACAGTGGGAGGCTAGGTAGAGGGAGAGGTATTTGTACCCTCACTCCATTACAGCTCAGTCTACAGAGCTCTTGAGGATTGTTGGACTCCTATAGTTCTATCAGGAGGATACATCCCTTAAGGGCCACTCTGTATTGTTATGCCAGCTCATCCGACGCTGGAATCATCAGAGGCAGGAATTTCGTGTTGGTGGCGGTCAATGGTTCCAGCCCACTGAGGAGGATATTTATTTCATCACTGGTTTATCTAGGAGAGGGGAGGATTTACCACAGTTCCCCAATGTCCCAGCTGGTGTCGCAACAGAGAGTCAGCTAGCTTACTATGTGATATATATCAACGATGCGGTTGTCCATCCGGTTAATTTTCAGGTGAGCGGCGGGCAGCTTCAGATCTCTACTTTTGGTTGAGAGGATGTTATATGCCTCTCTCTTTTGATTATGATGTTGGATCACTACACTATTGATGGGCATCACATTAGTTTCCCCTTATTGTATTATGTTGACTCTTTACTGTAGAGACCTAGATGCATTAGGTGGTTTGGCATTTTTTTGTGGCAGTTTTGTTATGATCTGGATAGATGTCGTACAGTCATTGATGGGAGGTCCAACTTCCCTTTCGGTTCAGATTTTTTTTGTTTATTTTTTGAGAGGTTTCCGGCCACCAGGACATCGTTTTGGCACCTACCTGCTAGGCCGACGACTGAGGTCTGTATGCACATGTGGGGGGAGACGATTCCCAAGAGGGGGCAACCTGAGTTCCAAGCTAGGATCACCTCATATGTGCTGTAAATGTTTTCCAGTGAGGACGACCATGCACTTGACATGGTGCCATATCCATATGCAGGCTTGGACTAGAGAGGGTGCCCGAAGATCTTCTCCACACCGGATGAACTACTTGATGAGAGATGTAATATTAATGTTATGTTTAAATTACTATAGTTGCATTTTATTCTATTTATAATTGATGCAAATGAAATATGTTATAAATATGTTTATTTTTTAATGAAATTGTCTAATTATTATTTTGTACTATATATTTTGTAGATATTGGAATCTTTGATGCAAAGGTCAAGTCGCTTCCTTCCGCTCATGATGATTAGGATATGTAGGAGAACGATCAGGCCGACCCACAGTTGGTTGGTAGACATCCTGGTCACTATCCGCGTAGGCCCCATGATAGGTATATCCAGGATGTGGAAGACAAGTTGTCCATATTGTTGGTAGATGTAGGCGTTCATCCTATGTGACCGCATGACATTTGTGATGAACTTGAGCTTGTGAATATATGGGGGAGTATTTATCATCATATGAGGTTGTTGGTACAACATATTTTCGGTGCACGCTTTCAGTTGGCTTCCCATCAGCCTCCTCCACCACCTCCACCCCCTCCTCTGTTGGGTATGTTATATCTCTTCACATGGTCGCTGCGTGTACAACACGATCCCTACGGCACTAGTGATTCGCCTGCGCTGGGCGCGTCCGGAGGGGGGGGGTTTAGAGGGGGGGGTAGCCCGACAGGGCCCACCCCCTTCGTTTTGGACCGTTAGGTTCCGAAACGACACGGAGGGGCCGTTAGGCCCCCGGAGTCCGCGCGGAGCACAAAATTTTTTGGGTTGCTTTTTGCTTTTTCGCAATTTTTGACCCATTGTACTCTATCTAATCCCGGTAAAAGGGATTAGGGTTGTAACCTAATTTTGGGTAAACGAATTAGGGTTTTAGATGCTGCGGAATACCATTTATTGTATTGTACATGGTTAAATAAAACATATAATGAAAAAGGAGCTATGCGGCTCTAAGTTTTTTGCTGGTTTTTTCCCGGTTAAGGGTTTCCAGGTGAAAATCTCTGTGTAATGTGTGTGCCATTGTGTATTTTCTGTTAATGCTTAAGAATCATATAAGTTTGTACTTCACTGTTAAGGTTTAAAACTTACATCCTCCATCAGCTTCGACATCTACTAGTCCACCTCCTCCTCCATTAGCTTCGACATCTACTACTCCAACTCCTCCTCCATAAGCTTCATCTACACCTCATCCACATCCTCCTCCTCCACCTTCGATGTGTCATCCACCTCCTCCTCCATCGTGTCCTCCTCCTCCACCTTCATCATCATCTAGTCCTCTACTCCTACTCAACCTTCCTCATGATCCTACATCATCATTTGATCCTCTACTCTTACTCGATCGACCCTTTGATCCTACTCATATTCCCGACCATCCACCAGTTCCTACTTCAGACATTGTTTCTATTTTAGAGGCGCTCAGAGAGGTTCGTACACTTCGTCTTGATGGACATATCCCTCTTTTTCTCGGACCTCTTTTTCCTTCTGGTATTATAGGTACTGGTGCCTCTGTCTCTGCTGGAAGAGGTGCTGATAATGCCTCTAGCTCTATTGCTTGAGTTGATGATAATCTAGCTTAGGCTAGAGAGATACTAATGACGCCTCTGTTGGCGGAGGTGGAGTAGATATGTCATAGTTTTTTTTGCATTGGAGATATTTTATATTTGACATATTGTATCATGACTTTGACGCTATATATGTTCATATCTATATATATTTTTCATTTATCAAATTATCGTGTTTATGTTGATATCAATGTTTATTTATTTATGTGGTGAAAATGATGATCATGGAATGCTAATTATGTTTACGTGTATTATTAGTTATGTGACGTGGTAGATGATGCTTAAATCTATTTGTTGTATATGTTACACGAATATGTGCTGTAATTAATGTTTATGATGGTATGTTATATGTGATAAAGGAGAAAGCAAGTTTTGGTTCATATCCGCTTGAAGTACAGATGCATGAACTCTTCCCATGCTCAATATCAACCAATATTTAATTCAAATCACATAAACCACAACATAGAGTAATACAAAGTTCTTTTGAGACTTTTATTATTTGAAGGAATATTCTTATGGGTAACTAGATTAGACACACTTGTGAATAAATTAGTTTGGAGAAGTTTAAGGGTTTAGGTTAGTTTATTGGTTGGTTTATGTGTGCAAGGGTATGGTTTAAATTATTTTATCTAATGTACGGTAGTCTATGATAATGGGTTTGTTAGGGATGTCATACATGAATGTGGGGAAGCATCCCTCATGTTTCCCCATTTAAATTTTTTGGAAAAAAAGTCAATTTGGAGATAAAATTTGATGTATTCAATGGTTTTCATTATTATTCCCATGGAATTTCACATGATTAAGTTGGATATTGTAAGGGAAAAGCAAGATCAAGCTTGAAAACGGATTGAAAGATGAAGATATTCATGCTCTTAGGAGGTCACAAGTTCTAATTCGAAGGGGGTAGGTTATGTAGGTTATAATCAAAAGTGGGGCAAGTACAAATCTGAAAATGGTAGGGTATATATACCTATGTAGACTTAAGTAGTCAAATCATTTTGTAGGATTTGTCCCATAAACAGAGGGTCTCATACATCAATTGGATGTTTTGCCAGATCTTGATCTTCAAAATAGATTATTATTATTATTTGTGAAGATTTTTACAACTCATCGTAATGTAAAAAAAAATTAGAGTTAAATTGCATATTCATTATAAAATATTTCATATCTTTTGAATAGATTATTATTATTATTTGTGAAGATTTTTACAACTCATCGTAATGTACAAAAAAATTAGAGTTAAATTGCATATTCATTATAAAATATTTCATATCTTTTGAATAGATTTTCTACCCATCAACAATAACTTTGTATATTAAAGAATAAACATTTAAAAAATTTATTAAAACTAAAAAAAATCCAATTAATACAAAAAATTATTAATTTATAATTAAATCATATCAAATTAAAAAATATATATTAATTTATAATTAAATTATATTAAATTATTATTTTAGATAATTTAAAGAGATATCTCATTAAAAAGTAATATCAAGGATTACGAAAAAGTAAAAATGTATACTATTGGTAATAATAATAAATATTATATATAAAAAATAAAATTATTAATAAAATTTCTACCGAGGAAGATGGTTCTTTTCCATGTTCTCATTATTATTTCATATTGAATTATAAACTAGTAATGGCCATGAAGGGCAAAAGGAAGGTGGAGTGGAAAATATCATATTTTATGTAGACTTGTGTCCATAGTTAAGTTTAAGTTATTTTTTTTTTCTTTTTTAGTTTTGAGTATACTAAGCTTAAGTCTCAAAACATAACTATGTATTTATTATGGACCAATGCTCTCATCGTGGCTTGATTTCATTGTGGCTTGATTTTTATAGTTGTTATGTGCTACTTAATATAAACCACAAAATTATGTACTTAATGTAATGTAGGCTTTTATTTCTATGCTTTTAATAGCAAGGCAGTACAGGTTTTTCAACTGACCAAAATACTATTGAGGAGAAATTTCAAGGACGAATACAAAGGTTTGGTAAGTAGACATATCATAACTTCTCATTTCATGGAAAACTAGTCATCTTTTCATCGAACTAAAAGCAAATCGCAAATCTAAGTCCACTAGGAACTAGCTGCTAGAGGAAATAATGAAAAAAAAGAGAAACTCTTTTGAATGACACAAGTTATAGGTTGCACTTCAAAGGAAGGGAATAAAGAACTTGTTGTACTGGCAAAAGAAAAAATACTATTTGGAAAGGGACATTGAGAATTTATAACATCAAAATTTTGGACTTCATAAACAACTTAACACAATTCTCTCTAATTATACATATATATTAATTTATTTTTATAATTATCTCAAACTTTTGTATAAAAATAAATTTATTTCCATTACACCATCTTCAAATTTATGTATTATTACATAAGTAACTCCCCTTCTCTTTCAAGGCTTCAATCGGTACTCTTCGTTTCATTTCATCGAAGCCATACTTCCCAATTAAACTATTCCTTACTTTTTAATTTATCACCATTGCCTTGAAATAAAAAACTGACTTTAATCGATATTCATCATTTTAACTCCTTGTCTTCCTTCTAACTAGTAAGCAACCATTTGGCTTGCCTTCTGTTTTACATGCTTGAATTTCACTTCAACCAAATTTCTCATTACCTGTGTGGCTCACCTTGGCTCTTCCTCCGTCTCCCACGAAAGGTTGTAGAATGTGATAAAAAATGATCAATAATCCTATCATTTATTTTTACTCGTTGTCTTTGTCATTGTCACTCCTTTGTTACTGATCCCTTGGATTTATTAGACCCTACATTAATATCTATTGAAGTATTGTAATAGCTTATGTTTAAATGGTTTTATAAAAGAGCTTATATCTTTCTCGTTGTTGGTTAACTTTATCTCTAACCAAAAAGTTCTATATTTTTATTTTTATTTTTTTTACTATTGCAATTTTACATGAATAATTATGGATATATTCAAAATGATTGTATAAAACTTATCAAATGTCAGAAAAAATTGCAAGTGTTGTTGAATCATGAAACTCATAGAATATGACCAAATACATGTTGAAATATTAATTCTATATTTATGTGGAAATTATTAAATTGAGAATAGCTCATTATTATACAACCTAAATAAAGAAAGTTATTTGATAATATATGTTACTCAATTTTAAATTCTACACATAAACTAAAGCCAACATAGATGTTATGTTGAACATATCCAAGTTTAAAATGAATATATATTAATGACATTAATAGAGAAAAAACTATATGTTTCAGATATATAATTCCTTTTACAATGAAAATTGATAAGAAAATTGCTTTCTACATGATGTTAGAATCAAAATTAACTATCTTAACTCAAAGTTTTAGAAAGTGAAAATTGATAAGATAATTAATGTCTACCTAATGTTAGAATCAAAACTAGTTATTGTCTGAACTCAAAGGCTTAGAAAGTGAAAATTGATGAGACAATTGTTTTCCACATGATGATACAATCAAAACTAACTGTATGAACTCATAGGTTCAGAAAGTGAAAATTTATAAGGCAATTACTTTCTACATAATGTTACAATCAAAACTAATTGTATGAACTCAAAGGTTCAAAAACAGTGTTTTGAAACTGCACAAATTTTACAACATGAATATAGATAGGTAGATAAAATTGCAACTTTTTTCTACAAATATATATATATGAACAACATTGAGTATTCATGGTTACCCAAAAAAATTAACGGGCATAACTCATTTGGGACAGTAGAAACTCAAGCTATATAACTATCATGCACAGGACACAAATCAACAACTATACGAGGATCAAAATTGGTATAGGATATAAATAACATCAACAATGGAAATGACCAAAGTGTTAATGAACTCAGGATCCAAAGTGGGTTAGTAATGGGAAAAACATTGATTGACCACAACTGAACCGACTCAGTGTTTCATGTTGTGAATGTGAGGCAATAGAGCATCAAAACTAGTAACCCATGTGTGCAGCAACAATAATTATTTCCCATCACCATACCTTAGATTAAAACTTAATAGCATGTTTGTGAATGTGATGATATGATGTTAGATTACCATAATCATCAGTAGTGACATGTTTTACTTGGTGATTTTCTTGGAATAGAGGACAACATTCCAATTGGAAATGAACACATAAATCAAACCCATTGTTCTCAGGAAGATTCAAATTATTTATGAATCTTTCTCGAAATCCACAAGAATAACAACAATGCAATCCAACTAGTGATAACAAACAATAGATGCCCCCATTCATCAAACATGAAACTGTCGTTCCTCAAACATAGAAAGTAACACAACATCAATCAATCAATCTGTTCATATAGCTTAATGTTATATGTATTTGAAAAGTAAAAAATAGAGCAATTAATCTTACACTTAGATCCATCATTTACAAACTGTGCAACACTCTTCCTTCATTCTCTAGATGGTTGAGTGGGCAATATGGGTGTAACTTGGAACGGTGAGATTATGGACACTAAGTTATGGCTCTCTCCCCTAAGACCATCATGCCCTTTCCCTTCACATAAAGAGGGTTGCCCACATATTGATAAATTATGCAGCTCGCCATGTGGCACAAATGATAATCTCCTTGTGATTATGTTGGAAGATGATAGAGTGAGTTTTATTATTAAAAGCACCATATTATGTAGTTGGTTTATGATCTGTTGTTTTGGAACTCATTTGCTAAGATTTTACATAAATTTTGATTTATGCCATTTGAAATTTTTTCCTTCTAGTCAATTTCATGAATAAAGGAATGATTACTTGCTTCAATGCCGATGATCGTCCGAGAATTACCTCCAAATTCAACTATGAAGGACTTGCTATTCACAACAACATTTGCAGTTGACTTTTCACATCATATGGGTTACCAATCCTAGAGGAGTTGAGGCCAATAGTGAATCACAAAACATTTTGTGATCTTGGTTAGAAGCTGAAAATGGCTGATTCAATTGAATTGAGTCCATCAATACCACATACATCTTTGACTGAATATAGGAAAAAAATAAGTCAATTGTTTGGTAAGGTAGATGAATGGCAGGATGAAACATGACATGTGCTAGGAAAGAATTCACATGTTGCAACTATGACATCATTCATATAGCAACTGGCCAACTGTTTTTGGAGTGAAATAGAAAGACTGGCTATCAAAATATTTACCCTATGGAATGCCCCGGTTTGGCATTTCGGTTAAGTACCCATATCATCTGGTAGTTGGTGTTAAGTTATATTATGATGATTAAGTAATGTGTACAAATGCATATTATAACATTAAGGCAGATATTTATATTTCTAACATTCTTCTAAAAGAAATTGGATATGAATATGTACAAGTAAATAATTCAAACAAGAGAATTGTGCCATTAATAGCAAGATAACTATAACAATTTCAATTGTTGCAGTGGTTAAGGAATGAGGTAATTTATTTTTCACTACCCTTTATTCCTTTGTCTATCTATAAGTTTAATTCTAGAACCCTTGGTATCAAACTCTTGGGAGGTTCTGTGAGAAATACTATTTTGTTTCATAATAAGCTTCTCCCGAGTAGCAACTTCACCTACATTCTTGGCATGAACAAATGTTCATGTTGTTTGGATTGACCTTGATAAATCCTTCAGTGTTGCAATGATATTGTTATTGCAGTAAGAGTTCTAGTGGTGTGTTATGCGGGAAGGATTAGTAATCAAAATGTGGAGACATTATGTTCTGCAATGCATTTTATAGGTCTTTGAATTCATTCACCCAAACTAAATTTAAATATTAAATCACCAACAATTTCACTGCTTCGACATGATTATTAGCAATATATTTTATAGTTCACCTTAGTAACTGTTTGAATCAAGTATTCATACAATTAAAATGTTAATCAAAAGTGATGTGTGAAACGAGTAATTGAATGTGATTTTGGAATTTTTTTAATTAAAAAATATTTCAAAAAACCAGGCTAGCAATCCATTACCATCCTTGTTGAATCCACGCCTTAGCAATCTAGTTTATAACTGTAAAAATAAAACAAATGAAAGAAAATATGACGGTGGACCATATATAGTTCCTCTTAAAGAGATATCACTCTACTATCTATTATCACCTCCTGTCGGAGAGTCATATGGCTGGAATTGATGGGCATCTCTCTCTCGCTTTTTTATCTCAGTGAATGCTTGATCCGTTGAATCATGCAAATTTTATATGCTAATGGTAGCCTCTACACTTGGAGCTGCATTAGAGCTAGGTACATGCCCCTTTACATCATGAGACGGAGAACTAACCAAAGGCTCACTAGAAAATATGCGTGAGCATCCCTGGCATATGATGGCAGTGGTTCCTACTCCCTAGTATATAACAAAGGGAAAAGGGACCATGATGCAAAGAAAAAAGCATAAATCCAAGTTTTTCATGAGATTACACATGTCAACGAATGATAAGTGATGATGTGGCCCGGGTTAACATAGTCAACTATAATCAGGTAGAGATGATGCGAGGCTAGTGGACATACTTGATTATGATCAATGAACTCCAAAAGGTTCAAATCCCATAAAAGAGAAAAGACCATTTGAATTCATTTGAAGCCAGCTTTGAGTAGCTCAATAGTGGGTTGTGTGAGATAGTTAGTGAAGGTTGAGCTCAGAGTCACACATAATTAGTGAAGGTTGAACTCAGAGTTGAATCTAGTTTTGTTGGACTTGGCTATATATTGTTGTGGACATTAAGTATTTTCTAAGGTTATTTTGTAATAAGAATTGCATTTGGATACAAAAGCTTATTAGTTCTTGTTAATGGAACATGGTTTTGTAAAGTTGCTTTTGAGATTTAATATTTGAGATGGATATCTTGTTTATGTGTGTGCTTCCAATTGTGTTGTTGTGCACTTTGAGAATGTATTGATACAAATAGATGTATTTACTTTGTAGTGTGTTCATTGCATACACTTAGTAGTACATAGTAGGTTGATTCATGTGTGGTTTCAACCCATTGTAAGGGAAGACTTGATATTTTTTCCATGTGTCAGCATCCAAAGGTGTTTTTGGTTGATGCTGAGAAGTCTATAGAACAAGTGCAGGACATTTTACATGTTTACAGTATGGCAGAAAGAGGAGGTATTCCCTTGGAAAGTGGTCCAAGGATGTCACCAAAGAAGGAAAAAAAGAGTAAATCATGGAAATGTTGAAGGAAAATTTTAAAAAGGATAGGCATCATGTAAGCATCCCATCAAAGAGGAAGAACAACAAAACCCTGTAATGAGAGTGATAACATAGAAGACAACGATGAGGAGAAATAGATTCAAGCACAAAAGAACCCAAAGGATAGGCCTAATAAAATCCTATGCCAGTTTATACTAGTTTGGGAAGAGGATCAAGCATAGAGGTTGTTGGTATCCATTCAAGGAGTTTAAACCCCAAAGGATTCACTAATTGGATTAGTGAGATGAATAAATCCGGTTGAGGAAATTAAAGGCCAAAGAAGAATGAATTTTGCATGTACAAGATTGAAGGGAGGATGTCATTATATGGACTTCCTTGTTAAGGGGATATTGTCAACCATTGTTTCAATCCAACAAAAATATGATAAGGTCGTGAAGGAATAAATATAGCATGTAATCAATGGATTTAACTTGACATGTTTAATAAGCTAACACAAAATAGGGGTTCCAAACTCTGACACTTTCTCAAATTTAACAAAGTCATAGAGCACTTGTTTGAGGAGGCAACACAAAATAGGGATGCCAAAATTTAACATTTCTCAAAGTTAACAAAGTCATTAAGCATAGGGACCTAGTTAACACCTTACCTCCGAGAGGTTAAGATGACGAATTTGCCAATAGAGGATTTTATCAAGGTCTTAGGAACTAAGGAATATTTTGAAAGCACTTTCTTATGGTAGACATGACTAATGTTTTGGCAAACCATAAGAGAGGATTTTGAAGAGGAATTTTTCATCCCTTATAGGTTAGAATTTCAATCTTTATGCTTCACCAAGGACTGTAGGGTGGCCATACATAATTGTCTTGGCATGGTCCATGTTTTTACTAATTCTATATCTGATTTTATAGCCATCATAGATCTAGATTATACTATGTAGCCATCATAGTATCAACAAATGAAACTTATGTCAGTCTATAAACATTTTTAAGAAACATTGGATTCTTGACTACTTTTGCATAGGGAGCATCTTCCAAGCCCTTATATATTTGTCTTTTGTAGATTATCCCAAGTTAATGCTTTATTTGTGTGTATAAGCCACATAAATATTCTCGTTTTTAAGGGATATTCAAGTTTTCAAATGGATTTCCATCACCGCACAGGATTTCTCAAACCTTCTTCATAGCTTAAGTGAGTATATACCAATTTAGGATAGTATACCCCTAAGGGGGAGTTGACCTAAACAAGCTCATCATACCTATCATATAATTTGACATGACTTGTTTGAAATCTAGATAAATAAACCCCCCAATCTACAACATCTTCATTTCTAAGTCTCATCCTATCATCAGGGATCCATCCTTGACAACACAAAGAGGATGTATTAGGATCAACAATTTGGGATAGTTTATACAACCCCACATCCCTTAATTTCTGAATCATTTGAGCTAGCAACTAAAAATATCTACAACTCCCCACCTAGGGGTCCTCCCCCAATGTGACCAAAGATCTATCTCCCACCCTCCAAACCAAAGCCTCACCAATCAATGGGAAAGATTTTACCATAGCTTTTTGAATAATCAAGACATTATTTATATGCTTCTCTAGCCTTCTAATCCAATATTCAATAGACTAAGGGGAAATGTATTTTTGATGAACAATCTAACACTAAAGACCTTGTCCATGAATAAGTCCTTTAAGAAAATAAAAATATTGTTGAGCCCTCACCCGCTAAGAACTTTTGGCACAACAAGAGTTTCCCATCTTACCCAAGGAATCTCTTTTTTCTCCCCAAGACCTAGACCATAAAAATCTATAGTTGATCCTTCTTATCTACTCTAAAATACCTTTAGGAATCCATGTTAAAGACATCCAATACATAGGGATATCTTCCAAAAGAAACTTGAGAGAAACTAATTGGTATACTCGGGATAACCATCTAAAACTCCAAAAAAATATTATTTTCTCAACCTTTATTGACAGCCAATTCCAATCCTATTTTAAGTAACAACTAGGATTTAGCTCAAATCCAAGATATTTCAACCCTTCATCCAAACCCACCCTCTTAAAAGGGAACAATTTCACAAATTAATCCTCCTCCTCATCAATCCCATAATAAGAAATGGTAGACTTACCCACATTCACTTTCATCGCAATAGAAAGACAATAAAGCCCCAAGATTTCATACAGCTTATCCAAATCCCTTCTTGTTCCATCACAAAAATTAGTATATCATCAACAAATAGGCGATGAGACAAATATAAATTACCCCCCATTAGAACTCCTTTGAAATCACCCAACCTCTTAGAATCAATTAAAGCTTGACTTAATCCTTCTGTTGCAATGAGGAAATGAGAAGAGAGAAGGGGCATCCCTCTCTTAATCCTCTGTCAAACCTAAAAGACTAGAATTTGCCCCATTGATTAGGAAAAAGAAAGAGACAAAAGGAATGCAACTCTTAACACAATTTATGGAAGGAACCTCAAGCCATAGATGTGTTATAAACATCATCCTCAAATACATCCAACTTACCTTATCATAGGCCTTAGACATGTTAATCTTTAAGGTTTTTTTTTTACACTATGCAAACCCTCTTGAGCCACACCAATTGCTTCATGAATTTTCCTTCCTTCTAGGAACCTAAATTGTTCTCCGATGTGTCCTTTGTAATGATTTTGTAAATGCAATTAGGGAGAGAGATGTGATAAAAGTCCTCAAAATACATTGGGTTATCCTTCTTCGAGATGAGAGCTATAAAGGTGGGGTTAAAATATACTAACACTTTTCCAAATAATCTTGACTCCTCAACCACCATAAGCAGGTCCTCTTCCAAAATATCATAAAAACTAAGGAAAAACACAATTGTCCAACCATCAGGACCAAGACTTTTATCCTTTTGAAATTTTTGCAACACATCGATAATATCCTCCTTATATACATCCTCCATTAACAATTGATTATCTTCCTCTTTGACAAAAAAAGAAAAGAATTTCAACATCCTTACCACTTCTACAATTGTAACCCTTTCTTCTTCCTTAAAGAGAGACTTAAAATGATCTACATCAACCTCTATTATTTCCTCAAATATGCTAACCTCATACCCATCAACCCTCCAAATTATTCAGATTGTTTTACAATTCCTTCGTCATTTAGCATTACTTGTGAAATAATTTCGAGTTTTCATCACCTTTTTCAAGCCAAATTGCTCTAACTTTTTACCCTCCAAATCACTTCTTTATCATCCAACAACTTCCTCCTTCTAATCCCTAGCATTAAAACCTCTGCTTAGTCTCCTCAAAAACAAACCCTACCCCCTGATATTCATAAAGAATATCCAACTTATCTTCTACCTGAACAATTTCCTTATCCCCTTCACTATATTTGCATGGGCCCAACCTAGAATCATTTTTTTTTAATTGTAAGCTAACTATTAAGAGTAAAAATTTACAAAGACATCAAAGTTGGTCAGCCACAAGGGAAACCCAACCAAAAACAAAACAATAGATTATCATTATGGATCCGAATCTCTATGGCAAGAGTTTCTCAAAATCCATTTCTTAATCATCCTATGCCTAGCCTAAGTGTTGTAACAATTTCATATAAAAGTTTGAAAAACATATATATGAAAATTGGAATAAGCAAAATAAACTAGAATCCTTCTAGGACTGAGGAGAGTGTTCTTCATCATCAAAAATAGATACGAGGTGCACCTCTAGGGATGAGGTGGGAGGGTGGTTCTCATCCTCAACAACTTTATCATCGAACTCAAATCCATTATTGGCTTTTTTCTATCAAAATAATATTTGTATTCATCTACTTCATTTGATCCTAGAGTGCATTCTTCACCCACCTTGTTTGATCCTAGAGTTCATCAATTTGCAAGAGGATTTCTTTTCTTTCCTTCTTATGATCCAGTAGAACTTTACCCTACAAAGATTTTCTGTGCCAATAGAGAAAAAATAGTTTAAACATATTTGGTGTCTCTAGTATGGGTGTTCCCCATGTCAAGAATCCAAGATTGCATGTCCTATTGAATGACATCCTCATCCATCTGCTCTTGTTCACGTTTAACCTATTCTTTTTCCTTCTCAAGTTTTCGATGGATCTTTATAAGGATGTTTCTACTGTAGCAAGAAGTTGAGGCATCATCCTTATGCATAATCTACAGATGGTGGCTAAATCATCTTCCCCTACAACCCCCTTGACCTTTGGCATCTCTAGTTTTTCCCAACATTGTGACCTCTAATTGTTGTGTGTTAGTATCCCAATGGGGCCAAGTCCATATATCTCTCCAAGATTTCTCTAAGGCACTCCTAGCTCGCTTCTCAGGAAATTCACCACTGATGAGATGTTGATAGAGAGGGTCTTCTAGGAAAGAAGATAGCCTAAGAATAGCAATTTCCAAATTTGAGACTTTTTCAAAATGACTCTTTCATAAGATTCGATATACCCACTCTTATTAGTTGTCTCAGTTATCATAACTATCATAATTTTGAGTTTCCCTGGAATGCATTAATAGTATATTGTCCATCATTAACTAATTTTGAAGGTGACTTATCAAACCACAACAAGGAACCATAATTAGCAATCCAACCTATGCTCTTGTTACTACACCTCACCACCCACTCATGTCATTTACTCCATCCAAATATCCATTCCCATTCTCGCTCATTGTCATTTACTCCATCCATTTTTCATTTATGTTCTCCGCTCCTGGCTCACCTTTGTGTTTCACCTGGTTTGCTTGGACTTGGACCGAAACTTGAGAATTGGCCTGGATACCACAAATTCCCCCCATAAGTCATTGAAGCATGTTTTCCACTGCTACAAACGTAGATGTGATGACTCCCAGGAAACAATAATCGGCCTGATTTCAATCCTAGAAGACCGAAAACATCACATTGTAAGGAAAGTGGAAGATATGGAGCACCTACAAAAAGATCAATTGGTATAGCAAAAGGTCGGGAATGCAATGTTGGAATGTACATCACATTGTAAGGAAAGTGGAAGATATGGATCACCTACAAAAATATCAATTGGTATATCAGAAGGCCAAGACCGCAATGTTGGAATGTAAAGTTCGATGCCTCTGTGGGCGAACAAAGGAACATGAGGATGAAATCAGGAATTTTCATAAGCACATTTGTCGGATTGATGATGAGTGAACCCCTCACTTGGTTGTTAGCAACAACAAGTACTCCCAAAACTCTTCAACCGCCTCTCGTCCAGTGGCCCTGAAAGAAGAGCAACCTCCTCGCCAAGTCGTGCATCACCCTATTCAAGGAAATCCAACAACAACAACAAGTAATAGAAACACTAATTTTGAAAATGCTAGCTTTTTCAAATTCCTATATGTTTTTATGTTTTGTAAATTTAAATTTTTGGCAGGAAGTTTCATCAAAATATATACCAGCAGACACACTGGTATAATTTCTAGGACTTTGTTTGGATACTATCTAAAAAACAAAGACATGTCTCTTTTTGAATTCTAGATCCAATCCATGGTATGTTTTTTGTATTGCTATTTGTATCAGTGATTGTATGGTTAGGTCGTAGTCCAATTTTCTTTTCAATACAAATGGAAATCATTTTTGTGAAGAAAAAAAACTATGTTCGGACACTTATTCAGGAATAGAATTAAAAACTAAAATTTAAGAAGAATTTTGACCTCTAACAACCTGTAATAAAGAAGAGAAGGACAACGCCACTCCAAAACAAATATAGGCATAAAATACTTATTAAAGAACCTATGTGATTTTCTCAAATCCAATAAGAAATAGTCGTAAACAAGATTAATGGCATTAACTGTACAAATCTTATTACAACAAATTACTTATGCCAAGATACAAGACACCGAAGTGAGGATTATAACTCAATTAAGGAAAAATAATAGAGCCTGTAAGTTGTTAGCTTATGTTGACTATTTATAGAAATGTAAGCCATGACATAGTTTGAAATTTGGCTTAGGAACTATTGTAATGAACAACCGAAAAATCAACCTCAGGATCATTGAGGACTGGTACTATTTATGTATGTATGGATAGCTTTCATATGCTTGGAATTGACCCAAATGTAAATAAATCTACTTATTTACTAAATATTAAAAAGTAGCACCTTCCCAGTCTTAATTTATGATTTAGTGCCTAATTGTTCAAATTTTGAGTAATTCCAAAAGAGTAGGCCAAACGATTTATGTTTTGGAATATTTTTTCGACGACGTTTCCAGCTAAAACCATTGGAATTGCATATATACATTGTTGGAATGCATAATATGGGTGCCCTGAGGTATTCGAGGGAACTGAATCTATTTTTACAATCAAACTTGTAACTTGAACAATGAAAATTATGATTTCAACAAATATTTTTATTACCGAATTCCAACAAAAATGACTGAAAAAGTACAAAATGTAGAGTGTTTAGCCAACTCCATTCCAAAACTGTGATTTATGAGTCATTTTATATGTTAGTAGTTAAATAAACTTCAAGTGCACTAAATATTGTAATCCAGACATCCTATTCATGTCCATAATCTGGGCAACTAAACCTTTGATGTAGTTAAGTATTAAACTCATAAAACAATGCACTGTCCAAAATAGAACAAGTTGCATTAAAGAAAATCAAATTGAATATATACAACTTTGAATTAATAATTATGTTAAATCCTTTCATGTAATTCTTTATGTGCCAATGGATTCCTATGATAAACACATAGGCATCAAATTTAATAGGCCGCTTTCAAATGACCTGTGGCCGTATGCATGCATTGCAATTGTATATGTATCATGCTTGTTTTAGAATGCAACTACGATTGTTAATACACTGAGGACCATGATCGAAAGTGTTACTGCTTGGTTGGAAAATAATTGCCTAGAAGCGTCAATCTAGCATCCATGTGACATGACCTACATGAGGTGATTTACAATTATACCATGTCAATGTTGTAGGTTTTCCTGTCTGACAAACTGAACTCAATATTATTACACATGCTATCTAGGTTAAATCCCTACATGCATTGAATATGCCATGTGTGATGCAACAAAGGCATGTTCTTTTAGTTGGGTAGCACATGCCACTACTAAACATAACAGATATGAGTATATACTATACAACCTAGTGACAAGGTTATGATTAATGTTGCAGGTTAAAGATGGTTTCAATCACCATTAAGACATCCACCATTGTAGGCTCATTCGTGTGAGTATCATAAAAAAAAACATGTAGAGGGAGGAGCATCAACCTCATGGAGAATTATTTCGAGTAAAAGATATTTTGCAAATTGTTGTTCCAAGGGATTATGGAAATCTGCCCCAATAACTTTGAATGGCTCTTGGTCATCTCCAAGTATGGTGGGTTCACTTGATAATTGTTGTTGCAAGTGAACTAAGCAGTGAGATTTGTATGTAATCCATACAATTTTAGAATGTTGAATTCCAATATCAAACCTGGGTAGGTAAAACATTACGGTATGTAGAAATTTAGGCATTTTAAACATTTTGCATTATGTAATCAATCATGCGTAAATTTATGTAATGTGAATTGAAAAGAATGGAAGGTGGGGAAAGAATGGAGCGCCTGAAAAGAAGAGATAGAAGGAACCTTACCTGAGTGGAGCTCATCTCTCCAGCCAACCTAGCAAATGATCCATCTGGAAGGAGATCTAAGTGAGTTAGATTAAAGGGATACCATAAAGTTTGGGTCTTGATCCTACCTAAGCATAGTGAAGCGACCTACCTTTGCTTGGCTGAGCGAATAGTCCAACAATAGCATATCTACCTATATATATTTTGTTTCCGTCATTTTTGGAAAGGACCGTAAAAGGTAGAAGGAAGTGTGGGGTAAAGGAGTGGGAGTTGCAGAAACCTCTAATGGAAAAAATGGTTTTGGACCCACCTCCACAAGTATATAAGGAAGAATAAGACAATTGGAAGAAGGGTATGGAATAACAAAGAAGAAGCATAGTGGAAGTAGAATAAAGACAGAGGAAGAGAAGTGGAATGGTAATAGAGAAGACGTCGAGAGAGATTAATCTAATGTATCTAGGTTTTGGGATGATGTAATCAGGTTCTTTATTCTCTGTGATATCGCGACGGTTAATTCCGCAGTTGTTGTAAGGCCACAGATCCATGGCTTGGATGTAAAGGAAGCTATATATAATAAGAATGAAGAATTTTTGGCCCCCCTCAAACTTATGTGTATAGATATAGTCTGTTTCCTATTTAATGAATCAATTGTGCACTTGTTCTTTATTTTCATATTATGGTCAATGGATTTATGTTAGGATAATTGATTGGTGAATGTTATCGCGGAATGAATAATAATAACCCCCACACATGTATCTTTACAGTTAACACTCCTTATCACATACAGGTCTTGTGTTTGTTTTGGGTTAGACCTTGCCCCTCGAGGGATTGAAAATGCCAGCACACTAGAATACAATAGTGCCCTTTGTTGGCCCATGTGCAAGAACCCAATCTCTAATTTTGCACCAACAAATGGTTCCTTTGTTAGGACCTGGTTTTCAACAGGATGTTGTTAATTGTATGTATATGCAGGTGACGATGAGCCAGATCTAACTATGGTGGGACAAGAAGACTGAATATTTCATAATCTAAGAAGCTGAATTATGAGGGTGGGAAGCATCAAGACTCAAGCAATATATTTTCTATGGAGGATCTCCACTAGATCAGTATGAAATTTTATCGATTGAAATTATAATATTACTTATATACTGGTTACGAAGACTTGTAGAAGCACCTAAATATCAATACCGACAAATAAGCATTGTCCAGAGGACTCCAAGGGATCTAATTGAACTAAACCGTCTAGATTCGCCTCTAACCAGAGCTATTAATTTCTAGGTAGAAAGCACTCTTACTGGCTATATTTTGGAATTTGTAGATGAAAATAACTAATCAACATCTAAGTCCAAAGAGGAACTTAGAAGGGGAGCTAGGGGCATATTACTAAAGGAAGTTCCATTGTGGATTAAAATCTAGATGGTTGACTTCGATTTCTTACCATTGAACTGGATTAGAATAGAGGAGTAAAACCCTCACTCCCCGGGGGAAAGGTCAAGGCGATGCTACTATGTTGTGGAAGGTAGTAGTTGTGGTCAATGGAGGGGAATCTAGTAACTATGCCAGGTCTGAGCGAGTAGAAAGAAGAGTATAAATTCATGAACAATGCTGGGAAACACAAATGAGAAAGGCACGCAAATGAAGTGCACAACTAGAAAAAGGAGATATGGAATGGGGAAAAGAGTGAAGAAATTCAAAATGAGCTATGTCAAATGAGGCGGAGAGAGGAATTGACTAGATCAAGGTTATGAGAAAGAGGGATAGAGGTGTTGAACATCCTAGTAAGAGGAATTTGGGGAGAAATACCGAGCAAGAAACAAGACTGTGAAATCTAGTTTCCAAGTAACAGAGTGCCAAATCAGTCACTAGAACTAGCCCTAGACACAGTTGTAGAATAGTCAAAACTATCAATACCCACGGAAGATGGCAGTACCTCAAAAAGTGAACCCCCACCCATTGTCGTGGAAGTAGATATCGAAAGCAATGGAAGTAACAATCCTTCAATAAACCCCTATCCACCCTAGCATAATTTGGTAACAAACTCTATTTTACAATTACCTTGGTATAGTCAAATGAGAATTAGTTCAAGTAGTTTACATAATAATTCACTAGAAGGAGGAAGCTATAATAGTTCTCAGCATATTAGTAATAATACTATAGTGCAAATGGGACCCCAAGGATTTGTGTTAGTAGGATCCCCAGCTGTCACAATGGCTACAGTACCAATAGGACCACCCCTTAAATGTCCATAATTTTGGGGAAGAGGAGGAGAAGATGACGTGACACAACATTGGTTCCTCCATGAAGCAATATGAAAATCTAGAGCAACTCCAGCAGTGTCCAAACTGGTTGAGTTTTAGAAAACCTTATGAGGAATAGATTTACAATTGTACATGAAATTGATTGAAAGGCAAGACCTAAATGCAGTAAATCCTACTCTGGAAGAGACAAAGAAATTATTCCTGGATGAATTTTCACGACCTAAGTTGGAACAACAAGGTACTGCAGAACTAAGAGAAATTTGTTAAATGTATGGAGAATCTTCCTAGGAGTATGCATGACACTTAATATATGTATTAACACAATTTTCAATCCTATTGCATGATTCCCATCATAAGAAACGGTTTATCCAAGGACTGTTATCTTTAACCAAAATTTATCTATCACAACAAGTGATAGACTCATCGAGAACTGCATACAAGTGATAGACTCATCGAGAACTGCATTAGAATGGGATATGAATATTGATTCCAAGGAGATAATTACCCAAATGCCACTACTATAGGGACTTCCTCGTCCTCTAGGGAATTGGCACAAGTACACAACAGGCTTACTAAACTAACTGAGAAACTCCAAGAACTAACTATACCAAATCCAAATCAACCACAAGTCTGGTGTACAAGATGCACAACAGAGGGCCATCATGTATCTAAGTGTCCTCGAATGAGGGTAGGATCGATCCCACTAGGAGGACTCTTTAGCAGTGGAGTAGGCACAAGTATTGTGTAATTTGTCGCAATGAACCCTTTTCAATCAATAGGTAACAAACCCAAATACACCAAGTTTTTCTCCAAATGATTACTACGAGATTTATAAAGTGTATGGCCACCCTCCAGGACTTTGCCCAATCTTACAGAAGTATTCCTCAGTGCCATATATGGTATACTATGAGTTTTCCAGGTCTACTATACACAGTATTGAGAAATGCAAAGCATTGGATGCATTAATACAAAGATTAGACCGCTCTATATATCGAGTAGGAGATCAACCCTCAGAGAGAGGAGGAAACAAAGGATGCAAAAGAGGTTTTGGATTTGAAAGAGGAGGAGGTTTTGGATTTGGAAGAGGAGGAGGTCGCACATGTCTAAATTTTTGTTACAACTGTAATGAAATTGGACACCTCGCTCGAGATTACCCTCTTCCTAAAAGACCCTAGTGCACATATTGTCGTACATACACCCACACTATTGAAGAGTGTTCAGAGCTTATCGCGAAGTGGTAGGATCGTGTAAGAAGGCCAGCTAACTTTATTAACTATGAACTGTGATCAAACCACAGTGTAGCTAGCTTTATTGTTAATGGGGGAGGGGTACGAACCGAAGCAAACCAACGTAGACTGAACTCACTAGTAATAAGAAAAGAAGCTCCAAGGAAGACTAAATACGTCTCAGTCCAACAAAAATAAATTTATCATGATGCTACCAAGATGTTTAGACAGATACTCACCCCACCATCCAAGGATGAGTTAGGACCTTCTCACTAGTACAAAAGAGATGATGCACTAAGATTTGATGAAATCAGGACAAATTCTGAGAATGTAAGGTACCGTGTTTTTATGTCCTTTTCTTAGCTAAAAGATATCGTATAAGATGAAAGTGCCACCATAAGTTGCGCAGAACACTCTATGGAATATCGGAGGTTGTGAAAGTTGATGAAGAGATATGTGCCCTGCTACCTGAGAGAAACCTTTAGCTGGTGCAAAAGAAAAGAAGGAAGAGGATTGGCCGACAATTTCGATTAGATGCACAAGTGCATCGTTATGATATTAAAAATTTGATGTTATAGTTGGGGTTTGATGTGAACATACTCCTAAGGAATTATTGGGAAGCAATGGGTTTTCCACCTCTAGTATACTCTCCTATTCAATTGATAATGGAGAACCAATATTGCATCTTCCCCATCGGTTTCTTAGAGAATGTTTAAGTTGATCTATGAGGCGTTAAAACCATCACAAATTTGGAAGTAATTGAGATTATGGGTGGAACCGACCCTTTCCCAACACTGTAGGGCATAGATTGGCCTTATGAAAACTATAGAATGATCAACTTGAAGAACAAAACGATGACCTTTGAATCTAATGGTATGAAGGTAACACAATGTTTATACTCACACCAAGGATCTTGATATATCGAGCCAATATAAGTAAATGTGGAAAGAGATGTTCTGGATAATATATACTCCGTAATGACAATAAAGTGAGATGACTATGTGAACTTGACAGCAGAAGACTCGGTCAGCTGGAGAAGCATCCATTCGTTTGATAGTGACTATGAAGAAGCTTGGAACAACTGGCATAATGAGTGACATGAACTCTCTTCTATACATTGCACAATGATTAAATCGATTTGATGGATTGGGATTGAATTCAAGGATCCACCAGTATATGACGACGACAATGGATTAGACAAGTTATTATAGAAAATGGACTCCTCATTTGCATAAGAATATCACATGGATGTCTTGGACATAACACTTAGAGTAACTCCCAAAATTTGGTGGGAGACACACAAAGATGATCTTTATGAATGGAACACAACCCAATCAACATTAATGATCAAGTTCATACCATCCATGCATGGCAATAGAGTGATCAAAATTTACACGTGGGAGACCAATCACTACACCCACATTGAGTTAAGCAAACATCAGTGGGAACCATACAAACCGTAGCCAAAATTCTAGGTTCATCAATTTTTCCTCAAACTGGGACCTATACCTAAGTCTTGGTACTTGCATGAGGAGACAAGGCGACAAATCAGGTGCTGGAAGGAAATGCATGCAAATTTTTGTCAGAACTTTTATTTTTCTACGACTAGCTACTCAATGACTAAAGCATTAATAGCAATCAAAAGAGCATTATTCCTCGATCAGTTGCAGAACGTGGCATACTCATATATCTATTCCACCCACCAAGAACTATCAAAACTCACTTTGGTAATCCCTGAGGTAGTATCCCCTCTATTTTGCGCAAAAGTAGAACATGAGAACTCAGATCTGGATGAATTGGAATAGTTGCAGCATCTAACTTTCAAGGATTCTGAAGTATCCAGGGAAGTGCAACAGACAAGACTGGAAATTCCTAAGCACTTTATACACAACCTCTGAAATTGTGTAAAGTCAATATTGGCATAAAGGATAATCGAAAGATGGCGACTATAGGATACTATTGGGATGAATAAACTGTGTCTGAGATAGTCGAAGGAATATAATGATTTATTTTCATAGAGCTTTACAAAACTCAAGGGAATCCAAGGGGATTTGGGTGAAATGAAGATTGCACTAAAACCAAATACCAAACCTATAAAGCATCAACCATACATGTTGAATCCATGAGTAAAGAAGAAGGTGAAAAAATAAATTGATCGTATGCTCAATGTCGTCTTGATTTTTCCAGTAGATGAATCAAAATGGATTAGCCCTATAGTAATCCAAAGTAAGAAAGATATGGATGATATCATGGTTTGTTTCGATTATCGTAGCCTGAAAGTTGCATGTGTTCATGACCCATTCCCAACACCATTCAATGATGAAGTATTATATCAAGTTGCAGGGAATGAGGCTTACTTATTCATAGATGAATTATTGGGTTATCACCAAGTCAAAATTGCGGAAGAAGATAAAAAGAAGACAAATTTCACAACAAAATGGGGATCATTTGCTTAAAATTCCATGTCGTTCGGACTGAAGAACGCACCTACTATTTTCTCCATGATAGTAATCACATCTTTCAGATAGTTTCTCCACAATTTTTTGGAGGTATACTTAGACAATTGGACAGTATGCAGTTTGTTGAAAGATCATGTTGTGTTACTATGATTAATGTTGGATCACTATCAACAAATGGGGATCCCTTGAACTTGTGGAAAAACATTTTCTGTGTTCTTTTCAGTAACCTATTGGGATCCATTATCTGTTGCGACAGAGTGTTGGTATACCCCGTGAAAATTGTAGCAATTGTCAAATTACAAGTGCCTACATCAATCAAGCATTTGTGTTCTACTTTGGTACATACAGGTTATTATAGAAATTCATCCACAACTATGCCTCGATCACAACGCCATTGGAATAGTTGTTAAAGAAAGTCAAAGCTTTTAGATGGATCGACGATTGTGAAAAGGCTTTCACAACATTGAAAGAAAGCATGGTTAATGCTCCTATTTTGAATTTCCCTGGCTGGAAGAAGGAATTCCATGTACATGTTGATGCATCAAGCATTTCCCTTGGTGTTATATTAGCTCAATCCACAGAAGGCGATATGGATCATCCAGTCTACTTTGCCAATAGAAATCTATCACAAGTTGAACGTAACCACACAAGCACAGAGAAGGAAGGGTTTGCGATGATCTATGATCTACAAAAATCCTGTCACTATTTGTTGGGATGACATTTTAAATTCTTCACTGATCATTCAACTCTCAAGTACTTGGTAAACAAACTTGTCCTAGGAGGTTGTATATGTAGGTAGCTAATGTTATTCCAAAAATTTTAATCTGAAGTAATAGTCAAGCCTGGGAGACATAACTATGGACCCAATCCATATCGCAAATAGAATCCAGAGAAGCAAACAGACCTATTGATGATAAGTTACCAAATACAACACTCTTCGAAGTAGAAGCAATCCCCGATTGTTTAGAAGAGATCGGGTTATTCCTCACAAATGGGAAGGCACTTGATGATTATTCTGCAACGCAAAAATTCCACTTGATCGTATGAGCTAAAGAGTACCAATTGATTGTGGGACAAATCTATAAGTTACAAACTAATGGAATTTTATAATGATGTGTACTAGATCATGAGCTATATAGCATTTTGTGGGAATTCCATGTCGGTTTCGCAGGTGGACATGTTAGCGGAAACGCAACAAGACAGAAGATACTACCAGCATGGCTATATGGTGTCCAATGGTGTTCAAATATTCTAATAAATGCACAAGGAAATGGTGATGTCTTCCAATGAGTTGGTAAGTCGTCTTGATAAGATGAACTCAGTACACTCCAACCAGGTCGGGCATTGCAACCATTTGAAAAATGGGAAGTTGATTTCGTGGGACCTATTACTCCATTGACGAGACATTCTAAATATCGTTATATAATTACCGCAACAAACTACCTCACAAGATGGACCAAAGTAGCACATGTCTGCGTCTGCTCCGCATAAACAACAATTCAATTTATCTATGAAAACACTCCTTGATTTGGGTGTGCCAGAAGCCTTACAAGTAACCTGGGTAAGCATTTCTTAAACACTACCATTCAAGCATTAACAAGAGAATTCTTGATACAACATCACAAAAGAATCCCATATCACTCACAAGCAAACAACACCGTAGAATATTTTAATAAAATTATGGAGTTTAGGTTGATAAAAGTATGTTTCCCAAATCAGGACAACTAGGATGACTAAATACCAACTATCTTATGGGCCTATAGGACCACTACAAATAAACTGCATAAACAAACTTCGTTTCAGTTGTTATATGGGAGAAAAGTAGTTATTCCAATAGAGCTTGTGGTTCCAAACCTTTATATCATGCACCCAACACACATGACGAAGGAGATTCAGTTGCGGAATGTCATGTGGAACTGATGGAACTTGATCAATCCCGCTTCTTGGTTTATTATCATGCAATAGTTGAAAAAGGGAGAGAGAAGGCCTGACATGATAGGCATATCAAGAAAAAATAGTTTAACAGATATGACCAAGCCTTACTATATGACATCAAGTTTATGAAGCATCCAAGCAAACTCCAATTGGATTGGCTAGGACCTTTCATTGTTGTGAAAATGAAAGACTCTGAAGCTGTTGAGCTTGCACAACTAGATAGTATTCTCTTTCTAGGTTGGGTGAATGGCGTAAGCCTAAAGCCCTATGTTTCTGCTTAGTGAGTTCACAATAGGCCGCTCTTGTTACCATGAGTGAGTTAGTAAAGACTTAGGGTCTTTTTCAATCCATTGATTTTTCCATTTCTAAGTACCTAGTTGTTTATTTCATTTCTATTTGCTGGTAGTTAGTTTTAACCATTATGGTCGGGGGGGACTAGTCCCATATCATCTACCACCAATGCCATGTCACATTAGTATAGTTGTCTTGTTAGCATTGAAGAGCTAACACCCAAATCCACTAAATTGAAGTTCGCACATGTGAAGCCAGGATTCAACACATGCATTTAGGGAAGTAATCATGTCGATCCTCCACTACAACCCGACATAAATGATCCATCTCAATCAAGTGATTCATATATTAAAGGCTGATTAGTCCTAATTCATTTCACATTCTAAAGAATTGAAGCATTGTAGAATAGTCAAAATGGAGCTTTCAGGACATAGGAATTCTAGAACCTCCAAACAACCCACAATTCATTTTTTCTATCAATGATGAGCATCAACCATGGAGAAAGTACCAACAACAAGAGTTGCCACTAGTAGACGCAAGCCAAAAAGAAGGATGTCACAAGGCCCAACCCAATGGATATAAGGATTGACATCTTGCTCAATTTGAAAGGTAGAGCAAGTGTGGCCCATGGATGCTGATTTTTCTAATGACAACTTGTATCCAGACATGCGAGCTAATGAATATATGAATTTCCTCCCATCTCAGAAAAAGGAAGTTATACCAGAGTGAAAATATGATTTTTTCACATTACAAGATTCGACATTGATTAACCTAAAATATATCCCAGTCTTCAGCACCACGACATAAGTTTATAGGTGTACCAAGTTTCTAATCAGTCGCATGCATGGCTACTCCCTATGGTTGGATCAACAAAAGTTGATTCATATAGATGACAGTCACAAACTAACATGCCTATCAATGCAAGGGGAGGATGTCGCCATAGTTTTTCAAGGAAACCACAAGCAAGGAAATCGTGTAGAGCCGAGATTATATGAAAAATATGGCACCAAGCATGGAGGAAAAGGTGCCACCATTGCTGATATTAATCACACACCTAATAAAATGGAATTCCATATTATCACGATCGATATCATGAGAAAATACACAAAAGGGGAATGCACATTGGACACTATTTTTGTCATGGAATTTTTTGTTCAGGGTGTTCAACTAAATTGGTGTAAGTTATTAATGGATGAGCTTTTCCAAGCATGGACAAATGTGCAAAACTCCTGGGGACACTTCATTTTCAGATACCTACTTATTTCACTATCCATGTGGAAATGGTCACCACCACAGGGTCGATCATTATCACGCATCAATTTGAAACAAGATATTTCCGAACACTTCACCCCATGGAAGACCGAGTGCAATGATACCAACGCAGTGCTCAACAGTAAAGCTTTTGGTGAATGGTCCACCAACCTCAAAGAAGTGGAAATGGAACAAATTCATGAGGACCTGCTATGACACTATACTTCTAAATTATGGTTTGGAATCAATCGCAATAACACCTTCGTCCAACCGGAAGAAGTTGACCCAGAAGTCTCCAAATCACTTGCCTTTCCATTTTGCTTGCTTCTAGAATTGTTTCACAAGGAGATCGCCACCTAGCTAGGAGTAATAATTGTGCCCACAAATAAAGGTACTACCTACATGTTTCCCTTTTCTTTAACCAAGTAAAAAAGAAAATTAGAAGTAACCTAGGAGGAATATTCCAAATAAACATCCCAGACTACTATAACAAAATTCCCACGCCTTCCACTCTCACTATCACCCTTTAACAACAATATCACATTTCTTATACAATTTGTTGATGTAATTTCTTATATTGTCAATCCCAAGATGGAATAGCTCAGCAAAACCCCTGTCAAAACACCTATGATAGCAACCTCCACCATCCCCACACATGCTTACACCTTTCTTCCCCAATCCACCAAAACATTCCCCACCTCTAAACCAATGATCGTTACTTTTCCCACATAAGATACTTCGTCATCCATTCAAACAAGCACAACAAATCCCTCAATTAAAAACATTGTTGATGATCCCCCATAAACCCTTTGCATTCCAAGAGTATCGATTCAACAAGAAGCTCAATAGAAAGAACATGACTCCCACAAGATTGATGCATGCCAAGAATTATCAGTTGATTCAGATGCCACAATCACTGATCCATTGGTACAACTGCTCTCTTAGTAGGAAAACTCCCCAAGTGACACATACCCAAAACAACCTGATTCACCCCAGTAATCAGAAGATGTTTGGGAAATGACACAACTAGAAAACATTCATATGAATTAAGTGCAGGATGACCAGCAAGTGGAAATGTCAGAACTTCCCTAACCCTCTGTAGTCGTTGAACATGTCTTTCTATAGAACTAGCTTGTACGATTTTCCCTAGATCCAAATAATTGTCAGGTGATTATCCATATTTGTCAAGCACATACATACATCACCTCTATCCGAAGAAACCCAACAAAATATCATCCATAGCAGGACAGTACACCAAGAGGCACACACTAAGCAGAGAGATCACTCAACATAGTCAATTGAAAATGATATACACCTATGAGCTTTACCTCTAGGTGTGACAATCCCAAATTACACTACATTTTCTACACAAAAATTGTTCGAATAGATTCGCAGCACAACAACAGATGCATAGAATCACCTAGTTCAAGCCGAGGCAGAGCATGGTAGCCTCAAACAAGCGTTAGATGATGTTTGCATCTAATTGGTCGATGCATTTACTACTAAGTCAAAATAGCAGAAGGGTAGATTAGATACAAAAGATACTATCACTTCCCTTTGTCACTATATGCGCACAATGTGGCCCCAAGTATGTCAACACTCACCCTCCGCACCAGAAGAAATTTAAGTCGCAGCACCACAAGAGAACATCCAACTCTTGTCCACATCATGAAAACAACTTGAGACAGAGTACACAAATTTACAACAAAAAATTCTCAACATCCAGAATCAAGGAAATGAACAGTAGACACAGTTGATGGCTCAGGTACCAAAATTCGGTAGATAAGTTACAAACATCCACAACCAGCTACAACAAACCACCAAACAAAGTCAGGACCTTTTTGTGGAACTAAACGTGATCTGGATTTATGTGAGAACAAAATGAAAGAGCATATATATACTCTAATACATAGATATATGGCAAGAAACATAGCGATATAGTAAACACATATTCTATTAAATAGCGGAAATAGAACAGACTGTAAATTAAAACAGCTAGAATGGTTGTAGTTATCTCTGAGAAGAGATGTGGCCTCTATGGTCATTCGTGCCAAGTTGAATACAAAAAGAGGCCGAAAGGGCCTATTTATCATAAGCATGAGGGAAAGAATCCAAAACATCCAAAAACCTAACCCTAGAAGATGAACAGTCATAAAGTTTGCGGCCCCAAGGTGGTTAGTTGAACAGTCAACTTCCCGGGGTCATAAATTTTGCATACGATCTCTGTTTCGAGCTCTCAATAGCTCGTTGAAAAGGTCTATCCGATATTTACAAATTTCAAGTAGGGGGGAATGGGCATCATTGGAAGTTATTTTCCTCCTCGAATCGCCAAAAAAACATCGTTTAGGGCCTCAAAACGGCCCTGAAAGTTTTGGATCCGAAAAAACCGTAGAAAAATTACTACAAAATTGCCAAAATGGGAAACTGTTTCGAGCCAATGGAATAGGTGGGTGGCCACCGATATCCATCTAGATTATTCCTCCCCCTTAGGAAGCAATGTTCTCCATTGTGTCAAATCCCTTATCATATGTCAAACTATGTGTTGAGTAGAGCTCCTGGTGCAACATTTGCTGAAATGAAAACAATGCCTTACTTTGACATCTTCAGAGGGTTGTAATTATTGTTGATGGATGTGCTGGAGTTTTTAAACAATTTTGGTTGTCGTGTTATCCTTGGTCTACACTGGTGTGGATGATTTATTTCTAGAGGAGCACCTTGAATGCATGCCTTGCACTGTAGAGGTACCCGGATAGACGATGCTGCAATGACTTTGTGTTCTTCTTGTTTTTGCTGAGTAGTGGTATCATGTGCAAAGGTTGTGGATGTCTCTGCAATCTGATGTTCTCCTTCAGTGGAAATTGCGAATAGGAAAAACTTCACAGTGTGGGAGATTATCTTCCTACACTGCTTGGTTGGGGTAGGTGCAACTATCTCTGGTATCCGATAGAGTTGTCCTCCCAAAGTGACAATGACACTACGAGGCCATGATTCATATACAACATGACGCTTCCACATATACGGTTGTCATAAAAGAACATCACATACTTAAAGTGGGGCCACATCACACAATACCTCATCTTTGAAGGGATTGATGTCGTATGGTAGGCGGCATTGATGACTGACGTGGATACCCCGTCCTTGGCTTAGCCAACTAATGGTGTATGGTTGCGGGTGTGGTTTTATTGGTAGCTCCAATATCTTGATGACTTCTGCTCAGATCAGGTTCTTTTGGTTGTCATTGTCCACAACAAAATGTAGCGTAATTCCCTTCACCCACATCTGTGAGTGGAAGAGGCGCTTCTCTGCCTCTGACTCTTCAGGTTCCTCTTGTTGAATCTGTGTGGTAGCAACAGTGACACTAGGTTCTACATCAATGATCCACTTCCCTTTGTCTGCAGCTGTGACATTGGGTTCTGAATCAAAATCGAAACTGGGATATGATTCTTAAGCTTTGATCTCAGCCACCAATGACTGTTTTGAGTGACATTCATTAGTGTTATTCCAGGGGATTTTGTGGAAATCACACCACTTCCCGGTGTCCTTCTTTGTCTTTCTGTTACCATTCTTTGCTTGTGGTTGGGACCGGTTGTCCTTTCCATGTCTCTTGTTTTGCGAGCCAAAGTTTCCCTTGCCCTGCTTCTGCACAGGTCTGAAGTCGCGCTTGTTCTTTTATTGAAATTTATGCTCAATTTTGACAGCATACCGATAGGCAGATCCAAGTGAAGAGATGTCCAGGAATTTCATCTCTATTCGTATGTACCAGTGTAGGCCACTACGATATTTCAGTACTAGGTGTCGCTTGGTGTCCTTGATACCCAACTTTGTGCGGAAGGTATGAAAGTTGTTGGTGTACTCCGACACCGTTTGGTCCCTCTCTTGATGCAGAATGGTCCATTTTTTGTACTGGTCATCATAGCTTGCCACAGGGTAATATTGTTCCTTAATGACATCTATAAAAGAGGCCTAAGAGGGATTGGCCTCAAACAATCCAGACTCATCTGATGATTTTTGCTCACAATACGTTTCCACCAATTTTTGACATGGGGGACAGTCTTGAGGAGCGCAAAAGTGATCTTTTCCCTGTCGAAAAAATTGTGGACAGAGAAATACCCTTCTAGTAGATTCAACCATTTGTCTAGGTAATTAGCATCGATCTAGCCTTCAAATAAAGGGATATCAAAGTTAACTTGTACCTTGAAGGGATTCGCATCTCCGAAACAGCTGCTCGTTGAAGGTGTATCTGTCGACGTCGACATGCATCGAAGGATCTAGGAAAAATTATCCATCATTTTGTTCCTCTGTCACGCGAGGGCTTCCTCGAGCAACAAATTGATAGAATCTCCTGCTTCGTAGTCTCTCTTTTATTCTTCCATGGGAGTCCGTTTTGGGCGGCGATAGTGATCTTCCCCAAGTGAAGCTAGTTTGAGACCCAACTCTCTATATCCTGACTTCGTCGGGGACATGCACCGAGAAACAATCAAAGAGCAGATTTCTCTAATACCACTGATCCGGATTTATGTGAGAACGAAATGAAAGATGATATATATATTCACATACACAGATATATGGAAAGAAACACAGCGATACAGTAAACACATATTCTATTAAATAGCGGAAATATAATAGACCGTAAAATAAAACAACTAGAATGGTAGTAGATATTTCTGAGAAGAGATGTGGTTGTTATTCTCATTCGTGCCAAGATGAATACAAAAAGAGGCCTAAAGGGCCTATTTATAATAATCATGAGGGAAACAATCCCAAAGATCCAAAAACCTAATCCTAGAAGATGAACCATCATAAAGTTTGTGGCCCCAAGGTGGTTAGTTGAACAGTCAACTTCCCGGGGTCATAACTTTTGCATACGATCTTCGTTTGGGGTGCTCAATAGCCCGTTGGAAAGGTCTATTTGAGATTTACAAATTTAGAGTGGAGAAAAATATATGTCTTTGGAGACCATTCCCCCCCCCCCCCAATCGCCAAAAGAATGTCATTTAGGGCCTCAAAACGGACCCGAAAGTTTAGGACCCGAAAACCGTAGAAAAATTACTAGAGAGTTGCCAAAATTGGAAATTATTTCGAGCTAGTGGAATAGGTGGGTGGACATCGATATCCATTTGGATCATTCCTCCCCCCTTAGGAAGAAATGGTCTCCATTGCGTCAAATCCCTTATCATATGTCGAACTGTGTGTTGAGTTGACCTCCTGGTGCGGCATTTGCTGAAGTGAAAAGGATGCCTTACTTTGACATCTTCAGAGGGTTGTAATTGTTGTTTATGGATGTGCTGGAGCTATTCAACAATTTTGGTGGTCGTGGTATCCTTGGTCTACACCGATGTGGATGATTTCTTTCTGGAGTAGCACCTTCAATGTGTGGACTTGCACTGTAGAGGTACCCGGATAGACAATGTTGCAATGAATTTGTGTTCTTGCGGGTGTGGTGTTATTGGTAGCTCCAATATCTTGATGACTTATGCTGAGATCAAGTTCTTTTGGTTGCCACTATCCACAACAAAATGCAGGGAATTTTCCTTCACCCACATCTGCGAGTGGAAGAGGCGCTCCTCTACCTCCAACTCTTTAGGTTCCTCTAGTTGAATCTGTGTGGTAGCAACAGTGACACTGGGTTCTGCATCAATGATCCACTTCCCTTTTTCTACTGCTGTGACATTGGGTTCTGAATCAGAATCAGAATCAGAACCGGGATCTGATTCTGAAGCTTTGATCTCAGCCACCAATGACTATTTTGAGCGACATTCATCAGTGTTATGCCAGGGGATTTTGTGGAACTCGCACCACTTCCAGGTGTCCTTCTTTGTCTTTTGGTTACCCTTCTTCACTTGTGGTTAGGACTGGTTGTCCTTTCCCTATCCCGTGTTCCTGGGAGCTAGAGTTTCCCTTACCCTGCTTCTGCACAGGTCTGAAGTCGCACTTGTTCTTTTGTTGAAATTTATGCTCAATTTTGGCAGCATACCGATAGGTAGATCCAAGTGAAGATATGTTCAGGAATTCCATCTCTATTTGTATGTACCAGTGTATGCCACTGCGATATTTCAGTACTAGGTGCCACTCGGAGTCCTTGATACCCATCTTTGTCCACAAGATATGAAATTTGTTGGTGTACTCCGACACCATTTGGTCCCTCTCTTGACGCAAAATGGTTTATTTTGTGTATTGGTCATCATAGTTTCCCACAGGGTAATATTGTTCCTTAATGACATCTATAAAAGAGGCCCAAGTTGGATTGGCCTCAAACAATCCAGACTTGTCTGATGAGTTTTGCTCACAATAAGTTTCCCACCAATTTTTTACATGGGGGATAGCCTTGAGGAGTGCAAAGGTGATCTTTTCCCTGTCGGACAAATTATGGACAAAGAAATACCCTTCTAGTAGATTCAAGCATTTATATAGGGCATCAGCATCTATCTAGCCTTCAAATAAAGGGATATCAAAGTTAACTTGTACCTTGAAGGGAGTCGCATCTCTGAAATGGCTACTCATTGAAGGTGTATCTGCCGCCGTCGGCATGCATCGAAGGATATGGACGAAATTATCCATCATTATGTTCCTCTATCACACGAGGGCTTCCTCGAGCAACAACTTGATAAGATCTCCTGCTCCGTCGTCTCTCTTTTCTTCCACTATGGGAGTCTATTTGGGGCGATGAGAGTGATATTCCCCAAGTGAAACTAGTTCGAGACCCAACTCTCTATATCCTGACCTCGTCAGGGAAATGCACCGAGAAACAATCAAAGAGAAGATTGATATGATACCACTGATATGGATTTATGTGAGAATGAATGAAAGAGCATATATATATTCACATACACAGATATATGGAAAGAAACACAATGATACAGTAAACACATATTCTATTAAATAGCGGAAATAGAACATACTGTAAAATAAAACAGTTAGAATGGTAGTAGCTATCTCTGAGAAGAGATGTGGCCGCTATGCTCATTCGTGCTAAGCTGAATACAAAAAGAGATCGAAAAGGCCTATTTATCATAATAACGAGGGAAAGAATCCCAAACATCCAAAAATCTAACCCTACAAGATGAACTGTCATAAAGTTTGTGGCCCCAAGGTGGTTATTTGAACAGTCAACTTCTCGGGGTCATAACTTTTGTATACAATCTCTGTTTGGGGCACTCAATAGCCCATTGGAAAGGTCTATCCAAGATTTACAAGTTTCGATTGGAGGTAAATGCATGACCTCCAAAAACCATCATTTAGGGCCTCAAAACGGTGCCAGAAATTTAGGACCCGAAAAATCGTAGAAAAATTACTAGAAAATTGCCAAAATGGGAAACTGTTTAGAGCCAGTGGAATAGGTGGGTGGCCCGATATCCATATGGATAAAAATGACTGGATCGGCATATTAGAAAATAAGGAACTAACGGTGGATGATTTGGGAGAAAAGGTTAAGAAATTGAACAATGAAGCCCAACCCACAACCAACCCTCTTGAATGAGAACACAAGTATCAAGAAAAACAACAAGTTGATAATGAGATGGATACCCTATATGAAAAAGTTTGCACCTCTAAAAAAACTCTGCAAGAATTAAAGTCTACAATCCAAATCACATACACCGAACTACAACAGTTAGATCAGTTTTCAGACGTAAGACTTAACAGTTGCAGCAGCAAAATCCCACCCTCCTAGATATAGAGAAAGCTAAGAACTTTTTGCCTAGTGCCAATATTTTGTTTGGTAAATGGAAGGAAAAATTGGAAGTATTCAAATAACATGGAAAGCAGGCATTCACAGAAGTACCAGAGTTGGCTCCTTCATTTCAATAGCCTACAACAGATGACGCGCAAGGTTCGGGAATGCAACCAAGTTGAATTGGCAACGGTGTTGGAGTCATTTTCCAACTACACATCATTTACTTGGGCTTAACAACCTAATTTACCACTCATCCTAAGTACTTTGACTCAAATATGTGCTTACATCATTGTCATGTCATCAGTTTCAGTCAACTGGGCCTCCTCCTTCATTCGAGGAGCCAACTGGGGTGATAATGCATGATTAAAGCGTCCAACTTAGTCCAACTGGGAGCATTTAATACTAAATTCAGTTAATTGGAGTCAAAAAGGCGCCCTCGGATATTTTTGGGAATTCAATTGAGTTTCAGACTCTGTTTGACTACTTCAGAGTCTGTTAGAGTCAATTACAATGCAGTTAAGTGGTTAACTCATGTTCCGAGTGGTGTTAACTCACCAAGTAAGCCACTCTCATGCATTTAAGTCGAATGACCTCTCTAGGATTCGAATTGCTTGGCTATTCATGCCAAATTTTTGTATTATAATTAAATATTTTGAGTTAATGATAATGAATTACTGTTGCAAACCTTATGCACTAGTGTTTTTGCACAAGTGTTTATGCACAAGTATTTCTGCACCAGTGTTTTCGCACCTATGTTTCTACACTCAATTTTATGTAAAGATACGCATGCATCTCTTGTTATTGTAACTGTTGTTCTTGTTTTCTAGATATGACGCGCTTGAATTTTACATGGTATCAGAGCCATAGCAGGACAAGGAAACTCTTCTACGGAGTTTTACAGGGATCACAGATGAAGCTTGAGCAAGATTGCTCAAAATTATTCCAACACTACACCAGAAGCAGAAAGTCATCCACATAAATCCTGGATAATTGTGCATCTGGTTTATCAAGCTTGCTTGATAGGCTGCGCCAGGAATGATGCAACTTCAAAAGTGCATGTTGTTGACCTAAAATTGTTTGTTTGTTTTCTACTGCAGGTGTCTCAAAAGCCTCCTATTGCATTCGCTATAGCTAAAGATGGACTCTTCTTCAAACAATATTCTTACTCCTTTTGATTATCATCAGTGGAAGGAAGATATAGAGATCATATTGCGCTCTAAGGGACTCTACATAGTCACTATGGGCACAAAACCGGAGCCTAATGCAGCTATAGAGAAGACCAAGTTCCTAAATAAGCTTGATGAAGCGTATGCTTTCTTATGTCTCAGTATTTCGAAAGACCTTCTCTTCCATCTCAGTGGATTGAAGACTCCAAAAGAAGTATGGGAACAACTTGCCAGTCTCTTCGGCAAACATGATGAATTGAGGTCTTATCAGTTGGAGAATGAATTGATTTCCCTCAATCCTGGAATTTCGAACCCATTAATGATTTTGTCACCAAGTTCAAGCATTTGGTGATTCAATTGAAGCAATGTGGTGTAGAGAAGAAGGAGGATCAGTTGATTCTCTCAATCCTTTAAAAACTAGGAGCAGATTATTCAGTGTTTGTCTCTACCTTTCATTCAGGAAAACTCATGATTCTGAATTGGAAGATGCCATCCTTGAATACATTCATTGAGTCCTTAACTAAAGAGCATGACAAGCTTGTCCAGATGGGGTCCATGAGATCGTACAAGGATCAAACCCTATTTGTTGGAGTATCTAAGGCTATGAATGCTAAAGGAAAGCAAAAGAAGAAGGATAAGACCAAGTTTGATCATCCTAAGTAGAAGGAGAAGACCAGGCAGTCAAATGATCCCTCAGCCTGAAGAAAAGACAAGCAAAAGGGCAAGGAGAAGACAAATTGTTCTTACTGTGGCAGGGGTTTTCATCCTGATAGCTCATGCATGAAGAATAATATTGATCAGATGGTCCTTCTCTTGGAGAAGAACAATATCACTCTTCCAGATGGCGCAAGGAAGAAGGACAATGGAGATCAGAATGATCATCCAAAAAGAGGTCATGTACTCATGGCAAGTGTTTTGAATTCAAAATATCTTCTCATAAATTCAGGAGCTTTGAATCACATGGTTGCAATCAAAGACTCTTTCTCATAATTGGACTCTGACAACTGCATCTCCATCCACATGGGAGATGATTCACAAATTTCATCGAAAGGCAAAGGTATAATTCACTTAGAACATAGCAGTTTTCAAAATGTTCTGTATGTCCCTTCTCTAGCTTCGAACCTGCTTTCTGTGTATCAAATGACACATGTTTGTTTTCCCAAGAAGGTTGTAGTCAGCCCTAATGATGTTGAAATTTTTGAAATTACCACTGGAAAGCTCATTACAACAGGCAAAGCAAATCATGCTGCAAAAACATATGAGTTTTCCCACTACTTACCATATTCAAAGCCAAGTGCCCTTCTGAATCATGGAAATGAGGTTAGCTGGATATGGCATGAGAGGTTTGGACACCTTAATTACAAATATTTGTAGCTTCTACAAAATAATTCCATGGTTGAAGGCCTTCCGAACATTAAATCCTCAAAAGGGATATGCAAAGGTTGCATAATTGGCAAGCATCCTGAGCACAAGTTCGATCGAGGAAAAGCTAGCAGGGATTCTTGTATTCTTGGGTTGATTCACAGTGATATCAGTGGTCCATTGCCAAATCCCTCCATGAATGGCTCAAGGTATGTTCTCACATTCATTGATGACTTTTCCAGGTTCACATGGGTCTGCTTTCTCAAGAACAAATCGGAAGTGTTTGAAAGGTTCAAGAATTTGAAGGCTTCTATTGAGACTGCCACTGGGAACAAGATAAAATCTCTTAGATCTGTTAATGGTGGAGAATATATCAAAACAGAGTTGCTACAACTTTGTGTGGACAATGGAATCCAAATCCAGCACACAGTACCCTACACACCTTAGCAGAATGGTGTAGCGGAGAGGCATTAGAGGAAATTTAAGGTCTAAAATGGGCCTCCTAAGGAAAATAATGAAATAATAGTTCAAATAATGAAATAATAGTTAAAATGATAAAATAATATTTATCCATTTTGGAGGAAGAAAGAAAAAAACTACTTCTTTTGTTCGTATTTTCAACATATCTCCCTTTTTTTTAACTCAAATTTCAAGCGGGAGCACTCGTTGGATGTGGAATTAAATTATGCATCCAACGAGTACCCACACTGCATACTTTTGATGGACCTCACTGCCCCAAAAATAGGAAATACCTGAAAAATGTGATGATGACATAGTGTGGGTACTCGTTGGATGCGGGATTTAATTCTGTCTCCAATGAGTGCTCTCGCTCGAAATTTGAGTAAAAACACAGGGAGGTGAAAATACGAACAAAAAAAGTAGCTTTTTTATAACAAATATCTCAAGTCAACCATTAAGGTTGACTCATTTTATTGAAATTCTATTGGTTCTTGAATTCCAAATCATCAAGCAATTATGGTTGGCTCGTTTTCTTATACGATAGCTCGTTTTCTTATAAGGCCCATTTTGTACCTCAAATTTCCTCTAATGAAAAACCGAGCATTGAAAGAGATGGCTACTTGTATGCTTGAGTCGAAAGGTTTGGCTTCAAATATTTGGGATGAGGCCATGAATGTTGCTGCATACATTCAAAATAGAGTTCGACACTCATATGTCAAAGGTAAAACTCCTTTCAAATCCTACACTGGTCATAAGCCTGATGTGTCACATCTCAGGGTTTTCGGGTCCACTGCATGGACTAGAATTTCACTTGAGAAGAGAAGATATTTGGAACAACAAAGTACTGAGTACATTCTCATTGGATATGCTGAAGAATACAAAGGATACAAACTCATAGATATTAGATCCAAAAGAATATTCATCGAGAGAAGTGTCCAATTTGAAGAACTGCTTCATGATCTACAACTAGTGGAGGAAGAAACTGCCAAATTGCTTCCTCTTCCGGAAGAAGATTCGGGAGATGATACTAAAATTTTATGTTCTGATATTTCTGATATTATGTATGATATTAATGAACATGAAGAATCAAGTTCATATTCAAATCCATATGATCCCCCTCAGTTTCCAAAGTGCACAAAAAAGACTCTCACATCTGTCGATTCCAACTTTGGAAATCTTATCGATCCAAGAAGAACTCGAGCAGAATTTCAAAGAGCAGGTATGGATCTTTCATATGTTGATCCATTTCTGTCCAAAAATTGTTTTTTGATGATTGGTTCAGATCCAAAATCACACTACCATGCCTAGCATGATCCGAGATGGAAAACTACCATGGATGAAGAGTACAATTCTCTTCAGAAAAATGCAACATGGGAGCTAGTTTCACTTCCACCTGGGAGGAAATTGGTTCAATGCAAATGGGTCTAGACTCTACCGAACCAAGATTTATGCTGATGGTTGAACCTACAAATATAAATCAAGGTTGGTTGAAAAAGGTTTCTCACAAGTCCAAGGTGTGGACTGCACGGAAAATTTTGCACCGGTTGCAAAAATGGACTCAATACGGCTAGTTTTGGCAATTTCTGCATCCAAGCACTGAGAGGTGCACCGCTTGGATGTGAAGAGTGATTTTCTTCATGTGGATATTTAGGAAGAGATATACATGAAACGGCTTGAATTTTACATATTAGACCCGACACTTGTTTGCATATTAATGAAATCTTTGTATGGTTTAAAACCGGCCCCAAGAGCATGGTATGCAAAGATGGATTCATTTCTTCTGTCGAAAAACTTTGTGAGATAAAAATCAGATCCAAATGTATATATATAGAAACATGACGGTAATCTGTTGATAATTTTAATTTATGTTGATGACTTATTGATTACAGGAAGCAGTCTTGCTTCAATCGGCACAATAAAAACTGCTTTACACCAAGCATTTGATATGAGTGATTTAGGCTTGTTGAAGCAGTTTCTTGGTCTCTAAATCACTCAGAATTTTGATGGGATCATGATTTATCAATAAAAATATGCTTTGTACCTGCTAAAGAATTTCAATATGGTAAAATGTAAATCTGCACCATTCCCATTCCTCTCGGGAATCAGTCTTGAGGATGGTGATTCTACACCATTGGTGGATTCTACACTCTACCGGCAACTGATTGGTAGTATTTTGTATCTGACACACTCTAGGACTATATTTATTATGCCATGAGTGTTTTTTCAAGGTACATGCAACAACCCCATGAGCTTCATTGGAAGGAAGCCAAAAGGATCTTACATTATGTGTAGGGTATGAGACATTTTGGCATTCACTATGTTGCAGATTTCGATCTTGACTTGGTTGGATTCAGTGATTTAGATTGGGAAGGTGATAGCATTGATCATAAGTCTACTTCTGGATATGTTTTCATGATTGGTACAGGCCCTATTATTCGGTCAAGCAAAAAACATGAATCCCTTTCCTTATCTTCAGCAAAGGCAGAGTATCGAGGAGCATTCAATGCTTGCATTCAGGTAGTTTGGTTGCAGGGTATTCTAGCTGAGTTTGATATTGGTAGAACCACTTCTACTATCATTTTTGGTGACAATTAGAATGTTATCAAGATCTCAACAGATCTGTTTCAGAGACATAGGACCAAGCATATCGAGATCCAAATGCACTACATCTGAGATCTCGTGCATGACAGAACCATTGTACTACAGTATTTCCCTACGGAAGAGCAAATTGTAGACATCTTCACCAAGATATTCACTGAGAAGAAGTTCTCTTACCTCCGTTCACTATTGGGGGTGAGTTATACTATGGTGAGGACAGATTATTTCCTTCAGTGTTCACTTTGAGGGGGGGTTTTCTTTCCCACTGGGTTTTTCCCTCTTTCCTCACTTAGATTTTTTGAGCATTTTTGGATTATTTCTGTACCAGGTGACCTATGGCCTTTGTTGCTAGGGCCCTCTTATTATTTTATTTTACTCCTCCACATGAGATTAGCTTAAGGGGGGGTGTTGGAGTCATTTTCCAACTACACATCATTTATTTGGGCTTATAAAACCTAATTTACCACTTATCCTAAATATTTTGACTCAAATATGTGCTTACATCATTGGCATATCATCAGTTTCAGTCAATTGGGCCTCCTACTTCATTCGAGGAGCCAACTGGGGTGATAATGCATGATTAAAGCGCCCAACTCAATCCAACTGGGAGCATTTAATACTAAATTCAGTTAACTGGAGTCAGAAAGGCACCCTCCTACCATATTTGACCTAATTTCACCTAAAAATGAGTTAACTAGAGTCAGAAAGGTGCCCTCACCTATTTTTGGGCACTCAGTTGAGTTTCAGACTCAGTTTGACTGCTTCAAAGTTTGTTAGATTCAATTACAATTCATTTAAGTGGTTAACTAATGTTCCAAGTGGTGTTAACTGACCAAGTAAGCCACTCTCATGCATTCAATTCGAATGACCTCTCTAGGATTCGAATTCCTTGGCTATTCATGCCATTTTTTTGTATTGGAATCAAATATTTGAGTTAATGATAATGAATTACTGCTGCAAAACTTCTGCACCAGTGTTTCTGCACAAGTGTTTATGCACCTGTGTTTTTCTGCACCTATGTTTCTGCACCTATGTTTCTGCACTAGATTTTCTGTAAAGATCTGCATGCATCTCTTGTTATTGTAACTGTTATTCTTGTTTTCTAGATATGATGTGCTTGAATTTTACATGGTATCAAATCCATAGCAGGACAAGGAAAGTCTTCTACAAAGTTTTACAGGGATCACAGATGAAGCTTGAACAAGATTGCTCAAAATTATTCCAACACTGCACCAGAAGTGGAAATTTTTCCACATAAATCCTGGATAATTGTGCATTCGGTTTATCAAGCTTGCTTTATAGGCTAGGTCGGGAGTGATGCAACTTCAAAAGTGCAGGTTGTCGACCTAAAATTGTTTTTTTTCTTTTTTTCTGCAGGTGTCTCAAAATCCTCCTATTGCATTCGCTATAGCTAAAGATGGACTCTTCTTCCAAAAATCTTCTTACTCCTTTCAATTATCATCAATGGAAGGAAGATACAGAGATCATATTGCGCTCCAAGGGACTCTACAGAGTCACTATGGGCACAGAACTAGAGCCTAATGCAGCTATAGAGAAGTCCAAGTTCCTGAATAAGCTTGATGAAGCTTATGGTTTCTTATGTCTCAGTATTTCGAAATACCTTCTCTTCCATATCAGTGGATTGAAGACTCCAAAAGAAGTATGGGAACAACTTGACAATCTCTTCAGCAAGCAGGATGAATTTAGGGCTTATCAGTTGGAGAATGAAATAATTTCCCTCAATCCTAGAAATTTCGAAACCATTAATGATTTTTTCACCAAGTTCATGCATTTGGTGCTTCAGTTGAAGCAATGTGGTGTAGAGAAGAAGGAGGATCAATTGATTCTCTCAATCCTTTCAAAACTAGGAGCATATTATTCAGTGTTTGTATCTACCTTTCATTCGGGAAAACTAACAATTTTGAATTGGAAGATGCCATCCTTGAATGCATTCATTGAGTCCTTAACCAAAGAGCATGGCAAGCTTGTTCAAATGGGGCCCATGAGATCCTCCAAGGATCAAGCCCTATTTTCTGGATGACCCAAGGCTACGATTGCTAAAGGAAAGTAAAAGCAGAAGGAGAAGACTAAGTTTAATAAGATGTTGAGAGAACTTAAACTGGTGTATCTGGGTTTTGGGATGATGTAATCGGGTTCTTTATTCTCTATGATTATGTGATGGGTAATTCCCCGGTTGTTGTAAGGTCGCGGAGCCATGACTTGGATTTTGGAATTTATCTATAATAAGAAAGAAGGATCCCTCCCCCCTCAAATTTCTGTGTATAACTCTAGTTTGCTTACTGTTTAATGGAACAACTGTGCGCTTGTTATTTATTTGCATATTATGGTTAATGGATTTCTGTCGCGATAATTGATTAATGAATGTTACAACGGAATGAATAATAATAACCCTCACAAAAATTATATTTACAATTAACACTCCTTATCACATAGGGGTCTAAGTTGTGCTTCAGGTGAAACCTTCCCCCTCGAGGGATTGAAAATGCCAGCACACTAGACTGTAGTGGTGCCCTTTATTGGCCCATGCACAAGAACCTGGTCTCTAATTTTGTGCCAACACTACGTCACCAACTGTAGTGTATGATTTCTCACGAAAAAGTGCAAAAAGAACCTAGCAAGGGGTTGTGCAATCCTTGTTAGCAAGTTAGAATATGGAGTTAAATAAATATAATATAATATAGCAATAATCATTCTCAAACATGCATGCAAATACTGATAAAAAAACAACCATCAAAAGAAATGTACACTGTGAAAAGAATGTGGTTTTTATTATTTTATAAAGAATCAAGTGATACATACACTCCTTGGTACATATGTTGAGAGTAGTGGACCTCTACAACTAATGCAAGGGCATGTTTGTTTGTATCCTTGTAGTCACAATCTCCATCTAGGTGTCAAGTGAGAATCCCTTTTGTGGTGAAAGATGAAAGAAGAGTATGGTTTCTTTCTCTTTCTAACGAGAATTTGATAGCATGATGCTGCTTTCACAAATGGAAGAATGAAATTGAAATGGTGACTATGAGGGTTTATTTAATAGGCACAAGAGTGGTCAAAAGTGGGACTAGATCCAATATGTATGCTCTCCATTCCATTCATTCTTTAGTGGAGAGGTTAAGTTTTTGGAAGTTAAATATGTTGTTAGTTTTGACCATGTCAATGTATGAGTCCACTTTTAGCCACTACTTACCTTGGGCAAGTGTGAAATGATGAATTATAACCAAAATTGCACTTTTGGGACCAGGTCACAGGTTTTTGTGCAAAATGTACGATTGAGGTCGTGATTTTTGAAGGAAAAAGTGCAACCCTTTAGTTATGGTCAATTTTTGGGTTTGACTTTCAGTTTTTTGGTCATTTCATCATTTCCTCAAGTCATATGAATGAAATGGGATGGAAAACAATGCTAATACTATTGATTATGATACATAATGGTGATGAAACTAATGACAAAGTAGGTGAACAAATTTTGGTTGTTAACATATTGCCCCCTAATGTGTGAGGTCAGGAGCTCATCATATGGTTGAAATACATCATAAGTCTTGCATACTTTCAAGAGGGAATGGAAGGGCACCAAGGACAAGATACCGGGACTATGTTGGAAGGAACACCCCCTCCTAGAGGGACTATAGAGGCCCACACCTACATACAAAGCACTCAAAGAGGTGAGGTGTATATAATCTCAAAACAAGGCATGCATTCCCATGCTCATATCGATGTTTCAATCTAAGTTGGAATGCAAACGAAGCAGGGTCTAATCAATACATGAATAACTGATCCATACAATACATCATTAGGGTCGAAGAGGAACCCAATCTAAGTACATAATCATGGTCCAACCATGGATAATATGAAGTACATGAGTTGGAACAATGGAATCCCCAATGGAATGTTAAATCACACTAACTGAAGCCTTGTTGGAACTATAGTGGCCCAAGATCTAGAAGGAGTAAAGAGTGATGTAATCCCTCACAAGTGACTCAAATTTTTGAAAGATTGAGTCAAACAGGTCCAAGGAATTGCAGTTGAAACCATATCACTATCGCCACCATAGCCTGGACACCATAGGAAGCATATGACTGGAGATATTCCAAAATAGGCTTGAGATTTGTAGGGAGTCAAGCATGTTTGGGGTCTTCAACCAAACTAGATAAGGGAACAACCATACTATACAATTCTCAATAATGTGATAATGAGATGGAGTCGATCATGTGAGAATAAACCAATCCAAGGTTCACTGAGATATCCCCTTAGCCAGTCCAAAGGATCCCATTAATGATGGTTATGGGGCCAAGGTACAAAATGTCTCTAAGTCTATCCTATGGAATATAGATATTGATGTCAATAGAGAGAGACCTTCTAAAAACAAGGCAATGTGGTGTCCTTGTTGGTAGCGCAAGTCTTATCACTGGACAATGAAGAGAAATGGGCTTAAGACACTAAAGGGGGATATGGGGGTCACTGAGTGGGGGACTCAAAATTCTTTTATTTAGGGGATGAAGGCATGGTTGACCTGGAAACATGTGTGAAACTCATGATGATATTAGGGGAGGGACAAAATAAGTGATAACCAGGGACATAACTGCAATGGGTATACTCATGGAGGGAAAAATGAAGGCACTGAGGTCAACTACGAGGGAGGATAGTATTAAGAAGATTCCATGGGTGACGCACCATAGAAGGATTTTAATAAAGGAAACCAAGGACACTACCATGCAAGATCATATACAATCCACAATAGTGTTAAGGAGCATTATTTTAAATGGTTTTCTCAAGTACATGGGTACCTGAGAGAAAATTGGGGAATACAAGGAGATAAGTGTCCAATGTATAACCAAGTGAATCAATAGATTGAATTATAGCAAATGTAAGAAACCAGAGGAAGGACACTAATGGTAATCTACTTGAGGGAAGATGAATGGTGGAAAAAATGTTCCTTTTACAGTATGGATGAAGTGGTGGACTTATGAACATTTAACATGAAACATCAAAATGCCATAAGTAGGAGTCCAAGGATAGGAAAATTGGTGATAATGAAGAAGCATATGTGGCTAAATTCAGGACCACAAACTAGATGGACCCCCAAGCTTGGGTAGATTGAAACAACATGGGAACCCAACAAAAAAGGGGGTATTACGAAATGACACCCATGTAAGGGAAGCTCTATTGTTGGGCAAGGGATAATGTAAGGGTGTTTGGTATGAGTCACTTATCTGAAAAAAGTGGGACCCTATAGAAAAAAATGGGATCAAATAAGGTTGAGGCATATGATGTTTTACAAAGGGAAATCACCTATCTGATAGTTTGAAGAAATATACATGTAAGACCAGATGCTAATATAAATGGTTCTTGCGGCAACCTGGGCCTACGCACATGGAAACAGGACCAAAGCATAACAATGCATTTGGAGATAAAACCAAATGTACAAGCAACACACAATCTAGTAGAAAGAGCTAGATTACAGACATAGAAAATGAGGAAATAGGGGCTTCCTGGGAAATTTCTTAATCACATGAAACCAATCATGTAATCAAGAAGAGCGCAGAACCATGATCCAATTGTGTGAATGATTCATTAAACAAAGGTCGTATGAGCCAGTATGAACCGAAATAAAATTGGGTCGTAATGACCTTAAAAGGGGTGGGTCCCACAACCTTAGGTGTCATTTTCATTGTTTACCATTGGAGGAGCTTATGGGGCCCAGATATTCAAACATTGATTCCTCTCATTCCATCCATAAAATATGGATTATGGGACTTGTATATTAATGATCTCTCCCTAGTCTTTAAATTCATCCATTTACTTTCTCGATTTTATGAATATGCCCTTCAAAGCATTGTGGGGAACCCAGAGGGATTCAACCATGGGTCGCACCTCTCAGGGAATTACCCATGACTCTAGTCACAAGAAAATCTTAGACAATCACAACCAGGTCGCTCCTAGATAGGTTAAAGGCGTGATTGCAAGGATGATGTGTGGTTACATGGTTCCTCCATCCTTTTAATGGACATAGCGAACCTAGAGACATGAGTAGTGATTGCAGGTGTCATACAAGCAATGGGGTTGAGTGAGACTCGCAATATCTTAGATAGTTAGATGATGATCATTGAGTAGGTGTTGGGTGGGCCCAAATATTCTTGATAACAATGCATTGACAATTTAACCATCGTATCTAGAAAGGAGGTGATTTCAGTTTTGGTACCTCCATCTATGCCTTCTTCTTTGAACAGGCGCCAATGCCAAGGCCCAATGTGGCCATTCAAGATGGGGGTTCGATGGAGCCCCAGATGCAACGATGGGGGTATATGTCGATACAAAGAAGAGGTAGTATAGTAGGAAACATCTTCGACTAGTGATTTTTTCACAATGGTGCAAGCTCCCAATAGTGATTGAGGAATACCCATATGTTGGAATGGAATTTCGGGGAGGCCCAAAGCTACCATACCCACCAGGGAAAGCATGGAGACCAGATGGTATGTATGATTATGTGTTTTAATTTGTTCAATTGTACTTACATACTGGCATATATGGTAGCTAGATTGATTTATGTGATACATGGAACTAACTACTCATCTCATGTGTGTGTAGATGTGGGACCAGTGCCCCTGATGGGCCTTTAGCGGTGACAAGGTAGGGTCAAGGGGTTGATCCTGCCCCCCCATTGCAGTGACAAAATTGAGGTGCTAAGGCCATCTTGGAGGAGCTTCGGCATGATATTGACTAGTTTCTAGAGGGCATCACTTACAATGAGTGGCAATATCTTGATGACGAGATGATCATCGTATTCTATAGGGAACCACCTGAATGGTGTTTCACCATGAGGCAGATAATCGTGGATACCCAAGGTATTTGTGACATGATACAGGGGAATGTCACTCGCATGGCTAAGGTGGAGAAGGGTGGCTCCAATGAATAAGCTTATGAGGATGAGGATTATGATGCGTAGGTAGTTATGTAGAATTGCCCCCATGATATGGACATGAGATTTTTTACTTATGTATCAAATGTTTTTTATTGAGCAATAGGATCATGGATGTAAACACTTTTGGTTTTGGACTTATGATTATATATTTACATTTGCACGTAGATGCAGCTTTATATACATGAACCTTATGTTATTATGTGATGTGATGTATGTTTTTATGTGTATATGGATGCACTTTATGATGATGATATGATATGCACATGCATGGTTTATTTCCTAGTTATTAATGATTAATATGTCAATCTAGAGTTTTATTTGCAGTATGATCCACTAAACTATTGAGATTCCTATAAGGTGTATGAATCAATGTAATGAATTCAAACTTTCTAACCATTTGCATAGCTTGTCGATACTTTCTAAAGAGGTAAGGATCGCATACCTAGTAAAAGTTATTCAACCGTGCAACAAGCAGCTGGGAATAAAGGTAAATATGAAGGTGATAAATGCACATATGGAAAGAATCGGCTAGGAGCCAATCATGACATCGTATTCCATTTGATTATTGGTGGCAACACTAATACACAATCCACAAACATGGATGATGGAGTGCAATAGGGAATGGATGACCTAGAATGTTGATGCAATAATCGAGGAATATCTAATAGCATCAGCCATGTAACCAATGCAATAGGGACAATGATGATCCATATGAAGAGGACAAGAAACAAACCATAAGGCTCATCCTGCAAAGGGGAATAGAAAACAACTATAATACACAAAAAAAGGAGGGTTAGTCTCAGGGATAGTATTTCATGAGATATAAACCATTGTGAGGGTTCTTTAGGAGTTAACCATCTGGACCAGTTAGGAGGCATGCCCCATTGCCAAGACAATGATTTATGACATAGGGGCCATGCCACAAATATTTGAACTTTCCTCGACCAAGTTTATGATGGGTTTGGTCGTAAACAAGGACGAGATTTCCTTCATGCAACGATTGTAGATGGACGTGAATGTTGCAATGGGATTTTGAACACTGTTTGGTAGCCTCAATGTTCTACAAAATATCATGATCATCATCATTTGCTTGCTCCGGGGAGATCAAGTGTTGTTCTATATTTAAGGTCTCTAGAAAATTTTAATGGCAAGGTGTGAAGAGGGAATTTTCACTCTATCGGTAGACAGACTCCACTCCATGAACAAGGTGGAATAGGGTAAACCCAGTTGCAGTTTTGGTGGACATTTGTTATGCCTAGAGGGTAGGAAATAGCATATGATGTCAGTTGGACTTGTTCTTATCCATTATCTATTGGAGCATGGTTTTGAGGACATTATTGATGGAATCAATTTGGACATTGCCCTAAGGGTAATAGGTGGAGGAGAACTAGTGCTAAAATTTAAAATGATAAAATAACTTCGTCCACACACCATCTTTGAAATGAGTACCGTGATTAGACACCAATTGTTTTGAGACACCAAATCGAGTGATGGCATGGTTGAAGAAAAAAAGCCACAATAGCGGTGATGTTATTGTATGGTTGCATGGCTTCATCCCATTTAGTGAAATAGTCAACAACCACTATGATGTACTGATGACCACCAAGAAATATGGGTTTGCATTCCATGAATTCAGTGGCCCATTTACATAATGGACCCACGGTTATGACTGGATGAAGGGAGGAGGAGTGTGGGGGTTCTCACCTTTGGAGAGAAGCGATGGTAGTTTTGGAAATGTTTCACTACCTCTATGCAATCAAAAAAAAAGGTAGGCCATAAATAACTGGGGAGGATAATCTTTTGGATGACATCCATTTTAGAGAGGTAGCCACCACAAGCACCACTATGGTAGTCATTCAAGGCCCATTTGATCTCTTCGAAAGTGATACATCAAGGTAAGATAATGTTAAATCCTCTTCGATATAGGACATCGAGGAGAAGAAAGTATTGGGGGCTTAGTGAAAAATCCAATGATGATCGTCATGAGAGAGGTGAGGTCCAAACTTTTGAGTGCATAGATAAATGAGTATGTCCCCATACCAAGGAATTTTTAAAGAAATGGTGAACAAATGTTCATCTGGAAGATCATCGTTGATAGGACGATGATTGATTTTGGATGGTAAGTCTAAAATGAACTCTACCAAGTACAAAGCCTTTTTACTTTTGGGGGTCATGAAATTGAGGTCATATTCTTGAAGGATAATGATCCACTTTGTGACCTTGCATTGGATGAGGCGTCAACTCAAGAAGAATGACACAGGGTTTAAATTCACGACAACTTTGGTTTTCTCATAAGGATGTAATGACAGATCTTTTGAATAAAAAATGACAGCTAAGGCTAGCTGCTCCTCATGGTTATATGATATAGCGGGTCTATATAGTTTATTACTAACATAGTAGATGACATATTCATGATGGTCAACTTATTATTCAACCATCACACTGGTGACACCATAAATAGATGTTGAGATGTAAAGGATGAAATCTTTACAAACGTTTGGTGGGCTAATAAAGAGAAATAAAGTAAGAGCATGTTTAAGGGCATCAAAATAAGATTGAGCTTGATTGTCCCATACAAAGGCAATGTTAGTGTTAGGTGACCATTAAAGAAAATAAATGATTGGTTGACACAAAGCCAAATACACAAGAAGAATAACCACAAATACAAAGAGAGATAGGTGTTAAGCACCTAATTCTCATTAACCATATATGCAATATATACATGAGAATGACCCTTGGATTCGTCTTCCAAGTGGTCTCTTGGACTCCTTTCGACTTTTCCTATTCACCTATGACTCTTGGTATTCTTCTTGAATGAATAGGGAGATAATAACATAATAATATTCCTAACACCAAGGATTGGGTTCCCAACAATTCCCCCTTTAATCTAAAGGGTTGTATATGAGTCCAAGAAAAGAGAGCCGAATAATTGGAAGTGGATAGCTACCAACTATTGAAGGGCTAGCATAAGTTGAAATCTTCTACTAAGTGGGTGGTTTAAGGCTAACCAAAAACTCTCGAACTTGGTGACAACTCTGTTTCTCTCTCAAAGGTTTTGTCTAGAACTTGGCACGAAGGCTTAGCGGTTCTTTGGAAAATCGTGTTTTGGGACCACCATCTGATGTCTAACAAAAGTTGAAGTCTTCCACTAAATGGGTGGTTTTAGGCTAACCACAAACTCTCAGCTCAGTGGAACATGGCTCTGACTTGGTTCAAGCTTACTTGTTATGACTTGCTTGTTCTCGCTTGTTTGTTTCTGATAGTCTATCATCCCTCCCTGTCGGGAACAAAGTGAGGAGTGCGAAATCTCATGGTGGTGATGGGTGTCAAAAGTAGACATGAAATACCACAATGCTTTAGAGCATGGCTCTCTTTCTATCTTATGGATACATCTCTAAATCTGGCCTCCAAAATCGACTGTGACTCATGCTCGCTTGTTCTGGCTTACTTGAGGAAGATTGTGACTTCTTGTAGTTACAATGATAAGGCTTCGAAACTTGAAGCATGACATAATGTTTCCCCCTTGTCAAGTACAAGATCAGAAGCAATAAATTTTTATGCTGTAAGTTTCAATCTTGCAAGTTTCTTCAGTCTCGAACATCTATCTGAAGCATGGTTACACTTCCCGCAATGTTGACAAGCATGAAGATATAAACACCAATCTTTCATATGGCCAACTCGATCACAATGTTGGCATCTGGAATTCTGAACAAGTTATACATTTTCTAACATTATTTCACTGTGTGATGGTAGCTGATATGAATGATCTTCAAATAAAGGGTTGTTCTGAGCAAACACTAGTTTAGATTGTTGATTCCTTTGTTGTACCTTGTCCTCTTGTCTTTCAAATCCCGCAGATGATTGATAACAATTTGGAGAGTTTCTTTGTTGATTGTGCATGAGTCATCTACAACAATAAGTATTAGAGTGTTCAACAACTCTAATATTTCTTCAGTTTGAGACATTATGAGGACTGTGTGAGGCCTCCTTGTGCAGGTAGGTCCAAAGTTGACTCAATCAACAAGTTGAGGGATTCTTGCAACTCTGCCCTTTACAAACAAGACTCAACAAACTCAAACTCAAAAAATTGAATGGTTTTAGTCTCAGCCAAGAATGAACCCAAATACAATGCAATTCAACTTTCCTTCAATTTTATACTTACAAAAAACACATGCAAGTACCAAAAAATGCACTAAAACTTACAAAAACAATTGTTTGCAAGTTACAATTCTGAATGTTGAATTGATGAATCTATTATACCCAAGTTCTTGTGTGATGACAATATGCAACTTCTTATTTTGGAGCAGATGTATAACTGCAAACTTGCTTTGACCAAACCAAACCCAAATATTCTTTGGAAGCTCAATACTATCAACTAGTTGCAACTTTCACACTACAAGTCTTCAATTGAACAAAATATGTTGTAATAGTTATTGTTGCAATAGTCAGTAGTGCATTTTCACCAACAATACTTTCTATGGAGAAGGGGCAGCTCCATTATGTAGTCTATCCAAAAATATTCACATATTCATGATAAGCTAAGAATCTTGTGTTGATCATAAGCGTTGATTAGCAACAACTAGCTTCAAAAATGCCATTGTTCAAGCAACATCGAAGATGTTTTAGCGTGCAAGTAGGTCTATTGTCTCTTGTTTACCATATAGTCATAGTGCTTACAATTCCACAAAAAATGCAAATAATGGCACATCTCTTCAATGCAGCACTTCAATGCACATATAGAGATAGAAATCCCCACTTCAACACAGCACAGGTCAAATCTAAGTTGAATGACTCCAAATAACAACATCCTAATGATACTAAGAAGAGGGCGTTCACGCGGACAGAAAATATGCACCACGAATTTTCACCAATAGGCGATCTTGACACAAATGGAGAGAGATGGAGTCTGAGCTACCACGATAACATGATAGTCTTCCATGATGGCACAATAGTCTTCATACAACTCCATTTCAAAGATACGCCAGGTCGCAGGTATGCAGCTCTAAAAAACGTAGTAGTAGAATGGTGGCAACGATAGAATGGTTCCACGATGGCAAAGAGCCTCACTTGTAGAGAGATCCCACGATGTTTCGGAGGGAGAGACACATACTATGGGAGAGAGAAGAGCCCATGCACCATAGGAGAACTCTACGTAATCACGCAATTCAACGCAGTGGATAGTCTTCACTTCAACATAGAGGATAGTGTTCACTTCATTGCAACTTCACTAAATGGTTTGCAGGTCACCAATAGAGTGAGAGATACCACGCATGCACTAGTGGATAACCCACGATAGAGAGCACATAGCGCACTGCTCTACGGATAGGCTCACATAGCACTAAAAGAGAGCCTGTATTAGGGTTTACCACCACCAATGGCGAGCGTACTACTCCACGATAGTCTTCAATGTAGATATAGTTCGCACCAGTGAGAGCGCCCCACACCTCAACGCAACATTAATCTCATCACTAGCAATAAAGATAATGTTATAGCTCCATGATAGCAATAGCTCTACGCTGGTCTCGGAATAGAGTTTGCAACACAAGGAGGAGCTAGGGTTCACAATGATAGTCTTCGCTTCAAGTTCTTGAGAAATGTAGCACCAAAAGGTAGATGGGCTAGGGTTCACTTGACAAGGGAAGGATAACCTTCACGCAGATGGAGAGGGATCATTATGATTGAGGATTGAGTATTGAGGTATGCACAGACAACAAAAAAATGACCCTCAAAACTGAGTAGGTAAGCGTTTAGGCTTGAGAAGAAACGTTTTGATTTATGGTAGAAATTAGCATTCTGGCAAGCAGGTTGGCTAAGGGCAGACTCGCATAATTCCAGGACTGAGCACACAGGATGAATAACAAAGAATGTATGCTAGAGCAGAGCGGGCAGGCTTGAAGAGCATAGGGCAATGAATTATGGCTAGCAGTTATGGCAAACATAGAATATGGCATAAATTATGCAGAGAAGCACATGACACATACTCAAAAGTAGCTATGATAACACTATTAGGTTCCCATTAGGGAAAATAAATGATTGGTTGGCACAAAGCCAAATACACAAGATGAATAACTAGACATAAAAAGAGAGATAGGCATTAAGCATGAAATTCTCATTAACCAAATACACAATATATACATGAGAATGACCCTTGGATTCATCTTCCAAGTGATCTCTTGGAATCCTTTCAACTTTTCATATTCACCTGTCACTCTTGGAATAGGGAGATAATAACATAATAATAATCCTAACACCAAGGCTACCAACACTTCTGAAGGAAGGGATAGAGAGGCTACCAAGGCTACTTTCAACCGTAGGTAAGACATGGTCTGGACAAGTTGAACCCTTGGGATCGTAGTTAGTGAGTTGATCAAGCGTGATGATATTCCATTCATGGGGAAAACCATAAGTGTAAACACCATTGAGGCAACCACTTTCATAACATACATGTATCTATAACCAAGGAGGAGTTTGTAATCCAATTGAGTGTTGACAACCTCAATGACTATGCTTGGTATTGGTTTCATTTTTACACAAGCTTGAAACCATAGGTAAACTATGCTCGGGATTGGTTTCATTTTTACACAAGCTTGAAACCAAAGGTAAACTATGCTTGGAATTGGTTCCTAACCAACATAATGTCCAAAGGTTGGTAGTGTGCCCCCCGGCATAAGAAGCTAGGGGGATAATTCCAACCTGATGTCTAGAGGCTGGAGACATGCCCCCCATCCCCAAGGGAAAGAAACCACTAAAACATGTGGAACATTCAGGGAAGTCTAATGACTGGGAGCCATGCGATGATTAGGTTTAACAAACGAAAGTTGATCAATGATCACGATCCTCCCATCATGGGGAAAATACATCACTCGAAAGAGTGAGGACACTACAACTTTCATTGCATAAACATAATCTCGTCCAAGGAGCAGATTAAAATCTAAGGGACCTTGGACTACCATAACATCAATGCAGACAGTTTTCCCTCCAAAGGTAATAGGTAATTGAGGAAGGATCCCTAAAGGTCCAGTAGGTCTTCTATTAAAAGATAGTATCTATTTAGTGATTAGCACAAGCTGAAGAGAACCTATATCTTGCCAAGCAGTTGAGGATAAAATACTAACAAAAGCTCCTTCATCAACAATAGATCTAGAACAAAACACACAAACTTTCCTAAATTAATCAAATTACAAAGGATGCAGAGGGATTGCTTACCTTGCAACTATAGTGATGTCTCCTTGATTGATGTAGCCTTTGATCTTCAGATGCGAAAAAAATATACAACAAACAAGTGGAAACACACAAACAATAGTAATATGCAATATTGATTAATCTAAACTAGTGGTCAAGGAAACTAATTCTAAAGATCTTATACAAACAATCTTTATGGAAAGAGTATATATTACTGTAATAAAGAAAGTACAAAGGGAGAGATGAAAACCATGCATTGACGTCGCAACTTCTTCCAACAAGCCTTTTGCCTCAAAGATACAACCCTACTTCTATTAGAGAAAGGAACCTTAGCTCTAAGGAAATTTCAGCAGCACTTGGATACTCTCTTCTTCCTCCTCTATTCCATAAAGATAAGCTTGCATTTATAGGCCAAAGAGGATAGAATAGGTTGAGGATCTCATGGAGAAGGTTAAGGGATCATCCCAAAAGTCTAGGGGTTTGATTGCCACCTATGCAGATTTGCAGGAATAATCCTCCACAAGAGCTTCGTTCTAGAAGACTCTCGAAACTTCTCTTTTTTGCTTTTTAACAAGCACCGACGCACCCTGTCAAAGAGAAACCTACGTCACTTAGATATGATGCATGTTTAATAAAGGAAACAAGGGTCAACGATGCACTTTGTTAACGTGTAGAGTGCGTCACCCAATGTCTGACGCATGTTGTGAACAAACAAGGTGCGCAATGATCCAAAACTAGGAAAGTGAAAGGCAAAGCCTCTTCCTAGGTCATTTGGCACTTGGCACTTCAGGGATCATGGTTAATCCAAGGATACACACCTCATTATTGTTAGTTTTTCATCATTTAATTGAATAGATCTAGGATCTTAACTGAAAGAATAACATGTACATCATATCAAGCATAAGAAACAAGAGACACAAAACATTTCACTGGGGAAAACCAAGAAGGTGAAAAAACCCTGCAACTTCCTCAAAGATAGAATAAGCACCAATACAAGGATCACAATGATCAAACCCAAGAGATAGATATATTCAACAGCATAATCCTCATCGACTTGTGCGCACTCGTCCTCTCTCTCACTAAAGCGAAGTCAGTGAATGAGAGAATGTGTAAAATGACAGAGACACACTCTCTATTTATACACTACTTCACTTGTCTTTTAACTTTAACTAGGTCGGCCCCAACTTAACCACTTAACATAATGTTGACTGGGCCAACCCCCACTAGGGTGGTCTAATAACCCTTTAACCCACATGACTCATACAGGGCCGACCCCATCAAGGTGGTCTAATAACCCATCAAGTATATGTTATGACACTTACAATATAACTTGCGACACTTGCAAGTACAACTGACGACACTTCCAATCGGAGGACTAATACATATCCATTGGGGATACAATAAAGTACAAGTGTAATACATAGAAGAATATCTTCTGAAGTTACAAATACATCAACACTCCCTCTTAACTAGGAAGGTATTATTTCGACACAGGTCATCAATCAATAGCGCCACAAGTCTTTAATTCTGGAGCTAGATCATTGTCACTGGATCACGGAGCATCATCATCATCACTGCTGCTGTACTCGTCATCTTGATCACTGGGCTATCTCTGAATTCTTCTTGTCATAGGAAGTTCTACAGGGCCAGCCCTTTTTCATGTTGGATGCAGGCCTAGCCTCCTGTAGGTCTTCATCATCTCTGCAAGCTGGCCATCCTGTGGAATCCTCAGGACTGATTACGTGCGTCAACAAAACCTCGAAAGAGTATCCCAAGATCCTTTATGTGCCTAAGCATGACCGGAAAGATATCCCAGGGAGGTATTACATGTGACTGTCACAAAACCTTAAAAGAGTGTCTTGCCTAACAAGATCTCTAAAGAGCATCCGAGGCCTTTTACATGACTAGCACAACCTATCCGGATCTCCAGGACGTATTACATGTGACCCCCACAACAAAACCTTAAAAGAGTGTCTTGCTTAACAAGATCTCTAAAGAGCATCTGAGGCCTTTTACATGTCTAGCACAACCTGTCCGGATCTCCAGGACGTATTACATGTGGTCTCCACAAAACCTTAAAAGAATGTCTTGCCCAGCAAGATATCTAAAGAGCATCTGAGGCCTTTTACATGACTAGCACAACCTGTTCGGATCTCTAGGACGTATTACACGCTACCCTTGCACAACATGTCCATGGCCACGGAGTACCATCTTGATACTCAAGATCAACCCGATCATCCTCGCACACAACATCATCCTGATTCTCATGATCATACTAATCATCATCATACAACACATCATCCTGATGCACATCATCATGGCATGATCATCCTGATCATCGTCACAACAGCATCCTGATGCATATCGTCATCGCATGATCATCCTGATCATCATCACAGCATCATCCTGATGCATATCATCATCGCATGATCATCTTGATCATCGTCATAGCATCATCCTGATGCATATCATAATCGCATGATCATCCTGATCATCTTCATAGCATCATCCTAATGCATATCATCTGGAGCATCTTTTTAATGCTCATCACACATGATCATCCTGGTCATCATACATAGCAGTAACCGGAGCATCGTCCCGATGCTCACACACAGCGCTTACATCCACAGCCATGGGAAGGATCCTCCTACCACCATGCTTGGAATGGCTCCTGCAAATGTGTCCCATCACTTCTTCCTCGAAGTATCTTCTATCTGAATAACACCAAGCCTCTCTCTGAAGTACTCGAACTTCACTCTGGCTAGTGGTTTGGTCAACACATATGCAGTCTGCTAATTCGTCGCAACATACAGGAGCTTCACTGCTCCTCTCTGCACCATATCCCTGATATAGTGATATTTGATCTCGATATGCTTCAACCTGTCATGGAACACTGGATTCTCAGACAACTTCACACAACTAATATGGTTGTCATAGAAGATATAGGTAGCATCCAACGGGAGATCAAATAACTCAGACAGTAGCTTCCTTAGCCATATTGCCTCACAAATGGCCGAACAAGCTGCGACATACTTTGCTTCGACTGTACTCAGTGCTACATAGGACTACTTCCTGCTAAAGCAAGAGATCACACAGATCCCATACTAAAACAACACCTAGAAGTGCTCTTCCTATCTGCAGCACTGCCTGCCCAATCAGAATCAACATAACCCTCCAGGTTAAACTTTTGATTCGCATCATACTTGAGCCCATAATCAACCGTACCCTTCAGGTACCTTAGAATATGCTTCACAGCAATCAGGTGAACATGTCTAGGATCCGTCAGGAACTGGCTCAATGTGTTCACCGCAAAGCAAATATCTGGTCTCGTGTTCGTCAGGTACATCAAGGACCCAATCATCTGACGATACACCATGACATCAACCGACTCAGATGAAGCATCACTCAATAGCTTCAGGTTTGATGCCATAGGTGTGGCCATGGCCTTGCAATCCATCATCCTGAACCGCTTCAGGATCTCTACTGCATACTTCCCTTGTCCAAGGAAGATTCCATCTGCACTCTACCACACCTCCGTGCCTAGAAAGTAATGCATCATCCCCAAGTCCTTCATCTCAAACTCGGCAGCAAACTTCCTCTTGGTGTCGGTAAACAACCCATCCTCACCTGTAACAAACAGGTCATCCACATACAGTAGTAGTATCATTGGATATTCTTCCACATCCTTGTAGTAAAGGTTGGGATCCACTTTACTCTTAGTAAAGCCCAAACTGGATAGGAAGTTGTCTATCCTTCCGTACCAAGTCCTGGGTGCTTGCTTCAAACCATACAAGGCTTTCTTCAATCTGCACACATCTGACTCCTTGTCATGTGTCTCAAGACCGAGTGGTTGCTCCACATACACTTCCTCTTCGACTACACCATTCAAGAAAGTTGTCTTGACATCCATCTGGTGTATCTTCCACTTCATCACTGTAGCCAGGGCAAGTACTGATTTGATGGAAGTGTATTTGGATACAGGTGCAAAAGTCTCTTCATAATCTATTCCTCTTTCTAGGAGAAGCCACGAGCCACAAACCTCGCCTTGTATTTCTCTATGCTGCCATCTGCATCATTCTTGATCTTATAGATCCACTTGGAAGTCACAATAGACTTCCCTTCTCTTCTTGGGACCACATCCCAAACATGATCAACTGGTACTCCTCGATCATGGAATCCTTCCATTACTGCATCCCAGATCCTGGGAACTTTAGATTCTTCAATATCTTTAACAGATGGTTTTCTTGAACTTCATTGTTGGAACAAATGTTGTTGTCCTTCTTTTGTAGGTGATTGTACACGATCTTTCCTACAAGTCAAATTCAATTGCATGATTAGAAACTTCTCATAGTTTTTCAAAACAAATTCTTATGCATAAAGACATATGTCATACAGTCATGCAATTATCTTAGCCAATGCTTCAATACAACATTTGTCCATATCTTGTAACTTTCTAGATGCCTTCCATCTCTACCAGAACATTGTTAAGAGTGTGCACAACTCCCAACATGTCAGCAAAGAGGTTTCATTCTAGATAAGTAGCAATGGAATGTTGTACAATACCATATGCCACTTACCCATTACTTTCATATTAGTAGTATCTTGTTCATTTAGTGCAATTTTTCTAATATGCATAATATACATCCTAAATCTAGGAACATAAGCATGTACATGACTGGACAACATTAAATATACAGGAAATGACAATTCAAATACTTATCTTTGTTTGGTTGCTGGGTGGACTCGCTCTCAATCTTTGCTTCCTTGCAGGAACTACTAGAGTGAGCTCCCCCTTGATCTTTGCTTCTTGGATTATCTGTCTTTGAACTTATATCCATCCTGGACCACTATGCATGCTTAAGTGTGCACTAGTGTCATCCTCAAGATCTCATACATAGTCATACATTCATTAGTATAATCTCAATACTATCAAAACATTATGATTCTAAATAATCTTAAATATGTATGGTCATGATCATTTCATACATAGGTTATAAGCGTTAGTATTCAAGGTTTCAGGGAAGACTTCTTTTACTCATGCATATTCTTATTTGACCATAGGACTCTTCTGGTTAGTCATATCATCAATCAAAAACATAATATGCATAAACCGTTGATTACTTAAACTTCTAACTTCAAGAATAATCATTCATACAAAAGTATAAGATCATAACACAAGGTAGGATTCTAACATGATATAGGAAAAACATACCTAGTTATCATGTTTGCTAGTTATGTCTAACATACCCAAACAATGTCTTATTGTTCTCTTCAATGACTTGTGCTTAGTAACCTGCATAACTCATAAGTTAACCATTGTAGAGCCAAATTATACATGCCTCGTAAGTAGAGTTTCTATGTGATCCATTAGTCTTTGTCTTCATGTCACCATGGTCATATGTTCTTGATCTAGAACTTGATTTGTACCTTTCATGTTAGCAGACAACATCATCCTCATACAATACCACAGTGCATTAGTACAATCATAAGTGGCATAACCCTAATCAATGAATGTCTTCTATCATTCACATGCATTCATACTTTTACTAGGGTGATAAGACAAGTCTAAAATTAATCAATATTGTACTAACCTCAATAATATGAAGACAAACATATCATAACCTTAATCATGAACAGATTTCAAAAACATACCTGTATCTCCTCAAGGCATACCTGTCAAGATTGCTTGTAGCATTCTTATGTAAGGCCTTAGCCTCATCTCCCTTTGGAACTGGAACTTCTTCACTTATGCAGGTGTCCAATTCATTCTCTTCTAGGATTAACCCAATCCACTTTGATTTGCTGAAACTGGATTTGGAGCTAGATTAGGGTTTGTCAGAGAAACCCTAAAAATTCAAATTTTGAATTTCAAACTTCTGAATGGATGGAAAGATGTGGCTTGCTGAGCTGATCAAGCTGGTATACTTCAATTTTGAAAACTGCAAAATTTGACCCTTCAAATTGCCTTTGAAACTTCTGAATCTTCTGGATAGTATCCCGAACTAGGGTTTGATAAAGCTCGGTCTTTTGCCCAACCAAAAAATTCAATCTTGTACCCTAAGCTTCGATTTTTCTGAGGAGCATCCAGCCGTGGTCACAGATTTCAAAAATTCCATCTTTTGCAGAAACCCTAATTTTCCACCTTTCCGATCAAAATCCCGAACTAGGGTTTGATGATACCCGAGGTTCTACCCAACCAAAAACTTTGATCTTGGTCTCTAAATTTCAATTTTTCTGAGGAGAGAAATCCTATGCTGAGACCACTCCAAAATTTCACTTCTGTCAAAATCCCTAATTTCTCGTAGCAGTGATAAGCCAAAAATGAGAATGCTCAGAATCCATTTCTATTTCACATAAATATGTGCCTTATTGTTTCTGGTGCATATCTTAAATTACGAATCCACAGGGTCTGAAACTTCGTCCTATGGTACCCTGACCTGTCTTCTTTCCAACCCCATAGTTTTGACCTCAAATGGATTCTCTAAGAGAGAGATATGCCAAATGTTGAAACGTGACCTGTTTATGGGAAAAAACAGGATAGCAAAGTTGTACGGAGTTCCACGTGTCAATGGTTCAACTTCGGCCTCTGAAAAGCGAACCTGTGAAACTAAAGTCTGTGCCCTTACTGCCAATTTTTATAGAATTTCATTTCAAGCTTCCTAGCCCAAGTTGTGACCTTTTTTCCTAGGTCACCTGTTTATGACTGAGATCTGGAAGAGGAAGAAACCCTAGATTGTACGGGTCATAAAACAGAAATTAAAGCGAATTAGATGTTGTGCTTCAGACACAAGGTACATGGGGATGTTATATACGACCTGTAGAATTTTCAGAACGTGAACCTTCGCCAAAATGGATTTATAGCGAAAGTTCCACGATGAATAGTTTTTGCTATATCAAGCCCTAGCTTCCAATTTGTCGCAAGTGCAACAAGTGTCATAAATGCCATACCATGCCTTCCTTCAGGCTAGATCTGATACCATGTTATTTTTTCATCATTTAATTCAATAGATCTAGGATTGTTGTGAGGAAAATGCACCTATAGTTCAGGGGAGAAACTACCAACTTATGGTGATAAAGATAGACTTACAAGCATTCTGCAATTACAACAAATAAGTGAAGAGATTAGGGTTTAGAGATGTAGGCACCTCATTCAGAAGGTTGATCCTAGCTTTGCCTCCCTCTCTCTTCAATGCTTATCTAGTGTCGCAATGCCGAGACCTGTAAAACAACTTGATACCTTTCTCAAATACATTTGACTACATATATAAGACTGATATTCATGACATAAGAAAACATCAGACTATAATCAAATAGTAATCAAATCTAAGACACATTAATAGGTCATATTTGGAAAGAGAAGAATGTCTGATCTTTATTAATCAATGAAAGCAAGTACAAAAAGTTATACCTTCCTTCAAGCTTGGCACTTCACGAAACCTAGATTCAAGGTCTCCTGCTTCCGTTCTCCAAGGATCCCAGCCTCTAACCAATAGTGCTAGGGTTTATCAGAAACTAAGCACAAGAGAGGGGGATGAGGGTCTCCATTCCTCCAGCATAACTTTGTTATAGACTTGGTCCCCTCACATGGCCCTTCTACCCTTCTTATATAGTCAGCGAAGGAGAGGAAAAGAAGTTATAACCGAGTAGGAGGTTCCCCAACCAACTTAACTTCCCAAAATTTCAATATTTTGACTTGTACAGGAATGTACCCTACTCTACAGTACACAAAGTAGCGTACAAGTGGAGGTGGGCACTACTTTAATGAAGCAGAGTAGGGTATACATGCTACTATCATGCCTGTGTACCAGCGCCCATGTTGAAAAATGGCCAAAAATAGGCTTTTTTGCTTATTTTCAGGAGATGGTTTGGTCTAGAAAAATGCTCCTAAGGGTTGTAATCATCAAATGGGTCAAGAATGAGGTAATTTCAACCATTTTTAGTGTCCCAAATGACTCCTCCATCCACAAATGTCCTGTTGTGTGACTGAAATTGATCTCAAGAAGTGTCGTCATGCGACCAAGGGAAGCAAGTGTCGTCACGGACAGAGAGGTGTCATTTTAAGCTATAACAAATGCCCCCTAATGTATGAGGTCAGAGGGACTGAGGGAAACGATGGCCGAAATACATTATATATAACAAAGATTTGAATCATGGAGGAACGGAGAAACCAAGAATCATAGGCTCAAATGAAGTACCTGAAAGCAAAGGCAATGTCAGACAAACTTATCCTTGGGGTAACTGTCCATGTTCAAATAGTGGAACATGACCTCCAAGAGGATACAATAATGATCCAAATACTGATGCATATATCATGGCCACTAAAATACAAGCATGGATCCATGAGGAACATAAGTGTAAACATAGCCACATAAATACAAGGTGGATCTATGTCAAAACTGGAGAACATAGCCATAGAGAACAAGCTAGATCTATGTCTCATCAAGAGCCAAAAAGAGTGTGGTTCAGTCTTGCGTAACTTGGGTGATAACATAAATGAGGTGATGCTATCGAGAATCCCAAGGTCTTCATCCAAAAACAACCCAAGGTACAAACCTATCCATGCGAATAAATGAGTTGACGTCAAACATGGGAGGTATCGTTTGATTACTGGTCATTGATGTATACCGTTAACAAACGCGAGGGTGTCCACCAATAATGAAAATGGAACCCAAGGTACCTAATACATTCAAGTAAGTGCGAATAAATGGTCTTGCCGTCGAACACTTGAACAATCCATCGGATAGGAGACATTGATGTATTCCCATCTATCCAATAGCGAGGGAAATTGCCACTAATGACTGCAATCCCCAAGGTACTAACCGAAACTCTAAACTTCATTCCTAGAGCACAATGAGTTGAAGTCGATGGGAAGAATTCCATTGGAAGGGAGGCCTTAATGCATCCTCCATCATCCAACACGAGGGACACTCAACAGGTATGAGCTGATTTGGAGTAGGACTGAACACATGATGAAACATACTAACACCAAGGAATGGCCGATGCATGAGGTCAAGGCAATTGCAGAATGGTCGACATAGGTTGTATCCTTGAACAGTGAGCACGACACAAGAGTGACTTAGGTAGCTTTTAACACAAAGATACCACGATACAAATCTACAATGTAGGAGAAGTGTAAAATTAGTCTCCTTCCCCGAAAAAGTGTAAAATAATGGAAGAAGAACTCTTCTAGCGCATACTAGAGTATACCTAGAGTATACATTTTCCGTAAATTATCCACCAAGGCCCGGAAAAGGGATAATTCTATACCTAAGTGGATGTCGGTTCAGTTATTTTAACGAGCCCGAAAAGACAACTATGCTCGACAAACTTTTCCTATTTAAGGAGTCTGAAAAGGGCTTAAAAGAACTCCATAGGTATCTTTTCCGTAAAGGTTTAACGAGTCCGAAAAAGTAAACTCATGACCTCCTTACTGTTTTTAATGAGCTCAAAGGAGATACAGAAAATGCTCACAACTTCCTTACTGTTTTTAATGAGCTCGAAGTGAAGATGAAAGAAATTCTCATAGCCTCCTTACTGTTTTTAATGAGCTCAAAGGAAAGGTGGAAGACTGCTCGTAACCTACTTACTGTTTTTAATGAGCTCGAAGTAAAGGTAGAAGAATGCTCGAAACCTACTTACTATTTTTAACGAGCTCGAAGTAAAAGAAGAATGCTCGAAATGGGAGGAGACGAGTGTCAAGGACATGCGAAACTAGCTCCAAGCGCATGGAACAAAGCTCTGCCGAATGAAAGGAACATGAGCAAGATAAGGACACTTAGGGTGTGTCTCCTCCAGGTAAAAGGTGTCAAATTGTGAAGGAAAAATGATACAGGGCTTAGCGGAAATGAGATTAGAGATGGAGGCTTATACAATGATCTAAAAGCGTGGAAGCTGGCATCAAGCTCATTAGCGCAAGCGGGATCATAACAAATGCATATGCAACTTGAACACAAAGATGGGAGCCTTATCAGGGATGGCCAAAAATATATGAGGAAGAAAGATATGAGGCTTCTTCTCAAAGTCATGGTAAATCTAAAAAGGCTCCTGAGCCTATTGGAAAAACTCAGCATGGGCACCAAAATGGCATAAGGGTTCCGACTAGGGTGACCCATGTTAGGTAGGCTCTGCTGTCGGACTGGTGTACAATGCATAAATAGATGGCTAACACACCAATATCCAACAGGTTTGACCCTATGGAAAATTTGGATGGCAAAAGGTTCAAATGCAACATAACAGCGGGGAAGCCTAAACCTATATGCAAGGTTCCGAATATACCTGACATGGTCGCACAAGGTGTCGAAAAGGACCAGTAAGCAAGTATAAATCCAGCTAGGAATCCTGTCTCCAAGAAACATTAGTACGAAGATCATATCTAAGACATATGTAAAGAAAGACCCGATACAAGTCACTGTGGTAGATATACTTTCAACTTCACTATCATCAACAACAGGCATAAACAAGGGAGGGTTTTCAAATGAAGACTCTATGGTACCCAATCCCGAGGACTTACAATCAACAAGGTCGACTTCAGGGTGAAGATCAAAGTTGAAGAACATGATGGAATCTGCAGAAACAAATTCATCATCACGGGAGTTGAAAATTCTAGAAGCAGAATCAAACTCAGCAGGAACACCGATTTGCGGATCTATAGGAGAGTCCAAAGACTCAACAGTAGGAAGATCAGACTTTAAGGTCAAACCGGGGCTAGACATGACTGGGACTGGATCAACATCCAAATGAATGGCAGACTGTACTATGGACTCTAGAAAAACTTCATTGGAAGAAAGTATATCATCCCATATAGAACACATATCTAAACATTCAGATGGAGGTGTCACTTGGTCAAAAGCTGGGACCAAGTCCCGAGAAGGTAAGCATGAACTCAAAGACTTCTTCTCAGTAGCAGTTGAACTCAAGGAACAATATTCCACATAAGCACCATGCGACATAGTAGTGCCTAATGACGAGGGATTTGACTGGTCTACAGTTGGGTAACAAGGAGGATCAACAAATGCAAGCTGGTCGATAGTGACGATGCTTTCGTTATGAGGAAAATGCATCACATGAAAGAGCGTATACACCACAGCATGCATAGCATAAACATAATCACGCTCGAGGATCATATCAAAGTCCATAGGGTCCTTTAAAACCATAAAATAAACTAAGATTGTTTTTCCACCCAAGGTAACAGGTGCCTGACGAAGGAATCCGATCGGTTCACTATGTCTTCTATCGAAGGTCAACGGCCAATTAACAGCTGGAATAACATTAGGGAAACGTAAATCTCTCCAAGTGTAAGCGGACAAGATACTAACAGAAGCTCCTTCATCTGCAATGCATCGATCAACCGTATGGTTCCTGATATCAACCTTTATCTGGAAAAGTGTCTAAGAAGGAAGACGAGGCTCGGCTAGACTATTCCAATCAAAGGAAACGGTCCTAGAGCTTGGTAGGGGTTCACATGGCACAAATGAAGTGTCCCCTTTTTCAGAAACATCCAAACTGGTAATGCAGAAGACTTCAGCAGTAGGTGCATCATCCTCCGAAGGACTGATGGGATCGGTCGAAGATTGCATCGATTCGATCACTTCACTCTCCGAAGGAAGAGTGGGGTCGACCAAAGATTGCATTGGTTCAACTACTTTATCAACCAAAGGTTGATCTGACTGTAGGGAATCTATAGACAACTCAGGAACAGAGGTTCCTTCATACATGGACCACACTCTTCGTGCCTCTGGAATGGCAGGGCATCGGTGAGTAAGGTGATCTCCCTTACAAAGTTTACAAGGGAACTTTGGTTTCCATCCTATAGGTCGAGACTCCTTTACAACGTTGGTATTCTCAGCATGACTAGCATTGGCTGACAGCTTGTCCCCAACATGACTTGCAGTGGCTTGTTGCTCAGAAGTAGAAGACTTTTGAACTAAAGACCACACTTTTTTCACTTCTGGAAGTACAGGGCACAAGTAAGTAAGGTGGTCTCCCTCGCAAAACTTACAAGGGAACTTAAGCTTCTGTTTGTTTGGTTTGTCAACAATGTCAACTCCCTCAGCATGACTTGCAGTGGCTGATCTGGTGTCTCCAGTATGACTCACAGGAACTGGTGACTTGTCATTAATATGACTAGCAGTGATCAATGACATGTCCTCAACATGACTAACAGTGGTTGAAGACAAACTTTCAGTATGATTTTTAGTGACTAAAATTTTTCTCCCAGCATGACCTCCAGAGGTTGGGTAGGTTCCCCCTGCATGACTTGCAGAGGCAGGGTGCTTGCCCCCAGCATGACCTGCAGAGGCTAGGTTGTTGCTCCCTTGTTTTGGCATCTTCTTCCTATTCTTCCCCCGTCTATTCCTTTTAGACTGCTGGTTACTAGTATTGCTACTTTCGCCACATGAGGTAGAAGGAGGAGGAGAAGATGTTACTGACAAATAAGGCCTAGGGTTCTAATGCTCTTGATTTGAGGTGCTCACAAAAGAAGCGTCAGGAGCATGCAAGGCATTCGGAGTGGAAAACAACCAAACTGGCAACCCAATAGTGAATCCATGAAGATTCAGAGTAGCCATTAAGGGAGCACCAATGTTTCCAATGAATGGAACAACACAAGGATCCCCTGGAACAGGGGTACCTTGATTGGCACTTGCAGGAACGCTAGACATAGTTTCCTGCTCAAATGAGCAAGAATTTCTCTAAGGCAAACTAAGACTAGTAGCACAAAGAGCACACCACTAAAAAAATTTTCCAGGTAAATCAAACCAAGCAAACAGATGCCTTTCAGAGAAGAGTCTGGGATGATGAGGGCCCAGAACATATCAACGAAAGATGAAGAACAGTTACCCGGGGTCCACAATACAATGACTAAGGGTGTAAGCGTTGGAATCACCCAACCTCCCTCCCAAAGACCTGCAAGGGATTTCCTCCCACGTCTATCCTAGGTACAGCAGATATACCCTCCATTGTCACCTGTGTATGAACCTATGGTCAGATACTAAGGATACCACCACACCGAAAACTCATGGGGGAACAGTCTCTAGTCGAATCAGAAGACATGGGAAGGGTAACTGAGCCCAAAACTCAAAAGAGTCCCCAAACGTGATCCAATCCTGGTATATGCTCGAAACAGAAAGTAGGAGGAGTATTCCCAACAATCTGATCTCACAAGACCTACTGCATAGATCCCAGGCAAGCTTTGAATGAGGTGGGTTTACCTGTGATAGTCGAACTACGATTTTTGTGTAATGTGTGACCTTGGGTGGTTTAAGGTGTTTTAAACCCAAGATCCTAACCAAGACTAGTTGGTGTAGTGTAACCTAGAAAAGAAAATGTTACTAGTACATTTTATTAGAGTTAATTTTAAAGGTTAATTTCTTACTCAAAAAAGGTAGTGGGTGTGTGAGAGTGGTTATAATAGAGATAGAGTACTGAAAATGAAATATTCACCACTAAACAAATATTTTCTTTTCAATGCAAGTCTTAAAATTCAGATCTAGAATGCATATGCAAATGCAATTTTTAATCTTTCGAATGCAAAAAAGGTAAAAATAAATTCTAAATGTACAAAATTAAACTCAAAACCTAAGAATGCAGCTACTCAAACAAATAGGTATGCAAAAGAAAACTTGCTCTTTTGTATGCAAAGCACTCTTAAATCTTTTAAGCCACTTGCAAGGTACTCTATTCAAAAAATGAATCAAAATTCTTTATGCTTTCCAAAGGTAAGAAACAAAATTGAAACTAACCTACTATCAAAGCAAAGCAAAGAAACTTTCAAGTTTTCTTTATTGAAATAGTAAAAGCTACCAAATATGACTTTTAGATACTTAAATATGTAAGCATGCCAACCATTGGGAAAAGAGTACGAAAACTACTTTTAGACCCAAACAAAGCAAATGACCTACAAAGAAGTATGGTTTGGTAAAGTCAGGTCTGCACTTCACAATGCAAACAAGGTCTTGAACAACAGCCAAAACACTTGAGCTTTCACTACAAAAGAAAACTAAAAGCATAAGGGAGGATAAGAAACCAATCTAAAAGAGAAATTTCACTCAAATAGGTACAAACAGGGTCAAGAAGACTCAATAGGTTTCAAATCCAGTGCAAATGGAGCAAGCAGGTTCAATCCGACTCAAATTAGGGTACAAAACACCAAACTGGTCCACAACCCCCAACTTGGGTCCACAAGCCCCAAAACTTTCCAAACAATCCCAAATTGATCAAAAGAGGTTCAAATCATGAATGTAGGATCAGTACAAGGATGGGAGACCACTTACAGTGGTTTAACTCAGACCTAGGGTCATTGGGGACCCCAAAAAATGTAGCCACAACCCCCAAATTTGGGTCCACAACCCAAAAACTCAAAAAAATCAAACCCAAATTGTGGGCGCTACTATGTATGAGGCATACCAACGCCCATAGCAGGGTTGGGCGCTACTGTGCAGAGGTGTTAGAAAAACAGGATCGCAGAGCAATAACAATAAACAGAAATGCAAATATAATCACACATACACATTACAAGAGAGACACAGATATATCGTGGTTCACCCAACTTGGGCTACGTCCACACTGAATTTGCCAGTCCTTATTATTATTACCGTCCAGCAAGGTGAAGGGATACAACCTGCAGCCCAACCGCTGCACTTCCTCTTCACTCTTTCACAGTCTCTCTCCTGATCTCAGAGATCTTTACAATGCATAAAACCTAATACATCAACCACCCTAGCCGTATTACAATGTCTTTATTTTATAGGGGAAATACAATGGGAAAATACCATGGGATACCCAAAACCATGGGCCCGCAAAACAGCTGGCGAAAAACAGCCCCAAAAATTTCCTTCGGGGGCGTTGCCCCCGGACCCCCCAGCCAGGGGGGATAGTCCCCCCTGGAACCCCATGGGGGGGCAATGCCCCCCCGCCGGGGTGAGTGTACAGTCCACCTACATATCATATAGAACTGGGGTACAAACACGGCTGATACAATATCATCTATGAGACTAGAAGATCTGGCTCCACAACCAACAAGAGGAAAAGTAGCATATGAGTGCTACTATGCTTCACAACAGTAGCATACAGGTGGGAAAAGTTGAAAAAATGGGGTTAAAACCCCCCACACCTGGGTCCACAAGGGTTTGCAAGGGTTGGGAAGGGTCTGTAAGAGCCAAGGAGGGTCAAATAGAGCCTACTAACTGATCCTAATCAAGAAAATGAACAAAGACCATCAAACAAGACTGAATAAATGACCTTGGATACCCCTAAGCAATTAGGCTATCCCCAGCGGAGTCACCATTCTGTTGTGAGGAAAATGCACCTATAGTTCAGGGTAGAAACTACCAACTTACGGTGATAAAGATAGACTTACAAGCATTCTGCAAGTACAACAAATAAGTGAAGAGATTAGGGTTTAGAGATGTAGGCACCTCATTCAGAAGGTTGATCCTAGCTTTGCCTCCCTCTCTCTTCAATGCTTATCTAGTGTCGCAATGCCGAGACCTGCAAAACAACTTGATACATTTCTCAAATACATTTGACTACATATATAAGACTGATATTCATGACATAAGAAAACATCAGACTATAATCAAACAGTAATAAAATCTAAGACACATTAATAGGTCATATTTGGAAAGAGAAGAACGTCTTATCTTTATTAATGAATGAAAGCAAGTACATAAAGTTATACCTTCCTTCAAGCTTGGCACTTCACGAAACCTAGATTCAAGGTCTCCTGCTTCCGTTCTCCAAGGATCCCAGCCTCTAACCAGCAGTGCTAGGGTTTATCAGAAACTAAGCACAAGAGAGGGGGATGAGGGTCTCCATTCCTCCAGCATAACTTTGTTATAGACTTGGTCCCCTCACATGGCCCTTCTACCCTCCTTATATAGTCAGTGAAGGAGAGAAAAAGAAGTTATAACCGAGTAGGAGGTTCCCCAACCAACTTAACTTCCCAAAATTTTGAGATTTTTAATTGTACAGGAATGTACCCTACTCTACAATAGACAAAGTAGCGTACAAGTGGAGGTGGGCGCTACTTTAATGAAGTAGAGTAGGGTATACACGCTACTATCATGCCTGTGTACCAGCGCCCATGTTGAAAAATGGCTAAAAACAGGCTTTTCTGCTCATTTTCAAGAGATGGTTTGGTCTGAAAAAATGTTCCTAAGGGTTGTAATCATCAAATGGGTCAGGAATGAGGTAATTTCAACCATTTTTAGCATCCCAAATGACTCCTCCATCCACAAATGTCCTGTTGTGTGACTGAACTTGATCTCAAGAAGTGTCGTCATGCGACCAAGGGAAGCAAGTGTCGTCACGGACGGAGAGGTGTCATTTTAAGCTATAACAAGGATCTTAACTGAAAGAATAACATGTACAACATATCAAACATAAGAGACAAGAGACACAAAACATTTCACCGAGGAAAACCAAGAAGGTTAAAAAACCCCACAACTTCCTCAGAGATAGAATAAGCACCAATACAAGGATCACAATGATCAAACCCAAGAGATAGATATATTTAGCAGCATACTCCTCCTCGACTTGTGCGCACTCCTCCTCTCTCTCACTAATGTGAAGTCAGTGAATAAGAGAATGTGTAAAATGAGAGAGACACACTCTCTATTTATACATTACTTCACTTGTCTTTTAACTTTAACTAGGTCGGCCCCAACTTAACCACTTAACATAATGTTGACTGGGCCGACCCCCACTAGGGTGGTCTAATAACCCTTTAACCCACATGACTCATACAGGGCCGACCCCATCAAGGTGGTCTAATAACACATCAAGTATAAGTTACGACACTTACAATATAACTTGCGACACTTGCAAGTACAACTAACGACACTTCCAATCAGAGGAATAATACATCTTCGTTGGGGATACAATAAAGTACAAGTGTAATAGATAGAAGAATATCTTCCGAAGTTACAAATACATCAACAATTATCATGACGATGATGAGATTTTGGGGTAACAGATTGCCCCCCAAAGTATGAAGCTAGAGGAATAGGATAGGTGAAATACTTTGAGAGATGGAAACTTAGGCAAAAAACCATCGGTTGAAATGTTGAACAAGGACTTTATAGTGCAATAGACTCTCAGATACATGTCCCAAATAATTCACAACATGGTTGTCGACCAATATAGTGCAGCTCCATGCTAGTACTGACTGACTGAACACAATCATGGCTACTAAGAAACAAGTGTAGATCCATGATGAGACAATTACACAACCACGACCAATACAAGAGTGGATATGTGTGATGTGACTCAAAAAATCTCCATCACAACCTTGAAAAAAATTTCCCAGGGTCTTCACCCCGAACCTGCAATTATACGAATCTAACCATGTGATTACAATGTGTTGAAGTCGAACATGGTAGAAACCACTTAATTACCAGTCAATGATGTAAACCATTAACAAGTGCGAGGAAACTCACCATTGGTGTCAATGATTCCCAAGGTATCATAGTACATCCCGCTGAATGTGAATCAAATAGCTGAGGTGTTGGGTGTGGCCCAAGTAGGCACAATTTTGATAAAGACACAATTTTGGGAGCTGCACAGTGATTGAGCTGTGAAGTAAGAAGGCACAGTTTTGGAGAGTGTGCAGCTCGAAATGCATACTCAGTTTTGGCGCAGCTATGCTGGTGTGCAGTGCCAACGCAACGGCTATTTTTGGTAAAAGAGTATGGAGGAAGGTCGAGATGAGGAAGCGACCTATTTTGGGTAAGAAGCAGAATGGGGGAAGAGGAAAGCGACCTGTAAAAGGGAGTGGCGGCAAGCATTTAAGGAGTTAGGCCACTAATTGGATTATGACAGGCAGGCTAAGGGGACAGAAAGTGATAGGCCACAATGCAGTGCAACTGTTTGGTAATGACTGCGGCTGTCAGAAGGCCGTTAGAGCTGTGAGTGGCCCAGTAAGGCGGCCGAAGCGAGTGGAGTAACCTGGCGACGACGATAGGCAGGGTGGAGGGTATCCACACCAATTTTGGGAACCTTAGGGTTTTTGCCTATGCATTGTAAAGACATGACCTACGGGCATGATCTTTAAATGGGCACATTTTGTAAAGGGAAAGGGTTAAACTCTCGTTGAATAATATTCATTGTTGAATCTTCTAAGTATGAACTGTAACCTCTGTTGAACATTAACTCTATTGAGAGAAGATTGTAAAGGCTCTGCAAGCTGTGTGTGTAGAGGCCTATTGAGAGAGAAGAGAGTCTGCAGCTGAGTGTGCAGGATGGAACTATTGTACCCTTCCCGAAATAATATAACAACAGTTCCTATGGACGTATCTCCCATCCTGGGGGTGAACCACGTTAAATCCTGTGTTGTGTGATTGTTTATATGTGTCATTTGCTTATTTGCTTACAATGAATGCTTGAACTCCTGCTTATCGGTTTATGTGTTTACTTTTATATGGATTCACCATAGGATGAAGATGGGAATAATATGTTAAGTGTCGCATATGTGGATGAATTATAGAGGCACAAGTATTTCGAAGTCTGTCAATGTATGAATTGGTTGGACAATCACTTAATAGAGAAGGTTTATGCAGTGCGCAGCATCGGAAGTGCGCAGCATATTATGTTTGTCATATTGCATGAATCATAAGATAAATAATATGAAGAAACGGTGGATGCATAATATTTGTTAAGTACAGTTAATTGAAGTAGTTAAGTATAACTGAGGAAGCACAACTATCAGTGGCGTTTTCCTACTATTGAATAGGACCCGAGCCACGCAGTCCTTGGATGTGCAAGTTGCGCAACATCCTAGCTCATAGAAGCATCATCTTGCAGCACAGGCCTCGAAGCACGCTGCCCGTCACGTCTGTTTAAAGCACTCATCACCTGGTTGTGGAAACCTGATTCCAGAGCCCCCCCATACCTTCACCTTGAGTGAGACCTCAGTCTGCTTGCATATTGTTGTCGAAAGGGCCGGTGAAAAGGGGTTTTGTTGGTTCCTTGAACCGCTAAGAACCTAGGTCTACATTGGAAACCTCTAGAACAATTATTTAAGCCAACATGAGGTCAAACATTTGGTGGGATCTTCCAATCAAAAGTCAATGGTGTAAACTTATTGTGAAAGCGAGGTAACTTGCAATTAAAGCATGCAGGCCCAAGGTACTTGACTAGTTTCGAGGTCCAATCCTCGGACGATGTGTTTTAGTCGACAAGGATAGACCCGTCGAAGGAGGGCCATGATGATTCCCCCATCATCGACATGAAACAAGATCAAATTTTTTTCTAGAGCAGATCGTACTGAGGAATGAATTTAGGACTGAATCAAGATTAATTGACTCAAAGGGAAATGAGACGACTGCAAATGTTGACTTAAATGATAAACCTCCCTTGAACATTTAACGGCACAACAAGCACCCTGGCAGCATTGACTCAACGAGGCGAAGACCAAGACATAACATGACGCATGACTATAGTACTCTTCGGATGACTCAGAGGAATAACACAACCCATGGAATTGGCGTGATTCAAAGACAAGCTGATTATCCAACTGTTTGAATAAGATACAAATAAGTGCCATGTTCAAGGGATACTATAAGATGCCATTAATATAGGTAGATACACACTCTTTCCTTATTCCCTGTCATGATTGACAAGTACCTCTTTTTTTATTAACGAGCTTGAGGAGGATAACATATGCTCGATATAGCTCGTCCTTCAGACGAGTCCAATCTCACATGTTTTACGAACCTGAGAAAGGAGGGGTTCGTCCCTATAAGGGTCCTTCAATGTTAAATTTTAACGAGTCCAAAGAAGGTAAACTTGGTGTTATTTCATGTTTAGAGAGTCTGAAAAGACTAAAGAAGACTTCAATGTGTACTTTTTCATAGATTTAGTCCCCAAGGTCCGAAAAAGTATAAAATAATACCCAGAAGAACTCTTCTAGTCAAATGCTGACCAGAGTATTTTTTTTCGTAAATAGTCCAACCAATCCGAAAAAGGGGTAAACTATCACCAGAAATACGACCTTTCTAATACTTTGAAAAGTGTGAAAGAATCAAGTTCACTTGGCGATCTTTTCCTATTTAGGGAGTCTGAAAAGAGCTTAAAGAAAACTCCAGGGGGGTTCCTCTTTCGTAAAGACTTTACGAGCCCGAAAAAGCAATAAAAGTGTACTCAGTAACCTATTCTCATGTGTTTACAAGCGTGAGAATGAACAAACATTGAGCTCGACACCGCTTTAATAGGTTGTTAACGAGCACGATCATGGTGTAAAAATCACTCAGAATATTTTTCATGTTTGCACCCAGAGCACGAAAAAGGAAAAAGTAAGCTCAAACCACTTTTCATGTTTTTGACCAGAGCATGAAAAGGTGAAAAGTAAGCTCGACACCATCTTACTATTTTTAACGAGCTCGAAGATAGGTTGAAAGAATGCTCATGGTATCTGCTTCATTTTTAAATGAGCTTGCAACATAAAATGAACTATGCTCAGGATAAGGTCCATTGACGGGTTCCTTCCCAACATGATATCCAAAGGTTGGTAAATGCCCCCAGCATGATTGCTAGAAGTAGGCGACTTAATTCCAACATTGTTTGGAGAGGCTATCGAGTTTATTTCAACATGATGTCTAAAGGTTGGTAATTTTACCCCAACATTATCAACAAAAGCTAGCGGCTTAACATGCCCCCCAAGCTTCATTTCATCTAGCTACTCTTCTTCTTCACCTAATTAAATTCCTGGCTACTAATAGGAAAAGGTTCGCCAGAGGGGTAGGAAGAACGAGGAACACGTGACACAGGCAGATGAAATGAAAGTTCAAGTCCTAAATAAGGTGCGAGACTCGACTCAATGGGAGGAAGATCTATTTCATTTTTAGACAAGCTTGAAATAGAAAAGAACTATGCTTGAAGGGACCCATTTTATTTTTTAACAAGCTTGAAACAGAACGAAACTATGCTCATGGGAACTTGTTTCATTTTTTAACGAGATTGACACAGAAAGGGAACTATGATCATGATCATATGTTTCATTTTTTAACGAGCTTGACACACGAAGGGAACTTTGCTCATAATCATCTGTTTTATTTTTTAACGAGCTTGACACAGAATGGGAACTCTACTCCTGATTATTTGTTTCATTTTTACACAAGATTGAAATAGAAAAGAACTATGCTTGGGATTAGTTTAATTTTTACACAAGCTTGAAACCGAAAGTAAACTATGCTTGGGATTGGTTTCATTTTTACACAAGCTTGAAACCAAAGGTAAACTATGCTTGGGATTGGTTTCATTTTTACACAAGCTTGAAACCAAAGGTAAACTATGCTTGGAATCAGTTCCTACCCAACATGATGTCCATAGGTTGGTAGTGTGCTCCCCAGCATAAGAATCTAGGGCGATAATTCCAACATGATCTCCAGAGGCTGGAGACATGCCCCCCATCCCTAAGGGGAAGAAACCACTAAAACATGTGGAACATTGAAGGAATTCTGATGATTGGGAGCCATGTGATGATTAGGTTTAACAAAGGAAAGTTGATCAATGGTCACGATCCTCCCGTCGTGGGGAAAATACATCATTCAAAAGACTGAGGACACTACAACTTTCATTGCATAAACATAATATAGTCCAAAGAGCAGATTAAAATCTAAGGGACCTTGGACTACCATAACATCAATGCAAACATTTTTCCCTCCAAAGGTAATAGGTAATTGAGGAAGGATCCCTAAAGGTCCAGTAGGTCTTCTATTAAAATCTAGTATCTGGTCAGTGACTGGCACAAGCTAAGGAGAACATATAGCTTTCCAAGCAATTGAGGATAAAATACTAACAAAAACTCCTTCATCAACTATAGTGCGAAATATTTCCTTATCGGCCACTCCTACAGATATTTGAAAAGGAACACCCGAAGGAAGACAAGATTCTTTTAGACTATTCCAATCGAAGGAAATGACCTTAGTACTCGGAGTAGGTCTTGTGGAAATGGATAGGATTTCCCCTTGCCTCGAACAATCTGAACTAACTAGGAAAACATAAACGATTTTCAATTCACTCTCAATTGGAAGAGTAGAATGAGATGAATATTGTGTCATGGTGACTACGTCAGTATTAGCATTCTTTAATGAAAGAGTGGGGTCAAGAGGAGATGACATCGAGTTGACCACTTCAACGTCACTTTTCGAAGGAAGAGTGGGATGGACTACTTGTTCTTCACTCTTTGAAGAAATAGTGGGATCGATCGAGGATGGAGTTGGATTGACCGCTTCATCAACCAATGGGGGGTCAAGGGACAACTTACGATATCTAGTTGGAATACGCTTCTGAGATACAATAATTTCTTCCAACAATTGCGAAGCTTCATGCATGCGCAGACAAAGGTAAGTAACGTGGATATCCCTACATAACAAACAAGTATTCTTGACTTTACCTTTCCGACCCTTCACCATAGAGTCATTGGTCGATGGGGTATCATCAGTATAATGTCCATAGGTTGATGATATGGGTGGTTTGGAGGCTTTAGATCATTCTTCTAACATTTTGGAAATACCAGGACAATCCTTAAGAAGGTGATCACCCCTGCAAATCTTGTAAGGGAAATTGGTTCTACGAGGTGTTTGAATGGAATGAGTGCCATCAGAGGCAATTGGTTGATGATTGGTCTCTTTCTTATCCTCCTAATTACTAACACTACTACTTTGATCAGGCGAGGAAGAAGAAACAAAAGAAGATACAACTGAAGAAGAAGGGGAAGGATCAGTTTGGGATTGACACTCTCATGGTGGAGAGTTAGCATTTGAAACATTGGGTACAGTCGGAATCACCAGATTGGATAACCATATCGGTAATCCTAAGGTAAATCCGGGAAGATTTAAAGTGGCAATAAAGGGAGGACCAATCTCTCAAACTTGAGGAAAGACAAAAGGTGCCCATTGAAAAGGAACCTCTTGATTGGTATTCCCAAAAGAGATTTCCATATCTAAACTCTCTAAGGCCTTCTAAATATCACACATGTCAAACGCTACTCAAACTAAAAGCAACAGGAAAACTTGTGAATAGGAGGGATGTAAAAGCTCGATTCTCACGGGTGTGTCAAGCTATCACAACTTGCTATATACTGTAGGGTCCAACAGTTATACTCGGCCCAATTTTTCAGAGCACTAACCAAGGAGGATTAGGACCGTACCCTTGGATGTATAACCCGACAACCTGTCAGTACGTGTGTAGTAATATCCTCGAGTGTTGTTCTCGGTGTATTGCGACAACAAGATGACCAATGGTTGACTCAGTTGGTTTCATGATCCTAGAAGGATCTCCTAATATACGTAAGGTACGTGGGAGCTCCAATCCGTAGTAGTGTTGTCTAATGCACAGTCATTCGACATGAGCCTTCTTATATACAGTCGAGTATGTGAAGAACCTTTCTATATATTGTCAAGTATGTGAAAGGCCGTTTGATATACCGACAAGTACATGGAAGAAATACAAGCCCCCGAAATGCAGTGTAGGAAAAGAATGACAGATCATATGCTTAAAGACGCTGGAACACATCTCTAACCTATCACTCAAGTTGCTAAAAGTTTTTAACTTAAACTAGCGCTTGATTTTGTCTTATGATGTTAAGTGGACAGATGAAATTTGGACCTACTCAAAACCATGCAAGTATGAGATGCAAATCTTCTTTTCAATGAAGTCCTACTTAAGAAGGAGAGAGAGATAGTTTTTCTTCCCAAATGCACAACCCCATGCAAATGGAATTTTAGCTTTTTCAAAATGATGGAAAGAATTCAAAAATTCAAAATCATGCACCCAAAACTATCCTAAAGTGATAAAAGAGATCTTTTTATGAACACCAAATGCAAGAACTCTAATTCGTTTCTGATCTTTTTACACTTGAAAAAGCCACATCTAAGCTATGGAAAGAAAGATTCCACAAACGATTCCAATCAAATGCAAGACAAAGGAAAACACTCAATAATCTTGTCTAACTCAAATGCACACAAATTTGAAACAAGTATTTCTTCTTCTTATGAGTGTAAGACCAATAATGTCAAATGATCAAACTAATACAAGAAGAAAATTTTTGTTTTCCAATTTTGTGAATCTAGCAAAAGAGGGACAAAATTAAGCTTCTCTTTGAAAAAAAGTGGAGGCAAAGAATCAATCTTTTCCAACAAGCACTAGATAACTCAACATGTAAAGGAAACAAGATGCACAACCCAAAAAAATGAGGCTAAAAAAGACATGGATATCCCACACTTTTCAAGTCTTTAAAACAAGCCAATCCACACCAAACAAAAAATTATTTTGAAACCTTAATATGGGTCAAAAAGACTGTAGGATACACGATTCTTTTTTTTCAAAAATGCAATCCATTTCGCTTAAAAATGCAACCAAAACACTAGTTTTGACTCAAAGGGCCAAACTTGGATCCAAATCTCAAGAAGACCCCAAAAAAGAGGAAAATGGCAGATCTAGACTAAGACTGACACAAACAGAGGACAAATCTCAGCTAAAACACCTGATCCAACTTCCAAATAGGGATTTTTGACCTTAATACACAAATCTGAGCTAAAATACCGACAAGTACGTGGAAGAAATACAAGCCCCGAAATGCAGTGCAGGAAAATAATGACAGAGCCTATACTTAAAGACGTTGGAACACGTCTCTAACCTATCACTCAAGTTGCTAAAAGTCTTTAACTTAAACTAGCGCTTGATTTTGTCTTATGCGGTTAAGTGGACAGATGAAATTTGGGCCTGACTCAAAACCATGCAAGTATGAGATGCAAATCTTCTTTTCGATAAAGTCCTACTTAAGAAGGAGAGAGAGATAGTTTTTCTTCCCAAATGCACAACCCCATGCAAATGGAATTTTAACTTTTTCAAAATGATGGAAAGAAGTAAAAAATTCAAAATCATGCACCCAAAACTATCCTAAAGCGATAAAAGAGATCTTTTTATGAACACCGAGTGCAAGAACTCTAATTCGTTTCTGATTTTTTTACACTTGAAAAAGACACATCTAAGCTATGGAAAGAAAGATTCCACAAACGTTTCCAATCAAATGCAAGACAAAGGAAATCACTCAATAATCTTGTCTAACTCAAATGCACACAAATCTGAAACACGTATTTCTTCTTCTTATGAGTGTAAGACCAATAATGTCAAATGATCAAACTAATACAAGAAGAAAATTTTTGTATTCCAATTTCGTGAATCTAGCAAAAGAGGGACAAAATTAAGCTTCTCTTTGAACTAAAGTGGAGACAAAGAATCAATCTTTTCCAACTAGCACAAGATAGCTCAACATGTAAAGGAAACAAGATGCACAACCCAAAAAATGAGGCTTAAAAAGACATGGATATCCCACACTTTTCAAGTCTTTAAAACAAGCCAATCCACACCAAACAAAAAATTATTTTGAAACCTTAATATGGGTCAAAAAGACTGTAGGATACACGATTCTTTTTTTTCAAAAATGCAATCCATTTCGCTTAAAAATGCAACCAAAACATTAGTTTTGACTCAAAGGGCCAAACATGGATCCAAATCTCAAGAAGACCCCAAAAAAGAGGAAAATGGCAGATCTAGACTAAGACTAACACAAGCAGAGAAAAAATCTCAACTAAAACACCTGATCCAACTTCCAAATAGGTATTTTTGACCTTAATACAAAATTCTAGAGGGCGACGTAGTCTGCTAATTATACACACCATAGCGTCCACTCCTCAGCGATGCATGTTTCCCATAGAGAATGTGCATTGGTGATGCTTCTTGTACACTAACATAGTGCATTAGTGATGTAGGGCAGGCACAACCCAGGTGCGGTAGGAGAAATCAACAGATGAAAAAGGTAAAGATCCCGAAATGAAACCAAGTAATTGGATGAGTCAAATGTCCCAAAATATGACTGGATTACCCAGTAACTCAGAAACAAAGCAAATCCAAAAGAAACAAGGCAAAGAGGATCTACAAGGAAATGAGAATCATAAACTAAACACTTCAAACATCATGGACTCTCCCCAGTTGTGTCGCCAATTTTGTTTCAAGACACTTCGTCTATGCGGACAAGGACAAATCTCTCTAGTATAAATGCTATAGATCTAGAATAAAACATAATAGAACATACACTTTCCTAGATTAATCAAATTACAAAGGATGCAGAGGGATTTCTTAACTTGCAACCGTAATGATGTCTCCTTGCTTGATGTAGCCTTTGATCCTCAACTGCAAAAAAATATACAACAAGTGGAAACACACAAACAATAGTAATATGCAATAATGATTAATCTAAACTAGTGGTCAAGGAAACTAATTCTAAAGATCTGATACAAACAATCTTTATAGAAAGAGTATATATTACTATAATAAATCAAGTACAAAGGGAGATATTACAACCATGCCTTGATGTCGCAACTTCTTCCAACAACCCTATTTCCTCAAAGATCCAACCCTACTTCTATTAGAGAAATAAACCTTAGCTCTAAGGAAATTTCAACAACACTTGGGTACTCTCTTCTTCCCCCTCTATTCCATGAAGGTAATCTTGAATTTATAGGCCAAAGAGGATAGAATAGGTTGAGGATCTCATGGATAAGGTTAGGGGATCATCCCAAAAGCCTGGGGTTTGACTGCCATCTATGCAGATTTGTAGGGATAAGCCTCCATGGGAGCTTCGTTCTAGAAGACTCTTGAAACTTCTCTTTTTTTCCTTTTAACAAGCACCGACGCACCTTGTCAAAGAGAAAAATGCGTCATTATGGTATGACACATGTTGAATGAAGGAAACAAGGGTTAGCGACACACTTTTTCAACATGCAGAGTGCATCACCCAATGTCTAACGCATGTTGTGAACATACAAGGTGCACCGGTGATCCAAAACTAGGAAAGTGAAAGGCAAAGCCTCTTCCCAGGTCATTTGGCACTTGGCACTTCAAGGATCATGGTTAATCCAAGGATACACACCTCATTATTATGGCGATGACGAGATTTTGGTGTAACAAGAGATGCTACCAAGGCTACTTTCAACCGTATCTAAGACATGGTCTGGACAAGCTGAACCCTTGGGATTGTAATAAGTGAGTTGATTAAGCGTGATGATATTCCCTTCATGGGGAATAAGATAAGTCTAAACACCATTAAGGAAACCACTTTCATAGCATACATGTAGCTATAACCAAGGAGGAGTTTGTACTCCAATTGAGTGTTGACAACCTCAACGTCTATCAAGATCGTCTTCTAGGCGAGTTGGACAAGGACATTCTAAAGGATACCTTGCAGTTGGGCAGTGCGACCCTCGTATGCGTGTAATGTCGTAAGGGACGATGCTAATTTAAGTGAACCAGTATTCTTACAAACATGATTGGGCATGACGTAGATGGAGGCACCTTCATCAATGATACACCAATGAATAACCAAATTCTTGACGATAATTGGGATCTAAAACACAACCGAGTAAGCCATGTGGCGATCTGCTTGATCTAAATTGAAGGTCACCAAAAATGTGTCAGAGGGATCTATCATACCCAAGGAATTTAAAAGAGATTTGCACTTTACAGGGCAGTTTTGAAGGACTTCCAAAGTAGACATGGCAGTTGGTGACTGTGCCAGATCATCCACAACACTATAGTTAGGAGTGGCTCTAGCAATGGGGTTATGAGTAATATGACACAAAGGGATATTAGGGATCTTTGGAATAGGATCCATGGTAGGATGTGATACTATGAAATGGTCCCTTTGGCAAAGGAGGATCCTTGTCCTTATTGGGATTAGGGGTTTCAATTAACGAGTTGTATTGGTTATGTCGAGTATGTAGGTTGATGTCGATGGAAGTCATAAAGATGTTCTGTAAATAAGGGTCAATGGAGTGGCATAACCTAGACAACTAAGAAAGGAAAGGCATCTTGGGCTGCATTGTGACCACCCCTTACGATGGGAAAGGGTTTTGCAAGACCATAGGTTGAGATGTGGTTGGATGAGGAGGTGGAGTGTCAATTTACCCTTGGGTGGAGTTGGCAGCTTCACGTTTGTTGGCCTCATCCCGCAGTTGATGAAACTTTGCAAGGTGTGAACAATAATGAGTGTAATGCCCATAATCTCCGCAAAAGGAACACATATGATTTGTCCATGATTGGGGGTTCTTACCTTGCTTGGAGGGTTTATTCAGATCTTGATACATGGGGTTTGGTTTACCTCTAGTGTTTGTAGGAGGATTGGGGTGTTGGTATCCACCTTCTTGATGTTATTTCCTTTATTCTTCCCCTTATTCTTCTTCTCGTCAAGATTTGGTTGTGCTTGTTGGTTATTAAGCACAGATTGGGCAGGCGTATTTTATTGAGCGTAGACTTTCCCATTAATAAAAGGGGGAGCATGGGGTGTGGCTGCATTGGAGGTGGTGGAAAGGGGATAGGGAATGGGTAATAAGGATTGATGGCCAAGCAGACCACATATCCGGTAGAAGCACCGCCACACATAGTACCACTACATGAGGTACCATGGACATGGGGGACAAAATAAGGAGTCGAATATGAAGTACTCATTCCTGCATGTGAGGATGTGTGTGAGGGTCAAGGGGATACTAATATGTTGAGGGTAGGGGTAGTTTGGATGGTATTTGAGGCCATGCAGGGTCATTGGTTAGTCTCACTAGATCTAGGATGTTGATACTAGCCATGAACGGGAGGCTCGCAGTAGGCATAGAGGTAGAGGTAGTTGTGATGCCAACATTCATGTTGGCATTTCCTCCAATGGGTTGAGTGGGGATAGCCCCTCTGGAGGAACCTCCACTGGAAATGGGGATAACACTGGACATATTGGATGCATGGATATGAAGTGGACTAGCAGTGCTAAGAGAGGATCATGATCTAGGCTGTGAGGAGCCAGAATTTGAGGATCTTAAAGGGAATCAGGAGGGGACAAAGGTTGTGCGGTTATTGCATGCTTAGGTGGAGTAATAATATGACCATATATCTTGTAAAGCGGGGGCATCCTCGAAGGCAATGAGACTACCTCATAGGAGTGATGGTGGAACGATCTAAGAATATTAATCCGACAAGATAGTTTTAAAATAAGGCTAATGAAAGAAATGCTCAAATCAATGATATCAACTCTATAAATGATGCTAAATCAAATAACAAGTGCAACATGGGTGCAACAAGTGATCTAATCTAAAAAAAGAGTGAATATGGAATGAACACCGTATAAAAATAAAAGAATCACTATCCCTAAGAGGAGAACTATCAAAAAACAGATTTTGTGAAAAATAAATCTTCCTCAAATATTTCTCAAACAAAGAGCTACTAGCTCAATTGTTGAGAAAAAAGTAGAAAGTCGAACAAGGGCCTTACAAATGCTAAACCTGGATGGGGACTTAATCCCACCAAGTAAGCAACTTAAGGTATGAGTGGGACAATTATAGCGAAGTTCAATGTGAGTGCCTCTAGTCGTCCAATTGCTATTTATTCCAAGTCCTCTCATACCTGCAAGAGCCACCTCTGGGTAAGATTCCTACTAAAATGACTACTAAGCTACCTTGTTCTCAAACACATCTAGTAGGTTTCCAACACCTTCGGCTAAAGGCCATGATCTAGATGACCTTCAATACTAGAAGGGCATGGTGCTCCAATTAGATCTCTAGTTCTGGTCTTAATGTGCACCACCCAGAAAGGATGGGTATGCTAATAGGATGGCCTAAACCATGTCTAATACAAGAGGATTTTAGTTCACTAAAATTCAACCAATATGTCTAAGATGTATAGTGACTAGGGGGGATTATTTGGATGCTTATCCTCAAAGTGCTAACCTAACTACAAGATTGTTTTGTCCCTCAAGTGAGGGAATTTAATGTGTTAGATTAAGAGTTACTTTTAAGATTCCACTTGGGGTCATGAACCAAGTGATATTTGATTTAAAGTGTGAGAGTGTGTGCACAAGTGGTGTGTAAAACAAGTAAATGAAATTGCGAGGAAATGTAAATGCTTGTAACACATGTTGTGTAAAGAAAGACAAGATAACATTCAATACTAGAAACTAATGATGCTCTTTTGTTGAAATAAAATCTACACTTTCTCTATAAAGTAAATGACCACTACCAACAAGCAAATAGCAATCTCAAGTACTCATACAAGATGTGTAGCTAACTAATAATGCACTTGCAAAGAAGAGAAAATAGACTCCCAACCAACATTGCAAACTGCTTTAAATAAATCCAATAAGTCAACTAAAGCTTAATTCATAAATAAACTTGTTGAAACATAAAATAAAAGATGAAACGTAATTCCAAAATAGAACACTAAATGCAGTAGATACTTGGATTTTTCAATCCTTTCTCCACCTACAACGTCTACAAGGAAGAACAAATCAACGAATACATAAAGTAAATGGGCCACAAACAACAAAAGTGAAATTGAAAACGAGCCCAAAATGAGAAACCAAACCAAACAGGAAAAATGTGAAATTATAATCGGTCAAAATTCACAAAAAACTGGGTTTTTAAATTGAATCATGCCTTTTGAGAGATTAATCATGACTAGGGTCATTGATTTCACTATTAAATCGCGACCAAGACCCAAAACAATGAAACAAAGAAGGAAAAAATGCCCGGTTGCAGAAAAAATATGAGGGTTTTCACCTATGATGCTTACTAGCAAATAGAAGACAACAAACAACAAGCAAATACAACAAAATCTTACCTTAAACACCTAAAAAAGAGGTTGGAAATGATGGTCTAAACACAACCAAGGATGGAGAATGGATCCATCTCTGGTATGGTCCCCAAATCTACAGTGTATGTTTCATGACACACAAGTGCAAAAAACACCTACTAAAGGGTTGTGCAATCCTTGGAAGCTAATCAAAATAAGGAGTAAAGTAAATCTAATCTAAGCTAAGAATAATCATTCCCAAACATGCATGCAAATACATATTAGAAAACAACCATCAAAAGAAATGTCCACTATGTAAAAGAATATGGTTTTTAATATTATATGAAGAATAAAGTGATACATACACACCTTGGTACTGTCTATTGGGAGTAATGGACTTTTGCAGCTGATCTAAGGGCGGATTCGTTTGTATTTTTGTAGTTTCAATCTCCAGCCAAGTGTCAAGTGAGAATCCCCTATGTAGTGAAAGATGAATGGACAACATGGTTTCTTTCTCTTTATAGCGAGAATTTGGTAGCATGTCAATGCTTTCACAAATGGAAGAATGTAATTGAAAAGGTGACCATGAGGGTTTCTTTTATAGGCATAACAATGGTAAAAAGATGGAATGTAGATCCAATGTGTATGCTCTCCATTCCATTGATTCTTTAGTGGGGAGGTTAGGGTTTTGGAATTTAGATACATTGTTACTTTTGACCATGTCAATGTATGTGTCGACTTTTAGCCATTGCATCCCTTGGGGAAGCGTGAAATGATGAATGATAACTAGAATTGCAGTTTTGGGATCAGGTCATCGATTTTTGGGCAAAATGTGCAACTAGGGTTGCACTTTTCGAAGGAAAAAGCATGACCCTTTAGCTATGGTCAATCTTTGGGTTTGAATTTTGTTATTTGGCCATTTGGTCATTTCCTCAGGTTATATGAATGGGATGGGACTGAAAATGGTGCTAATATTGCTAGTTATGATGCATAATGGTGATGAAACTAATGACAAAGTGGGTGGGCAAATTCTAGTTGTTAACACCAACCCTTCTTCTCTGTTAAGGTTCCACGACCCTTCACTTAGTTAAGGTAAGGTTATTTTCCTACCTCCCTTCCATGCCTCGTGGATTCGTTGGGCATACTTAACTACTCAGATGTTCATTAGTGACTCCTCTTCAGGCATATTATGAGTTAGAGTCCCAAGGTCAGCTTCAACTTGGGTTGTATGTATTGAATTCTTTCTGATGATCTTAATGTTATATAAACCTTTTTATATTCACTATACACACACACACACACACACACACACACACACACAACACATTTGAGTGCTAGGTCTATTTTGTTTAACAAGCTTACATAACACTAGGGTTTGCATGACCCAGATGCACTTTACAAAATAAACCTATGAAGAGTTAACTATATTGTACCTTAATGTGGCCAAAACCTTTCACAAAGGCACAATAGACTTAATGCAAAGGTTGTCTCTTATCCATTGATCTCAACTTCCTTTTTCCTTTTCTAATGCTATTCATTAGAGGGAAATTATTCAGAGATTTGTTGGAAATTATAACTACCACAGAGATGGATGGTTAGTTGGCATCCTACTACAACAAGAGAATCTGAAACAACAATGAACAAAATTAAGCTCTCACTAGGTTTACAAGAGCTTCGAGGGCATTACATGGCAGCGTGTAGGTATGCATGCATAGACAACATGTATGTGATCTAAGAGTTGTGGTTTAGTAGTTGAAGATCTTAACTTGAAGAAGGTGGTGTTATGAGAAGGTGGTGGCTTAGCACTATCAACGATGAGAAGGTAGTGCAACAACTGTGATGAAGGCACTAGGCGAAGTCAATGAGCATCAATGACAAGGCAAATAAAATTATATTATGTGGTAGAGGCAATTAATTGATGTTAACACCGAATTGAATATATGAATGATGTGCAAACTAACATGTAGTAAAAACAACTAATATCGAATTCAATGCTGAATGAACCCAATAACCTCTCGTTCAAGTATAATTACACCAATTGTAATTAGATTGGGACGAAAATCAAGGATACAGTGGTCCGTTGGTGGGGATAGATGGATTTCATTCCATCCACCCAGGTTCAATTCCGTTGAGACATATTCTGGCTTGGATATCCAGTTGCTGGAAGTTTGTTGAGATTTTCCGTAAAAAAATAAATTAAAAAATACATCATAATATTAAAGATATGTGTCTTACTAAAATTAGACTATCTTTATTTTTATTTTTTTTTCAGCCGAAAAAAAACGTACTATTGCTATTCAAAGAATCAAATAGTACAAAGATATTCAACCTTATGGAGCAAGGTTTTCTCTTGATGATCATAACAGCATATCAAAATGCTTAGAAACTCCTATTAGTTCCAAAATTTTATACAAAATGCTTTCCAAGCCAGCATACTAGCCTTACAAGACATCAACAGCCTCAGGACTATAATGACTTAGTCAAAAAAGGAAATTTCACCCTGGTCCAGTAGAATGGAATCCATCCATTCTTCCCAAAATAATTGACCTTCAACACCAAGTAGAGCAATCTTTGATAAATTATCAGCCATATCATTATGCTCCCTATATATATGAGTGAAAGAGATGTGCTCAAACTTTCCAATTTCCACCCTAGTGCGATTGCACCAGTGATTAAGGGTCAGAACATTAAGCTCAAAGTCGCCAGCAACCTATTTTATAGTGACCCAAGAGTCACCAAAAACCTGCAAATTAACAAGCCCGAAAATGTTTGCACATTTCAAAACACACCATAAAGCTAACAATTCTGCTTTCATGTTATTTCCAGTACCACAATAAAGATGGAATGTAAAATGATAACCTTCATTCAAATATATCACACAACCAGCAGCACAGATGCCATGTTGATTACTTTTATTATTATATGAGCCATTATAAATTTGATTTGGTTAAAGAAAATATATCTTAATTTTCCCTTAAAATGTCGGGGTTTTATTGGATAAGAAAATGAAGTGTCTATCATGATAATATCTGAGGGGTAACAGATAAGTAGCGGCATGTGACGTATATATATGCACGTCACACATATTTGATGTAGTGCCAGGACTGGACTTCGAAGCTGAAAACGCATTGATGAAACCTGCTGAATTTAGATACCGATGATTATTTTGGCCGATTATTTTTTCGTTCAATGTTCGACTGCTCGACTTGGCATCTTGAGAAAAGGGCAGGTGGACTGACCCCCACATTTTCTAGACCACTATTCTGTACTTTTCTCATTTTGCATCGATTCCCAACCTATTATCCTGGCCCCCCAAGAAGACAGTAAAGTAATTTTCTTCGGCGGTTTACATTTCTGTCTAGAGCCCAATTCATACTTTGTATAATTGGCTACATACTACATAGTGTCTTGATACAATAGAAGCCATGGCTGCTATGATACCACAACCAACTGCATTCCTTCTGCAACAACCCACATGCAGAAAACCCACACTGAGTTCTCTTCCTTCGTGCCTCTCTGGAATCCCTTCAAGAACTTCAGGGGCTGAGGACTTGTTCAGGACATTTGGGTACTTGAGTTTTGTAAGGACAAGGCCCCGAGCTGCAGTGAAGGCAGAGCAAAGTGGAAGTGGTGGGGTGAGTCCTGTGGTAAACGCAGAAGATAATGGAACAGGAGGAGCAAATGCTGTAATGGAAGTGAAGGGCAGTGAATCTGGGGAAAGCTCTGTAGATGGCAATGGAATAATAGGGGCAAGCTCTGCAGAAAAGGCAGAAGAGGCCAGCAAGAGCAGGAAGCCGTCTCCTTTGGAGAGAGGGGGGACACTCACAGGGGCTGAGGCAAAGGGAAAGGACCCTAGTCCTGCTGCAGTGCTTGGGATAGATTCATCCTCCTCTTCTAGTGTCAATGGAAAATTTGGAGATCTCAGGTGGGAGAATGGTACATGGAATCTTCAGCAATTTGTTAAAGATGGCAAAATGGATTGGGATGCTGTGATTGATGCTGGTAAGATCCTCTTCTTCCTCGTTTATAAAGTTAAATGGCTTGTTTTGTATTTTATGATTATTAGCAAAAACTAAGTGCAAGAGGGACCACCCGAACTAGACCTGTAGGTGGATAGCTAAGTGAAAGAATGATAAGATATTGTACAACCCTGGATGGGGAGAGTCTCCTTAAGATTCTTAGAGTTTGACATATCAGGAGAGCGTGCCAATTATTGATTTTGAACATTGACAAAAAATCTAAAACAAATTGAGATGCATGCTAGATATAACCTGGATCTATGCTATCTGTAATATGTATAAATAATAATTAATGCTTGTTTTTTTTTCTTAAATATTTTTTACAGTATGGATTTTATATTTTAATTTGCAAGTATGGACGTTAATAAACATCATCATGTATACTTTAGTACAAGCCCAATTGGGAGAGTTTAGTACAAGTCCTATTGGGAGAGTCTACTTAAGTTTGTTAAAGCCTAACATTGTCAGGAGAGCCCAACATTGGCTTTCCCTCTCTTGAGAATTTTGCTTGATGATATCTTCTACAGTAAAGCTTCTAAAATAAGAAGCTTGAGCTTCTTGAGCTGATAACGTTCAAGGCTCTTATAGGCTCTGGTCACCCCCGAAGCTCTACAACTAGCCCAATTTAATTTTTCCATGTAATCAGGTTTTGCTTTCCCAGGATATGCATGATCATAGATTGACATTGCTTGCACTTATGCTTATGCTCATTCTCTCATTCAAATGATGCTGCACTTTACCTGTGGGGCATGAACTGATCGTTCTAGTTTATGAAGAAGTTTGCCTTTTTATGGAAGCTAAGAGTGATGTCCCTGTTTCATACTCCTTGTATACAGAATGTTTTTGTGGCCTGGTTCTTGTTAAATCTGCAAAATCAGTTGAGTATGGATATTAAGAACTTTTGTTCAACATAGAGATCTTAAAATCTTGGGGGCTATTTACTGGAAAATGGCTATCTTTCTCACAATCAAAATTGAGAAATTATCAAAATTTATATAGTTATACCAAATATCTTAGTGCGTAAGACATTCCCTAGTTCCTGGAATATCTCTGATTCATCTGCACTAATAAATCGAAGCTATCAGTGATTTCTTTTTTCTTCTTTTTCTTTTTCTTTTCTTAATTGAAAAATGATCCATTGTCTTGTGGGTGGGCTCCTCTCCTGCATACATATCATTGTTACAATAGAAACCTATTTTTTAATTAGATGCCATGAGTGGTGCATCTTGAGCAGTGCTAAGACAGACTCAGGTCTCTAGTTGTGTGCTATTCTTTAGCTTGGTTAAACTTGTTGAACTGCACGGCTTGGCTACACTAATCCAAGCAAACCAAGCAGGTTGTGATGGAACTTGGGAGAGTGCGATAGGGGTGTGATCACTGTAAACAACAATCTTGCTAGGTGGAAGCTTATATGGATTTAACAATTAGAAGTGCGGAATTTATAAAAGCCAAATAAGAGAACAAACTGTGCTGATGACTCAAGGAGTTAAGTGTGTAACCATCAACACATAACGGGACAACAATAAATTAGAGAACAATCCCCAAACAGATAACAAACAAGAACACTCAGTTGCTCCATTGTACATCTATTGTCAGTAAAAATGAATGACCTACAAAGGATGGCACAATGGAAGTCGTATGCAATATTCTCATGGCTCGACTTCATTAGATGATTGGGTAGAGCTCGATCTTGCAAAGAGTTCACAATCAGAACTTCAAACCCAAAATTGTGGAACCATTTACAAACAACATGATGCATATTTATATAAGCCAGAGTGATCAAACGCCATTGATAAGGTAGTTACCAGGTCATTCTCGAACACATTAAATGAGGAGACATGATCCCTTGAATACAGGAAGCAATTCGACTAGGCGCTCTTTGAATCAATCTAACTTGATCAACGATGCTAGTGCGTGCCTGGTTGACTTTGATCAACCCGACTGGTAGGTGTGCCATTCCTCTCAATTGCTAGATGTTAATGATGTGCCTTGATGAGTTGCAGTTGAAGTGGTGTGCATGATTGGATGTTGATTTGTTGTTGGAGTTGAAGTGGCACACATGATTGGATATTGATCTATTGCTGGAGCTAGTGTTATATGGATTGGATGTTGATGCAAGATCAATGGTGCGATGTAGATCAAGCATTGGTTATGCACAAGCAAGCACAAGCATGACAAGAGGTATGTATTAGTCACATGCGAAAGATTGAGCACAAAAATACTCGAAAAGAGTTGGGCACGCGTTGTTTTAAGTACAATCAAGGTTGAGAGAGGCCCAATGTGAACCAAAAGCATGCTAAGACACAAATTACTACTTCCTTGAGTAGCAATGGTGCCCATTGTGTTGGTAGTATAAATGCAAGGAAACCTTTCACACTCTTTGAAGTGCAAAATACTTAGCTTGTTAAGAAATTGACTCACCTTAATAATCTAAAAGAGGTATGTGACCTTGTGTCACAAATGGCATGTCGTCTTATTAATGCCTTGATTAGATGGAGCCAATGCACAAACTTTTTGTCAATGATAATTGGGGGCTTTAGATGCCTTGTACTCTCTCTTACCCCTTGTATTGCACTAGGATTGCATATGTGATTCTTAGCACACAATTTAGAGATTTGCAAATTGGTAACTTTATGAGGATGGCACTTACAATGGATTGGAGGAGATCTATTTCTCCTCGGTGATAGGTTGCCATGGCTAGGTTCTTTCTTCATGGTTGCATATTGGTGGTTGATGGGTCAGCTTGATGTTGTGCTTGATATATTGTTGATCATGTCTAGATGATATTACTCCTTGTGCATTTGTGGTGGTGTTATGGTGTACAAACATGTATGGTTGTTGCTTGGTGGATGGATTAGGATGCTAACTCCCTAGCCCATGACGATGTTTTGTGTGTTGTTGTTACTTAGAGGCAATGTTTTAAAACTCGGAACCGGGAATCGAACCAGTCGGGGGTCAACTCGGACCGGAACCGAAACCGGTATTGAACCGGAGCGGTTTGATTTTAATGAACCAAACTATTAAAAAATACAAAAAAAATTACAGTTTTAATCCTAAAATTTATATTTAACATCCCAAGCTATATTTCAAACCATTAGATACATAATATGTAAAGTCTACTCATAAGTCATATATATAAATCCATAAACCATGTATGGGTCACAAAATGGCACCAAGTGCACTACATAGTAAAGTCTCGTAGTCTTGCATCTTGCTCCTTGAGGTTTGACTCCTTGACTCCTTGCCACTTTGGACATTGGCCTCCTCCACCGGGCTTGACTCCTTGGCTCAACGTGATCATACTAAAAACACAGCGGCAACAATGAGACAAATGGAAACTTGAAACTTTGAAATGTGAGTGAATTAGGATGTGGGGCACATATTTATATTTGTTTAGAGGTGAATTAGGGTTAGGTATTGTGATTTTTTTTTAAAACAATATAAAATGGTGTTTTTCCTATCCAGGGCTTGCAGACGTGAAAGAGGAACCGATCGACCGGTTTTTCACGGACTCGGCTAGTTTGGTAACAAACCGACTGGTTCAGGCATCGGGTCGGCCGGTTCGTTACCAAACCAGATCCTAGTCCGAGTTGTTTGCCGGTTTGAACACCCATGCCCATTGGCCGATCAAACCGGCCGGTTCCGGTTCCAACTCGGCCGGTTTTAAAAACGTTGCTTAGAGGTGGTGTGCCTAACATATGTGACCTTATTCACATATTTCCAGCATGATTATCAATGTGTTTTTATGATTGGAGACCTCGTAGTGTGCACAACCTATAAGATTTTGGAATGTTTCATACATATGCCACTTTATCAAGACATGGGCTATGATCCTATGTTGAGTGCTTATATGGTTTTTGTTAAATTTTGTGCTTTAGGATCTATCCTATTCTATGGGTATCCCCAAAGTGTATTCATAGTCAATAATTCTACCATCTAATTTATGAACTAGTGTATCTCACTTTGTTACATGCGAACAAGTTTTATTTCCTCCTCTCTAATGTTTAAACAACCCATGAAAGTGTGGAACTTGTTCGTGCAATCATCAATAAAGTGCTCATGGCGCTAGTGCAATTGTTGCCACTTCATGCATTGGTCTTCACAATACTTCAATGGATAAAATTTGTCATGCATCGCTTCCTTGAAGCCGCCCCATGCAATCATTGGCTCAACACACTTTTCATGCTGTTGACTATGCACTTCCCACCAATCCTTGCCGATCAAATATATCTTCATGGTCACGAGCTTGATCTTCTTTGCATCATTGAATTTCTCGGCACCATAATAGGTTTGTAGCATGCTAAAGCACTCATAGGGTTCTTTCGCATTAATCTTCCCCTCAAGCATTGGAATTGTATGGTTAATCTTTACCTTGAAGGGTTTTGATTGCCAAGGGTTTTGATTGCCAAATGAACCCAATCCAAATAGGAGGACAAATTGTGTTGAGGACTTAAGGAGTTAAGTATGTAACCATCATCACATAACATGACAACAATAAACTAGAATACAATCCCCAAATGGATAACACTAGAACACTGGATTGCTGAATGTTGCATTTTTTGCTGGTAGAAATGAATGAGCTATAAAGCATGGCGCAATTGAAGCTGTGTGCAATATCTTTGTGGCTCAAGTTGTGAGAAGTAGAACCACTGTGTAGTGCCTGATCTCACACAATAAGAACTTCAAACCCAAAACTGTAGAACCATTTACAAATGACATGATACATATTTATAGAAGCTAGAGTGATCAAATGCCACTTATGAGGTAGTTGCAAGGTCAGGCTCAAACACATCAAATGAGGAAACATGATCCCTCAAATCCAAGAAGCATGTCAACTAGACACTCTTTGACTCAATCTAACGTAATCATTGATGCAGGCACAAAGCTGGTCAACTTTCATCACCTTGAATGGGTAGCATGGCAATTCTCTCAATTATGAGATACTATTGATGTGTCTTGATGAAGTTGAAGTGGTGCATGTGATTGGATGTTCATCTGTCAATTGAGTTGGCGCGATATGGATTAGATGACAATGTGGGATTAATGGTGGATTGTAGTGTTGATGTTTCTCCAGTTAGCAGCATTTGACAGACATTCTCCCAGATTGGTCATGTTGATTTGACCAAGGGAGGATGATACATTCACTCACGGGGCCATGTTGATTTGGCTAGTGGTGAATGGCCTAGGCGCAACCTTCTTAGCCATGTTGATTTGGCCAAGAGTGAATAGGATCAAGATGCTCTCACATTGCCTGCTCTAGGATGGAGTGATCTATTTTATATATGAGCATGTTTGACTTGTTTATAGATCTAGTCTAATGTTGAATTGACGTAGACTCTAAGAAGTGTCTAGGACTTCTTAGTGGGCTATTCAACATTAGAGCTCTATATTAATAGACGTGCATGTGAGGAGAAGAATAACATCAACATGGTTCATGGACAACTTTTCTAGTAAAGAAGAAATAACCAAGAAGGAAAGTCAAGCCAAATGAAACATTGAAGAAGCCCCAGAAAGCATTAAAGAAGCTCCAGGAAATATTGAAGACAAGAAGACAAGTCGGCCCTAGAAGAAAAAAGGACAAGTCGGCCCCAAAGAGAAATGAAAAGTGGTCTGAAGTGTATAAATAAGCAATTAACATTTAATTTTTATCATCATAACACAACATCTCTTCTCAGCTAATGTGCAAGTCCAAGGAGGCCTAGAAAGGGTTTCTTCATAATGATGGTAATGTACTTGTACTTATTGGACCGATTTATTCAAAGAAAAGTTGCTGGGTTTTCTCCCAAGGTTGGGTTTCCCAGGGTAAAATTTTTGTGTCTATTGTGCATGGCTATACCCACGAGCTAGACTATTCCTTTACTGCCCGATAAAGGTAAGTGTTCCATGGACCCTTCAATGGATTCAATAGAGCTCACATCTATGGATTGTGTAGAAGATCATAATAATGTTTCTCTGGTTGAAAGACGTTCCTCATTTGCTAATGTTGAATCTTCTTCTTCGATAATCACTATTGATGATCTCAACCCATTTGCTAACTAGGAACTTCTTGCTATCTTACCTAAGGAAGTATATAAAATGAGATGGTGGCAGTACCGGTCACATACACAAATAAAAATAAGCTCAGTAGATGTTTCTTTTACTGATAAGGAAGAACCAATTCACATAAATCTGATCAACAAAGAACAAATAGACCGGGCAAAATCTAAAGGTTATAAATATGCACATCTTGGTGCAGTCAAGCTTGGTCTAGGTCCTCTAGTTCGGCCTTTCCTTCTTGTATCTTCTCTCTGTGTAGTTATTGATACTAGGCATAAGGAGTTTGTTGATGCAGTCATCGGTGGCTTTGTTGGCCCACTTCACAATGGCCCTTGTTTTGGAACCATTTTTCCGAAATATTTTGTCCGTTTAGATGACCCCCACATCTATGATTTACTTAAGGCTTATATCTTACCCCAAGGATTTAAAATGGATACTGGATCTAAAATCATCCAGTTAAAATATTTGGTTGTCGTTCGCTTTGGTATGATAGTCTTCCACCCCTCACCTGTAAAGTTCATGATAGCTCTCACTTGTTAAGTGTTGTGTAGTCAGACAAGTCCAAACAAACAATCCACTCCTGTAACATTTAATTGGACTGGCATAAATTACCTGAAGCAATGGGAGGTCAAATACAAAGAATTATGTCAAAAAGAAAAAATGTTGAATAATCAAATAATTGTAAATACTCCCGTAGTATTTGACAGATCTTCTCACTCTTTCGGGTTACCTGATGGATTTCCCACTCCTATGTTTACTCCTCTCACTAGATCTACTTCTGTAAATTCATCCTCCTCTTCTTCATCTCAAACAGTGTGGAATGAACCATACTCTTCGCGCCCTTCAACTTTCTCTTCATCCGATGTTTTTAATTCTGAACATAAAGGACAACACTATGAATGTCCTACTTGCAGAATTTTTTTACAAAGAATGAGAACCAAAAATAAAAGCCCAAGCTTATTCATGTTCTCCCTTCCCAGAAGTGGACTAGGTTATGAAGTCAAAACACCAAAGAGTGATACTTCTTTCATTCCTGGTAGGAATCTTCCCGATGCTCCTTTCAGACCGTTTTCACATGATGGCCAATCTAAAAGGGAGTACCTTCCTCATAGGTTCTCTGGTATATCTGAAACTGTCTTAGATGAAATCAAACTAGCAAATTATGGCAATATGCAACATCAGTTAACAACTTAGAATCTAGATGATATGGCTCATGATATCCTCCTCTTAAAACAGAAAGCCAATGAAGAACATGAGCAGATCACCCTGCTTAGAACTAAGATGGATCTTATTGATCACTTGTTACATGATCCTGGTGAAATAAAGAATGCTATTGTTACAACTACAAACAAGCTAGAACAACGCTTAGATGTTTTGGGAAAACTCTTCATTAAAACCCAAAACTTAGAGAAAAAGACTAAGTTTGTCAGTCAGTCTGCTCTAGAGATTGCCTCTAGAGGTCATAAAGAGCATACAGATAAGAAACATGGCAGAAGTTATTCATTTAGTATGATGAGTATCAAAGAAGAAGATAATAGACCAGAGTTTACCTTTGGACAAGATGAAGAAGAATTCAATGAAATACAGTATCTGGTCTCTCAATTTAAGAAAATGCCAAAAGCTCTCATCGAAAGATATCTTGCGGCAATGGCAGTTCTAAAAAGGGAAAATTCTCCACTTCAGGATGAATCTTCTTCCCATCCAGATTTTAATCCACTTGCAGGACCTCCTCCCCCCACTTTTGATGAAGTAATGAATGATGCTTCTGCCTCTTCTGTTCCTTCTCATAGATTCCATTTCGATATTAATGGAATCAATAACCTTATTTCTCAAATGCCAAAACAGCCTGTCTTGAATATCCAATGTCAATCGAGGGCTGAAATTAAGATAGCCATTTAGTTGCTAAGCAAATGGGTTCTTTACAAAAGGACTCAAGACCAAAATATAACGTCTCAGCAATTAGTTGTCCAGCTAGTAGCAGGCCTGTTAGGTTTGGCATATGAATGGTGGCGGTGGATTCCTCAAGAAGCCAGAGATGAAATGTTGGCTGCTCAAGATGCAGATGACCAAATTCTCAAAGCATTAGGAAGAGAATTCTATGGTCCAAAAGGAACCAAAGACTTTGAGCATCTTGCATCTTTGTTTATGTCTGCTAGAATTTGTGATCTTAGCAAAAGTGAGCAATATTTATGTTATATGCAGAATTTGCTTATCTCTTCTGGAGATGCAGACAAGGCAACATATTTAAAGCATTATCTCAGGAGTTTCCCGAGTCATGTTCTAGATGCAGTAGAACAATTCCTGAAAGATAAAAATATTCCCTTGCAAGGACTCTCTCTTGCCCAACTGCATGGATTCATTATGGAAACATGGCAAGAGCATTGTTTAGAAAGAAGAGTTGGCAAAGACTTTAAAATGCTTTCATTAATGTACTCTCCTGGTTTTTGCAAAGATGTGGTAAAAATGCCTGATTGGGGATGTGGAACTCACAATAGAGGTCACTTTGGTAAAGAATATTGCAGCTGCAAGAAAAAGAAGGGAAAACCCTTCTATACTAGTGCTCCCAGATTTCACCTAGACAAATCCTACAGATATAAGACGAAGAAGAGTTTTCAGAAAAGAAAGGCTTTTGTCAAGAAACGCTCTATTCCATTTGATAAAGAAAAATGTTTTATTTGTGGCAAGAAAGGCCACTGGGCAAATAAATGCCGCAAGAGAAAATCTAATCCTTGACTTGCAGCAATGTTTACTGATGAATTAGATCCAACTTGGTGGGATCTTGACTACTGTGATGCTAACCAATATCCTGAAGGAGAAATAGTTTTTCTCCTAGATGAAGGATCCTCTGATTCAGACGACTTAGATCCTTCCATGAATAAATTTGATCCCGTAGAATCCAATGACTCCTCTTTTGATTCCGATTAGGATACAAATTTAGGAGGGTGTGATGGTCCTCCATAGTTTTGTTTTTATATGTTTTTCACATCAAAGGCTTCTCCTCAAATCATAATTGCTGAAATTTCTGAAATCTTATCTAGAACACCAACATGTCAGTATGTTCTAAGAAAAGAATTAAAAGATGAAAATAACAAGCTTTTAGCTCAATGAAAAGCTAAGGAGAACCAACCAACCATATCTGACTCTTTCTCTCTTATTATCAGCATGAATCCAACATTCTATAATCTAGTAGAGCTTTACAAAGAATATCCCGATCTTCATGAAGATAGACAAAAATTCAGAAAAGATAAAGAGCACCTACTCAGGTTACAGATCAAAGAAAAGCAAAGCTCTTTGAAGAAGCTTGTCAGAGAAATAAAAGAACTAAAAAGAATGCTAGAAATAACTATAAGAGAGCAAGATCAGTCCTCGGAAGAAGAAATGTGCAAAGCCTATGAAGAAGCTCTTAAGAGCCTCAAAGCTAGAAGCACACCTCATATCAGTGAAGAAAGCTCAGCAGAAGAAGATGACGAACCTACTATGTTTCTTGCTCCAAATCCAAAGCCAATTCTAGGACTATTTACTGGTCCCAAGTTATGTATAAAAGTCTGCTTTTGCCCTCCAGATTTCAAGCCATACCAGCTAGATGATAGACTCTAGATGTTAGATGAATTTGGCAAAAGGAGGTGCCATACCATCATTTTATTGGGAACAAACTTCTGATCACGGCTTAGCAATCAAAGGAACTCTTGTACAGTTGCTTGGAAGAGTTCCAGACTTCCCAATTAAGATTGAAGGTTTGCCATAAGTTGTCTTTAAATAGATTAGACAATATAAAAGAGGATTGTATTTTAGGATTAGAGTTTTTGACTAGAGTCAGTCCTGTTACTATTGATAATAATAAAATGTTGTTCAAATGTACAATAAATGCTAGATTAGTGTCTTGTCCCATGTCCTTTGAATCTAAATCCAAATGCCCAACTCCTGTAAAGAAGCCCAATCCTGCCCCTAATATTGCAGAATTGTTCAAAATGGAAAGGTGTATAGCTTATGCAAAAATGCACAAGGACTCTGCCTTATCTCAGATTTCAGAAAAGTTTGAGACAGATTGCACCTCTGAAAGTCCTAATGCCTTTTGGACCATAGAAAAATATTTTGTCTCTCTACCGCATGATCCTTTCATTAAGCCTGGAGCCCAACGAGCCTCTGCAGTCTTAATGTCTCCTACATAAAAAGAGTTTTGTGCTAGTGAAATCAAAGACCTGCTTTCTAAAGGTCTCATTGAACCCTCTAGGAGCCCTTGGGCTTGTTGTGCATTTATAGTAAACAAGCATTCATAAATTAGGAGAGGAAAGCCCAGGTTAGTTGTAAATTACAAACCTTTGAATGCAGCCCTTCAACATTTCAGATACCCTCTTCCTGATAAGTCCAACCTTTTACAAAGAATTGCCGGTTGTACGATCTTTAGTAAGTTTGATCTAAATCTGGATTTTACCAGATTGGGATTGAAGCAATGACTGCTTCAAAATGGCTTTTGTTGTCCCACATGGTCAATATCAGTGGAAAGTTCTCCCATTTGGAATAAATAATGCTCCTTCTGAATTCCAGAAGAAAATGGAAGATATTTTCAGGGAAAAGAAATGGGCACTTGTATATATTGATGATATCCTAATTTGCTCTAAAAATTTGTAGGAACATTTAAAGCATCTACAAGAGTTCTACCAGCTGGTGTATAAACATGGCCTAGTTCTTTTCCAAAAGCAAAATGGAGATTGGGAAGACAAAAATCAAGTTTCTTGCCCTAAAGATCAATAAAGGCCAAGTAATCCTCCAAGAGCATGTTCTTAAGGTTTTTGATCATTTCTCGAATCAAATCTTGGAGAAAGTCCAGTTGCAGCGCTTCTTAGAAAGCCTGAATTATATCTGACCTTTCTATAAGGGCCAAGCTGATGACATCCATATTCTACAACAAAGATTGAAGAAAGATTGAAGAAGCACCCTCCAAAATGGAGCAATGAAATGAACGGAGCTGTTAAAAGAATTAAAGCAAAAGTAAAACCACTTCCTCCTCTCTCCCTTCCTCAAGGTATGGGAGACCTTGTCATAGAAACATATGCCTCCAGCAAAGCATGGGGAGGTGTCCTGATAGAAAAGCATGGAGATAAAGAAGAAATCTGTGGATATGCCTCAGGTTCTTTTAAGAATGCAGAATTAAACTACCCTTCAAGCCACAAAGAGATTCTTGCTGTCAAAAGGCAGTAAACCATTTCAAACTATATCTGAAACCTATAAAATTCTTGATCAGAACAGATTTAAAAATCATGCCAGGAATTTTTAAGAATGAAAGTTTGATGACTGAAAATAATTCTAGAATTCTTAAATGGTTTATGTGGCTTCAAAATTTTGATTTTGATATTGTATATAAACCTGGTTATCTTAATTGTGTTGTTGATATACTAACTAGAGGAGAATCTCAACCTAGTCTCAACATGTTCAAAGTCGGCGCATCAGATGCTGGACCGTTAGATAAGAGAGCAGGGATCAAGCATGATCTGGAGAAAGCTAGAGGAAAAATAATTTTTAGAGACCCCATGAGTTCTCCAGAGCGCCTAGCATTTCTGGAATATTACAACAAAAAAGAAGCAGACAAGCAATTGGCCATCTCATTGATAAGACATATTCACTCTTCTCCTATGAAAATTGAAATTTTAGAAAGATGGGTGAAAACAACATTTCTAAATCTCCGAAATGCATATTATAAGTTATTAGACTTAAACGATATCTGGCTAGATACTGCTGATTTTGATGGGAAAAAGGTTTTCTTTGTTGATATAGACCCTGGCTATTTAACCTGGACAAGTTAGCATTTGATTCTACAATTTTGTGAAGAACAAGGAGAGATCATAATTTGCGGCGATCCATCCTCCTTAGTTCAACAAAAATGGTCAGGATGGACAAAAGTATTTCTTGATAAGTTCTGTCCTAGAAAAGATTGGGTACAAAGACGAGCTAATTTTATTTTGCATCTCCAGGATGACATGATTGTAGCTTATCAGAACCATATGTGGTTCAAATCCAAATTGAAACACACTGGCGAGAAATATTCACCCTTAGAACCACCTATCAAAATGACACAGAAGTTTCTCCACCTAGATAAACATGGAAGGATGATTAGACACTATACCAAAGAAGTTGTGCTCAATTGCAAAGTGGAATCATGTTTTGAAGGAATTTTGTTGTTCTCCCAATGAAGTTATGATGGGGTTTGATGTAGAAAGATGCTTTTCACATTGTTTATTTCTTGATACTGAAATTTCTATCCCATCTACCTCTGACAATGATGATGACAACGATGATGGATTTGTTGGATCTGGTTGTGTTTGTGGCAGACCAGATCTTGGGGATGGAAAAGAAAGATGTATCTGCCTACTAGGATATGATCCCTATGACTGATGTAAAAGCGTTGTGGGCTGCTAACAGTAATTCCACCTTGTAAATTCTCTTGTCAGTATGGGTCCGCAAGTTCTTGGATTCCTTCACATGGCTCAGATGACTTATCCGACAAAGGTTACGATTTGATCTACCGCCATAAAAGCGAATCCTAGCTTTTACTTGCATTTGATAGTTTGGTGTCACCGGTTTACCGGATAAATTTGTATAAATAAAGCCTCCCCCACCCACTTGGGTATCGGGAGTTTAGGAGTTGAGAGTTCTGTAAGTAGTCGAGTCGAGGTCTGTGTATCCTCTGTGCCCGCGCTTCTTGCGACCTGGCATACAAAAAAATATATCTCAAGTGTAAGAAGAAGTCAGTGGTGTATGCTCTCCCTCTGCGCTTAGTGCGACCTGTTGGGATCAAAAGCTTGCTGATCTTCTAGTGTGCCGTCCGTGATGATCTTCGCCATCCGAAGACGATCAGACAAAAATTGTGTTATTATCTAAGGTTCATAGTTTTGTAGTGATTGCGTCTTTGTTCTGTGACTGGGAGTTCTAAAGCCGAAACGGTCCTTGGAGTTTGTGTAGTGATTGAGTCTTTGTTCTGTGACTGGGAGTTCTAAAGCCGAGCTAGTTGGCTATTCTTCTATGTCTTTTGTTTCTGCTGCAATTTAAAGTTGAAATTTTCAGTGTATAATTATTCAATGAAAACAATGGGATGGAATTACTGTTTGAAATCATTAGGAAGTAATTATCAGATCTGAAAATTGGTTTTCTACTGCTATGAGAAAAATTCAACATGTAGATCAGGTGTTGGTTTTGTGTGCAGGCAGGTACAAGCACAAGCGGAGGGAAGGTGTTGGTCATGGTCAAAGGGTTTAATGCAAGAAGACTTGGAAAGAGTTGGGCACACTCAAGGCTTGTCACAGACCAAAAGCGTGCTTAGGCACATATCATGTCTAGTCCATTAAAGTCACTCTGGATTTGCACTTGGATTGGTATGCTTTAGCCAAATTAATACAGGGACACTTGTTGGGTTTTGAACATATAGGTCAACATCACCATAAGCACTCCAACTTATTGCTGGACCATAGCTCTATGAACAAATCTATAAATCTATCAATTATAATGATTAAGTTCATACCTTTTTCCTCTCAATCCAATTGGGGAATAGATTTTTAATAGACTAAATATCTATCAAACACACTTGTTTCTATTGTCATTAAAGTATGCTTATTAATTACATTATAGTCTCCAATTCTTGCTGCTATTACCAATTAAAGTGATATTAGAGAGGTGTCGACATCTCGAAGGGCATTCCGTGTGATAACATAGGTAACCTTATGGTTCATATTATTGTCATGTCTACAACATATTTGCCCATCGTTGTGCCCTGTATGTGTGGCAGAGGAAGATGATCATATTCACATTTGCTGGAGCTGCCTTTGGACAAGGAATACATGGTTTTATTTTTTGGACTTTTATTTTTATTTTGAAAGACTTGCAACAGGTATAAATGAAGAAAGATACAGCTTGAGAGATTTGCTATCTTCTTTAGTTTGGGAAAAGGGCAAACTTCCGCTCTGGAATGACCAAAGAGGCATCATTTTTGTTGGTAATTAAAACTTAATACATTGTTTTACATAGTTCGGGAAACAAGACTATTGATTTATTTTCAGAAATTTCCTACCCTTGAGTGGTCAGAGTGAGAGGATAAGATTTATAGGAAACTTGACAGGGAAGTTTAATATGGATCAAGAAAAACTGTTTTTGGGCAGTTGAGCACCTAGTTTCTTTCAGTGCAATTATCAACAAAAATACTTGGCACCATCGGATTCAAACTAATTCCCCTTTTCTTAGGTCATGTGAGCCCAAATGTCAAAAATGATACTCTTTCATTAATGATAGTGCATTTAATGTTCATGCAAGGGGAGAAGCATTGAATCCCCAACAGAGAAAGAGATGTATTGGTTAGAGGTTGCCGAGTAGATGTAATGGGATTGACTCGTATCCAAATTAAATCGAAGTATGGAGTGAGAGTGACTATTACGGTGTTCACCAAAGCTCTTAATGGGGACAAATCTAGGGGCAATTTTGATGATATTCAATAATTAATTAGCATGATTCTCCTTTATTATCAGAAACAATCTTTAAGGAAAGGACGAAGCAGAGGCATTGCAACTTGAGAATTGGGTCACTAGGATGGAGATGAGAATTTATATTGACTGTTGTTTGAGTCTCATCAGGTGTGGTGTGCAAGACTGTATAACTAGATGATTTCAAAGCATTTTAACAGGGGGAGATAAGTTGTGTACCCAATATACTCATAATTTTCTATTTCTATTAGTGATTACCAGAAGGTTATGACTTAATGGTCTTTCTTATCCACTCAGGTGTATAATTGTAATTACACCGATAGGTGTTTATATCTTAGAATTTGGGGTGGAGTAGCATCTATGCTTTTCCTAGATTGTACGAGGATGAGACAAGTGTACTGTCCATATTGATTCTATGGCAGTCGTTCCAAGTTCGAAATAAACAACTATAAAAAAAAGAATATAAAAAATAACTTGTAGTTGATGAATGGATAACTGGTAGCTGATGCATGGATAGCGGACAATTCGTGGCAGACAACCCATTTAAATAGAAAAATGCATCAACAAGTAACGGATAGGCACTTAACTTATGGCCTATCGGTATTCACCAGCCACAAGTTAAGTCGCTGTGCTAGTATATATAGACCCTATGTATTGTGACAATCAACTCCTCATATTCAATTTCAATATTTTGTATCATTGTAGCCGTAATTTTATATTGTATTTGGCATAGTATTTATCATGTAATCTTCCTACAGTGGACTATAATGATTATGAAATCTACAACATTAACATTTTTGAGCGTGAGATGAGAGAGGTTTTATCATTCTTTTAAACATAAACCATCCAATTTTTGGTGACATTGGGATCTAAACCCGTGATTTGGACAGTCACTTTTGGGGATTCTCAGGTAGAGCCCATGCAGGAATGCCCTGAGAATGTAACCTGTGGTAGAAAGGAAGTGAAGGAGATTTTATAGGTCCAGAAGCTGTTCCAAGATGCCACAAGATAGGGTTATTCCACTGTTATTATTCCGGTTAATATCAAGCAGAAAGGTCACAAAGAAGAGGGAGGGTAAGGCCTAGCAAGTAAGCATAGGGGACAATGGACAAGAGGTTGTATCATTAAAAAAATGAGAATGTGATAAAAGGAACGAAAGTTTACATTTGAGATTAGAAAATGAAAGAGTTCTGCAATTTTGGGTGGCTAATAACATTTCGAAAATTTATAAACATTGGTAATGGTAAATTAGGATTAGTTTTGCTACTATTTAAGGCTTATGGCTGATTTCGGTAATGTGTTTTCATTTGAGCCATTTTTCTGTATCTGTTTAACAGAGGTGCGTAGGAGGAAATGGCTAGAAGATAACCCTGAATCATCTAGCAACGAGGATCCTGTTGTCTTTGATACTTCTATAGTACCATGGTGGGCATGGGTGAAGAGGTTTCATTTGCCACAGGCAGAGCTACTGAATGGTATGTGCCTCTTTTTCTTTGACATTAATATTGGTGTAATTCATTTATCTATGTTTTACTTTGGTACTCTTTGTGACTTGGTTTCTTTGGTGCAGGTCGAGCAGCAATGATAGGATTCTTCATGGCTTATTTCGTTGATAGCTTGACTGGGGTTGGAATTGTGGATCAAACAAGCAGTTTTTTCGGCAAACTTTTATTATTCGTTACAGTTGTTGGAGTTCTATTGATTCGAAAGAATGAAGATTTGGAGACAATAAAGCAGCTAGCGAGGGAATCGACATTTTATGATCAGCAATGGCAAGCAACATGGCAGGATGAGACATCACAACAATCGGAAAAATAATAACTACTTTGGAGTTTCATATTTAGCACGAATCTTAATTGTAATCGTGTCTATATATTAAGTTTACCTTTCTTCTCTTCCTGGTTATTTCCATCAATATAATGCCAGTTTTCTTTGTGTTCAGTCAGGACAGTGAAACCTTACCGTCTGAGTTTTAGATTCAATACAAATAATTTTCCTGCATGAATACTCTCTTTACATGCAAAAGATGGCAAGAACTTGGACAAGCATCGTGATGTTTATGTTTTATTCGAGTTGTTGATGCAATTTACATTGATTGTTTCTTTTCTACATTCTTTATCCATTTGCCAAATTGCAACAATGTCCTCTAGAAATCATCTAGATCATGAAGTATACTAACAGTCTAGCACCCAGGATCTTTGGTCTTACTTATATTGAATGATTGCGACGAGAGGGGCTTTCTATATCTCAGTCAGGGGGTTGTGTAATTCCTTCTATGTGTCACTTTAAAAAATAATAAAATAATCTTTAAAAAATACAATGTCTGCTCTAATTAAAATTTAAAACCAAAGAGAAATATATATAGTTTTAATAAAAATAATTATGAATGGTGAATACATATTGTGTAGCTATCTGAGATATGCCCGAAGATTTGCTGAAGTTTCTAAGCTATCTACAAAGTGATAAACCTTTTTAAGAGTGCAAAGATTTGATGAAAGGTTTGCACTTCGAGAGATTTGATTCCTCTAAGGACATGATAGATCCAGAGGTAAGATAGATCTACACTGATTTATTTGAAGTTCTTGGTTCATTTACAACTTCAAAAAAAGTGGGTTAAGTTTGGTTTATTCAAAATAGTATTTTAGCAAAAAAAATGTATTAACTTGTATGCCTGTCTATTTTACTAAGTGTGACCAATGCTTCTTACTAATATAAAGTAATGTTTGATTGATTGCAGGATCCCGTGTTTCCAATTGCTCTATAGTACCCTTTTTTACTCTGAACAATAAAATGTTGGATGCTCTAAAGAAATAACTCAATTCCATATATTTGGGTTTATATGAAAAATGATCACGGGCCCATTTGCAGAACCCATTGAATCTCATATTTGTTTATATATTGCAATGGGTCTTAGAGATTATTAGCACCTCGAGTGACTTTTATCATAGTTCTTATATCATTTGATAAAATTGTGACCCCTACTGTAGATTGTGAATCTTTAGAACCCATTGAATCTCATATTTGTTTAAATATTGCAACGGGTCTTAGAGATTATTTGTACCTCGGGTGACTCTTATCAGAGTTCTTATATCATTGATAAAATTGTGACCCTTACTGTAGATTGTGACTCTTTTGGTATCAGATTCAAGAAGTGTTATAGTAGTGTACCCACCACATCTAGTCTCTTAAGTGCATATCTGGTAAGTATTTTCGTACATCTCTTCACGAGTTTGAACCATCAATTATTCTTCAGGACATTCACCCATTATGCCTTCAATTTTTTTTCTTTCATTCTTTATCCCTCTTACAATTTAATTCTTGTATTTGTAACTATCATTGAGCCAAATGTTTCTCACATGTCCCAGTTGTGGTTGTATTTGTTGCACACGATGTTGAGGCTATCTCACTGAATCAAAAGAATTCCTATATTGTAAGAGAGCCATAGCCTCATACTCTTATATGCTTAAACAACACGATTTGGCCCAATAGTGTTCAAATATCATTTCATCACATTTTCCATTTTTGTTGCACACGATGTTGATGCTATCTACTGAATCAAAAGAATTCCTATATTGTAAGAGAGCCATAGCCTCATACTCTTATATGCTTAAACAACACGATTTGGCCCAATAGTGTTCAAATATCATTTCATATCACATTTTCCAAATGTACCTCTCATATTCAATTTTAGTCTTTATCCACACATGTATTTTTTACCAATGGCGTTCATATTTATGATGAGCAACGCAACGTAGATGCACGATGCCAGCTAGTTGATTAGTTGTTTCACCTACATTATTCTTCTAATTTGTCTCTGGTTGACATTTGATTAATAATAATGGGTGATGTTATGATGTAGGAGCATCTTTGGTCTCGGGCAATCCGCATCACCCAAAAACATTTCAATTTGGTGCAAGTAAATTTTTAGGATGCATAAGGATTGCTGCAACTCCTTAGTTGTTGATCTATGGCGTTATGACCTTGCTACAACTCTACTCTGCAGAATGGTTGTAACTCTATGCAGCGTATGACTGTGTTTCAACTCCGTGTTATAACTCTGAGTGATGAATGACAGTGCTGTAACTCCTACGTTGCAACACCATGCTATGGGAATTAGGTTGTAACTTACACTTCCCCACCTCATCATTCATCCACGCGCCTTATAAAGATTTTGTACCATGTGGCAAGTGTCGTTGAAAGAAAAGGGGACGAGATTGGGTAACAGTTAGATAGTTGAACCATCGTGGTTGTTCAATTCTCAACGGATGGAGAACTGAAACAATAGAGGGACCACCAGTTTAAAAATACAATAGGGAAGACGCAGAAGGGGTTGGTTGAATGTTGGTCGATGGAATGAGTAGGTTGATTGGAGATTGGTGAAGGTCGTCACAGATAAGGAGAGAAAGGACTGAGTATTCGGCATAGAGGCACGATACTTACTCAGTCAACTCCTGTCAGACGAAGAAGGATTGTATCTATTCGACCACGGTGTAAACCAAGGGATTATGAAATTAATATAAAGGAAAGGATTCATGGTCTGCTAGTAAATTTTTGTCATTGTATTCAGCTTCTTCTATTCTTGCATTAATAAAAATAAATTGAAATTATGTTAAGTGTTCGATGACATTAATTTCGTTGTGTATTATGAAGGCAGAGCATTCGGTAGGTATAAACTTGCTACAGGTCTATGGTTCTGCTTCAAGTGGTATCAGAGTAGGTTTGCACCTGAGTTGTTGGTTTCGTAAATTGTTTCTGTAATTGAGGTAACAAAACACCATGATTTTGGTAGTCAGTCAGCAAGTACCGAGAGACAAGTTGAGTAACAACATCTGGAGTTAAGACTTGTGGATGGTAGTCAGATTGAAGGCTACTAGAAAAATTGTGAAAATGCTACCAAGGAGACGAGGAGCAGCACGAGGGGGTGTGAGAAATCAAGAATTTGATGAATTGAGAAGACGAATAGAAGAATTAGAGAATAGAAGAAATGGGGATGTTGAATTAGATTCAGATATAAAGAGATTGAAGAGGAACAAAATGGTGAGGAAGGAGACCCAACAACTTGCTTGATATCATTCTTGAGTAACAAAGGTAGTGTGAGGGTTGAAGTTTTGTGCTATGATGGAAGCTTGGATATGAGAGCTCGAAAGATATTTTGAGTATGAAAATGTACAAGATCCCAATCGTGTTCGTTTTTCCATTACGAAGCTGAAATGACATGCTGCACTTTGGTGGGACATGCTGCAAAAACAGAATGGACAGTGGCTTGGAGAAGATTAAAACTTGGAAGAAAATAGTTAGTAAAACATAAGTTTTTACTTGTTGATTACCAATAAAACTTGTGTAGACAAGTTTAAAATCTCAGACATAAAGAGACATGTTTGTGGGTATACTGGAGAATTCTTCAAATTCTGGTTAGGAATAAAGGAACCAGAGTATCAAATGGTGGCAAGCTATGTAAATGGACTGAAGTATTCAATTCAGGATGAGATGAGTATGCATTATTTCCGCACTGTGTATGAAGCCTATCAAGTTCCCTAAAAGTAGAAGAGAAGGTTAACAGGAAAACACAACAGAAGTTAAGAGGAAAAGGCCCAAGAGGCAAAGGCAGAGCAAATAATGTTAGAGCAAGCGAAAGGGAAGATGAATCCATTAGTAGTCCAAGCAACGGAGGAAATGGAACTGGTAGAGGAGAAGGATTTGGAAGTGGAAAAAATAAGTATGTGATTACTTGTTATAGATGTGGGGTTGAAGAGCATAAAGCATCTGAATGTCTAGAGAAACAGAATTCGAGTAAACGAGGTGAGGCTAGGACCCAATTCATGTTGGCAGATGAGGCATCGGTGGGTGGCAAAAATGTGATTGTGCTTCAACAAGATCAAGGAGAGAACTTAATGTTCTAGAGAGTATTGCTTAAGCGTGAACAAAAGGTAGCATAAGAACCTGAGCAGTGGAAGAAGGTTTTTAAAGCGAGATGTAAGATTCAAGGAAAGTGTTGCAGTTTGATCATTGATGAAGGAAGCTCAAAAAATTGGCGTCTACAGAGGCTAAGAGAAAACTCAATTTGAAGTGTATCCCTTGTTAAATTTTTGCTTAGCAGTATAATTTTCATCTCTTTCAATTTTTAATTTCATAAATCATTTCATCCCACAATTATAGCATCATTTATTTGTAGTGGAAAATAAACAAGAATCACTGAAAGATAGCCATGCACAAGAGACACAAATATTTATCCTGGGAAACCCGTAAGGGAGAAAACACAACAAACTTTTCTCAGTATAAATTAATCCAATACAAGAACAATACCAATCATGAAGAGGAACTTGAGTACAAAAGAGGTTCACTCTCTTTCACAAGAAACCCTAGCAAGGGTGGCGAGTTTTCCAAGAGAATAAGAGAACTCCAAATCTTTCTTCTTGCCTTTGCTAGGGCTTCCAAGGAAATGCGGACAAGTGGAGAGAATATGTTTTGTGAATGAGTGAGTACAAATGAGGTGATAAGCTCTCTATTTATATTCTTTCATTATCTAGAAGTTTCCTCAACTTGGGGTGGACTTGTCTTCCTTTACTGAGTCAACTTGCTAGTTTTGATCTTCCACTTTTATTTGCCTTCAAGATGACTTGCTATTGCAATCTAAAGGATTACACGATCATTCAAGCAAGCAGATGTTACGTACACACATAGATACCATCGAGACACAAGAATTGGATCGAACGTTCGGTTGGTTTGTTTATTCGTCTTGAGAAGTATTTTATACATAGTAGATATGGTTGGAGCAGTTACACCCACTCCAACTTCTCATGTATTAAGGCTTAACTATTACATTCGTTTAATAAATATGATGACATAGGGAAAATTCTATCGCCTTACTCAACATCTCCCCCACCAACAAAGCACTTCTTCGTCCCTAAGAGAGCGAATATACAGAAACAATCGTGACTTGTGACTTGTCGGTATCCGTCTGCAATCTGGGAAGAGTTGATCAAAGCCTCACCCTTTAATCATCCTACCAGCATTCATCTTCTTCGGACCAGGAACTTAGGTCTTTTGGTTTTGTTTTCCATACCATCTCGCTGCCTTCAACGTCTAAGGTCACACTCCAAGAGATGCTTTTTGTATTTCAGCACTAAGGGGCTCACTCAATTTGTTGTTCTTTACGTCATCATCGGTATTATTAAGCTTCTTTTTTCTATGTGGTGTAAGATGTCTGCTGCTGGAATGGAAGCTTCATCGTCTTCTTCTGTTGTGAGGGTGTAAAATTCCTTCAAGATGTTATGGTGCTTGCTCTTGTGCATAATCTGGTCGACACTGACTGTTGTAGATGATATTGGTCGTGACCAACTACTATGGACCTGACTGACTCGACTCAACTAACAATGGTCGACAAGAGACTTACTTGATTTACACAGAATTGAGGGGATCGCCTGACTCAAAGGAGACTCACGTTTAACCTCCTCTTAACTTCAAAACTTTAAGGGAGAGTCACATCAACATAATGACTCCATCATCACAATTACATACTGATCACATAAAACTTAATTGACCCAACTATATATAACAAGTAGTCGACCTCGACTAGAATGAGTCAACATGGACATCGACCTTATTATAATAGCCACCCTACATTGTCATTGTTAAGATTCAATATGATAAGACATAAAATATCATCATTACATTCCATTTCACAACAATAGCATATATAGGATCACTGAAAGAACAACAAGCACAGCATAAACACAAGAGACACAGATTTATCTTGGGAAACCCTCATGGGGTAGAAAACCTAGCAAAGCTTCCTCAATATAGATGACCAACAAATACAAAGATGTAATCCCCAAACATGATCTCCTTCTCCTCCATTGCAGATCTCTCTCTCTCCTATGCGACTTTCACAAGTGAGTGAAATGTGTGTTAAATGAGGAACACACCTCCTCTATTTATACACAACTCCGACTTGACTTTTACACTAACTAGGTCGGCCCCAACTTAACCACTTAACATAATGTGACAGGGCCGACCCCACTAGGGTGGTCTAATAACCCTTTAACCCACATGACTCATACAGGGCCGACCCCCACTAGGGAAGTCTAATAACCCATGTTACCACATTCTCCACGGAGGAATAAAACATCTCCGAATATACAATAAGGTCTTCACGGAGGAATGAAACATCTTCGGAATAATAAAGTACAAATAGAATATTCTTAGAAGTTACAATATCTCAACACTCCCCCTTAACGAGAAGGATATTATAACAACATCTCCACGAGCAAGGAGTCATCAACTACATGATACATAATACATATATAAATCTTTGGAAGCTTTCTTCATACATCATCATCAGTAACTCAAACAGTTACTGGAACATAATCAATACTGGAACATCAGGATCGCCAGTATTGAGTCTTCATCTTCTACAACACTTGAACAACTACAACAACATCAACATCTGGATCCTTACGATCAACAACATCGTCATCTCACGGTCAACAACATCGTCATCTAGATCATCACAATCAACAACATCGTCATCTAGATCATCACGATCAACATCATCGTCATCTAGATCATCACGATCAACAACATTGACATAGCAGCATACTCTGCAATGCACAAGATCTTATTACGGGATGATCAATCCCTCTCACTTTAGGACATAGGTCCAAGGATGATACAATCCTGATCCACTTACGGGATGATCAATCCCTCTCAATTTAAGACATCTCTCATGTCTATGGACGATGCAATCCAGATCAACTTACATGATGATCAATCCTTATCAATTTAAGACACCTCACCATGTCTAGGGATGATGCAATCCCGAATCAACTTACAGGATGATTAATCCTTATCACTTTAAGACACCTCACCATGTCTAGGGACGATGCAATCCCGAATCAACTTACATGATGATTAATCCTTATAACTTTAAGACACCTCACCATGTCTAGGGATGATGCAATCCCGAATCATCTTACATGATGATTAATCCTTATCACTTTAAGACACCTCACCATGTCTAGGGATGATGCAATCCCAAATCAACTTACAGGATGATTAATCCTTATCACTTTAAGACATGAGTCCAAGGACGATGCAATCCTGATCCACTTACGGGATGATCAATCCCTATCACTTTAGGACATGAGTCCAAGGACGATGCAATCCTGATCCACTTACGGGATGATCAATCCCTATCAATTTAGGACATAAGTCGAGGGACGATGCAATCCCAATAGTCCTCTTAGACAAATTCTAAGTACCACTTCATCGACCTCATTGTCAGAACAGGTAACCTCATCATCGACCTCATCGTCGAAACAGGTATCCTCATCATCGATACAAGTATCCTCATCATCGATACAAGTATCCACATCATCGACACAAGTATCCTCATCATCGATACAAGTATCCATATATCATCAATGACCACATCACTCCCCCTTTCGAGGAGGGTCCTTCTGAACGACACCAAGCTTGTCTCGAAAATACTCAAACTTTACTCGAGACAGAGGTTTGGTCAATATATCAACAACTTGTTCGTTAGTGCTCACATACTCGATCTTTATAGCTCCTTTATTCACCATATCCCGTATATAGAAATATTGGATATCTATGTGCTTTGACTTATCATGGAACATTGGCTTCTCTGTCATTTTGATACAACTCTGGTTGTCATACAGGATCACAGTGGGGTCCATCTCTAAGTCAAACAGTCCTAATAACAACTTCCGAAGCCATATCGCTTCACAACTCGCAGAGCAAGCAACTATATATATTCCGCTTCGGCTGTGTTGAGAGCCACACTAGATTGCTTCCTCCTAAACCACGAGATCATGGCAGATCCCAGACAATAACATCCGCCCGATGTGCTCTTCCTGTCTGATACACTACCTGCCCAATCAACATCTATGTAGCCATACAATCTGAAGTCATGATATCCAAGATAATATAGACCAAAGTCTATCGTACCCTTCAAGTACCTCATCACATGCTTTGCAGCTATCAGGTGAACATGACTAGGTTCCACTAGATACTGACTCAAGGTGTTCACAACAAATCATATATATGGCCCTGTATCCGTCAGATACATCAATGACCCAATAATCTGTCTGTACAAAGTCACATCCACTAACTCTGATGAGTCATCAGCTAACAACTCCAAGTTGGAATTCATGGGAGTGGCCATGTCTTTGCATTCCAACATATCAAATACTTTCTCTGGATGAGAATGATTCCTTCTGGGCCTTGCTATACTTCCAGACCTAGGAAGTAATGCATCAATCCGAGATCTTTCATCTCAAATTCTGTATCTAGCTTCTTCTTTCTTTCCATGATCTGTTTCTCATTCCCTGTCAGAAAGAGATCATCCACATACAGTAATAATATGACAGGTTCATCATCCATAACTGTAAGGTAAAGGTTAGGATCAGCTTTACTTTTGGTAAAGCCCAAGCTTGTCAAGAAGCTATCAATTTTCCCTCTGTGACTGAACATCATTCACACTCTGCATTGAGTATTCTTCTGCATATCTATTCGTGCCATCTCTCATCAGATGGGTCTATTGATATGAGCCTCAAGATCATTCGAACTCTGTGGTGAGTTCCTTCTTGCATCCATCTAAGAGAAGAATGTCATCTATATATAGACATCATCTTCAACCTTATAGCAAAGGTTGAAATCCACATCACCCATGGTGATCATTAAACCCATCAAATGACTATCGATCCTAGGTACCCGTACAGAGCTTTCTTCAATTGAATCCTGGGAGTTTCCTCGATTCGCACTTCTTTTTCAATTACACCATTAAGAGAATGGTTTTATCTAGCCACTTGGAGCCAACATCTCATCATGATCCTCTTCCTCTTTCTAAGAGAATCTTCTAGCCACGAGCCTTCTATAGTATGTTTGATTTGTAAGTCTTCTTGTTGAATAGCCATCACTTGTCCGGTGTTCATCATTCTTCATGATCTTTCCTACAAATCAAAGTTAATTACATGATTAGTAATACTGCATAATAATCAAATCATGTTGACATGATAACCTATTATGCATACAAATATGATTCACATGGTTATGCAACTATCTTGACCAATACTTTGGTACAACACTTTTCCATATCATGTATGCATACAGTGGTTATCTAGATGCCTTCCATCTCTACTAGAAAAAAACTATCGAGAGCGTGCACAACTCTCAGCATGTCAACAAAGAGGTTTCATTCTAGACAAGAAACAATGGAATGTTTGTCCAACTTACCCATCATATGCATATTAGTAGTATACTGTTCAATGCTATATGAATGCTTACACTATGCATGATATCTTCTAGGAATACAAATATGCATATAACTATTACAAGCAATATCATTTACTATTTCAGAGATTCAAATAACAACTCAAATACTTATCTTTTATGTTTGTGTGGTTGCCTTCCGCTTGATCTCTATATGTATTTGAACTCCTATTCATTCTGTACCACTATGCATGCTTAAGTGTGCACTAGTGTCATCCTCATGATCTCATACATAAACATACATTCATTAGTATAATCTCAATACTACCAAAACATTATAATTCTAAATAAACTTAAGTATGTATGGTCATGATCATTTCATACATAGGTATGCTTACCTAAGATCCTAACACAAAGTAGGATTCTGACTTGATATAAGAAAACTCCCAAGATTCAATTGAAGAAAGCTCTGATACCATGTTAAGATTCAATATGATAAGACATAAAATATCATCATTACATTCCATTTCACAACAATAACATATATAGGATCACTAAAAGAACAACAAGCACAACATAAACACAAGAGACAGATTTATCCTGGGAAACCCTCATGGGGTAGAAAACCCAGCAAAGCTTCCTCAATATAGATGATCGGAAAATACAAAGATGTAATCCCCAAACATGATCTCCTTCTCCTCCATTGCAGATCTCTCTCTCTCCTATGTGACTTTCACAAGTGAGTGAAATGTGTGTTAAATGAGGAACACACCTCCTCTATTTATACACAACTCCGACTTGACTTTTACACTAACTAGGTCGGCCCCAACTTAACCACTTAACATAATGTGACAGGGCCGACCCCATTAGGGTGGTCTAATAACCCTTTAACCCACATGACTCATACAGGGCCGACTCCCACTAGGGAAGTCTAATAACCCAAGTTACCACATTCTCCACAGAGGAATAAAACATCTCCGGATATACAATAAGGTCTTCACGGAGGAATGAAACATCTACGGAATAATAAAGTACAAATATAATATTCTTAGAAGTTACAATATCTCAACAGTCATGCCGACCAACATTAGAGCTCGACAAAAAATACAATATTGGCCACATTTAAAAGGTCATCCAAAAACATATCGACCAATTGAAGTGTCGACTCAATGTTTTAACTTCAACCAAAACTAAAATGAAAAGTTGTCATAACAATGGCTCGACCAAGATCAAAGCTCAACCATAAAAAGATGACTGTTGACCAATTATATACGCATTCATTCCTTTCATTAAGAGACTCGACCAATTGCAACGTCATGTTTTTAGCATAAGATATCTCCATGTGTCACCACGTCAATGTTTCCATTGATGATTTTACTATTTGTAAGTATATAAAGCGGTTAAACACCCATATCAAATCAACAAAATAATGAATTTGTCAACCAATCGGGTTTACCTCAAATCGCTTGCATTGGTATACACCTTCCATAAGCATAATTTTAAAACTTTGATCGATGGCTATGGGTGGATAGAATGCAGAATAACTGGACAAGTTTCACCACTCGACAGACGTCTACTTAGTCGACAGTTCATCGAGAGTCCCCGTAGTCTTCTGGTCGATGGATGTGTGGGGTCGATCGATAAATGATTTCTCTGAAATATGCTATCTAGTCGATCCTTTTTCTCAACAATTGATATTCATAAGTCTTTATAAATCCGACATTAAGTGTTGGTTGGTTTGATCAAGCCACTCGGTCGATGAGATTTCTTTTGGACAACTGGCAATCACAACTATCAAAAAAAGTAGTGAGGTTGACCCACAGTCGGACCAAAGTGACTGCTAGTACTCGATGGGAAAAAGAAATAGTTGGGTGGTCGACATAATCTCTGGTCCACTGTATTATTTGGATTGCGAACATGCTTTTCAACAATATTGAGTTTCCACATTATCAACATCATATTCTTTATGTATGCAAGAAAAGTTTCAGCAAATATGCAGTAACTAACTCCGAGCAACATAAGGACAATGCACAACAAACACACATGAGCGTATCAATAGTGCATCCGGAGCAACGTGATATTACTTTCTTGTAGGTATTCTTTATTTCTTCTTCCCACAGATTCGTAGCACCTCCACATTGAGCATTCTTTACCATTTCTTGCAGGTCTTTCGTATGAACATCCTCACATTATCTTCTAGATTCACTCCACCTCCATCCGCTGCTGCTGTCACCCAGATCGGACAGAGGAGGCAACGGCACCACTGTTGTAATTTAAAGGATTACACGATCATTCAAGCAAGCATATGTTAAGTATACACATAGATACCATCGAGACACAAGAATTGGATCGAACGTTTGGTCGGTTTGTTTATTCGTCTTGAGAAGTATTTTATACATAGTATATATGGTTGGAGCGGTTAAACCCACTCCAACTTCTCATGAATTAAGGCTTAACTAATACATTCATTTAATACGTATGATGACATAGGGAAAATCCTATTGCCTTCCTCACCACTCGCCATCTTATCTTTATTTTCTTCCAGAGCTTCTTCAATGTTCTTTGGAACTTCTTCAATGGTTTGTCTTGTCTTCATGGATTATTTATTCATTATAGAAAGTTTCTGCTTGTTTATATCTCCTCACATGAAGTCACATTATTTTTAGTAGAGCTCTAATTTTGAATTGACCATACTCTAAGTCTCAAACACTTCTTAGAGCCAATTGTCAAATTAAATATTAGATTAGACTTTGTCTAATATACAAGGAGATAAGATCCTTTTGTAACATAGACAAGTTATCTCACTCTACAATAATAGATCACTTCGGCTAAGGAGCACTCCCACCTGGAGTACGTAATGTGACCTTAGCCTACTACCACTCTAGTCAACACATGACTGGACGAGGCTAAGCATCCGAGCCATAAGACACACAGTCAAGGGCTACAACGGGGCCATCCTCTCTAGGCCGTGAACCCATCTAAGAGAATGCTCTGCAAAATGTTTGCTCGATGTTGGAACCATGGAGAACATCAACACTCCCTCTCAGCAAGGGAGACATTCTTCGCCAAGTCTCTAACTTGGTGAGAATGTCCATAATCTGCATCTCGATTTTGTTAATACTGTGCCATGACCATTCGTCACCGATGAGTTGTTCTCCGTCACCATGGATTCCCGTGGAGAAATTTTGCTCGATGCTACTCATCTGTACTGCATCTGTATGGTACCTGTACTGCATCAACATCTATACTGCATCTGTATTGGAATTGTAATGCAACTGCATCTGTACTACAACTGCATCCGTACTACTGTACTAAAACTGCATCTAGAAGATCATCACGATGTATGGGCCATTCATCTCTCATATGAATGTTTTACTCTCATAATCACAACGTCTAGGCCATTCATATCTCATATGAATGTATGTCGCTCATCATCATAGTGTCACACATCCATCAATGCTCCCTCTCACTCAAAGAGGCATTCTCCATCACACCAAGATTGTCCCTAAAATGTACAAAGTTTTCCTTGGACAGAGGCTTGGTGAGAATGTCGGCTATCTGTTTGTCCATGGATATGTACCAGATATTCACTACTCCCTTCTGCACCATGTCTCTGATAAAATGGTATTTGATCTCAGTATGTTTCGACCTGTCATGGAACACTGGATTCTTCGAAAGCTTGATACAACTTTGATTGTCACAGTGTATCACGGTTGTCTCTAGCTCTCGACCAAATAGTCTTACAAGAAGATTTCAAAACCATAGTGCTTCGTGGCTTGCAACACTGGCTGCATGTAATATTTTTCTTCCGCTGTGCTGAGTGCAACAAAAGTCTGATTCTTACTAAGCCATGATACCATGGCAGATCCCAAACTATAAAAACACCCTGAGGTGCTCTTTTTGTCAACAATGCTCCTTGTCCAATCAGAATTTGCATAACCTTGCAGCTTCACTTCTCCTCCTAAGGCATATCTTAAGTTGTACCATGTAGATACCTCAGCACATGCTTTGTTTCCACCCAATGTGTATGCCTCGACTCAACCATAAATTGGCTCAAGGTTTTCACTACAAAACAAATATATGGTCTGGTGTTAACTAGATACATCAATGCTCCAATCCACTATCTGCACATTGTAGGATCCACCAAATCTGAATATGAAATAGAATCACTCATCTTCTTCAAATTTGCCTCTATTGGTGTGATTATGGATTTGCAATCCATCATACCAAATCTTCTCAAAATGTCAACCGTGTACTTTCCTTGGCTAAGGAAGATCTCATCTGGTTTCTGCCATACTTCTAATCCCAAGAAGTAATGCATTAGGCTAAGGTCCTTCATCTCGAACTCAGAGGCCAACTTCTTCTTGCAATCGTCTATTAGCCATTCTGTTCCTGTAAGAAACAAATCATCAACATATAACAACAAGATAATTGGATCACCATTGAAAACCTTATAGTAAAGGTTGGAATCAACATCACTCTTGGTGAACCCGAAGCTCATCAAGTAACTATCAATTCGATCATGCCAAGCTTTGGGGGCCTTCTTGAGTCTGTACAATGCCTTCTTTAATCTGCACACATGAGACTCCTTCTCATGTATCTCAAAACCTTGAGGTTTCTCTATATACACCTCTTCCTCAATCACATCATTGAGGAATGTTGTCTTTACATCCATCTAATGTAATTTCCATCCCATCATTGAAGCAAGAGAAAAGATAGATTTGATAGAGGTGTATCTAGCTACCGAAGCAGATGTCTCATCATAGTCTACTCCCTCTTTCTGGGAGAATCCTCTTGCCACGAACCTCGCCTTATTTTTGTCGATGCTGCCATCTGTTGCATGCTTGATCTTATAGATCCACTTGGAAGTTACCACTGACTTCCCTCCAGGTCTTTGAACAATTTCCCACACATCATTCTTCATGATGGATTGATACTCCTCCATCATGGCATCCTTCGACCATACTTGTTGTTTTGTTGCCTCTTCATAACTGGAAGGTTCACAATCAATGATGTGACTCATTAAAGCCATGCAACTAGAGAATTTATGAGGTCTTTTGCTTTCCCTGAAGTTACCATTGGGAGCTACATGTTTCTCTTCATCCTACAAGGTATCACGAATCCATCTTGGACTCTTCCTGATCATAGAAACATCTCTTGGTACATCTATTGGTTCTATAGGCTCTATGTGTTCCTCCTGATAGTCTGAGGAATGGGTAGCTGGACCAGAGGGTTGTGTGTCCTCATTAATTCTATCCTCTTTCTCCTCATCATCAATTTCCATGTGTGATTCTCTGGATCTTCTGAAGCCTGCTTCTTCATCAAAGGTAACATCTCGATTGACTTCAATATGGAATTGTCCTGAAATATAAATTCTGTAAGCCTTCAAAGTTTCGATGTATCCAACACAAATACCTTTCTTTCTAGACACTTCTAACTTTGTCCTCTTATCCTCCGGCACATGGATGTATGCTGGACACCCGAAGATCCTCAAATGGATGACTTATGGATTTACTTCTGAGAATGCTTCTTATGGGGTTTTGTCTTCTAATATTCGATGAGGACTTATATTATAGACATATATTGTTGTACGTGTGGCTTTTTCCCATAAGAACATGGGTAGATTTTGAACATGAATAATTTCTTTCATAGCTTCTACTATTGACTTTTTCTTTCTTTCTGCAACCCGATTTTGTTGAGGGGTGTAGGGAACTGTTAGCTCCCTCTTGATCCCTGCTTATTTGAAGAAATCATTAAATTCCTTGGAGGTGAATTCTCCTTCATTATCTGATCTTAAAATCTTAATCTTCTTTCCTATCAGGTTCTCTACTTGAGCTTTGAATTCTTGAACCATGCTGAAGAATTCATCTTTGGTTTTCATAAAATAGATCCAAATTTTCCTAGAGAAATCATCAATAAATGTTACATAGTATAAGAATCTACACAAGGATGATACTGACATGGGTCCACAAACATCTGAGTGCACAAGATCCATGATCCACTTAGATATACTATCTCTGTTTGGAAAGGAATCCTTGACATTCTTGCCAAGGGAACAACCTTTGCATACACTATCATGTTCTATTTGAAGTTCTGGAATACCTGTGACTATCTTCCTTAGTGATGGAAAAGCTCTTTAGTGTATGTGGGCAAATATTTGGTGCCATAGTTCACATGGACTAATACTATCATGTATCAATGCTTGGTCTAGACGACCTGTCACTTTGTATAGTCCTCCCTCTCAAACTACAATCAAACCTGCCGAGTCTATGCTTGAACCTTTTGGCCATACAAGAACTTGGCCATCCAAAAATGCAACTCTATAACCTTTATTCTCCAAAGCTGAGATGGGTAGAAGGTTCTCCTGTTATTTTCTGCCACATTTGTGACTCTTTGTAAGTTGTCATGTGCCTAGAGGCACCACTGTCTATCAACCACGTATCATTGTTATTTGTAATAGTACTTGCGAGAGCTGAGATAAGAGAGTGATCCTTTTGAATCTTTGATGCTTGAATTTCTTCATCTTGTAAGTTGTTTTTGGATATCACATTGAAGCTGGAACTGGAGGCCATGCTGAAAATCTGACCCAGAAACCCTAACAGAAGCTAGGTCAAAACTGAACTTTGTCAATCATAAAAAATGACTCCACAGATATGTGCGCCTCTCCAAGGCAAGTTCCAAGGTGATGAGATCAAAGTTACTGTGTGGTCAGAAAGACCATAACCTGAAAACCCTAATTTCTTGATTCCAGTAGAAATTAGGTCAAAACTGAAAATTTTCAAAATTGAATATTGTCTCTACAGAAAGATGCACCATCCTAGGGAGAGTTACAATGCACCTAGATCGAACAAAAACTGTGGTTGGAAGTGTTCTCTTTTGGAAGCCCTAGTTTCCAGATTAGGGCACAAGTAGTCTCTGGCAGTGGCATCTATTCATAACCGCTCTGATACCATGTTGAATTTTTACTTAGAAGTATAATTTTCATCTTTTTCAACTTTTAATTTCATAAATCATTTCATCCCAAAATTATAACAATATTTATTTGCAACGAAAAATAAACAAGAATCATTGAAAGATAACCATTCACAAGAGACACCAAGATTTATCCTAGGAAACCCAATAGGGAGAACACCCAACCAACTTTTCTCAGTAGAAATTAATCCAATACAAGAACAATACCAAGCATGAAGAGGAACCCGAGTACAAGATAGGTTCACCCTCTTTCACAAGAAACCTTAGCAAGGGTGGCGAGTCTTCCAAGAGAATAAGAAAACCCCAAAAATTTCTTCTTTCCTTTGCTAGGCCTTCCAAGAAAATGCACACAAGTGGAGAGAATATGTTTTGTGAATGAGTACAAATGAGGTGAGAAGCTCTCTATTTATATTTTTTCATTATATATAATTTTCCTCAAATGGGGCCGACTTGCTAGTTTTGATCTTCCACTTTTATTTTCCTTCAAGCCAACTTGCCATCTTATATTTATGTTCTTCTGGAGCTTCTTCAATGGTTTGTCTCGTCTTCATGGATTATTTCTTCATCACAGAAAATTTCTCCTCATTGATATCTCCTCACATGCGGTCACATTTTTTCCAATAGAGCTCTAATGTTGATTTGACATACTCTAAGAAGTCCCGGACACTTCTTAGAGCCAATTGTCAAATTCAGCATTAGATTAGACTTTGTCTAATATACAAGGAGATAATATCTCCTTGTAACATAGACAAGTTATATCACTCTATAATAATAGATCACTTTGTTTAAGGAACACTCCCACCTAGAGTATGCAATGTGACCTCTAGCCTACTACCACTCCAGTCAACACATGACTGGACGATGCTAAGCATCCGAGCCATAAGACACACATTCAAGGGATACTACGGGGCCATTTTCCCTGGGTCGTGAACCCATCCAAAAGGGACATGTAAATGTGACTGAGCAATATTTGTTGGGTTTCCATATTGCAAATTTCAGCGAACAAGTTTTGTGTGATGTGGTAGAGATGAATGCAATCCATGTCTTACTTGGGAGACCGTGGATGTTTGATAGAAAAGTGTTCCACAATGACATAGATAATACGTATGCATTTGTCAAGGATGGGAATCGTTATAAGTTGATACCAATGTTGGAAAATGGTATGGATTACAGTAACAACAAGAGTGTGGATTGCCATAACAACAAGAACCTGCACAATAGTAATAGTTGAATCCTGTTGTGTTATGCTAAAGAATTTCTGCAAGAACATAAAAGGGGCAGTTATTGTTTGGTCATAATGCCAAAGAAAGTTTAGGAGACTAAGAAATTAAGTCTTATGCTGACAAAGATTCAACATTTGTTGAAGAATTTTGAGGAAATTCTAGCAGATGAGTTACTGGAAGGGTTACCTCCCTCGAGAAGCATATCACATCACATTGACTTGATATCGGGGTCAAGTCTATCAAATAAATCACCTTATCGAATGACTCTAATAGAAAGTGAAGAGGTGAATATACAAGTACGAGAGTTACTTGGCATAGGGTTAATTCGTGAAAGTTTGAGGTCTTGTGAATTATCAATAATTTTGACACTGAAGAACACTGGTGAGTGGCGGATGTGTATAGACTCGTTGGCTATTAATAAGATTACCATCAAGTATAGGTTTCCTTTGCCGATGATGCAAGAACTTATGGATTGTTTCAGTGGAGCTAAGTACTTCATGAAGATTGATTTGAAGAGTGGTTATTGATGAATGGAAGACAATGTTCAAAACAAATGATGGATTGTTCGAATGGTTATTTATGTCGTCTGGGTCAACTAATGCACATAGTATATTCATGAGACTGATTAACGAAGTTTTGAAACCATTTTTGGCAAAGTTTTTTGTGGTGTACCTGGGTGACATACTGATTTTCAGTAGAAGCAAAGAACATTTAGAGCATGTGAGGAAAGTGTTACAACGATTAAAAGAGGAGAAACCGCTGATAAATATGAAGAAGTATACCTTTTTACAAAAGGAACTGGCATACTTAGGTTTTGTGGTTTCTAAGGAAATTTGAAAGATGGATTATGAGAAATTAAGAGCTATTTTGGATTGGCTAACACCTAAATGCACTTCCATGTATGAGGTTTTCATGGACTAGTGAGTTTTTACAGAAAATTCATTAGAAATTTTAGTCATATTTGTGCACTTCTTATTGAATGCATGAAGAAAAGTACATTTCAGTGGACAATAGCAACAATGAAATCGTTTGAAGATTTGAAGAAAAAGGTCATAACACAACTGATATTGGCACTTCTAGATTTCAACAAAGTGTTTCTAGTAGACTATGATGCAAGTGGGATAGTGATTGGAGAAGTTTTGATCTGAGAAGGAACACTGATAGTGTTTTTTAGTGAGAAATTGAACGAGGAAAGGAAAAAATACTCAATTTACGATCAAGAGTTTTATGCTATCATACATGTTTTATAAAAATGGTGACATTACTTGCTACGAAAGGAGTTTGTCTTGTTTACTAATCACAAGGCACTAAGATACATTAACATCCAAAGTAATTTAAATCATAAGCATTCTAAATGGGTAGATTCTTTGCAAAGTTACTCATTTGTTTTGAAACACGGGTTGGGAAAATCAAACAACGTTGTTAATGTGTTGAGTCAGAGGACAGTGTTGCTAAACACCTTGTCAGTCGAAGTAGTTAGTTTGGAATCTATGAAAGGACTATATGAAGAGGATACATATTTTGCAGAGAGTTGGAGAGCATGCAAAAAGCCATGGAGTATCAGACATAACACCATTCATGGATTTCCATATTCAAGGGGGACTCTTGTTTAGGAACTAGCAGTTGTTCATTCCACATAGTTCATTGCGAATGAATGTCATTAGAGAGCTACATAGTGGAATTCGAGGTGGGAATTTTGGTATGGAAAAGACCATAACATTGGTGAGAGAGAGGTACTTTTGGCCCAACATCAACACAGATGTCAATAATTTGTTGCGTGTTTTAGAGTTTTCCAATTAACCAAAGGTAGAAGTTAGAATACAGGGATTTACACTCCATTTCTTGTACCTGAAAGACCATGGGGGATGTGCATATGAATTTCATTTTAGGACTACCTGTGATGCATATGAAACATGATTATGTGATGGTGGTAGTGGAATGGTTTTTGAATATGGCACATTTCATAGCTTGTAAGAAAACAAATGATGCTAGTGAAGTAGTTGCTTTATTTTTTAGGGAAGTGGTAAGGTTACATGGCCTATCGAGGAGTATTGCTTCAAACAGAGACACAAGGTTTCTTGGTCACCTTTGGAGGACACTCTAGAAGAAATTCGGTTCTAAAGTGTCGTACAGTTCGGCATACCATCCATAAACAGATGGGGTTCGACATACCATCTACAAACATATGGGAAAATTGAGGTGGTGAACAAGAGTCTTGGGAATTTGTTGAGGATTTTGAGTGGTGAGAATCCTAGGAAATGGGATTTGGTTTTGGCTCAGGATGAATTCGTTGATTCAGTGAATAGATCTACAGGAAGAATCCTATTTCAAATTGTCTATGGAAGGTCACCTAAAGGGGCGGTATATTTTATTAAATTGTCAGATCTGGCCTAAGATTCCTACCAACATCTCCTACAACCTCAAATTATTGCTTCTATCTTCAAAGGTTAATCAAAGGCTTATCAACCAAGTTCTTATACATCCTTCATGAGTATTTATACACTAAAAGCAATGGTTGTACCCATTCCAACTAGTCATCTATTAAATATGTTTCATCACTTATTTACTTGTACTTTACTTTACTTATACATTGTACTCAATAAGTCTATTATCTTAATACAACATATGATGTTGTTCACATGGTCTAAGAGGCCTTCCAACAAGCACTGATAAATTCCATAAACGTAATGGAAAATCTAGGATCTAAACCCAAACTCGCATTCTTGTGATTGATAAAGTGTTAAGAGTTAAATTCAAGAAACAATGGAGTAATAAAAAGAGCTACTCTCTGCCAAAAATAAGGTCCCGTCCTCAAGCACTTTCCTATAATTAGCATAATTGTAAAACATGACAATTAGAAAACCTTTGGTGTTAGGATATTAAGACAATTAGGAGTTAGTTAAGATCAACTTGGTATGATTTCTCTTTAGGTAAAGTGTGTTTCTTTAGTATACATTTATATATACGTAATCCGACAGTCACGATATGTTCAAGACATAGAGTGATCCGATGGTTCATCTTCTCCTCGATCTTAACGTCTATTGATCTGTGACTTAACACTTGAATGATCTATGATCTCTATTTAAAGTGCATGGAGGGTCATTTTCTCAATGATCGATTGTGATAAAATCATTGTAATATTTATTTTCTTTTGCATAATATATTGCCTCAGGTAGCTATTTGGCTAGGGGGGTGGACTATTTCCCTCTTCAAAGGTTTTAACCATGTAAACACCTGATGTGTTGATACGTAATCTGTTTGTGTGAGTGGTTGCTCAAGGTGTTTGATCTTTTAGAAATATCATGTGTTATTCAAACATGGTATCGGAGCTCTTATGAAGTTATGCTTCCGTTGTTGATCAAGATCTTGAACTGGTGTTGTTGTATGCATCAAAGGATTTATTGTTTTTGATATATTTGTGCATTTATGGGTTGAGAGAGGTGTTCCATTGCATCTGGAGAACTGTTATCAGTTGGAAACGCTATTAGTTTCATTTAAAAAGGTTTTCGTTTTCCCAAGATATGACCATTTTACCAGATCCAGAGGTATACTATTTGCAGTTACGTATTTTTAATTTCTTTTTTCATATTCTTTTAGATTTTAGCCTGGCCTTTTGTTGTATTTTTACTTTTTGACCCTTTGGGGTTTTCTATACTGTGTATGCTCTTCTACATTCACTTTTTGTGAATTCGGTAAACCATAAACAGTGAGAAAACTTACCATTTTTTTCGGTAAAAATAACTAAAGACTAACCCCAAATTTGAGACATTTTTAGTTTCATAATTTTTTTTTTTTTAGTTTTTTAGTTTTTGTGAGGTTGTGTAAAGTGTTTTGTATGCAAAAAACAAGTTTATTTGGGTAGGCACGCTCTTACCATTCAACAAAACCACCTCCATTCTCCTCCATAATATTACTAAATCTTTTGCTTAGCTCACTTAGTTGAAATTTACTTTAAAAAATAAGAGGCCTTGGGTTCAAGTCCTTTTTAAAAGTTTTTTTGTACAAGTTCATGTAATTTTAAGTTATAAAGTAACTATATTGTAAACGTGTTTCCCATTTGTTTTATAAAAATGGTTCATTTATTTTGAAGCAACTTATTTGTAAAAGTGAGCTTATAGGCAGAGTTAGTAAGGCGGGGGATTATTTAATGCATTTTTTCTACCATCACCATGTGGATCAAACTTTGCCTACCTTATGGCTCTGACTCTTTTTTTTTATGCATTTATTCAAAAAGACATAATTTTGGCATCTAGAGTTTGTTTTTAGTGTTGTTTTTCTTAAACTACCTATTTCTTCGAGATCTTTGCATCTAGGCCATCAATTTCTACTTTTAAATCCATATTACATGTGTATTACAATATGACCACTCCATGTGATATTTTTCTTAACAATACCAACTATTTTTCATGCAAATCTTGTATGGAGGATGCCCTACGAAATAGGAGACTTTACCAGATTACCTTGGGAAAAGAAACTAAGTAAGGATTGAGAAAAATTGGAAACTGTGTTTGGTAAACACAACAAGATCAATGTCACCAACTTGAAAATGAGTTGGTTGTTTTAAATCCAAGTGACTTTTGTTGCATTCAAGACTATCTATCTAAATTCAAAACCTTTAGAACGTTAGTTGAAGAATGCAAAATACTTAAGCAAAAAAAACAATGTATTTATGTTATTCTTTCCAAGCTTGGTCTTGCCTATTCTGTTTTTGTATATACCTTTTACTCAATGAAAGAATATATGTGGGCTCACTATGTAGAACCCACTCTTGAATATTTTTGTGTTTCTTTGATCCGAGACCAAGATAAGCTCGTACATCTTGGAGTAATCAACAATGTTGATACATCTAACAAAGCCTTAGTGTCACAACAGAAGAACAAAACCAAGAATCCCAAGAAGCAACATCCTTGCAAAACAAGCAAACTTAAGGGTCCCAAACCCTCCCAACCAACTCATCCTTCAAATGGTGACAAGGGAACCAAATCAAAAGGTAAGAAGATCGAGGGTCATTGTAATTTTTGTGGGAAAGATGGTCATATGGAATCCAAGTGTTTCAAGAAGATGGCAGCTTTGGAATCAACACTGAAGAAGCACAACATCAACTTTGATTCATATTTTTACTCTACAACTCATGGGCATGACCTTTGTGCTTTTGATTTCCTTCAATGCATCTTATTCATCTTCTTCTAATTATCATCTCATTAATTCTAGAGCATCTTATCATATGGTTAAGGATAAATCCATTTTATCTTCTCTAAATGAATGTAACACCAAACAAATATTGGTTGGTGATGATAGATCTCTTAATGTTCTAGGATTTGGTACAATTCATGTAGGTGATGGTCAAATCAATGATGTATTATGTGTTCCATTATTTTCCTACAATTTGTTGTCATCCTATCAAATCACTCACTCTAGTGAAGGTAAGACTACAGATTTTACACCTCACCATGTTGTAATAAAGGATTTAAAAAATATTAAGCATGTCCCAGCTACTAGAATTGTTAATGATTTACCAGGTTGTACAAATTTAACAAATTTGAATCATCATCGTTTCCCTTAGTTTTTATTGTTCATAGCGATGACTTGAGCAAATTTTGGCATGAGTGATTTGTTCATTTAAACTATTTCTCATTGCAAAAACTATATAATCAGAAAATTGTGACTGGCATTTCTCTCTTTTCTTGCAGAGATGATGTTTGTCCCAGGTGTTTTCTCAACAAACATCATCAGGATGGTTTTGAAAAATATGCCTCGTCCCCCTTGGGACATGTTCACAGTAATTCGTGAGGTATGCTTCCTTCTACTTCTTTCTCCAGCTTCAAGTATTTTATAACTTTTATTGATGACTTCTCTAAATGCACTTGGGTTTACTTCTTAAAATTTAAGAGTGAATATTTTGACAAGTTTTTGGCCTACAAGGCCCTCGTAGAGAAACAATTTTAACATTAAATACACAAGTTAAAAACAAATAATGGAGGCGAATATGAAAACAACAGATTTACTAGTTATTGCACTACATAAGGAATTCAAATTCAACATACTGTTCCATATATACCACAACAAAATAGTGTTGTTGAGAGAAAAAATCACACATTAAAATAAATGGCTAATTGTATGCTCCAAGCTAAGGGATTAAGTATTCAATATTGTGTTGAAGCCATTAATTGTGCCAATTACATAGTTAATTGCATTCCCACCAAGGCTCTAAAATATATAACAATGGAAGAAGCATGGGGTAACTCTAAACCGGATGTCATCCACTTCCGTGTGTTTGGTAGTGAAGCATGGCCTCATATTTCTGATGAAAAACAGAAAGCATTGTATCCTAAGAGAGAAAAGTGCATATTTGTTGAATATTATAAATATGTAAAAGGTTATAGACTTCTTCAACCACATTCCAATGATAGAATTATTACAAGAGATGTTAAATTTGATCAAAATATCTTGGCCTGTAAGCCTAATTCGGTGTCTATGCCATCTTTGGCCTACGATCCATCATTGACACTTGCGCCATATTCTAATCCCAAATTTCTTGATAGTGTTCCTACTTTGGGTTCTTCTTCTGATGTTGACAATGATAATGAAAATCCACCTTCGCCTGCTCATTTTCCCCTGGTTGCACCAACACAACTGCTTCCTCGATGGGTTCATAACACATGCGAAGCAACTAGTGATCTTGTCAGTGATCCTAGAGATCTGTGCCAAACATGTTCACAGTTCCAAGGAGTCTCTTCTCTTTTGGCTCAAGTTCTAGAGAATCAGGATCCAAATACATTTGCAAAAACTTTAGGCCATCCAGGTTGGGACACAATTATGGATGAATAATATTGTTCCTTAATGGAAAACGCTTTGTGATCTTGTACCTCTTCCAAAATGAAGAAAATATGTTAGATGTAAATGGGTATACTGAACTAATTATGCATCCGATGGAAGTATTGAAAGAATCAAGGCAATTTAGTTTCCAAAGGATTTTCCCAAGTTGAAGGAATTGACTAAAATGAAACCTTTTCCCTTGCCACCAAAATGAACTCCTTCCACCTTATTCTTGCCCTTGCCGCTTCACATAAATTGGAGGTCCATTAAATGGATGTCAAGTCTACCTTCTTGCATGTCTATTTGCAAGAAGAAATTTACATGGAACAACCTCATGGATATGTTCAGAATGACTCTATCCTTGTCTTTTGCCTTAAGAAATCTGTATATAGCCTTAAAAAGGATCCTCGTTCCTGGTATGCCAAAATGGATAGTGTTTTCTTTGACATTGGTTTTTCCAGATGTCATTCTGACCCCAATGTCTATACCAAGAAAGTAGGAAACCATCTCATCCTCCTTGTTCTTTCACTAGAACAAAAATCTATCATTAGCATCCCTTTTAGCTTCATTTTTTGCTTCAATTTATGAAAGTCGACGTTATTTCACGGGATGGCGCTATAGTTGGTGTTATTTCTTGCATAAGGTTTAGTGTCAGGATTCCTAACTCTAACTAAATAAAAGTGAGGGAAAATTTTCAAAAATAAAGCTAAGTAATATAAAAGGTTAAAAATAAGCCACTTGTCTCAATCCTCATGAGTTGGAGGAAATTTCAATTATTTTAATTAAAATGCCTAGTTTTCCCTCATAAAACTCCTCAAAACCTACTCTTTCATTCTTTTCTCATTTCCTCTTTGTCTCTCTTCTTTTCTCCACCCTTCTCTTTTATCCCTTAATATTTCCTCTCCTAGGGTTTCATCCTGATGGAAAATAGGGTTTTGGTTTCATAGAGGAACCTCCACTAGGAAGATAATGGATTATCCTCCCGTTTTCTTCATTCCTTCCTCTTTTGCTCCTTTATTGGTTTACTAATGTTTATTCGTGTTTTTTTGTTGCAGATTAATGGTTTTATGTATGGAGGAGAAAGTTTCATCAAAGAACCTCCATAATGAAGGTAACGACTTATCCCTTCCCTTCTCCTCGTTCCTTCCTATTTTATTTTTGTTTTTATTTATTTATTTTCTAATGTTTATTGTTATTTTGTTGTCATGGGTTTAAGGTTTCATGCATGGAGGCTATGGTTTTCATGGACTGGTGAGGTTTTACAGGAAATTCATTAGAAATTTCAGTCATATTTGTGCACCTCTTATTGAATGCATGAAGAAAAGTACATTTCAGTGGATAGTAGCAACAACGAAATCGTTTGAAGATTTGAAGTAAAAGGCGATAGCGCAACTGATGTTGGCACTTCTAGATTTCAAAAAAGTGTTTCTAGTACATTGTGATGCAAGTGGATAGTGATTGGAGAGGTTTTGAGCCAAGAAGGCATATTGATAATGTTTTTCAGTGAGAAATTGAATGAGGCAAGGAAAAAATACTCAGTTTACGGTCAAGAGTTTTATGCTATCATACATGTTTTAAAAAATGGTGACATTACTTGCTACAAAATGAGTTTGTCTTGTTTACTGATCACAAGGAACTATGGTACATTAACAACCAAGGTAAGTTAAATCATAAGCATTCTAAATGGGTAGATTCTTTGCAAAGTTACTCGTTTGTTTTGAAACACAGGATGGAAAATCAAACAACATTGTTATGCGTTGAGTCAGAGGACAGTGTTTCTAAACACCCTATTAGTCGGAGTAGTTAGTTTGGAATGTATGAAAGGACTATATGAAGAGGATACATATTTTGTAGAGGGTTGGATAACATGTAAAAATCCATGGAGTATTGTAATGTCCCCATTCAAATAAATTCATGACAGGAAAATTCCATCAATCCTACTAGTTCCCTAGGTTGGATGGAGACATTGGGATTTGCAATAAGGGAGCTAATAAATGATGTTTAGACATCAAAATGGCCTAAATATTTAATAAAGGATATAAATAAATAAATACAAGAGAAAATAAAAGTGGCAATTGATCATGAAGACACATGAAGGGTGTGGGACCCACACAAGCTAGATTTTCTATGCCACATGGCAACCTCCTCTTGTCAATTCGAATCCATAAGAAGACCAACGTTCTTGGGATGATTTGTAAGGCTCATACACTTGGAAATATGCATAATAGGTCGAATTGGGATGGAATTGTAAGTCCCATGGAAGAGGAAGAGTCAAATGAGGAGTTATTGGACACTTGGACTAGAATCCCTAACCCCTATGACAACAATGATGAAGATGCTATGACACCTATGAAAAATTGCAGACTTGATTGCTGACATCTGACCATTATGACATTCTAGGCCTAAAAATATCCTCAAAGATAGTGTTCATGGGAGTTATAGAAGCTCAAGAGATTCCTACTCGAATTGGTGGAAGGTGGAAGGCTAGGAAGTGGAAGACACATGGAAAATCATGAACCTCTCCCTAATTCAAATTGGCTTGGAGTCTATGGATGGAATTGGAACCTTAGAAGGCTAAGGATCTTTATAAAATACAGGGATCAAGTAAGAGAAGGGATTTTTATCATTTTCAAAATTTGCATTTGAGAGGAGAGCTAGTGGAGTGCTACTCTACTTGCCTTAGCACCAATTTCGAGGGTGAAAGATTCCCATCCTAGTTGGTAATTGGAAAGGCCATTCAGAACTTTCATTTAGAGATTTAATGGAGTCATGTGTTGCAGTTTCAAGCTACAGGGAAGCTCTTGGTCACTTCTAGTTCAACTTTTTTCTCCAACCATTTCAAGTTTGCTAAGCATATTCATGATCCTTGAGGAATTGCGCCCTTCGTGAGCTGTTGTTCTCTTTGGGGGAGCTTCTAATGCCCCATTATTTTATATTATGATATAAATTATCTTTTATTCATATTCAGAATAGATTTAGGTCGAGATTTCAAGTGGAACTATGTAAATATGATCATTAATGAGCAAATGGTGCCATTTTCCCCAATATGTTGATGTATGCCAATAATATGCTGATATGTTCGAATGGACAAGTGAAATTATGATGAATTAATGATGTATGGACTGTTAATAATATTTTATACAAGTTTCATGTTCATTGTATGAGATTTTGGAGTCATATTGTGCAATTTCATAGCATTTGGAGAAGATTGCCTATCATTTCCCCCAAGGTCGAAACTAATCTTTTGTATCTGATTTGAGAGGGTTGTAGAAGAATCAATAAAATGAATGGTGCTGCATATGATACCATATTAATTTCCCCTAAACATCCCATTCTTCTTCTCTGAAATTCGAGAGGGTCCCATAGCATTTGAAGAGCCATTTCGAGCATCTACCCAAGGGGGATTTGAACCCCAAATTGCTAGTCAAACTCCCTACTTTGGCCATAACTTAAAGGAGAGTTGCAGAAGCCTTTTGAAGACTCTTAATAATCCATGAAACTCATAATCATTTCATAATATCATCCATACACCTTCTGTAACTATTTGGGAGCATTTGGAGTCATTTGGAGACCAATAAACCAATACTAGTCAAAGGGTCGAACTAGTGGAAAATTTGAAAATTTCACCATTTTGATAAATTTCTAAAAAGGGACATTAAAAGTGGTATCAGAGCATGATCTTGGCACCTGATGTGGTCTGATATTCATGAGGAAAAGAAGTCAGGTACCACCATTAGATATTGAAACCAAAAGTGCTTTTCTTGAAGAGGAAAAAGTAGGAAAAGAAGAGCAATTGTTTGAGGAAACTATGACCAGGGATGAAAAGGGAACCTCAGATGATGGAGAGGAGTTAAGGAAACTCATGAAACCAATATTTGAATACATGACCAAGCAAATTATGAAAGGATTCGAATTGTTGGCTAGCCAACTTGGGAGCAAAGGAGTAATAGGAGGCAACAATAGTTCTCATCATAAGGAAAAGAAGGTAATGGGTGAGCATATTTTCTCAAGCACAAGACCCCATAATAGAGCTAATGAATTTCAGAGTGAAGCAAGGCCTACCACACCTAAATTTCTTGATTCCAAAGCAAATATTAATACTCCAATGGATGTGCAAGAACTTCTAATCTAATGGCAAAATTTGAGTGAAGATTGCAGAAATACCCTACCATTTGATCAATACCTCATTGTCTCAAACAAGCTCAAGATGAAAGAAGGTAATAAGAATCCATTTCAAAATAGAGAATTGAGTTATGCAATAAGTAAAATGCCACTTCCCACCTTTGATGGCTCATCTCAAAGTTCTGCACATACTTGGGTACAAAAACTAGATGTGTATTTTCAGCTGAATCCAATGGTGGAAGAGGATGTTTTAAAAATGGCCATTTTGCATCTTGATGGGAAGCCATTGATTGGTGGTTCCATGGTCCGAAAAATTTGGGACATGATCAGGTTAAAACATATGGAGAATTTGTTGGCAGGGTATTAGAAATATTTGAGCAAAAAGACCCAGAATTGCCTTTCAAAGAACTAGCCCAATTGAAGCAAGTTGGAACCCCTCCTGAATATATGTTGGAATTAAAAAGATTATCAGTTAAGGTGGCTGATATATCTATGGTGAGGTTAGTATTACTCTTTATTGAAGGTTTGGATGAACCCTTAAAAGGTTTAGTTAAGGCCCACAAACCAAATTCATTAAAGGATGCCATGAACTTGACAAGGGATCTACAAAATGTGTTACCTAGGACAAGGTTTCCTCCCAAGCCTAACTTCCCTTCCAAATTTGGATTTGACAAGAAGCCTTGGAAAAGAGATGCATTTGAGAAGAATAAGAAAGAGGGACTAAACAGGGAAGAAATTAGAAGAAAACAATTATGCTACACATGCTTTAAACCATGGTTACTGGGGCATAAATGTACTAAGGGAAAAGTTCAATACTGTTGGAATATTCACACCATCATTTTTATATTTTGCATGCCTGCATGCAAATCTGCATGCTTTGCATGCCACTGCATGCATCCAGTCATCATCATGGTGGTGTCCCAACACCTAGAGCTTGATTCTGGCTCTCCAGAGCCTATCTTTGCCTGCATGCAAATCTGCATGCTTTGCATGCCACTGCATGCATATAGTCATCATCATGGTGGTCTCCCAGCACCTAGAGCTTGCTTTTGGCTCTCCAGAGACTGTCTTTTCTTGCATGCAAATCTGCATGCTTTGCATGCCATTGCATGCATCCAGTCATCATCATGGTGGTCTCCCAGCACCTAGAGCTTGCTTCTAGCTCTCCAGAGCCTGTCTACAGCCCCCAATTGGCATCCTATCTACCTAATGCACCCTCATTGACTTCTCTGCATGGAAAGTGCGCCTTTCTCACCTACCATAGCCAGTTTGGGCGCCTTTTCTCACCTACCACCAGTTATCACTCAGTTAGGGCACCTTATCTCACCTACCGGGAGTTATCATTCAGTTAGTGCATTGATTGAGTAGTTCTTCCACTGATTTCTCATGCTGACTGCTTGTAGCTTCTAGTTAGCTAGTTCTGGAGTCCCACTTGACTATTTGACAGCCTCATGCGCCCCCCTTGGAGTCTCCATTCCTTGATTTATTCCTAGATGGTTCTGTTAGACTCAGTTAGACACACTTGACTGACTATTACCATTTATGACTGATACTATTGACTGGATGATGTCTCCATTGTTATCCAAGCTATAATTTGAGTTAGATAGCCTCATGCACCCACCTTGGAGTCTCCATTCCCTAATTTATGGCTAGAGGGTTCTATTAGACTCAGTTGGTCACACTTGACTGAATCTTACCAGTTGTGACTTATAATACCGACTGGATGATGTCTCCATAGTGATTCATGCTAGACTTTGAGCTCAGATTCGAATTCCCTACTTGGCTAATTTGAATCCTATATGATGCCTCATCATTGATCATTGTAACACATTATCTACATTCATTATTCATTGTATGATATTGACATTGTCCATTATTCTGTGTTTATGAGTGATTATTGAATGCATGCTTCTTCTTGTTTGCAAATAATCCTGAGAGTTAGATTGTGAGTTTGTTACAGTTGCTAGATCGCTACAGATTATCACAAATACATTGAAGTATTTTCTGATAATGATGAGTATGAAGGGGGTATGGAGGAAGAAGGACATATTTCAGATTAAGCAGAGGGATATGATACATCAGAAGAAGGGAAACAAGAATAAAATCATCCTTCACCTAACAAAGCAAGGATGACAGTACTTTCAGCAGTGCCTCGTTATCACACTATCCGATGCAAGGGTGTGGTACTAGGACAAAGGGCCTTCATTTTGGTAGATGGAGGAGCCACACATAGCTTCATTGATTTAGACATGGTGGAGAGAAGGAAGATACCTACTAAACCATTCGATGGCTTCACAGTTGTCATTCCAGGACACAACACTATGGAATGCAAAACATGGGTTCCAAAGCTGCAAATCACCATAGGTAACTACACTTTTTTTGATAGCTTGTATGTAGTTGATGTTGTTGATACTAATGTGGTTTTGGGAGTGCAATGGATGTATTCTATAGGGGAGCATACAGTGAACTATGCAATTCCTGAAATGAAATTCCAAGATTTGGAAGGAATACTAAGGGTTGTGAGAGGGAAACACACCTATTTGAATCAAGTAGTGACCTCCCACAGTATGAGATCCATATTGCGGCATGGAGACATAGAATGGGTTGCTGAATGTTTCATCACCTCTCCCAAGCCAAACATAAAGGTTGTTGAACACCAAAGGAGATAGAGAAAATCCTAAAAAAATATGAAATTTTTTTTGGAGACCTTCCACATGGTAGACCACCTGATAGGGGGGTTGATCACAACATTGTTTTGGAGGAGGGTACTTCACCCATCCAAATACCACCCTATATACATCCAAAAAAAATCATAGATGAAATTGAAAAGGCCATCAAATAACTCTTAGAGTTGGGACTCATTAGACCAAGCTCTAGCCCTTCTGCCTCTTCAGTAGTGTTGGTGAAGAAAAAAGATGGAACCTTAAGGATGTGCATATACTTTAGAGCTTTGAACAAGAAGACAATCAAGAATAGGTATCCTATCCCTAGAATTGATGAGCTCATGTATGAGCTATGTGGGGCAAAATATTTCTCCAAAATTTATCTTAGATCAGGTTACCATCAAATTCGAATGAAGGAAGAAGATGTGCAAAAGACTACTTTTAGATGTCACTATGGCCACTTTGAGTTTCTTGTTATGCCTTTTGGATTAACTAATGCTCCAGCCACATTCCAAGCATGCACGAATAGGATATTTTTCAAGCAGCTTAGAAATTTTGTTTTGGTCTTATTTGATGATATTCTCATTTATAGCAAAACTTGGGAAGAGCATTTGCATCATTTAGAGGCTGTGTTGAAAATTTTACAAGAACAGTCCTTGTTTGCTAAGATGTCTAAATGTGAATTTGGGATGAAGGAACTTTTATATCTTGGGTATATTATTGGACAAGAAGGAGTGAAAGTGCACATGGAAAAAATAAGGGCTATCATTGAATGACCATCACCAAAAAACATCACAGAATTAAGAGGCTTCATTGGAATATGCACCTATTATAGGAGGGTTCTCCAAATTGACTTCTCCACTCACTGATTTGACAAATAAAGATGCTTTCAAGTGGGATGAAGAGGCTAAAAAGGCCTTCCAAAAAATAAAAGAGGTAATGAGTAGTTGTCCAATACTTGCATTACCTGATTTTACTAAACCTTTTGTTGTGGAATGTGATGCTTCGGGTGAAGGGATAGGGGTTGTCCTAAAGAAAAATCAACACCCTATATCCTTTGAGAGAAGAAAGTTGCAGCCACATGAGAAGCTTTACTGCATCTATGACAAAGAAATGTTGGCCATCATGCATGCCTTGTCCAAGTTTAGACAATACTTGGTGAGAAACAAGTTTGTGGTGAAAAATGATCACAATAGTCTAAAGCACTTTCTCACCCAAAATGATCTTAATGAAAGGAAACAAAAGTGGGTAAGCAATATCCAAGCCTTTGATTTTGATATTGAATATGTAAAAGGGAAGAATAACATTGTAGCAGATGCATTATCTAGAAGACCTTCCTTTTCTCTCGTGGACATTGCAAAAGATTGGAAAAGCATGCTAATGGTTGAATATGCCAAAGATAGTTTTGCTTGTGATGTGTTCGATGGTGTCAAAGGAGATGATAACTACATGATTTTGAATGGGATAATATATTATAAGGGCATAATTTATTTGGTTCAAAATTCAAAACTCAAGTACAAGATTTTACAAGAAGCACATGATTCCCCACTAGTTGGCCATCCAGGGATCTTCAAAACTTATAGGCAATTAAGGCAAAGGTTTTTTTGGAGAGGGTTGAAGGAATATGTCCTCAAATATGTAAATGAATGTAAGGTATGTCAACAAAACAAATCTGAACTCACATGCCCAGCTGGTTTATTGCAACCATTTCCCATTCCAAAACAAAAATGGGAGAGTATCTCCGTGGACTTCATCACAGGTTTGCCCAAATATTTGGGATGTTGAGATATTGTAACTTCAAAGAATATTATATTTGTACTTTATTATTTCGGAGATGTTTCATTCCTCCGTGAAGATCTTATTGTATATCCAGAGATGTTTATTCCTCCGTCAGAATGTGGTAACTTGGGTTATTAGACTTCCCTAGTGGGGGTCGGCCCTGTATGTGTTATGTGGGTCAAAGGGTTATTAGACCCACCATGTGGGGGTCGGCCCAGTCAGTTATAATGGGGTATTTAACCTAATGGTTAAATACGAGCCTACATGTACTTGTGTAAAATACATATCAGAGTAGTGTATAAATAGAGGAGGTGTGTTCCTCATTTGACACACACACTCACTTGAGAGAGAGGCGCACTTGTGGAGGAGAGGTATGCTATGGTGGAGGAGGAGATCATGTATTTGGTTTGCATCTTTGTATATTGCTGGTCATCTATATTGAGGAAGCTTTACTGGGTTTTCTACCCCATGAGGGTTTCCCAGGATAAATCTGTGTCTCTTGTGTTTATGCTATGCTTGTTGTTTCTTCAGTGATCCTGTATATGCTATTATTGTGAAATGGAATGTAATGCTGCTATTTTCTGTCTTAGCATATTAAATCTTAACATGGTATCAGAGCTAACCTGAAGGAAGGCAAGGTATGGCACTTACGACACTTGCTTTACTTACGACAATTTGAAGGTTAGGGTTTTACATAGAAAAAACCAGTCATCGTGGAACTTTCGCTATAAATCCATTTCTGCGAAGTTTCAGGGTCTGAAAAGTTTACAGGTCGAAGATAACATCCCTAGGTACCTTGTGTCCAAAGGGAACCCTCATATTCGTTGTAATTTATGAGTTATGATCAGTACAAGTTAGGGTTTTTGCCTCTTCCAGATCTCAGTCAAAATCAGGTAACCTTGGAAAAAAGGTCATAACTTGGGCTAGGAAGCTCCAAATGAAATTTCGTAGAATGTGACAGGTAGTACACAGACGGTACTATCTTAGGAAACTTGTTCAGAGGCCGAAGGTGAACTAGTGACACGTGGCATGCCATACAAGTTCGCTCTCCTATTTTATCCCATAAACAGGTCACGTTGCGACACTTGGCATAACTCTCTCTCAAAGAGTCCAATTGAGGTCAGACCTATCAGGATAGAAGGATAACAGGGCAAGCTATCTCAGGAAAAGTTTTTGGAGGCCGAAGTTCAAACAGTGACACGTGGCATGCCGTACAAGTTTGCTCTCCTGTTTTATCCCATAAACAGGTCACATTGCGACACTTGGCATAACTCTCTCTTAGAAAATCCAATTGAGGTCAGACCTGTCGGGATGGAAAGATGACAGGTCAGGCTACTGCAGAAAAAGTTTTCAGACCCTGTGGAGCAAAAATTTTAGAGTTATAGCAGAAACAATCAGGTGCATATTTCTGTCAAAATAGAATTATTTTTGGAGCACCTTTATTCACGGCTTCCAGAATTTAGGGTTTCGGAGAAAGTTAGAATTTTTGGAATCAGAGTCCACGGCTAAATGCTACTCAGAAAAATTGAAATTTAGAGACCAAGATCAAATTTTGTGGTTGGGTAGAAGACCGGGCTTGATCAAACCCTAGTTCGGGATTTTGATCAGAAAGATGGAAAATTAGGGCTTCAGCAAAAGTTGGAATTTTTGAAGTTTGTAACCACGGCTGGAAGCTCCTCAGAAAAATAAGAGTTTAGAGCCTTGGATCGAACCCTTTGATTGGACAGAAGGGTGGGATTCATCAAACCCTAGTTCGGGTTCCTGTCCAGAAGATCCAAAAGTTTCGAAGGCAATTTTGAGGGGTCAAATTTTGGAGATTTCAAAAGTGAAGTATGCTAGTTTGATCAGCTCAGCAAGATACATCCTTCCATCCATTCAGAAGCATGAAAGTCAAAGATTGAATTTTTAGGGTTTCTCTAGCAAGCCCTAATCAAGCTCCAAATCAAGTTTCAGGGGGAGTTGAGGCTAAGGCCTTACATAAGAAGACTACAAGAAGTCTCGACAGGTATGACTTAAGGAGGTTCAGGTATGTCTTGAAATATGATTCTTGATTAAGTTCATAATGTGTTTGTCTTCATATTATTTATTAGTACAATCTTGATTATTGTTAGAATTGTCTTATTACCGTAGTAACAGTATGAATGCATGTGAATGATCGAAGACATTCATTGATTAGGGCTATATGATTGTACTAATGCATTATGGTGTTGTGTGAGGTTGATGTTGTCTGCTAACAAGATACAGGTACATCACAAAAGACAAATCAAGTTCCATGACCATGACAACATGAAGACAAAGACTCATCCATAATATTTGTTCTACTTACAAGGTATGTATGACTTTGTTATATTATGCTTAACCTATGAGACATGCAGGTTCTAGCTCAGGATCTCTAAATCATTGAAGAGATTGTTTAGGTATGTTGTACATAACTAATCCAGATATGTTTTCTTATGTCAAGTTAGAATCTTACCTTGTGTTAGGATCCCTTATATAAGTATACTTGGTATGATTGGTTATGCTTATTCATAAAGTTAGTAATCAAGGGTTTATGCATATTATGTCTCTTGTCTTGATGATTTAATTAACCAGAAGAGTACTATGATCAAACAAGAATATGCATGAGTAAAAGAAGACTTCCTTGAAACCCTGAATACTAATGATCATGACTATACATATTCAAGGTTATTTAGAATTAGAATGTTTGGAGAATATACTAATGAACGTATGTTTGTGTATGAGATCATGAGGATGACACTAGTGCACACTTGAGCATGCACAGTGGTACATAATGAATACAAGTTCAAAAGACATATAGAAGATCAAGCGGGATGCAACCACACAAACATAAAAGATAAGTATTTGAGTTGTTATTTGAAATAGTAACTGATATTGCTTGTATGCATATTTGTATTCCTAGAATATATCATGCTGAGTGTAAACATTCATAGAGCATTGAACAATATACTACTAATATGCATATGATTGGTAAGTTGGACAAACATTCCGTTGTTGCTTGTCTAGAATGAAACCTCTTTGCTGACATGCTGAGAGCTGTGCACACTCTCGATAGTGTGTTCTGGTAGAGATGGAAGGCATCTATATAGCCACTGTATGCATACAAGATATGGGAAAGTGTTGTGCCAAAGTATTGGTCAAAATAGTTGCATAACTATGTAAATGATATTTGTATGCATAATAAGTTATCATGTCAATATGATTTGATGATTATGAAGTATTACTAATCATGTACTTAATTTTGATTTGTAGGAAAGATCATGATGAATGATGAACACTGAACAAGCGATGGATGTTAAACAAAAAAAAAAGATTTTCAAATCAAACACACTATAGAAGGCTTGTGGCTAGAAGATTCTCTTAGAAAGAAGAAGAGAATCATGATGAGATGTTTGCTCCAAGTGGCTAGATAAGACCATTCTCTTAATGGTGTAATTAAAGAATAAGTGTGAATTAGGTTCTGTATGGTTTCCCAGGATCGATAGTAATTGATGAGAATACATGTGAGGATTGCATCATCCTTTTACACAAGTTCTAAAGTGAGCCGTAGACAAGTGTCTCCGAGAAAGAAGAGGGATTGTATCATCCTTGAACACTTGTTCTAAAGAGATCCGTAGATGTATGTCTTCGAAAATGAAGTCCTTGGTGGACATGAGAGGATTGGATCATCCCTGCACTTCAGTCCGAAAGAAGAGCCGTAGACGTATGTCTTCGAGAATGAAGTTCTTAGTGAACATGTGAGGGGATTGGATCATCCCTGGACTTTAGTCCGAAAGAAGAGCCGTAGACGTATGTCTTCGAGAATGAAGTTATTGGTGAACATGTGAGGGGATTGGATCACCCCTGGACTTCAGTCCGAAAGAAGAGCCGTAGACGTATGTCTTCATGAATGAAGTTCTTGGTGAACATGTGAGGGGATTGGATCATCCCTGGACTTCAGTTCGAAAGAAGAGCCATAGACGTATGTCTTCGTGAATGAAGTTCTTGGTGAACATGCGAGGGGATTGGATCATCCCTGGACTTCAGTCCGAAAGAAGAGCCGTAGACGTATGTCTTCGAGAATGAAGTCCTTAGTGGACGGTTGAGGATTAAGTCATCCTTGGACGTAGTCCTAAATGTACGGTTGAGGATTAAGTCATCCTTGGACGTGGTCCTAAATGTACGGTGGAGGATTAAGTCATCCTTGGACGTGGTCCTAAATGTACGATTGAGGATTAAGTCATCCTTGGACGTAGTCCTAAATGTACGGTGGAGGATTAAGTCATCCTTGGATGTAGTCCTAAATGTACGGTGTAGGATTAAGTCATCCTTGGACGTGGTCCTAAATGTACAGTTGAGGATTAAGTCATCCTTGGACGTAGTCCTAAATGTACGATGGAGGATTAAGTCATCCTTGGAGGTAGTCCTAAATGTACGGTGGAGGATTAAGTCATCCTTGGACGTGGTCCTAAATGTACGGTTGAGGATTAAGTCATCCTTGGACGTGGTCCTAAATTTACGGTTGAGGATTAAGTCATCCTTGGACGTGGTCCTAAATGTACGGTGGAGGATTAAGTCATCCTTGGACATGGTCCTGAATGTAGGGTTGAGGATTAAGTCATCCTTGGACGTGGTCCTAAATGTACGGTGGAGGATTAAGTCATCCTTGGACGTGGTCCTAAATGTACGGTGGAGGATTAAGTCATCCTTGGACATGGTCCTAAATGTACGGTTGAGGATTAAGTCATCCTTGGACATGGTCCTAAATGTACGGTTGAGGATTGAGTCATCCTTGGACGTGGTCCTAAATGTACGGTTGAGGATTGAGTCATCCTTGGACGTGGTCCTAAATGTACGGTTGTGGATTAAATCATCCTTGGACAGTAAATCCAGTAATTTCGAAAGGAAGGAGAGTCCTAAATGAATTGAGTGGATTAAATCATCCTTGGATAGTAAATCCAGTAATTCCAAAAGGAAGGATAGTCCTAAATGAATTGAGTGGATTAAATCATCCTTGGACAGTAAATCCAGTAATTCCGAAAGGAAGGATAGTCCTAAATGAATTGAGTGGATTAAATCATCCTTGGACAGTAAATCCAGTAATTCCGAAAGGAAGGATAGTCCTAAATGAATTGAGTGGATTAAATCATCCTTGGACAGTAAATCCAGTAATTCCAAAAGGAAGGATAGTCCTAAATGAATTGAGTGGATTAAATCATCCTTGGACAGTAAATCCAGTAATTCCGAAAGGAAGGATAGTCCTAAATGAATTGAATGGATTAAATCATCCTTGGACAGTAAATCCAGTAATTCGAAAGGAAGGATAGTCCTAAATGAGATTGAGTGGACTAATCATCCTGTAAATAGATTGGGATTGCCTCGTCCCTAGACATGGTGAGATGTCTTAAAGTGATAAGGACTAATCATCCTGTAAATAGATTGGGATTGCCTCGTCCCTAGACATGGTGAGATGTCTTAAAGTGATAAGGACTAATCATGCTTTAAATAGATTGGGATTGCCTCGTCCCTAGACATGGTGAGATGTATTAAAGTGATAAGGACTAATCATCCTGTAAATAGATTGGGATTGCCTCGTCCCTAGACATGGTGAGGTGTCTTAAAGTGATAAGGATTGATCATCCTGTAAGTTGATCTAGATTGCATCATCCATAGACATGAGAGTTGTCTTAAACCGAGAGGGACTGACCATCCCGTAAGCGGATCATGATTGTATCATCCTTGGACCTATGTCCTAAAGTGAGAGGGATTGATCATCCCGTAATTGGATCTTGTGTGTTGCAGGGTATGCTGCTATTGTGTATACTTGTATTGATGAGGATACTTGTATTCATGATATGTATACTTGTATTGATGAGGATACTTGTATTGATGATGTGTATACTTGTATTGATGAGGATACTTGTATTGATGATGTGTATACTTGTATTGATGAGGATACTTGTATTAATGATATTTATACTTGTATTGATGATGTTGTTGATCGTGATGATCTAGATGACGATGTTGTTGATCGTGATGATCTAGATGACGATGCTGCTGATTGTGATGATCTAGATGACGATGCTGCTGATCGTGATGATCTAGATGATGATGTTGCTGATCGTGTGATGATGATGCTGATGATCATGTGATGATGATGCTGATGATTGTGTGATGACGATGCTGATGATCGTGTGATGACGATGCTGATGATCGTGTGATGATGATGCTGATGATCGTGTGATGACGATGCTGATGATCGTGATGCTGATGACGATGTTGATTTTCGTGTGATGACGATGCTGATGATCATGAGATGATGATGCTGATGATCATGAGGATCCAGATGTTGATGTTGCTGTAGTTGTTCGAGTGCTGCAGAAGATAAAGACTCAGTACTGAAGATGTTGATGTTCCAGTATTGAAGATGTTCCAGTAACTGCTTGAGTTACTGATGATGTTGAGAAAGCTTCCAATGATTTATAGATGTATCATGTATGATGTTGATGACTCCTTGCTCGTGCAGATGCTGTTATAATATCCTTGTCGTTAAGGGGGAGTGTTGAGATATTGTAACTTCAAAGAATATTATATTTGTACTTTATTATTCCGGAGATGTTTCATTCCTCCGTGAAGATCTTATTGTATATCCAGAGATGTTTATTCCTCCGTCAGAATGTGGTAACTTGGGTTATTAGACTTCCCTAGTGGGGGTCGGCCCTGTATGTGTTATGTGGGTCAAAGGGTTATTAGACCCACCATGTGGGGGTCGGCCCAGTCAGTTATAATGGGGTATTTAACCTAATGGTTAAATACGAGCCTACATGTACTTGTGTAAAATACATATCAGAGTAGTGTATAAATAGAGGAGGTGTGTTCCTCATTTGACACACACACTCACTTGAGAGAGAGGCACACTTGTGGAGGAGAGGTATGCTATGGTGGAGGAGGAGATCATGTCTTTGGTTTGCATCTTTGTATATTGCTGGTCATCTATATTGAGGAAGCTTTACTGGGTTTTCTACCCCATGAGGGTTTCCCAGGATAAATCTGTGTCTCTTGTGTTTATGCTATGCTTGTTGTTTCTTCAGTGATCCTGTATATGCTATTATTGTGAAATGGAATGTAATGCTGCTATTTTCTGTCTTAGCATATTAAATCTTAACATGGGAAAGGATTGCATATATGTGGTAGTGGATAGGCTAACCAAATTTTCTCATTTCTTTGCTGTTACATCATCTTTTAGTGCTGCATAAGTGGCTGATGTTTTTTCTAAAGAAATCTTCAGATTGCATGGGATCCCCAAGAGCATTGTAAGTGATAGAGATAGTAGATTCATGGGTGGTTTTTGCCAATAAATTTTCAGATTGGTGGGCATTCAATTGAATCCAAGCACAAGCTATCATCCACAAACTGATGACCAAATAGAGAGAGTGAATCAATGGTTGGAAGGGTACCTAAGGAGCTATGTGGGAGAGCAACAAAAAGCATGGGTAAAATGGCTACACTTGGGTGAGTTTTGCTACAAAACCACTTTTCATATGTCAATGGGAATTTCTCCTTTCAAAGCATTATATGGTTATGAAGGACTCGCCTTTGTTGAGCATATCTTTGGTGATAGTAGATCCCCAAAAGCTAATGATTGGGTGGAAGAGAGCCAAGAAATTTTAAATCTTTTGAAAGACAACTTGCAGGTGGCCCAAAATCAACAAAAACAATATGCAGATCAACATAGGGAAGAAAGGACCTTTCAAATCAATGATTTGGTATATTGGAGGTTGCATCCATATAAACAAACATCCTTGAAAAAGAAGGGAGTAGAGAAGATAAAAGCAAGGTACTATGGCCCATACAAGGTAGTTTAGAAGGTTGGGGAGGTAGCATATGAGCTAGAACTTCCAGAAGGAAGTAAAATTCACAATGCATTTCATGTTTCATGTCTCAAAAAGGTTGTTGGTAAAAAAATTGTCATTTCAAAAAAAATTCCTCCTTTGGATGATGAAGGTCAGATCATACTTTTTCCAGAAAAAAATTTGAAGACTAGGGAAAGAAGATTAAGGAGCATAACTATCAAAGAGAACTTGGTACAATGGAAGGATCTCCTGAGTGAAGATGACACAAGGGAGTAGGAACAAATTTTGCAGCATCCAAATCTGAAATTTCTTGAGGACAAGCAATATTGAGTGGGGAGGACTGTAATGTCCCCATTCAAATAAATTCATGACATGAAAATTCCATCAATCCTACTAGTACCCTAGGTTGGATGGAGACATTGGGATTTGCAATAAGGGAGATAATAAATTATGTTTAGACATTAGAATGGCCTAAATATTTAATAAAGGAGCTAAATAAAAAAATACAAGAGAAAATCAAAGTGGCAATTGATCATGAAGACACATGGAGGGTGTGGGACCCACACAAGCTAGATTTTCTATGCCACATGGAAACCTCCTCTTGTCAATTCGAATCCATAAGAATCCCAACGTTCTTGGGATTAATTGTAAGGCTCATACACTTGGAAATATGCATCATAGGTCGGATTGGGATGGAAGTGTAACTCCCATGAAAGAGGAAGAGTCAAATGAGGAGTTATTGGACACTTGGACTAAATTCCCTAACCCCTATGACAACAATGATGAAGATGCTATGACAACTAAGACAAATTGCAGACCTGCTTGATGACATCTGACCAATATGACATGTCAGGCCTAAAAATAGCCTCCAAGAGAGCACTCATGGGAGTTAGATAAGCTCAAGAGATTCCTACTCGAATTGGTGAAAGGTGGAAGGCTAGGAAGTGGAAGACACATGGAAAATCATGAACCTCTCCCTAATTCGAATTGGCTTGGAGTCTATGGATGGAATTGGAACCTTAGAAGGCTAAGGATGTTTATAAAATACATGGATCAAGTAAGAGAATTTATTTTGATCATTTTCAGAATTTGCATTTGAGAGGAGAGCTAGTGGAGTGCTACTCTACTTGCCTTAGCACCAATTTCGAGGGTGAAAGATTCCCATCCTAGTTGGTAATTGGAAAGGCCATTTAGAACTTTCATTTGGAGATTTAATGGATTCATATGTTCCAGGTTCAAGCTACAGGGCAGCTCGTGGTCACTTCTAGTTCAGCTTGTTTCTCCAACCATTTCAAGTTTGCTTAGCATATTCATGATCCTTGAGGAATTACGCCTTTGGTGAGCCGTTGTTCTCTTTGGGGGAGCTTCTAATGACCCATTATTTTATATTATGATGTAAATTATCTATTCTTCATATTCAGAATATATTCAGGTTGAGATTCCAAGTGGAACTATGTAAATCTGATCATTAATGAGCAAATGGTGCCATTTCCCCCAATATGTTGATGTATGCTAAAATAATATGCTAATATATTCGAATGGACAAGTGAAATTCTGAAGAATTAATGATGTATGGACTTTTAATAATCTTTTTTACAATTTTAATGTTCAGTGTATGAGATTTTGGAGTCATATTGTGCAATTTCATAGCATTTGGAGAAGATTGCCTATCATTTCCCCCAAGGTCGAAACTAGTCTTTTGTATTTGATTTGAGAGGGTTGTATAAGACTCAATAAACTGAATTTTTCTTCATACGAGACCATATTAATGTCCCATAAACATCCCCTGCTTTTGCTCTGAAACTCGAGAGGGTCCCATAGCATTTGGAGAGCCATTTCCAACATCTACCCAAGGGGGGTTTGAACCCCAAATTGCTAGTCAAACTCCCTACTTTGGCCAGAACTTAAAGGAGAGTTGAAGAATCTAAAGCATCCATGAACCTAATAATAATTTCCTAATATACTCCATACACCTTCTGTAACAATTTGGGAGCATTTGGAGTCATTTGGAGACCAAGAAACCAATGCTAGTCAAAGGGTCGAACTAGTGGAAAATTTGAAAATTTCACCATTTTGATAAATTTCTAAAAAGGGACATTACAAGTATGGACATAAAACCATTCATGGATTTCCATATTCAAGGGGGATTCTTTTTTAGGAACTAGCAGTTGTTCATTCCACACAATTCATTGTGAATGAATCCCATTAGAGAGATACATAGTGGCAGTTGAGGTGGAAATTTTGGTATGGACAAGACCATTGGTGAGAGAGATACTTTTGGCCCAACATCAACAAGGATGTCAAGAAATTTGTTGCGTGTTCTATAGTTTTCCAATTAGCCAAAGGTAGAAGTTAGAATACAGGGCTTTACACTCCATTACCAGTACCTGAAAGACCATGGGAGGATGTGCATATGGATTTCATTTTAGGACTACCTGTGACACAGATGAAACATGATTATGTGATGGTGGTACTGGAAAGTTTTTTGAAGATGGCACTTTTCATATCTTTTAACAAAAAAATGATGCTAGTGAAGTAGTAGTTTTATTTTTTATGGAAGTGGTAAGGTTACATGGCCTATCGAGGAGTATTGATTCAAATAGAGACACAACGTTTCTTGGTCACCTTTGGAGGACACTTTGTATGAAATTCAGATCTAAATTTTTGTACAGTTCAGTATACCATCCATAAATAGATGGGGTTCGACACACTATCTGCAAACATATGGGAAAACCAAGGTGGTGAACAAGAGTCTTGGAAATTTGCTGAGGATGTTTGAGTGGCGAGAATCCTAGGAAATGAGATTTGGTTTTGGCTCATGATGAATTCGCTGATTTAGTGAATAGATATACAAGAAGAATTCTATTTCAAATTTTCTATGGAAGGTCACCCAAAGGGGCGGTAGATTTGATTAAATTGTCAGCTATGGAAAATAAGAAGAATGCTGATACAAGTGATTTTTCCAACAACATGGATAAAATGCATGAGCAAGTGAAGAAGAAGATACAGATAAACAATAACAATTACAAACAAATGAAGAACAAATCCGCAGAGAAGGAAAAAAATATTTATAGAAGGTGAGTTAGTCATTGATCACTTGAGAAAATAATGATTTCCGAGGGGTACATATAACAAACTCAAGTATAAGAAAGTAGGGTCGTGCAAAATCTTGAGAAGAATTTCTAAGCCTATGCTTATCAATTAAAGCTATCGAACAGGTTCAATATATCTCCAACATTTAATGTTGCTGATATGTACGAGTTTCATGACAGATATCTGTTGTTCGGTAATTCAACCTATGATTGGGAAGTTCAAAGAGATCATCAACATACTGCTAAGAAGGTACATAATCTAATTGATAAAAATCTATTCTTTTAATATACCTAATATATTCTTTTAATAAATAAAAGCTATGGTTATAAGGAAAAAGAACATACCTTGGATATATGAAGTTTGATCCAAGATTTAAGCTTTCTTTCTCCGATCCATAGTCCCGAATGAGAAACCAACAAAGACAAGACACCTTCCTCAAATATTTTGACTACATAAATATAAATAACCTAGTTTGAAACTAATATATAAAGAAGATATGGCTAATTCAATAGACTAGATTCACAAAGTAGACAAGTTATATTATGGGAAAAAAAATCTTTTGCATTATTCACATCAATGGAAACAAGCTATACCTGATCTGTGACCTGCACTATTGAAACCTGATCCTAGGATCCTTGCTCCTCTTCCTTCAATGCATATTTCTTCACCATTTCCTTATACAAATGGTTCTCCCCCTTTTCCTAAATGCTTCTCCTTGTATTTATAGCAAGATTTGAGAGGATAGGTTCGAAAGGTAAATGGTTAGGGAATTATGGTGGTTAGGATAACTACCATAACTATCTCTAATTCAATTTTTAATATATTTTTTTGTGATTTTAAGAGGTACCCACGAGTATAATGCTTGAAGACCAGCGAGTAACCCGCAAGTATAATGCTAGTAACTAGCGGGTGCAACTTTTTTGGGAAAACCGCGGGTGGTCAATGAAGCATTGGCGGGTGACCCACGAGTTGGCAGATATGAGGGTCGCGGCTATGTCTTAAAAATACTTCACAAAATATATAAATTGAAGAAGATAATGTAAGATTCATATCAAGTGCATCTATAGTAAATGGGGCTCTTCAATCCATACAGTCCTTTTGTGTGATCGACAATGCAGTGTTGTCACGGACGGAGAAGTGCCAATTTGACTAATAACAAATGCCCCCTAATGTATGAGGTTAGAAGGGTAATGATGGCCGAAATGCATTACAAAACAAAGAAGTGGAGGAACGTGAGAGCCACAGGAACAAAGTATCAAACAACACCTGAAACAAAACAAGGTCAATGTGCAAGTATAATCTTGATATAAGGAGATGTTCAGAATGATAGAACATGATCTCCAATACATATGCAGAAAATATCTATATAGCATGGCCACTAAAATACAAGCGTGGATCCATGTCAAAAGGAGAGCATATCCATAAAAAGAAATTGGATGTATGTCTCATGAGGAGCCAACATAAGTAGGGCTCAGTCTTGCGCAACTTGAGCGATAATCAAATGAATTTTATCATAGGCCCAAGGTCTTCAAACCAACCGTCAAGAAAAGTAAAAGCCCTAAACCATGTGAATAAAAGAGTTGAAGTTGAATATGGAGGATTTCGTTTGATAATCGGTCAATGATGGAAATCGTTAACAAAACGCAAGGACACCCACCAATAATGAAAATGGGGTCCAAAGTACTTAGTACATTTTTACAAGTGTGAATAAGGGGTCTTGAAGTCGAACACTTGAAGAATCTATCGAGTAAGAGACATTGATGTAATCCCATAATTCAACAACAAGAGGATCTGCCACTAATGAATGAAAATATCAAGGTACTATCCGGGAACTCTAAGTCTACTTGCTAGAGCAAAATGTGTTGATGTTGATAGGAAGAGACCCGTGGGAAGGAAGGCATTAAGGTATCCTTCATCATCTCATACGAGAAAAACTGGAAGATTTAGTTGAAATAAGACTGAGGGGGTACTGACATAAGGGATGAACGACATGAGGAGTCAAGATGAACTGCAGAGTGGCCGACACAGGGGTAATCCTTGAACATTGAGAACCATAGGAAAGTGACTTAGGCAGCTCGACAGACATGAAACATGATATAAGTTTTCCATGTAGGAGACATAACAAACTCTCCATATGATCAGAAGACTAACCAATCAGAGGAGTAAACAGCTCTGGAATTAGGTTAAATCATAAAGCCAAAACTAAGACCCATTGACTTAACATAAGTCCTATGTTCAAGGAATAATTAGACTTATTGCCATATGATGAATGAAATAATGGAGATTTTATTTTCCCTTCTCTTTTTAAGTGTCTTTTCATTTTTTAAACGAGCATGAAAAGATTAAAAGGAAGCTCGATAGTGTCTTTCTTGTTAAATTTTAACGAGTCCAAGAAAGTAAACTCGAAAAACCTTCTTCATTTTGAACAAGCTTGAAGAAGAGAGAGAAGAAGGCTTGATAATAATCCAACCATGTGTAATTTAATGAGTCCATGGGAGGGAAACTCAAGAATTTCTTCATTTTTTAACGAGTTTGAAGAAGAGATAGACAGGTACTCGATATGTTATTGATCCGTGGATTTTAATATAGAGCCCAGATCTGTTCGTGCTCGTCGGTGTTTTCATATTTAAGGAGTCTGAAAAACTTAAACAAGAACTCCATACACCTACTCTTGGATTTTAATATCGAGCCCGAGTTGGTATGTGCTCATCGATGTTTTCATATTTAAGGAGTCTGGAAAACTTAAACAAGAACTCCATAAGGTACTTTTTTGTAAATTTAGTCTCCTCGCCCAAAAAAGTGTAAAAGTACACAAGAGAGAACTCTTCTAGTAAAAAAAAACTAGACTATACCTTTTTCGTAAATAATCCACTAAGATCCGGAAAAGGGCTAAACTTATACCGAAGTAGATGTCCATTCAAATCCTTTAATGAGTCTAATCAAGACAAGTATACTTGAAAATCTTGTCAATTTTAAGGAGTCTAACAAGAGCATGATGGAAATCCATAGGGATGGGAACTTGATATAAGTGTTTAACAAAAAATATGCATGATAAGTGATAAGTCCTGTTACAGAGAAAAACTCCCTATGGCTTGGGGTAGACCACAACAGATAGATGACTACCAGAAATCAACTCAATTCCGAATGCATGCTTTATAAATGTAAATGCTAATAAGTGGAATAAAAGACCAACCTTCAACCAGACATTTGATGTAGATCCTCGTTGAGCTTTCCAATCACCACACTTGAACCTGCAGCTTAGTCTCAACAATAAACACAAGCAAGTGCATATGATATGTGAAAGTTGTTAGCATAAACAATAGCATAGTCCTTTGTATATGTAAGAAAATGTACCCAATGATAATAAACCATTCACAACATCAATTGGACGAGAAAATGAGTATTTCTATTAATATAAACATGAAGTACATGATACAACCTCTTGCCGGAAACTCATATGAACCAAGAACTAGGTCCCTCCACTTGTGTCTCCACCACTTCAATCCCCCATGCAATGGAAAACTCACGAGTAAAGGAATGAGTCCTTCACAAGATATGGAAGAGTTTGGTAGGTGAACATAAATGGTTCACAACAACTAGGATCAATGGATGTAGACTCAAGCTATGGAAAAAATACAATAGATTTTCGATGCTCTCCCTTTCTCCTCTTTCCATGCACCATAAGATCTCAATATATAACCCTCCAAAGGTAGGTGAAAGGTCGAATCAAGTCATTTCGGGATACATGGAGGAAAAAAGGTCACAATGGCTGCTTTTTGGAGTAAAAAAATAGAGTTTTTACTATTATTTACCAATTAACTCGATGTACGCGGGCTATAGTGGTACAACCTGCGTATGCACGAGTTGCAGTGAAGCAACTCATGTACAGGAACAAAAATAAGGAAACAAGGATTCCTGGAGGACAAATAGTGGTTTTGAGTCAATCAAATGAATAATGGAGGCCAAAGAGTATAAATTCTCACAAGGTGGAAAAATACACTGTAACAGATGCCCCCTAATGTGTGAGGTCAGAGAAGGTACTACAATGGTCGAAATACATTACAAATCTCAGAAGTTGAACGATGGAGACACAAATGGAAGGAGTAGCCCACTTGTCATAATACAATGACATATCTGGAGACATATCGGTACAATACATAGCTATATGATACAATGGCCATGAATAGGAAGTATATAGTGAATACATGTCATGAGTGGTCATAGCCATGAACCAATATACAATAAGATATGGTCTCCTGCTGAAGAGGAAACAACTGATGCAAACTGAAGGTACAAACTGCTGATGTATGAGACTGATCTCTCATAAGCACAATCACGATCACCAATAACATACTGAATGCCATTGATGTATGTGGTCTTATAAATAAATCATATACGGTGCATGCCCTATCAAGCGAATAAAGGTGTTGATGTCGAACCTGATGTGGCATTGTCTGATTACCGGTCATTGATGTATACCGTTAACAGACACAAGATAACCCACCAATAAGGAAAATGGGCATCAAGGCATGGAGTACATTCACCAAGTGTGAATAGAGGTGTTGAGGTCGAACACTTGATGAATCCATCGATCAGGGCACATTGATGAATTCCCAATCTGTCGATGGTGAGAGAATCTACCACTAATGACTGTAAGCCTCAAGGTACTCAATGGACTCTAAGTCTTGATTCCAGAATAAATGAGTTGGAGTCGAAGGAACAAGACTCACTGGAAGGAGGGAATTAATGGATCCGCCATCAACCAGCACGAGGTAGAAGCTACGCTGAAATATTTGGAAGAACTCAGACTAACAGATCGAGCTATAAGGGATGGCCGACATGCAATACTCAAGATATATGAGGAGTGGCCGACTTTGGTTTCAAGACTTCCTTTGAACAAGAGCATGAGAAGATGGATATAATCAGGAAACATAGACTCAAGTACTAGATAATAATACTTTGTGACGTAGGAGGAATCAACAAAGGCTCCATAATGACTGGAAGCTTAACCAGTTGGTGGAGTAAGATCTGAGAAACGAGTACAACTCCTAAGGTCCTACTAATGTCCTGACTCATGATGAATGGAGTGGAAATGAATGCTCTGTTCAAAGGTGACACGAAACTTGCCAATAAGAGGTAGTAAATATTTTTCCATCCGGATTTTTGAGTTATATGATTTTTTTGGTCTTTTCATGTTATGAAAGCTTGAAAAAGAATAAAATTGATTATAGTAAAACAAGTGGGGGAACGAGTGTCAAGTGCAAGCAAAATAGTTCCAAGCAGTGAAACATACCTATGATCAATGAAAAGAAGCATGTGCAAGATGTGGACACTCAGGGGGGTGTTCCCTCAAGGTAAAGGGTCATCAAGCTGTGAAAGATACTTGAAGGCTCTGCTTGGATCGGAAGGCAAAGTACTCAGGCACATGGCTAATCACTGAGAAAGCGGGAGCCAACACAAGGCTCAAAAGGAAAACATGATAATGCAATGTAGTCACAACTCGACATAAATGGGGAGTCCTCATGGGAGATTTACAGAATAAAGATAAAGTAGAGTATGAATCTTCATCTCAATGTCATGGCGTGACTACAAAGGACTCCTAATCTTAAGAAGAAACAATGGCATGGGCGCCAAAAGACATAAAAGGATATAACTAGGGCACCCATGGTCGGACAAGCCCTACCGCCAAATAACGACACTTCTAAAGCAACATAGAGGTTCCGTGTCAGTTAAAAAGCGGGGTCGCACCTAAGGTTTATGAATGTGGTCATAAGGTCGATGCAACAATGCAAGCAAAATGAAATCCTAACCTATATGCCAGGTGTAGAAAATACCTGCTAAAGGCGTGAAATGGTTCAAAAATCCACTCTTGTCGGAAAAAAAATGCTCAAAAAGGCACTTTATAATGACATATTAGTCCAAAATAGCTCAAAAATGGCAAAAACTATAGAAAAGTGGGTTTGAAAAATTCTAAATAGTAAAAACAATTACTTTTACCACATCATTTTTACTTTTCACCCCACATAGTGCATTTGGTTAGTTTTTACCTCTGATCTTCAATCGACGATTCCGGGAGCTACGAGCATTGGAATTACGAGTCGTCTGGATTAGGTTAGTGTTCTCAACCTCCTCTTCAATTCCATGGTTTTTAATTTTGTTTTTAATGGTCAATTTTTATTTTTTTCAAAGAACTAAACCTACTCAGCGTTGCACACGGGCTATAACTTCATGGGTCGTGTGGAGGGCTTCTTGTATGCGGTCAAACTATGTGTTAACGCATATATGCATGACTGTATACAAACTAGCCTACGAACATCGCCGTGGATGATGTTTTTTAAACATATGGGCACTAAAAATATTCATTTCTTTGCTTCCAGAATGGTTTTGGAATGGAGAGAGAGGGAGCATGACGTTGTTGATCAGCGAGTATGCAAAGAATTGGCCGCCCAACAAGCATTGCAAGCTTGTGGGTTATACAAATTCTGGAGCATTGGAGATTTGAGGGCCCAAAACTGATTTCTCAGCACGTTGGTCAACTACTGGGATGCCGAAGCACAACATTTTTATCTAGATGGGAAACCACTTCCATTGTAGGTGGAAGATATATACTTCATCACTGGATTGTCCTACCGAGGGGAGACAATGAGTCTTAGGTCTCGCAGCGTGGGGGGAGGAATCACTATCAGTGATTACATTGACAGGTACTATATTGATGACACCCAAATGGTGGGTAGCCAGATCCCCATAGAGGCTATAGCGAACCTAAGCATGAAGATCATTGTCCTCACTCTTAGGAGGATTGCAGGATCAACTTCACTTCACCAAGCCTCAAGGCCTTTGATATTCTATGCGGCTGAGTGCATGAGACCAACGACATATGACTGGTGCACAACATTGCTGGGTACTATGAATACCCAGCTGTCGGAGTGAAAACTAGGGCGGGCCAAAAAATTCGGGTTTGGCAGTATATTATGCAGCTTCTTCTTTGAGAGGGTGCCGGGATTGATTCCGAGGGTTAAAGTTCCTCCACATAGTCTCTAAGATCCTGCCCAAACCTGGTCAGCGGAGATATTGACACGACAGGGGGGTGGCCGACAGGTTTCCCCATATTATGATGAGTTTTTTCACTGTTGGTGGCGATAGGTGAACACCATAGACGACTATCCTTATGAGGGGATAGATTTCAGAGGGAACCGGGACATGCCGCTCCTACCAGGGGCCGCGTTCGGGGACATTGGTAAGACTACTCTTTTTAAGTTTTGAATATTTAATTTTTTGGATTTTTTATTTAAGTGAAAGCAAAAATATTTTTGGTGTGGTATCATATATTGATGTATAATGGTTTGCTCACAGATATGGGTCCACGAAGACCTTAGGGTTTCCCACGACATCGCCACAGAGGCTGGGGAGGGGAGGTACTAGGTGCAGTGACAAAGTGCACATTACAGACTGTGCGGGCAACCTGACTCGTATGACTACCCGGGTACCGGTGATTGAGGTAGGGCGTCTCCCAAAGGATATGCAGAGACATGTGGTCGGGGTACTAGGTACATGGGTGCGGCTGCTCCGGCGTATAGCCAATGCCGTACACTAATACATGCAGACTCATCCAACTGAGGAGGCTAGAGCTCCCCGCAGGGATTAGATGCCATGGGGTCTCACTATTTTTTGTATCGGATTGTATATTTGAGAGCTACGGGCTCTAGTGTTGTATTATGACACCACATTTTGGACATATTATTAATGAAAAAACTATGATTTTACGGTTCTACTATTGTGTATGTACAAATGTATGAATGAATGTTATTTGTGTGCTTCTTTTATTGATGTGACAAATGCCAATCTAGGAATGATGACTAGCCCCATCCGCGAATCCCAAGAACACTGGAGATTCCACTGACATATGTCAACCAAACGGAAGCAAATCGACATACTCAAAAAATCAAAAGAAAGCTAGACTATGTACATAAAAGACTATACAATAGTATACAAAAGTATTAGCTCTAGCTAGAAGCTCAAGCATAATACCGCTTGAGGTAGAGCCCATTTCTGCAAGGCGTTCTCCTTGTAATCCTCTAACTCATAGGCTCCTTTATCAAGGACACGCATCACAACGTAAGGACCATGCCACATGGGATTAAACTTGCCTGCCCCCATGGGTTCCTTAGCTTGATCATAAAGGAGGACCAAGTCAACTTCAACATATTGTAGGGGACGGACAGACCTATCATACTGAACCTTAACACGACGTTTGTTGGCATCAATTAATACGATGGCATCCTGACGTTGCTCAAGGTAGACTAGACATTGCTCTACTTCTGAAGTGTCAGGTAGGAGATCTATAGCTAGTTTCAAGGAAGGGATTCAATCGGTAAGATAGACTCCACACCATGAACTAACTGAAATGGTGAGATACCGGTGGAAGTCTTTATTGCGGTTCGATACGCCCACAAAGAAGGATATAACATAATATGCCAATTACTCTTACTTTGTCGGATGGTCCTTTGGAGAATGGCCTTAAGGGAATTATTTACTTCCTCGACCTGGCCATTTGCTTGGGGATAATAAGAAGATGAGCGATCTTGTCCAAACCCAAGCTTAAGTGATAATTCTTCCATCATCTTGTTTTGAAAGTGATTGCCATGGTCAGTGAAAATCTCCTTTGGGATACCGAATTGAGCTATAACTTGATTGAATACGAAGTGGGATGAAGTTGAACCATCGAATTTAATGGTTGGCATGGCCTCAACCCATTTGGTAAAATAATCAACGACCACTATAATATGGCGATGCCCCCCAGCCGAAGCTAGGTTGCAATCCATGAAATATACCCCGCACTTGGTGAAGGGACCGACGATGACGACCAAATGTAAAGGAGAAGGATGTGAGCGTGTGTTTTGAGCAAACACCTGGAAAGGGTGACATCTCTTCACAATGTTTACACAATCTTTGAAGATCGTAGGCCAAAAGTAGCCCGCTCGCAAGATACATTGGTCTGTCGCAAGCCCAGATAAGTGACCACCACACAATCCACTATGGCAGTCATTAAGCACTATCTCTTCTTCTTCATGAGTTAAGAAACAACATATGATAGAGTCTTTTCCTCGGCGATACAAATTTTGACCGACAATGAAATAATCTTTGGCGTGATGTCTCACACGCCGTCGCTCATCTGTCGAATAATGAGAATGGAACTTCAGAGTTTGGAGATATACAATGATGTCTCTAGACCAAGGGTACGTTGACAATATAAGGAATAAATGTTCATCCACAAATGAGTATTCATGGACTACTTCCTCATCAAGTCTTGGAAAGTATGACATAAGCTCCGTGCAAACCAAGGATTTCACCGACTTCGCTGAAGCAAAATCAAGATCAAACTCCTGAAGGATGACAACCCATTTATTATATTCCCCCCAATTAAACTTCGTGAGAGCATGAACTGAAACGGGCTGACATGCGCTATGACTGTGGTTTTCCTAACCAAAATATAATTTCGTAATCGTTGGACTGCATGAACAGTCGCAAGGGCCAATTTCTCAACGTGAGAATATCTCAGTTCATCGTCTACTAGGTTTCGACTAAGATAATAGACAACATGCTCTTGAAGCACATCATCCACCTGAACTAAGACCATACCAATTGTCTCTTGAGATGCGGAAACATAAAGAAAAAAGTCTCTTGCAAATTCGGGTGGAATAAGAAGAGGAGTTGATACCAAGGCTTTCTTTAAAGCATCGAAAGACTGCTGGGCTCGCTCATCCCAGATAAAAGGAGTGTCCTTCTTCAATAATCGTGCGAAACCCTTAGTAAGATTGGCATATTTCAGGATAAAACGACATAAGAAAGTGGTTCTCCCTTGGAGGATATGAAGTTGAATCAAATTACGTGGGGGAGGAAACCGAAGTATTGCCTCAACCTTTAAAGGATCGACTCTAATACCCTCTTTTGCGACTCCAAACCCTAGAAGGAGACCTATTTTCACAATAAATATGCACTTGTTGGGATTCAAACAAATCTTATAGCATCGACATATTTCAAAAATAAGGCAGAGGTGATCAGGGTGATCTACTCTCTTACGAGAGTGACCGGCAAGATCGTCCAAGTAAGCCTCCACTATGCGCTTAAGGTCATGAAAAGCATAGGTCATGGCCCATTGAAGAGTAGTTCCAGCGTTTTTAAGGCCGAAGGGAATCTTCCGGTATGAAAAGGTACCCCAAGGACATATACATGCGGTCTTATGTTGATCCTTGGGTTTTATTTGGATCTGATTGTAGCCTGAGAAACCGTCCATAAATGAAAACACTTCGCTTCCTGCACATGTATCCAAGATTTGGTCTATGAATGGAGTGGGAAAGTTATCTTTAGGACATGCTCTATTTAGATCTTGAGAATCGGTACACACTCAGATGGTTCAATGCTTCTTATCCACAGGAACAGGGTTGGATACCCATTCGGTAAGGGGAATTGGGTAGATGAAACCAGCTTTGAGTAGTTTCTCTACTTCTGCCTTAATAACAACTGCCTTCCTAGGATTCGCAGCACGAAGATGTTGTCGAACAAGCTTAACATTTGGATAATTCTTAATCTCATGCTCGACAATACTAGGGTCAATACCTGACATCTCCTCATATGACCAAACGAGCACATCTCGAAACTCTTTGAATAAATCAGTGTAAATGCAGATCTCCTCGGGGGAACAATCAACACCGATGTATACATTTTCAATCTTTACGGGAGTGAGAGAAATGTTGATCGAAATGGTAGGGGAAATATTAGCGATTTCCCCTCTGCATAAATACCATGCAAATCCAAAGGAGCCACGGGGTGACCAACTTTCTCTGCAAGAGTAGACCGAAACTCCTCTTGCTTAATAAGGTCAAGGTGGGAAGAAAATAAGATCGATGATAGAGATATTCCCAAGGCTTATCACTACCGTACATGGCATCAATAATAAATTCATCCGAAGGCAAAGTACCATCAAGGAAATCATGTGAGCAAGATGAGTCGACTTCCCACGCGGGAAGAATAGCAGCATCTTCTTCTTCTGTCTGTGAAGAGGAGAGATCCGACTCTGCAGTGGAAGTTTGTTGAATATCACGATAAGAAATATCTGCTGCAGACAATGGCATAGCCATTTCGACATGCACAATGTCTCCAGGCGTGGAACTCGTGGAAGGTAAATTCCATGGATCACTAAAATACGATGTCCGGAATGGTACATTATGCAACGAGGAAGGGGAACTATTGGAAATGGTTCCTACGAAGGAGATTGGTGCAACAAAGTCGAAAGATCCCATTAAAGAGGAATACAATCCTACACCAAAATTCCCAGTTTCCAGCTGAGAATTTTCAATATGAGGAACTACAGTTCCTGGTGATGCTACAGGACTGGAACTAGTGAAATCTAGTTGATCGACAGTCACAATATTTCCTTCATGGGGAAAGTAGATAAATCTAAAAACAGAGGACACGATCGCTCTCATAGCATAGATCCAATTCCGACCCAGCAAAAGGTTGTAGTCGATGGGCACATCAACCACCTCGACTTCTATTGGCACGGTCTTCCCACCCAAGTGGAACTCAAGGGAGGGGATAATACCATGCGGCTTGAACGAACGACCATCGAATGTATTCAACATGGTCAGATATTTTGACAATGGAGAAGAACCGAGAGCCTTCCAACAAGATAACGACATTACTGAAGTAGAATCACCATCGTCAACCACATTACGCTTAACAAGCATATTTAGGCATCTAACATGGACTTGGAAAGCCACATGATAGGGAAACCGAGGCTGAAAATCAATAGTGTCGAACTTGATAATATTTGGGCTACATTGATCCTGGAATCCTGAAGCACATAAAAGGGCGGTCCTTTGTGAAGGAAAATCCTGGAGAACCTCAAGAGCCGACATATCACATGGATTCTGGCCTAGATCTTCCACAATTGAGTAGTTCTGGGCGGCTCGAGCATTGGGATTGTGTGCTGAGCGCTTGAGAACACCTTTCGATATCTATGGCACAGAGTTGGGCTTCTCGATATGCAATGGAGTCTTAGTTCATTCCCCAACGAAGGTTGTGGAGCTCCATAATCACGTGAGCGATTAGCAACACTAACCTCCAATTTAACCATGTTAACACATCCAAAATCGCCAGCATGGGTAGAGGACGTTGAAGTTTCATAAGTCCCATTACCAGAGATGGAAGCACTCAAAGCCATATTTTGATGATGAGGAAGGGGATCCTTCAGCACAACTGGGCTCTGTGCAAGGTGCTTCGATGCTTTTTCGATACGAGGACACAAATGTGTAAGGTGATCTTCTGTGCAAAGCTTACAAGGAAAATTCACTTTATGCCTAGGCTTACGGTCCCCACCAACATTTCCGTCGTCCCAAGGAGGGTTGGTGTTCTCTTTCTTAGGGTTATTGTTCCTATTGTTCCCACCCCTATGATTATTTTTCCCCTTCTTTTTCCCACCAGGTTGCTGGTTACTAGATGGGTTTGCCGATTGCATAGAATGAACATCGGACGACTGGGTGGAAACGGAGGAGGCATGAGCCTGTCTAGCGGAAGATTGGTTAATAGATAGATTGTGCATCTGATTTGTGACCAAATCTATGGGACGAGCACTTGTGGAACCAAAAATACCATCGGCATGCGGTCTAGGAACGGGCTTGGGTTCATGTTGTGGTCTCAGCGTGTCAGGTATAATGTCGTACAAAATGCCAGACTCAGCATAGACTAGGTCTAGCTGTTGGGATTTAAAAATGGCTTGCTCCTCAGTCATAATTCCGGATAACAAGACATCCTTTGAAACCTAAGGGAGAAAAGACTTGAGGAACCATTCCAACAAAAAATATGGAGGAATGTTGGCTTTCACTAGCCTCTTCCGTCGGCGCCACTCTTGAATATGATCAGAGATATGTGTGGCTTTATCCTGGCGGAAGGTAGATAAGATCTCGGTGCCAGTATCGTAACGAACTGGCAACTGAAAGTGATCTAGGAAAACAAAATCAAAATCGTTGAAACTTCTATATGTGCCCAAGGCAACTCGACATACCAATTCGAAGTTTCCCCCGTGAGGGTGTGTTGAAATAGCTTCAAACGAATAGAATCGTGGTTCAAGGAATTCGAGGAGCACCATAAATGGAATGTGGTGACGTGATCACCTGGATCCTCATCCATCTTCCCATCGAACTTTGGAATGTCGAAAGGGATCTTGGTGGGGACTGGAGGCCATGTAGGGTCATGACACACCGGATCATTCGTGAGCTTCGAAAGATCGGGTAAATTTAACCTAGCAAGAAAGGGGAGATGAGGCTGTGAAGCTTGGTTATGAGCTCCCAAAAGAGACTGACTTTGCAAATCGTATGGTGGGACTGTGTATATCGAAGTCGACACCTGAGGTGTCGATGAACTCTGATAGAAACCGTGACCGTGACCATAAGGATGATAACCTCCTCCAAATTGACCCATGTTAGAATACACAGGCACATGCGTAGCAGGGATTCCATAGGAGAGAGTGGGATAATAGTTAGGACTGGTTGAAAAATTATAAGAATGACCTCCATAAGAATGGGGTCCCACATAACCACTCTAGGTAGGAAAACTAGACGAGTGAGGGCCATATGAAAATGGTATGTTTCCACTCAACGGAATCGAAGAACTAGAGATAGGAGGAGGGTTTGGAATGATATAAGCATTCGTGGGCACATGCATATGAGTAGAGGCATGCAGGTGAACAGATGGAATGTAAGTCATAGATCCAACACCTATCGTGAAACCTCCACTCGAGAATGGGTTCACACTAACACTAGTGTAACATACCCATTACTTGAAACATTTTATGTTGGGAAAAACATTGTCTTAACTTTTATTGTAAAGTTTTATATTTTGACCAAGTGGCCAAGGATGACTGTAATTACACAATAATATTATTTAATAAAATAAAATAGGAGACACTCACCCAAAGAGACTGTTGAAAGAGTGTTTACTGACCCACTAGGTGGAATGGAATCTGGGGTAGAAGGAAATGGACAAGTGGCAGCATCAGGAACTCAGTAACTAGCTGTTGTTATGGGACAACTCCCTTGAATTGTGGTCAAAGTTCCTTGAAATATGGAACTGGATCTTGAGGCTCATTTATTTGGAAATTGACCACTAAAAGACCTAGGCATATTTTTAAGCCATCGAATTTGAGCAGAGGCTCACACTTTTTTTGACGAGAAAATTTACCTTGTGGTTCTGCTATATGCACACAAGAGATTCGATGAGGGGAAGCTATGTTTTGAGTTGTATTGTAAGTCCATTTCACTTCTGCTGAGTGTAGAGGTTTATTTTGAGGTGTATGCAAGTCTCCATTGATTGCTGGAAGTACAACCTAAGTGCCTTGCTTCTACACAAAGTCTTCTACCGAGTGGTTCAGTAAACAAGCTCGGGGGTCCAAAGGAGCAAGTGATATTGGCTACTTCTTTTGGAGAAGGTTGGGAGGAATAGGCCTCTTTGGGTGTTTTCCACCCTATTGATTTATCAGGTTCTACTTGTTATTTTATTTTTTCTAATGGTTATAACTTATTGCTTTTATAACTGTTGATTTTATGATTATTAGATGAATGTTGTTAGTTATCATCATTTAGATTTAAATGACTAATTTTCTGAACTGTATATTATTTATGTAAATAGTTGAAATTTTTTTATGATACTGATAGATTAAAATGCTTCCCTGCATTTTTCCACACACTGTCTTTGTGCCGTACTCTAGTGCAGGGAAGAGTGTTTAAAAATAGATCTGAATATTGATACATTGTAAATAGATTCGAATCAAAGATTGTATGTATGCACATAGATTAATAGTAGAACTATTTAAATTTTCTTTTCATTTCAATAAGCTTCTATAGTACAAGATTTCTGTTAAATAGTATCTACTCTATAACCAGTATGAATAGGACAGAGTTCTGTAATGTTTCATAGATAGTTTCATTTAGAACAGTAAACCTGCATTCATTATAAAAAGATTGTTTTAGGGTCTTGAGACTAAAAACAATGCTTTCATCTTTTTATAAATAATCATAAATAAACATAGAGAATTAATGAAAAGGAACAACTCATTTCTTAATTATCAATACAATTTATTTCAACATCGAACTATACTTAAAAAACTATTACAGAGAGCATTCTCTTAAGTTTAAACAATGATTACACAAAACCCTAATAAGGTTGAAACATATAGCATAGATTGCTATAAACCAAATATGAATTGAAATTACTGCAAAGTAGATCGAAACCAAACATATCTATTATACGGTAATAATAATATTATTGCATACAAATTTTATTCAATTTATCATTTGAAAACTAAACCCTAAATATTACAAATCAAATAAGTAACTATTTTATCTGACGAATGACCAGGCTTTGAACCCTGTCATTAGCTATTAACACAATTACTAAGATTAAATTCCCATTCATTGAAAAAACAAAAGAGACATGCGAGACCAGGTATCGGCATCCGAGGAAGTTCGACTACACATTCTTGGTTTCATAGCAAATCAAATTACCTTTTCACATAACGAGTTTAGGGTTTGAACCCACAACCGAAAACTCAAAACTTATGCATATAGTTTTGGTAGGATTACGACTCGGCCATTACGGCTCTTGGTCTTTAAAACAAAACTCAAACATATTATAAAAATTGAGATTACAGGACAGAGTTAAGGGTTCGACCCTCATAAACTAAAAATATTTATAAACCAAACCCGACCTTCATTACCACGAAGTCCTTCAACATTTTCATTTTAAAAAAATATATCAAAACGACGATAGTAAACACAATGATGTTTTCTCCTAAGATGACGAATGTAATGCATTGGAATATTTCTAAACATCAGTATTATTATCACAGGTCCTTTTACAGAGTACATTGGTAAAACAACAAAGAAAACAGGTCGAGGGTTTTTACCCCTCCCTGTATCAAACTTTGCCTCATGGCTTTAAAGATTTACAACCATTGCAATGACTAGCTTTTAAAAAAACGAAACAGAAGCCTCGGATAACCAACACAGATCGACATTATGCCAAGAATTCATCTTGAAGTACTATGGATGTCCACAAGGATGTCACCAAGGCTTACCAGGCTTCACAAGCTCTCATCGTAGACTTTCTGAATTGTAAAACCAACGCCGAGGAGTCACCTGCCATTATAACATACAGTGTGGTTAAAATTTGGAAAATGAAGCTCAAAAAATTAAATACCTACAGCTGTAACATTATCAACCTTCGTGGAATAATAAGAAAAGAACTACGACTTACTTGTCAAAGAAAACCTTGCTTCTGGACCGAACAGTCCTGCAACCGGCGACAACCAGAGCCACACAAACCACTAACAAACACAGCAAGCCTTAGCTCAGGCTTGGCTCAGCTCTTAACACATACTGGTGACAGTTTACAACTACAAGTTGTGGTATCGAACCCTGGAGAGGTGCCTTTAAAACCCTGCTACAAACCCTAAGAATCTGCAGGCCTGTCGGCCTCTCCAAAACCCCACTCACTGCAAAATGAATGCCCAGGATTATGTGTTCGTCAAAGTAATTCCAAAGGCAGTTAGGGTATCACCATTGCTAAGAAACACCACGTGAAGATCGCCATGGTGGATGCCAACAGGCATTCCACCAAACATGCTTTTATTGCACTTTAATGACCTTAGCTACTGTGTTACGTAGTGCCTGCCATTACATCAACAAAAAGGTTAGTATTTTGACTTTCAATATGGTTAGAACTTACAACTATAGTATAGTGTGATTACGAAACATGTCTAAAGTCAACAACCTTGGCATAATAGCCAACCTTTGCATATTAAGCCAATAACATATGAAGTGTTACGTAGAACTCCTTTAATCGAAACCTTGCAATTAACGTAAAACCATAGAGTGCATAACCAAGTTTTTACATAGTTATTAATATAGTGCGCTTAGGGTTATAACATCCAATCTATAAGTTAATTGTATATAGTATAGTTTGCAACTATAGGTATTTCAAGTTTTTCCATAATAAAACTAACACATAGGGTTTATGCATATAGTGCACAAGATCAAAAGATAGGCTAAGATTTATACTTCAAGCATTAGCATATAAGCTTAGGTTTTAACCATTTGTTTTACGTACATAGATACATGGTGCAATCCCTAAGTGCAAAATTAATGATATATAACCTTGAAACATAGAGCTCTATACTTTCCTCGATGACTTAATATAGGACAAGTTTATTAGTAATGAATACAAATTTTGAGATTCGAATATAACTGGAATTATATAAACAATATTATACAGAATATAACTGAAGATCAAACTAGAATAGATCTCACCTTGGAACACTTCATGATTTCTCTATTTCTCTTTATAAACATTGAAGGCTAACTCAAGTTTAAATAAGATCTCTTTTTACACTTCGAAAGAAGTATCACTCTTACCTGCGATCTGCGACAGAAGTTCAACTGCTTTAGCTAAAATAGCTAAGTAATCCTTGGGTGTAATGTCGCTTGTTAGGAATTATATTAAAATGGCAATTTTTTACTTGTTTTCCTAGTTCGACCTTTGACTGGTTTTGAGTTCTAGGTCCCCAAATTGCTCCAATTGCTTCCAAATCTTCTGAGAAGGTATATGGATGATGTTAGAACATAAATATGTGTTTTAGGGATGCTTTTGGACCTTTAAAATACTTCTTCAAATCCTCTTTCAATTCTGGCCAATGTAGGAAACTTTACTAGTAATTTCTCTTTGATTATTATTCGTCTCTAGGTCTCAAATTGGCTCCAAATGCCTTCAAATATTCAAGGAAGATGTATGAATGATATTAGGAATTGAATATGATGTTCAGGGATGATATATGGCCATGAAAATACCTCTTTAAACTTTCTTAAGATTCTGGACCAAGTATTTAATTTTACTAGTAATTTGGAGTTCAAATCCCCCTGGGGTAAGTATTGAAAATGGTTTCCCAAATGCCTCCAAACCCACTCAAATTTATGAACAGAGGTAGGGGATGTATCAAGGATGTTATTAAGGTCCCAAATGAACCATTCATGATTTATTAAGTCTGTTCCAAACCTCTCCCAAAAAAAAAAAAAAAATCACTAGTTCAACCCTTGGGGAAATGGCACCAAATCTTCTCCAAATGTAAATAAACTGAGTAAAATGACTTCAAATGCTTGAGAAATGAACATAAAACTTGTATAATACATCAATAAAATTCCATTCATCAATAAACCATCAGTATTTTACTTATCCATTCGAATCCATCAACATTACATTGGTTCACAACAGGGTAGTGGGGAAATGGCACTGTTCTTTCATTAAAAATGTGATTTATACATTTCTACTTGGAATTTGACCTAAAAATTTATGGAGATGAATAATAGAGTATTTAATTCATATTAAAAAATAAATGGGGCATTAGAATCTCCCCCAAAGAGTGCAATAGCTCACCAAAAATGCCCTCCCTCGAGGATCAAGAATATGCCATCAAAATTGGAAATGGTTGAAGGAGTGAGTTGCAATAGAAGAAACCATGAGCTTCCCTGTAGCTTACACCTGAAAATAAAGACTCCATTAAATCTCCAAATGAAAGTTCTGAATGGCCTTTCCAATTACCAACTTGGATGGGAATGTTTCACCCTCGAAATTGGCTAAGGCAAGAAACTAGTCATCCACTAGCTCTCCCTCTTCACAAATGCAATTGCAAATTCTACAAATGATCAAAATATGGTTTCATTCTTTGTTATTGAAATTTATACAATTCTAATTTTCTCCATGGGTCGAATTCCTTCCAAGAGACTCATGCCAACTCAAGTTTGGAAGAGATTCCAAAGAACGCCACTTGTACAACAATTCCTAGTCTCCCACTTCCACCAAATCACATGTGGAAGCATTTTAGCTGCCCTAAATCCATTGAGCGCTCTCTTGGAGTCTATTTTTAGCCCTTACATGTCATATATGTCATATGTCAGCCTTTAGGTCTGATTTGTGTCATAGGTGTCATATCATCTTCATCATTGTTGTCATAGAGCTAAGGAATCTAGCCCAAGTGTCTCACTAGCTCCAAATTGCCTCTTCCTCTTCCATGGGAGTTACTCTTCCTCTAAATTTAAACCTTGGATGAGTCATGCAATTAATAATACCTTTTGAACTCCCCCAAGTATGTTACCATTCACCTTGAATTCGAATTGGTGAGAGAATGATGCCAAGTGTAGTGGGGAAATCTAGCCATATGTGGGTCCCCCTTCCTCCATGTGTCTTCATGTTCAAATGCCACTTTGATTTTCACTTGTATATATTTATTTATCTCCTTTATTAAATATTTATTCCATTCTAATGTTCAAACATCATTTATTATTCCCCTTCTTCCAAATCCCAAATCTTCCACCCCAAACCTAGGAAACTAGTAATTTTCCTCCTTGGCAATTATTTGACCCTTAGCATCAATTTGACAAACTCTAATGAATATGTCCAATGTGCTTAGGCCATTGTGACCCAATGCAAATTTGGGACATGAAAAATCCTCCTTTCCCAATATTTCTTGTCCTCAATCAATTTCAAACATGGGTGTTGAAGAACCTGCTTTTTGTATAATTCTTTGAAGTTGCCATAATTGCCCAACCTTGAGTCTTTGAGTTTCCATGAAGATTTTAGAGAGGAACCACCATGCTTGTTGCTGCACTACTCTGATAAAAATCACTTTATTAAGTGGTAAATCCATCTCCCGTACTGCTTGTTTCCCCAAAAATTTTGAAACCAATGAGACAAAAATTATTCCAGGGTCCCATTGCTTGTACTACACCCCAACAATTAGGAGTGCTCTCCAGCCCATACCATCAGATAAGAGGATTCATGGATCCCATTTTCTTGTGTGCATTCTTCCAAACATCATGAGTACAAAATTTATATCATTAGAGTACATAACAACATAATGAAAATGTACATCAAGGAGATGCTTCATCAAAGAGTCATGAAAGTGCTTATACCTCCAAGCAAGTAGACCACCATTTCCCAAGTGCATACAATCTTCAAGTTGTTGTTGTATATGTAACTTCGGAATGCATTTCACCTATGTATATTGTAATCCTATAGAGATGGTATTATTCCTCTATATGGAAGTGTTTTCATTTGTATTCACAAGTGTCGTAACTTGCTGTGATGGGTTATTAGACCACCGAATGTGGGTCGGCCTGGATTAATGTAACCATGGGTTATTAGACTGAGTTAGACAAGTCGGCCCTGTTAGTTTATTGGGTAGGACATGACAAGTATAAATAGAGATCGGAAGATATCTATTTGATCATCTCATTACTCACTCTTACATCAATCAGAAAGTGGCGCACTAGTTGAGGAGGAGGAGTAGCTGCTAGGATAAGACTATCTCTTGTACTTTGGTTGTATCATTGCTCTTTCTATCTCTGAGGAAGTTGTGGGGTTTTTCACCTTTATGGTTTTCCCCAGTGAAACTCTGTGTGTCCATTGTCTTATGTGATTACTTGATATGCTTGATACATGCTTGATATGATTGATATGATGTACATGCTATTCTCTCAGTAAAGATCCTAGAGTATGTTGAATTAATGCTCAAAATCTAACATGGTATCAGAGCTAACCTGAGAAGAAGACATTGTGCAGTGGTGAAAACTAGGGTTTCTTGTTTATTGGGTTTCGTTCCATATATTTTGGAAAAGCAGTAGGGTAGATTAACTCTAGCCATCAAGGAGAATCTTTCTGTCTAATTAGAATTCAATTATGAGCACTTTTAGTTTTGGCCCTAAAAATTAGGGTTTCCACAAAAATAGGAATTTCTAAAATCTGAAGACATAGATGGAAGCTCCTTGGAAAAATAGTAGTTTAGAGCTTTGGATCGAGATTTTGGTTGGGGGAAGCTCTGGGAAACTAAAACCCTAATTCAGGGTCCTCCTTAGTGAATCCGGGAAGACTAAAAGGCATTTCTGAAGGGTGAAACTTTGCAGATCTCAAATTCTGAATATACCAGGATGATCAGCTCATCAAGGTGCATCTTTCTATCCTTTTAGAAGTTTGAAATTCAAAGTTTGAATTTTTAGGGTTTCTCTGACAAACTCTAATCCAGGACTAGATCTAGTTTTCAGCAAATCAAGTGGTAAGACCTAAATATTTTCTATTTCCATTTGAAGTACTCTTTAAGATGTCTCACCACACCAAGCTTGAGGATAAGCTTGAAGGGGCTGATAAATTCCGAGCATGGAAGTATAGGATTGGGTTAATCCTGGAATAAAATGAGTTGGACACTTATATAAGTGAAGTGGTCCCTGTCCAAGAGGAAGAAGAGGCTAAGGCTCTTCACAAGAAGAACTTGTTCAATGTAAAGAGGATCATTGCTGATTCTATCAAATATCATCTCATACCCCATGTGTCATCCCTAAAGACACCAAAGGAGATGTTTGATTCCCTGACCAAGTTATTTGAAGGGAAGAACATAAGTCGAAAGATGACCTTGAGGAATCAATTGAAAAATGTCAAGATCCAGAATGAGGAGACTATGCAGTCTTATTTATCAAGGGTCTCTCAGATAAAAGAACAAATTGAAGCTGTGGGAGAAGATATAGAAAATGGAGAAGTGGTAATGACCACTCTTAATGGCCTTCCTAGGTCATGGGATTCCTTCATCCAAGGGATTTGTGTTAGGAAGAAACTTATCACTTTCAGTAGACTGTGGGAAGAATGCTCACAGGAATAAGCTTGATTTGGAGCTTGAGAAGAGAAGATGGGGAATGAAGACCAAGCTCTCACAGCACACTCCAAAAGTCATGGTGACAAGAAGGCTCACCATCATGGCAAGAAAGAAAGACATCACTATCAGAATCAGAGAGGTAGACCCAAACCTCGAAGGAACATGTCCTATGTCTGTTGCTATACATGTGATGAGAAGGGACACTATTCCAAATATTTTCCCAGAAATAAGAAAGATGGTTCTCACAAGAAGAAGAAATTCAAAAGAAGACATCATGCTCATGCTGCAGAGGATGATGAACCTCCTAGGAAGAGGGCTAGAGAAGATAGTGAAGATTCTTCAAGTGATGAAGAATATGTTTTGATTTTTGCTCTCACTGGAACCATTAATCATGGGAGTAATGATTGGCTTATAGATAGTGGGGCTTCTAAACACATGACAGTATTGAAGGAATCCTTTATGAACCTATCTGAACATGAATCACCCCATAGGGTGAAACTTGGGGACGACTACCAGTATCCAATAAAAGGGAGTGGTGAAGCCTCCTATAAACTAGACTTTGGAAAGTCTATGAAGATGAAAGATGTACTATATGTTCTAGGTCTCAAGAAGAATCTACTCTCCATGTCTGCATTGGATGCAAAAGGCATGAGGGTTGCATTTGTAGATGGCCAAGTCCTAATGTGGCCAAAGGGTAAGACTATAGATGATGCAGTGGTGATTGGAGAGCAAGAGGGAGGATTATACAAATTGAAGGGCCAACTAGAACAAGCTATGGTCCATGATTCAGTAGAGCCAAGTGAACTTTGGCATAGAAGGCTTGCACACATGCACTATAGGGCATTGCCAATTGAAAGCAAAGCTGTAGAAGGTCTTCCTGAAATCTAGACAAAGAATGAATGCATTTGCAAAGGTTGTGCAAAGGGAAAGAACATGATGAAGACATTTCCAAGCAGTGAAAGCAAGGAAAAAAGAATCTTGGAAATCATCCACTCTGATGTATGCGGTCTGATGTCATCCAGTTCTATGAGTGGGTATGTATACTATGTTTCCTTCATTGATGATTTATCTAGGAAGACTTGGGTTTACTTCTTGAAGAACAAAGATGAAGTGTTTGACAAGTTCAAGGAATTCAAATCCTTGATAGAAAACCAAACTGACATGAAGATCAAGATATTCAGATTCGACAATGGCGGAGAATTCACTTCAGGTGACTTCAAGAAGCTATGCAGTGATTCAGGGATTAAGAGGGAGTTGACTACTCCTTACAATCCACAACAGAATGGGGTTTCCGAAAGAAAGAATAGAACAATCATGGAAGCAGCGAGGGATATGCTTCATGACCAAGATCTACCTATGCACTTATGGGATGAAGCAGCAAGGATAGCTGTATATGTGCAGAACAGAACACCTCATAAGATACTTGATAACAAAACACTAGAAGAAGTGTTCACTAGTAAGAAACCAGAAGTTAGCCATCTTAGAATATTTGGTTGTCCAATATACACTCACATCCCAAAAGAAAAGAGGAAAAAGCTAGATCCTTCACGAAAGAAGGGCATATTTGTGGGTTACAGTGAAAGCTCGAAGGCTTACAGAATCTACTTCCCAGGATTCAAGAAGATTGATATCAGTATGGATGTAACATTTGATGAAAGCTCAGCATACATCAAATCAAGGAAAACACCGGTTGAAGATAATGAAGAATCCATAATATCTAGAACTCAAGACACCACCATGAATGAAGCAGTTCTTGAAGAAGATCGAGAAATAGAAGATCCACAACAACCCGTAGATCCACCCCGTGATAAGGAATCTCATAAGAGGAAAATAGCATGGGCTAGAGAGCTCATCCAAGATGCAGAAAGGTTTGGTATTCCAAAAGAGGAACAAAGAGAAAGGAAAAGAACAAGATCACATACCAGCTATGTTGCCTTACTCTGTGACATAATGAACAAAGAACCTTCCAGTTATGAAGAAGCAGCAGAAAAGAAAGAATGGAAGGATGCCATGGTCGAGGAATACTAGTCGATCATGAAGAATGATGTTTGGGATGTGGTCCCAAGACCAGATGGGAAGTCTGTGGTGACTTCCAAGTGGATCTATAATATCAAGCATGTTGCAGTTGGCAGCATAGAAAAATATAAAGCAAGGTTTGTAGCTCATGGATTCTCCCAGAAAGAAGGAATTGATTATGAAGAGACTTTTGCTCCTGTGGATAGATACACTTCCATTAGATCAGTACTTGCTCTGGCTGCAGTAATGAAATGGAAGGTACACCAGATGTATGTCAAGACTGCTTTCTTGAATGGTGTAGTTGAAGAGGAAGTGTATGTGGAGCAGCCACTCGGGTTTGAGACACATGACCAAGAGTCACATGTGTGCAAACTGAATAAAGCCCTGTATGGTTTGAAATAGGCACCTAGGACCTGGTATGGCAGCATAGATGGATTCCTATCGAGTTTGGGATTTACCAAGAGTAAAGCGGATTCCAACCTTTATTACAAGGTTGAGGAAGGCAATCCAGTGATACTACTATTGTATGTGGATGACCTGTTTGTAACAAGTGAGGATAGATTGATTGCCGACACGAAGAGGAAGCTTGCTGCCAAGTTCGAGATGAAGGACTTGGGTATGATGCACTACTTTCTTGTTATGGAGGTGTGGCAGAGTGCAGATGGAATCTTCCTTTGATAAGGGAAGTATGCAGTAGAGATCCTAAAGAGGTTCGAGATGATAGATTGCAAGGCCATGGAAACACCTATGGCATCGAACCTGAAGCTTCTGTGTGATGCTTCATCTGAGCCGGTTGATACTACGATGTATCATCAGATGATTAGGTCCTTGATGTACTTGACGAATACGAGACCAGATATCTGCTCTGCGGTGAACACCTTGAGCCAGTACTCGACAGATCCGAGACGCTTTCACCTGATAGATGCAAAGTATATTCTGAGGTACCTGAAGGGTATAGTTGACTATGGGCTCAAGTATGAGGTGAATCAAAAGTTTAACCTGGAGGGTTATGTTGATTTGGATTGGGCAGGCAGTGACATTGATCGAAAGAGCACTTTGGGGTGCTGCTTCAGTATGGGATCCGGTATGATCTCTTGGTTTAGCAGGAAGCAGTCCTATGTGGCACTGAGTACAACTGAAGCAGAGTATGTCATAGCTTGTTCGGTCAGTTGTGAGGTAGTATGGCTTAGGAAGCTACTGTTTGATTTGTTTGATCTCTAGTTGAGTGCTACTTGTATATTTTGCGACAACCAGAGTTGTGTGAAGTTGTTGGAGAACCCAGTGTTCCATGACAAGTCGAAGCACATTGAGATCAAGTATCACTATATCAGGGATATGGTGTAGAGAGGAGCAGTGAAGCTCCTGTATGTTGTGATGGACGAGCAGATAGCCGATGTGTTGACCGAGCCACTGGCCAGAGTGAAGTTTGAATGCTTTAGAGGGAGACTTGGTGTACTTCAAATCGAGATACCTTCCAAGGGGAAGTGATGAGTTCAGAGACAGAGATGCACACAGGGCCATTCTCACATGGTTAGAGGAAAGTCCTTCCATGTTGAGATGTAAGGGCTGGGCCATTTTCACATGGTTAGAGGAAAGTCCTTCCATGGTGAAATGTAAGGGCTAGGCGGAGCCATTCTCACATAGTTAGAGGAAAGTCCTTCTATGGTGAGATGTAAGGGATGGGCCATTCTTGCATGGTCAAAGGAAAGTCCTTCCATGGCGAGATGTAAGTGCTGGGCGTGGATTTTCCGACATGGTCAGAGGAAAGTCCTTCCATGGTCGTGATGTAATTGCCGAGCTTTTTCGACATGGTCAGAGGAAAGTCCTTCCATGGTCGTGATGTAATTGCTGTAGCCATTCCGACATGGTCAGAGGAAATTCCTTCCATGGTTGTTGATGTAAGTGTTGTGAGCCTTTCCCAGATGGTCAGAGGAAAGTACTTCCATGTTGGTGAGTGTAAGTGCTGAGCCATTCCCAGATGGTTAGAGGAAAGTCCTTCCATGCTGGTGAATGTAAGTGCTGTGTGTGTGCATCTGGGTTGTGCTCCATGGATGATGACGATGATCTGAAGACGATGATGTGACAGTATGGTACACAGGTTTTGCAGAGGCAAATGATCAGTCCTGAGATTCTCTTATAGGTTTTATAGAGGCAGTGTAATCAGTCCTGAGAGATCTTGCAGGTTTTGCAGAGGCAGTATAATTAGTCTTGAGGTGTACCTACTTGATGGCTTGCTCGTAGAGATGTTGATGATGTTCATCCAGCATGAAAAAGGGTTGGATCTGTAGATAATAAAGACCTTCAGGTGGCGGGCCTACATCCAGTATGAAAAAGGACTGGCTCTGTAGAACTTCCTATGATGAGTAGATTGGATATTGATTGAGATAGCAGTAGCAGTGATTATGACGATGATGATGATTCGATGACGATGATCCAGTGACGATGATCCAGAGAAGAAGACTTGTGCTAGCAGATCTGTAATACCTTCCTAGTTAAGAGGGAGTGTTGATGTATATGTAACTTCGGAATGCATTTCACCTATGTATATTGTAATCCTATAGAGATGGTATTATTCCTCTATACGAAAGTGTCATCATTTGTATTGACAAGTGTCGCAAGTGTCGTAACTTGTTGTGATGGGTTATTAGACCATCGAGTGTGGGGTCAGCTCGAATTAATGTAACCATGGGTTATTAGACTGAGTTAGACAATTTGGCCCTGTTAGTTTATTGGGCAGGACAGGACAAGTATAAATAGAGATCAGGAGATCTCTATTTGATCATCCCATTACTCACTCTTACATCACTCGAAAAGTGGTGCACTAGTTGAGGAGGAGGACTAGCTACTAGGAGAAGACTATCTCTTGTACTTTGGTTGTATCATTGCTCTTTCTATCTCTGAGGAAGTTGTGGGTTTTTTCACCTTTATGGTTTTCCCTAGTGAAACTCTGTATGTCCATTGTCTTATGTGATTACTTGATATGCTTGATACATGCTTGATATGATTGATATGCTGTACATGTTATTCTCTCAGTAAAGATCCTAGAGTATGTTGAATTAATGCTCAAAATCTAACACAAGTGACCCATCAAATCTACTCCAATGACACAGGTAAGGATCCCATGTCCTATAATGCTGTTCCAAAAGGATGTGATATGCATCAAAATATTGAGCCATGTATTATTTCATCCAAGAAGTGAATGAAGAATCTCCACTAAAATCTGAACCAAATAATGAGCAGAAAAAACAAGGAGACTTCAAAGGACTCAAAGAAGTCTCACCCATACATTCATGAATGTGAGAATAATAAAGATATATCAAAGTATGTGGCTGCCAACAAAAATTTTCTCCAATAATAAATTTATTCACCCAAGTGTTGGATGAAGTTCCTCCAACATAAAATGAACCAAGTGTTGAGCAAGAAAAACCATGAGTCTTCAAGTGACTCAAATGCATATCATAGGTGCATCCATGTAGATGTGCATCATCATAAAGTAATAAAGGATGTTGCTGCAAATGTGAATAAGAATGTGCTCCAACCATGTCATCATAAAAAGTAAATCTAGGAGTTCCATACTCCTCATGTGGCACCATAAAAAATAATCCTTTCACCCATACTTCCTTGAAACTAATGCTGCAAAACATGGAATTGTAGGATGTAGGAGAATGAACTAACTCACCCAATTGATAAAAAAATGCAGAATTTTCATCATGGGAAGGATCCATATGGGTAGTATCATGCATATCCTTCAAAAGTGTTAAACCTTTGTCATAGATTGGTTCCAATGTAGAAGAATCATGCTCTTGTCTAAAAATTGCATAACCTTCATCAAGAGACAATTCAAGTTCCTCTTCAACCACATCAAATGTTTGGATCTCTTCAATTTCATCTTCAAACACATTAAGCACATTCAAATTCCCACATTTCTCATGATCCACAATGTCATGAGAATCCTCCAAACAATCTACCATTTGACAATCTGAAACATAGGAGGAAAAAAAAATATCTTGCAACTTTTCAAGAAGTTGCTCATTTTGAATTGTGAGATTATGAATATCCTCATTATTCTTCAAGTATGCATCATGTAACAATTCATTAAGCTCAAACAAATGGTTTCTATCAAAAATCAAAGACATGAGATTACCTTTGATGTGGCACATTGCTCTTTGAATCTTCTCCATGTCTTCAAGGAATGATGTTTCCTCCAATGAAGTAGCTCTCCAACAAGAATTTGACACCAATGCTTGAGTGTCATAGAGAATGCTAAGGGACTCTTGGATCTTCTTTTCATTCATCTTTAAGGATCCTTCAAGAAAATGAGGTTCTTGCAAATGAAAATCCTCACATTCTTCATTTTTGCTTGGACCAACTTCATGAAGCTCAAGTGGTGATGAGGAAGTTGATCTTGGTTCTTCTTCAATTGATACAAGGTCTTCATTATCATGCTTAATGGAACTTGGGCTTGCAGCAACACTTTAAAAAGTGATCTCTATGTCACCAACATAGAGGTGTGATCACCCATCAGTAGGTACTCCTTCATAGTTTAAGCATCCATAAGTAGATGCTCTTTGGTTCATGTCTAAGCTAGAAGGTGCCTCGAAATGATCTTCCATATTTTCAATAGAATCTTCTTTATGCTCTTGTGATGTCTCTTACTTTTGCTCCTTCAATCAAGCTGATGCATTTTTCTCCTTGTTTTCCTTAGTATCAATATATTTGGAATCACTTTTTGAAGAATTGCCAAAAACTCTCCTCAAGTAGGACATACATGCCTTCGCGGAAGCTTCAAATATTTCATTGAGCTTTTCACTCACCCTCATTTCAGGCACACATATATGATACTCTCTCCAAGGTACTTTACAAGAAGGGCATAAACCTTTCTTTACTAACTCCAAATTTTCATTTTTGGGCCTATTTGCAAAAATATGTTCAGCATAGTACTCAAAATATATGGCATTTTGTGTATTTTTGCTCAAAGCAAGATATTCTTGATATTTTTGACATTGTTGGGGCAAGGTGTTATATGTTGCTCTCCATCTTTGGAAATCATTCATAGAATTATCCTTGGTTGGTGTGACACACTCAGATTCATCAGATTTAAATTCATAAGAATAATTTTCATTTCTCTTGAAATGGTAAGAAGTGTTGCATGATGGCACCTCTTCCTCGTACCATTCACATTCTGCTTCATATTGCTCATAAGCATCTGCATATTCCTCATAAGAATTGTACTAATAGGATTCATCATAATAGTAATACATGGATGCCAATTATTCTTGAATGTATGTACCTAATACACAGGTGCAAGGACCATGCTCTGATACCACTGTAATGTCCCTTGTTAGGAATTATATTAAAATGACAAATTTTCACTTGTTTTCCTAGTTCGCCCTTTGACTAGTTTTGAGCTCTAGGTCCCCAAATTGCTCCGATTGCTTCCAAATATTATGAGAAGGTATATGGATGATGATAGAACATAAATATGTGTTTCAGGGATGATTTTGGACCTTTAAAATACTTTTGCAAATCCTTTTTCAATTCTGCCAATGTAGGGAACTTTACTAGTAATTTCCCTTTGATTAGTATTGGTCTCTAGGTCTCAAATTGGCTCCAAATGCCTTCAAATATTCAAGGAAGGTGTATGAATGATATTAGGAATTGAATATGATTTTTAGGGATGATATATGGCCACCAAAAGACCTCTTCTAACTCTCTTAATATTCTGGACCAAGTATGCAATTTTACTAGTAATTTGGAGTTAAAATCCCCCCTGGGGTAAGTACTGAAAATGGCTTCCCAAATGCCTCCAAAACCACTCAAATTTATGAATATAGGTAGGGTATGTATCAAGGATGTTATTAAGGTCCCAAATGAACCATTTATTAGTTATTAATTCTATTCCAAACCTCTCCCAAAAAACAACAAAAATCACTAGTTTGACTCTTGGGGAAATGGCACCAAATCTTCTCCAAATGTAAATAAACTGAGTAAAATGACTTCAAATGCTTGAGAAATGAACATAAAAATTGTATAATACATCAATAATATACCATTAATCAATAAACCATGAGTATCTTACTTATCCATTCGAATCCATCAACATTACATTGGTTCACAACAAGGTAGTGGGGAAATGGCACTGTTCTTTCGTTAAAAATGTGATTTATACATTTCTACTTGGAATTTCAACCTGAAAATTTATGGAGATGAAGAACAGAGTATTTAATTCATATTAAAAAATAAATGGGGCATTAGAAGCTCCCCCAAAGAGTACAATATCTCACCAAAAACGCCCTCCCTCAAGGATCAAGAATATGCCATCAAAACTGAAAATTGTTGAAGGAGTGAGCTGAAATAGAAGAAACCATGAGCTGACCTATAGATTACAACTAAAAATAAAGACTCCATTAAATCTCCAAATGAAAGGTCTGAATGGCCTTTCCAATTATTAACTTGGATGGGAATCTTTCACCTTCGAAATTGGCTAAGGTAAGAAACTAGTCATCCGCTAGCTCTCCCTCTTCACAAATGCAATTGCAAATTCTACAAATGATCAAAATATGGTTTCATTATTTTTTATTGAAATTTATAAACTTCTAATTTCCTCCATGGGTCGAATTCCTTCCAAGAGAATCATGCCAACTCAAGTTGGGAAGAGATTCCAAAGAACGCCACTTGTACAACAATTCCTAGTCTCCCACTTCCACCAAATGACATGTGGAAGCATCTTAGCTGCCCTAACTCCCTTGAGCACCCTATTGGAGTCTATGTTTAGCATTGACATGTCATATGTCAGCCTTCAAGTTTTATTTGTGTCATAGGTGTCATATCATCTTCATCATTGTTGTCATAGAGCTAGGGAATCTAGCCCAAGTGTCTCACTAGCTCCAAATTGCCTCTTCCTTTTCCATGGGAGTTAATCTTCCTGTAAATTTAGACCTTGGATGAGTCATGCAATGAATAATACTTTTTGAACTCCCCCAAGTATGTTACCATTCACCTTGAATTCGAATTGGTGAGAGAAAGATGCCAAGTGTAGTGGGGAAATCTAGCCATATGTGGGTCCCCCTTCCTCCATGTGTCTTCATGATCAAATGCCACTTTGATTTTCACTTGTATATATTTATTTAGCTCCTTTATTAAATATTTATGCCATTCTAATGTTCAAACATCATTTATTATTCCCCTTATTCCAAATCCCAAAGCTTCCACCCCAAACCTAGGAAACTAGTAATTTTCCTCCTTGGCAATTATTTGACCCTTAGCATCAATTTGACACTCTAATGAATATGTCCAATGTGCTTAGGTCATTGTGACCCAATGCCAATTTGGGACATGAAATCTGGGTTCCCATAGGACCCCTTCATCATCATCAAGAAAGTAAAGAGTTAGCACTTATAATGAAATTAGTATCAAGTATAATGAAATCAGTATCAAGTAAATCCATAAAGTCTAGACATCCAAATAAGTAACCATAAATAATCTAGGGTGCAAGAATGAGGCAAAAACATCCAACAGTATCTTAAATAGGCATAAAAATATACACATACTCTGAAGATAAACATAAACAAGAAATTGACGTAACATGTTCGTAATTGATGAAGAAGTGTTATCATTAATAGGTTGTCTAGTTAAATAGATTATCATTTATTTTACTTCTGCATAGAAATTGTAGCACTTAATGCTAGTTAGAAGAATTTAAAATTTTTATGAATTTTTGGGATGTTACATCAGGTATCAGAGCGCGAGTTCAAACTCTAGGCTTGAAATAGGTTCACACGCGCAAAACAGAAAATGAAAACATAAAATTTAGTTACTAACTTTTATTTAAATTTGTTTATGTACAGAACAACTTGACATTTAATTTGCAGGTATGGACATACCGGAAGAAACAACAGAGGACAGATCTCCTCATAATGAACGTAATAATAACGAACATGAAAATATTAATGAAGAAATCTACGTAGAATTGAATGATCAATCATATGAATTATTACGTACTGTTAAGGACTTAAAAACTAAAATAAGAAATTTTAAAGAAGAAAACGAACGAATTTTAAGAGCACAGGAAGAATTGAACCAGATTTTACTGGAACAACATCATCATGATGAAAACGATAAGAGAATATAAGTAAAATATGAATTTGGAACAATGTCCTACAAACATAGAGATAATAAAATGAAATACTATAATACTGAAAGTAACTCTTCTTCTTCTGAATTTGAGGATAAAACTTATCGCAGAAAATATAATTATGATCAAGATAGCAGTGATAGTGACTGCGGTCCTAAGAAAAAACGTAAACATTATGAACAAATTTCAGGGGAATTTAAAAAGATAAAACCCCAACTTTTAATGGAGAAAATGAAAAGGGAGATACAGCTGAAGCATGGCTGTTCGGTATGTAGAAGTATTTTCAGATTTATGATTACTCATTTGAGTTAAAAGCTAAAATGACCATATACAATCTGACCAGAAGGGAAGACATTTGGTGGCAGGATATTAAAAGAGTTAAAAGCATTATATAAAAGAATATAAAATGGAGTACATTTAAGAAACTGTTTAAAAGAAAGTTTTTATCTGAACAATATTACGAAGATAAGTCAAAATAATTTTATGATTTAAAGTTGGGTTCTATGACTATGAAGGAGTTAAGTAGCAAATTTCTCATCCTGTTAAGGTATGTACCTTACCTAGCTGAAGAGAAACCTAATATACAAAGGTTTCTGAGCTGCTAACCCTTTAACATAAAAGATAGAATTGAATACGATAATCCTTCAACTCTTGAAGAAGCCATGAGAAAGGCTAATTTCTATTTTGAACAGAATAAGAAAAGAGAAGGTGTATTGAGTTGGAGAAATAATAAACCAAGTAATTATGAACATAAGAAGAAAATTTTTAATTTCAATAATTATGGGAATAATAAAAATTTCAATAACTGAAATTTTCAGCATAACAATAATTACAGAGGTAATGCACCGCAGAATTTCACAGATGCAAGGAATGTGCCTAGTAATAATAATAATAATACTAGGAATGTTGAACACAGACCTCCTTTAAAGTGTTATGATTGCAATGGACCACATACTAGAGCAAATTGCCCACTCAAAAGAAGGATAGTTAGCAACATTCACACCTTACAAGCGAAACCAACAGTTGGTGATGTAGCAAGAGAAATTCCCAGGATTAATGCAGCGCTGGAAAATTGACAAGTAGACCATCAAACTTCTATGGTCGAGATCGAAGGCATGATACAAAACAAATCTATTTTCATTTTAAAAGATTCAGGTGAAAGTTTCAATTACATATCACTTGATTTAGTGAAAAGTTGCAAGTTAAAGGTAGAAAAAATTGATAAATCGTGGTTGGTTCAGCTAGCAACAGGCACCAAAAGAAAAGTTGTAAAGTTTGTTAAAAGTTGTGATTTACTTATGAGTTAGTTGAAAACGCAAGTTAAATTGAATGTTTTGCCATTAGGGTCATATGATGTATTAGTTGGCATGGACCGGCTTGAACAGCATAGAGTAACACTTAACTGTTATGAAAAGTCTTTTACTTGTTTGAATAATGAAGGAAACACTGAAACAGTAAAAGAAATCCCTAGGAAAACATCCGTTAGACAAATTTCTGCTTTACAAGTAAAGAAAGTTGTAAGAAAGGGTTTCAAAATGTTTGCTGTAAATGTGATTAATGACAAATATTCATCTAAAGAAGATAAAATAAAATTGGAAAACATACCTATTCTTAAGGACTTTTCTTACGTATTCCCAGAAGAAATTCCAGGACTACCTCCGGAAAGGGAATTAGATTTCACCATTGAGTTAGTACTGGGTGTGGTACCAAACTCAAAGGCTCCTTACAGAATGAATATTCTGGAATTAAATGAACTAAAATCTCAGTTAAAAGAATTAATTGATAAGAACTACATAAGGCCAAGTGTGTCTCCTTGGGGAGCACCGGTTATCTTTGTTAAAAAGAAAGACGGTACCTTGCGATTGTGCATAGATTACTGTCAACTTAATAAAATGACTATTAAAAATCAATATCCCTTGCCCCACATTGCCGATCTATTTGATCAGGTACGCGAAGCAGAGATATTCACTAAGATCGACTTGAAGTTTGGATACCATCAAGTTAGAATAAAGGATGAAAACATTTTTAAAACTACTTTCAGAACCCGTTATGGGCACTACGAGTTCATAGTTATGCCTTTTGGGCTAACTAACGCACCGATAGTCTTCATGTGTTTAATGAATAATGTTTTGCATAAGTACCTAGATAAGTTTGTAATTGTATTTATTGATGATATTTTAATTTATTCTAAGACTAAAGAGGAACACGACGAACACTTAAGAATAATTTTGCAAGTTTTAAGAGAACATCAACTTTATGCTAAGTTCAGTAAATGTAAATTTTATAAAGATAAAATACAGTACTTAGGTCACATAATATCTAAAGACGGAATTTCTGTCGACTGAGATAAAATAAGAGCAATTAACGAGTGGCCTGTCCCTGAAGACGTAATTGACGTACGGTCATTTATGGGGATAATAGGTTACTACAGAAAATTTATTGAAGGATTCTCCAGAATTGCGAATCCCATAACTTCTTTGCAGAAGAAGAGGAAAAAATTCGTATGGGATCAAAAATGCGAAGAACGTTTTAAGAAGTTAAAAGAATTATTAACAACAACACCTATATTAAAAATTGCTGATCCCAATAAGGACTTCATTGTATGCACTGATGCATGCAATGATGGACTTGGTGGGGTCTTAAATCAAGAATGTCATGTCATTGTATATGAGTCCAGGAAATTAAAAATCCATGAAAAGAACTACGCAACTTATGATCTAGAGCTGGAAGCCATGATACATGCATTAAAAATGTGGTGCCATCACTTGATTGGAAGAAAGTTTTCACTAATGATAGATAATAAAGGCTTAAAATACTTGTTGGATCAAATAAATTTTAATGCAAGGAAAGCTAGGTGGCTAGATTTCCTTAGCGAATACGATTTCGAGATTCAACACATTAAGGGTAAAGAAAACAAAGTTGCTGATGCCTTGAGCAGAAACGCCAAATTAAATTTTGTGGCAGCAATCAACACATTTAAAACAGATTTGGAAAACCAGATCGAGGAAGGAATTAAGCAAGATGAAAATTATCAGAAATTACATGATAAAGTTGCTGAAAATTTATCTGAAAATCTAATAACAGATTACAACATTAATGAAAAGGGTTTAATGACTTATAAAAACAGAATTTATGTACCTAATGTGTCAAAAGTTAAACTGCTGATTTTGGATGAAGTTCATAAAAGTCCTTATTCGGGACACCCTGGTTATCAGAAAATGATAACTATGCTAAGAAATGATTACTTTTGGCCCAACATGAAGAATGAGGTGGCTGAATACATATCTAGGTGTTTTGAATGTTAGACAATTAAAGCTGAGCATCAACACCTAGCTGGCCTATTGCAACCATTGCCAATTCCGGAATGGAAGTGGAAAATTATAAGTATTGATTTTATAATTGGTTTTCCTAAGAATAAAAAATAGAATGACTCAATAATGGTGGTTGTGGATAAACTCAGTAAATATGCTTATTCTATTTCGGTTAAGACTACTTTTAAAGATGCTAATATTGTTGATGTGTTTATGAAGCAAATCTTTCGCTTACATGGGATTCCAAAGGTAATTATTTATGATCGAGATTCCAAGTTTACTGAAAATTTCTGGACAACATTGTTTAAAGGTCTAAATACTAAATTGAATTTCAATACTTCTTTCCATCCACAAACTGACAGGCAAACTGAAAGAGTAAATCAGATTTTAGAAGACATGTTAAGAATGTATGTTAAAGATCAACCAACTAAATGGGAAGAGTATTTACATTTAGCTGAATTTGCTTACAATAACCATTATCAAGCTTCTTCTAGATTTAGTCCTTTTGAAATTTTATATGAAAGAAAGTGTAGTACTCCTATTTCTTGGGATAATCCTGTTGACATATTAATGCTAGGGCCAGATTTGTTAAGAGAGATGGAACTAATCGTGAAATAGGTACAATGCAATTTAAAAATTGCACAAGATAGACAAAAAATTTATGCAGATCTGAAACGAACTGAAAGAGAATTTCAGGTTGGAGATCATGTCTTTGTAAAGGTAAAACCCAAGAAAAGATCTTTTAAGCTTGGGAGTTGTGCTAAACTAGAACCAAGGTACTGTGGCCATTGAAAGTCCTATCAATGGTTGGACCAGTTGCATATCAGTTGGCTCTACCATCTAACTTAAGAATACATAATGTTTTTCACATTTATGTTTTAAAGAAGTATGTGCATGATGCTACTCATGTGCTGAATTGGATGACATACAGGTGGAGCCCGAAGGAGATTTTCAGGTGGAATCGGACTTTATCCTCGACAGGAGGGAAATTATGCTCCAGAATCGTACTACAGGGCAGGTAAAGGTGCAATGGAAGCACCTTAGTCCCGATGAAGCTACCTGGGAATTGTAAAGTAATCTGCGGGCAACATATCCAATTTTGTTCCAGGGAGGCTTTGAGGAAGAATAAGCAACATCGAGGACGATGTTGAGCTTAAGTGGGGGTGTTTGTAACATACCCATTACTTGAAACATTTTATGTTGGGAAAAACATTGTCTTAACTTTTATTGTAAAGTTTTATATTTTGGCCAAGTGGCCAAGGATGACTGTAATTGCACAATATTATTATTTAATAAGATAAAATAGGAGACACTCACCCAAAGAGATTGTTGAAAGAGTGTTTATTGACCCACTAGGTGGAATGGAATCTGGGGTAGAAGGAAATGGACAAGTGGCTGGATCAGGAACTCAGTAACTAGCTGTTGTTATGGGACAACTCCCTTGAATTGTGGTCAAAGTTCCTTGAAATATGGAACTAGAGCTTGAGGCTCATTTATTTGGAATCTGACCACTAAAAGATCTAGGCATCTTTTCAAGCCATCAAATTTGAGCATAGGCTCACACTTTTTTTGACGAGAAAATTTAACTTGTGGTTTTGTTGTATGCACACAAGAGATTCGATGAGGGGAAGCTATGTTTTGAGTTGGATTGTAAGTCTGTTTCACTTCTGCTGAGTGCAGAGGTTTATTTTGAGGTGTATACAAGTCTCCATTGATTGCTGGAAGTACAACCTGAGTGCCTTGCTTCTACACAGAGTCTTGTACCTAGTGGTTAAGTAAACAGGCTCGAGGGTCAACAGGAGCAAGTGATATTGGCTGCTTCTTCTGGAGAAGGTTGGGAGGAACAAACCTCTTTGGGTGTTTGTCCACCCTATCGATTTATCAGGTTCTACTTGCTATTTTATTTTTTCTAATGGTTATAACTTATTGCTTTTATAACTATTGATTTTATGATTATTAGATGAATGTTGTTAGTTATCGTCATTCAGATTTAAATGACTGATTTTATGAACTGTATATTATTTCTGTAAATAGTTGAAGAAATTTTATGATAATGATAGATTAAAATGCTTCCCTGCATTTTTCCACATACTGTCTTTGTGCCGTACTCTAGTGCAGGGAAGAGTGTTTAAAAATAGATCTGAATATTGATGTACTGTAAATAGATTCGAATCAAAGATTGTATGTATGCACATAGATTAATAGTATAACTATTTAAATTTTCTTTTCATTTCAATAAGCTTCTATAGTACAATATTTCTGTTTAATAGTATCTACTCTATAACCAGTATGAATAGGACAGAGTTCTGTAATGTTTCATAGATAGTTTCATTCATAACAGTAAACCTATATTCATTATAAAAATATTGTTTTAGGGTCTTGAGACTAAAAACAATGCTTTCATGTTTTTATAAATCATCATAAAGAAACATAGAGAATTAATGAAAAGGAACAACTCATTTATTAATTATCAATACAATTTATTTCAGCATCGAACTATACTTAAAAAACTATTACAGAGAGCATTCTCTTAAGTTTAAACAATAATTACACAAAACCCTAATAAGGTTGAAACATATAGCATAGATTGTTATAAACCAAATATGAATTCAAATTACTGCAAAGTAGATCGAAACCAAACATATATATGATACAGTAATAATAATATTATTGCATACAAATTTTATTCAATTTATCATTTGAAAACTAAACCCTAAATATTACAAATTGAATAAGTAACTATTTTATCTGACGAATGACCAGGATTCGAACCCTGCCATTAGCTATCAACACAATTACTAAGATTAACTTCCCATTCGTTGACAAAACAAAAGAGACATGCGAGACCAGGTCTCAGCACCTGAGGAAGTTCAACTACACAGTCTAGGTTTCATAACAAATCAAATTAAATTTTCACATAACGAGTTTAGGGTTTGAACCCACAACCGAAAACTCAAAACTTATGCATATAGTTTTGGTAGGATTACGACTCGGCCATTACGGCTCTTGGTCTTTAAAACAAAACTCAAAAATATTATAAAAATTTAGATTACAGGATAGAGTTAAGGGTTTGACCCTCATAAACTACAAATATTTATAAACCGAACCAGGCCTTCATTACCACGAAGTCCTTCAACAATTTCATTTAAAAAAAAAATCAAAAATACGATCGTAAACACAGTGATGTTTCTCCTAAGATGGAGAATGTAATACATTGGAATATTTCCAGACTTCAATATTATTTTCAGAGGTCCTTTTACAGAATGCGTTGGTAAAACAACTAAGAAAACAAGTCGAGGGTTTTTACGCCTCCCTGTATCAAACTTTTCCTCGTGGCTTTAAATATTTACAACCATTGTAATGACTAGCTTTCAAAAAAATGAAACAGAAGCCTTGGATAACCAACACAAATCGACATTATGCCAAGAATTCATCCTGAAGTACTATGGATGTCCACGAGGATGTCATTGAGGCTTACCAGGCTTCACAAGCTCTCATCCTGGAATTTCTAAACTGTAAATCCAACATCGAGGAGTCACCTTCCATTACAACATACAGTGTGGTTAAAATTTGGAAAACGAAGCTAAAAAACTTAAATACCTACAGTTGTAACATTATCAACCTTCGTGGAATAATAACAAAATAACTATGACTTACTTGTCAAATAAAACCTTGCTTCTGGACCGAACACACTTGCAACCGGTGAGAACTAGAGCCACACAAACCACTAACAAACGCAACAAGCCTTAGCTCAGGTTTGGATCGTATCTTAACACATACTGGTGACAATTTACAACTATAGGTCGCAGTATCGAACCCTGGAGAGGTGCCTTCAAAACCCTGCAACAAACCATAAGAATCCGCAGGCCTGTCGGCCTCTCCAAAACCCCACTCACTGCAAAATGAATTCCCAAGATTATGCCTTCGTCAAAGTAATTCCAAAGGCAGTTAGGGTATCACCATTACCAAGAAACACCACGTGAAGACTGCCACGGTGGATGCCAACAGGCATTCCACCAAACACGCTTTTATTGCACTTTAATGACCTTAGTTATTGTGTTACGTAGTGCCTGCCATTACATCAACAACAAGGTTAGTATTTCGACTTTCAATATGGTTAGAACTTACAACTATAGTATAGTGTGATTACGAAACATGTCTAAAGTCAACAACCTTGGCATAATATCCAACCTTTTCATATTAAGCCAATAACATATGAAGTGTTACATAGAACTCCTTTAATCGAAACCTTGCAATTAATGTAAAACCATAGAGCGCATAACCAAGCTATTACATAGTTATTAATATAGTGCGCCTAGGGTTATACCATCCAATCTATAAGTTAATTGTATATAGTGTAGCTTGCAACTATAGGTATTTCAAGGTTTGCCATAATAAAACTGACACGTAGGGTTTATGCATATAGTGCACAAGATCAAAAGATAGGCTAAGATTTATACTTCAAGCATTAGCATATAAGCTTAGGTTTTGACCATTTGTTTTACGTACATAGATACATGGTGCAATCCCTAAGTGTAAAATTAATGATACATAACCTTGAAACATAGAGCTTTATACTTTCCTCGATCACTTAATATAGGACAAGTGTATTAGTAATGAATACAAATTCTGAGATTCGAATATAACTGGAATTATATAAACAATATTATACAGAATATAACTGAAGATCAGACTAGAATAGATCTCACCCTGGAACACTTCATGATTTCTCTATTTCTCTTTATATACATTGAAGGCTAACTGAAGTTTAAACAAGATCTCTTTTTACACTTCGAAAGAAGTATCACTCTTACCTGCGATCTGCGACATAAGTTCAAATGCTTTAGCTAAAATAGCTAAGTAAGCTTCGGGGTTCCCATAGGACCCCTTCATCATCATCAAGAAAGTAAACAGTTAGCACTTATAATGAAATCAATATCAAGTAAATCCATAAAGTCTAGACATCCAAATAAGTAACCATAAATAATCTAGGATGCAAGAATGAGGCAAAAAAATCCAACAGTATCTTAAATAATCATAAACACATACACGTACTCTGAAGATAAACATAAAGAAGAAATCGACCTAACATGTTCGTAATTGATGAAGAAGTGTTATCATTAATAGGTCGCCTAGTTAAATACATTATCATTTATTTTACTTCCGCATAGCAATTGTAACACTTAATGCTACTTAGAAAAAATTTAAATTTTTATGAATTTTTGGGATGTTACAACTAGGGGTTAACGAAAGAGGTGGCCCTCCGCCAAAAATCGGAAAATATGGAGGGATGTGACCACTCCCAAACTGATGAGCAGTGTAAGGGGGCATAGTGCTCCCAATCCCAATGCTATATCTAGCATGACTACTAGACATGGTGGAAGTAACAGTCGACATAAAACCGAGCATATCCAATGAAAAAGTGGTTGAGGTCATAGAGACGGATGTAGAACCAAAACCTGGCATACCCAAGGATGAACTATACAAATAACCTGATGACCATGTTTCATCAAATGGGTTCGTAATCGTGGGCTGGGAGGTCCCAAACCCATGACGAGTGGTGTGTAATGAACCTCCCTCCCACTCAGTCCTCGAAGAGTATATGTGAGGAGGGGAAGTTCGATTTGGACTAGCGGATGGAGTTGAGGGGAATCCTAATGTGTCATATGCATAACTCATAATAGGATCTCTCTGAAGCTCATGAGATGTGAATAAAGGACTAGCGGTAGTCCTCCGACATCTCTTGCGAAGAGACAATGACAGATCGCTAGTTGGTAAACCAACAAAGCGACGAGATCGGAGGAGAGGCAGATATCGATCCATGATAACTTCAAAAGGTAAACAAATAAACATCTCCTAATGGCCTACTAGATCGTCACAGAGCACACACTTAAAATAAACTACAGCCAAATGCACACAACAAGGGGACTGGCTCAAGGGACCTCCCGACACTACCATCAGTATGTCTCGCTTAGGAGATGTTTGAGACTCCTAAACTATAACTAGAGGTAACATAATCAGTTATAAGGGCCCTCAGTATTCATTGTGTGAACACAACTATGTTGTCCAACCCCTATCTGACTCGGGACACTCACAGAATAACCGCTGCAAGTACCCTATGTGATACCTAGGTAAACCAACTATGGCCATCACGTATAACCAATGCTCAGACGAACATTCGCAGGTGGGATCCGTCGTATGGGCAGGGTAGCTAAGACTGAAATTCAAGAGGGTCAAACCCCCCAAGAATCCCCAGATATGAACAAATCCTGAAAATATCTCCCACGTTCAACAATTATTGGAGGGTTATCTCCGCAACCTACCTCCCGTGATCTCGTTCTTAACTTTGGTTTGAGTAGAGCGTCCTGAGAAAATCGATGTATACCATGGGTTTTACCACTCCCTGGTCAGACACATACTATTTGTTTAATAGTATTGGATTGTTAACTCACAGTGATCTATTCCAAGACTCTAAACCTATACTAGTTGGTGCACCCCAGAAAAGCAAATGTTCTAATCAATTATTTATTAAGCGTTAATTTTAATGGCTGTGATTACTCAAAGGATATGGTCGTGAAACTTGTAATAATATGCAAGGATCTGATAGCTGTAGCAAATCACAATCAAACTCACAAATATGTTGCAAAGAAGAAGAGAAGGAGACACTCAATGATCATTCATAAACATAGTAGAATAGAACATAATCTCAGTATTATACAATGAATAAGAATGTAAGTGAATGAGTAGAATAGAGCAACAAGGTGCATAATATAGGATTCGAATAGGCCAAGTAGGGCATTCGAATTCCTAACTCAGAGTGTGGTTTGGATGATAATGGAGTCATCATCTAGTCAATGTATCAGTCATCAATGGTAATAGTTAGTCAATTGAGTCTAACTGAGTGAGGTAGGCACTAACTAAATGAAGGAGGCTCAGTGGAGGGCGCATGAGGAGATAACTGGAGTCATAATGGGCAGACTAGTCTCACTGGAGGTCCATCGGAGTGAAAAAGTCATTGGGGGAGTCAATCTAGCCTCAAATCAAGGAAGAACTGAGAGATAACTGACTGGTAGGTGAGAAAGGCACCTAACTGGCTATGGTAGGTAAGAAAGGCGCACTAGCCATGCATAAGATTGGAGAAGGGTGCCTTTGGTAGTTGGGAGGCCCCTTGGGGGTTGTAGACAGGCTATAGAGAGATAGAACCAAACTCTAGGAGCTGGGAGGTCCACCATGATGATGACTGGATGCATGCATCATGCAGTTTTGCATGTAGGTAAAGAAGAGCTAGAAGCAAGCTCCAGGTACTGGGGAGACCACCATGATGTTGACTGGATGCATGCAATTGCATGCAACATGCAAACTACAAAATGATGGGGAGAATATTCCAACACCCCCCCGCAAGCTATACTATGAGGAAATAACTAAAGAATAAGGCCTTGGTGACTAAGACCAAAGGTCACCCTGAAAAAAAACAAGATAGGGCCCTGGTTACTGAGACCAAAGGTCACCCCGTACAATCAATCTAAAATAAACTAAGTGAGGAAAGAGGGAAAACCCAGTGGGAAGAAAGCCCTCCCTCAAAATAGACTGAAGGATGCTAAAGTAGCATATCATGACTTACCCCTGAAGGAGGCAAGTGTCCTTCTTTTTCGAAGAAGGATCGATCAATCTGCAATGGATCAGTAATGTGAGAAGGATGAAACCTTCCATGCTGAAAATATGATCTGATTCTTCTGTGATCATGTGAATCACCAACCAAATCACCGGCAGATCAGAGTGTAGTGGATGCCCATCGAGGAAGAGGAGGAATATTAGATAAGAGATCTTCAAGTTCTTGCGGATCTTGATCTCCCATTCGCTCATCTTTATCATCAGTTGCTATACCTTCAGGTTCTTGTGGATCTGGGTTTAGCATTCTCCCATCTTCATCTTCAAATTCTGAATCTGAAATATCATGTGAAGATGCATCTATAGTTGGCTCATCGTCATATCCAAACTCTGAATCTGAAAACTTATGTGATGATGCTTTTCTCTCTTGATCATCAATCAAAGGAGGAGGTATCTTCCTTTTGGGAAGAAGTGGATCATGCTGCAAAAACATAATGTGAAGATCATCACGAAGCATGTGATTCGAACCAACTGAGGTGGAATCAAAACCATGAATGTGTAGATAGTTCCTTGATATCTCCTTCGAATCAACATATATGAGATCATAACCAAAGAAACTATGACATGATGATAGTATATTTTCAACAAGATCACTGGTGAATGCCACAGTGGTGATGGCCCATGAACCAACATGTGCTAGATCTTCAGGTTCTTGTGGATCTGGATCTAGCATTCTCTCAAAACGATTTATATTCCTCTTGGGAAGAAATGAATCATGCTCCAAAAACATGTGCTTGAGTTCTCCAACAGTGGATACAAGAAAATCAAATCCAAGACTTAGAAGATGGTTTCTCATGATCTCCTTTGAACCAACAGGGGTGAAATCAAAACCATAATCACAAGAAGGTGCATGAGTCATGAACCCAAGTGAATGATAGAGTCTTCCATCGTTAGTGAAACTCTGAAAAAATGTGATAATGACCAAATAGGAAATCAAAGAAAGCATATGATGAGGAAGAGCGAATGCATTACCTTCCAAAACTATTTTTTTCTTCAGAAAACTCAGTAGGTCATCACTTTGCACATCAACAGGTGCATCAACTCCATGAAAGTGTATGTAGTTCTTTGATATCTCCTTTGAACCAGCAGGGGTGAGATAAGAACCAAATGAACCATATGAAGGTGATGCCTTGAACTTCAAATCAGATCCAATATTTTGGGAATGGTTTTTCATGAACTTCTTTGAACCAATAGTGGTGAGATCAAAACCAAAATCATAAGGATGTTTGGCCTTCTTAGAGTACGAATAGCTATCTGACTGGTGAGTAGGCCTTGTATCACTAGGAATTTTTGGCTTTCCTATATCATTTGCTCTCTCTACAATTGTAAGGGCTTAATCCAATTTGGGTATGATCATTCCCATTGAAATCAACTTCTCTTCCTCTTGGGTAAGAGATTGTGTGAAATCATCAAATGAGGGAAACTTCCTTCTTGGAATGGACAACCTAGCTGACTGGAAAGTAGAGACAAAAAATGAGAAATTTTCCCCCAACTTTGAGAGAATGGAAAGTATAAGCTGCTTATCTTCCTTCACTATCTCATATTTTTTCAACTATGATATCAAGCTTTTGAACTTGGTGAGAAAGGCATTGATAGAATCGAAGTTGCTAGGACTCAAACATATGAGCTCATTCTCCAATTTGTGTGCTTCCATATCATCTTTTGGCCCAAAAAGAGATTCGATCTTGTCCCACACCTCTTTCGGAGATTTAAGATCGATGACATGAAAGTGTAGATCATCAGGAATTGAGAGAATGATGAGACCAATTGCTTCATCAAGCCGATCCAAGTACTTGGACTTTTCAATTGCACTGAGAGGTTCTACCATCGTTCCATTGAGTATTTGGGTGAAGCCCTTGGATCTCATGAAGAGAGCCATCTTAGATTTCCACTCAACATAGTTGGAAGATGTAAGCTTTAGATCCATCTGAACAGAGAAAGTTGAATAGTTGAAGAAGATTCCGAACGAGTGAATAAACCTGCAAAACAATAAAAGATGTGCTGATAGAGAATGCTACAATTCGACTGAACACTACCCTAAGGACACTTGGCACATGGACTAAGTCCTTCACACTTGGCTAGAACTTAATGGATTTCTCCGATGAAATCAAGTAATAGCACCAGTATTTGCTGTGGAAACTCAGAGGCTTCTGGTGCACAAGTGAAATATAGTTGCTCAAAGAAATGATGCAACTGCTGCAATTCGAATAGCTGCTTCCTGCTCTGATACCATGTTATAATATGCAAGGATCTGACAGCTGTAGAAACTCACAATCAAACTCACAAATATGTTGCAAAGAAGAAGAGAAGGAGACACTCAATGATCAATCATAAACACAGTAGAATAGAACATAATCTCAGTATTATACAATGAATAAGAATGTAAGTGAATGAGTACAATAGAACAACAAGGTGCATAATATAGGATTTGAATAGACCAAGTAGGGCATTCAAATTCCTAACTCAGACTGTGGCTTGGATGATAGTGGAGTCATCATCTAGTCAATGTATCAGTCATCAATGGTAACGGTCAGTCAACTGAGTCTAACTGAGTGAGGTAGGCACTAACTGAATGAAGGAGGCTTAGTGGAGGGTGCATGAGGAGCTAACTGGAGTCATAATGGGTAGACTAGTCTCATTGGAGGTCCATTGGAGTGAAAAAGTCAGTGGGGGAGTCAATCTAGCCTCAAATAAAGGAAGAACTGAGAGATAACTGACTGGTAGGTGAGAAAGGCGCCTAAGTGGCTGTGGTAGGTGAGAAAGGTGCACTAGCCTTGCAAAATACTGGAGAAGGGAACCTTTGGTAGTTGGGAGGCCCCCTGGGGGCTGTAGACAGGTTGTGGAGAGCTAGAACCAAGCTCTAGGAGCTGGGAGGTCCACCATGATGATGACTGGATGCATGCAGCATGCAGTTTTGCATGCACGTAAAGAAGATCTAGAAGCAATATCTAGGTGCTGGGGAGACCACCATAATGATGACTGGATGCATGCAAGTGCATGCAGCATGCAAAATACAAAATGATGGGGAGAATATTCCAACAAAACTAATGATCTGAATAGACTCAATGATATGCACACCCAAAAAACACTAGACTCATCTATCCATAGAAAAAGTATGCCACTGTATGACAATCAAACCAACGTTTCGTTTTTCACAAATAAACATGCAATCTCTTTATGATTTCATGCACAAGCAAGCCCTAATGAAAGCACAAGCACTCTAATTCAAAATTCAGATACATAAAGCAATTTTTTTTTTGTATTTTCACTATAAATGAAATGAAAATGCAAACAATGTTTTTGTATTTTTCAATATAAATGAATGAAAAATGCAAGTAGAATCAAAACTTTTCAGAAAAGAATGCAGAGCATGCAAAGCAGACAACCCAATAAACCCCAACAAGCAAGACTTAGCTAAGCCAATGAGCTATAAAAAGAAAAAATGGTTGGAAACCAAATTCTCAAAAAACTACAGAAAGAGGAGTTTCTAGTCAGTAAAAGGGCATGGAATAGTTAGTATATAGGCCTAATAAGACTCAGGAACACCCAGAATTCACCCAACAACAACCAAATGTCACAAACAAGGTAATCCCGGATTTGCACACAACTGTTCACAGAACAGTAGCATATATACGTTGGCTATTGTACTAACAGTAGCAGGTACACAGGAGCTAACCAAGTCTGACTCACGTACAGGGAAGAGTAGGTGGACCAAAAATGAATCAAAAGACCAAGAAAAATCAATATTTTCTATGCATACCCTAACATCCTATCAATGACACAGAAACTTGACAGAACATAGACTCAAAATAAGGAAAAATGCCCAAAATCCCCAAAATGGAGGTTCCTCCCCAGCGGAGTCACAATTTATGTTACAGAGAAAAACTTCCTATGGCTTGGGGTAGACCACAACAGACAGATGACTACCAGAAATCAACTCAATTCCCAATGCATTCTATATAAATGTAAATGCTAAGAAGTGGAATAAAAGACCAACCTTCAACCAAACGTTTGATGTAGATCCTTGTTGAGCTTTCCAATCACCACACTTGAACCTGTGGCTTAGTCTCAACAATAAACACAAGCAAGTGCATATGATATGTGAAAGGTGTTAGCATAAACAATAGCATAGTCCATTATATATGTAAGCAAATGTACCCAAGGATAATAAACCCTTCGCAACATCAATTGGACGAAAAAATGAGTATTTCTATTAATATAAACAAGAAGTACCTGATACAACCTCTTTCCGGCAACTCATATGAACCAAGAACTAGGTCCCTCCACTTGTGTCTTCACCACTTCAATCCCCCATGCAATGGAAAACTCACAAGTAAAGGAATGAGTCCTTCACAAGATATGGAAGAGTTTGGTAGGTGAACATAAATGGTTCACAACAACTAGGATCAATGGATGTAGACTCAAGCTATGGAAAAAATACAATAGAATTTCGATGCTCTCCCTTTATCCTCCTTCCATGCACCATAAGAGCTCAATATATAACCCTCCAAAGGTAGGTGAAAGGTTGAATCGAGTCGTTTCGGGATACATGGAGGGCCAAAGGTCACAATGGCCGCTTTTTGGAGTAAAAAAATAGAGTTTTTACTATTATTTACCAATTAACTCGATGTACGCAGGCTATAGTGGTACAACCTGTGTATGCACGAGTTGCAGGCGTACAGGAACAAAAATAGGGAAACAAGGGTTCCTGGAGGACAAAAAGTGGTTTTGAGTCAATCAAATGAATAATGGAGGCCCAAGAGTATAAATGCTCACAAGGTGGCAAAATAGGCTGTAACAAGTCCCCAAAGTGGCAAGCAACGACATGGGAACTAGTATGACATAGTTTCCTATCTAGGGTGACCCATATTAAGGAAGGTCCTAACCATGGAAGAACAATGACAATGGAGGGTAAAATGGGGGTTAAAATCATAGTTCATGGTGAAAAAGGAGGTCCCAGGGCATAAAAAGTGATGAAGTATAAATGCAATGCAAAGACCTAATCGACATGTCATGAGAATCCAAACCTTCTATAGAATACCAATGTTGACACATTTGTGAAAAATCACGTTCTTGTACCTTTACCTAGTCAAAATAACTCAATTAGTCATTAAGATTAAGAAAATATAACAAAAAGATGTTTAAGAACTATATAAAGTGGGTAAAAATCAAAAGAGATTTACTATAAATAGTAACAAAAACCAAAATAACCCATATTTACCATTTTACCACTCTAGGAGAGGAAAAAACCTACAACTTTGTACGTTGCATATGATCAATCCGGAGGACTATTTCTGATTCCATCGCTTGGAGGTAACAAACATCCCCGTGCCTTGCATTTTTAATAGTTTTTGAAATATTTTTAATGGTGTTTTGGAGTTTAATTTTTGTTTAAAAGTTTGGTTCTGCGTACCCACGGGTAGGCTCTGTTGAAGTCGCAGGTACGTGAAATAACCACGAGTGGAGTGATATCCACTTGCGAGTAAATGTGACTGTGCTAATAGAGACCCGTGGATGGCGCAAAAATGGTTAAGAAAACTCCAAATTAACGAAAAATGATGAATTCAATGCAGATATGGTGCTTACCTAAAGGGAAAGAGAACATGAGGAAATGGATAGAGCAACAATGGGGGGCCCATTGACTCTAAATGCATTGAGATGGTGTGGGATTCTCAAATTTTTCCGCAGGTCAAATATGAGGGCACAATCCAATTTACTCAAAGCTTGGTGCACCTTTGGGATCCTGATTAGGGAATGTTTAATCTCCAAGGGGAGACTATAGATATCACCATGGATTATATCTATTTCATCACTGGATTATCCCGATGAGGAGAGGTAGTGAACCTCAAGGGCACATTTCAAGGTGTTGGATCTTTATCTGTGCAAGATTATATCAACACTTACTGCATAACAAGAACATAAAAGAGTGATAGTCAGGTGTCGATTGGACAGATAGAAAACTTTCACTTGAAAGTTATCCTGAGTACCATGAAAAATATTGGTGGTAGTGCTTCCCAACATCTAGCTTCTTGTAGCTATATGCAGATCGAGGTCGAATGTTTACGCAAAGTGATATTTGATTGGTGTTCTGGCTTGTTGGTGAACATGAAACACCAACTTACAGAGCGCAGGATAGGGAAAACCAAAAACTTTGGTTATGGAAGCATACTGTGTACTTTATTCTTCTTACAGAGTCCCTACTCTGAGTCCAAGAGTGGCTCTCCTACCACTCAACCCCGTGAGCCAATGCTGACCCGATGGGTTGATATTTTCCTATGACAGGGAGGAGGTGATACAAGTACTTCCTATGATGATGAGGACTTTCTTGAATGGTGGAGCCGACAAGTGACATCATTAGAGTTGTTTCCATATGCTGGTATGGACTTCCGGGGTGACCCAAAACTCATGCTGCCTCCATGAGCTGCTTGGGGAGATATAGGTACCAAAGTTATTTTGAATGTTATTTAATTTTTATAATTTTGTTGAAAAGATATACATGTGTTTTTGGTGAGTTTGAGTGCTTACAACATACACTTTGTGCAGATATTGGGCTAGTGAGGCCGGCTGCACACCCAAGGGTGTATGTGCGACCAATAGAGCCAGGTGCTACAAAGTATTGAGGGGGAGATGAGCCAGTTGGCACATGACATACCTACATATCGCATAGAGCGCATTCCCATGGATATGAAGGAACATGTAGTGGGTGTGCCCCCTGCATGGATCATGCTACTTAGGAAAGTATCTAGGCTAGTTATGTGCTATAGGGAGGCCATAGTAGAGCAGGATGAGGTTCCTACCTCCCATTACGGAGACTGACACTATTTTAAGGTTGTTATGCCCATTTTGTATATTGATATATGTATTTGACAGAGATTGAATCAAACTCACTGATTCTTATATTTTTTTGGACTTATATATATACACTATTGGTTATATACATGTTGCTTTATGTGTGTGATAGTTTATTTAACTGTATATGATACAAATTCCAATCAAGTACATAATTTGCACACGCATCAGCTAACGTGTTTTCGTTCCTTGAAATGTGTTGATATAAAATGTAATCAAACTATCTTTCAAGTAACTTAACCTTCAAAAACTGACGTAACAATAAAGGATCTCTAACCTGATACTCACCCGTCAGCTAGAGTACAAATAACTACGAATCGAGCCCACTTCCAAACATGAATTGCTGTGGTGAAGAGCATCTCAGAGTATCTCAATAACACCAATATACTTAGCTATATTGTTCGTTGTAGGTCATAAAAAAGCACCTCCTAACGAAACAATTTGGCCTGTAGGTGAATAGATCACCCAAGTAACTGAAGCTAAGTTGCGAGTGTGATGACTAGCACCATTGGAGAACCCTACAAAACACTCGGTTGCCATCTGAAACACAATATAGAAGACACATAAGCAAATCCAAAAGGACTAAATCTACAAAAACTGTACAGCTATATACAAGAAAAAGCATGTATGTTAGGCATAATACTTTTTCAAGTAGATCTCATTTCTAGGCTTGGTCAACTTAACTCCATCATAATCAATCAATTCGTATGATCCTTTCTTCAAAACTAGAGAAAAAATATAGGGACCATGCCACGTAGACTTGAACTTGCCTGCCCCCCGGGGATACTTATCTTGATCGTAGACCAAAACGAGGTCTCCTTCGGAGAAAACCCTAGGTTTGACAGACTTGTCGTATTGATTTTTTACTCTTTTCTTATGAGCTTCATTTTCAATAAGCGCATCCTTGCGTTTTTCATCCAAATGTTCCAGATGAAGCAATCGTTCTTCTAAAGTATAAGTCTCAGGTAAGAGTTGGATAGCCAACTTTAATGATGGGATTTCACATTCAATAAGTGTGACTGCCTCCAACCCGTGGACAAGTTGGAATGGTGAGAAACCCATAGCAGTCTTGACATTAGTATGATATGCCCAAATAGATGGATATAACATAATGTGCCAGTTTGACCAACTAGCATTAACAGTGCGCTGAAGAATGGTTTTTAAAGTCTTGTTAACTGCTTCAACTTGGCCATTCACCTGCAGATAGAAAGGATACAAGTGTTCCTGTCTAAACCCTAGAATAGTAGTCATTTCTGCCATCATATGGTTCTGAAAATGTCTACCATGATCAATCCCAATCTCTTTGGGAATGCCAAACCTAGCAATAACCTGATTGAATACAAAATAGGTTGTGGTTTAACCATCTGCCTTCACAGTAGGGATTACCTCTGCCCACTTAGTAAAGTAGTCTACGACAATGATAATATATTGATGCCCCCTATCAGAGACTGGGTTGAAAGTCATGTAATCAACTCCCCACTTGGTGAATGGACCTGCTATGATGACGGGGTGAAGGGGAGTAAGGTGTGCTCGCATTTTCTTTGTGAATACTTGACATGGGTGACAACGTTTCACGGCTTCCACACAATCTTTTAAGATGGTGGGCCAAAAATAACTAGCACAAAGTATTTCTGGGTTGTTTCCAATCCAGAAAGATGACCCCCACATGATCCACTGTGGGCATCATTCAATACTAACTTAGCTTTGCCCATATTCAAACAACGATGTAATATTGAATCTACCTCTCATTTGTATAATGTATTAGAAATTATGAGGTATTTTTTGGCATGATGTCGTATTTTTTGTCATTCTTCTCTAGAAAAAGATGGAGGACACCTCAAGGTATAGAGATAGATCAAAATGTATCCATACCAAGGATCATAGGTTGCAATGAGAAAGATATGCTTATCAGGGAATGGGGCATCTTCTTCATTGAACTCTACACCACTAGGAAATTCAGATATCAGTTCCACGAACACTAAAGACTTCTTTTACTTTGCGGATTGAAAGGTAAGATCAAACTCTTGGAGAATGACAATCCATTTGTTAAATTTACCCCCGATGACGCGTCAAGTTAAAACATATTGGAAAAGATTGACATCCGCAATCACTGTAGTAGTTCGCAATAGAATATAGTGGCGTAGTCTCTTAATGAAATACACATCAGCTAGTGCCAATTTCTCAACGTGTGAATACTTTAGTTCAGGTGTTACTAGCGCGCGAGAAAGGTAATAACTGACATGCTCTTGGAATTTGTCATCTTGCTGAACCAAAACTATACCAACCGTGTTATCGGACGCGGCCATATATAGAATAAAATCCCGGGTATAATCTGACAGACTTAACAAGGGGGATGACAATACTGCTTTTTTCAAAGCCTCAAAGGATTTTTTTGCAGCTTCGTCCCAAAAGAATTGGGTGTCTTGTTTAAGAAGACGCATGAAACCTTTGGTTATTTTTGCATAGTTAATGATGAAAAGTCTAAGAAAATTGGACATTCCTTGTAGAATTTGAAGTTGTTTGATATTATGAGGAGGAGGCAACTTGAAAATCGCCTCAGCTTTCAATGGATCAACCATGATCCCTCTATTTGACACAATGAAACATAATAGTCGTCTAGACTCGACATAGAACACATGTTTATTGGGTTTTAACCGAATTTTGTAGTGTTTGCATAGTTTAAACACAAGACATAAGTGTTTTGGATGATCTCTTCTCTTTCAAGATCGTGTAGGTAGATCATCTAGATAAGGTTCGACCACATGTTTAATATCATGAAAGGAAAAAATCATTGCTTGCTGGAAATTGGATCTAATATTCTTTAATACGAATGTCATTTTCCTATATGCAAAGGTACCCCTTGTACAAATGAAATTTGTCTTATGCTGGTCTTTGGGTTTAATTTGAATCTGGTTATATTCTGAAAATCCATCCATGAAAGAAAATATTTCATGACCAACACACGCATCTATGATTTGATCAATAAATGGTGTGGGATAATTGTCCTTAGGACAAGCTTTATTAAGGTCTCTGAAATATGTACACACATGTATGGTACCTTGTTTCTTATCATCCGGGACTGGATTGGACACTCATTCCATCATGTCGATAGGATAAATGAATCTGGCTTTGAGGAGCTTCTCAACGTCATCCTTGATGGCTGCAACCTTTCTAGGATTGACTGGAAAAAGTTTTTGCCAAACTAGTTTCACATTTGGATATGTCGTAATCACGTGTTCGAATATGGAAGGGTCGATGCCTAGCATCTCCCCATATGACCAGGAGAAAACGTCGTTGATTCTTTGAACAAGTCGGTGTACAAACTGATCTCTTATTGAGAACAATTTTCACCAATGAAAATGTTTTCCATGACATCCGGTTTGGTGGAGATATTGATTGGGATATTTGTTGAAATGTTAGCCATATTGCCCTCAGCGAAAAATCACCCGTTTCGTTAAAGGGTTGATGGACAAGTCAACATCTCCATTTATTCTCAGAGAGAACTCTCCATTCTCGATTCTATTTAGATCTGGAAGGAAATAGGATCTATGATGCATGTGTTCCCAAGGTTGATCAATACCTATCATAGCTTCTAGAATAGATTCATCTAATGGTAAAACAATGTCTAAACATGCAAAGGAATGGGTAGAGTCTATTGCCCATGCAGGTGCATAATGGATATATGACTCCATGGAGACTAAAGGGGTCGATATGTAATCTATCGGAGAGTCTTGTGAAGCTTGATAAGTCACTTCTACAACAGATAGGGGCATGATTAGTTCCTTGTAAGTGGGAAGAATCCAAGGATCAATTTTTTGAACAACTGTGAAGACCTCCTTAGATGACATAATAGTGTTACTCGTTGAACCAATATAATTCATGAAAGCAGGTAAATCAAAGGTGCCCATAAGCGATGAGTACATACCTACTCCTAAATTCTCTCTGGGAGGACGAGCTTGATCAATCCACGGGATATTAGAATCCAGAGAGGTTTCATTATTTTTTCAGGCCAAGGAGAGTTGGTAAAATGTGATGATATTTCCTTCATGGGGGAACATTCGTACCCAAAAAATGGACGAAGGGATGGCTTGCAATGTGTACGTCCACCTTATTCCCAATAGAAAATTGTAATCGAGAGAAGCATCTATAACCTCAATCTCCACTGACACTACTTTCCCTGCTAGCTGGATCTCAAAAGAGGGTAAAATTCCATGTGGACGGAAGGATCTCCCATCAAAAGAAGTAAGTAATGTAACTGAAGGAGATAAATTCGGAGAGCCTAAGGCTTGCCAACAGGAAATAGACATTACGCACGTATATGCGCCTTCATCCACCATTGTTCGTCAAATGGTTTTAGAACCATGGACTACTTCAATTTGGAATTCCACGTGATACGACAACCGACATTTGATATTAGACATGTAAAACCTAGCCAACATACTTGACGAATCCATACTTCCTATTGCTGCTAAAAGTGCATTTCGATGTGATGGGAATCTTTGAAAAACTTCTAGAGTAGACATGGCACACAACGTTTGGTCTAGGTCCTCTACAACTAAGTATTTAGGATAATCCCGTGCATTAGGGTTGTGCGATGCACGTTTATAGACACCTTTCGGTATCTTAGGAATAGGATTTGCAGGTCTCTCAATATGAAGAGGAGTAGATGTCTCGGGGATTTATTTGTCTTTCTGTGGAAAATCCAAGGTATAATTCTTGGCTCTCGTTTGCAGCAAAGCATGTGAGTTAACCATATTTATGTAGGATTGATCGGCCTGTGTGGCACGATGACTGCCCCCCGTATTAGAACTGCCAGAAGCTGGGTTTTGTCCTTGGGAAATGGTTCCTTCAAGACAACAGGTTTCTTTTGGTTTAACAACTTCTGGGCTTCATCAATCAGAGGGGATTGGTGAGTTAGGTGATCTTATTTGCATAGTTTGCAAGGAAACTTCACCTTCTTATTTTCTTTTTTTCCCTCCTCGACATTCTCTGCGGTTTTGGGGGGCTTGTGTTGGTTTCCTTCCCCCTTATTTCCCTTTTTCTTTTCGTTGGGTTGCCGAGGGCCCTTTTTATTTGACTACACATTATGTACAGTTTCAGTTTGAGAAGGGGAGGATGAAACCGTATTTTTTTTCCGCTGCATAGTGCTTTATCGAAAGTGCATGGACTTGTTTAGCCAAAGCTTCTATGCCAGATAAATCGGATGAAACTATAATTCCATCGGCATGTGGTCCAAGTTTAGGTTTGCAAGGATCAATGTTTGACCTTGGCGCATCTGAAATAATTTCATAAAGGATCCCAGACTAAGCATTAATCAAGTCTAGTTGTTGGGTCCTTAAAATGGATTCCTCTTTAGAGGTAACCCCTGAAGTCGAGACATCTTTGGAGATGTAGGGTAATAGTGATTTCAAAAACCACTCCAATAGAAACTCCGGGGGAATCTCATCTTTAATGAGCCTTTTTTATCTTCTCCACTCCTGAATGTGATCAGATATATGAGTGGTTTTATTCTGTCTAGATGTAGATAGAAGGTCCATGCCGGCATCATACCAGATGAGAAGTTGGAAATGGTTCAGAAAAACTATCGCTAAATCATAAAATTTGTGATAAGCCACGACCAGTAACTCAATTTACCATTTGGCCACAACACTAGTCAGGGTTCTTTGAAAGAGCCTCAACCGGATCGAGTCATCGTTCAACGAGTTAGAGGAACACTGCAGATGAAATGTTGTGACATGGTCCCCTCGGTCTTCAATAATTTTTCCTTCAAACTTAGGAATGTCTAAAGGAATTTTGGTTTTGACCGGAGGCCAGGTAGTATTATAACGCACCGGGTCATTCATCAGCTTTGAAAGATCTGGAAAATTCAATGTTGCCAGAAAAGGTAAGCGAGGCCTAGATGATTGTGTATGAGTTTGGGGAATCTGGTAAGGAGAAGTACTTGGACCAGAATTCCCATAAGGTTGGTTGGTATTTCCCCTAGCCATCGGTTGTGATGAGAATGAGTTTTGTAAATTGCTCCATCCATAAGCCAGTGGATTGATCCCTTGTGGCCCAGTTGATTGTGGTTGAGTATAATTATTTCCAAACGTATTTGAAGTATAAGTATTATTTCCTTCTCCACCAAAAATTGAGAAAGGAGTGCTCCCTATAGGCATGTTAGAAGTTTGAACATTTGAGGATTGCAAATTATAGCCTGTAAATGGGTTAGAACTCTGCAACCGTGCAATATAAGGGATAGGCATCGAGCCTATAAATGGTTTTGAAGGAGCAATGTGTCCTCCTTGCCAAGGTAATCATTGAGTAAAAGGAGTTGAAATAGGGTTAACTTGGAATTGTTGAAGGAATGAGGAAGAAGTAAACGATACTGTAGGTATCTCGGTAAAAGGGACATTAGATGAACCAATAGTTGATCCAAAAGTATAGAATTTGATGTAATCTGAGTGCATGATGACCCTAAGGACCTTGTATTGAATTTTAGTGAGGTGCTCGGAGTAGAAGGCATCTACAACGAACTAGGTATCAGAGTGTTTATATGAGGAGGAGAAAGACCTCCCGACCTAATAGCCGATGTAGGAGTGTGTGGAACTCCCGATACATCTCCTATATTATCCATGGTAATTCTAGGTGTAAACCTATATACACTTAACTTGGGTAACCCTAAAGAGATAACTCTTACTAACAACGAATTGTCAGGTCTAGTTAAAGGAGGGTTAAAGTGTCTTGGAAAGTCGTATGTTGGAAAGTCTTCAATGGTCTGCCGGACCGATGTAGTTTGAGTAATGAGTTGAGGTTCCCTAGGTGTTTCAATCGTACCAGTTGTTTCAAAAGAACCGCTTGAATTTTTTTTATTCCACTGAGGTTGCAGTGGAGGAAGGTTTCTCAAGATTCTTGACCTACGAGGAGGTTGGTCCTCCGCAGCTACAACAAAAAATGTTCTAAGTAATTAACCTATGGCCAACTAGAACAAAAGTAAACACACATCACAACATTAAAAAAAATACTATAGTAATCCAAACCATGCAAGAAAATAATCTTCCAAAGGAACGTCTGGGATGATGAGGTCCCAGAACAGACCAATGAAGTGATGAAGAACAGTTATCTGGGGTCCATGGTACAGACACGATGGGGCCAAGCGTTGGAATCACTGAACCGCCTTCCTAAAGAGATGTAGAGGATTTATGCCCGAATCTGTCCTGGGTGAAGTGGAAATATCCTTCCACTACCACCTTTGTAGAGCCCTAAAATTATTGGATGCTAAGGCTACCAAGAATATAGAAAGAGTCTGTGGGGACAGTCACAGGTCGAATCAACACGCATGGGCAGGGTAATTGAGCCTGAAATCCAAAAGTACCGAAAGGTACTAGAGGATCCTCGTACGTGTACTAATTTTGGTAGATGTTGGATTAAAAAGTGGAGGGATATCTCCAACTAATCAATCTCACAGGACCTCGTGTTTAACTCTAGTGTGAGTGGAGCTTCCCGGTGCACCTTCTACAGAGGTGGATTTACCTAGTGATAGTCCACTACGATTTGAGTTTAAAATTGCTTTGGATAGTTGATCATGTTGGACTATTCACACCATCATTTTGTACTTTGCATGCATGCATGCTTTGCATGACATTGCATGAATCTAGTCATCATCATGGTTGTCTCCCCAGCACCTAGAGCTTACTTCTAGCTCTCCAGATCCTGTCTTTATTCCTCAATTGGCCTCCTACCTACCTAATGCGCCCTCCTTGAATTGTCTGCTTAGCAAGTGTGCCTTTCTCACCTACCACTGTCAGTTAGAGCGCCTTTACTCACCTACCAGGAGTTATCATTCAGTTAGTGCATTGATTGAGTAGTTATTCCACTGATTGCTCATGATGACTACTTGTAGCTTCTAGTTAGTTAGTTCTAGAGTTCCACTTGACTATTTGACAGCCTCATGCACCCCCCTTGGAGTCTCCATTCCCTGATTTATGCCTATATGGTTCTGTTAGACTCAGTTAGACACACTTGACTGACTATTACCATTTATGACTGATACTATTGACTGGATGATGTCTCCATTGTTATCCAAGCTAGACTTTCAGTTAGAAATCCTCATGCACCCCACTTAGAGTCTCCATTCCTTGATTTATGGCTAGATAGTTCGGTTAGACTCAGTTAGACACATTTGACTGACTCTTACCACTCATGACTGATACTACCGACTGGTTGATGTCTCCATAGTTATTCATGCTAGACTTTGAGCTCAGAATTTGAATGCCCTACTTGTCTAATTAGAATCCTATATGATGCCTCATCATTGATTATTGTAACACATTCTCTACATTCATTATTCATTGTATGATATTGACATTGTCCATTATTCTGTGTTTATGAGTGATTATTGAATGCATGCTTCTTCTTCTTTGCAAATAATCTTGAGAGTTAGATTGTGAGTTTGTTATAGTTACTAGATCCCTGCAGATTATCACATGATATCAGAGCAGTCAACAGCTATTCAAATTGTAGCCATTGCAGTAGTTGGAACATTTCTTTGAGCAGCTATCTTTTCGCTTGTGCACCAGAAGCCTTTGAGTTTCCACAGCAAATCCTGGTGCTATTACTTGAATTCATTGGAGAAATCCAGTGAGGTATAGCCAGGTGTGAAGGAATTAGTCTATGTGCCAAGTGTCCTTAAGGTAGTGTCCAGTCGAAGTGTGGCATTCTCCATCAACAAAAATTCTCTTGTTTTGCAGGTTTATTCACCCATTTGAAATCTTCTTCAACTATTCGACTTTCTCTGTTCAGATGGATCTAAAGCTTACATCTTCCAACTATGTTGAGTGGAAAGCCAAGATGACTCTCTTCATGAGATCAAAGAGCTTCACCCGAATACTCAACGGAACGATGGTATAACCTCTCAGTGCAGTTGAAAAGTCCAAGTACTTGGATAGGCTTGATGAAGCAATTGGCCTGCTCCTTCTCTCAATTTATGAAGATATTCACTTCCATGTCATTGATATTACATCTCCTAAAGAGGTTTGGGACAAGCTTGAATCTCTTTTTGTACCAAAAGTTTATATGCAAGGACACAAATTGCAAAATGAGCTCGTATGTTTGAGTCCAGAAAGCTTCGAATCTATCAATTCCTTCCTCACCAAGTTCAAAAGATTGATATTACAGTTGAAAATATATGAGATAGTGAAAGAATACAAGCGGCTTATACTTGCTATTCTCTCAAAGTTGGGGGCAAACTTCTCAGTTTTTGTCTCTACTTTCCATTCAGCTAGGTTGTCCATTCCAAGATGGAAGTTTCCCTCACTTGATGGTTTAATTCAATCTCTTACTCAAGAGGAAGAGAAGTTGATCTCTATGGGAATGATCAAACCCAAATTGGATTCAGCCCTTACAGTTACAGAGAAAGCGGATGGTAAAGGAAAGAAAAATATTTATGACAAGAGATCGAATGATACAAGGCCTACAGATAGTTCATACTAGTGAGATGAGGTTTCAAACTCAAAGAAGACCAAGCATTCTCAGAAGGGAAAGACCAAGTGCACTTATTGTCTGAAGGGGTTCCATCCTGAGAGTACTTGCATGAGGAAGACTATAGATTTGATGGCTCAGTTACTCGAGAAGAACAATCTTCCTGTACCAGCATGTGCAAGGAAGAAAGCTCCTGATACTGAATCTTATAGATCTGAAGGAAAAGAGAGATGTCATGCCTTCATGGCAAGTGCATCAACAGATTCTTCTTTCATCATAGATTCAGGAGCCTCAACACACATGTCTTCCTCCAAAGATCTCTTCTCCAACTTCAAAAGCTCAGTTGGCCCTTCCATCATGTTGGGGAATGATTCAGAAGTCTCCTCTTAGGGGATTGGAAAAATCAATCTTGAGTATGGTTACTTTTTTGATGTGCTTTATGTTCCTTCTCTTACAACAAACTTACTTTCAGTGTATCAAATGACTCATATTGGAGATCCCAAAAGAGTAATCTTTTCTCCAAATAAAGTTGAGGTACAAAACATGGTTTTAGGTGAAATCATTGCAAAGGGAGTTGCAAATCACAACTCCAAACTGTATGAGTTCTCACACTTCTTATCTCTCTCGATGCAATCAACACTCCATACTCATGCAAATGAAGAAAGCAGATTGTGGCATGAAAGATTTGGGCATCTTAACTATAAGTACTTGCATGACATGCATGCAAAGGAGATGGTTGATGGGCTGCCCCAGATCAAGTTTGCCAAAGGCAACTGTCATGATTGCTTGATGGGGAAGCATCCTGAGAAGAATTTTAAGAAAGGAAAGGCTAGGAGAGCCTCTCATCCTCTTGATCTCATCCATAGTGATGTGGCTGGTCCATTTCCAGATCTATCTCTAAACAAATCAAGGTATGTGCTCACTTTTATTGATGATTATTCTAGATTCACTTGGGTATATTTCCTTAGATTGAAATCAGAAGTATTTGGGTTCTTCCAGTCTTCTGTAGAGAAATTTTCAAACAGGAAAATACAATCCATTCGCTCTGACAATGGTGGTGTGTACATCAAGGGTGAATTTCAATATTTTTGTACTGAAGAGGGCATTGAAATGAAACATACTGTTCCCTACACACCAAAATAGAATGGTGTATCTGAAAGGAAGAACATAACATTGAAAGAGATGGTAACCTGCATGTTAAAGTCGAAAGGGTTGCACCCTAGTCTTTGGGAAGAAGCCATTAACTGTTCCACCTATCTTCAGAACAGATTTCCACACAAGGGACTTAAAGATACTACTCCTTTTGAAGCATGGATGGGATACAAACCTGATGCATCTCATATTAAAGCGTTTGGATCCAGATCTTGGGCAAGGATTCCAACTGACAAAATGAGAGCTCTTGATTCACAAAGAAGAGAGTGCATTATGGTGGGCTATGCATTAGATGCAAAGCCTTACAAGTTACTTGATCCTATTTCCAGGAAAGGAGTGTACAGTTTGAGGAGTGGCCTCTCCATGATACTCCTTCTATTGAGCAAGATATCTCACCTACTACTCCTCCTTTGGTTGATGAGAGTGAAGCATCTTCACATGATACTTTGGATTCAAAATCTAAAGATGGAGATGATGATGATGGAATGCTAGATCCAGATCCACAAGAACCTGAAGGTCTAGCAACTCATGATGAGGATGAGAGAATGTGAGATCCAGATCCACAAGAACCTGATGCTCCTCCTCTTCCTTGATGGGCTTCCATTACACTCCGATCTGCCAGTGATTTGGTTGGTGATCCACATGATCGTAGAAGAACCAGATCAGATTTTCAGAATAGAAGGTTTCATCCTTCTCACATTGCTGATCCATCTCAGATCGATTGAGCCTTCTTTGGAAAACAAGGACACTTACCTCCTTCATGGGTGAGTGATGACATGCTATTTTAGCATCCTTCAGTTTATTTTGAGGGAGGGCTTTCTTTCCACTGGGTTTTCCCTCTTTCCTCACTTGGTTTATTTAGATTGATTGTACGGGGTGACCTTTGGTCTTAGTCACCAGGGCCCTATTTTGTTTTTTGGTTATTGTTAACACCCAAAAAGTGCTCACTACCTCATCTCCCTCATTACATGACTCATTTGTCCATATTTCCTACCATATTTGCCTCCAAAACCTTAAAAACCCATTAAAAAGCCTCCAAAAGGCCAAAAAAACCCATTAAAAAGCCTCCAAAAGGCCAAAAAAACCATTAAAAAAGCCTCCAAAAGGCCAAAACCCCCAATTTTCCCCCAAAATAAGTTAAATTCCTCCAAAAATAGCAAAAACCCTCTAAAAAGGGAATAAAAAATACAAAAAGAGGAAAAAGAGGGAAAAAATGAAGCAAAAACCCTATACAGCTGACCTAAACCACATGGTGTCCAAAACCATGGGTCAACACTCCACCACTAAAAACCTATAAATAGGTGATGGAGGCTCCCCATTTCACATCCACAATCATCCCTATCCTTACGCTGCTAAAAATTCCCTTGAAACCCTAGCTCTCCATTTGGAGCTAATTTTTGAGAACCCTTTTGGCCCCATTTCCAAAACATTTTTTGAAGAAGGAGAAGAAACAACACTGGAGCTTGGAAGAAACCCTCTTGGACTGCTGCAAAGGCTCCACCAACCTCTACATCTGAGGTAATTTTTAATACGAAAAGAGATATCTTCACCATATTTTCATGTTTTGTTATTTATGTTAATGCTCATGCTAGGTTAAATTTCATACTATTTTACTGCTTTTATTTACTGTTTATTGAACTGCTACTAAGGAGGCCCTTCTCCTTAGTAGGTGCTCATTTGCACAAGCTAGAGTGAAAACCCTAGCTACAGTTTTGGTGACTCCCCTAGTGTTCCTTTAAATTTCTGGTTATAGTTTTAAATGTTTTTAATTTTCTGCATTATTTTTCTGTTTTTTTTTCCTTTCGGCTACCATAAACCGCGTATCCACCTGCGGCTTTCAACCATTTTCCTGCTATCCACCTGCGACTTTCGCCCTTTTTTCCCGCGGTCCGCTTGCGGCTTTCAACCATTTTCCTGCTATCCGCCTGCGACTTTCGGCCTTTTTCCCGCGGTCCACCTGCGTCCTTCAACCATTTTCCCGCAATATGCCCACGAATGTCGACCTATTTCCCGCGGTCTGACCACGTAGATTCGCCACTGACTCGCGGTCTGTTTTCTGCACTTTTTCCCTGTTTGAACCCTGTACTTTGCTGCAATATTTTCTGCACCTGCACAGCCACCTGTCCTATCTGCAACCATACTTCCCTACAACCTTTTTTCTGCAGTATTATTTCTGTTCCATTTACATAATTTTTTAAACTTCAGCATTTTAATTGAAAAGAGAAAATTTTGCATTTCAAGTTTAATTTCCGCATTGTTATTTTTAGTTAGAAAGTTGCCCACCCCATGGAACTTTTACTTGGGTTCATCATCTCACACGCACACACTCTGTCACCTAATTCAAGTGATCCCTAAAATACTACTTAACACAACCAACATTCTAACCCCACTTGGGGAACACATAAGAATCTTGTAGTTAGGTAGGATCGGGGGGATATGCATCCAAATAACACCCCTCGGTTGCTTACACTTGAGACATAGTTGTTGTCCATTAGGGAACCAAAATCCCCTAGTAATTTTTGGCACGGTCACAACCAGTTTATCAGAGGGCCTCTCCCCTAGGAGGGTTGAACTAGCCAGACTAGTTTCGGAGGCCTGAGTGGAATACCACAATCCATTCAGTTACCGAAGGATACCTTTCATAGTTCTCGGTGTATCACCCGTATGGGGATACAACGGCGATAGAATGAAACTGCATATTCACCTTTTCTATACTTGTCATGAATGAGGTATCTTAGTTTCCTTTCTTCTAGGATTGAATACTCGGTGTCCCTCCCGGTAGGGGGATATTTTTAGCCACTTGGATCTACTATCCATATTGTCTAACTTGGATTTCATCACCTTGCAGAGGATATGTCTGGTTGAGTCAGAATACTATTTAGCTAGGTGTTTGCATGCTCCCTTACCTCCCTTTGGTCTAGTGATTCCACCATTTTTACTTTATTTTTTAGGAAACCTGCTACTTGTTGGTATTCTGACCATTTCTGTTGATACTCCGCTGATTGTAGCACAACTATTACAATAAGTGTTTTGAGTTGGTTGTTGGCCTGAGTGCCATATTTTTTGCGCTCTCCTTCTACACACTCGGTTGCATTAGGGTTTTTGAGCTGTTTTTCACTCAACACAACCCCCAGACACTTGACACCATCTATCACCATTGAGTCCCTGAGACATTCTCGGCGCTTCCGGGGTGAGCCCCCGCAGCACTGTTCACTTGACATCACCCGTCATAAACGTAGATCTTCATCACTTGATACCACTCATCATAGATCTCGATATTTGTCACTTGATTCCACTCGTCAACGGCATAGAACTCCGTCACCTAATCTAGACGCCCCTTATTTTACCTCTGATTCTGAGGTAGAGTCCGAGAACCCCACTTACACTGCACCAACCAGCCCCATGGCTGGCATGACTTCCAACCCTTTCTTTGTAGGGACCATTGGTGGAGCATCCACCACCACACCAGCTACCACACCCGCTTTGGGTATGCCCTCGATGGGGCCCACATCTACCATTCCGATCACTATACCCATTCCAGTAGCTAACATACCTATCCCGACTCCACCAGTGACTCACACTACCCTTGGTGGTGCAGGACCGTCCCATACCACATTCGTTCCTCCACCCGGGGGAAACATCCCAAACCCAGCCCCTCCACTCAGAGGCATTGGCCCAAACATGGTCACAACCACTAGTATGTCACATCCTTCTACTAGTTTGCCATTCATGGCTAGTCTCAACCTTCCTAACCTAGCCAGACTAACTAACAATCCCATTAGACACGACCCTGCGTGGCCTCACATGCCCACCAAGCTCCTCTCCAACATCCCTATGTTTGAGGGAAAGGCAGGTGAAGACCCCCAGAACCATATTATGTCCTTCCATCTATGGTGTTCCTCCAACTCCATAGTGGACGACTCTGTCCGCCTCCGTCTGTTACAACGCATCATCACTGGCTCTGCAGCTAATTGGTACATCGAGCAGCCCCATGGGACCCATGCCACCTTTACTTCCCTTGCCTCGACTTTCCTGTAGTTCTTTCAGTTACCTGTCCACTATGATGTGGGAGTTGAGATCCTACTATCTTGCAGACAGAACATGGCTACCCACATCACTGACCACATTCATGAGTGGCGTTGACGCCGCAGCCTCTGCAAAATCAAGTTAGATGACCGTATCTTCTTAGATTGGTTTCTAAAATCTCTCCTTCCTATCATTGCCAAGGATGTGGCATCCGAACGACCCCAGTCCGAAGAAGAGGCCATCCTCAAAGCTCAACAATTTGACCTTATTTACGTCCAGTCTAGTTACCTATATTCCATCATCCTTGACGCCCCTCGCAGCGATTCCTCCCGACACGATGCACCGGGGGAATCCCATGCCGCAGATGGCATCATTGGCCGTATAGCCTCACATAACCAACCCTTTTCCATAGCACGTCCTAGCCATGGCCCCAACCTTTCGCGGGCTACATATTAGTCTTGAGTAACCAATTTGTATGCTCCCATGGCACATCACCACCATTCTCACGGACCCTCATGTCCACCTCAGTGCTTTGGTTATGCATCCCCCGCTTACGCCCTCCTGGTCACACCTCAGCCATATTACCACCCACAGGCTGCACTAGCTCCTGTATCCTCTCAAGCCCCACCTGCTTATTACCCGCCACAGGCATCCCCTGCGACAATCCCACAACCCGTTCCGTAGACATATCAGCAACCCCCACAAGGTTCAGCACTTGCGTCGCTTCCACCTACTTATTATCCACCACAACCTGATCCCGCACCTGCACAACCCCATAACCCACCTGTTGCCCAAGGGCAAGTGTATGCCCAACAGAATCCGCAGCAGAACCAAAATAACCAGCGCCAATAGGGCCAGCAAAACTGTGGCAACAAACCCCCTCCAGACCAAGGGAGTCAACCTCCCAATCCCCCAAACAACAATAACGCGACACCCGCTAACTAGAACCCTGACTGGCCGTCCAAACAAGCCAAAAATCCTAATTTGCAAACAAACCATCCTTATTCTATTTGCGGAGTCTATGGCCACTACACACATGCTTTCCCACATTTGGAGTGAGCTCGGAAACTCTGGACCGATGATGCCCACCGCCAAGGGCACGCGGCTCCTCAGGCGCCGCCCAACCCCCTACCACCTCAGCAACAACCCTTGGTGCTATAGAACCCTTTACCGACCCAAGGCATAGTGAACACTCAACCGTTGGCTCCCCCTAAAGGAAACACGCCACCACAACAGCAAATCACTTATGTCGCTCCAAATCAACCCATGTTAGACTCAAGTACCCATCATTTGTTAATGTTGTCATCCAACGATGTCAACCTTCAAACCCGTCGGAACCAATATGGCTCCACCCCTGAAGCCCCTCCCGCTGACAAAAACACTAATGCTCATCCCACTGATTAGTCGTTACGTATACCTCCAGTTCCACTAAATGCTGCCTCCAAAGCACCTCGCTTCCCACTTCGCCGCATCAAGAATAACCCCAATGCTCGTGCTGCGTCTAATTACAACATTGTAGATGACTTAGCCCAGTCCCCCGTAGCCATGTCTACGTTAGAGGTCTTAAAAAACTGTCCTTCACAACGCAAGACTTTGCTCTCTGCCATTGGTGCTATTGACCCAAATGATTCACGACTGATGGCCTTCGATTTGGACCAATCTGAACCATGCCTGACTCAAACTTCCTTTGTTCAGAGTATGATGGCAGGGATGATCGGGCAGCATATGAAACTGACTGGTGGGAGAGGGATCATAGCTGTAATGGACCAAGGATGGTGGTTGGGATGAGTGATACTCAAGTCTGTGTAAAATGGCAGGAGACTGCAGAATACTCTGAACAAAGGCGACCTTATTGGGGGTGTTGCCGAGATGATCGATCATAGTGCCAAGAGGCACAGGGGAAACTTCTTCATGGGTTAAGGAACTATAAGAAGTGTGTTCAAAATGGTACTGTTGTGTGGATTTGTACGAGCCCAGGACAGTTCATGCTTGTGGTTGCTTTCAATTTTAGAGAGTCTGAAAGCGATAAGAAGACTCCAGGGGGTTGCTTTTTCGTGTGTTAGTCTCCAAGGCACGAAGAAGCATAAAAGGATGCAATGAAGAACTCTTCTAGCCGGTGTGACTAGAGTATTCCTTTTTCGTAATTAGTCTACCAGGTCCGGAAAAGGGTTAAACTTATACTAGATAGATTCCCTTTTAGGTACTTTAACGAGCATGAAAGGAAGCAAGATTGCTCGACAATCTTTTCATTGTTTTAGGAGTCAGAAAAGAGCTTAATAGAAATTCCCTAAGGGCCTTTTTTGTAAAGGACTTGTCCAGCCCGAAAAAGGGATAAAATTATACCGAACAAAAGGAATGGTCAAGCAAGGAGGAAGTGCTCAATCAAGGAACATTGATGATGGCCAAGAACAAGGGTAGGGGGAAACACTGGTGGGTCTCCTTGCGAGGTAATGAATGGTGGAAAAATAACAAAATAATTGCAGTATGAATGGAGTGAATGGCTCATGTAAAAAAGTGTAACAATCCGATGGCGATCGATGTGGTGCGTAAACCGAGGCAGCAAGGTGTCGGGACACAATGTTGAAATTGTACCTAGTGAGAGCGAGAAATGATCTCAAGTGTCATCATGAGCTTGGAAAACTGAATCTGGCGATATAAAAAGTGTCAATAACGGATAACGGCCGAGGTGGCACACAAACCGAGGTGATGGGGGCGTTTTGGAAAAAATACCTGAAAAATATGGGGGTGAGAGCGAGAAATGTTCTCAAGCATCATCACAGGATTGGAAAAATGAATCCGATGATATAAAGTATATAAAAAATGGAGAACAGTCGAAGTGGCACGCAAATCGAGGCGACTAGTGGTGTTTAGAAAAATGCTCAAAAAATAATGCAAAAAAAATAAGAAAACGAGTTGACCATCATGACGGTCTTGTCGTGCTGATTCCAATGGTGAAAACGGTTTGAAAAATGGACTTTGTATCGGTTTAGAATGGCCAAAACAAGAAAAAGTCAACAGACTATAAATAGTAAGTGGGTCCAACATGACAAGTTTCATTTGGACTTGTTGACTTTGACTAGAGATCAGAGTGGAACAGAGCTGAGTTGGTGTTTTTGGATGATCCGATCGACCGTTTGCAGATCCGGGAGTTGCAGGTATTTCGAGAAACTCATACCTGCATTGTTTATTGGGTTTGGGGGGGTAGTGGGTCCCAGGGGGTTTTCTGTACGGTCCACGTAGGGTGGACCGCGGGTTGGTGGGGTGGAACCACAGTCGGGGACCATTGGTTCCGGGTCTGAGCACGCGGCCAAGGACCACGAGTTCTGGGTCGGAATACACGGTCCTAGACCGCGAGTTCCGAGGCTGGACTCGCGGTTCGGGACCGCGAGTTCGACTCCTCACCAGTGTCCAGCGGCAGCTGACCTCGGTGAAGGAATCTGGAAAAGGATTCTGCTATGGATCTTTTTTGGTGCCTTCTTCATGGAGAGGGTACCTACACTGTGGCCACGGGTGTAGGTCAAGGCAGGAGGACTCATGGAGCTGCGCATGGTGTAGTGGGGAGAGATGATGCAACGACGAGGTGGCGGTGAGGTTGGCAGGTACTTCACCCAGGAGCTCTACCTACAGTGGTGGCAGATGCCGTTGATGCTGGATGATTATCCATACAGAGAGATGGACTACACAGGAGATCCGAAGGTACCACGACCTCCAGGGCAGGCATGGGGACCAGACGGTATGCATTGATTTGCGTGATTGTTGTTGATGTCAGGTTTTGTGTATGATAGGTTTGAGATATTGCTATGCTGGTACTGAATAATGTATGATCTGCAGATGTGGGACCAAGGCCACCACCGGGACACATAGACCGCTGGGGTCATGTAGCGATGCCAGCCCTGCCAGGCCGAGGGGAGGTGCGTCGACGGAATGGTGAGGGGACTCTGGAGTTCGTACGGGTGATGCTCAATTGTTTGTTGGTTGGAGTGACTGATGATGGGTGGGGGGACTTGGATGAGGAGGTGATTCAGGACTGTCTTGGGGTGCCACGGTATTTTTGATCGATCGCGATACGGGTGGCCATTTTGGCGGAGAGGGGTCGGGCACATGATCTGGCAGGGGATGAGGAGCTGCCGGAGGAGGAGCGGGGTGAGGACTCGGAAGTTCCCGATTTAGGCAACGATGGAGGGTATGACTCTCAGTAGGGAGTACAGGGGACTCCCCCCTGATGTGTATGGACACGCGGGATTTTTTGTAGCTTACGGATTGTATTCTATGAGGCTTGTCGATGTATATACATTTTTTGTATAGCTGAGTGCTGAGGTACTCAGGACATGTGTAGAAAATTGACGTTTATTTTTTGATATATATATGCACATGGATGCATCTTTTGCGATTATGATGGAATGTACGCACGTGGATGCGCTTGTGGTTTGTTATATGTTTGTATTGCACGTGGATGTAAGTAGTGTAGGATGATGGGCATGTGGATGCCCCTTATGTATTGGTATGTTACGTATTGCACATGGATGCAACATTATGTATGTAGGATGGGCACGTGGATGCCCCTGTATAGTAATGTGTTTATGTTATTGCACATGGATGCAAATATTTATGTGATGATAGGCATGTGGATGCCCCTTGTTGGAAATGCAATCTTTTCGGGTTTTTATATATTTTTGATGAGATGATATGGGATGATGATGCATGATGGATGTTTTACATGGTGTGATTGATATTCCAATCTAGGATGTTGTTAGCCATTTGATCTACGACACTATTCTGAGCTCTTGGGACATGGGTGAATGTTATGGATTCAAATTCTCGGCTGAGTTGTTTTGTGCGCAGGAATTTTCTAAATAGGCAGGGATCGCGTACCTGGTAGCAATTGTTGAGCTGGGAGACAAGTAGCTGGGAGTCAAGGAACACATGTAGGTGACATATGCCCATCTGAAGGGTAACAATCGACGGCGACAATGATGTACTTATGGCCGTTTGCGGATGAGGGTTTACATTCCATGAAGTCGATGGCCCATTTACAAAAGGGACCAACGGTGACGACGGGGTGTAATGGAGCGGGTGGTGTCCGAGCCTTAGGGGCAAAAAGTTGGCAATTATGGCAATGTTTGACTGCTGTGATGCAGTCGGTAAAGAGTGTGGGCCAGAAGTATCTGGCGCGGATGACCTTTTGGGTGGTGGCCATTCCAGAGAAATGCCCGCCATAGGCACCGCTATGACAGTCATTGAGGACTTGTTCGGCTTCCTCATGTATAAGACAATGACGGAGAATCGTGTCAACCCCTCGCCAGTAAAGGACATCACCCAAGAGGAGATATCGAGAGGCTTGGTGATGAATACGACGGCGTCCATCATGATTTATGTTGGGTCAAAACTTCTGCGTGCGAAGGCATAACAAAATATCACAGTACCATGGGTCATCAGACGAGATGATGAACAAGTGATTGTTGGGTAACTCATTGGAGATTTGTGGGGACGACAAAAGGGATGGGAGATCGGTGATGAGCTGGGAAAGTGTGAGGGATTTAGTGCTCTTAGTGGTTGTGAAAGTGAGGTCATATGCTTGGAGGATAATTACCCATTTAGCAACGCGACCTTGCAGGAGGCACCGGTTCAAGAGATAGACCATGGGGTTGTAGTCGGCGACAACTGTGGTTTGACTAAGTAAAATGTAATGTCGCAATTTTTGGACGGAAAAGACCACAACAAGGGCTATTCTTTACTCATACAGGTAATGTAGGGGTGGTCCAGAAAAGGTTTGGTTGACGTAATAAATGACGTGCTCCTGGCGGGAAGCATCTTCCTGGACAAGGACTTCGGACACGGCATGATCGGATTCTGAGACGTAAAGGATGAAGTCTTGAGAGAAATCCGGAGGGGAAATCAAAGGGGCTTGCGTGAGAGCCTTTTTAAGGGCTTCGAATGCAGCTTGCACCTGGTCATCCCAAACAAATGGTATGTGAGTACGAAGCAGGCGTAAGAAACCATGAACTGTGGTGTCATAATCAGGAACGAAGCGACAGAGGAAATTAGATTTCCCCTGCAAAATCTGGAGCTGCTGGAGCATGCGAGGTGCAGGAAGGTCTATGATGGCTTGGAATTTCAGGGGATCAATAGTGATTCCTTTATGGGAAACAATGAAACCCAACAATCGGCCTTCCAGAACGCAAAAGACACACTTGAGTGGGTTCAAGTGGATTTGATATTTGTGACAATGCAGAAAGACTTTCCGGAGGTCATTAAGGTGGTCTGATCATTTCCGAGAACGAGCTGTAAGATCGTCGAGATAGACTAACAGGATATGAACCAAGTCGTGAAAACAGTAGGTCATGGCCCGCTGGAAGGTGGCACCAGCATTTTTGAGGCTGAGAGGCATGAAGCGATAGGAAAATGTGCCCCATGGGGTGGTAAAGGAAGTCTTGTACTAATCTTCCTTGTGGATCTCAATTTGGTTGTATCCGGAAAAATCATCCATAAAAGATAGGACTTCATGCCCCGCACACGCATCGATGAGTTGGTCAATAAATGGTGTGGGGAAGTTGTCTTTGGGACAGGCTCGATTTAAATCATGGAAGTCAGTAGATACTCTAATGGTGCCTTGTTTCTTGTTAACAGGGATGGGGTTAGAAACCCAAGTGGTATATGCAATAGGATAAATGAATCCTGCTTTGCGAAGTTTCTCAATCTCTTCTTTAACGGCGGGGAGCTTTGAGGGATGAATGGGGTGCTATTTCTGGTGAACGGGGGGTACATCTGGCCATGTTTCAATGTGGTGTTCTATAATAGCAGGGTCAAGACCAGGAATTTCGGTGTAGGACTAGGCAAAGACATCACAGAACTTTTGGAAAAGTTTTTTGTACTCTCTGATCTCATACTCACTGCAGGAGGATCCTAATGTAATGATTTCAAGAGCACCAGGTGGGTCAGAGATATCGATGTGGATGATGGGTGAGATGTTGGCCATGTTACCTTCCTCAAAGGCATCAGGAGCGGGAATGGGATCCTTAAACCAGTCGACTTTGGTGGGGAGGAAATCTTTGGACTCAACTGCAAATTGGGTTGTTGTGGTGGAGGAGGACTCTTCTGGGAGGAAGTAGGAACGATGGTGCATGTCTTCCCAGGGGTAATCTGGGCAAGTGAGAGCCTCTAGAATCTTCTCATCATTGCAGAAACTTTGAGTTGTCAAATTATTTGACGAGGGAGTGGTAGTAGAAGAGATCATATAGATGGTATTAATCTCACTGGATGAGGGGGATAATGGGGGGTGGGTCTCCTCAATTGTGGGGGGTGCCATCTCAAGGTCCAAATTATTCATCTCATAGAGAGATGCTCTGTAATCTGGGAGATCAGGACATTGATGTGAGTAATGGCTGTAAATACCTCATATTGCACAAGGGTGGTTGGTACGCAGTGATTTATCACGAGGCTTAGGGGTTGGATCGAGTTGGACAACTGGGATGTTGGGGTCGTCGTCAAGCATTTGCATGTGCTCTTGTAATGCAGGTAATTGTGGGCATTGATGGGTAGGATGGCCTAACTCATCACACAACGAGCATTTAGGGTTTTTAACTGTTTTGGGCGGGGGTACAGCAGTGTATGGTTATGGGCCTCTGCCCCCAATGTTCTTGACAATGGGGGGTGGATTGGTGGATGAGGAAGGAGTAGAGACACTGGGGGGTGGTTGACTAGTAGTGGCGATGGGTTGCACCGGTTGTAGGATGACATTTGGTGTCGGTGGGGGAATGTGAGGCAAAATATACCACACGGGTAGTCCTAAGGTTAACCTGGGGAGGCTAAGAGTAGCCATAACTGGGGCGCTTACTACTCCCGAGGGAGGGAATAGGAAGGGGATTGTGTGGATGGGTGTAACACCAATATGACTAGGTACCAATGGTGGTTTGGGTAATATGGGTGGTTGATTGTTGGGTGTTTGTGCATTGTGGGAAATGGTACATAGGTCATATATTTCGGTCGCTGGTGACGGGGGTGGAATGGATTGGAATGTTGAGGTCATCGGTGTATCTGAGTAAACTTCAGGTCCCACGGAGGAAACCAACACGGTAGATGCACCACAAACAGGTTGTTCAACCATGGGGAGAACATTTTCGGGTGCAGCGGGGGCATTGGGATCGTAATAGGTGAGTTGATCGACCTTGACCACGCGTCCGTCATGGGGGGGTATTGGAATATTCACACCATCATTTTGTATTTTGCATGCATGCATGCAAATCTGCATGTTTTTCATGACATTGCATGCATCCAGTCATCATCATGGTTGTCTCCCCAGCACCTAGAGCTTACTTATAGCTCTCCAGAGCCTGTCTTTATCCCTCAATTGGCATCCTACCTACCTAATTCACCCTCATTGACTTATCTTCTTAGCAAGTGCGCCTTTACTCACCTACCTTCAATTATCACTCAGTTAGGGCACCTTACTTCACCTACCAGGAGTTATCATTCAATTAGTTCATTGATTGAGTAGTTCTTCCACTGATTGCTCATGCTGACTGCTTGTATCTTCTAGTTAGCTAGTTCTGGAGTTCCACTTGACTATTTGACAGCCTCATGCGCCCCCCTTGGAGTCTCCATTCCCTGATTTATGCCTAGATGGTTCTGTTAGACTCAGTTAGACACACTTGACTGACTATTACCATTTATGATTGATACTATTGACTGGAGGATGTCTCCATTGTTATCAAAGATATAATTTGAGTTAGACAGCCTCATGCACCCCACTTAGAGTCTCCATTCCTTGATTTATGGCTAGATAGTTCTGTTAGACTCAATTAGACACACTTGACTGACTCTTACCACTCATGATTGATACTACCGACTGGTTGATGTCTCCATAGTTATTCATGCTAGACTTTGAGATCAGAATTTGAATTCCCTACTTGGCTAATTCGAATCCTATATGATGCCTCGTCATTGATTATTGTAACACATTCTCTACATTCATTATTCATTGTATGATATTGACATTGTCCATTATTCTGTGTTTATGAGTGATTATTGAATGCATGCTTCTTCTTCTTTGCAAATAATCTTGAGAGTTAGATTGTGAGTTTGTTACAGTTGCTATATCCCTGCAGATTATCACAGATCAGCCTATTCCAAAGCACTAACCTAATCTAGTTGGTGTATGGTACTAAAAAAGAAAAGTTATTATTCAATTTTAACTTTAAAGTTCTTTTTAGGGCTATTTTTACTCAAAGGGAGTGAATGTGTGTGTGAAGTGGTTATGACTAAAAAGTAAAGTGTATAATGAAATATGCAAATTCCTTTCACTTCCTTTCTTTTTCGCTTATATCTTTCAAAATCGAAATGTTGATAAAGTAAACCTAAATAAACTTTAAAAAATTCTTTTCTTTTTTCAAAAAATTAGTGTTTGCAACTAATATCTATTTTGAAAAACAATGCTTTGCTTAAGGGAAAAGTACTTGTTCTTTTGCAATTTTCTATTAAATAAGAGAATAACAACTAAATATGAACAAGAAAAGAACACTCAAGAATGAAAGTGTAAACTAGTTGTGCCTAAACCTGTAAGAGAAAGAAGACTACCCTCAAAGAAGTATGAAAATAACAAATTCAAAAAGTTTCTTCAATCAAGGTAAAGAAGTAACTAACTTAGCATAAAGACACTATGAAAACAACCAACACAAAGAAGAAAATAATGATCTATTCAATACATCAAACCTTTTTCTATTAGGTTAGTGATTATAATGAAATAATCCAAGTTCCAACCAACCAAACTTGAACTCGAAATGCCTAGGAACACCCTAAAAAACTAAATGAAAACCAAACAAGATCTCATAAAAGAGTAAAAAGACTCAACCACGGCGTATCAACAGGTCATAATGATCCAACTACAAGCAAAGAACTTCATCCAAAAATCAAAGCAGAGACCATAAGTTCAAACCCTAGGAGGAAACTCAATTCTACATAAATACCCGCGACTATAAGTACAACAGCTTGTGGGTGACTCGCGGGTGCAACACAGACAAGTCACAGGTATAAGGGGAACTCACGAATGTATCTATTGACAGCTTGTGGGTCTGCTTAAAAAAAAAAAATCTATAAGAAAGACTAAGTCTGATTCTTAAGAAAAGATTAGAACACCTTGTTGACCCTTCAAGTGAACTAAAGGATTAATCTAACTGAAGAAAAAGACTACCCTAGGACTTCCAAAGCAACAGAAAGAACTCCCCAACAGAGTCTCCGGTTTTGTTGTCCAGTAATTCAACCTAGGATTGGGAAGTTCAAATAGATCATCAACATACTACTAAGAAGGTACACAATCTAATTGATAAACAAGTATATCATAAGATATTATTTTAATCAAGAAAATCTAGGGTTATAATCCAAAAGAACATACCTTGGATATATCAAGTTTGATCCAATCTTTAAGCTTTCTTTCTCCAATCCACAGTCCCGAATGAGAAACCTGCAAAGGCAAGACACGTTCCTCAAAGCTTTTGGATACATAAATATAAATAACCTAGTTTGAAACTCATATATAAAGAAGATATGAGTAGGTTGATTGGATATTTGTGAAGGTCGTCACAGAGAATGAGAAAAAGAAGGACTGAGTATTCGACATAGAGGGACGATAATTACACAGTCATATCCTGTCAGACAAAGAAGGATTGTATCTATTGAACCACATTGTAAACCAAGGGATTCTGGAATTTATGTAAAAGAAAGGATTCATGGCCTACTAGTAAATATTTATCATTGTATTCAACTTCTTCTATTCCTGCATTAATAAAATTAAATTGAAATCATATCAAGTGTTCAATAACATGAATTCCGCTATGTATTCTAAAGGCAGAGCATGGTCCTGTAGGTGTAATAAAATTGTTGTAGGTCTATGGCCTTGCATCATGTTACTTCAATTGGTAAAGTTTTGTTTAGGATTTCTATCTTTTGAGGTTACTTTCCAAGTATTTAAACCATGTTTGTTTGGGGTGTTTCATGTAATGTGGGGTTCATGGTATATGGATGACCCTTGTTTGTGCCATGATGTACATACACATGTGAGGTGGATTGCTCATTGATTATCAAACCTTATAGAGATGATTGTGGCATTATTTCTTGGAGTGTTGGAGACTTAAACAATGTTATGACGAGTTTCATGATGTGCTCATGGAGAGTGGGTGACTTGCTTAAAGGATGGAATAGAGGAAATTTGAGGTCTAAAATGGGCCTCCTAAGGAAAATAATAAAATAATATCTATTAATTTTGGAGGAAGAAAGAAAAAAACTATTTTTTTTTACATCATCATCACGATTTTTCAGGTATTCTTGTTTTTGGGGTAGAGGGGTCCATCAAAAGTATGCAGTGTGGGTACTTGTTGGATGCAGAATTTAATTATGCATCCAACGAGTGCTCCCACTCGAAATGTGAGTAAAAACACAAGGATATATGTTGAAAATACGAACAAAAAAAGTAGTTTTTTTATGACAAATATCTCAAGTCAACCATTATGGTGACTCATTTTATTGAAATTATATTTGTTCTTGAATTCCAACTCATCAATAAATTATGGTTAGATCATTTTCTTATAAGGCCCATTTTAGACCCCAAATTTCCTCTAATGGTTGGAGGAGCATTGGGCATCCTAGAGGAGGGAATTGAGCACTAGATGGCATGGGGATCCTTGGTTACTTCCATGGAGGCTTATACTTTATTTGAGGAGTAATCATGTAGGTCACAGGGTGGACATGGAGGAGAACATGGCCTAGGGGGAGTGTTGGAGCTTTGGATGGTTGTAAAGGTGGAGTGTTGGACCCTTCTTGAGGAGCTTTCAACCTCATAAACTTGCTTGTTGGATGTCTTCACCTTGGAGAGCATGAAATTTGTCACTATAGATAGAGTGCTTAATATGTGGACCCACTTAATAGGTTACTTGTTTTGGACTTGATCCACCTTCATACCTCAATTTTTAAGTACCTCAATTTTTTTAAATACCTCATTTTTTTTAATTACTTGGATTTTTAAATACCTCAACTTTTTTGGGTGGAGTGCCATTAATCTCACAAGAAGCACAAAATACCAGGATGCATATAGAAAGCATGTGTGATAGATATGTAGGTCTATACTACAACAAGGAGACCCTTCCCATTCAACAATTTTGTAGGGTGCATGCATGCTTTTGCATGCATACAACATTCTCAATTTAGCTCCATTTTATATGCATTTTTTAGTAGTTTAGTGCTACTTTTGGTTTTTCTTTAGTCAACATTTGCAAGCAATAAGTTTCTAATTTAAGTTTGCATGAATGAGTTAGCTAAGGTGCATGCAACCTAGTTCAATTTAGTGAAGTGCATGCAACCTAATACTCAAGGCACAAATTTCAAGAAGGATGCATGCTTGCATGCCTTAGATCATCTCTAGTTCAGGCGTGGTTGTGCATGTGTCCAAATTCATTGTATCTACTCTTCTTCTCAATCTATAAAATATGACATGGAGGTACAAGTTTATTAATTCAATTTTCAAAGTAGGAAGCAATGGGTGAATGATATAGTTTGAAGCTTTCAATGGAATTCTTGTTTTCAGTATTAACAAGAAGTGATGTGATTTGAGTTTCCGATCTATGTGCTTGTTGCTACTTGCTTCAACTTGATATGTTTTACTTCCTAGTAAAAGTTAGCTTGACATGTTAATAGGATGGATACTACCTTCACCATTGTGTCGTGTGTATCCATGAACATAGATTTGGGTGATGGATGGCATGTGGACAATGGAGCTTCCAAACATATGACATAATATCTTCAATAGGTTTCAAGAGAAAGAGGGAGGAATACATGTATATTTGGGTGATGCTGCCATGTTTCTTATGAAGGGATTGGGATCCATATATTTCCAAATTCCTTCAAGTGTTGTTCTTAAACTATATTATGTCTTATATGTTCTGAACTTAACTAAGAGTCTTTTTTTCCAATTTATTGCATGATATATTTAAAATGTTTGGTTGAGTTAAATGGTTAGAAAGTCACAATTAGAGACAAAAACCATGGATATGGTCAAGTTTTGGCTAGAGGAGAGTGAGAAGGTGGCTGTTATAGTCTACTCACGAATCTAGTTGAACAAGTATAGCAGGAAGCCATGATGGAGGAGTGTGCCTCTAACCTTGAGGAGACAATTACATAACTAACTATAGAATCAATGAATGATTCCTTAATTACAGTTAATGGGGTATAAAAGAGTGCCATGATAATATTATTACATAATGATTCTCTCAGCAAGAGGGAGTTGAGGTTTATGATACTTACTCTACTTGTCAGAGGATTCTCTTGAGAAAAGGGAGTTTCTCTAGATGGGATTATGCATGCACCACTAGTTTTGGATTCCAGTATCAATTAGTTTTTACTCATGTTTGTGTTTCTGAGTTTAGGGCATATTTTCAATTCATTATTTGATAAATTTGATACACTTGTCTTGGTGTATACAAATGAGTTCATCATTGTAGGAAATCTGGAACAATTCATGATGTGGTGTGAGAATATTTTAATCAATGAAGATGGCAACAAGGACAAAGAAGGTTGGTAGGTCATTGATGCAATGTTCCTTGTACAATTTGTTTTTTACATTGAATATTATGAAGAGAGTTTATAGTGAAAAAGGAAGCAATGATCTAGATTCATGTTTCTTTGGGTGCATTGATGGTCAATTTTTTGACCAATACCTTGGAAAATGGGAGAATCCAAATGTAGATGGAGTATCTTGTGTTTGGAAAAGAACGATTTGCTCAATAAGAGGTAGTGTTGGATTTTTATTACCTCAAAAATTGTGTGATAGAGTACCATTAATGAAAATAGCAAGCAAAGAAGACATGGATGCACATAGAGAAGGCATGCATGAAATATGTGTAGGTCTACCCCACAACAAGGCATACCTCCCCCTTCAACAATTTCATACAAAAATAATGAGGGTGCATGAGCATTTATGGAGAAATAAATATACGGTGCATATCTTTTATATTTAGTTGTTCATTTGTATTTATGGTTTTGCTTTAGTTAGAATTGGTATGCATTAAGTTTCTAATTTAAGTTAGCATGAATCCGTTAGGTAAGGCTGTTAATCCCTAAATTGTGGACCATTCCCTCCTAAATTTGGCGCTTTATATTAGTATTGTTATATTATTGATGATGTCTTGGGTCCATTAGTGATAATTGTACCTCTTTGTCTTCTATATATATCAAGGATACCTTTTCATTTGAATCATCGTGTATTGTATTGTCTTGTGTATTTAGTATATTATATAAGGAAGTTCCCCCCTTGAAGAGTATTTCTATTCATCTCTTTTATTCAATATTAAGGCACATATTACCCTTTCTTGTCTATTTATGTTCTTTTGGGGAATTCACTGCATAACATTTGGTATCATAGCTTGGATGCTTCCAAAATGAGTCATCTTGGAATTTTCACTATAAATCTTTTTCTAAGACATTTCTGAAAATGAAATTGGAGGAACATGACAATGTGAACTATCTATATTATGAGTTTCAAATCCTTATTCATTACAGGTTCGGAGTTATGCCCTTTGGAAATTAGGGTTTCTGACTAGTCCATAAACTAGTCTCAAACAAGTGTTCTGGGAAAAAATGTTATATATGGACCATGCAAGATCCAAATTGAGTAAGACCTATTGTATCAGAAAGAAGATGAACCACATTATATTTGGTATCAATTTCAAAATTAGATCTGAAAAATTGGACACATGGAAGCCGCACACTTCGCACTTTTGAAAAGGAAAAAAATAACAAGTGTTGGGAAAATTGCCATAATTTTTATTGGAACATCAGAATTAGGTAATACCCATGGAATTGAAGCGAAGAAATATTAGGATACTGCAGAAACAAAAAAAATTATACTCATAGGGGCTGAAATTTCAGATTTACCTCAATTGGAAAGTCGGCTAGCAAATCAGTCTCCAAATCAGGGTTAATCAGGGTTTGAAAAAGGTACGCCATTTTAAATTTGAATAAATTTTACTAGAGGGATCTATTTTAGGTGATCTCAAGGGTGTGATAAATATTGTATATATATATTTTTACTATGCCACATGGCACCAAAAGGTGGTGGAAAAATTCACACTCCAATCAAACCACCAGACGATTCATCCTTGACCTTCGATGAAAGTGAAGACCTATATTTTCGGGTGTCCAAGTTGGAAGAACTAATTAAAGGGGTTGTGAGAATAAGTTGATTTAGTTCATTTAGAGAATAAGATTATGGAGGAAATTGAAAGGATTTATAAGCTCATACAAAATCCAAAGTAAAATCACTCTAAAGGTGAAGACATGTCCCAGGGTACTCAGAAAGATAAAGATAGTGTCCATGTTGAGAAACCTTTCATTAATAAGCATGCTCCAAGAGTATTTGACTCTAATAATGGAAGTAATCATGGATGTTTCCCAAGGGGTATACAACTCCTGAAGATTTCCACAAAGAATTTTGATGGAAAGGACCCCATAAAATGGATATTCCAAATGGAGTAATTCTTTGATATACACCAGATGCCAAATCTACAAAATGTAACTATTGCATCTTTATATTTAGAACCTAAGCGGTTTGCGTGGTACCGATGGATTTGTGAACGCAAAAAGAACTTCATTATCTCTTGGTCCATTTTTACAGAATATCTAATATCATATCATGATGATGTTAAGAGAAATTTATTATTTACCCAATTGATAAATCTAGGGTAAAAGGGTCCAGTAATTGATCACCGTTTCAACAATTTCAAAAGTTCAGTCTTAGAGTGGAGGGCATACTAGATGATAAATTGTTGGATCTCTTTATTGGAACCTTGAATGATAAAATTCAACATGAGGTGTGTCTTCGAACCAACATCCTTAGAGAATGATTTCATGTTGGAAAGGAAGGTTGAAAGTAAAAACATGGCGATGGATACTAAAATATCTACCTCTAACACTTATAGAGAGAATAATGTTATTTATTATAACCCACCTCAACCTACAAGGTTAACACCTCAACAAATGGATGAAAGAAGAGAAAAAGCTCTATTATTTAATTGTGATAGCAAGTATACTAAGGGACATAAGTGTGTTGAGAAGAAATTATTCTACATAGATTGTGAAGAGGAAGAAACAAAAGAACATGAACCATCTCAAGATGAAGAAATAGAAGAGATTACTCCCACAATATCTTGTCATGAAACTCTCAATATTGAAGGATATATCAAAAATAAAAAGATAGTGTTGATTGATTCTAGTAGTACTCATAATTTCATTCACTGTAAATTAGCCAAAGTTCTCAATTGCTTTATATATCCAACACCACGGTTTCAAGTAATGATTGCATATGGAGGAACTATCAACTGCTTAGGGAAATGCCATAATATAAATATTCTATGGGGGAATATGTATTGAATAGTCCAATGATTTCTATCCCAATGTGTGGTGTTGATTTTGTCTTGGGTGTTCAATGGTTACAATCATTGGGAAAATGGCTTTTAATTTTCAAAAACTTTTCACGAACTTTTCTTGGGAAGGAAAGTAATTTGATTTAAGGGGAATCATATGGAAACCGATTAGGGCGATCAACTCTAACAGAATGACAAAATTGTTGAAAAAGGGACATCTGGGTGTAATTGCACAATTATTCTCACTAGTGGTTCAAACATCTAAGCCTCCTATTCCCCTAGATCTCCAAAGGGTCATTGATAAGCATTCCAAGGTATTTGAAGTTATTCCAAAAGGTCTTCCACCTACTCAAGACTGTGATCATGCTATTCACTTGCTTCCGGGAAGTGTTCCTCCTAACATAAGACCTTACAGATACCCCTATGGTCAGAAGAGTGAAATTGAGAGTATGCTTGAAGAAATGTTAGAGGTTGGAATAATTAGACCTAGCCAAATTTATTACTCTGCGATAGTGATAATGGTATAGAAAAAGGAGGGATTGTGGTTTATCTATCTAAATTATAGAGAGCTCAACGAGCTCACCACTAAAAATAAGTTTCCCATTCCGGTCATTAATGAATTTTTAGATGAACTACATGGATTAGTTTAATTCACAAAGTTGGATCTTCATGCAGGGTATCATCATATTAGAATGAAGGAAGAAGACATCCCCCGAAAAACATTCAAAACTCATGAAGGTCATTATGATTTTTTGGTCATGCATTTTGGCCTTATAAATGCACCTTCCACATTTCAAGGTTTGATGAATTATATTTTCAAGCCCTTCCTTAGAAAATTTGTGTTAGTATTTTTTGTTGATATGCTAATCTATAGAAAGTCTTTGGAAGAACATGTTCAACATGTTGACAGGGCGCTACAAATACTAAAGGAGAAACAACTATATGCAAACCTTCCTAATGTTTCCTTGGGGTAAAGGAGGTAGATTATTTGGGTCATATTATTTCTCATGAAGGTGTCAAGGTAGACCCTAACAAAATTAAATCCTGATGGACTGGTTGATTCCCAAAACCTTGAATAATATTAGAGTATTCTTAGGTTTGACAGGGTATTACTGCAAGTTTGTTCGGAACTATGGAAGAATAGCAACAACTATGACAACGTTATTGAAGAAGGATTCATTCTCTTGGACTCCAGAGTCAACTCAATCTTTTGAACAACTTAAAGATGAAATGTGAAAAGCCCCTATATTGACCACACCATACTTCACAAAAACCTTTATTGTGGAATGTGAAGCCTCACAAAATGGCATTGGTGGTATCCTAATGTATGAAGGAAGGCCCATGGCTTTTGAATGTTGGTTAATCAGGGGAAAGAACTTACAAAAACCCATTTATGAGAAGGAAATACTGGAAATATTACATGCAATTAAGCAATGGAATTCTTACCTAATAGGTAGGAACTTCAAGGTAAAAAAAATCATGATAGTCTTAAATACTTCTTGGAACTGTTACACCTCAAATTTGTCACACTATGTACTGTTGAGAGTCTTCATGTCATATCACCATGAGAAAAATGATGTTTGTGCCTCCTAGGGGTGTTAGGACCCTTTGTTATCATGTTGGTCCCTTTCCTAGTCACAGTTGGAAGAAAATCCAACAACTTAGGGGTCGAAAACCACTTCTCCTAACCCACTTTTTGGCCTTCTAGATATATTTTCGTGCCTTGCTAGTGGTGCAAGGACAAAATTCCTGATTTTTCACGTTCTGCATTCCTATGGGGGCACAAAAATAACAACATTTTCGTGCTTTGCTCAGTTGTAGGGGCGCGAAAATCCCTGGATAACCATTTTCCTTAGATTTTGGACCTTGGATCTCGAGGATATTTTCATGGGATGAGGTCCCCCTTCGATTCCCATCTCACATTCCCTCCTTGGCATGATTTAGATCCTTGATCCACATCTTCCTCACTTAAATCCATAATATACTCTTAGTGGTTGGCCTCCCAAATCCTACTGAAAGAGAGCCATCCATGAGCTACGGGGGTTATCTTGGAAGCACCAAACTTATGATCCTAAGAGTCTTACAAGGGTGATGTTGGATAGCTTGGAAGGAGATGATATCATCTTGGAAACCAAGGTATAAAATTGTAATCAACTTCTTTGGCTTTCTTAATGATAACTTGGCCTATTCTCCCATGTCTTGTTTCTTGTTATATTGATGCATGATATGTTGTAGATTAGATCTAGCTTAATACATCTACTTGCTTGAAATTTTTGGTCCTTTGTCTTTTTTAACAGGTTCGAGGCTTGAAGATCAAGCCTGGAGCTAAAATAGGACAACCTATCGGTTGGAGGTAAGTTTTAATTCTTCCTTTCTTCTTCCATGTTCAATAGATTATGTATTTTGATAGATCTAGGAGAATAGATCACAATTTGTTTTGTTTCTATCTTGGGTAGGTGTCTAGGGACCTAATTGATCCCAAGAGGACTTCGTTTTATCCGTAGGAAGAAAGTTCTACAATAGAAACTGGCGACCACACTCGGGAATTTTTCCCTAGTTTCACCTTTAATTGATTGTTTGGATCATCAAATCCTCTTCTAAGTGTTGTCTCCCATCACCTTAGATACTCTTTAGTCATCATTGAGGACTATCTTGAACCCAACAATTCATCCCTGCTCAGATTTAGGCATTAATTTTCGTTTTTTACACCTACAGAAAAATTTGTGCTTCCTCAAAACACCTTACAAAGCAAAAATTCCATATTTTTGTGCCCCCGCAGTATCCTAAGATGCAAAAATTTCCAAATTTTTTCTACCCCACAGTGTTCCAGGGCGCGAAAATCTCATACTTTCACTTTGTGTTGGTCTGTACAGGGGTGAAAATCCTCTGTTTTGGGTTTTTGGAAGCTTTTTGCTAGGGTTTTCCTTGGTCTGTTGGTTCAAGGTTATTTTCCTGACCTCTTGTTGTCTGTTAGGAACTATAAGTGCTCTTGCATCCACAATTTGAGTGCGTGTTTGTTTGCATTTTTAGGAATTTTTTGCACTAGAATTGATTAAAATAAGCATCAAATTTGAAAAAACAATCCCCCTCAAGGCCGTGGGGGTCCAAGGATCGTGTATCCCACAGTCCCTTTGACCCATATTAAGCCTTTTTCAACATTTTGGGATCTTTTGTGTCATTTGGATTTTGCTCTAATTGGATTTGAAAAACTTGGGACATCCTTGTATCTCTAAGTCATCTTTCTTGGGTTTTGTGTTTCGTTTCCTTTGCATCTTTAGTTATTTATTTGTTATTGGAGTAGATCGATTCTTTGTTTCCATTTTTGTTCAAAAATAAGCTTCATTTTTGTCTCTCTTTTGCTATATTTACAAGATTGAAAAACATAAATATTCTTCTTACCTTAGTTTGATCATTTGACATTCTTAGTCTTACCTTCATAAGAAGAATACAAGATTGTTTCATGTTCTTGTGTGTTTGAGTTACAAAAATATATTGAATATTTTTCTTTGCATTGCAATTTATCGGAAACACTTATGGAATATTTCTTTCCCATAGCTTAGATGTGTCTTTTTCATGTGTAAAAAGATAGGAAACAATTTAGAATTTTTGCATTTGTTATTGATAGAAATATCTCTTTTTGTCACTTTAGGATAGTTTGGGTATGGTTTTACATGATTGGTTATCATTCATTAAAAAGATAAAATTGCATTTGCATAGGGTTGATCATTTGGGAAGAAAAACTCTCTCTCTCCTTCTTGAGTAGGAATTCATCGAAAGGAAGACTTGCATACTCATACTTGCATGGTTTTGAGTCAGGTCCAAATTCCATTCGTCCACTTAACCGCATAAGATAAAATCAAGCGCTAGTTAAGTTAAAATCTTTAGCAACTTGAGTGATAGGTTATATACGTGTTCCAACGTCTTTAAGTGTAGGAGCTATCGTTATTTTCCTGCATTGCATCCTGGGGACTGTGTGGTTCTTCCACGTACTAGTTGGTATATAGAACGACCTTTCATGTACCTAACAGTATATAGAAAGGTTCTTTCACGTACTCAAAGGTATATATGAAGGCCCCTGTCGAGCGACTGTACATTAGACAAAACTACAATGGATTGGAGCTCCCACGTACCTTGTGTATATCGAGAAACTGTTGGTAGAATGTTTCCCTATGGATAAGTCAAAATTCTCTTAACTTAAAGCAGATTCCTAACTGACTCTAAGGTAAGAACAAAACAAAACAAATGCTACCTTGAAATTTCTGAACTAACTTTCACAACAAGGTTACATGTATTCAAAAACAATGAAAGATATGACTCACCTATCAATCTGACGTTTGTCCCACTTCTAGCTCTTGATCCAAAAGCTCCAATGTAGAACCTGTTGAGATCAAACAAAGAACAAACATACAAGCTTCCAATACCTTGAAGTAAAGATTAGATTCAAATCTAGATTAGATACATTCCATGCTAAAGACTTGTACAATACTCATGAAATGGGAAAAACAAGACAAGTTATCTTTATTACAAACTTGAAGAATGCTTACAAAGGTTGCTTGATGTCCAAGTCAATCCTCCAGCTCCAAGTGCTTCCTCCTCTAGCTATCTCCACAATGCTGCAAGATCATAAATTTGGTACTTCTAAGAGTCCTCCCTCTTTCCCATGGAATACCTCTCTTTTATAGTGTATGGTAGGGTTAACCAACAAGAGAGATGGGTGGATCTAGGGAGCACTTAGTGGATCAGGGTTTCTAATCACAGAAAATGAGTTAGGATCGAATCAGGGATCCCAATCCTCCAATATCTCTCGAAAATCCAAAATCCCACAAGCCATGGAAAAAAGGCTATAAAAAGAGTACCACGCCCATAAATCTAAGCATAGCGCGGTAGTACCGCGTGACAGGGACAAAGCATAACGCGGTAGTACGGACTACCGCGCACCTAGAACTGAGCAAGGCACAGTAGTTAGGGTAAATAAATTCTCAGCTGGGTTAATTCTTGACAGGGTGGATTTACCTTTAAGGATTACTTATCTTCTGGGTGGTTCAAGCAGTAGGGGAAGTGTCATCAGCTCTTTTTGTGGTGGAGATGCGACACTGTGGAATATAGAGATATAACAGATGCCCCCTAAAGTGTGAGGTTAGAAGGAACTGATGGCCGAAAGACTTTACGAATATAGTGTGCAGAGATAGCATCGAGGAGAGTGGCAAGGAGCTGAAACATAAACAAAGTGTTAGACATACTACCGAGGTGGACATCCCCATGCTTGGAAACAAATGACTCAAAGCATGGCTGTCGACCAATACATTGCAGATCCATGAGTACTGAGATGATATAGACTGTGGACAAATCATGGCTACTATGAACAAGCGTAGATCCATGAGACGATAATAACAAAGCCACGACCAATACAAAAGGTGGATCTGTGTGACAATACAAAGGACATCTCCATCGCAACCTGGACGCAATCAAGATACAACGGTGCGCCCAGGGTCTTCTACCCGATCGCAAATGATATGAATCTAGCCATGTGATTACAAAGTGTTGAAGTCGAACATGGTAGAAACCATTTGATTACCGGTCAATGATGTGAACCGTTAACAAATGTGAGGGAAATCACCAATGATGACGATGATCCCCAAGGTATATGAAGTACATCTCAACGAAATGCGAATATATGAGTTGATGTCGAGCATTCGAGAGATTGTTCGATCATAGGTCAGTGATGTGAACCTATTGTCGAACACGAGGAAACCTGCCATTGAGGCATGCAGGTACCAAGGTACTAATGGTTGATCTCTAAGTCCAATTCCCGGATAGTGATTTGGCGTCGACGGGAATAGACTTGTCGAAGATGGGCCATAATGTTTCCCACATCATCGACACAAAATCAGAATGAACAATAAGATGATGAAACAATGGAGTATGTACTGACACAACGGAGGCTTGACATAATGAACGACTCTGAACAATGCAACCCTTTGAACATATAACGGCATGTAACAGGACTTGGCAGCAAGGATTATGTAAAGCAGAGGATAGACACCAAATGAGTAGGCTCGTGGCCAGGGAGACGACTCAGGATGATGAACATAACTCAGTGAAAAATAGATACCTAGTATAGACAAGGAATAGACACATGCCATGTTCAAAGGTAACGACTGACAAGCTGCCAAAAACAAACTTGACTTGTTCCCCCATATTCCCCTGACATGATGGACAAGTACCTCTTTGTTGTTTTTCGAGCTTGAAGAGGATAACAGATGCTCGGTGTATCTCATCTCATAGATGAGTCCAATCTCACATGTTTTACGAACCTGAGAAAGGAGGGGTTCGTCCCAAAGTGGGTCCTTCGATGTTAAAATTTTAACGAGTGCAAGGAAGAAAAACTCGGTAGTTTTTCATATTTAGAGAGCCTGAAAAACTTAAAGGAAGCTCTGTAATGTACTTTTTCGTAAATTTAGTCCCTCGATCCCGAAAAAGTGTAAAACAATTCTCGAGAGAACTCTCCCAGCCAGAATTGACTGAGGTATACCTTTCTCGTAAATAGTCTAGACGGGCCAAAAAAGGGGTAACCTATCACCGAATAGACGACTTTTCAAATACTTTTACAAGTGTGAAAGAGTCAAGATCACTTGGCAATCTTTTCAATTTCAGGGAGTCTGAAAAGAGCTTAACTATGGACTCCAATGGTCTTTTTCGTAATTTTTAATTATTCTGGCCCGAAAAGAGAATAAAATACAACCAGGATAATACTTTCCTCATTGTTTAACGAGTATGAGTAAAGCTGACCGTACTCGACACCATTTACCTGAGTTCGACAAGCACGACACGGGTGTAAAAGCGTATCTCCAGAGCACGAAAAAGATAAAGTGGGCTCAAAATGAAGGTCAAACGATGGATAAACGCCAGTGTGAATATATCGCTTTTTAAAGGAGATCCTGTCAATAAAGTGCTCAAAAAACCAGATATTAGTAATGTGAAATGGGTTTCATTTTAACCATATAAAATAATAAGTAAAAAAAATAGGTGAAAAAGCTATAAAAGGATGGTTAAAAATAGAAATTTACCATTTCATTTGTGTTTTTACCCAAAGAGGAGATTTTACCCATTTGAGGAGCAAAAACTTCAAGGATCCATATCGGGATTTTCAGGACACGGTTTCAACAACCGTCTGCGCCAGGTAAGAGATCTCGAGGTTCTCTTTCATTTGGTGTATGAACAATTTGCTTTCAGTAAGAAAAATTAATTTTTTGGGCAAGCCCTATTGGGCAAAAGTCGCCCTTCACAGTATTGCGTGGGGCCCATATCGGGAAACGCGGTACTGTTCGACAGTATCGCTCTGTGGTGTTAAACCGAAACGTGGTACTGTGCAGTACCGCGCAGCAAGGTTTACCCCAGGCGCGATGAAGATGAATTTTGAGATGCAAAAATTGATTTTTCTCAAATTTTTTGTTGAAACCAAGTTGTTAAATAGTTACTAAATGTTTCCCCTGACCTTTTGCAGGAGTTTGCAATTTGTTTGGGTCAAAATGGTCAGTTGGAAAGAAAGAGAGCACGAAGTAGATGATTTGGCGGCCGAAAATGACCTTCCTACCGTGACTGCATTACGGGAGTACGGTTTGTTGAAATTATTTAAGACCAAAGGCATTCGTCAGCAAGCCAAACTTCTTACCCATCTTATCCAATTGTGGAACTCTGATATTCAAGCTTTCCAAGTGGGAGAGCATGTTCTCGAAATTCAACTTGAGGATATTTACTTCCTCACGGGCCTCTTGAAAAGAGGGGCCCGGGTGAAATTTACTGGATACACAGCCTCAGAGACGAGCACAGATGCTCTGATTGCTCGGTACTGTTGTCAAGGTTCGAGTAAGAAAAGCGGCAAAGTGGTCATAAAAGATGTTACAGAACTTCCTTTAAAAACTATTTTGTTCACCATCACACGTGCAGCAGGGAGTGTGGGTCCACATCAGGCGTCCTGTACATAGATGAACCTGGCAGTGGATTGTATGGCTAGAACAGTATTCAATTGGTGTGAGGCGGTGTTGACCAATCTCAAAGAACAAGTGCACAAGTGTAGAGTTAGGGAGAATTCAAAATTTGGTTATGGGAGTATCCTAGTCACTTTCTTTTTGGAGAGGGTGCCATTGCTGTGTCCACAGATATCTATGCCCCGCCGTCCACCTACCGAGCCATGGATGGCTCGATGGAGTGATTATGCAGGGCGTCTTGGGGGACCTCAGCGCTTGGCGTTTGGTGAGGATTTCTTCTCCTGGCTCGAGGAGCAGATAGTGATGATCGATGAATACCCCTCTGCAGGGGTGGACTTCCACGAGGACATCGACTTGGCACTGCCTGAGGATGAAGATTGGGACAACTCAGGTATGAACTTCATGGATATATTTTTTCTTTTTTGAATATATGATTTTTATTATTTTTTAGAATGTGTAAAAGACTTATAATGTATGTTCGTGTGCATGTCACAGATCGTGGACCACAGAGACCGGCTGGGTACTCGCCATTACGTCGCGGTGGTGTTGATCGCCAAGCCATTCCAGATGAGGAGGAGGATGAAGACGAAGCAGGAGGAGTCCGGGATATAGAGAGGAACTTACAGGGCTTGACTCATGGTATCCCCGCTATGAGGATGGACTACGTTCCTTTTCACCTCCAGCGGCATACTGTAGGTGTGCCTAGTCGTATTGGCCAACTTCTTCGTAGGGTGGCTCGAGCTGTAGTGTGTTATCACCAGCAACGTGAGGAATCTGACGAGGGACATGATAGATCTCCCAGATCTCCTTAGATGGTCTTTTTTTTTGTTTTTTGCGGCATGTATACGATATGTAGGCTTTGAGAGCCAAATTTTTGTATGGGACTTGGTCCCAAATTTTGTCTTTGACACAAACTTTATGTATTTTAGAAAAACACTCTTATATACAGTGATATGGACCTATTTATGATCTATTTATTTACAATGACTTGTGCATTTTATTTTTTATGATGTATTTATGTATGGGCAAGATGCCAATCCAAAATGTAATTAGCCAATGAATTAGCTATACAATTGAATTCTCTCGATACATGTTGATATGAAATGAAATTAAATGATCGTTCCAAGAGGCGTACCCTCCAAAATAAACAAAGTAGGATAGGATCGCGAACTGTGTAAACACGGTTCAGATGAGAAACCACGAGCTGGGAGTCTAAAAAGACTAATAGGGAGTCAATTCCGAGTGAAGCAACCTCTGTCAAGAGACCAATAACTGCATGGTACTCCGCGGTATTGTTGGTTGCAGGACCTAAACAATTGGCTCCTGAAGAAATCAACTCGCCAGTGGGAGAATAGATTAACCATGCTGCGGAAGCGAGATTCCGGGTATGTCGGCTTGCACCGTCAGCGAATCCGAAGTAGGAAGACATCTGCGCATACAATCATGAGTCAAAGTAAGAGTGGATACATGAGGTCCACGCGCACACCAAAAAAAGAGTAAAAGCAAACTAAGTACATTATGTACAACAAGTAATCCACATCGGGCAGCCTTACGCGTAGAAGTGTTTGAGGTATAGCCCATTGCGGGGCCGTGCCAATGGCGTACCATCACAATCGATTAGTTCATAGGCTCCTTTTTCCAAGACACGTTTTACAACAAAGGGGTCGTACCACATAGATTCAAGTTTTCCTTTTCCGAGCTTATCGTGCATTTGATCATATGTAAGTACGAGGTCACCTTCATTGAAGATCCGAGGTTGAACGGATTTTTCATATTGAGCTTTGATGCATTTTTTATGAGCTTCATTAGCTAAAGCAGCGTCGCGGCGGGTTTCATCTAGCTTAGCTAGGTATAGAAACCGTTCCTCTTCGGAAGTGGTGTGGGGAAATAGCTCTATGGCTATCTTAAGTGATTGAATTTCACATTCAATCGGCAAAATGGCTTCTAGGCCATACACCAATTGAAATGGTGTAAACCCAGTAGCACTTTTTACTGAGGTTCGGTATGCCCACAGTGCTGAGAATAGAGCTGAGTGCCAGTTGGATTTCTGGGTACCCACAATACACTGAATCATTCGTTTCAGGACTTTGTTAATGGCTTCAACTTGGCCATTAGCTTGTGGGTAATACGGGGTTGAGTTTTCATGGAGAAAACCCAGCTTGGCACTTAGTTCTTCGATCATATGGTTCCTGAAATGGGAGCCATGATCGGTCACAATGGATTGTGGGACACCGAATCTAGCTATAATATGATTGAATATGAATTGCGCTGCTATTTTGCCGTCCTCAGCATACTTAGGCATCGCTTCAGCCCATTTTGTGAAATAGTCGACAACTACTATGACATAGCTATGCCCCCCGGCTGAAGTGGGCTTACAGTGCATGAAATCTATGACCCATTTGGAAAAAGGGCCGACGGCAATAACAGGATGGAGTGGAGCAGGGTGTGAGTGTGCTTTACTATGAAAGAATTGACATGGCAGACACTTCTTGACTGTTTCAATGCAGTCTTTGAAAATTGAGGGCCAGAAGTATCCTGCTCGCAGTATTTTCTGGGCCGTAGCCATCCTAGAGAGATGACCACCACATGCTCCAGCGTGGCAGTCATTAAGAATGCGTTCCACCTCATCTAAGGTCAAACATCGTCGAAGAACGGTGTCGACACCACGTCGATAAAGAGTATCGTTGACTATGAGGTAGTATTTTGCGTGATGTCGGATGTGTCGCCATTCATCGCGAGTGAGGTCAGGGCGGAAGCGTTGGGTTTGGAGATATAATAGAATATCCCTGTGCCATGGATCAGACGTGCTAATGAGGACCAATGATTCATCAGGAAGAGAATCAATGGGCTCGGATTGCTCAGTAGCACGGGGCAAGGTACAAATCAACTCTGCAAAGACCAAAGACTTCTTGGACTTGGCTTTGACGAATTCCAAGTCAAACTCCTGAAGGATGATGATCCAGCGAGAATATTTTCCCCCAAGCACTTGACGTGTGAGGATATAATACATTGGATTGAAATCGGCTATAACAGTGGTCTGACGGAGTAGAATGTAATGACAAAATCTCTGGACAGCAAATACTGTTGCCAGAGCCAGTTTTTCAACATGTGAATAACGAGTTTCGGAGTCGAGAAGATTCTTACTAAGATAGTATACCACATGTTCTATGCCGTTTTGGTCTTCCTGGACTAGCACCATACCGATGGTGGAAGTCGAAGCTGCGAGATAAAGAATGTAGTCCCGTGTGTAATCGGGGGGTTGGATCATAGGATCTTTGGTTAAGGCTGCCTTTAGATTGTCAAAGGAGCATTGGGCTTCATCATCCCAGATAAAGGGAACGTTCTTCTTGAGAAGCCTCATGTAGCCTTTTGTTATCTCGAAAAGATTGCAGATGAAACGACGTAGAAAGTTTGCATGCCCTTGCAAACATTGAAGTTCTGGAATGTTGGTGGGTGAAGGCAGGGCTAAGATAGCTTCTACCTTCGCAGGATCTAATCGTATCCCGCTTTTGGAGACTATGAAGCCCAACATTTTTCTGGCTTCTACATAAAAGACGCACTTATGCGGGTTCAAACATATATTATAGCGACGACACCTTTCGAAAATGGCACTTAAGTGGTCTGGATGGTCTTCCCGGGTCCGAGAGTGAGCGGGAAGATCATCAAGATATGGTTCTACAATATGTTTGATGTCGTGAAATGCGTATGACATCGGCCCGTTGGAAAGTTGCCCTGGCATTTTTAAGGCCAAAAGGTAACTTTCGATATGCAAAAATCCCCCAAGGGCATATAAAGGCCGTTTTGTGTTGGTCGAATGGGAGGATATCGATCTGATTATAGCCAGAAAAGCCATCCATAAATGAAAAGATGACACTCCCCGGCACAGTTATTGATGATCTGGTCGATGAATGGAGTTGGGTAGTTGTCCTTTGGACAAGCCTTGTTCAAGTCGCGGTAATCGACACAGACTCTAATCGTTCCTTGTTTCTTGGCTACGGGAATGATGTTGGATACCCATTCTGTCAATGGGACAGGATAGATAAAACCAACACGCAAAAGTTTTTCAACTTTTGCTTTGATAGTGGCTGCCTTACGAGGATGGACGGGTCGACGTTTCTGCCGAACAGGTCGGGTGCCAGGGAATGTTGGAATTTCGTGGACCACAATCGAGGGATATATTCCTGGCATTTCTTCATAACTCCAAGCAAAAACATCGCAGAAGGTTTTGAAGTAGGTACTATAGAAGTCCATTTCGAGGGGAGTACATGTTTTGCCAATATGTATGTTTTCCACGATACCAGACTTCATTGATATATCAATGGGAGTGGTTGCCATGAGGTTAGCCAAGTTTCCTTCGGAAAATACCTCATTGAGGGAAATGGGGAACTTGGTTTCAACCATCCCAAGTGAAATGATGGGTTTTGTATCAGGCTCAAGGGGCTGAATGGTGGGGAATGAAGATCGATGATGAAAATCTCCCCATGGTGGCTCATCACCGCACATAACCTCCATAATTGATTCGTCAGTGGGAAAAATCAAATTGAGAGGATCGAAAAGTGGTGGGTATGGATGAGTCTCAGCCGAGAGCTGTGCCACGGAATGATGAGTAGAACAGTCGACCCAATCGGTGGCTGATTGGATCGCTTCATATGCTGCAAGGTTTCTGTTCAAGGGCATAGAGTTGCCATAGTCTTCAATCTGAGCGGGACTCGGAATCACCCATGAATCATTGGAAGGGGTGACATTCGATGAAATCATGTTGACTAGTTGAACATGGGTTCCCAGCTCTGGAAAAACTCCAATAAGGGATGAATCCTTCATGAGACCAACACCAATGTCTTGGAACCGGTACCGAGGTTGATCCAATAACGGGACGGTGTTGGCGGAGTTTGGATGGGAGTCTGGGATACAGTAATCCAGTTGATCAATAGTGATAATTTTCCCTTCATGAGGAAATTGCACAATCCAGAAGACTGTAGATGCTATGGCGGTCATGGCGTAAAACCAATTCCGACCAAGGAGGAGATTGTAATCCAATGGTGCATCTACGACTTCAATGTGTACGGATACTATTTTGCCCCCCAGTTCAACACCAATTGAGGGAATGAGTCCGTAAGGTTGAAAACCGTGTCCATCAAACGCCCTGAGAGTAGTGGGAGAAGTTGTGACTTCGGGTGAGCCTAAGGCTCTCCAGCAGTTCAAAGACATAATCGACGTGGAAGCCCCTTCATCTAACACAGTGCGATGGATGATATTTCCACGGATTTTTGTGTTAACCTGGAAGGCTAACTGATGGGAAAGTTGAGGTTTAGCGTGCTCCAAGTTAAACATGATAGAGTTTGAAGTATCTGGTTCCATTGCCCCTAGTGCTGAAAGTAGGGTTCTACACTGCGTGGGGCAGTGTTGGAGAACCTCGAGAGTCGACATGGCGCAAGGTGCTTGAGCTAGATCCTCAACAATATTGTAATTTTGGGCAGCTCGAGCATTGGGATTAAATGTCGCCTTTCGTATGGTGCCCTTGGGTGGGCGTAGCACTGTATCTGTAAGTGGTCTCTCGATATGGAGATGGCCGATAGGGGGGGGAATAGGAGTCGGATCTTCAATAGGAGATTTGCCTTTGGCTATCTCCGATTGTTTGTTTGAACTTGGAGGATTGTCATACGTCTTTGAACGAGTGGTTATATGAATCTCTTCATTACTCGTCATCAGGATTTCGCGGTTTGTGGATGTCTCTCCGCGGGTTGGATTGGTCGGGTTGCCCCCTTGTGGGGTTTCTTGGGCAACCATCTGCTGTTGTTGTTGAGGGAAAGGGTCAGTTAACACTGCCGGGCGAGAGGATCCTTTAACAAATTTGTTGAATTCGTCCTTGTAGGGACAGTCAGATGTGTAGTGATCATCTTGACAAATTAGGCAGGGAAACTTAGCGTTTCGACGTGGTTTCTGGTCATTCTGGGTGGGTTGTGGCTTGGGGTTCTCCTGCTGGTTTTTCTTGGGTTTACCATGATTGTTTTTCTTCTTTCCTCCGGATGGTTGTGACGTAGATTGAACTGTGTTCACTTCGGAGGAAATAGCAGGAGAAGTAGTTGTTTTTGAAGCAGCTTGGGGTAAAGCGGGGGAAGCAGAAGCTTGTTGTCCCGTCGAGTTGATAGTAGGTTGGGTATTGACTGAATTGACAATACCATCAATGGGAGGTTCAGTGGTAGGTTTGGTTGGATCAGTTTTAACGCGGGCGGCATGAGGAAGAAGTTCATGTAAAGTATCGGATTGAGTGTATACCAAATCCATGTACTGGGGCTGCCGAGATGGCTTGTTCCTCTGTAACTGGTCCGCGCATAGCGATATCTTTGGCTATGGGAGGCAAAAAGGATTTCGTGAACCAATCAGCGAGTAGCTGATCCGGAATGGGTGCCTTAATTAGCGTACGGTGTCATCGCCACTCATGGATGTGATCCGAAATGTGTGTAGAAGTGGTTTGACGCAGTGAGGTTAACAGTTCTGTTCCAGTCTCATACCAGATGGGGAGATGGAAATGAGTCAGAAACTGCATAGCCAAGGTGTTGAAATCACGGAAAGAGTGTTGTGGTAGCTCGATGTACCATTTTGTTGCCATGTCGGTAAGCGTACGTTGGAAGAGCCGAAGTCGAATGGAATCATCCATCAAGGAGTTGGATGAACACCAAAGATGGAAGGTCATCAAGTGGTTCTTGGGGTCTTCCTCGGGCTTAGCATCGAACTTAGGAATGTCCGATGGTAGTTTGGTTGGAATGGGTGGCGAGTGAGGTTCATGCCATATAGGATCGTTAATAAGCCTCGAAAAATCAGGTAATTCAAGTGTGGCCAAAAAGGGAAGTTGACGATTAGTCTACGGGTATGAGTAATAACCATGTGGTGCAGAGAAACCTGGAGGGCCCTGCATAGCATACTGCTGTGTGTTATACCCATATGTGTTTCCCGGGGGGTACTGCTGGAAGTTCTGTGGGTAGTAAGCCATCTGGTTAACCGGTTGATTGTAGGTAACCGGTTGGTGGGTGTTCTGCTGAGTGGGTATGGTACCCTGGGGTTGCGGAAACCCAGGAATAGTTGATGCTCCTAGTTGGGGGAAAGTTCTTTGGAATTGTTGTGTTCCAGGAACGTTACCACTATACTGAGTAAGTGGAGGGTTTCCCATAGCAGGGTTGGGGGGTGGCTGCAACGGTGGTGTCCATGGAATGCTCGTTCCTCCTTGAGGAGCGAGTGGAAATTGAAGGGATGGGTTCCATGGAGTTGTAGCAGCTGAAGGGTAAGGGAAGCCAGAATTCAAGTTGGGGGGAATCTGAGATTGCCCCCCAGCTTGGTTCCAGTTTCCAAAAAGTGAGTACCCCCCGCTCTGTGGGATTTGAGGGTCCCAAGAAGGAAGCATACCTGACGGGGGAGGTTGAGAATGAGATCCGGTTGGAACACCGGAATAAGGTTGCCCGCTGCCAGGTGTGTTGTACATACCATACTGAGCAGATGCTGCTGGTTGGGAGAGTTTTTGGATGGAACCAATGGGTTTTCCACCAGCACATGGGTTGGATGGTCCTATAGGAGGAGGCTGTTGACTAGGAATGGGGTTCCCAACAAAAGGTTGTCCTCCAACTAGTTGGGTTGATGGCCCTGTAGGAGGAGGTTGTTGACTAACAATGGGGTTCCCAACAAAGGGTTGTCCTCCAGCTGGTTGGGTTGATGGCCCACCAGGGGGGGTTTGCATGTTGGAGTTGGGGACCACTGCAGTCGGTTGTCCACCTCCTGAGATAGTGTAAATAGTGGCTGAAGGTGATCCTCCGGTCAAAACGAAAGATCCAGCAGTATGACTAGGTGTTCTTCCGTCGCTAGCCAAATATGATAGTGTGGATTGGCCAATGGCGCCAAAAGTATCGATTTGCGGAGGGGGTCGTCCATATCTGACAGGCGAGGACGGAGAAAAAACTGGGTTATCCCTCATAGAATGTGCGCCAAAAATGGGTGATGGCAGCAAATGTGGGGAATTTAACCCAGGGGTATCGGCGTCGTCCATAGCATGTTCAATGATAGGAGGACCATCAAAAACTGGGTCCAAGTTCATGTCCTGAAAAAGGTTTTGGGGATCCGGTGGGAACCTAGGTTTAGTAACATCCGAAGGTCCAGAGCCGTCTGCATAGGAGTGACGAAACTCTGTGCTAGACGGAATGTTGGGATCCCGATAGTCAAGAGGACGAGTAATGGGGGGGTATCTAGACGCTGTCGAGAGCATTTGCTCTATGTCGTGTCTAAACCGTGCCGATGCTAACGGGAAGTTCGCTAGACTAACCATACTAGACTAGATGGAAGCCATGATTTCATGTCCCGGAGGGAGGTTGGGTAGAGATATAGTACGAGGTACGTTGCTAGAAGAACTTGTTTCCTGTGGATGAACACTGGGTGACATAGTGATAACAGGCGGAAGCTCCACCTGGGAAGTGATGAAGCCATAATCAGGTTCAAAAGGTGTGTCAGGAAGTCGAGTATCTTCAACGATTTCAACGTACCCACCTGGGACTGAAATCAAGCCAGGTATATCCTGGTCGGACCCTTCAGTGGTGCCAACAGATCCGTCTGTGTCATCGTGAAAAATGTCTGATGGACGGGAGGTGTTGGCATCAGGTAGGAGGATGACCTCTGGTCTAGTATTTTGGGCTGTACTAGTTTCAGCCGCTGTAATGGTGTCCACTGTGGTAGATAAATATGGAATAACAGTGGGTGAAGTGACAGTGGAAGTCTCAGATATGCTAGTGGTTGCAGAAGCTGTAATAGATTTTGAGACTATGCTGTGAGTAGCAGTTATAGGCGGAACTGATGATGTGGTATGTATCGGCGGTGGAATGTTCCCTCAACCGGCACCGCAGCCAGGAGGAGCGGGAATGCGTGATGCAGGTGGACCGGAGGTTCGTAGCGGTGGCGGTGGTGGAGGGATTTTTCCCTATACTCGTCGTGATCTTCGTGGTTGTTCTGACATGATGACAGGAAAATGAAAATCGGGGGCAGTTTCATAACAAAAAACTCAAAAAATCTAATGTAGCCGAGTGTGCAGAAGAGGAGCTAGAAAAAGCAAGGCTCGCAAGCCAAAAAAGCAAGCTCTAAAATCTATACTGAGACCGGTGTCTCAATAAGCGAGCTGATAAAAAGAATGGCCAGAATGCCAACAAGCAGTCCCTAAAAAGAAAAAATGACCCTCTACAAAGATGATATAACAAGAAAAACTCCTAACAAAGAGCTGGAGACCTCAACAAGCTGTATCCTTCGCAAGGTGATGAAATCCAAGTCGAACAATACAACATGAGAGACCGATATGAGAAGGATATCCCTCTACCGAAAGGGATCCTGGGTAAAAGAGCTCTAGTAGAATAGTCACTAAGCTACCTCGTTCATGACACGTTGGAAAAGGTTTTGGGCACTTCAGCCTTCCGAGGAAGATAATGATCGATGTTGCCTTAGGGCTAAGTGGAGTGCGGCATTCCACAGAGTCCGTCCGGTTCTTAATCTCGCGGCCGTTTAACCCCTGAAAGTTAAAAACAGTTAGGAGGCCCTTCCACAAACTGGCTGTGACCGTGTCAATAAATACTAGAGTATTTTAGTTCCCTAGAAGACAACAACTATGTCTCATATGAAAATGACAAGGGGGAATTATTTTGATGCCTATCCCCGGTGTCCTACCTAACTACCAAATTCTTTTGATTTCCTCAAGTGAGGTTAATGTTGGTTTAATTAGGGAGATTAATTTTAGTGGTTGTCTTACTCAATCAGGGAAATGGACATGAAACTTGATGGTGTTATGACGACTCAAACCATGCAACTGAGAATGAATAAAAAAATAAACCTTGTCTTCGATGAAATCTAGCTATAGAAGAGAGAGAGTTCTTCGATCATAAATGCATGAAATTTTTCACAAGCAATAAAAAACCAAAACAATTTTTTTTTTGTTTTCTTTTTGTAAATAGAGCCAAACTGAAATAAACACTCTTTTTTAATTCACTGATCCTACAATCTAAAATGCTTCAAATATGAGAATTTCTGTGGCAAATTTCAATGGTTCATTTCCTAATGCACATTAATACTGCTAGACTTTTTCAATTCAAACAACGGAATTGTTCTCAAATGATAATTTTTTAATTAGTGAAAATGATGGAAATAATGTGACTGTAAAAGCTACAGGGTTCAGTAAAAGAGAACAGTAGTGATGGGTTGGTTGTGGTTAAAAAATCAAGCCAATGCAATCAAATTGGAAAAGTGACCCAATATGCAAATCATGCCACTAATTCAAACAACAATCAAGCTCACAAACAAGCAAATAAACACACCACACAGACTGTAAAATGACCAGGATGATAACAGGCAACCACAAACACTACCTAAGACAGAGAAAGATCAAAAAATGACTCAGGAAACCAAGCAAGGAGAAAAAATTTAAAAAAATGCAGACACTACCGCGTGTCAGGGTCAGACTTTAGCGCGGCACTATTACAGTACCGCTCTGGTACTAATGCAGAGAACGCAGTACTACCGCGCTGTAGAGAATTCTAAGGGTGCGGTACTGTTGCAAGGTAAGAAAAAAGTGCAACTTTAGAAAAGAAAATGGAGTTTTCAGGGTTGCTACTAACCCAGGGGACTCAGTGATCATACAGGGAGAAAAACAAATACAGCGAGGAGGGGTGAATAAAGGTCAAAAAAGACCAAGATTCAAAACTGGTTTGAAGTGCAATAAACAAAATCACAATCAAAAGATGGATGACAGTGAACTGAATCAATCAAACAGAAATCAAACCAGCGGAGTCACCATTCTCGTTGGTAGAATTTTTCCCTATGGATAAGTCAAAATTCTCTTAACTTAAAGCATATTCCTAACTTACTCTAAGGTAAGAACAAAACAAAACAAATGCTACCTTGAAATTCCTGAACTTTCACAACAAGGTTACATGTATTCAGAAACAAGGAAAGATATGACTCACCTTTCAATCTGACGTTTGTCCCGCTTCTAGCTCTTGATCCAAAAGCTCCAATGTAGAACCTGTTGAGATCAAACAAAGAACAAACATACAAGCTTCCAATACCTTGAAGTAAAGATTAGATTCAAATCTAGATTAGATACATTCCATGCTAAAGACTTGTACAATACTCATGAAATGGGAAAAACAAGACAAGTTATCTTTATTACAAACTTGAAGAATGCTTACAAAGGTTGCTTGATGTCCAAGTCAATCCTCCAGCTCCAAGTGCTTCCTCCTCTAGCTATCTCCACAATGCTGCAAGATCATAAGTTTGGTACTTCTAAGAGTCCTCCCTCTTTCCCATGGAATACCTCTCTTTTATAGTGTATGGTAGGGTTAACCAACAAGAGAGATGGGTGGATCTAGGGAGCACTTAGTGGATCAGGGTTTCTAATCACAGAAAATGAGTTAGGATCGAATCAGGGATCCCAATCCTCCAATATCTCTCGAAAATCCAAAATCCCACAAGCCATGGCAAAAAGGCTATAAAAAGAGTACCGCACCCAGAAATCTGAGCATAGTGCAGTAGTACCACGTGGCAGGGACAAAGCATAACGCGGTAGTATGGACTACCGCGCACCTAGAACTGAGCAAGGCGTGGTAGTTAGGGTAAATAAAGTCTCAGCTGGGTTAATTCTTGACAGGGTGGATTTACCTTCAAGGATTACTTATCTTCTGGGTGGTTCAAGCAGTAGGGGAAGTGTCGTCGTCTCTTTTTGTGGTGGAGATGCGACACTGTGGAATATAGAGATATAACAGAAACCCTTATAGGATCCTGGAACCATCCGAGTAAACCTTATGGCCATATTGTTGTCGCAATACACCGAGAACAACACTCGGGGAGATACTACGCACGTATTGTTAGGTATGCGGGTTATACGACCAAGGGTACGGCCCCAATCCTCCTTGATTAGTGCTTTGAAAAATTGGGTCGAGTATAACTATTGGAACCTACAGTATATTGCGACTTGTGATAGCTTGATACACCCGTGAGGATTCTAGATTTTATATCCCATCTATTCACCAGTTTGCTTGTTGCTTTTAGTTTGAGTAGTGTTTTTTGTGTGTGGTATTTAGAAGGCCTTATGGATATAATTAGTTTCTTCAAATAGATATGGAACCCTCTTATGGGACTACCAATCAAGAGACCTCTTTTCAAAGGGTACCTTTTGTTTTTCCTCCAGTTGGAGATATTGGTCCTCCCTTTATTGCCACTTTGAATCTTCCTGGATTATCTATAGGATTACTAGTATGGTTATTATCCAATTCAATGATCCCAAATACACCTAATGTTTCAAATGTTGACTCTCCATCACGAGAGCATCTATCCCAAATCGATCCTTCACATTCTTTGTCGGATGTATTTTCTTCTGTTTCTTCTTCCTTGGCTGATAAAAATAGTGGTGCTAGTAATCAAGAGGATAAGAAGAAGAAGAAAAGGAAGGTTAAGAAGAAGAAGAAGAATAGAGAGACCAAGCATCAACCGACTACCCCTAATGATGCTCTTTATATTCAAACACCTCAAAAACCCAAGTTCCCTTGCAGGCTTTGCAAGGTGGATCACCTTCTTAAGGATTGTCCTCGTCTTTCCTAAGTATTAGAAGAGTGGTCTAAATCATCCAAACAAACTATATCATAAGCCTTTGGAAATCATATTGATGATACCCCATCGACCAATGACTCTTTGGTTAAGGGTCGGAAAGGTAAAGTCAAGAATCCTTGTTTGTTATTCAAGGATGTGCACCTTACTTACCTTTTTCCTCTCATGGATGAAGCTTCACAATTGTTGGAAGACATTACTGTATGGGCCAGAATCACCTTCCAACTGGATATTGTAATTTGTCCTTTGACCCCTCATTGGTTGATAAAGTGGTTGATCCAGTTACATCCTCGGTCAATCCTACTCTTCCCTTGAAGAGTGGAGAACAAGTATTTCACCCCACTTTTCCTTTGAAGAGTGAATTTGAAGTAGTCGAGTCGACGTCATCTCCACTTGATCCCACTCTTTCATTGGAAAATACCAAGACTGAAATAGTCACCATGACACAATATTTGTCTCATCCTACTTCTCTAGTTGAGAGTGGACTGAAAACCAATGATGTTTTCTTAGTCAGTTCATATTGTTCCAGACAAAGGGAAATCTTGTCCATTTCCACGGGATCCCCTCCATGTACAAAGGTCATTTCCTTTGATTGGAATAGTCTAACAAAATTGCGTCTTCCTTCGGGTGTTCCTTTCCAGATATCTGTAGAAGTTACCAATAGAAACCTACTTCACACTATTGTTGATGAAGGAGCTTATGTTAGTATTTTATCATCAGCCTCTTGGAAAGCTATAGGATCTCCTCAGCGTGTGCCAGCCACTGATCAGATATTGGGTTTTAATAGAATACCTACTGGATCTTTAGGGATCCTTCCTCAGTTACCTATTACCTTATGAGGGAAAACTGTTCTGCATTGATGTTATGGTAGTCCAAGGTCCCTTAGATTTTAATCTGCTTCTTGGGAGAGATTATTTCTATGCCATGAAATCTGTAGTGTCCACACTCTTTCGAGTGATGTATTTTCTTCATCATGGAAACATAGTGACCATTGATCAAATTTCCTTTGTTACACCTAATCATTGTATGTATGCTAGCCAATAGACTTCCTTGGATGTTCCACATGTCTTAGTGGTTCCTCCCCCATCGACAGCCGTGTCTCTCGGCTCTAGACATCAGGCCAGAGTTGAGTCATTAGCGAACCAATAAATTATTCCCATCATAGAAGAAGCTTAGAGGGGAATGTTTCCAGCCTCTGGACATCATGTTGGAGTTAATACCACTAGCTTCTTATGATGAGGGAAAACTACCAACCTATAGACATCATGTTGGGTAGGAACCAACTTTGAGCATAGTTTTATTCCATTTTAAGCTCATTAAAAAATGAAATGGGCTACTTAACGCATAGTTATTTTCTATTTCAAGCTTGTGTAAAAATGAAACAGGCCCCTATGAGCAGAGTTCCTTTCCTGTGTCAAGCTCGTTAAAAAATGAAACAAATTCTTCTCCCATTAAGTCGAGTCTCCCACCAGATTTAGTGCTTGAACCTTCATTTCATCTGCCTGTGTCACTTGCTCGTCATTCTTCCTATCCCTCTAGTGAACCTTTTCCTATTAATAGCTAGGAATTTAATTGGGCAAAGAATAAGAGTAAGCAAACAAAACGAAACTTGGGGGGCATGTCTCTAGCCTCTGTAAATCATACTAGAGTTAAGCCGCTAGCTTTTGCTGATAATGTCGTGGGAAAGTTTCCAACCTCTGGACATCATGTTGGGCCTCTGGCCATCATACTGGAGTTAAGTCACTAGCTTTTGCTGATAATGCTCGAGGCAAATTTCCAACCTCTGGACATCATGTTGGGGAAAAAATTGCTAATGGGTACCACCATGAGTACCAACCTCTAGACATCATGTTGGGAGGAAACACTTCAATGGACCTCATTTCGAGCATAATTTAGTTTCCACTTCAAGCTCGCTCAAAAATGAAATCATCATCCCGAGCATAGTTCATTTTCTGTTGCAAGCTCATTAAAAAATGAAGCAGATACCACGAGCATTCTTCCAACCTTTCTTCGAGCTCGTTAAAAAAAGTAAGATGGTGTCGAGATTAATTTTTTCCTTTTCGTGCTCTGGATCCAAACATGAAAAATATTCCAAGTGCTTTTGATACCATTGTTGTGCTCATTAAAACTGAGAATAAAATGTGTCGAGCTCAGTCTTTGTTCTTTCTCGTGCTCGTAAATACATGACAATAGGGTAATGAGTATACTTTATCACTTTTTCAGGATCATAAAAATTATTACAAAAAAGGAACCCCTGGAGTTTCCTTTAAGTTCTTTTCATACTCCCAAAATATGAAAAGATCGTCGAGCGAACTTGCTTCCTTTCATGCTCGTAAAAGGATTTGAAAAGGGCATCTATTCAATTTTAGTTTACCCCTTTTTTGGGCTGAGTAGTATTTATTATGAAAAAGGAATACCTTAGCCGACCATCGACTAAGAAAGTTCTCCTTGGCATTGTTTTACCTTTCTTTCGGGCTTAGGAGACTACCTTTACGAAAAGGACCTTTTTTGAGTCTTCTTTAGATTATTTTAGACTCTCTAAACATGAAAAATCACCGAGTTTTCGTTTCTTGGACTTGTAAAATAAAACATCGAAGGACCCTTTTGGGACCAAACCCATCCTTTCTCAGGTTCGCAAAACATGTGATATTGGACTCGTCCAAAGGATGAGCTATACCGAGCATCTAATATCCTCCTCAAGCTCGTTAAAAAACAAAGAGGTACTCGTCAAGCATGATGGGGGTTGGGGAGAAATAAGCTAATTTTTTTTTAGAAATATTTATGGTAGCTTGTGTCGTCCTTGAACATGGCACTTGTTTTCATCTCGTCATACAGTTGGGTAATCTCCTTGTCTCTAAGTCATGCCAATTCTGTGAGTCGTCCCGCTCCTTCAAGTCATTTGAAGAATGTCTCGATCATTGTCACATTATGTCTTGGTATCTTCTTCGTTGAGTCAATGCTGCAAAGTCATTGTTGTCATGCCATTCAATGTTCAATGGAAGTTTACCTAAGCCAACCTCTACAATATTGTCAGCCTTTACATCCTTGTGTTAGTCCATACTCATCTGATTCATTACTTCACATCACTTTCCTATGTCAGTTTCGTGTTGATGATGTGGGATTCATCATGGCCCTCCTTCGACGAGTCTATTCCTCTCGACTTCAACACATCATCCAGGAATTAGACTTAGGAACCACCTTAGTACTTGCGTGCCTCAATGGCATGTTTCCTCGTATTCGAAAGTAGGTTCTCATCACTGACCTCTAATTGAATGATTCCATGAGTGTTCGAATTCAAAACATGTATTCACATTCATTGGAATGTACTAGTGATACCTTGGGGATCATTATCATCATTGGTGATTTCCCTCACACTTGTTAACGGTTTACATTATTGATCGGTAATCAAGTGGTTTCTGCCATGTTAGACTTCAACACCTTGTAATCACATGGTTAGATTCGTATCGATTTGGGATTGGGTAGAAGACCTTGGATGGTTCTGAAGTCTATTTAGCACATCCAGGTTGTGATGGTAATTTTTTGAGTAGGTTCCCACATGGACATTATGTTGGTGACCTCAATGATGTACTATCACAAAGATCCACTCTTGTATTGGTCGTGGCTGTGTAATTGTATTATCATGGATCTACACTTGTAGTCTAGTAGCCATGATTTGTCTTTAGTCATTGTTGAGTAAGTACTATCATGGATATGTGATGTATTGGTCGGAAGCCATGCTTTGAGTCAATTTTTCCAAGCATGGGTATGCCTACCTCGAGGTTGTTAGACATATTGTTGATGTTTTCTTACAGCTCTTCTCCAGTTCTCTTTTAGATATCCCTGTAGACTCAATTTTTGGTAAATTGTTTCGACCATCAGATTCCTTCTTCCTCACACTTTAGGGGCATCTGTTACACCTCAAATTGTCACACTGTGTACTATTGAGAGTCTTCATGTCATATCACCATGAGAAACATGATGTTTGTGCATCCTAGGGGTGTTAGGACCCTTTGTTGTCATGGTCTTCCCTTCCCTAGTCACACTTGGAAGCAAATCCAACAACTTAGGGGTCGAAAACCACTTCTCCTAACCCACTTTTTGGCCTCCTAGAGATATATTTGGGCCCTTCTAGTGGTTCAAGGAGCGAAAATTACTCATCTTTGCATTCTGCATACCTACGGGGGAGCGAAAATTACAACATTTTCACGCTTTTCTCAGTTGTAGGGGCATGGAAATCCATGGATAAACATTTTCCTTAGATTTTGGACCCTGAATATCGAGGATATTTTCATGGGATGAGGTCCCCCTTCGAATACCATCTCACATTCCCTCCTTTGCATGGTTTAGATCCTTGATCCACATCTTCCTCACTTAGATCCATAATCTCCTCTTAGTGGTTGGCCTCCCAAATCCTACTTAAAGACAGCCGTACAGAGCTAGGGGGGGTGATCTTGGAAGCACCAAACTTAGGATCCTAAGATTCTTTAAAGGGTGATGTCGGAGAGCTTGGAAGGAGATGCTATCATCTTGGAAGTCAAGGTATAACATTGTAATAAGCTTCTTTGGATTTCTTAATGATAACTTGGCTTATTATCCCATGTCTTGTTTCTTGTTATATTGATGCATGATATGTTGTAGATTAGATCTAGCTTAATACATCTACTTGTTTGGAATTTTTGGTCCTTTGTCTTGTTTAAAATGTTCGAGCCTTGAAGATCAAGCTTGGAGCTGGATCTAAGACAACCTAGAGGTTGGAGGTAAGTTTTACTTCTTCCTTTCTTCTTCCATGTTCAATAGATTATGTATTGTGATATATCTAGGAGAATAGATCACCATTTTTTTTGTTTCTATCTTGGGTAGGTGTCTAGGGACCTAATTGATCCCAAGAGGACTTCTTTTTATCCATAGGAAGAAATTTTTACAACCTGAACATAGACTATATTCAAAAGAGAAACAAAAATGGGTAACCAATATGTCGCGATATGAATTTGAAATCATATATAAAAAAGGGAAACCAAATATGGTGGCAAATGCACTCTCAAGAAAAGATGAGGATTTTGAGTCATTACTTTGTGTTATTTCTATTATACAACCCAATTGGATAGTATAATTAATGGAAGAATGGAAGAATGACCTATCGGTGTGGACGCTCATTCAAAAGCTACAAAAGGATCCCAGTGTATCAGATACTTTTGTGTGGAGAAATGATTCACTATGGTATAATGATCGTTTATATATGTAAGAAATCCCAACCCAAACAAAAGGTCCTTTTGGAATTATATACCTCTCTTATAGGAGGGCACTCAGGATTCCTAAAAACCTACCATAAAGTCAAGAAGGATTTTTTTGGGAAGGTCTTAAATTTGATGTTCAAAGGTCTATGGTAGAATGTTTGGTTTTCCAACAAAATAATGTTGAAACAATTGACCCCAATTATTTTACAACCATTAGACATACCTTGTTAGTGGTGGGAGGAAGTCTTAATGGATTTTATCACTGGTCTACCAAGTCAGAAGGGAATAATGTTATTATGGTGGTTGTTGATAGAATCACCAAGTATGCACACTTGTGTGCACTCTCTCACCCTTTTAACTTAAGTACAGTAGTTGGAGCATTCACAGAAATAGTTCAAAAGATACATGGAAACTTGAAGATTATTGTAAGTGATAGAGATCCAATTTTGACTGGAAAATTTTGGACTAAATTATTTTCTTGTTTGGGTACCTAGTTGGCTCATAGTTCGTCTTATCATCCTCAATCTGATGGGAAAAATCAAATAGTGAACAAATGTTTGGAAGGATATCCTCAAAGCGTTGCATCTGATAAAAAAACACAGTGGGTGAAATGGTTATTTTTGGCAGAATTGTGCTACAATACTTCCTTCCATACATCATAAAAAATGTCCCCATTTATGGCATTTTATGGGTACCAACCTCCATCTATCACATCTCCCTTGAAAGGAAAATATAAATTTCAAGTTGTGGAAGATCACCTTGAGAACCAAGAAGAAGTTCTACAAATATTGAAGGACAATCTGGTTATATAAAAAAATAGGATGAAACAAGAAGCAAATCAACATCACATTGAAATGAGGTTTTAAGAAGGGGGTTGGGTATTTTTGAGGCTACAACCTTACAAACAAATGTCCCTCGAGAAACTATATAAGGACAATAAATTACCCCCCAAGTACTATGGTCCTTATAAAGTTTTTCAGAAGATTTGGTAATATGGTTTACAATTTGGATCTCCCTTCATCTTCAAGGGTACACCTAGTTTTTCATGTTTCTTTCTTAAAGAAGGTAATAGGAGACAAGATCCCAATTCAAACTAACTTTCTAGATATTGATGAAGAAGGAAAATTCATATTGGAACCTGAAAATCCTATTGGATTTGGTGAAGTATCACTCGATCCCTCATATCGTTGAGAAGAAGATTACCAAAGAGATGTATGATTCCTTGGGAACCCTTTACCAAAGTGTGAATGTATCCAAGACGATGATCTTAAAGAAAAATCTAATCACCAGATGCATGAACAATACATATATAGTCATAATCTATCTCATGAATGTAGCATAGTTGAGAGATTAGATTGTTGCAGTTAGGGACAAAATTGAGGATCATGAGCTAGTTCAGATTTCTTTGAATGGCTATAGTTCACCATGGCACAACTTTTTCCAAATTATCTTTGGTCAAGAGAAGCTACTTGAATTTGAACAGTTTTGGGATTCTTTCATTGGAGAGAATATGATACTACAACAAGTCTCAACCAATTACAATAATAAGGATGTTGTACCAAACCTATACGTCAATATAGGGAAGGTGGGGAGAGGAGGTAGGAAAGGAGGACCTAGGAGGGGTCAAAAGAGCAAGGAGGAAGAATTATATTGTTCATGTTATGGGAATAAATACATGAACCATATCCAATGCTTCAGGTGTGATAAGCATGATCAATATGCTTCTCAATTTCTTGAGACGAAGAAGGGAAGTGAAAGTAGGATAAGTAGTAGGAGTTTTCAAGAAGTGTGAAAGCTTCAGGTTTAAACAAGTTGAATGTAAGGATTGATACTACCTTCATTTTGGTATTGTGTATTTCCATGAACATAGTTTCAAGTGATGGATGGAATGCGAAAAATGGAGCTTCCAGACATATCTTCAACAAGTTTCAAGAACAAGAGGGAGGACTACGTATAGAGTTGGGTGACGATGACATGTATCTTGTGAAGGGATTGTGATCCATATATTTCTATATTCTTTCAAGTGATGTTCGTGGGCTAGAGTCTGTATTATATGTTCCCTAGTTAACTAAGAGTCTTCTTTCAATTTATTGCATGATAGATTTACAATGTTTGATTAATTTTGATGGTAAGCAAGTCACAAATATTAGAAACAACAACAATAGATATGGTCAAGTTTTGGCAAAAGGAGTGTGAGAAGGTGTCCTTCATAGGCTACTCACAGATCCAATTGAGTAGATATGGAAAGAATCCATGATGGAGTGTGCATATATCCCTAAGGATACAATTACAGAACCTACAATGGAATCAATGATTGATTCCTTGATTACAATTGATGGGAGTATGAAAGAGTGGAAGGAGAAGGTTGTTACATAAGGATTGTCTCAACAAGAGGGATTTAACCTTGATGAGACTCTTATTCTAGTTGTAAAAAATTTCTCCCATGAAGAGGGAGTTTCCTTGGAATGGTTGTTGCTTGCACCACCACTTTTGGATTTTCATATCAATGAGTTTGTATTTTCGCATAAATGAGTTTGTGCTCATGTTGATCCTTTTCAAGTTTAGTGCAAATTTCAATTTGTTATTTGATAGATTTGATACACTTGTATTATCCATATATGAAAATAAGTTCATTATTGCAAGAAATATGAAACAATGAATGATGTGGTGTGATATGATTCTCAAAAATGAATATGACATGAAGAACAAAGAAGGTTAGCAGGTCACTAATGTAGTGTTCCTTGTACAAACAATTTATACGTTGAATATTTTTGAAGATAGTTTAGAGTACAAAAGGAAGCAATGATCTAGATTCATGTTTCTTTTTGTTCATTGATGGTAAATTATTTAAATAATCCCCTAGCATAGGGGAGATTCTAAATGTAGAGGGAGTATCTTGTGCTTGGTAGAGAACACTTTCCTTAGTAACAGAGAGTGTTGGATTTTAAGTTCCTCAAAACGTGTGTGGAAAAGTGACATTAATGTCAATAGCAAGCAAAGAAGACTTGGATGTATATACAGAAGTAACATGTGATAGATGTGTAGGTTTCTACTACAATAAGGCGACCCAACCCCTTCATTGATTGTGTACAAAAGTAATGAGGGCACATGATAATTTATGGAGAAATAGATAGAGGGTGGGTGCATGCCAAAAGCATGCATGTTCCATCGTTAGTTTAGTCCAATTTTGATGCTTTTCTATATTTAGTAGTTAATTGCTATTTGTTTTTTCTTTAGTTAGCATTTGCATGAAGTTTCTAATTTAAGTTTGCATGTATCAGTTAACTAAGTTGCATTCAACCTAGCTCATTTTTGTGAAGTGCATACAAAGTATTAGTTAAAGAACATATCTCAAAGAGGATGCATTCTTGCATGCCTTGGATAATCTCCAACTAAGGCATTGTTCTACCTATATCCAAATTTATTGTACCTATTCTTCTTCTCAATCTATAAAATAAAAGGTAGAGGTATAGGTTTACTAATTCACCTTCAAACTAGAATCAATGGGTGAAGGATAGAGTTTGAAGTTTTTAGTGTAATTATGTTTTCAAGATTAATAAACAATGATGTGATTTGAGTTATATGTATGTGGGTTGCTACTAATGTATTCAACTCGATTTGTTTCAATCCCTATTAAAAATTATATAGTTTTGATATAAATTTATGTGTTTTTGTTTTCCTAAGCAGGTAGGTTATAAATCAACTTTGGATTGTTACCATGTGCTATTGAATTTTAACATGGTAACATAGATAAGTGCTTGAAATATTCTAGATTTTGTGCATGGAGAGATAGATTGTCTAAAGTAGAGAGTTGTCAAAATAGTTTAGTGGGTAGCATGTCCAAACTTTAGTGATTGGAGCATAATAATGCCAATAATTAACAATTGGGAATGTTTAGGGTTGTGAGGTGAGAAGACTTTATGATTTCAGTGATTGTAGTGTGGTTGTTTTATAAAGAGGCAATAATAGTAATTCCTAGTATGCAACAGAGTCTCTTGTTGGAGGGAGCCTCCAACTTCGTGCCATGGAATTTAATATTGCAGAACCTCTTGGAAATGACATATTTGTGGTACCTTATGGAAAAGGTATTTGTTCCACCTATATATCCATAAGATCTGGTAGAATACAATAAGAAGGTGTGGGTGGTGAAGCAAATCATATTGGATTGGGTAAAGGATCACTTGACTTCTCATATATCTAGGAACAATACTTCCAAAGAGATGTATGATTCCTTGGGAACCTTCTACCAGAGTGTGAACATATCCAAAATGATGCTCTTAAATAACAAGCTCTGTGATACATGCATGAGAAAGACAGATGTAATGAAAAGCTATCTCATGAAGATAGAAAAGCTAAGATATTAGAATGTTGTAGTTGAGGACAAAGTTTAGGATAATGAGCTACATTAGATTCCATTGAATAGATTTAGTCCATTGTGACCCAACTTTGTCCAAATTATATGTGGTTGAGAGAAGTTACCTGAATTTGATTAGTTGTGGGATGATTTCATTGGAGATGATATGAGACTCCAACAAGTCTCAACCAATTACAAGGACAAGGAAAATGCAGCAGACCTAGCCCTCATCAAGAAGGTGGGGAGTGGAGATTGGAAAGGAGGACCTATGAGGGGTCAAAAAAGCAAGGAGAAAGAATCAAATTCTTCATGTCAAGTGAAGAAAGACATGAGCCATATCTAGTGTTTCAAGTGTGTCAAGCATGGCCACTATGCTTCTCAATGCCTTGAGAGGAAGAACGAAAAGGTAGAGCAACAAAAACCATTAGAGTTTGTAGGAAGTGTAGAGGCTTAAGGTGTAAACAAGTTGATTTCCAAGCTTGATACTAACTTCACCAAGGTGTTGTGTCTTTCCATGAACATAGTTTCAAGCCATGGAGGGTATGCGGATAGTAGAGATTCCAAACATATGACTTATGATATAAATATATTTAGTAGGTTTCAAGAGCAAAAGATAGGACTATTTGTGTAGTTGGGTGATGATGCCACATATCTTGTGAAGGGATTGGGATCCATATATTTCCATATTCCTTTAGGTGATGTTCTTCAATTATATTTTGTAGTATATATCCCTGAGTTAACTAAGATTCTTATTTATGTTTATTGCATGACAAATTTATAGTGTTTGGTTGAGTTTGATGGTCAAAAAGTACCCATTAGAGACAACAACTAGGGATATAGTTAAGTTTTGGCCATATTAGTGCGAAAAGGTGGCCTTTATAGGCTACTCATAGATCCTATTGAGTAGGTATGGGAGGAAGCTATGATGGAGTGTGACTCTAGCCTTGAGGAGACAATTACAAAACCAACTATGAAATATGTGATTGATTCCTTAATTACAACTAATGGGAGTATAGAAGAGTGTCAAGATAGGGTTGTTACAAAAGGATTATCTCAACAAGAGGGATTCGAATCTTGATGAGACTTCTACTCCAATTATCAAAGGATTCTCTCAGGAATAGGTAATTTCCCTGGATGGGTTGATGCATTCACCATTAGTTTTGGATTTCATATCAGTGAGTTTATACTTATGTTGGGCATTTTTTTTAATTTTAAATTTGATCAATTTGATACACGTGTCTTGGATTTGTATACAACTGAGTTCATTATTGCAAGAAATCGATAACAATGCATGATGTGGTGTTAGAATATTTTGACCAATGAAGATGAGATAAAGGATGAAGATGGATGGCAAGGCATTGATGTAGTGTTCCTTGTACAATACATATTTACCTTTATGATTCTAAAGAGAGTTAGAGTATAGAAAGAATAAATAATCCATATTCATGTTTCCTCATGTTCATTGATGGTCATGTTAGAGATAGTGGTATCTCATGATGTCCTCCGTGATTCAGATGCCTTGCATGGAGGTGCATCAGTAGTATAGGAATCATGATGGAGTAGAGGGAGAGATGCACTCTACTCAGTGGCATGAATCTAGTAGTGGATGCATGTGGAAATTCCGGGGTGTTTTTCCTCATGCATGCATGAGTTTTGCATGTACAACTAGTAATTAAAAATGCATGCAAAAGTGACTTTTTGCATGCACTAATATTAGGTTTTTGGTAAACCTAATTGATCAGTGAGATGATATAAGGAGGCAGAAGGTCACTGATAAAGGTTAATCAATAGGCTTATTAGAGGGAGATCAGTCAGAGTGAGGAGGGTGCATAGTGCATGCAGAGGGAGAATTTCTGAGAGAGAGAGGAGCTTTTGCAGGAGGGAGAGTGAGGGGATCTGAGCTAGATCATACCTCACTTGATCAGAGGCACTTGGTTCCCAGTTAGTGTGGACATAGAGATTTCATCAGTGTGATTTATTTAGATATTGGAGGAGGGTGACTTTCATAGGAGGAGGGCCGCAATTCCTAAGGAGAGAGACTCATTTTGCATCCGGTTGATGGACTGAGCACCTGATACTTTCAAAGTATCTCTTCCTCGGTGTTTGAGGAAGGAATGTGATGATCAGATCTCATATCTGTTGAGATATGATTCTGTATGAGTTTCCAGAAGCTGGAGGAGGGCGCACTTTTCCATGCAGAGAGAGGGACGCATTCTCCAGATCTAGACAATTGGCCTTCTTCTTTGGAAGAGAATATTAGAGTAGTGTTTAGAGAGAAAGTACTGACACAGAGTTACTTGCAGACAGATCAAGATCCAATTGACAATTAGGGCACATTTCCTCAGTGAATGCATTAGTCTGTTGCATGTAGATCTAGGGCTTTGACCCTGTCAGGTTCGGTTGTTCCTTTTTAGGTATCTTGTATGTATTTGTCTTCTGCTTACTCTGCTATGGGATCGAGATAGAAGAAATCCCCACATATAGCTAGTTTTCCCCGTTTGGGGTTTCGAGGGTACATCTTGAGTTGTGTGATTGTTGTGGTTTATTGTAGAAGTGTTAAGAGAACTGTTGTGTTTGTATATTAATTCATCATTGCATTTTTTATTTATAGAGACTCAAACTGCTTGAGTTCTCAGGGAATCCAGAGGAAGTAGTGATCTTTCGATAAATTAACATGGTATCAGAGCCATGGTAAGGGTCAGGGAGAACAATCACACTTAGATCTACGAGATTTACACCAGATCTGTGTGGTGAACTCAGTAGGAGGTCATATCTGTGGAGAAATTCACCATATCTACCAAATCTGAAGAGCATAGCTTAGATATGTTGTTATAGAGGTCAGATATATTAGATATGTGACCTAGGTGGATAGATCTGAGATAGAGCTATCATATCTGTGAGAGGGGAGGCTAGATTTGTGATCAAGCGAGGTTCTTGTATCATTTTGTGTATTTTCAGTTTAGAGGATATGGCCACTAGTTTGAGAGTAGAGGACAAGTTGGATGGGGCTTCTAACTTCATTGCATGGAGGGCACAGATTGTGCTTTTGTTGAAAGATAGCGAACTGTGGGATGTTGTGGAGAGGACAACCACAAATCCGGTCACATTTCCATTAGATGCAACTGTCAAAGTAACTTACCAGAAAAATAATTTAAAATCCTAGAGGATCCTCCTTGATGCAATCAAGGACCATGTTATCCCACATGTCTCATCCAAAGACAATGTATATGAGATGTGGGATTCCTTAACCAATTTGTACCAGATTTCTAACGCAAACAGAAATATGGTACTCAGAGAGAAACTGAGAAGCATAAAGATGGGAAAGGATGAGAGCATGCCCATATATCTTACCAAGATCACTCAAGGAAGAGATGAGTTGCAAGCTATGGGTGAGAAGGTTGAGGACAATGAGATGGTTCGACAAGCCTTGAATGAAACCATGCCATGGGAAGTATTTTTCCAATCCATTATTTCTAGAGAGAACCTTCCCAAGTGGGATAGTTTGTGGGATGATTTCACCCAAGAAGAGATCCAGAGGGGTTATATTCAGGGATCAGCTTCTGCCATTCCAGAGGAGGATGTGGCACTTGCAGCAAAGGGGAAGCAATGGTTTAAACAAAAGAAGGATCTAAGCAAGATCAAGTGCTTTTCCTACAATGAGTATGAACAATATGCGGGATAGTGCTTGCTTAGGAAGAATAATAGCAGGTAAAGGATGAGCACGTGGAAACAACAGAGGAGGTGGATGAATTTACTTCTAGGTTTGAGAGGGAGTTCTCACTTGCCTCATTTGTGTCAGAGCATGATAGCAGTCGACCAGAGATCCAGGTTGATGAGATATGGAGGGTTGAATGCAACCAATGTAGTCACATGACTAGGATGCGAGATGCATTCCTCATTCTTGAGCACACACCTATGCAGATGATTCGAGATGTGCAAGGGACTGATCACTTGGTTATAGGAGTGGGTAGAGTACAATTTCTCCTATAATTTGGATAACTCCTAGAGGTATGAGGAGTACTATTCATTCCAATATTGAGAGGGAGTATTCTCTCAGTGGTAGCATTGAATGATGCATGTTACTCAGTTGTGTTCCAGAGGGATCTGATATTCACTTATCCATAGGGAATTGATCCAGTCATGATGGGTCACAGGATCGACAATTAGTAATTGGTTTGGGGACAACCTACTTCAAGCACATCTGGGTGGTTGAGTGCATCCTCTTCAGATTCATAGTGGGATAGAGAGCGAGATGCTCATAATAGGGATGGTGCTCAGAGGAGTGAGTCCTTTCAACAGATGGGTGAGAAAGATGCTTGTAATATCCTAGGAAATATTTAACCCAAATATTAACTCAAGTTCAGAATTTTAAATAAAATTTACTTGTCCATTTTTAATCAATTCACTGAACAGAGCAAGAAGTCAGTGACGGGTAAGGAGACTTGAAACTTAGTTTGGTAAGATAAACATTCAATTCTGTAATTTATATGAGATGTGTGCAGCAGCATCAAATCAGAAAAGAGGGAGATTCCTAAGCACAAAGCACTGGGGCAATTTATGTTTCAGACAACAACTACCGCTGAAGCCTACCGCAAAGCTTCCTGGGTGCACCAGCATATGCTTACTAGACTAGGTGGGTCACTGAGGGTCCAAGGATGAGTTATGATAGTCAAATAAGTTCAATGGATTCATTGGGAAGCATTCAAAAATATTTGGAATATGAAGGAGTAATTTGGGAGTCTTAAGCCACTCCGGGATTGCTGAGCTAGGAATTTTCCAAACCTTACAAACAAAGGTTAAATGCTTCCAGATTCTGAAATTAATGATTTATATGGATATTAAACTGTATCATTGACCACCTAAAACTTACAGAAATCAAAAATGACTCTTAGAATAGATTTGGCAGTCATTTCAGTAAAACTAGTCATAAAACAATGCTCAATGAGCTAGTCTTCCATTCCGGATTATTAAATGATATTCATTAAATGTAATACTCTATTCTGAGCTGTTATATGGTTCTGATATAATATATATGATAGAAGAAAGTCTAAATATACCTCACTGGACCAAGCTTGTGTCCATTTAATGATCCTTCAGTAGAACAGTATCACAATGACTAGGAAATCCTCACATAGAGCCCAGGATGGACTGTGTGAGATATGAAATGATTAGATATATGATATGAAAGTACATGGTGATCATCTATAGGTATAGAACAGAGTATGAGCTGAAAACTGGATCTTTGAGAAATAATATGGAGTCCTTCACTTGTCTTCTTCTTCTAGCAGAGGAAACACCTCCAAATCTAGCCGTGGTTGAGAGAATGAGATAGAAGAGAAGGATAGTTCAGTTCTAAAGCTGATTTATGATATGTGGATCTTCTAATGTCTGCAAAAATGGCTGAACCATCTCTCCACCAAGTCTTGGGCGCATTCACTGGCTCAAACTTCTTCAACAAGAGAATCTTAACTAAGACTAGTTGTAGTTTCACTATCTGCGGGATCTGCCCTTCTTCTGACTGTAAATATTCAATGATGGATGAAAATAGATGATAATGGATTCCAGTACATGTTCTTGACCTACATAAAACTCTCTGGAAAACTAAAGGACCTTGGGGCACATCACCCAAGAGGAACAGTTGAGGCACATCACTCAACTAGAGAGGCTCAGAGCTCTCAAACCAAAATTACAAATGAAAAAAGTTCTTGAATGAAGTTGATAGCATGCTTAAATAGAGAATTTGACTTCTTTAGCAGGCTGAGCCACACGTGTGGGTGAGGTAGGGCGCACTCTTGAGAAAATTAGAAACTGTTTGCTTTCCAAAACCTTCTTTCCTTCACCTCCTTCATCAAAATTAGCAAATGCACCTTAGGAGCTTTTTCTAGGTGTTTCTATTTCTCTGCTGACTGCTTTTCTTCATCTTTCCATTTCCTTGACTTTCCTCTTTCGTGCTTTTGCCAGTTTCCAAATTGTTTGCCTTGTCCTCTTTCCTCCTTTGGTTTTCTTTCTTTTCTAAGTGTTGCCACTAAGGCAAGAGTGGTCCACATGACCAATTCGACCTCCTAGCCTTGTCAACATCAACTTGCCACCAATTAAATTAGTAATAATGCATTTTTTAATTAAAATCAGTCCAACTCTAAATATAATTAATTATTTAATAATTAATTAATTCATATAGTATTCTACCTCAACATTTATCTCCATTAATTAATGATAACTCCATTAGTTTCCTTAGATCCTTAGTTTGGGTATTAATATCTTCCGGGGTCCACCTTATCCATTTAATACCCAAATACAATCTTAGACATCTTTCATAAGATAGTTTCCATGCTTGCTCATTAATTAATAAATTATTGCCTGGGTGACTTAGGCCAAAATTACCCCATGGACCATAGCAAAATTTGGGGATATGACAGTCCTCCCTTCCTAAGATTGCTTGTCCTCAAGCAATGTTAGGATTCCACCAAGCTTTTGCTACACCACTTTGATTATAATTGTCCCCATCCACTGAACAGTTTGAAAATCAAAATTTGGCCTTCAAAAACAAATATGACTATGGAAGGAAAATGAAAACTGCACTGTAATCTATATCTGCAATTAACCAGCAATGAAAAAAAATTTCAAGCCAATTAAAATAACTTGAGTAGAATTCCCAGATCCCACTGTTTCTCCTGCAAGGACCAAAAATTTTCTGCCACCTTTGGCAATCTGTCACTCCAATGAATGCCAGGATTCCAAAGTATCAACTCCAAGCATGTGGACTCCCTCCACATAAGCCAACTTCTGCCAGTAAAATGTTCCATTAATGTATCTTGGCTACTTTCCTGCTTAGCTGCCTTCCCTTGACCATAAGCAGAAATATTTTTGCAAGGAGATTTCATGTTTGTCAGGTAATCTTCTAGGTTTTCCCTTTCATTGATGCCTCTGTCCATCCAACCAATGGATGGAAAAACACCTTTATTTGTTGAATCATATGGAATGTGATCAGCCATATGTTTGTCCTTTTCAGCTAAAGAGAACTCATGATTTCTACGGAACTCCACAGGTGTTCCCCTCTTCATCCAATGGCTCAACTCTCTGCCATTGATCCAAGGGTTCCAAACTCCATCACATGACCCACATGTTGAAAGTAAGTGTGGATCTGATGCGTCCTTGTCAAAAGTGGTTGCACACACATGCATGGGCTGCCTCCACTGCTGCAGGTTAAGGAACATGTCATCTGCCTCAAATTTAGGATCTTTCTGCTCATCATGTGACACAAAAAAATAGAATCCTTTTACCCTATTTTCATTCCCAAAGTTTCTGGCTGAATGTGAAGTAGGGAATGAAGGGTGGTGAGCCATGCTTCTGAACATTTCATCTACTGAAGTTGTGGATGTATCCTCTCTATTGATGGATGAACCATCTATGGTGAAATCAATTGCACCTTCCTTGGAAGAAAGACCTTCTTCAATGATCCTCTCATGTTCATTCTGAAAAAAATCATGCGCTTGCTTTTCACCTACTTTTTCTGCACATTCTTCAAGCACATACCGCATAGAATGCTCCTCATGGTCCACCCACTCATGAGGTTCCTTCATGTAATATTTTATGTCATTGACCCAAAAGGGATGACTCTTAGACAAAATTGAGGATTCAGTCAATTCTTTCCACTCTTGTTGGAATTGTTCTATCTTCATTTGGGATTTTGAGAGAGCACTTTGAGTGTATCTCAAAGAATCTTGGGTGGCCAACAACTCACTTTTGAGCTTGTAGTTCTCTTCTTCCTATTTGCAAATATTTTCTTCATCATGCAATGATGCATCTTGCAACAATTCAACAAGCTCACACATGTAATTTTTATCTGAAAGCAACTGTGAGAAATTACCTTTGATTGTGGACATTGCTTTTTGGATATTCTCCATGGCTGCAAAGAAATATTGATCTTCCATTAAAGTAGCTTCCCAACACAACCTTGAAAATGAAGCATGAGTGTCATGGAGAATTTTCATGGCCTCTTGGATCTTTTGTTCATCCATATTTAAAGATCCTGCAAGAAGTTGAGGTTCTTGCAGAGGTTCCTCCTCTTCATTTTCCATCACCGGATCAATTTCATGCAGTGCACTTGAGGTTTTGAAATCTGATCTATATGTTGTTGCTGCAATATATTCATCTTTTAGGTCCTCAAAAACATAATTTGGGATGCAACATAAGTGCCCATTCATATTCGGTGCAGCAGAAATATCTTCTCTCAAAGTTTCATCCTTCACACTGCTTTCATTCTTTACACCGGAATTCTGAACCTCAACACTAGGGGGATCAACCATTTTGCACTTTTCAGTGGAAGTGGTTGCTATATCAGATGGACATAATGACACATAAAAATCAGAAATTACTAACTTACCATGTGTCATGTTATCCTCTTTATGTGGTGGAATTCTGATGGTTTGTTTATCCACCCATTTCTTTGCTTCACATTCTACTAGGGTGTGCTCAATTTATGCTTCTTTGAGAGGCTCAAGGGGTGACTGTAAATCTGAATTGTGTTCCTCTTTTGGATCAGATCCAAAATATGTCTCACCAACATCAATACGCCCCATCTCTTCTGCACTTATCTTGAAATCAGCCATGAATAAATTGGGAGTGGTTTCACCTTCCACATTGCCAACAATCAAATGTTTGACTATTGGATCTTCCACTATGCATCGTCCTTCTTCACATTCTTCAGATGAAAGTTTGGGTGTCTTATTAGTCTTATGTTTGATGAAAATGGGCTCATTTATATTTACAATATCTTCCCCATGGTGTGATGGTTGTGATGAAAAATCAAATTTCTTATCATACACATGACTAGTATTTTCTCCTTTAAGAACTGATGTCTTAGGGCATATATTGGAAGAGTTGATTGATTCTTTTCTCTGGTGCAACATGTGTTTCATTTCTTGGCAAATTTTACCAATAGTGAGGGAAACCATCCTATTGTCTTTGATCATCCTACCTACCTCAAGTTCACAGAAATCTCGAAAAGATAAGAGATCCCGGATCTCTTCCTTCAAGGCATTGTATTCCATGAGATACTGGAATGATCCCTTTACCTTCTTTCCACATGAAACTGTTCCATTTTCCCATTTAGACACAAGTATATCAAATCCTATGTCCTGTTCCATCATATAATCAGCAAGTTAAACATCTTAAAACCTTTGAAAACAATGATCTCCCACAGAGGACATATCCTCTTCTTCATCTAGCTCAAAATCAAATTGTTCAATTATAGGTAAGAGCCTCATACTGCAACTTGGAGAATATCTACAATATTCCTTTAATATTGAGATTATTTCTCTTCACAGGAGTGGAGGAAAGTGCTATGATACCACTGTAATATCCTAGGAAATATTTAACCCAGATATTAACTCAAGTTCAGAATTTTAAATAAAATTTACTTGTCCATTTTTAATCAATTCACCGAACAGAGCAGGAATTCAGTGACAGGTAAGGAGACTTGAAACTGAGTTTGGTAAGATGAACATTCAATTCTGGGATTTATATGATATGTGTGTTGAATATTGTAACTTCTAAGAATATTATATTTGTATATTATTTATTCCGGAGATGTTCCATACCTCCGATGTGATTATACTATGAATCCGGAGATGTTTATTCCTCTGAATTGGTTGTGGTAACTAGGGTTATTAGACCCACCATGTGGGGGTCGGCCCAGTCAGTTATAATAGGGTATTTAACCTAATGGTTAAATACAAGCCTACATGTACTTGTGTAAAATACATGTCAGTGTAGTGTATAAATAGAGGAGGTATGTTCCTCATTTGATACACACACTCACTTGAGAAAGGCGCACTTGTGGAGGAGAGGTCTGCTATGGTGGAGGAGGAGATCATGTCTTTGGTTTGAATATTTGGATATTGATGGTCATCTATATTGAGGAAGCTTTGCTGGGTTTTCTACCCCATGAGGGTTTCCCAGGATAAATCTGTGTCTCTTGTGTTTATGCTATGCTTGTTGTTTCTTCAGTGATCCTGTATATGCTATTATTGTGAAATGGAATGTAATGCTGCTATTTTATGTCTTAGCATATTTAATTTTAACATGGTATCAGAGCTAACCTAAAGGAAGGCAATGTATGGCACTTACGACACTTGCTTCTCTTGCGACAATTTGAAGGTTAGGGTTTTATATAGCAAAAACCAGTCATCGTGGCACTTTCGCTATAAATCCATTTATGCAAAGTTTCAGGATCTGAAAAGTTTACAGGTCGTAGATAACATCCCCAGGTACCTTGTGTCCAAAGGGCACCCTCAGATTCGTTGTACTTTATGAGTTATGATTAGTATAAGTTAGGGTTTCTGCCTCTTCCAGATCTCAGTCAAAATCAGGTGACCTTGGCAAAAAGGTCATAACTTGGGCTAGGAAGCTCCAAATGAAATTTCATAAAAGGTGGCAGGTAGTACACAGACTGTACTATCTTAGGAAACGTTTTCAAAAGCCGAAGGTGAACCAGTGACACGTGGCATGTCGTACAAGTTCGCTCTCCTGTTTTATCCCATAAACAGGTCACATTGCGACACTTGGAATAACTCTCTCTCAGAGAGTCCAATTGAGGTCAGACCTGTCAGGATGGAAAGATAACAGGGCGAGCTATCTCAGGAAAAGTTTTTAGAGGCCGAAGTTCAAACAGTGACACGTGGAACGCCGTACAATTTCGCTCTCCTGTTTTATCCCATAAACAGGTCACGTTGCGACACTTGGAATAACTCTCTCTCAGAAAATCAAATTGAGGTCAGACCTGTGAGGATGGAAAGATGACAGGTTAGGCTACTGCAGAAAAAGTTTTCAGACCCTGTGGAGTGAAATTTCATAGTTATAGCAGAAACAATCCTATAAACAGAATTATTTTTTGGAGCACCTTTATTCATGGCTTCCAGAATTTAGGGTTTCGGAGAAAGTTAGAATTTTTGAATCGGAGTCCATGGCTGGAAGCTCCTCAGAAAAATAAGAGTTTAGAGCCTTGGATCGAACCTTTTGATTGGACAAAAGGGTGGGCTTCATCAAACCCTAGTTCGGGTTCCTGTCTAGAAGATCCAGAAGTTTCGAAGGCAATTTTGAGGGGTCAAATTTTGGAGATTTCAAAATTGAAGAATGCTAGGTTGATCAGCTCAGCAAGACACATTCTTCCATCCATTCAGAAGTGTGAAAGTCAAAGATTGAATTTTTAGGGTTTCTCTAGCAAACCCTAATCAAGCTCCAGATCAAGTTTCAGGGGGAGTTGAGGCTAAGGCCTTACATAAGAAGACTACAAAAAGTCTCGACAGGTATGACTTAAGGAGGTTCAGGTATGCCTTGAAATCTGATTCTTGATTAAGTTCATAATGTGTTTGTCTTCATGTTATTTATTAGTACAATCTTGATTAATGTTATTAAATGTCCTATCACCCTAGTAACAATATGAATGCATGTGAATGATCGAAAACATTCATTGATTAGGGCTATATGATTGTACTTATGCATTATGGTGTTGTGTGAGGTTGATGTTGTCTGCTAACAAGACACAGGTACATCACAAAAGACAAATCAAGTTCCATGACCATGACAACATGAAGACAAAGACTCGCGAGGTATGTATGACTTTGTTATATCATGTTTAACCTACGAGACATGCAGGTTCTAGCTCAGGATCTCTAAATCATTGAAGAGATTGTTTAGGTATGTTGTACATAACTAAGCAGGTATACTAATCCAGGTATGTTTTCCTATGTCATGTTAGAATCTTACCTTGTGTAAGTATACTTGGTATGATTGGTTAGTAATCAAGGGTTTATGCATATTATGTCTCTTATCTTGGTTGATGATTTAGCTAACTAGATCAAACAAGAAAATGCATGATTAAAAGAAGACTTCCTTGAAACCCTGAATATTAATGATCATGACTGTACATATTCAAGATTATTTAGAATTAGAATGTTTTGATAATATTGAGAATATACTAATGAATGAATGTTTGTGTATGAGATCATGAGGATGACACTAGTGTACACTTGAGCATGCACAGTGGTACAGAATGAATAGAAGTTCAGAAGACATACAGAAGATCAAGCGGGAGGCAACCACACAAACATAAAAGATAAGTATTTGGGTTGTTATTAGAAATAGTAAATGATATTGCTCGTATGCATATTTGTATTCCTAGAATATATCATGCTGAGTGTAAACATTCATAAAGCATTGAACAGTATACTACTAATATGCATATGATTGGTAAATTGGACAAACATTCCATTGTTGCTTGTCTAGAATGAAACCTCTTTGCTGACATGCTGAGAGCTGTGCACACTCTCGATAGTATATTTTGGTAGAGATGGAAGGCATCTAGATAGCCACTATTTGCATACATGATATGGGAAAGTGTTGTGCCAAAGTATTGGTCAAAATAGTTGCATAACTATGTAAATGATATCTGTATGCATAATAAGTTATCATGTCAATATGATTTGATGATTATGAAGTATTACTAATCATGTACTTAATTTTGATTTGTAGGAAAGATCATGATGAATGATGAACTCTGAACAAGCGATGGATGTTCAACAAAAGATTTACAAATCAAACACACTATAGAAAGCTTATGGTTAAGAGATTCTCTTAGAAAGAGGAAGAGAATCATGATGAGATGTTTTGCTCCAAGGGACTAGATAAGACCATTCTCTTAATAATGTAATCAGGTTTTGTATGGGTTCCCAGGATCGGTAGTCAATTGATGAGCTTAATGATCATCATGGGTGATGTGGATCTCAACCTTTGCTACAAGGTTGAATATGGGTTCTATACAGATATGACATGGATGCAAGAAGGAACTCACCACAGAGTTCGAATGATTTTGAGGCTCATATTAGTAGACCCATCTGACGAGAGATGGCACAGATAGATATGCAGAAGATCACTCAATGCTGAGTGTGAATAATGGACAATTGACAGCTTCTTGACAAAGCTTGGGCTTTACCAGAAGTAAATTTGTTCCTAACCTTTACCTTAAGGTTGTGGATGATGAACCTATCATACCATTATTGTATGACGATGATCTCTTTCTAACAAGGAATGAGAAACAGGTCATGAAAATGGTTGCAGAAATGAAAATGAAAGATCTCAGATTAATGCACTACTTCTTAGGTCTAGAAGTATGGCAAGATCCAAAAGGAATCTTTTAAATCAAGGTAAGTATGCTGTGAAGTTTCTAAAAAGATTTGATATGTTGGAGTATAAAGCCATGGCCAATCCCATGGACTCCAACTTGAAGTTGTTAGTTAATGACTCATCGTATTTAGTGGACCTAACCCTATATAGACAAATCATTGCGTCATTGATGTATTTAACAAATACTAGTCCAGATATATGCTTTGCTGTAAATACCCTAAGTCAGTATCTAGTAGAACCTAGAAAGGTGCACTTAATAGCTACAAAGCATGTAGTGAGGTACCTAAAAGGTACATTAGACTTTTGGTCTATATTATCTTGGAGGTCATGAACTCCATTTACATGGTTACTCAGATTTTGATTGGGCAGGAAGTGCCTCAGACAGAAAGAGTACATCAGGTGGATGTTATAGTCTTGAATCTGCCATGATCTCATAGTTCAGCAAGGAACAATCTAGTGTGGCTCTCAGTACTGCTGAAGCAGTATATATATATACATGTCTGCTCTGCCAGTTGTGAAGCAGTGTGGCTTCAGAAGCTTTTATATGGAGTGTTTGACTTAGAAATGAATTCCACTATGATTATGTGTGACATTCAAAACTGCATCAAGATATAAAATCTTGTATTCCATGATAAGTCAAAAACACATAGAGATCCGATACTTCTATTTACGAGATATGGTGCAGAGAGGAGCTATCAAGCTCGAGTATATAAGCACTAAGGATCAGATTGCTGATATCTTGACTAAACCTTTGTCTCGAGTAAAGTTTGAATACTTTCGAGACAAGCTTGGTATAGTCCAGAAGGACCCTCCTCAAAAGGGGGAGTAGTATAGTATCTGATAACAAGTCTGTCTCATCAATGATGAGGTTACCTTTTTACTGCACCTAGTTACTTATAATTTTTTTAGATTTAGGAATCTTATATTTTTTCTTTTGATGATAGATGTATACATGCTTTTGATGATAGATGTATACATGATTTTGATGTTAGATATACATGCTTTTGATGATAGATGTATACATGCTTTTGATGATATATGTATACATGCTTTTGATGTTAGATATACATGCTTTTGATGATAGATGTATACATGCTTTTGATGATAGATGTTATGCATGTTTTGATGATGAGGATACATGTTTTGTTATACATGTTTTGATGATGAGGATACATGATTGACACATGTTTTAATGAAGTTCTTGGTGAACATGTGAGGGGATTGGATCATCCCTGGACTTCAGTCCGAAAGAAGAGCCGTAGACGTATGTCTTCGAGAATGAAGTCCTTGGTGGACTTGAGGGGATTGGATCATCCCTGGACTTCAGTCTGAAAGAAGAGCCGTAGACGTATGTCTTCGAGAATGAAGTCCTTGGTGGACTTGAGGGGATTGGATCATCCCTGGACTTCAGTCCTAAAGAGAGCCGTAGACGTATGTCTTCGAGAATGAAGTCCTTGGTGGACTTGAGGGGATTGGATCATCCCTGGACTTCAGTCCTAAAGAGAGCCGTAGACGTATGTCTTCGAGAATGAAGTCCTTGGTGGACTTGAGGGGATTGGATCATCCCTGGACTTCAGTCCTAAAGAGAGCCGTAGACGTATGTCTTCGAGAAAGAAGTCCTTGGTGGACTTGAGGGGATTGGATCATCCCTGGACTTCATTCCTAAAGAGAGCCGTAGACGTATGTCTCTGAGAACAAAATCCTGAATGAACAGGTAAGGGGATTGGATCATCCTCGGACTTTAGTCCTTTGAATTGAGCCATAGACATGATGTCTCCGAGAACTAAATCCTGAATGAACAGGTAAGGGGATTGGATCGTCCTCGGACTATGGTCCTTTGAATTGAGCCGTAGACATGAGGTCTCCGAGAATCGAATGATAGGACTGGATCGTCCCTGAACTTTGGTTCAAAAGGTACATGATAGGACTGGATCGTCCCTGGACTTCGGTTCAAAAGGTACATGATAGGACTGGATCGTCCCTGGACTTCGGTTCAAAAGGTACATGATAGGACTGGATCGTCCCTGGACTTCGGTTCAAAAGATACATGATAGGACTGGATCGTCCCTGGACCTCAGTTCAAAATGTACGTGACAAATCCTAGAATTATTCTAGGTTACATCCAGCATGAAACAGGGCTAGCTCTGTAGATGTGATACATCCAGCATGAAACAGGGCTGGCTCTGTAGATGTGATACATCCAGCATGAAACAGGGCTGGCTCTGTAGATGTGATACATCCAGCATAAAAGAGGACTGGCTCTGTGGCGGTAAATCCTAGATCTGATCTAGGTCACATCCAATATGAAAAAGGACTGGCACTGTGGTTGGGATTAGATCGTCCCTAGACATGAGACTTGTCTTAAAGAGATAAGGATTGATCATCCTAGAACTTGATCTGGATTGTATCATCCATGGACCTATGTCCTAAAGAGAGCAAGATTGATCATCCTGTAATATGATCGTGTGATGATGATGCTGATGATCGTGTAATGACGATGCTGACCATATGATGGCGATGTTGATGATCGTGTGACGACGATGCTAATGATCGTGTGATGACGATGCTGATGATCGTGTGATGATGATGCTAATGACGATGCTGTTGATCGTATGATGACGATGCTGATATTCATATGATGACGATGCTGATGATCGTGTGATAACAATGATGATGATCGTGTGATGACGATGCTGATGATCGTGTGATGACGATGCTGACGATCGTGAGGATTCAGATATTGATGTTGTTGTAGCTGTTTGAGTACTGCAGAAGATAAAGACTCAGTACTAAAGATGTTGATGTTCCAGTATTGAAGATGTTCCAGTAACCGGTTGAGTTACTGATGATGTTGAGAAAGCTTCCAATGATTTATAGATGTATCATGTATGATGTATGACTTGTTGCTCCTGCGGATGTTGTTATAATATCCTTCTCGTTAAGGGGGAGTGTTGAATATTGTAACTTCTAAGAATATTATATTTGTATATTATTTATTCCGGAGATGTTCCATACCTCCGATGTGATTATACTATGAATCCGGAGATGTTTATTCCTCCGAATTGGTTGTGGTAACTAGGGTTATTAGACCCACCATGTGGGGGTCGTCCCAGTCAGTTATAATAGGGTATTTAACCTAATGGTTAAATACGAGCCTACATGTACTTGTGTAAAATACATGTCAGTGTAGTGTATAAATAGAGGAGGTATGTTCCTCATTTGATACACACACTCACTTGAGAAAGGTGCACTTGTGGAGGAGAGGTCTGCTATGGTGGAGGAGGAGATCATGTCTTTGGTTTGCATCTTTGTATATTGCTGGTCATCTATATTGAGGAAGCTTTGCTGGGTTTTCTACCCCATGAGGGTTTCCCAGGATAAATCTGTGTCTCTTGTGTTTATGCTATGCTTGTTGTTTCTTCAATGATCCTGTATATGCTATTATTGTGAAATGGAATGTAATGCTGCTATTTTATGTCTTAGCATATTGAATTTTAACAATGTGTGCAGCAACATCAAATCATATCAGAGGGAGATTCCTAAGCACAAAGCACTGGGTCCATTTATGTTTCGGACAACAACTACCGCTGAAGCCTAACGCAAAGCTTCCTGGGCACACCAACATATGCTTACTAGACTGGGTGGGTCACTGAGGGTCCAAGGCTGAGTTATGAAATTCAAATAAGTTCAATGGATTCACTGGGCAGCATTCAAAAATATTTGGAATATGCAGGAGTAATTTGGGAGTCTTAATCCACTCTGGGATTGTTGAGCTAGGAATTTTCCAAACCTTACAAACAAAGGTTAAATGCTTCCATATTCTGAAATTAATGATTGATATGGATATTATACTGTATGATTGACCACCTACAACTTACAGAAAGCAAAAATGACTCTTAGAATAGATTTGGTAGTCATTTCAGTAAAACTAGTCATAAAACAATGCTCAATGAGCTAGTCTTCCATTCCGGATTATTAAATGATATTCATTAAATGTAATACTCTGTTCTAAGGTGTTATATGGTTCTGATATAATATATATGACAGTAGAAACTCGAAATATACCTCACTGGACCAAGCTTGTGTCCATTTAATGATCCATCAGTAGAACATTATCACAATGACTAGGAAATCCTCACATAGAGCCCGAGATGGACTGTGTGAGATATGAAATGATTAGATATATGATCTGAAAGTACACGGTGATCATCTACAGGTATGGAACAGAGTATGACCTGAAAAATGGATCTCTGAGAAAGAATATGGAGTCCTTCACTTGTCTTCTTCTTCTATCAGAGGAAACACCTCCAAATCTAGCCGTGGTTGAGAGAATGAGATAGAAGAGAAGGATAGTTCAGTTCTGAAGCTGATTTCTAATATGTGGCTCTTCTAATGTCTGCAAAAATGGCTGAACCATATCTCCACCAAGTCTTGGGTGCATTCACTGGCTCAAACTTCTTCAACAGGAGAATCTTCACTAAAACTAGTTGTAGTTTCACTATGTGCGGGATTTGCCATTCTTCCGACTTTAAATCTTCAATGATGGATGCAAATAGATGATAATGGATTCCAGTACATGTTCTGGACTTGCATAACACTCTCTGGAAAACTAAAGGACCTTGGGGCACATCACCCAAGAGGAACAGTTGAGGCACATCACTGAATTAGAGAGGCTCAGAGCTCTCAAACCAAAATTACAAATGACAAAAGTTCTTAAATGAAGTTGAGAACATGCTTAAATAGAGAAGTTGACTTGTTTATCAAGTTGAGCCACACATGTGGGTGAGGTAGGATGCACTCATGGCCTCTTGGATCTTCTGTTCATCCATCTTTAAAGATCCTGCAAGAAGTTGAGGTTCTTGCAGAGGTTCCTCCTCTTCATTTTCCATCACCAGATCAATTTCATGCAGTGCACTTGAGGTTTTGAAATCTGATCTATATGTTGCTGCTGCAATATATTCATCTTTTAGGTCCTCAAAAACATAATTTGGGCTGCAACATAAGTGCCCATTCATCTTCGGTGCAGCAGAAAGATCTTCTCTCAAAGTTTCATCCTTCACACTACTTTCATTCTTTACATCGGAATTTTGAACCTCAACACTAGGGGGATCAACCATTCTGCACTTTTTAGTGGAAGTGGTTGCTATATCAGATGGACATAATGACACATAAAAACCAGAAATTACTAACTTACCATGTGTCATGTTATCCTCTTTATGTGGTGGAATTATGATGGTTTGTTCATCCACCCATTTCTCTGCTTCACATCCTACTGGGGTGTGCTCAATTTTTGCTTCTTTGAGAGGCCCAAGGGGTGACTGTAAATCTGAATTGTGTTCCTCTTTTGGATCAGATCCAAAATATGTCTCACCAACATCAATATGCCCCTCTCTTCTGCAATTATCTTGAAATCAGCCATGAATAAATTGGGAGTGGTTTCACCTTCCACATTGCCAACAATCAAATGTTTGACTACTGGATCTTCCACTATGCACCGTCCTTCTTCACATTCTTCAGATGAAATTTTGGGTGTCTTATCAGTGTTATGTCTGATGAAAATGGGCTCATTTATATTTACAATATCTTCCCCATGGTGTGATGGTTGTGATGAAAAATCAAATTTCTTATCATACACATGACTAGTATTTTCTCCTTTAAGAACTGATGTCTTAGGGCATAGATTGGAGAGTTGTTTGATTCTTTTCTTGGTGAAACATGTGTTTCATTTCTTGGAAAATTTTATCAACAGTGAGGGAAACCATCCTATTGTCTTTGATCATCCTACCTACCTCAAGTTCACAGAAATCTCAAAAAGATAAGAGATCCCTATTGTTGTAGCAACATCCCCCCAAAATTTTGTACATATTGGGGCCCCTCCTTTTACTCTTTCTAGAAAGACTGCCTAAAGAAGTTAATTCTCCTTTTAACGTAGTTTTTGTTTTCAGCTAAGGAATCTGCTTTAAAAAAATTGAAGTTTCTTCTTCTAAGAAATTCAAAAAAAAAAAAAAAAAACTCTCCCGAAACTGCGGAAGCAATTTACATGTCTCTCTCGAAATTGCGGAAAGACTTAGTGTTTTTTGGAAGAACTTAAATTTCTCTTCCGAAACTGCGGAAGAAGCTCAAGTTTCTCTCCCGAAACTGCGGAAGCATTCACGATTCTCTCCCGAAAATGCGGAAAAACTTAGTGTTTTTTTGGAAGAACTTAAGTTTCTCTCTCGAAACTGCGGAAGCATTCATGATTCTCTCCCGAAACTGTGGAAGCAATTCACGAAACTCTCTCGAAACTGCGGAAGCAGTTTAGTGTTTTTTGGAAGAACTTAAGTTTCTCTTCCGAAACTGCGGAAGAAGCTCAAGTTTCTCTCTTGAAACTGCGGAAGCATTCATGATTCTCTCCCGAAACTGCGGAAGCAATTCATGAAACTCTCCCGAAACTGCGGAAAGAAATTTCAAAAAACTCTCCCAAAACTGGGGAAGAACTCGACGAACTCTCTCGAAGCTGTGGAAGCTTTCGTCAAATGTTGCTGTAGTAATTTGTCGATAAGCTTGAACAAAGTTATTTCAGAGGTTGCGGAAGGATATCCTGAGTCTTTCTGAAATTGCGGGATGACTCGGAAAAACCATTTGCAATAAGCTTCCAAGAGGCTGTATTTCGAAAAGACTCACAAAATGCTCCCGAAACACCGAAGCAATTCGCCATCTTGTTCCGCAATTGCGGACGAAACTCATAAGTCCTCCCCGCAACTGACGGTCGCACTTAAATGTTGAGATGGATTGAAATGACCACACTGTACAAGGCATTAAAACCTCATTTTAATGACACCACCTACCCGTTTAATGTCGCACGTGTCTAAACTTTTATAAGGGCGGTGGGGTTTCGTTGATCGCATTGTTAGTTTATCGTTCAAAGAACAACATTGGGAAGACCGCGCCGGCTCTCTCCAGCTTAGCGCATCCACGACCGTGTCCACCTCACTCAACCACTGTCTTGTCTCCAGGTAGGCTTTCTAACTGCCATCTTTGTCTCATCTCCACGTCGAGTTACGTTTTGGTTTTTCCCGTTCATAACGTGGCCGATAGGAATTGGTAGCGTAGGTCATTTTTTTTGTTTATTACGGCTGCCGTGACTCCTTAGGTTTCTCATTCCTACCAGCTGAAATCCCTAGCCACGACCATCCAAGTTTTTCACTCACTGCATTCCGATCGTTTTCCTACTTTGATTCAAACTTCATACTGGCCACACACCATTTCGCAAGTATTATTAATAACAGTAGTGGTCGGTTGATATACTCAACCACTCACCTTTTCGGCTCAGTTAATGGAAGTGGAAAATAGTCCCTTGTTTCATTGTTTATTCATAGGATTTTTCCACTCCAGGCCAACCCACCATTGACCATTAGAAGCGCTACGATGAAGGGCACCCTCTCTCCAAGGACTAGAAGGGAAGAAGGTTTTTTCCACGCCATATGCTTACCTGTTTGGAAGCATTTCAAAAGTTCCTAATTAGGCTTTGTCTCCCTAGAATAATCAAATCTAAGGACCATATTTCATTTTCTGAAATGATCTATTTTGGCTTCTCCAGCATGCAGCTTATCATTTTGTCTATATTCCTCATTAGCATGTTAAAATTGTCCTTCTTTGTGTTACACTCTCATAACATGTTGCAAATTTTTATAATGATTCACATTTGGTTGATAGCAGGGATAAGCCACAATGCCAAAAGGTGGTAGAAAGAAAACTAAAGTGATGGAACCAGAGCCAGTGCAACTAAGGACTGAAACTATGTTTCAAGACACTAAGTGTACCATCGGCGTTCCTCCCGAGGTCCGTTGGGCAGATGTTTACCGGATGATCAGGGACCAGGATATCCCAGATGTATTATTGGAAGAAGAAAAAATCTACCTCAACATCAGAACTTCCGGCATAGCTAGGGCTTCTACCCGCCCTGAATTGTTCCCATGCTCTGAAGTGATTGGGTGGATACTGGAACATGCCAACCCAGAGACAAGAGTGTTGCATGACAACAAGGGAGATGCTTTTGCTTCATTCCATCCAGCGTATATTGCTGCAACCTACAAATTCTCACGTCCCCAATAAGCTCTAAGTGATGAATGGTTGGGTAAGATGAATAATATTGAGATGGCCAAAAAATTATTGGTCACAGGCAAGCACCTGAGGAAGAGAGGTAATGATGAATATGATATTTAGAACCTAAGACCTCCTTTTAGGTTAATCGCCCTGATGCTATGTAGAATTTTCGGCATGCCTGATGGCACTGTATATAGGATATAGTGCCCCCCCATCATCCACTTTGTAGCATTCAAAGGAATGGTGTTTGACTGGGCTGCTATCCTTTCAGACAATTTGGCATCCACAGTGGCCGCTGCAAGAGAAGGTTTGGCCTTAAAAAGCCAGAATTTTACATGTCTTCCTATCTCATTGATTGTATTTTGGCCAAACTCTCTTTCCCCAGACTAGGTTGCACATGGGATAAAGCCAACACCCCGGTCTACACTGCTTATAAAATAATGTGGGCTCAAAATTACAGAGCAAGCTATAAGCTCATCTGTGAAGAATTCATCATGCCTCTATATGAGCAAATTTTTAAGGAAGAGCCCAATTGTCTATCAGAAAATGCCATGGAGGTCCTAGAAAACTATGGAGATTTTTATTTCTCAGAGCAGGGCACCTGCATCAGGATGTTTGGAGGTACCAAAGCACCATACATTTTTCCAAAATACGCTACTGATTATGTAGTCCTCAAGGAAGCAGTCAGGAAAATTTTCCTTGATGGAATAGGAGGGGTTCTTAACAAGCAACATAAGGCTTCTTTCCCTCCTTTGCCCTTCTGCATAGGAGCCTACAAATTCTCAGGGGTTGCATCAGCTGAGGAATTCGTTCAAGAGCTGAAAGCTTTCCACTTCGGTGAAATGATCTTCCATAGAAATGATAGGCGGAGCAAGGTTGCCGAGCATTGCAAAGAAGTTTATGCTCATTTTGAATATGCTCATTACTATGATGCCAAGGAAGAAGTGTTCAGAGGCATCAACAACATGACTGAGTTGCAGATTTGTCGTTAAGGAAGTGGAGCAAGCTCTAGCTCTACCCTAGCCTGAAAATCCATTCTACAGAAAGAGAGAGAAGCAGCTGATGCCCTAACACGCGAAGAACAAAGATTGAAAGAGGAAGCAAGGCTGCAACAAGAAGTAGAAGATGTAAGGTTGCAGAAAGAAGCTGAAGATCCAGAGCAGATGGAAGAAAGTGAAAATCAGCAGCAAGCTGAAGAAGAAGAAAGAAGGCATAAAGATGAGGAGGAACAAAAGGTGGAAGAAGATGCCCAAGCAGGTGACTTCGGCACCCAAGATATGGAAACAAACATATCTCAAGCAGGTGTTCTCGACACCCAAAATGTGGAGGAAGACATAGCTAAGGCAGGTGTTCCCGGCACCCAAAATGTGGAGGCAGACACAGCTCAAGCAGGTGTCCCCAGCAACCAAAATGTGGAGGCAGACATAGCTCAAGCAGGTGTCTCCGGCACCCAAAATGTGGGAACAGACGCGTCTCAAGTAGTGCAGACCCCACCCATAGAAGCAGAAATACATGTAATAGACCTCCCAATCGTCCCTTACACTCCATTAGAAGATCATACTGTGTCCCGATGGGATGAATTTGTGTATGATAAGAAGAGGAAGGCAGTAGTCTTGAAATCGGAAGAGAGGATAAAGAGACTCTTCCAAGAAGATATTGTTACCCGGCGGGAGACCACGGTGATGCAAAATACAAATAAGGCTCCTATAGCCATGGCATCCACCGTTGTGTCAGCAGCAAAAGAAACACAAGACAATGTGGTCGATATGGTTAGAGAATTTGAGTCAACAAAGAGGAGAGCTCGCATGTTGTAGCATATTGTGGCTAATGAGCAAGCTTACAGGGATCTTGTAGTGAATAAATATAATCTTCTGTCTGTTGAGCACAAGAAATTGTCAGATAAGTATCGCCATTTAGAAGAAGAAAAGGAGCACCTGGTAGTCCAAATGATGGTTTTAGAAGCAGAAAAGAACGATTCTGAAGCTAGAGTATCTCATCTGCAAGCAGATAAACAAGCAATGGTTGAGCAATTAGAGCAGGCAGAGAGCAGAGCAATAGATATGTCTCCCTTTCATGAACTGTCCTGTGACATTCTGCGACAAATGCACGCCACACAGGAGCTGATTATTGAGGAAGTGTGCAGGCTCAAAGCCATGATGGTTAGATTGAAAGAAATCAATGAAAAGGCCAATAGGATTAAGGGTAAATATACTCAGGTTAAAGAAAACATCCTGAGCCAGATGGAATGGAGAGAAGGGAAGGTTGATTTCCCCAAGCATCTCCCATTCAAGTCTGTAGATGATTTTAAACAAGATATAGCCCTTATGGAATTCTGCAGGAACTGTGGCCTTAAGCTAATGGCTAAGATCCAAGGAACAATGGATAAAAGTAACAGCCTTTATCAAAAAATCCATGAAGTACATGATAAGTGCAAGATGAGTTTTCCTCAGTCCCTCGATGAGTTCCCATGAAAAGAGCAACGTTGATCAGACTTGAAGGAAGAGCTAGGCATTCAAATAGAATATGTAAAGAAGATTGATGTCTTAGCCACTAATGATCTCCATCACTATATTGGGTTGTCATCAATTTACAGTCATTTGCTTAAAGAAATCCACCAAGCAGCAGTTGCAGAAATTCAGGGTGTTGAAGCAGAACTTAGTAAACATGTAACTTCCCAGAATATCCTGCTCCCTTCACCAGTAAATTTGGTTATCAGAGACACTGGTATCTGGTTCAGTTACATAGCAGAGGAGGAAAAGAAAGCAGCAGCAGCAGTAGCAGCCAGTTCGAGCACCTCTCTCCCAGCAGGAGCGCCTTCCCAAGGGTGAACACGCTGATCCTAAAGCGTTGTTCCTATTTTTTATTTTGGTCTCCCTATGTTTAAAAGCGTGGAATCACTAGACAACTGTCCTTTTGATTTTTGAGAAATTTTATGTTTAAGAAAAGGGCCACGATTTGTTTATTAAAAGGGAAAAGTCTGTAGAGGACATGTGTAAAGAGCCAGGTGGCAGCCCAAGAGGCATTTTGTAAAGATATAAATAGAAGTTTAGGGAATAGTGCTAGGGACTTTTGGCAGGGAAAATAATTTTCTTAACTTGTACGAGTTATCTTGCACTTGCTCCAAGAAAATGAAATTTTCCTAATAAGAGCCTGGAGAGGACGTCTTTTGCATGGAAATGGATGTTGGATGCATGCTGGATTATTCTTGTGACTTTCAGATTCTACAGTGAAATCTTTCTTTGCTGTCGTGAATTATTTCTCTGTATTGAATGATCTTACTGTTTCTTGTGCAAATGAATTTTCTCCTACATGAGTAATGGGATGCGTTATATGTGAATTGGAAGCTATCTTCTAATATCTGTTGCTTTCTTGTTGTAGATGTATCTTTATGATTTAATGGCTGCCTGTTGATCTTTAGATAACTCTTTCAGCATATTACTCATACTTAAAAAAATTTCTCCTTGCAGGGATCGTTTAGGTTTATTTCAGTTTTTAAATATAGATTTGTTTCGAGTTCTGCATTTAGATTAAGTTACCTTAGGAACTTGCATATCATTTTAAACCATAAAATAAAAAATAACGGTGGATCGGGCCATAACCGGTGTAATTGAAACAAATCTCCAAATCTAACGGTTGTCGGAACCGCTAGCCGGACAGATTCCCCACACCAAACAGTGGACAATCTAATTGGGATAGTCTACTGAGGAGAATCCCTTTCTGCTTGATGCTGCGATCTTCGGGGCATCAATAGTTTTTGGCGCTAGAAGGAGGGCATGAAAGTGCATGGTTGATAAAGGAAAATCTCCCACTATCAAAAATGTTACTGAAAACCCGCTTAAAAAAGGAATTTCAGACAGCCCAAATCTTGAAGTAGCAAACCAAGAAAACCTCGTCTTTGATTCTGAACCTCAAGAAATATTGTATGCTGTGCCTTTTGCAGAAATAGAATATTTAAGGAGACATACACGATCTTATGTTAGACAGCTAGGTGGGTTAAACGCAGTGAATTTCCTCCCTACAAAAATTTCTCCTAGAAAAGAGCGACAGTACACCCGTGATTCGATTCTTGTGCAAAATTTTGAAGAGCTTGTGAACTTAACCTTGGAAGAAATTGCAGAACCCCTGAACAAGGCCGATCTTGAAAACCCATAAAATATTTCAGATCAAGAAAGTCTTGGAGAACTTATTACTCCAAAGAACACTCCATTGAATTCACCTTACAATTCTCCACTAGGTTCTCCACATAGAGACATGGCCGTACCTGCTTGGATAGCAAGGGGAGCATTGAATCTAGTTGGGCCATTCCACAATATTCCAAAAAATCTAGAGAAAGTCTTGCCTAAATTCGACCCAGGGAAAGCCATTTCGGCCGAAGATCATCTCAAGAGTTTTTATTTAGCTCTGAATCTTTTAAATGTGCAACATTAAGATGTAGTCTGTAGGCGTTTTCCATACACATTTGAGCCAAAAGTATCATCCTGGTATTTTAGCCTACAACCTAGCTCGATCTCAAGCTGGGATGAATTTGAAAAATGTTTCTTAAAGAAATATGGAAACCAAAAAACTGTAGCTACGCTTGTGAAAGAATTATTGTCCATGAGAATGGAAAAGAAAGAAAAGGTCCAAGACTTTAACCAAAGGTTCACAACACTCTTAAATAATTTCAGTGAAGCAAATAAACTAGTAGAGGAATCTCTGATTGAATATTATACAATAGCTCTTGAAGGACCCATAACAATGTTTGTTAAAAGATCTAAGAAAACCACCCTGATAGAGAATTTCGAAGAAGCTAGAAAGGTGGAAGAAGAAGCGGATAGCATTGCTAAACATGCCTTAGATGCAGAAACAAAACCAACAGTCAGTAAAAAAACCTTGCTACTCACCAGAGGTAAAGAAGAGTCATCAACAGACATGGAGAATGTAGTTAAGATGATGCAAAAGTTGTCCAATAAAATTGTAGATCTCGAGAAAGATAAGGCTACTAGTACATCTAGGAAACCTTTCAAGCCATTTTACAAAAAAAGGGAAGACGGGGATCAACCTCATCCACCCATGAATAATTCCCCTGTTTTAAACCTCAATGAAATAGGGATGGAAAACTTCTGCACCTTTCATCAAGAACCGCATTCGGAAAAGAGCTGCCCACAATGGATTAACTCTATGAGTTTAGTTATGAACCAAATGTTGGATTCACAGATTCCAAATCAAGACGATCCTCTATAGGAATCGAGCCCTGAATTAGAAGAACCACCTATGGACACCACTATGGTGCTATGGGATTGGGTACCTTTAACTAAATTAGTAGAAGAATATCCCATAGAAAGCTCTCTTTCTGCTGTGAACATTAATACTCGCAGTAAAGGCCCTATTACGGATCTTGTGCCAGACTTAACTCCTCCCAAGCCTAAAGTTTCAAAAGAACTACCTAGAAGACATATAGCAATCATTCCACCGCAACCTAAAGCTATCCAAACAACGGCCAAACAGCCAAACATTGACACCATAGTTCAATAACCGAAGGGCACAATGAATAAAACAGACAATTCGGCTAGAATTGGGAACGATTCTGATATAGGATATGACATTATTAAGGATATAAAGAAAGTCAAAGCAAATGTGTCAATATTCAATATGTGTAGTTTGCCTCAGCAACGAGATAAGCTTCTGCATGCTCTGCAACCCCAGCCCAACACTCCATTAACAGATACTCAAGAAGATCCCGAAATTAATGAGGCTAGTATCGGTGGGAAATCTAAATCTCAGACGTTGTCATTCCTATTGACCTTTGAAATTTTCAATCATAATGTTCACAATTGTCTGGTAGATTCTGGAGCATCTTCAAATGCCATGCCACTGTCAATTTGTAAAAAAATTAATGGGCAACCTATTCTATCTTTGGCCCAAATTATTCAGTTAGATAGGGCTGTTGTCAGAGTTATTGGGGAAATGAAAGATGTCCTCATTAGATTATCAGCCGACTCTAGAGTCTGTTTGTTTATTGACATAATGGTAGTTGATATTCCTAAGGCCTATGGTTTGATCTTAAGTAGGGACTGGTCCACCAAGCTGAACGGTTACTTTGCAACTGATTGGTCTCATCTGTGGTTGCCTTATCAAAATAAACAGAATCAGATCAAAGTCCTGAGAGAACCGCACATGAAACAAAATGTAACTCAACTAGAGGGAAAGAATGAAGCTGTAACCTTCTCATCCTCGGTTCTGGGGAATTATTTTTTAGAAATTGATCCGGGTAATTATCAGTCTGAAACTATCAGCCATGAATCAGATGAACAATCTGATCTCCTTCATTTTTCTCGGACTGATGATGTTGACTGTAATATAGTTAGTTTAGTCACTGACTTAGACCATAGAGATACTAATTTAGCTGAATCAAAAGATCTATTTTGGACATTATACTTTGACGATTCTAAAAATCTGGAAGGATCCAGAGTCGGTTGTGTTCTGATGGATCCGGGAAGAAATAAGTATTTTTTGTCCTGTAGGTTAGAATTTGATTGTACTAACAACACTGCGGAATATGAAGCTTTGGTACACGGATTAAAGAAGGCCATCGATTTAAATGTTAAATACCTGAAGGTTTTTGGTGACTCAGAAATAGTTGTGAGACAGGTAAGAGATACCATTCACTGTCTCTCACCGCATTTGAAGGGTTATCAGGCTGAGGTATGGGATTTAATTATGCATTTTGATGCTTTCAATATAAAGTCTATTCCTAGATTGCAAAATTCTGCGGCTGATTTGTTAGCAACATCCGCTTCTAGATTGGTGCCATCTTGATAACAAATGCTCAATTGAATTAATTTTCAGGCCCTCCGTCCCCGACAACGTCACAAATTTCAGGGTTTTCGATGATAACGAACAGATTATCAATTTTCTAACGAACGAAGACATTTTTCAAGGCGTTGTGATAAATGAAGAAGAACACGATTCTGAGTTGCTAAAGAAGGATGCAAATAAAGGAAATTTCATCCCCAAAGGGGTAAGGTCACTCGAAATGTTGTTTGACCTTCAAAGTAAGTTCAAAAGGCCAACGAATACCAAAACTAACGGTTCATCAATGCAGCATGAGTTAGTTAATTTAGGTACCGAGGTTGAACCAAAATTTGTCAACCTTGGTAAATGTTGTTCACCGGGAGAAAGAGATAGGTTCATCAAACTGTTTAGACAATATAAGGATGTTTTTGCATGGACCTATGAGGATTTGAAAACATATGACATCCGCATTATTAAGCATGTTATACCAATGAAAGAGGGTGTCAAGCCATTTCAGCAGCAATTAAGAAGGATGCATCCTACTTTGGAACCTCTGATTCAAAAGGAATTGAAGAAAATCCTAGACGCTAAAATAATCTTTAAGGTATGGCATTCTGAGTGGGTTGCTAACTTAGTTCCCGTAAGAAAGAACCCCGGAGAGATAAGACTATGTGTGGACTTCAGAAATTTAAACAGAGCTTCAGATAAAGACAACTATCCTGTCCCTTCAATGGAACAAATTCTTCAAATGGTGTCAGGATCTGAGCTATTTTCTCTTCTCGATGGTTTCTCTGGCTACAATAAAGTATTAGTAGCCAAAGAAGATCATCTTAAGACTACTTTCCGCACTAAGTGGGGAACTTTCGCATATAGAAGGATGCCATTCGACCTGATAAACGTAGGAGCTACATTCCAGCGCGCAATGGATATTGCTTTCTGAGGATTAGGTGGGCAGTGTGTTGTTGTCTACCTAGATGATGTGACAATTTTTTCAAAGAAAAGGGAAGATAATGTTGTCCATTTGAAGCATATTTTTTATCGCTGTCGAAAATATGGTATTTCATTGAATCCCAAGAAGAGTGTGTTCGTTGTTCCCAAAGGTAAACTTTTGGGCCATATCATTTCCAAAGGAGGAGTGTCAATAGATCAGGAAAGAGTACAAGCTATCAATAGAATACCAATGCCTTGTAACAAAAAATCTATGCAGTCCTTTATGGGCACTATCAATTTCGTCCGAAGATTTGTTCCAGATTTCGCACAAATTGTTAAACCTTTGCAACAAGTGGTTAAACAAAGCATACAATTCAAGTGGACAGATTTAGAAAAGGATGCGTTTAGAGATATTAAGGCAGCTATAGCTAAAGCTCCTTCCTTAATAAGCCCATATTTTGATAAGGATTTTATCCTGTATACCTTTGCTTCGGATGACTCCCTCGCGGCTGTACTCACACAAAAGGTGGAGCTAGGGGACGAATACCCAATCTCGTTTATGAGCACTGGTCTGCAAGGGGCTGAGCTAAACTATCCCGTGGTTGACAAGCATGCATATGCTATCTTCAAAGCAGTCAAACAGTTCAGACCATATATTCTTAAGAACATAACTAAAGTTATAGTTCCCCACCCAGCTGTTAGATCCCTCTTCGTTCAAAAGGAACTAGGAGAAAGGAGGGGAAACTGGGTCACAACTCTTCAAGAATATGATTTAGAATTTAAACCAGCCACGATCATCAAAGGACAAGGCCTGTGCAAATTGCTTACAGGAAATTCGACTGATGAAGAGCAACATTGGAAGAATGAAGCTGAGCTAAACTCAGTTGAAGTATGTCCTATCTTCACAACTCCTCAGTCATGGTATAGAGATTTGGTGTATTATTTGCAGCAAGGACACCTACCTAAGCATTGGAGCTCTAAGCAAAGGAGGGCACTCCGTTTGAAATCAACAGCTTATCAAATCATTGATGGGATACTTTTTAGAAAGAATTATGATGGAATTTTTCTTAGATGTCTAGAAAAGGAAGATGCAAGTAAAGTTGTTAAAGAATTACACGATGGTCCCGCGGGTGGACATTATTCAGGGTAGACAACAGCCCACAAGATGCTTAGAGCTAGATATTATCGGCCCACCCTGTTCCGAGATGCCCATGCATATGCATGAAACTGTGATATATGCCAAAGAAGTGCCGGGAAATTATCTAAGGTAGCAGGACCCTTGCAGCCAGTTATTATCTCTAAACCTTTTGAACAGTGGGGTATAGATGTTATTGGAGAGATAAATCCAAATTCTTCTTTGCAACATCGATACATCCTGACAGCTACCGACTACTTCACTAGATGGACGGAGGCTATCCCGTTGCGCAAGATCAATGAAGATACGGTCATTAGTTTCTTGAAGGAAAACATCATAACCAGGTTTGGGGTTCCAATTTCCCTTGTTTTTTATAATACTCCCTATTTTTCATCTTTTAAGATAAATGAATTTGTTTATGAGTGGGGGATTAAGCTGCATTATTCAGCCAATTATTACCCTCAAGGAAACGGATTAACTGAATCTTCAAACAAAAACCTCATTCGAATTCTCAAGAAGACTGTGATAGAAAATCAACGAAGTTGGCATATAGCTCTCCCAAACGCCTTATGGGCAGATAGGGTGACTCCAAAGAACGCATTAAGGGTTTCCTCTTTCACTCTTGTTTATGGCAAGGAAGCCATCCTTCCCCCCAACATCTTGCTTCCATCCTTACAGTTGTCCCAAGCCTCTCAAGGGTCTGGTAGCCAAGTCTTACAATCCAGGATCAATACCCTGCTTCAACTTGAAGAAGCCCGACAAAAAGCTAAAGACCGATTCCATCAGCACCAAGACATAGTCAAAAGATGGTTCGATAAGAGGAAGTTCGGTAAAAGAAGTTTTGAAGTTGGGGATTTAGTCCTGAAATGGGATCATAATCATGAAGGCAAAGGGATGCACACGAAATTCCAACATTTATGGATAGGCCCTTACCAAATTTCGGCAAAGATAGGCCCATCCACTTATAAGTTGACAGACCTCAAGGGAGAAGAAGTAACCCTTTCTCTCAATGGCCTTGCCCTGAACAATACTTTGCGTAGTCTCATTGAGACTTTCTGTACATAAATAAAAATTTTCTTTTATGTTGCTTTAGCCCTTTGTTTTTGTTGTTTTCAGCTATGCTGTTTCTTTTCTCATCATTTGAACCTTTGTACAAAGTTTGTTTTTTGAAAGCTCCTGCGGTTGAGTTTCTCATCAAGATAGATCTCTCGAATAAATCTCACAACTCATGAATCCGAAACTACGCTCGAATGAAAGTTTATCTATGTTTTGTGCTCTTGCTGAACTTTCTTCAGAAGGAGGAAGCCTACTCTGCTAGTCACACTAATCCTGTTTAAATAGCAGAGATCTACGACTATCTTTATTACTATCTTCGGGCTCCATCCACTCTCACACTTAAAGGCATCTCAAGAAGGTCATTGAAGTTGGACCCACGGAAAGAAGCACATCCTGAGGGCATAGGGTATTGAAATGACTCCATGCTGCAAATTTAATAGCCAAAATGGCTTTGATCAAGGGTCTGTTTTCCAGAGATTCTCACCTCAATTGAAGCATGGCTAAGACAAAAGAAAAGCATGTAAGTCGAGAAAGTTGTCCAAAAGACTCAACTCAAATTAGGCTCCTCTTTGTCCGTGAGGCTTGATCAAATCAATAAAATCTCTCACTCACACAAAAGGACATTATGGATTGAGGAACCAAAATCAAAGATCATGTCTAAAGATAATATTTATGGAAGGCTCAAATAGAAAAGCTGTCAAAAGTATAAACATCCAAAAGGATGCAAGCGGCATGGGAATGAGGAACAAAAGCAATAATGTCCAGGAGAAAGTGTTGCAAATCCTGTGGAGTCCGATAGCAGTAGCCATCTGAAAGATGAATCTTCTAAAATGAACCCCATATGTTGGCCCTTTGAGAGTTTTAAAGATGTCTCTATCAAAAGCTCCCCTTTCCCCAATGGCTAGCAGATCAAGTGACTTTTTCCTTCACCAAGATTCAAATGCTCAGTTGAATATTGCATATAAAATGGATATCTTTTAAGAAGGTTTCGGATCATCGAGAGGAATTTTTTCAGAGATCTGTGTTCGCCGGCGACTCGCCAATTGTTGTTACAACAACATCCCCACAAAATTTTGTACATATTAGGGCCCCTCCTTTTACTTTTTCTAGAAATACTTCCTAAAGAAGTTAATTCTCCTTTTAACTTAGTTTTTGTTTTCAGCTGAGGAATCTGCTTTAAAAAATTGAAGTATCTTCTTCTATGAAATTCAAAAAAAAAAAACTCTCCCGAAACTACGGAAGCAATTTACATGTCTCTCTCGAAATTGCGGTAAGACTTAGTGTTTTTTGGAAGAACTTAAATTTCTCTTCCGAAACTGTGGAAGAAGCTCAAGTTTCTCTCCCAAAACTGCGGAAGCATTCACGATTCTCTCCCGAAACCGCAAAAAAACTTAGTGTTTTTTGGAAGAACTTAAGTTTCTCTTCGAAACTACGGAAGCATTCATGATTCTCTCCCAAAACTGCGGAAGCAATTCACGAAACTCTCCCGAAACTGTGGAAGCAATTTAGTGTTTTTTGGAAGAACTTAAGTTTCTCTTCCGAAACTGCGGAAGAAGCTCAAGTTTCTCTCTCGAAACTGCGGAAGCATTAATGATTCTCTCCCAAAACTGCAGAAGCAATTCACGAAACTCTCCCGAAACTGCAGATCGAAATTTCAAAAAACTCTCCCGAAACTGGGGAAGAACTGGCGAACTCTCTCGAAACTGCGGAAGCTTTCGTCAAATGTTGTCGTAGTAATTTGTCCATAAGCTTGAACAAAGTTATTTCGGAGGTTGCGGAAGGATATGCTGAGTCTTTCCGAAACTGCGGGACGACTCGGCAAAACCGTTCGCGATAAGCTTCCGAGAGGCTGTATTTCGAAAAGACTCACAAAATGCTCCCGAAACGCCGAAGCAATTCGCCATCTTGTTCCGCAATTGCGGACGAAATTCGTAAGTCTGCCCTGCAACCGATGGTCACGCTTAAATGCCGAGACGGCTTGAAATGACCACACCGTACAAGGCATTAAAACCCCGTTTTAATGAAACCACCTACCCGTTTAATGCCGCACGTGTCTAACCTTTTATAAGGGCGGTGGGGTTTCGTTGATCGCATTGTTAGTTTATCGTTCAAAGAACGTCGTTGGGAAGATCGCGCTGGCTCGCTCCAGCTCAGCACATCCACGACCGTGTCCACCTCACTCAACCACTGTCTCGTCTCTAGGTAGGCTTTTTAACCGCCATCTTTGTCTCATCTCCACGTCGAGTTACTTTTTGGGTTTTCCCGTTCATAACGTGGCCGATAGGCATTGGTAGCGTATGTCATTTTTTTTGTTTATTACGGTCGTCGTGACTCCTTAGGTTTCTCATTCCTACCAGCTGAAAGCCGTAGCCACGACCATCCAAGTTTTTCACTGACCGCATTCCGATTGTTTTCCTACTCTGATTCAAATTTCATACCGGCCACACACCGTTTCGCAAGTATTATTAATAACAGCAGTGGTCAGTTGAGATACTCAACCACTGACCTTTTCAGCTCATTTAATGGAAGTGGAAAACAGTCCCTTGTTTCATTGTTTATTCATAGGATTTTTCCACTCCAGGCCAACCCACCATTGACCATTAGAAGTGCTACGATGAAGGGCACCCTCTCTCCAAGGACTAGAAGGGAAGAAGGTTTTTTCCATGTCATATGCTTACCTGTTTGGAAGCATTCCAAAAGTTCCTGATTAGGCTTTGTCTCCCTAGAATAATCAAATCTCAGGACCATATTTCGTTTTCTGAAATGTTCTATTTTGGCTTCCCCAGCATGCAACTTATAATTTTGTCTATATTCCTCATTAGCATGTTAAAATTGTCCTTCTCTGTGTTATACTCTCATAACATGTTGCAAATTTTTATAATGATTCACATTTGGTTGATAGCAGGGATAAGCCACGATGCCAAAAGGTGGTAGAAAGAAAACTAAAGTGATGGAACTAGAGCCAGTGCAACTAAGGACTGAAACTATGTTTCAAGACACTAAGTGTACCATCGGCGTTCCTCCCGAGGTCCGTTGGGGAGATGTTTACCGGATGATCAGGGACCAGGATATCCCATATGTATTATTGGAAGAAGAACAAATCTACCTTAACATCAGAACTTCCGGCATAGCTAGGGCTTCTACCCACCCTGAATTGTTCCCATGCTCTGAAGTGATCAGGTGGATACTGGAACATGCCAACCCAGAGACAAGAGTGTTGCATGACAGCAAGGGAGAGCCTTTCGCTTCGTTCCATCCATCGTATATTGCTGCAGCCTACAAATTCTCGTGTCCCCAACAAGCTCTAAGTGATGAATGCTTGGGTAAGATGAATAATATTGAGATGGCCAAAAAATTATTGGTCACAGGCAAGCACCTGAGGAAGAGAGATAATGATGAATATGATGTTCAGAACCTAAGACCTCCTTTTAGGTTAATCGCCTTGATGCTATGCAGAATTTTCAGCATGCCCGATGGCACTGTATATAGGATACAGTGGGACCCCATCATCCACTTCGTAGCATTCAAAGGAATGGTGTTTGACTGGGCTACTATCCTTTCGGACAGTTTGGCATCCACAGTGGCCGCTGCAAGAAAAGGTCTGCCCTTAAAAAAGTCAGAATTTTACATGTCTTCCTATCTCATTGACTGTATTTTGGCCAAAATCTCTTTCCCCAGACTAGGTTGCAGATGGGATAAAGCCAACACCCCAATCTACACTGCTTATAAAATAATGTGGGCTCAAAATTACAGAGCAAGCTATAAGCTCATCTGTGAAGAATTCATCATGCCTCTATATGAGCAGATTTTCAAGGAAGAACCCAATTGTCTATCAGAAAATGCCATGGAGGTCCTGGAAAACTATGGAGATTTTTATTTCTCAGAGCAGGGCACCTACATCAGGATGTTTGGAGGTACCAAAGCGCCATACATTTTGCCAAAATACGCTACTGATTATGTAGTCCTCAAGGAAGCATTCAGGCAAATTTTCCTTGATGGAATAGGAGGGGTGCTTAACAAGCAACATAAGGCTTCTTTCCCTCCTTTTCCCTTCTGCATAGGAGCCTACAAATTCTCAGGGGTTGCATCAGCTGAGGAATTCGTTCAAGAGATGAAAGCTTTCCACTTCGGTGAAATGATCTTCCATAGAAATGATAGGCGGAGCAAGGTTGCCGAGCATTGCAAAGAAGTTTATGCTCATTTTGAATATGCTCATTACTATGATGCCGAGGAAGAAGTGTTCAGAGGCATCAACAACATGACTGAGTTGCAGATTTGTTGTCAAGGCGGGGGAGCAAGCTCTAGCTATACCCCATCCCGAAAAGCCAGTCTGCAGAAAGAGAGAGAAGTAGCCGATTCCCTAATCCGCGAAGAACAAAGATTGAAAGAGGAAGCAAGACTGCAATAAGAAACAGAAGTTGCAAGGTTGCAGCAAGAAGCTAAGGAAGCAAGGATGCAACAAGAAGCAGAAGATGCAAGGCTGCAGAAAGAAGCTGAAGATGCAAAGCAGATGGAAGAAAGTGAAAATCAGCAGCAAGCTGAAGAAGAAGAAAGAAGGCGTAAAGCTGAGGAGGAACAAAAGGTAGAATAAGATGCCCAGGCAGGTGGCTCCGGCACCCAAGATATGGAAACAGACATATCTCAAGCAGGTGTTCCCAACACCCAAAATGTGGAGGCAGACACAGCTCAAGCAGGTGTTCCCGGCACCCAAAATGCGGAGGCAGACACAGCTCAAGCAGGTGTCCCCGACACCCAAAATGTGGAGGCAGACACAGCTCAAGCAGGTGTCTCCGGCACCCAAAATATGGGAACAGACGCATCTCAAGTAGTGCAAACCCCACCCATAGAAGCAGAAATACATGTAATAGACCTCCCAATCGTCCTTTACACTCCATCAAAAGATCATACTGTGTCCTGATGGGATGAATTTGTGTATGATAAGAAGAGGAAGGCAGTATTCTTGAAATCGGAAGAGAGGATAAAGAGACTCTTCCAAGAAGATATTGTTACCCGGCGGGAGACCACGGTGATGCAAAATACAAATAAGGCTCCTATAGCGATGGCATCTGCCGCTGTGTCAGCAGCAAAAGCAACATAGGACAATGTGGTCGATATGGTTAGAGAATTTGAGTCAACAAAGAGGAGAGATCGCATGTTGCAGCATACTGTGGCTAATGAGCAAGCTTACAGGGATCTTGTAGTGAATAAATATAATCGCCTGTCTGTTGAGCACAAGGAATTGTCAGATAAGTATCACCATTTAGAAGAAAAAAAGGAGCACCTAGCAGTCTAGATTATGGTTTTAGAAGTAGAAAAGAACAATTCTGAAGCTAGAGTCTCTTATCTGCAAGCAGATAAGAAAGCAATAGTTGAGCAATTAGAGCAGGCAGAGAGCAGAGCAATAGATATGTCTCCCTTTCATGAACTGTCCTATGACATTCTGCAACAAATGCACGCCACACAGGAGCTGATTACCGAGGAAGTGTGCAGGCTCAAAGCCATGATGGTTAGATTGAAAAAATTCAATGCAGAGGCCAATAGGCTTAAGGGTAAATATACTCAGGTTAAAGCAAACATCCTGAGCCAGATGGAATGGAGAGAAGGGAAGGTTGATTTCCCCAAGCATTTCCCATTCAAGTCTGTAGATGATTTTAAAGAAGATATAGCCCTTATGGAATTCTGCAGGAACTATGGCCTTAAGCTAATGGCTAAGATCCAAGGAACAATGGATAAAAGTAACAACCTTTATCAAAAAATCAATGAAGTACATTATAAGTGCAAGATGAGTTTTCCTCAGTCCCTCGATGAGTTCCCAAGCAAAGAGCAACATTGATCAGACTTGAAGGAAGAGATAGGCATTCAAATAGAATATCTAAAGAAGATTGATGTCAGCCACTGATGATCTCCATCACTATATTGGGCTGTCATCAATTTACAGTCATTTGCTTAAAGAAATCCACCAAGCAGCAGTTGTAGAAATTCAGGGTGTAGAAGTAGAACTTAGTAAACATGTAACTTCCCAGAAGATCCTGCTCCCTTCACCAGCAAATGTGGTTATCAGAGACACTAGTATCTGGTTCAGTTACATAACAGAGGAGGAAAAGAAAGAAGCAGCAGCAGTAGCAGCCAGTTCGAGCACCTCTCTCCTAGCAGGAGCGCCTTCCCAAGGGTGAACACGCTGATCCTAAAGCATTGTTCCTATTTTTTATTTTGGTCTCCCTATGTTTAAAAGTGTGGAATCAATAGACAACTATCCTTTTCCTTTTTGAGAAATTTTATGTTTAAGAAAAGGGCCACGATTTGTTTATTAAAAGGGAAAAGTCTGTAGAGGACATGTGTAAAGAGCCAGGTGGCATCCCAAGAGGCATTTTGTAAAGATATAAATAGAAGTTTAGGGAATAGTGCTAGGGACTTTTGGCAAGGAAAATATTTTTCTTAACTTGTACGAGCTATCTTGCACTTGCTCCAAGAAAATGAAATTTGCCTAATAAGAGCCTGGAGAGGACGTCTTTTGCATGGAAATGGATGTTGGATGCATGCTGGATTATTCTTGTGACTTTCAGATTCTACAGTGAGATCTTTATTTGCTGTCTTGAATTATTTCTCTGTATTGAATGATCTTACTGTTTCTTGTGCAAATGAATTTTCTCCTACATGAGTAATGGGATGAGTTATATGTGAATTGGAAGCTATCATCTAATATCTGTTGCTTTCTTGTTGTAGATGTATCTTTATGATTTAATGGTTGTCTGTTGATCTTTAGATAACTCTTTCAGCATATTACTCATACTTATAATTTTTGCTCCTTGCAGGTGTTAACACCTAAAAAGTGCTCACTAGCTCATTTCCTTATTCACATGACCCATTTGTCCACTTTTCCACCATCTGAGCCTATGAAACCAACAAAAGGTCACCAAAAGACCTTAGTACACCCCTTTTTCCCACTCAAAAAGATTATTTTTCCTAAAAAAACATAAAAAAAAAACCCTCAAAAAGGGTCCAAAATTCTCAAAATATTAAAAAGGGAATAAAAATATTAATTTTATTCAAAAAAGGAAAAAGGAGGGAAAAGTACCTAAACCATGTTGGTCAATACCATTGGTTTCCACAAAACCACAAATGGTATTCCCCACCACCAAAACCTATAAAAAGGTGGTAGGGGCTCCTCATTTCACATCCATCCATATTCCTATCCTCATGCTGCCAAAATCTCCCTTGAGTATTTGGCCATTGTAGCAACCTTGGAGAAAGGACCCATTGGAGATTGGAGTTGCTCACCATTGGAGCCATTCAAACAACCTTCATCACTTGGAGGTATTGTTCTTGCAAGCATTTGCTTGCCCCATTGTCAATACAAAAATTATTTTTTATCTTTCTTGTTCTTGTTCTTTAATTCAAAATGCACATGCTAGTTTAGTTTAGTTTAGATTTAGTTTATTGTTATTTATTTCTATTGAAACTGCTGCTACTAGTTAGAAGGTGCCCATAGCACTAAGCTTGGTTGCAAAACCAAGCCAACAATTTTTGGCGACTCCACTGGTTTTTGAATCTTTAGATCTCACTTTTGCTTTAAATCTTACTTTTTGATAGTATTTGTTAGTTTAATTCATAGATCTACCACCCTAGACAGTAGATCCATTGCTGTTCTAGGTCTTGGCCCATTTTTTAGCCATTAACAGCCTGAAACTCTCAATTTTCGGCATCATTTTTCGGCATCCGCGTACGACTTTCGCCTCGCAGCTTTTCGCCCAACAGTCGCGCGGCTCATCGCGACTGCGCGGCTTTTTTCCGCGCGGTTCATCGCGGCTTCGCAGCCATTTAGCGCGCTGCACATCACGGCTTCGCGGACCTTTTCCGCGTTGCACATCGCGACTGTGTGACGAAATCCCGCGCTGCACATCGCGGCTTCGCGGTCAAAACCCACGCTGCACATCGCGGCTTCGCGGTCAAAACCCGCGTTAGCCATCGCGACTGTGCGACAGAAACCCGCGCGGTCCATCGCGGCTTTTCTGTCAGAACCCGCGATGCTAATTTTTTCATTCGACCGAATCGTTTAAAAAATTAATTTCCTACTGTATTTTCTACCCCCATAGCACATTTTCCAGTATTAGAAATCCTGCTTATTTTACAGCCATAGAAAAATTTTACTATTTAGAATGCACATGTGAAGAAGTCTTTTTAAATATTTTCAGAAATTGAAAGAAGGATTTGATTGCGATTTATCTACATTAAAATTTTTTGCTGTTTGCTTCTTTAATATTTTGCCCATAGCAATTATTGAAAACGAAATCCATTTATTTTGAAAAGAAGTTATATTATTTGCTTTCCTGTTTGAAAGATACTTTTTTTTTCGAATAGTCCTTGAAAAGCATTTAATTTCCATTTATTGAAAAAGTCATAAAATTTTCTTTTGATTTCAAAAGATCCTTTGTTTTTTGAATACTTAGCATTTACTTTTTTCAATTTCAGTTTAAAATACCACACGTGCACCCAATCAAACACTAATTTTAAACTGAGCCTTAAAATTTACCCTAATTTCAACCCACTTTTAACCTCACTTGGGGAACACTAAAAGAACTTTGTAGCTAGGTAGTATTGAGGGGATAGGTGTTCCAATAACACCCCTCAGTTCTTACATCTGAGACATAGTTGTTGTCCTTTAGGGAGCTAAAATCTCTTAGTATTTATTGGCACGGTCACAACCGGTTTATGGGAAGGCCTCTCCCCTAGGAGGGTTTAATTCGCGAGGATGGTTCCAGAAGCCTGAGTGGAATACCGAAATCCATTCAGTAACCGAAGGGCTACCATTCGCAGTTCTCGGGATATCCCTGTATAGGGGTATTGCGATCAAGGACCAAATGACAGATTTACCTTTTCTCGACGTGTCATGAATGGAGTATCCTAGTAGCCATTCTTTAGGATTGATTACCTGGTTTCCCTCCCGGTAGGGGGATATCTAGCCGTGGACTCAACACTCAATATTGTCTGACTTGGATTTCATCACCTTGCAGAGAATATAGTTTGTTGATTCACAATACTTTTAGTTAGGTGTTTGCATGATTCAACCCACCTTTGGTCTAGTTACACCTATTTTTTCTAGAAGCTGTTTGCATGTTGGTACTCTAACCATTTTTTGCATCCCTCCACTTATTGTAGCACAGCTGCTAGAATAAGTGCCTTTTTTGAGGTTGATTTTTTGGCCTGAGATCCTTCATTTTCACTCCCCTTCTTGCACCCTTGGTTGCATTAGGGTTTTGAGTTTTTTATACATTACCATTTTACACATAAGATTTTTCCACAAAAACTTATTTTCTCACCATTGAGAATTTTAGACGCTCTCGTCGTCTACAGGGCGAAATCCCAGAGTTCAGTCTACTTGGCTCACCACGTCACCGACACCGAGCCTTATCCCTTGACTCGACACATCGTCGGTCATCCAGACAGTCATCCGATTCTGACACGCCTCACTTCACTTCTGATTCTGAGGCAGAATCCGAAAACTCCACTAAGTTTTTCCCAACCAACATTATGGCTAGAACACCTTTTGACCCACTTTTTACCAGCACCATAGGTGAGACGTCTACTGACCCTTCTACTGCGATGCCATCCATGGCAACACCTACCCCCCTAGGTATGCCTAATATAGCGGACACTCCACATTTAGGAATGCCCAACACAGGGCCACCTCCTGTTATAGGAATCCCCAACACAAGGCCACCACCTATTATGGGTATGCCGAATATAGGGGTTACACCCCCTCTCAGTTCCACAACCCAGATTCCGGGAATCACCACTACTATTCCTAACCCAAGTGTAACCCATGTTGCACTCGAAAGCGCTGGCCCATACCAGACCACACCTATTGGAGGACATATACCTTCGATACCTAGCATACCTTTAGGCGCTACTGGACCCCTACATCATACCACCATGACTAGGCATGTCCCAGTCCCAGTCACTACATCTGCTAGCTTACCGTACATGGCGAGTCTGAACTTGCCAGACTTAGGAAGACTCACCAATGATCCTATCAGACATGATCCTGTGTGGCCTCACATGCCCACCAAACTCCCCTCTGATATCCCTAATTTTGAGGGTAAGGCAGGTGAGGACCCCCAGAACCATATCATGTCCTTTCATCTATGGTGTTCCTCCAACTCCATAGTGGACGACTCTGTCCGCCTCCGTCTATTACAGCGCACCTTCACTGGCTCTGCAGCCAAGTGGTATATCGAGCAGCCCCATGGGATGCATGCCACCTTTACCTCCTTTGCCTCGACCTTCCTGCAGTTCTTTCAGTTACCTGTCCGCTATGATGCGGGCGTCGAGATCCTACTGTCTTGCAGACAGAACACGACCACCCACATCACTGACCACATTCATGAGTGGCGTCGACGCTGAAGCCTCTACAAATTCAAATTAGACGACCGTATCTTCCTAGATTGGTTTCTAAAATCCCTTCTCCCTCTCATTGCGAAGGATGTGGCATCCGAAAGACCCCAGTCTGAAGAAGAGGCCATCCTCAAATCCCAACAGTTTGATCTCATTTACGCCCAATCGGGTTATCTGTATACCATTATTCCAGACGCCCCTCGGGGTGAGTCATCCCAACATGATGCGCCGGGGGCATCCCATTCTGCTGATGGCATCATTGGTCGTATGGCCTCGCATCCCCAACCCTTTTCCATTACACATCCTAGCCATGGTCCCGACCTTTCGCGGGCTACATCTCAGTCTGGAGCAACCAGTTCATATGCTCCCATGGCACATCACCACCATACCCATGGACCTTCATGTCCACCTCAGTGCTTTGGTCATGCAACACCTGCATACGCTCCCCCAGCTGCACCTCAACCCGTGTACTATCCACAGCAAGCTGTGGCAGCTAACCCAACACCTCCAATAGCTCAGGGTTACCAACAACCCCAGCAGGTATCTGGTCCACTTCCAACTCCACCGGTGTATTATCCACCACAACCTGCTCCTGCACCTGCGGTGAACCAAAATCCTCCCACTGCGCAAGGGCAAGTGTACACATAGCACAACCAGCCCCAAAACCAAAACAACCGGCGCAACCAAGGTGCGCAACAGAATCGTGGTAGAGGTCGTAACCGCGGTAATAACCAAAAACATCAGCAAGGTCCTCCACCTCCCAATCCTCCGCAGAATAACGATGTTGCTCCTCCCAACCGCAATCTGGATCGGAATCCCAAGAAGCCTAGAAATAATAACCTCAAAACAAACCACCCTTGTTCTATCTGCGGGGTCTATGGTCATTACACACATTCTTTCCCACATTTAGAGCGAGCTCGGCAACTCTGGACCGACGATGCACATCGTCAAGGGAAAGCGGCTCCTCAGCCGCCACCCAACCCTCCACCACCTCAACATCAACCTTTGGTGCTGCAAAACCCCTTTCCAAACCAGGGTGTAGTGAACACTCAGCCATTAGCTCCCCCTCAGGGCAACGTGCCACCACAACAGATTACTTATGCAGCCCCTGATCAACCCATGTTCGATTCAGGTACTCACCATTTGTTGATGATGTCGACTGCCGATGCCAACCTCCAAACCCGTTGGAACCAATATGGCTCCACGTCTGAAGCCCCCCCCGCCGACAAGAACACTAACGTTAATCCCACAGATAAAACGTTACGTATACCTCCGGCTCCACTTGATAGCACTTCCAAAGCACCTCGCCTCCCACTTCATCGCATCAACAGTAATCCCAATGCTCATGCTGCGTCGAATTACAAAATTGTCGATGACTTATCCCAGTCTCCTGCAGCCATGTCTGCTTTAGAAGTTTTGAAAAACTGTCCTTCGCAGCGCAAGACTTTGCTCTCTTCCATTGGCGCCATTGACCCCAATGATTCACAGTTGATCACATTCGATTTAGACCAGTCTGAACCATGCCTACCTTCCGCTTTAGCATTCCAAGTTTCTGTTTCTGTTCGGAATCTTGTTATCCATCAGTGCATTATCGATGAAGGGGCCTCTACATGCGTCATGTCCACATTCGTTTGGAATAAGTTGGGATCCCCTACTCTCTAGCAGTCCACCACTGCATTGCGAGCCTATGACGGCCGTTCGACACAACCCCAAGGTCTATTAGCTAATGTCCCCGTCCAGCTGGCGGGTAAAACCGTCCTCATTGACATTGAGGTCATCAATGCCCAACTAGACTATAACCTTTTACTTGGTCGCAGCTACATGTATGCCATGCGGGCTGTTGCCTCATCTGTATTTCGCACCATGCATTTCCCCCATGAGGGACGCATGGTCAAGGTCGACCAGCTCACCTATTACGATCCCAAGGCCCCCGCCACACCTGAAAATGTTCTCCCCATGGTTGAACAACCTGTTTGTGGTGCAACTACCTCATTCATTTCCTCAGTAGGACCCGGACTTTACTCCGAAGCGCCAATGACCTCTACATTCCAGGCCATTCCACCACCGTCACCGGAGACCCACGTCGCTAACCTCTGCACCCTTTCACAAACACCCGGTAATCAACCCTCCTTGTTACCCAAACCACCATTGGTCCCTAGTCACATTAGGGTTACACCCATCCACACAATCTCGTTTCTATTTCCTCCTTCGGGTGTAGTAAGCGCCCCGGTTATGGCTACCCTTAGTATACCCGGGTTAACATTGGGATTACCCGTGTGGTATATTTTGCCTCCCGTTCCACCGCCGACACTAAATGTCATCCTGCAACTGGTCCAACCCATTGTTACATCTACCCAACCACCTCCCGGTATCACTACTCCTTCGTCATCGACGAATCCACCTCCACTCATCAGGCCCACTGGGGGTAGAGGCCCACAAACATACACTGCGGTACCCCCACCCAAGGCAGTTAAACCTCCCCCCGTATTCCATGCTCCTCCAAAATGCTCGATGTGTGATGAGTTAGGCCATCCAACCCATCAGTGTCCACAGTTACCTGCATTGCAGGAACACATGCAAATGTTGGACGACGACCCCAACATCCCGGTGGTCAAACTAGATCCAAACCCCATGCCTCGTGATAAATCACTGCGTACCAACCACCCATGTGCGATATGCAGTATTTACGGCCACTACTCCCATCACTGTCCTGACATCCTAGATTACAGAGCAGCCCTCTACGAGATGAACAATTTGGACCTTGAGATGGCACCCCCTACTATCGAGGAGATCTACCCTCCCGCATCATCCTCATCCGGAGAGATTAACACCATCTACGTGATCTCTTCGACTACCACTACCTCATCACTTGATTTGACCACTCAAAGCTCCCGCAATGACGAAGAGGTTCTCGAGACTCCTACTACCCTTGATTATCCCGGGGAAGACATGCACCATCGTCCATACTTCCTCCCGGAAGAGACTTCATCCACCACCGCTACCCAATCCGCGGTTGAGTCCAAGGATTTCCTTCCTACTAAAATCGACTGGTTAATGGATCCCATGGCCGATATTTCTCCCGTCATCCACATTGACATCTCTAACCCACTTGGTGCCCTTCATACCATTACATTAGGAGCTTCCCACAGTGAGCATGAGATCGGAGAATACCACCAATTGTTCCAAGAATTCACTGACGTCTTTAATTGGCCAGATACCGAAATGCCTGGCCTTGACCCCTCCATCTATACGATCTCCACTGGATACCCCTCTGTCCGGTCGGCCCCTTCCATTGATCCCGTTCACACACATGTTCCACTCTGCTACGTCGGTTTTTCCGATGGTGCAAGCCGTTGGTCCCCCAATCTGGCCTCCGCATCTTGGGTAATATATTCCCCTTCACAAGAGCTCTGACTGCTCTGCCAAACTCACACGTAACAATGACACGTCATATGGGCCCCATGCCCTATTTATAGAAATTCCACCATTTTTTCCAACCGCCATTCTGGTCTCATACGACGTCTGTTTCTCAAACCGTTGGTACCATTGGAATCAGCGCAGTGAGAACTTCATGACAGTTCTTTCCTTTTCCAGTTTTCGCCATTCTCCATTTTTGACAATCTTTATATCGTCGGATTCAGTTTTCCGCGCTCGTGATGATGCTTGAGATCATTTCTCGCTCTCACCTCTAGATTTTTTGGGCATTTTTTCCATGCCCCCTCGTCACCTCGGTTTGCGTGCCACACCCACCGTTCTCCATTTTTTATGAATCTTTATATCGCCAGATTCAGTTTCCCACGCTGGTGATGATGCTTGAGATCATTTCTCGCTCTCACGCCCATACTTTTCGGCCATTTTTTCAAAATGCCCTCTCTTTGCCTCAGTTTGCGTGCCACAAAGCCGCAGCCCCCTTTTGACAATCTTTATGTCACCGGATCTAGTATCCCACACACATGATGATGCTTGAGACCTTTTCTCGCTCCCATCTATCCATTTTTGTTCGATATAATTTTATCCCTTTTTCGGGCCGAGCAATCCCTTTTACGAAAAAGGCACTTAGGGAGTTTCTGTTAAGCTCTTTTCTGACTCCTAAAACAATGAAAAGATCGCCGAGCAATCTTGCTTCCTTTCATGCTCGCTAAATGTATCTGAAAGGGCGTCTACCTGGTATAAGTTTACCCCTTTTCCGGACCTCGTAGACTAATTACGAAAAAGGTATACTCTAGTCACATCGGCTAGAAGAGTTCTCCATCCGCATCAGTTTATGCTTTTTCGGGCCTTGGAGACTAAACTTACGAAAAAGAACACCAATGGAGTCCACTTACCGCTTTCAGACTCTCTAAACATGAAAGCAACCACGAGCAATCACCATCCTGGGCTCGTAAAACCAACAGGACAGTAGTCACAACCACTGGAGAGTCTTCTTATCGCTTTCAGACTCCTTAAAAATGAAAGCACCAATGAGCACGAACAGTCCTGGGCTCACAAATCCACAGGACAGTACCATTTTAGAGCACACTTTCATACCTTCTTGGAGCTCATTAAAATTACGAAGAAGGACCCAACGGTGCTTCTCGGTGCCACGACAGATCACGTCTACTCATATGGCAGCTTCCCCATTTTGGTCGCCTTTGTTCAGAGTATTCTGCAGTATGTCACCCTGAGAACCCCTCGACAGCACCCATCAACTAGATTCCCCCCCAGAGTCAATACATACCCTTCAGTCCTTAAAAGCAATGATTCCCACACCTACAAGTCAGTTCCCTACGCTGCCAGGTCAACCATGTCATCATGCTCTGAACAAGGGAAGTTTGAGTCTACCCACTATATGACCCCAGTTACTTCCCATCCCCACAAGTATGTCAGTCCTACCATCAGTACTACCACACTTCAGTTTTACACCTCGTGCTCCTATCAAGGAAACATCATTGCCTTGTTAGTTGCTGGTCTCCCTCTATCGATGACAACCAAAGTTATTCCAGAGGATAGACCTAGAGGTCCCTGTGTCTTGGACTCATCACCATTTATGATGAGTGCCTGCGAATCATTTCGAGAAGAGTCCTCGGTGCTTCTCCAAATGGTTGTTTCTCACATGCTCGACTTCAACACCTTGATCGCATCGTTGAGACTCGCACATGGCATTGGTCCGTTCAGTTATTAGTCGAAGACCCCGGATACCACCTGACTCCTCCACATTTGAGAGTCTACCTATGGATACAACCAGGTTACAATTTTTATATAGATATCTGGGTTGCGCATGGCGACAGTATTCATATGTACACTAGTCTTATACTCCCTCGAGTATACAGTTACATATACTTCCCAGAGATGGCTCACAGTCATTACGTCCCTACAGATGTTGGACACCTTCAGTTCCAGCAGTTCATCAGTTATCCAGTGTATCAGTTATTGAGATCAGTCATGTCATGATCAAGAGTACATCCCAAAATAATGTACCCTCTGGACCATTATGATGTACCAGTAAATTTTTTATGTATTAGATCCCCCTTCTTGGGACTAATTGTTATGTATATGTCTTGATACGAGCATGGGTATTCCCGCCTCGTCCATTATCAGAGATTATTCCTCATTCATATTGAGGCCATGTAATATTTTTTGTTTTGCAGCTTCCATGGGACGCGGATCCAGTCTCCAATCGGTGTCTTCTCCTCCCTAAACCCCAGAAAAAAAAAAAAAAAAAAAAAAAAAAAAAAAAAAAAAAAAAAAAAAAAAAAAAAAAAAAAAAAAAAAAAAAAAAAGAGACAAAAGAACTATGATGTCTATCGGCCATACGATGAGCTCTTGCCCTCACACATCAGGGGGCAATCTGTTAACACCTAAAAAGTGCTCACTAGCTCATTTCCTTATTCACATGACCCATTTGTCCACTTTTCCACCATCTGAGCCTCTGAAACCAACAAAAGGTCACCAAAAGACCTTAGTACACCCCTTTTTCCCACTCAAAAAAATTATTTTTCCTAAAAAAACATAAAAACCCCTCAAAAAGGGTCCAAAATTCCCAAAATATTAAAAAGGGAATAAAAATATTAATTTTATTCAAAAAAGGAAAAAGGAGGGAAAAGTACCTAAACCATGTTGGTCAATACCATTGGTTTCCACAAAACCACAAATGGTATTCCCCACCACCAAAACCTATAAAAAGGTGGTAGGGGATCCTCATTTCACATCCATCCATATTCCTATCCTCATGCTTCCAAAATCTCCCTTGAGTATTTGGCCATTGTAGCAACCTTGGAGAAAGGACCCATTGGAGATTGGAGCTGCTCACCATTGGAGCCATTCAAACAACCTTCATCACTTGGAGGTATTGTTCTTGCAAGCATTTGCTTGCCCCATTGTCAATACAAAAATTATTTTTTATCTTTCTTGTTCTTGTTCTTTAATTCAAAATGCACATGCTAGTTTAGTTTAGTTTAGATTTAGTTTATTGTTATTTATTTCTATTGAAACTGCTGCTACTAGTTAGCAGGTGCCCATAGCACTAAGCTTGGTTGCAAAACCAAGCCAACAGCAGGGATAGTTTAGGTTTATTTCGGTTTTTAAATATAGATTTGTTTCGAGTTCTGCATTTAGATTAAGTTAGATTAGGCACTTGTATATCATTTTAAACCATGAAATCAAAAATAACGGTGGATCGGGCCATAACCGGTGTAATTGAAACAAATCTCCAAACCTAACGGTTGCCGGAACCGCTAACCGGACGGATTCCCCACACCAAACGGTGGACAATCTAATTGGGACAGTCTACTGGGGAGAATCCGTTTTTGCTTGATGCTGCGATATTCGGGGCATCAACAATCCCGGATCTCTTCCTTCAAGGCATTGTATTCCATGAGATACTGGAATGATCCGTTTACCTTCTTTCCACATGAAACTGTTCCATTTTCCCATTTAGACACAAGTATATCAAATCCTATGTCCTCTTCCATCATATAATCAGCAAGGTAAACATCTTCAAACCTTTGAAAACAATAATCTCCCACAGAGGACATCTCCTCTTCTTCATCTGGCTCAAAATCAAATTCTTCAATTATAGGTAAGAGCCTCATACTGCAACTTGGAGAATATCTACAATATTCCTTCAATGGTGAGATTCTTTATCTTAACACGGGTGGAGGAAAGTGCTATGATACCACTGTAATATCCTAGGAAATATGTAACCCAAATATTAACTCAAGTTCAGAATTTTAAATAAAATTTACTTGTCCATTTTTAATCAATTCACCGAATAGAGCAGGAAGTCAGTGACGGGTAAGGAGACTTGAAACTGAGTTTGGTAAGATGAAAATTCAATTTTGGAATTTATATGAGATGTGTGCAGCAGTAGAAAATCAGATTAGAGGGATATTCATAAGCACAAATCACTGGGGCCATTTATGTTTCGGACAACAGCTGCCGCTGAAGCCTACCGCAAAGCTTCCTGGGTGCACCAGCATATGCTTACTAGACTGGATAGGTCACTGAGGATCCAAGGCTGAGTTATGAAAGTCAAATAAGTTCAATGGATTCACTGGGCAGCATTCAAAAATATTTGGAATATGCAAGAGTAATTTGGGAGTCTTAAGCCACTCCGGGATTGCTGAGCTAGGAATTTTCCAAACCTTACAAACAAAGGTTAAATGCTTCCAGATTCTAAAATTAATTATTGATATGGATATTATACTATATCATTGACCACCTACAACTTACAGAAAGCAAAAATGACTCTTAGAATAGATTTGGCAGTCATTTCAGTAAAACTAGTCATAAAACAATGCTCAATGAGCTAGTCTTCCCTTCTAGATTTTTAAATGATCTTCAGTAAATGTAATAATCTGTTCTAAGGTTTTATATGGTTCTGATATAATATATATTACAGCAGCAAGTCGAAATATACCTCACTGGACCAAGCTTGTGTCCATTTAATGATCCTTTAGTAGAACAGTATCACAATAACTAGGAAATCCTCACATAGAGCCCAGGATGGACTGTGTGAGATATGAAATGATTAGGTATATGATATGAAAGTACATGGTGATCATCTACAGGTTTGGAACATATTATGAGCTGAAAAATGGATCTCTGAGAAATAATATGGAATCCTTCACTTGTCTTCTTCTTCTAGCAGAGGAAACACCTCCAAGTCTAGCCGTGGTTGAGAGAATGAGATAGAAGAGAAGGATAGTTCAGTTATGGAGCTGATTTCTGATATGTGGCTCTTCTAATGTCTAAAAAAATGGCTGAACCATCTCTCCACCAAGTCTTGGGCGCATTCACTGGCTCAAACTTCTTCAACAGAAGAATCTTCACTAAAACTAGTTGTAGTTTCACTATTTGCGGGATCTGCCCTTCTTTTGACTTTAAATCTTCAATGATGGATGAAAATAGATTATAATGGCTTCTATTACATGTTCTGGACCTGCATAACACTCTCTGGAAAACTAAAGGACCTTGGGGCACATCACCCAAGAGGAACAGTTGAGGCACATCACTCAACTAGAGAGGCTCAGAACTCTCAACCCAAAATTACAAATGAAAAAAGTTCTTGAATGAAGTTGAGAACATGATTAAATAGAGAATTTGACTTGTTTAGAAAGCTGATCCACACATGTGGGTGAGGTAGGGCGCACTCCTTGTGAAAATTAGAAACTGTTTGCTTTCCAAAATCTTCTTTCCTTCACCTCCTTCATCAAAATTAGCAAATGCGCCTTAGGAGCTTTTTCTGGGTGTTTCTATTTCTCTCTTGACTACTTTTATTCATATTTTCATTTCCTTCACTTTCCTCTTTTCTTCTTTTGCCAATTTTTCTACTTTTGCAAGTTTTTCTGATTGCTTTTGTCAGTTTCCAAATTGTTTGCCTTGTCCTCTTTCCTCCTTTGGATTTCTTTCTTTTCTGAGTGTTGCCACTAAGGCAAGAGTGGTCCACATGACCAATTAGACCTCCTAGCCTTGTCAACATCAACTTGCCACCAATTAAATTAGTAATAATGAATTTATTAATTAAAATCAATCCAAATCTGAATATAATTAATTAATTAATTCATATAGTATTCTACCTCAACATTTATCTCCATTAATTAATGATAACTCCATTAGTTTCCTTAGATCCTTAGTTTGGGTATTAATATCTTCCAGGGTCCACCTTATCCATTTAATACCCAAATACAACCTTAGGCATATTTCATAAGATAGTTTCCATGCTTGCTCATTAATTAAATAATTATTGCCTAGGTGACTTAGGCCAAAATTACCCCATGGACCATAGCAAAATTTGGGGATATGACAATGCTCACCATAATGATGAGGATCATAGGAGTGATTCTTGTTATCTGATGGATGAGCAAGATGTTCATGGAATTGACTAGATGCAAGGGAGTGAGTCTTTAGACTTAGATCAGATGGATGATCATGATGATCATACAGATACCATCCAAATACTGAGTTGGTATGATATGACTAAGATGGAATTAGCTCAAGAGAGAGTCGAGTCAGCTCATAGATAGAGGGAGATCACCTACAAAGTAGTAGACCCGCTTGATGGCAGATTGGGTGATTGGTTACAATAGAGATTCAGAGGGAAACTGAATCAGATTTTGATGATAGAGTCAGTGGTTGGTTAGGGGGATTCTTCCGGGGCCACATTGATGGATTTGGATCAGGGTACTAGAGGTCAAAGGGAAGCATTGACAGGAAGGACAATTCATCCAGTGATAGCAGTAGGGGACTTGTTGGATCTAGGAATCAGTGGATGGACTTCTCTCGATAAGAGGGAGTATTAGAGATAGTGGTATCTCAGGATGTCCTCCATGATTCAGATGCCTTGCATGGAGGTACATCAGCAATATAGGCATCAGGACGGAGTATAGAGTGAGATGCACTCTACTCGGTGGCATGAATCCAAGAGTGGATGCATCCAGATCTTCCGGGGTGTTTTGCATCATGCATGCATGAGTTTTATATGTACAGCTGTTAATTAAAAATGCATGCAAAGGAGACTTTTTGCATGCACTGATATTTGGTTTTTTGTAAACCTAATTGATCAGTGAGATGATATAAGGATGAAGAATGTAACTGGTAAAGGTTACTCAATAGGGTTATTAGAGGGATATCATTCAGAGTGAGGAGGGTGCATTGTGCATGGAAAGGGAGACTTTCTGAGAGAGAGAGGAGCTTCTACAGGAGGGAGAGTGAGGAGATATGAGATGGATCAGACCTCACTTGATCAGAGGCACTTGGTTCCTGGCTACTTTGGATAGAGAGAGTTCATCAGTGTGATTTCTTCAAAGATTGTAGGAGGGAGACTTTCAGAGGAGGAGGGGCACACTTCCTGAGGAGAGAGACTTGTTCTGCATCTGGTTGACCGATTGAACAGCTAAGACTTTCAGAGTATCTATTCCTTACTGTTTGAGGAAGGACTGTGACGATCATAGCTCATATATGTTGAGATATGATTTCGTATGAGTTTTCGGTAGTTGGAAGAGGGTGCACTTCTCCATGCAGAGAGAGGGACGCATTATCCATATCTAGAAAGTTGGCATTCTTCTTTGGAAGAGAAGATCAGAGCAGTCGTGAGAGAGAGACAATATCGACAGAGAGTTACTTGTAGATAGATCCAGATCCAATTGACAGTTAGGGCACATTTCGTCAGTGCATGCATCAGTTTGTTGCATGCATATCTAGGGCTTTGACCCTATTAGGTTCTGTTGTTCCTTCTGAGATATCTTGTATGTATTTGTCTTCTTCTTACTTTGCTTTAGGCTCAAGATAGAATAAATCAACATAGATAGTTGGTTTTCCCCGTTTGGGGTTTCCAATGTACATCTTGAGTTGTGTGATTGTTGTGGTTTATTGTAGAAGTGTTAAGAGAATTGTTGTGTTTGTATCTTAAGTCATCATTGCATTTTTTATTTATAGAGACTCAAACCGCTTGAGTTCTCAGGGCATCTAGAGGAAGTAGTGATCTCTAGATAAATTAACAGGTCAACTATTTGACCAAGGCCCTAGAATAAGGGAGATTCAAGATGCAAAGGGAGTATCTTGTGATTGACAGATAACACTTTCCTCAATAAGAGGGACTGTTGGTTTTTTTGTGCCTAAGAAGGTATTTGTGATATATATGCAGGTTTATAACCCCGTTCAATTATTTCATCCAACAATAATGAGGGAACATGAGCACTTATGGAGAAAGAGATGTGCATGCATGCACCATCCTTAGTTTAGTTCTAGTTTATATGTGTTTTATATTTGGTATTTCACTTCTATTTTTGGTTTTTTTCAAGTTAGAATTTGCATGCATTAAGTTTCTAATTTAGGTTTGCATGCATCAGTTAAATAAGGCATATGCATCCTATCTTGATTTATTGATGTGCATGCAACCTGGTAGTTAAGGCACAAATCTCAAGGAATATGCATGCTTGCATTCCTTATATAATCTCTAGTTGAATCACTATTGTGCATGTGTCTAGATTCATTGTGCACATTTTTCTTCTCAATCTATAAAAGACAAGGAAAAAGAGAGTAATCTAAACTCTAGACGAATTGCACCTTTTTGATGATGTGATTTGTTGTTGAAACTGCGATTTTGATTGCAGAAATGGATTCAACGTCCTTGATTACTCATGGGGCACCCTTATTATGCAATTCCAACAACCCAAAATTGCCATTTCAACAATTTCAGTTCGAAAAATCGTCGGATTTTGGGTGCAAATCATCTAGAGTTTAGCTTACTCCAGGAAAAAGTATAGGTTTATTAATATAATTTCCATACTAGGAAATACTAAGTGAAGGATAATGTTTGAAGCTTTCATTGTAATTCATATGTTCAATATTATTAACAATGACATGAATTGAGTTTCAGATATGTGCTTTCTACTGCTTTTTTCATCTTGATTTGTTTTAATTCCTAGTAAAAATCAAGTTGCACTTTTGATAGAAATTTCAATTTTTTGGTTTTATAACTAGATAGGTTAGAAATCTGCCTAGGACTCTTACCATGTGTTGAGAAATCCTAACATGTACTTCATCTCTTATATAAAAATGAAGTGTTTTCCTTGTCCAATATTGTGCACTTTCATATTTGATTTTTGGCTTGTGTTACCTTCTTTTTTGTGTGGATTTGAACACTTATTGTTCATATTGTTTTGACATATTATATTGTTGAAACTGTTATTGTTCATATTGTTTTGAAATATTATATTGTTGAAATTGTTAAGTGATTTAACACACTTACAAAAGATAAAATCACAGGTTTTCATGTTGGAAAAGTCCTTTGTAAGGAATTTATTTCAAATATCTTATATGATTGGAAAAGTGTGCACGAAGGGTCGTACATTTTTTCATTGAAGTACACTTATATGGTATTTATTCTCACAACTTGTAGGGTGGTTTTCATTGAAATGAATTGAATTATTTGCTTCTTTAATTGAATATTTCAGATCAACCCTAAGATTGAAAGTTCACCAAGAATGGATTCAAGAAATCTCATGTTTGAGGTGAAATTTATAAACTTGCAATAAAACTCATATTCATGAAATTTATTCATGGTGTCAGATCTTATTTGATTCATGTCACTATCCTAGTGAAGAGGGAGTTTGATATTTCTATTGTTTCCTACTTCAGAGTGTAGGCTTCATCTATTAATATTTGTTGGGTGTGAAACACTATTGCACTTAGGAGAAGTGCTTGAACACTTGAGGGGCTTTTCTACTTTGTTTTCTACTAACTATTGTTTTGAGGTGTGATTTATATTTTCAAGATGTATACTCTCCATCTTAGAGAGTGTGACAACAGGTTGGATGGTGTTTCCACTTTTAAACCTTGAAAATTTCAGCTACATAGTAGTTCATGTTGAGAATGAGATTTACACACCCATTGATCCAACAAAGTTGGCCATCCATGTCAAGAAATAATCCATTGAAAATATAATCATTCTTGATTCTGTGAAGGATCACTTCATCCCTCGCATTGTAAACAAGTCAACCGGTAAGAAGTTTGAAGCTTTGGTTCATGGTGTATTTCAAAGTTTTTGTGTCTCTAGGAAAATTTTATTGTGAAACAAGATGTCAACCATCACCATGAGAAACATAGATACATTGGTAAAATATCTAGCTAAGATCAAAGAGTTGAGATCAATTGGATACCATAAGGATGGTGGTGGAAGACAAGGACTTTATGTCCATTGCTTTGAATGGATTTGCTCATTCTTGGAAACCTTTTTTCTAGGCTATTTGTGCTCATTAGAAGTTTCTAAATTTTATGAATCATTGGGATGGACTTGAGAAACAAGAGACTAGATTGGAGTCTTATTCGATGAAATTAGAGGAAGTGGAGGATGTAGCCCCCATTGGGAGGATAAAGAAGGGAAGCAAGAAAATATACAAGAAGGATAAGAAGGAGGGTTCAAATCTAGGAAAGAAGGATTTAAGTATGGTGAATCTTTTTAGGTGTCAACAATTGAGATATTATATCAGTCAGTGTATGGATAAGGAGAAGGGGAAGGTCAATCAGAAATAGGTTGCAGTTAACGATGTAGCAGGAGTGGATGGGGGATAATTCCAACATGAGATTACCTTATCCATTATATCGTGTTTCTCTTATAACATTGTGTTAAGTTTTGGATGGTATGTGGACAATGGGGAATCACGACATACAACTTATGACAAGACACTCTTCATGAGCCTTCGGGAGCAAGGGAGGTATAAGTGTGGAGTTGGGTAATGATGCTACTAATATTGTGAAAGGATTGGGGTCCATTTCTTTCAGTATGCTATCAAGTGATGTTCTTGAGTTGGATGATGTTCTATTTGTTCTTGTTTTGAAGAAAAATATTATTTTAGTTTCTTGTATGGTAAATATTCGATGTAGAGTATCATTTGAAGGATATCATTGCACTATTATTTATTGTAGTCTAGTAAGTCCAAGAACATTGGCTAGAAGTGTGATAGATGGTGGCCTTTACAAGTTTCGTATTGATCATGTGGAACTTGTACATTAACACATGGAGCTATATAAAACTTCTAGTATTGCGGAGGGATAAGCAGAGCATGTATGGCGGGATTCTATGGATACATGTACACAAACTATTATGGAATCAATTATTGGTTTCAACCTTGCGGTTGATGGGATGTTGTATAGAAATAAGTCCTTATATTTTCTAAGGGAGAGGGAGATTACCTTGATGTTAGTCTTGATTCAAGGTCCTCTTAGAAAGAGGTGGTGACCTTTTTTAGGTTGATGCTTCAATTGGTAGAGGTTTTGAGAGACATGGGTAAGACACTCATGATTAAAAGTTGTTAATAATTCTAGCCATTGATGCTAACTGGAGGGATTGCGAAGCTAGATAGGGTTTTACAATCCAAGGTTATGTTCCTTTAGATTCATGGGAGGTTAGTGTTATTTGGAGGTTCAAGTTGTTGTGATAGTGTCTTGTGTTTTTGGATAAGTATATTTCAACACAATGAGATATTGTGGTGAGTTGAGATGTGAAACTTGATGAGGATGTCGGGTCCTATAGTTCATAGTGGAAATTTTTGTTGTAAACACTGATTCAAAGGTTGGAGATTGTCGAAACATTTAAAAAACCCACTATGTCATTCTAGACTTAGGATAAAATTAATTAATCATTTATGATTAATTTCTTGAGTTTTGACTAAGTAGAATATGCCAGTTTTGTCTTTTAGTGGACCACATGCTATCCTCATTCACAAAAAACGAATTTGGATAGATTCTGGATAAGATTTCCTTGGATTATGTCTGATTTTATTCTATTCCTGAATTAGAAAGACACTATCCAGTTTTAGTTAGCTTTGTCTTGCTTTTTCTACTTTCTAGTGGAAAAGATAAAGCTAGTTAACTTGGGATCTTTTGCCACTTGACCAACTCGACCTCCACATCATATCTAACCTTCTAAAGCCATCAATACATCCTATTTACCTCAATAATGAGCTGTCATACCATACTTTCCAAATTCATGAGCCTCTAGCATAGTTTTGGAAACTGCTTTTGCCACCTAGGGGGTTTTTTGTCTTTTCTAAGCCTTTTCTTTTTGCTCTTTCCATATTGCTTCAAAGCAATTCGATTTTATCCATGGAGGATGTATTATATATTTTTATCGTATCAATGAATAATATACAGAGTGTTTTCCATAATTTATTTTATGTATTCTTCCTCTCTCATTGTCTAAAATATTCCACGGTGAAATTGTCTTATGAATCTAGTTCCTAGTAATTGAAAATCTCACATGGTATCAGAGCTAGCTTGATTCAAAACAATTTACAAGAGTGTTTTTGTAGGTATTACCATCACCAGGAGAGCATCAGTATGGAGAAAAATCAATCCAAAGCTGTGACTCTCACTCCCTTCAATTTCTTTGACTAGAAGGCGCATATGATCATCCAGCTTCGGAGCAAAGGATTGTATAGAGTCACTATGGGGCTTGAAACTGATCCAGGAGTTGTAGCATTAAAATACAGATGGTTCAATAGGATTGATGAAGCTTATGGGTTAATTTTTCTCTCTGTATCTCCATATCTTCTATTCCATATCGATTCTCTATCAACTCCAAATGAAGTGTGGACAAAGCTAGAGTCTCTCTTTGGAAAACAGGACGAGCTCAGAGGTCATTTGTTGGAGATTGAGTTGATCTCTCTTAGTCCAAGTAATTTCAATTATATGGATGAGTTCATATCAAAATTCAAGAACCTAGTGCTTCAACTCAATCAATGTGGTATAGAGAAGAAGGACGAGCAATTAATCCTTACCATTCTGTCAAAACTGAGCTTTGAATACTCAGTATTTGTGTCTACTTTTCATTCTACAAGACTTGCAGTTCCCAAGTGGAAGATGCCAACCTTGGATGCATTCATTGATTCGCTCACTCAAGAAAAGGACAATCTGGTCCAAATGAGGGATTGATCACCCTCCAAATACTTTGCACTTATTGCTCATAGAGAAAAGAGTTTCAAGAATGACAAATCCAAACAGAAGATATTGTCAGATGAAGAGGATTCTGATGGAGATTCAAAATCCAAGAAGATGAAGAAGGAGAAGCCCAAGTGTTCTTATTGCTGCAAAGGAATTCATCCTGATAAATATTGATTCAATAAGAAATTGGACATCATGGCCAAGATGCTTGAAGAGAATAACATAGATGTTCCTTACTTTGCAAAGAAAGAACAAGGCAAGCTTGTTGTAGAACAAGAACTCTGTCTCCAAGCCTCTCCCAAAGGTAATAATGTTTATGCTTTGAGTGCTAGAGTGAAATATAATTCTGATGTCTCTGATATTGATTCACATTCTGATATATCAGAATCAGAAACCTCCACCTCTTCCTTGGAACAATCTTTAGTCAGTTCATCCAAGTCTACTCTCAAAACTAGTCATTTTTTACTAGCTTCTGACTTGTCTTCTGAAAGGTCTTTCCACCATCATTCAAATCTTTTAGATTCTGATTTAGAAGATTATTTACAGTATTATATGTAGGTCATTATGCATCCCACATCATATTCCCAACCTTTGTATGCACAAAATACCCTACAAACCCCAAGTTCTCCAGTTAAGAAACTACACAATTCTATGTTTTCCTACATTGTGTCACTTGCCTCTGTTGCACTTTTGTATTGCATATCTTTCATTGGTTGGATAGCCATTGTTTTGGCATTATTTGTACTGATATTCCACACATTTTTACTTGACCCCATCACTCATGGTTCAAAAGTCAAATCCTCACACTCTCCAGGCTCGCTCAGCTGTCTGGGTGATCTAGTTTTTCAAACTTTTTCTACTGAAATTGTGTTCGATCATGGAGACTCCACATCTTTATTGGTTTCTGCTCCATATGAATTAGATTCTGATATTTCAGATCTGTATGATCTCTTTTTAAATATCAGAAAGGTTCTACATCAGTTTGAGAAGAAAGTACAAGAACTAGTACACCATATTGCAGCTATAGAAGAAATTGATCCTGTTGAGTTCATTGTTTCTCCTTGGGAAGGAGTATGCATAGATCTTATTTCCATCATTGATTATGTTTTCATATTTGATTATGTATGTTACAGCAGCAAGAAAAATTCATTTGATGCTCCTCCATCATCAGAAGATGAACTTCATAGAGCTTCAACACATGGTTCTTTCCTACACAACATCGATGCACTGATGCATGATCATAACATCCACAATCTCTTCATCAAGTCAGTTACTCAGAAGCAACCCATTCATCTCATTCAGCTCATTCAAATGAGCAACATGACAGTATGAAGACATCAAGCATGTCCATTTTTGAGGGAGGTTTTTGTTCCCATGAGGTTTTCCCTATTTCCTCGGTTTACATGGACTAGTTATTTTTGTATTGGGGTGACCATAAGCGTTGTTGCTTGAGCCCTATATTTCTGATATTTTTCTGATTCCCATCACATAAATTCAGGCTTACGGGGGGGTGTTGGAACATTTAAAAAACCCACTATGTCATTCTAGACTTAGGATAAAATTAATTAATCATTTATGATTAATTTCCTGAGTTTTGACTAGGTAGAATAGGCCAGTTTTGTCTTTTAGTGGACCACATGCTATCCTCATTCACAAAAACAAATTTAGATAGATTTTGGATAAGATTTCCTTGGATTATGTCTGATTTTATTCTATTCCTGAATTAGAAAGACACTATCCAGTTTTAGTTAGCTTTGTCCTACTTTTTCTACTTTATAGTGGAAAAGATAAAGCTAGTTAACTTGGAATCTTTTGCCACTTGACCAATTCGACCTCCACATCATATCTAACCTTCTAAAGCCATCAATACATCCTATTTACCTCACTCATGAGCTTCCATACCATACTTTCCAAATTCATGAGCCTCTAGCACAGTTTTGGAAACTGCTTTTGCCACCTAGGGGTTTTTTTTGTCTTTTCTAAGCCTTTTCTTTTTGCTCTTTCCATATTGCTTCAAAGAAATTCAATTTTATCCATGGAGGATGTATTATATATTTTTATCATATCAATGAATAATATACAAAGTGTTTTCCATAATTTATTCTCTCTATTCTTCCTCTCTCATTGTCTAAAATATTCCATGGTGAAATTGTCTTATGAATCTAGTTCCTAGTAATTGAAAATCTCACAGAGATGAGTTAGATTTAGGGGTGTTAGAGATGAGTTATATTTAGGGGTGTATGGTTCAATTATGGGTGTGTATGCCCTCATATATTAACCTAGTGAACAAGAAGTCAATGTGTCTTATTCAAACATTAGAAGATACACCAAATCATGTAGGAGAACCCAAATCTTCGATTAGAGTGAGTATACCTCCTAGGCCCGATATGCCAACCATATTGCCTTGGATTCTTCTAATTTTCATCCTTCTAGTTGTTTTAAGGAGGTGGGGTGTGATGCCTTGATGGAGGAGTAGGATTTTTGGAGGACAATTATTTTCCAAGAGCCAATGGTTGATCTCGAGACTGCAGCAGGTTCATTTTTACAAATGGAAAATTTGGTTGAATTGTAGAGGGAGAAAACATGTGTGGGTGTGTTGGTGAAAACATTTTTCTTGTAAAGATTGAGGTTAGCTTTTAAGGGTACTCAAACAATGTTTACACCATGCTTGGGGGAAATTCATGTGTTGTTGGGTGGATGTTGTATGGATGACCCTTGGTTTTGATGAGATGGACATACACATGGGAGGTGGTTTGGTCATTGATTTATAGACCTTGTATGGGTGCTCGTGTGGCATTCTTCCTCGGAGCATTGGATACCTAGATAGCATAATGGAATTCTTCACAATGGACACATGGAGAGTGGGTGGATTTCTTGGTAGATGACTTGTCTTATAGGAGAAGCATTAGACATCCTAAAAGAGGGCGTTAAGCCCTAAATGGCATGGTAACATTTATTTAATTCGTGGAGGCTTCTGAGTAGTGTGGAACCAAAGGAGCGCATGGCCTAGGAGGATAATTAGATATTTCAAGGTTTGTGAAGGTGGAACATTAGACCCTTCTTGAGGAGTGTACAACCTTGGAGCCTTTCTTGTTGGACGATTTCCCCTTGGAGTTTGTTAAGCAAAAAAATCCTCCAAATAACATGAAAAGAGCATAACGAGACTAGAAAGAGTAATCCATGCCTTAATAATGAAGAAAATAAATGAATAGAAAGCTTCTTCGAGGGGGAAACCTCCTTATACAATGTACTAAGTACATAAGACAAGACAAGATGAGATGATTCAAATGAAAATGTATCCTTCCTATATATAGGAGACAAAGAGGTACAATTACAACTAATGGACCCAAGCCAACATAACTAATATAATAATACTAATGAAAATGACCACTAATAGACCCAATCCGACATCAATAATATGTAACGAGCCACAATATAGGGGGCAATGTGCCAACATTTAGGGCTTCAAATTCCCCTTCCCTTCATAAAAGTGTTGTCCTCAATGATTGATTAGTTGTGTGTTCTTTTGTATGAAGGACTCATCTTCCCATGTTGAATCTTCAATTGGTAAGTTCTTCCACTTGATGAGGTACTCAATAATAGCTCGATTACATAGATGTTTGGTCCTTGTTTTCGTGATTTATTCAGGTTCCAATATGACTTTTCCTTATTCATCAAGCTCCGAAAATATAGTTTGAATTGGGATCTTATTTCATATTACCTTCTTTAATAAAGAAACATGGAAAACTTGGTGTAACCTTGAATATGATGGGGGATCCAATTTTTAAGCCATACTACCAATCATATCCAACACTTTATAAGGACCATAGTATTTAGGTGCTAATTTATTGTTTTTATTTATTTTCTTGAGGGACGTCTATTTATAAGGTTGCAGCCTCATAAATACCCAATCCCCTTCTTCAAAACTCCTTTCACTGCGATGTTGATCTGCTTGTTGTTTCATCCTGTTTTTTGACATAGCCAGGTTGTCCTTCAGTAATTGGAGAACTTCTTGCTGGTGCTCTAGGTGATATTCCACAACTTCAACTTTATATTTTCTGTTTAAGGGATATGTGATAGATGGAGGATGTTACCCATAAAGTGCCATAAATGGAGACATTTTTCAAGACATATGGAAGGAAGTATTGTACCACCATTATACTAACCATTTCACCCATTGTGTTTGTTTGTCAGATGCAAAGTAGCGAAGGTAGCATTCCAAACATTTGTTCATTATCTTAGTTTTCCCATTGGATTGAGGATGATAGAATGAACTATGAGCTAACTGGTTATCCAAACAAGAAAATAGTTCAATCCAAATTTTTCTAGTGAAAATTGGATCTCAATCACTGACAATAATCTTCGGGTTTCCATGTAACTTATGAATTGTTTCCATGTAGGCTGCAACAAATGTACTTGCATTAAAAGGGTGAGAGAGTGCACAAAAGTGTGCATACTTTGTGAGTCTATCAAAAAACACCATGATAACATTCTTACCTTATGACTTGGGTAGACCAATGATAAAATCCATTGAGACTTCCTCCCAACGTTGACAAGGTATTTCTAATGGTTTTAAAAGACCTGGGGTCTTAACTGTTTCAAACTTATTTTGTTAGCAAACCAAACATTCTGCCACGAACCTTTGAATATCATATTTAAGACCTTCCCAAAAAATTCCTTCTTGACCCCATGGTACGTTTTTAAGAATCTTGAGTGCCCACCAATAGTAGTGGTGTGTAATTCCAAATGGATCTTTTGTTTGAGTTGGGAATTCTTACATATATATAAGCGATCCTTATACCATAGTGAATCATTTTTCCACCCAAATTAATTTAATACATTGGGATCCTTCTTTAGATTTCGAATGAGCATCCACATATATTGATCATTCTTCCATTCTTCCCTTGCTTCTACTACCCAATTAGGTTGTATAATCAAAATCACACAAATTAATTCCTCAACATCCTTATCTTTCCTAGAGAGTGCATCTGCCACCACATTTTGTTTCCCTTTTTATAGATGATTTCAAAGTCATATCCCAACATCTTGGATACCCATTTTTGTTGCTCTTCTGAAGATAGTCTATGTTCCAATAAGTATTTAAGATTATCATGATGTGTTTTGACCTTGAAGTGGCTACCTATTAGGTAAGGATGCCATTTTTTAAGTCCATGTAGTATTATTGTCATTTACTTCTCATAAATGGGTTTATGTAAGTTCTTCCCCTTGATTGGTCGACTTTCGAAAGCAAGGGTCCATCCTTCTGGCATTAGAAGAACACCCATTCCATTTCCTAAGGCATCACATTCCACAATGAAGGTTTTTGTGAAGTTTGGTGTGTTCAAAACAAGATCTTTGCTCATTGCCTCTTTAAGTTGTTCAAAAGCTTGAGTTGCCTCTGGAGTCCAAGAAAATGCTTCCTTCTTCAATAATGTTTTTAAAGGTGTTTCTATCTTACATAGTTATGAACAAACTTGCAGCAGTACCTTGTCAAACCTAAGAATCCTCTAATATTCTTCAAGTTTTTGGGAATCAACCAGTCCATCATGGCTTTAATTTTGTTAGGGTCTACCTTGACACCTTCATGAGATACAATATGACCCAAATACTCTACCTCCTTTACCCAAAAGAAACATTTGGAAGGTTTTGCATATAGTTGTTGCTCCTTTAGTAGTTGTAGCACCCTGTCAAAATGTTGAACATGTTCATCCCAAGACTTGCTATAGATTAGTATATCATAAACAAATACTAACACAAATTTTATAAGGAAGGGCTTGAAAATGGAATTCATCAAACCTTGAAATGTGGAAGGTGCATTCGAAAGGCCAAAATGCATGACCATAAATTCATAATGACCTTCATGAGTTCTGAATGTTGTTTTAGGGATTTGATCATATTCCTTCATTATAATATGATGATACCCTGAACGGAGATCCAACTTTGTGAAGTCAATTTTTCCATGTATTTCATCTAACAATTCATCAATGGCATAATGTGAAACTTATCTTTAATGGTGATGTTGTTGAGATCTCTGTAATCTATAAACATATTCCATGCACCCTCCTTTATTGTGTACCATTACCACTAGTGCAGAGTAAGAACTTTGGCTAGGCCTACTTATGCCAGTCTCTAACATTTCTTCAACCATAAACTCAATTTCAGTCTACTGGCCATAGGGGTATCTATAAGGTCTCAATGTTAGGAGGAACACTTCCAGGAATTAATTGAATAGCATGATCAAAATATCGAGTAGGTGGAAGACATTTTGGAATATCTTCAAATACCTTGGAGTGATTATCAATGACCCTTTAGAGATCCATGGGAATAGGAGGCTTAGATGTTTGAACATATAGTGAGCATAATTATGTAATTACACCTTGATGTCCTTTTTTCAACAATTTTGTCATACCATTAGAGCTTATCACCTTGCTTGGATTCCCTGTGATACCCCTTAATTCAAATTATTTTCCTTCCCATGAAAAACTGATGAATTTTTTTTTAAAATTAAAAGCCACTATTCCCAATTATTGTAACCATTTAACCCCTAAGACAACATCAACACCACCCATTAGGATAGAAATCATTGGACTATTCAATACATATTCCCCGTAGTAAGATTTATATTATGGAATTTCCTGATAAATTGATAGTTCTTGTAGCTAGGGTTTTCACCCCAGCTTGTGCAAATGAGCACCTACTAAGGAGAAGGGACTCCTTAGTAGCAATTCAATAAACAGTAAATTAAAGCAATAAAACAGTATGAAATTTAACCTAGCATGAGCATTAACATAAATAATAAAACATGAAAATATGGCAAAAGATTTATCTTTTTGTATTAAAGATTACCTCAGGTGTAGAGGTTGGTGAAGCTCTTGCAGCAGTTCAAGAGGGTTGCTTCCAAGCTTCCAGTTTTTCTCCTTTCTCTTTCTCCAAAGGGTTGGAAATGGGCCAAAGGGGCACTCAAATGTGAAAGTAGCTCAAGGGTGAGATAGGGTTTCGGGAGTGATTTTGGCAGAGTAAGGGTGTGTTTGACTGTGGATATGAAATGAGGGGCCTCCATCACCTATTTATAGGTTTTTAGTGGTGGAGTGTTGGCCCATGGTTTTGGACACCATATGGTTTAGGTCAGATGTATAGGGTTTCTGCTTCCTTTTTCCCTCTTTTTCTTCTTTTTTTTGTATTTTGTATTCCCTTTTTAGAGTGTTTTTGCTATTTTGGAGGAATTTTGGATTATTTTTGGGGGAAAAGGGGTTTTTTTTGGCCTTTTGGAGGCTTTTTTAATGGTTTTGTGGCCTTTTGGAGGCTTTTTAATGGGATTTTAAGGTTTTGGAGGCAAATATGGTAGGAAATATGGACAAATGAGTCATGTAATGGGGTAGATGAGGTAGTGAGCACTTTTTGGGTGTTAACAGATTGCCCCCTGATGTGTGAGGGAGGATCTCATCATATGGCCGATAGACATCATAAGTCTTTTATGGTTTTCCTGGGGTGTGGAGAAGAGAAGAAACGAACTAGTGTTAAAATTCAATATGCTAAGACAGAAAATAGCAGCATTACATTCCATTTCACAATAATAGCATATACAGGATCACTGAAGAAACAACAAGCATAGAATAAACACAAGAGACACAGATTTATCCTGGGAAACCCTCATGGGGTAGAAAACCCAGCAAAGCTTTCCTCAATAAGATGATAAACCAAAATACAAGATGTGCTCCCTCCTTCTAATCCTCCTTAGCAAATCTCCCAGACAAGTGCGCCTCTTTTCATAAGTGAGTGAGTGTATCAAATGAGGAACACACCTCCTCTATTTATACACTACTCTGACATATATTTTACACAAGTACATGTAGGCTCGTATTTAACCATTAGGTTAAATACCCTATTATAACTGATTGGGCCGACCCCCACATGGTGGGTCTAATAACCCTAGTTACCACAACTTCTCGGAGGAATAAACGTCTCCGGATACATAATAAAATAACCTCGGAGAGATGGAACATCTCCGGAATAAATAATGTATAAATATAATATTCATAGAAGTTACAATATTCAACACTCCCCCTTAACGAGAAGGATATTATAACAACATCTGCAGGAGCAAGGAGTCATTCATTACATCATCTATATATATCATCGGAAGCTTTCTTCAATTCATCATCATCAGTAACTTGACTAGTTATTGGAACATCAACATCATCAGAGTTGATAGTACTCAATCATCAGCATCGTCATCACACAATCAACATCATCGTCATCATACGATCATCAGCATCGTCATCACACGATCATCCGCATCTAAATCAGCATCGTCATCATACGATCAGCAGCATCGTCATCACACGATCATCAGCATTGTCATCATACGATCAGCAGCATCGTTATCACACGATCAGCAGCATCGTCATCAGCATCGTCATCACATGATCAATCTAGTTCTCTTTAGGACCTATTTCCAAGGATGATGCAATCCAGTCATGTACCTTTTGAACCGAAGTCTAGGGACGATCCAGTCCTATCAATTTTCGGAGACCTCATGTCTACGGCTCAGTTCACAGGACCAAAGTCCAAGGATGATCCAATCCTTACCGTACATTTAGGACCACGTCCAAGGATGACTTAATCCTCAACCGTACATTTAGGACCACGTCCAAGGATGACTTAATCCTCCACCGTACATTTAGGACCACGTCCAAGGATGACTTAATCCTCCACCGTACATTTAGGACCACGTCCAAGGATGACTTAATCCTCCACCGTACATTTAGGACCACGTCCAAGGATGACTTAATCCTCCACCGTACATTTAGGACCACGTCCAAGGATGACTTAATCCTCCACCGTACATTTAGGACCACGTCCAAGGATGACTTAATCCTCCACCGTACATTTAGGACCACGTCCAAGGATGACTTAATCCTCAACCGTCCACCAAGGACTTCATTCTCGAAGACATACGTCTACGGCTCTTCTTTCGGACTGAAGTGCAGGGATGATCCAATCCACTCACATGTTCACCAAGAACTTCATTCTCGAAGACATACGTCTACGGCTCTTCTTTCGGACTGAAGTCCAAGGATGATCCAATCCCCTCACATGTTCACCAAGAACTTCATTCTCGAATACATACGTCTACGGCTCTTCTTTCGGACTGAAGTCCAGGGATGATCCAATCCCCTCACATGTTCACCAAGAACTTCATTCACGAAGACATACGTCTACGGCTCTTCTTTCGGACTGAAGTCCAGGGATGATCCAATGCCCTCACATGTTCACCAAGAACTTCATTCACGAAGACATACGTCTACGGCTCTTCTTTCGGACTGAAGTCCAGGGATGATCCAATCCCCTCACATGTTCACCAAGAACTTCATTCACGAAGACATACGTCTACGGATATTCTTTCGGATTGAAGTCCAGGGATGATCCAATCCCCTCACATGTTCACCAAGAACTTCATTCACGAAGACATACGTCTACGGCTCTTCTTTCAGACTGAAGTCCAGGGATGATCCAATCCCCTCACATGTTCACCAAGAACTTCATTCTCGAAGACATACGTCTACGACTCTTCTTTCGGACTAAAGTCCAGGGATGATCCAATCCCCTCACATGTTCACCAAGAACTTCATCAAAACATGTGTCAATCATGTATCCTCATCTTCAAAACATGTATAACAAAACATGTATCCTCATCATCAAAACATGTATAACAAAACATGTATCCTCATCATCAAAACATGCATAACATCTATCATCAAAAGCATGTATACATCTATCATCAAAAGCATGTATACATCTATCATCAAAAGAAAAAATATAAGATTCCTAAATCTAAATAATTCTAAGTAACTAGGTGCAGTAAATAGGTAACCTCATCATTGATGAGACAAACTTGTTATCAAATACTATGCTACTCCCCCTTTCGAGGAGGGTCCTTTTGGACAATACCAATCTTGTCTCGGAAGTATTCAAACTTTACTCGAGACAGAGGTTTAGTCAAGATATCAGCAATCTGATCCTCAGTGCTTATATACTCGAGCTTGATAGCTCCTCTCTGCACCATATCTCGTATATAGAAGTATCGGATCTCTATGTGTTTTTGACTTATCGTGGGATACAAGATTTTCTATCTTGATACAGTTTTGAATGTCACACATAATCATAGTGGAATCCATTTCTAAGTCAAACACTCCATATAATAGCTTCTGAAGCCACACTGCTTCACAGCTGGCAGAGAAGGCAGCTATATATATTCTGCTTCAGCAGTACTGAGAGCCACACTAGATTGTTTCTTGCTGAACCATGAGATCATGGCAGATTCAAGACTATAACATCCACCTGATGTACTCTTTCCGTCTGAGGCACTTCCTGCCCAATCAGAATCTGAGTAACCATGTAAACGGAGTTCATGACCTCCAAGATAATATAGAACAAAATCTAATGTACCTTTTAGGTACCTCACTACATGCTTTGTAGCTATTAAGTGAACCTTTATAGGTTCTACTAGATACTGACTTAGGGTATTTGCAGCAAAGCATATATTTGGCCTAGTATTTGTTAAATACATCAATGACCCAATGATTTGTCTATATAGGGTTAGGTCCACTAAATCCGATGAGTCATTAACTAATAACTTCAAGTTGGAGTCCATGGGAGTGGCCATGTCTTTATACTCCAACATATCAAATCTTTTTAGAAACTTCACAACACACTTATCTTGATTTAAAAGATTCCTTTTGGATCTTGCCATACTTCTAGACCTAAGAAGTAGTGCATTAATCCGAGATCTTTCATTTTCATTTCTGCAGCCATTTTCATGATCTGTTTCTCATTCCTTGTCAGAAAGAGATCATCGTCATACAATAATGGTATGATAGGTTCATCATCCACAACCTTAAGGTAAAGGTTAGGATCAGCTTTACTTCTGGTAAAGCCCAAGCTTTGTCATGAAGCTGTCAATTGTCCATTATTCACACTCTGCATTGAGTGATCTTCTGCATATCTATCTGTGCCATCTCTCGTCAAATGGGTCTACTAATATGAGCCTCAAAATCATTCGAACTCTGCGGTGAGTTCCTTCTTGCATCCATGTCATATGTGTATAGAAGCCATATTCAACCTTGTAGCAAAGGTTGAGATCCACATTACCCATGATGATCATTAAGCTCATCAATTGACTACCAATCCTGGGTACCCATACAGAACCTGATTCACACTTCTTCTTTAATTACACCATTAAGAGAATGGTCTTATCTAGCCACTTGGAGCAAAACATCTCACCATGATTATCTTCCTCTTTCTAAGAGAATATTCTAGCCACAAGCCTTCTATAGTGTGTTTGATTTGTAAAACTTTTGTTGAATATCCATCGCTTGTTCAGTGTTCATCATTCATCATGATCTTTCCTACAAATCAAAATTAAGTACATGATTAGTAATACTTCATAATCATCAAATCATATTGACATGATAACCTATTATGCATACAGATATCATTTACATAGTTATGCAACTATTTTTACCAATACTTTGGCACAACACTTTCCCATATCCTGTATGCATACAGTGGCTATCTAGATGCCTTCCATCTCTACCAGAACATACTATCGAGAGTGTGCACAGCTCTCAGCATGTTAGCAAAGAGGTTTCATTCTAGACAAGCAACAATGGAATGTTTGTCCAACTTACCAATCCTATGCATATTAGTAGCATGATATATTCTAGGAATACAAATATGCATACAAGCAATATCATTTACTATTTATAATAACAACTCAAATACTTATCTTTTATGTTTGTTTGGTTTCCTCCCGCTTGATCTTCTGTATGTCTTCTGAACTTCTATTCATTTTGTACCACTCATAAGTGGATGAGTCTTTGTCTTCATGTTGTCGTGGTCATGGAACTTGATTTGTCTTCTGTGATGTACCTGTATCTTGTTAGAAGACAACATCAACCTCACACAACACCATAATGCATAAGTACAATCATATAGCCCTAATCAATGAATGTCTTCGATCATATTCATACTGTTGATAGGGTGATAAGACAATTCTAACATTAATCAAGATTGTACTAAATAACATGAAGACAAACACATTATGAACTTAATCAAGAATCAAATTTCAAGACATACCTGAACCTCCTTAAGTCATACCTGTCAAGACTTCTTGTAGTCTTCTTATGTAAGGCCTTAGCCTCAACTCCCCCTGAAACTTGATCTGGAGCTTGATTAGGGTTTGCTAGAGAAACCCTAAAAATTCAATCTTTGACTTTCATACTTCTGAATGGATGGAAGGATGTGTCTTGCTGAGTTGATCAAACTAGCATACTTCAATTTTGAAATTTCCAAAATTTGACCCCTCAAAATTGCCTTCAAAATTTTTGGATCTTCTGGACAGGAACCCGAACTAGGGCTTGATGAAGCCCACCCTTCTGTCCAATCAAAAGGTTCGATCCAAGGCTCTAAACTCTTATTTTTCTGAGGAGCTTCCAGCCGTGGTTACAGACTTCAAAAATTCCAACTTTTGCTGAAGCCCTTAATTTTCCATCTTTCTTATCAAAATCCCAAACTAGGGTTTGATCAAGCCCGGTCTTCTACTCAACCAAAAAATTTGATTTTCTTGAGTAGCATTCAGCCGTGGACTTCGATTCCAAAAATTCCAACTTTCTCCGAAACCCTAAATTCCAGAAGCCATGAATGAATGTGCTCAAAAAAATAATTATGTTTTGACATAAATATGTACCTTATTGTTTCTATTGTAACTCTGAATTTTTTGATCCACAGGGTCTGAAAAGTTTTCTGAGATAACATGGCCTGTTATCTTTCCATCCTGACAGGTCTGACCTCAACTGGACTCTCTGAGAGAGAGTTATGCCAAGTGTCGCAACGTGACCTGTTTATGGGATAAAACAGGAAAGCAAACTTGTACGGCGTGCCACGTGTCACTATTTGAACTTCGTCCCTTGAAACCTTTTCCTGAGATAGCTTGCCCTGTTATCTTTCCATCCTAATAGGTCTGACCTCAATTGGACTCTCTGAGAGAGCGTTATGCCAAGTGTCGCAACGTGACCTGTTTATGGAATAAAACAGGAGAGCAAACTTGTACGGTGTGCCACATGTTACTGGTTTAGTTTCGGCCTCTGCAAAAGTTTTCTGAGATAGTACAGTCTGTGTACTACCTGTCACTTTTTACAAAATTTCATTTGGAGCTTCATAGCCCAAGTTATGATCTTTTTCCCTAGGTCACCTGATTTTGACTGAGATCTGGAAGAGGCAGAAACCCTAACTTGTACTGATCATAAATCACAAAGTACAACGAATCTGAGGGTTCCCTTTGGACACAAGGTACCTGGGGATGTTATCTATGACCTGTAAACTTTTCAGATCCTGAAACTTCGCATAAATGGATTTATAGCGGAGGTTCCACGATGACTGGTTTTTGCTATATAAAACCCTAACCTTCAAATTGTCGCAAGAGAAGCAAGTGTCGTAAGTGCCATACATTGCCTTCCTTCAGGTTAGCTCTGATACCATGTTAAAATTCAATATGCTAAGACTTAAAATAGCATCATTACATTCCATTTCACAATAATAGCATATACAGGATCACTGAAGAAACAACAAGCATAGCATAAACACAAGAGACACAGATTTATCCTGGGAAACCCTCATGGGGTAGAAAACCCAGCAAAGCTTTCCTCAATAAGATGATAAACCAAAATAAAAGATGTGCTCCCTCCTTCTAATCCTCCTTAGCAAATCTCCTAGACAAGTGCGCCTCTTTTCATAAGTGAGTGAGTGTATCAAATGAGGAACACACCTCCTCTATTTATACACTACTCTGACATATATTTTACACAAGTACATGTAGGCTCGTATTTAACCATTAGGTTAAATACCCTATTATAACTGACTGGGCCGACCCCCACATGGTGGGTTTAATAACCCTAGTTACCACAACTTCTCGGAGGAATAAACATCTCCGGATACATAATAAAATAACCTCAGAGGGATGGAACATCTCCGGAATAAATAATGTATAAATATAATATTCTTAGAAGTTACAATATTCAACAACTAGAGCCCGGAACAACGGTCCTGAACAAACTGCAAAAACTGAAAGTACATGACCTCAATACTGAATGAGGAATAATCTGAACATATGGACGAGGAGGGCATTCCCATGCTCGTATCAAGATATAGAATAATAATAACAATGGGGTCCAAAATATGGGGACCTAAAATATACATGGCCTCAAATAATGAATGAGGAAGAATCTCAATATATGGACGAGGTGGGCATACCCATGCTTGTATCAAGATACATAAAAAATAACAGTGAGGCCCGAAAAGGGGGACCTGTAGGATACATAGAGAACCACTGTGTACATCATAAGGGTCTAGAGGGGACACAAATCTGGGACATACTGCTAGGCTGGCCATGTCTGAGCTGAAGAACTGGTACACTGGAATAACAACAGTGCTACTGAGTGGGGTACCAGAGGAGCTGATGAGCTGCTGGAGCATAGTGACGGGGAGTCATATCCTCAATGGTACACTGAACTGGAACTGAACTGGGTACTCAAGGAAGCATATAACTGGATGGCTTCCGAATACAATCACCAACGCAACCCGAACATCCACGGGAACATATAACTGGGTGTTCCGAAGTGACTCACCAATGTGCTAGAGTCAGGGGAAATCCGGGGTCTTCGACCAATAACTGAAGGGATGTAAACCCTGCGCGATTCTCAACAATGCGATCAAGGTGTTGAAGTCAAGCATGTGAGAAACAACCACTCGGAGAGGCAATGATGACTCCTCTAAAAATGGTCTGTAGGCACTCACCACAGATGGTGATGGGTCCAAGGCGCAAGGACCCCTGGGTCTATCCTTTGGAATAGAGGGGCTTTCGTCGACAGAGGGAGACCTGCAACTAGCAAGGCAATGATGTTTCCTTGATAGGAGCGTGAGGTGGAGAACCGAAGTGTGAGAGCATTGATGGTAGGATTGACAGACTGTGGGGGATAACTGGGTAAGTAGAGTGGGTGGACTCAAACTTTCTTTGTTCAGAGTATGATGGCGGGGACGATCGGGAAGCATATGAAACTGAATCGTGGGAAAGGGATCATAGTTGTACTGGATCAAGGATAGTGACTGGGATGAGTGATACTCAAGCTGGTGTAAAATGGCAGGAGACTCCAGACTACTCTGAACAAAGGTGACCTGATTGGGGGTGCTGCCGAGATGATCAATCATAGTGCCAAGAGGTACGGGGGGACTTCTTCATGGGTTAAGGAACTAGAAGAAGTGTGTGTAAAATGGTACTGTCGTGTGGATTTGTACGAGCCCAGGACAGTTCATGCTCGTGATTGCTTTCAAATTTAAGGAGTCTGAAAGTGATAAGAAGACTTTGAAATAATGGAATGGTACCGTCGTGTGGATTTGTACGAGCCCAGGACGATGCATGCTCGTGAGTGCTTTCAATTTTAAGGAGTCTGAAAGTGATAAGAAGACTCTGAAATAATGGAATGGTACCGTCATGTGGATTTGTACGAGCCCAGGACGGTGCATGCTCGTGGTTACTTTCAATTTTAGAGAGTCTGAAAGCAAATAAGAAGACTCCAGGGGGGTGCTTTTTCGTGTGTTAGTCTCCAAGGCCCGAAGAAGCATAAAAGGATGCAATGAAGAACTCTTCTAGCCGGTGTGACTAGAGTATTCATTTTTCGTAATTAGTCTACCAGGTCTGGAAAAGGGTTAAACTTATACCATATAGACGCCCTTTCAGGTACTTTAACGAGCATGAAAGGAAGAAAGATTGCTCGGCGACCTTTTCATTGTTTTAGGAGTCAGAAAAGAGCTTAACAGAAAATCCCTAAGTGTCTTTTTTGTAAAGGACTTGTCCGGCCCGAAAAAGGGATAAAATTATACCAAACAAAAAGAATGGTCAGGTAAGGAGGAAGTGCTCAATCAAGGAACATTGATGATGACCAAGAATGAGGGTAGGGGGGAACATTAGTGGGCCTCCTTGCGGGATAATGAATGGTGGAAAAATAACGAAATAATTGCAGTATGAATGGAGTGAATGGCTCATGTAAAAATGTGGAACAATCCGATGGTGGCTGATGTGGTGCGCACACCGAGGAAGCAAGGTGTCGGGACACCATGTGGAAATTGTACTTGGTGAGAGTGAGAAATGACCTCAAGCATCATCATGAGCTCGAAAAAATGAATCCGATGATATAAAAAGTGTCCAAAAATGGATAACGGCCGATGTGGCACGCAAACCGAGGTGACGAGGGCATTTTGGAAAAAATACCCAAAAAATCTGGGGGTGAGAGAGAGAAATGATCTCAAGCATCATCACGGGCTTGGAAAAAGGAATCTAATAATATAAGGAATGCTAAAACTGACAACAGCCGATGTGGTGTGCAAATCGAGATGGCGACGTGGGGCATGGGAAAAATGCCCTAAAGTTTTTGGTGAGAGTGAGAAATGATCTCAAGCATCATCACAGACAAGGAAATATGAATCCGGTAGTGCAAATGGTGCAAAAAATGGAGGTCATAAGGACTCCGGAATGGTCAAAGGAAATAACTAGGTTAAAAAATGGTTGCAAATAAAGGTGATCCCACCAAGCCAAGGATGCAGTGGTGGGGAAAAATGATGACCCGCGGGGGAAAAATACTAGGTGTGTCAAATCCAATCAAATCTACAAGTGACATGTGACCTCAAAAATGGTTGAGATCACGCATGTGAAAAAGTGAGTAGGGTTAATGACCTTCCCCCATGCTATGCGCATGGGGTTTGGGATTGTGGATCACATATGTGTTGGTTTGGACAATGGGTTCATTGACGTGTTGAGATAGATGTGATGGGGAAGGTTCAAAATGATTGATCATGCCCCCTATCCCAGGGTCGAGGTAATCTATTATGCCCCCTAACTCAGAGGTGTCAATGCGGTGGAGATACTGTCTTAGAGAGGGATCAATAGGGCATTGACCAACTACTGGAGGGGTGGTGTACCATGAGGCTGTGAGCCGTGGTGGAATACAGAAGTGATGATATGATGATGGGGGATTCCCTGTGCAGGGTGGATGCCCCCAATATCGCCGACGAGAATGACGATGATGATGACTAGGCAAGGTTTTGGGCCTGCCTCCATGCTGTGGACATGTGGTTTTCTCTTTGATAGTGGGGTCAAGACTAGGAATTTCGGTATAGGCCCAGGAAAAGACATCGTGGAACTCTTGGAAAAGTTTTTTGTACTCTCCAATCTCATACTCACTACAGGAGGCTCCTAACGAAATGATTTCAGGAGCACCGGCTGGGGCAGAGATATCAATGTGGATTATGGGTGAGATATTGGCCATTGTACCTTCCTCAAAGGCATCAGGAGTGGGAATGGGATCCTTAAACCAGTTGACTTTGGTGGGAAGGAAATCTTTGGACTCAACCGCAAATTGGGTGGCTATGGTGGAGGAGGACCCTTCTGGGAGGAAATAGGAACGATGGTGCATGTCTTCCCAGGGATAATTCGGGGCAGTGAGAGCCTCTAGAATCTCCTCATCATTGCGGAAACTTTGAGTTGTCAAATCGGTTGATGAGGGAATGGTAGTCAAAGAGATCATATAAATGGTTTTAATCTCTCCAGATGAGGGTGATACTGGGGGGTGGATCTCCTCAATTGTGGGAGGTGTCATCTCAAGGTCCAAATTATTCATCTCGTAGAGAGCTTCTCTGTAATCTGGGAGATCAGGACAGTGATGTGAGTAATGGTCGTAAATACCTCATATTGCACAAGGGTGGTTGGTACGCAGTGATTTATCACGAGGCTTAGGGGTTGGATTGAGTTCGACAACCGAAATGTTGGGGTCGTCGTCAAGCATTTGCATGTGTTCCTGTAACGCAGGTAATTGTGGACATTGATGAGTCGGATGGCCTAACTCATCACACAACGAGCATTTGGGGGGAGCACGAAACACGGGGGGGGGGTTTAACTGTTTTGGGCAGGGGTACAACAATGTATGGTTGTGGGCCTTTGCCCCCAGTGTGCTTGATAAGAGGGGGGGATTCGTAGATGACGAAGGGGTAGTGACACCGGGAGGTGGTTGACTAGTAGTGGCAATGGGTTGCACCGGTTGTAGGATGACATTTCGTGTCGGCAGGGGAACGGGAGGCGAAATATACCACACGGGTAATCCCAAGGTTAACCCGAGGAGGCTAAGAGTATCCATAACCGGGGCGCTTACTACGCCCGAGGGAGGAAATAGGAAGAGGATTGTGTAGATGGGTGTAACACCAATGTGACTAGGTACCAATGGTGGTTTGGGTAACAAGGGTGGTTGATTGTTGGGTGTTTTTGTATTGTGGGAAAGGGTACATAGGTCAAATACTTCAGTCGCGGGTGACGGGGGTGGAATGGATTGGAATGTTGAGGTCATCGGCGTATCTGAGTAAACTCTAGGTCCCACGGAGGAAACAAATGAGGTAGTTGCACCACCAACAGGTTGTTTAACCATGGGGAGAACATTCTTGGGTGCAGCGGGGGCATTGGGATCGTAATAGGTGAGTTGGTCGACCTTGACCACGCATCCATCATGGGGGAACATCATGGTACGAAAAATGGATGAGGCAACTGCCCGCATGGCATACATGTAGTTGCGGCCAAGTAAGAGGTTATAATCAAGTTGGGCATTGATGACCTTTATGTCAATGAGCACGGTTTTACCAACCAACTGGATGGGGACATTAGCTAAGAGACCTTGGGGTTGAGCTGAACGACCGTCGTAGGCTCGCAACGCAGTGGTGGACTCCTGGAGAGTAGGTGATACCAACTTCTACCAAACGAATGTGGACATAACGCATATAGAGGCACCTTCATCGATAATGCACTGATGGATGACAAGATTCCGAACGGAAACAGAAACTTAGAACGCTAAAGTGGAAGGTAGGCTTGGTTCGGACTGGTCCAAATCGAAGGCCATCAGTCGTGAATCATTTGGGTCAATAGCACCAATGGTGGAGAGCAAAGTCTTGCGCTATGAAGGACAGTTTTTTAAGACTTCTAACGCAGACATGGCTACAGGAGACTGGGCTAAGTCATCTACAATGTTGTAATTTGACGCAGCGCGAGCATTGGGATTATTGTTGATGCAACGAAGTGGGAAGCGAGGAGCTTTGGAGGTGCCATCTGGTGGAGCTGGAGGTATACGTAACGTCTGATCAGTGGGATGAGCGTTAGTGTTTTTGTCGGCGAGAGAGGCTTCAGGGGTGGAGCCATATTGGTTCTGACGGGTTTGTAGGTTGACATCATTAACAAGTGGTGGGTACCTGAGTCTAACATGGGTTGATCAAGAGCGGCATAAGTGATCTGTTGTTGTGGTGGCGCGTTGCCTTGAGGGGGAGCCAACGGCTGAGTGTTCACTACGCCTTGGGTTGGTAAAGGTTTTTGCAGCACCAAAGGTTGATGCTAAGGTGGTGAGGGGTTGGGTGGCGCCTGAGGAGCCGTGTGCCCTTGGCGATGGGCATCATCAGTCCATAGTTGCCGAGCTCACTCCAAATGTGGGAAAGCATGTGTGTAGTGGCCATAGACCCCGCAAATAGAACAAGGATGGTTTGTTCACAAATTAGGATTTTTGGCCTGCTTGGCCGGCCGATCAGGGTTCTGGTTGGTAGGTGCCGCGTTATTGTTGTTTGGGGGATTAGGAGGTTGATCGGCTTGGTCTGGAGGGGGTTTGTTCCCACGGTTACGGCCTTTGCCATGGTTTTGTTGGCCCTGTTAGCGCTGGTTATTTTGGTTCTGCTGTGGATTCTGTTGGGCGTATACTTTCCCTTGGGTAGATGGTGGGTTCTGGGGTTGAGCAAGTGCAGGAGCAGGATGCGGTGGATACGTCTGCGGAACGGGTTGTGGGTTTGCCATAGGGGCTGCCTATGGTGGGTAATAAGCAGGTTGGGATTGAGAGGACACAGGAGTTGGTGCAGCCTGTGGGTGGTAATATGGCTGAGGTGCGACCGGGGGGCGTAAGCGGGGGATGCATGACCAAATCACTGAGGTGGACATGAGGGTCCGTGGGAATGGTGGTGATGTGCCATAGGAGCATACGAATTGGTTGCTCCAGATTGAGATGTAGCCCGCGAAAGGTCGGGGCCATGGCTAGGACATGTTATGGAAAAGGGTTGGGGATGTGAGGCAACATGGCCAATGATGCCATCTGCGGCATGGGATGCCCCCGGTGCATCGTGTTGAGAGGAATCGCCGTGAGGGGCATCAGGTATGATGGTATACAGATAACTCGATTGGGCGTAAATAAGGTCAAATTGATGGGCTTTGAGGATGGCCTCTTCTTCGGACTGGGGTCATTCGGATGCCACATCCTTGGAAATGATAGGAAGGAGGGATTTTAGAAACCAATATAAGAAGATACGGTCGTATAACTTGATTTTGCAGAGGCTGCGGTGTCGACACCACTCATGAATGTGGTCAGTGATCTGGGTAGCCATGTTCTGTCTGCAAGACAGTAGGATCTCAACTCCCGCGTCATAGCGGATAGGTAACTGAAAGAACTACAGGAAAGTCAAGGCAAGGGAGGTAAAGGTGGCATGGGTCCCATGGGATTGCTCGATGTACCACTTAGCTGTAGAGCCAGTGAGGGTGTGCTGTAACAGACGGAGGTGGACAACGTCGTCCACTATGGAGTTGGAGGAACACCATAGATGGAAGGACATAATATGGTTTTGGGGGTCCTCACCTGCCTTTCCCTCAAACTTAGGGATGTCGGAGGGGAGATTGGTGGGCATGTGAGGCCACGCAGGGTCGTGTCTGATGGGATCATTAATCAGTCTAGCTAGGTCAGGAAGGTTGAGACTAGCCATGAATAGAAAACCAGTAGAAGGATGTGACATACTAGTGGGTGTGACCATGTTGGGGCCAATGCCCCCAAGTGGAGGGGCTGGGTTTGGGATGTTGCCCCCAAGTGGAGGAACTAAAGTGGTATGGGACGGTCCTGCACCGCCAAGGGTAGTGTGAGTCACTGATGGAGTGGCGATAGGTATGCCAGCTCCTGTAATGGGTATAGTGATCAGAATGGTAGATGTGGGCCCCATCGAGGGCATACCCAAAGCAGGTGTGGTAGCTGGTTTGGTGGTGGATGTTCCACCAATGGTCCCTACAAAGAAAGGGGTGGAAGCCATGCCAGCCATGGGGCTGGTTGGTGCATTGTAAGTGGGGTTCTCGGACTCTGCCTCAGAATCAGAGGTAAAATAAGGGGCATCAATATCAGGTGACAGAGTTCTATGCCGTTGACGAGTGGATTCAAGTGACAAAGCTCGAGATCTATGGTGAGTGGTATCAAGTGATGAAGATATATGTCTATGATGGGTGATGTCAAGTGAACCGTGTTGTGGGGGCTCGCCCTGGAGGCACCAAGAATGTCTCAAGGACTCAATGGTGATAGATGGTGTCAAGTATCTGGGGGTTGTGTTGAGTGAAAAACATCTCAAAAACCCTAATGCAACCGAGTGTGCAGAAGGAGAGCTCAAAAAATATGGCACTCAGGCCAACAACCAACTCAAAACACTTACTATAACAGTTGTGCTACAATAAGTGGAGTATCAACAGAAATGGTCAGAATACCAACAAGCAGCAAGTTTCCTAAAAAATAAAAATAGTGGACTCGCTAGACCAAAAGGAGGTAAGGGAGCATGCAAAAACCTAGCTAAATAGTATTCTGACTCAACTAGACATATCCTCTGCAAGGTGATGAAATCCAAGTCAGACAATATGGATAGTAGAGCCAAGTGGCTAAAGATATCCCCCTACCGGGAGGGACACCGGGTAGTCAATCCTAGAAGAAAAGCGACTAAGATACCCCGTTCATGACATGTTCGGTTGGGTGAATCTGTCATTTGGTTCTATCGCCACTGTATCCCCATATGGGTGATACACCAAGAACTGTGAAAGGTATCCTTCGGTTACTGAATGGATTGCGGTATTCCACTCAAGCTTCCGGAACCAGTCTGGCGACTTCAACCCTCCTAGGGGAGAGGCCTTCCCAATAAATTGGTTTTAAACCATGTCAAAAAATACTAGGGGATTTTGGTTCCCTAATGGACAACAGCTATGTCTCAAGTGTAAGCAACCAAGGGGTGTTATTTGGATGCCTATCCCCTCGATCCTACCTAACTACAAAAATTCTTATGTGTTCCCCAAGTGGGGTTAGAATGTTGGTTGTGTTAAGTAGTATTTTAGGGCTCACTTGAATTAGGTGACAGAGTGTGTGCGTGTGAGATGATGAACCCAAGTAAAAGTGCCACGGGGTGGGCAACTTTCTAACTAAAAATAACAATACATAATTTAAACTTTGAAATGCAAAATTTTCTCTTTTTAATTAAAATGCTGAAATTTAAAAAATATTCTGTAAATGGAATAGAAATAATACTACAAAAAAAAGGCTGTAGTGAAGTATGGCTATAGATAGGACAGATGGTTGTGTAGGTGCAGAAAATATTGCAGCAAAGTGATGGGTTCAAAACGGGGAAAAAAGTGCAAAAAACAGACCGCGGGTCTGTGGCAAATCTGGCGGTCGGACCGCGGGAAAAAGCTCAACAGTCGCGGACGGGTTGTGGGATTTTGGCCAAATGACGCAGTCGGACTGCGGGAAAAAGGTCGAAATTCGCAGGCGGTTTGTAGGAAAATGGCTGAAAGCCACAAACAGGATGCGGGAAAAAGGTCGAAAGACGCAGGCGGGTTGCAGCAAAATGGCTGAAAGCCGCAAGCGAAACGCGGGAAAAAGGCCGAAAGACGCAGGCGGGTTGCAGGAAAAAGGCTGAAAGCCGCAAGCGGGATGCAGGAAAAAGGATGAAAGACGTAGGCAGGTTGCAGGAAAAAGGCTGAAAGCCACAAGCGGCGCGCGAAAAAATGGGTTAACAGCCATTGTCGAACTGCACAAAATAAGCTAATAGCCGCGGTCAGATCACAGGTAACAGACTGCAAATCGCCGATAGGTCGCCGGAAACAGTCTGAGAGCCGCGGTTGGATCGCAGGTAAATTCCTGAAAGACGCGGTCAGAACGCAACTACGGGGGGTAAAAGGCGCGGTTTACGGCAGCCGAAAGGAAAAAACAGGAAAATATTGCAGAAAATTAAAAACATTTAAAACTTTAAAACTATAACCAGAAATTCAAAGGAACACAAGGGGAGTCACCAAAACTGTAGCTAGGGTTTTCACCCCAGCTTGTGCAAATGAGCACCTACTAAGGAGAAGGGACTCCTTAGCAGCAGTTCAATAAACAGTAAATTAAAGCAATAAAACAGTATGAAATTTAACCTAGCATGAGCATTAACATTAATAACAAAACGTGAAAATATGGCAAAAGATTTCTCTTTTTGTATTAAAGATTACCTCAGGTGTAGAGGTTGGTGAAGCTCTTGCAGCAGTCCAGGAGGGTTGCTTCCAAGCTTCCAGTTTTTCTCCTTTCTCTTTCTCCAAAGGGTTGGAAATGGGCCAAAGGGGCACTCAAATGTGAAAGTAGCTCAAGGGTGAGCTAGGGTTTCGGGAGTGATTTTGGCAGAGTAAGGGTGTGTTTGACTGTGGATATGAAATGAGGGGCCTCCATCACCTATTTATAGGTTTTTAGTGGTGGAGTGTTGGCCCATGGTTTTGGGCACCATATGGTTTAGGTCATATATATAGGGTTTTTGCTTCATTTTTCCCTCTTTTTCCTCTTTTTTTTGTATTTTTTATTCCCTTTTTAGAGGGTTTTTGCTATTTTGGAGGAATTTTGGATTATTTTTGGGGGAAAAGGGGTTTTTTTTGGCCTTTTGGAGGCTTTTTTAATGGTTTTGTGGCCTTTTGGAGGCTTTTTTGGCCTTTTGGAGGCAAATATGGTAGGAAATATGGATAAATGAGTCATGTAATGGGGTAGATGAGGTAGTGAGCACTTTTTGGGTCTTAACAGTTCTTCCATCTACAATCATTACTTGAAACTCTGGTGTTGGATATACAAAGCAATTCAGAGCTTTGTCTAGTTTACAATGAAGGAAGTTATGAGTACGGCCAGAGTCAATCAACATTGTTACCTTTTTATTTTTGATATATTCTTCAATCTTGAGAGTTTGGGGAGTGCTAATTCCAACCAATGCATGACAAGATATAGTGGGAGTAATATCTTCGGGAGTAATCTCTTCTATTTCTCCATCTTGATATGGTTCATGTTCTTTTGCTTCTTCCTCTTCACAATCTATGTAGGATAATTTCTTCTCACCACACTTATGTCCCTTACTATACTTGTTGTCACAATTAAAGTATGGACCTTTTCTCTTCTTTCATCCAGTTGTTGGGGTGTCAACTTTTGAGGTGGGTTAGAAGAAGGAACATTATTCTATCTATATGTGTTAGAAGTGGTCATTTTAATAGCCATCGCCATATTTTTACTTTCAACCTTGTCACGATGAAATCCTTCTCTAAGGATGTTGGTTCAAAGAGTCACACCTCATGTTGGATGTTATCATTCAAGGTTCCAATAAAGAGATCCAAAAATTTATCGTTTGGTATGTTGACCACTTTAAGACTCAACTTTTGAAATTGTTGAATGTGCTCGCTTACTGGACCTTTTTGCCTTAGATTTATCAATTGTGCAAAGAAGGAATTGCTTTTAACATCATCATGGTATGATATCAAATATTCTGTAAAAATGTATCAAGAGATAATGGATTTATTTTGCATTCACAAAGCCATTGGTAGCACACAAATTGATCAAGTTATAAATATAAAGATACAATAGGTACCTTCTAGAGATTCGGAAACTAGTGTATATCAAAGAATTGCTCCATCTAGAATATCCATGTTATGGGGTCCTTGACATAAAACTTAATCATGTCAATATTGGTGATTTGGATACCTCTTGGGGACCATCCCAGGTTACTACCATTATTAGAATATATTCCTCTTGGAATATTCTTATTAATGGAAGGTTGATCCACATGGACACCATCTTTATCTTCCTTAGCACCTCAGGACACATCATCACCTGTAGTGATATTTTCCTTTGAATTTTGTATGAGATTATAAATCATTAGCATATTTTACTCCATATTATTATCCATATTTCCCATAATATTCTCTTCTAAATTAAGTAAATCAATCTTTTTCACTGACCCTTTAATCATATCTTCCAACTTGGACACTTGAAAAGATAGATCTTCACTTTCATTGTAAGTCAGGGTTGAATCCTAAGGTTCCTTGATTGGAGTATGATTTTTTAGACATCCTTTTGGTGGAATTTTGAACAATATAAATATATATCACACCTTGTGTTCACCTCAAATAGATCCTTCTACTAATTTTGTTTCAAAATTTAAAAGTCCATACCTTTTTCCAACCCCGATTTGAAGATTGATTTCCAATTGTGGAATGTGAAAATCCTCACAGCAGATCTAAGAGATGATGTATACCTCATAATGAAATAATTTAGGAATAAGATTAAGAGTGGTCAATGCAGTAAGATGAGCAACAGAATAATAATACAGTAGAACTCAGATAGAAGCAAAAATACTTCACACACACTAATTCATTAATCACAATATGGACAAATAAGTAGTACAATGTATGAGGATTCGAATGCCAAGGTGGAAATTCAAATTAGCCTTCATGGAGTGATCAAAATATCACTGGAGTATCATTGGAGCACAACTAGAAGTCTTCATCATCATCAGTGGAGTCATCAATGCTCAAGTAATTGTCAACCATCAGTCAAACTAAGTGTGGTAGGTGGTACTAAGTGTAACTGGCACTAATTGAATGAAGGAGGCTCAGTGGAGGACGCATGAGGAGCTAACTAGAGTCAGAATGGGTAGTCTAGTCTCATCGGAGGTCTATCAGAGTGATAACATCAGTTAGGAGTCAGTCTAGCCTTAAATCAAGGCAAGACAAGTGGCTAACTGAAGTGAACAGGAGTGGTAGGTGAGAAAATTTGCCCTTCTCAAGTGTAAGGTGAGAAGTGGGTGCATCACTGGCTAGGAGGGATCAATATGAGTGGAAATAAGCTCCCGAGTGCTGGAATACTAGGGACTAGGTGCTGGAGGTATCAACTTGATGACTGGGCAGCATGCGGATGCATGCAATGCATGCAAAATGCATGGTGCATGCAAGACTGAAAATTATGGTAGGACTAGGATGGAGTATAGGAATATCCTAACACCCCCCCCCTTAATCCATCCGGGGCCCTAGTAACTAAGACCAAAGGTCACCCAATACAATGAATAATAACAGTCAATAAACCGAGCAAATGGGGAAAAGCTCATGGGAAAAATACCCCCCATCAAAATAGACTGTAAGGCACACACAAAAATAAATGCTCCAAACTCAAGCAGGTGTGATGCTTGGTCATATGTCTGGAGGTATCTTCTTCTTGGGAAGAAGTGGATCATGCTCAGAAAGCATGTGCTTGTACTTGCTCTTCAGATCGAATGTGATGAGAACAAATCCAAAAGTATGAGGATGATCCTTGAACCTATGATTCAAATCAGTTGAGGTAGGATCAAATCTATGAATGTGTAGATTGTCTTTTGTCTTCTCCTTCGAACCACCATGGGTGAGATTATGCCAAAAAGAACCATCAAATAACAGTGATTGATTGGAATCCAAATCAGCTCCAAGACTTGATAAATGGTTTCTTGAGATCTCATTTGAACCAGTAGGGGTGAGATCAAAACCATCATATGCATGAGAAATTATCCCAAGTAGTGATTGCTTGGATTTTAAATTAGATCCAAGACTTGAATCATGGTTTCTTGAGATATCCTTTGAAACATTAGAGGTGAGCTCAAAACCAGTAAGTGCATGAGAAATTATCCCAAGCGAATGGCAATGGCCATTATCTTCAATAACCTTCTGAAAGCATGAAATAATGATCATATAGTAGTACATAAGAGGTGAGTGATCAAGGAGAGCGAATGCATTACCTCCACTAGCTGATTTTACCTCCGAAACATTCAATAGATCATGACGCAAACCAACAAACTTTGGTGCAAGAGAGGATTTAGGACCTTCTGCAATTTCTAGAGTGTGAAATGGCACAGAATTCGAAATAGAAGAAATTTGGAGCATGAGTGTAGAATCTGCAAGTTCTTCTTCTTTGTGGAAAGCTTCAATATAAGATATGTTTGATACTGGTTCATGATCAATGAGATCATCAAGGAGGGTGAATGCATCACTTTGCTTGCTCTCGAAAGGGTTTGGACCAATTCCTTCATTATGTCTGCCAAATATTTCATCCAGGTGGGCCCATAGATCTTTTGGAGATTCAGCATCATCAAGGGAGTGGAATACCGTGCTTCGAGACATAGCATACATCATGGCTGCAATGGCTCTTTCACCTTCAGTTAACCAGTCAATCTCTTCTTCAGAGGATTCAAACTCTCTTTCAAAACAATAATCAAAGAGATCATGTCTCTTCAAATATGCTATCATTTTTTGTTTCCATTCAACATAGCCGAATAGATAAAGCGGAAGGATTTCTTCTGAAAACATGGAAGCTGTAGAAGACCTGCAAAAACAATAGAAAATATTTGCAACTGCTACTGCTGCAAAAATGCAGAAACTGCTGCAACTACTGCACTTGAAATCTTGATAATAACCTGCAAAAAAACTCTCAAGAATGGAGATAAACAATACTCTCAACATGCTCTGATACCATGTGAAAATCCTCACAACAGATCTAAGAGATGATGTATACCTCACAATGAAAGAATTTAGGAATAAGATTAAGAGTGTTCAATGCAGGAAGATGAGCAACAGAATAATAATACAGTAGAACTCGGATAGAAGCAAAAATACTTCACACACACTAATTCATTAATCACAATATGGAAAAATAAGTAGTACAATGCATGAGGATTCGAATGACAAGGTGGAAATTTGAATTAGCCTTCATGGAGTGATCAAAAGATCACTGGAGTGTCATCGGAGCACAACTAGAAGTCTTCATAATCATCAGTGGAGTCATCAATTCTCAAGTAACTGTCAACCCTCAGTCAAACTGAGTCTAACTGAGTGTGGTAGGTGTAACTGAGTGTAACTGGCACTAACTGAATGAAGGAGGATCAATGGAGGGCGCATGAGGAGCTAACTAGAGTCAGAATGGGAAGTCTAGTCTTATCGAAGGTCTATCGGAGTGATAACAGTAGTTAGGAGTCATTCTAGCCTTAAATCAAGGCAAGACAGGTTGCTAACTGAAGTGAACAGGAGTGGTAGGTGAGAAAAGGCACCCTTCTCAAGTGGAAGGTGAGAAGTGGGCACATCACTGGCTAGGAGGGCTCAATCGGAGTGGAAATAAGCTCCCGAGTGCTGGAAGACTAGGGACTAGGTGCTAGAGGTATCAACCTGATGATTGGGAAGCATGCAGATGCATGCAATGAATGCAGAATGCATGCAAGACTGAAAATGCAAAGGATGAAAATGTTGGTAGGACTAAGATGAAGTATAGGAATATCCTAACATGGAAACCCTGAAATTTAAACCCTATGAGTCTAAAAATTATTCTTGCAGTATCTTGATATTCCCTTTCTTCAATGCCGCAGGTCTAACCTAATTCTGATGTGCCAATAAGAAAATATGGTGAATCTCCCAACAGTACTTGTTGTTTTTGGTCCTTTCAGAAGAGAAAAAGTGTATGTAATGCCACATGTCCAATTTTTCAGATATGATTATGAAATTGCGACCACAAATATTGTGGTTTGTATTCTTTTTTATGCAATGGGTCTCACTCAATTTGGATCTAGCATGCCCAAAATATAACCATTTTTTCCAAAACACCTGTTTTAGACTAGTTTTTGGACTAGTCAGAAAGCCTGCCTTCCATTGGAAATAAATTTGAACCTGTAATAAGTTAGGATCTAAAAAATTTACCATAGATATTTATGTCTATTTTTTATATGTATTATGAGTTTCGTTATCTGAATATTTGTAGAAAAAATATTATAGCGAAAATTCCAAGATGTCTTGTTTTTTAAGAGTCCAAACTATGATACCAAATGTTAAGCAACAAATTCCTCAAAAGAGCATGAAAAGAGAATAAAGAGACCAGAAAGGGTAATACACGCCTTAATAATGATGAAAAGAGATGAATAGAAAGCCTCTTCGAGGGGGAAACCTCCTTATACAATGTACTAAGTACATAAGACAAGACAATATGAGATGATTCAAATGAAAATGTCTCCTTCCTATATATAGGAGACAAAGAGGTACAATTACAACTAATGGAACCAACCTGACATAAATAATATAATAATACTAATTACAATTACCACTAATAGACCCAAGCCGACATCAATAATATGTAATGAGACACAATATAGGGGGTAATGTGCCAACATTTAGGGATTAACAGAGTTTAATATGTGTCACTTGTAGATGGTGAAATTCAAATGTTGGCCTACTTAGTAAGTTGATTGTTATGGACTTGATTCATTTTGTATTGTTTTCCTCTCTCACCTATCATATAAATATAAGAAGGAGCAAGTATTTATTTTCATTCATTCATCACACACACTTTTGTTAGAAATGTGATGAGTGAAGTGCACTATTATCACTCGTATGTACTCTTTTTAATGTATATTTTCTCTCTTCACCTTGGGAATTAGGTTCTTAGAGGAAATTCAAGTCTACGATTAGGCTTTTACTCTAAGAAGAAAAATAACCCTAGAGGGGAAAAAGAAACATCTTATATTGCAGCTCTTTTGAGAGAAGAAGGTGAAGGCTAGTGTGGCATTTGGAAACCCTAATGCTACTTAATGTGCTTAATCAAGTGGAGAGAGAATGAGACACCTTTAATATTTGTGGGATGGAAGTGTAGGTGCCAAGGATAATATTTGGTGGAGTAATTAACTTTGATTAGGAGTGATTCCTAGCTGGGGTTCAAAGAGAATGACTTTTATCAGTGTGTGATAAGTTGTTGGTATGTATATGTACTTATATCCTATATATAACTAAAGTGTTTTAGTTATCCAAATATTGTGTATTTGCATACTTTATTTTCATCTTGTTTTATCTTCTTATTTTGATGGATTACAACACTTGTTCACATTTTTTGACATATTATATTGTTGAAATGTTTAAGTGATTTAACACACTTATGGAAGATAAATTAGGAATAGGTTTTCTACTGTAAACTATGTCATGATAAATTTATTTCAAATTTTATATATGCGTGGAAGAGTGTGCACTAAGGGTTGTAACTTGTTGGTATTGAAATACACTTGTATTTATTCTGCTGAGTTGTCAAGTGAACTAGGTTGAAGTGAATTGAAGTATTTACGGATGTAATTGAATATTTCAAATCATCCCTAACATTGAAATTTCAAAGGGAATATATTTGGGAAACCTCATGTCTAAGATGCAATTTTTGAATTTACATTAAAATTTAGAGTTCACAGAATTTCTACAAGGATAAAGCTTTTCAACCAATCGAGCAATACTTCTATGTATAAGTAGTCAAGAAAATAAATATGGGTATGATAAAAAGAAGATTGACTAAGGTTGTAGAACACATAATGGAAGAAGTGGGATGTTGGTTTCAATGTTGATCCTTTCTCCGTCTTTAGTGGTTATTGCAATAAAATATGGCTTCGTGCTTGTATATCTGATGCAATTCACTAATGTAAATTTGGCTCAAGTCACCAATGCATCACAATATGCTATTATTGCAATAATTTTCATAGGGAAAGAGATGAACTAGATATCCTAATAAATAAAAGGGAATGATTTCTAATTTAAATTGGATATGTTAATTATTGATATAAGATGTATACATTGTCAGTTCTCCTTTGAAACATCCGCTACAATTTTATGCATGGAGTCACCCTTGTGTCATGCCTTTCCATCTAAGACACCTAAACAAATCCCTATTCTACTACACAAACTTGATGTTCCCTCTCTTAGCATTCTCGCTATAATTTTTATATTCAATGCATCCAACACAACTTCTAGATTATCCAAATGATTATTGGTTCCAAGTAAAATGACCAATGTGGATTTTGTTAAAATTCAATAACAATGAATATGATATATAATTAACAATGGGATATGATTTATTTAATTTACAATCTTTCAAATTTGTATCCTCCCTATGAAGGTGGATTGATGGAGGAAGATGAATAAGTGCTCAATTACATAAAGTGTTTTCCAAATAAAGTACCAAAGGAAATTGAACAATAATGGATGTGAAAACCCCAAGTACCATCTCCATGAAATAAAAGTAGTTCTTGGTGAAATGGGGAAAATTACCAATGAAAAATATGTTGATTTCAACAACAATTTTAAAAATTGTATGAACAAAAGAACTTGTAGGTTAGTTAATATATCAAATGAGATTCCTAATAAAATTTCCAACAAATCCTGGATAATGTAGGAGCATCTAAAAATTCCCCACTATAGATAAGAATGCAACAAACAACTATTGCAGAATCACAAGTGGTTTCAAAGAGAGTATCTCCTATGAAGGAATATTGCAAAAATATAGCTTGTGATATTTGAAAGTAGTAGAATAAATGATTGTGGAACTTAAAGGTGTATAGTGATTTATGATTACATACATTAACACTACAAATGTTGAGTTAGTACAAAAGAACAACTGATTATTGAAAACCAACATCTGCAAAACTACTTTAGAAAGATGTTGCAAATAATATTATTGAAGTGGAACATTGAAGAAGAAGAAGGAGAAAAAGCAATGCACATTTTAGAGAAAAATTCAATGAATTGTTTACTTACATATTCTCCACCATTATTAATGTGAATTCTCTTTAATTAGATGTCCTTGTTTATTTTCAGCGAAATCTTTGAAAGAAACAAAAAGATTAAAAACTTCACTTTTGAGTTTAATGAAGTCAATTGATGTGTGCCAAGCGTAATCATCAATAAAAGTGAAAATGTATCATGCACCTAAAACATATGTAGTGGGAAATGGTCCACTTATGTAACTATGAACCAATCTGGGTGGTGCTTGTCTTTGCCATGATTGACTAGATGGAATTGGATCTTTGTGATTCTTACCCAAGTCATAACCATGACAAACACATTCATGGAACAAGACAAAGGGTAGGCCATGCACAATTTGGTGCTTTGAGAGATGTTGCAAGTAATGATAGTTCAAATGACCAAAATACTCATGCCAAATTTTGTTCAAATAAGAAACATGAATAATAATGACAATGGCAGACGATGAGGGTTCAAAACTATCAAACTTGCACAACATTGAATATTTATCAACATGTACTAAATCTATTACAATATTTGGATCCTTTAGATATCTAATTACAATATCCTAAAGGAAAAAAAAGGTATTTCCATCACTTAAATGATTAATTTGAAAAGTTGAAAGAAAATTAGCTAAGAGAGAAGGAACATAGAAGACATTGTTAACTTGCCCATCGGAAAGATTTATTGTTCATGGCCCTACAATATCTAAAGTAGAACTATCAATGACAAAAATTGGTTAGGTTGTACAATCATCAAGACTAGAGAAAAAATCTATATTATTGGCCATATGATGAAATGCCCCTAAGTCTAAATTCCACTCATGATTGGGATGGAATTTCATTGTATAAATACCATGAAGTTTGGAAAGACAGGAGAGTATAAATAGAGAAGACATTAGTCATTTTCCCATCATGAAGATCTATTGTTCCCGCTCCTACAATAACTAAAAAATAGCTATCACCAACAAAATTTATTAGGATGGACAATCATCAAGACTATAGAGATTTATTATTATTATTACCCATATAATGAGAGGTCATTGAGTCTAAATTCCACTCATTATTAGGTGGAATTTTCATTGTAGATAGAGTGCAAGGTTTACAAGAAGTAGAAGAGGAGGAAGAATCTAACTAAATTTTATGCTTCTTCATGGTTGCTTCCAATTCTTTCATCTTCTTTTATCAATGTATATCAAGATTATCATATTTACCACATAAATAACAAGTCCTTGGTGGCTTATTCTCCTTTGAATTGGCTCCTTTCTTAGAATTTAGAGGAGGAGAAAGTCATCATAAGAAAATTGGTTGTCGTGGGTTGTTTGGTTCCTTTGAATTTATTCTTGGAGGGTTTGACACCCTCGTTGTTGTGATAAAACAAAGCTTTGTATTTAGAACCTATGTCAAGTGCATCCATATACAAGAGTTTATCTTGGTCATGTGTTATTTAAAAAATCAAAAATCAAAAGTAGGAATTATATAATTTACTTTAATGCATCTCCCCAGATGGGGTGAGAAACCAAAATGATCATGGCACTGACACAAGGCCTTGTGAGGAGACAATTGTCTCAGACACACGGCCGGAGTAGGCGCCCTAATACATCAACATCCGTCTCGATGAGTTTGAAATGGAACATGGGGGATATGCAAGTAGTCAAAGTTGATAAGTGTCGACAGGGTGATGAAGAGATATTCCACATACAATATTCAATGAACTTGATGGTAATCTGTATGGCTCCCTGGGTGAAGGATGGAACTGTGTAACCAATCACTATGAATAGAATTTGGCCACTCTACGCGATAGAGGGAGAAATATTATGTCTGGTTTGGGAAGGAGTTGGGTCATCATGAGTAGAAGAGACAAGAAGAAAACAAAAATAACTGGTGAATGCCCTAATTGATGGCTCCAGGTCACTTTGTGAGCTAAGGAGAAGGACAACTCATCGTGGGTGTTTGTTGCTCAGGAGATCATTGCCTCGGGGTTCATGATTGAATTTTGTATTTATATAGCCATATTTGATCCAAATTTCTGTGAGAACAAAATGAAAGAATAGATATAGAACCACATACACAGATATATTGCAAGGAACACAGTGATAAAGTAAACACAAATTCTATTAAATAGTGGAAATATAATAAGCTATAAACGAAAGCAGCTATAATGGTGGTAGCTTATCTCTGATAAGAGATGTGATGAATACGCTCATTCATGATAAGATAAAGACAAAAAGAGGCTGAAAAGGACTATTTATCATAAGTATGAGGGAAAGAACCCAAAACATCCAAAAACCTAACCCTAGGAGATGAACCATCATAAAGTTTGCTCGAGATGGTTAGTTGAATAGTCAACTTCTCAGGGTCATAAATTTTTCATACAATCTTTGTTTGGAGAGCTCGGTAGAACATTGGAAAGATATTGAAAAGGAGTACAATATAGGATCAATCCCAAACAAAAGCCTAAAACTATCATTTGTGTTGATGCGATCCCAAAAAACATCATTTAGGGCCTCAAAACGACCCCAAAAGTGTAGGACCCGAAAAACTACTAGAAATTTGCCAAAATGGAAAATTGTTTTGAGCCAGTGGAATAGGTGGGTGGACACTGATATCCATCTAGATCAATATTGCAGACTAGATACAACATGGTGAGACATCACACTTGCAATAGACATGAATGTGGTAGGAGGCGGGACTGGCTAGAGCGTTGGTATAATGAAACCACACCATGGCATATCTGTTTAGCTATTGTTCAGGGCGAGGAGCCCTAAATTGGGCACTTTATATTAGTATTGTTATATTATTGATGCCGACTTGATTCCATTAGTGGTAATTGTACCTCTTTGTATCCTATATATATATATATATATATATATATATATATATATATATATATTGAGGAGACCCTTCCATTTGAATAATCGTATCTTGTCTTGTGTATTTAGTACATTGTATAAGGAGGTTGCCCCCTTAAAGAGGCTTGATATTATTTATTTTATTCATTATTAAGGAGTGGATTACTCTTTATTGTCTATTTATGCTCTCTTAGGGATGTTGAGGCATTACTTTGTGCTATTTTTATTATGTAACACAATTGGATAGTAGAAGCAAGGGAAGAATGGAAGATTGGCCTATCAGTGTGGACGTTCTTTCAAAAGTCACGAAGGGATCCTAGTGTATCATATACTTTTGTGTGGAGAAATTATTCACTATGGTATAATTACCACTTATATATATGTAAGAACTCCCAACTCAAACAAAATGTCCTTTTGGAATTAAACACCACTCCTATGGGAAGGTCTTAAATATGATGTTCAAAGGCTTGTGGAAGAATGTTTAGTTTTCCAACAAAATAAGGTTGAAACAGTTAAGACCCCAAGTCTTTTACAACCATTAGACATACCTTGTTAGTGTTGGGAGGAAGTCTCAATGTATTTTATCACAGGTCTACCCAATTGAGAAGGGAAGAATGCTATTATGATGGTTGTTGAAAGACTTACCAATTATGCACACTTTTGTGCACTCTCTCACCCTTTTAATGCGATTACAATAGTTGGAACCTTCATGGAAACAATTCAAAAGCTACATTGAAACCCAAAGATTATTGTAAGTGATAGAGATCCAATTTTCATTGGAAAATTTTTGAGTGAATTATTTTCTTACTTGAGTACCCATTTGGCTCACATTTCATCTTATCATCCTCAATCCGATGGGAAAATTGAGATATTGAACAAATGTTTGGAAGGATATATTTGTTGCTTTGCATCTGATAAACAAACACAATGGGTGAAATGGTTACCTTTGGCAGAATGGTGGTACACTACTTCCTTCCATATGTCATAAAAAATTTCCCCTTTTATGGCACTTTATGGGTACCAACCTCCATCTATGACATTTCCCTTGTAAGCAAAATCTAAATTTCAAGATATGGAAGATCACCTCGATCACCAGCAAGAAGTTCTCCAGATATTGAAGAACAACCTGGTTATATCAGAAAACATGATGAAACAACAAGAATATCAACATTGTAATGAAAGGAGTTTTATAGAAGGGGATTGGGTATTTTTTAGGCTACAACCTTACAAATAGATTTCCCTCAAACAACTAAATAAGGACAATAAATTAGCACCCAAGTACTATGGTCCTTATACAAATTTTCAAAATGATTGCTAGTATGGCTCAAAAATTGGAGCTCCCTTCATATTTAAGGGTACACCCAGTTTTCCATGTTTCTTGCTTAAAGAAGGTAATAGGAGACAAGATCTCAATTCAAACTGTCTTGTCAGAGCTTGATGAAGAAGTAAAATTCATACGAGAACCTGAACAAATCACTTAAACAAGGACCGAACAACTACGAAATCGGTTTATTACTAAGTACCTCATCAAATGGAAGAACTTACCAATAGAATATTTGACATGGGAAGATGATTCCTTAATACAGAATCATCCCCAACTAACCAAGACTTGAGGAAAACACGTGTATTTAGGGGAAGGGCATGTTAAGCCCTAAATTGTGGCCCATTCCCCCCTAAATTGGGCACTTTATATTAGTATTTGTCCCATTCTCCCCTAAATTGGGCACTTTATATTAGTATTTTTATATTATTGATGTCGGCTTGAGTTCATTCGTGGTAATTGTACCTCTTTATCTCTTTTATATATCAAGGATACATTGACATTTGAATCATCTTGTCTTTTCTTATGTATTTAGTACATTGTATAAGGAGGTTTACCTCTCAAAAAGGCTTGATATTCATCTATTTTCTTCATTATTAAGGCATGGATTACTCTTTTTGTCTGTTTATACTCCCTTGGGGAATTTGTTGCATAAAATAGTGATGGAGGAATTTCAAGGGTGTCTAGAGGACAGTTAGATAGGGACAAATCCTATGGGTCTCGAACCTTATTAGATCCTCAAAATATTGCTTAGGAGACTGCTATAGGAGAAGGAACGTACTCATCATATTATTAGGTTCATGATAGAATCCCTGCATGTTCAAGCCAATGGTGTTTAATCCAACCTTGACCTAATGGTTGATGTGGCGACCACCCCTGTGGAAATTTTGGGCCAGTGATCCACAGTAGGGATCACTCTTAACCAAAACTCAAAATTGATAACTTGGAATCAAAATACACAAGTATAAGCAATAGGAAAAATACTAACTTGCATTTTGATGAAGGCTTGATATCCTTATATATTTTTACAAGTGGATCCACATAGGACTAATTCATGAGAGATATTAAGTGAGCTCTTTTATTTCATAATAAACCTAACTAACTAAATTAGATAACCTATGTGAACAGGTTCCCAATACAACAAGTGGAATGGATGATCCTTCATTCATCTCAATCCTCTCGGTTGAAGTGGAAATTGTCCTTGCTTTCCTCCTCCCGGTTAAATATTGTGATCACTACAGAATGATGGAAGGAAGCCATGGTTATTAAGAAGTTGTAGAGAGAATGATACACAAAGTATGTTTGTTGATGTTGATATTGGGAGGGTGGAGACACCTGGTTTTCTTAGTGAGAGAAACTGAGACTGAGAGGGTGGAGGCACCTGGTTTCTTAGTGTGTTGTGCTATGTAGACAAGGAGGGTGGAGACACCTGGATGTCTCGTGTATGGATGAAACTTACCATAAGATAATCCTTGTGCACCATATAAAGATGAAACTCTGTATCAAGATGGAAAGTGTTGCAAGTGAAGAGTTGTGCTGCTGGAGATGCTACTAGAAATGAAAATCTGGGCGTTTTCTTCCTGATGAGCGAACTAGGAGAGTCCCCTGAATTTTTTATTGGATTGGTGCTGAAGAGACCATAAAAATGGAAGAGATATAAAACCAAAAGATGGAGGGGATCTGTGTACTGTAGAAAATAAAAATTACTACTAGAAGAACTAGAATTGATGTTGGCATTGAGAGGAATGTACTATTGAAACTACTGACATGAATGTTGCTAGATGAAGAGTTGATGAGTTGAATGTTGGAAAGTGCACTCGGAGCACTACTGAAAACCAAAACTACTAAACTATCTCTACGGAGATGTCACTGTTGAATATGTTGAAATACCAAACATTAACCTTGTTGGATGTGAATTTGTGTGAGTTGCTTGATGATAAAGAAGAAGCCATTGAGATGATGATTGTGAACCAACATAATGTTGAGATCGGGCCCTGAGAACACTAAAAACTTTGGATTGTTGCGGTAGCTTGTTGTACGTGTCGCCGAATCTACATTTGAAGACATGATTGCTAACAAGATTGAGATCAAATAAGGCGTTATACTAATTCCCATGGTTGGGCATGGTTGAGGTGGCATGTAGAGAAAATTGTTAATTTTTTACTTGTTTAGCATAATAACATTAAAAAATATAATCATTGAAAGAAAGAAAATAACAACAATAAAAAAGAACACATAATTTCTCTCGGGGAAACCACAAGAGAGAAAACCCCAGCAAAACTTCCTCAATATAGAATTCACCAAGTACAAGATAAAACCCCAAGACAAAAACAACTTCTCTCCTTCACCAGCAAACTTCTCTCTCTCTCCTATGTGAACTTGAGTTGATGAGTGAGTGTGTCAAATGAGAAACACAACCCTCCTATTTATATTCTTCAGTTGAGGTGACTTTTCCCCAACGGGTCCGACTTGTCCTAACTGACAGGGCCGACTTGTTAAGAACATAATAAAATATTCTTTTATGGATTCTTCTAGGCTGACACAAGCCCTAGGGTTTACATTGAGTCTTTTAATGACTCTTACATTATCAATTACATCAATGACATCTCCTGAAGGAGGAATAAAATAATACAATAGACAAGTACATTTAGAATATCTTCCGCAGTTACATTTCTTTAACACTCCCTCTTAACGAGGAAGGTATTCTACGAGCATCATCATCAGCATCAACAGTTGTACAACTAACTGGTGAAACTCTATATGTCATAGGAATTTTTTGTAACATCATCATATGTTTGGGGCATCATCAACATCATTTTCATCAATAACATCATCACCATCAACATCATCATCATGGTCTTCATCAGCATGGAACTATTGGAGCATCAACATCATCGTCATCATCAATATCATCATAAGAAAGGAACTCTTGGAACATCATCATCGTCAGCTATATCATCATCAGCAAGGAACTACTGGAACATCAACATCATCATCATCAGCAAGAAACTCTTGGAACATCATCATCGACAACTATATCATCATCATCAAGGAACTGTTGGAACATCAAGATCATCATCAGCAGCAAGAAACTGCTGGAACATCATCATTGTCAGCTATATCATCATCAACAAGGACTGTTGGAACATAAAAATCATCATTGTCAGCAAGAAACTGCTAGAACATCAATAATAATCATCAACAGTATGTAAATGTTGGAATAAGAACATCAAACATCAGTAGGTAAATATTGGAACAACAACATCAAACATCAATAAGTAAACATTGGAGCAACAACATCAAACATCAGTAAGTAAATACTGGAACAACAACATCAAACATCAGTAAGTAATTATTGGAACATCATCAACCATCAGCATGTGAATGATGGAACATCATCAACCATCAACATGTGAATGATGGAACATCATCAACCATCAGCATGTGAATGCTAGAACATCATAAACCATCATCTAGAATATGCATTGTGGTGGGAACTATAGTAGACAATGCTTACTTACTAATCCTTTTAGACCAAACAAGCCTAGCCATACATGCCAATCTACCCAGGGATCAAACATGCCTTATCTATATTACTAATCCTTTCATACCAAACAAGCCTAGCTAGACATACCAATACCCCTAGGATCTAGCTAGTGTAGACATACCAATCCTTTCGGATCAACCAGGCCTTGTCAGGATGACGTACCAATCCTAGACTAAGCTGCCATACCAAGGCTCCAGGAAACTACTACCTCTTTCGAGGGTGATTCTTTCAGACCCATCTCCAGTCCTTCTTTCGAAGGAGGTCTTATCATACCATCATCAAATTCACTCCTTATTTCGAAGGAGGTCTTATCAAACCATCATCATATTCACTCCTTCTTTCGAATGAGGTCTTATCAAACCATCATCATCTTCACTCCTTTTTTTAAAGGAGGTCCTTTCGGACCACAACAAGCTTGTCTCAAAAGTATTCAAACTTTATGCGAGACAGAGGCTTATTCAACACATCATCAACTTATTCCTCTATAGGAACATACTTGAGATTTACAACTCCCTTCTACACCATATCCCGGATATAATGATATTTGATATCGATATGCTTCAATCTATCATGAAACAGCAGATTCTCTGACATCTTGATACAACTCTGATTATCACATAGAATATCATTCACATCTATTGTTGCATCAAACAATCATGCCAACATCTTGCGAAGCCAAATTGCTTCACTGCAAGTTGAACATGTTGCGATGTATTCAACTTCTGTTGAACTGAGAGAAACACAAGGCTACTTTGTATTGATCCATGTGATCATAACTGATCCCAAACTAAAACAACATCCTGAAGTGCTCTTTCTATCCTCAGCACTTCCAACCCAATCTGAGTCTGTATATCTGTACAATCTGAACTCACTATCTGATGCATATCTCATTCCATAGTCCAACGTACCTTTTAGGTACCTCATCACATGTTTTGCCGCAATCAGGTGTACATGTATAGGCTCTACCATATATTGGCTCAAGGTGTTCATAGCAAAACATATATCTGGTCTAGTGTTGGTCAAATACATTAATGAGCCAATGATCTGTCTATACATCATAACATCTACTGTCTCTGATGAAGCATCATTCAAGAGATTCAAGTTTGTCACCATCGGGGTAGTCATCCCAAATATTTTTAGGATCTCAACAATATATTTTCCTTGATTTAGGAAAATCTCATATGGAAACTGCCATGCCTCGGGACCTAGAAAATAGTGTAACATCCCAAGGTCTTTCATCTCAAATTCTGCAACAAGCCTCTTCTTACATTCAATGATGGGCTTGTCTTCTCCTCTCAAAAATATATCATCCACATATGATAACAATATCATAGGTTCACCATCTATGACCTTATAATAAATATTGGAATCTGCTTTACTTTTGGTAAAGCCCAAGCTCATTAGGAAACCATCAATTCTTCCATACCATGCTCTAAGTACTTGCTTCAACCCCTATAATGCTTTCTTCAGCTTACATACATGTGTTTTTTTGTCATATGTTTCAAATCCTTCTACTTGCTCGATGTATACTTCCTCTTCTATATTTCCGTTCAGGAAAGTTGTCTTCACATCCATCTGATGTAACTTCCATTTCATCTTAGATACTAAGGAAATGATGGTTCTAATTGAATTATATCAAGCCATAGGAGAAAAAGTCTCATCATAATCAATTCCTTGCTTTTGAGAGAACCCCCAAGCTACAAATCTTGCCTTGTACTTTTCAATGATTCCATCTCCTGAATGTTTTGTTTTGAAAATCCATTTTGACGATACTACTGACTTGTCCTTTAGTCTTGGTACTACATCCCAAACATCATTCTTTATGATGTATTGGTAATATTCAATCATAGCATCCAAACATTCCTTCTTCTTTGTCACTTCTTTGAAATATGTGGGTTCTTCTTCAACAAGGTTACACATCAAGGATAAATAACTAGAGTATTGCCTTGGTCTCTTACTTTCTCTACTTGTTCCTTCTAGGGCACCATATCTTCCTGCATCTTGGATTATTTCTCGTGCCCAAGTTGGTATTTTCTTCTGTGGATTTATCTCATGAGGTGGTTCCTCATGTCTTTGAGGTTCTATCATATCATGATATTCTGGTATATGCTCTTATTCAATATTCCTATCTAGTGCATTGTTAGTTTTTGTAAATCTAGGAGCTTCATGATCCTCTTCATCCTCATGAGTCTTCTTAGATTTGTTGAAATCTGTATCTTCATCAAATGTAACATCACTTCTAAGTTCAACCTGGCAGTATCCTGGAATGTAGATACGGTAAGCCTTTGATTTCTCACTGTAACCCACAAATATTCCCTTCCTTCCTGAAGTGTTACAACGTAATCTTCCACCTTGTGAGCATCAGCATTCTTTGGCCTGTAGGATCCATTTCACTAACTCAGATCCACTTTATATCATTCAGACATACTATTTCCTCATTTTTTCTCTTACCCACTTGTTGCATCACTATAGCAAGCGTACCCGTGAGTTGCATCACTATAGCCCGCGAGTAGCATGTAAAATGGTAAAAATCACTGGTTAATTACTTTTTACTCCCAAAACGCAGTCATTGGGTGACCTTTGGCTCTCCATCTACCCAGGTAACGCCTTGATGTGTCCTTTCACCTACCTTTGAGAGGACTATATATTGAGTACATATGACTTATGGACGGGAGGAGAAAGAAGAGCAAGAGAACTCTAGTGGATTTTTGCCCTATCTTGAGTCTACACTCATTGATCCTTGTAGTTGTGAACCCTTTATGTTCACCTTCCAAACTCCTATCTAGTTTGAGTTTTCCATTCATAGAGGATTGAAGTGGTGGAGGCACAAGTGGATTGATCCAGATCTTGGTTCAGATTGGTTATCGGCAAGAGGTCGTATCACATTGTACTTCTTCTTGTTTATTAATAGAAATACTCATATTCTTGTCCATTAATGTTGTAAATGTTGTTTATCTTACATTGGGTTGCATTTACTTATTATATCATGGGCCATTGCTATTGATGATGTTAATGTCGTTTATATATATTATGTACTTGTTGTATATTGGTTGTCAAGACTAATTTGCAGATTCAAGTGCACAGATTGGAAAATCTCCAACGGGGATCTACATCAAACGTTTGGATCGAGGTTGGTTACATTCTCCATTATCTTAGCATTGTCATCTATAATAGCATAGTTCTGAGAATTGAGTTGATTTCTGGTAGTCATCTATCTGTTGTGGTCTCCCAAGCCATAGTGAGTTTTCTCCAACATAGAAATGGCGACTCCGCTGGGGAAAACATCCATGTTTGGGAATTTTTTTGAGCATTAGTCCATAATTAGAGTTGTTGTTTGTCGAAGCTCTGTGTCACTGATTGGCCATTAAGATACTCTATAGAAAACTTGCTTTTTTCTGAGCCATTGGACTCTTTGTTTTCCCATTTGTCTTTCCTCACCCGTGGGATAGCTTAGCTCTGCCCGCGTATACCCGCCTCTGTTTACACTACTGCTCACGGGTACCCGCAGGTATTCCTTCGATAATAGCGTACAACTCCAGCTTTTGTTGGTTTATGACTATTGGTTGTTGTTGGGTTGGATTTGGATGATCTTGATCTTTGTTGGCCTGTTTCTTGACTGTTTCATGCCTTGATTCTGACCAGAACTCTTCGTTTCTCTTGGTTGAGCCTTGTTTGTTTTTTACCCATTTTTGGATTTAGCCTTGTTGGTTTTTTCCTTTTGAGCTCATTCCTTTGGTTGAGTCTTACTGTTTGGGATCTACTGGGTTATCTTAGTGATCTTCTCGGCACTTCGGTGACTAAATAGTAGGATTTTGCTTGCATTTTTCATTTCTTTATATTGAAAAATACAAAAAAAAAATACATATAGTTTTGCATTTTCCTTTTGTTTATAAGAGAAAATACAAAAAAAAATTACTTTCATGTACTGCATCTTGCATTGAGTGTTTGCTGCTTTCATTTAGGTTCTGATTGTGCATCGAAAATATAAAAGGATTGCATTTTTATTTCGAAATCATTGGGTTGATTGTGCATGTTAGTGACATTGTTTTATTGGATAGATGAGTCTAGGATTGGACAATTTTGCATACTATTGAGTCATACACATCACTAGTTTCACGACCATATCCTTTGAGTAACCACAACCATTAAAATTAACGCTTAATCTTAAAATTGATTAGACCGATTTTATTTATAAGGTACACCAACTAGCATAGGTTTAAAGTCTTGGAATATATCATTGTGAGTTAACAATCCAAGACTACTAGACGAAACATTAGGTGTATGACCAGGGAGTGGAGGAATCCATGGTATATATCGGTGTTCTCAGGAAGCTCTACTCAAACCAGAGTTAAGCACGAGGTCACGGGAGGTTGGTTGAAGAGATATCCCTCTGATACCTGCTGAACGTGGGAGATATTTCCAGGGTTTATTCATATCTAGGGGTACCGGAGGTTCATCCTCTTGTGCTTCGGGCTTATCTACCCTTCCCATACGACAGATCCCACCTATGACCATCCCCCTGATCATTGGTTATATTGTGGTTACCATAGTTTCCTTACCTAGGTATCACATAGGGTACTTGTTGTGGTTATGTCATTTGTGTCCTGAGTCAGATAGGGGTCGGTCAGCACAGTTTCTGTTGTATAGGGACTTGACCCTGTGCACTCAATGAAGTCTGGGGGCCGTTATAATTGATTATGTTACCTCCGGCTATATTTTGGGAGTCTCAAGCCTCTCCTAGGAGAGACATACCGGCTCTAGTGTTGGGAGCTCATTTAGCCACTCTGTTTGTCTGCTCTTGGTTGTAGTTTCTCTAGGTGTGTGCTTTTGATTTACTATTTTTTTATCGATAGTTGGCCGTAGGAGACGTTGTGATTTGATATTCTCTTTGGAAATATCGTGGCGTGGAGTCCTACTCTCCGTCATTCCCATCGGTTAGCTGGTTTAGAACCAGCCGAGTTTTCACGCCGTGCTGCTCGGGGACGCCGGTGGTATCCCTCTAAGTCTTCAGATTCTTACAAGACATACATAGCCGACATTATGATGGCTGCACATTCCAACACAGAGAACATCCCCACGATTCCATCGGGTGGAGTCGAACATACTTCAGACACCCCCACACCTCGCGAGTCCTGGGGGGGTGATCCACCTGAGACTCAACCTGGTTCTATTTGGACGAATCCACTTGAGAACGATCCATTCGATCCTTCGAATACGGATAATTATCTTTATGGGATTCCTACCTTACTTGAAGATGAAGACGAAGATCCCGCGATCAACGTTAACCCGTTCTCATATAGTATGCCCAGTTTCAGCACAGTTGATCCTCCCACTTCTTTTGGTAGTCATGCTGGCACCAGTCATGGTGTTAGCAACACTGCACCCACTGGGGGTAATACCCTCGCCGGGGGCAATACCCTCGTCGGGGGCACCACGTTGTCCACCCACGCACATAATATGAGGACTGGTCATAGTCCTCCTAACAATGCTAATGTTGGAAGAAGACCACCTCCTAGGACTGCCCAACCCAATAGGAACACTGTTCAAAACATGACTCACCATCCACCACCTAATACACATATCGCTACCTGTCAACCCAAGACCACTTTCTCAAATTTTAATGCTCCTCCTAACTATGGGGGTGGACAAGTACCACATAGTTTTGCATCCACCACCGCTACTAGTAATGCTAATGTAGGAGGTGGGAATGTATCTTGTCCTCATGATTATAACGGCACCATTACTGCTACTAGTAACACCAACATTGGGGTTAGGAATATGTCTCATACTTTGGGTCACCACATGACTGCTCATGCTAATCCTAATGCTAGGCGTGGGAACATACCTCACCATTATGGTCATTACAACTTGGTTCTCGCTACGAATAGTACGTATATGCCCCATACTTATGGTGGCAACCCTTACTACAACACAGTCGGTGCTGGCCACCAGCTCAACCCACCCCAATATGGTTCCCAAAACACTCATATACCTGCTTACACTCATATGGGTCAAGTCAGAGGAGGTTATCACCCTTATGGACATGGTCAAGCTTATGGTCTATCAGGTCCTTGTTATCAGCCGTTTAATGCTCGTGGTCAAGCTTTTGGTCCACCTTATAATTCGATTCCGTTCAACCAACCTTTTATGGGAGCTTATAATCAAGCTTTCCAGCCGCATCTCCCATTCCTTGCACGTTTGAATATTCTGGATATTTCGAAGCTCACGAACAATTCGGTGTGTCATGACCCTAGTTGGCCCCCCGTCCCTACCAAGCTCCCCTCAGACATTCCTAAGTTTGAAGGGAAAGGTGGTGAGGATCCGAACAATCATGTCACAACGTTTCACCTTTGGTGCTCCTCCAACTCATTGAATCATGATTCCGTTAGATTACGACTATTTCAATGCACCCTCACGGGGGCAGCTGCGAAGTGGTATGTGGAGTTTCCTGGGAACACCTATAGGGGATTCAACGAGATTGCTTTGGTTTTCTTGGACCATTTCTAGTTGCCAGTTCGTTATGATACTGGTCCTAAACTGTTGTCTACCTTCCATCAAAATAAGGCCACACATATTTATGACCACGTTCAAGAGTGGCGTCGGCGGAAGAGATTAGTGAAAGTCAACATTCCTCCAGATTTTTTGTTGGAATGGTTCCTTAAGTCTCTACTTCCATACATTGCTAAGGATGTTTCGATGTCCAGCATTGTGACCGAGGAACAAGCTATCTTGAAAGTCCAACAGTTAGACCTACTATACTCTCAATCTGGCATTTTATATGACATTATTCTTGACGCACCGAGAACACAACATGAGCCCACGTCAGTTCCTGGACCACATGCCGATGGCATCGTGGGATCCGCAAGCACTCACCCTATAGACTTGGTAGCTAATCAAATGCAAAATTTATCACTAAACCAGTCTACTCCTAGACAGGTTCACACCTTGTCCACTTCCACTCCGTCGTCTGATGTACACAATGTGCAATCAACGAAACTGTCAGGTAACCAACAACCTGGTGGTAAGAAAAAGGGGAGAAACAATCGTAGGGGTGGAAACAATGGAAGTAACAATAATAGCAATCGTAATACTCCTCATAAAGAGAATTCCAACCCTCCTCGGGAAGGCAAAAATGCTGGCGAGGATCGTAAACCTAGGCGTAAGGTGAAATTCCCTTGCAAGCTATGTGGGGAAGATGATCTTACTCACTTATGTCCTCGAATTGAAGAAGCATCAAAGCATTTGGCACAGAGCCCAGCTGTGTTGAAGGATCTCCTTCCTCATCATCAAAACATGGCTTCTCATGCTCCCACCACTGGTTATGGACCTAATGAAATGGCAATGGCTTCTTCCAATACCAGTGGTTATGGATGTGTGAACATGGTTCAATCGGAGGTTTGTGTTGCTACTCATCAACGTGATTATGGTGCACCACAACCTAATATGGGGAGTGATCCTCCCCCTCCTCCTGACAATTCCTTGCATATCGAGAAGCTCTCTAATATGCCGCGGATACCGAAAGGTGTTCTCAAGCACTCTACACATAATCCTAATGCTCGAGCCACCCAAAATTACTCCATTATAGAAGATTTGGGCCAAACTCCGTGTGCCATGTCGGCTCTTGAAGTTTTGCAGGCATGTCCTTATCAGAAGCATGCCCTTTTGATTGCGTTAGGAGTTCAGGATGGGGGAAATCCTAGTGTTATCAAGTTTGATACTACTGATGTACAACCTCACTTACCTTACCACGTGACTTTTCAAATCCAGGTGGTGTTCCTTCAGAGTTTTTTCAAACGTACTATGGTTGACGAAGGTGCTTCCGCATCAATAATGTCGTTAACTTGTTGGAAAGCTCTAGGCTCTCCTCCCCTACTCACGTCTAGAACCACGCTCACTGCATTCGACGGTCGGTCAGTTAAGCCGCATGGAATTATCCCTTTCTTTGTTGTCTCCTTGGGAGGTAAGTCTATTCCTATTGAAGTCGAGGTGGTTGATGCGCCCATCGACTACAACCTTTTGCTGGGTCGGAATTGGATGTATGCTATGAAAGTTGTCGTGTCCACTGTATTCAGAGTTATATGCTTTCCTCACGAAGGAAAGATTGTGACCATCGATCAGCTGGATTTCATTAACTCCTCTTCCACAACATCCACAGGATCCATAGTCCCACAGGTTACTCATTCTCAGCCGGCAACTGGGAACATGGGTGTTGGAATGTATCCTTCATTGATGGGATCTTTCGAACTCCCTGCACCAATCTCCTTCATAGGAGCCATCTCCGATGATGTTCCTTCCTAGTTGAATCATGTACTTTTTCGGACATCATACTTTAGTGATCTGTGGGATCCACCTTCCATGAGTTCCCCATCTGGAGACATTTTGCACATTGGGATGGATATGCCCTTGTCTGCAGTCAAGATTTCTCATCATGTTCAACCAGCCATTGCAGATTCAGATATCTCTTCTTCATGGACAGTATAGGAAGATCCTGTTATGTTTCCCACGTGTGCAATCAACCTATCTTGTTCACATGGTTTCCTCGACGGTATTTTACCTTCAGATGAAGTTTTTATTGAGACCCTGAGTGGTGATGACAAGCCGTGGGGGGTTCTTTATCATAGATCTCATTCCCCTCCTACCCTTGATCTTATTGAACAAGATGAGTCTAGAATACAGTCTGCCATACATTTTGATCCAGGCATAGTTTTTTCTATCCCCGGTTTGACATTAAAGTCTTATTTCCCTAGTGACGAGTCTTTAGACTCTCCTATAGATCCGAAAATCGATGATCCTTATGAGTTCGATTCTACTTCTATAATTTCCAACTACTGTGATGATGAATTTTCCACTGCATATTCCCTCCCATCCTTCAGCTTTGCTCTTCATTTTGAAGATGATCATTTTGATCCCTTGGGTATTAGTACTATGGCACCTTCAGTGGTTAGCTCTACCTGCATTATGTCTGAGGTTAACAATAGTGAAGTTGAAAATGTTTCTACAATAGTGACTTGTATCATATTTTTATTTACATACGTTTTAGAGATGATCTTGGTACTTATGTTTCTTGGAGACAGGATTCTTAGTTGGACTTATACTTGGTTACCAGTCCTTTTCGACATTTGCTTCGGTCATGGTAGGCATATTCGGAACCTTGCATACAGGTTTAGGCCTCCCCATTGTTATGATGCATTTGAACCTATTACTATCTGAATTTGCAGACACCCCTTGAGTGTCCTTATCTTGCTCATGTTCCTTGCATTATGCATAGCTTTGTCCCATGCACTTGGAACTAGTCTCGCATGTCCCTGACACTCGTCTTCTCTCATTACGAGCATTCTTCCATCTCTCCTTTGAGATCGTTAAAAACAATAAGGAGGTCACGAGTTTACTTTTTCAGGCTCATTAAACCTTTACGGAAAAGATTTTTATAAAGTCTTTTTTAAGCCCTTATTAGAATTTTTCAAAATCAAACAAGATTGCCGAGTATACTTGTTATTTCAGACTCGTTAAAGGATTTGAAGCGACGTCCACTTAGGTATAAGTTTACCCCTTTTTCGGACCTTTGTGGATTAATTACGAAAAAGGTATACTCTAGTCATACGTGATTAGAAGAGTTATTCTCTCATTATTTTACACTTTTTTGGGTGAGGAGACTAACTTTACAAAAAAGGACTCCCCTTTTATGTCGAGTTGTGATTGCATTGCATTATCCTGCTTGTCGCTTGAGCCTTGTGTCGGCTCCCGCTTACTCACTTATTAGCCATGTTCCTGATCACTTTACCTTCCAAGCCAAGCAGAGCCTTACTTTATCTTTCGCAACTTGATGACCCTTTACCCTGAGGGAACATTCCCCCGATTTTCCACATCCTGCATGCACTTCCTTCCATTGATCATAGGTATGTTCCACTTCTTGGAACTAGTCTACTCGCTATTTGACACTCGTTCCCTCACTTGTTGTACTATAAGCAATTTTATTCTTTTTCAAGCTTTCACCAAATATGAAAAAGACCAAAAAAATCAAATATTCCAAAAAGCTGGATGGGATTATGGTTACTACTTCTTGTTGGCCGCTGTTGTGTCGCCTTTGAACAGAGCATTCATTCCACTCCATACATTATGATTTGGGACTATAGTTGGACCTTAGGAGTTGTACTTGTTTCTCAGATTACTCCACCGATTGGTTAAGCTTCCAGTCATTATAGAGCCCTTTGTAATGCCTCCTGCATTGCACAGTTTATGTCAAATCTATGCTACCCGAGTCTATCCATCTTCTCATGCTCTTTTTCAAAGGAAGTCCTGAACCCAGAGTCGACCACTCCTCAGATCTATTAACTATTGCAAGTCAGCCATCCTTATTGAGTTAGTCCATTTCACCTGAGATCTTCCAAATATTTCAGCGTAGCTGGTACCTCGTGCTGGTTGATGGGGGATGCATTAATGCCCTCCTTACAGCGAGTCTCATTCTATCGACTTCAACCCATTTATTTCGGGACTTGAGGCTTAGAGTTCGGTTGAGTACCTTGAGTCTTGCAGTCATTAGTGGCAGGTTCTCTCGCCATCGACAGTTTTGGGAATACATCAATTGCCCCTGATCGATGGATTCATCCTAGTGTTCGACTTCAACTCATTTAGTCACACTCCAATGATTGTGCTCTGTGCCTTGATGCCCATTTTCATTATTTGTGGGTCATCTCGTGTATGTTAACGGTATACATCATTGACCGGTACTCAGACGATGTCACATCAGGTTCGAACTCAACTCCTTTGTTAACTTGATGGGACTTGCACCGTCAAAGACTTATGTAGAAGACCCCAGGCGATGGTGGCATTCAATATGCTACCTACGACTTTGACTTTACATATGAGATATCACCTCTCAGATATCAGCAGTTTGCACCTCCAATTTGCACCAGTTGTTTCATTTTTAGCAGGAGACCATATCTTACTATAGAGGGATCATGGCTATGATCACTTATGACATGTATCCATTATGTACTGCCTATTCATGGCCATTGTATCAGATTGTTGTACTATACCGACATGTATTCAAAGATACTATTGTACTGTGACGAGTGAGCTTCTCTTTCCACTTGTGTTTCCATCACTCCACTTTTGACTTTTATAATGTATTTCGGCCATCGTAGCATCAGTCTCTGACCTCACACATTAGGGGGCATCTGTTACAACGTAATCTTCCACCTTGTGAGCATCAGCATTCTTTGGCATGTAGGATCCATTTCACTGACTTAGATCCACTTTATATCCTTCAGACATACTATTTCCTCATTTTTTCTCTTACCTGCTTATTGCATCACTATAGCAAGCGTACTCGTGAGTTGCATCACTATAGCCCACGGGTAGCATGTAAAATGGTAAAAATCACTAGTTAATTACTTTGTACTCCCAAAAAGCGGTCATTGGGTGACCTTTGGCTCTCCATCTGCCCAAGTAACGCCTCGATGTGTCCTTTCACCTACCTTTGAGAGGACTATATATTGAGCACATATGGCTTATGGATGGGAGGAGAAAGAAGAGCAAGAGAACTCTAGGGGATTTTTTCCCTATCTTGAGTCTACACTCATTGATCCTTGTAGTTGTGAACCCTTTATGTTCACCTTCCAAACTCCTATCTAGTTTGAGTTTTCCATTCATGGAGGATTGATGTGGTGGAGGCACAAGTGGAATGATCCAGATCTTGGTTCAGATTGGTTGCCGGAAAGAGGTCGTATCACATTGTATTTCTTCTTGTTTATTAATAGAAATACTCATATTCTTGTCCATTAATGTTGTAAATGTTGTTTATCTTACATTGGGTTGCATTTACTTATTATATCATGGGCCATTGCTATTGATGATGTTAATGTCATTTATATATATTATGTACTTGTTGTATATTGGTTGTCAAAACTAATTTGCAGATTCAAGTGCATGGATTGGAAAAGCTCCAATGGGGATCTACATCAAATGTTTGGATTGAGGTTGGTTACATTCTCCATTATCTTAGCATTGTCATTTATAATAGCATAGTTCTGAGAATTGAGTTGATTTCTGGTAGTCATCTGTCTGTTGTGGTCTCCCAAGCCATAGTGAGTTTTCTCCAACACATGAAGGTTCCAACTTTGAACTCTTCTCTTTTGGAATTTGTATGAATACTGGACACCCAAATATCTTCAGATGATTGACTTCAGGTTTCACATCGATAAACATCTCTTATGGGGTCTTGTTTCAAAGATCACTGTGAGAGATTCTATTATGTACATAAACTGTGGTTCTAGCTGCTTCATCCCATAGATACATGGGTAGGTCTTGATCATGGAACATGGCCTTCACTGCTTCCATGGTAGATCTATTCTTCCTTTCATCTACACCATTTTATTGTGGATTATAGGGGATGGTAAGCTCCCTCTTAATCCCTGCGTGTTTACAGAATTATTTGAAATCACCTGAAGTTTATTCTCCTCCATTATCTGACCTTAGTATTTTGATCTTATTTTTAGATAGGTTTTCCACAAGAGCCTTAAACTCTTTAAACCTTTCAAATACTTCACTTTTATTCTTTAGGAAATAAATCCATGTTTTACGGGAATAGTCATCAATAAAGGAAGCATAGTAAACATGCACGCTTAATGAAGTAGTTGACATAGGTCCACAAATGTCAGAGTGAGCAATGTCCAATATGTTGTTTGCTTTGCTATCACTACTTGGAAATGGGTTCTTTGTACTTTTTCCTTATGCACATGTTTTTCACACCCCTTCATGATCAACCTGAATTTCTGGTAATCCAGTCACCACATTACTTACTATTGGTAAAGCTTTGTAGTGTACATGATCTAGTATTCTATGCCATAATTCACAAGGGCTCATGGTACTAGCCATTAGTGTTGAATCTACATGTCCCTTGAGTTTATAGAGTCATCTCTCCTCAAATCCAATAACAGCTGCATCATTGATTGTCTTCCCCTTTGGCCACATAATAACTTCACCATCTACAAATGAAACTCTAATACCTTTCTTATCTAATACTAATATAGAAAGAATGTTCTTTTTCAATCCTGGAACATATAGAAATTCCTTCATCTTCATGGAATTTCCAGATTCCAACTTGTAAGTAGCCTCTCCCATTCCTTTGATGGGATATTGGTAATCATCTCCGAGCTTTACTTTGTGTGGAGAATACTTATGCATAAGGTGTGAAAGAGAGTCTGTGTATCATATCATGTGTTTGGAGGATCCACTGTCTACTAACCAAGTGTCACTTCCATGAGATACTGAACAAGTGAGAGCTGAAATTAGAACATATTCTTCATCGAAATATTCGTCTTCTCTGGTCTTCATTTTGTCATCATGTTCATCGTCCTCGGCTGCATGGGCATGAAATCTTATTTTCTACTTCTTGAACTGTTCATCTCTAAGAGGACAATTTCTTGCAATGTGTCCCATCTTGTGACAAGAGAAACATTCGAAGGAGGAGAAGTCTCTCTTGACCCTTTTGATCCTTTGAGATATTTGAGGTCTTTTGGGAGAGTGGCCATGAGAACGTACATCATTCTTTCTTTTGTTTCTTCCTTTGGCATGAATTGCCAAACCTTAATCTTCATTATCATTTAGTTTTTCTTCTCTTACTTCTATTCTTTCTTCTTCATGCACACACTTTTCCCATAGCTGTCTGAACTTGATTAATATTTTTCTAGAGCATATGCCATGAATGAAGGTTCCCAATCTCTTGGAAGACCATTCAAGGTAGTCATCACAACTTTAGATTCTTCTATCATGTCTCCAATAGCTTCTAATTGTTCTTTGATCTGAGATGCTCTGGTGAAATATGATTGCACAGTCTTTGACTTCTAAACCTTCACACCCTTGAGTTCAAGGTCATCTTTGTTCATTTTTTAGCATTAATTCAACATACTCTAGGATCTTTACTAAGAGAATAACATGTACAGCATATCAAGCATAGCAATGCATATCAATCACACCAAGCAATCACATGAGACAATAGACACACATAGTTTCACTGGGGAAAACTATAAAGGTGAAAAACCCCACAACTTCCTCAGAGATAGAAAGAGCAATGATACAACCAAAGTACAAGAGATAGTCCTCCTAGCAGCTACTCCTCCTTCCTTACTTGTGCGCCACTTTCCGATGGGTGTATAAGTGAATAATGAAGTGATCAAATAGAGTGCCTCCCGCACTCTATTTATACATGACCTGACCTTCTTAATAACCTAGCAGGGCCGACTTGTCTAACTCATTCTAATAACCCATGGTTATACTAATCAGGACTGACCCCACACTTGGTGATCTAATAACCCATCACATGCAAGTTGCGACACTTGTCAATACAGATGACGACACTTCCGTATAGAGGAATAATACCATCTCTATAGGAGTACAATATACATGGGTGAAATACATTCCGAAGTTACAATTACATCAACAATCTTCATATTAATGTTCTTTCCTTCAGACAGATTGGTCAATCCATCAAACATTTATTTTGGATTCTTCTTTGAGGACACTTGAGGAATCAAGTGATATTTGATATGATCAACTATGATCCTCTTAGCCTTGATCATATTCTTATTGTGTCTTGCTTTGGCCTCATCTCCTTCTAGTTCTGCAATTACTTCCTTTACAAATCCTTTTAGGTCATGTTCTTCAAGAATGAGCACGACTCTATATTTCCATGCCCTGAAGTTCTCAACTCCTTCAATATTCGCATCAAAACTAACTTAGGATTTGACAGAGAAACCCTAATTTTCCAACTTTAGGATCTTGGAAAACTGACGGGATGAAAAGATGCGCCTTCTCAAGGCGATTTGAGCAATGTACCCTTTCTCCCAAATCTGTGAGTAGATCTTCCATAAACTTGATTCCCTAGTTCTTCGGGTTGCAGTGGTGGACCGAGAAATGAAAATGCTCGGAATTGAATTCTTCTTCGACAAAAAAATGCGCCCTATTGAGGCAAGTTAGATGCACCCTCTTTTTCAGTTGATTTGTGGAAAGAGATCCCAGAATAAGAATCCCTAGTTTCTGCAGTTGCAGTGGTTGCACAATGTTTTCTTTCGAGCTCGATTTGATACCATGTTAAGTTTTTACTTGTTTATCATAATAACATTAAACAATATAATCACTGAAAGAAAGACAATCAAAGCAATCACAAATAGCCCTGAATTTCTCTCAGGGAAACCACAAGGGAGAAAACCCCAACAAAACTTCCTCAATATAGAATTCACCAAGTACATGATAAAACCCCAAGACAAAAACAACATCTCTCCTTCACCAGTGAACTTCTCTTTCTCTCCTATGTGAACTTGAGTGGATGAGTGAGTGTGTCAAATGAGAAACACAACCCTCCTATTTATATTCTTCAATTGAGGTGACTTTTCCCCAATAGGGCCGACCTGTCCTAACTGACTAGGCTGACTTGTTAAGTACATAATAAAATATTCTTTTCTAGATTCTCCTAGGTCGACACAAGTCCTAGGGTTTACATTGACTCTTTTAATGACTCTTACATTATCAATTACATCAATGACATATCCCAAAGGAGGAATACAATAATACAATATACAAGTACATTTAGAATATCTTTCGCAGTTACATTTCTTTAACAAAAATGTATAGTAGAGAGAAATAGTACCATTGATGGTTGCTTGTGGTTGGACATAAAAATATTTGTGGGGAGACGGCTCACAAAAAAAAACGTTGTAGCACAATGCATGTGGAATGGAGTTGTAGCAAGAGCCTAATGTAAGGGATTGTATAGAAGTGAGTGGATCTAGCTAAAAATGAGTGAAGTGAAGAGGGGTGGCTATGATGAAGTGTTGTGTATATAGGGATAAGGCTACAAGCAAGGAGGCTAAGAACTAGGGTTATGGAATGAGGGTGCATAGAGAAATGTGGGGCTGACCTTGTGTGATATTTGGCTAAGATAGAGATGAAGAGGTGGTTGAGCATGAGCGTGGCGTGAGGAATTGTCGATTGTGAGGGCGACAACATTAGGGAATAAGCTAAATAATGAAGTAGTCGAAAACTCTCTATGGATATTTAGATGGGATGAATCAATGACGAGTGCAAATGATTTAGGGTTGAGTATATCAAAGCTAGGAAATGTTGAGCAACAATGCTAAGTTTGTAGGAAATAGCGGCTAGGTCTGCGATGAGTGTACTAGGAAAAAGAGTGGGGAAATGTGGTACAATGAGTTGAGTGGAATGGTGTGTATTTTGTGTGTAGATTTGAAGGAGGCCCCATAGCATAGAGATAAAATGCAACAAAGGGTTATGGGAGGCCGCGATCTGCTGCATATGAAACTGATTAGAATGGACAAGATCTACTACATGTGTGTTGGTTGTGAGATGAGTCTTGTGGTGGATGGGAGATTGAGATAGGTTTAGGGAAGAAAAAAAAGTGACGGTAGAAAAAAAAGGAGAAGGAGCGGCTAGAGTCTAGGTCACAAACTAGTGGGGGTTTCTATTGGAGTAGATAGAAGCAAAGGAATACTAAGGGGTTCCAACTAAGAAGTATTTTTTGAGGTAGTGGAAGGAATTCAAGAAATGTCTAGGGCATGGAGCAGATATGGAAATTGGGAACCAGTGGTGTCTACTAGAAACATAAAGGAAAAAAAAACTAGTGCAAGAATGAAACCTACAGGTACAGATATGAAGGGCATAGAAGAGAACGGACCACTTGCAGATGTCGTGGCTAGGTTAAAAAGTGTGGGTAAGGAAAAAAATGACTATGTAGGGATAGTTGTAGTTGGGTTAAGCCAACAGGGAAAAAAGGGTGGCTTAGTTAGGGTTTACGAGTTGAGATATAAGAATGCATGCTTGGTTGAGAACCGAAATATGGGCATAGGTTGGATGAGAAAAGGAGATGGTAGAGAAATCATGAGGTGGGTGAGCAAAGGACATAGGGTGAGAAAGAGAAACCATCCAAGCTAGGCCAAGCTAGTAGGAGAAGATGAGAAAAAATAAAAAATGATGGAGAGATGGAACATAAGATGCTTGATAATTGGTAGATGTTTGGAAGTGTGAGGATGGCAGTGGCTAGGTAAGATGAGAAAAAACGAGAGTTGTGGTTAACAATAAAAAAGGATTGGAACAACAATAAAGTGGACAATGATCATGGACATGCCAAGAAAAATAAGCGAAAAGGGGTATGTGGGCGTGTTTCAAATAAGTGAACTAAGAGAGGACACTTGGGGCTAAGAAAGATATGAGAACTAGATGGGAAAGTGGAAAATACAAAAAATTTAAAACAATATACGATTAGGTCTCAAGAGCTGAACATGATCTGATACCAATTGATCCACAATAGGGATTAGAGGTGAGGCTCAAAGATCCTCACCTATTAACTGAAACTCAAAAGTGATAACTCAGAATCAAAATACACAAGTATAAGCAATAGGAAAAAGACTAACTTGCATTTAGATGAAGGCTTGATAGCCTTATATAGTTTTACAAATGGGTCCACATAGGACTAAGTCAAGAGATCTATTAAGTGAGCTCTTTTATTTAATAATAAAACTAACTAACTAAACTAGCTAAGCTGTGTGAACATGTTCCTAATACAACAAGTGGGATGGATGATCCCTCATTCATCCCAATCAAACTCCAGTCGATATTGGAAACCAAACCCAGGTTCCTAATGCTCATGCTCCTTTATTTCCTAGTCAACTCTGAATGTATAGCTATAAGGTTGTTATGTTATGGTTTTTGGCACAAAACTATGTTGTTTTGTAATCTTAAACTTTGGTGGATTACCCTAGTTTCCCTTTATAGGGAAGGGTACAAATACATTTTATCTAGACTGCTTCATGATAACAATTAGACTCATGTTAGATTTTTTTTTCACTATCTCAGTATCCACCATGGCAGGTTAATCAAGGATTTTCTTAGTTTTGTACTCTAGTTTGTATTAATTCTTCTTTGTTAGTATAATTATCTAGCTTTAAAAAAATTACTCTAATGCATCTCTAATGGATTAAATTGTAGATACAAGAATATCAAAAGGATATTTGAGCTTAGAAAGAATAGCCATGATTACTCAAGGATCTAGATAAGTGAAGTTTGAAGAGCTTGAATTCCATGATTTATTCTTCAATTTATGGAAACTTTGTCAATTGAAGAGAAATAAGCTAATTTTCCACTTGATAAGCATGAATCAAATATGCTTTCTCAAAAAGTTTTTCAAACTTGAACCATACTTATCATGGTGTGTCAAGGGAATAAATATGGAATTTCAAATCTTTATATATTTGCATGCCAACAAGGCCTCTTGTTTCATCATTATGATTTAACAATTTTGCTTGTTTCTCATTGTCCAGTGGTACATGATGTGTTTCAATACAAATATTTACTTATGAGTAAGTCCTCCATATAATATTTCTAGGAATGATAGTTTGCTCTTGTTAAACAAACCTCATGAGGTTTAGAAGTAGTCATTTTACAAAAATGAGAAAATAGAATGCATATTTAGCCTAAACAAACTATACCACTACCTAGAGATTGCAAAATAGCTCAACTTATCCCCCCCATAATAATAAAAAAAGACTCATGTCGTCAAGTTCGTATGAAGAATTTATGCCCTTGGAAAGTTGCAAAAATGAGGATGATCCATGCCTATCTATAAAAAAATAAACATTCACTTAAATAAAATGAAGTTACATCTCTCACTACATAGAGAACTAAAGGAAACACAATCTGAAAAATGACACCCAAATCCAAGTCAAGATGGAAAAGTTATGTAAGTTCAAAATTTTCCTCTAAAACTAAAATGTGAATTCCTACATGGGGGGCCTACAATACCATGTGGAACTATGTGATTGGTCGTTGATTGTGCACTAACTAGGTATTGTTGCCTATAGGTGTTGACTAGCAGAGTCGATGTGGAAATTCTTGTCGAGGTGGTACTTGAAAGGAGGCCACGTGTCACACATGACATGGCAATGTAGACATGGTAGGATTAACGTGAAATTTTTGTAATAGAGGTCCCACATGGAGAAGAGCCACATGGCGATGATGATGTGGCTTCCATTTGGGAGGGTGAATCCATTGTGGATAAGGGTGTAGTTTAGTCCAAATGATGATTAGGGGGGTGGGATGTTCCAAAATTGAGTTGTAGCCTAAGGAAAAAGGGTGAGGTGTGGTCTAGGGATAAGGGCATACATAGTTCAAAAGGTGGTCGAGCCAACATACAAAGGGGAGGTTAGTGGTGGATTAACAACTAGTGGGAAGAGGAAAGGGTCATCAATGGTGGAGTGTGGGGGGGTTAAAGGCACTGGCATGTGAGGATTTTAAAGGAATCAATGTAAATATTTAAAAGGATGGAGTGGTTGAATTATGGTCAAAGGAGGCACCCTGCAATTGGTCGGAGGGATACCAAGGTATTAAAGGGGCACAAATATCAAGGAGAAGGGGAAACGATTTGGGATATATAAGGGGCCACGTGTGAAATAAGGAAAATAGGTATACAAAATACCAATGGGGGTGCCAAAAAAATAGCAAGGGACATGAATATAAAAGGTAAAAGGGGGGAATAAAGCAAAAAAATAAAAATAAATAATTGGAAATTTAAAAAAATCATATTGAAACTTGTAAAACAACACCATGATTGAAAAAATGAGCAAACGTGGAGCATCTTGAGGTTGATTTCCAGGATACAAGTGTTCTTGGTTAATTTGGCCACTCTATACTTATCTATGCAGTCAAATTGCTCCAAAAAACCACCAAAACATGAAGATCTTAGAAGTGCACACATGAATGAGTTGCAAAAAAATCGATGATGTGGACAATTCAATAATCGAAGTTTACCCTAAATTTCTCTAATACCATGTTCACAATTGCACATGGACACACTATCATAATATAATAGTAAACTCATAAATGTCATAGGATATATGTGGTAAAACCTTCTAAAGTTTCATCTGTAAAGCAAATGAGAAAAGCTCAATTATTTCTGTATCAATTGTTTTCTTGTACAATGAGAACTCAAGTATTTTATTTATAGAGCATGTACTTGCATGCAATTTGCTCATTTATTTTTAGTTCACTAAGCCATAAATAAAGGATTATCCTAGTTAAACTTTCTAAAATTTGGAATCCATCCATCAATAAATCAAAATAAACTTGATCTTAATAAATTCAATGCTAAAATTAATTACAAAATTATTTATTATACATAATTAATTTATTGAGTCTACATAAATAATTAAATAATATACACATAATTATACATAAACATTAACTTCCTCTCATTCCATCCCAAAATATACCAATCTCTTTTTAAAACATGTATTTATTCCATCCCATAATATCATTTATCATTATAAAGCCCAAATATACCAAACTTTTTTTAAAACATGTTTTTCTTTCACTGAAGAATGCTAATACATGATATTACAGAGAATCAAGGTAAATACATCCATCCAAGCAATACATAGTCAAAGTCAACTCCCAAGGAGAAAGTGTCACAAAGCGATATTTGAACCTGGGTGAGGAGGATAACAACATTCCTCTCAACCACCCAATCTACACTCAATTGACATGTGTATCAATTTATCTTTCCTTGAAACCTCTCACACTAGCATCAAATGATTCAAATGTTTTCTTTATCATACTAGAAAATATTATATCAAGGTAAACACTAACAAATTTACTATTCAATATTCATTGATATGAAAGTGTTTGGATGCATTGTTTATTTGAAAGCTTCAACTACTTGCAAATTTGTCTTTCGTCTTAAATGTGGTATTTCATTCATCTCCTTCTCGAATTATTCTTTGATGATAATTTCTCCACAAAGGATATCCACCATGGCATGCATACTCTATATTACACACACACACACACACATTTCAATTGTTATCTTGGTTGTTCTTGAATTTGTACACATTCTTCGCCATCATTCTTCTTGGGCGTGATCATTTCAATTATGGCATGGACTCGTGTCTTCTCTAATTAACCTTGTCAACAAGAATTTTTGAATTTAATTATTCATATATTCACTTGATGGACTCACTAATTAAAGAAAATTTTCCCTTAGTATCAAATCCTATGTGATGAGTAATAATTCTTTCAATTTGTAAGTCAATAAGAAACTCATCTTTTACAATATCAATAATTTAACTTAAATACTACATTGATTGATTTTTCTTCAGCATAACATTCTCTAGTTTTATGGACAACATGCAAAAAATGCTCAATGGAAAAAATTTCAATTCTCTTGGCTATTCCTTTTTCATAAGAAATAATTGGAATATTTTCTCATTCTTTAAAAAAACATGGGTGTTTTTTTCCCATCATGAATTTCCTCTAAATAAGCATTATGGATATGTTTTACTATGGTAGATGAAGTAGTGATGTTTAGTCTAGGAGGCTAGCTCAAGTTGTTGAGTGTAGGATTTAAGTAGGGGGTTTAGGGGTTGGTTTCCTTTGTTGTGTACCTCACTTGATGTCCCTACTGTGTTAGTTTTCATAATAAGTAGTAACAGGTTTGCATTGAATATCATCCATGAAATGTGAGGAAGTGCCTAGGTATTTCTTCACAAGGTTAATTTCCCTAGGGGAAAAAGAACCAAAAAACACAACAATGATGGTATAATTATTCAATCATAAAAAAATGATTTACGACATTGTTTATCCAACCTTATCATTCAAAAATGTACTAGTTCAAGGCTTCTAGTTTCATGGATAGTAACGAGCTTAATCATAGTTCAATGATAAAAAAATTCAATTGTATTCTTAATATACAAAGGAGTCCCAGTGATGAAAATTGTACAAGTGTTGTTTAAATAAATTGTACAAGTGTTGTTTAAGGCCTATCATCATATTTTTTTCAATATTACTGCATAAGAAATATCAAGTCTTGATCAAAGGCAAGCTATATCACCTTTTATGTGGTTGAGAGTTTTATGCCTTCATGTTTTGAAACAAACAAGACCAAGATCTAATCTTCAAGAATCGCCCATATTTCTTTAGATCCCATGGAATGTACTTGAACATGTGGACTTCAGGATTCGATCTGGAGCTAGATTTTTTGTCAGATGTACCTATGTGGGTGAGGATTTCGCACCTCCCTCTTCATTGTTGGAATGAAGACTCACTTAGGAGCATTAAGAACACACTTGGAAACATAAATACAAATCAAATCCTACCTACAATATGTTTCCATGTGCATGGATCTATGTAGAAGTATATCTAGAAAATTATTTACTAGAGGCCATTATTCTCACATGTGACACCTGGGCACTATCATAAACTATATTGTGAGAAACTTCCATTCAAATGCAAAGTGTCCCATGAATACAACCATTTTGTGAAAAAATTGCAAAATAAACCAGATCCAAGATCCATCTAGGGAAAACAAAGGATATCAATAGAAATTCATGAATAAAAAAGTGGGATCTAAGTTAAATGGTCCCTCCTCAACCCATTCCTCCTTGGATATGACTTCCTCGGGGTCAATCAAGGCCGCTTCTCCTCATATTGGGTATTCCTCTACTATTCCAATCCCTTCTCAAGGTGCATCCCCTAGATCTAGTCCCAAACCAAGCATCCTAGAGGCCACAACCAATCATTTTGAAGTCTCAAATTCAGACAAACCATTATCATTTTCTAATGTAGTTACAAACACTATTAAAGAGCCTTTCTCTTCTTTTCCACATAAATACCCTTCATTTTTGGATCCTCCTAATGTGTATCAAGTAGAGGAATTAGATCATCTAGAGGAAATCAACTAGGCCTCCTGTAATCCCCTCATTCCCTTAGGAATCCATACTAGAAATAGAGCTCAAAATATCTCCCAGGAAGAAGAGAGACATTAATATTTATAAGAGGAGAATAAAAATAAAAAAGGGAAAAAAATGCCAAAGAGAAAATAGAATAAATGGCCTATAAGGAGAAAACCTTGGGACTACAACTGCACTAGATAGAACATTGGTAGTAGGGAACAAAATATCAGCACATAAAAATATAGGAACTCAATCTCCCATCCAATGAGGGGGACACAAAATTGAATCCATTAAATAATGAATATTGGCTTCTGGAACTATAGAGGACTGGGAACCATCGCTAAGGAAGCAACAATTAGAGAGATAAAAAACCCAACCAATGTCCTCATCTAGTAGACTAAGTTGGAGGCAAATGATTTGCACAAAATAAAAAATACCATTTCGAAATTTTTTGATGGAGTAACACTTAGCTCCATGGACGCTTGTTGGGGCATTTGCATGCTTTGGTATGCCAACTAATTCCGATTAGAATCTCTTCAACAATTAAAGAAATGGATATGCACTGGTCTACAACAGATTCCATCGGGTAAACACATCAATATATTTAATATTTACATTCCTATAGCATACAAAGAAAATAAACAATGATGGAAATCTATTCTAGAATTGAGAGGAACAAAAGCAAAAAAGTAAAGTGTAGTTGTTGGGAATTTTAACTTAGTCTTATCTAATAAGGAAAAAAGGGGAGGATACACTATTAGGGATACATTCAGGGAATATATGTAATACCTCATATCCAATTGAAATTGGTTGATGCCAAGTCAACAAAGGGAATATACACTTGGTCAAATAGACATATAGGTATACACCACATAGTAGCAAGGTTGGATCACTTCCTCATCCATTGGGATATGCTACTTTTGAATTTTATTGTCTCAACTAGCATCATCCCCTTAGCAGTTTCTGATCATAATCTCATTTCTCTTCAATTCATCTCTCATCTGAACTATGGGCCTCATCTAGTCTAGTTCTCCCCCCTTTGGCTTTAACATCTACATAAAATCAAAATCATTTCTACATTTTGGTGTCAATACATACCAATATCACCTCACTTCATTTGGGAAAAAAATTAAAATAACTAATAACACCCTATGAGAGTGGGCAGTGAAGGAATACAAACAACTTGATAGGGAGAAAAAATTATTCGAAATTCAATTGGAAAATATTCAACTATGAATGGAAGAAAAAGAAGTCGCCAAACAACTAAACATGGAGGAAATAGATTTGTGCTCCAATATGTGGAAGGAATCTCACCAAGAAGAAGAAATATGGAGGACCAAGTCCCAAGTAACATGGCTACAATATGGGGACAAAAACACCATTTTTTCCACCGACAAGCTAAGGAAATGACTCAGAGGAACAATGCCAAATAAATCAAGTTAGAGGATGGGATTATTATTCCAGAATTTTAGGCCTTTAAAATCGTGGACATAACCCATATTTGAGATATTATACTTAGATCAAGATAAGTACAAGGAGGAATCTATTAGAGTAATGATAGATAATATTCCTAGCCTAATCACAATAGAAGATAATGAGCTCATTGATAATAATAAAAATTGATGAGTGGGAAATCCTTTCATCTATATGGGTCCTTTCTCCTAACTAATATATAGGGATCAATGGATTCCCTATCCAATTCTATCATGGATTTTGGAGTGTAATCAAAGATATATGGCATGCATGTTCTAGTGTTCTCACAAGAAACATAATCCATGAGGGAGCACCAATTCATATTTTTCAGCACTAATTCCCAAAGAGGTAAATATGAATTCCCTTTCTAGATTCCACCGCATTTATTTATGCAACTCATCATATAAAATACTAACAAAAATCATTTAAAACCAAGTCAAGAAGTTAATAAATAAAAGAATCTCGCTTAATTGAGGTGATTCATCCATAAAAGGAATATTTCTAACAACATTTTCTTGGTTCAAGAGGCCATTCACTCTATCCAAACAAATAAGGATAAAGGTATGATTTTTAAGCTTGATATGGGCAATGCCTTCAATTGGGTGAGGCATTCCTTCCTAGTGGTTGTTTTGTTAAAATTTGTATTTTCCCCTAAAATTGTGAACTAGATCCATGCATACATCAAAGGGTCATGGATACCTCCTCTTATCAATGGGATGCCAACTAGTTTTATTAAGAGCAGTAGGGAGCTTATTCAAGGATACCCTCTTTAACCTTCTTTGTGCATTATTATGGTTGATTCTTTAAGAAGGAAGTTGGAAAATGAGAGAGTATAAGGTAATATAGAAGGGATGAGTATAGATAGGTGGTTAGAGTCATCAACCATTCACAATTCCATGACACATTATTGGTAGGGGGAGAATCACTGTAATCTCTGAGATATTTCAAACAGTGGTGGAACAACATTTAAATGTTGTAGGATAGAAATTCAATAACAAGAAAAGATGAATACATGCTTGGAACATCAAATCTCAACTCCTCCACTCCATCGCCGAAATTCTAAATTTTGGGGGCACTGAATATTAGAACTATTTTAAAAATCATGGAATGCCTTTATCTCTTAGAAATACCACAACACCGACCTGGAAAAATAATTAAGCAATATCAAATCAAAAATCCAATAGTGGGGTGCCCAATGGCTCAAGGCAATAGGAAAAATCGTTCTCATCAAATTCGTATTTTCTTCCCTATTGTTATATCAATGCTCAATGATGCTAGCTCTTGTGGGGGTAATGCAAAAAATAGCATGTGAAATTCACAAGTTTATTTGGCAAGGACGAAATATTAATGGAAAAAACCACCTTATCAACTGGAAAAAAATCAAAGCTCCAATAGAGTATGGAAGATTAGGAATCAAAGACCCCTAGCTCATGAATGTTGCAATGGGCACAAAAGTTTTGTGAAGACTAATAAATGGGAAATTGGAATGTGGAAAAAATACATTGTTAAAATGTATAATCTGAGAAACAAGCAATTGTGCATAGAGACCAGCCCAACTATCAACAATGTATCACACATATGGAAACTAATTACAACAATAGTACCCTTGGTGAAAGACAAAATCACTTGGAAATCGAGCACTGGAAAGTCCATTGATATATGCAAGGATAGTATAAATGGGAAGCCTCCATCAAATGACTTAGAAGACTACTACATTTTTGTTCAAAATTTGACATTTGATGAAAAATCCAACTTTTAAAGTCGAATTTAAGTCAAATGGGCATAAAACTTAAGGAAAGTTGTGCATTATGTCTCGACAAATGTCACTTAAACAATATTTGAATAGGAACATCGCGTAAGCAATGTTAAGGAATGTCCAATAATAGATGTTACAATTGAAGTCCATTAAACATCCAATTTTCGATGTTAAAATTGTTTAAGTCTTTTTTCCCTTTTCTGCGACATTGAAAAGTTGATCGGTCAAAAGAAAACATTACAAGTTTTAGAAGAATTAGGAAAAGGTGAAATTTGGTTATAGATAAGTTTTCCTTTGGTTTGAGATTATTCTTGAAACTATAATTTCTTTTTGAATTAAGAGGATTAATATTTGGCGTGTCTTCATCATGTACCCTAGTTTATTGTTTTTTTCTTGCAAGTATGTTTCTATTGTTTGAAATAATTCTTATTGTTTTGAGAACATTAGGTCCATCTGTTGTTGTTTGTGAATCAATACATTACCACATTTTGCACACACATCTTTCATAACACTACCCCATGAAGAATTGGCATAAAATTCAATTTTGTCAATACATTTTTTTAATTTTCTATTTGAGAAATTCTTTAAATGTATTTTTAGTGTACTAATGAATGGATTTTATATTTTGTTGAAATAGAAAACAATGTGAGTTAACCCTAACTGAGGAACCAGTGTATCCAATTAAAATGATTATACACAGTGAGTGCTTGATTCCATATATGCTACCACTACATATATTGCTCCTAATGAAATAAATTATTCTACACGGACTAGAAATGGTGAAAAAACATATGATCATAATCATCCCAATCTTCATGATATTGATGATGGGAAATGGTATTTCCCTTGTATGAAATGCAAAGGCATAAAGACAAGAAGGATCAATAAGTCAACATCTAGGAAACCTTGTTGAGAGAATGGGCACCGTGAAGGTGGAAAAGGATATCACCCCTTTGTAAGATAGCAAAAACATGTTTTTTGACATTTTTCAATATTTTTTTATTTCGATATTAATTTTATTTATTTTTGTGATTATTACAAAAGAAATACTGTCAATGCTTCAAATTCCACATGATACAATTCGTAGTAGATATGGTGAGGGTGATCAAATTAAAGCTTAAACTATGGAAGAAAATGGCCCTAATATTATTGAGAATGTAAGGATAAATAGATTGATCCATGACACATTTGTTGCCATGAATGATAATGCACATGCAAATGAGATCTATGAATATATTCATGACGAAACTCTTATTGATAAGGCACAAAAATCCTTATACAAAGACTCAAAGATGAGTCTTCTCTTTTCCCTTTTGATGTTGGTCAACTTGAAGTTAATGAATGGTATTTCAAATGCGGGAATGATGTAGGTTTGAAGGTATGCAAGACTTTTCTATATATAATTATAATTGTTTCTAATTTTTTGTGATTGTAATATATAGGTTCTTAATTTTTATTTTCTAGTATATTAATTTAATTTTTCTTCTAGATCGGTTAGGTGATATTATTCTACCACCATCAAATACTTTACTTCATACATATAGAGAAATGTGCATCCTTCTGAAAGATATAGGAATGGAGTATAACACAATTACTGTAAGTCCTAATGATCATATTATACATTATATGAAACATGCATAAAAATTAAATGCCCTTAATGTGGATTTATTAGATATTGTATTGATCAAGTAACAAATAAGGTGCCCCGGAAAGTTCTTCATCATAACTCCATAATTCCATGTTTCCAATGATTGTTTAGGTGAAAAACATAACACAATATATGAACTGTCATGTATGCCAGAGAAGTGAAGATGGTGTCATGTGAATTCCTGGAGTTGGTTATGCATTTAGAGGCATCAAGGAAAGATGGCCCATTTTTATTGAAGAGCCTTGTAATGTTAAACTTTCAATGGTAGTTAATGGTGTCAATCCATTTGGAGAGATAAAATCCAGTTACTCCATTTGGCCATTTTTTGTTATAAACAATAACCTTCCTCGTTGGATGCCAATAAAGAGGGATCACATCATGTTGGTATTAATTGTTCTAGGTGTTTATTTTTTAAATTGTTAACAACATATACCCAAATCATTTTTTTTATATTTTTGCATATACAAGGACTTGATTATGCATATTTTCAAATAACTAGATAAGCACCAAGTTAGAGATATGGATTTATATCTTGATCCTTTTATAGATGAAATTTTAAAATTATGGGTCGGCATGAGTATGTATGACATTTCCAAACCAATAGGTCAAAGTTAAACAATTTCAATTCTATGGAATACTTACATGGATAATTCATGGTGCATTAGGGATTACACATTTTTGTGGTATGTAAAATTATAATGTAACTCTATATATAATTTATTATTCAATTTTTTTAATATTTTTATCATTCTATTAATATTATTATATAACTTGTAGGGATTCAAATAAAGGGTAAATATGCATGCCTAGTATGTGGTCCAAACACAATATCTAGATGTTCAAGAGTTATGAAATGAGGTGTATGATGAGCTCTGACATTTCCTCCCTAAGGACCATATGTATTGAATTACTAAAAAAATATCTTTAATGAGAAGGAAGAGAGTGAGAAAAAACCACAAAGAATGATGCCTCAACTATGGAAAAAAGGCATTTGAGAAGATTCATGGTGAGCGATTGGTTTTAGTTACATTCATATTTGTCACTTGTATTATTTTTTATATTTTCATATTCAATTTGATAAAAAATATGCTTTCAATGATGCTTCTCAAAGGTTCTCAAGGTGGGCTTCCACAAGGTTTGAAAAGGTACTATGTCCAACTCAGGTCGTTTCCAAACTATGAGCATCTACAAGTAGCTCATTTGTTTGACACAATGCATATTGGAAACAATGTCACAGAATGATTATGGAAACTTATAGATGGGAGGAATACCAAGGAGAAAATTGTTAAAATTATTAGTGACATTAAGGAATCCAACATAATGCAACACATGACTCATTACTTTAATGATGGAAATATAATCAATCTTCCATGGTTATCAATAGAGAAAGGTAGCAATGTTGAAAAAGAAGTCATACAAAAGATCAAATTTCCCATATTTGTTTTTTTTATTTGAACATAAATAATATATCAACAAATCAGGATGATTTTAGTGGGGCTAAAACTCATGATTGTCATACCTTTATTAAGGTTTTACATTTTACAATATTTATCATGTTATGGTATATACATTATTTGTTAGTAATACATGTTCGTTTCTAACCAAAATTAAATGATAATGATTCCTTCCTTGTTGCAATATGTTCTACCTCTAGCTCTCCCAAATAGATTTTACAATAATATAAAGTAAGTTATATATGATCTTGACAATTACATGAGGTATGTAAAAAGTTATAATTGAAATGTTAGTATTTGCATGGATTTCCTTATATATTTTAATGTTGACACATCTAATTTATTTGCACTTGTAGGTGGTTTCCATCTAAATAAATCCATAATGAAGATATCAAATATTAGAAGAGACAAATTCCCCATCTAATATGTGAAATGCAAAACTATCTACCTCTAATATTTTTCAATGCACATGAACACTACCTCATACACCTAGTCGGTGAGATTGAAATATGTGGACCCATACACACAAGATCAATGTGGTTGGTGGAGATCCACTTGAATGCATTGAAGGTTTTTGTTAAACAAATATCACATCCAGAGCATTCAATGGTTGAATTCTATATGGTATATCAATCCATTGTGTATTTTAGTGAGTATTTTCCCCAAGTAGTGGGTGATATCAATGTGCCTTTCCTTTGGGATGCTAATTCCACCAACAAAATTTAAGGGGCGTTGTTGTTTGGGAAAGGTAGATGGATAAAAGTGAAAGGTAATAACTTTTATTGTAATCAATATGTTTGTACATAATTTTGAAGCTTGGTTGATTCACAAAATCTATTTGTTTCCTTCATCCAAGTAGTGGAGAGGGGGATTCAATCCATTTAAATATTGCAAATAATCTTGACTGGATGAAGATATGGATAGAGTGATGCAAAGAAGTTTACCATTTATTATCATGGAATAAGGTAGAAAATTTTATTATAAGAGATTATTTGGATAATGACAGAATTCTGATGTTGAAGGAAATTAATCTAGCATATGGTGCAAAAAATAGAAATGCAAGCAATATTTTACTTTATTTTTTACATTTCAAATCCAATTTTTGTGTTCTTTTGTGTCCCTCAAATTATCTTACACATATAATTATAATTTCATGACAACACATTTATAACATGCCGAGACTGCAAGTGAAACATGATAAATCTATGTGGTTTAATGGAAAAAAATATCACACCAAACAATTGGATGACAAGAAAAAACTTGTGATAGTAGGATAACTGTAATTTTCTAGGTTACTAATATTATTTCTCATAGGGGTGACAGAAATTTGATCACATTTGATTTGAGGTAATGTGGCTATTTTGGAAAATATATTAGATATATACTTTAAATACTTCAAAATGGTTATCTTGAAGGTTAGGTTGTATACATTGTTGCTACAAAGTGATAAAAAGATTGTTATTGATCATGGAAATGAATTTATCATGATCACTACTAGGTATGAGTCGAATATAGAGCCATGTGTACTTCCAACTCATTGTGAGAAGGTATTTTATTCACAGGTGCCAAGTAGAGAAAGTTGGTCATTTGTTGTTATATTTGATCCAAGAGAAATGCTTTTAAAGTATATTTTGCCTAAAGAAGATGTTCATGACGAAAAAGAATATGCGGGGGAGGAGGAAGAAGTGTACTTGGAAAAAGAGGGAAATCAAGTTGACCATACAATAATTGCATCACATCCCGTACTTTACCTTGGTGATTATGATTATATTGAGGATGACTTAGTTCTAGACATACCAACGAAAAATCCTTACAATGATTTTGAAGGGTTGGATACAAATTTTGTTCTTGATGAGTCAGATATCAAATTCAATGAAGGTCGAGATCAAATTGATATGGATATGTAATAGATATTATTTAAAAAATTGATCAACAAATTCAAATCAATTATTTTTATGATTTCCCTTCGTGATTTGAGATTTTTATTAATTTAGATCTTGATGGTGAATTTATACTCACATGCTATGTGACTTGTATTGATAGTTGACATTAGATAAATTGATTAAATAGTTCACATTAGATACAAAGTTAAAGTATTAGTATTTTTACACTCATGACACTAATAAGATACACATAATTTCAAAGTGTCAATCCTAATCTACACATCTAAGTCACCTGAGATACTAACCTAATCCATGGAATCCACCTAATAAACTAACCTAGACACACCCCTGACCTGTTAAAGTTACAACACCATAATTCATTCTCCAGGTCAATATTGTGTGTCAAGATTGAGCCTCGTGTGTCAAGATAGTGCCTTATAAGATCCTGAGTTGGACTCAGGAAACTTGGAGAAGAATATTGAGTTGGACTCAATAATGGTTAATCTTCATGTGTTGAGGCAAGTTCTTTGTATGTCAAAGTGATGATGTTGTATCGCGGTATGCCTCCCTTGATCATACAGTATTCTGCGCAGCCGAACTATCGTGGTAAAGCTTTAGTCTGCTACCATTTATCAAACTTGGCAAGGTATCTCCGGCTAATGTAGCTAACTGAACTGCGCCACCGTTAGTAACATGCATTACAGTATATGGGCCAAGCCAATACATCTTAAACTTTCCAGGAAATTTCCTGAATTTGCTATCATACAGGAGGACTAGATCACCTACCTGGAAATACTTGTTCTTGATATGGCGATTGTGCCATGCTTTTTCGTGCTCTTTATGTACTTGTTGGTGGAATCCTACGATGAAGCGATCTTCCTCCAGCCCAACTAGGTGTAGGATCCTTTCTTATAGCATTGTATGATCTGTCATGCCTGTAAATGTTGTTATGCGCAAACTGGGCACGATATATTCCATTGGAATTATTGCTTCTTACCCGTAATCCAATCTGGAAGGTGTATGGCCAGTCAATTTCTTACATGTAGTCCTGTATGCCCATAATATAGATGGAATGCACAGGTCCCAGTCGTCTCGATTGACGTTGCGTATCTTGGTTAGCGCATTCTCCAGAACTTTATTAAATGCTTCAACAGTTCCATTCACCTATGGATGATAAGGCGTGTTGCGCTGATGATGAACGTGGAACTCTTCGGTCAAAGCTTCAATGGTTATATTCAAAAAGTGAGTGCCTTAATCACTCATCAAAATCTTCGGGCATCTGAACCGTGTAAGGATATTCTCATAAATAAACTTTGTGGCTGTAGCTACGCTACAATCTTTCACTGGCTTTGCTTCTGCCCATCTGGTGAGGTAATCAGTTGTGGTAATTATGTACCTCGCACCAGTTCTCTTCCTTGGTGGGTTAATAGGACCCACAAACTCAATAGCCCATTTCTCAATAGCTCTGCCTGCATAGTGGCCTCCTGCGACTCCTGAATGCGCATATGCTAATATGAATGGTTTCTCATGCTCTAGTACACATCTATGCAGTACCTCATCCGGTCCCATCTTGTATAGCTGACCTATGATTATAGTGAAGTCTGTTGCGTGCACTACCAGCTGCTTCTTTTGCTTTGTAGTAAAATCTATAGGTGTGAATCCTGTGGTCAAAAATTCTATGATGTCCTTATAATAATCATCATCAACCTGTATAGAAAACAACTGCGCATCAGGAAGATTGTCTTCCATATTCGTCGGCTCTTCTCCTGACTCAATCCTTGATAGATGATCAGGTCCTAAATTCAATCTTCCTGGCTTAACAACAATTTCAAATTCATACTCTTGAAAGAGTAATAACCATCTGCATATGTGACCCCCTAACACTGGCTTATTGACCAGGTATTTCAAAGCAAAATGGTCAGTGAACATAGAGAAATGCGCGCCAAGAAAGTAATGTCTGAACTTCTGCAGGACGTAGACCATAGCAAGTCCTTCTCACTCAGTAGTGGTATAGTTCTTCTTAGTAGATGAAATCTTTCTACTGGAAAATTCAATGGGATGATCAATACCTCCCTCTCCTGGCTGAGCAAGAACAACGCCCAGCGCGATACAGGATGCATCAACATGAACGTGAAACGGATTCCCCCAGTCTGGAAAAACTAGGATTGGCACAGTGACCATCTTCTCTTTCAACATATGGAACCCTTGTTCGCATTCTACGTTCCAAATGAACGGTACATCTTTCTTTATCAACTTCTCCATAGTTGCGGTTATCTGCACATACCCTTTTATAAATTTCCTATAATAACCGATATGTCCCAATGTAGTGCGCAGCTACTTCACTGAGTTTGGTGTGGGCAAGTTTACAATGACTGTGATCTTCGCAGGATCAACCATCAAGCCCTGCTTGAACACAAGATGTCCCAACAAAATTCCATATGGAACACAGAAAACACATTTCTTGAGGTTTAATGAAATTTGATGCTCTCTGCATTTTTCCAGCATCATCCTGAGGTTCGCGGCATGGTTCTTCAGTAAGCCAAAAATGGTCCAATCATCGAAATAAACCTCAAAAAATTATGTATGAAATCTTTAAATGCTACGACGACCACTCTAGAAAATATGGCAGGTGCGTTCTTCAGACCAAATGGCATCACTGTGTACTAGAATGACCCCCATTTTGTAGCAAAAGTATTCATGTGCCTATCTGCGCAATCAATCCTGATCAGATGGTAGCCAGAGAATCCATTAGTAAAAGAATATGCTTCATTCCCTCCAACATTGTCTAGCACTTCATCTGTAAAAGGTGTAGGAAATGGGTCATGCATCGAAGCATCATTCAGCATCCTGAGATCCACACAAATCCTGATCTCACCCTTCGTTTTCTTATCCTGGATAACCATTGGGCTTATCCACTCAGATTCTTCAACCGGCTCAATGATCCCTGCATCAATCATCTTATCGAGTTCTGCCTTAACTCATTCTTTGTAGCGCGGGTTCAGTCTATACGGTCTTTGCTTCACAGGCTTCGCGCCAGGCTTAAGAGGATTTTTCATCACTCCTAAGTCCCCCAAAATTCCTTTCATCTCTGTGAACTTGGTCGGGAATATTTCTCGATACTCCTGTAATATGCTCGTGACTTCTTCAACTGTATCTTCATCCCAGTAGTCTCCTATAGCTGTGAAATTTGGATCTTCGATGGTGCTAATGTTCACTTTTCTTTTTTTCACAGGTCCACTCATATCTGGAATTTCCAGTGGAGGTCCTTCTACCTTGCGCGATCCCTCTGACTCAAGTATCCTTATGTTGTGTGGGTCCTCCTCATCAATGTCTAGTTTATCCTTGCATTCCTCAGTGATGTGATAAAAATCAAGAGCGTGCTCTAGCTTCTCTTCCCATTCTCGCTATAGGCGCGCAGGTACACTACCTGCTCCAAAGAATTCTTCTAGTGTCATGTTTTCTTGAGTACAATCTGGTCAGAATATTCTTTCCTTAATAACCTGCAGCGCGTCATTGATACTTGGATGTTCGTCTTCGAAACTGAAATCCTGTTGGAAGCTCGCAATTAGGCCAGACCAATCCGTTGTGCCTCTTCGCAACTCCAGGTCTAGGTACCACTTCTTCGGAATCGGTTCTTCCAACGTGTGCACAAACAGATGCACCCATTCTGTCTGTGGCCTTTCCTTCCATGCTGCTGAACAAACCTGAATATGTTGTCTTGGATCTATTTGTCCATTATATTTCTCAAAGGATAGGGTAACCTTATCAACAAACCTGATTTGCATCTTAATTCTGCACTGATCCCATGTTGTCAGTGTCTTCTTATGCACAGCCCACCATCTGGCAGGTGTATCACGCAATGCCACATCTAATGCTTGTAAGCGATGTTCTTCTGCAATTACTGCAATCTATTCATTGATAAAAAGAATAAACATTAGAGAAACCATCATAGCCAGGGATTGGGCTTACCTTCTTTCCAATCCAGCGCAATGACTTTGTGATCCGCGCGCATCTCCTCGCAGATACTTCATGCAATCTGCTTTTCCAGTTTTCCAGTCCTGCATTAGATTCTGAGATGCAGGAGTTGTCGTAGCGCCAACTAAGTGTTCCATCCACAGTTGGATTAATATAGTCAGCAGCATTGGTTGTCATCTTGTAAATACGGTCCAAGTCTTGGGCTTTGAATTCTTCCTGAATCGGTTCAACGTATTGTTCGCCCTGTGAGGGGTCCAATGGTGTGATGACCCTTATATCATTTCCTTCAAATATCATTTTCATGGTCTTCAAATTGATAATGGTGGAGTTAGTCATTTCCCAATCAATACCCAGCAGCGCTGGATAAGGATGGCTATCATCCACGATTTCAATCACTTCGAAATTTGCATAGCTGCACACTCCGTCAATGTCAACAATAGTGTTGGGTAACCTCCCCAAAGGTATACTGATCCCTTGATTAGCCATTCTTAACGGTAGTGGTGACCACTGTAACTTTGGTTTGCCCATCTGATGCCATGTCTGCTTGATCAAGACATTTACTTCGGATCCAAGATCAAGGATGATCTCACCCATCTCATAGTCCCCAATCTGAGCAGTTAAAATCATTTCCCTCCCTATTCTTTTGGGAATCCTGATGTTATGGACTGCGCCATGCGCAGCCCCCTTCTCACTGCGTGGCTCGTACTGGTTGAGTAGTTTTTCAAATTCCATGAAAGCATCTACACTCTTCAATAACTTCATGCAGCTCCGTAGGAACTGCGCAATAGAGGTCCCTGTATCTGTCGTAGTGCTCGTCTGATCATATGCTGCTGGCATATCCTCTATTTGTGGTACTTCACTACGCAGCAGGATTCTCGTCGACTGAGGTGCTGACTCTCTAAGGATATCCCGCGCTTCTGTAAATGCTCCTTTATTTTTCTATAGGTCCAGAACTAGTGTTCTGCCAGGAACTTTTCTAATCCATACTGGTTCACTCGGAGTCTGCTTATTATCGTGTGTTCCCAAAGTTGAAGCTTCTGCGCCTCCATCCCTTCCTGTATCAGCACCACTGTGCGTTACCACATTTACACTTGGATCCGCAGTTCTACTCTCTGCTGCGATTCAACTGAATGTTGGGATTCGTTGGTTCTGTCCTCCTTCGTTTCTACATTTCTACCTCTAGCACAGGATAGTCTTCAATAACCGTGTTCAAATGATTTACAGTAATTGCACGTAATGCATGGATTTGTACAATCTTGAGATACATGGCCTGGCTAGCCACAGTTATAACAAATTACCTAGCCGCGGCCTCTCCCCTGCACTAGGATGGCATTTCTTCCTCTCTCGCGGTTATCCACCACCACGGCCTCTATATCCACCCTGTTCATAGTGGGCATTCTCTTGTTTTGGCTGATTTTATTCTTGGACGCGGCACATTCTGGCACCTTGCATTGCTTCCATATCGCGATTTCTTTTCATTCATGAGCTCATATGTGTGACAGTTGGATTCATCATGTCCAACTGATTTACAGAAATTGCAATATAAGCTTTTAGTGTTTTTACATATTTTTGTATTAGATAACAATCTTCAGGACGGGTTTCCTCTGCTTCTACAAATTTCACACCACGGTGCTTGGTTCTGTTTCATATTCATTGGGTTCGGTGCACCACTGTCAAAGATAATCTTGAAATAGAGGGCAATGTTCTCTGGTGTGTCCCTCTCCTTTGCATCCTGTGCACCAAACTTCGCGTCTTGGTTCATATCTATGTTCTTTTCCATTCTTCATACCTTGCAATTCTTAATGTTAAGGTGGTCAACTGGTTCTGGATTTTGTGACATTCCAAAGAACTACTTTCTCCAATCGGTGAAGCCTCTAGCTTCATTGTGATCTCTAAGGCCTCTGCCTGGTGATGCAACCTTCTGCTACATCAATGGTTGTCTGATATGGGGCAACAGCGCAGCGATGAACCATTCCTGATGTTGTTGTAGAGCTATAACAAATCTCACTTGATCTAACAATGTCTTAAATTTTGGTCAAATTCCCAGGACCGTTTCAATAGGTTTCTGCTTAATTTCTTTCAGCTCTGTCATGCACTGCGACTCGGATTTCGGTTTCTTAAATTTTGCTACGAGTTCAACCTTGATTTTTGTTTAGGGTTCTCGGCTGTGCCTGAGAATATTTCATAAACCAGTGCAATGCTCTGTCTCTGAAGTAGTGATGAGTTGTGCTCTCTTCACAGCATCATCCTGAACTTGCTTTACACTCCATATGGCTTCACATAGAAACTAGTGTTGATCAGGGTCTTCTAGACCCGTTCCTTTGAATATCGGCAATTTTATATCGTTATCTGACATTCTCATTCCTGGTTGTGCACCACCCTGAGGAGTGCTATGAGTCTGCGTAGGGTTCTGAGCAGAAAAAATGAAGGTATTATTCGGAATAGTGCTATTCTGCGGGATATTCTGAGACTGGGTATTCTGAACTGGAATAGTATGAGTCGGGATGGTCTGAGCACCTACTCCTGCGCTGCTAGCAGTATTGACGTTCTGCGGGGTGGGCTGCGCTACACTCGCAGCGGGAGGGTTCTGAGATAGGGGTGGCGTGGTTTCTGCAACCGATGGATTCTGAGGTGTGATAGGGTGGATGGTGGCTGATGACGGTGCAGTCTGATTGTTAATGTCACATGGGATTCCAGTATCGACGCGGAGTCTAGGTCCTCCAGGATTATTTTCTTTATTAAACTTATATCTCTTTCCACTTCTCAGATTATGTGTCTCTTCGTCATAATCACTAAAAATGCTATTGACCATGACAGATTCAAAAATATTACTGCATTCTTAAAACACCTTTCTCAGCTAAAAGAATTTTAATGTTTAGACTAAGATTGTTCAGGTACTTACCTCTGAATCATTCGAAAAATTATGCTTCAGCTTGGCTGTAGGATTTCAGCGTGTCTACAACAAATTCTGTTACAAATCCTTCAAGTATGCTATCAACCCAGAAGTTGACTGCTCGCGATAGTAGGTTGTCTATTGCTTTGACCTGCGCTGTGAGCTCTGGAGTCCACTCTGTAGGTGCTCCTCCTTGAAAACAGGTTTTCTTCTCTGTGAGTCGCGATATGCACTCATGCAGCTCGTTTCCAAACGAAGCCCAGAATATCTCGTGAATATCTTTCCACATATATCTGTTCAACCACTCTACATCAGAAAGACGTGGGTGTTTGTTCTCTTTCTTTGCAAAATCTCTTTCGATCTTATCACTCCAATCCCCATATCTCTTTATTTTCGAGATGCCAATTTTCTGAACCCAACTGGGAACTCGTATTCTTCATCACACATTACTTTTCCAAATACACTATCGCATCACTGGTCTTAGCCGAGCAACGGAACCATTTGTTGGGCGTATATAACTGAGCTAGGGTTTCCAATGTAGACCCAGGTACTTTCACAGTTCAAGGAACCAACAAAACCCTTAATCACTAGCCCTTTCGGCAATAGACTGCGTGCATCCTGAGGTGAAGCTAAGGGGGTGGTTGCGGAATCAAGTTTCCACAACCTAGTGATGCGAGTGTAGGAAGACTGATGAGCAACACAACACAACAGGAGTATTGTGGATAGACAACTGCGCGAAGTCTCTACTTCGCATCGGATACTTCGGTAAGCGGAGGATCTTGCGCCACCCGCGCGTCCAAGGATCACGCGGTAATGGGTACTTCCCACAGCCCCGACGATAAGCTATCGACAGCTTATCTCGTGGCACTTACGAGCCGTCAGCGCATCAACTAAACCACGCGTCTACTCAAGACTTGATTAACTCTAACCAATCTTACTTAACATTATTTATCCATTCAACACATTCAGGTTCTTATCGTTATGTTTTCATGCAATTGAATAAACATACAATACTGCGCGCTCCAACGTTGCGCTCAAATTCAATGTTCAACTATGTGACTAATCGGCAGATTCATACATTCACAGACTTATAAGTGTTGAATACTTAACATTCATCCACACATGTATTACTTAACATATTATTCTCATTACTCTTGTGGGGCGAATACATATAAAAAAAATCACATAACAGATAACTGCAGTATTAAACATCCATACCAAGCAAATGAACAGTTGAAAACACACAACACTCACATAACACAGAATTTAATGTGGTTCACCCCCCGGATGGAGGCTACGTCCATAAGAACTGTTGTTGTAATTAGTCTTTGGGAAGGGTACAACAGTCTTAGTCTACGCACTCAGCTGCAGACTCTCTTCTCTCTCAAATAGGTCTTTGCACACTCAGCTGCAGAGCCTTTACAATAGCTTCAAACTCAAAAGATCTAACAATATTCACTAACCCTACAATGAAGAGTTCAATGAGAGATTAACCCTTTCCCATACCAAAATTCCTTATTTATATATCACGCCCATGGGTCGTGTCATTACAATGAGTAGGCTGAAACCCTAAGGTTCCCAAAACTGGCGTGGCTAACTGCCACCCTGACTGTCGCCGTCAATAGCTTGCTCCGCCTGCTCCAGTTGGGCCACTCGTGTCTCACACACTCTTCTGACACCCGCAGTTTTCAAAATGGTTACAACTGCATCACGGCCTGTCTCTTTCTGCGTCATTCGCTTTCCTGTCACCGTCAACGTAGTGGCTAGCTTCTCAACTGCTTGCCGCCACTCTCTCTGACAGGTCCCTTCCGTTCATCTTTGTGTCCCAAAACAGGTCGCTTTCTCTGCTCGACCTTTCCACACATTCTTACCCAAAATGGAAATTGCGTGACATCTTCGTATTAGCATATTGCACAACTTTTCCTTACCAATTACTGCTGCGCAACAATGCGCAATTCTCAAAACTGCTTCCATCCTTTGTCGTGGCGTGTAATGCACGATTTTCAACACTTGTGTATTTTTCTAATCCATTTGGGCCCCGCCCAACAACAGTATTTCCAGTCAAGGCTAAGTTCTTGTGTGTCAAAGACAGATTACTCATGTGTTGAGGTGGTTGCCTCATATGTTGAGGTGATGCTTTCATGTCGAAGCATGTATGGTGTGTGATGTACTACTAACCATGGTTGATCTATTAAGTCTCCCCTAGGGACGGGCCACCCCTAAAGTGAATTATTTTGCATATAACCACTTGGAATGATAGTAGGACAATATGATCACATCATTGGGAAAATCCCCTTAGTATATTTGATATGATAATTAAGCTGGAACATGTGGAACATGCATATAAGAAAAGAGATAAAGATAAGATGTGAAAAGATACGAGAGAATTTGAATTACAAATAAAAGTATTAAGTAAGAGAGAATTCTAATTGTTAACTTCAGTGAAGGAATTTAGTAAATCAAAGGAGAACTTGAATTGATCACTACAATGATGTTAACAAGAAAGAATCAGTTAAGAGAGTTAACTAAGTGGTAACAAAGAATATCTAGTTAACTAAGTGTTATTGCATGATGACACTTATGTTAAACTAAAAAACGACACTTGAGTTGTGACACTTGCATGACAACACTTAAGTTATCCACCTAACTAAGTGGGAAAGCTATAAGTTAAGGGACGAGTTCATCCTAAGACTCAGTTCAATGAGTTAATGCACTGCATTAGAAGTGGGGCACTCTTCTTCATACAATATTGATACATCCAGATGGAGGGAAATTTTATCCCAAAGTCAGAAGATAAAAATAGAAGTCGATGCATGTGAAGAATATATAAATATGTTATACATAATTGATGAATTCAATGTGAAGCGAATTCTCCTCTCCCTTGAAGGAAAGGTTCTTCTCTCTTGGCTGCTATCAATGGCCGAGAAGTGCAACCCGGGTTCAAAATATTGTGTCATGACTGTATCCAAGAGGAAGGGCGAATCCATAGCAATGTTATGTGCACTAAAGAAGAAAACATTTCCCTCACGACAAGAATGAAGAAAGGAAATAAACCCTTCTTCCAAAAGAAGTTATCTCATACAAAGAAGGATTTCGACAAAGGCTTTGACAAGTCAAAATACAGATGCTACAATTGTAACAAGAAAGGCCATTTCTCAAGAGAGTGCAAAGCAAAGCGGATAGGAAATTTTCATGCTTCTACCGCCATAGAAGATGAAACTACTCAAAAGGAATGCATCCAAAGAACATGAGACAAGAAGGGAGTATTACCTTGTATCATACCTTTCGGGATCCGTCATCACAAGTGTGGACACATGGTTGATTGGAAGTGGCTCATCCAAACATATTGTTAAATTTTCAGAATTTACATCAATCTGATCTAGGATCTTAACTGAGAGAAAAACATGTACAACAAATCTATAGCATATCAATCATGGGACACAATAATGCAAGCACACAAGAGACACAGAGTTTACTTAGGGAAAACCATAAAGGTGAAAAACCCCAATAACTTCCTCAGAGATAGATAGAGTAATGATACAACCAGAATACAAGAGATAGTCTTCTCCTAGCAACAGAGCCTCCTCCTCACAAGTGCGCCACTTTCCGAATGAGAGAAGTGTTGAATGATATGACCAAATAGAGATCTCCTGATCTCTATTTATACTTGTTCTGTCTTGCCGATAAACTAATGGGGCCTACATGTCTAGCTTAACCCATGGTTAACTTAATCCGGGCCGACCCCACACTTGGTTGTCTAATAACCCTTTGACCCACATGGCTGACCCCCAATAGGGTGGTCTAATAACCCTTCGACCCACATGACTTATACAAGGCCGACCCCAACAAGGTGGTCTAATAACCCAACAAGTATAAGTTACGACACTTACAATATAAATTATGACACTTCCATATAGAGGAATAATAACATCTCTATAGGAATATAAAATACATATATGAAATACATGGGTGAAATACATTCCGAAGTTACATATACATCAACACTCCCTCTTAACTAGGAAGGTATTTCTCGACACAGGTCTGCTAGCACAAGTCTTCTTCTTTGTATCATCATCAGCAAATCATCAACCTCGAATCATCATCATCGGCACTGCTGCTGCTCATCTCAATCAATCTCTGAATCTACTCGTCATAGGAAGTTCTACAGAGCCAGTCCTTTTTCATATTGGATGCAGGCCCACCACCTGCAGGTCTCATCATCACTGGCCATACTATGGAATCCTCAGGACTTATTACGTGCGTCACAAAACCTTGCAAGAGCATCCCAGGCTGTACGAGCACACAGCTCTACCTATAGGATCTCCCAGAGAGCTATTACATGTGACCCTACCACAAAACCTCGAAAGAGAATCCCAGGTACTGATTACGAGCACACAACTCAACCTATCGGATCTCCTAGGGCACTGTTATATGTGAACACACAAAACCTTGCAAGAGCATCCCAGGACTTATTACAGGAACACATCCCAACCTATCGGATCTCTGAGGGCGATATTACATGTGGTCATGGCAAAACCTTGCAAGAGCATCCCAGGACTTATTACGAGCACACAGCTCAACCTATCATATCTCCCAGGGCGCTATTATATGCCATAGGACAAAACCTCGAAAGAGCATCTACCAGATATCCCAGGGAGCTATTTATATGCCAGCGGAAAAAACCTTGCAAGACTATCTGCAAATCTCCTAAGGCGCTATTATATGTCCTCACCAGAGCAAAACCTCGAGAAGAGCATTTGTCAGATATCCCAGGGCTATATTACATTGCCATAGGAAAAACCTTGAAAGACTATATGCAAAATCTCCCAAGGCCAAATTATATGCTCATCTGCACAACCTGATCCACAGCCACAGAGTATCAACCTGATACTCACCATACATCATCCTGATGTATACATGATCATCTTGATCATCATCACTGCAACATCCTACTGCATGTCATCTGGAGAAACATCCTAAAGCTCGTCATCCATGATCATCCTGATCATATAATGCATCTACCTGATGCATACCAAGTATCTACCTGACACATATCATCATACATGATCCACCTAATACAAATACAAATACATGATCCACCTGATCATACCTGATACATATCAACATACATGATCTACCTGATCATACAATGTATCCACCTGATACATATACAGATACATGGTCCAAGCATCCAACATGATTGCATATACAAAATACATAAAAATGATCCAACTGATCATATCCAACATCCAACATGATGCATATATAGATAAATGATCCAACTGATCATAACAAGCATCCAATATGATGCAATGATCCAACTGATCATAACAAGCATCCAACATGATGCATATACATATACAAAAGTAGTAAACTCAAGCATCGTCCTGATGCTCATAATCCATGATCCTCCTGATCATCATAGCATCGTCCTCTTCAGATCACCTCATCATCCACGAAGCACAACCCAGATGCACATCATCCAGCACTTACACCACCGACATGGGAGAACACATCCTACCACCATTCGGGGAAGGCTCCAGCCCTTACTTTTTCACCATGGGAGAACACATATACCACCATGTGAAAAATGTCTCAGCAATTACATCACAACCAAGGGAGAACACATCAACCATGTCAAAAGAGCTCATGTGCATCTGCATCTTCCGAACTCATCACTTCCCTTTGGAAGGAACCTACGATCTGAAGTGCACCAAGCCTCTCTCTGAAGTACTCAAACTGCACTATGGCCAACGGCTTGGTCAATACATATGAAACCTGCTCATTCGTCGCCACATACTCTACTTCGGCTGTACTCGGTGCTACGCAGAACTGCTTCCTGCTAAACCAAGAGATCACACCTGATCCCATACTAAAGTAGCACCCAGATGTGCTCTTCCTATCTGCAGCAATGCCTGCCCAATCTGAATCAACATAACCCTGTAGGTTATAATTTTGATTCACAATCATACTTGAGCCCATAATCAACCGTACCCTTTAGTTACCTCAGAATATGCTTTACAGCAACCAGGTGAACATCTCTCGGATCCATCAGGAACTGGCTCAATGTGTTCACCGCAAAGCAAATATCTAGTCTCGTGTTTGTTAGGTACATAGAGGACCCAATCATCTGACGATACATCGTGACATCAACCGGATCAGATGAAGCATCACACAGAAGCTTCAGGTTCAATGCCATAGGTGTGGCCATATCCTTGTATTCCATCATCCCGAAACCTCTTCAGGATTTCTACTGCATACTTCCCTTGTCCAAGGGAGATTCCATCTGCACTCTGTCACACCTCCACGCCAAAAACAAATAGTGCATCATCTCCAAGTTCTTCATATCGAATTCGGCAGCAAGCTTCCTCTGCGTGTCGGCAATCAATCTATCCTCACCTGTTACAAACAGGTCATCCACATAGTAGTATCACTGGATTTCCTTCCTCAACCTTGTAGTGAAGGTTGGAATCCGCTTTACTCTTGGTAAAGCCCAAACTGGATAGAAAGTTGTCTATCCTACCATACCAAGTTCTGGGAGCTTGCTTCAAGCCATACAAGGATTTCTTCAATCTGCACACATATGATTCCATGTCATGTATTTTGAAATCGAATGGCTGCTCCACATATACTTCCTCTTCAACTACACCATTCAGGAAAGTAGTCTTGACATCCATCTGGTGTATTTTCCATTTCATTGCTGCATCCAGGGAAAGTACTGATCTAATGGAAGTGTATCTGGCTACAGGAGAAAAAGTCTCTATGCTACCACCTGCAGCATGCTTGATATTGTAGCTTCTCTTGGAAGTCACTACAGAGTCCCCTTCAAGTCTTAGGACTGCATCCCAAACATCTTCATGATCGACTAGTACTCCTCGATCATGGCATTCTTCCCAGATCCTAGGAACTTCAATATCTTCAATATTTTCAATAGATAACTTTGTTGCTAAACAAATGTTGTAGTCCTTCTTTTGTAAGTGATGGTATACGATCTTTCCTACACAACAAGTTAAATTGCATGATTAGAAAACATCTCATAGTTTTCAGAACAAATTCTTACACATAAATAAATATGTCATACAGTTATGCAATTATCTTAGCCAATGCTTCAATACAACATTTATCCATATTCCATAACTTTCTAGATGCCTTCCAATCTCTACCAGAACATTGTTAAGAGTGTGCACAACTTCTAACATGTCAGCAAAGAGGTTTCATTCTAGATAAGTAGCAATGGAATGTTGTACAGTGTCATAGGCCACTTACCCATGTATATTAGTAGTATACTGTTCATCAATGCAACTATTCTAATATGCATAATACACAACCTAATTCTAGGAACATAAGCATATACATCATTGAATAACATTATGTAAGAAATGACAATTCAAATACTTATCTTTGTTTGGTTGCTAGGTGGACTCCCTCTGAATCTTTGCAACTCCATTCTGATGTGGATTGTGAGAAGTGGTCAACTCCCTCTAAATATCTGCATCCTTGCAGAAACTGCTGAAGTGTGCTCCTTTGCTTTCTTGCAGGAACAACTGGAGTGTGCTCCCTCTTGATCTTTGCTTCCTGGATTACCTGTCCTTGAACTTATATCCATCCTTAACCACTATGCATGCTTATTAGTATCATCATTGTGTTATCCTTGAGGTCTCATACATAATCACACATTTATTAGTATAATCTTAATACTATCAAAACACAATAATCTTAAACATGTATAGTCATGATCATTCACAGATAATAAACATTAGTATTCAAGGTTTCAGGGAAGTCTTCTTTTACTCATGCATATTCTTATTTGATCATAGGACTCTTCTGATTAGTTAAATCATCAATGCATAAACCCGTGATTACTCAAACCTATACCTTCATGATTCTTCTGGTTAGTCATATCATCAATTATGGTAAGAAACATAATATGCATACAACCATGACTATTCAAACCTATGACTTCATGAATAATCATTATCAACAACACAACAATATAAGATCCTAACACAAGGTAGGATTCTAGCTTGATATAGGAAAAACATACCTAGATTAGCATGCTAGCTAGTTATGTCTAACATACTCGCATAATGTCTTTTGGTTCTCTTGAGTGACTTGTGCTAGTAACCTGCATGTCTCATAAGTTAACCATTGTAGAACCAAGTTATACATACCTCGAAAGTAGATCTTCTATGTGATCCATGACAATGGATGAATCTTTGTCTTCATGTCACCATGATCATATGTTCTTGAAGAAGAACATGATTTGACTTTCTTGGTGTACCTTTTATGTTAGCGAACAACATAAACCTCATACAACATCACAATGCATTAGTACAATCATAAGTGTCAAAAACCTTAATCAATGAATATCTTCTATTAAGGTGATACGACAAGTCTAGTAATTAATCAAGATTGTACTGTAATGATATGAAGACAAACATATCATAAACTTAACCATGAACAGAATTCGAAACATACCTGTAAGCCATACCTATCAAAATTGCTTGTAATCCTCTTATGGAAGGCCTTAGCCTCATCTCCCTCTGAGACATGAACTTCTTCACTTATGCAGGTGACCAATCCATCTTCTTCTAGGATTAACCCAATCCACTTGATTTGCAAGAACTGGACTTGGAGCTAAATTAGGGTTTGTCAAAGAAACCCCAAAAATTCAAACTTTGAATTTCAAACTTCTGAAAGGATAGAAATATGCGCCTTGATGAGCTGATCAAGTTGGTATATTTAGAATTTGAAAACTGCAAAGTTTCACCCCTCGAAATTGCCTTTTAGATTTCTGGATTCACTAGGGAGGACCCTGAATTAGGGTTTGAGTTTCCCGGAGCTTCACCCAACCAAAAGATTTGATTCAAATCTCTAAGCTTCAATTTTTCTTAGGAGCTCCAGCCATGGTCACAGATTTCCAAAATTCCAATTTTTGCAGAAGCCCTAATTTTCCATCTTTCCGATCAAAGTCCCGAACTGGGGTTTGATCAAGTCCGGCCTTCTGCCCAACCAAAAAATCTGATCTTGGTCTCTAAATTTTTATTTTTATGAGTATCATCCAGCCGTGGTCTCCAATTACAAAAATTCCAACTTTCTCCGAAGCCCTAAATTCTGGGAGCCATGAATGAAGGTGCTCAAAAATAATTTTGTTTTGACAGAAATATGTACCTGATTGTTTCTGGTGTAACTCCAAACTTTTCGATCCACGGGGTCTGAAAAATTTTCTGGAAATAGCCCGACCTGTTATCTTTCCATCCTGACATGTCTGACCTCAATTGGATTCTCTGAGAGAGATTTATGCCAAGTGTCGCAATGTGACCTGTTTATGGGATAATATAGGAGAGCGAACTTGTACAGTGTGCCACGTGTCACTGGTTCAACTTTGGCCTCTAAAAAATTTTCCTGAGATATCCCGACCTATTATATTTCCATCCCGACAGGTCTGACCTCAATTGTATTCTCTTAGAGAGAGAGTTATGCCAAGTGTCGCAACGTGACCTATTTATGGGATAATACAGGAGAGAGAAATTGTACGATGTTCCACGTGTCACTGGTTCAACTTTGGCCTCTGAAACAATTTTTTGAGATATTACATTCTATGTACTACCTGTTACTTTTTACAAAAATTCATTTGGAGCTTCCTAGCCCAAGTTATGACCTTTTTCCCAAGGTCACCTGATTTTGACTCAAATCTGGAAGAGGAAAAAACCCTATATTGTGCAGATCATAAATCACAAAGTACAACTAATTAGAGGTTGTCCTTTGGAAAAAAAGTACATGGGGATTTGATCTTCGACCTGTAAAAGTTTCAGATCGAAAAACTTCTCCAAAATGGATTTATAGCGAAAGTGCTATGATGACTGGTTTTTGCTATATCAAGCCCTAGCATTGTAAGTGCAACAAGTGTCATACATGCCATATCATGCCTTCTTTCAGGCTGGCTCTGATACCATGTTAAATTTTTAGAATTTACATCAAACTGATCTAGTATATTAACTGAGAGAACAACATGTACATTAAATCTACAGCATATCAATCATGGACACAATCATGCAAGCACACAAGAGACACAGAGTTTACTTGGGGAAAACCATAAAGGTGAAAAACCCCAATAAATTCCTCAGAGATAGATAGAGCAATGATACAACCAGAATACAAGAGATAGTCTTCTCCTAGCAGCAGATACTCCTCCTCACAAGTGCGCCACTTTCCGAATGAGAGAAGTGTGTGAATGAATGACCAAATAGAGATCTCTTGATCTCTATTTATACTTGTTCTGTCCTGCCCGATAAACTAATGGGGCCTACATGTCTAGCTTAACCCATGGTTAACTTAATCCGGGCCGACCCCACACTTGGTGGTATAATAACCCTTTGACCCACATGGCCGACCCCCAATAGGGTGGTCTAATAACCCTTCGACCCACATGACTTATATAGGGCCGACCCCAACAAGGTGGTCTAATAACCCATCAAGTATAAGTTACGACACTTACAATATAAATGATGACACTTCCGTATAGAGGAATAATAACATCTCTATAGGAATATAAAATACATATATGAAATACATGGGTGAAATACATTCCGAAGTTACATATACATCAACACATATGATTGGTTACAAGAATTCCATCACTGACCTAAAAGAGAAAATTTTCACATGCATGGTAGAGTTGGGGGACAACTCAACATATTCAATCAAAGGAGTTGGATCTACCTCATTCCATATGAGCACCAGTGATTTTTTACATGTGGCGGAAATTCTATATGTTCCAGGATTGAAGAAGAACCTCCTTTCATTTTCAGTTCTTGAAGACAAAGGCTTCTGAGTTATCTTCATGGATAACAAAGCACTTTTATTGTTGAAGAACAAAATCCTAGAATCTGTTGTTGTGATTGCAGTTCGAGAGGGAGGAATCTACAAGGTACTCGGGAAGTACATTAAATTTATGATTCACCACACTATCATTCCATGTGAGCTATGGCACTGAAGGCTTGGAAACCTACACTAAAAAGTGCTACCAGGACTTCAAAAGATGGTAAAAGATATGCTCGTATTTGATTTTGAGCATGATAGTGTATGTCGGGGTTGTGCACTTGGGAAGAATGTTAAGAAAAAAATTTCCAGCAGTACTACTAGATCTAAAGGGATTTTAGATTTAATACATTCTGATGTATGTGATCCCTTTTCACCCCCCTCCTTGAGTGGCTTCTTATATTATGTATTGTTCATAGATGATTTTTCTAGGAATTCATGGATTTATTTCATGAAGGCTAAAAGTGAAACTCTTTGCAAATTTAAAGAGTTTAAATCCCTAGTTGAAAATCAGAAATAAAATCACATCCATGCATTAAGGTCTGATAATGGAGGTGAATTTGATTCACATGCATTTAATGAGCTATGTAATGATGCAAGAATATGTAGACAGTTAACAGTACCATACAACCCTCAACAAAATGGGGTTTCCAAAAGGACGAATAGAACCATATCTGAGGTTTCAAAAGCCATGATGCATTATCAAGATATGTCTACCTCATTATGGGAAGAAGCCACCAGTACAGTTGTGTACATACATAATAGAATCATGCATGCCATTCTAGATGAGAAGACACCAGAAGATGTGTTTACCGGTGAGAATCCAAACATCTCACACTTGAGGATCTTTGGGATCCCAGTATACAATCATGTACCGAAAGAAAAGAGAACAAAGATGGAGCCTTCTGGAAAGAAAGGCACATTTGTGGGTTATAGTGAATCATCTAAAGCATACCAAATATATGTACCTTGTGATCATAGACATATTGAATTCAGTCAAGATGTTACCTTCGATGAAGAATCTGCTTTTAAAATATTGAAAGAGATTCAATGTGATTCAAAGATGGAGGATCCCGAGTCTGATTCTCCCCCTTCGGAGTTTGAGAGGGAGAAACCAGAAGATGCCTAAGATTCACTAGCTCCTGAAGAACTAGTAGAATTGATTGATAGGTCACCTGATGAACCTCCCACTAAAATAATATCTTCTTGTTTCTGAGATATCTTACAAAATGCGGAGAAACATGGAGCACCAACAGGCTCATCCAAAAAGCATAAGCAACCTGACAAATATTCAGGGTATGTTGCACTGATGAGTCACATCAGTGATTCAAAACCCTCCTGATATGAAGAAGTTGCAAATAAGCAAGTTTGGAAAGATGCAATGATAGAAGAGTACAAGTTACTCTATAATGAAGAATGATGTTTGGGAGGTTGTTCCCAAACCTAATAGGAATTCCATTGTGACTTCCAAATGGATTTACAAGATAAATCATGTCGCAGATAGTAGCATTGATAAGTATAAAGCCATATTCATTTCCAGAGGTTTCTCCCAGAAAGAAGGCATCGATTATGATGAGACCTTTGCCCCTATGGCAAGGTACACTAGAATCCGAGCAATGATTGCACTTGCATCTGTTCTAGGATGGAAACTTCACCAGATGGATGTGAATACAACCTTCCTCAATGGTGAGGTGGATATTCAGTATCCTGAAGGATTTTTGTTGCATGGGAAGTAGTCCCATGTTTTCAATATAACGAAATCTCTATATGGGCTTAAGCAAGCCCCCAGGGCTTGGTACTCCAGAATTGATAGCTACCTTAAGAAACTGGGTTTCTGTAAGAGTGAAGCTTATCCAAATTTGTACTTCAAAGTAGTGAAGAACCAACTGTTGATATTGGTTCTGTATGTTGATGATTTTTTTCTCACTACAGAGGAACATATGATTGCTTGGTGCAAGAGGGAGCTCACGTTAGAGTTCGAGATGAAATACTTAGGTCTGATGCACTACTTTCTTGGCCTTGATATCTCGCAAAGAAAATATGAAATTTTTCTATGTCAAGGGAAGTACACTATGTATATATTGCGTATTTTTGTCATGATATATTTGTTGGAATTGATTTAATACTGAGATGGGGGGTGAATCAGTATTAGAGCAATTATCAACAGTTTTACCTTCTTTAATAGATTAGTCTTAATCTTAATCTTGATGATTAGTTATGCATCCAATATAAACAAAATCATTCATATATATATGCACCAAGACAAACAACACAAAACATGGGAATTTTGACGTGGAAACCCAATCGGGAGAAAACCACGGAATGCTCTTTTGTAATGAAAATAATACATTCAAGGAAGCACCAACTTCCTGTATTTACCAGAACCAACTGGAAGGAGGCACCGACCCCCTTTTTTTACAGGCACCAACTTGAAGGAAGCTCCAACTCCTTGTGTTTCTCCAGTACCAACTAGAAGGAGGCTACAACCCCCTACTCCTTGCCCCATAATGTTTCCTATATATCCAATATGCAATTCTGACTTACTGACCTTCCAACTCATGCACACTTTTGATCTTATGATATTAGTTCTGATGTGCACTATCCTCGTATGCATACGATTCATTGTCACTATGTTGCATACATCACTTGACTTCTCATTCCTCTCAATCCTACAGTTCTGTTGATGTCTTACTTCATGTACTGTGTGCTTGTTGATTATGCATTCTATGACAAGGCATGCTCTGTCGAACTGCAACTGATACTGTGCTTTCAAATGATAGTTTGTTGCTCTAATATAATGCACCAATAACAGATGGAATTTTTCACTTACTGATGTGTTTGTTCTGTTTAATTGCCACAATATTTTAGACAATTTGTGGCATACCGTGCATCAATTGATTCATCCTTTTAGTTTAAAGCACATTTCTCAGATCATCCTCATCATGATGTGCTTACTGGATCCCACTGTTTCTATGTCGTTGAGCATCAGATGGACTTCTCAACTTCACACACTTCACTTCAGTCTTCATGCATCAGTTAAAAATTTGTGCATCTTTTGATATAATTTGGTTGTGTTTCTACGCTACTTATTCACTTACAACATCTGTGACTATTTTTGTGATGTCTGCAATCCTGTCATTTAGTCTTCACGCAGTTGTGCATACTTGTGAGTTTCTTCCTTTCAGTATTTGTGCATCTGTAATAGATCTGCAACATCATTCTACGCACCATCAGCTGTAACGTTCCTCTATATGTGCACACTCGGCTCCTCACTAGATCATGTTGTTATGTCCTAGAGCGCTTGATGCCCCAAATATAAATCCATATTTTCCAACTGAAGCTCTACAATCTCGCCACTGAGCTTACTTAAAATATCCAACTTGCATCTCTATTTATACATGTCCTGCAATAATTGTATGTCCACAAGTTGGGTGTGGCATCCCTTCTTCCATACTTCATGGATTGTTTTTTTGCCAGATGTCATCTTCTACACCGCTGATGTGTCATTCTATGTTGGTCTTGTGCATCCATGGTCCACGACTTAGTGGGACTTACACCTTAGTGGTGTACCCTTGCGCTCTTGATGTACCATTGCTTTGAGGTATGTGCACATCCTTTCCCTTAAACTTGATGAGTCTTTGACCCTTGTTGTACCATCCCTTGTGGTTTTTGTGCACCTAATGTATCAATTCTTTACGGAATATGTGCATAAATTGACTTCTACTTGGTGGGACTTTGACCCTTGTAGTACCATTATGTGTGGTACTTGCGCTCTTTCAGTACTATTTAGTTTCTTACAGTTTGTGCACTCCCGATCTTTGACCAAGCAATGCTTGTGCATTCCAGAGTCTTATTTCAACATGCTTTCACACTTGTATCTCTGCTTAACCAACTCTTTGGCTGCTTGTGCACATGTACATTTGTCCAACCAGTTCTTTAACTACTTGCTTGAGAGAGAATGACTTGGTGGACTTGATATCTGCACTGGTACCACATGTAGTAGGATACATTGCTTATGTGCTTCTTTGAACTAGATCTGCAAGATGTACCTTCATTATATGCTTCTTCATAATGATCATGCATGATGTATCCTTGGACACACATCTTCATACTGGATGCAACTTCTAGATATACTTCTTCACACTAGAATTCATGTCCTTCACCATATTGCGCATTTACTTCTTCAAAGTGGCTTATCCATATACTTCTTTAAGTTGGCATAGGAATGTTGTATCCACTTTGACATCATTTGACATCAATGACTCAAATGGAATCAATTTACATTCTATTTGACATTGGTTGACACCAATGACAACCAAAGTTCGACAAGATTGCAAATCTATGACTACACCGATGGTTTCCAATTTGAGGAAACTTCTTGAGTCAAGATCTGGATCAAATCCAATAGATCCAACTTTGTATAGACATCTTATAGTCTCGCTAATATACTTGATACATTTAAGGCCTAATATATGTTATGTCATGAGAATTCTGAGTCAATTTATGTATGATCTGAGACATAGACAATGGATAGCTGCTAAACATGTGCTTCGGTACCTTCGAGGTACAATTTCATATGGGTTCAGATATGCCTCCAGTGGAGGGGTCATGTTACTTGGTTATACAGACTTAGACTCGAGAGGAAGCATTGTGGACCGTAAAAGTACATATGGCTATTGTTATAGCCTAGGATCAACTATGATATCTTGGTCTAGCAGGAAGCAGGGCTCCATAGCCCATAGCACTATAGAAGTATAATACATAGCTTCTAGTGTTGCCTGTCAAGAAGCAGTGTGGCTCGAAAAGCTACTTGAATGTTTGTTTGGTGAAAATATTGAGCCTACAATTATTATGTGTGACAATCGGAGTTGCATCAATATTTAGGAAAACCTAGTGTTTCATGACAAGTCAAATCACATTAAAATGAAGTATCACTTCATCTGAGACATGGTCCAAAAAGGTACAATGAAACTTTATTATATTTCTATTGATGAGCATATTGCAGATATGTTAACAAATCCTATGTCAGTGATGAAGTTCAGGTACTTCTGAGACAAGATTGGTATGGCAGAGAATGCCTTCCTCGTTGAGAGGGAGTGTTAAATGTACAACATTGGGAGACATTCTCCAAACCAATATTGTGCAACCAAGATTGATCCTCTTGTATAGAGGTGACCACTTTGATTGCCTTCCATGTAAAGGTCATTCCTCCCGTATAGAGGTAATTGATCAAAGTAATGATGTTGTAAATTCTTTTTGTACAAGGCTCCAGACTTTTGTGTCAAGTCATGATTCTCATGTGAACCTTTTGTATAAAGGTCGTGCTTTACTTGTTAAAAGAATTTAATGTTGTGTGATGTATTATTAACCATTATCACCATATTGTTATTAAGTCTCCTTTAGAGATTGATCAACTCTAAAGTGAATTACTTTAGCATATGATCATTTGGTCCGGAATAATATACTATGATCACATCATCCAATAATTCTTCTTATTATAATGTAATATGATGGATAATTAAATTTGGCACATATGGACCATGTAGTAAAAGATAAAGAGATAAAGATAAATGCATAGAGAAAAAGAGGATTCAAATTGATCAGGAGATGACTAAGTGAACTCAAATTTTCAAGCTTCAGTTAAAGCCACAATGTATGCCTCATCTAACTAAAGAAGTCACAGTGGTCACTACAACTAAATTAATCAGCACGATTTCAGTTAATAATAGTTAACTAAGTGTTAAATAAGAAGGACTAGTTAACTAAAGTGTTTTCACTTTAGTTAAACTAAAAGACGACACTTCAGTAAATCAAGTAGAAATCGAATTGATCACTACAGTGATGTTATCAAGAAATAATCATTAAAGAGAGTTAACTAAGTGACAAGAAAGAAGATATAGCTAACTAAGTGTTATTTCACGATGACACTTATGTTAAACTAAAATACGACACTTGAGTTGTGGCACTTACATGACGACACTTAAGTTAGCCACCTAACTAAGTGGGAAAGATTTCAGTTAAGAGGCGAGTTCATCCTGAGAGATAGTTCGGTGAGATAAATAACTACATGAGAAGTGGGGTGCACTATTTCATGCAAGATTGATACATCTAGTCTGAGGGATATTTCATCCTGAAGTTAGAAGAAGTCGATGCATGAGAAGAATGTATAAATATGTTATACGGGATTGATGAATTCAATGTGAAGAGAATTCTCTTCTCCATTGAAGGAAAGGCACTTCTCTTTGTGCGGGTTATTGTTCTTGATTTTTATTGATGTGATGGGCACATTGGAAAATACATCCAATTGATATATCTTCTCTATTGCTTCTGTATCTTCTCCAAGAGTGTTTGGTGATCTCTTATATTCCAAAATCAATCTTCTATGTTGTAAAAGAAAGACATTCTTTGCTATCCATTATATTAAACTGAGAAGAGTTTCTAGGATTTGTGTTCTCATAGTTTTGAGGATTTTACATAGGGTATATCTTGTGTAATGGTTGTATGAATTTCATGTGTTTGAATTGTCTCATTGTTTCAAGTTTCAACATCTAAAAGAATTAAAGATCAAATCTCAACCAAATATTAACAAAAAAATCTATTGGACAAAGCTTTCCTGAAAACACAATCTCATCTTTAGGTCAATAGAATGTGTCAAATTGTGCTTGCACCCTATCCCTAATGATAATTGGTCCATGTGTATAAACCACCATAGTCTAACCCCTTTTGTTCCCAATTGGGACCAAATATTTGCCATACATCTTTGCACCTACACTAAGCCTACTTCTCCAAACCACTAATCTCGAATCCACTATAGTTGAGAATATTAATAATAATAATAATCATTATTATTATTATTAATTGTTATTATTATTAATAATAATAACCTCATTATCATTAATAATTTTTAGTTGCTTGTCAAAAATTAATAATAAGTTCGTTCATAAGAATGAGGTTAGTAATAATAATAATAACCTCATTATCATTAATAATAATGTTTGTCACAATAATAATAAATATGTTCATAAGTAATGAGGTTAGTATTATTAATGATGATGATAGGTTTTTGTTCAAGTTTTAATAATAAGAATCATGATTCGTTACTGTTTTCAAATTGAAAAGTAAAGAAGAGGATAGGTTATTGTTCAAGATCAAACAATTAATAGTCTTATTGGTGATTCTTCAAGCTCAAAATACTTATTAATATTAATAATAAGAATAGTACCTGTGATTTTTATCAATATTAATAATAAGTAATAATGACAGAAGATGAGAAGGAAGGGCTTCAAATCTACATTCATACCTGGTTTTGTCCATTACCTTCTTTGATGATCAGTGGTAGACATCTTTCACTTATTTCAAGGCCCCCATCCCTATTTACGTTGTTTGGGTGCTTCATGATTTCCAAAGCTTCTCTCACCCTTCGTTTGTAGTAGTGGTCTTCCACTGCGAGCAGCTCCGTGTTTTCCAAGAAAACATGGTGTTTCATTTTGAGAGAGTGCTCAGCAAGTGCGGAAGTGTTTTTCGTCTCCTTCCTTATGTCAGCTCCATGTTCCTTTATCCTTATTTGAAATGAAAGCCCAGTCTCCCGTATATAGCTCTTCCCACATGAACAATCACACTATACACTCCTTTATATTGATGCCAATCAATCTTGTCTTTCATTGACCTCATTTTCTTTCTAATGGTTTCCATTGGCCTGAATGATGTCCATACTTCCTTCCTCCTCAATACCTTCGCAATTATGTCAGTTAATCCTTAGATGTATGGGAAGAAGACCTTGAACCTGCAAGTCTTTCTATCCTTCTTCTGTTGAGTCAAGTTCTATGCTTTTGTCAATTCCTTATTGATGTATTTATTCTTATATCCTAGGATTCTAAAGACAGAGGTCAAGTGGTCTTTTTATTTTCCAATTTGTTCCTTGTTTGATATGCATAAATATCTCATGGATAAGGTGTTGATTACCCTAACTTTATGAGATGGATGGTGATGTGAGTGAGCATGAAGGTAGCTCTCCGAGTGGGTTTTATTTCTGTAGACCTCATGGCTGAGGGTTCCATCATTCTTTTTTTTATTAGTACATCGAGGAAGGGGATGCCCATTCTCCTCCATTTCCATGGAAAATTTTATGTCCTTTGAGAGTTGATTAAGATGTTCATGAAATTTGTTAAGCTTGATAACTCCATGGGGCCATCTCACATTGGTGTCATCGATGTACCTCTTCCATCCTGTGGGTTGTAAGGGGAAAGAGTGAAGCGCCTTCTTCTCGAAATGATCCATAAAGAGATTAGCAATAATGGGAGATAAAGGGGACCCCATTGCTACTCCATTGGTTTGTTCATAAAATTCACCTTTAAAGCTGAAGAAAGTGGAGTGGAGACATACTTCTGCTAGTTTTGCAATTTTTGGATATGCAACTTCAAATATTACCTGCACCGCTTCATTTAGGGGGATTTTGGTAAAAATACCCACAACATCAAAGATGATTAGCAAGTCATGTGCCTCCATTTTTTCTTCCTTAATGATCTTTATGAAGTCCCCGGAGTCTTTGATAAACGAATATGTTTTCCCCACAAGTGGACTTAATAAATTTGCTACATATTTTGCGAGGTTATAGGTTGGGGATCCAATTGTGTTCACAATCAGTTTGAGAGGAACCTCCTCCTTGTGTGTATTTGGAAGGCCATATATTCTGGGCGTGGTCTCATTACAAGGTATGAGGCATTTCTTAACTCTTTCTTCGATGTTTGATTCCTTAATGGCTTTCTTCACCTCTTTCATAACCCTAGAAATTGGACTGTATGGAAAATTTTTATAGCTCCCACTTGTTTCCAGGTGCTCTATCATTTTGGTGTTGTAGTCTTCTCGGTTCATCGCCACTGTGGCCCATCCCTTATCCTCCTTAAGAACCATAATCTCCTCATTCTTTATCAAATTTATTAGGGCTTCACGTTCTTCACCACTCATATTATCCTTTGGAAGCCTGGCCTTCTTCAGAATTAACGCGCAATCTAGTCTCATGCCTTCTTTGTCTTCCTCAGATAGCGTTTGAATGTTATCCTCCACACTGCAAATAATGTTTTCCAAGGGAATGAATTTGGGTGTTGGGGAAAATACGAGACCTTTCTTAAGTAGATTCATTGTGCCTTTGTCCAGTTCCATATTGGAAAGGTTAACAACCATTTTGTTTTGGTTCTTTTTATCATTCCTTTGGTTAACCTCCTTATCGTTCAGATTATTCTTGTGTGTCATATTCTCAAACTTTTTGAACTGTATCAGGACAATCACACGCCCTTCTCTTTCAGCCTTTATAGTAGTGTACGCATCCACAACTCTCCATATGTCCCATCTGATAGTTTTTGAAAGCTTCAAGTGGAGGTTCAATGCCCTTCATGAGAAATCATCCAATGTAGCTCGTACCTGCTTGATTTCTCCACGAATTAGGGTAAGGTTGAGCTTTGTAAACAATATATCATTACGTTGGTTTCTAAGGTGGTGATTTACATTAGTGAACCTGGGGATAACGCAGTTCTCTTTACATCTCTTCCGGAACGCTATATCAACAACTCTTTTCTTGATTTTAGTTCTTAATATTTCCAAAAGTTAAATATCATCACAGGTTTCCCTTTTGTACAGGTTTGTGATTAAATATTTGAGATTTCTGTGGTGTGTAGTGTTAGATGTTAAATTTTGAGTATTAAATCACAATACTATAGGATCTTTGCTGAGAGAATAACATCTACAGTATATCAATGCATGACAATCATAATATGACAAGCATCACAAGAATCAAAAGCATAGAGATAAGAGACACAGAGTTTTCGTGGGGAAAACCCTAAGGTGAAAAACCCCACAACTTCCTCAGAGATAGAGAGAGCAATGGCTCAACCAAAATACAACCAAATAACACTGAGATAGTCTCCTAGCAGATGATCCTCCTCCTCCTCACTAGTGCGCCACTTTTCAGAGAGAGAGTGAGTTACTTTTCCGAGTGAGTAAAATAGAGATCTCCTATCTCTATTTATACTCACCTTTTTGCCCAGTGACCTACTGGGGCCGACTTGTCTACTTAGATACATCCACATTATATTATATATTAATCAGGGCCGACCCCATATGGTGGTCTAATAACCCATCGGCAAGTACACACACTTGCGACACTTGTCAGTCCACATGACGACACTTCCTTATAGAGGAATAACACATCTCTTATAAGGGTTCAATAAATATATATATAATACACAGATGAAATACATTCCAAAGTTACAAATACATCAACACTCCCTCTTAACTAGGAAGGTATTTCTCGACACAGATCTGCTAGAAAAGTCTTCTTCTCTGGATCATCGTCATCGATGCATCGTCATCATCATCGTCATTGCTGCTACTATCTCAACCAATCTCTGACTCTACTCGTCATAGGAAGTTCTACAGAGCCAGTCCTTTTTCATACTGGATGTAGGCCCACCACCTGCAGGTCTTCATCATCATTGGCCATACTGTGGAATCCTCAGGACTTATTACGTGCATCACAAAACCTCGAAAGAGCATCCCAGGCTGTTACGAGCACACAGCTCTACCTATAGGATCTCCCAGGGCACCGAATTACATGTGACCTCACCACAAAACCTCGCAAGAGCATCCCAGGTTGTTACAAGCACACAGCTCTACCTATAGGATCTCCCAGGGCAACGAATTACATGTGGTCATGGAAAAACCTCGCAAGAGCATCCCAGGACTGATTACGGGCACACATCCCAACCTATCGGATCTCCCAGGGAACCAAATTACATGCCATAGGACAAAACCTCGAAAGAGCATCTGCCAGATATCCCAGGGAACCGAATTACATGCCATAGGCAAAACCTCGAAAGACTATCTGCAGATCTCCCAGGGCACCGAATTACATGTCCTCCCAGAGCAAAACCTCGAAAGAGCATTTTCCAGATGTCCCAGGGCACCGAATTACATGCCATAGGCAAAACCTCGAAAGACCATCTGCAAATCTCCCAGGGCACTGGATTACATGCTCATCTGCACAACCTGATCCACGGCCACAGAGTATCAACCTGATACTCACCATACATCATCCTGATGTATCCATGATCATCCTGATCATCACTGCAACATCCTGTTGCATGTCATCTGGAGCAACATCCTGAAGCTCGTCATCTATGATCATCCTGATCATCACTGCAACATCCTGCTGCATGTCATCTGCAGCAACATCCTGAAGCTCGTCATCTATGATCATCCTGATCATCACTGCAACATCCTACTGCATGTCATCTGGAGCAACATCCTGAAGCTCGTCATCTATGATCATCCTGATCATCACTGCAACATCCTGCTGCATGTCATCTGGAGCAACATCCTGAAGCTCGTCATCTATGATCATCCTGATAATCAATGTATCCACCTGATACAAATACAAATACATGATACATATCACCATACATGATCCACCTAATCATACAATGTATCCACCTAATACATATACAGATACATGGTCCAAGCATCCAACATGATGCATACATACATACATAAAATGATCCAACTGATCATATCCAGCATCCACATGATGCGTACATACATACATAAAATTGATCCAACTGATCATATCCAGCATCCAACATGATGCGTACATACATACATAAAATGATCCAACTGATCATATCCAGCATCCAACATGATGCGTACATACATACATAAAATGATCCAACTGATCATATCCAGCATACACATGATGCGTACATACATACATAAAATGATCCAACTGATCATATCCAGCATCCAACATGATGCGTACATACATACATAAAATGATCCAACTGATCATATCCAAGCAAAAACTAGAACATCATCCTGATGCTCATCATCCAGCGCTTACATCCACAGCCATGTGAAGGATCCTCCTTCCAACATGCTTGGAATGGCTTCAGCAAATGTGTTCATCACTTCTTCCTCGAAGTGTCCTCGATCTGAAGAATGCCAAGCCTCTCTCTGAAGTGCTCGAACTTCACCCTGGCTAGTGGCTTCGTCAACACATCTGCAATCTGCTCATCCGTCGCAACATACAGGAGCTTCACAGCTCCTCTCTGCACCATATCCCTGATATAGTGATATTTGATCTCTATGTGTTTCGACCTGTCATGAAACACTGGGTTCTCGGACAGCTTCACACAACTCTGGTTATCACAAAAGATACCAGTAGCCTCCAACGGGAGATCAAATAACTCAGACAGTAGCTTCCGTAGCCATACTGCCTCACAACTAGCTGAACAGGATGCAACATACTCTGCCTCAGCTGTACTCAGTGCTACGCAGGACTGCTTCCTGCTAAACCAAGAGATCACACCTGATCCCATACTGAAGCAACACCCAGATGTGCTCTTCCTATCTGCAGTACTGCCAGCCCAATCTGAATCAACATAACTCTGCAGGTTAAACTTTTGATTCGCCTCATACCTGAGCCCATAATCCACTGTACCCTTCAGGTACCTCAGAACATGCTTTACAGCAACCAGGTGAACACTCCTCAGATCCGTCAGGAACTGGCTCAATGTGTTCACAACAAAGCAAATGTCTGGTCTCGTGTTCGTCGAGTACATCAATGACCCAATCATCTGACGATACATAGAGACATCAACTGGCTCAGATGAAGCATCACATAGAAGCTTCAGATTTGATGCCATAGGTGTGGCCATGGCCTTGCAATCCATCATCCCAAATCTCTTCAGGATATCTACTGTATACTTCCATTGACCAAGGAAGATTCCTCCTACACTCTGCCACACCTCCATACCTAGGAAATAGTGCATCATTCCCAAGTCCTTCATATCGAATTCAGCAGCAAGCTTCCTCTTAGTATCTGCAATCAGTCTGTCGTCTCCTGTTACAAATAAATCATTCACATACAGGAGTAGAATCACAGGATTCCCTTCCTCAACCTTGTAGTAAAGGTTGGAATCCGTTTTACTCTTGGTAAAGCCCAAGCTAGATATAAAATTGTCCATCCTACCATACCAAGTTCTGGGAGCTTGCTTCAAGCCATACAAGGCTTTCTTCAATCTGCACACATATGACTCCCTGTCATGTATTTCAAAACTGAGTGGTTGTTCCACATATACTTCCTCTTCAAGTACACCATTCAAGAAGGCAGTCTTGACATCCATCTGGTGTATTTTCCATTTCATAGTTGCAGCCAGGGCAAGTACTGTTCTGATGGAAGTATACCTGGCTACAGGTGCAAAGGTTTCTTCATAATCTATTCCTTCTTTCTGAGAGAAACCACGAGCTACAAATCTTGCTTTGTATTTTTCTACACTGCCATCTGCAGCATGCTTGATTTTGTAGATCCACTTGGAAGTCATAGCAGACTTCTCTTTAGGTCTTGGGACAACATCCCAAACATCATTCTTCATTATTGATTGGTATTTCTCAACCATAGCATCCTTCCATTCTTTCTTTTCTGCTGCCTCTTCATAACTGGAAGGCTCTTTGTTCATAATGTCACAGAGTAAAGCAACATAACTGGTGTGAGATCTGGTTCTCTTCTTTGCTCTGTGTTCTTCTGGAATGCCAAGTCTTTCTGCATCATGAATGAGCTCTCTAGCCCATACAGGTTTCCTCTTGTGAGAGTTATCCTCATGGGGTGGATCTACAGGTTCTTGTGGATCTTCAAACTCACGAACAGTTTCTGGAACTGCTTCAGTTATGGTAGTGTCCTAAAATCTTGTTTCCTTAGTTTCTTCATATACTTCGATGGGTGCTTTCCTCGATTTGATGAATGTTGAGTTTTCATCAAATGTTACATCCCTGCTGACATCAATCTTCTTGAATCCTGAAAAGTATATTCTATAAGCCTTCGAGCTTTCACTGTAACCCACAAAGATACCCTTCTTTCCTGAAGGATCTAGTTTAGTCCTCTTTTCCTTTGGGACATGAGTGTATACTGGACAACCAAATATTCTGAGATGACTGACTTCAGGTTTCTTACCAAAAAAGACCTCTTATGGTGTCTTGTTGTCCAATATCTTGTAGGGTGTTCTGTTCTGCACATATACAGCTGTTCTAGCTGCTTCTGCCCATAGGCGCATAGGAAGATCCTGGTCATGCAACATTGCCCTTGCTGCTTCCATGATAGTTCTGTTCTTCCTTTCTGCAACTCCATTTTGTTGAGGATTATAAGGAGCAGTCAACTCCCTCTTAATCCCTGAATCACTGCAAAGCTTCTTGAAGTCACTTGAGGTGAATTCTCCACCATTGTCGGATCTGAATGTTTTGATCTTCTTGTCAGTTTGATTCTCCATCAAGGTTTTGAATTCCTTGAATTTATCAAGCACCTCATCTTTTCCCTTCAAGAAGTATACCCAAGTCTTCTTGGAGAAGTCATCAATAAATGATACATAGTAAACTTACCCACTTAGGGAACTGGATGACATAGGGCCACATACATCTAAGTGGATGATTTCCAGAATGTCTTTTGCCTTGCTTTCACTGCTTGGGAAAGCCTTCTTAGTGTTCTTTCCTTTTGCACATCCTTTGCAAACACCTTCATGTTTGGTCTTGATTTCGGGAAGACCCTCTACTGCCTTGCTTGCAATTGGAAGTGCCCTATAGTGCATATGAGCAAGTCTTCTATGCCAAAGTTCACTTGGCTCCATGGATTCATGTACCATAGCATGTTCAGGTTGTCCTTTCAATTTATACAAGCCTCCCTCTTGCTCTCCAATCACTACTGCATCATCTATGTTCTTTCCCTTTGGCCACATTAGGACTTGGCCATCCACAAATGCAACCCTCATACCTTTTGCATCCAATGCAGAGATGGAGAGTAAGTTCTTCTTGAGTCCAGGCACATAAAGGACTTCTTTCATCTTCAAAGATTTTCCAGAATCTAGGTTGTAGGAGGCTTCACCACTTCCTTTGATTGGGTATTGATAATTATCCCCAAGTTTCACCTTATGGGGTGATTCATGTTCAGAAAGGTTCACAAAAGATTCCTTGAACCCAGTCATGTGTTTGGAAGCCCCACTATCAATCAACCAATCATTACAACCATGAGAAATAGTACCTGTGAGAGCAGAGATCAGAACATACTCTTCTTCACTTGATGAGTCATCATCACTATCACTTTCTGCCCTAGCCTTCTTCTTTGAAGGTTCATCATCTTCGGTAGAATGAGCATGAAACCTTCTTTTGCTGCCCTTCTTCTTCTTACTGGAGTTGTTGTTATTATCCCTTTTGTTCTTGGGACAATCTGAAGCAAAGTGACCCTTCTCATTGCATGTGAAGCATCTTAGGTCTTTCTTGTTCTTTTGATAGGATCTATTGTGGCGAGAGTGATCCTTCTTGGTTTTGCTTCTTTTGGTGTGAGCTCCAAGACCTTGATCTTCACCTCCCGTCTTTTCTTCACAAGCTATAAGTCTAGATTCTTCTTGAGAGCATTCTTCCCGAAGTCTACTGAAGGATATCAACTTCTTCCTTGCACAAATTCCTTGAATAAAGGAATCCCATGACCTGGGTAGGCCATTTAGAGTGGTCATCACCACTTCACCATTCTCCACCATTTCATCTACTGCTTCTAATTGTTCCTTGATCTGGGAGACCCTTGAAAAGTAAGATTGAATGGTTTCTCCATTCTGAAACTTCATTGCTTTCAATTGGTTTCGCAGGGTCATCTTCCGATTTATGTTCTTTCCTTCAAATAGCTTGGTCAAAGATTCAAACATCTCTTTGGGTGTCTTAAGAGAAGACACGTGAGGTATGAGATGGTCTTTGATAGAATCAGCAATGATTCTCTTTGCCTTGACCAAGTTCTTCTTGTGCAGTGCCTTGGCTTCTTCATCCTCTAGGATAGGGATGTCTTCTTTCACATTTGAGTCCAACTCATTTTCTTCCAGGATTAACCCAATCCTATACTTCCAGGCTCGGAAGTTATCAGCCCCTTCAATCTTATCCTCAAGCTTGGTGTGGAGAGACATCTTTAAGAGTACTTCAAATGGAAATAGAAAAGATTTAGGACTTACCACTTGAAGTGCTGAAAACTGGATCTGGTCCCGGATTAGGGTTTGTCAGAGAAACCCTAAAAATTCAAAATGTGAATTTCAAAATTCCGAAAGGATACAAAGATGCGCCTTGGAGAGCTGATCAGCCTAGTGCATTCAGAATTTGAGATCAGCAAGGTCTTGCCCTTCAAAATTGCCTTTTTGTCCTCCCGGGTTCACTAGGGAGAGCCCTGAATTAGGGTTTGAGTTTCCCGGAGATCTACCCAGCCAAAAATCTCGATCCAAAGCTCTAACCTTCGATTTTTGCAAGGAGCTTCCAGCTATGCCTTCAGTTTCCAGAAATTCCTATTTTTGTGGAAACCCTAATTTTTAGGGCCAAATCTGAAAATGCTCGGAACTGAATTCTGATTGGACAGATAGATGCGCCTTGATGAGTAGATCCAATCTACTATACTGAATTTCAAAAATCTGTGGAGAGAAACCCAATAAACAAGGAATACCAGCTTCCGTCACTGCAAAATGTCTTCTTCTCAGTTAAGCTCTGATACCATGTTAAATTTTGAGTATTAAATCACAATACTATAGGATCTTTGCTGAGAGAATAACATCTACAGTATATCAATGCATGACAATCATAATATGACAAGCATCACAAGAATCAAAAGCATAGAGACAAGAGACACAGAGTTTCCGTGGGGAAAACCCTAAGGTGAAAAACCCCACAACTTCCTCAGAGATAGAGAGAGCAATGGCTCAACCAAAATACAACCAAATAACACTGAGATAGTCTCCTAGCAGATGATCCTCCTCCTCCTCACTAGTGCGCCACTTTTCAGAGAGAGAGTGAGTTACTTTTCCGAGTGAGTAAAATAGAGATCTCCTATCTCTATTTATACTCACCTTTTTGCCCAGTGACCTATTGGGGCCAACTTGTCTACTTAGATACATCCACATTGTATTATATATTAATCAGAGCCGACCCCATATGGTGGTCTAATAACCCATCGGCAAGTACACACACTTGCGACACTTGTCAGTCCACATGACGACACTTCCTTATAGAGGAATAACACATCTCTTATAAGGGTTCAATAAATATATATATAATACACAGATGAAATACATTCCGAAGTTACAAATACATCAACATTAGAAGAGTGGGTTTCCATATTCTCCATGGTATACATTTTAAAGTTGATGTTTCGAATCCTTAACTGGATTCATCCTCAGGAAAAAATATCGAGGGAAGAGTTGCACTCCAGGTGAATAAATAAAGGAGAAGAAATAGATTAGGTGTGCCTGTTGAATTCAAATACCAACTAAACGTGAGTGGAAGAGATGAATTTCTTCAATCATAATCATTAATAATAATAATAAGTGATGAGTGATAACAACCTATCCCGCCATATTTTTAATTAATATATAAAAGTAATAATGATGAGAATTCTAAATATTAATAGTAACTCATTATTAAGAATATTAATAATAAAGTTCCTCAATAATAATCATTAATAATAAAAATAATAACCTCATTATCATTAATAATTTTCAGTTGCTTGTCACAAATTAATAATAACTAAGTTCATAAGAATGAGGTTAGTAATAATAATAATAACCTCATTATCATTAATAAAAATGTTTTTCACAATAATAATAAATAAGTTCATAAGTAATGAGGTTAGTATTATTAATTATGATGATAGGTTGTTGTTCAAGTTTTAATAATAAGAATCATGATTTGTTACTATTTTCAAATTGAAAAATAAAGAAGAGGATAGGTTATTGTTCAAGATCAAACAATTAATAGTCTTATTGGTGATTGTTCAAGCTCAAAATACTTATTAATATTAATAATAAGAATAGTACCTATGATTTTTATTAATATTAAAAATAAGTAATAATATTAATAATAAGTAAAATGACAAGAAGATGAGAAGGAAGGGCTGCAAATCTACATCCATACCTGGTTTTGTCCATTACCTTCTTTGATGATCAGTGATATCCATATTTCACTTATTTCAAGTCCCCCATCCATGTTTAGGTTGTTCGGGTGCTTCATGATTTCCAAATCTTCTCTCACCCTTCGTTTGTATTAGTTTTCTTCCACTACGAGCAGCCTCGTGTTTTCCAAGCAAACATGGTGTTTCACTTTGAGAGAGTGCTCAACCAGTGCGGAAGTGTTTGTCCTCTCCTTCCTTATGTCAGCTCCATGTTCCTTTATCCTTATTTGAAATGAACGCCCAGTCTCCCCTATATAAATATTCCCACATGAACAATCTACCTTATACACTCCTTTATAATGATGCCAATCAATATTGTCTTTCGCCGACCTCATTTTCTGTCTAATGGTTTCCATTGGCCTGAATGATTTCCATACTTCCTTCCTCCTCAATACCTTCGCAATTATATGTTTTACTCCTTGGATGTATGGGAGGAAGGCCTTGAGCCTGCAAGTATTTCTCTCCTTCTTCTGTTGAGTCAAGTTCTATGCTTTTGTCAGTGTCGTATTGATGTCTTTATTCTTATATCTTAGACTTCTAAAGACAGAGGTCAAGTGGTCTTTTTATTTTTCAAGTTGTTCCTTGTCTGATATGCGGAAAGCTCTCATGGATAAGGTGTTTATTACCCCAATTTTTTGAGATGGATGGTGATGTGAGTGAGCATGAAGGTAGCTCTTCGAGTGGGTTTTATTTTTGTAGGCCTCATGGCTGAGGGTTCCATCATTCTTTTTGTTGATTAGTGTATCGAGGAAGGGGATGCTCCCATTCTCCTCCATTTCCATGGTAAACTGTATGTCCTCTTAGAGGTGATTAAGATGTTCAGACAATTTGTTAAGCTCAATAAATCCATGGGGCTATCTCACAATGGTGTCATCGACATACATCTTCCATCTTGTGGGCTTTAAGGGGAAAGGGTGAAGGGTCCTCTTCTCGAAATGATCCATAAAGAGATTAACAACAATGGGAGATAAAGGGGACCCCATTGCTACTCCACTGGTTTGTTCATAAAATTCACCTTTAAAGCTGAAGAAAGTGGAGTGGAGACATATTCTGCTAGTTTTGCAGTTTCTGGATCTGTAACTTCAAATATTACCTGCACTACTTCATTTAGGGGGATTTTGGTAAAAATACCCACAACATCAAAGCTGATTAGAAATTCATGTGCCTCCAATTTTTCTTCCTTAATGATCTTTATGAAGTCCCCAGAGTCTTTGATAAACGAATCTATTTTCCCCACAAGTGGACTTAATAAATTTGCTACATATTTTGCGAGGTGGTAGGTTGGGGATCCAATTGTGTTCATAATCGGTCTGAGAGGAACCCCATCCTCGTGTATCTTTGGAAGGCCATATATTATGGGTGTGATATCATTACAAGGCATGACTCATTTCTTAACTCTTTCTTCGATGTTTGATTCCTTAATGGCTTTCTTCTCCTCTTTCGTAACCCTAGAAATTGGATTGTATGGTAATTTTTTATAGCTCTCGCTTGTTTCCAGGTGCTCTATATTGTATTCTTCTCGGTTCATCACCACCATGGCCCCTCCCTTATCTACCTTAAGAACCACAATCTCCTCATTCTTTCTCAAATTTCTGAGGGCTTCACGTTCTTCACCACTTAGATTATCCTTTGGAATCTTGGCCTTCTTCAGAATTAGCACACAATCCAGTCTCATGCCTTCTTTGTCTTCCTCAGATAGCGTTTGAATGCTATCCTCCACACTACAAATAATGTTTTCCAATGGAACGAATTTGGGGGTTGGGGAAAATCCAAGACCTTTCTTAAGGAGATTCATCATGCCTTTGTTCAGTTCCATATTGGAAAGGTTAACAACCATTTTGTTTTGGTTCTATTTATCGTTCTTTTGGCTAACCTCCTTATCATTCAGATTATTCGTGTGTGTCATATTCTCAAACTTTTTGCATTTTCTCAGGCCAGCCGCACGCCCTTCTCTTTCAGCCTTTAGACCAGCGCAAGCCTCCACGACTCTCCATATGTCCTGTCTGATATTTTTTGAAAGCTTCAGGTGGAGGTTCTATGCCCTTCGTGAACAATCATCCAACGTAGCTCTTACTCGCTTGATTTATCCACGAATTAAGGCAAGGTTGAAGGCCCTTCACTCTTTCCCCTTACATCCCACAAGATGGAAGAGGTATGTCGATGACACCAATGTGATATGGTCCCATGGATTTATCGAGGTTAACAAATTTCATGAACATCTTAATCAACTCTCAGAGGACATAACGTTTACCGTGGAAATGGAGGAGAATGGGAGCATCCCCTTCCTCTATGTACTAATCAGCAAAAAGAATGATGGAACCCTCGGCCATGAGGTATATAGAAATAAAACCCACCCAAAGATCTACCTTCATGCTCACTCACATCACCATCCATCTCAGAAAATTGGGGTAATCAACACCTTATCCATGAGAGCTTTCTGCATATTAGACAAGGAAAAACTTGAAAAAGAAAAAGACCACTTGACCTATGTCTTTATAATCCTAGGATATAAGAATAAAGACATCAATAAGGCACTGACAAAAGTAGAGAAATTGACTCAACAGAAGAAGGAGAGAAAGACTTGCAGGCTCAAGGCCTTTTTCCCATACATCCAAGGAGTAACTGACAGAATTGCGAAGGTACTGAGGAGGAAGGAAGTATGGACACCATTCAAGCCAATGGAAACCATTAGATAGAAAATGAGTTTGGTGAAAGACAAGATTGATTGGAATCAATATAAAGGAGTGTATAAGGTATATTTTTCTTTTGGGAAGAGATATATTGGGGAGACTGGGCATTCATTTCAAAAAAGGATAAAGGAACATGGAGCTTACATAAGGAAGGAGAGGACAAACACTTATGCACTGGATGAGCACTCTCTCAAAACAAAACACCATGTTTGCTTGGAAAACATGGAGTTGCTCGCAATGGAATACCACTACTACAAATGAAGGGTGAGATAAGATTTGGAAATCATGAAGCACCCAAACAACCTAAACAGGGATGGGGAACTTGAAATAAGTGAAAGATGGCTACCACTGATCATCAAAGAAGGTGTAACATCCCTCAATTTCGACCCCTATTAATATTATTCTTGTAAATGTAATTATGAATTATGTAAACGGCCCTGGTGAGGAGCTCAAGGCCAAGGCCCCACCGGTGGACCATGAAACTATTGTTATAAGTGTTATTTTAAACTTAGAGACTACAAGATGACGCATTTAGATGACAACAACCGAATCCACTGAGGGATGGATAAACGATTTGGGGAAGGCATGAGATTCGGCTAAAAACAACGGATGTCGTCCAGTTACCTCATGCGCTAGAAGAAGAAAAACTTCTTATTTCAATGCTTAAAGCTCTAAGGAGATACCCTAAGTTAAGTCTTGATAAGACACAAATCACTAAGTGCTTATTAGCACCATTAACATCATTATTAAATGATAACTTGACTATCACTATAAGCTTAAACAAAGTTAAAAATACTTTATTTTAAACTAATGCATAAGATTATTATTTAAGCTCGGCTTAAAGTGACAAAGTCGTAAGTCATCGTAAGAGAAGATAAATGATCTCATGAAGGACATTTTGGGAGATTTTAATTTATATACAGATATATATATAAAAACATATACTTATTGTGCTACCTATATACAAGTGTTAACATATATATATATATATGTGTGTGAGAGAGGGAGCAACCAAATAAGTGATATGAGGTAGATAGTTAATTATATATGTTACATAGATATATGCAAAGGATTAACAAAACTAAGGGAATACCATATAATAGAACGTTATTATGTTGTTTATCATTTTATTTTTATCTAAATGGCAAGTTAAGCCAAGGTATATTCCATCACCTTTATAGATTGATATATGAATATGGGAAGTTTTTTGTAGGATCCTCCAAAATGGTAACACATTTATGTTTTCTGTGGGGTTGTAACTCGAAGTGGGAGAGAATCGTGGGACGTGCAGGCAGTAAAGAAAGGGGGCAGCTCACAAATGCTGACACCCTGTTTCATCTATTTTTAGAGGATGAATACATTGTAGGGAACACGATCGGCGAGTACTGATGGAGGAAGTCATTGCCATTAGAGTGGAGGAGGTTACTGCCATCGGAGTGGGGGTAGTGATAGCATCTTGAGGCGTGAATACAAGTTGTTCATGGCATTTTATAATAGGATGCAAAGGAAAGAAGGATATTTTTTTTATTTAGAGCTGGGTGTTAGCTCACGGGGGAAAGGTAGTACATCTGTGGAGATCCTTTGTCCCGTCTTATGATTCCTGTAGTTGAAATCCAATACCGGTAATCCTGGCGAAGGTGTATTTTAGTGAGAATTATATTACTGAGATTTACACTGTTGAGAAAGGGACAAGATAGCCGAAGGGAGATGGATCCCTATGATTTCCTCTTTCATCCTCTGCCCTCTAGGTTGATTCGTAATCCCTGGCATTTGGTCGTATTGATAGTATATACAACTGCGACTCAATATTTTGGGGTCGGCGAGGGTTTTCCCTCCTGTAAAGTTTATAGTGCACAACCTCTTTCATAATAAGATCGCTTCTCGGCGTGGTGATGCCCTACATAAGTGACCTTTGCACTGACCGAGTTGGGACATGGCTGTAAATGATGGGGAACTTCATTCTCGATCACGACGGAACAACACAGTCAATCTCAGAGAAGGAAGTCGGTTTATGCATTGATCATCTCGTCGATGTGATATATGCCCCTCTAGTAAAACGTTAGAGGGTTATTTGTGATTAGCTCTGGACTAGAGATGCTATCCAGGTATCCACACACACTGGCCTCGTAAGTATAAGTGAATAATCGGCATATTTCAATTTGAGAGTTTTTGCTTTACAAATAAGCGAACCTAGGGTATTCAGTACTTCTATTTGATTTTTTCTTTCTGTATCTTCGTGGTTAGAGATTCCAACAGCATACCCACACTTACTTAAACCCTGCTGATGTGAATGTGACCGAGGTGTTCATACACAGCTTCGTGGGCTTAGATATTACACTTAAGTATTGACCCTGTGTTTTATATAAAGCGTTTTTCTGTGTTTTCCTTCATGGATTGATTGTTGTATTGATCATAGTCGCATAAATTTAATTTGAATCCTGCAACCGCGAATAGAGTATTATTTGGATAAGGTTTTTCACCTGCAATCTTTGTCAGATCTTTTACTTTTTGCCATCGCGTTTCTACATAGTGACAAAGTAGTAATCCCCACTGTAACGCTCAGATCTTATAGAGGATCAAACCATGTCTTTATCGTAGTTAAGAGGAAAGGATAGCTCAGAATGACCTCGATCCTCTACAACACCTCCATCTTTTTCTTCTTTACTTACATTATGTTTTGCGACACCTCACTCGGAACGACTCGACCTTGTTAGGAAGGATCGGTTTCCGTAGATAATTTTCAATATTTATTAAACTCTGCATTACCTCAGCATTTTTGTAGCTCGCTGTGTGATTGTTGTATTACTTCATCAATAGAGGACGACCCTTAATAAACAGTCAAGTTGTATTATAGGTACATTTATATACACAACAAACACTCAGCTTGAAACGGCTAAGCTTTGGTAGGAGAGATCGTTTCCCATAAATAATACTTACTGTAGTTACTTATTAAATATCATATGGGTCATTCCCAGTAGAATACACAGCCTTTGGATGAGTTCTGAAAAAACTAAAGATTGAAGTGTTGTTAGTTATTTATTTGGCAGAGGATAGATTTATCACCAACCTTACCATGACCCTTGAACTGTTGAGAGACTTTTCTTGCTGCTAAATATATATGGTTGTTGTTGAACCACGCCCCTGTAAAGTACCCTGGCACTGATTACAAATCTCTGTTTCGATCTAGCATGTTTTACATCCGTTGGATTTGCGCAAGGCATTCCTTTGCCAACACGGCGATTGTTATGGTATTATCCTCTAAAACCCTTGGATCTGCACACCGTGTTGATATCTCTTTTGCAGCCACATGTCCTCTAGCCCCCGACAAAAAGTTATCCCTTGATATTCCTATACCTTGTAAAGTCTTTTTCTTAATTTAGATGAAGTATGGTATTTTGTTCTGCGTTTTAGTTTTTCCACCTCGAGTTGTATTTATACATATAAGAAGCTGGGCGGTCTTAGTGTAAAACTTACCTTGCTATACTCTAGTTAGTAAATTACCGCTCAAAATCCAACCTTGTTATGAAGTGCCTATATAAAATTTTAGATATCTATTCTTGGAAAAAGGCTCTTGTCGAATGTATAATCGGCCTTGATAGAAATATAAATCCATGTACTTATATTTTTTAACATATATTAATATGGTTGATAAAGAAAGGTTAATGGTATTTTAACCAAATACAAGATTATTACTTAGTGTATGTGACTAATAGAAAAAGGATTTATGATGAACTAGACCCTTACAGTTAGGAAGAACTTTAATTAAAGAACACTGGAAGGGTGGATTTTAAACTTTTTGAATTGATGTATTGATTATAAAGTTATCAATGATAAAGCTCTATATGAGAGAAGCTAAGGGAAGAGTAAGCAAGTGGATGGCAACAACTTGGTTGTTGGATGTAACATTTTCCTTGATTAAATAATACAAACACAAACCCTTTGTGGACGTAGCCCAAGATGTAGGTGAACCACGTGAAAAAGGTCTCTTTCTGATGTGTTTTTCTCATGTGTCCCTAATGTGTGTATTTTATTGAATCTTTGCATTGATGTATCTTATCGTCATAATGATCTCATTTGAATGGTCTCTTTTATATGAACTTAAGAGTTTAATTTCCTAGATAGAAGTGGTGACCGTGTCGTCTATGTCAACACTTGAGTGAACAAATGCTAATTAGTTGATGATCTCATATTAATCATAAAATTTATGTTGTGTTTCTTTAAGTAGGTTCAAGTTACTCGATTTATTTAGTTATGTGAAGATGAATTTATATATGAGTAAGCTTAGGTACCGTTACAGTTACTAATTGATATTTTGGTGAATACTTGTGTTTCATTATTTAGACCTTAAATGTTATGAAGTCGAAAGGTAAGATACTTGAAGGTTAATGTAGTGATGAAGTTAGCTCTTTCTATGTTAAAAGGATTGTTGACAAGTTACCATCTTTTGTCAAAGTTGCTTCTTTAAACATATTGCCTTAGGTAAGTGGTATGATTACGTAAATAATTACAACACTATGATGTTACGTCATTTTTTAGAAAAACTCATGGCTGTGGTGGTAGCATATGTTAATATAACTGATTTTTTAATTAAAAGGGTTAAATCGTCAACAACATACTTTCACGATATTTAATATTAACATTTATTATGCTATGGAAAAATTTTAAATTTTTATGAAATTTCGGTTATGTGACAGAAGGTAATGGAATAAACCAGGTATGAATGTAGATTTGCATCCCTTCCTTCTCATCTTCTTGTCATTGTTACTTATTATTAATATTATTACTTATTATTAATATTAATAAAAATCAGAGGTACTATTCGTAACGAATCATGATTCTTATTATTAAAACTTGAACAACAACCTATCATCATCATTAATAATACTAACCTCATTACTTATAAAATGTTTATTATTATCGTGACAAACATTATTATTAATGATAATAAGGTTATTATTATTATTACTAACCTCATTCTTATGAACTTACTTATTATTAATTTGTGACAAGCAACTAGAAATTATTGATGATAATGAGGTTATTGTTAATAATAATAATAATAATAATTAATAATAATTATTATTATTATTATTGAGGAATTTTATTATTAATATTCTTAATAATGAGTTACTATTAATATTAATAATTCTCATCATTATTACTTTTATATATTAATTAAAAGTATGGAGGGATAGGTTATTATCATTGATCACTTATTATCACTTATCACTTATTATTATTATTAATCATTATGATTGAAGAAATTCATCTCTTCCACTCATGTTTATTTGGTATTTGAACTGAACACGCATACCTAATCTCTTTCTTCTCCTTTATTTATTCACCTGGATTAGAACTCTTCCCTCGATATTTTGTCCTGAGGATGAATCCAGTTAAGGATTCGAAACATCGACTTTAAAACGGATACCATGGAGAATATGGAACCCCGCTCTTCTTTAAACATTGAAGTTAATGGTGCATCTAAAGAATGCCCAATTGAGATCACAGATTGAATTGGAAGATGAGCTAAACCTATCATGTTCATCAAGATATCCATCGAATGAAGCTTTCTCGAAAACAAAATATCCTCTATAGATCCATAGAATGTGTCCAACTGCAACAACACCCTATCCTATCCATGATGATATATGGTCCATGTTTACCAACCACCAAAGTCCAACACCTTTTAACCAATTGGGATAAAAGATCAACAATGCATCTTTGCAACTACATCAATCCTACTTCTCCAAACCACTAATCATCACACCCCCACCACCACACCTTTCACCAACCCACTAGATCATATTCGAATCATATCCAGCAAACCACTCTAACATTGTAAGAGATAATGCCATCCAATCCGAGATCCAAGCTAGAATTTAGAGTATATATTGTGTTAAACCCAATCACTTAATCCTAAATCAAAAGAGTAACCCAAACACAAATGTTCTTTAGATATGACCCTAACACCACTACTTAGAGACTGAAGTGAAGAAGAGATAACAAGCATAGAACCACCACTCCCTTGACAATGATCATAATCCCAAAAAGTACCATTCCAACAATAATTCATCATATTCCAAAGCTCAAAACCAACTAAGTTGACCTCTTATAAGAATACCACATCTTATCAAAATCTTTTGTAATAACTCTCTAACACACTACTTGTGTCTAGGAATTGTCATCCCTCTCACATTCCATGATAGTAAGTTGAGATTCATTCCAACAAGAATGGACGACAAAGCTTATTGAAATGGTTGGACATCAAAAAACTCTCTTCTAGAAAAATATGAGAATATGGTAACTAAATTATTGCATCCTTATAAGACTTACACTAAGGTCTCATCACCCTCTTAGTCTTGTCCAGATGTGCAAGTAGAGAGATTACCTTTTGCTTGAATGACTAAACCTGCCACACCTAGTCAACCTCCATGTTGATACTATCCATTAATGTGTCTCGATTGGTGTCCCAAATCCTCTTAACTAAGGGCTCCTTGACTTCCCACTCGCAAACAAAGAACTAGGAGTCAGGGTTGAATCATGTCTACCAACCTTCTTGAGGAAAAACCCTCTTGAAGATCCTATACCTCCTATGCTATCACCTAAATTTGTACCTAAACTAGAACCCCTACCCAAATCTGGAACACCCTGGCTAACACCCCCAACTCCAAAGCCACCAAAACCAATCCCACTCGTAGTTGTTATGGCTTGGTGTACTCCACTAGCACCTGACCCAATAGAAACTTTACCATCAACCCCTAGCTTTGAGGCCATAGAGGTGCCACCCGCACTTGAGCCAAGATCTAAAGGAAACACCCCCTCACCCTTACCCTCTGTTAGCTTAGGTCAATGATGAGGGCGATCTCAAATCAAATGATCCTGATCCTAACATGCAAAACATGCATTTGGGAGGTTAAAGTATTGGATTTTCTATTATCTAACACCATCTATAATGCAAACTGAAATAAATGCAAGTGACTTCCACTTCAATTCCACCTCAACACAAACCCTTAGAGAAACTATAAAGTAGTTATGCCTGCCATCCGAGATAATAATAAAAAATCCAGATCCATGGGCAAACAGATCAACAAACAAACATGTCTCTACCTAAAGGGAGGGGAACTCTATCCAAAGTGAATAGTTGGCATGTTTGTGGTCCTCTAGGTTGAAATATGCTCCCTGGGATTGAACATAATCAAGAGAGTGAACAATTTTCCATGCACCAAACTATAAAACATGACAAGTTGTTGCATCAGAGTTAAACAGCAAGCACACATACTTCGCACCCATGCCCTAATACAAGTTCAACAATATTCCTTTGGCTTCCTCATTCAACAAGGTCCAATTGTTGAATGCTTATTCATCAAACATGCGATGTAGGAAATACGGAATGACCCCTCTAGATTCAAGGTGCATGCACCCCTCAAAGTATTCTTTATTATCTGCAAGGAAAAAATTGAGGTCATAATTATATTTATCCAATTGTGTCATAGATGACTCCTTATCTTGAGACTCAACCACCCACACATCATCCATTTGAGAAGGAATGCTCTCCTCCATATTCAAGTATTTATGTTGAATGCAAACCCTCAATGTATGGAATCTCATTGAAGTCTCCACCTACCCCATGACCTTCTCTTGTAACAATCGTCTAATCCTTCTCAACACCAGAGAACCTAACATTTAAGGATTGAACAATCATACAAACTTGGCCCTCCCCATCAACATTTAAGGGAATGTAGTTAGGTGATCATTACCTTGAAGGACTCCAATGACGGTAAACATTTTCAAATCCATGTGAGTGTTGTGGATCTACAAAAATAATTGTTGAATCCTTTTGGGGCTTCTCGAATCTTGTTTGGTGAATTAAAAAATCATCTACATCTCTCAGATTTGTACTTGACGGTTTGAGGCCATACATGTATGGTCTACATTTGTCCCAATGGATCGAAACCCTCTTGTGTTAGGGTCTTACCCTAACCCCTTAAGTAGATAGATAGGATATTATGTATTGAGGCCATTTCTATTAAACAAGGCCCATGAAGTAGATGTAGTGTGAGAAGTAATAATTGTAAGAAGGCTTACTAGAAGGTTATTCCTAGTATAGAGTACCTATGAGATAAAATAGAAACTATATAAAGAAGTAGAAACAATGTAATGATATGTCTTGCGAAGTATATTGTATTTGGAACTCTACTCATCTTGAGATTGCCCCCTTGAAGGGGCAAGTGAACATTGCTTCCATCAATAAAGGTATCATTATTGTAGTATTTGTTTATTTATGATTGTCTATTGTTGTCGTAATTATGTCATTTCATTCTAAAACCTTGCTATATGTTATGTATACAAATACATAATCATAATAAACATTAAAATTTTAATAAATAAATAAAATAAATATAACATTATAATTAATTAGCAATTAAATGAAGAGCCAAAGGGTACATCTCTTCAATGTAAAGGCACTAAAAGGGCTATTTAAATGGTTTCAAATAGCATTGTAAAATCATCTTATCAATTACATTATATATGTGTGTGTGAATTATAAATTTGAATCTCTAACATTGATATCAAAACTCGGCTTCGTGAAAAGGAACGTGAAGACAGGATGCTCATTCTTCCCTTTCTCATCCCCAGACACCTCCACTCCCACACCTCTAGCTCCATGATGCGTCTCCCTAGATCCATCTCTCCCACGCCTAGTATCTTTCCCTCCCCGCACCCTTTATTATCCCCCTCCTCTCCCCCACCACTGCATCTTCCTCTCCTCCATGACCCTATGTCCTCCTCTCCCCCTCTACACCAGCAAATCCTCCTCGCAACCCCCCTCCTCCACGCCTTATTCTTTGTGTCCCCCCACATTCCCTCCATATGCCACCTTCGTCCTCTTCGACCTCCCCGCCTCATCTACCGTATATAACCAGCCCTCACACCCTTCTCTCCCACGACTATCCACGCCATCATCCACCACCATGCCTCCTCTTTCCATGATACTCCTTCTCCCACTCCTCCCTGCCTCCCTCGTCCACTCCCCCACATTACTCCCTCATACGTTCCTCATCGCCTCCCTCATCTGCTCCCCCATGCTACTCCCTCATCCACTCCTCCACATTTCCCTCGTCTATTCCTCCATGCTTCTCCCCACCCCCCTCATCCACTCCTCCATCCTACTCCCTCGTCCACTCCTCCCCACCTCCATTTCAAAAGCTGCTAACCCTAACTCCAATAATAATAAAAAACCTAACTCCAATAAAAAACTAAAAACAAAAAAAAACGAAATACAATAATAATAATATTTATTAATTTTTCTTTTAAATTCTTATTGTTATAAAAAATACATATGTAATATTATTTTTTATTAAAAATTATTATTGTATCTTTTTTATTCTTTATTTTATCTCGCCATTATCCATTCATTTTATTTTTTAGTTATTATTATCCACTCTCAACCTTAGTCGTACTGAAAACCAATTTTTTAGCTTTAAGTGTATGCCAAAATAGTGTAAAAGTATACACATCCTCACACCAAAAGCATGACGGACCTAAAGAATTAGGTCGAACATATGGAAAGGGGAGACAACACTCTCAAAGACATCATCACCAAAAACTACGAGGATCTAAGAGATGAAATGAAGAAGAAGAATGATGCATTCAAACACAAGCTCAAATATGAAATTGTCATAGAAATGAAGAGCAATATGGATGTTATGAAACAGGAGCATAATAAAAAATATGGCATGCTCATAAATCTTTTAAAAAATCAAGGTTCTCAAAGTCACAACAAACGATAGAATAATTCAATCATGTCTACCTCCTCATCTCTCCCCTCCTCATCACCACCTCCTCCACCACCAAAACCCCCTATAATTCATCAGGAGGTGCCCAACATCAACCCCTTATGATATGCCCACCCAGGGCCAAAATAGAACTATCAAAATACAATGGGAACGAAGGTCAATGTGTGACATGGTTCAACAAGGCCAAATAATATTTCAGTATATATAACGTTGTGACATATGAAGAAAAATCAAAATATGCTTCCATGCATCTAAAAGGTAACGCATACAACTAGTATATGTGGTGGAAAGGAGAAAATCAATCATACAATTGGCATTCTTTTAAAAATGACATTTTTAAGAGATTTTGGGGGATTACCGAAAACAAATTATCCTCAAAACTTACTAGACTACAACAAAATGGAAGTGTCGATGAATTCACACATCAATGGGAAGCTCTCGCCACACAAGTATTTAGGCTTTCTAGCAAGCAATTACTCGAAACTTACCTGGGAGGCCTTAAACCACATATCCAAAACGAATAAAAAATGTGTGACGTTCCATCTGTTGAGGCAACAAGGCATAAGGCAAAGGCGACATATGTCAAATTTGAGAGTTTCTAATCAAGAAGTGGAAAAACATATTCAAGACTAAACATACCACAAATGACAAACACAAATAAAGATAAATACATATCTCCACACATACAAGGTGAAAAAAGAAGTTTGGAAGATCAATGAATGAAAGAAGGAAAATGCAGACGTTGTAGAGACAGATGCGACCCCAAAGATAGAGGCCACACAAGAGATTATTCAAATAAATTATACACATGCGAAGCAGAAGGGAATGACGAATCAGATACAGAAGTGTCAAGATGTGAAGAAGTAGAGAAACCCCAAAATATCGCATTAGACTCACAATACAACAACACACCAAGGATATCACTTGCAATTATGATAGGCATCATCCAACCACAACCTCTTAAATTAAAAGGGCATATCAAAAATGATAACGCCGTAGTACTAATCGATACAAGAAGTAGCCACAATTTCCTTGACATAAGAGTCACAAGGCAACTTAAGATATTAGTATATATAGTTGCGGACATGAAGGTGATGGTTGCAGATGGCAAACAAATTGAGAATGTAGGGAAGTGCCATATAGTGAAACTTCAAATACAAGATTTTAATTTTGAATCAGAACTCTACATCGTACCTCTGGGAGGAGTAGGCATAGCCTTAGGGGTCCAACAACTACAAACATTGGGTACACCTATTCAACCAATCATCAAAAAAAAATTATAAAATTCAAGTGGAAAGGACAAGAGTATAATCTACATGGTTTCTAGCCCCCCCCCCAAGACACAAGTTGTGTCATCTCAATAGATGGAAAAACTTATCCGGAAAGGGGCATCGCCTTATGTGATCCAACGCCACTGGATGGATATACAAGTTTCAGACAAGATGACTCCAATGTAGAATAAGTCCAAGAGTTACTTCAAAAACACAAGAAGGTATTTCAAGATCTTCCCATGGAATTACCACCAGAGAGGAGGATTGATCATATAATTGAATTTAAACCAAGATCAAGTCTAGTCAAGGTTAAACCCTATGGATACCCCCATCACCATAAAACATAAATACAAAGGTTAGTTCAAGATTTATAGAAGTGTGGTGTCATTACAAAGACCAAAATTCCATATGCAGCTCTAGTAGTATCAATAGTAAATAAATATGGCTCATTTAGATTATGCATAGATTACAAATGAATAAACAAAATAACAATCAAAAACAAATTTCTGATTTCGTTCATCGACAACATGCAAGATGAATTTCATGGAGAAAGATATTTTTCAATACTTGATTTGAGATTAGGTTTTTTATCAGGTTTTTGTCAAATTAGAAGATGTCGTCAAGGCTTTTTTTCAAACCCATGAAGGACACTACGAATTCAAGGTAACACCCTTTGGATTAACAAATGCCCCCGCCACCTTCCAAGCAGTTATGAATGAACTATTACATCCCTACCTAAGGAAATTTGTGTTGGTATTTTTTGATGACATCCTCATCTATATCAAGACATGGAAGGAACATCTGAAGCATCTAGAACAAATACTATCTTTCTTAGAAGAAAACCATCCTATGCAAAAATGTAGAAATGTACGTTTGGAAAACAAGAATTAGAGTATCTTGGACACATTATTTTAAAAGAAGAGGTCAAGGTAGATCCAAAGAAAATCAAATCAATCAATGAATGGCCCCAACCAAAAACATATCCAATTTAAGAGGATTGTTAGGGTTGGCAGGTTACTATCAAAGATTCATTGAGAACTATGCTCATTTAACTGCTCCCCTAACCAGCCTCCTAAAAAATAATTCATTTCAATGGAATGATGAAGAGTAAAAGTGTTTTGAGATGTTGAAAAAAATTATGTCCACAACTTCTATATTGGCAACACCAAACTTCTCAAAACCATTAGTAATCAAATGTGATGCCTCGGGTTTTGGAATAGGAGCAATCTTGATGTAAGAAGGATGCCCAATAGATTTTGAAAGCGATAAATTAAATAAAAGGGGATGCTTACAATCTACAAAAAACAAAGAGATGCTTGCCATCATGCATGCATTAACAAAATGGAAACAATACATTTTGGGAAGAAAGTTTATGATTCGTACAGATCATAATAGTCTTCAATACTTGTTACAGTACAAAAGACTTTTGGAAAATCACAATCCTCCCAACGCTTACACTAGGCAACAAGATTTATTGAGGTATAAATGTCACCTTTTCTAGTAAACCATTCAATTTCAAAACAAAAGATATTAGAATAGTTGCATTCAACTCCTATGGCAGGTAATTTAGGCTTTCAGAAAACCTAAGAACACACTAGCTTATCTTTCTTCGGGAGGGAATAAAAAAGGACATCCTGTTATGAACATAAAAGAAACATTAAATAAATAATCATAAATAATAAATGATAAACAATAATATATAATTAATTAAATAAAATCAAAGGATGTGACCTTTATGTTGAAAAGGCACGATGACTATATAAAAGGAAAGATATTGTAAATGTAATATTCATAAATTCATATTCATATATTTTACTCATTATTTATTATGGCTTATTTGATTTTCCAAGTATTTTGGTAATATTTGTGTGAGGAAACTTTTGTTCGGCTCACATCCACACTTTTGCAATTGAATGTGACACTTGTCAAAGAAACAAGGGTGAGACAATGAAAACCCTAGGCGCATTGCAGCTATTGCAAATACCAACCATTATTTGGACATACATCTCCATGGATTTTATTGTTGGTCTTATGAAAACAAGTAACAAATCAGTTATCACTGTGGAAGTTGATCGAATTTCCATATATGCTCACTTTTGTGCTCTCCAACGCTCCTTTACACCGATAATTATTGCCCAAACGTTTTTGGAACAAATTTGTAAGCTACATGGTATGCTTACCTCCATTGTGTCTGATAGGGATCCCATATTAACCAACAAATTTTGATAGGAATTGTTTACACTATAGGCCATCCAATTGAAAATGAGCACAACTTATCATCCCCAAATGGATGGCCAGACATAAGTGGTCAACAAGTGTCTCAAAACCTATTTGAGATGTTTTGCATCATAAAATAAACACCAATGGGCACAATGGTTACCTCTTGTTGAATGGTGGTATAATACCACTTATCATGTTGCTGCCAAAATGACCCCATATGAAGTTGTGGCTTCATTCTTACCAGGTACCTCCAAAGTGCACATAGTGGATAATTTGCTTCACAATCAAGAAGCCAATCTCTACACACTTAAGGACAATTTGGATTTGGCTCAAAATCACATGAAGCAACATGCATACTAGCATTGATCAGAACGTTCCTTTGCAGAAGGGGATCTACTGTTCCTTCATGTCCAACCCTATAATCAAAAACCTCTTAAAGCTAAAGGCCATCAGAAGTTGGCACCAACGTTTTATGGACCTTATCAGATTGCACAACACTTTAGGTAGGTGGCTTACAAATTAGCCCTTATAGCCCATTGCAAGATCCACCTAGTGTTTCATGTCTCATGTTTGAAGAAGGTTGTGGGGGGGAATTACCAAGTCAAACCACATTACCAAATCTTAATGAAGAAGTTTCCATTTGGTTCCATATATCGGTAGTTTTAGCCACTAGAGAGTGTTTCCTACGTCAACACACTATCCAAGAAGTCCCACTTTAGTGGAAGGATATGCTACCCAAAGGTGCTATGTGGGAAACATCCACCATTTTGTAGCAGTTTCCACATCTCGAGCCTTGAGGACAACATTGCTTTTAAAGGGGGAGGTCGTGTTAGGGTCCTACCCTAACCCCTTAAGTAGATAGATATGATGCTATGTATTGGGACCATCTCTATTAAATAAGGCCTATGAAGTAGATGCAATGTGAAAAGTAATAATTGTAAGAAGGCTTACTAGAAGGTTTCGCCTCTAGGAAGTACCTAGAAGGTTTTGCCTACTAAAAATTTCCTTCTATAAGGAGTACCTAGGAGGTTAGATAGTAACTATATAAAGAAGTATAAGCAATGTAATATGATGTCTTGTGAATTGTATTATATTTGGAACTCTGCTCCTCTGGAGGTTGTCCCCTCGAAGAGGCAAGTGAACATTGCTTGCATCAATAAATGTATTGCTATTGTGGCATTTGGTTATTTACAATTGTGGTAAGTGTGTCCTTGCATTCTAACATCTTGCTATATTTTATTATTTTTGTTCTTAATTTACTATTATGCTATTAAGGAACAACACCTTGCTCCTACCTATGAACCTTTTTTCTTTGCCTGCAAGTATTCTTTCGCTACCCGCAACCTAGATAAATATGCTTGTAGCCATCTACCCTATGCTTTTCCTAACCGGAGGCTTCCTCTCCCTGTTCATCGATTGGTCCTCCTTGGCCGACTCCTTGTCCCACTCCTCCACATGTCCTTCCGTTCTCATCCCATCCCTATCATGTCCGCCCTTTCCTTGTTGGCCCTCTCCTCCATGTTATCTCGACCATCCTTCTCCCTATCATCTCGACCCTCTCCATCCTCTACTCTCTCTATGCCATTCCGTTCCTCTCCATTGCCATCCCACTCCATCGCCCCAATTTGTCACTTCAAGCTCCCATCTAATCTCTAATTTCACCCATTTCTTTAAATCTTGACTCATTGTAAAACCATTTTTTTGTTTCTTTAAAGAATTCATTTGATTGGTTATTTTTGAATGTGCTTATGCATTTAAAGAATGTAATTTTTGTTTTTATTTAGCAACGGAAATTATGTTTTTTTAAATAAAATTCTATGTAGAAAAATATTAAACTTATATTTTATTTTATTTTTAATATATATATAATTTTCAAAATATAAATTAAAACATATAAATAAATTTTAATAAATATGTCATAAAAAGTTCTAGCCTGCTTAGAATAAAAGATAACCAAAACACTCAGCTTTTCCCATGAATTTTGGGTAAAAATTGGTTGAAATTTTGGGTAAAAACCTGTTGAAATTTTTACTGAAAATTGCTAAATTGCTATTTTCATAATTTTGCAATTTCAGCGATCTGGATTGCCTACTCTAGACTAAATGCCCAATTTTAAAACTACCCGATTGCCAGATGTGAATACATAAAATAAGCATCTAAGCAAAACCACCATCATCGTAGCGTTGCGAGATGATGATTACAGCAGGACCCATTACAGGGCTTGGGACCAGCATGCACAATCGATTGTCACGGTAGAGATAAAACCGATAAATACAGAAGAAAGAATAATTTCCGTCGCGTAGAGATTATCCATTGTTCAAGTTTTAGTGCCAGGGCAGCGACAAAATCACTGTGTAAGGCAGATATAATCATTCTTGTCCAAGCAGACAATCCAGTCTAGAAGCCATCTCTCGGGTAGAAAGAATCATTTCCGTCTAGGCATTGATTTTCCATTTTTGATTTTCATTTGATCAAATTAGCACACACGTGCACCAACTGGTAGTATGGCCGAATGTTGCTACCATGCCTGAATTTACTTCGTGTTCGAGTTGATTTGAGCATGTTCTGCGTGTTGTTGATTTTGCTCCGTGTTTGTGCATAGTTCAGAGAAGATCTCGGCCCAAATTCTTATATCAGTAGGGAATTTGTTGTTCAGCTCGAGGTAAGATACAGAGTTATCTCCATTTGCACATGTCTATTTTGTTTTACAAATCAATATTGTTGAAAGAGTTACGTTCTATCGTCCGCCATACGTGCAATATGTGTTTCACTTATACAAAAGATAAGTGGGTTTTCTTTGTGCAAAAGCCTTTGCAAATAACTATGGTAAACAAAACCCTTTGCAAATAACTATGGTGGAATACGGTCATAGCCAAAAGCAGAGAAGAAAGGGAAATAGACTGTTTTGATGTTTGTTAGTTTTTTTCCATGGAAAAACATAAAACTTTTATATCATTATGAAAAACAGTTACATTTATGAAGAGCATATAGCTCTCAGCTAGTTCAAACCAGTGGAAAACTGGGGTGAGATTTAAAAAAATAGTAATTAAAGCATTCCCATAATGTCCATGGGCACGAACTGTCCTCAGATCGATTCTCCCATCAAAATAACAAAAAACGAGACTATAAACCTGTTCATTGTCACCTTCAAGAGTTCATGACTATCCAAAAAAGGAAAGATCTATAGGACTATAAACCTGTTCATTGTCACCTTCAAGAGTTCATGACTATCCAAAAAAGGAAAGATCTATAACGGCAGAAAGAAATAATTATGACAATATTTCATTCAGTATGTAGGGATCTCGAGGAAGCTGGGAGAGACACCCCTTCTTCATCTTCATTATTCTCCCATGTGCCTTCAGAAAACTCCAGTGCTTTCTTGGAAAGTGTGCTTGCTTCCATGTTGCGATCTCTGTATATGTGTGTATATGAGATGGTTGAGAAGAGACATTCCATCTTCTTTTCTTGTTCATACAAAGGTCTCGAGATAAGCTTCTGCATCCTAGTGGCTCCATTTACCAAATATATGATCAGTTTTGAAATCCCCATCACTGGAATGTGAGTAATTCCTTTTTTCCTTCACCATTCTTAGCAAAATTGCTACAATTCCTTCCATTCAGCAATATTAATTTGTGCCTTCCACTAAACCAACTCTTAAAGGTATTTTGTTAGAATATGTTAGGTATATTACTCCTCTTGCTCCACACAATTCAGGTCTACCTTGGCATGCACCATTGAGAAATGCCCATGGCTAGGACTTGACAACCTCTAGTACTCCTACTTTCCTTGTTTTTTCCAGCTTTGGTGCCCGCTTTATTCCTTCAAATAGAAATTTTATCTGATATTGTGCTTGAAAAGGAGGGGATTCCTTACCTTCAAAGATGCTATCATTCCTTGCTAGCTATATAGCCAAGTCTACTATAAGAGGAATAGCTCTAAACCATTTTAGTGATTTCTCTCCAAACCATTGTTTCACATGATCAAGTAAAGTATCTTCATTCAATCTGCATTTTCCATCTGTCAGAGCCAATGTAGATCCCCATGCTTCCTTCATAAATTCACATTGAACCATCAAGTGATGTAACAAATAAAATATTAAAATAATATAAATAATATATATAATAATATAAATAATAAAATAAAACATAATGTTAATTATATTTAACTAAGAGACATAACCTTTGGTGAGTAATTATCCTCCTTGTAAATCATTATTATTTATCTTATCAATTATATATTCGATTATTTGACCATTTATGGAGCCATCATTTTTGGGTTTCCCTAAAATCTAGGACCTTGTCCAAAAACAGGACCTTGGCCCAAAGAAGGGAAAAAAAAAGAAGTAAAGAAGTAGAAAGAAAAGAAAATATAGAAAGAAAAAGAAAAGAAAAAACAAAGAAGTAAAAGAAAAGATAGAAACCAAACGTGGTTTCTTACAGTACATGGTTTATTTTCCAACCATATTGGAAGCATTTGTGAAAATAATATATTAAGAAATCTTAAGGCTACCAAGAAGCAAGCGAGAATTGAACTTGGGTGGGGAAGGTAACAATCATTCCTCCCAACCACCCAATCCACACCATTTTTATTATCCTTCCACTCAAAAAACAATTATTATAATTATTAATAATTATTATTATCATTAATAATTATTATTATAATTATTAACTTTTAATAATAGTAATAATATATTGTGGGGAAAAATTAATTATTGAATAGTAAAGTATACTATACAAAGATAAAGATGTCGTGGGATAAGATGCATAATAAAATAGAATCTTGTGACAAAAAACAAGAAAGATTCCCTAAGACCTACTCAAAAATTGTCAATGACATACTAAACCTTGAGGGGACTATTCAAGGAAAACGTATTAGCATTGCTATTTGTCCAACCATCAAGGAAAATCACATTGGCAACAACTTGGCAAATCAATTATTAGTCCCAAAATCAAGTGTGATAGAAAAGACAGATACTTATGGCGAGAATCAATATGAAATTACAGACTTACAACTAGCAATTGATGAGTATAAGTTCACATACCAATTCAATGTTACGACTATATATCTAAATGAAGTCGACATCATTTTGGGTTCACCCTGGATGGAAACATTAGGGGTAGTCATCTTAAATATGAAGAAAACGTTTTTAACGTTCTCGTAAAAGAAGAAGCAAGTCACACTGCACGATGTTACAATGAAGTCAAAATCAAGATTTGTGTCGTATGAAGACTTCAAAGACATCTCAAAGGTGATCTCACAAGAAGATCAAAACTCAAGACAGAAGATGCAGAAAGAATTTGACAAAGTCGTCATGGACAAAGAAGAAGAGATCTCCCATCTAAGAGATCATAATCAGAAACTGCTTATTCAAATCAAGAAGGCAAAGGATAAAGCACAAGACAATCAAAATCTAGGAGAGGAGATAAAAATCTTCAGAAGAAACCAGTAGAAAATATCGAAGAGAATGGTCACCTTAGGATGCAAAAACAATATCTAATGGATCAGATTCAGAAGCTTAAAGATGATGAGAAATCGCAAGAGATTTGTTGGAAAACAAGTTGGAGCAAATTCAGAAGATGACATCCAAGCCTTCAAACTCAAAAATCCAAATTGAAGAAAAAGAAGCAAATATAAATCCATTCATCATCACAGTTCAAAAAGAATCCAATCTAGTAAAAAAACAAACAATAAGAACTCCTTATCGACACCCAAATTATAAAAGTCATTTTGACCAAAGACATGATCAAAATGAACACAAACAAAAGAGTTAGGATTTCAGAAAAGAAAGAACACAAGATCAACAAACTAAGAGGAAAATGAGAAGTTCCATCCAACAAAACGATCAACAAACAACTCCAAAACTATCAACAAACAACTCCAATGAAGCCTTAGATCTCGGATGGGCAACTTCACAAACAATGTGACATTTTTTCTTTGGAATTCGTAACTTGTATCATCTCGTTTCGTCAAGAGTTACAGTTACTAACACAAACAAAAATGACAGATGACATTACAGGCAAAAAAAATCAGACGTAAACCTTGTCTTCAATAAGCTTTGAGGACAAAGCTCCCCTTAAGGGGAAGGCAATGTAACAAATAAAATATTAAAATAATATGAATAATATATATAATAATATAAATAATAAAATAAAACATAATGTTAATTATATTTAACTAAGAGACATAACCTTTGGTGAGTAGTGACCATATAAGCCCTATATATGTGGCTACATCCTCGTTGTAAATCATTATTATCTATCTCATCAATTATAGATTCGATTATTTGACCATTTATGGATCCTTTGTATTATTTACATTGGTTATTTGTATAGGAAACCATTTTATCGTTTCATATTTCTTTAGAAAGAACTTTGTTCGTCTCAAGTGATCAATGTCTTCTCCATTATTTTTGCACAAGTTGGAAATGTCTGACCCTTGATTTTCTCTTTCGTGAAGAACATCCCAGTTCAGATCTTTCCTTGCTAGTGATAGCTGCACAAATATTCTTGCTTTCATTGGTGGTTTCACTTTCCATATTCTGCTCAACCACCATTCTCCTTCCTCAGGACCTTGCTCAAACATAACCTTTTGAACATGATTTTGCAGAGTAATTACCATTAGATGGGTTCTTGAACGATACTAGTGTATCTTCTTCCAACCTCAGATGGACATGTGCCTATTACAACCATTTTGAAAAGTCCTTCCATTGTGCAGCAAATTGATTACCATTCGAACCAATGACCTCTTCCTTTTCCATCCCTGCTGCCAAATATTTGAGTTCACTGGATCTACTACATCAGCTAGTGCAATGATGTGCAAATTGTTCAAACTGCTTACCAGTTCCTGTGTGAGATTATAATGCCCAGCATGTCAAATTCTAAGTCGCAGCAAATCTAAGAGCTAAGGATACCTCACAAAGAAATAATGAGCAGAAAAGTTGAATAAGAGTGAAAACTGTAGTAAAAAAGAGCAGAAGAATAATTATGTAGCAAAACTCAGATAGGAGCAGAATAATGTCACATGATCCAATAATCAGTATAATGAACAATGATGATACAATGGAGAGAATTCGAATCACATAGGATAATTCGAACCTCAGTTGTTCTAGCATAGGTATTATCACCACTTGAGTGCTCCGAGAGATTCAAACTCAACTGAACTAAACCTAAACTCAGCTAACTAAAGTCACAATCAGTTAACTGACTAAGGAGGGTGCAATAGTGAGTTTGGCATGCATGTCAATCAAAAATGGGCGCATGAGGATACAATCAGTGGCATCTGGATCTCCAGCCCCCCACAAGAGTCATCTAACTCAGGTGGACTGCACTGGAACACTCAGTTGGTTACTATAAAATAGGGAACTGACTGAAGTGGTCCTAAAATGATGCATGCAGGGCTCAGAAGGTGGTATATGGATCCTGGATGACATCTGCACACCACTAGGGGGAAAACGACATCATCAACAACTAGGAAAAATAAATAATGCTAGGTAGGACAAGGATGGAGTATTAAAATATCCTAACACCCTCCCTTAATCCATACTTTTTCATCCTGGGCCCTGGTTACTAAGACCAAAGGTCACCCATACAATCAAATAAATGATAAAAAATGAATTGTCCATGAACCAAGGAAATGGGGAAAAGCCTCATGGAAAAAATACCCCCCCAAAAAAAGAACAGTAGTAGGGAACTCAAAGAACCTTCATACTAAGCAGAGAAGGAAAAAACTTTCCTCGGTGAAAGCCTTTGCAAAAATATTGGCAAGCTGCACCTATGTAGGATAGCAATGCAGGTACTAGATCTAGATCTGGATTTGCTCCTCTGATGTACCTCCCATTGTGTAGAAGTTGTATTTTCCAAAACTAAGTCTTTCAGGAACCATTCTTGTTGATGTATATGTAACTTCGGAATGTATTTTACCCATGTATATTGTATTCCTATAGAGATGTTATTATTCCTCTATACGAAAGTGTTTGTATTCCTATAGAGATGTTAGTATTCCTCTATACGGAAGTGTCGTCATTTATATTGTAAGTGTCGTAATTTATACTTGATGGGTTATTAGACCACCAAGTGTGGGGTCGGCCCGGATTAATGTAACCATGGGTTATTAGGCTAAGCTAGACAAGTTGGCCCCACTAGTTTATTGGGAAGGACAGGACAAGTATAAATAGAGATCGGGACATCTCTATTTGATTACTCATTACTCACTTCTATCTCTCTCAGAAAGTGGCGCACTTGTGAGCAGGAGGATCATATGCTAGGAGAAGACTATCTCTTGTACTTTGGTTGTATCATTGCTCTTTCTATCTCTGAGGAAGTTGCGACATTTTTCACCTTCTTGGTTTTCCCCGGTGAAACTCTGTGTCTCTTGTGTGCTTGCATTATTGTGTCCATGATTGATATGTTGTAGATATGATATAGATATGTTGTACATGTTATTCTCTCAGTTAAGATCCTATATCAGATTGAAGTAAATTTTGAAAAACTAACATGGTATCAGAGCTAGCATGAAAGAAGGAATGGTATGGCATGTATGACACTTGTTGCACTTGCAATGCTAGGGCTTGATATAGCAAAACAAACCAGTCACCGTAGCACTTTCGATATAAATCCATTTCGGCAAGGTTTCAGGATCTGAAACTCTTACAGGACGAAGATAAGATCCCCATGTACCTTTTGTCCGAAGCACAACTTCTAATTCGTTGTACTTTGTGTTTTATGATCTGTACAATCTAGGGTTTCTGCCTCTTCCAGATCTCAATCATAAACATGTGACCTAGCAAAAAAGGTCATAACTTGGGCTAGGAAGCTCCAAATGAAATTTCATAAAACGTGACAGGTAGGGAACGGACTGTACCTTCACAGGATGAAGGTTCAGATGCCTAACGTGAACCAGGGACACGTGGAACGTCGTACAAGTTTGCTCTCCTGTTTTATCCCATAAACAGGTCACGTTGCGACACTTGGCATAAATATCTCTCAGAGAATCCAATTGAGGTCATACCTGTGGGGTTGGAAAGATGACAGGTTGGGATACCACAGGTAGAATTTTCAAATCCTGTGGATTCGTAATTTTGGAGTTACACCAGAAACAATCAGATGCATATTTCTGTCAAACAGAATTGGATTTTGAGCACCTTCATTGATGGCTCCGGGAATTAGGTTTTCGAAGAAAGTTGGAATTTTTGTAATCGGAGACCACGGTTGAATGCTACTCATCAAAATCAAAATTTAGAGACCAAGATCAATTTTTTTGGTTGGGCAGAAGGCCGGGCTTGATCAAACCCTAGTTCGGGACTTTGATCGGAAAAGTGGAAAATTAGGGCTTCTGCAAAAGTTGGAATTTTTTAAGTCTATGACCACGGCTGAAAGCTCCTCAGAAAAATAGAATTTTAGAGCTTTGGATCGAATCTTTTGGTTGGACAGAAGGGTGGGCTTTATCAAACCCTAGTTCGGGATCTTGTCCAGAAGATCCGGAAGTTTCAAAGGCAATTTTGAGGGGTGAAACTTTGCAGTTTTCAAATTCTGAGTATACCAGCTGTATCAGCTCATCAAGGCGCATCTTTCTATCCTTTCAAAAGTTTGAAATTCAAAGTTTGAATTTTTAAGGTTTCTCTAACAAACCCCAATCCAGCTCCAGATCCAGTTTCTGCAAATCAAGTGGATTGGGTTAATCCTAGAAGAGAATGGATTGGTCACCTGCATAAGTGAAGAAGTTCCAGTTTCTGAGGGAGATAAGGCTAAGGCCTTACATAAGAAGATTACAAGCAATCTCAACAGGTATGACTTATCCAGGTATGTTTCGAGATCTATTCATGATTAATTTTATGGTATGTTTGTCTTCATTAAGGTTAGTACAATCTTGATTAACTTTAGACTTGTCGTATCACCTTAATAAAATTATGAATGCACGATAGAAGATATTCATTGATTAGGGTTTTGACACTCGTGATTGTACTAATGCATTATGGTGTTGTATGAGGTTTATGTTGTCCGCTAACATGAAAGGTACACCAAGAAAGACAAATCATGTTCTAGTTCAATAACATATGATCATGGTGACATGAAGACAAAGATTCATCCATTGTCATGGATCACATAGAAGATCTACTTACGAGGTATGTATAATTTGGTTCTACAATGCTTAACCTATGAGAAATGCAGGTTACTAGCACAAGTCATTGAAGAGAACAAGAAGACATTGCTAGACATAACTAGCAAATATGATAACCAGGTATGTTTTTCCTATATCAAGTTAGAATCCTACCTTGTGTTAGGATCTGATACTGTTGTATGGTTGATAATGATTATTCATGAAGTTATAAATGTAAGTAATCAAGGGTTTATGCATATTATGTCTCTTACCTTGATTGATGATATGACTAACCAGAAGAGTTCTATGGTCAAATATGAATATGCATGAGTAAGAGAAGTCTTCCCTGAAACTTTGAATACTAATGTTTATTATCTATGTTTGAAATGATCATGACTATACATGTTTAATATTATGATGTTTTAGTATTTATACTAATGAATGTATGATTATGTATGAGATCTTGAGGATGGCACAATCATGACAATAGTGCACACTTAAGCATGCATAGTGATCGAGGATGGATATAAGTTCAAGGACAGGTAATCCAGGAAGCAAAGATCAAGAGGGAGCACACTCCAGTAGTTCCTGCAAGGAAGCAAAGTTTGAGAGGGAGTCCACTCAACAAACAAACAAAGATAAGTATTTGAATTGTCATTTCTTGTATATTTGATTGTTTAAATAATATTGTTCAAATATGCTTATGTTCCTAGACTCAGGGTGTGTATTATGCATATTAGAATAATTGCATTAATGAACAGTATACTACTAATATGCATGTGATGGGTAAGTGGCCTATGGCACTGTACAACATTCCATTGCTACTTATCTAGAATGAAACCTCTTTGCTAACATGTTGGGAGTTGTGCACACTCTTAACAATGTTTTGGTAGAGATTGGAAGGCATCTAGAAAGTTACGGGATATGGATAAATGTTGTATTGAAGCATTGGCTAAAACAATTGTATGAATGTATGACATATTTCTTTATGTGTAAGAATTTGTTCTGAAAACTATGAGATGTTTTCTAATCATGCAATTTAACTTGTTTTGTAGGAAAGATCGTATACCATCACCTACAAAAGAAGAACTACAACATTTGTTCCAGCAATGAAGTTCAAACTATCTATTGAAGATATTGAAGAATCTGAAGTTCCCAAGATACGGGATACAGTAAAAGGATGCCATGGTCGAGAAGTACCAATCGATCATGTTTGGGATGTGGTCTCAATACCTAAAGGGAAGCTTGTTGTGACTTCCAAGTGGATCTATAAGATCAAGCATGTTGCAGATGGCAGCATAGAAAAGTACAAAGCGATATTTGTAGCTCGTGGCTTCTCTCAGAAAAAGGGAATAGATTATGAAGAGACCTTTGCTCCTGTGGCCAGATACACTTCCATTAGATCAAGTACTTGCTCTGGCTGCAGTGATGAAATGGAAGGTACACTATATGGATGTCAAGACAGCCTTCTTGAATGGTGTAGTAGAAGAGGAAGTGTATGTGGAGCAGCCACTCGGGTTTGGGACAAATGACCGAGGGTCACATGTGTGCAAACTGAAGAAATCCTTGTATGGTTTGAAACAGGCACCCAGGACCTGGTATGGCAGGATAGATGGCTTCCTATCTAGTTTGGGATTTACCAAGAGTAAAGCAGATTCCAACCTTTACTAGAAGGTTGAGGAAGGCAATCCAGTGATACTACTATTGTATGTGGATGACCTGTTTGTAACAGGTGAGGATAGATTGATTTCCAACACGAAGAGGAAGCTTGCTTCTGAGTTCGAGATGAAGGACTTGGGTATGATGTACTAATTTCTTGGTATGGAGGTGTGGCAGAGTGCAGATGGAATCTTCCTTGGACAAGGGAAGTATGCAGTAGAGATCCTGAAGAGGTTCGGGATGATGGACTACGAGGCTATGGCATCGAACCTGAAGCTTCTGTGTGATGCTTCATATGATCTGGTTGATGTCAGTGTGTATCGTTAGATGATTGGGTCCTTGATGTACCTGACGAACATGAGACCAGATATTTGCTTTGCGATGAACACATTGAGCCAGTCCCTGACGGATCCGAGAGGTGTTCACTTGGTTGTTGTAAAGCATATTATGAGGTACCTGAAGGGTACGGTTGATTATGGGCTCAAGTATGATGCGAATCAAAAGTTTAACCTACAGGGTTATGTTGATTCAGACTGGGCAGGCAGTGCTTCAGATAGGAAGAGCACTTCTGGGTGTTGCTTCAGTATGGTATCGGGTGTGATCTCTTGGTTTAGCAGGAAGCAATCCTACATAGCACTGAGTACAGCTGAAGCAGAGTATGTTGCAGCTTGTTCGGCTAATTGTGAGGCAATATGGCTAAGGAAGATACTGTCTGAGTTATTTGATCTCCCGTTGGATGCTACTGGTATCTATTGTGACAACCAGAGTTGTGTGAAGCTGTCTGAGAACCCAGTGTTCCATGACAGGTCGAAGCACATTAAGATCAAATATCACTATATTAGGGATATGGTGCAGAGAGGAGCAGTGAAGCTCCTGTATATTGCGACGGATGAGCAGATTGCAGATGTGCTGACGAAACCACTAGCCAGAGTGAAGTTCGAGTACTTCAGAGAGAGGCTTGGTGTTCTTCAGATCGACGACACTTCGAGGAAGAAGTGATGGACACATTTGCAGGAGCCATTCCAAGCATGGTGAGAGGAGGATCCTTCCCATGGCTGTGGATGTAAGCACTAGATGATGAGCATCAGGACGATGCTCCAATTACTGCTCTGTATATGCATAATGTTGGATGCTTGTTATGATCAGTTGGATCATGTATATGTATATGCATCATGTTGGATGCTTGTTATGATCAGTTGGATCATGTATATGTATATGCATCATGTTGGATGCTTGGACCATGTATTTGTATATGTATTAGGTGGATACATTTGTATGATCAGGTAGATCATGTATGTTGATATATATCAGGTGGATACATTGTATGATCAGGTGGATCATGTATCTGTTTATGTATTAGATGGATACATTGTATGATCAGATGGATCATGTATGATGATATGTATCAGGTAGATACTTGGTATGCATCAGGTGGATGCATTGTATGATCCAGATGATCATAGGATGACGAGCTTCAGGATGTTGCTCCAGATGACATGCATCAGGACGATGCAGTGATGATGATCAGGATGATCATATGTGATAACATGTATCAGGTGGATACATTACATAATTAGTTGGATTATGTGTGATGAGTTCTGAAGACACATATGCACATGAGCTTTTCGGACATGGTTGTAGATGTGTTCTCCCATGGTCGTGATGTAATTGCTAGGATTTTTCAACATGGTGGCAGATGTATTCTCCCATGGTCGTGATGTAATTTCCAGGGCCATTCGAGCATGGTTGTAGATGTGTTCTCCCATGGCTGCAATATAAGTGTTGGGGCCATTCGAGCATGGTTGTAGATGTGTTCTCCCATGGCTGCGATATAAGTGTTGGAGCCATTCAAGCATGGTTATAGATGTGTTCTCCCATGGCTGCAATATAAGTGCTGGGCCATTTGAGCACGGTTGTAGATGTGTTCTCCCATGGCTTGAATATAAGTGTTGTGCCATTCTCGCATGGTTGTAGATGTGTTATCCCATGGCGTAGATGTAAGTGTTGTGTGATGTGCATCTGGGTTGTGCTTCGTGATACTCTGTGGCCGTGGAAAGGTTGTGCAGTAGCATGTAAAAGGTCCTGGGAGATCCGATAGGTTGAGCTGTGTGCTCGTAATCAGTCCTGGGATGCTCTTTCGAGGTTTTGTTGACTCACGTAATAAGTCCTGAGGATTCCACAGTATGGCCAGTGATGATGAAGACCTGCAGGTGGTGGGCCTACATCCAGTATGAAAAAGAACTGGCTCTGTAGAAATTCCTATGATGAGTAGATCGAAGATTGATTGAGATAGCAGCAGCAGTGACGATGACGATGATTCAAGGACAATTATTCACTGATGATGATCCAGAGAAGAAGACTTGTGCTAGAAGATCTATGTCGAGAAATACCTTCCTAGTTAAGAGGGAGTGTTGATGTATATGTAACTTTGGAATGTATTTTACCCATGTATATTGTATTCCTATAGAGATGTTATTATTCCTCTATACGGAAGTGTTTGTATTCCTATAGAGATGTTATTATTCCTCTATACGGAAGTGTCGTCATTTATATTGTAAGTGTCGTAACTTATACTTGATGGGTTATTAGACCACCTTGATGGGGTCGGCCCTGTATGAGTCATGTGGGTAAATGGGTTATTAGACAACCAAGTGTGGGGTCGGCCCGGATTAATGTAACCATGGGTTATTAGGATAAGCTAGACAAGTCGGCCCCACTAGTTTATTGGGCAAGACATGAAAAGTATAAATAGAGATCTAGAGATCTCTATTTGATTACTCATTACTCACTTCTATCTCTCTCAAAAAGTGGCGCACTTGTGAGCAGGAGGATCATCTTCTAGGAGAAGACTATCTCGTGTACTTTGGTTGTATCATTTCTCTTTCTATCTCTGAGGAAGTTGCGGGGTTTTTCACCTTCTTGGTTTTCCTCGGTGAAACTCTATGTCTCTTGTGTGCTTGCATTATTGTGTCCATGATTGATATGTTGTAGATATGCTATAGATATGCTGTACATGTTATTCTCTCAGTTAAGATCCTATATCAGATTGAAGTAAATTCTGAAAAACTAACAATTCTTACTACTGCAACGAATGGCTCGTTGTGGTCCAAATCATGAACCTTTGAGTACCTTTTGTGAGACAACCGAGATTGTCGCTTGGTTGTAGATCCCCCATGGAAAGTCTCTCCAAGAGATTGTGGATCAAACCCCACCCTCATGTATCACCTCTCTAAGAGAAGTGAATATGCATGACATAGTGCAAGTTTTCAATGATACTGAGATATGATGGTTCTACGGTCAGATGGATCCCCAACTGTGTTCCTAGTAGCTACAAGGACTTTGTGAGCCCATATTGGCCTTGGCCATGGATTGGGAGCATGTGTTGGATCTGGATCTGAATCTAAATCTCCTTGAACTTTATTCTCAACATTGATATATTGATCCTCATATTCATTAGAAGATATATCACTTTGATCTTCATCATATTCCAATGGGGTAGGCAGAGAGTATGGGAAAAAAATGGGAGAATTCATATGCCTTGGAGGCATGGTTTGCAAACCCTTTCGCTATAATCTTCCCAGTGGAGATCTCTGCAATATCAATTGTGTTAGGACCAAAGACCACTTTCTTCGGTGAGCTTGTGTGAGTCATATGATATACAGACAACAAATTTGTTGACAAAGAAGGCACAAATAGAACATTTTTGAATTTTCCATGCTCCATATGTATTGTTCCCTTCCCTTCAGCAGAGATCTAAGAGTTGTCTCCCATGTGAATAATCAGACCATATTTGAGATCTAGAGAAGAAAATGATTCTCTGGAAGCAACCATGTGGTTGGAGGCTCCTGAATCTATGAGGAGGGCTTGTGATTTTGAAAATCCAGCCTTCATTGTATGGCATCTCTCATGACCATCAGAATCACTTCCAAAATCAATCTCTCTTGCACCTTCTGGGAGGGAAATGTTGTGTTGTTCCAGAAGCTTGGCCATCTGATCTAGCTTATTTTGCATGCAAGATCTCTCTGGGTGGTTTCCTTTCTTGCAATAGGAACACTTGGAATCCCTTTTGTTTTTCCTTCTTGGAGCTGGAGGCTCATTCTGATGGAATTGACTTGGCATTCTGCTTGGCTTCAGATGGCCTCTAAACCTTGCCTTTGTGCTTCCCCTTCCCATTCGCACTTTTTGCTTCTCCAGCCATTAGAGATTGATCTTTGAAGACCTTCAAGGTGCCCATCTGGATCAACTTACCTTGTTCTTGGATGAGAGATTTATTGAAAACATATAAGGATGGAATATTCCAACCAGGGATTGACATTCGCCCAGAATGGAAGGTAGAGACAAACATGGAGAACTCGGGACCTAGCTTGCTCAGAATGGATAGCACTAGCTTCTCATCCTTCTTATTAATGCCACACTGCTTGCATTGCATGACCAGATATTTGAATTTTGAAAATAATTGTTGAATGGTCTCCAAACTGCTCGGTTGAAGAGCAATCAACTCAATCTCCAAAATATGGCCTCTTAGCTCATCTTGTTTGTTGAAGAGGGTCTCTAACTTCAACCATAACTCTCTTGGAGTCTTCAATCCTTCGATGTGGAAGAGTAGATCTCTGGAAATATGAATACACATGAAACCAGTGCTTCATCCAATCTATTCAGATACTTGGTTTTCTCCACAACTGATTGTGGTTCGGGATCCTTCCCCATTGTCACCTTGTACAGTGATTTGTTGCACAATACCATTTGCATATCAGCCCTCCAATCAAGTTAATTGAAGGGTGTCAGGATCCTGGGAGAGAGGGGAGAGTTCAAATTTCCCATTACAACTGTTGGAGCGAATACAAGGTGAAAACTACTGCTTTTGCAGCAAAACTGCTGCAATTGCTGCAACACTCAAAAAAATTGAATAACCTGCAAAAAAAGCTCAATAATGGAGGTATACTACTACTAAGAATTGCTTTAGGATAGTAGTTACTTTTATCTGGATCCTTCATACCTAGCTAGACCTCATTGGATTTCTCCAATGAATTCAATGCAATGGCACCAGGATTTGTTGTGGAAATCCAAAGGCTTCTTGTGCACTACCGAAAGTAGTTGCTCAACCTATTCGCTCAATGGCTCTGACACCATGTGAAATTCTAATTCACTGTAGATCTAAGAGCTAAGGATACCTCACAAAGAAAGAATGAGCAGAAAAGTTGAATAAGAGTGAAAACTGCAGTAAAAAAGAGCAGAAGAATAATTATACATCATAACTCAGATAGGAGCATAATAATGTCACGTGATGCAATAATCAATATAATGAACAATGATGATACAATGGAGAGAATTCGAATCACACAGGATAATTCGAACCTTAGTTGGTGTAGCATAGGGATTATCACCATTGGAGTGCTCTGGAATACTCAAACGCAATTGAACTGAACCTAAACTCAGCTAATTGAATTCACAATCAGTTAACTAACTAAAGAGGGCACAATAGTGAGTTTGTCATGCATGTCAATCAGAAATGGGTGCAGGAGGCCACAATCAGTGGCATCTGGAGCTCCAACCCCCCACAAGAGTCAGCTAACTCAGGTGGACTGAACTGGAACACTGATTTGGTTCCTATAAAATAGGGAACTGGCTGAAGTGGTCCTAGAGTGATGCATGTAGGGCTCAGAAGGTGGTAGATGGATCCTGGATGACATATGCACACCACTAGAGGGAAAATGACATCATCAACAACTAGGAAAAAATAAATAATTCTAGGTAGGACAAGGATGGAGTATTAAAATATCCTAACACAGCACACCCAATGGATCAACTCCCATTCTCAGCTTTTTACGATTTCCCACTCTCCAGGATAGCCAATTTACTATGAGAGGGAATGACTGTACTGGAGCATTCCAAATTATTGAGGCTTTTGCTTAAGATTTTACTTGAGACCCAATCCAGTCTTTGAAGGACATATGTTCCAGGTATTTTTGTAGAATTACATTGTGATAAAGACCTTCACAATTTAAAACACTCCACAATTATTTTGCAGCTAAAGCCTCCCCAAAGAAATGAATATTTTTTAGGCCCCATCCTCTTGAGTCCTGAGGCCTCTGACTTTGTTAGTCTCTTCCATTTATTTAGATCCATTCCATATTTTTCTTTTTTTCCTGTCCATAAGAAGTGAACATTTTTTCCTAATTGTTTCTAGCATGTCTACTATGATGTGTGCCATTGCAATCCAATAAACAGGAATAGCGTCGAGATCATATTTTACCAATGTTATCCTTCCACCAGTGGAGAGACCGATTGTACCAAGTGGTACCCTTTTTCCACTTTCTGGTATAACCAGATCCATTCATAGAAACCATAGTCATTGGATTTGAGCATAAAACCCATGTATTTGAATCCTTAAACTAAACAGAAAATAAAATATTTGTGTTACTATTTCTTCTTGACCTGACTGTACTCTATTGAAATAAATTGAATTCAGTGCTTTCCTGGAAGTGCCATTTCTAAACAACAATAGATCATCTACAAATAAGTGAGACAAAATTGGGATTCTCCCAATATTTATTCCTTTAATCAATTCATTCCTGATATATTCCTTGAACATTCCACTCAACCCCTTTGATACTACAAGGAACAATAATGGAGACAAAGAACGATTCTTTGTCACTCCTCTCGTATCTTTAAAAACCTAGAGGCCAACCCATAGTACCAAGAAAGAGACATAATTGAGACAGCCCATAACCCATTTGACAAAGGGAACATTGCACTCTATGTGGATGAGAATTAACTTGATATACAACCAACTTACCCTATCATATGTTTTAGAAAGATCAAGCTTGATCACCATATATTGGGGCTTCTTTGTTTTGCATAGAAAAAGGCTTCTTGGGATACCCTTATGGAATCATGCCTTATAGCATCATGAATTTGTCTATTCTTAAAGAACCCAAATCACTCTTTTGATCTAGAATCTGAGAACACATGTTTCAATGTTGTTGAGGCAATGAATTTATGGATAATTGTATATAGAGCAGTACAAAGAGATATGGACCTGAATTCTTCAAAAGATTTGGGATCATCTTTCTATAAAATCAGAGCTATGAAGGTAGAATTTATGGATACTGGTAATTTTCCCGACAGTTTGGATTCTTCTACATTGGGAAGATCCTCTTCTTTGAGATCATAAAATCCCAAATAAAATTCTATAGACCATCTATTTGGTTTCGGACCCTTATCCTTTCAGAAGAACTCCACAACTAATCAAAGCTCAGCCTTGGAAATTTTGGACAGCAGTGCCTCATTTTCTTCATCTATAAATATGGAGAAATAGGAGACCAACTTAACTATCTTTGTTATGTTTTTCCTTTTCGGATTCTTGTAGTCTTTGGAAATTGGATACCCCCAAATCTGCTATCTCTTTAAAATTTCTTATTTTCCTCCCATCTTCCTTCCGGATTTCCCATATAGTGTTGATATTTTTCCATTGTTTTGGATAATTTTGGAAAGTTTGTGTTCTCATCCCCTTGAGCCAACCATAAAGCTCTTCTTTTCATCATTCATTTGGAGTATTCTCATTCCAGCAATTCATTTTTTCTATCCTCCAGTATCTTGAGTTGGGACTTTTCTTCTAAAGAGAAACCTCTCTATCATTATGACCATACATCTGGGTAATCATTCCCTCCACTTCCATTAGTTTTTCCTTTCATGACCATTAATTTTATTTAGCACATGAAAAAGCTGCTCTCTTAACTTTCCTTCGGTTATCTACAAATTGACACAATACAGACTCCTTTACAGAGTCAGAAATAGTTATTAATTCCTCCTTTACTATCTTAAAAAATTCCTTATTTTCCAACCAAATTGGATTAAATTTAAAGGGTCCAGTAAGATTATTTTCATCTTTCTCCACTTGGAGGAATATTGGGCAGTGGTCTGAGAGGCCACCTTGACCCACCCCACTTATGAGTCTATCTGAATCTTTAAACAATTGTTCTTGAACTAGAAAATTATCTAACCCCTTCAAGATCCCTTCACTGCCTGATCTTTGGTTCCTCCTTGTTGGCACCAGACCTATGGGCTCCACATCCCACAAACTTAGCTCCTAAATATTATGGAGGAAATAGTTAGGATCCATTCTAGATGCCCCACACTAGGTTTCAGCTCTTATGGTTAGAAAGTTTAGATCCCCTCCTAATATAATATGATCATCCTTCAAACAATACCCAGTGAAGAAAATATCCTAGTAATATTTACTATCACTATAAGGTTCCATAAATATTGATGGTGAAACTGTTTTACTAGGTTTGATAGAGTTTAAACTATCCATATTTTTGCAAGGATCATAGAATGGTTAAGCAATTGAATAGAAGGGTTCCATCCAAATATTAACCCCACCATTCTTCCATTTGAATCTACTCATAAATTTTCATTTTTTAAGGCTATGGGAATCACCAATTGGGGTGAGGCTCATACTCGTGTGATATGGGGTCGATTCCTATCCACTACCACTATACCCGTAGGTGCACCCACACTGCCCCTACATAGGTGCACAGGCTATTCAAGGTTTCAACCTATGACGTCACAAGGAGAAATTTAACAGTGCACCCTATCGCCAACTAGTCTACATCTCTGGGGATATAAATTTTCATTTTGTTTTAAAAAGAAAAAAGAATACATTTGGAATTATTTGCATCTAACGTGGTTTCCTATATTGGGATTATGTTTTGCTTATGAAGCTAAGAAAGATGCTTTGGATAACTATTTTTTAGGGGAACCCAACCCTCTTATGTTAATGGAAAATACTAGCATATGTTACCCTTTCCTTGGGACTTTTATTATGTCCCCATCCATCTATTTGACTAAAGGAGGGGAGGTATTTACGAATTACAGGTTTCTAAATTCCATTCCATGGGCCATAATACCAATTCATAAATAAAAAATTCATGAGTAAATTTGTGAATGTAAAATATAGCAACATTTAAAACTCTATACACACAGATATCATGCATAAACATGCATATTCATAACAAGAAGAAAATTCAATCATTCCACGTTCAATTACAAAGAGAATACCTATCTTTAAATGAGAAGATTCGAGCAATTGACTATGTAAGAGTGATTTTCCACCCAACCATAGGTATCAGTTGTAGATACCACCCCCAATTCGAGCTATGAGGCCACCATGGTGAAGGAAACACCTACAGGCTTCTCTCTCTCGGACCACAACCCATTTTCTCTCATGCTTAGCCAAACTTCCCACCTCTGAGCATTTATAGGAATATCACTTAGCCACCCCATCCATGGCACTTTTTTCTACTTCCCCACACAACACAAGCAATGCATTTCCCTTCATTGCTCCACAATTCTCTTAGGAAATCCAACCCTTACAGTGCTTACCATTGTGTGCAAAAAGATTCCAACATGTTGTATCATGTTGGGGAACCTTCTATAACATCAATCCATGGCTCCTCAAGAATTCAGAAGTAGCAAAACATAATGGATAAATGTTCCTATCTTTCCCATCCTCTATGCTCTCCTACAACCATCTATTTTCTTTAATTCCTACAATTTTCCCTCCACCATTCGAATTTTTTTTTATTTTTCAATCTAATAATGATAATGGCAATGGAGAGAATAGATGAGAAAAACTCTATGTAGTGTAAATTCTACATGAGAACGAATGGTAGACTCCAAAAGAGATGAGAGGATGGCAAAAAGACAACTAACATAACTTTTGACCATACAAGAAATGACCCTTACAACTGTCATAGAAGTATATTCATCCCATGCTTCCATAACTACAAGAGAATATTTTTCCCACCAACCCTACACAAGCATTCAATGATTAGATTTAACAGTCAAAAGGAAGCAATTGGCTCATTTAAGGCACATGGCAGCAATTCGATGAGTTCTAAGGTTGATACTTGGTAATAAATTATTTAAAATCTCATAGGCCATCTTTCCTCTTCCCCTCTAGTGGAATCATAGCCCCTCTAGTGCTCTTTACACAACCACTTGGACCATTTTATTTACAAAATAATATTTATATATATTTCAAGTTGGCATGACAAAACAATCACATGGTCCATAAAGAAATATTTACATTATACATGCCTAGCCATTCACTAGTCGGGCCTTGGCCTTGACCTTTGCACTAGGAATCCATACTAGCATATTTACATCATTTACATATTTTTGATTTAATACATCCCAAGTCAAACTTCGGATATTACGATCCCTCCCCCTTGGAATAACACCGTCCTCGGTATTTTCTCAAAATCAAAACAAAAATGGGTATGCCTCTCTCTTGGCATCCTCCGGCTTCCACGTAGCCTCATCGGGACTAAATTTATTCCATTGCACCTTTCACTACAACATTTGGACCCAAAATCAGACGATAGTTCGTTGGTTATTCGACACAATTTCGTCAGCTCTCCGGCGAACTCATAATTATTTGGTCATCGATGGGATTTTGTCAAATAGCCATCGAATATTATATGGCTCAATGTCAGTTACATGACGGTAGTAAGAGCGCTAAAAACTTTGTGAAAACCAACACATATTCGTCGGATACTCCCGACGATACATCGTCGGAGTTAACTCCAGAGTTTTGTCGGATTCAACTCCAACGTTTTGTTGGTTTTCTCTAGAATATCTGACGAGGATGTTATTCATCCGACGGGGTTTATCGTCGGATTTAGAGTCGGATATATGACGAGGGTGCTATGAATTCATCAAAGGTGTTCGTCGGATATACAACGAGGGTGATATGAATACGTCGAAGGTGTTCGTCAGATATACAATGAGGGTTCTATGAATCCATCGAAGGTGTTCGTCGGATATACGACAACAATCTGTACTATTAAAAAAAATATAATTGCTAGTAGGTGGTTCGATAGGGATGAATAGTTACACTTATCAATGAATCATAATCATTTATTACTTTTCATTTCAATGGATTTTAGTCCAATTCTTAATAGATTTTCATTTAAAGGAATACAAGACAAGCTCATCGGCATGATTGTTCAACAAAGTTTGGAACTTTTGTGCTTTCTAATTAATGTCAAAAATAGAGGAGACAATGTAAAGATCACAACATAGTTGGTTTTCCAAAAGGAAAATTCAATTTCTATATTAGATGTAGAAACTTGCATCTTGCAAGATAAAGTCAAAATTTACATCATAGTCTCATCATGTCCTCATCATAGTCAAATGACCGAAATATAAAAAATGTAACAAAACTTGGTAAAAATGAGTTGCAAATAAAGCTAACAAAACCTCCAAATATAACAAAAGTCTCAAACATATAACAGATATAGAAATAGGCCAAAATATAACTGAAGTATGACACCTCAAAAGAGATTGAGTGTCCCCTTTATCAGTAAATATCTGTCTTGAAATTCTTCAAACTTGAGGACACCAAAATTCTTATCAACCGCCTTCTTAGATAAGTTGTCTACTACCCAGTTGAACTCCCGAAACACATGATGGAAAGAGAAAGATCTGAAATATTCCCTTAGTCTTTTAACATTTTGCATCCAGTAAGAAAGTTCTACCACCTATAAGTTTGAATGATCCAAAATATATTCCACAACACATTTGGAATCTCCCAAATGTGAATCTCTGCACAACCCTGAACATAAGAAAAATATAACAAACCCCAGCATGCCAATAACTCTGCTCTTATATTATTCCCACTGCCCCCACCAAACCAGCATCTAAAGAAATGTGTAGAAGATAAGTTTAAATAAAAAACCCACAACCAAAGGATTTCTCCATAGTTGCACCATCAAAATAACCATTAGGAAAGGAAGCATTAAATTTGGAAACTATACATTCATCTTTATACCACTGGGACTCATAGGCCCATATTCCTTATAGAAAGAAACAACTCTAATAGCAAGATAATCTACTGAAAATATTTTGTCTACAAAAATCCTTTTGTTTCTTCCCTTTCAAATCTGGCAAGCTATAAAAATGGGAAAAGTATTAAAAGATGTAGAAGCCCAACTAAGCCAAACTGTCTCAAAAGTGATGCATGTATACTGAAAATCACATTGGATTAACTGTAAAGAAGAATTCCAAACAGCTTGAGCAAAAGGGCAATTCCAAAATAGGTTGGTTTTGAAATCCTGGCCTATGCAAGACATAACTGAAGAAAAATATATACAACATTCCACATACCTGGTATCGTTCATTCAGCATCTATAGATTATATTGCTTATCGAAACGAAGCTCCTGAAGAAGCAATGGATTATGTAGAAAGCTAATCAATGGTGCATCCATTTCTTCTAGAGACTTCAACCTTGCAACTACTTTGACATGCGTGTCTGGCATGTCTACAAAAGAGAAGAAAAATGAATCATTGAACATGAGTGGTAATCATGGTTGCAAGATTCAAATATGATTATGAAGACCCAAATTAGAAAAGGCATGTCTACTTTCAAAATTCAAAGGTTGCTTAATCATCAAGCAAGTGTGAGAAAACCTGAGACATTAGGATTCTAATTTTTAGGATATTTTTAGTGCTTTTCCCAAAGAAATCAACCCAACATAAGCCCCTTGCCTTGGATGAAAAATTTAACATGTTCTAGATCAAGCTTGGGATTATTGATTGTGCATTGTCATTGATGGAAACATGAATGACAAACTTCTCATTCTTATTGATTAGAGGAATCTGCACACTAGTCAGACTTTGAACAGGCATGAAGAAGCTGATAAGGTGATAGTGTTGGTCAAATGGTAACCATAAATGTAGCATGATTGAAGCGAATGTTAGATTGAATATATGATGCTTGATGACATGGATGGAAGCATACAAAATATTTGCTTTACAGACCCTATATCCACCCAAGAAAACTAGATATGAGGAAAAATTGAGTACAGGGGTGTGTATCATGGTCTAAGGAATCCATGTGTCAAATTTGAGCACAAACCAATCAAATATGTGCTCTTGGTGTGCATTATACTTCCTAGGCGTGCATTTTCTAAAGATGACTGTCAAAAGGCAGAATTTGGTCAGTTGAAGGTTTTGGCGTGCATTTTTCTTGAACAAAACGGGCATTTGGAATTGGAAAGGCATTGCTTTAGTAGAGCCAAGCCTGATGAAGTTGATCTGAGCCCTTGGCATGCATTCTTGATCCCTTGGTGTGCATTTTGGTGACCTGGGAGTGCATTTCCTGAAAATATACACAAAGATCAGTTTGGAAGATTCAAATATGAATATAATTTGGTACAAAATATTATGTATTAAAAAAACAGTACAGATGGAGTAGAGAAGTATACATAAGCCCCTTGCCTTGGATGACAAATTTAACATGATCTAGATCACAATTGGCATTATTGATTTTTTGTTGTCATTGATGGCAACATGAATGAAAAACATGTCATTGTTGTTGATTGGAGGAATTTGCACATTAGTCAGACCTTGAGCAGGCATGAAGAAGCTGAGAAGGTGATAGTGTTGGTCAAATGGTAACCATAATGTAGCATGATTGAATCCAGTGTCAGATTGAATCTATGATGCTTAATGACATGGATGGAAGCATAAAAAGATTATCTTTCCATACCTTAAATCCACCCAAGAAAACTACAAATGAGGAAAAATTGAGTACAGGGTTATGTATCATGGCCCAAGGAATCTATGTGTCAAATTTGAGCACAAACCAATCAAATATGTGCTCTTGGTGTGCATTATACTGACCTAGGTGTGCATTTTCTGAAGATGATTGTCAAAAGGCGGAATTTGGTCAGTTGAAGGTTTTGGTGTGCATTTTTCTTGAACAAATCGGGCATTTGGAATTGGAAAGACATTGCTTGAGTAGAGACAAGCCTAATGAAGTTGATCTGAGCCCTTGGCATGCATTCTTGATCACTTGCTGTGCATTTTGGTGACCTAGGAGTGCATTTCCTGAAAATATACACAAAGATCAGTTTGGCAGATTCAAATATGAATATAATTTGGTATTGAAATATTGTGTAATAAAAAAATAGTACAGATGGAGTAGAAAAGTATACATAAGCCCCTTGCCTTGGATGACAAATTTAACATGTTTTAGATCAAGATTGGTATTATTGATTGTGCGTTGTCATTAATGGCAACATGAATGACAAACATGTCATTGTTGTTGATTGGAGGAAGTTGCACACTAGTCAAACCTTGATCAGGCATGAAGAAGATGAGAAGGTGACAGTATTGGTCAAAGGGTAACCATAAATGTAGCATGATTGAAGCCACTGTAAGATTGAATCTATGATGCTTCATGACATGGTTGGAAACATAAAAATATTAGCTTTCCAGACCTTAAATCCAACCAAGAAAACTAGATATGAGGAAAACTTGAGTACAGGTGTACCTCAATATTACACACTAAACCCTGGTGTCACACCCTTACACCAAGTGACCTAAATGACACTTCCCCTTAATGATCATCTGGACACCCAGGAGTAAATTCTATGGCCTGAATACCGAAGACAACATCTTACTTGCCACGTGTCATATCTCACCTGCCACATGTCACCCAATTTGCATAAATTATCGCGCTTTGCACATCTGTTGGGGCGCGATAATTAGGGTTACTACGCTATGCTCCGACCTTGGGGCGCGATAATGCCGCGTTATGCTTAGACCCAGGGGTGCGATAATCCTCTTTTAGCCTTTTTGCCATGGATCTTGGGATCTCACATTGCGAGAGATTTTCTTAGGATTACCAACTCTGATTCGATCCCAACCCCTCTCTATGTTTAGTAGGCCAGATCCACTAAACACTCATTAGATCCATTTTACTCTCCTTTTGGTTAACCCTTCCAAACACTATAAAGGAGAGGCCTTCCATGGGCCAAAGGGAGGAATTTTGGGACATCCAACCTATGATCTTTAGACTTTTGCAGAGATAGCTAGAGGAAGGACTTGGAGCTGAAAGTTGGCTTGGACATCAAGAAACCATTGTAAGCATCTTCAAGTTGTAATAAATTTAACTTGTCTTGTTTCCCAACTCATGTGTGTTGATTGTGTTTCAATTTCATGATTTGTATCTAGTTAGATTTGGATTCTAACTTGTGATTCATAGATCTTGGAGAATTGTATATGCTTGTGCATTGTCTGATCTTAACAGGTTCATTGCAAGGACTTTGGAATCTAAACGACGAGTGGGAAAAACATCAAGAGTGAAAGGTGAGTTACTCCCTCTCATTCCCCTCAATACAGAAACTCTGAAATTCTTGTTTAATCTAGGATACAAGATTGCATTTGTTTCATTTTTGTCTTAGTATAGAGTCAGTCTATCTTGCTTTATCCTAAGAGGGCTTCTTCTTACCCGTAGGAAGAAATCTCTACAACAACAAGGGTGTGTATCATGGTCCAAGGAATCCATGTGTCAAATTTGAGCACAAACCAATCAAATATGTTCTCTTGGCGTGCATTATATTGACTAGGCGTGCATTTTCTGAAGATGACTGTCAAAAGGAAGAATTTGGTCAATTGAAGGTTTCGGCGTGCATTTTTCTTAAACAAAGCAGGCATCTGGAATTGGAAAGACATTGCTTGAATAGAGACGATCCTGCTAAAGTTGATCCGAGCCCTTGGCATGCATTCTTGATCCCTTGGTGTGCATTTTGGTGACCTAGGAGTGCATTTCCTAAAAATATGCACAAAGATCAATTTGGTAGATTCAAAGATGAATATAATTTGGTACTAAAATATTGTGTAATAAAAAAATAGTACAGATGGAGTAGAGAAGTATACATAAGCCCCTTGCCTTGGATGACAAATTTAACATGTTCTAGATCAAGATTGGAATTATTGATTGTGCGTTGTCATTGATGGCAACATGAATGACAAACATGTCATTGTTGTTGATTGGAGGAAGCTGCACACTAGTCAAACCTTGAGTAGGCATGAAGAATCTAAGAAGGTGACAGTGTTGTTCAAAGGGTAACCATAAATGTAGCGTGAATCAAGCCAATGTTAGATTGAATCTATGATGCTTGATGACATGGCTAGAAGCATAAAAAGATTATCTTTCCACACCTTAAATCCACCCAATAAAAATAGAGATGAGTAAAACTTGAGTACAGGGGTGTGTATCATGGCCCAAGGAATCCATGTGTCAAATTTGAGCACAAACCAATCAAATATGTGCTCTTGGCGTGCATTATACTAGCCTAGGTGTGCATTTTCCGAGATCACTGTCAAAAGGAAGAATTTGGTCAGTTGAAGGTTTTTGCGTGCATTTTTTCTAGAACAAAGCGAGCATCTGGAATTTGAAAGGCATTGCTTGAGTAGAGACAAGCCTGATGAATTTGATCTGATCCATTGGCATGCATTCTTGATCCCTTGGTGTGCATTTTGGTGACCTAGGAGTGCATTTCCTAAAAATATACACAAAGATCGGTTTGGAAGATTCAAATATGAATATAATTTGGTACTGAAATGTTGTGTTATAAAAAAATAGTACAGATGGAGTAGACAAGTATACATTAACCCCTTTCCTCAGATGACAAATTTAACATGTTCTAGATCAAGATTGGCATTATTGATTGTGCATTGTCATTGATGGTAACATGAATGACAAACATGTCATTGTTGTTGATTGGAGGAAGCTGCACACTAGTGAGACCTTGAGTAGGCAGGAAGAAGCTAAGAAGGTGACAATGTTGGTAAAAGGGTAACCATAAATGTAGCATGATTGAATCCAATGTCAGATTAAATCTATGATGCTTGATGACATGGCTGGAAGCATAAAAATATTAGCATTCCAGACCTTAAAGCCACCTAAGAAATCTAGAGATGAGGAAAACTTGAGTACAAGGGTGTGTGTCATGGCCCAAGGAATCCATGTGTAAAATTTGAGCACAAATCAATAAAATATGTGCTCTTGGCATGCATTATACTGACCTAGGCGTGCATTTTCTGAAGATGACTGTCAAAATGCAGAATTTGGTCAGTTGAAGGTTTTAGCATGCATTTTTATCGAACAAAGTGGGCATTTGGAATTGGAAATACATTGCTTTAGTAGAGACAAACCTGATGAAGTTGATATGAGCCCTTGGTATTCATTCTTGATCCCTTGGTGTGCATTTTGGTGACTTGGGAGTGCATTTCCTGAAAAATATACACAAAGATCAATTTGGCAGATTTAAATATGAATATAATTTGGTACTGAAATATTGTGTAATAAAAAAATAGTACAAATAGAGTAGAGAAGTATACATAATCCCCTTTCCTTGGATGAAAAAATTAACATGTTCTATATCAAGATTGGCATTATTGATTGTGCATTGTCATTGATGGCAACATGAATGACAAACATGTCATTGTTGTTGATTGGAGGAATTTGCACACTAGTCAAACCTTGAGCAGGCATGAATAAGTTGAGAAGGTGACAGTGTTGGTCAAAGGGTAACCATAAATGTAGCATGATTGAAGCCAATGCCAGATTAAATCTATGATACTTGATGACATGGCTGGAAGCATAAAAATATTACCTTTCCAGACCTTAAAGCCACCCAAGAAAACTACAGATGAGGAAACATTGAGTACAGGGGTGTGTATAATGGTCCAAGGAATCCATGTGTCAAATTTGAGCACAAACCAATCAAATATGTGCTCTTGGCATGCATTATACTGACTTTGGCGTGCATATTTTGAAGATGATTCTCAAAAGGCAGAATTTGGTCAGTTGAAGGTTTTGGCGTGCATTTTTCTTGAACAAAGAGGGCATCTCGAATTGGAAAGACATTGCTTGAGTAGAGACAAGCCTGATGAATTTGATCTGAGCCCTTTGGATGCATTATTGATCCCTTAGTGTGCATTTTGGTGACCTAGGAGTGCATTTCTTGAAAATATACACAAAGATCAGTTTGGCAGATTCAAATATGAATATAATTTGGTACTGAAATATTGTGTAATAAAAAAACAGTACAAATGGAGTAGAGAAGTATACATAAGCCCCTTGCCTTGGATGACAAATTTAACATGTTCTAGATCATGATTGGCATTATTAATTGTGTGTTGTCATTGATGGCATCATGAATGACAAACATGTCATTGTTGTTGATTAGAGGAAGTTGCACAATAGTCAAACCTTGAGAAGGCATGAAGAAGATGAGAAGGTGACAGTGTTGGTCAAACGGTAACCATAAATGTAGCATGATTGAAGCCATTTATAGGTTGAATATATGATGCTTGATGACATGGATGGAAGCATAAAAATATTAGCTTTCCAGACCTTAAATCCACCCAAGAAAATTGTAGATGAGGAAAAATTGAGTACAGGGGTGTGTATCATGGCCCAAGGAATTCATGTGTTGGCACATATAATTTTTTGGGATATCTTATAATTTTTTGGCGCCTTTTGTTTGAAAAAAACAAAACTTTAATGAATGACAAAATTGAGCTTAAAAAATGGAAAAGATAGTGGTGTGACCAATGACTAGAACCATAGGCCAAGTGGAAGGTGATTAAGTCAAAATTTTCAAATTGGGAAGCGGGGCTAAGCCAGAAAGTGTACATAACCGGGCGATGATACCAAGGGTCAAAGGTTAGAGTGCTTAAAGGTTGGTGGAAGTTGTTGATATGATATAAAATGTGCTTATAAAATTGGATCAGAGATCAACGATGCAGGTTAAGTGGACCCCAAATCGATGGACATTACTTATTACGGAGGCGTAAAGTGGATGGGCTTTAATATTGTCAAAGCGGTGTGAAATTTAAAGCATGGTTTAACTTGATGTTACATGGTGACTTCCCATGGATTCTGCTACCAAAAGCGGGTCAGAATAAACCGCTTTTTCCCAGCTCCAATACCGCCTTTCCGCTGGATTAAAGGCTCGCTTGTGGAATAATAAATTATTATTTGATTATCGTTCAAGAACATCCTCGTACGACGACAATGCACCAGTTTCTACCCTTCCAAGTCAAATTTGAAACCTTATCGGCTTTCTTTCATCACATGTATTTCAAAAAACTATGCAAATTTTTAATTTCATTTCCATGGAACAAGTTCAACAGTTTGTCCCACTCTATAAATACATGGACGACAAAGAGGAGTTTATAGCTGGTAGAGATGGGGATGTCTTTGACCCCATTTTTCTATAGGTCCTATGTCTCAGTCCAAAATCAAGCTAGATGAATTAGGTCACAGGGTATTGATCGTTAAATGTGTTTGGGTCTTTTCTATATCATTTCAGCTTGGAACAAACCCTGCCTTTCCCTAAATTCATTGGCTGGTGTGCGGCCAATTACTCTCAGTAGATAGGGTAATTATGAATATTAATGGGTCAAAAATCCTTTGTTCAATCAGTGCACAGACTATTAGAGAATCCCTGGGGTTACCTCAGTCATATCCCAAGAACCTTGAGCCATTTATAGAAGAAGAATTGATTAGGGTTTAAAGAGAGAGCGGCCCTGAAAAGAAAGGTGAGTTTTTATCCAAAATCTTAAAATCTGATCAGTATGTCGAAGATCTTTCTTTTCCACTTGATGTCAGTAATTTCCAAGAGAATGTATAGTTGGTTTTATCTTTATTGATTCGATTCCTTGGTCATGATGATGATAGGTCTGTTGATGAAGTCATGTAAGGGTTTATTATGAAGGTTGGTCAGTCTGAGTCAAGTCAAGTTTCTTGCCTTAATCTTCATGAATTCCTAGCCGAGGCAATTCATTCCTAGCTAGTGAATTTCCACACCTTGAAACATTCCAGATACCAAACATATATGTTATGCATCTTCATATTTTCCAATCTAGAAGATCTCAAATTTCTAGACAAGTTGTTTTCTTCAAATCCTTCACACCAAATAAATATGTTCGAATTTGTCAACATCATCATGGCAGAGGTTTACAAAGTTATTTTCAATACTGAGTTACCAAGATTGCTACAAGATATGAAAGACATGCTGCAATTGACTCCTGAAACTAGAATGAAATGTACCAATCAGATTTGATTGTACACTAACTGATTTTCCTACAAGACTTAGGGAAAAACAGTGAACACTAGTGACTTGACTGGTTGCAGGAAGGCAATTTAAACAACTCTGGAAGGAATTAGGATCATGCTAGCTAAGATATCCTTTGCACAATGTACTGGGACCATTAATATTTCAAACATCAGCTAGGATAAAGTATACTCCAAGGCTCCTGGGCACCCCAACATATGCAAACTAGAACTTCAACTTGGCACTACCTGTGAACCAGTGGTGAAGGATTTCGACTCAGGAAGGCTTAAGAACATCAACTGACACTCAAATATCAGTTTGGGTTTTCTCCAGCAAGTTTGAGGTATTTTTGGTGAGGTTTACAAACCAAACAAGAAAAATTGTCTCAAGTATTTCTTGTTTTTTGGGCAACAGGGTCCGTCAAAAGTATGCAGTAAGGGTACTCGTTGGATGCAGAATTTAATTCCACATCCACTGAGTGCTCATCATCACGTTTTTCAGGGATTTCTTGTTTTTTGGGCAGTGGGGTCTGTTAAAAGTATGTATTCAGGGTACTCATTGGATGCGGAATTTAATTATGCATCCAACGAGTGCTCCCACTCGAAATTTGAGTAAAAACACAGGGAGATGTGTTGAAAATACAAACAAAAAAGTAGTTTTTTTCTTTCTTCCTCCAAAATTAATAAATATTATTTTATTATTTTAACTATTATTTCATTATTTTAACTATTACTTTATTATTTTCCTTAGGAGGCCCATTTTAGACCTCAAATTTCCTCTAATAGTAAAGGTTCCAAACACCCAGCATGTGGAGACTCCAGAGTTGACATATTTGCAACAAGAAAATGATTCAATATACCAAGAAATGATGGATTATAAAGGAAAGCTTTTAAAATTACAAGAAGAAAAGCAAAACTGGGAGAAAGAAAGGTCAGAATTACTATCACAGGTTGCATCTTTGAGTTCAAATCTAGTTAGTGAAAAACAAATGATGGAAAACCCATTTAATGAGCCTGAAGTAGTGATTGAAAAGCAAGAAGATGAATCTTATAACTCAAGTGGATATACAAAATTTGGGAATCAAAGACAGAACCATCATCATTAGTTGTGATAGAAAAATCATTGGCAAACATCATCATGTTAGAAATGTACATGCTAAAGCTGAACAAATGCTCCAGCAGGTTCATAGTTTTAAAAATTTATTCAAGAAGCTTTTTGAAAATGGTCTTCCCTCTTTCTGGGATGAAAATGGGAAATTAATTTTTGAGGAACAACACCATAATTTGTTAGTCCAAGGTTGCATGGACCATTCAAAATTTGAATATATGACCAAAGGGCTAATAGGAAAGGCCATAGTTGGAAAGTCAACTGAATATTTTGAAATGCTTGATTGGTTTCAAACAATTAAAGTAGGTTTACGTCCCCTATTAGATGCAACTTGCGTGGAATTAGAAGTGTTAATAAAAGAAATGGTAGACTATGAAATCCCCACTCAAGAGCAATGGAAAATCATAGAGAAATTTGGAAAAACCAAATACAAGCTTCACCATGAAGGATAAATATATGCTTTTATAGCATTTGATGCTTCTTTGGAGCTTGGTTAATACATGGTAGACAAAATTGGTTCAAACCTTTGCTAAATTCAAGCGAAATGAAGATGGAGAGAGGTGTGGAAACGTCACAGTTCCACAAATTTAGGCAATAGTTTACAAGAGGTCTATTTTTAGTAAAATAGTCAGTTAGGATTCGTTCTTGAAGCGTTTTTGTATAAATTCCATATTTTGCAATGTAATGGGGGTTGAATTATTGAGAAAGAAAGACTACTGTGTGTTGTAATTTCAATTTTGAGATTAATACAAGTTGCAGAGAGAAGAAGTTATGAGTATTTCCAAATAAAGATTCATGTGCCATTATTCTTTCAGCCTGTAACTATCTCATGTGAATGTATCTCTTGTTTTCACTCTATTATGTGTTATTTATTCATGTTTGAATGAGAATAAAATGAATTGGAATTCATATTTCATGCTCTAGTTCATTAGATTTAAGCATCATTAATATTTCCTCTAAATTTGATGCATAATTTGCCCATGTTTGGTATTCTGTGTTAATGGACTGTATTTCTTAAGTCTTCTGCCATACTACAACGCCTGAAAGTCTGAAAGAAAATGTTTATCTTGCCTTTTCCATTGGCTTTGTTCAACCACTAGACTCTTGTAACTGAACAACTATTCATTTATTGACCCCTGTTGGCTGCTTTCTGGACAGACCCGAGTTTTAATGAAGTGCAGCAACAAAACCCCTTGGCACACTGGCCCTCTCGGCAACGAGCTGCGCAGCAGCTCGAGGTCTCACCCGAAGTGGCTATGGGGGGGCTAAGGAATCAGGTTTCCTTAACCGAGGCGGCGCGGAGACTACAATCCTCTCCCTCTAACTTCCGGGAGGATTCCTCTAAGCCGAATGTCTGACTCTTCTTCAGACTTCTCAGCGCAACAGTGCTGAAACTCCCGCTTGACAGCCTAGCTGCGCGGTATCTCCACTCCTGCGCTTGGAGCAATTATCCTCTGCATCGATACTCTATGTATCATTTCTACTTGCGCGCCCAGCGCAGTAACGCATTCCTCAATGGCCGCAGCAACGACGTTCCACAGATTCCTTCGACACTTAACGATTATAACTACCAAGGAAGCTTTGGTACTTACTTAACATATTCATAAAGATAAGGCAATGCTCATGTATACACAGGTAGTGAACTAAAACATGCAATCACACAATACAGCATCATAACAACGAGGATTATGTAGCTTACTTCCACGGGGAAACCACGTCCACAGGAAGTGTATCTTATATTAATGAGAAAAGGAATTACACAATATGTTGCGCACACAGCTGCAGCCTTAGATCTTTCCAGGAAACTCCACGCACACAGCTGGGAGCCCTTCTCTTAGATCTGGTCTCTTCCTCTACAGAGATTACAATAGTTCAGACGTCGACTCAGACTGTCTGCAACTCAGGGATTAGCTTCACAACCATCCAGTTCTAACTCTTGTCTTCTAACAACACAATAGAAGACTACTTGGCTAGCTAGCTTATCTCAAACAGCTAATATCTAGCTAACTAACGTCTAACCTTTACAATTACACATATATATAGGTGGCCATGATGGTCACACCTTTACAAAACTGTGGGCCTTTCCCAGCAGTATTCCCCAAAAACCCTAACCACGGACATGGCTAGGTGTACTATAGGCGCCGCTTGCAGTCATGTCGCCGCTTCCTGCAGGCTCCATGATTTCCGGCGCAAGTCGCGGGTATGGGCGCCTTGTCCTTTGCCTTCAATGCTTTGGTCCATTGCTCCTCCTTGATCAGATCAACCATAACTTCTGTACTTAGCCTTAATGAGGGTAGCTGAGCCCTCTACTCAGTCGCTTCATTTATTGTGGTAGCTGAGCTTTCTACTCAGCCACCTTCATTCCCCTTTGACGTGTGCGCGCGAGCTCCGCAATTTCCGGTCCGTAATCTGCGTTGAGCTCATCCATCTGGCACCGTACTGCGCACCATTTACTTCTGCCCAAAATTTGGTGTTTATTCAAAATTAGCACTTTCTCTTCAATACTTGTGCTTTTTCCTCAAAATTCGCAGCTTTTACTATAGCTGCGGCCTAGGCTCCAACAGGCCCCTAACACTTACTTGTGGCTCATCCGCGAGCCACTCGCACTGGCGCATGGTCGCTTTACTTGCGCATCTGCCCTTGCTTGGGTCTCAGCAAATGCATTCTTCCACTACGCAATAGCGGAATCCATTTCATCGACACACTGCGCGGCCGTATGTACCATGTCGGAACTGGCTTCTTCTTCAGTTATGCCATCAACCAACTATTGAGACTCAGCAAATTCCTTGATTTTTGCCTCAGCTTGGGCAGCGAGGTCAGCATACTCATCCATAAATGGCTGAATGTTGTTGGTGAGATTATCATCTTCATTTCTGAGCTTGTGCAACTGCTGTTGCACTCTGCGTACTTTGCTCATCTTCCTCATTTTTGCTAAGCCTTCTAAGGCCTTAGCTTCTTCTGTCATAACAGTTAGGGACTGTTCCGCAGCTTGTACTTGCTCCAAAAGACAAACTTTGAAAGGGAGCTTCTCAAGCTCCATCCAAGCCTCCATAGCTTGCGTCATCAGGCTCTTGGCTTCCTCTGCTCTGTTCTTCATTTGTGTAGAGGCTCTGCGCAGTGCTTCAAATTGCTCCTGCGTATCATCTGTAGAATGCACTGCAACACGAGCTTCCAGCTCGGCGATCTGCGTCCTATGTTCTTCAGCCATAGTAACTATTTCCTGCTCTAGGGTTTTCACCCTTCCCCCAATAATTTGAACTTTCTCAACCAGAGGAAGGTCTGGTTGAATCTCGCAGGCCGGCAACTCCTGGGCGATTTCATCAAGTACGTTTCTTATCCCAGTGTCTTGTGCCTCATAAATTGCAAGCTTCTCAGAGATGTTCTGATAGCCTGTCTTCAGCTCTATTTCCTACGATTGCAGTCTTTGGTTTGCATGGAATGTGGAGAGCTCTCTAGCTCTCAGCTCAACAAAAACTTTCTCTTGTACTAACTGCAAAGTTTCTATCGAAATCAAAGATAAATTTATTTCAACGGGCCCAACTACGCTTACCTGCAGTGCGGCCAAAGGATCGGGAAGTGTCATGCTTGTAGGCGGAATGTGCACGACAGTATGCCTTTCTGCAAGGGCTTCCACTCGCTTAGTACTTGTAGATTCCTGCGGCGCCTGCGAACTAGATGTTGCCGCATGGGTCTGCGCAACTCTTCCTGCGAGACCTTTTAGCTCCACGAACTGCAGGTCCAGAGCAGTTCTGATGTGAGCGTGCGCAGTCCGTAGCTCGCGAAATTGTTCCTTTAAGTACTTGTCGATCCCCGAGGCAATGGTCTCAGAGGGATGCGACACCTTCTGCTTTTTGGGCGCTGGTTCGGGTGAACCTTCATCACTTCTTTGTTCAGTCGCCTCCTTGCCCTTATCCTTTTCTTGTGCGGCAGGGGGTGGTATCGCGGATGCGACTTCAGCGGCCTGCCTCCATTCAACCGGCCATGACTTCACAGTTTCTGCAACATCTTCAGTAGTCATCCGGTAAAGGCCTACAGCCCATTCGTCCTGGATTTCGCAAGGACGGAGGTAAATTTCATGCAAGTTGGCAGAGAAAACCAACTTCCCTTCATATATCTGGGCTGTCTCCTTACTCAGCCTTGGCATTTCCTGAATGGTATCTTTAAGGAGATGGTAGTATTCACAAGACATAGCACGGTTCATCTTGCGCTTCACGGGATTAGCAGACTCCCAGAGGTTGACATAGTGCATTTCGGCAACCTCTCCTGCGCGGCGCGGAAGGAACTGAGTGTTCGGGGGCTCCTTCCACCCGATAAAAGCACATAAAATTAAAAGCCAAGAAAAATGGAACAACTGACCGGGGTTGTCTTGGACATTCCGGCAGTCTTCCAAAAAAGAGTTGAGGAGGAAGAGAGACCAGTTGTACTGTTCTCCCTCCGCAGCTGCGATAGCGAGCTCCACGACAGCTCCAGTGACTTATTTGGGTCTGCACTTCGTGAGAAGTCTGCCTGCAAGTAGACTTCCTGTAAATCTAAGTGCTTCGTCTTCCACTATAGTGAGGTCATAAGCCCGACCTCCTCTTGTCAAGTTGTATTTCTGCCAGCTGTGCAGCCAATTTTCTATCCTTGTCTTTTCCCACAAAATGAATATTGGGATCCTTACCAGCCTTAGATAGGCCAGTAATGCGATGAATCAAGTCGACATTTAAATCAATTGGCCTCCCCAGCCAAAGGTAACCACCATGAACGCAGGATAGCAGTGTCTTAACAACTGCATTGACTTCATTGCTACACTCGAAGTGCGGTAGCTTCAGCAGGTTCAACAAACCAGGCTTCTCCAAGTTTGTTGTGAATTCCTTTGGGACGAATTCATCAACATTTCTGGTGGGATTATGAACTACCATCAGATATCGATCTGGCGCGAACTGAGGGTACGTTTTGTAATCTCCCAGGTTGAAATCAGAGAACTTGACTAGTGGAAGGTGTCCAAGCAGGGACCCTTCTTGTCGCACGACTTCCACCATTGGAGGCAGCGGAATCGGATATTTAGCATTCTTCAGAATATGCACCTCGGGTGCATCATCTGGACGTGGTGGAATATAATTCACCATAGTGGCCAAGGGCTCTGGAACAGGTTCGTCCGGCTGCTGCGGCTGAGATGCCCTTGTGCCCGGAGATTGTCTAGGATCAGTCCAACCAGGGTGTGTGTAAGTCGAAGCCGTCACGGGGGTAGTCATGCCGAAATCTAAGCCTCTCTGCTTAAATTGATGAATAATTTCTTCAGTGGACAAGTTCTCCGTCATGAACCAGTAGACACAATCAAGCACTTGAACAGACGAATGGCGGAACAGCGTAGGATACAAACACTGAAAACAAAGGGGGCAACCTACACGACACAGCTCTGAAATCAATAACTTAGATTCTCCAACAAGACACTATGCAACTCGAGAAAAGTAACCCAAAAATATACAAGTGCAGGGTATTTATAGGTAAAGGCGATAGTAAATGTGGGCAAGTGGGATAATAGGCGTAGGTGCCTATGCATGAGTTGACAACATCCCTATCCACGCGCTTCTGCGGTGCTTTAAATGCAAAATATGGGCTCTGACAGCCTTCGGAAGATGTGCCAAGTCCTTTGGATCCTCAAGTAAATGCAAATCTTAGGGAAATCCGGCCAAATCTGTTAGAGTAAATACAAATAAACGGCGATCTTATCCTGCATTAATGCTCAAACGCGGCTACATAACTACCGTAATTCAAATTTTCGGTGGGTCACTTCAGCATAGGTAACTGTGCATATAGAGGGGTCCACAACGAGAACTCCTCAAGCGGCAAACTTACACAGGGAACTCCGCAAGAGCGACTTTTTGCTCATCCAAAAAAACTTCGCAAGAGCACAATTAGGGTCGCTCAAACCAAACTTTATTGACATGCGTGGATGTTTCAAGGAACTGCGCGGGAAGCCAGAGACTGAAAGGGTCTCGCGACTTCCGTGTAGACTGTGATAATGCGATGCCTCTTTCAACTACACTGGACATCTGCACTTCTTGAACAGCTAATTAAGTCGACAAGGAGGAGTGGCCGTCGCGGTAAAGCTTGAGCTGACTCCTGTTGATCATTGTAGGTAGCAATTCTCCATTGAGCTTCGCAAGCTGAAATGCTCCTCCTTCTGTTATCCTTATCACCTGAAAAGGGCCTAACTAGTGTACACGAAACTTGCCTGGAAACTTGATGAATTTACTATCATAGAGGAGTACCAAATCTTGTTCTTGAAAGACTTTATTCTTAATATGCCTTTCATGCCAAGCTTTCTGTCTTGCCTTCTGTACCTGTTGATGGAATCCGTCTAAAAGTCTGTCTTCTTCTAAGGCAAGCAATTGTGAGAGTCTTTCACTCATAGTATCAGTATCTGCCATTTCTGTAATTTGCGCAATTCTGAGGCTGGGAACAATATATTCCATGGGCATAACTGCTTCTTGTCCATACACCAAACTAAAAGGTGTGTGACCTGTTAGTTTCTTACATGTGGTTCTGTAAGCCCATAATACAGTTGTGACTCTAAGGTCCCAATCATCTCTTTGTTGGTTACAGATTTTTGTCAGGGCATTCTCGAGAATCTTATTGAATGCCTCCACCGTACCATTAGCTTGAGGGTGGTAGGGTGTACTCTTATGGTGACTAACGTGGAATTCCTCGGTAAGGGCCTCTATAGTTTCATTTAGGAAATGTGTGCCCTGATCACTCATTAGAATCAGTGGACATCCAAATCTAGTGACAATATTCTCAAAAATGAACTGCGCGGCAGTGGCAGCGTCGCAATTCTTAACTGGCTTCGCCTCAGCCCATCTGGTGAGGTATTCAGTAGCTGTGATGATGTATCTTGCGCCGGTTCTCTTTCTTGGTGGGTTGATAGGTCCCACAAAATCAATGGCCCATTTATCAAAAGCACGCAGTGTTATCTGGGGTCTTAGTGGCATTTCATCTCTTCTTGAAGGTCTTCCTGTCCGCTAGCAGACATCGCAACATTTGCAGAATTCCTTAGTGTCCTTGTGCAATGTAAGCCACCAAAGACCTGCGGCTAAGATCTTCTGCGCAGTCGGTTTTCCTGCAAAATGGCCTCCTGTGGTACCTGAGTGCGCTTCTGCGATGATAGAGTTATTTTCATGTGGTAAGATACATCTGCGCAAGACTTCATCGAGGCCCAACTTATAGAGCTGGCCTGCTATCAAAGTGAAGTCTACGGCTTTGACAACAAGTTGCTTCTTCTGCTGGATTGTAAACTCAACTGGCGCTTGCCCGATAGTGAGGAACTCAAGAATATCGGAATAATATTCATCGACTGCTTGAACAAAGAACAGCTGCGCATCGAGCAGGTTGTCCTCCAGATTTGTAGGTTCCTCGCCTGACTCGATTCTTGATAAATGGTCAGGTCCTGCATTCAATCTTCTTGACTTCACAATAACCTCAAAATCATACTCTTGGAAGAGTAGTAGCCATCTGCAAATTCTTCCCCCTAACACTGGATTATTGACCAAGTATTTCAAAGCAGAATGGTCAGTATACATTTTAAAATGTGTGCCCAATAAGTAGTGTCTGAACTTCTGTAGGGCGTACACCATAGCTAGTCCTTCTCTTTCTGTAGTGGTGTAGTTCTTCTCGGCTGTGGACAGCTTTCTGCTAGAATAAGCAATGGGGTGATCAATACCTCCTTCACCCGGTTGTGTCAGCACAACCCCCAATGCTATGGAAGAAGCATCTACATGAACATGAAATGGTTTTCTCCAGTCTGGGAAAACTAGAATAGGCGCAGTGATCATTTTTTCCTTAAGTGTATCCAAGCTCTGCTGGCATTCTTCTGTCCATTGGAATTTCGAATCCTTTTTCAGAAATCTTTCCATAGGCGCGGTTATCTTTGCATAACCCTTGATAAACTTCCTGTAGTATCCTGTATGTCCCAATGTAGTGCGCAATTGTTTGACTGAGTTGGGCGCAGGTAAATTAGCAATGATGGCAACCTTTGCAGGATCCAGCAGGAGTCCTTGTCTGCATACAATATGACCCAACAAAATACCAAAAGGAGCACAGAAGATACATTTTTTCAAGTTAAGGGAAATCTAATGCTGTCTACATTTTTCTAACATCATGCACAAGTTCCCTATATGGTTCTTTAGTAAACCAAATACAGTCCAGTCATCAAAATAGACTTCTAGAAATTTATGAATGAATTCTTTAAATACAGCAACAACGACTCTAGAGAAGATAGCAGGTGCGTTTTTAAGACCAAAGGGCATTACCGTATACTGGAATGAGCCCCATTCAGTCGCAAAAGTGGTCTTATGGCGATCTTTTGGATGGATTCTGATCTGATGGTATCCCGAGAAGCCATCAGTGAAGGAGTAAGCTTCTTGTCCTCCAACATTATCAAGCACTTCGTCCGTAAAGGGGGTAGGAAATGGATCATGCGCTGATGCGTCATTCAGCTTGCATAAGTCCACGCAGATTCTTATTTCACCTTTTGTATTCTTCTCTTGTACCACCATAGGACTGATCCAATCACTTTCCTCTACTGGCTCAATGATGCCTGCTACGAGCATCTTATCAATTTCTTCTTTAACCTTTTCTTTATATTGCGGGTTCAACCTGTATGGGCGCTGTTTTACTGGCTTGGCGTCTGCTTTCAGAGGTATGCGCATTACTCCTAAATCTCCTAATATACCTTTCATTTCTGTGAACTTGGTAGGAAAGATATCCTGGTAGTCTCGTAATAAATCTGAAATATGCCCAACAATTTCATCATCCCAATAGTCTCCTATAGAAGCAAACTTGGGTTCTGCTTCTGTACCAATGTTAATCTTTTTGAGCTTGATGTGTTCCATAATGGCAGGGATATCAAGCTGAGGACCTTCAACATTGCGCGTCCCTTCTGATTCTGGAATATTGATGTTGCGAGGATCATCCTCCTCTTCTCTCGCGGTGAAATTATAGCATTCCAGGGCATGTTCTATCTGGACAGCCCAATCTGGTTGAGAATATTCTGGTATTGGACATTGTTCAAATACCTTCTTTTTAATACACTTCAGAGACTGGTCAATACTTGGATGTTCTGATTCAAAGCTGAAGGTAAGTTGAAAACTTTCTATCATAAGAGGCCAAGTGACAGTGCCTCTGCGTAATTCTGTTTCAGTGTACCAATTCCTTGGAACTATATCCAATGTGTGGATGAATAGGTGAATCCACTCATCCTCTGGAATATCTGACCATTGCTGAATACATGTTTCAACGTGTGACCTGGGGTCACTCTGTCCATCATATTTGCACAACACTTCTGCTGTAGTTTCCTGAAATCTGCGTAGTATCAATCTGCGACAGTCTTGCCATGTGTGAATATTCTCTTTATGCGCACCCCACCATCTTGCGGGTGTAGCGTGCAGTGCTACATCCAATGCTTATATGCGCTGCTTTTCTGGAATCTGTTGTTCATATGCATGTATGAATTCGCTTACTTTAGTTAAACCATCAAAGATTGGAGTGTTATTCAATTCTGTGCCAATCCATCGAATTGATTTAGTCATCATGGCGCAACGTCTTGCAGAGACTTCATGTAAGCGATTCTGCTAGTTTTCCAGTCCTACTTCTGAATCTGATGTGCACGAGCTATCGCATCGCCAGCTGATATGGCCGTCCGCTGTGGGATTGACATAATCACTATGACTAGCAGTCATCTGATACAAAGTTTCCATGTTGCGGGCTTCTTCTTCCACCCGAATGGGTTCAATATACCTTGGTCCTTGAATGGGATCAAGCGACGCAATGACCTTAATCTGGTCATCCTCAAAGGTCATCTGTCTTTTCTTCAAATTAATGACAGCCAAATTATCAAATGCCCAGTCTATGCCTAAAAGTGCTGGGTACTATCATCTAGAATTTTGATTACTTCAAAATCTGCAGAAATTCTTACTCCCTCAATATCAATAGGTACATTGGGTAATATTCCCAATGGAGAGACTCGTTGCTGATTCGCAAGTCTTAGCTGGATATGAGATCTTGTAAGCTGAGGGCTACCCATCTGTTCCCATGTCTGCATGGTGAGAACATTAACTTCTGAGCCTAAGTCCAAAATGACTTCATCCATTTCAAATGCTCCAATCTGTGCTGTGAGCCTCATCTCTTTTCCAGTTCTAGTATGACTTCCAATCTAGTGAACAGCACGCTGCGGTGTTTTCATCGAAGCAGATTGTTGACATTTATCCAATAGGTGTTGAAGTTCCATAGTTGCTTTTTAATTACGCAACAACTTTAAGCCGTTTCTCAGGAAAGCATGAATACTGCCTAGTGCATCCTCATCATCATCAGCATCAGGCCTTCCAGATGTAGTGGCCTGTTCTTGTACTAGGTTCTCTTGTCTTAGCACTTGCGGTCTAATATCATTATGTGGAATTGCGACAAAACTTGAAGCTCTCGGATCTGAGAAGTACTCTTGAGCTTGCTTGAATACTTCTTTTTGCTTCTACAGATCGAGCGGAGATGGTTTGACATTAGCGCGGTGCACCCATTGCGTCGCTAGCTTTTCGGTTCCCAACTCTGACGCTCTAGTGGTTGCTCCACTGCGCGTCACTACATTAACTATAGGGTCTGGTTCTCTTTTTTATGCTCCAATCAACTGAATATTCTGATTGACCTGTGGCGTCTTTGCTTGCATCTTAGCCATCAGTTGAGGGCATTCTTCAATGATATGATCATAAGATTTACAGTATCTACAGATGGTTGTAGGATTTTTACAATCCCTTGCAAAATGACCTTGCGCTCCACAATTATAACAAGTGATCTGTCCTCTTCCACGACCAAAATTTGCTACGCGTCCGTGACCCCTATAATTTCCTCCTCGGCCTTCGCGAGTTTGGTCGTACTGTGGACCTGCTGTGGGTCCTTGTGCTTATGACTGTACTCTATAAACATCATGTTTCCTTTCCATCATAAGGTCATATGCTCTGCAATTGTTCTCATCATGGCCTACTGATTTACAGAAATTACAATATAGATTCTTTGGAGTTTGTACATATTTCTGTAATAAGTGACATTCCTGTGGTCTGTGACCTCTAGTTCTACAGATTTCACACCAAGGCCCTTGAGCCTGTGGTAAAGGGTTAGGTGCTCCAGTTGCAATATACTCTATGAAAACGGGACAATGGTCCTTTGAATGACCTTGCGCTTTACATTTTGTACACCAAATTTCTTCTTGAACTTCCTTGCCTTTCTTAATATCATGCACTTGCAAGGTTAAGTTTGCTAACTGGTTCTGTAACTGTGCAACATCGTTGCTTGTTCCAGCAATTGGTGAAGATTCTAGTTTCATAGCCATCTCTAAAGCTTGTTCCTGAGTAGTGAGATTCTGTTGCATAAGAGGAAGTCCCATACTGACTATGTAGGTAATTGTTTTATGTCTTTGAGCTCAGTTATACACTGTGATTCTGATTTAGGTTTCTTGAATTCTCTAATCATAGCATTTCTGACATGAGCAAGCGTTCTATTCTGTGCTGCTGAGTATTTCATGAACCAAGTTAAGGCTCTTTCTCTTAGTGTGGTTGCTAACTGAACCAGCTTAACAGCATCGTCATTAATTTGCTTAATTGTCCAAATGGCTTCACATAGGAACCAGTGTTGCTCAGGGTCTTCCAGCCCTGTTCCCCTAAAAGTTGGTAGCTTCATGTCATCACCCATCCTTCTTGCGCTAGGTTGATGTGGAGGTGCTGTAGTACTGCCTCCAGGATGGTTAAACAAAGGTGGTGCTGAGGTACTAGAAGTACCGTGCGGGCCACTAGAAGGTGTTACTGCGGGGTTATACTGAGCCCCGACTGGCTTTTGCGGTGTGAAAGGGTGGTAAGGGATATGAGCACTCCCTTGTCTCTCTATATGGCTCACTCTAGGAGCTTGACTATCTTCTGGGCTAGACTCAAAAGAATGTTGGTCAAGGCCTACTTTATACCGTTTTCCACTACGAGTGCAACCAATAAGTTCAAGATCACTATCAGAGTCTACGGACATTACTTGTCTATGCTATTCATCTGAAGCTATGCATAGTTTTCCATTTTCATACAGAAGCATTTTAATCGACAAGTTCAGAGAATTTAAGAACTTACCCCTGTGTGCTTGGAAGAAGCTCCTCTCAGCTTCGATGAAGCTCTTTCTTGTATCTACTGCAAACTCAGTGATGAAGCCTTCCAGCAGACTGTTCAACCAAAATTCTACTGCGCGGGACACATAATTATCTACCCGCTTCACAATGCTAACTAGCTCAAGTGTCCAAGCGACAGGTCGGTCAACATGCACAGTGGGTCTGGTATGCGCTAGCTTGGCTACCCACACATGCAACTCAAGTGCAAAGGTGACAAAGAAAATTTCATGGAGGTCAGTATAAATATGCTTCTGCAACCAATCTTCTGTCTGAAGCCTAGAGCTTCTATTTTCTCGTTCAGCGAACTCTCTAGCCTTTGAATCGAACCAATCTTGAATTTCTTTAGCTGTAGGATTCCAGTAACACATTTGTTGGCTCGCTCTTTCTCTAGGTTGCGCACCAATTTCTTACGTCGGAATAATAAGTCTTAAGGGAACGGAACCATTTGTTGGCTCCAGCAGTATCTCACACGTCGCCGAAATAACAAGTCTCACAGTAACAAGTCGCAAGGCAACGGAATCATTTGTTGGTTTGCTTCTTCTGGGTTTCGCATGAATCTCGCGCGTTGCCGAACTAACAACTTTCATAGTAACAAGTCGCAAGGCAACGGAACCATTTGTTGGCTGCTTTTTGGACAGACCCGGGTTTTAATGAAGCGCAGCAACAAAACCCCTTGGCACACTGGCCCTCTCGGAAACGAGCTACGCAGCAGCTCGAGGTCACACCCGAAGTGGCTATGGGGGGGCTAAGGAATCAGGTTTCCTTAACCGAGGCGGCGCGGAGACTGCAATCCTCTCCCTCTAACTTCTGGGAGTATTCCTCTAAGCCGAATGTCTGACTCTTCTTCAGACTTCTCAGCGCAACAGGGCTGAAACTCCCGCTTGACAGCCTAGCTGCGCGGTATCTCCACTCCTGCGCTTAGAGCAATTATCCTCTGCATCGATACTCTATGTATCATTTCTGCTTGCGCACCCAGCGCAGTAACACATTCCTCAATCACCGCAGCAACGGCGTTCCACAGATTCCTTCGACACTTAACGATTATAACCACCAAGGAAGCTTTGGGACTTACTTAACATATTCATAAAGATAAGGCAATGCTCATGTATACACAGGTAGTGAACTAAAACATGCAATCACACAATACAGCATCATAACAACGAGGATTATGTAGCTTACTTCCACAGGGAAACCACGTCCACGGGAAGTGTATCCTATATTAATCAGAAAAGGAATTACACAATATGCTGCGCACACAGCTGCAGCCTTATATCTTTCCAGGAAACTCCACGCACACAGCTGGGAGCCCTTCTCTTAGATCTGGTCTCTTCCTCTATAGAGATTACAATAGTTCAGACGTCGACTCAGACTATCTGCAACTCAGGGATTAGCTTCACAGCCATCCAGTTCTAACTCTTGTCTTCTAACAACACAATAGAAGACTACTTGGCTAGCTAGCTTATCTCAAACAGCTAATATCTAGCTAACTAACGTCTAACCTTTACAATTACACACATATATAGGTGGCCATGACGGTCACACCTTTACAAAAGTGTGGGCCTTTCCCAGCAGTATTCCCCAAAAACCCTAACCATGGACATGGCTAGGTGTACTGTAGGCGCCGCTTGCAGTCATGTCGCCGCTTCCTGCAGGCTCCATGATTTTCGGTGCAACTCGCGGGTATGGGAACCTTGTCCTTCGCCTTCAATGCTTTGGTCCATTGCTCCTCCTTGATTAGAGAAACCATAACTTATGTACTTAGCCTTAATGAGGGTTGCTGAGCCCTCTACTCCGTCGCTTCATTTATTGTGGTAGCTGAGCTTTCTACTCAGCCACCTTCATTCCCCTTTGACATGTACGCGCGAGCTCCGCAATTTTTGGTCCGTAATCTGCGTTGAGCTCATCCATCTGGCACCGTACTGCACACCGTTTACTTCTGCCCAAAATTTGGTGTTTGTTCAAAATTAGCACTTTCTCTTCAATACTTGTGCTTTTTCCTCAAAATTCGCAGCTTTTACTATAGCTGCGGCCTAGGCTCCAACAACCCCATGCACAATGGGTTTTACCTTGTGATTCAACCCTTTATTTAGATTTTGTTACTTTTGGGAGATCTGGCCATTGTTTTGGAGATTAGAACTGTTGTAGAATAAATTTGAATAGTAAATTCAGTTAGTTGAAACTTTGGTGTGCATTTTTCTTAAACAAAGCGGGCATCTGGAATTGGAGCTGTTGGACTATTCCGACGATACTTCCGATGGAGTAGACATTTGGAATGTGAGTGGACACCTGGTGGTTTCTCATTCCACCATAAACAGTGGGTTTGACATCAGGGCGAGAGGTTTTTCCTCTAGGGATGTCTATATGGCGGATTCAGGCCATTTCTTCCCGTATTTCGAAGTTGGTTTCCTCAACAATTATCCGCTTGCTAGTTTGCATCTTCCTGTGGGTTTAGCGGGGGAAGCGCTATTTGTCATCGAAAATGACATGTCCAAAGGAAACCCTCCTGCATTCGATGCGAGCATTCGGGAGTCTTTGATAGTTGTAGGACCAATCTTATGCTCAATGAAGGGCGACAGCATCAAGAGGGTTCTCATGACCTGGCATGACTTGGGGAGTCTTTTCTTCAACGATATAAAGCTATTCAAAGGCTCACATGTTTCGTCTCTTTATCCTCGGATATTCATCTAAAGGTTCCCATTGGTTCTAAGGTTTAAATGAGGGTTTCAAGCGAATCAAAGGAGAATTGAAGCGAGGCCACTCTTATCAAGCGTGACTCTCATTGGGACCCGAGTGATAGTCGACAAGCTTACAATCAGGGTTTGGGGCCAATCAATCTAAAGAACGACCAGCATCGTTCTTCTCCAAATAGTCTTGGAAAGAAGAAGGCAAGATGTGCTTCTGAGCATGAGGAAAAGTTCAAGGTTGTATTTGGAAAAAATATCACCATGAATAATGTTAAAGAATTCATGGATAAATCTGTTGTGGTAAGAGCTAGAGGTAGGTGATTTGATCTGGAAAATCTATGAAAGTGGGATGAGGAGAACTAGGGACACAAACTCAACTACATTCCCAAGATCAAATCTATGGCCAAAGGATGGTTTGTGTTCTTCCTGGAGTCCATGGAGGACACCAAATGGGTTATGTCACAGAATTGGAGCTTACATTCCATACCCTCCCTCATGAACAAATGGACTCCCGTGTTTGATCCAAAAAGAGAGATACTAAACGTACTGTCGATTTGGGTGTGTCTTCCGAGTCTAACCCTTTAATTTTGGTCCCACGACATGTTTCAACATATAGGGAATGCAATTGGTACCTTTCTGGAGGCGCATATCTCGTTTGAACAAACATATAAGATGTCGATTGCTCATATCCTAGTGAAGCTTGATGTGCAGATTGGACTATTAAAGGAAATGAGGCTTATTCGAGGGGGGAATTCCTTTGTTCAAACCCTATACTATGAAGGTATTCCCTTCAGATGCAGAAGATTCCACGAAGTATGGAATATTGCAATTGATTGCACCCTCTCCTCTCTCGTCTCGGGTCAAAGGTTTAAAAAGGTCCACAAAGATTCGGGGGTGGGAGGATGCTCTTGTGATTTAAGTACAGATCTATAGATTGAGAATGTCCATGCTTCTTGTGCTAAGGATTCACAGTCTAAAGGGGGACGGATGGTTGGATCTTCCCAGGGCTTGCACGAATATATGTTGTTCGAAATGGAGGAGAAAAGTCCCATGGTGGCGACGACAGGTGCTCCCATATCAAATTCTTCACCGCCCGAGGATAAGGGTATGTATATTGATTCACATATTACTCATTCTTTCCAAGATTTTTCTATTTCTGGAAAAAAATGGAATCATTGGTATCCCTTCCCTTTCTCCCTCATGCAATGTTGTGCACCCATCCCTTCCCCTGTTCTCGGCTTCTTTCCCCCCTTGCAGAGCTAGGCCTGCATCCCCCCAAACAAAGGTTTCCACAGAGATAGTAACCCCTTCTGATTCATACTCCTTAGTCATTCTCCATAATGTTAGAACTCAACAAATCCTGTCATCTCAGATGGGATTAGACCAAACGAAGGGTTTAGTACTTAACCCAGATCATCCACGGGGTGGTAGGGGCAGGGGTAGACAATCTCACTTTTCAAAATCCCAAGATAGGGCTATGGCAGATGTTGCAGTAGGGAAACAATACTCAATTGACAGTGCACTTAGAGCACCGAAATCCCTTGTGAGGGTTACCAGATGAAGCTTCTCTCCTTAAACTGTAGAGGGTTGGCAAACCCTTCCAAAAAATCATCATTGAGATGCCTGGTCACTTATGTTAAACTAGACGTAATTTTGCTCCAAGAAACTTTTGGTGAGTGTGAGATAGTTAATACTTCTCTTGAAGGCCTCCTAAGAGGTTGGTAGTTTGAGGCTTCAAGTGCAAGGGGAAGATATGGGGATTTAGCTATTGGTTGGAAATCCAAGGTTGTTAAAGTGTTAAATTGTTGGAGCTTTCTGGAAGGTTTAGGGCTGGACCTATTTTCTTCTGATCTCAATCATGAGTTGAGAGTTGTAAATATATACGGTCCTAATATTGAAAGAGAGGAATTCTATACAAATTATTGCTCAAAATATTTCATGAACCACAATGCATTGATTGTTGGGGGTGATCTGAACTTATCAATAGGAAGTGTGGAAAGTTGGGGTCCTTTGGCCAATCCAGACCCCCTTTCTGATTTCTTCCTGAACCTCCTTGAGTGCAAAGGGCTTCTATATATTGAACCAGTTAAATTCAAACCTACCTAGAGTAATAGAAGGGTCGGTCAGAACAGAATCACAAAAATATTGGATCGATTCCTCATCACAGAAAATTTGATGAACACGGGATTATTATTTAGGTAGTGGATTGATTCGGGGGCGACTCAGGCCACTTGCTTATCTACCTGGAATCCAAATTTCAAGGGCACAAGCTGAGAATCCCTTTTAAGATAAATTCTGAATGGATGAAGGACGGATATTTTCATGAGATGATTATGAAATCATGGGTGAAAGACGACTCAGGAAGCCAAGGAAGAGCAGTTGTTAAATTTGCTGAGAAATTAAAAGCAATAGAATCTAAGATAGTGGATTGGAGGAAAAAGAAGAAGGTTGAAGAAGACAGGGAATTAAAGGAGATTGAGGAAGGTCTCAGGGATATTCAAGATTCTGATGGGGGTGGTTTTGCCACAAAAGAAGAAAAATAACGTTTACTTCTATTAGAAATTAGATGCAAGGCGATCCTAGCCAGCAAAGAGGTCGAATGGCGGCTAAAAAGCATAGCTCTCTGGCTCAGTTGTGGTGATGAAAACACAAAAAAAAATCATGTTGTTTCTGAAGGGAGGAAAATGGAAGACACAATATGGAGTTTAAAAAATGAAGAAGGTATGGATGACTCTTCTTTCGATGGAATGTATAAGATCGCAAAAAATAATTTTAATGATATGTTCAAAGCTCGGGAAGGAACCTCTATATCTATAGCTCTGGAAGGAATTTTGACAATTTTCAAACAGGATATAGGGATGGAAATAAATGAGAGAAAATCCACTCTCTATTGTTGTAATCTAGAATAGGGCGATCTGGATTATATCTCTGGAAAAACCCCTTTTGAGAATCTCATTTTTTACCAAGGACGTAAATACCTGGGATTTCATCTCAAGCCAAACAAGTATAGCAAAGAATATTGGATGTGGTTGATCGCAAAGATAGAAAAGAGGCTTAAAGTATAGAATGTTCGATGGCTTTCAAGAGCTCAAAGGTTGGTGCTTATTAAATTAGTGTTGGAAGCCATTCCGGTTGATTGTATTTCTCTTGCATGGGTTCTGAAAGGAATCTTAGAAGAAATTAGGAAAATTTGTTTTTCCTTTATGTGGAGAAGCCCCCAAAGATCTTTTGCATGAATTCGATGGGAGAGACTAGCTCTTCCAAAAGTTGTTGGAGGATGGGGTTTAAAAAACATTTTCCTTTTCTCTAAAGCTCTGGCAGCAAAGAGCATTTGGAGACTGATATCCACCTCTTCTTTATGGACATAAGTTATCACTCAGAAATACATAGCCCTGGAATCCATATTGGAGTGGCTCAGAAAACATGTAAAAAACTTATGTAATGTCTCTAATGCTTGGAAATCCGCAGTGAAATCATTTGAACTTATTGGAAATCATCTTGCTTGGAAAGTGGGGAATGGTCGGAATTGCAGGCTAGGTCTGCATCCATGGTCTGGCAATGAAGGAAATCATCAACTTCCAAATGACCTCATCCAACTTCTTAGAGATAGGAATCTCTTCACCCTCTCTCAAATTGCAAACCCGGGCTCCACCTCACTATGGGGGCAAGGATGGATTGCTACCAATCAACTTGAGCTGGGGGAGGAACATCAAGGAGTTGGAATTCGTATATTGTTTCTCTGGAAAAGGCCCACATTAGAATCAATGATCAAGATGATGTATTAACCTGGGATGCGGATCCCCTTGGTTCCTACTCCCCAAAACAAGGTTATCTATAGCTCATTTCCAATAATTTGCAAGGCGACCCTAAGTGGTGGTGGAAGCGTTTGTGGAAGATTAAATGTCCGACAAAATCAAAACTGCTCATGTGGTGCATCCTAGAAAACAAAGCTCCTACTTGGGATATCTTGCAAAAAAGAAGCTTGGAAGGCCCTAGTTGGTGTCATTTATGCAAAAGCATCATTGAATCCTCTTTACACCTCTTTGTAAATTTCCCTTTCACTAAAAGAGTGTGGCAAGAATGCATTCAAATCTTGGGGAAAATATCCAATGGTAAGGGGAATTCTTGGAAGAGATATTCCATGGATGGTTACAAAACAGAGATTACAACAATATTAAATCCCTTCCTATTATCATTTGTTGGTGTATCTGGCTCGCATGAAACCTTAGCATCTTCCAGGAAAAATATAGCATTGCAAAGCCTCGGTATTCTTTCCAATTACGCTCAGGTAAATGAGATGGTAACTATAAGAGTGTCTTCAGAAGAAACCATAAACAAAAACATCCCCTGGGGATACTTCAATGGAGCATCCCAAGGCTCTCCGCTAAAATGTGGCAAGGGATGCATATTGTATATCACGGACACACACTGCTACAAAATCAAAGCTAGGATGGGTTATGGCGCTAACAATTTTGTTGAACTCCTCGCATTAAAGCTTCTTCTTTTATTTTATTTAGAGAAGGACTATAGAGATATACAGATTTTTGGGACTCGAAGCTTGTTGTAAATTGGGTAAATGAGATACAACGATGCCAAAATTCTCACCTTGCTCCTTTATTTGTTGAGATTGTTTTATTAAAATCAGAATTTACATCCTTCTCTTCCAACCACATCTATAGAGAAAGAAAATAGCTAGATGATGTGATGTCTACAGAACGTATTCAACTAAAACATGGTCAAAGTCATATAATTGAAGAACATCTCTTTTTTTATATCGACCGCATGTACAAGAAAATGATCGAGCTTGAATTTTAGTTCCATTCTCATAGAAGTTTTTGCACAACTATTTTCCAACATGCATATTTTAGAAGATGTTGTAATATTTTTTGTAATTAAAAGTATATATCACCGACAGGTCAAGATATTGTCTATTTTTTAGTCCTATCAGACCTACTAGACAACTCTTTGAATGCAAATATATGCGAGAGCATATCTTCAAATGTAACCTTTTTTGAAATGCCAATGGAATTATAATTACGAACCTACACAAGTTGAAAAACTATCAGTTCTAACATATTATATTTGGGCTAAAAACAATGAAACAAAGAGTTATTTTTTGTGTTGAATATTTACCATAATATCCCACTAATCCAAGTTGATTTTTCATTGTTGTAGGTCACACAATAGGCTAAGATATAATCACAATATCTAGTATTATGTCAATCATAAAAATTAATTGCAATCAGAAATGAAATAAAAAACAAGTAACATATGACGTAGAATATGACATAAAACTCAAAGACATGTAATTAACCCATGCATATAGGTAAATTATTTAAAGAGAATAAATCAACTTCACCTCAAAAAAAATTATCATTAAAAATATGTTTTCATAAAGCGAAACATAGTACAATCATTTCTTTTTGCTTTCTTTGATTTTGAAAGGAATTGACAAAGGAGGTCTCTGTCTCCTTCTTCCCTTTCATTTGCTCTGGTCTTTGCGTGTATTATCAATGCCTTGGTTGGGTACTCACGACGTGGAGGCTATTGCAAGGGGGGTGCTGGATCATCAACTGCAGTAAAAAAGAAATGTTAAAATGATATTTTTTGTTATTATTATTACAAGTATTTCATTAACAAAAATAGCATTAAAGTGTTGATATTTACCTGCTTGAGTAGTGGAGGCAAGCAAACTAGTTTCAGATGCGGCCATATGTTTGTCTTCTTGTGTAGCCTCATGCTCTATATGCTCTGGAGTTTAAACAGGAAAAGTTATAATTAAAACACCATTTGCAAATAAAATTTTCTATTTGTAATCCATACTACAGTTTTGAAGTAGCACACTACCTTCAGTAGGTGGCAATGGACTCTCACTAGGTTGTGTTCCAGTAACGGAGAAAATTGTATCTTCGTTGATAGACTACTTAAAGCAAACAAATGAATTACTTTATGGCCAAAAATAATAATCAATATATTGTACAAGTAGTAAATTGTAAATAAACTTTGTTTATTTTATTTACCGGTGAGGAAGATTGAGTGTTGCAAGATTGTGATTTCCCCAAGCTTTGTTTGTGTTCAAGCATGTCTTGATATCCGTACTTGTAGCCAAGCTCGAGGTCTTCCTTTGTTAGAGATTATTTGAATAGGTCGCCCTACAATTTTTGTATAATAACATGAGTATTGCTTCTTTTGTGCAATTAAATTAAAATTGTTAACAATTTTTTTGAATGCAAATGATATTTTATACTTACAATTCGTGCGGCTAGTCTCAAGTAACCACCCAGGCCTAGTTTTTGCTGCACATGTTTATCTATTCTTGCATGTATCGCTTTAGATGTGTCTAGGAGCCTATATTGAAAAGTTTCAAATACATAATTAGATATCCCAATGATGATGTAAAAGTAAAGATAAATCATCATATAGTTACATTATTAAAAGAGTCGCATACCTTCCTGTCTCGATTGGTGCCTTTCCCTCTTTTTGGAGTGTCTTCTACTTTGCATATTCCAGTATGGCCTTCTACTCCCTCTCTGGAATCATTGGAGGATGTTGATACCTAGGTTTATTTTGCAGATGAACCCTATATTGGTCCCGCGCATATTTTAAATATGGGCTTGCTTTTGAGATGACTTCGCTTTTGCTAAAAGAACTCTCACCGAACAAGGAAACTGATTTGCTAATCATTTCATCCTTTAACTTGGAAATTTGGGAATTCGACTGTGTGCGTATGGTGGGCCCAAAGGTATCCAAATTGAGGTCATTCATGCGCCTATAAAAATTTTCGTTTCCTGCAAAACAATATGATCTTTAGTTTAAAATGATCGCAAATTATACGTAAATTACAATTAGATTGTACGTAATAATTAAAATGTTATTCTTAAATACCTGGAAGCTTGTCTATTTTAAAATGGATTAGCTCATCGCTTACCAAAAAGGTAACCGATAGTGTTCTCGTGCTAGTGACATGGGAAGATACAGGAAAGCATGCCTCAAAAATTTCAATGTCACGTTCTGCATCCACATCACCTTGTGCACATTCTTGTGTGCTCTGGTCAGGGGGTGGAGTACTGACATCGTCTGTAGGGAGTGTACTGGTCTAAGTGACTGGCGATTCAATTACATGCGGAGAGTGAACATGGCGGCCTGTATGCTCTAGTGCCGGTGTAGGAATGGCATTGGTACCAACACCAGGCTCCCTAGGCTCATCCTGAGGATCAACAATTCGCAAATACTCCTGTAAAAAAAGGGGTTTTTTATAAATGACTTATAAGAGTATAAAAATTAGAATCATAAATAAATAAAAGTGATAAATAAACATCTTGCTTACCCCATAGCACTGAATCTGGTGCGCCAGATCTTTAATCTTTTCATCTATCTCTTATGTCCTCATCTGAATCAAAATAAAAGAAGCAAATTTGGCATTTAATTGCATCACAAGTTTCCTTATTGTTTGCATTGGGTTGGTGCAGAAAAAAAAATTCTTCATGATTAAGCATTTCTTCAAGAGGATCTGTGGACTGCTTTGATGTTGGTCCCTTCCCCCTGTCACCCTAGGACAATGGTACTTTATATTTTACAAATTATATTGAGGCAAAGCCAACTTGTGAGTGTATAGTATTAAATTACAAAACGTATAACATGCATTAAAAATGTTGTGTACACGGTAAGTGTTAGGGTATGTGGAATTTTTTCTAATGCCTATAAATGCCAAATAAAATTTTCAAATATTCTTGCAGATGGAGCTAGGATTAATCCCACAATAAAATTTCATTGGTTACAGTTAGAGATCATGAGAAGAATACATTAAACATTGCACTATGAGATGAGAAAAAGGTATCAGAAGTGAAGATAAGGTTGGACAAAATTAATGCACCTAATAAAATACATTTTTCATAGATAGTGAGGTGATCTATGCAGATTTGTTGAATGCAACCTTGGCCAATGCAAAGTTAGAATCAAAAATATCTAAATTGGAGGGGTAGCTCAAGAAAGGAAAAGTAGCCAGTAAATCTTGGTAGGCACAAATTAAGAGGCTTGAGACAAACCTTATAGCATATGGGGTAGATCCCAAGAATGTACAAGGTATAAAGCAGGAATACAAAATTAGCAAAGATCATGCACTATGTTTAGAGAAAATCTTCGAAGACAAAATATACCCCTCAAAGATAGTAAAGAAATCATTAGACTATGAAGGAATTCCAATGATTATGGTAGAGATTTTCTCATATTTTCTATATTTGTAATATTTGTTAGAAACTTGCTCTGGGAGCATTTTTGTATATATTTTGTAATCTGTAAATAATAGGGGGTTCGAAGTTTGAGAAGAAAGAGACTTATTGGCTTGTAAATAATTTTTCTGAGAACTAATAAAATATTAGTGTAAAAGTGCAGAGTTTTCCTACCAGATATTCTTGTGATGATGTCTTGAAGTTTGTCATTTTCCTTTGCGTATGTTTCCTTATCTCAGTTTCCATTTAAGTGGATAATCTTCAATATTTAATTGGAAAATATATGATCATAATTCATCCATGATCGATGATCTGATTTCATAGCAATTAAATATTCCACATGTTTCTTCTAAATTTGCATTTGGAATTCATCCATAGATGCTCTAAATGTAATGGAATGTTAATTCTCATTCTGCCACCATACTACAACGATCCTATTTAACATGGTTTATACACTCATGCATTTTGTGAGGTTAACATGTGGAAGGGTGTTAAATATGATATCACGATGTGGTTCAACACAATATGTCCTTGGCCCCATATGTTTAAGTAATCCACATTGGATTTAAATTTATCGAAATATTTAATCAGATTTATTGGGAATTGTTTGAGGAGAGTTTCAAGGAATGCTACCTCTCAAAGGAGTTCATTGAGAGATAGTTAAATGAGTTTAACTCATTGAGATAGGATAATAGTTCAGCACCAAAGTACGAGGCTAGATTCATGAAGGCACTGAGATGTGCATTGTACTTGAGCACCAAGAAGTTGTGGGTTAATAAATTTATTTATGGACTGAATTACAATATCGTATCAAAGGTTATAATATTAATGACCTACACTTTGCACAAGATAGTACACAAGGCTATTACAGCTAAGGAGGGACCATGACATATTCAAATGTTTCCTTAACTTACAAGATGCATGACAATATACTACAGTAAATGATAATCATAAATATAATAGTCATTGCTTACAGGTTGCGTAAAATAGTATACGTACCACCCCCATAATAGCAATGGTTGTATCGATTCGATTCAAATTGTAATCAATCAACAACTCTTTCCCTACAGCTATTGATTTTATTGCAATTACGAATACATAATTTCCTTCATGCTCCTCAAATATGCAATTGGGTTGCTTATTTGTTGTCGTGGGTCGTGTACTATTTATAAACCCTGCAATATTTCCCGCTACTTTTTTGGCCTTCCGTCAATATACATTGATTCTCCTTTATTATGATCCTTGTCTTTTAGATGTATATAATTTGCAGCTACGCCATATCTTCACATACTTTTTGTATATTGGACTAGCCGTATCCAATCTGCATAGATGTAAGAGGGTCTGACATACTCCATCAATTCAATTAATCTGTTGTCACTGACCTTTATGCCATCCATGGAAAATAGCCCCAAACCATGTAATGACGATGGAGAAATGCGGTATATCCTTCCTTTGACACAAAAATCAGTGTTTATTTGAGGAAGATCCTTGGGCACCCATCGTTTCACTAGATGTTTGTACCTCAAGGGCACCCCAATGTCGCCTATGCTCTCATCACCATAAGAACATGACCCCCCTTTAGAAAAAAAAAATCCAAGCATCTACTAAATGTTCTCATGATATTTTCACCTCTATTTGATCTCTGCCTATTAGACCTACTATATGTCTCACTTTTGTCTATTCTACTTGAACTTCCCTCACTTGACGAAGATAGATCTAACAAATACCTATTTGGTTGTACGCGCTGTAACACTCCATCAAATGAGAGATACATTTAGCGAGTGTCATAAGGGCTAAGACAAAACATATTTAGGTAACCACAAGAACATAAATGAAGATCTGAGTTTGATTTGGATACAATATGTTGCGAACTAGCAAGCCTAATTTATGGCTTGGAAGTATTGGGTACATCGAAGGTCACAATCATCGCTTCAAAATATGCTCATCGTTGTTGAAGAATACATATTATAAATACATGAGTGGATTGGAGGATGTCATTTAGAAAAGGGAGGATATGGAAGGATCATGTTCCTTTTTATGGGATGGCATAGAAGAATTCTTCTAACCTAATTTGTTGGCATTATTGATTGCATGTTGTCATTGATGGAAACCTAAATCAAACATGGATGGTGAAGCAATGACATGGTTTGCATTATCGATTGTGTGTTGTCATTGATGGCAACATGAAACAAACATGGACATTCAAGCAATGACATGGATATGACAAAGACAGCTTGATGTCAAAGGGTAACCATAGTTGATGTCAAAAGGCAGCTATGGCATGACCATGTGAGTATTGTTGAATGCTATGAAGAATCCTATTTGTGTTGGAATTAAGAGGAAGACTTATGTTAATAAATACTGAAGTCCTTGAAGATACTCTACCACCTAAGAACAATGTGAGAACACCGGGTTGATAAAGCGTTCACGGTATTTGATGATACAAACATGACAGCATGCATTGACATATTGACTGCACATGAAATCTGTGATGGATGGAAGCATAAAAGACCAATTTGGAAGAACCTAAAGCTACATATGAATACTACAATTGATGAAATTCTGATTACAAGGATGTGCATTATGTTCCAAGCAATACATGTGTCAATTATGATCCCAAACCAATCAAAATTGTGCTTGTGGCGTGCATTTTGGTGACCTAAGCAGGCATTTCCTGTAAAAGTACAAAAATATTAGTTTGGAAAACATAAAGCTACCCAAGGAAACTTCAATTGAGTAAAATCCAGCACATGGCTATTTGTTATGGTCTAAGGAACCCATGTGTCAAATTTTAGCTCAAACCAATCAAATGCGCGCATGTGGCATGCATTTATGTGACCTAGGCATCCATTTCCTGTAGGATTACAGATGAGCTGAAAAATAATTTGCAGCTTAGTCCAGACACAAAAGTTGGTGAGTGGTTCTTGTTTGAAAATCACACAAACGTTATGTCTCTAATTAATCTCAAGGATGTTGAAATCAAGGAGCTTAAACAAAAAAATGATCAAGTTCAAAAACAAATCAAACTTTTACAGGAAAAAGTTGCCAACCTTCGACTTGAAATTAAAGGGGCAAGGTCCATTACAAGGAGCAAAACATTTCCTCTGGGACTCATTGAAATCTGAGATCACCAAATTCAAAGAATATTTAGATTTTAATAAATACTGAAGTCCTTGAATATACTCTTCCACCTAAGAACAATGTGAGAACACCAGGTTGATAAAGTGTTCACGGTATTTGTTGATGCAAACATGACTGCATGCATTGACATATTGACTGCACATGAAATATATGATGGATGGAAGCATAACCTTAAATCTACCTATGAATACTTCAATTGATGAAATTCAGAGTACAAGGATGTGCATTATGGTCCAATGAATACATGTGTCAATTTTGATCCTAAACCAATCAAAATTGTGCCTGTGGCATGCATTTTGGTGACCTAGGCAGGCATTTCCTGTAAAAGTACAGAAATATTAGTTTGGAAAACATAAAGCTACCCAAAGAAACTTCAATTGAGTAAAATCCAGTACATGGGTGTATGTTATGGTCTAAGGAACCCATGTGTCAAATTTTAGCTCAAACCAATCAAATGCATGCATGTGGCGTGCATTTATGTGACCTAGCAGTGCATTTCCTATAGGATTACAGATGAGCTAAAAAATAATTTGCAGCTCAGTCCAGACACAAAAGCTGGTGACTGGTTCTTGTTTGAAAATCACACAAACGTTATGTCTCTAATTAATCTCAAGGATGTTGAAATCAAGGAGCTTAAAGAAAAAAATTATCAAGTTCAAAAACGGATCAAACTTTTACAGGAAAAAGTTGCCAACCTTTGACTTGAAATTAAAGGGGCAAGGTCCATTACAAGAAGAAAAACATTTCCTCTGGGACTCATTGACATCTGAGATCACCAAATTCAAAGAATATTTAGATTTTATGGAAGACATGAAGGCTGTAGCAGCCACAACTTTACATAAATGTGTAATTGTTAATGAATCTTTGTTAAAAAGACCCTTAAAGAGAGCTCAGAATGCAATCAACTTTTTTAATGTGGTACCTAATGAATCATTATTAACTTTAGAAACTGGCTCTCAGAGCACTTTTGTATATATTTGTAATCTGTAAATAATGGAGGGGTTCGAATTTTTTGAGAGAAAGACTCATTGTGCTTGTAAATATTTTTTTCTGAGAATTAATAAAATATCAGTGCAGAAGTATAGAGTTATTCCTACCAGAGATTCGTGTGATGATGTCTTGAATTTTGTGTCTTTCCTTTGTGTATGTTTCTCCTATATCAGTATTCCATTGAATGTTTCATCTTCTAGGATTTAATTGAAAGCAAATGGTTTAGAATTCATCATGAGATTGATGCTCTAAACTCATACAGTTGAATACTCCATTGGTTTCTTCTAAAGTTGCATTTGGAATTCATCCATAGATAGATTCTCTAAATGTAATGGATTGAAAACAATATTGTGTTGTTCCTCTTCTGGTCAGGGAAAACCAAAAAACAAAGTGTAGGCCCATTTCTTAAGGGAAAACAAAACAAAACCAATGAAAATTCCGTGAAGACTTACCATATTTGTGCAGTCATTCTATCTCCTCCCCTGTCTGCCACTGAGAATCACTGTGCGTCAATCACTGCAGTCGTCGCGGGGGGGGCACGGGGTCACCGTATTTTATTGTACTTGGAGAGAATGACCTTCAATCAGCTATCCAATGGCAATTGATGGTTGCGCTTGGCGGTGGTTTCAAATTTAAAAAAAAAAAAACGCACTCATATAGTCAAAAGAGGGTTTTATTTTTGTTTTAACTTATAAAAAAAATAGTAATTTTTTTTTGTTTTTTATTTTGTTTCTTGTAATTTTTATATTATATTATATATTAAATATTAAATGATATTATATTTTTTTTCACATGTGGTTCACAAACCCCCCAGTGGGGCTGCTACATCCACGATAAGAAATCACAGGGGGGGCACCCAAAGGGGTCGAACCTCGTCCGCTCTTACTACAGAGTTAACCCGATGGGGACATCAAGTGAGGCCCTTATATATCAATGTATAGCCACCTGGGGATTTGACCTCGAGACCTTCTGCTCACAACTCTCAGCACTCAACCACTTGAGCTAGCCCATCGGGTTATTAAATGATATTATATATTATATTAAATATTATATGATGTAATATAGAAATTATAATATATTTATGTTTAATATTTAATATTAATATATAATTAACCTTGAAGAAACCTTTCCTCAATCAGAGGATTTAGCAACACTGAGACTAGACCGCGATGACGATGACGATGACGACAATGTTTATCAGTGATCAAATTTGATGGATGGGTCTTAATTTCGATTGGAATGGCATTTGTTCTTGGAGCCCTTCAAATATTAAGGGAAATATAAATAACTGTACTTCAATTTACAAGTATAAATTAACTAAACCACTCCCCCAAAAAAATGCAAAAAACAAATATGGCCGATCCAAAAATTTTACAATCATAGACAATTGAGCACTCCTTAATATCTACATGAAGAAATGGTATATTTTCAATTAAAACCTAATTTGAACACATTAATTTGACATATATGTAACATTAATTTTACAGTTCATTAAAATCACAACTATTATGTTGTATTTTCCCGGGTTGGAGCACACTTCATTATAAAGAAAAACTACTTAGACTATGCAATAACCATATTGGGGAATCCACATGATCTTATGCACAGTGTGAGACATTGTAACTAGATATAGTCTTAAAATAAAACAGGAACCATGAGAAAATTACTTACAGTTAACTATGTACAAAAGGAAGCCACCAAGCAAAACGAGGCTATAATAAACCTACAACCAAAAAATACATATAAAACCAACCAAAAAAAAAATTCAAACCAAAGAGAGGGAATCCATTTAATCCTGAGAGATGTAAGAATGATGGGCATTGGGAGCCTAAGAAAAAATAATACATAGCTTAGAAAACAATGAAAAAATCATCCATAGAAAACATTAAAAAAATTCTCCATACCAAGCAAGTTAGCAATGTGAGCATCACAAGGTCCAGGGCAACAAGTTTTGTTGTTCAACACTTGTCGTGACAACATAGAGGTATGGTGCGGAGGGAAGTGGAATCGAGCCTAAGTCAACTGGAGCCTTGCAACTCGCTACATGTTTGAGTCTTAACAATCTGCCTTTTAAATTGAACCAAAACACCAAAAGAAGTTTGTTAATGGCTCGATTTGAGAAAATTCTAGATGTGAGTAATTAAGAGCTCGAAGCTCTAAAATTTGATTTTTTTTGTACCAATCCACGATTTGGTGAATTTGCAATCACTAACATGAAATTTAAGTTATTTAATGAAAATAATTAATGTATCTACCTCCATGTCGAACCGTTTTCAATGCTGATGTGGGCCACTACCCTCCTTATTGTCTTACCAAAAGGCATGAGAATGAGGAAGAAGACTTAAAATTATGGACTTCACCTTCAAAGAATGCCTTACAATCACATCAGTAAGGAGTGATAAGAAAAGATCACAACAATCCAACGTGTCAAATCTCAATTGATAGTGTCAATTAAAGACTTATATAGTAAATTTAATATAAGACTTACTCATAGTTGTCTCTTACTCTTTGCGTCTTGACACATTTGATATTTTATGGTTGTCTATGTGCAATGACCCAATTGATATTATAAGGTGAGGATGTGCATGCATAATAATCCTTGGTTATGACTATGAGATGAGGATTTAAAGAGAAGAGGATGTAAATACAAGTACTTTTTATACGTATTTTGGTGGCAAGTGTTGAAGACAAATGTGGTGAGAAACCACATATGTTTGGAAGGATGGAGTGATATTACATCATGATCATGCCACCCATCAAATTGAAGACTATTATTGGGCCAAAAATTGTTTTTTTTAATTTTATTAATAACCATTGTGGTGCTTTGGTCCAATTTTTTTTTCCTAACTCATTGTTTCTCCATATAGTGTGCCCAGTGCGACCTCTCTATATCAATGCATAAATCGCCCTCTGCACAGTTTTTGGTCCTAAATGCATGCCATTATTTGTAGTTGCATGCCATTGAGTGTTGTTTAGAGTTGTCATGAGTCTGTGACATTCATGCAAGAAATGAATTCTTGAATAGGAGGACTCATCAGACCGACCATTTGAATTTCATTTTGACGAAAAATGAGTGGACATTGGTATCCAAGTTCACATAGGTAGTAGTTACAAAGTTTCGGGCTCATTTTGGGCCTAGTAGTAGACTAGTAGTGTTTATTTGTTGTTACGACCATAGTAGCTGACACATTGTCACACCATAGATCTCAACCCGAAGTGACTCGGGATCCAGAGTCAAATCCCAGTGGTCAGTGCCTCATAGTCGTCAGTCATCACTCGTTATCTTGCATAGCTAAGCAGTGAGTGCGTGACATGAGTGAGTGATTGATTATAATTTATGATATTTCCAATATTTTGAATGACGAGTCAAATTTTATAGCATAGTAATTTCAACATAGAAATTCAAATTTAAATGGATGGGTGATTTGAAATGTTGCCCTTCTTTTGAAATGTTGATATAAATTGTGTCCTTCTTAATTGGAAGGGTAAAATTCAGATTTTAATTTTTTTTGAAGGGAAATTTTAACTTTACACTTCTATGTTAGAACCCTTTGGAAGGGCTGAGAAGGGTTCAAATTTGAACACTGATGCCGATGATGATGATGACAATGACAACAACGACGACGTTGATTATGATGATGATGATGATGACGACGACGATGACATTGATGATGCTGATGATGATGACGACAACGACATTGATGATGATGACAACGACGATGATCATGACATTGATGATGATGATGATGACAACGACGATGATCATGACATTGATGATGATGATGATGACGATGATGATGATGATTTTAGTGTGTTGTATGGTGCATATGTTTCTTATCATGTTACAAACAAACAAAATAACCAAAGATTCAATGCTAGATATGTGAATAAATTATTGATAGGACGAAGCCTTGGGCCTTATTTTATGGTGCCTCAGAAGGTGAATCACCTTTGGGAGGATCAAGAGGAATTTTATGCATATCTGGTACTCATTCATGTACATTTGAAGCGAGTATAGGCCCTAGCTCCAACAATTAGGCATAGTTGATGACTCTAAAGTTAACTCTTACACTTGTAGCTAAATATGAAGTTGATTCACATGCATTATAATAATGGGACTACCAAAAATTTCATGTCACAAAAACAAGGGACTTGGGTAGATTTTGGGATTCACCTTGCATAAGTGGCTCAGTAGAAAATGATTTTAGATGGAAAAATACTTGAACCTTGTCACTGGTAGAATTATATCACCAAATGTTTCCTAGTTAGGTTTCCAATGGGGCCACCAAACCAGTGGAATTAATGGTCACTAAGGAACATATACAAGACTTATATGATGCAGTCATGGAAATTACAAACTATTTATGAGAACTTTTGAAGGGAGGCAACAAGACGGTTATATCACTTACGGCCCCATAATAGTGTTTTGGATTTGAATACAACAGTAGAAAATTTGAAGAAATGTTCCCGAGGAGAAAATAATGTGTCTTCTCTACTAAGGGACTTTACCACCATATTAATTCATGACATGGTGAGCCAATTTGAAATTTCAACCAACTATTTACCACCACCTTGGATAGAATTGCGCAAAACTCAAAAACCATCTGACAACAACTTGTTTATTTATTGTACACAACTGCAATAAACCATAATGTAAAGCACATGTTAAAAGATAAAACAATAACCACTTTTGGTCGGGTTAGGTAAAGTGTCGTTTACATTGACAATGACATGAAGGAACTTATTGTTGATTTCTCACCTGTAATGTGTCCACCCCATATGAAGAGAAATCTTCCTCATCTACGATCCTTGTTGTAGAAACTAGGAATCAAACCTCCAGACAAGCTTTGCAACGAATCTCTCAAATATTAGCTTTCTTGAATTACCGTATGCAACTAAAACCATCATAGACTATTTAGTTATATCATATTGTAGTCTTTCTACAACACTGAAAAGCTTACTATTCTTCTTACGCTTTGTAGAAGGAATTATATCTTTAGAAGGGTTTTCTAACCATAATCTATGAAGTAACCATATGATCCTTCATGACAAGAGATAGCTAACTCACACCTATAATTTTTCATTTAATAATAAAAGAGACTTCAAATTTTCTATAACATAATGAAGATTAGATTGGATGTATGAAATATTTATCAATCAATGGTTGTTGGAGTTCATAGAAAGAGTTGTTTTCCCTATTGGAAATTGGGTTATATATGGTGTGATCAAATTTTCAGCTGCACATTCAAGTTATGTATTGTCAAGCTACAAACTATGACTATAGGAATTTGTGGCTGACATAGCAAATAATTATTTGATCTCGTTTATATTTATGCTATACTTTTTCCGTTTTATGGTCAAATTATTTGCGTGAGTCATATTTGAGGATTGAAACCCTCCCATACCGTCAGTGCATGGATCTACTCTAACCATATAAAATTTCAGTGCATACAAGCACAAACTGAAAAAATTTCAACGTTCGCCCCATTCACAAGTCACTTTGTGCAAGGTCCCAGAGAGGAAATATTAGGATACTATAGGCAAACAATTCAGAATTATGGGGGGGGTCAAAATTTTATTAGGTAGAATTTTGGAAAGGGTGACTATGCTCATAAAGACCTTAAAAAACCAGCTTCATAAAAGTGATAATGTGACCTAAGGTACTCATGGAAATAAAGATAGTGTCGATTTTGAACAACCTTCCTCTAATATGCATCATAAGAAATTACTAGCCCTGAAATGTATCCTAAATAAGGAATGGATTAAAACATAATTCGTATTGTTAATCATTTGACTGGTCAATTCCTAATTCGATCGAAAATCTTTTCCAACTGTATGTGAAACGATGTGAGGTAAACTGGTGTGGTTAAGGTATGTTGCACCTATAACAATGTGCGGTAAACTCTCAAGTTTGAAATCTTCATGAGCGCGAATCAGACCCAAATATCCCTAAAAAACCGAAAAGAACCTCCAGAAACAAACCAGGGATTCTCCTCTTCTTCGTGCAATGGCACCAACTTTTATTATTATTAGTGTGTGTGACTGGTCAAATTCCTAATTCGATCGGAAATCTTTTCCAACTGTATGTGAAACGATGTGAGGTAAACTGGTGTGGTTAAGGTATGTTGCACCTATAACAATGTGCGGTAAACTCTCAAGTTTGAAATCTTCATGAGCGCGAATAAGACCCAAATATCCCTAAAAATCTGAAAAGAACCTCCAGAAACAAACCAGGGATTCTCCTCTTCTTCGTGCAATGGCACCAACTTTTATTATTATTAGTGTGTGTGTGTGTGTGTGTGGTGTGGTTAAGGTATGTTGCACCTATAACAATGTGCGGTAAACTCTCAAGTTTTAAATTTTCATGAGCGCGAATCAGACCCAAATATCCCTAAAAATCTGAAAAGAACCTCCAGAAACAAACCAGGGATTCTCCTCTTCTTCGTGCAATGGCACCAACTTTTATTATTATTAGTGTGTGTGTGTGTGTGTGTGTGTGTGTGTGTGTGTGTCAGACCCAAATATCCCTAAAAATCTGAAAAGAACCTCCAGAAACAAACCAGGGATTCTCCTCTTCTTCGTGCAATGGCACCAACTTTTATTATTATTAGTTTGTGTTTGTGTGTGTGTGTTTGTGTGTGTGTGTGTGTGTGTGTGTGTGTGTGTGTGTGTGTGTGTATTAGAGTCTGTATTAGAGTCAGCAACTTTTATTATTTAACTTCCAAAATTACACAATCATTGTTTTTGTGTGTGTGTGTGTGTGTGTGTGTGTGTGTGTGTGTGTGTGTATTAGAGTCTGTATTAGAGTCAGCAACTTTTATTATTTTGCTTCCAAAATTACACAATCATTGTTTTTACTATTTTTCAAATTCGAATTACAACCCTCGATATTCCAAGTGTTTGCAAAACTATTACCACGGATGCATGCCAAGTGTTGTAAAAGTGATTTATAGTAAAATATATCAATAAATTAAAATAAAAATAAAAACCAATTTGCATTCCTTACAGTTTTTTTAGTGTGCATTCTTGACGATTTATTCGGCATGCATTCCTTGCAGTTTATTCGGCGTACATTTCTCACGGTTTATTCAGTGTGTATTCCTCTTGCATTCAGCCTGCCTTGAACCCAGAAAACCATGGGGTCAATTCAAACAGGGGTGTCCGTTTGAAGGTGTGGAAAATTTTGTTGATACAGTTTTCCATGCTGAAGATATCGATGCCAATGATGTAGCAGACTTACATGTATGTATGGATGAAGCAGAGGAGCAGGAAGTTATGGAAAATTATATGGAAACATGAAATGATGATTTTTCTATAATGGACATAATTCCTTCTAAAGAGTTCACACTTTAGTATAATTGCCCTAGTATGGGTGATTCAACATCTACGTCTCCGAGTTTAAATGTGCATAGTCCAACATACAGTTTTGATACAGATTTTTTTTCTCAATATATAATAGAATGCTCCATTACAAACAAGTTGCAATAGAGGATTATTCCTCTATATATAGTTGGAAGGAAAAATGTGAACTAAAGGAGAAGGATATTTTAGAATGCATTAAGGATATTGCAGTGCTACAATCAACAATTGTACAGCTAACACAACAATCAAAGAAAGACATCAACATCAAGGATAGAATTATTGATGAATTGGGTAGTGAGGTATCCAGAATTAGAGACAAAAGTCTAGGGGAGTTAGATGCAGTAAGTGCAAGGTTTCATGAATATAAGGATACATTTGAGACATAAATTAGTAAACTTAAAGAGGATTTGAGAAGAAGACTAGTGGTTCTTGATATACCTCCATTGGAAACTGCAGTTACTTATGAGGGTGAATTAGTCAACAAACTAAATGAGAAAGATAAATTTATTGAAAATTTAAACGCTGAATTTGCAAATAAATATAAAGAGGACCAAGAGAAGCATGAATCACGGGTTAAAGAATACAAAAAAACAGTGACTAGGTTGAACAAAACATACAATAGGCAAGCTAGTAAGTTGAAAGAGAGATATCTTGAAATTAGACAAGCAGAACTCAAGATTAAAAAACTTGAAAAGGAAAAAGATTTGCATAGTAAAGAAGGTGGTATTAAGGGTGGGGATATCAGTAACGGTAAGGGTAAAGGTAAAATTTGAGGTAAAAGAGTAGAACAAATGCCTTCAATGCACTCAAAGAAATCCCTAAAAGCACGAGAGAAGACGCTACATGACACTATCGCAGCCATGAATGATGTAGGTGATATGTTTGCCTCACCACCAATTATTGAATCATTGAAGCAGAAGGTAGCTGAGAGAGATAAAAGAATTGTAGAGCTAAACGAGGAACTCATGAAAGGACGAAAAGCATAGCATTTGGGATGTGACATGGAGATACAAAAATTGAAATCCCGGATTTCTTATTTGCAGCAGCAATTACAAAGGCTCGTACATGAGGCAATACCAGTTTTTTTTCTTGCAAATGAGGAAAAATTGAGGGAAAAATAGCTTGAGGATAAAGTACAACAAATCACTAGCGAATTGGTTGTAGCTAAGTCTGAGCTGAAATCTACAAAGAAAGTTCTTGAAAGAGCGAAAAAAGAGCACTTAAAGAAATATAACAAGAATTTTCAAATGGTCAAGGAGCTAATGCAAGATAAATCCAACTTGAAAGACATTTATTCTAAGAAAGTTCATGAAGTTCAAAAACAATTAAACGATCGGAGATTCGTTGTAGCACCGGAACATTTACAGGCATCTTCAAAAGGAAAGAGAGACTCTACCGAATATTCTTCTTCTCAAGAGGAGAGCTTGCAAAATCATCCCAAGCATCCTAGAGTTACATAATAAATATTTTTGGCTATTGTATCTATGTAGATACATTTCAATATGTAATAAATATCATTATTTTCTATTAACATGCAATATATATCATTATATTTTTTTGTTAAAGTGCATTATTGAATAATTTGCCAGTCATTTTTTAGGACTTACTTTTATGTCTCCTTCGTGGATTTTTTATCTGGTTGTGTTCTCACTGAGATCTAGTTAATCTTTTATTTTTGGACAATGTAATGGAATTTTATAATTTGATAGCTTACTGAAACGAGAAATCGGTGCTATGGAATGTACTAATTTTATACTTGAAATACAAAGTAAGTATTTTTTCCATAATAGAACAAATTTACAATATGCTTAGTGCATCATAAGGAGAAATTTACGATAGTAGAACAAATTTACAATACCATGGCAATATTTGCAGAAGAAAATTAGAGAGCAAAGAGAAAACAACATTTGGGGGGAAATCAAGTGAGAATCAACGTCCTTTCTCAACATTAAAATAATATAATTTAAATTAGAAGAGATATTGCATTTCTTAAATTAAAAGATAACAATGTAAAAGTGTGTAAAATCATTAAATAAACAATCTACAATTTGAATCAATCAAATTCACCAATAAATGAAGCATGGGCATGCATTTTAGTGAAGCACAGCAATTTTGCCCTGCTTCATAGAAATGCACGGCCAACCTTCATTACAAGGTCAAATTGAATGATTCAACTTTGAGAGTATTTTTTTAATCATTAAGAACATTAATACAAGTAATTTTTTCTCATTTTTCACATATAAATTTTTGTTGTGCAGGAATACTCCAAATTGGATTGATTTCAAAGGGTAAAATTCAGGGTTTTTGTGCCTCAAATAAATACAAACCATCACATGTACTTAATTGATAGTGAAATAATGATCAATCCAATGTAAATATATAAAAAAATCTACAACATCTCATATTCATTTTCCTAAAAGGAAATGTTATACACTGAAATCCAAGTATGTTGGAATAGCAATTCATCATATCTATCAATGATCACAGTCGGAACAAATATGCACTCCCCGTCCAAACCAAGTACACTCCTGGTAATTTAATTTGAAATGAGACAATATTATATAAATACCTAACCTATATAGCCTTGCATCGGGTCTAACAAATATCCTACATAACCATGTTTCTCCACTTTACACAACTTTCACAAAATGCAAGCTGAAGCAAAACTTGGAATGTTGTATGAAATATGAATATCTCAATATCATTAATCTTCTTCTTCATCCAACTCATCATTTGTATCATCTAGTTCATAATCGATGTTGAAAGTATTGGCCATATCAGCATCATCATCAATGTCATCAATTTCAATCATATCATAGTCTATATCATCATCAAGAACATTGTCTCCTACATTTGGTTCTACTTATTCATCAACTTCTTTGTATGACACATCGTCGATATCATCTTCATCCAGATCATTGTCTCCAACATCTCCTTGAACTTCTTCAACATCTTCGTCTAACACATGAACTAACTGCTCCTATACATCATCTTCTTCTTCAATATCCTCTTCTTCGGATACATTATACATTATCGGCTTTCCTCTTGGATCATATCTAACAAAATATGACCAACCCCCTCTACCTAGAATCTCTGAGTGAAATACCTGTTCGCATTGGCTAGGAAGAACGTAGGGCTTTGATCCTGGCTCAACATTCCTTGTATTGACCATGGTAAATCCATTAGCGTACTCAATAATAGTTCTATCGGGATCACGTTCATTCACTCGTATCCTGTACCATTTGACGTCGAACGTAACTACTTTGAAGGATTTAAAGTCACACTCAAGTATATCTTCCAAATACCCATAGTATCGATTTTCAGATACTTCTGAACGTCTGTCTCTTATATGAGAAACACTAGTAACCTCAAATACTGTAGTTATCCCACTATCTGAAGTTTTCCTCTTTTCATCCAACTTTTTGATGTGAAATTTACGACCATTGCACCACATAGACTTGTGGTGTTTCACCTGCAATATGCCAGACACGTAAAAAAATGCATTGTCAATTGATAAACATATTTATACTTGGAAATTATGCAAATTAAGAAAAAAAGCACGCAATATACATCAATATAATATTAAAAAAACAAAATAGTATGGGTGAATATGCTTGCCTGTTTATCTTTTAAACCATGTGCTAAATCAATTTCCTCTCGTGTAAGATTGGCATCTCCTTCACGTTTAGCTTCTTTAACCATTGTAGCCACACCATTCCATGTTAACCTACCATGATTGCATTCTATACATCATTCAATCCATACCTTCATCCAATTAACATTGTTTGCAATGTATAAATGTATTGCATCCCACTCTGAAGCAACCATATTAAAATAAAACAATTTACATATATTTAGTTACCATGGTATACCTTCATATTAATAATGGATTATGTAGGAAGACTAAAATTTAAATAAGTACGACATACCAAAAAACAAAAAGACAAATGTATTATAAATATCCACCTTCTACTTACATCTCACTTTCCTCATTCTACCTTTCCCTAGTAGGTGCTTCCCTTCAAATTTGTTGATGGAGTTGACATCCCAAACGCGATCCACATTAATAGTTGCAGCTATTTTAGGAAGATATTGAGTAATATAAACCATGTTTTGATATACCATATATCCATCTACCATAGAACTCATAGGACATGCTCTTTTTCTAACCAAATCCTTCAATGATTTCAAGTGCGCCTCAACCATCCGCATTGACCTTGTGTGTACAAGCCCACACATTTCAATCTCCTCAACTTGGTGTATGATTTAGTGTTCTTGTGCATTGAAAAATTCCAAAGGTAGATACTTTTGCATTGCACACATGTAATGTCCCTTCTTAGGAATTTTATTAAAATGACAATTTTTTACTTTTTTCCCTAGTTTGACCTTTGACTAGTTTGGATCTCTAGGTCCCAAATTTGCCTCAAATGATCCCAAATCTTCTGAGAAGGTATATGAATGATATTAGAACATAAATATGTGTTTCAGGGATGCCCTTGGACCTTTAAAATATTTTTGCAAATCCTCTTTCAATTCTGATCAATGTAGGTAACTTTACTAGTGATTTCCCTTTGACTAGTATTGGTCTCTAGGTCTCAAATTGACTCCAAATGCCTTCAAATATTCAAGGAAGGTGTATGAATGATATTAGAACTTGAATATGATGTTTATGGATGACATATGGCCACCAAAAGACCTCTGAAAACTCTCTTAAGATTCTGGACCAATTATGCAATTTTACTAGTAATTTGGGGTTCAAATCCCCATGGGGTAAGTACTAAAAATGGCTTCCCAAATGCCTCCAAACCCACTCAAATTTATGAACAGAGGTATGTAATGTGTTAAGTATTTTATTAAAGTCTCATATGCACCATTAATGGATTATTACAACTATTCTCACCCTCTCCCATTCAACTGCAAAAATCTCCAATTCAACCCTTGGGGAAATGGCACTATTTCACCTCCCAATACAACTAAACTGAGTAAAAATGCTTCAAATGCTCAAGTACAGTACATGAAACTTGTACAAGACATCCATGGTAGTATATTGATCACAAATATATCAGAGAATCATCCATTCATTCGAAATCATCATCAATACATTGGCTCACAACAAGGTAGTGGGGAAATGGCATTGTTCTTCCATTAAAAATGAGATTTATACATTTCTACTTGGAATTTCGACCTGAAACTTTTTGGAGATGAAGAACAGAATATTTACTTCATATTAAAAAATAAATTGGTCATTAAAATCTTCCCCAAAGAGTACAATAGCTCACCAAAAATGACCTCCCTTAAGGATCAAGAATATGCCATCAAAACTGGAAATGGTTGAAGGAGTGAGCTGCAATAGAAGAAACCATGAGCTGCCCTGTAACTTACACCTGCAAATAAATACTCCATTAAATCTCCAAATGAAAGGTCTGAATGGCCTTTCCAATTACCAACTTGGATGGGAATCTTTCACCCTCGAAATTGGCTAAGGCAAGAAACTAGTCATCCACTAGATCTCCCTCTTCACAAATGCAATTGCAAATTCTACAAATGATCAAAATATGGTTTCATTCTTTTTTATTGACATTTATAAACTTCTAATGTCCTCCATGGGTCGAATTCCTTCCAAGAGACTCATGCCAACTCATGTTGGGAAGAGATTACAAAGAACGCCACTTGTACAACAATTCCTAGTCTCCCACTTCCACCAAATCACATGTGGAAGCATCTTAGCTGCCCTAACACCCTTGAGCGCCCTCTTGGAGTCTATTTTTAGCCCTGACATGTCATATATGTCATATGTCAGCCTTCAGGTCTGATTTGTGTCATAGGTGTCATAGCATCTTCATCATTGTTGTCATAGAGCTAGGGAATCTAGCCCAAGTGTCTCACTAGCTCCAAATTGCCTCTTCCTCTTCCATGGGAGTTACTCTTCCTCTATATTTCGACCTTGTATGAGTCATGCAATGAATAATACCTTTTGGACTCCCCCAAGTATGTTACCATTCACCTTGAATTCGAATTGGTGAGAGAAGGATGCCAAATGTAGTGGGGAAATCTAGCCATATGTGGGTCCCACTTCCTCCATGTGTCTTCATGATGAAATGCCACTTTGATTTTCACTTGTATATATTTATTTAGCTCCTTTATTAAATATTTATGCCATTCTAATGTTCAAACATAATTTATTATCCCCATTATTCCAAATCCCAAAGCTTCCACCCCAAACCTAGGAAACTAGTAATTTTCCTCCTTGGCAATTATTTGACCTTTAGCATCAATTTGACAAACTCTAATGAATATGGCCAATGTGATTAGGCCATTGTGACCCAATGCCAAATTTGGGACATGACAAATCCTCCCTTCCCAATATTGCTTGTCCTCAAGCAATTTTAAATGTGGGTGTTGAAGAACCTGCTTTGTGTATAATTCTTTGAAGTTGCCATTGAATTGCCCAACCTTGAGTCTTTGAGTTTCCATGAAGATTTTAGAGAGGAACCACCATGCTTGCTGCTGCACTACTCTGATTAAAATCACTTTATTAAGTGGAGAATCCATCTCCCATACTGCTTTCTTCCCCAAAAAATATGAAACCAATGAGATAAAAATTATTCCAGGGTCCCATTGCTTGTATTGCACCCCAATAATTAAGAGTGCTCTCCAACCCACACCATTAGTTAAGAGGATTCCTGGATCCCATTTTCTTGTATGCATCCTTCCAAACATCATGAGTACCAAATATATATCATCAAAGTACATAATAACATAATGAAAATGTACATCAAGGATATGCTTCATCAAAGAGTCATGATAGTGCTTATACCTCCAAGCAAGTAGACCACCATTTTCCAAGTGCATACAAGCTTCAAGTGACCAATCAAATCTGCTCCAATGACATAGGTGAGGATCCCATGTCCTATAATGCTACTCCAAAAGGATGTGATATGCATCAAAATATTCAACCATGTATTCTTTCATCCAAGAAGTGAATGAAGAATCTCCACTAAAATCTGAACCAAATAATGAGCAGAAAAAACAAGGAGACTTCAAATGACTCAAAGAAGTCTCACCCATACATCCATGAATGTGAGAATCATAAAAATATAAAAAAAGTATGTGGCTGCCAACAAAAAATTTCTCCAATCATAAATCTGTTCTCCCAAGTGTTGGATGAAGTTCGTCCAACATCAAATGAATCAAGTGTTGAGCAAGAAAAACCATGAGTCTTCAAGTGACTCAAATGCATATCATAGGTGCATCCATGTAGATTTGCATCATCATAAAGTGACAAAAAATGTTGCTTCAAATGTGAAGAAGAATGTGCTCCAACCATGTTATCATAAAAGGTAAATCTAGGAGTTCCATACTCCTCATGTGGCACCATCAAAAAGAACCCTTTCACCCATACTTCATTGAGACTAATACTGCAAAACATGGAATTGTAGGATGTAGGAGAATGAACTAACTCACCCAAATGATCAAAAAGTGAAGAATTTTCATCATGGAAAGGATCCATGTGGGTAGTATCATGCAGCTCCTTCAAAAGTGGGAAACCTTTGTCATAGATTGGTTTCAATGTAGAGGAATCATGCTCTTCTTTAAAAATTGCATAACCTTCATCAAGAGACAATTCAAGTTCCTCTTCCACCACATCAAGTGTTTGGATCTCTTCAAGTTCATCTTCAAACACATTAAGCACATTCAAATTCCCACATTTCTCATGATCCACCATGTCATGAGAATCCTCCAAATAATCTACCATTTGACAATCTGAAACATAGGAAGAAAAACAAGTATCTTGCAACTTTTCAAGAAGTTGCTCATTTTGAATTGTGAGCTTATGAATATCTCATTATTCTTCAAGTATGCATCATGTAACAATTCATTAAGCTCAAACAAATGGTTTCTATCAAAAATCAAAGACATGAAATTACCTTTGATGTTGCACATTGCTCTTTGAATCTTCTCCATGTTTTCAATGAAGGATGTTTCCTCCAATGAAGTAGCTCTCCAACAAGAATTTGACACCAATGCTTGAGTGTCATGGAGAATGCTGAGGGAATATTGGATCTTCTTTTCATTCATCTTTAAGGACCCTTCAAGAAAATGAGGCTCTTGCAAATGAACCTCCTCATCTTCTTCATTTTTTCTTGGACCAACTTCATGAAGCTCAAGTGGTGATGGGGAAGTTGATCTTGGTTCTTCTTCAACTGCTACAAGGTCTTCATTATCATGCTTAATGGAACTTGGGCTTGCAGCAACACTTTCAAAAGTGATCTCTATGTCACCAACATAGAGGTGTGAGCACCCATCAGTAGGTACTCCTTCATAGTTTAAGCATCCATCAGTAGATGCTCTTTGGTTCATGTCTAAGCTAGAAGGTGTCTCGAAATTATATTCCATATTTTCAATAGAATCTTCTTCATGCTCTTGTGATGTCTCTTCATGATCTTCCATATTTTTATACTTCAAGCAAGATGATGCATTTTGCCCCTTGTTTTCCTTATGATCAATATCTTTGGAATCTCTTTTTGAAGAATTCCCAAAAGCTCTCCTCAAGTGGGACATAATTTCATGCACACATGTATGATACTCACTCCAAGGTTCTTTACAAGAAGGGCATAAACCTTTCTTTACTAACTCCACATCTTCATTTTTGGGCCTATTTTCAAAAACATGTTCAGCAAAGTACTCAAAAGACATGGCATTTTGTGTATTTTTGCTAAAAGCAAGATATTCTTGATATTTTTGATATTGTTGAGGCAAGGTTTTATATTTTGCTCTCCATCTTTGGAACTCACTCATAGAATTATCCTTGGTTGGTGTGACACACTCATATTCATCAGATTTAAAGTCATAAGAATAATCTTCATTTCTCTTGAAATTGTAAGAAGTGTTGCATGATGGCACCTCTTCCTCGTACCATTCACATTCTGCTTCATATTGCTCATAAGCATCTGCATATTCCTCATGAGAATTGTACTCATAGGATTCATCATAATAGTAAGACATGGCTGCCTATTATTCTTGAATGTATGTACCTAATACACAGGTGCAAGGACCATGCTCTGATACCACTGTAATGTCCCTTCTTAGGAATTTTATTAAAATGACAATTTTTCACTTTTTTCCCTAGTTTGACCTTTGACTAGTTTGGATCTCTAGGTCCCAAATTTGCCCCAAATGATCCCAAATCTTCTGAGAAGGTATATGAATGATATTAGAACATAAATATGTGTTTCAAGGATGCCCTTGGACCTTTAAAATATTTTTTCAAATCCTCTTTCAATTCTGATCAATGTAGGTAACTTTACTAGTGATTTCCCTTTGACTAGTATTGGTCTCTAGGTCTCAAATTGACTCCAAATGCCTTCAAATATTAAAAGAAGGTGTATGAGTGATATTAGAAATTGAATATGATGTTTATGGATGACATATGGCCACCAAAAGACCTCTGCAAACTCTCTTAAGATTCTGGACCAATTATGCAATTTTACTAGTAATTTGGGGTTCAAATCCCCATGGGGTAAGTACTAAAAATGGCTTCCCAAATGCCTCCAAACCCACTCAAATTTATGAACAGAGGTATGTAATGTGTTAAGTATTTTATTAAAGTCTCATATGCACCATTAATGGATTATTACAACTGTTCTCACCCTCTCCCATTCAACTGCAAAAATCCCCAATTCGACCCTTGGGGAAATGGCACTATTTCACCTCCCAATACAACTAAACTGAGTAAAAATGCTTCAAATGCTCAAGTACAGTACATGAAACTTGTATAAGACATCCATGGAAGTATATTGATCAAAAATATATCAGAGAATCATCCATTCATTCGAAATCATCATCAATACATTGGCTCACAACAAGGTAGTGGGGAAATGGCATTGCTCTTCCATTAAAAATGAGATTTATACATTTCTACTTGGAATTTAGACCTGAAACTTTTTAGAGATGAAGAACAGAGTATTTAATTCTATTGTTGCAGCACCCCCCCCCCCAATTATTTGTACATATTGGGGCCCCTCCTTTCATTTTTGTAGAAAGTTTGCCTAAGAAGCCATCCCAGCCGTTAGCTGTGTTTTTCAACATAAAATTTGGTTTCCCAACGAAAATTCTGGCCATAAACCTTTCCTTTTTCCCCCAAGGAACCTAAAGGGAACTTAGAATTTTTCCCGACGTTTTGGAGTCTCTCGGGTTATCTCCCCGCAGTTGCAGGAGCGACTCGCATAAGCTTCTCAAAGGAAGACTTAGAAAATTTTTGTTGGAAGAACGTGGGAGCACTTGGGCAATCCGTCCGAAACAGCGGAAGCCAATCGCTCAAACCTTCCGCAACCGCGGAAGCTTTCAAAGCTTTCCCCGAAACGACGGGAGCTTTGGTCAAATCCTCTCGAAAAGAACTTGAAACATTTTCCCAAAAGGTTGCGGAACAATTTAAGGGAATCGCCCGAAACCTGCTGGTGAATCCTTCTCGAAACCGCAGAGGAATTCACGAATTCCTTCCGAATCTATGAGGAGACTTAGTGATTTTATTTGGAAAGTTGCGGGAGCCGTTGGGTAATTCTTTCCGGAACGGCGGAGCCATTCATCGAAACTTTCCGCAGTCGCGGAGGCACTCGTTCTTTCCGTTCGAAATGGCGAGCGCCTTTCGTCAAGTCTCCCAAAACTTTGGCAAAAGACTTAGATTTTTTCTTTGAAGTTGCGGAATCCTTAGAGCTTCTCCACCCGAAAATTGCTGAAGCCTTCCGGTTTCCTTCCCGAAACGGCGGGAGAACTTGGGAAAGACGCCCGAAAGGAGTTGGAATAGTTTGTCAAAATCGCGGAAGCTTCTGATGAAAGCCGCCCGAAACGGCGGAAGAATTCAGCGAAGTCGTCCGAAGCGACGGAAGCTGTTCACATAAGCTTTCGAAAAGAGACTTAGAAAAATTTCAAAAAAACCTGCGGAAGCTTTCGGGCTACCCTCCTAAAACGGCGGAAGCCAATCGCTTAAACCGCTCGGAAAAGGCCTTCGAAATGATTCCGGGAAAATGTGAAAAAGAGTATAAGATTTGCTCCCGCAACGGCGGGAGCCATTCGTCTAAACCGCCCGAAAAGACTTAGAAAAATCTTCGATGAAGCGGTTGCGGAAGCTGCTGGTGAATCCCTCCCAAAACCGCGAAAATTCGCCCTGACTCGCCGAAACGCTGAGGCCCTTCCGGAACAATTCAAAGAAGCCGCCCGCAACCGCGGAAACTTTCAAGTTTCCCTTCCGAAACTACCGGGAGCATTCGCCATACCTTCCCGAAACCCCGCGAGACTTAGAAATTTTCTGATTTGCGTAAACCCTTCGTGAATAACGCCCGAAACGGCGGAAGCCTTGGCGTTATCCGTCCACGACGTGGGATTCTTTGCGGAAGGCTTCGAGTTTCCCTTCCGCGATGCACCCCGAAACAGCGGAAACTTTCCCTGAACCCTTCCGCAACGGCGGGTGTAATTCACGAGTTGGTCCCGCGAAAGGCGGTCGCGCGCGGATCGAAATTTCTGACGTGACCACCGACGTACCAGTACTTAAACCGCGCCACCCACCAAACTAAATGCCCGCACGTGCCTATCCTATTTAAATAAGCGGTGGGGGGTACGAGCCAACGTATCGTTGATTTTCGATTGGCAAACGACGTTGGACACCGCGCGACCGCTCCAGCTTAGCTCATTCGCCCTCGATTCACGGCCACCTCACCCAGTCATCTTCACGGTGCCAGGTAAGAGGTTTTAACCGCTAAATTTTCATTCCATGCATCAGATTACCCATGGATGTTCTTTTTTATAGGAATTGGTGGCATTTTGACGGGAAAAAGGCCCGTCATGGGTTATTTTGCCCGTCGAACCTCTAAACCACATTTGCCCCGTCAAATTAGGCTTAAATTGCATATTCTCCAGCATATAAAACTAGGAATTGTATATGGGTGATATTAGGGAAATCGTCAGTTTGTCTTTGCCCTCCTAGTTTTGAGATGTGCCCGATAGGCGATTGGTCACATATCGCTGTTTCGTTCTTGAGCCCCGGAGGCCTCATGGGTTTTGCACTCCGCTAAAGACGAGTCGAAAGAAGCTATGTCGCCTGAGCCGTCTCCGTCAACCTTTGTCAGCGCCATCACCCTCGCTCGAACTAAAACCTCCCATAGAACACTTCGGCGAGTGCCGAAAATAACAATAGCATTCGAACCCTCGCCGGGTCATAAAGCCGAAGCACCTCCTTTTTTCGTCTCAGAGTCTTTCAAACCCGAGCTTACCCGGCATGAGCCTTTCAAACCGCAAGCAGTGACGAAAGCTACCCTTTCCCCAGAGCTAAACGGAAAGCACATTGCTTCCGCAACGCGCTTATCTCCACAAGAGCATCCCAAACCGGCCCCTTTAAAAAATGAGGATGGCTAAATTTTATAATCAGGTCCCTGCTGAAACGAATATCACCATTTCTCCTAGGGCCGGGCCGAGAGCAAGCTATTGCCGCAACATACCTATCCTCTCAGGAACACCCCAAAGCTTCCCCCTTTAAAAGATTCAAATGTTTAAATTTGTATTTCATATTGAAATGATGTATTGTGCCTCCTAAGTACACAGCTTCACATTGCTCTTTATCTCATTCATGTATCAAAACAATGATGCTCTCTGTTAAAATCTCACAGTATGTTGCTCAATATCATGATGACTTGTATATGGGTGCTATCAGGGATAAGTCAAGATGCCGAAAACCGGTAAGAAGAAGGCTAAGATGACAGAAAAGAAGCCTGCGCCACTCAAAACTGAAACTTCACTCCAGGACACTAAGTGCATCACCGGTGTCCCTCCTGAAATCAGATGGGGTGACATCTACAGAATGATCCGGGACCAAGAAATCCCAGATATGTTGTTAGAGGAAGCACCGATTTATCTTAATATCAGAGCCTCAGGCATAACTAGAGCCGCTACCCGCCCTGAGCTGTTCCCCTGTGCTGAAGTGATCGGATGGATACTCCAACATGCCGATGCTAAAGGGAGAGTGATAAATGATAGCGGGAAAGTGGCTATTGCCTCATTTAAACCCGCGTATATTTCGGCAGCCTACAAATTTCCCTGTGTCCAACAAGCTCTGACTAATGAATGGCTAAGCCAGATGAATAACGTCGAGATGGCCAAAAAGCTGCTAATGGCAGGCAAACATTTGAGAAAGAAAGGAAGTGATGAATATGACGTACAGAATCTGAGAGCTCCTTTCAGATTGATTGCTTTAATGTTGTGCAGAATCTTCGGCATGCCTGATGGCACAGTGTATAAGATTCAGTGGATCCCTATCATCCACTACGTGGCATTCAAGGGAACTGTGTTTGATTGGGCCACTATCCTGTCAGATAGTCTGGCCTCGATGATAGTTGTTGCTAAAGAAGGACTAGCCTTGAAGAAGGCTGAATTTTTCATGTCCTCGTATCTGATTGATTGTATTTTGGCCAAGATAGACTTCCCCAAATTGGGATGCACATGGGATAGGGCCGCCGCCCCGGTTTATATCGCATTCAAGATGTTGTGGGCTCAGAATTACAAGCCCAGCTACAAACTCATCTGTGAGGGGTTCATCATGCCCCTATACGAGAAAATGTTCAAGGAAGAACCAAACTGCCTGTTAGAGAATGCTTTGGAAGTCCTTGAGGACTATGGGGACTTTTACTTTTCGGAGCAAGGTACCTACCTGAGAATGTTTGGAGGGACTAAGCCCCCATACATCTTGTCGTAGTATGCCACAGACTATGTGGTTCTGAAAGAAGCAGTAAGACAACTCTTCCTGGATGGGATTGGAGCAATGCTCCACAAACAACATAAGGCTTCCTTTCCCCCCCTACCTTTCTGCATAGGTGCTTACAAGTTTTCAGGGGTTGCCTTGGCCGACGAATTTGTTCAAGAGCTGAAAGCCTTCCACTTCGGTGAGGTAATCTTCCACAGGAATGACAGAAATGGAAGAGTTGCTGCGCACTGTAAGGATATCTATGCTCACTTCAAGTACTCCCACTATCCTGATGCCGAGGAAGAGGCATTCAGAGGCATCAGCAACATGGCTGAGCTACGGATCTGTCGCCAAGGCACTGGAGCAAGCTCTAGCTCAACCAAGGCCCAGAAGACCAGCCAGTAAAAGGAGAAAGAAGCTGAGGATGCCCGAGCTCAGGAAGAGCTCAGATTAAGAGAAGAAGCGAGGTTACAGCGGGAAGCTGAGGAAGCAAGAAAGTAGCAAGAAGCTGAAAATGAAAGACTGCGGAAAGAGGCTGAGGAAGCCCAAAAGCAGAAAGAGGCTGAAGCTGAGCAGGCTGAGGAAGAAAAGAGGGCGGAAGAAGAATTGAAGACAAGGGAAGATGCCAAGGCAGGTGGATCCGGTATACAGGACATGGAAATAGACACCTCTCAAGCATATGGCTCTGGTGCCCAAAATAAAGGAGGAGACCCTGCTCAGGAATCCCGGACCCCACCGACAGAAGAAGACATAGACATCATAAACCGACCAATTGTCCCGTACACTCCATCGGGAAAGCGTACGGTTTCCAAGTGGAATGAGTTTGTCTATGACAAGAAAAGAAAAGCAATGGTCCTCAAATCAGAAGAGAGGATCAAAAGTCCCTTCCATGAAGACATCGTTACCCACCGAGAGGTCACTATAATGCAAAATACGGATCAAGATCCCTTTGCTATGGCGACCGCAGCTGTAGCAACGGCAAAAGAATCCCTGGACAATGTAGGCATGATGGTAAGAGATAATGAATTGACAAAGAAGAAATCTCGTACACTACAACAAACTGTGGCTAATGAGCAAGCCCAAAGAGATCTGGCAGTGAACAAGTATAATTGCTTGTACGCTGAACATAAGGAGCTGTCAAACAAGTACAGCCAACTGGAGGAGGAAAAGGACCAGCTAACACTCAAAATAATGATTGTAGAAGCGGAGAAGAATGGAGCAGAAGAAAAGGCTTCTCAGCTAGAAGCAGACAAGCAGACATTAGCTGAGCGGTTAGAGCAGGCTAAGAGCAAAACGATGGACATGTCTCCCTTCCATGAGCTGTCCTGCAGCATCCTGAAGCAAATAAATGACACGCAAGAGCTAATCACTGACGAGGTTTGCAAGCTCAAGGCCATGATAGTCAGATTAAAAGAAATTAATGCGGAAGCCCACAGGCTCAAAGCTAAGAATACCCGTGTCAAAGCAAATATCATAAGTCAGATGGCATGGAGAGAAGAGAAAGGGGGTTTCCCCCCGCATCTTCCATTTAAAACTGTGGACGATTTTAATGAAGACATAGCCTTGCTGGAGTTTGGCAGGAACTGTGCCAATAAGCTGATAACCAGTGTGCAGAGAACAACAGATAAAATTAACAGTCTATACCAAAAGCTCAAAGGAGTCCATGACAACTGCACATTGAGTTTCCCTCAGACCCTGGAGGACTTTCCGGAAAAGGAGCAGCGGTTGTATCAGCTAAAGGAAGAGCTAGGCGTTCAAATGGAGTATGTGAAAAGGATTGATGTCCTGGCTATTGATGACCTCCAGCATTATATTGGTTCATCATCACTCCACAACCATCTGCTGAAGGAAGTGCATCAAGCTGCAGTAGCAGAAGTTCAAAGCATTAAAGCAGAGCTTGGGAAGAATGTGACTTCTCAGAAAATCTTGTTCCCTGCTGCAGCAAACATAGTCATAAGGGACACAGGTGTGTGGTACAGCTACATAGCAGAGGAGGACAGGAAAGCTGCAGCAGCAGCAGGAGCATCAGTAGATCCAGGATCTTCTCTCCCAGCAGCCTCTTCTCCAGCAGTGGCAGAAAGTCTGGCCAGTTCAATCCCCCCTTCCCAATTAGAAGCAGCATCAGCAGTGGATTCGAGGGTCTCTTCCCAGGCAGCATCAGCAACAATTAGCTTGGGCGATCCTCTGCCAGCAGAAGCTCACGCACAGGAATGAAATCAATTGAATTCAATTGAGCAACTCTCTTCAGCCAAGCACGTGTCTAGCAGGGAAAGCGTGGGTGTTAGCATTATTTCTGCTATGTATATTCTGTTAAACTTTCGAACATGTAAGGCGTAAGCCATGGGACAGCTGTCCCTATTTTTTGTCAAAACAATTTTGTAAAAGAAGTGGTCATTTTTGGTGGTCGGTTATAGAAGAAACTCCTGTAATTGACAGGTGGAAGGTGCTAGGTGGCAACCCAAATGGCAGAATTGTAATTATAAATAGTAGCTAGGAAGAATAGAGGAGGACTTTTTGCGGGGAATGAAATTTTAAAACCCATACAAGCTATCTTGTATCGGGCCTGTAAAATTGAATTTTCTAATAGAAGCCAGGGAGATGGACGTTTTACATGAGGAACTGAAGATGGATGTGCGTTGGACTCTTCTGATGATATCTATACTGTAATGTGAAATATGCATTGCTATTTGAACTATTTCTTGGCAACAAATGATTTTTCTTATTTCTGTGTGAACGGTTTTCTCCGTTTTATGAACAATGAATGTGTTTCATAGTAAATCAGGAGCTACCTGCTGATATATTTACCATTGCTGTAGAATTCTCTTTTAGATTAAACGGCTAACTGTTCTTTCTTCAAGATAATTTGTATGGCTCATTGTTCATGCCTTTAATTTGCTCCTTGCATGGATCTTTAAATTTAATTTCAGTCTGTTACATTTAGATCTGTTTCTGCGCTCTTGCTATTTAGATTAGATATTTTCGATTCTCTTCCATTTTATGAGCAATAGATGCATTTCATGTTGAATTAGAAGCTATCTTCTAAAGATCTTTATCTTGCTGTAGCTTTAATTGTGAGAATTAACAGCTATCTGTTCTTTCATTATGTTATTTGTTACAGCTTATTGCTTACCCCTTAAGCGTGTTCCCTGCAGGGATAGGTAGATTTACTCCAGCTTCTAGACTTAGACATGTTTTAGTTGCATTTAGATCAAATATAATTTAGGAACTTGCATCTCATTTAAAAGACATAAAACCCAAAAGAAAGGTGGATCGGGCCATAACCGGTAGAATCGGATTTAAACTCGAAACCCACGGTTGCCGGAACCGCTAACCGGACGGATTCCCTACACCAAACGGGAGATAGTCTAATTGGGACCATCTCTCGGGGAGAATCCCTTTCTGATTGATGCCACGATATCCGAGGCATCAACAAATTCATATTACAAAAGAAATGGGGCATTAAAATCTTCCCCAAATAGTACATTAGCTCACCAAAAACGCCCTCCCTTAAGGATCAAGAATATGCCATCAAAACTGAAAATGGTTGAAGGAGTGAGCTGCAATAGAAGAAACCATGAGCTGCCCTGTAGCTTACACCTGCAAATAAATACTCCATTAAAGCTCCAAATGAAAGGTCTGAATGGCCTTTCCAATTACCAACTTGGATGGGAATCTTTCACCCTCGAAATTGGCTAAGGCAAGAAACTAGTCATCCACTAGCTCTCCCTCTTCACAAATGCAATTGAAAATTCTACAAATGATCAAAAGCCGGTTTCATTCTTTGTTATTGACATTTATAAACTTCTAATGTCCTCCATGGGTCGAATTCCTTCCAAGAGACTCATGCCAACTCATGTTGGGAAGAGATTCCAAAGAACGCCACTTGTACAACAATTCCTAGTCTCCCACTTCCACCAAATCACATGTGGAAGCATCTTAGCTTCCCTAACACCCTTGAGCGCCCTCTTGGAGTCTATTTTTAGCCCTGACATGTCATATACTTCATATGTCAGCCTTCAGGTCTGATTTGTGTCATAGGTGTCATAGCATCTTCATCATTGTTGTCATAGAGCTAGGGAATCTAGCCCAAGTGTCTCACTAGCTCCAAATTGCCTCTTCCTCTTCCATGGGAGTTACTCTTCCTCTATATTTCGACCTTGGATGAGTCATGCAATGAATAATACCTTTTGGACTCCCCCAAGTATGTTACCATTCACCTTGAATTCGAATTGGTGAGAGAATGATGCCAAATGTAGTGGGGAAATCTAGCCATATGTGGGTCCCACTTCCTCCATGTGTCTTCATGATGAAATGCCACTTTGATTTTCACTTGTATGTATTTATTTATCTCCTTTATTAAATATTTATGCCATTCTAATGTTCAAACATAATTTATTATCCCCATTATTCCAAATCCCAAAGCTTCCACCCCAAACCTAGGAAACTAGTAATTTTCCTCCTTGGCAATTATTTGACCTTTAGCATCAATTTGACAAACTCTAATGAATAGGGCCAATGTGATTAGGCCATTGTGACCCAATACCAAATTTGGGACATGACAACACATTAGACGGGGAATTTGTATCGTCCAATACTTTATATATTCTTTATCGATTTATTTAGATGAAAACCATCTACAAATGATGTAAGAAAATCACAACTTTCAACAACAAAATAGTATATAGTATGCATTACAAGTAAAACACATGCAGTCAAATATAAGTATGTTGTGCAACGAATTGAACAAATTACACTTTGCATATAAATCACCACTTACCTCATGTATTTGCCAAGATCACATATAACTTGTTTGACACTACTGTTAAATTTGTCTAGGAGAGAAAGAGGTAGAACATACTGTAACAAAAAAAATGCATCATTAGGTATTCCCAAAGTAGACAAAAAAACACTAACAAGATGTTTCACCAATATACAAATATATACACCAAAATAATTATCTGAATGAAGGTATGCCAATCATGAGTTTTTACCCCACTTAATTCAACTTTCTTTCTTAGGATATTCTTTAAGTTTGAAGAAAATCCAGTGTGAAATTTAATTTTTCCAATAACCTTTTTTACATCCTTTGTTTGCTCCTCTGTCAATAATCATGGAAGGGCGCTTATATTTTGGTATCCATCTCTATTTGAATGAATCACACTTTGCATTGCATGATTGGCTTCCTTAATGTCATTACAAATCTTGACAATTTTTTCTTTGTCATTCCTTCCATCTAAGATTTGCCATAATGTTTATGTTACATTCTTCCCGATGTGCAGTGTATCAAATAAATGAACAATTTCTAGATGCTCATAAGAGGGGAGTCTACTAAATTGCTTGGGATAAATTTTCATTCCTCGTGGAACCACCTCATTATTGATGCCTTGATCACGACCTTCAATATGAAGCATAATTAAAGATATTAGAACAATACTTGAAAATTAGTAAAGTGATCAAAATGCAATAAAAATATAAAATATTCCAAACATTTCATGTATACGATAAATAGACGATTTGATCTATTATATTGCAGCTTCCATAGACGAGATGTCATTCTTCAAGGTTTTAATCCAGTCTCTTCTTTCCCATTGAAAAGATATTTTTCGGTAGTCCGATACTTATGGTTCTTAGAGATGAAGTGCATATACTCATCAAACAATTCATTTCCTAAACTTTGCGAACGACGAGATTTCATCTTAGGACCACAAACTGGACATGCAAATTTACCCTTTGTTTGAAGACCTACAAGAGATGGGGGAATTTATATATCAATTATTTGAAGTGTGTATAATGAAGGCATTATTTGAAAACTATGCATGATATGAACCTCATAAAATTAAACACTATTAAAGTGCAGTGTAACATTGTAACATACCACAGAAATGTGTTAGCCCTAAGGCATCGTCAATTGGCCATACAAGCATTGCATGGAATTCAAATTCCCTTTTCAAATAATCTAATGTTTTAGAGATATCATACATAGTGATTTCCCTCCATAAATCTAGTATTTCGTTAATAAGAAGCTCAAGATATACATTCATATCTTTAACTTGGTACTTACCTAATTGATTGAACATACAATACATAATTACTACATATATGATTAAATAAATAAAAATATCAGACATAATTATAAGACATAACTGAAGATATATATATGAGTATAAACAACCAAATATAAGACATATTTATGAAACAAAGAAGACAAATGAGATGTTACCGCAGTAAAAAGAAATTATTCTAAACAAATACCTAGAACAATCATTGTCAACATTATGTGCTCCCTCTTTATTGACATCCATGGAGGAATGTTATTGTTGATAACAAAAACAATCCACACCGAGTAAGTAGATCTCAGTTCTCCAAATGTATTGACACCATCTGCTACCAAAGAAATCCTAATATTACGAGGTTCTTCTTTAAACTTTAGCCATCTTTCCTCTATCTTCGAAAATACAGATCCATCCGCAAGCATTCGAAGAACACCATCTTTTCTTTTGTTCTCTGCATGGTAATCCATAAACTTTGCTATGATTTTGCACCTGAACAATGGTTGCAAACGTGGAATAATGGGCATATAACGAAGAACCTTGCAAGGCACCTTTTTTGTTACATGATCAATTTGATATCTACTCTTTTGACATTTCAGGCATTCTTCTTTCGATTCAAGTTCTTTATAATACAGAATATGATCATCGGGACATGCATGAATAACTTGATACTCCATTCCAATATCTTTCATAATGGCATGTAGGTCTCGATGTGTGTGAGGTAAAACATTCGACGGTGGTAACAAAAATTCACCTAAGAATCTACAACATAAAAAATCAGTATTGGTTAACTTAAAGAATATTAATCATACATATTGCATCCAAATTTTACAGATGAACTACCAAAAAAATTAGAGGAAAGGAGACTACCTTTATCATCATTTACTAAATTTGACGAAACATATTACATACCTTAGGAGCCGTGTGACACAAGTGTTTGACAAACCATTCATAACCTTTATGTTCACCAGCAGCAACATAGCAGAGAGAAGACTTGTTTTAGATCCTTCATAAAGAGGTTGGCTTGCCTTCTCAAGTACAGGTATATCAAAAACACCATCAATGTTGTCATCATCATCCATTCCAACATTAAATGTCTCCTAGATCAATCTATTTGTCCCATATTCTTCAAATGTGTTATTAGCATCATCATATTCTTCCATAGGATCATTATTAACTTGATCTTCAATATTCGCTCCACGTTCCATAACGATTTGTACAGGCACTTCCTCCATGGATAGTGCCCTTGGGTGTAGTTCCTTTATAATTACAAACAATCAAGTAATATTAGTGTATATAAAAAATATTAAAATGACACAAACGTTTACAAATACAATCAATATAAATACATATAAGGAATAACTTATTACCAAGGGACATTATTCATGTTGACATTACTGAATATTGTTGGCATCGATGTCAACATCAAGACATTAGACAAGGTTGTACAATTTTGTTGGAAGTTGTTGCCATTAATACAAAATCATCAAGAGCATGGAAAAGAAGAGTTTGTGTACCAAGAAGACAAGACCAAGAAGACAGTGATGACATTAATGGTGGGGACATATTGACTGCACATGAAATTTATGATGTTTGGTTCACAAGGATGGAACTATAAAAAGATCAATTTGGAAGACCAAAGGCTACCTAAGGAAGCTTCAATTGAGGAAAAATTGAGTACATGGGTGTTTTTTATGGTATAAGGAATACATGTGTCAAATTCTATCCCAATCTATTCAAATTTGTGCATTTAGCATGCATTTTGGTGACCTAGGTGTGCATTTCCTGTAGGTCGCTGTCTAAAAGCATAATTTGGCCATTTGAAGAAACCAGCATGCATTTTCTTGACCACAGCGGGCATTTGGAATTGTAATAACATTCCTTGAGTAAAAACAAGTCTAATGATATTGATTAGAGCTCTTGGCTTGCATTCTTAATCTCTTGGCGGGCATAATTGTGAGACAGATTGCTACTAGCCCTACAAGCACAGAATTAGACCATTATATGACTTTGGCTGCCATTTTTCTACAAATGGCGTGCATTTTGAGTTAAGTAAAGGTTGACATATAATGAAATAATATCTATTAATCTTGTTGGAACCATCGACATGACTCCATTTTCATTGAGCGTGCATTTTTTGTTCACAAGGTTGGAACTAGAAAAAGATCAATTTTGTAGACCTAAGGCTACCTAAGGAAGCTTCAGTTGAGGAAAAAATGAGTACAGGGGTGTGTGTTATGGTCCAAGGAATACATGTGTCAAGTTCTATCCCAATCCAATCAAATTTGTTCATTTAGCGTGCATTTTGGTGACCTGGGCATGCATTTCCTGTAGGTCATTGTCTAAAGGCAGAATTTGACCACTTGAGGAAATCGACATTGATTTTCTTGACCATAACGGGAATTTGAAATTGGAATAACATTACTCGAGTAAAAACAAGTCTAATGAGATTGATTAGATCTCTTGGTTGCATTCTTAAGGTCTTGGCGGGCATAATTGTGAGACGGATTGCTACTAGCCCTACAAACAGAGAATTCGACCATTCTATGACTTTGGATGCCATTTTTCTGCAAATGGCATGCATTCTGAGTTAAGAAAAGGTTGACATATAATGAAATAACATCTATTATTCGTGTTGCAACCATTGGCATGACTCCATTTGCATCAGGCGTGCATTTTTTGTTCACAAGGCTAGAACTATAACAAGATCAATTTTGTAGACCTAAGGCTTCCTAAGAAAGCTTCAATTGACGAAAAATTGATTACAGGGGTGTGTGTTATGGTCTAAGGAATACATGTGTCAAGTTATATCCCAATCCAATCAAATCTGTGCATTTATCATGCATTTTGGTGACCTAGGCGTGCATTTCCTATAGGTCATTGTCTAAAGGCAGAATTTGACCATTTGAGGAAATCAGCATGCATTTTCTTGACCACAGTGGGCATTTAGAATTGGAATAACATTCCTTGAGTAAAAACAAGTCTAGTGAGATTGATTAGAGCTCTTGGTTTGCATTCTTAAGGACTTAGCGGGCATAATTGTGAGATACTAATTACTACTAGCCCTACAAACACAAAATTAGACCATTCTATGACTTTGGATGCCATTTTTATGCAAATGACGTGCATTCTAAGTTAAGGAAAGGTTGAAATATAATGAAATAATATCTATTAATCTTGTTGGAACCATTGGCATGACTCCATTTGCATTGGGTGTGCATTTTTTGTGAAGACAATGAAGAAACATATCACTTGTGCATTCAACATTCTAAGGACAAACAGGCATCCTTATGAAACATACTGAAGGGGACCAAATGGATAATGAAGCAGCCATTGTCTTGAACTAAATGGAATAAAATAAAGACCTCATGTAACCATAAAAAGATATCTATTCCAAAGAATGGAAAGATTATATTAGCTCGATCCTAAAACATACCTAATGAACAGTTGTGAGCAAAAGACAATTAGGTCGGCCCTAATTGAGTAAGAAGGCATATAAACAAGAGACACAAACATTCATTTTGAAGTGTCCTTGTTCTTGAATGTGAGAGTCTCTTGGGTGCGAGTTTGCAGGACTAAGAAGTCTGGAAGGACCGAAATGTGATAAAGAAGACTTGGGATGAACAACACTGATCAAGGGTGATCAGTAGGTCAATCCGAAGAGAACAAGTACACTTTGTTACTTGTGGAAGAGGTTTGAAATCCCTGGGGTTATAGTCTTAAATAAATATTATTTGATATTGCTTGCAGCAAGGATTCATGATGGGAGACATTAATGTAGTATATGTACTTGAGCTTGTATGACAAAGGGGATGAATGTGAGGAATAACCAAAATTATTTCAAGGTTTGAAAGCTTTCATGCATGAACAATTTGAGACGGAAGACCTGGTATCAAGGGGTTCAACCTTGTTTGAAGTGTCCTACTGGTAATGAAGTATTTTGAAAGAGTTGAATATTGTTAGTGACCAAGACAAATTTGCAACCTAAGGACAAAGTTTTTGCTATTAAGAAATCAGTTTGAGACGACAGTCTTGTAACTCTCATTTGGACAAAGCTATTGAAGTATGAGGTATATATATTGAAGCGAAAAATCTTTTTGTTGAGGGCCATTGGACTGTGATCTCAGTGATGCAGAGAAAGAAAGTCAACAAATATTTTTTTTCATTTCTGCTAGGAGCTGAGAAGAAGAAGATTGTGAGTTGGTACACTTCTCCATTGACAGGTTGGATCCTGTTTGCAAGCTGGGACTTGCATTTGAGGATTCGTGCTCTCACATCTTAGTTGGAGCTAAGAACTACAAGCTAGGTATTGCACTTGAGAGTTGGATCTCTCCTCATTCAGTTGGAGCTAAATAAACTTGAAGATTGTTTTATTCTCCCAGATTGTGTATTTTTGGCAGCATCAATGTAACATATTGAACATTCCAGATATATCTATCGTGTACTCTCTTGTAGTTGGTGTTTACTTCTATTGATAAGTTCTGATTAGAGGTTAAGGAGTTAATATTTAAGGGGTAATTAAGGGTCAAGTATACATGTGCTTAATTCTTTAGGGGTTTATATGGGATTAGGGATTAGAGGTTAAGGGGTTAAGGTTTAAGAGGTAATTAAGGGTAAAGGGCTTAGGATACTTAATGGTTTAGGGGTTTATAAGGGATCAAGGAATAAGGGATTAGGGGTTAACAGGTTATTGGTCGTCTGTTGACGCCCCGGGTTGGTTGGAATGGGTTGGGGGTTCAATGTTAAAGATAGTGATCTGATCCAGTAACTTCAAGAAACTCTATGCAAGAGACCCTATATTTTGTGGTCGTTGAAAATGACCACCTCTAACAGATCTAAGCCTCCATTGGCTTTATTAATTTTTTTTTAGCTCCTTAAAGGTGACTCGAAATAGAAGTAAAAAATCATTCCTATGAAACCTAATACATGAATGAAATGTAGATGTTAAAGTTCAGACATAGACAACTGCCTAAAATAAATTAGATGAATGTCAGGTTCTGTTACTTATAATAAGTTAACAATGGATAAAACAACAAGAGAAATCCCCATGTTTTATCTAACTTTTACTGATGAAAGACAAATTGAAACATCAAATGACTAGATCAGTTTAATATTTCAGAAACAGAGCATCTAAACTAATGAACACAATAAAGGAATCAATTGACTTTAAATTAACATCTCAAAGTGATATTAATCCAAATGATACCATGTGAATAACATAAATAATCAGAAAACATTCTAATTACGCTGCAATCACAAAATATCAATAGTGAAAACATTCAGATTGAGCTCTCATGATCTTTAGCATTTGAGATTCAAACACATTTAATGAATAAAAAGGAACAATATGAGAAAAATAAAACTTTATCTTGATTCATGTAGAAACCAAATGTAGGCCAGATCCATCTTTTATTAACAAGTTTGCAAGAAATCACAGTCAATTCTTTGAGAGACATATTTCTCCAACATAACTGATATAATAAATTACACCAGAGCTTCCACAGCTTGTTCCCTTCTCCTTCTCTTTTCCCCTAGATAAAAATAAATACCATTACAAGTATGGACATAGATCCTCAAAAGGAGAAAAACTATCCTACATCTAAGGGATGCAAATCTAGTTTCCCTGATTTGGATTCGTCAAATGATCTTTCCATGCATCGTATACATCCAACATTTGGGAAACATCGAGATAATATGCATGATCCAATTTCAACTGTGCATTACATCGATAAGACTTAATTTTTTTGTTATGAATCCTAGACCAAGAATCTAGGAAACTTTACAATGTAACCTCCAATTGATTAGGAACCATAATGAAAGATATGAAAAGAGAAATATCTAGTTGGACAACATCATCGATAGATTGGTCATTTTCTTCCCTCTAAGCATCCACCTCGGCAAGCCTCAACTTGGTTGGTACCGAGTCTGCCAACTCAGAAAGAAAAAAAAACTGGCATTTCCATGCTCTCCAAATGGTTATCTATCAACATCCATTACCTAGCACATATTTTCTTCCCATTTTCAATCATCTGAGCAACTTCATCACATACAAGTCCCCAAGACTTAATTGAAATTTTGGTTCTCATTAGCTTCACTTGATCAAGGCGAGGAAGAACCTGCAGAATATTCTTCAAGTGTGCTTGTCATTCACACAGCTGCTCATAAGCTGAATGTGTTTTTTTTCTTCTATCCACATGGTCATCTAAAGGGTCAGTTAGGATTTCAAAGGCATTAAAATCATCCTGAATTTCATTAAGGCCCAAAAAATATTGAGTTTGAGTCTGCTTAAGTTTATTGTTACATGAAGTAGCTTCTTCTTTGAACTCTTGAACAGTGAGCTTGAAGAACTTAGAGAAAGTAATGTGCTCTTTTATTTGTTCTAACTGAACCTTGAGATCAACCAAGGCATTAGCTTTCTCTATCACCTTTTCGTCTGCAATATGCTTATGTTAAACAAGTTGCTGGATTTGATTCTGAAGATCCTGTAGAGTAACATTATGCTCAGCTTTCAAGACTTCAACCTGCTTAACCAAAATTTGTTGAAGGGAAGCCTTCTCTTCCTTTAGTACTAAATTTTTGGCCTTTTCCTCTTCCAATGTAGCATTCATAGTAGTCATAGAATCAAAATTGGCTCTAGTAAAATCACCCATAATGGCAGAAACCTTAATTTCCTCTCTTTGAGGATCATTTGTATCTTGCTTCCAAATCACTTGATTTGGGGCTGGTCCAACCTGAAGTTGTCCTAAAGTGGTGCTTCTTGAGGATTTCTTCAGTATTGCCTTCCTTCTTTTGTTGAAGCAATAGTCTCCTAAAACCACCACAGCATATTCACCAAAATATGATGTGTCTGCTATAGAAGTCATTAGCCTAGTAGATGGAAAAATGGGTAAAGTCTAAATCACAGTGGCACTCATGGATTGAGATAGGTTCCAGGATAACAATGGATCATATCGAGAGGAGGAAGTCATGGTAGATAATGTAGCAGAAGGAAGTGCAGCAGTTTGAATGTCAATCTGAGATTGTGAAGAAGTCATACTTGGGACTAATGGAAGACTGGGTTGAGGAGTTGTAGGCTACTGAGAAAGGTATGATCAACTGAAGTATTCAATGTGGTAGTAGTAGGTGGATCAGAAGCCTGTGTGGTTATGTCAAAAGGTTTGAGTGTAGAATATGGGTTATGAGGTGAACTAGATATATCTAGTTTCATAGGATCATCTACAGTGGGTTCATTTGACAGACCATTATCATGAGATGGGTGGGGGCTATTACCATTGACAATCTGGGTGGAGTTATCGAAAGATGGCTGTGAAGGTTCCTAAGTAACTGGTGTTGGCTTGATTACCTCTACTGGTTGTTCTTTTTCTAAATCAATAATTTCACTAGTAGAGGTATGCAAAGGGGGGTTGACTATCAATTCAGTTGACTTCTCTGTTTTGACAGAAAAATTAGAAAGTATCTTAGAAATATAGGAAGCATCATAAACAGACTGAGTATGAATAGGTGACTTACTTTGGAGAGCCTGGGTATTTTGTATAAGTAGGTTCAAATTTTGAATAGGAGTGGTAGAAGAATCCTGTATCATAGGTTGCTCACCCTTCTTTTTATCCAACTCTTTATGTGTGATGGACTGAGATGTAGTCGATCTCGAGACTATAGATTTGTTTAACAACTTCCAAGGCTTCCCTAGCAGCATCCTGTTGTTGTTGGAAGAACCTGTTCCTTTCTTCCAATATTCTAAATTTTTGTTGTTGTCGTGTTTTATGTATCAGAAGTCTTTGATCTGCATCAAGTAATATGTTGAGCACTTCCTCAAAAGAGTGAACATTTTGATATATGAATCCATTTGGATGAACTTCATCTACATAAGAGTTCTTGAGGTGGGCCTGGAAAAAGTCTTCTGCTATAAGACCTTTTGGGTCATGCATCCTTTCTTCTGCAAAACCTAGCTTAAGCCGGTCCATTTCCTTGGATAACCCATGGGTTTCATTTGAAAAGACAAGATGTCCAATATACAGTGGAAATTTAGTCCAAGCCCTTCTTTTTGAGGAATGGCACTAACCATGGACTCCTTCATAAACAGTTTGGAAATCTACTTCTGACAGTACCATTCGGTCCGGGACGATCCTCGGGAGCAGGTGGACTGATTTACTCCCTAAATTCGTGATATAAGTGAAGTGTTATTTGACATACCAATCTCCCATGGTGGAAATTAAGGAGATGGAATATTCTGAGATTCTAGGAGAAACCTTTTTTAAGATGGAAAAGTATACTGCACTAATAAATTTGTCGCAGATGTCATAGATGTGAGGGGCATAATTGTCTTCCCATAATATTGAGAAATATATATGAATGGGGGTTTTTTCCCTATTCCAATGCTAATTCATCGCAGTATAGGAGAAGGATGCACATACGATATCCATCATGTATCCCGACATGAAAAATTTGGGTTTTTTAATAGTTGGGGTTTTTTGAACCACTGCAATGGCATCTCAAAATGTAACAGAGAATATCTAATCCCAGTTAAATATTTTACCTATAGCGATGATGTAGTGAGCCAAGGGGGCCCATTCCAGTTTGAAGTATTGGCAGGTTTCGACTCCATAAAATCGACATAGCATGGCCACAAGCAATTTGTACGGTTCCGTGAGAAGAGAAATAGGGTATTTCCTATTAGGTATGAGGATGAATGTGTTCGAGTCATCCATCGAGGACATCAGAAGAACATTGGGTTCATATTTGGCCTCAAATTCCCTAATAAAATCCTGAGCAAGCAACTACTGGGGGGTTTTTAGGCCGTAAATCCTAGCAAAAATGTCTGGCTTGAAGGAAGCATAGACAACCTGGTTCGAATCCTTGAAGGTGTTGGTTGGGATGTCGACATAATCGATCATCCATTTCACCAGGTCTATGAACGAAATTACCGCAGGACGTGCAGCAATTGCATGTAGCTGAGAGTTGTTGATGTTATGATAGATTGGGGCATCATCCTTGAATTCAAAGAAATCGTCCCCGTTAAAAATGTTGTAAATCCTGGACCAATCAAGGTACAGGGTATCTGATACTCTAGCATTTGTGTCTAAGTAGAACCCAAAGTTAGGGTCCTTGAACTTCAGCTCCTCGACTACACCCTTGGACCTTGGCCATGTTGAGAAAAGTGCACTTGCAATGCATCGGAAACTAACATAAGTAACTAAAAAATGCGAAAAAAAATTATCCAAATTTTAATAACTAAACCATACCTGCGAAATTGAAGAGCAAATCAAGCTAATTCAGTGAAGATCGATCGCCAAATACATAGCTATTTGTGTGCTTGAGTGATAAGCTACTATGTTGTAATGGCCGAAAATTCAAAATTTGATTAAGTAGGGATTAGATTAAACTACCATTAATTACGCATTGATTGCAGTAGTTGGCCGGTAAGATCGATGGTTAAGTTTAAATTAACAATCGATTTCATTGGTCAGCACAAAGTTTGAAATATTTAGCGCATGCAATGAGATATGGAATTAAACGGATGAATCAGACTGCCGACGTGGGCACCCATAAAAGTCAAGAGTCGAGAGTTGGGGGATAAAGTTTGATGTATAGGAGAAAACATGTTGACTGTCGACTTCCGCACTCAAGGTTACACAATAGTCGGAAGTCGAGAGTCGGGAGTCGGGAGTCGGGATGAAAAATTGATATCAACATGAAAATGTGTCGATTGTTGACTTCTGCTGTTTAAGTGATGTAAAAGTCAAGAGTCGGAAGTTGGGACAAAAAATGAAATAAAATGTAAGACGTTCTGACTTCCGACTCTCGCAAGTTTATGCCTTTTTCAAGAGTCAGGAGTCAGGATAAAAAACGTATATGGAAATCAACACACCTCAACTTCCGGCTTCTGATTTTTTAGCGGTGAGGTAGGGAGTCGGGATTCAGGAGACTTAAACAAATTTTGATGAATTCATCTTCGACTTTCAACTTTTCTAAATTTTCAGCAAAACATAATTAATGGGATCGTTAAGTGCGGGAAAGCTTAATTTGCTTATGATCTGGGCATAAGTGTGATCTAGCAGGCTTCATACAAACCTTAATCAAATGATTATATAATTCTAAAACAATAAATAAACTAGCTAGCTACAAAAAAAAATGAAATTGGGGCTCCCATCTTATTCAAATTAGATGGGATCTATTGTCACTACAACAAATGGCAACTCACTGTGGAGAACTAGTTATCTCTGTTAGGCCATAGGAATGTAAACATAACTTCTAGATTTTAGCAAGCACTGCTTATTGAAAACATAGCTAATTTTTATTAAGGATCATAAATCCAAAGGCCTCCTATTATAGATTTCCAAGTTTGTTAGTAGATAATCAAAGATGATCAGGAAAAGGGAAAGAGCATGTTCCATAACTAAATCAAACATGACACAACTGATAAAGGTACCACATGGAATAAACTTTGGTAAGAATGAGCAAGACCAAACAGTGAGCAAAATAATTGCAGCAATATTTTAGAATAAAATCCCAATATCACAGGCATTGCCACTACTTCCAGAAAGCATCCATAGCCCCGACAAGGTTACCTTTTCATCCAAAGGGTTGCTTTTATCCCATTCACTTTCAAGATCTCTTTAAAATTAAAATAATATTGTATTTCCAAACGAGGATTATAGAACACCTCCCTTATTTGGTAGTCAAATAATGGCAGCGCCATTCACAAAAACTTGCAGAAAGTGATCAGGTTGGCTCGCAATGAGACCCCTTGCCTTACAAAAAAAGGCATCATCCTAGCTTAGTGACCAGATATTGATAACATCACTCCACAAGGATTCATGATCATGGTCATGCCGGCTTGTAATAAGACCCCATGTCCTCTACATCAAATTTCGAATTCACATTTAGAATTTGTTAGATAAATGACTGCAAGATGCTAGCTTGGCTTAGTAACCAACTAATGGTAGCACCATTCACCAGTATTGACAGATGATGAATGAGTTGGTTTTTAATAAGACCTCCAAGATTTCAATTATAAAATGAAATCCACCTCCTAGCATGGTAACCAGATATTGAGATGTCATTCCATCAGTGTGTATGATCATGGTGATTTGGCTCATGATGAGACCCCTCACCTTGCAGCCATCCCTAAGGTTTTTGGATTCAATTTATAATAATATTGTTAGTGAATGGGGAAGCAGAACCATACACTCGTTAAGAGAAAGGAATGATGTAAAGGATTTAAGTATGTACCGCTTACAAAACTTTACCCATACTTAGCCGAGGGAATTCTTATCAAAGGGAATTCTACCCACAGTATCCCTGGTTTTACTTGAACTTTGAATTAAACATGAGGTTACCCTTCCCTGATCATTTTGATAATATATACTTGGTAAGGGTATTTCAGCGGCTCTTTGGGTAAATAATCTATAAGAGAAATAGTGGCTTCAAGATGAATTTTTAGATAACCTCTTAAAATTCGTTTACATCCTTTTGACTTTCAGGAAATGAGGTTCCCCAATGAAGTGGTTGAACCACTTTATTTTTTAGAAAGAAAACAAATTAAAACAAAACAAACCAAAACACCCCAAACAAAGAAAAAAAAACACGCTATATACAAACCTAGTGAACGAGTCACTAAGCAAAATATTTCTTTAACACTTGGGCATTCACTGGATAAGTCTCAAGAGACCCTTCCAGTGTTTGCAGCCAAAAAGTGCCATGACCTCATTTTTCAGAGATAATGAATGGCCCTAAACAAAGACATTGGAATTCGTGTGTTCACCTTTATCCTCATGGGGTTTATCCCATTTCATAACAAGGTCTCCTATTTGAAAGTTTTTTGGGGAAGAGATTTCTGGTCAAATAGGCGTTTAACCAGCTGTTGATGTTGATAAAATGTATTCTTAGATTTTTCCCTTTTTCCTTCCAACTAAAGAAGTTCATTAATCCTATGTTCCAAGGGAGAGCAATCATCCTCCTGAATAGATTTAGATAATTGTGTTGAAATATTGTAACTTCTAAGAATATTATACTTGTACTTTGTTATTCCGGAGATGTTTCATTCCTCCGTGAAGACCTTATTGTATATCCGGGGATGTTTATTCCTCCGTCGGAATGTGGTAACTTGGGTTATTAGACTTCCCTAGTGGGGGTCGGCCCTGTATGTGTTATGTGGATCAAAGGGTTATTAGACCACCCTAGAGGGGTCGGCCCAGTTAGTTGTAATGGGTTGTTTAACCCAGTGGTTAAGTTGGGGCCGACCTAGTTAATATAAAATACAAGTCGGAGTTGTGTATAAATAGAGGAGGTGTGTTCCTCATTTAACACACATTGCACTCACTTGTGAATAGTGCATAAGTGGGAGAGAGATCTGTTGTGGAGGAGAAAGAGCTCATGGTTGTGGATTACATCTTTGTATTTTCTGGTCATCTATATTGAGGAAGCTTTGCTGGGTTTTCTTCCCCGTGAGGGTTTCCCAGGATAAATTTGTGTCTCTTGTGTTTATGTTGTGCTTGTTGTTCTTGCAGTGATCCTATATATGCTATTGGTGTGAAATGGAATGTAATGCTGATATTTTATGTCTTAGCATATTGAATCTTAACATGGTATCAAAGCTATCCTGAAGGAAGGCATTGTATGGCACTTACGACACTTGCTTCACTTGCGACAATTTGAAGGTTAGGGTTTTATATAGCAAAAACCAGTCATCATGGCACTTTCACTATAAATCCATTTTAGCAAAGGTTCAAGATCTGAAACCTTTACAAGTCGTATATAACATCCCCATGTACCTTGTGTCCAAAGGAAACCCTCATATTCGTTGTACTTTGTGAGTTATGATCAGTACAAGTTAGGGTTTCTGCCTCTTCCAGATCTCAGTCATAATCAGGTGACCTAGGAAAAAAGGCCATAACTTGGGCTAGGAAGCTCCAAATTAAATTTAGTAAAAAGTGACAGGTAGTGCACGGACTTTAATATCTCAGGTAACCTTTTAAGAGGCCGAAGTTGAACCAGTGACACGTGGCACGCCATACAAGTTCTCTCTCCTGTTTTATCCCATAAACAGGTCGCGTTGCAACACTTGGCATAACTCTCTCTCAGAGAATCCAATTGAGGTCAGACCTATGGGGTTGGAAAGAGGATAGGTCGGGATACCACAATAAAAAGTTTCAGACCCTTTGGATTCATAATTTCGGAGTTACACCAGAAACAATCAGGTGCATATTTCTGTCAAAACAGATTTGGATTTTGAGCACCTTCATTCTTGAATCGTCACTGCTATGGAAAGTTAGGGTTTCGTAGAAAGTTGGAATTTTTGGAAGAAGAGTCCATGGCTGAATGCTACTCATCAAAATCAAAATTTAGAGACCAAGATCGAATTTTTTGGTTGGGTAGAAGACCGGGCTTGATCAAACCCCAGTACGGGATTTTGATCGGAAAGGTGGAAAATTAGGGCTTCTGCAAAAGTTGGAATTTTTTAAGTCTGTGACCACGGCTGGAAGCTCCTTAGAAAAATAAGATTTTAGAGATTTGGATCGAACCTTTTGATTGGGAAGAAGGGTGGGCTTCATCAAACCCTAGTTCGAGATCCTGTCTAGAAGATCCAGAAGTTTCAAAGGCAGTTTTGAGGGGTCAAAGTTTGGAGATTTCAAAATTTAAGTATGCTAGTTTGATCAGCTCAGCAAGGTGCATCTTTCCATCCATTCAGAAGTGAGAAAGTCAAAGTTTGAATTTTTAGGGTTTCTCTGACAAACCCTAATCAAGCTCCAGATCCCGTTTCAGGGGGAGATGAGGCTAAGGCCTTACATAAGAAGACTACAAGAATTCCCTGACAGGTATGACTTGAGGAGATACAGGCATGTGTTGAAATTTGTTCATGATTAAGTTTATAATATGCTTGTCTTCATATTATTGAGGTTAGTACAATCTTGATTAATCTTAGAATTGTCTTATCACCCTAGTAAAAGTATGAATGCATGTGAATGATAGAAGACATTCTTTGATCAAAGTTATATAATTGTACTAATGCACCTATGGTGTTGTATGAGGATGATGTTGTCTGCTAACAAAAGACAGGTACATCAAGAAAGACAAATCAAGTTCTATGACCATGATGACATAAAGACAAAAGACTTATCCATAGTCTTTAGAAGCTCTACTTACGAGGTATGTATGATTTATTTCTACTATGCTTAACTTATGAGGTATGCAGGTTACTAGCACAAGGTCTCTAAATCATTGAAGAGAATAAAGATATTGTTTGGGTATGTTAGACATAACTAAGCATGTATACTAATCCAGGTATGTTTTTCTATGTCAAGTTAGAATCCTACTTTGTGCTAGGATCTTAGTATACCCATGTAATGAATTATCATGACCATACATATTCAAGATTACTTAGAATCATAATGTTGTGATAATATTGAGTTCATACTAATGAATGTATGATTATGTATGAGATCATGATGATGACACTAGTGCACACTTAAGCATGCATAGTGGTCAAGGATGGATAGAAGCTCATGACATGGAAGGGAAGTAGAGACCAAGAAGGAAGCAACCTCACAAGACATAAAAAGATAAGTATTTGAATTACTGAATAGTCTATGATATTGCTCGTAATAGTTGTATGCATATGTATATTCCTAGAATATATCATTCTAAGTGTAAGCATTCATATAGCATTGAACAATATACTACTAATATGCATATGATTGGTAAGTTGGACAAACATTCCATTGTTGCTTGTCTAGAATGAAACCTCTTTGCTGACATGCTGAGAGTTGTGCACGCTCTCGATAGTATGTTCTGGTAGAGATGGAAGGCATCTAGATAGCCACTGTATGCATATAGGATATGGAAAAGTGTTGTGCCAAAGTATTGGTCAAAATAGTTGCATAACTATGTAAATCATATCTGTATGCATAATAGGTTATCATGTCAACATGATTTGATGATTATGAAGTATTACTAATCATATACTTAATTTTGATTTGTAGGAAAGATCATGAAGAATGATGAACACTGAACAAGTGATGGATGTTCAACAAGAATATTTACAAATCAAACATACTATAGAAGGCTCGTGGCTAGAAGATTCTCTTAGAAAGAGGAAGAGGATCATGACGAGATGTTTTCTCCAAGTAGCTAGATAAATACTGTTCTCTCAATGATGTGATTGAAGAAGAAGTGTGAATCGAGAAAACTCCCAGGATTCAATTGAAGAAAGCTCTGCACGGGTACCCAGGATCAATAGTCATTTGATGAGCTTAATGATCACATGGGTGACACAGATTTCAACCTTTGCTACAAGGTTGAAGATGGTATCTATATACGAAAGGAACTCACCACAGAGTTCGAATGATCTTGAGGCACATATCAGTAGACCCATCTGACGAGAGATGGCACGGATAGATATGCAGAAGATCACTCAATGCAGAGTATGAATGATGTTCAGTCACAGAGGAAGAATTGATAGCTTCTTGACAAGCTTGGGATTTACCAAAGTAAAGTTGATCCTAACCCTTACCTTAAGGTTATGGATGATAAATCTGTCATACTATTACTGTATGTGGATGATCTCTTTCTGACTAGGAATGAGAAACAGATCATGGAAAGCAAGAAGAAGATGGATACAGAATTTGAGATGAATGATCTCGGATTGATGCATTACTTCCTAGGACTGGAAGCATGAAGAGGCTCAGAAGGAATCTTTCTCAACCAGGGAAATTATGCTGTGGAAATCTTGAAAAGACTCGATATATTGGAATGCAAAGCCATGGCCACTCCCATGGATTCCAACTTGAAGTTGTTAGTTGATGACTCTTCATAGTTAGTGGATGTGACTCTGTATAGACAGATTATTGGGTCATTAATGTATCTGACGAATACCGGGCCAGATATATGCTTTGCGGTGAACACCCTGAGTCAGTATCTAGTGGAACCTAGACAAGTTCACCTGATTTCTGCAAAGCATGTGATGAGGTACTTAAAGGGTACGATAGACTTTGGTCTATATTATCGTGGAGATCATGAGTTCAGATTGTATGGCTACACAGATGCTGATTGGGTAGGAAGTGTATCAGACAGGAAGAGTACATCAGGTGGATGTTATTGTCTGGGATCTGCCATGATCTTGTGGTTTAGCAGGAAGCAGTCAAGTGTGGCTCTCAGCACAGCTGAAGCGGAATATATAGCTTCCTGCTCTGCTAGTTGTGAAGTGGTATGGCTTCGGAAGTTGTTATCAGGACTGTTTGACTTAGAGGTGGACTCCATTGTGATCCTATGTGACAACCAGAGTTGTATCAAGATGACAGAGAATCCAGTAATTCCATGATAAGTCAAGGCACATAGAGATCCGATATTTCTATATACGGGATATGGTGTAGAAAGGAGTTATCAAGCTCGAGTATATGAGCACTGACGAACAAATTGTTGATGTGTTGACCAAACCTCTGTCTCGAGTAAAGTTTGAGTATTTTCGAGACAAGCTTGGTGTAGTTCAAAAAGACCCTCCTCGAAAGGGGGAGTGATATGGTCGCTGATGATGAGATTACCAGTATCGACGGTAAGGTTGATGATGTGTATACTTGTATTGGTGTGGATACTTGTATTGATGATGTGTATACTTGTATTGGTGTGGATACTTGTATTGATGATGTGTATACTTGTATTGGTGTGGATACTTGTATTGATGATGTGTATACTTGTATTGGTGTGGATACTTGTATTGATGATGTGTATACTTGTATTGGTGTGGATACTTGTATTGATGATGTGTATACTTGTATTGGTGTGGATACTTGTATTGATGACGTATACTTGTATCGGTGTGGATACTTGTATTGATGATGTGTATACTTGTATTGGTGTGGATACTTGTATTGATGATGTGTATACTTGTATTGGTGTGGATACTTATATTAATGATGTGTATACTTGTATTGGTGTGGATACTTGTATTGATGATGTATACTTGTATTGGTGTGGATACTTGTATTTATGATGAGGTTACCTGTCCTAATGATGAGGTTGATGATGAGGTTACCTGAACCGACGATGAGGTCGATGAAGGTCCTTAGACTTTGTCTAAGTGGACGAGAGGGGATTGTATCATCCCTGGACTTCAGTCCTAAAGTGATCCGTAGATAGATGTCTCCGAGAATGTGGTCCCTAGTGGACGAGGGGATTGTATCATCCCTGGACATATGTCCTAAACAGATCCGTAGACAGATGTCTCTGAGAATGTGGTCCCTAGTGGACGAGGGGATTGTATCATCCCTGGACATATGTCCTAAAAAGATCTGTAGACAGATGTCTTCGAGAATGTGGTCCCTAGTGGGAGAGGGGATTGTATCATCCCTAGACACATGCCCTAAACAGATCCATAGGCAGATGTCTTTGAGAATGTGGTCCCTAGTGGACGAGGGGATTGTATCATCCCTGGACACATGTCCTAAAAGAGATCCGTAGACATATGTCTCCGATAAAGTGGTCCCTAGTGGACGTGATAGGACTACATCGTCCCTGAGCATTTGGTTCAAAATGTACATGATAGGACTGCATCGTCCCTGAGCGTTTGGTTCAAAATGTACGTGTCAGGATTGCATCGTCCTTGGACTTATGTCCTAAAGTGATAAGGATTAATAATCCTGTAAGTAGATTGGAATTGCATCGTCCCTAGACATGGTGAGGTGTCTTAAAGTGATAAGGATTAATCATCCTGTAAGTAGATTGGGATTGCATCATCCCTAGACATGGTGAGGTGTCTTAAAGTGATAAGGATTAATCATCCTGTAAGTAGATTGGGATTACATCGTCCCTAGACATGGTGAGGTGTCTTAAAGTGATAAGGATTAATCATCCTGTAAGTAGATTGGGATTTCATCGTCCCTAGACATGGTGAGGTGTCTTAAAGTGATAAGGATTAATCATCCTATAAGTAGATTGGGATTGCATCATCCCTAGACATGGTGAGGTGTCTTAAAGTGATAAGGATTGATCATCCTATAAGTAGATTGGGATTGCATCGCCCTAGACATGGTGAGGTGTCTTAAAGTGATAAGGATTGATCATCCTGTAAGTTGATCTGGATTGCATCATCCATAGACATGAGAGATGTCTTAAACTGAGAGGGACTGATCATCCCATAAGCGGATCAGGATTGTATCATCCTTGGACCTATGTCCTAAAGTGAGAGGGATTGATCATCCCATAATTGGATCATGTGTATTGCAGGGTATGCTGCTATGAGGCTATTGATCGAGAGGATCCAGTGATGTTGTTTATCATGATGATCTAGATGACAATGCTACTAATCGTGATGGTCTAGATGACGATGCTATTGATAGTGATGATCTAGATGACGATGTTGATGATCATGATGATCTAAATGACTATGATGTTGATCGGTAGATCCAGACGATGACGCTGTTGATCAAGTGATCCAGATGATGTTGTTGTAGCTGTTCGAGTGCTGCAGAAGATGAAGACTCGGTACTGAAGATGTTGATGTTCCAGTATTGAAGATGTTCCAGTAATTGCTTGATTTATTGATGATGATGTATAAAGAAAGCTTCCAATGATTTATAGATGTATCATGTATTATGTAGTCGATGACTCCTTGCTCCTGTAGATGTTGTTATAATATCCTTCTCATTAAGGGGGAGTGTTGAAATATTGTAACTTCTAAGAATATTATACTTGTACTTTATTATTCCGGAGATGTTTCATTCCTCCATGAAGACCTTATTGTATATCCGGAGATGTTTATTCCTCCGTCGGAATGTGGTAACTTGGGTTATTAGACTTCCCTAGTGGGGGTCGGCCCTGTATGTGTTATGTGGGTCAAAGGGTTATTAGACCACCCTAGAGGGGTCGGCCCAGTCAGTTGTAATGGGGTGTTTAACCCAGTGGTAAAGTTGGGGCCGACCTAGTTAATATAAAATACAAGTCGGAGTTGTGTATAAATAGAGGAGGTGTGTTCCTCATTTAACACACATTGCACTCACGTGTGAATAGCGCATAAGTGAGAGAGAGATCTGCTATGGAGGAGAAGGAGCTCATTGTTGTGGATTACATCTTTGTATTTGTTGGTCATCTATATTGAGGAAGCTTTGCTGGGTTTTCTTCCCCATGAGGGTTTCCCAGGATAAATTTGTGTCTCTTGTGTTTATGTTGTGCTTGTTGTTCTTTCAATGATCCTATATATTCTATTGGTGTGAAATGGAATGTAATGCTGATATTTTCTGTCTTAGCATATTGAATCTTAACAAATTGAAGCGAAGGAAGAATTAAATTAGGAGGCATAATGGCTTCCTTTCCATACACAAGGCAATAAGTTGAAGTACGAAGGGAAGCTTTAGGGATCACCCTGTCCTCCCAAAGAGCATTAGACAACTGAGTGTGCCATTTCTTATGATTAGTTGCTACAGTTCATTTTAGAATTTTGATCAGGTTTTTATTAGTGGACTCAACCAAACCATTTCCCTTAGGGTAATAATTGGTTGAATACTTCATCTTCATACCTTTTTCTAATGCATACTGAGTAATATCAACCGAAGAAAAATACGATGCATTATCAAAAACTAAAAATTCAGGTACACCAAACTTGGTTACAAAGTAGTTCTCAAGGAAAGAGATCACCTGGTTGGTGTTAACCACCTTGAGTGGAATCGCTTCCACCCATCTGGTGAAATAGTCTGTTGAAGTGATTATCTACTTGTGTTGTAAGGAGGATGGAGGGTTGATTGGACCAACTATATCCAAACCCCATTATTGAAAGGGAGCTTCCATGGAAACGGTTTGAAGTGGAACTGCAGGTTTCTTAATTCTTTCGGAAGCCTTCTAACAATCCTCACATTTTCAAGCAAAGGCGTGTGCATATTTGAACAAAGTCGGCCAGTAATAACCAACCTTCGTTATTTTATGATTTGTGGTTTATCCTCCATAATGACCACTAGCATGACCTACATGAAGCTCTGTTAATATCTTTTCGGCGTCATTTTTCTCAACACCTTGTAATAAAACTCCATCAAAACTTTTCTTGTATAAAATATCGTTACCAAAAAATAAGGAGCAGCTTTAAGTCTGAGAGCTCTCCTTTTTCTAGGTTCTAAGTTCAGAGGAGCATACTCATGAGTCAAGAAAAACTTAATATCATCATACCAAGAATCTACAGTTGTAGAAATGAAACAAGTATGAACTTCTTCTATATTTTCTTCACCATCCCAATGTGATTCGCTGGCTGACTGTGATGCTAACTTGCATAATCCTTGTCCACGAACAATTTTGGATGGCCTAATATTCAGGTAATATTCCTGTAATACAGTCATCCAGTGTGCACATTTCTATCCTAACTCCTTTTGAATCAAAATGTTATGCACTGTTGAATACAAAACTATGACTTTCGTTCTGGATTTCAGGAGGTAGGGTCGAAAATGCTTTATTGCCTTGTATATCGCAGTAAACGACTAAAAGTCGTACACATGCGACATTTCAGTGATTCATCTAGTAAAGCATCATCAACATAAAGAATGCATCTCACCATAGGCACCCTCAAGAGATCGAAAACACAACATGAGTCCATAAGTGCCAAGAAATAGTCAAAACAAAGGATAGCGCGGGTATTACACAGTTGACCCGTGCTATAGCGCAAGTTACTTAAACAATGCCCGCGCTACACCCGCGCAGCTTTTCCTTCGATAGTCGGGCTACTGTCAAAACAACGGGACCACTCACTCCCAGCGGCGCATTAAAGACTCAATCCTCCCCAAGGATCAGAATCTGGCTCCTCACACACTTGGGGGCATTAATCAGCCCCCCTTGTGTACCTTGGAACTAATTCATGAAGGAGGAGAGTTCACATTTGGATCTAGTTTTTTGATGGCCACCTCTTGGCCTATAAAAGGAATCCATTGGCATGCATTTTGTAGAGAGAAATTAGAGCAAGGTTATGTTGTTGGATTTGAGTTGGAGCTTCCTCATAGCCCATGATTTCCTACCATTGTGAGCATTCCCAAGCTTGATTTCCACCTCCCATCCAGGGGAAAGTGTTTCTCTCCATTGTTCTACCATTTAATTAGTATTTAGTTTGGACAAGAAAGACCTCCCTAAGGGATATTGTTGGCTTCCCTTGAATCCCTCACCTCCTAGGTGTTTTACAGCTATTCCATTGGGCAATAGAAGAGTGGTTTAACATACCTTTGGTTGTTGTTGGAATTTGCATCCTCCCCCATCTCTCTCATTTTGTTTTTATCAATATTTTCATGTTTGGATGTGAACTACATTAACAATCTCTTGCAGGATCACTTGGAGGAATACAAAACCACATCAAAAAGGGGCTCCAAGGACTAAGGCCTTGCAGCAACCTACAAGGCTTGGCCCCTTACCAAGTGGAAGAGTGCACTTGTGCAATTTTTTCCACAACAGTTCTAATGGTGACCATACTTATTTTTGTTCATTTATTTTTAAACTAGGTTGTTTTATGCTAAGTAGCTAATTTGGGGTATTTGTCACTTGCAAGAGATGAGGTATTCCACCTCTTGCTTCCAGAATTTGGCCCCATCATGTCCCCATTTATTTTTTTGCAGCCGCGCGGTTCCCGGCATCTCTGCCACACTGTTAGTGCGAAATCGACTCGAATAGTCGCGCACATAGTGCAGGTTACCAGTGTCAAACCCACGCTACTCCGCTCATCTCACCCGTGTGGAAGGTTAGTGTATTACCCACGCTACAATGCGTCTATTTTGTATTAACCCGCATGGTCCGCACAATAGAGTCTGGTTTAGCCGTGCTACTGTTGTTTATTTTCTTTTTATCTACATAGCTTAGTTTGGCAGCCCAATTGTTGCTTACTAGTGAACTTAAATTAAGGATAATTCACCCAATTAGTTAATTTTTTAGTAATTAGTGCACCTACACCAATATTAGGAATTAAAGAGTACATCTCTCTTGAAACTTACCTAGGTAACCAACTTTGAGGCTTTCAACGGGCCCCATTGTTGTCACTAGTATTCAATCCCATTTCTTATTTATGCATCAATCGATATGTTGTTTTTAGTAGTATTGCTAGTGTAGAAAGCACTTTTTGCACTCAAGCAAGGACCTAAAGACACTTGTCGCCCGAAGTATGCTCTTCACCTCGCACTTCATGTGATCTTGGTGAATCAGAAAAAGAGTGAGAAGTTTGAAATACCTCCATTGCACACTTGTCTATTAGTTAGAAATGTTTGATTTTGCAAAGCGTCATGAGCATCTCTTAGAGTTAAAAGTACGCATTACTTGATATTATTTTTTAGTTAATTTGCCGATAAAATCATTTTTTTCTTTCATCACATGTGTTTGCACCACTAGCACACAATAAGAGTCATAAATAATCTTCCAATCCGAGTATGCTCTTCACCTCACACTTCATGTGGGCTTGGTGAATCAGAAAGGTAGGGATTGTGAAATACCCCTCTTACACTCCATAAGTGAAACATTCAAACCCCTTAAAATCAACATTGTAATTGTCTTAACCAACTAAAATCCTCCATAGGAGGTCACAAAACAATATTTTAGTTAGGTAGGATTGATTGGGCTAGGCATCCATTAATGCCCACCAATCTAGTTTCATTAGTAATATTTTGAAACATAGCATTGTTGTCTCATAGGGTACTTATAAAATCCTACTATAAGCAAGTGTTAAAAGAAAACCCGGATCAGAAGTGCCCCGTGAACAAGGAGGTGAATGCCGAGGTATAGCTACCTTTCTCTCCCCTACAAGCCACTCAACTTATTATAGGGAGATGACACTATACCGTGCAGGCCGAACCACTGATCACACTTGACGCAAGGTATCTTAGTGGCCCAACTTAGGATATCGCCAAGGAGCAATTATGAGTGCAAATGAATCCTAAAGTTAGCTATTGCCATTGGGAGGTGTTGCCAAGTCTTCTTGATTGGATCATTGGCCCCATCACCGGTAGAACTAGCTCTTTGTTACCTCCACTAGTCGATTGGTGAGTGGATACAATTATCACCGTCAATTGTGCTTTTGGGAGGCCCAGTTACATTTGAGAGGAAGGACATTAGGTCATCTAGGGAATTACATTTATTTTTCTTTTTAACTACAAGTTCACTAACTCATAATAAAAACAACCTTCATGTGGGGACTCATGCACTAAAACCGACATTGCACATATTACTCACTTATTGCACCATTTTGCATCTGTTGTGGTTGGCATATTTTAGCAATTGTTCAATTGTGGTTGGAATATTATGCTATATAAATGACAATGCTAAGATAATGAAGAATATAACCAACCTCGATCCAAATGTTTGATGTAGATCCCCGTTGGAGCTTTCAATTCATGCACTTGAATCTGCAAATTAGTCTTGACATCCAATATACAACAAGTACATAATATATATAAACGACATTAACATCATCAATAGCAATGGTCCATGATATTATAAGCAAATGCAACCCAATGTAGAATAAACAACATTAATGGACGAGAATATGAGTGTTTCTATTAATAAACAAGAAGAAGTACAATGTGATACGACCTCTTGCCGGCAACCAATCTGAACCAAGATCTGGATCAATCCACTTGTGCCTCCACCACTTCAATCCTCCATGAATGGCAAACTCAAACTATGAAAGGAGTTTGGAAGGTGAACATAATGGTTCACAACTACAAGGATCAATGAGTGTAGACTCAAGGTAGGGCAAAAATCCACTAGAGTTCTCTTACTCTTCTTTCTCCTCCTGTCCATAAGCCATATGTGCTCAATATATAGTCCTCTCAAAGGTAAGTGAAAAGACACATCGAGGCGTTTCTTGGGCAGATGGAGGGGCAAAGGTCACCCAATAACCGCTTTTTGGGAGTAAAAAGTAATTAACTAGTGATTTTTACCATTTTACATGCTACCCGCGGGCTATAGTGATGCAACTCGAGAGTACGCCCGCTGTAATGATGCAGCAAGTGTACAAGGGAAAAAATGAGGAAATAGTGCGTCTGAAGGATATAAAGTGGATCTAAGTCAGTGAAATGGATCTTGCAGGCCAAAGAATGATGATACTCAGCAGGTGGAAAATCACGTTGTAACAGATGCCCCCTAATGTGTGAGGTCAGAAACTGATGCTACGATGGCCGAAATACATTATGAATCTCAGAAGTGGAGTGATGGAGACACAAGTGGAAGGAGCATCTCACTCGTCATAATACAATAGTATCCCTGAATACATGTCGGTATAGTACAACAATCTGGTACAATGGCCATGAATAGGCAATACATGTCATAAGTGATCATAGCCATGATCCCTCTACAGTAAGATATGGTCTCCTGCTGAAAAGGAAACAATTGGTGCAGACTGGAGATACAAACTGCTGATATCTGAGAAGTGATATCTCAGATGTAAAGTCATCGTCATAAGTAGCATATTGAATGCCACTATCGCCTGGGGTCTTCTACACAAGTCTTCGACGGTGCAAGTCCCATCAAGTGAATAAAGGAGTTAAGGTCGAACCTGATGTGACATCGTCTAATTACCGGTCAATGATGTATACCGTTAATAGATGTGAGATAACCCACCAATAATGAAAATGGGCATCAAGGCACAGAGCACAATCATCAAAGTGTGAATAAATGAGTTGAAGTCAAACACTAGTATGAATCCATCGATCAGGGAACATTGATGTATTCCCAAAACTGTCGATGGCAAGAGAACCTGCCACTAATGACTGCAAGCCTAAAGGTACTCAACTGAACTCTAAGCCTCAAGTTTCGGAATAAATGGGTTGAAGTCGATGGAACAAGACTCGCTAGAAGGATGGCATTAAGGCATCCCCCATCAACCAGCACGAGGTACCAGCTACGCTAAAATATTTGGAAGAACTCAGGTGAAGCGGACTTACTCAATAAGGATGGCCAACATGCAATAGTCAAGAGATCTGAGGAGTGGCCGACTCTGGTTTCAAGATTTCCTTTGAACAAGAGAATGAGTAGATGGATAGACTCAGGCAGCATAGACTTGATATAGACTGTGCAATGTAGGAGGCATCACAAAGGGCTCCATAATGACTGGAAGCTTAACCAATCGGTGAAGTAAACTGAGAAACAAGTACAGCTCCTAAGGTCCAACCATAGTCCCGACTCATAATGTATGGAATGGAATGAATGCTCTGTTCAAAGACGACACAACAGCTGTCAACAACAAGTAGTAACCATAATCCCGTCCGACTTTTTGGAATATTTGATTTTTTTGGTCTTTTTCATATTTGGAAAAGCTTGAAAAAGAATAAAATTGCTTATAGTACAACAAGTGAGGGAACGAGTGTCAAATAGAGAGCAGACTAGTCCCAAGCAGTGGAACATACCTATGATCAATGCAAGGAAGCATGTGCAAGATGTGGGCACTTGGGGGAATGTTCCCTCAGGGTAAAGGGTCATCAAGCTGCGAAAGATAAATTAAGGCTTTGCTTGGCTCGGAAGGTAAAGTGCTCAGGCACATGGCTAATCAGTGAGTGTTGGGGCCAAGGTCGCAGCTATAGTAAAAGCTGCGAATTTTGGGAAAAAGCACGAGTATGGAAGGAAAGTGCTAATTTTGGGACAAGCACTAAGTTTTGGGTAAGAAGGAGACGGTGCGCAGTACGGTGCCAGATGGATGATCTCAACGCAGATCACGGACCGGAAATTGCGGAGCTCGCGTGCACGTCATTGAAGAATGAAGGTGGCTCAGCTACCATAATAAATAAGGCGATGGAGTAGAGGGCTCAGCTACCCTCATTTAAAGGCTCAGTACAGAAGTTATGGTTGCTCGGATCAAGGAGGAGCAACGGACCAGAGCATTGAAGGCGAAGGACGATCGCCCATACCCACAATCTGCGCCGGAATTCATGGAGCCTGCAGGAAGCGGCGACGTGACTGCAAGCGGCGCCTACAGTACACCTAGCCATGTGCGTGGTTAGGGTTTTTGGGAATCACTGTTGGGAAAGGCCCACAGTTTTGTAAAGGTGTGACCATCATGGCCACCTATATATATGAATAATTGTAATGGGTAGACGGTTAGAGAGTTAGAGAGTTAGAGAGAGTTAGAGAGTTAGAGAGAGTTAGAGAGTTAGAGAGAGTTAGATGTTAGACTGTGAGATAGCCAGTCTAAAGGATAGATCATGTGTTGATTATCCTTCACTGTATTTTCTACCCAGTGTGTAGACTTAGAGAGGAAATCGGATAGCCGAGGAGCTAATCCCTGAGTTGCCAGACAGTCTGAGTCGACGTCTGTGCCTTTGTAATCTCCATAGAGAGGAGACTAGATTGAGAGAAGGGCTCCCAGCTGTGTGCGTGGAGTTTCCTGGAAATATCTAAGGCTGCAGCTGTGTGCGCAGCATATTGTATAACTCTATCATTTTCTGGTTAATATAACACTCCCGTGGACGTGGTTTTCCTCGAGGAGATGAGCTTCACATATATCTTCTTGTTATAATGTTTGCGTGAATGATAACTGTTTAGGATCATTACCTGTGTGTACATCTTTTGCATCATCTTTGCGACTGTTTGAGTGAGTGTAGGAAGATCCTTTATTGTTATAATCGTCGAGTATAGAAGTAGTGGTGGAACGCTGTCGCTGCAGCAACCGAGCTTCGCGTGACTGCGCAGTAGGTCTGCAGGAAGGAAGGCACCCGCGCAGTTGTGTCGCGAGGCCTGTGGGAAAGTCCGACCGCCGATATTTGAGGGAGAAGGAGATATATAGAACAATCTCAGCATCACCACGGTTAAGGAAAGCTGATTCCTTAACCCCCCATAGCCACTTCGGGTGAGACCTCGAGCTGCCGCGCAGCTCGTTGCCGAGAGGGCCAGTGCGCCAAGGGGTTTTGTTGCTGCGCTTCATTAAAACCCGGGTCTGCCCAGAAAAGCAGCCAACAGTGAGTAAGTGGGAGTCGGAACAAGGATCAAGCGACAAGCAGGATAATGCAATGCAATCACAACTCAACATAAAAGGGGAGTCCTTTTTCGTAAAGTTAGTCTCCTCACCCGAAAAAGTGTAAAATAATGAGAGAAGAACTCTTCTAATCACGTATGACTAGAGTATTGCTTTTTTGTAATTAATCCACAAAGGTCTGGAAAAGGGGTAAACTTATACCTAAGTGAGTGTCACTTCAAATCCTTTAACGAGTCTGAAATGACAAGCATACTCGGCAATCTTGTTTGATTTGGAAAAAGTCTAACAAGGGCATAAAAAAGACTTTATAAAAAGCTTTTCCGTAAAGGTTTAACGAGTCCGAAAAACTAAACTCGTGACCTCCTTACTGTTTTTAACGAGCTCAAAGGAGAGATGGAAGAATGCTCGTAATGGGAGCAGACAAGTACTTGTCAGGGGCATGCGATACTAGTTCCAAGCGCATGGAACAAAGCTATGCATAATGCAAGGAACATGAGCAAGATAAGGACACTCGGGGGGGTGTCTGTGAATTCGGATGGCACAAGGTTCAAATGCATCATAACAATGGGGAGGCCTAAACCTATATGCAAGGTTCCAAATATGCCTTCCATGAACGAAGAAAATGTCAAAAAGGACCAGTAAACGAGTATAAGTCCAGCTAAAAATCCTGTCTCCAAGAAACATAAGTACCAAGATCATATCTAAAACGTACTTAAAGAAAAATCTGATACAAGTCACTGCGGTAGAAACATTTTCAACTTCACTATTGTTAACCTCAGACATAACGCAGGTAGAGCTAACCACTGAAGGTGCCATAGTACTAATACCTGAGGGATCAAAATGAAGAGCAAAGCTGAAGGATGTGAAGGAATCTGCAAGAGCAAATTCATCATCACGGGAGTTGGAAATTCTAGAAATAGAATCAAACTCTTCAGGGGCATCGATTTGCGGATCTATAGGAGAGCTCAAAGACTCATCAGACTCAAACGTCAAATCAGGGCTGGACGAGACTGTGAATGGATCCAAATACAAATGGATGGCAAGTTGTATTATAGGCTCATCTTGTTCAATGAGATCAAGGGGAGAAGGGGAATGAGATCTATGATAAAGATCCCCCCACGGCTTGTCATCACCACCCATTCCCTCAATAAAAACTTCATCTAAAGGTAAAACACCATCAACGCAACCATGTGAACAAGATAGGTCGACTGCGCGTGCGGACAGCATAACAGGATCTTCCTCTACTGTCCATGAAGAAGAGAGATCCGAATCTGCAATGGCTTGTTGAACATCTTGAGAAGCAAGCTCGATTACAGACAAGGGCATATCCATTCTGATGTGCGAAACGTCTCCATACGGGGAAATCATGAAAGGTGAATCCCACGAATCACTAAAATATGAGGTCCGGAAAGGTACATTATTCAATGGAGGAGACGCATCGTCGGAAATGGTTCCAATAAAATTCACAGGTGCAGCAAAATCATAAGTTCCCATCAATGAAGGGTACATACCAACAGCCATGTTCCCAGTTGCTGGCTGAGAATGAGTAACTTGTGGGACTATGGATCCCGTGGATGTTGTGGAAGAGGAATTAATGAAATCTAGTTGATCGATGGTCACAATCCTTCCTTCGTGAGGAAAGAAGATAACTCTGAATACAGTAGATGTGACAGCGTTCATAGCGTACATCCAATTCCGACCCAGTAAAAGGTTGTAGTCGATGGGTGCATCAACCACCTCGACTTCAATAGGCACTGGTTTACCTCCCAAGCAGACAACAAGGGAGGGGATAATTCCATCGACTTAAATGATCGATCGTCGAATGCAGTGAGCGTGGTTCTAGACGTGAGTAGAGGAGGAGATCCGAGAGCTTTCCAACAAGACAACGACATTACTGATGCGGAAGCACCTTCTTCAACCATCGTACGTTTGACAAAATTATGAAGGCACGCCACCTCGATATGAAAAGCCACGTGGTAAGGTAAGCAAGGTTGGACATCAGTAGTGTCGAACTTGATAACACTGGAACTTCCCCCATCATGAACTCCTAACGCACTCAAAAGGGCATGCTTTTGAGAAGGACAGGCCTGCAAAACTTCAAGAGCTGACATGGCACACGGAGTTTGGCCCAAATCTTCCATAATTGAGTAGTTATGGGCGGCTCGAGCATTAGGATTATGCGTAGAGCGCTTAAGAACACCTTTCGGTATCCGCGGCATATTAGAGGGCTTCTCAATATGCAAGGAATTGTCAGGAGGAAGGGGAGGCTCACTCCCCATATTAGGTTGTGGTGCACCATAATCGAGTTGATGAGTGGCAACACTAACCTCTGATTGAACCATATTCACACATCTATAACCACTAATATTGGAAGAAGACGTCACCGTCTCAGTAGGTCCCTAACCAGTGGTGGGAGCATGCGAAGCCATGTTTTGATGATGAGGAAGGGGATCCTTTAACACAGCTGGGCTCTATGCCAAATGCTTCGATGCTTCTTCGATTCAAGGACATAAGTGAGTAAGATGGTCTTCCCCACAGAGCTTGCAATGAAACTTCACCTTACGCCTAGGTTTACGGTCCTCACCAGCATTTTCGCCTTCCCGAGGAGGGTTAGCATTCTCTTTACAAGGATTATTGCGATTGTTGTTATTTTTATTCCCATTGTTTCCACCCCTACAATTATTTCTCCCCTTTTTCTTACCACTAGGTTGTTGGTTAGCTGATTGGTTTGTCGTTTGCACACTGTGTACATCGGACGACGGGGTGGAAGTGGACAAGGTGTGAACCTGTCCGAGAGTAGACTGGTTTAGTGACAAATTTTGCATTTGATTAGCTACCAAATATACAGGGCGAGTGGTTGCGGATCCTACGATGCCATCGACATGCGGTCCAGGAACTGACTAAGGCTAATGGCATGTTCGCGGTGCGTTAGGAATAATGTCATACAAAATGCCAGACTGAGAGTATAATAAGTCTAACTGCTGGACTTTCAAGATGGATTGCTCCTCAGTCACAATGCCGGACATCGAAACATCCTTAGCAATGTATGGGAGTAGAGACTTGAGGAACCATTCCAACATAAATTCTGGAGGAATGTTGGCTTTCACTAATCTCTTTCATCGACGCCACTCTTGGACGTGGTCAGAAATATGTGTGGCTTTGTTCTGACAGAAGGTAGACAAAAGTTCAGTACTGGTATCATAGCGAACCGGCAACTGGAAATGATCCTAGAAAACCAAAGCAATCTCGTTAAAACCCTTATAAGTGTTTCGAGGCAACTCAACATACCACTTCGCAGCTGCCCCCGTGAGGGTGCGTTGAAATAGTCGCAATCTAACGGAATCGTGATTCAATGAGTTGGAGGAACACCAAAGGTGAAATGTTGTGACATGATCACCCGGGTCCTCACCACCTTTCTCTTCAAACTTAGGAATGTCCAAAGGGAGCTTGTTAGGGATTGGAGGCCAATTAGGGTCATGACACACCGGATCATTCGTGAGCTTCGAAAGATCCAGAAGATTCAAGCCTGTAAGGAACGGGAGCTGCGGCTGGAAAGCTTGATTATAAGTTCCCATAAAAGGTTGGTTGAACAGAACCGAATTATAAGATGGACCAAAATCTTGACCATGAGGATTAAACTGCTGATAATGAGGACCTGACGGACCATAAGCTTGACCATGGCCATAGGGTTGATAACCTCCTCCGGCCTGACCCATTTGAGAGTAAGCAGGTATATACGTGTTTTGGGCACCATATTGGGGTGGGTTGTACTGGTGGCCAGCACCGACTGTGTTGTAGTAAGGGTTGCCACCATAAGTATGGGGCATGTATGTACTATTCGTAGCAGGAACTGAGTTGTAATGACCATAATGGTATGGTATGTTCCCACCCCCAGCATTTGGATCAGCTTGAGCATTCATGTGGTGACCATAAGCATGACATGTATTCCCAGCCCCAACATTGGTGTTACTAGTAGCAGGGATGGTGGCGTTATGTCCATGTGGATAGGATATATTCCCACCTCCTACATTGCCATTACTAGTGGCGGCAGTGGACACAAAAGTATGCGATATATGTCCACCCCCGTGGTTGGGAAGAGCATTAACATTTGCAAAAGTAGTCCTGGTTTGATGAGTAGCGGCATGTGTATTAGGTGGTGGATGGCGAGTCATGTTACGGACAGTGTTCCTATTAGGTTGGGTAGTCCTAGGAGACGGTCGCCTTCCAACATTAGCATTGTTAGGAGGAATACAATCAGTCCCCATACTATGAGTGTGAGTGGACAACGTGGTGCCCCCGGCGAGGGTATTGCCCCCAATGGGTGCCATGTGGCTAACACTATGACTAGTGCCAGCGTAACTACCAAACGTAGTGGAATGATCAACTGTATTATAATTAGGCATACCAAAAGAGAATGCGGTTGGGTGGACCGTAGGACCAGTGTCGTCATGTAACTCTGGCATCCCGTGTATATAATTGTGTGGAAACGAAGGATCGAACTGGTCGTCCTCGGGTGGATCTGGACCAAACAAATTACGTTGGTTCTCAGGTGGATCACCCCCCCATGCCTCACGAGGAGTAGGGGTGTATGAAGTGTGTTCGACTCTACCTGATGGAGTCATAGGTATTTCGCCTATGTCAGAGTGTGCAACAGTCATGACATCTAGGATGTATGTCTCGTAAGATTCCGAAGACTCAGAGGGAGCCCGCCGGCATCCCCTAGCAACACGGCATGAAAGCTCGACTGGTTCTAAACCAGCCAACCGACGAGATCGACGGAGAGTAGGACTCCGCACCATGATATCTCCAAAGAGAATATAGAATCAAAATGTCCCCTAAAGGCCAACTATTGATCAAAAAACAGTAAATCAAAAGAACACACCTAGAGAAACTACAGCCAAGAGCAGACAAACAGAGTGGCTAAATGAGCTCTCGACACCAGATCCGGTATGTCTCGCCTAGGAGAGGCTTGAGACTCCCAAACTATAGCCAGAGGTAACAGAATCAGTTATAACGGCCCCCAGACTTCACTGCGTGCACAAAGTCAAGTCCCTATACAACGGCAACTGTGATGTCCGACCCCTATCTGACTCAGGACACAAACAGCATAACCAATGCAAGTACCCTATGCGATACCTAGGTAAGGAAACTATGGTCACCACAATATAACCAATGCTCAGGGGGACAGTCACAGGTGGGATCAGTCGTATGGGAAAGGTAGCTAATCCTGAAGCACAAGAGGACGAACCTCCGGTACCCCTAGATACGAACAAACCCTGGAAATATCTCCCACGTTCAGCCGGTATCAGAGGGATATCTCTTCAACCAACCTCCCGTGACCTCGTGCTTAACTCTGGCTTGAGTAGAGCTTCCTGAGAACACCGATATATACCATGGATTCCTCCACTCCCTGGTCAGACACCTAATGTTTCGTCTAGTAGTCTTGGATTGTTAACTCACAATGATCTATTCCAAGACTCTAAACCTATGCTAGTTGGTGTACCCTATAAATAAAATTGGTCTAATCAATTTTAAGATTAAGTGTTAATTTTAGTGGCTATGGTTACTCAAGGGATATGGTTGTGAAACTAGTGATGTGTATGACTCAATAGTATGCAAAATCATCAAATCCTAGACTCATCTATCCAATAAAACAATGTCACTAGCATGCAAAATCAACCCAATGGTTTCGAAATAAAAATGCAATCCTTTTATATTTTCTATGCACGGGAAGAACCTAAATGAAGGCAGCAAGCACTCAATGCAAGATGCAGTACATGAAAGTAAAATATTTTTTTTTGTATTTTCTCTTATAAGCAAAAGGAAACTGCAAAACTATATGTATTTTTTTTGTATTTTTCAATATAAGGAAATGAAAATGCAAGCAAAATCCTACTATCTAGTCACTGATATGCCAAGGAGATCACTAAGACAACCCGGTAGATACCAAACAGTAAGACTCAGCCAAAGGAATGAGCTCAAAAGGAAAAAACCAACAAGGCTAAATCCAAAGATGGGTAGAAAAACCAACAAGGCTCAACCAAGAGAAAAGAAGAGTTCTGGTCACAACCAAGGCATGGAACAGTCAAGAAACAGGCCAACAAAGACTCAGGATCATCCAAAGCCAACCCAGCAACAACCAAAAGTCATAAATCAACCAAATCCGGAGTTGTACGCTACTGTCGAAGGATAACCTGCAGGTACCCGCGAGCAGTAGAGTAAACAGAGGCGGGTGTACACGGGCAAAGCTAAGCTCACCCGCAGGTAAGGAAAGGAAAATGGGAAAATAAAGAGTCCAATGGCTCAAAAAAAAATAGTTTTCTATAGTGTATCTCAATATCCAATTAGTGACACAGAGCTTCGACAAACAGCAACTCTAATTAAGGACTAATGCTCAAAAATCCCCAAAACTGGATGTTTTCCCCAGTGGAGTCGCCATTTTTGTGTTGGAGAAAACTCACCATGGCTTGGGGTAGACCACAACAGACAGCTGAATACCAGAAATTAACTCTATTCTCAGTATTATGCTATATAAATGACAATGCTAAGATAATGAGGAATATAACCAACCTCGATCCAAACGTTTGATGTAGATCCCCATTGGAGCTTTCAATTCGTGCACTTGAATCTGCAAATTAGTCTTGACAGCCAATATACAACAAGTACATAATATATATAAATTACATTAACATCATCAACAGCAATGGTCCATGATATTATAAGCAAATGCAACCCAATGTAGAATAAACAACATTCACAACATTAATGGACGAGAATATGAGTATTTCTATTAATAAACAAGAAGAAGTGCAATGTGATACGACCTCTTGCCGGAAACCAATCTGAACCAAGATCTGGATCAATCCACTTGTGCCTCCACCACTTCAATCCTCCATGAATGGCAAACTCAAACTATGAAAGGAGTTTGGAAGGTGAACATAATGGTTCACAACTACAAGGATCAATGAGTGTAGACTCAAGGTGGGGCAAAAATCCACTAGAGTTCTCTTGCTCTTCTTTCTCCTCCCGTCCATAAGCCATATGTGCTCAATATATAGTCCTCTCAAAGGTAAGTGAAAGGACACATCGAGGCGTTTCTTTGGCAGATGGAGGGTCAAAGGTCACCCAATAACCTCTTTTTGGGAGTAAAAAGTAATTAACTAGTGATTTTTACCATTTTACATGCTACCCGCGGGCTATAGTGATGCAACTCGCAGGTACACCCGCTGTAATGATGCAGCAAGCATACAAGGGAAAAAATGAGGAAATAGTGTGTCTGAAGGATATAAAGTGGATCTGAGTCAGTGAAATGGATCCTGCAGGCCAAAGAATGCTAATACTCACCAGGTTGAAAATCACGTTGTAACACATGGTCCCGTACTACCCATCCATGCCACTTGCGTTAATACCCCCTACACCGGTACCAACACCATCGGTTGGTCAATTGCAGTATGGACCATACAGTCCTACATACCCAAATGTTAGACAAACAATGACGGTTCCTACACTACCAATGGCGCAAGTCCCTCCTACATCCACCTCTCATGGAACGCAAACGTCATTTATCCCACCATCGGGATATAATTTGTATTACCCTTTCCCATGCCCAACTGGTCAGAAACCTTCCCACCACATGGGGGTTAACTTAGTTCAACCTCCTTACGTTCAACAAACTCAACAATTTGAGCAATTGAATGTTGTAAACCCCCATAATCCATAAAATCAGGGGAAGAAGAAAGGTTAGAATATACAGAATCAGCAGCCGGGACAAGGGGGTAATCCCCCTCCCCAACAAAACCAGAATACGGGTGATCCAACTATAGGGACTAACAACCCCCCTAAACAAGGTAAGAATCCCCCCTTCAGAACCAATTATTGTTGTTCCATTTGCGATGATTATGGTCATTACACACATCATTGTCCTTTTATCCCCGACTTCCAAGAGTTAGTGGAAGCTAAAAATAAGATGGTGACGAACCCTACTCAGGAAACAAATCCTCCCCAGCCACAAACAACAGTGTTGCAACAACCTTTTTCCAATCAAGGGGTAGTTACACAAGAACAATATCCTCACCCACCCAGCGATAGCTCTTTCCAAAATATCTACACGCTAGATATAAACCTTCAGATGCGAGCAAAGGGTTATGATGGGCCTTCCACCCCCTAAGTGGAAGATGTTTTTATCCCCTTTGGGGGGCCTCTACAAATACCACTCCCGAATACGGAACAAATCCCACAAATTCTGAAATCTCCACTCAGGCGTACCCCTAGTAACCCCCACATGAAAGCTGCCCACAATTACAGTATTATGTATGACTTGGCTCAATCCTCAAGGCCATGTCCACATTAGAAGTGTTATAGTCTTTCCCAACACAAAGAAATGCATTACTCAATGCACTCGGTCTTGTCGACCCTTTTGACTCGCACCTCATGACCTTTGATATTGAAAAAGGTGACCCGCAACTACCATCGTCAATCGCATTTCAAGTTTTGGTGACTATAAAAAAAGTCATGATTCACCGATGTATCATCGACGAAGGTGGATCCACTTGCGTCATGTCTTCAAAGGTCTAGAAACAATTAGGGACCCCTGATTTGGTCCCCTCATCTATCACTCTTCGCGCATATGATGGGAGACCATCCTAACCAAGAGGATTGTACCAAAATGCCCCCATAGAGTTGGGGGGAAGGATGGTTATGATCGATATCGAAGTAATCAATGTTGAGGTCCACTACAACATCGTCTTGGGGCGTATTTACATGTATTCCATGAAGGTGGTAGCCTCCTATGTATTTCGTATCATGATGTTTCCCTTAAATGGGAAGATAGTTACCCTCAACCAGCTTAACTATTATGACCCTAATACTACAAGCAACCCTGACCATGTCCTGCCGACTGTACTAGGCGATGATCAACCATATGTTGACATTTTCCCCGACATGGACAAGGATTCCAATTTGTTAGGAGCATATTCAGGACTACCACTGAAGATCCCTACATTTACTGATGGCCTAATGTGCACAATTTTCACCACTGAAAATGCAGTTGCCTCCACCTCAACACCGTCATCATCACCACAGTTGATTCATGGCGTTGAAAAAACGTTGAGTCCATCGGTACCACCGATTTTTCAAATCCCATTCTTGCATCCTCCCATGGGTGTACAAGGGACGTCGATTATGTCTCAAATAACTCTACTTGGGCTAAATCTGGATATACCATTATGGTACCTCACACCACCCTACCCAGAAATGGCTTCCAAATTAGTCACCCATTATGAGTTTGTCCCTCTTTTGGCTAGTACGGCTGCAAGTCCTATAACACATTCAATTACAACAACCCAACCTATGACATCCACATCTACACCACACTCAGTCGTCGTTAAGACTGTCAATGGGGGCACCAAACAACCCAAGTTGAAAGGTCTCCTATTACAAACGCTGACATCTGATTCGATAGAAACCATGAAGCCTAAAGCAGGGGGCGTCAACCATCAGGAGTTAAAAGCCCTAATTATGTTCAATACTCCTAATCAAAGGGTCACATCGTCGTGCTTTCTTTGTAGGAATCCAGGCCATGTACCCAATCTATGTCCTACTCTATAGGAGCTAAGGAATATGCTTAACACTCCCATTAGCATCACCCACACTCCACCAACGGTGAAAGAGGGCACACCTCCCTCACCCACAACTAAGTCCAAAACATTGCGTACAAATCACGCATGTGTCCATATGTGCTCAACATGGGCACTATACACACCATTGCCCCGAACTCCCTCGATATCGAGAGGCGTTAGCAATAGTTCATCTCACTCAAGTAACAATCGAGGAGCCCCACTTCTTACACCAAGGAGTAGCGTCCATTAATGTGATCACGACATCGACGCCACCATCAGTCGCCCCTCCCACAGAAGTTGCGCCAACTGCAGAAAACATGGTAGAGCCTGTAATGTCACAAAACCCATCTAAACTTACGACGACGCCATCACACAATGAATGCTCGTCATGTGGGCACTCCACCCATATGCTCCCTCCTAGCACTATCACATGCATAGTGGAGCAAATCAACACCCAAAAAGACCAAGAACATTTCCATCCCTGTGTACCACGACCTTATTGATCTTGTGGAGAGACCACCCATTACTCCTTTCAATGCCCCATTTTGCACATCGAATGGCAAACTCGTCTTGAACTGATGAGAATGCAATATCAATTACAAACACCCTATGCAACCCTGCAAGCGTCACCAACCGAGGAGGTAGTACCAACCTTCCCAAACACCATCGATGTTGAATCTCCTTTAGATAGTGTCCTCACTTGTAGTAATTCCTCGTCTTCCGATGAAGACGCATACCACCGGCAAGCATTCCAAAAAAATTAACAACCAAAACAGGGGGTTTATACCCCCCCCAACACAAGAAAGACATCTGACACCAACCATTGATATTCTTATTTTGTGTCAAAAAATTTGCTTTCGTTTCACACTATCTCGAATTAAGAAAGTAAACTACCTCTCTTCTTCAAATGTAGATGGCCTTCCCGATGGAAATCTACATAGGATATGCAGACGGTGCCAGTCGATGGCCCAAACATATAGCATCCACTGTTATCGGACAATCCACTCGAGCGGGCGCGAGCAGGATCTCCCTAGCTCAATGCGAGTCTAGAACAAATAGAACAGACTACAAACACGTTTCCTAGATCTACTTAAGGACCAAGTACTAGATGTCTTACCTCTTTGATTCGCTATCCTTTCTCCCGAATGTTGATCCACGTCCCACAGTCGTCAGATCCAAGCTGCAAGACCTGTTAAGACACAGAAAAGAGAAACGAGTAAAGAGCATCTATACAATAAGCGATCTATGTAAACAGTTAAGCAGGTAAACAACACAACATCATTACACATAAGAACGATATTGGTGGAAAGCATTTGTATTATTGTAAATAGAGAAGTACATGATAGAGATATAGGACTACAACCAGAGACTTAACGTAGCAGTCGTTCTCTGACCAAGCCAATTGCCATGTTCTTCCGAAGAAGTATGAGTTCTCCAAGAGGTGAGTGAAGGTGTCTTAAGAGAGATTTCCCATCATGTAAGCACTATAGGCTTCCTCCCAAGATAAATTTCACCAGCATGTAGATACCATAGCCTTCCTCCCTTTGGTATGGGAGTGAGCCTCACTTATATAGGACTAAATGGATAGGGTATGGATAGGATAGGTTGAGAAAGGATAGGAGAGAGATAGGAGATCTTCCCAAAGAGTTAGGGGTCGAGTACCAGCTCTCCTAGAGGTCAGGGATAAGCCCCCAAATGAGCAAGTTTCGAGAAGGATCTCGAATAAGCTATTTTTTCCCATTAACAGACCTCGTCGCACCCTGTAGTGGAGCAGACTGCGACGTCGCATGTTGCTAGTGTGCAACCTGCGACAACCCTTCAGAACCTAGCACAAATGAGTACAAACCCTCCCAAGATGATTATTAGTCCAAGTATATTCAGGGGTGTATACACTAAATCTAATGATGAGTAGATTTTGGGTGTACCAAAATGCCCCCCAAAGCATGAAGTTTTTAAGGATGTACAGGTGAAATGCTTTGATAGAAATAATGGCAAAAGACTCGTCGAATGAAGGATGTTGCTGCAGTACAACTGACTTTGAACTGACAATCTCATATGAAGTACAACATGGATGCCGACCAATACATTGCAGATCCATGGTAGTAATGACCGACTGAACACAATCATGGCTACTAGACACAAGTGTAGATCCATGATGAGATGATAACACAACCACGACCAATACAAAGGTGGATCCGTGTAATATTCTCAATACAAACTCCATCGCAACCTGGGTAAAAATGACTCCCTAGGATCTTCAAGCTGAACCCACAATGATACGAATCTATCCATGCGATTACAAATGTCTTGACGTCGAACATGGTAGAAACCACTTGATTATCGGTCATTGATGTAAACCATTAACAAGTGCGAGGGAGATCACCATTAATGTCAATGATTCCCAAGGTATCACAGTACATATCATCAAACGCGAATAAATGGGTTGAAGTCGAACGCAAGATGAAATCTTTCAATCAAGAGTCAATGATGGAAACTCATGATGAAAGCAAGGTAACCTGCCATTGAGGTATGCAGGGCCAAGGTACTTGACTAGTTTCTAGATTCAATCCTTGGATGATGAGTTGAAGTCGACAAGGATGAACCCGTCGAAGGAGGGCCATGATGAATACCCCATCAATCGACACGAAACACGACAAAATATGTGTAGAGCGGATCGGATGGTACAGTAACATGTGAGACTGACTCAAAGTAACAATGGCATGACGACGTGTGTACTGACTGCAACTGATAGATGGTGAATGTGTTCTTGAACATGGGCATGGCATGACTTGGCAGTATTGACATAATGAGAATGACGCAAAATTCTAATGCAACTAATGATGGAAGCTTTCTCCGAATGACTCAGAGGAGTAACAAGACTTAGAAAGTAAGCGGGGACTCATAGACAAATAGATGACCCAAGTATTGTATGCAAATGCAGATGAGTGCCATGTTCAAGAACGACTATATACTGCTACTAAGGTATGTAACACAAACACTTTCCTTTTTCCCCATCATGAATGATGAGTGCCTCATGTGTTTTTTACGAGCTTGATGAGGGTAACCAGATGCTCGGTATAGCTCATCTCATAGATGAGTCCAATCCCAAATATTTTCCAAACCTGGGATAGGAGGCGTTCGTCCCATGACGGGCCCTTCAATGTGAAAATTTAACGAGTCCATAGAAGGTAAACTCGGTCATCATTTCATGTTTAGAGAGTCTGAAAAGAACTAAAGAAGACTCCAACGGTCCTTTTTCGTAAAGTTAGCCTCATCGCCCGAAAAAGGGTAAAACAACGCGAGAGAGGACTCTTCCAGTCATGATTGGCTGGAGTATTCCTTTTTCGTAATTAGTGCCCCCTGGTCCAAAAAAGGGGTAAACTATCACCAGGAAGACGACCATTCAAATACTTTGACAAGCGTGAATGTGACAAGTTCGCTTGGCGATCTTTTCAATTTTAGGGAGTCTGAAAAGAGCTTAACTATGGACTCCGGGGAGTGTCCTTTTCCGTGGAAGTTTAACGAGCCCGAAAAAGTGATAAATAATAACTCGGTACTTGTTCTCATGGTTAGGTGAGTACGAGAACAAACGAAGAGTAAACTCATCCTCATGCAATAATTACGGCTTAACCAAAAATAATAATGACAAAACATCGAAAGGGTTGTTCATACCTGTAGTTACCGTTGGTAATGCGAGAAACGGCACAAAAAGACCACTTTACGACTCCTGTACACTAGAAAAAGTGTCAAATAGCCCCAAATATAATGACAAACGGTCGAAACTATAGTAAATGGTCCAAAAGCATCAAAATATTTGAAAAGGAATATTCCATTCTATTTATAAATAGAAATATGGGCCAAAAATAGAAACATTGTTCAAATTGCCAATTTGGGTGGAGAAGTACCAATTTGGAGCCAAAACTTCTTTTGTCGATTTTGGGAGCTACGATCCGCCATTTCACCAGCCGTCCGAACCAGGTAGGCCTAAATCTTATCCAGCAACTTTCCAATGTTTACTTTTTTATTTTTTGTTCATTTTTTGAGTTTTTGGGTGGTTCGTGGATGGGCCATTGCGCCCTCGTCTCGTCGCAAGTGGCCCTTTCAGGACTTGCGACAAGTCCGGGTCGTCGCAAGCCTAAAAAACGAGACCTGCGACAGTGGAAACCCAAATCCCAAACACAAAAAATAATCCAAAAAATGAGCTTGTGAATGCTGAGGAAGGTCCTAACAAGGTTTAATTGCCCCTTTTGGCAAGTTACTAGCAAGCAAAAATGGTATTGGAGTGGCGAGAGAGAGAACATGAAGTCGAAGATGAGCAAGCTACAAACGATCCACAATGTGTGGAAGCTTTGAGAAATTGTGGGTTGCTCAAATTCTTCGAGATACAGGGGATGAGAGCCAAGATACCGTTCCTGACACACATGCTCCAGAGTTGGGATGCGGCCCAACAATACTTTGTGATAGGTGAGCATATCCTCACAATTGACATTGAGGATATCTACTTTCTGACCGGTTTGTCCCGAAGAGGGAACACTGTACATCTCACTGGGACACGGGCCAGTGATCATACAGTTGAGGACATGGTGTCGCAACACTGCATAGCTGCTTCTTGTCCTTCCAGCGGGAAGATACTCATCAGAGATGTGGTGAGTCATCCACTGAGGACCATACTGCTCACTATTACTAGGGTGGCGGGTAGCTATGCTCCACATACGGCTACCCGGACTCAGATGTTGTATGCGGAGGATTGTATGTCCCCCATGGTTTTCAACTGGTGCGAGGGTCTCCTCGCCAACATCCGAGCTCAATTGACCAAGTGTCAGTGCAGGGAGCTCAAGCAATTTGGATATGGATCGATCATAGTATCGTTCCTCTTGGAGCGGGTTCCTCTTTTGCGCCCACAGTTGGTACTGGATGACAGGGATCCGAGAGATCCTCACATGCTTAGGTGGGCAGAGGTGATGACCCGCCATGGTGGGGGTCCCATCATCAGTTTTCGTCCCAAGTTCTTTAGTTGGCTGGAAGGCCAGTTACTTATGGTCGAGGACTTTCCATATGGTGGCACGGACTTTCGAGAGGATCCCGACTTGGTGCTGCCAGAGGGTACAGCATGGGGTGATATCGGTAAGAACAAAACCCTTGTATTTTTAGTTTTGTATATTATATCATTTTTTTGATGTGGTGCTGACAAGTACATAATATGTGTGTGCAGATGTGGGCCCCGTGCGACCAGTAGGTCTCTCCCTTCTGGCGAGGAGAGACAGAGGTGGGGAGGCAGTGGTTCCTGCAGGTGCTCATGCCGCCATCGAGGAGATGGAGGAGGTGTATTGGAACCTGTCCCAGCTGACTGTGGAGGTCCCCGAGCCAGCTATCGATGACCTACCAAGGCCCATGCAGAGATTTGGAGTTCGAGCGTCCGTGCGCTTCAAATCTTTACTCCGCAAGGTGGCTCGTACTGTAGAGCGCTTTCTCACCCAGCAACAGAGAGCTGTTAGAGTTAGGGGTGGTGTATGGGTCAAGCGTCAGGCCTGATGACACTACTATACTTGTACTGAGAGCTTAGAGGCCTCAGATTTTGTACTTACTGAAAGCTATGATGCTTCAAATTTTGTAGAGACTCACTAAAAGCCATCGTGCTTCATATTTTGTACCAGCACTACTTTTGAGCGATTTATATATATATACATTATCGGCGGTTTATACATTATGTGTTCTTCAAATGATTAGTGATGTGATCTTGTTCATATGTTTGCTTCTGTACATTATATTTACATGTCGTGAATGATTTTACATATTATGAGTATTATGTGTGTGCAATGTACCAATCCAAAATGAAATTGGCCATTGAGTCAGCAACTGTGTTTAACTCTCGTGGAATGTGCAAGTATTGAACAGATTCAAATGACCTTTCCAGGAGACGTACTCATATGAAGAGACGGAGTAAGATGGGATCGCGGATGGCGTAAACCCGGTTAAGATGGGAAACCACTAATTGAGAATCCATGTGGATGACAATGTGGTTCATACCCAAGGAAATGGCATTAGCTAGGGTTCCGATTACTGCCTGATATTCTGTGGCATTGTTGGTCGTGGACCCTAGGCAACTTCCTCCTGAGCTAATGAGCTCGCCTGTTGGGGAATATAGTACCCAGGCTACCGAAGCAAAGTTACGAGTATGACGGTTGGCGCCGTCCGCAAATCCATAGCACGTTTCCATCTGCACACGCAGACAGAACATGGTATGAGAAGCGGAAATAAGATCAAAAGACACTCGAAAATAAATGCGTCACACCACACAAAAACACACCATGTATAGTATATACAAGCAAGTCTATGCATGAGAGATCAAGCGTAGTATCTCTTCAGGTAAAGCCCATTGCGGGGTTCACCCAAAGAGATTCCGTCATAATCTTCAAGCTCGTAAGCACCTTTTTCCAACACACATTTTATAATGTAAGGTCCATGCCACATGGACTCAAACTTCCCTGCTCCTAGTTTGTCGTGCTTCTGGTCATAAGTGAGGCCAGGTCACCCTTGTTAAAGATACAAGGTTCAACTGACTTATCGTATTGGGATTTGATGCATTTCTTGTGCGCTTCATTAGCAAGAGCGGCATCTCGGCGAGACTCGTCAAGTTTTGCTAAGTGCAAGAGACGTTCTTACTCAGCAGTAGTGTTAGGAAGAAGTTCGACCGCGAGCTGTAGAGATGGAATTTCGCACTCTATCGGAAGGATAGCCTCCAATCCATATACCAATTGGAAGTTCGGTAGGCCCATAACGCTGAAAAGAGCATGTTGTGCCAATTGCACTTATGTGTCCCTACCATCCTTTGGACCATAGTTTTCAAGACCTTGTTAATGGCCTCGACCTGTCCATTGGATTGCGGGTAGTAGGGTGTTGAATTTTCATGGTGAAAACCCAACCTGTTGCTCAATTCATCAACCATATGGTTCTGAAAGTGGGAATCATGATCGGTAACAATTGCCTGAGGAACTCCGAACCGCGCTATTAAATGATTGAACATGAAGAGTGAGGCAGTTTTGCCGTCGTTCTGGTATGTAGGCATAGCTTCGGCCCACTTTGTGAAGTAATCCACAGCTATAATGATGTAACTATGCCCCCCAGTCGAGGTAGGCTTACAATGCATTAAATCAATGCCCCATTTTGCGAATGGGCCAACGGCAATAACCGGATATAGTGGGGCAGGATGAGTGCGCTTCTTCGTATGGAAGTGTTGGCAAGGACGACTTTTTTTACGGCCTCAATACAATCTTTGAAGATAGTGGTCCAAAAATATCCCGCGCGCAAAATATTATGGGTTGTAGCCATCCCAAAGAGATGACCGCCACATGCCCCAGCGTGACAGTCATTCAGAACGTGTTTAGCCTCATCGTGAGTGAGACAACGTCGAAGAATTGAATCAACGCCATGATGGTACAAAGTATCATTGATGATTAAATAATACTTTGCATGGTGATGTATCTTACGACGGTCATCACGAGAAAGTTGAAAGGTTGAAGCATTGGGTTTGAAGATATAATAAGATATCTCCATACCATGGATCAGTCATACTAATGAGAAACAATGATTCATCCGGAAAGGAGTAATTGTGCTCAACTTCTACATCAGGACGGGGAAAGTCACAAATGAGCTCGGTAAACACCAAAGACTTCCTAGACTTGGCTTTCTTGAAAAGAAGATCGAATTCTTGCAGTAGTATGATCCAGCGTGAATACTTGCCACCAAGCACCTGACATGTCAGTACGTGGTACATGGGGTTCGAGTCATCGATGATAGTGGTGGTGCGGAGCAAGATGTAGTGACGAAACTTTTGGACGGCAATGACTGCCACGAAAGCAAGTTTTTCGACATGTGAATATCTAGTTTCAGCGTCAGCCAGACCCTTACTTGCATAGTATATCACATGTTCCTGGGCGTTTTGATCCTCATGTACCAAAACCATGGTGATAGTGGTAGCAGAAGCGACGAGATATAAGATGTAATCTCGATAATAATTATGCGGTTGGAGCACGGGGGCATGCGTGATGGCATGTTTGATACTGTCGAAGGATTTTTGAGCTTGGTCGTCCCAAATGAACGGGACGTCCTTCTTAAGCAGTCTCATATAGCCTTGATTCTTCTCCGCGAAATTACAAACAAAATGTCGTAAATAAGTCGCCTTCCCTTGGAGACTTTAAAGTTCTGTAACATCAGTCGGGGGTGGTAGGTTGATGATGGCCTCCACCTTTAAGGGATCAATGCGGATCCCATCCTTCGAAACAATAAATCCTAAGAGGCGTCCGGACTCAACGCAAAAGATACACTTATGAGGATTCAGACGAATATTGTACCGTTTGCATCTGAGGAAATGGCCGTTAGATGATCAATGTGGAACTCGCACTTCTTTGAATGAGCAGGAAGATCGTCCAAGTAGGGTTCCACAAAGTCCTTAATATCGTGGAAGGCGTACGACATAGCCCGCTGAAACGTGGCACTAGCATTTTTAAGGCCAAATGGGCGCTTGTGATAAGCGAATGTACCCCATGGGCAGATGAAAGCCGTCTTATGTTGGTCGGCTGGGTTGATCTCAATTTGGTTGTAACCAGAAAAGCCATCCATGAATGAGAAGATGACGCTTCCGGCACAGTTATCGATGATCTAGTCGATGAAGGGGGTCGAGTAGTTGTCTTTTGGACAAGCCCGATTAAGGTCCTGATAATCAACACAGACGCGAATGGTGCCCTGCTTTTTGTTCACAGGAACGACGTTTGAGACCCAATCCGTCAATGGGACAGGATAAATAAAGCCAGCCTTTAAGAGCTTTTCAATTTCTGCCTTTATTGCCGCAATGATCCGGGGGTGTACCGGTCGCAACTTTTGACGTACATGTTTGATGTCGGCATAGGTTTTTATTTCATGAGAAACAATTGCAGGGTCTATCCCAGGCATCTCCTCATAGGACCAAGCAAAGACGTCTCGAAATTGCTTGAACAAGGCCGTGCTAACAGCGATTTCTTCAGGGGAACACTTCTGGCCTATGCGAATGTGTTCCACTATACCAGGTTTCACCGAGATGTCTACTGAAGTGGTTGGCTCAATGTTGGCCAAGTTGCCCTCTGTGTCCGTAAGACATGTAAGGATGGGGGACTGAGGGGATGGGTAGATATCTGGTGAAAAGAGGGTATGAATGTTGTTCTCTATGTATTCCAAAGGAGGAAGAAAAGATGACCTATGATGAAGATAATCCCACGGACTGTCGTCAACATTCATTACTTCCATGATGGACTCGTCTGAATGAAAAGTCCGAAGTAAGAGATCAGGTAGGGAGGACGTCCGTTGTAGAGAATAGGATGCGGAGGTCATGGTTAAACGGTCCTCCGGTGCTGATTGGATAGCCTCGTAAATGTATTTAGCGAGTGAAAGAGGCATCATATCTCCAAGCAGGGGTGTTGTGGCTTCATCCGGTACAAGCCAAGCATCGTTAGAGTGAGATAAAATCTCAATGGAGATCATGTTCACCGTAGCAACATGATTAGGGGGGTCCGCGGCTGGAAAAACGCCCATGAGAGATGAATCTTTCAAAAGGCCAACCCCTACACTCTCATACTGTTTTGACATCTGTCTAATGGAAGGAACATGGTCACCAGGATGAGTAGTGGCGTCCGGTGTACAAAAATCTAGTTGGTCGATAGTAATAATTCATCCTTGGTGAGGGAATTGTACTATACGAAAGACTAAAGAGGCTACCGCCTGCATGGTGTAAAACCAATTGCGACCAAGCAAGAGATTATAATCTAATGGGGCCGAGACCACTTCCACGTTAATGGTTACGGTCTTTCCGCCGAACTCAACTGCAAGAGCTTGTAAGAGCCCATGAGGTTGAAAGCCACGCCCGTCGAATGCTTTCAACGTGGTAGGAGAACGATTCAATACGGGGGAGCCAATGTCTCTCCAACAGGCGATCGACATGACAGAAGTGGAGGCACCTTCATCTAGAAGAGTGCGATCGATAATCTTCCCAGCAACGTTCACAGAAACTTGGAATGCGAGCTGGTGTGAGAGCCTCGACTTAAGGTTGTCAAGTCGGAACATGATGATATTCAAGGAATCCGGGTCGACTGCACCAATGGCTGCAAGGAGAGTTTTGCATTCATTAGGACAATTCTGCAAAACTTCCAGGGTGGACATGGCGCAAGGAGCTTGGGCCAAGTCCTCTACGATATTGTAATTTTGTGCCGCTCGAGCATTAGGATTGAAAACAGTTTTTCGAATCGTACTCTTGGGCGGACGCAATATCGAATCTAAAGAGGGTCTCTCTATGGTGAGAGAAGTCGAAGGTACAATGACATCAGTTAAGGATTCGGGAGCTTTTTCAGCATTACTTGCAGTGGGTTCCTTCGAAGGGACCGGGTCGTAAGATCACGAACGAGTATTTAAATTGATCATCTTGTTACGCAGCATGAGAACATGTGCGGTATTGGATGATTCCCCCTGGGCTAAGGGGGTTTGAGCAATCATTTGTTGGTTCTGAGTGGGAAATGGAGCATTGAGGACTGCGGGAGTTGGTTTACCCTTAAGAAACTTTTGCACTTCGTCTCTATGGGGACACTCCTTGGAGAAATGGTCATCTCCGCACAGTAAACAAGGATATTTTAGTTTTCGTTTCTACTTGGTATCGTCGGGAGTGCTCTTTGGTTCCTGCTGGGAAGAAGAATTTTTGGATTTCCCCTTGTTCTTCTTCTTGCCATTAAACTTCTGAGATGAAGTTGATTGAAAAGAATTCACCTCTTCAGTTACAATAGGAGCGGTCGACTTGGTGGTGTTGTGGCCAACTTGAGCCGTTAAGGGGGAAGACCCTTGAAGGTTGGATGATCCAACAGTGCTAGAGGCAGGCTGGGTGTTAAGGGATCCAATGATTCCATCAGTTTGGGGTCCCTTATGCGGTTTCGTGGGGTCATTAACATCAGGGGGTGTGTTAGGCAGAATATTAAACAAAGTGCCAGATTGAGTGTAGACCAGATCTAACAGATGGGCACTCGCGATGGCTTGTTCTTCGGTGACAGCACCTCTCATGGCGACATCTTTCGCTATGGTGGGAATGAGCGATTTTGTAAACCAGTCTGCTAGGAGATGATATGGAATAGGAACTTTAATGAGACGTCGTCTCCTTCGCCACTCGTGGATATGGTCCGAAATGTGAGTGGCGGTATTCTGACGGAGCGAGGTTAAAAGCTCAGTACCAGTCTCGTACCGTATAGGCAGCTGGAAATGCATCAAAAATTTCATAGTGAGAGAGCCAAAATCAGGAAAAGAGTGTGGTGGCAACTCAATGTACCACTTGGCAGTCGAACCGGTGAGGGTCCTTTGAAACAATCTAAGATGAATTCAATCGTCCATTAAGGAATTAGATGAACACCATAAGTGGTATGTCATCACATGGTTCTTGGGGTCTTCACCCGGCTTGCCGTCAAACTTGGGGATATTAGACAGGAGTTTCACCCGAATTGGCGGCCAGTTAGATCCATGGTAAATAGGATCGTTGGTTAACTGGGATAAGTCAGGTAAGTCCAAGGTATCCAGAAAGGGCAGCTGTGGATTAGGCTGCACGTATTGATAATATGGATAAGGCGTGTAAGGACCAAACTGACCATAAGGTGTACTGGGATTAGACTGACCGTAGGGGGGTGTGCTTCCCGGACCATAAGGAGGTTCGCCACCATAAGGTGGTCCATACCAATAAGGCGGGGATCCGCCTCCACCACCGGGAGGGGGCGGAGGTCCGCCGCCACCACCAGGAGGAGGTGGGGGTCCATAATCGTAATAAGGTGTCCCACCACCGCCTCCGCCTGGGGGAGGGGGTGGACCACTTCCACCGCCAGAAGGATGGGGGCCCCCACCACCTCCGCCGCCGAAAGGATGAGGGTTTCCACCACCATAGTGATTAGGTCCTCCGTCACCTCCGCCTAGAGGGGGTGGTGGACCACCTCCGCCACCCGAAGGGAAATATCCTCCTCCACCGTGATAGGGTGGTCCCCCGCCGCCTCGGCCTGGAGGGGGTGGTGGACCATTCCCGCCACCGCCGGAGGGGTGGGGGAAGTTATAGGTAAAATGAGGTGGGCCTCCACCAATGTCAGGTGGGGGCCCGCCGCCTCCAGCAGGAGGTGGGGGAGGACCAATCAGGGGTGGTGGTACTTGAGGGATAGTCAGTTGGGGTCCGCGTTGCAATGCAAGTTGTTTCCCCCATAGAGTGTATGGATTCCCGAGATAAGATATCCCGTATGGCGCATTTCCGGGATTAGCTTGACCCGGCACAGGGTTAATGGAACCTGGATACGCTTGAATCCATGAGGGTTGGGTTACATTTGACGGCCCTCCAACATGAGATAATCCCATGGTGGACGGTCTAACGGGTTGGGACGGTCCAACGAAAGGCCCGTTGGGGTTTCTGCCACCTACGTTTTGGTTAGGAAATGGGGGTTGCCCCCCAGCCACAACAGGTTGACCACTAGGAAAAGGTTGAACCAACGTAGGTTGTTGACTAGCTACCGTGGTAATAACATTACCAATAAGATAATCCATGGGAATGGAATACCCTCCCTTCGAATTTTGAGGTGGGGGAGGAACTGGTAAAGTAACGGCGGTAGTGATAGGTGCGTTGGACTGTTGTCCTTCTACCCGTTGGTTCACTTGAGGTGCAGGACTGAACTCTTGCAAGGATTGACCAATCTTGTTAATGGTCTCGTGGTGGGGTGGTTCAGGTGATCCGAAAGATATCGGATGAACTGGGGTGTTTCCGTCGTCAAGTCTTAGTTGGAAGTGACGGTTCTGGAACTCTTCAGAGTGTCATCTGAGACTTTGTCTTCGAAGCTCATCACCTTTAACACGTAACTGTTCCAAACGTTCATGGATGGGGCCAAAAATATCGGCAGGGTCAGCCCTATAGGAAGGCCTAGTGAACTCTGGAGTAGTCCAGTTCGGTGAGGATGAGATGGAAAAATGAGCCACTGGGTGGTCTGTAGAAGATGTCTAATAAGCTGTTGAAGGACCAACAACTGCAGTAGGGTCACCCTGGGGTTTCTTTATCCATTCCAACGATCCAGGTTCTCCCGGGATGACGGGAGGAAGGTTTCGTGAAGTGGGGGTGTGTGCTTCTTCATCCTGCGTGGGATGAGAGGCGGGTGAATCCGGAGAAGTTTGTGGAAACAAAAATCCTCCAACATTCAAAGTGGGGTTTTCCACTTCAGTAACTACGACCACGTTACATTAATCCATTCTTACCCTCGAAATAACCTCCAAATTAAGGGGATATTCGGGTGGTAAGTTCAAGATCGTACGGGACCTTCTCCAGGGAAAATCCGCCAGAGTATCAGGAAAATCAGCGAATAAAGGCCAAAACAGCGTTTCTCCTAAAGGTATGCTAAAAGAAAAGCAGTCCAGAAAAACCTACTCAAACTAAGGCAACAAGCAAACTTATGTGACAGAGTGGATTCAAAAGTCTGGAACCTCACGGGATTATCAAGGCATCGCAAACCGCGATATACTGCAGGGTCCAACAATATGACGCGACAAGGAGGATTGGGACCGTACCCTTGCCTGCATACCCGATTACCTGGACAGTACGTGCGTGCTAATCTCCCCGAGTGTTGTTCTCGGTGTATTGCTTTGCCAAGACGGCCAAATGGTTAACTCGGTTGGTTTCAGGAATCCTGATGGTGTCTCCCGATATACGCAAGGTACGTGGGAGCTCAAATTCGTAGTGGTGTTGTCTAATGCACAACCATTGGCATGAGACCTTCCGATATACGTGTCAAATACATGATACACCCTTCGATATACATCAAGTACGGATTATGGTACTTGGTGGGTACGTGAAGGAGCTCGATATACCGATGTAGGTGGAAGACTACAATACCCCCGGACTACAGTGCTGGCAAATAACGACAGCTCCCACGCTTAACGACGTCGAAACACGTTTCTAACTTACACACAAGTTGCTAAAAAATTTTACCTAGTTCTACCGTTAATTTTATCTTGGACAGTTAGGTGAATGCATGAGGTGAGTAAATAATCGGAAGCATAATGCAAGCCCTAGCTACATGCACGAAATATTCTTTTATTTTCAATGAATTCTAGCTATAGGAAGGAGAAAGCTTTTTCCAATGGTATTGCCAAAACAAACTCAATGCAACACAATCTCAATTCAAACAAATTTGACAATGAAAGTATTATTTTCCTTTTATGCGAAACGCAAAAGCACAACACTACTAAACCAAATGAAAACAACTTTTTCTTTTCTTTTTCCTTTTCAAAGTAAAATGACCCTAAGTGATGAAAAGAGAGGATTCTGAAATGAAATATGCAAGCTTTTCAATTTCAATTTCAATGATTCTAAAAGCAACAAAAGTTAAAAATGCATCTATCTTTCCTTAGCATGGGATCAATTTTGCAAAAATCGAAGTGTACTTTGAGCCTTTCAAGAAAATGAGCAATTCATAATTCGAGAAAAACACAATAGATCATACATTTATTCAACTTTTCCAAAATATAAACAAGAATTTTCCAATGCACAACGATCTTTCTTCAATAATTTTTTGAGAAAAAATGGGAAAGAAGCACTTTTAATCTTTTCAATGGATGCATCAAAGAATAGACTTGATAACAACTTTGCTTTCAGATCTAAATGTCTGAAAAGAAAACACTACTTGCAGCACTCATAGACTCAGAAACCTCAAGAAAAGACAAGCACTCAACCAAGCTGAAAGACACACTTAACTCAAAATCAAGCAGCAGCAAGCAAACTAAGCAAGTAAAGCTCAAAACAAAAGTAGAAGAGGTTTGGAAGCTGATCCAATGTACTAATCAGATCAGGGATGGAAGGAATGGAATGCAAGAGTGAATGGATGAAGGTGGAGGAGACAAAGGTATCCACCACTACCGGTTTCAAGCTTGTCCAAAAACGGAACCCAAAATCAATCCAAATGAAACCAAACTCTCAACACACAAATCATAAATGGGGTCTCTGGCTGGATCTTGCAGCACAAAGGGAGTTCACACATCAGACCAAGGCTCAAGCTATAGATGAGAGGATGGATGCATGTATGCCAACTTTTGGCAGATCGACACACTCTGGCTTCACACACAGTGCGACGTCGCAGTTTACCTTCACGGGAGGTGCGACGATGTCGCAATGTACCAATGCAAGGGTTGCGACGGGTAAGCAACAGACAAAGGATAGAGACTCAGAAAAACACAGTCACTCTGTTTTCACTGCCTAGGTGCGATAGGCGAGTTCTGGATTCAAAAATGAATCAGATCTCTCAATAATAAACCATGATAGACTTGGAACTGAGTTGTATGGACTCAAAGGAAGAAGATCAGGATCTTCAATGTGAAGATCTGAAAGTGAATGGAAAAAATGATAAACAGGCTCGTGTCAAGTAATCTACTGAAAATGACTTCTAGATTTAATGACTACTAAACAAAACAAACACTCCTCCCCAGCGGAGTCGCCAGATTTGTTATCGGACAATCCACTCGAGCGGGCACGAGCAGGATCTCCCTAGCTCAATGCGAGTCTAGAACAAATAGAACAGACTACAAACACGTTTCCTAGATCTGCTTAAGGACCGAGTACTAGAGGTCTTACCTCTTTGATTTGTTATCCTTTCTCCTGAATGTTGATCCACGTCCCACGGTCGTCAGATCCAAGCTGCAAGACCTGTTAAGACACAGAAAAGAGAAATGAGTAAAGAGCATCTATACAATAAGCGATCTATGTAAACAGTTAAGCAGGTAAACAACACAACATCATTACACATAAGAACGATATTGGTGGAAAGCATTTGTGTTACTGTAAATAGAGGAGTACAGGATAGAGATATAGGACTACAACCAGAGACTTAACGTAGCAGTCGTTCTCCGACCAAGCCAATTGCCATGTTCTTCCGAAGAAGTATGAGTTCTCCAAGAGGTGAGTGAAGGTGTCTTAAGAGAGATTTCCCAGCATGTAAGCACTATAGGCTTCCTCCCAAGATAGATTTCACCAGCATGTAGATACCATAACCTTCCTCCCTTTAGTATGGGAGTGAGCCTCACTTATATAGGACTAAATGGATAGGGTATGGATAGGATAGGTTGAGAAAGGATAGGAGAGAGATAGGGGATCTTCCCAAAGAGTTAGGGGTCGAGTACCAGCTCTCCTAGAGGTCAGGGATAAGCCCCCAAATGAGCAAGTTTCGAGAAGGATCTCGAATAAGTTATTTTTTCCCATTAACAGACCTCGTCGCACCCTGTAGTGGAGCAGACTGCGACGTTGCATGTTGCTAGTGTGCAACCTGCGACGAGCCTTCAGAACCTAGCACAAGTGAGTACAAACCCTCCCAGGATGATTATTAGTCCAAGTATCTTTAGGGGTGTATACACTGAATCTAATGATGAGTATATTTTGGGTGTAACATCCACTGCCTGGGTTATATATTCCCCCTCCCATACACTCCACCACACCAGTGGAGTGTGCTTGGGGGCACTAACAAATAACCAAGCATAGTACGATGTCGTAATAGGTCTATCAAAAGATGCCCTGCACTTGGGCATTCACCATCTACAAGTGCATGTTGACTCACAACTGGTCGTATCGCAGTTGAATAATGTATTCCATGTCCGCAACTCGCTCCTCTTCTGAAAGTTTCTGCGTGTGCGCCTTCTCATTCGACAATTTGAAACCATAACTTTCACACATATACCAAGAAATGCCAATGCGTTCGCCAATTCCAGGTGGATATTGGTGGCCACCCACCTTTCCAACTGGCTCAAAACAGTTTTATGGCAATTTTGGTATTGTACTATTTTTAGCAGTTTTTCAGGTCCTGAACTTCCGGGGCCATTTTGAGGCCCTAAATGACCTTTTTTGGCAATTTGGGGGGCCAAATGGCTGCCTCTGGCATGCATTTGGCCCCAGTCGAAAGTTGTAAATCTCGGATAGACCTTTCCAACGGGCTACCGAGCGCCCCAAACGAAGATCGTATGCAAAAGTTACGACCCCGGGAAGTTGATGTACTAACTTACCCAAACGGGGCCCACATGACTTTTGGCGCTTCATCTCCTAGGGTTAGGTTTTTGGATGTCTAGGGTTTTTGACATTCCTGTTTATTGTAAAAGGCCTTGAGAGCCTCATTGTAACCATCTTCTTGCGAAATGAGAGCGGCCGTCACATCTCTTCTCAAAGATAAGCCGCCACCATTCCAGCAAGCTTGTTTTCCGCTGCATTTTACAGTTCTAGCTTATTTCCTTATTGAATAGAAAACCAGTTTTACTGTATCTCTGTTATTTTGTGTTAAGCATCTGATAATAATCTGTATTCATTTCGTTCTGCTCATAAAATCCGGATCAGTGGTATCAGAGCGGTCTGCTCCTTGTCGTCTTAATGCATGTCCCCAACGAGGTCAGGGTACAAAGAATTGGGTCTCGAGCTTGTTTCTCTTGAGGGCAAAAGCTCTCGCACACCCAAGCGACCTCTCATGGCAGGAGAAAAGAAAGATGACGGGACAGGAGATCCTATCAAAATGTTGCTTGAGGAAGCCCTCACGCAGCAGAGGAACGAGATGATGGATAATCTCGCGCAAATCCTTCGGCGACTACCAACAAGCGACGCATCTTCCTCGAGCGGAGGCGCCGCCCCCTTCAAGGTACAAATCAACTTTGATATCCCTATATTTGAAGGACAGATAGACGCAGATGCTGTAGATAAGTGGTTGAATCTACTAGAAGGGTATTTTTCTGTCCATAACTTTTCGAATAAAGAAAAGATTACTTTTGCGCTCCTCAAAGCCGTTCCCCATGTCAAAGATTGGTGGGAAACATTCTGCGAGCAAAAGGACACAGAAGAAGGCTCATTATTTTCAGTCACAGCCACCTGGGAATCCTTCAGGGATGCTATTAAGGAACAATACTACCCTGTTGGAAGTTATGACGATTTGTATACCAAATGGACCACACTGCGACAAGAAAGAGACCAAGCAGTGCCAGAGTTCACAAATATCTTCCATACCTTGCTCACCAAGCTGGGTATCAAAGATTCAGAGCGACATCTGGTGCTCAAGTATCGCGGTGGTTTGCATAGATACATCCAGACCGAAATGGAATTTCTGGACATCTCTTCCTTGGGCGCGGCCTACCGATATGCTGTCAAAATCGAGCAGAAGCTCAAACAAAAGACACGGCAATTTGGGCCTGGGAACCCTTCACATCAAAAGACAGGAAAGGGCAGCCCCAACCCACAGAATAAAGGACAGAGCAAAGATGGACAGCATCAGGACAACCAGTCCAAGCCGCAAGCAAAGAAGGACACCGAAAAAACAAAGAAAGATATCAGGAAGTGGTGCGACTTCCATAAGAGCCCTTGGCATAATACTGCTGATTGCCGCTCAAAACAGTCACTGGTGGCCGAATTGAAAGCATCTGAATCAGATGCGGGTTCTGACTCTGAGTCCGAACTAGAAAGGGGAAGACGGATCATTGACGCGGAACCCAGTGCCACCGTTGCCACCACCAAGCTCCAGCCTGATGAACCAGACGAGCCAGAAGAAGGAGAACGCCTCTTCCATTCACAGATGTGGGTAAAAGGCACCCCGCTGCATTTCATCGTTGATAGCGGTAGCCAGAAGAATCTCATCTAAGCAGAGGTCGTCAAGCGCCTGGCCCTACCGACAATGCCGCACCCACAACCTTACACCATTGGATGGCTCCGCAAAGGAAGTGATCTCCGCGTCAGCCAACAGTGCCGACTGCCATACGGCATCAAGCCCTTCAAGGACGAGGTATTGTGTGATGTTGCTCCTCTCGAAGTTTCAGATGTTCTTTTGGGCCAACCTTATTTATGGAAACGTCATGCTGTATATGAGTCTAGGCCTCGTAGTGTTATTATTTCTTTGAACAGGAAATTGTACAGGATACCCGAGGCAGTCCCTCCTAGTGCTATTTCCTTGATCTCTGCCAAGCAATGCAGGAAGGTCATCTCTCAGACCGGGAAATTTGTCTTCTTCGTGATTCGCTCTCAAAGTGAAAGAAAGATCGCAGCCACATCCCGGGCCTCCGCGACCGATCTATCCACACAACAGAAGCAAGTGGATAAGGTGGTGGAAGGATACTCAGATATCTTCTCCTCTCCGACCGGGGTACCTCTGCACTGCCAGGTCAAGCATCCCATCGATCTGACCCCAGGCGCACCGCTACCCAATGGGCCAGTCTATCACCGCTCTCTGTTGGAAAATGAGGAGATCAAGAGGCAAATCCAAGAATTGCTCCACAAGGGGCACATCCATCCCAGTTCATCACCTTGTGGGAGCCCAATCGTGCTGGTGCAGAAGAAAGATGGGACCTGGCGACTCTGCATTGATTACCGGGCCCTGAATAAAATCACAGTCCGTAACCGGTACCCGATTCCCCGAATCGACGACCTCCTTGATCAGCTCACGGGGGCCAAATACTTCAGTAAGATTGATCTGAAGTCGGGCTACCACCAGGTCCCAATAGAACAGACAGATGTATGGAAGACTGCCTTCAAGTCAAAAGAAGGTCTTTTTGAATGGCTGGTCATGCCTTTTGGTTTGACAAATGTTCCAGCAACTTTTATGAGGATGATGGACGATATCCTACGACCTTTCACCAACAATTTTGTAGTGGTGTATCTGGATGACATCCTCATCTACAGCAAGACTTGGGAGGAACACTTGCAGCATATTCAGCAGGTTCTGCACACCCTGCGGAAGCACAAACTATATGCAAACTTGGAAAAATGCTCCTTCGGCATGGACAAGGTCCATTACTTAGGCTACATCGTTGATCAGCATGGTGTGCATGTGGATCCAACCAAGATCCAGGTCATCCGTGACTGGCCAGCCCCAACCACACTCACTGAACTTCGGAGCTTCTTGGGCCTCGCCAATTTCTATCGCCGGTTCGTGCTGGGATTCTCTCATATCGCATGGGCCCTCAACCAAGTGACCAGGGGTGGTGGTAAGGCAAAATTTGTGTGGGGCCTGTCCCAACAACAAGCCTTCGATGACTTGAAGAAGCGTTTGTGCTCATCGCCGGTACTCTCATTACCGAACCTGCAACATCCCTTTGAGATCGAGACAGATGCTTCAGATTATGCTGTGGGTGCTGTTCTCACTCAACATGGCCACCCCGTGGCATATCATAGTGAGACACTATCAGATGCTGTTCGCAAGTACCCTACCTATGACAAAGAAATGTACTCCATTGTACAAGCCTGTCGCCAGTGGAGACATTACATTCTTGGGAAGGAGACAGTCATCCACACTGATCACAAGCCACTACAGTTCATGCAGACCCAAGGAAAGTTGCAGAATGACCGCCATCAGAAGTGGTCAACATATTTACAGCAGTTCCACCTCAACATCAAATATAAAATAGGGAGTACCAACCGAGTTGCTGACTGCCTTAGTCGACCTCCAGTCGCGGCACTTACCACGGTGCTAGACTCTTGTGGCCACGAGACCTCCGGATGGCCTCACCTCTATGAGACAGACCCTGACTTCTCCGCCACCTATCAAATGTTGGGCACCAACTCAGTGGTTGCTAATTTCCATCTTCAGGATGGGTTGTTGTGTCATCTGGGCCATCTCTGCGTTCCATCAAACGAGCGTGCGAAGCTGATTTGGGAAGCTCACTATAGTCGGGTGGACGGACACTTTGGCGTCGAAAAGACAGTGGCAGTGTTGCAGAAACATTTCTACTAGCCGAAACTTCAACAGGATGTCGGCAAGTATATCAGGTCCTGCACCGCTTGCGCTATTGCCAAACCGACCACTAAGAAACAGGGCCTATACACCCCTCTGCCTACTCCTGACAGGCCGTGGGAATCCATCTCAATGGACTACATGTCAGGCCTCCCGTCCACCAAGAGGGGAAACGACTGTGTTTTCGTGGTTGTTGATCGCTTTTCCAAGATGGCGATTCTAGCCGCTTGCAAGAAGAACATCACAGCAGAATCCACTGCCAAGCTCTTCTTTGAACGAGTATGGGTACATTTTGGGATCCCACAGACCATTATCTCAGACCGTGACAGTCGGTTCCTCATCTCATTCTGATCAAGCCTCTGGTCACTGCTGGATACCAAGCTCACCAAATCCACTGCCTTCCACCCCCAGACCGATGGACAAACGGAGGTCGTCAACCGGATGGTCGTACATATCCTGCGCATGTACAATTCAACACACCCCCGCACATGGGATGAGAGTATCCCCTATGTCCAACATAGCTACAACCGAGCCTTGCATAGCTCAACTGGCCATAGCCCCTTTCAGGTGGGGTTGGGATTCCAACCATTGGGCCCCATGGATGTTGCACTTCCCCTTGCGACCACCTTGGCCGACTCGTCCCCAGAAGCTGACAAAGCCGCCCGGTTCATTGAACGGATCCAGCATATCCGCCAACAGGTTCAGGATATTCTACAGAAGTCTAATGCCAAGTACAAGCAGCGCCATGATCAACATCGGGTGCCACATCAGTTTCAGGTGGGCGACAAAGTTTGGTTGCATTTGCAGAAAGAATGCCTTACAGGGCCCCATCGAAAGCTTCGCCCACTCCGTTATGGGCCGTACACCATCACCAAGGCGGTGGGTGACAATGCTTTTGAGCTCAACATTCCCCCCTTCCTGGGTCTGCATCCAGTCTTCAACATGGCTCTCCTTCGGCCATATTTCCCACCACTATTAGACACCTCAGAGATAGCAGAGAAGTTGACACCAACAGAGCTCAACCCTGACTGCCTACAACAAGCATCCAGTGATCATATTGCAGACACACAGATCAAGGGCACTCGACATCAAAGGATCCAGCTTTATCGAGTTGTCAAAGCAGGGCAGCTCCTGCACCAAGGCAAGTGGCTCACCCAAGGCCAAATTCAGCAGAAATTTCCTCATCTGATGGGGGAACTCAACGCAATGGAGACCATTGCTTCCTAAGGAGGGAGGATTGATCCAGGTGGATATTGGTGGCCACCCACCTTTCCAACTGGCTCAAAACAGTTTTATGGCAATTTTGGTATTGTACTATTTTTAGCAGTTTTTCGGGTCCTGAACTTCCGGGGCCATTTTGAGGCCCTAAACGACCTTTTTTGGCAATTTGGGGGGCCAAATGGTTGCCTCCGGCATGCATTTGGCTCCAGTCGAAAGTTGTAAATCTCGGATAGACCTTTTCAACGGGCTACCGAGCGCCCCAAACGGAGATCGTATGCAAAAGTTACGACCCCGGGAAGTTGATGTACTAACTTACCCAAACGGGGCCCACATGACTTTTGGCGCTTCATCTCCTAGGGTTAGGTTTTTGGATGTCCAGGGTTTTTGACATTCCTGTTTATTGTAAAAGGCCTTGAGAGCCTCATTGTAACCATCTTCTTGCGAAATGAGAGCGTCCGTCACATCTCTTCTCAGAGATAAGCCGCCACCATTCCAACAAGCTTGTTTTCCACTGCATTTTACAGTTCTAGCTTATTTCCTTATTGAATAGAAAACCAGTTTTACTGTATCTCTGTTATTTTGTGTTAAGCATCTGATAATAATCTGTATTCATTTCGTTCTGCTCATAAAATCCGGATCAGGGGCACTAACAAATAACCAAGCATAGTACGATGTCGTAATAGGTCTATCAAAAGATGCCCTGCACTTGGGCATTCACCATCTACAAGTGCATGTTGACTCACAACTGGTCGTATTGCAGTTGAATACTGTATTCCATGTCCGCAACTCGCTCCTCTTCTGAAAGTTTCTGCGTGTGCGCCTTCTCATTCGACAATTTGAAACCATAACTTTCACACATATACCAAGAAATGCCAATGCGTTCGCCAATTCCGTCACCAATGAGGTATTGAATTGGCACCTAGTACATCACCCGACTGCATAACCCTGCATATTAAACATACATAAATATGTCCATGTGTTTCAACTAAAACAACACATACATATATCTCATCATCACGAGTCCTACAGTTGATCACACATGCCAAAAACAAATATGCTAGTATCAACTACAACATATGCATCACATCAACACATAAGCATATAAAGCAAAATACACATACATACAGAGACACATACATCATGTGCCGCAAAAATGGTCCCTACGGTGGCCGCTTTCGTAGAGGAGGGACCGCTCGTCCCTACACCTCCCATGCTACATGGCACACAACTGCGACCCGCCGCATGATCCACCGCCAAGATGTCCCACACTCATCTAGTAGGTGAAGTGTCAAGTCCACCTCATCATCCTCGAGGTTGGCCCAATCCTGCTCATCAACCCCAACCAAAATCCCACTGAACCTCTGCTCTAAATCGGTTATCCATTCTCTAGTAATTGCCCCCCTGCCGTAGCTCATCCAGCATCAGCTCCTCCTGCTCTGGCAGCGCCACCCTCGGCCACACCTACTCCTCCAATGGTTGGCCCTGCCCCGGCAGTCGGTTGATCCGTCGTCGGTCTCGGTCTCCGAGGTGGCCTCATAGGACCAACATCTTCATCACAAAGGAGAAAACCATCATCAGTACCTGATAAACATATATACCATAAAAGTGCAGAAAACAAAGTATGTACAAATATAAATTTGAAAAGTACAAAACCATAAAAACATACAAGTTGCGTTGAAACCACCAGTAGGAACGGGCAGCTCCGGATCTCCTCGGAAGTCCATCCCGATTTAAGGATACCTCTCTGGTTGGCCTATGTGTCCCTCCCATACATCTAGCACCTATGGCGTAAAATAGGCCCCCACGGGCTCGCCACCAGCACGAGGCATAATACGCCCCCAAAATCCATCTGCAGATCTTGTGGCCCCCTCGCTGGCACCACCACCTATGGTCGCAACGACGGATAGCGCTCAAAGAAAAAGGAGCACAACACGTTGTTGTATAAGAAGGTGCGTCACCCCCTACCCTAATGCAAATCTGTCATCTGTTGCATTATCAAATGCAGCATCAACGAACCCCACACCACAAGCTGACCAGCCATCACCCTATCTACCAGTTGGAGATGGCCCCCTATGATCCGGTTGGGGGACGCGAACCCTAATACATGAACAACGGCTATTGCAATAACCTCCACCGGTAGAGCCCTCAGGTGGCTCACCAACACTCCACCAGAGTTCACAGAACTATGGTCACCACCGTAGTACCGATCCACTAACGTGTGGACTGTCTCCCCCAAAAACTGTGGAGGGAGAGGATCCCTCACCCCTCGGGGCATCAATCCAATCAAAAAATAAATATCCTGAGTCATGATACTCAAGTCCTCGCCTCCTATGTGTAACACTCTTAGGTCTGGGACCCACATGTTTAGAAGCCGCCAGAAGAGATAATCAGTTGATCGCATTAGAGGGCTCTTGAAGATCTTCAAGAGCCCAACATCACATAAGGTCTCGATCGCCACCTTGTTGGATAACTACACAAGATCGCCGAGGGTATCATACTCCCTCTCTCTCCACTCAACATCTCGGATATGCGCCATCATCGACAAGCAACCACCTGCACAAGGAAATGATCACCCATTAGCCTTGTAAAAAACATCAGCGCGACCTTCTCTAAGAAGGTATGAGCGCATCACGACATCATACAACATTTCCACGCGTAGCGTGGCCGAAACACCATTCGACTGCGCGAAATTAGTGTGCGGGAGATATACAGCTTGACTGCGTGGGTAGCGCGACTGTTCAAGGAACAATCACGCTACAACCAGAGCGCGGCCAAGGCATATTTATCCCGCAGTACAATACATTATTTTCATGCTAGTGAGCACGCTACACCACGCGGTATAATACATTATTTCCGTGCTAGTGAGCCTGCTATCGCGTGGGATTTTATCAAAATCTCACACGGTAGTCCTAAAAACATAAAAAATACCCCTGGCCACCAAGGGGACCCCCAACCCTAAGTCTACCCGGATAAAATTAAAGAGTACATGGGTCATACATACCTGGAACTCGCGGCTCGACGAACGGTACATCGGATCTCCCAAAAATGCTCAAAATGCACTCAAGGAGGTCGGTGGCACAAAGTACGAATGATTTCGAAAAGAGGGGCCCACCCCTATTTTATACTCATTTGACCCAAACTTCCAACTGATGCCATGGAAAAATCGTAACTCCGTTTCCAAAACCATTCGCACCATGACGACTAGAGCTTCGAGCTCTTAGACATGGAACCAACCAATCCGGATTTCCATCAATGTCACCTGGCCACTATTTTTCTAGCCAAGTACCCCATAGGTACGCACTTTTTGGTGATATGATTTCTGCATTATCAATACCTTGGTTATGACTTTTACTACACTTGGGTATGTGCGCTACATGTGCAGGACCGTGATCAGGCCAATATAGAGGCTCTTGTTTTTCCATTATACGAATAAGACTCCAAAGCTCTAACAACAAGGGACATGCACCCTACCACAAGTATCATTATGAAACTGGCATATAGACTCTATTTACCCTCCGTTTATAATGCATATCCCAGTATTCCCGCTAATATCCATAGGTCCTTATTCATGGCCTTGATGTGCCCTCAACATCATTCGCGTGAATAGCATGCTCCCCTATGGGTGTGCACGCCATTTCCACCCCCATCATGAATTGGCACCCATGATGTCAACCCCCCCATAAGTTCGAGGCGTCTGACCCAACTTGAAAAGACCCCTCTTCGAGTATCATTTTTGCATTTGGGCATTTACTCCACCAAGTAGACAATCATCAAATCCCTTGGCACATGTTACAAGAATGATTCACAAAGCTCCCCCATACCTCCATGAGCACTTTACCATTCGCAATACCCCTCGTATCATCACCCCCGCAAAGACACCTATGGGGTCCCCACCCTCATACACAACCAATTATATTCAGTTGTCTCGCAGGTATATATTACATAGCATCGTTTCACAGGGCACCCGTATTTGCGTTTGCAAATTAGCCCTCACTTAATCATTGGAAAGAGTGCCCCAACTCCCTCAAAACCGTGGGGACTCCGCCCATCATCTAAATGATCCCCCGACACACCCAAAACTATGGGGATCCCACCATTATTCTTTATGTACAAACAAAGTTCCCTCATCACCTCACATTGAGGGAACACCATATTATTTTGGCACCAACCCATGGTCGCCTTTGATCGATGTATTTGAGTCTCCATATGTTCAACAATATCTGTTTTGTCGGTTACCATTACCATTTGTTTTGCGTCTCCATCAAAGCCCTTTCACTTGCAATTTCAATCTGTGACATCCTGAAAGAAAAGTTGTCGTCCCCACTCCCCATGTTTACATCGATCAAAGGAAGTTATGAGCCCCATGCTTATCAACCAGTCTTGTGTTAGGTCTGTCTGTCCACCATTTGATTACAATATGATCTCGGTTCTCAAGATAGGACCCTTGTCTTATCATATACTTCAGCTCTCGTCGACGTCAAAACACTATTTTTCGAGAATTGCAGTAGTTGCAGTTGTACCTTGGAATCCCTTTCAATCGCTATAAGGGATCACCTCGAACTTAGTACGGAGAGTCATTAGTGCTCCCTAACTAAGTGGTTTCCCCTATGCTCAACGTCAACACATCATCGCATCAGGGGGAAACGTACTTTTGAAGGTAGTAGTGTTCACATTTGGAAATCATGATAGCAGTCTATTCGGTACGGTGAAGCCCTGAGACAAATTTACAGACCAAGTTTAATCCCCCACCATAGTGGGTTCATCATGGTCACCAACAGTTCCACTTCTTCAATATTTTGCAGCAGCTCCGAGGGCATTTACTCTAACATGGATTGAATCGCCTTCATCCATGTCCCAGCAGTATAGTAGAGTCGACACCTTTGTCCTCCCTTGTAACATACCCATAATTTTGTAGGTTAGTAAAGTAGTGAATTATGAAAATGCTGACACACTTAAAGGACTGAAATTTCTTACATACTTCCATAACTAAAATGAAAATTGGTTAAAGAGAAACATTCATCATGCATCCTCATTTTTACCGTGAAACAAACTCATGAAATTCTTACCGGGAGTGGTAAACTTAATTATTGCAAGCATCTATGTGGTCATCACAACTCAACATGATTAAGAGGAACTTAATTTTTACTAATGAAACCTTCTATAACAACATACATGTTCATAAGCCACAATTATCTTAATATATTAATATACAACAATATGAAGAGACCATATAACCAACCAAGTCGTCATAACCACTCAATGAAGGAGACCATCAAACTCATATACAAAGAGAACATATGTGACGTGGTTCACCCCCAACTTGGGCTACGTCCACAAAGCGTGGTAAATTCATATATTAATAATTCAAAGTGATGGATTACATTTCACAACAAGTTGTTTCTCAAACTTTTCCCACTTCCTCATCGTCTCTCTCTCTCTCATGGAGATTATCATCCAAAATCCAAAACATATCTCAGAAATATTACGGGGAATTCACCCACACTATCCGGACTAACATATAAGGATATACACCAATATATGCCCATTTCGATACAGTAATATAAAAACGTAAATACATAACGATATATGGAAACACTTTTACAACACAGTACCATCGTTTCCCCGATTCTCTCCATTCTCTTATATCCTAAGTTAAACAACATTGAGTTGTATAGGTCGATCATGGAAGAGATCGCCCTACTATTTAATTACACAAACCCATAAAAATATCATTAACAATTCTACTTATCCTAGTTCTCAAAAATAAAAATGTAGGCTGGGTGCATTCAAGTCGAGATCCATCTCCATTAAGACAAAGAGTTCTCAACATCAAACCAAATGCAGGTTGAGCGCATTCACATACTCAAGTGGAGATCCAACTCTAATAAAACAATAGAGTTCTCAACATAGAACAGAAATGCAGGCTGTGCATATTCACACATTCAATCGAGATCCAACTTCAATAAAACAACAGAGTTCACAACATAAAGAAATGCAGGTTGAGCGTATTCACACACTCATGCAAAGATCCAACTTCAATAAAACAACAGAGTTCTAACATAAAGAAATGCAGGCTGAGCGTCTTCACGCACTCATGCAGAGATCCAACTTCAATAAAACAACAGAGTTCTAACATAAAGAATGCAGGTTGAGCGTATTCATGCACTCACGTAGAGACCTCATCTCTGATCTACACAATGGTAAAACTGGTTCAACCACACATTCGGGCAGAGGTTCAAAAGAACAACAAAACCTATCTAGCATTCATACTGTCCAGGAAGATTAGTATCCCACGCAATCACCAATTCACCAAACGGGTAATGCAGAGATTAGGGCATTCCAGGATCACAAAAAATCTAGGTGAAGTAGAAAGACAGTTCCGCATTTGAGATCCAAGAGAATTACTATTAATAGCAATAAAACACTTGATACTCAGATCAGTTCCGAACTACGCCATTATGGGAGATTAGATCTCCTTATGCAAGATTGGAGTCTACAAATATATATATAAAAACAACAATTGCCACCGAGACTTGCTAAAAGAATAAAATTATGCAGCGATTGAGGACGCAGAGGTTGCTCCATACTGTAAGGTGCAGAAACCCTGATGCTAAGATTGGCATAGGTTATATGCAAATGTGGAAACCAAATATTCTCTGCACATAGGGCGTTCATGCCACATACGTAATCCATTTCTTAAATGCTACAGAGTTTAAATAAGAGTTTCAAGTATCACAGCGATTGAGATCGCAAAGATTCCATACAAATGGCACGACATAAAAACCCAAAAGTTTGCGCCATTGTACAAGCACGGCGTCCATCGGAGGTTACACTAATAAGTTAAGCAACCCAAACAGAAATATTCAATAGAACAAAAACCATGCCCTAACTGGAGCACATGCAACAATTAACTAAGACAAAGCTATGAAAAATATCAACGGATCATAAAAATAACAACAGCATTGTTATCGGACAATCCACTTGACCGGAGGCGAGCCGGATCTCCCTAGCTCAATGTGAGTCTAGAACAAATAGAATAGACTACAAACATGTTTCCTAGATCTACTTAAGGATCAAGTACTAGATGTCTTACCTCTTTGATTTCGCTATCCTTTCTCTCGAATGTTGCTCCACGTCCCGAGGTCGTCAGATCCAAGCTACAAGACCTGTTAAGACACAGAAAAGAGAAACGAGTAAAGAGCATCTATACAATAAGAGATCTATGTAAACAGTTAAACAGGTAAACAACACAACATCATTACACATCAAGAACGATATTGGTGGAAAGCATTTGTATTACTGCAAATAGAGGAGTACATGATAGAGATATAGAACCACAACCAATGACTTAACGTAGCATCCCTTCTCCACACAAGCCAATTGCCAAGCCCTTCCAAGGAAGCATGAATTCTCCAAGAGGTGAGTGAAGGTGTCCTAAGAGATTTCACCAGCATGTAGATACCATAGTCTTCCCCCCTTTGGTATGGGAGTGAGCCTCACATATATAGGACTAAGTGGATGAGGTTATGGATAGGAAAGGATGAGAGATGGTAGGAGAGAGATAGGGGATCTTCCCAACAGGCTAGGGTTTGAGTACCAGCTCTCCAAGAGATCAAGGATAAGTCCCAAAATGGGCAAGCTTCGAGAAAGATCTCGAAATGGCTATTTTTGCCCATTAACAGACCTCGTCGCACTCTGCTATGGAGCAACCTGCGACGTCGCATGTTGCTAGTGTGCAACCTGCGACGACCTCTCAAAAGGGTGTACAAACTGAGTACAAATCCTCCAAATGAGCACTTGGTCCAGATGACTCCAGGGATGTATATACTAAATCATAATGATGGGTAGATTTTAGGTGTAACAATCATAACATAGCTCATTTCAAAGCTACGCCTTTGATACACAGTGCTCCATCCCAGATCCCCCTTTCTATGCCTACCCGCCCCCTTTTTAAACTAAGCAGGTCCTCATAAAAGATCCACTCGGCTCTTCTTCGAAGGCAGGTGGAGTCTCACGGGAGTTCCAGCTCTCCACTTAAGGAGACAGATGTAAAGATACGAAGGTTCCACAATGCATTTAGTGAAGACCGAAGGTCATGACTAAACGGTTCTTTACAACGTGTCAATATCATTCATTTAATGCTCCACTAAGGGTGTGTAGAGTGCGTTCTTTGTAGAGGAAGGTCTTCCTCTTAATATGTTTACACTTTTTTCATTTATTATAATATGCTTGTATATTATAAGTAATTCCGTTCACAGGGACTATCCTTGTATATCATATAGTCCCTAAAGTATGAAACGATTTGTTTGATTTATTTAATAGTTCTTTGAATAATCTCACATCGTCATTAGTAATAAAACATTACAATGTCTCATAAAATAAGAATTACAAATAGCATTATAACTCTTAACACTTTATCCAAGTGATTTCACACGTATATATAATATAAGTATGTATATAAATATTATCTTCACAAAGTACTAAATTTATAGCTTCCTTCCTTTCTCCATCAAACCTTATTATAGATATGCATATATCTATATGGCAATCTTCGTTCCATAATAGTTTATGGCTTAAGATAAATAGTATCTCCTGTTGTCCTTAATACCTTTAGGTGAAGGAACTATATTAATACTTTATTTCTTATTATTATTTGTTATTTTGAAACATTTTCCTCCTAAGGAAAAATCCTCCATCATTTTGGAATTTAACAAATTTTCCTTAGTATCCTTTGTTCATCTTAAGATACTAATTAAGGTACTTAACCCTAATAGTTAACTAGTAAAATAAGTCCTGATATCTTACCTACATACTTGTGGCTACTAGTACTTTTTGGCTGGAATGGGCCTCTCTCTTAGGTTTTATCATAACCTAAGATGTTACTCTAACGGGTAAACCATTAACTTTCCTCAAGTGCCTACTTGCACTAATATGATGTCCGTCTTGGTCTGTCATAGACATTTACAAATTTTTTTGGGGACTTTACCACATTACGTACAAAGTTTACTGGTGGGGCCTTGGCCTTGAGCTCCTCACCAGAACAAGTAATCTTTTACAAACAAAATGTAGGGGTAGAATAGGGATGTTACATCCCTCATTGTACTCACTTTGACATCATTTCACGAGCATGGGTATACCCGCCTCGTTTGTATAAAATCTATTCTTTATTACAGCTCCAACAGTCGTCACCATCAATCGTACACATGCGACATTTCGACGATTCATCCATTAAAGCGTCATCAACATAAAGAATGCATCTCATCACATGCATCCTCAACAGATCCAAAACACAACATGAGTCCATAAGTGCCAAGAAATAGTCAAAACAAAGGATAGCGTGGGTATTACACAGTTGACCCGATCTATAGCGCATGTTACTTGAACAATGCCCGCGCTACACACGCGCGACTTTTCCTTCAATAGTCGCGCAACTGTCAAAACGGTGGGACGACTCGCTCCCATTAAAAACTCTATCCTCCCCAAGGATCATAATTCGACTCCTCACACACTTGGGGGCATTAATCAGCCCCCCTTGTGTACCTTGGAACTAGTTCATGAAAGAGGAGAGTTCACATTTGGATCTAGTTGTTTGATGGTCACCTCTTGGCCTATAAAAGGAAGTCATTGGCATGTTTTTTAAGAGAGAAATTAGAGCAAGGTTATGCTGCTAGATTTGAATTGGAGCTTCCTCATAGCCCACCATTTCCTACCATTGTGAGCATTCCCAAGCTTGCTTTCCACCTCCCATCAAGGGGAAATTATTTCTGTCCATTGTTCTACCATTTACTTAGCATTTAGTTTGGACAAAAAATGCCTCCCTAAGGGAGATTGTTGGATTCCCTTGAAGCTGTCACCTCCTAGGTGTTGTACAATTATTCCATTGGGAAATAAAAGAGTGGTTTAGCATATCTTTGGTTGTTGTTGGAGTTTGCATCCTCACCCTATCTCTCTCATTTTGTTTTTATCAATATTTTCATGAGGATTTGAACTACACTAGCAATCTCTTGCATGATCACTTGGAGGAATATCAAACCACATCAAAAAGGGGCTCAAGGACCGAGTCCTTGCAACAACCTACAAGGCTTAGCCCTTTACCAAGTGGAAGATTGCACTTGTGCAATTTTTTCCACAACAACCGCGTAAGCCTATTTGTCCACTTCTGGATAACTAAGCTCTGATCCTTTAAAAGTCAAACTCATAAAGGATATCGAGATCTTATCACCTTTCATATTCCGTTGTGTAAGGACAACAACATATGAAATGTTAGTAGCGTATGCATATAAGAGAAAATATTTTGAGAAGCCAGTAAACATTAATGCAGGAGCTTATGCAATCGCTTCCCTAATTCTAAAAAAAGGCTCTTCCTGAAGATCATCCCATTTAAATGTTGCATCCTTTTTAATCATGTCCTATAATGGTTTAACAATCTGAGCAAAGCTGGGAATAAATATCCTAACGAAATTAATCTTCCCTAAAAAAGATTGCATAGACATTTTTGTACCAGGAAAATTTAACCGGGAGATGGCTTGGGTCTATTCAGGATCAATCATTATTCCATGTTTAGAGAATACAAACCCAAGTAACTTACCTTCAGTTATAGCAAAAATTGATTTCTTGGGATTCAGAGAGATATAGTATTTTCTACATCATTCGAATACCTGTCTGAGATGCGAAAGGTGATCATGTCTTCTTTTTGAAAAAATCGTTGGCATCATCTAAATAGATCACAACACAGTTATGGATTAAACCCCTGAAAGCGATGTCCATTGCCCTCTAAAAAGTAGCACCTGCATTAATTAACCCAAAAGGCATTTTCTTGTAAGCGAAAGTGCCGCAAGGGGTCCTGAATGTAGTTTTTAATTGATCAGGATGTATACTAATACCTGGTTATACCTGGAAAAACCGTCCAATAATGAAAACATTTCAGATCCTGATACGTTTTGTAATATATGTTCCAAAGGAGGGATAGGATAATTGTCTTTCTTAGAAGCCCTGTTCAGATTACGGAAATCAACACAGAGACATATATCCCCATTCTTTTTCAGTACCAGAACCAAATTTGCAACCCATTGGGTATTCCTGACAGGAACAATAATTATGGCTGAAAGGAGCTTGTCAATTTATTTTTTAACTGCAGGCTCTAAGATTGGGTGCATTTTCCTAAGTTTATGTTGGTAAGGCTTAGTATATGGCTTCATGGGTATATTGTGTTGCATAATATTCATATCAAATGTTTTGAGATCATCATAGGTCCATGCGAAGATGACTTTAAATTCTTTAAATAATTTGATAAAAGTAACTCTCTTAGTAGGAGAACACTCCATGTCAAGATTAATGTGATGTGGCTTGTGCTCAACCCCTAGATTCACTATTTGATAGTTCATACATGAGCTATTGGTTTTACAATTGGTACACCTTTTTAAACTTGTCATGTAGATCGTAAATTTTTTCTAATCTGATAACAGATTTAGGGATCAGAGCAGGAGTTGTCTGAGTGTCTGAAGTAGACCAGATAGAATCATGGTGAGAAGACAAGGATCGATCATGGATTTCTTCATTAATGGTAACGTCTTTAAATGTATCCTGGGAGGTGAGAAAATCTAAAATTTGACGGCCATCGTCAAAGACCTTCCAATTGGTAATATTATCGGGAATAGAAGGTTTATAGTTCAATTCTATAGAAAATGCATCAGGGGAAAAACCCTCTACAGGCATGAGTTTAGAGGCAAAGTTCCCTTTTCAACGAAACTTTTGGAAAGGGTTGTTAAAGACCCGTTGAATATTATTTTTTGGGACACTTTTAATGATGATCCTTTGGCATGCAAGCAAGATATGGTGGCCATTTTGAGGTTTCGAAATATACCAGGGATGGTTATCATGACTCATGTCATGATCCAAGGTAAAAATACAAAGTCTTGGGCCATGTGTGGACTCCAATTCGTCACGCATTCCCTAACATGAGATCTTGGCCTGCAAACATGATATGGTGCCATTTTAAGATTTATAACACCATGGATGGTTCTCGAGGCAAGCGTTGCATGGACATTATTTTAGGAGGAACAACATTAGAAGGCTAGAAATACGATTTTAGTGCTTATATACCATACATAGTCCAAAACCACCACACTACCCCTATCACATAATTTTTGGGATATTAGTGCCATTTAAAGGTCATGTGCATCAAGGATGGTTCTCAAGGTCCCAGAGATGGTTCAAAGATGAACATCATCATTTTAGGGACTAAAATAGACTTTATAGCTCATGTGCCATGTGCATAATCCAAAAAGTACAACACATATGCCCTATAAAGGAATATTGGCATACAAGTTAAATTCTCACGTGGCCAAGTGATAGCTTGCTTGGTTTAAATATGCTAGTCCTTGTTACTTGATTAATGTAGGTTGTTATTCAGTTAAAACCTTTCCCAAGTGTAGTTTTTGTGAAGACTAGTTTTGAAGGAAACAAATGTAAATGGGAAAATATAATTATTGTTGGAACATAATCCTAACTTCCTACTTATTTTTCCTAGCCTAAGTACCTTAGACATTAAGCATGTAATGTATTAGTCAAACCCACTTGGTTAAATTGGCTAATTAGTGAAGGGGGGCCCACTTTCCCACGTGTTTAACTCACATGCATGCACAAAACCCTAATTATAAGCCCTAATTCCTCTCTAGCCCCCCCCCTTAAGCCTAACTTAGATGAAATAGTAAGAAAATTGAGTCCCGACCAAGATGCCATTTTAGGTACTCAATGTACAAAAAGTAAATCCTCATGAACTGAGGAAAAAGGGAAAACCTCATGGGACCCCCCCCCCCCTCAAAAAAGGAAATAAGTAAACAAATAATGTCTACCTAGTTGTCTCCACTACTCTGAGTATAATTGTTTTCTTAGATGAGAGATACCTATTAAAGTTAAAGTCAAGTATAACATTACTTCACTTTGCAACGTATAACATTAATTATTTTTGCAAGTTCTTAGTTGAAAGCAATTCTAAATCGAAACACAAGGGTTGTGGGCAACTTAGTCCCTAATTTTTTATTCATTAAATCGAAATAGGGCCATGTTTATAGTTAAGTAGGCTTCGCTATGAAATTTGTTTTAACTTGCTGCAAAGGTACATGACTTGCATGGGGAACACAAACCCAAATTTCCAATGCTATCTTGAGTACAACTGAAGGTCGTCCTTGGTGAGCCAAGGTGGTAATGTTGGGGAGGGATCACAAACATCCATGGTCTCCTTACCGTATTTTTCCATGGGCAATTCACTTCCACACAAAAGGTTATGTATATTCCTTATCACTGTTTTTACATCAAAATGCCCAAAATTTGCAAAGCCTTTTCTTGGCTCCTATAATGATTAATTCAAAAGCATATAAGCATAAAATTCTATACAATAAGGTTTGTGCTAAATATTGAAAAAAGAAACAAGATTTTGGTACAAATGTCATTATTTATTGCATATTATTGCATAAAATTCTATTCAGTGAGGGTTGTTCTAAATATTGAAAAAAGAAACAAGATTATGGTACAAATGTCATTACCCTTGCACTCCCAATGCCATAGTATGCAACACTCGTCAGGGTTTAAGTGGTAGTTCCCTTGGTGGCCTTTCCACACCACTTATAGTTGGGACCGAGGGGATGTGCCTCGTGCTTATGAAACATCTATGGCATTTGGCACATTGAACTCCAATGTTGTGCAACAAGTTCCAACATGCATGCATGCTTATCCTTCATGAAGTGATATTTAGGCATGCCAACCATCACCATGACCATTACAATACCTATACACCAACAACACCACACCCTTGTATCTAATAAGATGAACACTCACTTCATCAAGAGTTACAAAACTATCACCATTCAACAACCAACGACAATCAAATGGCCAACCAACAATAATGTGGCAATTGTATTTTTGTAAAGAATCCTAGTAACATATTCTTATCCCATCGCATATATAAAATATTACATTTTAATGGAAGTTAGACAAAATTCACTAATCCTCGAGTTTGTTATGGATTGATATCAAATTCTTCTACATTTTGTGCTTTCTTAATTGTGTATACATTTATTTTCTTGCTAGCTCGTTGTGCTTGGTAACCTCATATTGCTTGGCCATTCTTATCTCAATTGTACATTGAGGCAATTGGGAGACCTTGGAATGAAGTCAACTATTGAATTTGTCCCATGATCACTCTATTACCCAAACATACAATCAAGTTACAATTCCACTCAATTATCCAAAAACACAATCAAGTTACGATTTCACTCGATTACCCAAACATACAATCAAGATACAACTGGAGATATTACTTTCATCTTCACCAATAAATATCTCGCCATTATGTTTACATGCTTCCTTAGCTACATTAACATTTCCACTATAATAGTTTGAAAGCAACATTTTCGACCACTATTCCTATGTTTGAGTGAGCACACAAACCATCCAGTGTTACATTTGACATAATAGCATATGACTAAAAAGGGATCCAAAATTGAAAAAAATAATACAACCACCCCGATCACAACTTGAGGTAGGGCTCTAATGTTGGAGACATGATTTAGGGGGTCTTCTTCCATGAGCCCTCTCTCCATTTGAAACCACACCCACCCTACCCTTACCCCATGATGATATTATTATATTATTTTAACAATGATTCTTGTACTTTTTCAACTTTTAACAGCTACCCGCCTTTTTCGGTCATTACCACTCTAAAAAGCCCCTATATATATATCGTTCCCCTTTTCTCTATCAACTTCTTTGGCCTTTGCATTCGAAGCACCTTGCACAGATAAATCCTTGCCCAAAATCCTTGGGGTTTTGCATTTGTGTCTAATATTTGGTGTTGTTTGGATCCATGGGATCTCCGGCTGATCACGATCCTGCTGCTTGAGATCAAAATATTGTTGCAACTTTGAAGAGTCAGCATATAGTAGAAGGTTAGTAGTTATCCCTGCCTTAAGAGAGCCCTAATTATAGTACGAGGAGCTAAGATGCAGCCGACAACAAAGGTCCATGACCTTGCTACTGAGTGTGGTTCAAACCCAAGTGAATCCTGGCTACATTATCTAAATAATTTAAATTTTAATATATAAATAAATTTAACATTGAGTAATTCAAAATTTAATATGTAACAAGTTACAATTTTGAATAATTGAATTTTAATATATAATCATTTAAATCGTATTAAATAGAAATATATAATAAATAATAATAATAATAAAATTAAATTTAATATATATTAGGAAACCCTAATGCATATAAATTACCTTAAACCTTATTGACTCGCATGAAGGCCACACGACCTGTCCAGGTCCTCCATGCTCACCGCACATGCATAAAATATTTTAAAAAAATAAAGGAGACCAAAAAGGGGGGGTAAATCCCGTCCCTTCCTTTCTCCCACCACAGTTTTAATGTGCTTGCTCTCAGCAACAGCTCGACAACATCTCTGCAACTACATGCAAGTAAGCTAGGGTTTCACTACTAATTTGTTTGCTTATTTTGCTAGTTAGGCTATTCGTTGTTTTAGTGTTTTGGGTTTATGATGGTGCAATTTGGTTTCAGCTGCTTGGCAACAACTCCTTCTCCAAAGATATCTCCCTTGGGTTCATGCCAGGCCACACTCCACTTGTCGGGTGCAACATGATGCATAACACTTGATAGGAGGAAGAAGAGATGCCAAGTATGGAAACATTGGTATCTTTGGAAGGCGTCACCCTCTCTCCCTTATTCGCTACATCCAAAGGATTTTGTGCCCTCACAGGGCCTTGTCCTAGTCTCAATTACCTGCAAGCGAGATTACAGAGAGAATGCACCGATCTGGAGCATGAGGTCATCCTGGTGTGGTCGATACTAAAGCTCGAAGGTAATTTTTTCATCATTAATATGCAACGTACGGTTGTTTTCAATGGTACATTGTTGGGCTTGTTGGGCGAAGTCGTTAGTCTATGAAATAAGAATTTATGTTTCTGAGTTCTCTCTCTCTCTCTCTCTCTCTCTCTCTCTCTCTATATATATATATATATATATATATATATATATATATATATATATATATACTGTGTATTTGTACCCTATTGTCTCAAGCGAGATGACAAACTGTTTCTTTCATCTTCCTTCTCAATTTGATTGACGTCCATATGTGCACCACCCACCCAAGTAGGTGAATGGACATCTCCCTCCTTTTGGAATGGATTCGGTTGGTATGGATCGCTCGTAGCATAAATGTTATCGAGGACGATGAGACTGGCAACAACATGGGCATATTGCAGCCTCTTGGAAGGAAGAGTGGTTAGCAGATAGATACTGCGGGCATAGATGGTGGCTATAGAGATGGGAAGGTGGCCTAATATGGTAGCTCATTTGCAGGGAATAACACTCACACTAGTCATGCAAATGGCTAGGTAAAGGAGCCCTAGCAACATTGGAATTTTTAATGGGAAGGGAATGCAAAATAGGTCATGCAAAATATAATCAACCCCATCCTTGTTTGAATGAGAAACAAAACCCTAACGCCGATGTGGCAAAGCACATAAATGCTTTCCAAATAACCATAGGAGCAGTGCACAAACCGTTCACACATGGATAGCTTCACTAAGTTTTGCGAAGCATTATAATGAGCGAATGTACCCGTGCAATTACCAATGGAGGTATACGAGCAAAGGAGGAAATGATAACATGGATTTGGAAGGCAGTGACAGGGGCACCAAAGTGGCAGGACTGAGGAAGGAAACCACATACAGTTGAGTAGAAATATATTCTGGTGCAAGGTTCATGTTTTCACGAAAACTAAGATGGGGGTTGGCATAGCATTTGTTCTTATCGAACTGGTCATTACCAATAAGCCAGGATTCCGACTGAGTATTGCTTGACCAGGGTGTTCCTAGAAGCATATACAAGGCCACTCTTTAAAAAGCCAATTCAAATCTTAGCGCGGGGTCGTGTGAACAATTTGATGATGGTTATGAAGCAGCGTTACCCTGGCATTGGAAAGGTATAGCTCTGAGTGTCTCATTGCTTCGAAGAGTGAAAAGAATAAGCTTCGTCGAAATATCACTTGACCACAGGCTCTTGATGAATACGAACTTACATTATTGAAGACAACCACCTTGAAAAGTTCAATTCTTATAATTTTTTTGGGGGGGGGTTAAAACAACCCCCCCTAAATATATTTTTCAAGGCGGTGTTTTGAAAACCCCCCCTACAAGTCATGAGAATTTAACTTTTGGAGGCGGTTTGTTAATAACAATGTCTCAAGGGTATTGCAACACATATAAGGGTTGTGCATGACCACCTTTGAGGCATGTTTTTTGTCTTTCAATGAGTAATGAAAAAAATAATGTTTTGTCAAGCTCCTAATGGCCATGCAAATCTAGTTGTTTGGTTCCCAAGCCTCTTTAACCTATACCCCAATGATAAATTTGACGAGGAATACTCTACTGACGAAGTAACCAAAAAGATTTCCATGCCTTTTAACTTTAAGAAACAACAACTTACTCATTAATAAGAATTTTAAAAGAGATTTTGTTGACATGAATCTTAATACCTTGTGGTAAATTTCAAACTTGCAAGGGACCTTCACTATGCCACCATTAACACTAGTATTAGCTTCTGTAAAAAAATCCTTGTTTCATTTGGTGATTGGTATCAAGTTATGGGGTGACCACTTAGCCCCCTTGGAGCTTATGACAATCAAGTTAAGGTCCACTTGCTAGATCACAACAATAAACCCTATTAGATATGGCTATCACTATGTTTAGATGGCTAGTAAATGTGGCGAGGACACTTAATCTAGTAGGATAGCAAATAGAGTCTCTCACAAGGCTAACTCTAATAGAGCATCCATACCATATCAAGCCAATAGATTGCTATTTTGTCCCCCATTGCTTATAATGACTAAATTTAAGCATGTCAATAAGTTTTTTCCTTCGAGTAAGAGGAATAATCATCTCTTTTCCCAAGGAAGTCCTTGATAAAGTTTTTGGACCATCGCAACTTTGTGGGGATGGGAATGAAGGGTAGAGTAGACAAGTCTATGATTTTTTTTTGTAATCATCGTTGAACCAAGCATTATAAGGATGTTGTCTAAATTTTAAAAGAGGAATTGGATGGAGAAGAACGAATAAGATGAGGATAGGATTCCAATGTTGTTGTCCATATTGTTTTAGAGAACTTAGATATTATGTAACAAGGTATGCAATAATATAAGTTTACGAGAAACATACTTTAATTTTAGAGGAATAAATCTCATCGAGTGTATGGTAGAAAAGGATGATAGAAGAGGGTGATGAAAGTTTGATGAGGAAATAGCTGAAGCATGCCATGGAGTTTGAGTTTGAAGGAAAGTGTGGTAAGATTGAACAAGGGAGGGAGAGAGACACCACAAAACCATCATACGATGAATGAAAAAGACCATTAATAATATAATCCAAAACACTAAAGCCACATAAATAAGGAAAATAATTAAAACTAGAAAATTGTAGGAAGCTAAAGACATTGTTTAAAATCAATATGTTATGGGATTTACCCAAATTGAGGGTGTAGTGACCATAAGGTGTGGTCACTAAATCAATGAAAAAATGATTTATATCACATTGATGATGTTGAATCCAAATATTTTATTATATAAAGGTGGTTCGCCGTTTGTTAGAGGGCTAGTCCACCTGGGGAAATGGTCACCACCTGCTATTCTAGAGAATCAAGGTGGCACGAATTACAATCATTACAATATGGGCTCAACAAGAGCAATATGTCACTTACAAGAATTGAACCTGGGTGGGGAGGGTAACAAACATTCCTCCCAACCACCCAGGCTACAACCAATGGACAGATGTTGAATCCAAATATACAACAACTACAAGTTAGAGAGGGCCCACAAAACATGACACAAAAAACCACTAATAAAATTAACATAGAAGTAAATAAAACACTATCACATCACTCTAAGAAGGAAAAATGTTAAAGCAAACTTTAACCATGAATTAATTTTTGAGTTTTTTTTTCAAAAAAAGATTTGTCAATTTCCATTTTTTTCTCAAATGATTCCCCAAATTCCATAGGATAATATTTTTTACACAAAACATGATCAAAATTATTCATAAATTATATAAAATCCTTAAATATTTGAATATATTTGTAGATCCTAAAATTTGTCCCTAACTCCAAACACTTACAACTTAAATCAACTTTAAAATCCACAAAACGTTTCACACAATATGCTTTATAAACCACCCACCCAACCAATGAAACATTCACTATTGATTTTTAAAACATCCCGGCAATCTATATATATATTCTAAAGCCAAATACTTAACGAGACCGTGGTTGACGGACGCAAAGAATACTGGAGCTTGTATTTCGTTCGGTGTCACCATTTTCTTACATTGTCTAAGTTTGCAGTTGCAGGTAATTGCATCAATCCATTGTTGTCAATATCTTTTTCTTGCTTTGATCCGAGACTTAAACGCTACTTAGTATTGGAGATTAATTTGACAGAACATAACTAAGGCCCTATTACTGAAAAACGTTCTATGACAGCGAAACTGAAATCCTGTTACTGAAATTTAATAGCACAAAGAAACTGAAGCTCCGGGACATAAAATGAAAACCATATAGTTGATATTATAATGAAAGTAAACCCTTATTCTTGAACTTTTTTCTAAGCTATATGAACTGAAATCCTGTTACTGAAATTAATAATTATGTGAAGAACTAAAGCCCCATTGCTTGGTATTTGTTTTAACTAGGGCCGTGAGGGTTCAAATATCTTGGATTAAAAAAAAACTGAGTCCATAGGTCAGCAGTTTAATAGACGAGAGCATCTGTAACAAGGTTGAAGGGGTCTCTTTGCGACTGAGTGTTTTGAAGAAAGAAAGTTTGAACTCTTGCAATCAGCTAAAAGAGCGGGGCAGAATTCAAATCCTCGAGAAGTGTCGATGAATTAATGAAATATGCTATGTTCGCCAAATATCTCTTATCGTTTTCCATGAGTTATTGAATCTATTGGAGCAAGGGCATTCAATATCTCTATTCTTTGAAGGGCTGTTAATAGTTGAAAATTAAAAGATTCAATATCTCTGATGCTTCAGAGACTGGACAAATGCATGCAAACTAGAATACGCGATGTGTTGATATGTGCTACTTATGATGATACCCCTAGTTATGCACTCGTGGTGAAAATTTTCAGAGATGACAAATATTCCACAACCCTCACAAATGGTCTATTTTTAGGTAAAATCCCGAGTAACACTGAAAATCCTAACGTGTCTGAATGTGCAATTTACCTATCTTTTGTTTTAATCCCCCCTAAATTCGTCTGGAGGTTAATAAATCTGAATGTAACTTATATGTCGAAAGTTGATTCATATTCGCCAATACGTGTTAAAGCTTTAAGACTTCAAACAGCCAATCGTATAAGTAAACTTTTCATTATCATGGAAATTCTTTGCAAATTGAACTTGCAAAATCTGAGATCTACTGAAAGATCAATCAGATCGTCCTTGGGAGGTTCTCAGAGGAGAGGTGCTATAGTAGTGGTATTAGCTGGGTTGCTAGTCCACCAATTTTAGTAAATGTGTGAAAAAGGTAAGGAAGGTAGACACCATGAGACATAGAATCCAGTCACAGTCCATGGTGCAGATAAAGATCAGAATAATTCATTGATTTCAGAAGGTAAAACATACACCATGGTTACAACCCAATCCTAGCTAATGCATACACGATCTTAATCCCAACTACTCAGACACTTACTAACAAAGTAGCCTTCCTGCATATTGATAATCATAACCTATGGTTTAAAAGTACCCATTCATCTTCGCTATTTTACCAGTTAGAATATAATATTCAGACAAAGAATTAACTGCTACCTTAAGATAGGCTGAGGTTATCTAAGACTTAACATCGAAAACTGAGCACCAGTCTTATTCGGATGGACTCAGTAATCACATGTCAGACTGATGGCCTAAGCAGCCTCTGTGAACCAAAAATTTCCCCTTCCTCTGTTGCCTTCTTCATGTTTGTACTAACTTGTAAGTGTCTGAATGTTCTCAAAAGTTTTCAGTTGTACCTTTCTTGGTACAAATCATTCACGAACAGGTTAGATCTCAATAATCCGGGGTCTTAGTTATTTCCCCTCTGTCTAACTACCCTAATCAGGGTCCTTAGTTATTCACGAACAGGTTAGATCTCAATAATCAGGGGTGCATTCTCTGTATATTAAATACTACTTTCTTTATTATGTGGAAGGGCATCTATGCTTAGTTTTAGGTTTCCTAAGACAATCAACTAATTATTGGTTGCCAGTCTCAAATATTTCAGAAGGAGGAAATGACTAAAGACCCTTCGGATTCTGTATTATGGAGCATGTTCATGTTTCTTATTAAGTTTTGTTAACTCTTATTATTTTAAATGCTCATATTATAGAGCAATATATGTATTATGTCCATATGCTATATTTTTATATGCAATTATATAAAATTGTACACTATTATTATTCTTACACCCTTTGTATGATTTTTTAATTTTTTGCATTGTTCCTCCCAAGTCATTTCACTGAACATAATCTACAGTAATCAAAATTAGTACATTCTTCTTTATATTTTTTATTTTGGTATATGTAAATCAAAATGCATTGTTTGATCTATGGGGAGTTATGAACCCCCGACTCCACATTAATGTGATATAAATACCAAAGTTATTAAAATTGGAGCTGGTAGCAGAACTGATTGAGGGTCAGATCAGGACCAAAACAGAATGGGATGACAAACTGAGGTTGTGAACTTGTCTATTAAAAAATACATAAAATATGCAAAATGTAATAAAAATAATATATATTCATGTGCATTAATGTAAATCCTGTTAAAATTTCGGTACATGGTAAACAGACCTGTCTGGAAAGCTTTAAGGAACTCTCAAATTACTTCTGTTCACTAGATCTGAAAACACATATGCTAATTGAAAAGTAATAACAGCAACCAATGAGATTTTGCAGCACTCATAACTTATCTCTGTTTTTCAATTAACCCAGGGAAGAAAGAAAACAGTGTATACATTTGCTAGTAAACTGAATGATTAACAACAGAAGACATAGATAACACTTCTATTTGTGGATGGTGCATGTAAGCATGTGCCTTTGCCGTTGGATTCTTAAAAGGTGCTGTGCCTTTCACGTACTGCTATAGATTGCTACAGGTACTCTACTTTGTTGCTGCTACATGTATATGCTAGGGAGGAATTTTTGGAGCAACAAGTAGATATTATAACACTCCCTTTTTGCTAGGAAAGAGTTCTGAACTAGTTCAATTCTCTTCTGTAGCATCTCAAACTTCCCCTTATCCAGGGGCTTCATCAAAATTTCTGCAACCTATGAATCTGAAGGAACATACTTAAGAATCACTGCATGCTTCTGAACTCTGTCCCTTATGAAATGGTATTGGATATTATTGTTCTTGGAATGATCATGAAACACTGGATTCTTAGAAAGCTCGACGCAACTTTGATTATCATAATAAATCACTGCTAGTTCTAATATCTTATTGATCAATTCTACTATCAGTTTATGAACCCAGATGGCTTCACAACTAGCAGAACTGGTTGCCATATACATTGTCTCAGCTGAACTAAGTTCCATTTCCACTTTTTTCCTGTTGAACTAAGATATCATGCTTGAATTTAAATTGAAACAGAACCCTAAAGTACTTCCCTGCATCTCCATTGCAGTGTGGGCGCTAAGTGATTTAGGAAGAGTAAGCCTTAACAAAATGTGTGTAGCTCTAGTATATTAGAAGGTGGATGAATGGATTAAGAAACAAGGGGTGATGGAAATCCTTAGACTAGTGCCCACCAAGTGTTGGGCTAAATGGAGTCAAAGAATCCTGGATCCATGAGGGCAACTGTGTGGATGTGTAAGGTAAATAAGAGCTATTTAACATGTCAAAAATTTGCCTTAACTGTGCTGAAAATTATTGCAGCAAATTAACCTTGGAGAGCTGAAGATGCCACTCAAACAATTTTATGAAGATGATGTTACATTGATTCCAGGAACAACTTAGTTTGTTAGATGCAAATTAATAGCAACAAAATATGAGAGGGATTTTCCTCATATTATATCATCCAAATGGAAAATGCTCCATTAAAAGGCCTTCATAACAAGATACAAGGGTTTTACTACAATAATTTAAAACAATATAAATAAATAATGCAACCAAAAAAGTCTCACATAAAAAGGATGCTATACCTCTAGTCTTCCATTAAGTTTCCAAATCTGACATACGATGTAGCCCAAGGGGAGATTTCCTTCAATCCCCAATCTCTTAACCATCATGCAAAAAATGGATGGAAAACTCCTTTATATAGGAGTTAGATCTCTCTCACAATAAAATATAATTATTTGTCTAACTAAATCCATGACAACTCCAACAATAATAAAATATTGGATTTAGTTAGATCTAAACACTTATGGTTTTAAGAAAAATGGATGAAGTGGACTCTCTTTTCTCCTCCAAAAAATAGGATGAACTAGTTCAATGTCACTTTAACTCTCAACAAGATGAAACGAGGTGTGAATAATACCAGTCAAAGATGCAAGTGGACCCCCTAATGGAAAAACGTTAGGTGAATGAGTGAGTGTGAATAGACGGAAGTAGTAAAAAAGATGGGTTGTGCATAACTAACCTCTTGTTAAATTTAGGGTTAAGTTAGAGTTTGAGGTAGAAAATTAAGAGTTTTTTATACTTTATTGCAAAAAATAAATTTAACAAACTAATGCAGGAAGCAGAATAGTACAGCTGTAACAAAGCAAGATAAATTAAAACGTAATTTTCATCTCTTTCAACTTTAACACTACCAAAGAGGTCCTTGTGTTAAAGTTGAAACCTTCAGTAACATGTAATAAGCAGCAGTAGTATAATTAATTTAAACAAAGTTATAACAGCAGGAACATACCTAACTCACAATAAAAGAAACAACTCTGATTACTTACCTGGAGTGATGAGACCTTCCTTTGTACTCATAAAACTAACTTTCAGAACAGTCTGTGCCTCTCAGAGGCAAGTCACTCAATAGGAACAGTCTGACCCTAGCTAAGGGTTAGTACATACCTGAGAGAGAGAGATGAAATCGGCTGTAGTATAACCAGGACACAAGGGCAGCCAAGACACAGTCCAAAGTGGCAGCTTTAAGCACAGCAGTGGTGGTCACCAACAGGTCATGACGGACCTCAAAATACAGTAGCAGCCCAGACAGTCACCCAACAAGATAAGAAGCCTCAAATCAGAACTAAATAAATTTCCAACAGGCAGAGATTTCCACAGGTGACCATAAGGCAACCCTAATCAATTAGGTCTACCATCTGACCCAAACAAGTTATAACACAATAGGTTTGACCACAAGCAAGTCTCAGCACAGTAGATCTGACCACAAGCAAGTCTCAACACATAGATCTGACCCAAAGCAAGTATCAGAGCCAGCGGCCTTCATAAAAAATAACATTAAGCCCATAGATAATTCCACAGGGGTAGACGACCTCCCCACAAGCCAACGGACTGTCCACAAGAGATGCAGCCTCCACAAAATACAACAGGCTGATCACAAGACTGGTCACAAGGGGTGCGGCCTCCACAAAATAACCCTCACACAAGCTGCTGTTCACCAAAAAGACCACGATCCAGTCAAAACAAATCACCAGCAGGCTGTGGCCTCATCCAACAGTCCTCAATAGGACTCACGGTACCCCTAGCAGGTCACGGTACCCTCAATTAGGGCAGCAACAGCTTACACAAGGTCATGGTAGGCTTAGTAGGAGGTTTGGCACCCTCAAACATGTTAGTTTATCTACTTTAATTCAATATTCTCTAGGATCTTTAACTGAAAGAATAACAAGCACAGCAATACACAAAAGACAATAGTTTTTCTTGGAGAAACCATACAGGAGAAAACCCCGCAACTTCCTCAAAGATAGTTTCGTCACTAATACAATATCAAGCCAAAAATGGAAAACCCCAAAATAAGTCTTCTGCAGCTTCTTTCTTCTTCACCAGCGAACTTGTCCTCTCTCTCTTGCTTATGCGAACTTGTGTGAGTGAGTGTGTGTCCAAATGAGAGAGCTTAGCTCTCTATTTATACTTTACTTTTCACTTGACCTTTTCACTAACTAGGTCGGCCTCAACTAAACCTGACTGGGTCGACTTCTCTAGGAAGACTCAATAACCCTAATACATTTGACTCTAGGGGATCTATCGCCCTGACTTACAATGGAGGTTTTACCTCAATGACTTTGCATGGCCAAATGTAATAATGACATCTCCGACCGGAGGGAAAACATCTCCGTCGGAGGTACAAATAAAATACAATAATAATAACAATATAAAATACAATTGAATATCTTCCGAAGTTACATTTACATCAACAAAATAGGCTCACGATTCTCACAAACAGGCTCATGGTAGGCAGATCAGTCCAACAAGGGCCATGACTCAGTCATACAGGTAACAACGAGCTCTAACAGCAACATAAAACCCTTGACGTCAACCCTAGAACAGTCCCAATCAGATCAGATCTGAGATGTATGGTTATGATGATATCCAATGAAGAATTAAACTTCATTTTATAGATTCTTAGTGGCTTCTAGAAGGGTCACATTTTAATTCTTTAATGAGTTAGGGTTTCATCAAAGGGTTAAGACACCAAACAATAATAAGGGTCAACACTTATAAAAAATATATAAATAAAGTTAATGGTGCCTTTTAGTGGTGGGTACTAGGGTCATAGCAAAGGGTCTTAGTAACCACCTTAAAAGAAGGGCGCTAGTACAAGTACCAACAAGTGGTCAACACAAGACCATGCCAACACATGTCAAACCATAAATCAAGGAAAGGTACATGACCCTTTAACCATATGACCAAAGGTGTAACAACAAGGTGGGTAAACAACCCTTTTACCCATAAGACTAAACAACAAAGTGGTAAGAGTCAAGACAATTCAAGGTGGGTAGACAACCCTTCTAACCACAAGACAAGGTGGTGAACAAGACAAGGTGGTAAACCTTCTAACCACAAGACCAAGAACAACAAGGTAGGAATACCAAGGGTGAACAACCAAGGTGGGGATACAACCCATTCATCTCTCTCTCAAATGTACAAGTGTTCCATACACTAACTGAAAGTTCATCATCTCTGTATAAGGAAGGTCCACACTGGATGATGTGATCCTGTGGTCCTCCCGATTGCTCCTGAGGTCAAGTGCTAGTGACTTCATCAAGTGGTGGCCAGTCCCTTGAGAAGACAACCTAGCTCAACCATCTCGAAGACCTAGGAGAGGAGGGCATCACACACCATCATCTTGGTTAATTGACCAAGAAACTCCATTCATAAAGAATGGCTCTCAGCCCAAGGTTGAGCTTCAGTCCCAGACTGAATCATGTTGATCAACCCCTTGGTCCCTGACCAGGTCCTCCATTCTCCCGGAGAATGGTTCTCAGACCCAGGCTGAGCTTTCAGTCCCAGGCTGAATGTTGATCAACCACCTGCAGGACCTGCTTGGTCCTTGACCAAGAATCTGCCTGGTCCTAGACCAGGATGTCTTTGTCTCAGCCTGCAGGATCTGCGTAGTCCTCGTGACCAAGAAACTGTTTGGTCCCATAGTAGAATACCCTAGAGACAGATAGGGGCCCTAGCCACATGCTAGGGACTTTGCCATGGCATCAACCTGCTTGGTCCCCAACCAAGAACCCCGAGAGACGCTGGGGGCCCTAGGGTACCTTCTAGGGACTTACTCTGCCTGGTTAACTGACTAGGAACTTTATTTAACTGACTAGGGTACCATCCTCACTGAGAATGGGTCTTGCAGCTGCATTAACTGTAACGCCTCTCAAACAAGTGCACGGTCAACAACCTCCTCCACATGTGTGCTGAATGGATTTATAAAGGGGGCAGCCATAAAAAAATTGATTTTTTTTAGAGCTGCCTCAACATGTGTGCTAAAAGGGGACAACTACCCTCAATTGTTTTACCACGTAATGCATAAGATGTATTCCCTAGTGAATGCACTTTAATTTTATTTTTTGGCCTCAACATGTGTGCCAAAGGGGGAGCACTACCCTCATGTGTTATACCACATCAGGTATAAAGTTGCATTTCCTAGCGAAAGATGTTGGTGAGAGACGATTTCCTTGATCTACTAAGAATGAAGATTGCGAGACGTGATAAATCCCTCTCCTTTTGGTCAAGTGTTCGTTTCTCACCCTCGATTTTTTGTTAGACTGGAAATTATGTGATAAATCCCTCTCCCTTTTGTTGAGCATTCCCTTGACCATAATGAAGGAGCAACTTAACGTACCTCACCCTTGATTTTTTGCTGGACAAGAAATCTTTAAGAGTGGCTCTGTCCCCAACTTCCTCCCTTTTAAAGTAGCGAGCAACTCCGCACTTGATTTCCTGTTAAGGAAATCGAGCATAAAACATTTTAAGATGAAACTTGCGAAATGAGGCCTCATTGAAGGTTTATAACATATGAATATTAATAGGCCAATAATGTAGTGCTCAACCTAAGGTTTGGGTTTAATTAATCGGTAATAAAAATATCCCAAACCACTTTGGCGTGTTCACATGGAAAATGTGATTTAATGAAATATGACAAATGAAAGGTTAATTATGAAGGGAAACCTTTATGAAAATGGATGAAATTACTCATGCACCCTTTAGGAATGAGGATATGATGGAATTTAAGTGTGATATGGGTTATACCAAGGTGCAAATTGGAAAAATGATGAAATATGAAAATTACCTAGGTACTATTGTCACACAACCTACATTGCCCCAAAGTGTCACATGATTAGGGTCCCCTCTCTTTATGTCTCCTGAATCTACTGAAGGTAGATTCAAACCAACCATGGGAGGTGTCCCCAGTCAAGTCTTCCAAGTAATTACCAACAAAGCTAGTGTTCCCCAAAAGCAACAAGACTGCTTTGTATAGGAACATGGTATTGAAATAAATCAACAAATGGGAAAATATATACCCTGTGGGAATGGCTAAGGGGATGATTGGTTTTGAAGGTAGATTGATCCCCTACTGATTGGAAGTGACCAATGGTTGCTTATGTCTAATGAGGGTTAATGTCTTGGTCACTTAGAATTAATACAGGCTGAATCTTAATGAATTACCAGCTAGATTAGGTGCAAATTTCAATGTTTAAGGATTTAAAAGGCCTAAATTTGAATGTTAAAAGGTAAATATAGGTGCTGGTATATGTTTAAGGGAGGTCTTAGCTATAAATCAACTTACTATTCTATGAGTTTCAGAAATATAATTTACAGCAAGCATAAAATTCACAGAATATTAGAACTTGCTTACTAGATTGAAGATTTAATGTTGGAGGATGACTAGTGCCTATTCCCCTAGGTTATTTTTAATAAATTAAATCAGATCTGAAATGCAAGTGCCTAGGGTATAACTTCAATTCAATCTAGCAAATAACTACCAATATCCAGTGATTCAAGACAGTAAAAGAAAGTTATGCGCATTGACTAATGGAGAAGCAATACAAACCAGTAAGGAAAATGGAAAGAAAGCTAACCTGGTGCCTAGATTCGGGCTATGGAGTCGCATACTTCTCACTAGCAATGGCATTCTAAAATTATGGCTTAGCTTGGTGATGACCTTGATGGCAAAATATCCAAGTAAAATCAGATGAGGCGCCTATCCAAATCGATTCTCCTTCATTCCCGCATACAAGGAAAATATTAGTGGATGTCAATCAAAATATGAAGTTAACAACTGAGCTCATTAGCTCTGCAAACAAGAATGAAACAAATGTGTGAATAGCAAGTAAAAAAACCAAGAGAAACCAAGCAAAATGCAAAATATTTCCTTTGGCAAAATTCCCCACCAAACGCCTTGGGGTGTACTTAACAACCCAAGAGATTGAATTCACTGCAATACCTCAAGCTTTGTTTACCATCATACATTAAGACAATGAGGAACAAAAGAAGCAAAAATCCACATCTACATATGCAAGACATTGAGAGAAAAATGAAGAACAAAAATTTGTGTATTGCTGTAACAAATGGCTCTCCAAAAGTTCTTTACAATGAGCTAGCTTCTCTCTTTTAATCTCATCCCTCATCATAAGGATTGAGGGATGAGATTAAAACATAGAAAAGCGAAATCAATGGCTGAGATAATTCTCCACTTATTTTTTAAGTGCTGGAAATTACTGTTTTTTTGAGGGGGCGAATTGCCTCATTGTCATTGAACCCATTTTACTTAGAAAAAATTACAACTTAAGATGGAATCGTTAGTGGGACCCCATTGCAATCTTCTTTCTGATTTGGAAGTGTTAAGAGTGAAGATTGGCTGATTTTTTAACAAATGCACCCCCTAGGAGAGAGAAGTGTGCCCCCTTTGATGAGCAAGCTGAAATGTGGTCAACACTTGAATTTATTTGCTAGTAGATGATCACTTTGTCTTTAGAACCATATTTCATGAAGACCCAAGTTAATACTTTGCACTTTAGATTTCTCGTTGCCATGCTTTTGTGACTTAGGTGTTTTTTAAAATCAAACCTTAGGAAGCTTGATTAATTAATTCCAATTAATGAGTTCTTGGCCAAATCATTTAGGAGTAGACTTCGATGAGTTCCACGCTGCTCTAATGCCCCATACCAATCAAAATCATGCCAAAAACCAATCTGCAATATCCAAAAGGAGAATTTCTTAATGGACGAGTCTACGACTCTGCTCCTATGCACTGTCCTATCTAGGTTGAATTCATGGGGCTTCCCATGTAAGATTTGGATTTCCTCGTGTGCAACTTGGCTCCCCTTGGGAAATTCATTTACAATGAGCCCCAATGTTTCTTTAACCCTCACCCTCAAAAGCATGTCACAAGACCTACCAATCTTGTAGTTGCCCCTACAGATGGATCCAAGGTGGATGGTAGAGGGGACAAGCAACTAAAGTGGCGAATCAAGAGAGCCCTAGTTCCCAAAAGGATGGTTGCCCTAGTTCCCAAAAGGATGGTTGTCACGCCAACCAAGGCACTCTTCGCTTTAGCTATCAAAGCCAAGATAGCAAGGGGGAGACCCAGATCTACTCCCAATAGGTGAGATCAACCTAATCACCAGATCAAATCAATCTAATGAAGTACATAGGGTGACAGGCATGGAACCCTAGGACTAAGCAGTTAGGACCATTATGGAGGCTTAGGAAAGGTGTGATATGATAAGGAAAGATAACACACAATGATTCTTGGATTAAGTATGATTCCAGGATTACTAACTAGTTCAAAAAGGTCAAAATCAACTGCCTTGGGAAACATGACCCTTAAAACAGAGAAAGTACCCCAAAATGTAGATCTGGCAGTTAGGGATTTCTAGCTATGCTTGATAAAGGGATATGACAGTATCTAAGTGTGCAAGCAACCAGACAGAGATCAACCCACAAGGAAATCTAACAACCCAGGAAAGTCGTGAGGGCCTGGAGAAGGATTAGTGTCTTGGAAATTGGGCCAAATGAAATCGAATGTCCACCAAAATGTAGATCAGGGTTGTCAAGGTGCAAAGCAAGGTGGGTTTTGAAGATCAAGGTCATCCAATGGCTAGATCTCAGTAGATCTTAGATTGAAAGTACATCACTCAATGACCCAAGTGGGGCACAACCCTCAAAATGAGGAATGGGGCCCACAAGGAAAAAATCAAAGAAGTGAGGCACTAGGGTTAGGTTATCAAGTGAGAGGAGTGCAAATCAAGCGGGATCTCACCTACCCACGTCTTGGAACTAGCCCCAATAGCTTCCCTTAAGGAGTGCGACCTCCCTCAAGGAGGCTAATGCGCCTTGGAAAAGGGTCAAATGGAAGCCAATCCACACCAAACTATAGACCCAAATTGCCATGGATGCTATAGAGGTGGGTTTTCAATATCTTACCCAAAAGCTTGCTAGATCCAAGTAGATCTAAAAAAGGAAAAATGAGGGTTTCAATCAATGAGGGTTTTAATGACTTAGACAAATGGATAGATCATGGAATGAGAAATTTACCCTGAAATCATACCTGAGTGATGGATGAGGTTGCCATGTTGTTGAGGAATGTTCCCGCAGAGATCAAATGCGAGATTGTTGATTTTTCTTGCCTTGAAGTGATGCCCTAGTCTACACATGCGCCCTCCTCTACCTGTCAAACCAAGGAAGTCGATTCAATCAGAATGATCAAACATGGAGGAAATACAAGCAAATAGCAAATGATAACATGAAGGAGAAGGTATAAAGACAATAATACTCCCTGTTACCGACAAAGAAACCCAAAGAAGAAGCAGGGAGAGTCTTCCCCTACCAATGCGTCCTCCTTGAACCAATTCGGCCTCCACCTGTAGATGAAAAATACATGGACAAAAAGATAGCAAGATAATCTCCAATAACCCAGTGCAAAGGAAGAACAAACAGTCGAACTCCAAAAGCATTCACCACAACACAACAAGTAGATGCAATAGTATTTTTCTATTCCAATAATCCAGAGCCAAAAGTCCCCTTTACAATGAGGAGCTCTCTCCTTTAAATAGGATGGAGAGACAACAAAACCCTAACCACCTTTTGAATGGATGGTTAAGATTAAAAGATCAAAGTGATCTAATCAATGGTTGAGATGAGCTCAACATAAAAGTACATGGATCAATAATAAAATAATACATCAATGGACCAAATCGCCCTAGGAGAGGGGGTCCCACCAAATGTCAATGATAAAATATAAGATCTAGCTCATGGTGGGTCCAAGGGGCAATTTCTAACACCCTTGGTCAATCCCCATGGCACAATATCAATAAAATAATGCTCTAAGCACCAAATCGTGCCTCTCTGGAAAAGTTGTGAGCCTTAGGAGGCTCCAGAAATCCACAAAAAATGTCAGAGTGATGAGTGTAGGACCCACTGGAGGCTGAAACTGCTGGAGAAGGTGTGGAAGACATCCCACTCATTATCAAAAGTCATCCCATGCCAGTCCCTTGCCTCAGTAGCCCAAATCGAATCCCTTAGTAGCCATTTTTAATCTGCCTTGGGAAGTGTGAAATTGCCCAAACTGCCTCCTGGAGTGCCTACGCTGTCAAGGTGAGCCCAATAGGCTCTCTGGGAGGGGGGTAATATGGTAATAACAAGTGGCTGGACCACCCCCTCCATGCATAGCACCCTAGGTGAACTAATCAAGTCCAACCCCTGCTCTGACAGGTCATCTGACAGGCCAAAACTTCACTAGGATAGCCTACTGAGGCTGATAATCACTGTAACTGCCCGGAGTTGAAAACATACTGTCTCATTGGACTCAGAGAGCCCAAATCCATCTAAGATGTGTACTCATACGCCATATAGATCTCTGCATGATCAAAATAAATATCCATCATATCCGACAGACCAAATAATAATAATCTGTAAAAGTGCTGAAAAGCACAAATCGTCATCATAAGCCTGAAACCACTGCATAGAACCACCTGGTGACCAGTACCAGACCATATATCATATCTCTGTATCATTTGAGGTCTGCCACCTCATGTCCTGTGCTTGACTTTGGTCAAACTAGGTTTGACCAAGTCAAAATAACCAATAATATAACTCAGACTATCATCAAACTGCTGCAAGTGCCAAAGGTTAATGCATGCTCTACAATTCATTCAAGTAACAATTATAACAAGAAGTAATCATTACTAGCGATCTAAAACCAAATATATAAAGTCATTAATTATTATTATTACTCAGACCAGACTTTCAAGACCATACTCACTTCATAGTTGTGATCAATTTGCTAGTGAAGGGTGAGGGCTAAAAATTAAAAGGCTAGGCTAAGGGATGACTATTGACTTGACATTGTGACATTTTGGAAATGGAAAGGGAATACACACTAACATATATTGGACAAGCAGTAACACGGGGGATGGTAGTGTCTCACAGATGGGTAAGTTGTTCAAAGAGTGCTTATTCAACTTAGGCACCATGTCTACTTTTATAAAAGATGATCCAAGTTCATTAGGATCCATTGATTTCACTTCATGGCCTTTTTGGCCTACATAACCCTTCGGATCTCAGGTGTGCTAAGAAGCACAACTAATCGCAGCTTGCATCCAGGGCATGTTCATACATATACATAAGGTCAGCAATCGTTTAGATATGGAGTTTAAGAACCATTGCTTTTTTGGACCTTTCTTATACTCTTTAAGGAGTATTTTAGCTTTTCATTGCTCTTGCCCTTTACTCACATGTGTTGATAAACACATTCTAGATTTTACAGTTTCCTTGGTGAATTTACATAAGTTTCCACAAGTAGTACATGAGATTTCAGTATTAGCCAACACATCTTAAGTGACTAGGGGGACTTCGTACCAGTGCCAAACATCGGGACAACCGACCAGAATGATTTAGGACTACAATCCAACTCACCAAAGGTAAGTTCTGTCACCAACTCAAAGCCGAGACACAAGAAACAGGGAAGCTCATCCAACATAGAGGCTAAGGCGGGGGAAGGTCCTCCATGCCACTAATCAAGTAGTAAGTCAGGGTAATAAACAAACTGGTAGGTAATGGATGGGTGAAGACAGTGAATAATGAGACCAACACTAGCAAGCCAAAGTATGGTGGGAATGATCACCTCTATTCTCCCTAGCGAGGGTAAAACCAATGAGTATGGGTAGTGAACTTCTAAGTCTGAGTGGGGACAATATAATATATATAGAAATACAACCAGGTCCACATATCTATATGATCGCCAAATCATGATACTAAATACTAACACATGCTACAAGAATGAATATAAAAGCAATATAACCATAACACTAGAATATACCTGCTGAGTCATATACCTGAATGCACATAATCTGAACCAACATCTGTCCTCTGAAACTGCTACTGTAGCTCTGGGCAATATTGACTGCTTTGTATAAATGGCTAAATGGCTACATCGGTCATCTCTCTAAGTGTCTTGAAACTCAGTCATGGCATGGGGACCAAAATTGTTGTCCATGTAATAATCATGATCCATAATAGATGCTCATCTCAGCATCTCAATGTAAGGGAACTGGCTGAAAAGTGTACTGGAATCAGAAAAATAATGTATGGTAGCCTGGCTACTATATATGTTATAACATACCCAAAAGGCTTCATCCACTACCAATGGTGGAGAATGGATTCAATTGGCTAGAAATGACAACAAAGGTTATGTGACTCCAAGGCTCTAGCTCAAAACACAACCACCTCTAGAAGAAGAAGTTGGACTTTGACATCTTATTATTGCGCAAATCTGCACCAGTAGACCTGCCTAGTAATTATATGCTAAATTCTTGCCCAGTCATTGCTAGATGCCTCTCCATTTGAACTAGTTCTTTCCCAATCTTAGTGGGGTGTCCCTAGGGGTTGTATGTTGTTCTTAAGCTAGTGAATCTGTGTAAACATATCATCTGCTGCCTTGCTATCTATTGGAGATGCATCATTGCTTCCATTGGCCTTTGATCATCAACTTACACCTTTATTGACATATTTTGATGTTGGTCTCCCCTTTTATCGACATTAGTGTTGTTTTAGCAACGTTTCATTGTTGATGCTGGAAACCATTATAGGTTCTACAATGCCAAGATTATCTTGTTAATCATTTTCCATCGTTTAATACTATTGTGTCTCTGTCTGTAGTTGTGTGTGTTTATTCTTATGTATGTGTATGCGCATGTGCTTGTATACACGATTTTTTATTTTCTTTAAGCTTATATGATGGAATTGTGAGTTGCAGTTAATGAAGTTTATATTCAAAATGTTTTTGATATAAATTTTGAATATTTCAAAGTCTACTTGCATGTCATTCAAATTTTAATGAATATGAAGATGATCATTGCTAAACTTCTTCAAGGAAAGTCATGCCATGGTTTTGTTTTTGTTCTCATTATAGCTAAGTTGCCAGGGTACCCGTACCGGGGGGTTGGGCACCCGTACCAGTACCGGGTACTGGGACTGGTACCTCTGGGAGTACCGCATAAGTACCGGGTACTTCACCCAAGTACCGGGTACTTGGTCACGGATTTTAGGGTACTTCCGGGCATGAAATTGAAACGCAGACTGGAAATTTCACAGTTATTAGTATTACTTATTACTTATTAACTTATTTTATTACTAATTACTAGTTACTAATACACTATACAGGGAATTACTAGTTACTAATACACTATACAGGGAATTACTAGTTACTAATTATTTTATTACTAATTACTAGTTACTAATTATACATGGAATTACTAGTTACTAATTACTAGTTACTAACACACTACTGCCTATAGATGAGGGAATCTCTCTTCTGCACTTCGTATGCCAATTAATCCCTTGACCACGATTCCATGTTGGTATGCTACAACAGTCCTCTGGTCTCACTTCGCTAACCTTGACTGTCTTCCAGAGGCCAATATCTAACTTGGTTTTGATACTTTGTTAGTAAATGCATACAACAATTGTGGAAAACAAGTATGCCAGCAATGAAAGAGAGCTATTTAAATTGGTAACTTCATATTTCAAAATACATCTGTATGTGGATACATCGAGTGAATGCCTGTTGGTATTCCCATAATCAAAAACTAATTAAATGTTTCAGCTAAGCTAAATATGACATGTGACTTTATTAACATAAGTCACTGTATTAATGTAAAGCACAACTTAACTATAATGAACATATGACCATAATAATAATCAAACTCAAATAAAAAGCTTTGCTGTAGCTTATTCTTTCATAATAATCGTTATTTATCTCCCTCATTGAGATAAGAGGCCCAGGTTATCTGTTGCAGCTTGGTAAATTCACTTTGTTTTTAGGGCCCATTTCAGGTGTACAATGTGCGGTTCAGTAGACTAATAATTTTTTATGGATGATATGATGCGCAAAATTTATATGATTACTGAATAAATTATTTAGGTGGCCATTTCTTTTACAGTATTCCAGAATCTAAAATGACTCTTAAGTATTCCTTCTGCCAAATTTTATACTCATCCATGGGACCTATGGTAGTGAAGAGAACAACTGCACAAGCTCGTTATAGGTGAAAATTTGAAATTGAAGTACTGAATTTGGTCCACGTGTACAAGTATTACTTCCACCAGATTTTGTGCTCATCCTTGGGACCAAATCAACCAGATGCTGATGCAGATGACAGTGATGTTGACCTAGCAGAGATGGCTTGAGGAAGCCAAATCAACTATTTTCAGTTTGCTATTTTGTATTTCATGTTCAGAACTATGGCAAGTGAGGCATGCCATTTGCCAAATTTTGGATGTAGTATGACAATGGACTCATGGAGTCATGGACATATATCATATTATCATTCTATTATGCTAAATTATCATGCTATTATGCTAATGATTCAAATTTCATATCAATATCAATGACAATATCATATATGTAATTTTAATTAATGTGCAAGAAGCAATACCAATGTCAAATGTGTGTCACTGGTTGAAAACTTATTAACTTAATAATAAAATTATTAATATATTAATATAATTATTAATTATAAATTTATAAAATTATATATATATATATATATATATATATATATATATATATATATATATATATATGTCTACAGTACCCCGACGTACCCAAGTACCCTATTTCAAAAAGTGGCGTACCCGTACCCGTACCCGTCCCAGTACCCAAGTACCCTGGCAACTTAGCATTATAGTAATAATGACATATAATAAGTGAGGTGCATTTCATCATGGAAAATTTTAGGGGCTAATCTTAGCCCATGGGATAAATTTAGGGGTTTTAAATTTTTAGTGGGCTAATTTTTATTAAACACTCGTTTGGTATGATTAGCCCACATTTTATTTATTTATTTTTAATGAATAGGAGGTTAGCCCTATTGCTGCCTAAAGCACACTTAACTGTAGAAAAGTTTCCCAACTACTTGGTGTGTTCCTGAGGGGCAACTATGAGTTGAGAACCCACTGTCACCTCGATTCTTAACTCCTCCGTTTAGACCCAACTCCCAAAGGTCAAGGGGGGTAGTCCCTATTTACTAAGTTTTAAAGAGTTTTAGTTTTAGGAGTTCAAATTTAATTATGCTCATTTAAGTGGAATGACAAGCAATTGTGCAATATGCAAATTATTTAATGACAGACAAACCTTATTTTGACACTCAACCAAATAAGAATGAAACAATCAAATAACCAGTGCCTATTCTACTTGGGCTATGGAGTCATTAATAAATCAATACTTGTTTAATTAACCATACAAGATACATAACAAATTGCAATGAAATGTTTTCCCAAATTTAGAACATTCAAGATTGCAATAATTGAAATAAATGACTTGTTTGCAAATTAACTCAACTAACCATGAAATATACTTGTACTTGAAATAACTTGCGATTGAAAGTAAATAATTTGAAATGAAATAAATACGAGAATGTGAAAAATTAAAATGTTTTGCAGGTGCTCCTGTTAATTTTAAATGATTTTAAGGTCTCACTTTAACTTAGGGGATTAATGTGTTTTGAGAAATTGCAAAATTGAAAATTGAATGTCATAAACTAATGTGACTACTTCCAACAATTATTTTTCAATTTGAGAGAAATCGTTGGGTGCTCAACAGTTAAACACAAAGTTACCTTCTAGCCCCACAAGTCAGTTCTGAAAATTGCTGGGTGTTCAACAGGAGGACACAAAGTGCCACGAGGTTTCCAACAACCTCTACCCCTCTAACTCCACGTATCAATCATTTTTTTTCTAAACTTCTAGATAATTTATTAGAGTGCCTATTATTCTATCCAATTCAATCTTTTGCCCTTTCTTATCACCCAGGATCGGAATAATCGGTAAGGGGAATGAATACGGGGCAAAAGCGAGGCAAGATTTATTGCTTAACTCAAAAGAATGCTATTACTTTAAACAAATTTAGCTAGCCAACACGATATTGCAGGAGGGCAGAGCCCTTCACATGCAAGGTGTGGGCAAAGTTTTATCAACCTTCAACAAAATAAAATAATTTGAACCTTAAGCGAGAACTAGCCAGCACGATTTTGCAAGGATGGGTAAAGCCACTTCACATGCAAGGTGGGCAACAAATTGTATCAACGCAATGAGAAGTAAATTCAATCCTAACCCTTTCTCTTTTGCTTACAAGGGTGGGAGAACCCAACTTCCTTTGTAAGCAATGGATGGCAAAGAAAAGTAAATTAACAATTTATCTAGCCACTGAATCCTCTTCATAGTAAAGAGGTGGGGCAAAAGAATGAAGAAAATGCTGAAAAAATAAACTAAGTACAAATTCTAGTCCCTCTACACTTGCAATGCAAGGGTGGACAAGGCCAACCTCCTTTGCATGCAAGGGATGACTTAAAATTGAACCCAAATATATCTTTAGAAATGAACAAGAAATCAAGTTCAAGAGACTCTTGAACTTGTTATATCAAAATAATTTTCAGCACTTAAGAAATGATGAAAAATATGAGAAATAAGAGAGGTTTTGACCATTTTCTTGCAAGGGACTTGGGATGGCTTCTTTTGGATGTCCTTTGCACCTAGTTGTGGCTAAATTTGAGTAGCATATCCCCTTGTACTGTCATAAATCTGCAAAAAACAACAAGCACCAAATGACAAAAAATGCCCAAAAAACAATCTTGGACACTATTAGTGGTATGGTACAAATAATATTAAAAATTTCTGAAATTTTACAAGTAAAATTGCACAATAATAGAGCTTGTAAACGAAATCTAAAACAAGATTTTAATATGAGAATGTATGCAAAAATTTTAAAGTGAAAGGAGGAATTTGTGCTCTTTGCTCTTCCAATGCTTGAAGTAGTGGGGTATCAAACCAAGAAATTCCACTCTTCAACTAAAGCAACCTGCAACTTGTGAGATATTTGCTACACAACTAAAAAGAATGTGAGATCCATATAATGAACTAAGAAATCATAAACTTCAACTAAGAAAAATATGAAGTTCTTAACTACAAGAATGAAAAACTCACAAAATCTATGGCAAAAATACCACAAATCTTACCAAAGCAAAGAAATTTGCTTGTTTGGCCTCCCCAAACTTGAGTAGCTATGAAGTGTAGAAGCAAACCACCATAGAGAACCAAATGATTCAATTTCCTCGAAAGAATTTTATTAACCAAGCCAAATGGTTGAAAGTTACAATGGCCCAAAATGGGAGCAAATGGAAGCAAGAGAATGGCAAGAGAGCAAGAGCATGGAAGAGCATGAGAGATTGAAACCAAAATGAGGAGGAGAGGGAGAGGCCTTGTTATAAAGGAAAAGAGGGAGGAGAGAGCCCCTCTACATGAGAGACACTTGCCACTTGGAGAGAAAGGGGGCCCATGATGAGAGAGGGTTTCCCCCTTAGGGAGACAACTTCAAACTTGAGTTACACTTGCATGGGGGCCTCTTTTAGCCTCTAACTTTACCTTAGGCACATGATATAACTTTTGGAAACTTAATTTCCCCCTTCCAAGTGATTTTAGTCATTTTACAAAATTTTACCATTCTAATTAATGGCCAATTTTCTTGGTTTCCTTGATTGACTTAGGGAAATCCATCCAAAATCTTATCAAAACCCCACAGAATGTCTTCAAACTTGGTCCAAGGGTGTAGGGGGTCTCATGCCATTTATTTTGAGTACGCATACCCCTATTTATGGACAGTAGATGCCACTTATTCCTCTTTTACATCACAACATTTTATGCTGAGGGACAGTTTTTAATTACAAAAAATTAAAAAATCCTTAGTAAAACTTCATGAAATTCCGCAAGACTTTGGATAATGTCTGGCATGGTAATATAGAACACTCCTAAGCCTTAATCACCTCATCGACTCGATCAGTAGAACACCTTTCACCACTTTGGAGGATTTTTTGAGTGAAAAACTCAGATAATTAAAATCACTAAAAAATAATTTTAACTATCCAAGGGAAAACACACTCGATGAAAGGACTTCCCTAATGATAAAGTCTTAGGCGACTAAGATTTACAAAAATTGACCATCATGCTAACATATCATTACAAAATCCCCTGCAGGGGTGCGGAAATTTCATGGAGAAGAGTTAAGACGAGAAAGAAGAAAATCTGCCTTGCTTAAAAAAACTTTGTTAGATACATCTTTCTCATCTTCAAGGTACATGGTACTTGGTTGCCCACCTAGTTGGCTTGGTGGTCAACAAGCCCCATTGAATTAAAAAATGGATCTAAGATAAGACAATTTAGCCCCTCTAAAAATGGATTTAAACCTTTGTTCGCCCAAGAAAATTAATAAGTAGCTCCCATTCGTCCCTGATTTATAGAAATGGCAATTACTAGGGCCTCTTTCACCTTCTATCGGTCATGGACATCGAAGTCAGAGTTACATTCATCCAGATTTTATGGGTTGAATATCGTTTTACAAGTTGCTTATTGTCCACATGAGAAGGGCAGTTGATATTTACTATCAAGTCTTATAGCAACCCATTTGCATCTAGGAGAGTTCTAAATCCCATCATCTCAGATCCAAAGTTTCCCCAAGAAACATGGGGATTGTGAAGCTTGCGATCAACGATGTGGCATTAATGTTTTTGTGGGTGTTTGGGGGATCCTGCCTGGGGGCTGGGACTTCATTCATAGCCGCGTATTTGGGCATGCAGGGGGCCATGACTTTCCAAGGAGAAACTTGCAAATTGATTTGCCAAAACTTCACAAGGTTTTATAATTTAGTGAAAGATTCACCAAGATTTTACAAGGTTTTATAATTTAGTGAAAGATTCGCTAAGATTTTATAAGATTATATAATTCAATGAGAGATTCACCAAAAAATATATATACATAGTATGCCATTGATAAAATAGTCTTCATATTTTCCTATATATCATGGGGATTCACCCATTTATTATACATAAAAATTTAGGGGGGTTCTTAAAATTTTCCTTGCATTTCATTGAGGGAGATATATAGTGTTTGTGCATAATATTGTCCACGTGAAAAAAGTGGGCCTACCATAATATTTAAAAATAACAACTGAAATTAGAATCAATAATGTAAAAGAAAATTTAAGAAAAAAATATCAAACATGAATATATTTATATGTATATATATACCCACATACATACAAATTTCCCCCGTAGGTTGCTATGAGGGGGCTTCTCAATCACCCTTGTAAGTTGCTATGAGGGGGGTTCTAAACCACCCACCTAGGTTGCTACAAGGGGGGTTTCAAGCTGACCTCGTAAGTTTCTATGAGGGGGGTTTCAAGAACCTACCTACTCTAAATAGGCAAGAGGAGTCCTAATCAAGTCAAGTCAGGGATGTAATCCCTCAACTCCCTCTGATTGATAGGTAGCATGATCTGCTGCCCACTCCCAGTAGTGAGGAAACACATATCATCAATACAATGCTCAACCGTGAGTGGTCCAACCCATATATCATCAGATCCCTTGGATCGTATGTAAAATATATGATTAGGCACTATGACCTTATCACCGCTAGAAAATCTACGATGATTCACAGAATCAGGGATTACTTCAACATTGCGGATAGGAATGGGATGGACATCAGTTCGAGATCGTGGTTGAGGTGTAACTATCCTCGAGTTCCTATCAGGAGGAATTGCATCAAATCTGGGAGGTCCACCTTCTAGAGGAATGGCTACTCTACCAATAAGGACTTTCTGAATCACTCTTCTCCTTTCATGTTCTTCTCTCGGTTCTTCACTCTGTGGGTGAATGATATACTTGGGGGTTTATCCCACAGTCCAAAAGTCTCTGACAACTACCTCCTCGTCCTCATTATTCATTGGAGATGGCATATTATGATTCTCATTACTTCTACTACTACCTTCTCCAGATGGGATGGGAATGACCATACTTTCTAGGATTGCAAGATGATTAGTGGGTAATGTTGAATGATTCAAAACCGCGCTTTGAGAACTTCGAGCTCCCGATTCAAATGTTGGTGAAGGAGTAGGAATGTGAGATGAATCATTAGGATGCATACTTTCTTCACCACTAGGTAACTCTCGGGGAAAAAGGAAACTAGGTATGTCCCTTAGTAACAGATATCTGGATGACAACTCATCCTCATTGGTTGTAATAGTGACATGGGGCTCCTCCTGAAACATAGCAAGGTTGTTCAATGAGAACTCCCCTTCAGGAGCATCATGTATCAAGGCATGTTCTTTCCAACTCATAGAATTGCCATTCACTTGCCTTAATATACCATCTTCCAGGGACATATGAGATAAATGATCTGGAACATCAGAAAAATGATACTCATTTGGTTCTTCATCACTTTCCAATGCAGGAGAAGGATGTGTTCCTTCAATGTGATTTGTCCAAGGAAAAATATGGTCAAGCCCCTACCTTTCTCTCTCCATATTATGATCAACCAATGCAATCCATTCAGTAACCATCCTAGGTATACGCTCACCCCTTCTTATTTGATCCAAATTTGTCTTAGAGTTGTCTACTTCAGTGATGGGGTCAAGTTGGTCATTCTGTGGTTACACATCACCAAGTCAGTTTAAAGCTTGAATTTCTTCAGACACTTCTCCACGATGCATTTCAAAATTTATTTCTCTTGCAAAACTAGCTCTTTCATTTTCCTCCTCAAATGAGTCATCGTCTCCAAAAGATCTCCAAGTATCTTCTCTTCCAGTACTATGATCCTCATTATGGTTACCCATGACCATAAAAATACTTTTAGGCAACAATTCACCCTCACCATAAGTGTTCCTTACACCATCCTCATAACTTTCAAGATGACCATCATAAAATGGCTCCCGATAAATTGTAACTAGAGACCCATCAGGGTTAGGAATAGTAGCGTATGATAAATCCATTTGAAGATGACCCCCTACTCTAGCAGACCACTTTCTACACAAAAGCATTCCATAGACTGAGGGTAAATCTATGACTGCTATGTCCATAAGCATGGATATATCGGGGCATGAAAACATGTCAGCTCTCAAGTTCTTAACCAAGCCAAAAACTGGCACTGGTCTTGAGTTTATTCCACACACATTCCTGTAAGGCCTAGTTATTTTTAAATTTTAATCCCATGGCTTCCATAACTTGCAATGGCATGACATTTATGGAAGCTCCAGAGTCCAACATACAATTGTGAAGAAGGAGATCACCTATGTGAAGTGTGAGATAAAATCGTTGGTGACAACTGTTCTTCCTCTCATACAAGGCTGCCTGGATGTTGATGGGAGGATCCTCCTCATCTTCAACCATGGCACCAGGTGCCAGGTCTGGAAGAGGCTGATCCTCACCTTGCCTGGTGGTAGTCTCAGGGATACTCTCGAAAAACTCTACCACTTTCTCTTTAATGGATGGGATTTTCATAAGCTCAGTGAGTGGAATGTTATGCATAACTTTGTCCAATTCTTTCTCAATGTTGATGTCTAAGTCATACTCAGGGAGAACAGAAGTTGGCTCACTCACTGTACTAGGCTGCTCACAAGTCAGGGTAAAAACAAATCAAGGGAGAGATAATGGATGGATGGAGAAAGTGAAAGTGATGCCTAAGCTAGCAAGCCACAAAGGTAGGAATGATCATGTCCACACTCCTAAGAGGGTAAAACCAATGAGTATAAAACGAGAGCTTCTAAATATAAGTAACAAAACCATTTAGATAATCAAATTATAATAACCATATTCATTTCATACATATACACTGCCAGATCATGATCACTAGATACTAAGTCAAGCTATCAAAATGACCAAAAGAGCAAGATAATCAAAACCAATGCACACCATATACCTGCTGGGCCATATTCTTGTATCTGCTATCTGGAACATCTGTAACCACTGAAACACTGCTGCTGAAACTCTGGGCACTGCAATGCTCTGTATGGGATAAAAGGTCATCTCGGTCATCAAATCTGAGGTCAAGAGGCTCAGCCTTGGCATGAGGTTTACTGCATGTCTGATCTTGGGTTGCTCTAATGTGTGAGTGATCAACAATAATATTGCTCATCATAGCTGATCTCACCAAAACTATGTAAAGGCCAAGCTAAAAAATATACAATGAATTGCTCTGAAATCATGCTAGCCTGGCTACTATGGACGTGATAATTGGGGTCTTCCACACCGACTCTGTAACTTGCTATAAAGGGGGTTCTAAACCGACTCCACAAGCTGTTATGAAGGGGGTTATAAACAACCGTCGTAGGATACTACAAGGGGAAGGCTGAATAAGGGTAATGCATAAAGGAATAAGAGTAACTAAGGCAAGGCTAGCATGCCAAAAACCCATAAAATAAAACATTCAACCTCTTTAATTTGAAATGTAGGAATACAAATGCAAATTATTCACCAAAGCACATGCTATGCATGCTAAATGCAAGCATGAAATGCATCCTGATCTGATCTGAGCAAGCTATTAGCATGATTTCAAACATTAAATATCAGTTTTGTTACAACCATTTAAACTTTAAAATATTTAGATCTACAAGCCACCATAAACAATGTAAATAAATAGATATATAGGCTGCCACAATCAACCATATTAACAGTGTTAAAAATCAGATCTACTGACTGCCACCTACAACCATGTAAATGACAACAAAATCAGATCCATGTGCACACACACACACACACACACACACACACACACACACACATATATATATAAAATTGCAGTAAATAAACATATAACAAAATACTTGGGAGAAATTTGGTTTGCAAAACCTTAGCTAGGGTTTAATTTTTTATGTAGACCACTTGGAGTCGAGCCCGCTTCCATGTCCGGGCCTAGTACCAACCAAGTGAAAAAAGGGGAATATTTTGTTTGTGGGGTGTTCGGTTTCTTTCCTAATCTTGGCTGAGATTTTTGTTTTGGTGGTTTTTGCAATCATATGTGATGGTTTTTGGGCCTACCAGGCTAAAAACCTGTCCTCCAAGTGGCAAATCTCTGTTGTCAGTATCCAATTCTGCCCTAGATTTGGGGCAGCTTAAGCCTTACAAGCTTAAGCAGTGTGCAAACAAGCTTAAGCCTTATGTGATCCTACCATTTGATGACACTAGTGCATATGACGATGAAAACAAATCAGAGAATGTGATTGAGGAGGATGTTATTGACATATATGATTTGATGGGGGAGCCTCGTGTGATGGTTGAGCACGATGAGCATTTTGATTTACAGGTGCTTGTGGAGACATATGGCTCCATGAGTGTTGATTATGCACATGTTTGGCAGTATGGAGGTTATGAGTCACCTCTTGTGGAGGGACCATTAATGGCTTTGGTTGTAGTTGCAGATGTGTCGATTGGACACATACTCCAGGAACCATCCGGTAGTGACATGGACGCATCCCTTGTCTTTTAGGATGGGTATATTACAGATGTGTGGGATCCTGGTTCAGATGACACTAGTAGAGTGAGTGCACAAGAGGATACCACGGTACACACATGATATAGGCGGGAGATAGAGCAGACTTAAGAGATGGATTGTCGGATGGGCTATCAGTAGGATGAGGATAGGGAGCATGGTCGAGCGAATGTTATAGATGATGACCATGTGGTCAGTTGGCGGGATATATGGCCACAACAGGAAGCGACTCAGGACACATGGGATTGGCTCACAAGGATTATTCTTGATTGGAAGTCCCACCTTTTGGTGGAATATTCCAAGGATTGCTTCACCTTTGAGTTGATGGATGGGTGCATCCAGGATGACCAGTACAGGGTAGTGGATGACATCATCTACTATAGAGACACCATATACCTTGTCTCATAGTGTACACTTAGACCAAGATCTTGAGGGCTATACATGAGGCACCTATAGATGGACACCTCATGATCTGTCAGCATGCTGGAGAGAGATTCTCCTAGAAGGATCTTTAGTATGATGTGACGAGACATAGGAGGGAGTGCTTGATTTGTCAGCCACATGAGTCAGAGTATGATTATCCAACGGGGTTATGGCAACCCACCCTCGTCTTAGGACAAAGTAGGGAGGATGTGTCAACACATCTCAGCACAGGTTCATCGTAGCTTATGGTTGGGTCGACATTTTAGGGATGACATCAGTTTGGGTTAGCAGGGAGGCCATTAGGTCATGTAGATAGACCGAGGATAGTGATCGTGATTAGGATCGTGCAACCATCAATGCATTTTGGTAGGAGATATACAGTTCAACAAGCATCGAGATGATTAGTGTAGTACAGTCAGAGTCGATTGATGCAGGGCCTAATGCACTTCTAAAGTGGATGAGAGTTCTAGGGACTCTCATGAGTGACCCCTTTATTTTTGGGAGAATTCGAGAGCAGATGATGGGGGATCAACTTGGCGGCTGGATGGGTTTCCTTTACCAAGTATCGGTTATATTGGTGGGACTATTCCTTGTGATAGTGCTTATGCACAAGTTCCTTTTCAGGCGTTGGATTGGAGAGAGATTAAGAGTTGATGACCCCTATTGAGTTGGCGATTCTTGGGAAGACTTCCTAGCCAGGGGTATAGTACAACAGGATCCCTTGGACATTTGGGATGAAAGATGCCGAAGCTGGCATTGGGATCCAGGTGGGAATTTTCATCATACAATAGAGCTTAACAAATTGATGGAGCACACCATGGGGGAGAGCAAAGTATGTTAGAGAGAGAGGTGTATCTCGGGATGTCCTTCATGTTCAAATGCCTAGCATGGAGGTGCATTTTCAGTATAGGCATCAGGATGGGGTAGAGGGTGAGATGCACTCTACCAAGTGTCATGAATCTAGCAGTGGATGCATGCAAACCTTTCAGGGTGATTTCCCTAACGCATGCAATATTTTGCATGCAACTTTTTAACTTAAAAAGCATGCAAAAGCGAGATTTTTGCATGCACTCATATTAAGGTTTCAGAATAATCAGTCAGTGAGTGGATATAAGGAGGCTAGGGGTCACTGAAAAGGGTCACTTTGCAGTTTCTTCAAAGAGTGAGGAGATTCAAAGTGAGGGTACACTTGTGCATGCGGAGGGTGCATTCTTGAGAGGAGGGGCACATCTGCAAAGGGAGAGAGTGAGTGGATCCGAGAGGGATCTATACCAGCTTGATTCGAGGCACCGAGTAGCCATTTGAGTGTGCAGTGAGGTTATCTGCACAGAGGGAGCTCATAGACTGAGCTAGGGTGACTTCACAGAGGAGAGGGGCGCACTTCATGAGGACAGGGGGCACACTTGTCAGTGAGAACTTCCTTCTTGAGGCCAGGAGGGTCGAGAGAACCAGATTAGTTCTTCAGTGATTGAGGAGGACTAGATTAGATCTTTCCAGAGATTGATAGAGATTTAGAGAGGGGAGACTTCAGAGCAGTGGAGGAGGGGCGTGTTATTAGCTAAGTTGCACTTAGGTGATTTCAAGTGAGCCTGTGAAGATAGAACAAGTCTACATGTTCATAATCAGAAGATCAGAAGTCCTAGCAAGCCACCTTGGTCCATGTTTTTTAATAAAATCACATATCCATGCCCTGCGGGGAAATTGTAAAAATGTCATAGCATGATGGTTTTTGTAAAGGACTCGGCTTTCCTAGGACTTAGTTATCAGTCCGACTAGCCCTCAGTGTTTTTTCCCTTGTCAATTATAGGTTGTTGAATAAACGACTTATAATTTTCGAGTTTTTCACTCATACCTCCAAAGTTGGGATGGTCGGCATGATTTCTCGGTCTTAGGAGGTTATTAGAGTTCAAGTGTCAATGTATATTACCATGCTAGATATTAAAATTGAGTCATATGGACATGTGCTAGGTCCCCCCAAGTTTTTTTTAATTTTTGAGAAGAATAATTTTTTTTCCGTAAAATTAGACCATTTTTTAATGGTTTAATTGGAAAATTTCAAATCGTAATAAAAGTGTGGTCTGGAGGCGGATTTTGGCGTGGGATGCTCGTTTTCACACTCAGAGCGTCCTCTTTATCCTAGGACCCACTTTTCCCATGTTTCGGGTGACTATGTCATCTCTGGGAGCATTTGTTCTTAAAGATGCGACAAAATGGCAAATAAATGCTAAAAAAATACAAAATGACCCAAATTATTAAAAAAATATATAATAAAAAGGGTGATTTGGCATGCCATCACAAATGAAGGGCGACCCCATTAGTTGAATAAAGCATGTGTTATAAAACCAAAACTTAGGATAGCGATCTCATATCTCTTTTGGGATGCGCCTTCCCTCTCATATCTTCACGTGATTGCTATGTGGGCGCCCATTTATTGGATGGGTGATCATTCCAAAGAGAGGGGGCTCACCTCTTGTAGAGGTGGCGCCCACCTCATCATGCAACTCGTTGTTAAACTTAAATCAAGGGGGAGTTAATCCCTTGATTCTCGCTAAAGACTTGCCCTCACACTCCAGTTGAAGATTGCGCCCTCCTCATGGAGTGAATGCGCCCTCCCTCTTGGCCTTGCTATATAAACAAGCTCTCTTCCTCCTTTGAACTAGTTGGAGTTTTGAGGATAGACGCTTGCCATTGTAATAGTTGTATTTGCTCTAGTTGTTGGAATAAAGTTGAAGCTTTGGATGCTACATGGTGCCATCATGCCATGCTTTCTTGTGGATGATCATTGTTGTATTAACTCGAGGTAACATGTATCTTTTGATTCTTGTTCAATCGTATTGTGAATTTGGATTTGAAAGGATTGGTATCAATTGATACAAAAGGATCAAGTAATAAGCTTATTGCTAGTTTCTTTTAATCATGCATATCTAAAGATCTAATGCAACATTGTTTAATAAGTTTATTAACATGCTTTTTTTATTTCTTATGTGTTTATTACCGGATCTCACAATTTCTTTGGCAAGTTTCTAATTAGTTACAGGTTACTAAGCGTGGAAAAGTATTGGAACAAGTTTGTTCTCTTATTCTCCAGGGATTCATCCAACATAGTCCACAAATTGTCACCGAAAGTCCCTTTAGTTTATCCATCCAACACCAAGCTTTTTTTCTTCCTTTCTCTCTCTTCATAAGTTTAAAGGAAATATCCTTGGTTACTGTTATTCTCGGATCTATTTTTGTTGAAAAGAAATATCATACATAGATCTGATTTTGTGTTTGCTTAGATCTTAGTTTCCAAAAGTTTTTATTCCGCACTAGATTTAGCATCTTTAAGCTTCCTCATGCAAGTAATTTATTCAAAAATCTTAAGGCTTGTTAGAGTAGCTTTATATTGAGTTTTAAAGTTTATTTAGAATTTAAAAAGTGCTTCCTTGGTTGCCCTTAAAAGCAAGCCAAGATCCTAAAAAAGACTTGTCCTTTTGAGTCATTTTCATTAATTTTTACAAGTAGATTAGCCTAGATTTTTTCCATAATTTTTGTAGTTGTCCAAATCACTTTTAAAAGTGGTTTCGGGCATTTTCTAACACTAATTTGTTCGCTGTCCTAAATTTGTTTTTTTGCAGGTTTTTGCACTTTATTGGCAAAAATTCAAGTTTGAGGCCAATCCAGGGCTTCCTGGAGCTTCCTAGTTTCGTTGGGCAACTTACACTTGCATTTTTGTAAGCCTTTGGATCTAGTTCTGTAAAAATCCAAGTCATTTTCCTTTAAAGTTTATTGTAAATCATAAATAAAAAGAAGAGCAAGTGGGCTACCCAACGCCCACACCCCAACCATCCTGGGGGGGTTTTGCGTCTTTGTGTGATTTTTCAATTTTTGCTTAGTTAGTTTTTTTCCTTCAGTTTAATAAATCAAAGTGAGTTTAAAATTTATCGTTTGAAGTGTCCGATCCAAATATCGGTTTTCAAACTCACTAAGGACGTAGGAACATCTAATTACCTTTTTTGCAGGCAGTATACTTTGCATTTCAAATCAAGTTTTATTTTTCTAGTATATTTTTTGCCAAAATAATAAACACTAACCCACCACGCTCTACCGAAGTACCGAAAGGGAAAAGATATTCGTGGTGTAGTAATTAAGTTCACTTTACTTTCAGTCTTTGCTTTTGCTTTGAAATAATGAACCCGACATTGCTCTCCCGAAGTATGCTCTCGCCGTCACATAAGGGGCTTTGCCTGAGTACGTGATTGGATGATTAGAAAAGAGATTCCTTGCCTTTAGTAATTAGCATAACACTTTACTTTAGTTGTTTACCCCCTTTTGTTGCCAATTCAAAGTATGCTCTTTCCCTTTGCGGGCATTGGCTTGGTCCCGGGGAAATAAAAAAGAGTTGCAACAACTCCTTAACTTTTCACACCTAATTAAAAATTCATACTAATAAAATCAACACCCCCAAACATAGTGAAAATTCGGCACTCAGACATTAGTTATTGTGTGGGGAAATTTCTCAGAAGAATCGGGAACCACTGGGAAGCGACCTCAGGGCACCGTTAGACTACACCCTTGTTGGTGTAGTGTTGAACATGCCCTCGAGACTTCGTTCCAGCCCACACGTCTTCGTGAGGAGCCATCGTTGATTAATTTCCGGACATTACTCCTCGTACCTCACAGTATATCTGCAGCTCCCCTTTTCCCGTAATCAAATCTCATCTCATAATAAATTAAAATTGACCAAGCACTCGCAAAACATTTTATTCTCTCAACAGCATGCAATATCAACTCCATTTTGGCACTGATCATATTTACAACATTTCAATATTTGTTCAGATCTCATGTGTTATTTTATGTTTATCTCATGCTGTTGATCTTAAATTACATTTGCAAGTATTTCTTGATTTCAGTGATTATTTCAAAACTCCTAAAAAACTTACCCAATCAAAACTAAATCGCTTAAAAGCATTAGTAATTCATAGGGACTATCCCCCTTGGCTTCGTTAGGAGTTTTGCCTAAACGGATGAGTCAAGATCAAGTGACAGTACTTCACTCGAGACTTGTCCCCAAGGAATGCACCCAAGTAGCTTGAAGATTTCTGCTACGATAACCCTCGGGTTCGTGTTCCGACGGCAACAGGGCGCATTTCCCATGCAGAGGAGGCGCACTTCATATTGAGAGGTTGTAGCATTTCTTCCGTGGTTGAGCAGATTAGAGTAGAGACAGCTAGAGATCTTCTTCCAAAGAGTGGTTGAAGCTGAGATCAGAGATCAATCAGTACAAAGCAGTTGGTTCATATCTCGAGAGCAGCTGTTGCAGCTGCATGCAGATCTAGGCTTTGTCCCTTCAGGTTTCTTTACCTTATATTTCTGATTGTAGTTCTCTTATTATATGCTCTGGCTCGAGATTGAAGAAAGCCCTCAACAGTTGGTTTTCCCCATTGGGGTTTCCAGGATATATTGTTGTCCATTGTGTGATTGCTTCATTTGTTGTTGATAAGTATATTCCATGTGCCTTCTTTAAGTTTATTGCTTTCATTATTACTTCTCTAGATTTGAGAAGTGGGTTTGCTTTGCACGAGGCTTGCAATGAACTGAGGTCGAGTTGGGATTGAGTTTTCTAGAGCGAGTAGTGACCTCTGGAAAATTATCAAAGCATTGGTATGACTTAGGGTCAGGCATTGTATGGTGATGATGCTCTTCCATTGGTGTATTTGGTAATGAGGTAGAAGAAGAATATTGACGCCTTCTTCAAGTTCACATGGGATCCTGGTATTTGTGTAGGCATAACAGTGTATATGGCAGCTGGTTTATTATGTAAGCATAGATGGCAGTTTGGGATTCTAGGGGTGGATGCTGTAGCTAAGGTATGAGAAGCAGATATCTACGGTCAGAGTGTTGCTGTGTCAGCATGGTGGATTTCTTTGGAGGGCAGCAGAGGGCCTTGGCACTGCAGGAGTTGATAGTTTGGCGATTGGTGTAGGAGGTAGAGCTAGTTATCACTTCAAGAGCCTATTCATATGGAGCAGTGGATTAGTTTCCTAGGTGGGAGACCTTATGAGGGGTGGACATAGTGTTTACTTGCTTTGTTGCTTGGGAGTCTTCAGGAGGCTCCTAGTGTTGATACTATGCAGGGCAACAGTGGATGCAATAGGTACTCCGCAGTTCTCAGGTTGTTTTGGGAACCAGGGATCACAATGACTGGTAGTTCAGTGGTTGCTAGAGGTGAGAGGACCCGTATTCATTTTCAGGCATAGGGGATTGAGATCTTAGTAGAGCGAGTTTCTGGGGAGTTTGCCAAGTTTACACTGTGGTTGATTACTCTACTTACAGGAGGATTTCAGGAGGTCTCTTGTGATGGTACCTTGCAAGACAGTACTTTGAGCAGAGGGTGCTATAGATCTCCTAGGTTGATTTGGGACCCTGGGATCATTCCTGGACTGAGTTGGTTCAGTTGGATTGATTGTGGGTTGTGTTGGCATTACTTTAGAACAAGCAATCTTTGGCAAGGGAGGACTTGTAATGTCCCATTTTTTACAAGCTTGGAAAAATTAAATACTTAATTAATTATTATTTAAAGTGACTCAAATAAAATATTATTATTGTCACTTTTTTTCAAGACGAAAAAAACAATTCCTTGGTATTCATTTGAATCAAAGTGAACATAGTTCGATACGAGAGGATACGTCAACCTTGCTGCCTATATAACACTCCATAAATTTTCTATTTTATCTCTGAAAATAAATTTCTCTCATCAGGTTTTCCCTTTAGGGTTTTCTCTTGGACCAAGATTGGTTAAAAATTCTCTGAGTCAATTTCATTGTGTGGTTGATTTAATTTTCTGAGTTTTAAAGTTGTGAAAAATTTCCATGTGTTTCAAGTCAGCTTGCTATGTATGCATGAGAAACTAATTTGCAGCAGTGGGGTTTGGGCATTAAACTCTGTGTTTAACAGAAAATTGAAATTGGGTTGGGGATTTGAAAAGTTTTCAACCTCCATTCCCGAGGCAACACAAAAGATGTTAATAATTTCTGCAAATTTAGCCCATTCCTCCGCTAAGCCAGCCCTAGAAAGGATTACATCATCTACAAATAGGAAGTGGGTTAATGATAAAGCAGAGGAGAATTTGGTACCCTGTATATTACCTTCGCTCTTTGCCAAGTTGATCAATCTGCTCAAGCGTTTGATGACCAACAGGAAGAGGAATGGAGATAGGGGTCAACCCTGTCTGAGGCCTCTAGAGCATTTGAAGAACTTCGTAGGAGATCCATTGATGAGGACCGCAAAGCAAGTTGAAGAAATACAAGCCATAATCTAGTTTGTAACACTCAATGGGATACCAATATTTAGGAGTAGTCCCAAAAAACCCCAATTCACTCTGTCATATGCTTTAACGAGGTCCATCTTTAGTATCAGTGCATCCAGATCTTTGACTTAATGGAATGAAGGCACTCCTGAGTGATTCCCACAGCATCCAAAATCTGCCGATTACCAAGGAAACCAAATTGCTCTTTAGTGATGTCCCTAGCAAGCCTTGGCCTGATTCTGTTACAGATAATTTTAGATATAATTTTATACACAAGGTTGCAGAGAGAAATAGGATGATAGTCTGCAAAAGACTCCGGTCTATCACTTTTGGGAACATGAGTGATAAAAGTAGCATTTAGAGCCCCATAAACATAACCATTAGATCTAGATTGTTCCGCAACCTATAGTAATTCATCCCCAAGTAGGTCAAAGAAGGTTGTGTAAAATTCCATAGGCTAGTCGTCAAGCCCAGGGCTTTTGTCCTTTGCAAATTCTTTCAAAACCTTTTCAATTTCTTCCAATGAGATAGCCCTACCAATATGAGCACCTTACTCCTTAGAACAAAAAGAATAGAAGGTAAAGATAACGTTTCACTGTTTCGAGATAAGAGAAACCCTAGGATCTTTAAAAAGTTTTGAAAAGTGTTCTACCGCCACCTTTTCAAGCTCTTGTTGAGAAGAGACCCATCTTCCTTGACCGTCCTGTAGGTCCCAAATAGAATTCAAGTTTTTCTTGTAGCTAGCATAATTGTGGAAGAATTTTGAGTTGTTGTCACCTTGAGAGATCCAAATAGCGCGGATATTCAAGCGCCAAGCCATTTCATCTCAGAGAGCTGCAATTTCTCCTCTCTAGAAAGGATATCTGAAGAATTCAAAACAAAAATCTGATTGATACTGTCTTCAATGTTAACCAACTCCTGAGAAGCCTACTGTTTTTTAACTTTTTCTCACTCCACCACTAGGTGCTTTAAAGCTTTTAACTTCCCTACCATCCTTTTCATAGCATGTAACTTCCCTACCACCCCTTTCATTAGGGTCACCTAGGAAATTCCAATTGGATCTAACTAGAGACAAAATTCTTCTTCAAGTAACCAACTGTGATTGAACTTAAAAGGATATCTATGCACTGAAAGATTTCTATCCAGCTGGAGACATATAAGATTATGATCAGAGACCGAAGAGTTAATAACCCAAGCTCGATATCTATCCAAGGATTCCAAAAAAGATTTTGAAAAAAGAAACTTGTCCAGTCGCTTACTGATACCATCTTTGTCACCGCAATCATTACGGCAAGTTGGGAAAATTTTGGCAGGAACAACATCCACTAATTGATGTCTTTGAAAAAGCTGTGAGCATTTTTTTGACAGTGGATCCAATCTTGGGCTTTCACCCCAAATTTTAGCTACAGAGAATGTAAAATTAAGGTCACCTGCAAGTATGAGATTAGGGATATTTAATAATCCACTATTCTCAATAGAATTCCAAAAAGCTTCCTGAATCTTTATAAGGGGCATAGTAGTTGAGTATAGAGAGGGAATGATTAAACCCCTTCAACTTCCCTTCTAGTAAAATACCCCCATAGGTATGGAATGGTTTCATCTTAGCAAGATTGGGGTTTCCAGCGAGCCCAATAAACCACTTGAAAGGCCAATGGCGTCAGTGGCACAAACTTCCCACCCAGCAAATTTTTTAGAGAAAGCCATAATAGCAGAAGAACACGAACACATTGTTTCTTGTAATAAAACAATGTCTGGCTTAACATGAACTAAAAGTCTCTAGAGGGATTTGATTTTGGAATGACCCCCAAATCCCCTTATGTTGGAAGGAAACAATTAACATTAAGCACCCTTTGTTGCGGGCGATGCTCTAAGTGCCTGGAAATTGTTAAGGACGACAGAGGAGGACTTAGATCCAACATCAACTTGAAGCCTCTTTGAGAGAGGAATATAATACCCCATAAGAAATCACATTAGCATAAGAGGGTACAAAACTAGCTTTCTTCCTTTTTTTTCTTTTTTTTTTCCTGTTATTTCGGATGGTTACTTTCTGATGATAGATTGAGGCAATGGGAGACAAAGAAAGGTTGTTCGAAGCTCTATTGGAGAAGACCTGTAAAGGTGTTTTGAGTGACACCTCCTCGAGAGAGGGGGAAGCCCCCTGATTAACATCTGAGACAGGAGAAGACCTATCAATAAAGACCCCTACATTGGGAAGCCTAGGGTTCTGTAAAGGAGGAAAATCCTTACAATTGACCAAAAAACCCCCATCATCTCGAGGTCCATCCACCCTATCGACAACAGAAGGAGAAGTGTGTAACGAGTCTACCAAGCCTAACCCATCAGTGCAATTAGGTGGATTACATAGGCTAGTATCAACACATGTAGAGGGAATACCCACCTCAAAACTAGAAATTGAGCTTTGCCAAAACTTATAAAAATTAGTCTCTTTTTCAAAAGAATTTAAGAAAATCACTTATGCTTTAGAGAGCCCTTCATAGGGGAAGGGGAGATGCATTGTGGCTTACCTTTGTCTGAACCCATAGCTAGAGAGAGAACATGATCCTCCGCTGGTGCTGGAAACCAGATATCTTTAGGTGAGTTAGAGAATTCCTTAGAATCCGAGGAGCAATCACCATAGAGGAGTTTAGGGCATTTGTTCTTGAGATGATCTGTATTCCGGCAAAAATGACATCGAAAGGGGATATCCAAATAGTCCAACCTTTGGGCGAAGGTCTTATCGTCCCATAGGATATATACTTCAACATGCAGTGCCTAAGAGACATCCAGCTCCACCATAACTACTGCCATACATTTGTCAATGGCATGAATCATATTGTCATCAATAGACACGAACTTCCCCAAGTTGTTTTCCAGCCCCACGAAAATATTTTTAGTCTAGAGTTGAATAGGAAACCCTGGTAAGAGCACCCATAAATGACGTTTGGAAAACCTCTCTCGTAATGGATCAAAAGGGGCGTGCCATTTGCTAAGAAAAAGAGAGCCTGAGCCAATAACCCATAATCTATCCAAAATCTTCTGAGCATCATTCATTTCCAATAAAAGAAAGACTATCCATCCATTAGCTAAGATTCTGATATCGGGCGTGTAATTGATTATAGGCTTCCAATGAGCCGTAGCCCAGGCTAGTAAATCTTCCTTACCCATTTTAATGTATTCAAATTGTCCAATTAGAGCCCTCATGGAAAGAGCCTCTTTATGGTCTAGATTCACGTCACGACCAACCACAAATTTGTTCCTATGTTCCTTAGCTTTGAACGCTTTGAGACGCCGACGACTTCTAGCCCTAGCTCCTGTCAAACCTTGCCTTTGGAAATAATCATCGTGATCTAGAACAAGAGCCCCAACATTCATATTTATAGTCCAACAAGACTTAGGGTTTCCAAACCCTACCCCGAGGTCCATCAATTGACTATGGAGGGTTCCATTGAGTGAAGCGGACCAAGACAACTCCTTTTTCGAAAGAGAAGGAATTTTGTGGAGTGAATGCAACAATAAATCCAGATTAAGGTTAAGGGAACTACTGGGAGTACCGACACTTGTCCTTTCCACCGAAACAGTCCGAGCCATCACATCCTAGAGGCCATGAAACCAATAAAGGCAGGATAGTTAAAAGATAAAAACCGCAGAAAAACGATAAAGAGACGACAAAAAACACCCAAAACAAGAGCTAATGTAGGTTCCAGAAGGGGACCACAAAACCGGGAGAGACCAGAATAGACAAAAAAATCCTTAAACGATACGACAGATCATAAAACAGACAAAGCAAAAAACGTTCCCACTTATTTTGTACATGGTTGGTACTAAGTTCTCTCAGATAAGAGAACGGACTCCATCTTGGTCTCAATCTTGCATCAGCCGTCTTCTTTTAACATCAGTGCTTATTATTAAGTCACTTATTTAATAAAATGGGGGTGATATTAAGTCATTAATAAAAAAGGGAAATAAGGAGGGATCGTTTAATAATTATAAAGTCAAATACTTTATAAAGGTAGTTTATTAATTAAAAAGCAGAAATGAGGAAAAGAGCGAGAAGGAGAAATAAAAAGGCAAAAAGAATTCTCAGCCTGCATTGTTGTTATTCACTTTTGGCAGAAACCGATTTGCAGAGCTCTTGGGTGTTTCTATGGTGTTGATGTGAATTTCCTTGACCAATGGAAAAATCTATCCATTCTAGCCCATTCAGAGAGTAGATAAACCAGGCTTTATTGCCTTGGTTTGGAATTGCATCGTTGTATTCAGATTGATTCGAAGGAGAGTGCACAAAATTTCATCTTCGTCTTCAGATTTGTGGTTTGACAGAGTCTAGAGGAGGGGGTGCACTAGATGAAGAGGTTGGCCATTTCTCTTGTAAAATCGTGCTACATTGATCAAGGAGGTAAGAAGGGTGGGTTTCCTTCTTTATTAACCACAATATTTCACTGTTGTTACAGGCTGCCAGTTTAAGAGGGCGCATTTGTTGATCTGATGGTGGGCGCACTTGTTTGGAGGCTTCATTCTATATTTGCGTGTGTATTGTATTTGCTCTTGCTGGTGCCTTAGGGAGGGCGTATCTGTGGGGTATAATCTATTCACAGCTGCATATTTATGTGAGGGGTGACTTACTGTTAAAGAACAGTGAATGTATGGTGGAAGGGCCCATTATTGAATGGTGTAGCGAATTTATGTAGCAGCATATGAAGTTTGAGGGGCGAGTTAGCTACAGCAGTACATCCTCGACATCTTAATTTATGTACTGTGTGGCATAAGGAAGGTCATGACCTTCCTGTGGAAGAATAGCAAGCGTTGTAGCAGCATATCTCTGTTGTCTGGGGGTTGCACAAGCCAAGTATCACCACCCATCATTTCCAGGCATGTAAACTTGTTCTTTAATAAAGTATGCTGATCTGAATGTGTTATTTGAATCTGATTGTTAGGTTATATTAGCTATTGTATGCAACAACATTAAGAATGATGAATGTAACACACTTCCACTTGAGAACTCAATCATATCAAATCAGTATAAGGTACAGACAGAGTTCCAAAGAGTTGGTATTGGGCAGATAACTCCAGCAAGAGACATCTAAAGTGTTTGTTAAAACTCCCCAACCAAATCCAATAACAGAGAATACAAAAATCAGGCTTCAAGTAAGGATTGTAATCTACAGCAGTATTCTTATCTTTAAACCAAGTGATTTATGTATTAGCTACCCAAAGCTTGTCTCACAGTTAGTACACATTATATCAGTTTTGGGTCTGTGGGATTACACAGTAAACAGCTTGGCAGGTGTACTAACTTACTAAGTACTTGACCCTATCTATTTACGAAAGTCACGATCAGTCATTGAGAAAATTGTATTAAGCCAAGCAAGGGATATTACACTTAATAAGTATCTTGAGGAGGGTTAGGATTGGACTGGACCTCAGATTGCTTAAAAATTTGAGGTGTTAAATTGCCACCAATCCAGTAGGATTTTTTTCATAGCGAGGAGAGGTTAATGAAGGGCAGCAAGGGGAATAGGAGGTCCCTTTCTTAGATGTCTGACCAATATCTCCTTTCAAGGGTTCCATCATTCTATCAGAAGGCTTGGACTTCTTAAACAGAGAGTAACCTAGAACCTTCACTTGAGACCTCAGGTATCAAGGTTTATAACCCCTTTTTGGGATATAGGAATCCTTGGTTGGTAAGTTGGTTCCATTCCTTCAATAGGTTCTAAAGTTGGACCATGAAGAATTTGGGGATCATTGTTTGTTTTCCCATTCTCAACCTTATCTTCTGAAATCGACAGAGCATTACCTAGAAAAAACTGACATTGCCTAACAAAATTGGAGGGTAGGGGGAGCTGGGGAGGAGATAATTCTAGAGTCATACCTTGTTCCGAGGGTTGGGGCTTTGGGGATGCCTATGTGTTCTCCTCATGGCCCTTTTCCATTTTTGTTGGTTGGACTTAGGGCCTTGACTCCCATTTGAAATGGATGGCATTCTTTCAATCATGCTTTGATCCTGTAGAAAAAAATGATTGTCCTCTTCATGAACTGAAACTGCATCTTCGTTGCCTCTGACATTACTGGGGCATATTTCTTTAAGTAAAACTTGCCCTTCTTCACTGAACTCGATACCTTCTCTTTCCAATATTGCTTCAGAGTTTTCTTCAAGGGACATTCTGTCTTGAGGTGTCCATACCGGTGATAGAGATTTCACTGGAAAGGTACTCCCTCATAGTCCAAAATTTGTGAAAAATTTCTACTATCCACCTCATTGTCCACATTCTCTGGCAGTCCTAGCCCTAAATCCATTTGAACCAAGATTTTTGCCACTGATTGGAATGCCATCTCACAAGAATCCTTTCTAATACCACGAAAAACCCCCAGACCATCTCCTATCTTTTTCAAGATGGCTTCACTCCAAAACTTCAAACGTAACGTTGACAACATGACCTATATAGGGTGAACAATGCCTCTTTCTATACATGGGTTGAAATAGAGGCTCCAAGGTTTAAGAGCTAGCAAGGCAGAACCCTAGAATCAGTTTCCACATCTTCGCCATTCTTAAATATGAATGCCATCAATCCCTGTGATAAAATATGAAATGTGGGTATATACCCCAGGATCCCCCCCCAGACTTTGCCAATCCATTGCCTTCGGGTTTTTTCTTTCATATTATCTTTTTACATTGCATCACATATATCTCAGTACTCTTATTTCATCTTCATGGATCTTGGTTATTAAATTAAAGAAAACATGTTATACTTGTTGGGGGCTTGTTTACCATCAATTCGACAACAATTACTACTTTTAACTGTTAGATCTGTATGTGAATATCTCTTTAATGAATCTAACTAGCATGTTCATAACATAGTCATATGGATTGAACTTGATATTTATTTTTAATGTTTATTTAAAAACATTCTCCAGAAACAACATGAAGCCTATTGCTTTTATTTGTTATATCTTGTTTAGAAGCAATTCAAATCCAGGCATGAAGGCTTGATGCATTCTAGATCCAGACATATAGGTTTTAAAATTCCAAGAGATAGACTGCTTCGAAATCCAAAAGCAAGTTACATGAACCCTCTTATCCCCTTATTTCTGTCACTATTAAAAAAGAATAAGAGATAGTCTAAATATGACTACCAACCAAATTTCTGTATGCATACTGAGTAAAATAAACAGGAAAACAATGTTCTTATCATTCTTATTAGCATTGCAAAAAGGAAGGGAACCAAGCTTGCAGCTCTTCTGCATGTTTTAGATTTTTTTAAAATGTTAAATATTAAAAAAATACTTTTAGCTATCCCGGAAGAGTGGGTAGTGGAGGGGTGAAGGTGTGTATTTATGTGCAGAAATGCCTAGCATCTTTGTGCACAAATGCACACCCTTCGAGGGGTGAAGGGTGTGCATTTAAGTGTTTGAGACCTCCACACCACTTTCACCTAACCATCCCCTGCATACCTATATCCCCAACCACCTACCCTTCCAAGGGTGTTTCCAATGTGTGAAACCAATCTATTGTCCCCTTTGTACCCCAACCCTAAAAGTGAATATAGCTTTAAAAACACCCTTTTGGTTAAATTTGATGACCCTTTCACGTAAAAAATTTGCTTGAGAATCTGAGATCCTTAAGAGAGCAACTATGTGACTTGTGTAGGGTAACATATATGTGACTCCTGTTGGTTAATATAAAATGAATTGAATTAAAATATAAGCTGCTTAATAAGAGGCTTCTAGAGTCTAGACAAAATATTTATTTTGTATTTCCTGTGAAGGAACAACAGTGGAAAAAATATACCAAAGAAAATGGTATTTGGACAAGTGGTGATAGGACCCCCAGGATCGGGGAAAACTACTTACTGCAATGGCATGTCTCAGTTTCTTACCCTTATTGGCAGGTATGTTTTTCTGTTGTGTTCTCTCTTCATTAATTCTCTGTATTGAAGTCCAGAATAACATTACAAATTTACACTTGTTCTTGCTTTGCATTTTTCTGGTGCTCTTATGATATAATTTTTAACGGAGCGTGCTCAGTTTGGACGTCATGAATGGCATTTTGGTATACCATTGATTTAACCAAATACATGTTTGTGTACATGGCTGAAATTATAGTTTTAGAACAGAACAATTTGTTGTATGGAATTTGAGAGAGCTAGGGCAGAATTGAAATGCATTTAAATTTACATTTGCAACCCAAATTTACATCTAAGGCTGAGAAAACCGCATTAATAACATGGTTGTAGTTGTCCCACTTTCATTAGTTATTCAAACTAAATTCTGTGTTCATATAACAAGATGACATCTGAGAGAAAAGAAGGGAGAACATCATACATGTTACTACAGGGTGTCTGCTTTCAGAATGTTCTAATCACTGGAAGATCCTGGCCATCTCACCCAACAACCTATCACGGGTCTAGATCTACTTCACTCACTGAAGCTCGGGCATCAGACCCGCTGAAATGCTTTGAAATCTTCCTCGCAGAGGCAGTAGCCTATTCCATACACGGATTTGGAGAATTTCAGTGAACATGCTTTGATACCATGATAAATTTCAGACAATGTTAAGCTTTAGACAGAGAAAAATGTAGTAGCCTATCTTGTATCATCAGTGTTATCCACAGTCCACACACATCTGTTACTGGGGCCCACTCCTCGATCAACAGCAAAGTTCTACAAGTAATGACAGATGGCAAGAACCACACCTTTACACCTCTAGGAATGCTCCAACAATTCATGCTACATCTTTTTCTTCAAGAATATACATCTGGTTTGGACTTCTTTAACATACCTCTGACAAACTGCTTGTAGCTAGGGATTGCCATCCCTGTCACATTCCAGGACATAAGAGAGAAAGAGCTTCATTCAAGGATCAATCCCATACGAAGGCTACTGAACCTGTAACTTGAAACAAAGTCACCCAGGGTGAAAGCCATCATATCAAGGGACCCCATGGTTGTGTCCTTGTAAGATTTAGGCCAGAAATTGGGGCTCACATCTTTATTGCTTTCTTTGGACCAAGTTGGAGACTTGGGCACTTTTGATTTCATTAAACTGAATCTGACATATAGCTTTAACATCAATGGAGCTTTGACTGTATTGGCAAGGTTTTTGAATTGCTGAAGCAGGGGGAGGCTTCTGTCCTAGAAGAAGAAGAACTAGGCTCCTTGGGAGGAGGCCTCTACAATGATGGCTTAGGGTTTTAAGGTGGGCATGAGACAACATTGGAGGATTGGATTGTTGTTGAACCTTTTTTGATTCACGCGGTTTTTGTTGTAATTTCATTTGCACCAGGCAATTAATGCAAATCTGAAAATTCACCTTCTTTTGAGAAGGTTCCTCAGATTTTAACCCTATGAGTCTCAGTATTTAGGACTGCTGTAAAGTAATGTGTAAAACAATACTAGAACAATTTCAATAATTCACTTCTAGTAGCCCCAAAATTCATGACAATTCAGGAGAAAACATACCAATCATTCCAATGAGTTTCTAGACCTCTAGGGCGACTTCACATGCCTAAACCAGATATAAAAACTCCTCTTATAAAACAGATATAACAGAAAACACAACAGAACTAGATGGATGTACTATTATCTTCAACCTTAGTGTTAAGTCCTTTAACAATTTTCTCTTAGGTGTGTCAAATCAGCAAGACAATTAAGAGCTAGAAATAACCATCCCAAGAAGACAAAACGCTGAAATCAAATATGCAATGTACACAATATGTGGACAGCTGAAAATAATATATATATATATATATATATATATATATATATATATATATATATATATGTTCAATGAATGAAGTGCATATATGCCATACCCTTCTCTCCAGGCTATGACAAAATCCAACCACCCAAGATGCCCTAGCTCCTCCAAGTGCAAGAATCCCTCCTACACTATCTCCAAGGCAAGATGTCCTACTCTTCCCAAAATACATCCAAGGGTTTCCAAACCTTAATCTCTAGCCTCCAAGGGATGATACCCAAACCCTAGTATCCAAGATGCTCCAAGAGACCAAGAAATCCTAGTGCCCATGACAAAGAGATCAAATGTACAAAGTATCTCAAGAGAAAGAAATCATTCACTTGCTCCTCATACGCCCCACTAGGGTTTCCTCATGAACCCTAGCACATCACTAAGAGACCACTCCAAACAAGAGATACAAATGATGTGTGATGTGATGTAAGCTACACACAAGTGAAGTGCTCCACTTCTAAAGTACAAGTTTCAAGCTCCAATGATGATGTTGTTCACAATGGTGACCTAAGGTGATGTAGCTATGTAAGTCCACATCACTCCATCCCGAGCCTCCATGGACTCCATCCATCCTCCAAAGGCAAGTACTTCACTGGGGTAGATACCCCTTGCAAGAATGCCGTTGAAGCCCCAAGCATCCTCGAGCCATTTCCAATCCTTTGAAAATGAAACCTTGCTACCACATGCCATCTAAGGCTTGTAACCCTCCTCAACAATGCACAATGCTTCTCATATCCTATAGGGCATTCTTCCACCAGGTGAATCCTCCATGTGGTCATCATGTAGAGCGTCCACCATCCAAGCAAGAGATCTCAAATGCCCTAGGGAAGAATACTGAGCTTATGCTTATTCGAGGTCTAGCATCCTCCGAGCAAGTTATCGCAAGTGTGCATATCCATCATAGACCATCGCTCATGCTACAATCCATCTTGGACCATCCAGGAGTTGAACATACACCATGCACCCTAAATCTCATGAAGCACCCCAAACATGGTGTAAACACTTTCAATGTAATTCGAAAGTCTAATAGTCCTTTACAAGGAAAGTGTTTACATCAACACCTGTCGATTCCCTTTGCAACTCCACCGAATATACTCTTTGCAAATCAGTATTGATTGTGGTCTTGGAATCAACCACTGTCATTTGCAACAAAGTTGTCAACCATGCCATCATAGCATTTTGATCATTTAATGAATAATGACCACCTATGAATATAGAGGAATGTCTCTCTGGATTAATAGTCAATGTTAATGTAATTGTAACTTCAGAATGTATTTCACCTATGTATATTGTACTCCTATAGAGATGTTATTATTCCTCTATACGGAAGTGTCGTCATTTATATTGTAAGTGTCATAACTTATACTTGATGGATTATTAGACCACCTTGATGGGGTCGGTCCTGTATAAGTCATGTGGGTCAAAGGGTTATTAGACCACCCTATTGGGGGTCGGCCCTGTCAGCATTATGTTATGTGGTTAAGTTGAGGCCGACCTTGTAAGGTTATTAGGCAAGTCAAGTCAAGTATAATTAGAGTGCAGGAGGCACTCTATTTGATCATTCACTTTCTCACTTATACACTCATTGGAGAGTGGCGCACTAGTGGAGGAGGAGAAGCTGCTGCTAGGAGACTATCTGTTATGCTTGGGTTTTGTATCATTGCTCTATCTATCTCTGAGGAAGTTATTGGGGTTTTTCACCTTCTTGGTTTTCCCCAAGGAAATTCTGTGTGTCTATTGTCTCATGTGATTGCTTGTTGTGATTGATATGCTTGATATGCTGTACATGTTATTCTCTCAGTAAAGATCCTAGAGTATGTTGAATTAATGCTAAAAAATTAACATGGTATCAGAGCTAACCTGAGAAGAAGACACTGTGCAGTTGCGGAAGCTAGGGCTTCTTGTTTTTTGGGTTTCTCTCCACAGATCTTGAAAGGCAGTAGGGTAGATTGACTCTCCTCAGCAAGGCGCATCTTTCTGTCCAATCAGAATTCAATTCTGAGCATTTTCAGTTTTGGCCCTAAAAATTAGGGTTTCCACAAAAATTGGAATTTTTGGAATTTAAGTCTATGGCTGGAAGCTCCTCAAAAAAATCGAATTTTAGAGCTTTAGATCGAACATTTTGGTTGGGTGAAGCTCCAGGAAAATCAAACCCTAGTTTGGGGTCTTGTCTAGTGGAGACGGAAATTAGGGTTTCTGCAAAAGTTGGAATTTCTGAAATCTGAGACCATGGCTGGAAGCTCCTTGGAAAAATCGAAGTTTAGAGCTTTGGATTGAACTTTTTGGTTGGGTGAAGCTCTGGGAAAATCAAACCCTAGTTTGGGGTCCTCTCTAGTGAAGCCGAAAATTAGGGCTTTTGCAAAAGTTTGAATTTCTGAAATCTGAGACCATGGCTGGAAGCTCCTCTGAAAAATCAAAGTTTAGAGACCAAGATCGAACTTTTTGGATGGATGAAGCTCCAGGAAAATCAAACCCTAATTCAGGGTCCTCACTAGTGAATTTGGAAGTTTGAAAAGCAAATTTGAGGGGTGAAACTTTGCAGTTTTCAAATTCTGAGTATACCAGCTTGATCAGCTCATCAAGGCGCATCTTTCTATCATTTCAGAAGTTTGAAATTCAAAGTTTGAATTTTTAGGGTTTCTCTAACAAACCCTAATCCAACTCCAGATCCAAATTTCTGCAAATCAAGTGGATTGGGTTAATTCTAGAAGAGAGTGAGTTGGACACCTACATAAGTGAAGGGGTTCCTGTCTCAGAGGGAGACGAGACTAAGGCCTTACACAAGAGGAACTTAGTTAAGGCTAAAAGGATCATTGCTTATTCTATCAAAAACCATCTCATGCCACATGTGTCATCTCTGAAGACACCTAATGAGATGTTTGATTCCTTGACCAAGCTATTTGAAGGGAAGAATATAAATCGGAAGATGACCTTGAGGAATCAATTGAAGAATATCAAGTTCCAGAATGCGGAGACCATGCAGTCTTATTTCTCAAGGGTCTCCCAGATAAAAGAATAACTTGAAGCTATGGGAGAAGTTATAGAGAATGGAGAAGTGGTAATGACCACTCTTAATGGCCTTCCTAGGTCATGGGATTCCTTCATCCAAGGAAGAAACTTATCTCTTTCAGTAAGCTGTGGGAAGAATGCTCACAGGAAGAAGCTCGGATTGTAGTTCGAGAAGAGAAGATGGGGAATGAAGATCAAGCTCTCACAGCACATACCAAGAAGAGGACACTTTTCCTCAGATTGTCCTAAGAACAAAGGAACAACAACAACAACTACTACAAGCAATCTGACAGGTATGACTTACAGGTATGTTTTGAAATCTGTTCATGATTAAGTTTATAATATGATTGTCCTCATGTTATTGAGTTTAGTAACAATCTTGTTTAATTTTAGACTTGTCTTATCACCCTAGTAAAAGTACGAATGCATGAAAGAAGACATTCATTGATTAGGGCTATGACACTTATGATTGTATTATGTTTGTACTAATGCACTGTGGTGTTGTATGAGGAGAATGTTATCCGCTAACATGAAAGGTACAAATCAAGCTCTAGATCAAGACCATGATGACATGAAGACAAAGACTCATCCATAGTCATGGATCACATAGAGGTATGTATAATTTGGTTCTACAATGGTTAAATTATGAGTTATGCAGGTCATTGAAGGGAACAAGAAAACATTGCTAGACATAACTAGCAAATATGATGACCAGGTATGTTTTTCCTATATCAAGTTAGAATCCTACCCTATGTTAGGATCTTATACTTTTGTATGATTGATAATGATTACTCATGAAGTTACAAGTTTGAGTAATCTAGGGTTTATACATATTATGTCTCTTACATTGATTGATGATATGACTAACTAGAAGAGTTCTATGGTCAAATATGAATATGCATGAGTAAGAAAAGTCTTCCTTGAAACTTTGAATGATAATGCTTATTATCTGTGTTTGAAATGATCATGACTATACATGTTTAAGATTATTGTGTTTTGATAGTATTGAGATTATACTAATGAATGTATGATTATGTATGAGATCTCGAGGGTAACACAATGATGATACTAGTAAGCATGCATAATGATCAAGGATGGATATAAGTTCAAGGATAGGTAATCCAGGAAGCAAAGATCAAGAGGGAGCACACTCCAGTAGTTCCTGCAAGGAAGCAAAGATTGAGAGGGAGTCCACCCAACAAACAAACAAAGATAAGTATTTGAATTGTCATTTCTTGTATATTTGATTGTTTAAATAATACTGTTCAAAGATGTATATACTTATGTTCCTAGACTTAGGTTGTGTATTATGCATATTAGAATAATCGCAGTATACTACTAATATGCATATGATGGGTAAGTGGCCTATGGCACTGTACAACATTCCATTGCTATTTATCTAGAATGAAACCTCTTTGCTGACATGTTGGGAGTTGTGCACACTCTTAACAATGTTCTGGTAGAGATTGGAAGGCATCTAGAAAGTTACGGGATATGGATAAATGTTGTATTGAAGCATTGGCTAAAATAATTGCATGACTGTATGACATATTTCTTTATGTGTAAGAATTTGTTCTGAAAACTATGAGATGTTTCTAATCATGCAATTTAACTTGTCTTGTAGGAAAGATCGTATATCATCACCTACAAAAGGACTACAACATTTGTTCCAGCAACAAAGCTATCTATTGAAGATATTGAAGAATCTGAAGTTCCCAGGATTCAGGATGAAGTAATGGAAGGATGCCATGATCGAAGAGTACTAGTCGATCATGAAGAATGATGTTTGGGATGTGGTCCCAAGACCTGAAGAGAAGTCTGTTGTGACTTCCAAGTGGATCTATAAGATCAAGCATGCTGCAGTTGGTAACATAGAGAAATACAAAGCGATATTTGTAGCTTGTGGCTTCTCCCAGAAAGAGAGAATAGACTATGAAGAGACTTTTGCTCCTGTAGCCAGATACACTTCCATTAGATCAGTACTTTCTGTGGCTGCAGTAATGAAATGGAAGATACACCAGATGGATGTCAAGACAGCTTTCTTGAATGGTGTAGTCGAGGAGGAAGTGTATGTGGAGTAGCCACTTTGTTTTGAGACACATGACAGAGAGTCATATGTGTGCAGGTTGAAGAAAGCCTTGTATGGCTTGAAGCAAGCTCCTAGGACTTGGTGTCGTAGGATAGACAACTTTCTATCCAGTTTGGGCTTTACTAAGGGTAAAGCAGATTCCAACCTTTACTGCAGGGTTGAGGAAGGCAATCCTGTGATACTACTTTTGTATGTGGATGACCTGTTTGTTACAAGTGAGGATGGATTGATTGCCGATACCAAGAGGAAGCTTGCTGCCGAGTTCGAGATGAAGGACTTGGGGATGATGCACTATTTTCTAGGCATGGAGGTGTGGCAGAGTGCAGATGGGATCTTCCTTGGGCAAGGGAAGTATGCAGTAGAGATGCCGAAGAGGTTCGGGATGATGGACTGCAAGGCCATGGCCACACCTATGGCATCGAACCTGAAGCTTTTGTGTGATGCTTCATCTGATCTGGTTTATGTCACTGTGTATCGTCAGATGATTGGGTCCTTGATGTACCTGATGAGCATGAGACCAGATATTTGCTTTGCGGTGAACACATTGAGCCAGTTCCTGACGGATCCCAAAGGTGTTCACCTGGTTGCTGTAAAGCATATTCTGAGGTACCTGAAGTGTACGATTGATTATGGGCTCAAGTATTATGCGAATCAAAAGTTTAACCTGCAGGGTTATGTTAATTCGGACTGGTATGCAGTGCTGCAGATAGGAAGAGCACTTCTGGGTGCTGCTTCAGTATGGGATCAGGTGTGATCTCTTGGTTTAGCAGGAAGCAGTCTTGCGTAGCACTGAGTACAGCCGAAGCAGAGTATGTTGCAGCTTGTTCGGCTAGTTGTGAGGCAGTATGGCTCCGGAAGCTACTGTCTGAGTTATTTGATCTCCCACTGGAGGCTATTGGTATCTTTTGTGATTACTAGAGTTGTGTGAAGCTGTCTGAGAATCCGGTGTTCCACGACAGGTCGAAGCACATTGAGATCAAATATCACTATATCAGGGATATAGTGCAGAGAGGAGCAGTGAAGCTCCTGAATGTTGCGACGGGATGAGCAGGTTGCAGATGTGTTGATGAAACCACTAGCCAGAGTGAAGTTTGAGTACTTCAGAGAGAGGCTTGGTGTTCTTCAGATTGAAGATACTTCGAGGAAGAAGTGACGGGACACATTTGCAGAAGCCTGTTATCACACAAACTCTAGTTGCTAAAGAGGGATATCCCAATAGGGATGGTAGAGGATGAGCAACTAGGAAGGTGTAACCAACAATAGCTAGGTCCTCTATCCAAGGGACAGAAGTCACACCGGACAAGGCTACAGTCACTTTAGACGAGGCGCAAAGCCAAGTCAAGGGAGATACCCCGCTCAACCAGTGATGGTTGAGAGACAACAAATACACCCAAACTCACAGGAATAAGAGATGAAAACCAAGAATGAGTGTAGATGAGCTCCTATGTTTGATTTCAGCCAATCAATAGACCCAAGTGGTGGAATAAGCTTGCAATTCAAATGTGACCAGCTATTGATTGAGATGAATAAATTAGACTAGATAGATGATCAAATGGCTGAAAATCAACTAAGGATGCAGACAAACTAGGAGTGAAATAATGGAGTGATCTTGCCCAAGGAAAGTGGTTAAGCGGTGAAGCAATGGACCTAGGGCAGAGACAAATAAGCATGTAATGGCACTCCTAACTATTTCTAGTTTGATTTCTAAGGATAAGATGATGAAATAAACCCAAATCTAAACTACCCAGAACCCCAGATCAACCCAATCAAGCAGCAAGAGAAAAATGCCCAAGTGGGGCGTTTTTGCCAGGTAGACCAGTGCCTAAAGTGTGGGTTAATGGAGTCGGAAAAAGATGAAACTTAAGATTTATATGTTTAAGCACAAATAAAAGGCGGGTTTGCAATAAAATTGAAGTTTCTATGGTTGGAAATTAAGTTATTAATTTTTAGGGTTTTTATTTATGGTTGCAGCTTAGCATTAACAGTGAAATAGAGATTATGAGAAACAAGCAGAAATCCCATACCTGGATAATGAAGATGAAGATATCCCCGTGCTGAAGACAAACGCTGAAGATCAAGTGTTGAGCTGAAGTGTGTTTCTCCCTTTGCGTTTTTAGAGCAGCTAGTGAGCCAGTGTGTTTTTCTTTTACTTGCCAAAGAGAAGATGAAGTCAGTTTCTATGGCAAAGAACAATAAACCAGCAAATGAAATGACAAATAATGAGGAAAGCAAATGACAATCAAAGCGAATTCACTTCCCTGTTGAAGAACCCGAAGAGAAACGCTAGCAAGGAGACTATCTCAAGAGCTGCGTTTTCCTCCAGTGGCCAGCTTCACCTGCAAATCGAACTGCTCAAGGAGAGGATAGGAATGTCACAAACAACTCAGCAATGCATCAGAAATTTGATCTCAATCAACACAAGAAGAATCCCACTCCAAAATCACAAGTAACTCAGTAAAAATGTCTCTCTATAATCTCAATATCAAGTCTCTAGGGTGCCAAGGAGTACAAATGAGGTGAGTGTCTTCTCTTATAGAGAAAGACCACTCTCAAAACCTAATTCCCCCCAAAACTAAGGGCCGAGATTAACTCTCTCTCAACCCAAATCGATGGTGGGGATGATCTCTAGAGAGGGGGCGAATTACTCTAAAAAACGCCCAAGTGGAGATGGGGCCAACTCATGGGGCCCATAAAACACATATAAAATGTGGTTGGGGGGTGCCTATGGGCTGTTTTATCCCCCCATACCACTAAACTATGATCTCAATACATAAAAACATCAAAAATATGATTTTTTGCTAAGTGGAAAAACGCCCCCATGGGCAAATTCGCCCCTCATGGTGAGCTGGGCAAGAGAGGGCCCCACAACCAAAAATACAATGTCCAAACATTACCATATTACTTTAGAAAACACCCTTGTATTAGCCATCCATTGATTTTTGCCCTTTGCTATAGTTGCCTTTGTCAATTTTTGATTTTCCATGCATTTTATTGCTGGTTTATACTGCTGAAGATGTAATTTGGGCTTTTGACCCATCTAAAGTGCCCGGATTGCCGAATCGTCTGCTGCAATGTGATCGTGGACCCCAAAAATAGTAGGAATGACCACTCGAACGACCTCGATCCATCACTTAGGCATTATTTGCCCAAAATCCATGATTTTTAATTAAAACAGGTCATTAATGACCAGTAATAATTAAAAATCTCACAAAAGCCTCGATCTTTTTGCATTCTGTAACTGGGAGGCTCATATGGGTCCCCTGTAGATAATAATTGAACAAAATCGAAATTCCAGTCGCAACATTTTTTTGGGCCCATTTTTGGCTTGGTCAACCTAGTTTGACCAAGTCCAATCTGGTCAACAATGGTGCTAGCTGAATACTTGTATGCAATCATGAAGCGAAAGGCTTCCTTATACAAGTTAGTACATTACTAAACATCATGATAATAATATGGTGATAAAAAACTGCATTAAATCCCGGAAAATACAAGGGCCCCAGGTGAGGTGGGCCCACCACATCCAAAAGACTCAACTACTATGCACAACCTATAGACTTGACCACCTAGCTGACATTGGGTGATGTGGAATACATGGCAAAGGATAAGGGATGACAAGGATGAGGATCATGTGATCTTTTGGGTAACAAGGGGAAGTAGGGTCCACTGAGATAAGTATACCATGACAAAACACGGGGGAGGGCGGTGCCTCACAAATGGGTATAGTGCAGGGAAATCGCCACTGGTAATCTGACAAGTATCTCACAACTCACATCCGTGCCCGAAGACTCTGTGAGTTCTTTTCTAGAGCCACCAAACTGGTTGTCCGACAAACCGTAACTTGAGACTCTAGGGGACAATCTTGAGCTTGTCCCTTGCTCCCTCTCACCTCCTTGCCCCGCAGGACTAGGTGAGGAATAACCACTACAAATGCCGACATATATGGCTGACCTGTGTCCATGTGTGTTTATAAACACATTGCATGGATTTTACAATGAGTTTCATACTTAGCGCTTTTTTGGCTAGATTTACATTTACAAAAAGCTTTTTTGGCTTGCTTTACATTTCTTCATTTCTTCAATTTACATCAAGGGCCCTTTTGGGCTACATACATCAATAGATATAATCATGGTGTTCATACTGCAAAGTAATGGGGGTAAGCAATACATGCTTCGATGACCAATGGGGAACACCCGGTGAGGCTACACAATCCTAACTGCATTGCAACATCGGGGGCAACCGACAGGAGCAAATCCCAGGTTTGAGAGTGCATCTCACATACTAAAGAGCCGAGGCACAATGGACAGAGAGTCATGGCATACTCAGAGATCAGTGGGGAAGGGATCCTCAAGGTCACAAATCGGAATTCAAGTCGGGAAAGGACATCATGTATGAGTCGGATGGACGGAGAAGGTGAAGGTGGATCCAAAGTCAGCTGCCTAGGGGGACTAAATGACCAAGTCTATACCAAGAGTAGGGGTGTAACCCGGTGTGCATATAACAAGAGCCTACTAGGAAGGGGTGGACTGACATCACCAAGGGCCCAATCACATATCATAAAAATAGCTAGATCACCAAATCAATCATCATGTGTAGAGTTAGTGTACTATCATGTATAAACAAGTCTAAGCAACAATCATGAGCAATATATATAAATGCAATACCTGCCGCACCATATACCTGCTGCCGAGGTTGTCTCTGAACTGGATCTCTGCTGAATTCGGGCACAAATAGTAAACCAACAATACTCTATGATAGTCTCAATCAAAACAAGACTAGGCAACTGTCTCAATGGGCTTATATCAAAGCTTGGCATGGAGGGGTGACCCTGCGGTAAATGATAAGTGACATGTCTGGACCACTGTACAACCAACTGTCCCCTCTGATATAACTACTCGGGGAAATCTGAACAAAACTGTGTGCCTCCTTTGAGGGCATCGGATCTCTGATCTGGAAAAAAGGTATTGGCCGCACAGTCTGCAGTATGGTAGCTCCAGCTAACATAGATGTGATAATAAAGCCATTCCAAGCATGGTGAGAGGAGGATCCTTCCCATGGTTGTGGATGTAAGCGCTGCGTAATGAGCATCAGGATGATGCTCTAGTTACTGCTCGGTATGATCAGTTGGATCATGTATATATATATGCATCAGTTGGATGCTTGGTATGATCAGTTGGATCATGTATATGTATATGCATCAGGACGATGCAGTGATGATGATCAGGATGATCATGTGAGATGAGTATCAGGATGATACTCTGGATGATATGCATCAGGATGATGCTATGATGATGATCAGGATGATCATATGTGATGATATGTATCAAGTGGATACATTACATAATCAGTTGGATTATTGGTGATGAGTTCCGAAGACACAGATGCACATGAGACATTCTCTCATGGTGGTAGGTGTGTCCTCCCATGGTGCAGATATAAGGGCTGGGGCCATTCCAACATGGTTGAAGTGTGTCTTCCCATGGTCGTTGATGTAAGAGCTGTGCCATTCGAGCATGGTTGAAGTGTGTCTTCCCATGGCTGCGATATAAGTGCTGTGCCATTCCTAGCATGCTTGAAGTGTGTCTTCCTATGGCTATGGATATAAGTGCGATGCCATTCTCGCATGGTTGAAGTGTGTCTTCCCATGGCATAGATATAAGTGCTGAAGCCTTTCACTAATGGTTGAAGTGTGTTTTCCCATGCCGGTGAATGTAAGTGCTGTGTGATGTGCATCCGGGTTGTGCTTCGTGAACGATGTTATGATCAGTATGATCATGAGTATTAGGATGATACTCTGTGGCTGTGGACAGGTTGTGCAGTGGCATGTAAAAGCTCCTGGGAGATCCGATAGGTTGAGCTGTATGCTCGTAATCAGTCCTGGGATGCTCTTGCGAGGTTTTGTTGACGCACTTAATAAGTCCTGAGGATTCCATAGTATGGCCAGTGATGATGAAGACCTACAGGTGGTGGGCCTACATCCAGCATGAAAAAGGGTTGGCTTTGTAGAACTTCCTATGACGAGCAGATTAGAGATTGTTTGAGATAGCAGCAGTCGTGACGATGACGATGATCCAGAGAAGAAGACTTGTGCTAGCAGATCTGTGTCGAGAAATACCTTCCTAGTTAAGAGGGAGTGTTAATGCAATTGTAACTTCGGAATGTATTTCACATATGTATATTGTACTCCTATAGAGATGTTATTATTCCTCTATACGGAAGTGTCGTCATTTATATTGCAAGTGTCATAACTTATACTTGATGGGTTATTAGACCACCTTGATGGGGTCGGCCCTGTATAAGTCATGTGGGTCAAAGGGTTATTAGACCACCCTATTGGGGGTCGGCCCTGTCAGCATTATGTTATGTGGTTAAGTTGAGGCTGACCTTGTAAGGTTATTAGGCAAGTCAAGTATAAATAGAGTGCGGGAGGCACTCTATTTGATCATTCACTTTCTCACTTATACACTCATTGGAGAGTGGCGCACTAGTGGAGGAGGAGAAGCTGCTGCTAGGAGACTATTTGTTATGCTTGGGTTTTGTATCATTGCTCTGTCTATCTCTGAGGAAGTTATTGGGGTTTTTCACCTTCTTGGTTTTCCCCAAGGAAACTCTGTGTGTCTATTGTCTCATGTGATTGCTTGTTGTGATTGATATGCTTGATATGTTGTACATGTTATTCTCTCAGTAAAGATCCTAGAGTATGTTGAATTAATGCTCAAAAATTAACAGTCAATTGCCACCCTCCATCATCCTCAACATCATGGGTCAACATCAATGGGTGCAACATCACAAGTTGATCGTGACAACTTTCAAAGATAATGATATATCCATGCAACATCAAATTGATCTTGGGATGAAAAGCTCATGGTATAGTCATCGAACTGCGCAAGGTCATCATCAACCTATCATCACAAGAATCCCTCCCATGCACCTCAAATCCTTTGGCAACTGAACTATCCTAAACTAGGCCAACTCCTGAACTATCCTGAACTATCCTAAACTAGGCCAACTCCTTCACTAAGAGAGCACTCCAAAGAAGAGATACAAATGAATGTGTGATGTGATGTATTGTGATGTTTGGAAATACTCTTTCCTTCCTCTATTTATGAGAGTTAAGGGAGGTCAATGATAGAACACAAGTTGGCCTAAGCCTTACAAGCAAGCCTACTGAACATAAATAAGCCACACACAAGTCAAGTGCTCCACTCCTAGAGTACTAGTGTCAAGCTCCAATGATGATGGCATGCACAATATTGACCCAAGGTGATATAGCTATGCAAGGCAAGTCCACACCACTCCATCTCAAGCCTCCACAGACTCCATCCATCCTCGAAAGCCAAGTACTCCACTGGGGAAATTACCCCCTACAAAGAACATTGTTAAATCCCTAGGCGACGAGGCGTCCTCGAGTCATCTTCGATCCTTCAAATAGGAAACCAAGCTACCACATGCATGTTGCCCTCCTCCACAATACACAATGCTCCTTGTTGCCGTCGAATTACACATCGTCTTTGTCGTAGCAGAAATCTATGTTGCCGCTCGGTGTGCCCTTGGTGGCAAGTCTCGAGTCAAGTATGTCACTTGGTTCTTGACTCCTCCGTTTAGGCAAAATTCCCAACGAAAGCCAAGGGGGGTAGTCCCTATGGAAAGTTGCTAAGGTTGTTAGGGTCTTCCAATTAGTTGACGGGTTGTTTATTAAGTTGTTTTTGCGAGTTTTGATTAAAGGGTTCAAGATGTAATTGCAACAAAGTTTTAATAAGTCCTTTTAATAGCATAAGCTAATGATCACTGTAAAAATATATATGCATGATGGCTTGATATGATAATAAGCAAATAAAGTGCAAGGATCAGTGCCTTATGGAGTCGAAACACAGTGAAAGTAAATAATGTTGAAAAGGAAAATGTTGTGCAATTGTCTCTCGGTGAATTTAAATTATTAACGATGAATCTTGATTAGGGAAAAAAGGGGAAACTCTTGAGATATCGTGAGGTACAGAGAGGAATGTCCGGAAATTTAGAGATTGGTGGCTCTATACAAGGACATGTTGGCTGCCAAAGCCCTGAAAGCATGTTCAACACTACACCAAACAAGGATGTAGCCTAACGGTGCCCCCAAGGTCAGAGTACAGTGATCCAGCGTCCCCAGGCAGAATTTCCCCACCAAACGTCTAACAAAGTGCTGGATTTTCACTTATCTTGTGGGTAGTTAATTTTATTAGTGACTATTAAGTTAAGTGAAAATTAAAGAGTACTTTCAACTGCTTTTGGTATCCCACAGCTCAGACGAACTGCTGGTGGGTAGAGCATATGTAGTGTAGGCAAATGATTTATTCCAATTTTGAACTAGTAACCATTGTACTCTTCGCCAGAGAGCGCTCTTGACTTGCTTTTCAGCTAAGTTCAAGAGGCTTTAAGTTATTGAAACAATTAAACTATGAAAGTAAAAGACAAGACTTTAAATGGAAAAATATGGATGGCCAATCTTATGCGTCACTTTTATGATTCAACCTCCACTAATCAGCGAATGCCTTTGGGTGGAGGTGAGAGCATACTTCGTGGCGACGAAGATGGTTTTATTTCTACTTTACTTTTGCAAAAATGAAAATGATTAAGATGCAAAATATTAATGAAAGTATACATCCTGCACTTAAGAAGTGAGTGTGTGAACTAGTGGGGTTAGAAAAATGCAATCTCACAAAATTTGACAAAAAACTCAAATCCCCCCAGGGGGGATGGGATGTGGGTGCTGGTTACCCCACTGCTCTCGTTTAACTCTTGTTTACAATTTTGTATGCTGAAAATAAAGTGCTTCTTAGTCCATTAAATTTGGATCTAAGAGCTTACAATAGTGTACAAAAGTGTTACAACAAAATGGGTGTCCACCGGATTGTTTGAAGTCCTCTTTGATGGTCTTGGTCACTCCAAATCTTCACTTTTATGCGCAGGCCTGCTAAAAACCAGCAAGCTAAAGGTGTTAAAAGATGATGGGAAAGATAATAAAAAATTAAATTTTTTTGTAAAATTGTACGAAAATTTTTGCAAAATTTACTAAGTGTAAGCACAATTTCCTAGTTTAGATCTAATGAATGATAAAGCTCCTTTGAAATATCAGATCTAACTAATTAGCAATGCTTTCAAGAATGATAGATTTAAACACTAAGTATGGAAGAATGGATCTACTTCTTAAGCAAAGCAAAAAGATGGGAACAAGAGATAGATTTGTTTGAAGAGATGGATGAGCCTTTTGATTTCCAATGCCCTTGTCTTTTCCAATTGACTTTTAAAGATCTCTGAAAATGCACAAATGTTAAAAAATGGCCGCCCAAAGAAAGAGAGAACAACCGAGTTCTCAGATCTCCTTGAACCTTTGGATCTGCAGCTAAGAAATGCCAAACTTGCAACAAATTGGAGACTTAGTATGTTAGAATAAAATGAAATGCAATGAATTTAAGTACAACCGAATACTGTTGATTACATTAACATCTCCTATTATCAAAGCATAAACAAACAAGTTACAACTGAAATGTTTGCTTCTATATATCAAAATAGACTAGATCAACACAAGATGAAAGCATGAAATGACAAAACAAAGACACAATATCACCTCATGTAGAGCTCCAACAAAAGTGGACCCGATGGACCTCCAAAGTCTTTCACAATTTTATTCAATAGCAACAATATACAAAGCAGTAGAGGTTCAATGCATCCATGGGAAAAATGGAACAAGAGACCTTGCTTAAATAACACTCTCCAAGAGTAATTCGAATTGAAGAGGAGGAGCAATCTAGGGTTATGAGGGATGACAAATGGTAGATAAAATCTCAACAAGATGTGGTTGGTGATCCCCTTGGGATGGGATGGTTTCCATCTAAGGTAGGTGCCTCCCATTCCCTCCTTGTAAACTCCACCAACCAAGAAAGAGTTGCCACCTCCCAAAAGTCGTCCTCTATGAGGGAATGCGCATATCTCAAGGAGTGACATCTCGTATCAATCCAATCCTTGATTGGAATCTTCAAAACTTGGTTGGTAAATCAATTAAATGCTCATGCCATGTCATAGAGCCAACTCCCCATAGTAATAATCGCCCACGACACGAGTTTGAAAGGAGATGACGCCCATCGTGTGGAGGAAGGGCGATTTACAACTTACATAAAATAAAACTTTATCCAAAGTTCGATTTAAGCATGTGCTTCAATCTTTAAAATGGGTCGCCCTCACAATTTAATAATGCCACCCTTTCCTAACTTAAAAATCATATGTTTTGATTTTTTTAATTCTTTGTCACCTATGCATTTTCTCATTTTTTAGCATTTAAATGCCAAAATGATGCATCTTTAGCAAAAAATGCTCTCAGAGACGTCGTAGTTGCCCAGAAAATGGAGAAAGTGGGCACTAGGGTAAAGAGGATGCTCTGAGTGTCAAAACGAGCCTCCCCACGCCAAATTTCGCCTCCAGACGACACTTTTATTACATTTTGAAAATTTCCAATTTAAACCATTAAAAAAATGGTCTATTTTACGGAAAAAAATTATTTTTGTCGGAATGACTTCAAATTCCTAGGAGACCTAGTGCATGTCCATACGACTTATTACTGATGGCTAGCATGTTACAAAAATACATTCCAGTAGGTTTTAATAACCCCTCAAAATTCGTCATCATGGAAACACTACAGCTTTGGAGGTGTGAGTGAAAAACTCGGGAATTATACGTCACTGAATAGTAACGCATAATCCCTAAGAAAAAAACACTCTAGAGTATTCCCTTGATAACAAACGTTAAGGAAGGCCAAACCTTTCATAAAAAAAACTCATGCTAGACCAACTTATTACGAAATCCCCTCAAGGTCTGGACATGCAAATTATTACAAAGGGCAAAAAATTTTGCCTGATGAACATTGAACTCTGGCAAATGAACAATAACATTGTTCAAGTCTTTTGTGGTTCACAAGTTGTCCACCATGGTGCAATTTCAGTGGACAACACTCCTCATATCTTGACATCTTGTCTAGCATTCTCCCACCCGGTGAATCTTCCATGTTGCCATCATGTAAAGCATCATCCATCCAAACAAGAGATTTGAATCGCCCTAGGGAAGAATATTGATCCAGTGATCAGTTGAGGTCTGACATCATTTGCGCAAGCTATCACAAGTGTGCATATTCATAATGGGCCATCTCTCATGCTACAATCCATCTTGGACCATCTAGGGGTTGAACATACACCATGTACCCCAAATCTCATGAAGCACTCGAAACATGGTGTGAACACTTTTGGAGTAGTTCAAAAGTAACAATTTTGAAGGTTTGGACTTCTCCAATTTAGGTTTCGAGTGTGGTGCTCATGAATTAGGAGGTCTTCCACTTGACATGCAAAGCATGCATTGGGAAGATTCAGGTACTGCACTTTTACTTGTCGAACTCGATTTGTATTGAAAAGAAAGATAAAATGGGAGTTTGTTATCAAGATCAACTTCTACACAAACATGTAGATTGGATCTGAAAGAGTTATGTTGGCCATGAAAGATTAAAAGCTTGCCAAACGGTTGAGCAAAAAGATCCATAAAGGGGTGGAGTTCACCACGGAGCCTAGGGAACCCGGTCCATAGAGGATAGTGCGCTTGAGATTGGTCATCACGGTTAAAGTCAGACTGCCAGGACTGGACATATGCATGTACTTTTGGCACTTGATCAAGCATTGCTTCATTTGGAGAGGCTTTTGTTCTATATTAAGACATAAAACTTTGCCTCAAATGACTTTTGGCATTGATTAATAAGACTCGACTGAAAGAACTTGTGGTCCTTATTGCCTAATCAAGAGTGTCTGTTCACATTCCACCTAGTGTCATGATTTATTGGCTAGATAGTACATTGTAAGCAGGGTTATGAACCAAGCAATAATTCAATACCTAGTTTCATCTTATTCCACTTTAATTTGTAACATTTCTGAATGTTTGGTTCATCTTCTTTTAGATTAGGGATCATTCTTCACATGATCATGAATGCGGAAGCAGCCATAAAGCACACATAATCCATCCAGATTCCAAAGTATGCATCCATCCTCTGCCATCATGAGATAATATAAGTACCATAATATAGCCAAAAGTCAAGTTATCACTAATCGAAATTGGTAACCCTAATGTGCTTCCAAATTTGGAATCATTAGGAGTAGGTAAGCTTTTTTTTTTTTACTCAGAACGTTAAATGAGGTTGATGTAAATTTTTTTGAGTTTTGCAGCTTGCTGGTTTATGTCACTGTTTCAGTGGTTTTCATTCCCAGCCGGTTTTGCATAAGCTGGAAATTACTTAAGAAAATTGCAGACAATTAAACACGCTGAAAAATCACTTTAACAGCCAGAAATATAATTTAACATGCACACCATTTAAAAATCAGACTCAGAATTTTCGGCCAATAGCCCTGGAAAAAACCCCATGGGGAAAACCAGTCAGAGAGAGAGATTTTATTTCTTCAATAAAATTATAGGATAGCATTATAGTGAAAATATAAACTTATCTCCACCATTAAATGCACTCGAAGACTGCCTCGTAATGTGTGTTGAAGCTGCCTTGAAAACTGTGCAAATAATCACCTTGAAATTCGTGCTGAGAGAAAGGACAAAAATCGTACACTTCGATTTCTGTGCTGTCCTTTACCTCGATTTCTGTGCTGTACTAACCCTCGATTTCTGTGCAGAAATATATCTCGAAATCTGTGCAAAATAGCAGCCTCGATTTCAGTGCCTGTCTGTACCTCGAAATGCGTGCAGGAAGGTACATAACCATATTGTACGGTCTCGGTTTCTGTGCAACCTGTCCCTGTCTCGAAAATCGTGCCCAAAATCTCAGTTTTAGTGCCCAAAAGTACCTCGAAAACAGTGCCAATGTCCTCGGGATTTGTGCATAAAAAACTCCTCGATAAATATGTAGGTTTCCTCAAAACTCGTGCCCAGAAAATACTTAGAAACTTGTGCCCAGTTTGCTGCTGAATAGTTCACCTCGAGATGCGTGTTGACTGAAGAATAATCCTTCTTGGGAATCCGTATTGTTCATTAAATGCCCAGCAGGTGCCTCGAAGTGCGTGCCAATGCTCTAGCTCTCTCTTGCTCTTTCTCTTCTCTTGAATCTCTCAAAAAGTGAGAAATGAAATGCCTCCCTACTCTTTTTGATCAAACCCTAGGGTTCTTTTAATCCAATGGATGAGATAGATTTAGATCGACGGTTGAAATTAAATGCTCCATTTATTTCCCATAAATGTTAATTTCACTCACCCACTTAAATATATCAAAAAGTGACTTTATGTTTATAAAGTCTCATTAAATGCTTTTCACAAGTCATTTAATGTGAGGGTCACTTTTTCCCCCTTCTAAGTGACTTATGCATAAAGTCACTAGGGGAACACTTCCCTAGGTACAAAAACTAACACTCCCTCTTACCGAGGAAAGTGTTCTGCACCACTCCCAACTTGTCTTTGAAGAAGACAAACTTCCCCCTCCCCAAAGATTTTGTCAGGATATCTGCTACTTGCTCATCAGTGGATATATACTGCAACTCAACTGATCCTCTCTGGACGTAGTCACAGATGAAATGGTACCTGATCTCAATGTGCTTTGACCTGTCATGGAACACCGGATTCTCAGAGAGCTGAATGCAACTCTGATTGTCACAATAGATCACCATAGGTCTAAGCTCCTGATCAAATAAATCTACGAACAACATACGAAGCCACAGTGCTTCGCAAGTAGCATGACTGGCTGCCATATACTCAGCCTCGACGGAACTCAATGCAACAGACTTCTATTTCGGACTGAACCACGACACTGCTGCCGAGCCCAAACTGAAACAACAACCGGAAGTGCTCTTTCGATCCCTCACACTGCCTACCCAGTCTGAATCTGTGAAACCAACCAAACTGACTCCACTCGAACCCCTCTAGTCCAAACCATAGTCCACTATACCTGCTAGGTATCTCAGCACATGTTTTGCGGCAGTCCAATGTACACTCTTGGGCTCTACCATGAACTGGCTAAGAGTGTTCACCGCAAAACGCAAGTCTGGCCTGGTGTTGACCAGATACATCAACGATCCAATGAGCTGACGATAAAGTGTAGGATCCACCAACTTACCCTCAGAAGCATGAAGTTGCTTCCAGTTGGTGATCATAGGTGTAGACATCAGCCTGCAGTCCTCCATCCGAAATCTCCTCAGAATATCAACAGCATACTTCCCCTGTCCTAGGAAAATATGTCTAGGCTCCTGCCAAACCTCCATCCCCAGATAATAATGCATCAACCCAATGTCAGTCATCTCGTACTCCGCAACAAGGTCTCTCTTGCAATGTGTAATGAGACGCTCATCCCCTGTGATAAATAAGTCATCAACATATAACAAAAGAATGAGGGGATCTCCACCAACCACAATGTAGTATAGGTTGGGATCAGCCTCACTCTTCTGAAAACCCATCGATGTCAAGTATGTATCGATCTTGGAGTACCAAGCTCTAGGAGCTTGCTTCAGTCCATACAAGGCTTTCCTCAGCCTGCACACATGAGAATCCCTCCCATGGATCTCGAATCCCTGTGGCTACTCTAAGTACACCTCCTCCTGCAGAAGACCATTGAGAAATGCGGTCTTCACATCCATCTGGTGGATCTTCTAACCCATCTCTGCTGTTATAGAAATCACTGCTCTGATGGAAGAATACCGGGCAACTGGCGCAAAAGTCTCATCATAGTCAACTCCCTCAACCTGTGAAAACCCTCGAGCCACAAACCGAGCCTTGTACTTCTCCACACTGCCATTTGCAGCATGCTTTATCTTGTAAAGCCACTTGGAAGTCACAACTGACTTCCCCTCTGGTCACGGCACTATCTCCCAAGCATCATTCTTCATGATGGAATAGTACTCTTCCATCATGGCATCTCTCCATACCTGATGCTGAGAAGCCTCCTCAAATGTGGATGGCTCAGAATCACGAAGACTCGCAACAAGAGCCATACCCAGTCTATCCGGCATCACTACTGTCCTGATCTCCTCCTGAGGTCTACCAAATGCCTCTGCTTCCTTCAAGGTGTCTTGAAGCCATTTAGGCTTCCTCTTCCTTGAAGGCTCCTCCCATACTAGTCTATCCTCATCTGAGGAACTCCCAAAAGTAGAAGGTCCAACACCCTGAGGACCAGTGATTGATGAACCAGTCCCTGAAGAACCTGTAACCTGTGAACCAGAACCTGTACTTATCCCTGAACCTGTCCCTGAAGTACCTGTCACCTGAACCACTGAACCTGTAGGAGCTGTGCTTGTACTCTGTGATCCAGTCACTCCGGAAACCTGTGGACCTGAAACCTGTATCGAAGAAGCCTGTGTCTAACTCTCTGGACTTCCTGGAGGCGCTCTCCTCATCAAACTTCACCTCCCGCCTAACAACAACTCTGTTCTGAACAGGAAGGTAAAGCCGATAGGCCTTCGAAGTCTCATCATAACCCACAAAGTCTCATCATAACCCACAAAGATACCTCTCTCTGCAGTGGGATCAAACTTAGTCCTCTTCTCAGAAGGGATGTGAGAGTAAGTCAAAGAACCAAATATGCGGAAGTAGCTCACCTCAGGCTTCTTGCCTGTGTACATCTCCTCTGGAGTCTTTCTCCCCAAAGCACAGTGAGGACTCCTGTTTTGCAGATAAATTGCAGTGCTGCATGCCTCTGCCCATAGAAAGAACAATAACCCCTGATCATGGAGCATCGCTCTCGCTGCTCCCACAATCGACCTATTCTTCCTCTCTGCTACTCCATTCTGCTCAGGATTGTAGGGAACTGTTAGTTGTCTCTGTATACCCTCCTGTCTGCAAAAAGCATCGAACTCCTTGGAGGTATAGTCAACCCCATTGTCCGATCTCAACATTCGAATCTTCCTCGCCGTCTGCTTCTCCACAAGGGCTTTGAACCCTTGGAAGACACTCAATACTAAGGGTGACTTCTTGCTCCTCAAGAAGTAGATCCAGGTCTTCCTGGAGTAGTCATCAATGAAAATGATATAGTACTCAAAACCAGTCAAAGAGACTGATGACATAGGGCCACAAATGTCAGAATGGATCAAGTCAAGCACTCCTGTTGCTCTGGTGTCACTGCTTGGAAAAGCAGTCTTGGTGTACTTTCCCAAAGCACACCCCCTACACACATCACTCTGCTCAGTGCTGAACTCGGGTAAACATGTAAACATGCTCCTCAACAATCTCAGAGCTGGGTGATGTAAGTGGGCCATCCTCCGATGCCATAGCTCACATAGCTCACTGTTGCTGCTGTGTGCTAGAGCGTGCTGCGGCTGAAACAAGAGCTTGTACAACTTTCCACATCTAACCCCAATGTCCATAGAGGTAGATACACCTGTAGTCCTGGGGAATACCTGCACTCTCCCATCTGAGAAACATACCCCAAGACCCTTGTCCTCAATGGTGGAAACTGATACAAGGTTCTTCTTCAACCCAGGGACATATAACACATCCCTCAGAGTCATGGGACTCATAGACTCCCTCTGAAATGTAATGGTCCCCCGACCAACTGCTGTAACAATGGTGTCATCGCCTAGTACAACCTCCACATCTCTACCTGTGTGTCATAGCTCGGAGAACATCTCTCGAGCTCTTGTCATGTGGCTCGAGGCTCTGCTGTCAATATACCAAGTGCCTGTGGTGGATGCACTCATCTGATGCCCTGTCACTAAGGAATACTCCCTCTCCATATCCACATCCGTGCTACTAACTAAAGAGGCTCTCTCTCTCTCTCAATCTGTCCAGCACATAGGGAAAACTCCCTCTGAAATCTGTCTCAAAAGTCATCAACCTCCGCTGAAGCTGCAGTCTGCTGTCCCTTCTTCTTCTTCTTGTTTGGACACTGTGAAGCATAGTGCCCAAATGTCTGACAACCATAACACTTGATTTTACTCAAGTCTTTCTGCCCACCCTGCTAATGCTGCTGCTGCTACTTGGCCCCACCCTTCTTCTTCTTCCCCTTTGCTGTCAAAGCCACATTCTCCTCATCTACCCCACCTTGTGACGAACTGCCTTGTACGAGACCTTTCCTGGTCTCCTCCTGCACAAAGTCATCCCACAGTCTCTCCCAAGAAGGTAGGTTCTCTCTGCCCACTATAGCCTGCACAAATGCACCCCAGGGCTTGGAAGCCCCATTCAATGCTGTACGCACAAGCTCAGCAGCAGTGACCACCTCCCCTACTGCTGCTAGCTCATCTCTAACTGCAGATATCCTGGTAAGGTAAGCTGTCACTCCCTCACCTCCATTCATCTTTATACTCTTGAGTTTCTCCTTGAGAACCTTCTTCCGGTTCTCATTGGTACTCTCATACAAACCGGTCAAAGCAGTCCACATCAAATGTGCCTTAGCCTTGCCTAAAATGTGAGGGATGATATGATCTTTAATTGCATCAAGGATTATTTTTCTAGCCTTACAGTCCTTCTTGTTGAAGGCTGATAATGCTGCTGCATCAGTAGAAACAGGAATCTGAACAGGGTTTGCTGTAGTATTCCTAACCACCTCCTCCCATAGTTCATTCTCCTCTAATATCAGCAAAATCCTAGCCTTCCATGGCACAAAGTTACCTGTCCCATCTAGCCTATCCTCCAACCTAAGTCCCGTAGCCATCTTTCAGCCAACTCAACAAAGTGCTGTTCACTAACAGAAGAAAAAATACTGAAATTACTGAGTTCTGGAAATTTCTGTGTGTCTGCAAAATACTACTGTTTTCTGCCCCCAAGCTCTGATACCATGTAAATTTTTCTGAGTTTTGCAGCTTGCTGGTTTATGTCATTGTTTCAGTGGTTTTCATTACCAGCCGGTTTTGCATAGGCTGGAAATTACTTATGAAAATTGCAGACAATTAAACATGCTGAAAAATCACTTTAACAGGCAGAAATATAATTTAACATGCACACCATTTAAAAATCAGACTCAGAATTTTCGGCCAATAGCCCTGGAAAAACCCCCACGGGGAAAACCAGTCAGAGAGAGAGATTTTATTTCTTCAGTAAAATTATAGGACAACATTACATTGAAAATATAAACTTATCTCCACCATTAAATGCACTCGAAGACTGCCTCGTAATGTGTGCTTAAGCTGCCTTGAAAACTGTGCAAATAATACCTTGAAATTCATGCTGAGAGAAAAGGACAGAAATCATACACTTCGATTTCTGTGCTGTCCTTTACCTCGATTTCTGTGCTGTACTAACCCTCGATTTCTGTGCAGAAATATATCTCGAAATCTGTGCAAAATAGCAGCCTCGATTTCTGTGCCTGTCCGTACCTCGAAATGCGTACAGGAAGGTACAGAACCATACTGTACGGTCTCGGTTTTAGTGCAGCCTGTCCCTGTCTCGAAAACTGTGCCCAGAATCTCACTTTTAGTGCCCCAAAATACCTCGAAAACAGTGCCAATGTCCTCGGGATTTGTGCATAAAAAACTCCTCGATAAATGTGCAGGTTGCCTCGAAACTTGTGCCCAGAAAATACTTAGAAACTCATGCCCAGTTTGCTGCTGAATAGTTCACCTCGGGATGCGTGCCGACTGAAGAATAATCCTGCCTGGGAATCCATACTGTTCATGAAATGCCCAGCAGGTGCGTCGAAGTGCGTGCCAATGCTCTAGCTCTCTCTTGCTCTTTCTCTTCTCTTGAATCTCTCAAAAAGTGAGAAATGAAATGCCTCCCTACTCTTTTTGATCAAATCCTAGGGTTCTTTTAATCCAATGGATGAGATAGATTTAGATCGACGGTTGAAATTAAATGCTCCATTTATTTCCCATAAATGTTAATTTCACTCACCCACTTAAATATATCAAAAAGTGACTTTATGTTTATAAAGTCTCATTAAATGCTTTTCACAAGTCATTTAATGTGAGGGTCACTTTTTCCCCCTTCTAAGTGACTTATAAAGTCACTAGGGGAACACTTCCCTAGGTACAAAAACTAACAGTTGAAGGCTGGATTATGGTTGCTCCTTTGATCACACACTGCATATATGTCTTGTAAAATTCACTGTAGTCTTGGATTATCAGAGGAAAAACCAATATTTTTATTTTTCTATAGCAAGAAAAAATGAGATGGTGTAGCTTTGGGCCCATAAATCCTAGAAAATAGCCTTGTAGAACTTCATGAGTTGGATGAGTCAACCTTAAGGATTATGATGCAGTGCTAGGAACCTTAAGGATTATGATGCAGTCTTAGGATAAGAGCCCCACTCTCAATGCAAAAATGAGTACAAAATGTTGTGTCTAACGGGAACCCTTTTGTACTTGGTTTTCTCCTTGCTAGGCTAAATTTATCACAACAAGTACATCATACACGATTGTAACGATAATGCTAATCCTCAAATAAGATACTTGCAACCTAACTCAGCTGACCTGTTTATTGGTTGTCCTAGCTCTATATGTGATACACTATGCCCTTTGCCAATGTCCACCCACACTGATTGTTGAGGATCATGTATGACTTTTTCTGTAAATGGACTTTCAAAGATAATAAATTATCCGATTTTTCAGTTTATTCTATACTGATCAGAAATGGTTCAGAATGTACTTGCCCTATTTCCAAATTTCTTTTACATCAAGTAACATGCTGCATACTTTGAACTATAATCTGGCTCTACGCAGTGCCAATCATTTTGGCATTGTAATAATGTTGATCTTAAAAGCTAAATCATCCATATATGATACACATATATTGACATTGTCATTTGCTTATTGCTGTGACTTGAGATCTATGATGATAACTAGCTGTCTAGCCAATTATTGTCTGTTCAAATTTTTAATTGGGTTACATTCTTTTGAATCTTATTAATAGTATGTTTCTTGTTCTGCCAGGAAAGTAGCAGTTATCAACTTGGATCCTGCAAATGATGCTTTGCCGTATCCTCTTGTTCTTTTAATAGATACTAATGTATTGATTTTCTTTTCAGATGAATACCATAATAGGAAAAATCTGAAGAATAATGTTCTTTTTTTTCATTTCTTTCATCCTTGTTCAAGTAAATAGTCTTATTTCTTTCCCCATTTTGATTTGGTTGACAGTGTGTAACAACCCTAAAACTAATTAGAGATTAGTATTAAACCTAGATTAGCTAAAAAGGAGATCTTAATATTATAGATAATATTAATTTCAGAAATAAGAAATGAAAACTAATAAAGATTAATTAACAAATAAAACTTAGTTAGGTTTACTAAGCATGACTAGAAAAAGGTAATGTGCATGGAGGCCATGTGGCTTTCATGCAAATTTATCTCAAATTAAATAAACTATTGAATTTCCTGTATAAATAAGAGATGTTTTGGTCTGGTTGGTGTTTTTTTATGCTGTGGGTCTTGTTGGTCTCGGGGGGGAAATTGCTTTGCTAGCCTGTTTATGTGAGTGATTGGGGTCTGAGTGGAGTTTATGTTGTTATTGTGGTTCTGTGAAGTGGTGTTTCTGAGTTTAGCTTATTCTGGTTGATTTTGGGAGTTCTTCTGACTGAATCGTGGGGGACTCTGGAGCATGGAGGGTTGAGGGCTGAGTGGTGAATGGTGAGGTATCTGGTTGTCTGGCATAGTATTATCTGCTGGGGGCTCAGGGGTCCTCTGCTTCTAGCTGAGCAGTGAGGAATAGGTTGGGTGGTGTGTGCCCCCCCAAACTCTGTTGTTGCTGTTTAATGGAGAAGGCTGCTGCTGCTGAAGGACAGAGGAGGCTGGGCATCCAGGAGCTGCACCTACCAGGTAAGTACCCCTTGCTCTTTGAATTTAATGTTTCAGATAATCGTATAGATAGTACTTACATTCAATTAAACTTTAGAGAATAAAGAGGAATGGTCGTATTCCTGTTCCAAGTTCAAGATAGTTTCATTTATGTAATAATATAGAAACAAATACTAAAAATTAATTATCACCAATTAACATGTAACTGCTAATTAGGGAATCAAATCCCAGGTTTAGGGAATTGGGTTCCTACATCTGGTATCAGAGCCAGGTTTAAATTCTAGGGCCTTTGGACCTACCATATGTACCTATGGACCTACCATATGTACAATAGAATCCTTAATCTATACGACGAAAGGTATATTTTTATTAAAAAAATTGAAAATGCAGAGGTTGTTCGCCACAATTCCACTGAGAAAAACCCTGTCAAAATAGAGGGAACGAAGATGTTTAACAAACAGAATTACCTTTGAATATCTTGGGTTTGTTAAGGGTGCATGTGTTATGGATGTTTTAGGAGGGAAAGCACTCTTGGGTTTGTTAAGGGTGCATGTGTTATGGATGTTTTAGGAGGGAAAGCACTCTGTTAAAATAGGTTTTCTGGTTTATGCTTAAACCCATACTATTACAATAAGGGAATCAAACAAGAAACCCGGCTGCTTGTGCCACAAAATGGGAGCCAGCTTAATTATTAGTGGAGGCTGGGTGTGGCTCAAGGATCGAGTCCGTACTGCTAACAATGGATAGCTGGCCTGCTTACCTTTAATATAATAAGAATAGGGCGGCCTTACTATTGATATAAAGGCAATTTATCACCCTATTTAGATGAAGAATGCCTAAGACGAATTTTCGGAAAAGCGTTTCATTCTGGACGGATACCCGAATGCGAAGGGGGATGAGAAGGGAGATTCACTTTTTACCTAATTCAATTGAATATGCTTCAACTAAGTAGTCATTCTGGACAAAGACAAAGATGGTGCAACACCTACTATTTATCTAAAGCTTTAGTGATCGTCCTGAAGAAGCAAAACTAATAACAGTTTACCTCACCTTTTCCCCCCACTTGGGGGAATCGAACACTTGATTCACTTACGACAAACGTCTCTGTTTTTGCGACGCCAGTATTGTTATTTTGCGTGGCTTATTACCAGGCACTTGTTCAATAATTTACTCACCTGACCTTCATTGTGAAAGCCAGTATTGATATATGTAATAACGCAAGCACTTATTACTTGCAATCACCGTCTACTAATGAATATAACTCTGTAACTGAGAGCCTTTTAGGAGGTTAATTGCTCCCTTAAATAGTTTATGGAGAGTTGTTACGGAGATGCTTATGAGGAAAATTGCTCTGCTTTGTTGATGAATCATATCGTGGAAGGATGGCTCACCTGACTTTAGGAGGGTGAAGAAGTACAGTCACCACTAACTCAGTGATTATGTCTCACATATACATACCTATCATTTGTCTATGCTTTTGAGTATAGTGTCCATAAAACTTTCACATGCATGGAGGTGCATGGAGAAAATGATTAATTAAATCTGGAAGAGTCCCACTATGGTTCTCATGACCTACCGGCAAATTCACCTGGCTCGGTTGATGAACTAGTTGCTGTAGCGTGGTCCTTTAATAGATGGTTGTCAGTTTCATTTCTCATGCCGCGTCTTCTTTCTCATCCTGTTTTCTCTACCACTTTTATTTTGCCTGCCACAAGTGAGATGATGTTCACCTAAATCGTTAAAGGAAGTAGCGTTTCGGTCAATCCTTTAATGACGGAGTCATATTTTAATCTTTCCAAGACAACTAGAAGCCATATATAATTATGAAATAGTCAGTCTGTCAGAAAACTATGACCATTTCGAGAAGTGTGATGGCTCTAGCCTCACCGAAACCGTCCACTTGGTAGACATGAACCGAAACTGTCCATTTGGTAGACAATACTGTGCACCATGTACCATGCACCATGTAGCCTCTACTCCAATAGGGATCCCCAGCAGTGGTCCTAGAAATAAATTTCCAACTTATAATTACTAAACCGCGTTACACTACACCAAACTCTGTTGCATTCGGAGGTTGGTTGCTAGCTAAAGTTTGTTGTTTTTCAAGCCGCCATCTCTCAGGTAAGTTATGCTTACCTTGCTTCTTCAATAGATGTTAAATTCAATAATATTTTAATTATATTTTTGCTGTGTAATTTGATTCCATTTATTTTCTCAGTAGCTGTTCTTGTAATTAGCCATATTGTCAAAGGTAATCTTGTTTCTGGAAAAAATATGTATAGTAACCTTACATTGCCGTATTGTTAATCTTCCACTAATACACTAGTTAGTTAAAAAAGATTACGAAGAATTTTACCATAAAAGTTTATTGCTTAAACTTTTCACCAAAACTAATCACTACATAAACATAGTTTTTATGTAATTAGTGTTTAACCGCCGATTAGAAATTGTGTTCCCTGCATCTGGTATTAGTTATTATGTAATTACCTCAAGATCCAAGGAGCAATCCACGTAATTCCACTCCTAATGCTAGGGGTAACCCTAACACTGCAAACCAAGATCATCCTCCTGAATAACAATTAAAAGAAAGGATAGATCTTACTGGATTAGCACAAACTTTATAGCTGTAAAGAATAACTAGACAACTATATTATTATTATTATTATAAATTTAATTTTAATACATTGTAAGAAATTTTGTTCAATGTTGATCAAGTATTCAAGACGCAGTGGACACTCCAGGTATTCTTGTTAGACATCATGGAAGAGAAACATTAACAAATATTTCCATTTGTAAATTTGAAATGTAGCCATATAAGAGCACAAAAGAATCCAAAGGTAGAGCAAGAGAGGAATGCCTGTGAATAGAAGTTGTAACTCTGCAATGGCATGACATCAAGAATGTTCTCATTTAGAAGTCCAATGACCCTAGGTTGAATAAGACCTTGGATTCCACACCATTCCATTAAGTTATGGAGTATCACTGTAGATAAGAATTACTCCATGGAAATATTGTTAAATTTAGGGTAAAGTTAGGTTTGAAGCAGAAAATAAAAAGATTTATGCTTTAATGCAACAACTAATACTGCAACCAAAAATAGTACAGCTGTAACAAAGCAAATTTAGATCTGATAAATTAAAACATAATTTTCATCTCTTTCAACTTTAACACTCCCCAATGATCACTGTGTTAAAGTTGAAGCATACTTTTGACAAATGCAGATATGGAGCAGCAGTAGTAGTAAGACTAATCAGAGATCTAACTAACAATACAAGAAGAATAAGTCTGATAACTTACATGGTGAATTAGGACCTTCCTTATACTCAGAATTTTAACTTTCAGAACAGACTTTGCCTCTCAGAGGCAAGTCTATCAATTGGAACAAAACTGACCCTTACCTGAGGGTATGTACAAGCCCGAGAGAGAGAGATAATGTGCTGTAGAAAAGGTCTGGACAGTCAACAGGTACACAACAGTTGAATGGCAGCCCCAAGCAACCCTCAATAGGCAGTAGCCACCTCATAGACCCAAACAGACCTCAACAAAATATGTGGCAACCATCAACAAGTAGATCACAGCCCTAGATCAACAGTAGGCAGCCCTAAAACTTTACATCTGACCCAGACAAAGTCCAAGTAGGCAGAGGCCTCCACAAATGACAAACAAGACAGCCCTTAAACAGTCCACAAGGCAGCGGCCTACACAAACAGTCCACAATGGCAGCAAAACAGTCCACAAGGGCAATTGCCCTACCCAAACAGTCCACTGTGGCAACAAAAGAGTCCACAAGGCAGCGGCCTACACAAACAGTCCACAATGGCAGCAAAACAGTCCACAAGGGCAATGGCCCTACCCAAACAGTCCACTGTGGCAGCAAAACAGTCCAAAAGGGGCAGCAACCTAACCAAACAGTCCACAGGGCAGTAGAACAGTCCACAAGGGTAGCAGCCCTACCCAAACAGTCCATGGGGGGCAGCAGGCAGTCCACAAGGGCAGCGGCCTTACCCAAACAATCCACAGTGGGGTAGCAGGCAGCTCACAAGGGTAGCGGCCTACCCAAAACAATCACCGTGGCAAGGCAGTCCAATAGTGGTAGCGGCCATTCTTTACAGGCTTAGATAGGATAGAGGCACCCTAAAAACAAACAATACCAGACCCTAACCAGATCTGGGCACTCATAGAATAAGGCAGCGATACCCTAGCAGCATCCACAATCAGACTTTATGGTGGGCAGCAAACTTCAACAGATGGAAGATACAAAAATTCAAACCCTAGCAGCAGCAGCAGTCTACAAAACCCTTGACGTCATCCACAATTGGTGTGCCTTAAAACCTAGGACAGTCCCAAGCAAATCAGAGCTGAGTTATGTCTTCATAATGATGTACAAATGAAGAATTAGACTTGTATTTATAGTCTCTTAGTGGCTTCTAGAAGGATCCCCTTTTTAATTCTTCATTGACTTAGAGTTTTCAACAAATAGGTTACGACATCGTTTAAATAATGAAAGTCACCCATTATAATATTATAACTTAATGTGACGTCCTTAGGAGAGGGTACTAGGGTCAAGACAAAGGTGGGCGCTAGCACATAGGACCAACAAGTAAAGGTCAACACAAGACAAGGCTAACCACCATAAATCAAGGATGGGTAAACACCCCTCAAACCACAAGAGACCAAAGGTGTAACCACAAGGTGGGAAGACAACCCTTCTAACTACAAGACAAGGTGGTAAGGCAACCCTTCTAATCACAAGACAAGGAACAACAAGGTGGGAAGAAGACCAAGGGTGTAATAGCAAGGTGGGGATACAACCTATTTATCTCTCTCTCAAATGTACAAGTGTTCCATACACTAACTGAAAGTTCATCACCATATAAGGAAGGTCCACACTGGATGATGTGATCCTATGGTCCTCCTGGCTGCTCCTGAGGTCAAGTGCTAGTGACTTCATCAAGGGGTGGCCAGTCCCTTGAGAAGACAACCTAGCTCAACCATCTCAAATACCTAGGAGAGGAGGGCATCACACATCATCATCTTGGCTAACTAACCAAGATTCACCTGGTTAACTAACCAGGTATGTACCTACATGAATTGCATGGTCCTAGACCAAGAATCTGCCTGGTCCCAGACCATGATGTCTCTGTCTCAGCCTGTAGGATCTGCTTGGTCCTCGTGACCAAGAAATTGTTTGGCCTCAGACCATAATATCCTAGAGACAAATAGGGGCCCTACCCACATGCTAGGGACTTTGCCATGGCATCAACCTGCTTGGTCCTAGACCAAGAACCCCAGTAGACTGCTAGGGGCCCTAGGGTACCTTCTGAGGACTTACTCTGCCTGGTTAACTGACCAGGAACCCTAGTTAACTGACTAGGGTGCCATCCTCCCAGAGAATGGGTCTTGCACCTGCATTAACTTTAACACTTCCTTTCAACAAGAGAGGCATTCTCAGCAACACTAAGCTTGTCTCAGAAGTACCCAGACTTCGTCGTGGATAGAGGCTTAGTCAACACATCGGTAATCTGTTCATCTGACAGAACATATTGAAGTCTCTGCACCATGTCCCTGACATAGTGATACTTCCACTCAATGTGTCTCGATCTGTCATAGAATACAAGATTTTCTGAGAGCTTCAAACAACTCTGTCAACAAGAAGCTTGATCTTATAGATCCACTTGGAAGTTATAATTGACTTCCCTTGTTGTCTGAGAATCACTTTATACACGTCATTTTCCATCATTAATTGGAGTTCTTCTATCATAGCATCTTTCCAAACCAGATCATCCTTGCAGCCTCTCAATAGGCTTCTTATTGAGATCAACTAAGACTCCCTGGCCTCCTCCCTCTGCTCATCTGAAAAAGATGATTCATGGAATAGACTCACTTCCATGTCTATATCACTGGGAGGCTCTTCGAAGTGACGAGAAACAACTTTCTCATGGGAGGTCACATCTCTGCTTTTCTTTTCTGCAATCCCATTCTGCCAGGGATTGAAGAGCACAATTGGCTCCTTCTTGATCTCTAAATTTACCAGTTGTTTCACTCTAGTAAGAAACAAGTCATCGATAACAAATACCTGGCAGATTCTCTTTTGTGAGCATATGATTTGGCTGAATCTATGATACCGATACTTAGGAGGATGAACATCTAGAATAATTGATCTTGCATCCTGTGGGGCCTCTTGCTCCCTCTAGAACTATGCATCCATAAACAGGATCTGTGGACTTCATCACCTGTCTCTCAGAGCAAGTCATATCATCCTCCTTTTGTCGATCTTTCCTACAAGTTAAATTCAGTCCAATAGTTAGCAATAACCAAATTCTATTGTAATATCAATTTCACATCATGACAGTCTTTGCATCCATCCATATACTAGGCATCTATCTAGATGCCATCATGAGCATAATATCAATCACACATATATGCAATATGTCATAAAGGTAAGTTTCACCATAAAATATGATACTTCAAATATAGGAGGGATAAAGAGTCGTCCTTAATTTTTGCCTCCAAGTAGAGTTCACATGATCAAGTGTTTTTGAGCTTTCTGCACTCTACACCAATGTCCTCTAGACCTGAGCATGCAACTCTTAAGTGTGCATAATATCATTCTCAAGATCTCATGTATCATCACACATTTGTTAGTATATTTTGATGAGATCATAACAATATGATCATGATTATTTCATACATAAATGAACTCTAACTTCTTTATGCTTGCATATTCTGATCACATCCATCAATGAATCACAAAACTCTTTACACAGTAAAATGATCAACTAGAAGGTATCATTATTATGTAAGCCCTTGATTATTAATGATCACAAGTCAAGATCCAACCATATGAAGAGTTAAGTAAGCTTCTTACTTACCTCATAAAATACATACCTGAGTCAAACCTTCTAGGAATGCTAGTTATACTTGACATACCTATTTAATGGATCAAGTCCGCAGCCTGCTAATTCCATCATCTATTTTCTGAAGTTACATCTAGGGCATAGACTAGCACCACTGAAGCACATCCTTTATTTCCAGTCAACTAATACTTATATGTGGCCATCCAACTGAATGCACTGGTGTCTAAATGGTACATCGTTCCTCTATGAAAAATTTGATGATTAAATATTAGATCTTTACTAGCATATCACTTTGTTAGCCAATGAACCCTCGCAGCCAAGTTATATCAAGTTCAAACCCTTACCTTAGCATCTATGTAGATTCTGTCAAGCTGCAAAACATAATTAGCTACAAACCCTAAGCTCTGATACCATGTTAAATTTAGGGCAAAGTTAGTGTTTGAAGCAGAAAATTAAATTTTTTATACTTTAATGCAACAACTAGTACTGACACCAAAAATAGTACAGCTGTAACAAAACAAATTTAGATCTGATAAATTAAAACATAATTTTCATTTCTTTCAACTTTAACACTCTCCAATGATCACTGTGTTAAAGTTGAAGCACACTTTTGACAAATGCAGATATAGAGCAGCAGTAGTAGTAAGACTAATCAGAGATCTAACTAACAATACAAGAAGAATAAGTCTGATAACTTACATGGTGAATTTTAACTTTCAGAACAGACTTTGCCTCTCAGAGGCAAGTCAATCAACTAGAACAAAACTGACCCTTACCTGAGGGTATGTACAAACATGAGAGAGATAGATAATGTGCTGTAGAAAAGGACTGGTCAGTTACAATAAAGGCTCACGACAGTTAACAGGTACCCAACAGTTGAATGGCAGCCCCAAGCAACCCTCAATAGGCAGTAGCAACCTCATAGACCCAAACAAACCTCAACAATGTATGTGGCAGCCATCAATAAGTAGATCACAGCCCTAGATCAACAGTAGGCAGCCCTAAAACTTTTGATCTGACCTAGACAAAGTCCAAGCAGGCAGCGGCCTCCACAAATGACAAACAAGACAGCCCTAAAACAGTCCACAAAGCAACAACCTACACAAACAGTCCACAATGGCAGCAAAACAGTCCACAAGAGCAACGTCCCTACCCAAATACTCCACTGTGGCAGCAAAATAGTCCAAAAGGGGCAGCAACTTACCCAAACAGTCCACAGTGCAATAAAATAGTCCACAAGGGTAGCAGCCCTACCCAAACAGTCCACGAGGGGGAACAGGCAGTCCACAAGGGCAGCGGCCCTACCCAAACAATCCACGGTGGGGTAGCAGGCAGCCCTACAGGCTGCAGCCTCCTCTTAACAATCCACGGTGGGGTAGCAGGTAGCCCGCAAGGGTATCAGCCTACCCAAAACAATCACTGTGGCAGTAGGCAGTCCAATAGTGGTAGAGGCCGTCCTTTACAGGCTTAGATAGGACAACGACACCGTAAAAACAAACAATAGCAGAACCTAACCAGATCTGGGCACTCATAGAGTAAGGCAACGATACCCTAGCAGCATCCACAATCAGACTTTATGGTGGGAAGCAAACTTCAACAGATGGAAGATACAAAAATTTAAACCCTAGCAGCAACAACAGTCTACAGAACCCTTGACGTCATCCACAATTGGTGTGCCATAAAACCTAGAACAGTCCCAAGCAAATCAGAGCTGAGTTATGTCTTCATAACGATGTACAAATGAAGAATTAGACTTGTATTTATAGTCTCTTAGTGGCTTCTAAAAGGATACCCTTTTTAATTCTTCATTGACTTAGGGTTTTCAACAAATAGGTTAAGACATCGTTTAAATAATAGAAGTTACCCATTATAATATTATAACTTAATGTGATGTCTTTAGGAGAGGGTACTAGGGTCAAGACAAAGGTGGGCGCTAGCACATAGGACCAACAAGTAAAGGTCAACACAAGACAAGGCTAACCACCACCATAAATCAAGGATGGGTAAACACCCCTCAAAGTTCAAACCACAAGACCAAAGGTGTAACCACAAGGTGGGAAGACAACCCTTCTAACCACAAGACAAGGTGGTAAGGCAACCCTTCTAACCACAATACAAGGTGGTGAGGCAACCCTTCTAACCACAAGACAATGAACAACAAGGTGGGAAGCAAGACCAATGGTGTAATAAGAAGGTGGTCTCTCTCTCAAATGTACAAGTGTTCCATACACTAACTGAAAGTTCATCTCACCATATAAGGAAGGTCCACAGTGGATGACGTGATCCTGTGGTCCTCCTAGCTGCTCCTGAGGTCAAGTGCTAGTGACTTCATCAAGGGGTGGCCAGTCCCTTGAGAAGACAACCTAGCTCAACCATCTCAAAGACCTAGGAGGGAGGGCATCACACATCATCGTCTTGGTTAACTGACCAAGATCCACCTGGTTAACTGACGAGGTATGTACCTGCAGGAACTGCTTGGTCCCAGAACAAGAATCTGCCTGGTCCCAGACCAGGATGTCTCTGTCTCAGCCTGCAGGATCTGCTTGGTCATTGTGACCAAGAAACTGTCTGGTCCTAGACCAGAATACCTTAGAGATAGATAGGGGCCCTAGCCACATGCTAGGGACTTTGCCATGGCATCAACCTGCTTTGTCCCCGACCAAGAACCCCAGTAGACTGCTGGGGGCTCTAGGCTACCTTCTAAGGACTTACTCTGCCTGGTTAGCTGACCAAGAACCCTAGTTATCTGACTAGGATGCCATCCTCCTAGAGAATGGGTCTACGACTGCATTAACTTTAACAAATCTGTCGTGTCAATGAAGGATAATCAAGAAGTGAAGTGCATTTAGGGAGTAAAATGCCTAGGTACAACATGCCATTGGAAGATAGCTGATCTTTAGTAAATCATTATACTTTAATAACGAGTGATAGGTAACTTCCATATCATATTCTGGAACTCAAGAACAACTTATACACATGGACATAAGATGCCATTAGAAGTAATCATAACTTAAACTTGCATTGGATTGCCGATGGCTCGCAGGTAATGAACATGGTTCCCAAATCCCACAATGAAGGCAATGATTAAAACTTAGGCAAGATAGATTTATGGACAAAAAAAAACTTGATCAACATAGGAACCCAAATTCTGTTAATGAAATGCCATAGGTTTCATTTAGAAATAAGGGGCATGTGATCTTGTTATGAAAAATCCATGGAATGATTAGGATGGGTGATTGTAACATGCATTTTTCTATTTTATGATGGAAGTTCGTGACATGTTAAGAATGCGTGCGATGCCTTGGGATACTAGATTCTAAAGGACACATAGTTATGAGATACTTGTGTTGTTGATACTTAGTATGGTTTTGTTACATTATCTTGTATTTATGACACAGTTATGAGACGATGTGTAATGTCCTCTTTTGCTTAAGCACTGAGGACCATCCCGCTAATCTATATGATTCCCCATAGGTTCGAGCGGGCACTGACAGTCAGGGGATCAATTGTGGACTTATGCCATATCAGAATATCTAGGGCATAGATATTATATCATCAGTAGGTAGACATGGGCCACCTGAGCCAGAGGCCACCTGCATGCATGACATTTGAGCATTATTTCATGATGCATGCACCTGATTGAGTCTCCAGGCACCTGCATGCAAGTCAACTGCGAATTAGAAGAGAAAGTGACCTAATTAGGTCAAAAGTTAGGTTTTTGGCAGTTGAATGTTATAAAAGAAAGGTAAAGTGGATGGAGAAGACACGCTTATTGATTATTGATTTGTGATCTCGATTTGGAGAGCTCAGCGAGCGAAGTTGGGGTTGAGGCTTGTACTCAGCTAATTGGTGTATTTCGGCAGCGAAATCTATCTACCCTAGTTCATCATCAGGTTGGATCATCCAGATTCAGCGTTGTTCATCATCAGGTATTATCATCATTCAGATTCAGCAGAGTTATCTTTTATATCATATTGTGGGCTTGCTCTCCCTTGCATGGGCGCATTCTCCAGATAGTCTTCCATTCGTTTTTCAGTCTACAGAGGGAAGAATTGTTGCATGCTGCTTCTATCCTTCTCAGAGCATCATTTTACCCTTAACCTGGAAGGAGGATCTCTCAGCTTGCCTCTTCATCTATTTCTCAACATATCCTCCTTTAGGAAGACGTCTTGCATGCTTAGGCGAATTTATTTGTGGACCTTCACGTTTTGGGCTACTAAGCCATCAGAGTTTATGCATGCAGTCTCCATCATCTCTAGAAGGGCACTATAACCCTGGTACACCTCATCAGGACCTTCAGCAGCAGAGTATTTATTATTGTGGAGCATTCTGAGCTTGGAGGAGGGCGCACTTCTCTCTTGGAGGATGATTTGTCTTATCTCCTTATTCATCTGGCATAATTCCTGCATGCGGGGATCATCTTCATCGTCATCAGCAGATCTCCATACTGGTATGTGTATGCACTAATTACTCCTACTTTATAGCATTTCGGTATTATCTGGGTTATAGATCTGCATGCAAATGCATGCATGTAGAGATCAATACACACCTTCATGCTTGTTTGAGATATCAGCCTATTAGACAACACAAAAAAAGAAAAATATCAATTTGGGATATTAGAGTGGTATCAGAGCATGTTCCTTGCCAGCTGTGGGCATGCAAAATTGTAAATTAATTCAGAAGATCCATACAACATTACTTACCGGAGACAGAGGTTTAGAAACAGTGATAGAGGAGAAGAAGAGTTAGAGGACATAGAGTTGGGGGATAAAGAGTATTAGTTTGGAAAGGGCAAAGAAACAATGGACGATGATGATAAAACAACTTTCAGTAGTCTCATATCAGCTATAAAAGAACTCACTACTGGGCAAAAAGAAATGATGAGTACCTTCAGACAAATGACAAAGAAGAATGGGACCACCCCACACAGCCCTGTATTTCCCAGTAGTGATAGAGTGTCCACCAGTAGTAGTGGGGAACACTTACAGACCAACATGCAGAGCCATCCTCACCTGTACAACAAGCCATCCCGACCTACCATGCCACACTTCTTAGATAGCCCAGCTGCAGTGCCTCTAGCACAAGTAGAACCAGAAGAATCCATGAGTGCCTATCTGAGAGAGTATAGAGCTTTAGGAGACGACTTCCATTCAGCCATGACTTTCACTGACTTCTGCCACTTTAAAAGCAAGAACAAACCCAGAGCTTACAATAGGCCATTCACCCAGAACTATGAGTTACAACGCACCGTAGGGAAACTGACTATCCCTACCTTTGAGGGTACCCAGGATGGCCCAGCCCATAATTGGGTACAAAAGTTGGATACATACTTCCAGCTCAACCCCATGATTGGGACAGATGCCATTAAATTGGCTACTTTGCATTTGGATGGAGAGGCCCATGAGTGGTGGTACCACGGGTTGGTGACGTTGGGTCACAACACCATCACTTCCTATTCTGACTTTACACAGAGGCTGCCATCACTTGGCATAGCTCAAGCAGACAGGTAGTGCAGATGCATTCATTAAAGATTTTCAGAGGGTGGCAGTCATGGTGACAGATATTTCAGAGAGCAGATTGATTATGCTATTTACTGAGGCTCTCATTGAGCCCTTACGTGGATGGGTCAAGTCCTATAGACCCACTACCCTAGCAGATGCCATCAGTTGGACTAGAGATTTGCAGGATGCAGTACCCAAGAATAGATTTCCTTCCATAACTAATTTCCCTATCAAAGAAAAAGAAAAGAAACCCTTCCAGAAAGAGTGGCCCAAGAAAGAAAGGATGGATAAAGATACTCGCCAAGACCTTAGAAGAAAAAAGTTGTGTTTCACTTGTCATGACCCATGGGAGCCAGGTCACAGATGTTCAGGGAAGGGAAAGGCCTACTACATAGAGGCCTATTCAGACAGTGGGGAGGATGAGGATTATCAGGATCAGGAGCAGGGAGTGGCACTAGAGACAGTTGATGAGGGACAACCCTCAGGAGGTACTATTGCTACAATGACATGGGTCCCTAGATTCCACACTCTCCGGATCAGGGGTACCGTACAGGGCCACAGAGTGGGAGTGCTGATAGATGGTGGGGCATCTCACAATTTTATTGATGCTGCATGGGTTAAGAGGAAAGGCATTTAGACCGAGAGTTTTGATGGATTTTCAGTAGCTGCAGCAGGTCACACCATGGAGTGTAGTCAGAGGATTCCCAAACTAAAAGTGACACTGTGATAGAGACATTCTATGTGGTGGATGTACTTGACATGAATGTGGTATTAGGAGTTCAGTGGTTGTATTCCATAGGGAAGTATTCCACGAACTACCAGACCATGGAGATGGAGTTCACCGGGGCAGAGGGACAGAAGGTAGTATTGAGAGGGATGAATACCTAACCTCCCACAGCAGTGACATCACACAGGATGGAGGCAGTACTTCAATAGGGAGATATTGAGTGGGCTGCAGAGTGCTTGGTTACCTTCAGGAAACCACCAGATAAAGCCACACAACATCCAGCAGATATAGAGGCTTTACTGCAAAAGCACAAGGCAGTATTCAGAGACCTTCCAGTAGGTTGACCGTCAGATAGGGGATTTGAGCACATTATTGAGTTAGAGGAGGGGACTCAAGTAGTTATCACCACTCCTTACAGACATCCCAAGAGGTACAAAGATGAGATAGAGAGTACAATCAAAGAACTGCTCAAGCTGGGGTACATCAAATCTAGCTCCAGTCCATTTGCATCTTCAGTAGTGCTAGTGAAGAAAAAAGATGGGACCTTACGCATGTGCATTGACTATAGGGCACTCAACAAGAAGACCATAAAAAACAGGTATCCCATCCCCAGGATTGATGAGTTGATGGATGAACTACAGGGGGCAAAGTACTTTTCCAAGATTGACCTCCGCTCATGTTACCATCAGATTCGGGTTAGGGAACAGGATGTTCCAAAGACCGCTTTCCGTTGCCACTACGGACATTATGAGTTTCTAGTGATGCCATTTGGGCTCACTAATGCACCAACTACTTTCCAGTCATGCATGAACATCTTCAAGAATCAGTTACGTAAGTATCTTCTGGTATTCTTCGATGACATATTGATATACAATAGAATTTGGGAAGATCATTTGAGACATCTGGACGAGGTACTTGGCATCTTACAGGAGCAGTCACTATATGCCAAGATGTCCAAATGTGAGTTCGGCATGCAGGAGATGTTATATTTAGGGCATGTGATAGGGGCCAATGGGGTCCAAGTACACTTAGAGAAGATTCGGGCCATATTGGATTGGCCTAAACCCAAAAATGGGACAGAATTGAAGGGCTTTTTGGGCCTTTGCACCTACTACAGGAGGTATGTCAGTGGTTTCTCACAGATGACCGCACCCCTCACAGATCTTACCAAGAAAGGGGCATTCAGTTGGTCGGAGACAGCTCGACAGACATTCGAGAAAATGAAAAAGGTAATGAGTTCATGCCCAGTATTAGCTCTACCAGACTTTTCTCAACCCTTTGTGTTAGAGTGTGATGCTTTCGGAGAGGGAATTGGGGCAGTATTGATGCAGAACAACCACCCCATTGAATTTGAGAGCAGGAAGCTCAAAGACTATGAGCGCCACTATTCGATATATGAGAAAGAGATGTTAGCCATTCTCCATGCGCTAACCAAGTTCAGGCAGTACTTAGTGGGTGGCAGATTCAAAGTTAAGACAAATCATAACAGTTTGAAATGCTTCCTAGAGCAGAAAGAGTTAAACGAGAGGCAACCGAAATGGGTGAGCAAAATTCATGCCTATGACTTAGAGATTGAGTACGTTAAGGGAAAAAACAATATAGTGGCCGATGCACTTTCTAGACGAGCAACTACTTTATCCCTTATGAGCATCTCATTAGATTGGAGATCTCATCTGTTGGTTGAGTAATCCAAAGATAAGTTTGCTTGCGAGCTTTTGGATGGACAGATTCAGGATGACAGGTACTGGGTTATTGATGACATCATATACTACAAGAACAGAATCTTCTTTGTCCCAGAGTCTTCCCTCAAGAAGAAGATTTTATAGGCATCGCATGATTAACCATTAGCAGGGCATCAGGGGTTTCTCAAGACCTATAGACAGATTAGAGAGAGGTTCTCATGGAAGGGCCTCAAGAATTATGTGATACAGCATGTGAGAGAGTGCAACTTGTGCCAACAGAATAAAATAGAGCACACCCACCCGGCTGGTTTATTACAACCTTTGCCTATTCCTGAGCAGAAGTGGGAGAGCATCTCCATGGACTTCATTATAGGATTACCCAAAGTTCAGGGTAGAGACTGCTTGTACGTAGTGGTGGATAGGTTGACTAAGTTCGCTCACTTCTTTGCCATTCCTTCAGATTATTTAGCAGCACAGGTGGCAGAACTATTCTTCAGAGAGGTATTCAGACTCCACGGGTTACCCAAGACCATTGTCAGTGACAGAGATAGCAAATTCACTGGATCCTTTTGGCAAGAGATTTTCAGATTGGTGGGAACCGAGATAGCTATGAGCACGAGTTATCATCCACAGAGCGATGGACAGACCAAGATAGTTAACAAGTGGATTGAGGGGTATTTGAGGAATTATGTAGCAGGCCAGCAGAGGACATGGATCAGGTGGCTACACTTAGGTGAGCATTGCTACAATACCACCCATCATATGACCATTGGGATGACTCCTTTCTGAGCTCTATATGGATACGACGCCCTAACTTTTGCAGATTTGGTATTTGGTGATAGCAGGGCCCCCAAGGCCAAAGAGTGGATTCAAGAGAGTTAGAGATCCTTAGCATACTCAGAAAGAACATATAGTCTGCGCAGAATCAACAGAAGTTATATGCAGACAGGCACAGGATTGAGCGCAGTTTTGAGGTAGGAGACCTCGTTTATTTATGCCTCCAACCTTACCGACAGTCATCTCTAAAAATGAAAGGAGCGGAAAAACTCAAACCTCGCTTCTATGGTCCATACAAGATAGTTCGGAAGGTCGGAGAGGTATCATATGAGCTAGAACTACCCCCAGAGAGCAACAATCACAACGTATTTCATATCTCCAACCTCAAGAAAGCAGTCGGTCAGCAGATTGTTAATTCTTTAGAGCTGCCCCCCCTTGATGATGAGGGCAATTGATTCTGATTCCCGAGCGCATTCTAGAGGTGCGAGAGCGGAAACTGAGGAACAGGATCATCAGAGACTACTTGGTTCAGTGGAGAGATCTGCCTATAGAGGAGGTCACATGGGAGGGAGAATAGGTATTACAACACCCAGCTTTACAGTTGCTTGAGGACAAGCAAATTCGAGTGGGGATGACTGTAATGTCCTCTTCTGCTTAAGCACTGAGGACCATCCCGCTAACCTATATGATTCCCCATAGATTCGAGCGGGCTTTGACAGTCAGGGGATCAACTGTGGACTTATGCCATATCAGAATATCTAGGGCATAGATATTATATCATCAATAGGTAGACAGGGGCCACCTGAGCCAGAGGCCACTTGCATGCATGACATCTGAGCATTATTTCATGATGCATGCACTTGATTGAGTCTCCAGGCACCTGCATGCAAGTCAACTGCGAATTAGAAGAGAAAGTGACCTAATTAGGTCAAAAGTTAGGTTTTTGGCAGTTGAATGTTATAAAAGAAAGGTAAAGTGGATGGAGAAGACACGCTTATTGATTATTCATTTGTGATCTCGATTTGGAGAGCTCAGCGAGTGAAGTTGGGGTTGAGGCTTGTACTCAGCTAACTGGTGTATTTTGGCAGTGAAATCTATCTGCCCTAGTTCATCATCAGGTTGGATCATCCAGATTCAGCATTGTTCATCATCAGGTATTATCATCATTCAGATTCAGCAGAGTTATCTTTTATATCATATTGTGGGCTTGCTCTCCCTTGCATGGGCGCATTCTCCAGATAGTCTTCCATTTGTTTTTCAGTCTACAGAGGGTAGAATTGTTGCATGCTACTTCTATCCTTCTCAGAGCATCATTATTACCCTTCACCTGGAAGGAGGATCTCTCAGCTTGCCTCTTCAGCTATTTCTCAGCATATCCTCCTTTGGGAAGACGTCTTGCATGCTTGGGCGAATTTATTTGTGGAGGACCTTCACGTTTTGGGCTACTAAGCCATCAGAGTTTGTGCATGCAGTCTCCATCATCTCTAGAAGGGCACTATAGCCCTAGTACACCTCATCAAGACCTTCATCAACAGAGTATTTATTATTGTGGAGCATTCTAAGCTTGGAGGAGGGTGCACTTCTCTCTTGGAGGACGATTTGGCTTATCTCCTTATTCATCCAGCATAATTCCTGCATGGGGGGATCATCTTCATCGTCATCAGCAGATCTCCATACTGGTATGTGCATGCACTAATTACTCCTACTTTATAGCATTTCAGTATTATCTGGGTTATAGATCTGCATGCAAATGCATGCATGCAGAGATCAGTACACACCTTCATGCTTGTTTGAGATATCAGCCTATTAGACAACACAAAAAAGAAAATATCAGTTTGGGATATTACACGATGCTATTTCATGATGATACTCAGTATGATGTGTTACTTCATCTTATTATTAATAGCATATGAAACACTAAAAAAAATTGTTGCTATTTTATATAGATTTGCACTTATTATTCCATGATTGTTAGAACTTATATTTGAATTATAATGATATTAATTGATTCATCGTGATAGATTGCACACAATTATGATATGATGTTTTCAACACTACATATGGTGAATGATGATATGGTTTGTGACATCCTATTGTTGTATTGGCATCGGACATGGAATTGTGTAATAAACGTTGATTCATGATGAGTATTATTGACAAGTCAAAATTTCATGCTTTAAATGCTTAAAGTGTTACATCTTATTATTTGATGAGATATATGAGAAGGAATTATATATTATATTGATTTACAAGATGAGTACTAATCACTGCCTGGGTGGCGAGTGAAACTATGTTCTAGGAAAACTTACTATCTTTCGACGATTTCATGGGGGCCCATAAACACGAATGAGAATGGTGATGCTATATATTTTATGGGCTGGGGGACAACCCAGTGGATAATCCTATGCCGGCTATGGTTCCGCCGAGGTTGGTTGCCTTGGAGGGATATGGAGGAAGTTAGGGTCAACCTTTTGAGATTCTTGGTTGACCAAAATCCGGTACGGCCAATGAGGTGACCAGATGAGACCAAATTCTGGTGCGGCCAATGAGGTCTACTCAGATTCCACAGCTTGAGGTACATCAGTCGTAGATCGGTATATGGAGGACTTTCGATGCTTGGAATTAGTTTTCCTGGAGGGATATGGAGGGAGCCAGGGCCAACCTTTCGAGATGCTTGATTGACCAAAATCCAGACCAGATGTGACCAAAATCCAGTGCAGCCAATGAGGTCAAAATAGATATCAGAAGTCGACCAAAATAGATATCAGATGTCGACCAAAATCCGATGTGGCTGATGAGGCCCATAGATCGGTTTAGCAATTATGCTAACCGTGAAGCTTCTAATGCCTACTGTACTGTCCTTAGATAGGTTATAGTAGTTGGCCCGTGCCATGGCGAGTGGGACCACCTAGAGTGTTGGCGTGGAGGGTTATGGAGGTTGGTCAAGTGGTATGATTCTCAGGGAGAGGGTGAGTAAGGAATGAGGGAGTTTTTGGGAGGGATGTGTTATGTCTTTTTGTTTCATTGAGTTGGTTTTGTTTTATTCTTATTGTTTATGCCATGTTTATGAAGTGTATTATGAAGTTAATGCATAATTTGTATGAATGGTTGCATATTAGACCCTAGGTAATTAAACAAGAGCATGTTGTAATTAAGGCATTGAATGTATTAGTGAAGGAGGAAAATTCTCGCGTGCTGGCCACACGCAAGAGTTTCCATCTTCACAATAGTATTATATATATATATATATAGGGAACCTATTCTATGTTGTGAACCTATCGCTATGGGGAACTTAACATTGGGTTTTCCCGAACGGGGAGAGTATGTAACACTCCTAAAACTAATTAGAGATTAGTATTAAACCTAGATTAGCTAAAAAAGAGATTAATATTATAGATAATATTAATTTCAGAAATAAGAAATGAAAACTAATAAAAATTAATCAACAAATAAAACTTAGTTAAGTTTACTAAGCATGATTAGAAAAAGGTAATGTGCATGGAGGCCATGTGGCTCTCATGCAAATTTATCTCAAATTAAATAAATTATTGAATTTCCTGTATAAATAAGGGATGTTGTTTTGGTCTGGGGGGTGTTTTTTTATGCTGTGGGTCTTGTTGGTCTCGGGGGGGAAGTTGCTTTGCTAGCCTGTTTATGTGAGTGATTGGGTTTGAGAGGAGTTTATGTTGTTATTGTGGTTCTTTGGAGTGGTGTTTATGAGTTTAGCTTGTTCTGGTTGATTTTGGGAGTATTTTTGACTGAATTGTGGGGGAGTTTGGAGTATGGAGGGTTGAGGACTGAGTGGTGAGGTATTTGGTTGTCTGGCATAGTATTATCTGTTGGGGGATTAGGGGTCTTGTTATCACATCCATAGTAGCCGGGGCTACCATGTCTTCAGACCAATTTTGAGCACTTTTTCGAGCCAGTCCTTTTGCTATGTTATGCATGAGATCAACAGTTGATGAACAATTCATTGATGATCACTCCTTTTATTAGTGGACCTAGAGCATATATTTTCAGCCTTATGTCAGGACTGATCCTCATGACCCCAGATTTGATGATTGAGTTAGTCATTTTCTTCCATAAAGAGCATATATGATGACAATGCCCATGTTTTATACAACAACAATGTTCCAGTTGTTATTCAGTGGTTCAGATGGTGGATACAGGTATATGACCCAATAGGTATATGGTTTGTGCATTGGATATTTATACTGTGCTCTTTTACTTATCTTGGTAGCTTGACTGGTATAGAGTGGTCATGATTTGGTGATATCTTTATGTGGTTCTTACTGATTGTTTGGAGTAGAAGTAATTCAGTTGCTTTAAATTAGAAATTCTTGTGTATACTCGTTGGTCATGCCCTCTTAGTAGTATGGACTTGGTCATTCCCCCATTATGGTTTGCTAGTCATGGCATCATCTGTCACTTCCCCCATCCATTCGTTATCATCCATGTTTGGTTGTATCCCGACTTACACCTTGGCTAGTGTTATCGAGGACTTCCCCCACCTAGGCCTCTATGTTGGATAGACTCCCTATTTATCTTGTGTCTCGGCTCTGGAGTGTGTGATTTTAGTCACAGTGATTGTAACCTTTAGCCATCGAAACCAATAGTCATCGAAACCAAATGTACCTACCAATAGTGTTGCTAAACACTAAAGCATTGGAACTTAAGTGTGTCGTATTCTAAACGGATGCTAAGTCAACAAAAAGCAGTGTTGTTAAACACTACAGTAAATTAAATATCTAAAATAGCTAGTCAATGGCCAAGGGACGAGCACTCATCCTTTGTATGATGTAAGGCCCTTTGCCTCTACAGGGCAACATGGTGGTCACTCCATCGCACCTATGGACGGTGGCGGGCAATGGAGGTCATATTGAGTCATTATCTAAGGCCCACAAGGCTTTTCAGGGCACCCTCCCTTGGAGGCTGGCTAGTAAAAATATTTATAAATGAAATAAATGCTAAATCTCAAAGTGTAAAGTTGACAGTAAACTAAATTGCTATAAAGGTTGCTTGTCTAGAGTCTATTGGAAGCAGTCTCATCACTCTACCCATTTGTGAGACACCGCCATCCCCTTTATGTTTCTCTATCCAACATATGTCTAGGTGGTCTTCCATTATTCCCTTATCGGAGAGGTCACAGTGTTGAGGTTGTTAAGTCATTCCCCTTAGCCTAGCCTTGTTTCTTTCACCTTCACCCATTTCTAGCAAAATGACCATGTCCATAAATGAGTATACACTTGAGGTTCTTCTTTTGAGTAACTGGTTGCTTTGATCTAGACTTATATTTGACATTTTTATATGTAATTGCCAGTAGAACGCCACTTTCTATTTTAGTCTTGCTATCAATATTTTTAAATGAGCATATCTCATCCATTTGTACTTGCAACATCAATGATTTCTAGCCTGGGTTATCATTTTGATAATTTTTGACCTAGTCAACCTAGTTTGACCAAGTCAACCACAGTTTTCGGGATGAGTTGGGCCGATGAGGTTTGAGATTGATTATTCATGGTCCTATGGTGCCCATTAGATGGTTCCATGCATCAGATAGAGGTTTCATGTGATGGTTTGTTGGATTTTTATTATTATCAGCATTTACAGACCATTATTTTTATTGTTCGAGCATGGATGAGCTTACAGATGATTATCATGATGGTCACTTAGTGTATGAGTAGTCATTCTTACTTGATTTGGACCTTCTGAGTTCATTCGAACACTCGACTATCAGTTTCAGGCACTTTCAAATGATTATATGGTTAGTTTATCACTTTACAACACATTGCCATTAAAAAATGGCCTGTACAACACTTTTAGAGATAATTTGAGTTTTCCTAGGGTGCTACAGAGGGGACATGGGGTCCAACCACTTGTTATTACCATATTACCCTATTCCCAGACATTTTGGTGCAGTCAGTTTGGTGCCCGGATTACTTGGCAGAGAGTTACAAGCATTTTTATCTTTTACAGGTGATATTCCGACAGTTAAAAATGGAAGAATTGGCTAGCAAGGAAATCGATTTGGCTCAGTGAGGCAATGAAATGGCATGAGGTTTGATTGGAGACTTATTGTGATGCATTCCACACCTTCCAGCACAGTCTTCAGCTTCAATGGGGTCCACACGTCCTCCTAGTCATCATTTGCAGGCGTATTTTTGTATTTTTGGGGCATACGTCCTAGTGTCTTTAGACACTTTATGTCATGTGATATTGTATGATGTATTTGTGGGTTGGCTAGTGAAGATGTTCATACCTCCTAGCCCCCACCATGATGTTATGTCATGTCCTAGTGACATGTCTTACGTCCCCCCTAGGGCGTCATTGAGGGAGTGCGTCCCACCGTCCCCCCTTTTTGAGTGATCCATGTATTGTATTGTCCAGCTCATCTTAGCCGTCGGTTATTATTGTTGTATCTTTTAATCTCAACCACTCATCTAAAAAGTGGTTAGGGTTTTGGTCTCTCCCGATTCTATTTAAAGGAGAGAACCCCCTCATTGTAAAGTGGACTTTGGCTCTTGGAATTTTCATAATAAAAATATATTTGCAGAAATTCTCTGATCTTCTTTGTGGGATGTTCTTGTACTATGATTGGAAAGTCTATTTCTCTTAGCATTTGAGATATTGTTGTGGATCCAAAATATTTTGTGGAACTAGTGTTTAACTGCAGGAGGGCGACTTCAACTTGGGTGTTTTTGCAGGGGTTCCTCAACTCTTTTCTCTTGAAGCCGGATTGTATTAGGGGGTTTTCAGTAGCATCTTTGATCTTTGATTTTCTCTTTGATGTCTCATGCTTTTACAGCGTTTTTCTTCTGAGCATCAAATCTTACTTCAGTAGTTTGTTTGTGCAAGAGAGAGGGGCGTACTAGCTATCTTGGGCAATTCGATTTCACTTGGATCCGCAACCAAATCATCTCAAATTGATTGAGAAATGATGATCATCACTCTCAAGGCATCGACAAGATTTTTCGGGTAAGATCTACTCATAATCTTTTTGTTTGAAGTTCTAATCCATTGGCCACATAAAAGTATTGCTAAAACCCTAACTGTCGTAACTTCTAAAATTTCTCTAGCTCAAACTACTTAAAATCGTGGTAAACGATTTCTAGGTTTTTGCCTTAAGGCCTAGCCCTAAGTGGGTCTCCTAGGACGTCACCCCTAAGGGACTCCTTGCCCAATTCCCTAGGCATTGATCTTCTACTCTAGTGCACTCCTAGACCTAGCCATTTTTCTGAGTTGTTTGATGCTGGTTTTCGACTTGTGAGCTAAGACACTGTTATATCTTCTACCAAGTCTCATCCAAGGACACTAGAAAGCCTCTTTTTGATCTTAACCCTTCTACCTTGGACACGTTTTCCGAGGTAGAAGAAACAATTCTCATCCGCTAGTGTCTTGATCCTAGATATGATCTTTACATCTATAAGTCACTTGTATCATTCACATTGGGTCAACATTTAATATCCATTAAGTTTCTTGATCCAAATTTAACTTATCTTGTGACTTCATCCATAGATCTAGGGTTCCCATCCTTCACCTTACGTATTCTTGTTTATAGTCTGATCCGGTGTTTGGATTAGATCTCTTTTGTGGGAGTAGATATGGGTCTCCCCCTTCGCTGTCTAGGGCTTGGATAGCATAAAGTGAAGAGTGTGTCGATTGACGTGACAACCTATCTATCTGGGGATCGAGGCCCTCTCAGGTCACTTCTTTAGTTGCCTATCTCCTCTGCCATCCTGCATAGGATCATCTTTTGGGGCAACTACAAGTTGCATGATAACAGGTCCTCAACTTCTAGCTGAGGAATAGGTTTGGTGGTGAGTGTCCCCCCAAACTCTGTTGTTGCTGTTTAATGGAGAAGGCTGCTGCTGCTGAAGGACAGAGGAGGCTGGGCATCCAGGAGCTGCACCTACCATGTAAGTACTCCTTGCTATTTGAATTTAATGTTTCAGAATCAGATAATTGTATAGATAGTACTTACGTTCAATTAAACTTAGAGAATAAAGAGGAATGATTGTATTCCTCTTCCAAGTTCAAGATAGTTTCATATAGAAACAGATACTAAAAATTAATTATCAGCAATCAACATGTAACTGCTAATTAGGGAGTCAAATCCCAGGTTTAGGGAATTGGGTTCCTACACAGTGAGCAAGACTTCCATCAGCAAACTTACAGTCACTACAAACAGAAGACCCCTATCTAGCAAATATGTGATGTCTGTTTCTGCATGCATGTGTCATTTTAGTAGCTACAGTTCTCCCTTTTTTCTTTTATTGAAAATAACTACTATAGTTTAAATCATCCATTATTGAAATTTAATATTCTTAATGATAGGATAACCCTTCCTAGTATCTATTCTTTTTATAAGTTTCATAATGTAAGTGCCAGTGAGCATATCAGATATTCCTTAACAATGTTTCAGCTATGAATGTGTGGTCAACATTGAGGATCTAATCAAGCTTGAAGATGTAATGGCTGAGCATGGACTTGGCCCCAATGGAGGTAATTTTATTATCATAGAACCCTCTTGGAAAGAAAAAACTGCATTGTCTTGCTTTTAAGTTCTCATTAGATATTGAGATTCTGTTTATTGCTGAGAATATTTGTGCAAAATTTTATATATCTAGACTTTAAAATTGGCATTCACTATCATCCTTTGTTTATATGAACAAGGCCTGGTTTATTGCATGGATTACTTGGAGAAGAACATAGATTGGTTGCAGTCTAAGCTGGAACCTCTTGCAAAAGGTGAGTGAAATTTGTAGCTGACTTATGCAAAATATGCTCAATATGCTCCTCTCCAAAGAGAAGTGCATAAGCTAGTGAGATGTTGTGGTGTTTAGTGTGCCCTGTGCTCTTTTATCTTGAGGTGGTCTCTCAGTTTTACGTCTTTTAATTTTTTGGATTGAAAAGAACTTTCTATTGTCATTTAAACATTATGGTATATCTCTATTTTTAATGTGTGGTAGGCTTGCAACCGTCAAGCTTTAGGCTTTCCTGCCAACAAAATGTCTCTTGGTAGATGTTTCAAACCATTTCACAACAATCTCCAGTTACAGTCAAGGTTTGAATTCACCACTGGACAAACACAAAATGGAGTCAACTTAACTTAGCAAACTCGACAAAAAGCTTAACAATAACTTAGCATGTTAAAAATACATAAAAATCTTCAAAATAGCACAAGAGAAAATATCAAGGATTTTCTATTCCTTGGCAAGTCCTTCAAATGAGATTGTAAAACATAGATATAAGCTTAGGTAAATAATAAATAGTCAAATGAAATGTACATTAACATTCAAAATGGACAAAAATAGTATCGAATAGTTCAAAGACTGGAATTTGTATAGCAATGCTTTCTTGTAATAAGTTGAAACTTCTAACAACATTGATGGACCATGGCATATATGATGAATCATGAAACTTGGTCAAATAAAAGGCTAAAGAAACTCTTGAGCTCATAAATGAGAGTTTGAACACAACCCCTGCTTCCAATGGTTCTACTAAGTCTATGCCTTGATGGAGGATGTCGCCGAGGTTCATTCCAGAGTTGCAACTAATAGGAGTATTAAAGAGTACAGAGCTAGGTATTTTGGATTCTCTTAGACATAGGGAGTTTTCCTTGATGATACTCTTACTTTAGGATTCTCTCGAGATGGAGATGGCCTAGTTTAGGATAGTTTTGTTGCCAGAGGATTTGAGGTGCATGAGAGGGATTCTGATGATGACATATTGATGATGACCTTGTAGAGTTCAGTGACTACACCACGAGTTTTGTAACCCAGTATTGATTTGATCTTGCATGGAGATATGATTATCTTTGCAGGTTGTCCTGGTTAGTTTATGATGTGGTACCCATTGATGTTGACCCGTGATGTTGAGGATGCTGGAGGGTGGCAGTTGACTGTTGCTCTAGGGACATTCCTATATATTCATAGGTGGTTATTATTCATTAGATGATCAAAATGCTGTGATGGCATGGTTGACAACTTTGTTGCAGATGGCATTGGTTGATTTTGGGCCACAACCAGTATTGATCTGTGGATAGCAGATTTGGTGGAGTTGCAGAGGGAGTTAACAGGTGTTGGTGTAAATGCTTTCCAAGTAAAGAGGGAGTGTTAGACTTTTGGGATACTCCAAAAGTGTTTACACCATGTTTAGGGTGGTTCATGAGATTTGGGGTACATGTCCTAGCCTTGAGAGGAGGCTATGGTTTCTATGTACTTCATTCATTGAACATATATATATTTAAGTTGCTAGGAAACTTGGGGATGGGGACAGGGACGGGGACGAGGATGGGGATGGGGATGCCACTTTTTGAAACAGGGGACTTGGGTACGTCAGTGGTACTGTATATATATATGAAATAAAAAATTAAATCAATTTATTTTTCACTAGTATTCAATTTCAAATTTCAATAAGTAACAAATACAATTAACATGCACATTGCTTCAAAGTTCATAAATCATTGATATAAAGTGGAAATTAGAATGATTCTATGAACCTTAAGTATAAACATGATATGAATAGCAGATAATATCATAATCATAAGAGTCTAAAAGACAAACCAAGTGGAAAATTCAAATTAGTGAAATTACTGTTTGCATATTCATATGAGTCATGATTCATTAATCATGATATATGTCCAATCACAATGTCATACACCAACAAGTCTACATCCAAAATTCAAAATGCAAAAAACATTGAAGTCATTGCTAAGTTGGCTTCATCAAGCCAACAGCAAACTGAAACAGTGTTGGGAGAAGTGGACAGGCCCACGGGGTCTTAAGAGGGTACGGGGACCCACACCTACCCTGTTCCTCTCCTAAAATGTATTTTTTATTATAGTTTTTTTTTTTTTAAATTTCACAAATCAAAGTTTCCCAAAAGTCCCCAAAATCGGGGGACGCCGTCCCCAAATTGAATGAATTACCCAACATTTGGGCCAAAGGTACCCGGTACCTGGGGACTTCGACGGGCACTTCAGGGGACGTCAATGAAGTACCCGACCCGGTTTTCGGTACTTGGGGACGGTACCCAGGACGGGGACACGAACCCAGCCCCTGGGGACGGGTACCCCGGCAACACATATTGTGTATATTGAATATTTGATTTCAGGATTTTATCTTCTTGGGAAGGTTAATTCCAACTCTTAATTGTCATGCTGATTTGACACACTTAAGAGGAAACTGTTAAGGGACTTAACACTAAGGTTGAAGATAATAGTACAGCCATTGCTGTTGTATTTATTGTAATATCTGCTGTAGAAGAAGGTTTACAGATCTGATTTATGCATGTGAAGTTGCCCTAGAGGGCTGGAAACTCATTGGAATGTTTGGTATTTTTTCTCCTTGAACTGCCATGAATTTTGGGGCTACTAGAAGTGAGTTACTGTGATTGTTCCATTGCTGTTTTACACATTAATTTACAGCAGTCCTAAAGGTTGAAAATTCTAGGGTTAAGATCAGAAGAACCTTCTTGTAAGAAGGTGAATTTTCAGATTTGCATTAATTGCCAAATGCAAATGAAATTTCAACACTCAATTGTAACCACATCCAATATGTAAACCCTCTCGAGGTGTAGAATGTAGTAATGAATTATCCCAACCCAATGGTGGAGAACAAGGTGGCATAATACCTAGTCCAGAAATATGGTTATTCTGCTCACTGTCAATCCATTTTTGCTAATCATATGGCTCCAAGGAGCCTTCTGGATATACTAAAGCATTATGTGAAAATTCTGCAGTTCTAGCATAAGCAGAGCTTGCATCGTAATCCAGCTTGTTTTGATAATTCATTGCCTCATGTTGCAGCGCATTTGAAATCTCAGGAGAAAATCTTACATAGATGACCTACTAAATTATGAATCTTCTTGTAGTGCTCCCTTGTTTCCTTTGACTAATATGGTTCTTCGAGCCTAATCACTCACTTTACCATCCTTAATATGCATCTCTCTGATTTTGGTGGGAAGCAGAATGGGGTCCTCAAGGCAGCAATAGTGGGTGTTGTTCCAAATTTGGTGAATGATCTTTTGTTGGTGTCTTTTGTTTGTGCAACAAAAGTATATCAAACACGCATATTTTAATGTATAAATTGTATTACTATTTATTACATAGCCTGTGACCTATATTTGGCCTATATTATCTATTCTAGACAATAGGAGGTATACTACAATTGTTTCCTTCTTAGACGAAAGAGACACATGTTCTTAGATGTTAGGAGAAGGGATGTCCTTTCTCTCCTTGCATCTCCTAAGACTTTTTGGTGCACCCTCCTTCCTTAGAAACAACCATCATTTGATATTGATAATCACACTTGTTGGACACATGCCTCCTCTCCCTTTGATGTTCTGGATCATCCCCCTTTTCATGTATCCTCTCCCCTTCCCTCTTGCCATTTTTTCACACCTAGCCTTATCCAGAGAATCATCTATAGACTTTACACTATTAAGTCTACTGACCTCAATGGCCTTCAGTCATAATTCCTCAATTATGGCATGGGATCCTGGCTTTGCCCCCTGGTTATTTTTTTCAATGAGGTTGTTTGTTTTGGTGTTCCCCACTCTTGGTCCCACCTTAACAGTCACCTTATCCACAAATCTGTGGATGTTTTGGATCCCACTATTTGTAAAACCATCATGGTTGTTCGTACTTGTTAAAATTATAGCTTCAGAAGCTATTATATATTATCACTGACTTCTAACTCCTGCCACGTGTCCTCAGTTTTCTCTTGCCATGTATCATCTCCACCAGCTGCTATGTGTCCTGTCTTCACATGCCAAGTGACGGGTGTCATGTATAGGGGGGCTGCTTCACATGCCAAGTGACAGGTGTCATGTATAGGGGGGATGCTTGGAGGGTGGTTCCTCTTAGGGGACTGCTTAGGGCGGTTCCCTTAGGGGGCTGCTTAAGGCAGCCACCCCAAACCATAAATAGGAGCCACCCCCTTCCCTTTTGTTCATTCAATTTTTCTGAGCTGTGCTCTTGGAGGAGGTGTAAGGTCTGTCCATTGCAATAGAGGAGTAGTATGTGCAGCAGCAAGCAGAGGAGTAATACTTGCAGCAGGCAGAGGATAATACTCGCAGCAGGCAGAGGATATTGTGAGCAGATTTTGAGGTTATCATACAATTCTGGTGTAAGTTATGTTTGCTATTAAATTTTGTCTTAGCAGTTAGCACAGCATAAGTGAAGTTTATGATGATGATGTAATCTGAACCTGATATATTATATAAGAAAGATTGTTTGGCTGGAGTTTTTTCTCCCTTCTAAGGGTTTTCGCCAGGGTAAAACTACTGTGTTCATGTGGAATGAATTTGTGCATTTTTATTATGACATGTATTTCTGCTTGAATTAAAATTCACAATACTTTCACTAAACTTTATAACAAAACTCTTGATCTTTACCTTCTTCACTGATTCGAGAGGAATGGTCAGAAAGGTAGAGACAAGATGGGTTCAGGAGACACTACCAAACAGTGGATCACATATTCACTCTATGTGCTATTATTGAAGAAGCTAGACAAAGGTCCTCAAATGTCTATTTCCACTTCATAAACTTTTACATGGCCCTTAACATTGTTCCTAGACACTTAGTCAATTTAGTGGGTTCGTGCCTTTTGAGTACTTGACCTTGTTGTTTCTGTTATAATGTAGTTGTATGAGGCAGTGGTGGACTGTTTCTGCATGTCTAATGGATTTTTGTGAGTATCAGGAGTACTACTGGTGTCAAACAGGGGTCTCCTCTCCCCTCCACCCTCTTTGTGGTCTACATTGATGAGATTTAACAAGTTATTGGGGATTCTACTTAGGTGGAGGATGGTTGCCTAGTTCACTAGATCTTTAGTTCACTCTCTTTATTTGCAAATGATGTGGTATTGTTGGCTTCCACACTAGAGGGGTTACAGAGGCAACTTGATGCTTCACATCAAATTTGCCATCTAAAACAAGTGGTAGTCAATCTTGGGAAGACCAAAATCACAATCCTTAATACAACCAAAGAGGGCCTTTCTATGTTCCATATATCCTTTAGCAGGTAACTGACTGAGATAGCTACCTCATATACTTACTTCAGGGTGCAATTCACAGGGCCCACCTTCAATCTGAAACTTACATCCCAATCATAGGTATGTAAGAGGTATCCTTCCTTGGCCATTCATGAGAGACAATGCTTTCAACTTCATTTATAGGACATATCATTCAATATGAGATTCTTTGATGCACTCACTAAACGTGCTATTTTATATGGGTCTGAAATTTGGGGCCCTTACCTTGGCCATATAGAGTAGTGTCCAATTGGGAGGGTCCAAAGTCTAGACTATCATACTTCAATGTCTTATTCAGAGCAAATAGACTCTTACTCAGTGCAATGCATAAGAAGATTTTGGTGCATATCCACTTCTTCAGTCTCTACCTCGACCATAAACAAGGGCATTTTGATGCCACCTAGAATTACTCCCTAGGGTCCTATCAACCCAAGGCACTCACTAGAGAACATTATTGGGAAGGCACTGAGTGTTGACATTTGCACTACTGATTCATATGATGAGTGGGACTAACTCTGTCCTCCCTTTGATTTCCCAAGATTATGTCTCCTTGTTTGATCTTCTTCACCTTCCAGGGTTCACCTTTTTGGTTTAACCCACTTTTATGTTTTATGGCGTTTCATGCTGCTATTTTGTACTTGTTTTTCTCTCCTTTCAGGGTATGCTTCTTGAACCACCTTTTATGTGGCTATAACCGTTTGCTGTATTTTCTAGTCCCTTTGACCTATTTTGGCCTTTTGAGGATATTAAAATAAATTTCACTTCATTTCATTTTTGGTAACTTTCCCCTATCTTTAATAGCCATGTCTTTTACATTTAGCTTTCCAATACATTCAACAGAAATGCCACCTATTTATTTTCGTATATTTCATGGTAAAACTTGTTAGAAAGTGACAACAAGGAAGGTCTTCTTGCATGCATGTGTCCTTGCATGCAGAAGACTCAAATCAGGAAGCCAATTGTATTTAATTTATTTTTTCTAAGTTTACTTTGGAAAATAAATTAAAGTGATCTAATTATTGATTGACTTTATGAAACACTTTTTATAAAGTGAAAGTGAAAATATTTAAGTGATGGCCAAGTCTAATCTTGGCCATCCAATCTCACCGGAGGATCTTATCCATAGATCTATAGCTAAGTCACCTGACACGGGGACATGGGACACGAAAATACGAGAGTCTGACACGGACACGGTGACCCCCGGAATCAAGACACGTTTTATATACATATATATATATTTTTAAAATATATTAAAATTTAAAAATATAGACATATAGATCCAAAGATCTTTAGAAACTAGAACATTTACAAATATTCAATAGAAATTAGAATAAAAACATATTAATGATTACACATTGTCATTCACAAATCACGATTCAGTATTCACGAATCACTCACTCTCAACCAATTGCTTCCTTGCAAATGACAAAAAGAAAGCCAAAATTTTGTTTTAAAGCAAACCCGGATGCCTTTTTCCGCAATTTACGTGTCCTGTTTTCTCAGTTCGTGTCCAACAGTCGGGACACGCTCACATTTCGAGTCCGATTCGTTTTCCCATCGTGTCCTGAAAACGGATTCGCTCAAAGTTCGAATCAGACACGAATTTAGACCGAATCGTGTTCGATTCGATCCCGACGCGACATGCTGAGGGTTTTGAGCGAATCCGGTTTCTTAGATCTATAGTGAGATTAGGGTTTTCTCTTAGCATTGAGTTATAAAAGAAAGATCAATTGGTGGAGAGGACACATTTTGAAAGAGACGAAAGAGGAGTTTGAGAAAGAGAGTTTTGCAGAGAAGATGGAGAAGCGGAGAGTCAGAGAGATCGAGCATCCAGGCAGAGAAGGCAACACGGATTTGCAGAGGAGAGAGACTGACAGATTCGGCAGAGGTGACCGTACAGCTGTAGGCCGTACAATCGTACAGCAGACGGCCACACAGTCCATACAACAGTAGGCCGTACAACTGCGTTGGAAACCGTGCCGACTTACAGGTTTTTCTCAGTAAATTTGTGTGATTGGATTTTGCCAAGTTGGGCATAAATCGATTTCTGATATTGTAAAAGCTTCATATTTTCTTAATAAAATATCCTCTCATACTGCTGCATTGGTTTTCCCATCTTGGGTTTTGTCCGGGAGTTTATACCCAAAAATACTGTGTTGTCTCTATTGATGTGATTGATTGGTATTTCTCTCAGTATTTTATTCTGTTGCATTTTATTTGGTGAAGAAATCCATGTGTGGTTAACAGTAAGAATTTGGGTTTAATTAATTAATCCAGCATACTCTAGCCCTAGAGTGGATTTTAAGGAAATTTACATGGTATCAGAGCTCTTCTGAGCAGACTGAGAGAAATCGACAGATTGGTTGGATAGATTATTGCATATCTATCCAAGGGTTTACAGGTACTATTCACTATGGCCGTACAATTGAGAGTTGAGGATAGACTCCAGGGGGCACAGAACCTTCCTACTTGGAAAGAGAGGATCACCAGGATCCTAGATGTCAGTGATGCCGAAGAGCACATTGATGATCAGAAGTCTGCTCCCACAGATCCGACAGAGTTGGCTAAGTGGAAGAAGATAGATTCCAGAGCTATGTTGATCATCTTAGATGGGGTGAAGGACCACATAGTCCCTCACCTGTCTGGGAAAGACCACATTAGAGATGTGGAAAGCTTTGGAAATTCTTTACCAGAGCAAGAATGAAAACCGGAAGATGGTGCTGCAGGAGAGATTGCACAGTACCAGGATGGCCAAGGGTGAAGGAGTGGTGCCTTACCTTACAAGGCTCACACAGATTAGGGATGAGCTTGGAGCAGTGGGCTCTAAGACTGAGGAGGAGCTAGTTCGTATAGCTCTCAATGGATTCTCTAAGCCATGGGACGTCTTTGTTAAAGGCATGGTGGCTAGGGAGAAGCTCCCTGACTGGCAGAGATTGTGGGATGACTTCGCACAGAAAGAAGACCCGGATGGGTCAAGGTTCAGCTTCATCTAACGGTGCTACACAGATTGTGGATGAAGAGGCTCTAGCCCTAACAAGCAAAGGTAAGGGTGGCAAGAAGAACTTGGACATGTCAAAAGTCAAGTGCTTCATTTGCTACAAGTGTGGACACTTTGCTTCCCACTTTCTAGAGAGGAAGAAGAACAACAACAACACTCAAATGGCAGGTTTTGCATAGGTGGATGATTTCAGTAAAAGTTTTGATGAAGACTTTTGCCTGATAGCTTGCATGGCAAGTTCCGTAGACAGCAGTATCTGGTATGTGGACAGTGGTGCATATTGTCACATGAGAGGCAAGTCACACTCCTTGGGTAGATGGTCTTTTGCTAGATCTCACATGTGGGTATTGCCAATTCTTCATTGATCCATTAGATCCACTCATTTGCAAACCCCCCTAGTGCCGTTCTTCTTTGATTTTCACCTTGTGGGCCCCATTTGGACCAATTTCCTTATTTTAAGGGTGGGCCCCACTTGGATCTATTATTTAGGCACTAGATCTATCTAGATCTACTATTCTTAATCCATAAGTGACTTTATCCTACACTTGGTTGAACTCTTGTCACCTCCACTTATCATCTTAGATCTAGATCTTGTTTCATCTTGGTCTCCTTATCTTTCATCATCACATTTCCCTAGGAGGCTTTGATTGCATTCGCTAGCCTTCATTGGCTAAGCTAGGGTCTCCCCCTTTGTGTTGCTTAGGCTTGATCTAAAGTGAAGAGTGCCTCGGATAACGTGACACCCATCTTGCATTGGGAGCCATGGTTTCTCTTGGGTCACCTCTTTAGTTGTCTACACCTCTACCGTCCTGGATGGGATACCTTTAGAGACAACTACAAGTTGTGTGATAACAAGGACATAGGTCTTTCTTCAAGAGCTTGAAGGAGGGAGGAGTGAATCTCCATATCGAGTTAGGAGATGATGCGCGATATCTGGCGTAGGGTGTTGGTACTATTTCGTTTCAGAGGGAGTCTGGAAAACCTATCAGTTTTGTTGATGTGTTATATGTCCCAGGGATGACGAAGAATCTCATATCAGTTTCCACACTAGAAGACAAGGGTTTTCTAGTGACTTTCTGGGACAGGAAAGCATATATCAGGCCACATGGGTTGGATCAGAGATTGGACATGATGATTTGGATTTAGAGTGGGAAGGTTTACAGACTATAGTTTGAGCCTGCAAAGGCTCTGGTCAGCAACAACAGTAGTGATTGTGAGTTATGGCATAGGAGGATGGCACACTTACATCATGGTGCACTGAGGCATTTGAGATAGGCAGTTATCAGAGTTCCTTCAGTATAGGAGGAGAAGCACAACCACTTCAAGGGTTGTGCGTTGGGGGAAGAACATCAGGAGACCTTTCCCACATAGTGAGCACAAGTCTGAGGGGGCCTTAGACTTGGTGCATTCGGATGTATGCGGACCGATGAGCGTCCATTCTTTCAGTGGTTACAGTTACTGCGTCACGTTCATTGATGACTATAACAGGAAAACCTGGATCTATTTTCTGAAGGCCAAGTCAGAGGTCTTCGATCGGTTCTGAGAGTTCAAGACTCTCGTGGAGAACCAAACAGGGAGAAAGATCCGGATATTGAGGACAGATAACGGTGGTGAGTACACCAGTAGAGAGTTCATGGAACACACTGTTCCCCACACCCCACAACAGAAGGGAGTGGTGGAGAGAAAGAACAGGACATTGGTGAGTGCAGCTAAGGCTATGCTATTTGATCAGGGATTACCACTATTCCTATGGGAAGAGGCATTTCAGACTGCAGTATACGTCCAGAACAGGTGTCCCCACACTGCATTGGGGAGGAAGACACCTGAGGAAGTATTTACAGGTACTAGACCAGATGTGAGTCATTTGCGTATATTTGGGAGTATCTGCTATTGTCACATTCATGTTGACACTAGGAAGAAGCTGGATCCTTTGGGTGAGAAGGGGCTTCTAGTTGGGTATAGTGAGACTTCCAAGCCTTATAGAGTATATGTCCCAGCTCGCAAGAGGATCACTGTGAGCAGGGATGTCCAGTTTGAGGATGACAGAGCCTTGAGAAGATGTATGGACTTACCAGCACAGGAGCAGCCAGCTGAGGACTCGGGAGGAGTCAAGTTGGAGGAGTCACAGGTACAGGTACAGACATAGAACATAGGTTCTGGCAGTCAGAGGGAGTCAGTTGGACAGGATCCTCCTATCATTGATTTGGAGGATGAGCAACAGTAGGAGGAGGATATCTAGCAGTCGCCACAGACAGACACTAGGCCACGGCCTAGGTGGTATAGGCCCACTGTTCAGGATTCTAGACAGGTGAGTCTTCCACAGAGATCCATAAGGAGGAGCAAACCACCAAATAGGTTGAGCTATATGGCATTGATGACAGAGTTGATTGACTCTGAACCTTCTAGTTTCGAGGAGGCTGTACAACATGATATGTGGCAAGAGGCCATGGTTGAGGAGTAGGACTCAATCATGAAGAATCAGGTATGGGAGGTTGTTCGCAGGCTAGATGATAAGAAGGTGGTGGGATCCAGATGGATCTACAAGGTAAAGCATGCAACAGACGGAAGTGTGGAGAAGTACAAGGCACGCTTCGTGGCGAAGGGGTATTCGCAGAAGGAAGGTATTGACTATCAGGAAACATTTGCCCCTGTCGCTAGGTATTCTTCTATTTAGACTATCCTATCATTGGCAGCAGAGATGGGTTGGCACGTTCATCAGATGGATGTGATGACTGCCTTCCTCAACGAAGTTATTGAGGAAGAGGTTTATATTGAGTAGCCAGAGGGGTTTGAGGCAGAGAGTAGAGAGTCGCATGTATGCAGGCTGCAGAGAGCTCTTTATGGGCTCAAGCAGGCACCTCAAGCACGGTACTTGAGGATTGATAGCTATATACGAGAGATGGGTTTCCAGCGGAGTGAGGCAGACCATAACCTGTACTTCTTGTCAGGTGAGATACCTCTCATACTGGTACTATATGTGGATGATCTCTTTCTTACAGGAGATGAGAGGCTGATCGAGGACTGCAAGTCAAATCTTGCAGTAGAGTTCGAGATGAAAGACCTTGGGTTGATGCATTACTTCCTAGGTCTGGAGGTTTGGCAGAGAGATGGGTGCTTCTTCATTGGACAGGGGAAGTATGTAATGGAGATCTTGAAGAGATTCAGGATGGAGGACTGTAGACCTATGGCCATACCTCTAGTTACCAACTGGAGGAAGATTGATGTATCGGGATCAGAGGAGTTTGATCCTACACTATATAGGTAGCTTATCGGGTCGCTTATGTGTCTCGTCAATACTCGACCATACATTAGCTTTGTAGTCAACTCTTTGAGTCAGTTCATGGTGAACCCTTGAAGAGTGCATTGGACAGCTGCGAAGCAAATACTTCGTTACATCAGAGGTACAGTGGAGTATGGTTTAGTTTATGAGCGCAGTGGGAGTATATAGTTGGCAGGTTTCACAGATGTTGACTGGGTAGGATGTGTAGAGGATCGGAAGAGCACTTCAGGTTGTTGCTTCAACATTGGATCAGGGGTTGTCTCTTGGTTCAGCAGGAAGCAGAAGTCAGTTGCATTAAGTTCAACAGAGGCTGAATACATGGCAGCCAACATAGATGCATGTGAGGGGATGTGGCTGAGATAGTTGCTCTCAGGATTGTTCGAGAGTGAGATAGAGACTACTATAGTTCACTGTGATAATCGGAGTGGTATCAACCTTTCTTAGAATCCAGTGTTCCATGATAGGAGTAAACACATTGACATCCGGTATCACTTCCTCAGAGATTGTGTTTAGAGAGGAACCATTCGGTTGGAGTACATTCAGACAGATGAGCAGGTAGCAGACATATTCACCAAGGCACTTTGCAAACTCAAGTTTGTAAAGTTCAGAGACAAGCTGGGGTTGTTACCGAATCCCTTCCTCATTGAGAGGGAGTGTTAGAAAGTGACAACAAGGAAGGTCTTCCTGCATGCATGTGTCCTTGCATGACTCAAATCAGGAAGCCAATTGTATTTAATTTATTTTTTCTAAGTTTACTTTGGAAAATAAATTAAAGTGATCTAATTATTGATTGACTTTATGAAACACTTTTTATAAAGTGAAAGTGAAAATATTTAAGTCATGGCCAGATCTAGTCTTGGCCATCCAATCTCACCGGAGGATCTCATCCATAGATCTATAGTGAGATTAGGGTTTTCGCTTAGCATTGAGTTATAAAAGAAGGATCAATTGGTGGAGAGGACACACATTCTGACAGAGACAGAAAGAGGAGTTTGAGAGAGAGAGTTTTGCAGAGAAGACGGAGAAGCGGAGAGTCAGAGAGATTGAGCATCCAGGCAGAGAAGGCAGCACGGATTTGCAGAGGAGAGGGACTGACAGATTCGGCAGAGGTGGCCGTATAGCTGCAGGCCGTACAACTGTACAGCAGATGGCCGCACAGTCCGTACGGATTCCGTACAGCAGGCCGTACAGCCATACAAAAGCAGGCTGTACAACTGCGTTGGAAACCATGCCAAATTACAGGTTTTTCTCAGTAAATTTGTGTGGTTCAATTTTGCCAGGTTGGGCATAAATCGATTTTCTGATATTGTAAAAGTTTTATATTTTCTTAATAAAATATCCTCTCATACTGCTGCACCGGTTTTCTCATCTTGGGTTTTGTCCAGGGGTTTATATCCAAAAAGATTTTGTTGTCTCTATTGATGTGATTGATTGATATTTCTCTCAGTGTTTTATTCCGCTGCATTTTATTTGGTGAAGAAATCCATGTGTGGTTAACAGTAAAAACTTGGGTTTAATTAATTAATCCAGCGTACTCTAGCCCTAGAGTGGTGGATTTTAAGGAAATTTACAAAACTCATCAAGTCATACATAGGAAATAATAAAATGTTAAGAATTTTGTTAGGTGGCAAATTCTAGCCACAACACCTAAACATGTGAAAAATTCATTGTGTTTCATGTTAATTACTGAAAGAAACATTTGCCAGTTTGATAATGCCTTGCATAGTTATGTTAATGTATAAGAGGTGGAGGAAATAGTAATAGAATTGAAAATAGATGAAGGAATACCTTGTGGAATTCTCCAATGAACATTAGAGGAAACATGGAATCTGTAGCATTTACTGATGAAGCAGGTCTCATTGAGGCCAATGAGCTCTCTGAGGTGGCGAGAGATATTAACTAATTATCCACAGGAAACTGGCTGTACATGCCCAAATTATGTGGTATTTAAAAGTAGAATTTTAATAGTTATCTTATGACTTCCCTTTTTCTTTTACCAAATGCCATACTTCTGATCGTCTCCTCCATTTTTAGTTTTGAAAAATTTGTTTGTGTTTATTCATATCGCCTAACCTTTAAAATTTAATTCTTTTTTCTTCTTTTTCATTGCTGTTACATCCCAAGAAATATTTGAGGTATATGACCTAATTGATGATGGCTTAAACGTTAATCAAAGACAAAAATTAGACTCAGATAAGTACACTTGGTGACAAAAAATGAAGATAACACATAAAACCATTTGTGGATGCTACAGTTACTGCGATATTAAAGTTGGGCAGTGAGTCAATACAAGGTGCTACTTAGGGGGGCACTTGACTTGATTAACATTTTCACTGTGGCCATAAATTACCTAGGGCTGCACAGAGCTAGTATATATTATATAACCAGCATAGATCCATCTTAAACTCGGATTTATCAAGCCAAGAAGGATCCAATTTCTTGAGGTGTAATTTTTTTTAATCTTGAATTTTTTACATGTGAAGAAAAAATTACACCTCAAGAAATTTGATCCCTCCCTGTGCTTGATAGATCTGAGTTTAAGATGGATCTATGCTGGTTTTAAATTTTTTTTATTTTATGAGCCAACATGAATTTTTTTAATTACTTTGTTTTTGGTAATGTTACGTTACGTTACGTGACATCTCCCCCATACTGGGCTGTAAAGCACCTCGCTACTCTCAGTGCAATAATAGACCTAGGGCTTGTGCAATAATAGACCTAGGGCTTCTCAAGGCTAGTATATATTATATAATAATAGACCCAGGGCTTCTCAGGGCTAGTATATAATATACCACTTGTCTTTTTCTCATCACCAGGAAACTTATTTCACCTTTTATTGTATGTTTTATTTTATTTTGGGGCCTTATTTCACCTTGCATTCAGTAATGAACATTATTCAATATTTCCATTGCTCAAATCAATTGAATAATCTTTCCTTTTGTGTTATCCTTTGAATATCAAAGTTCTCTGATTCACAGATTTTAAGTCATACATCTTACAAAATATAGTAGATAGAAAAAGACATAGGGAGTCTGTCGTCTGGCTGGAGTGGACTGTTTCTAACATTGAGAAACTTCAGAACACAATTCTACATTTACCATGCTGGACCAAGACATTAAATGAACTGTATTTCCTCAAATGTATAATTTAACGGAGTTCTCTTTGTGCTCTGCATCATCGATAAGTCTGTGATTTGTCTTTAGTGCCTGCCTGCTTTTTTAGTTATTTCTCTGTAATTATATTAATCTTTCTGTTTATTATTTTGTATAACTAAAAATTTCTTTTGTATTGTTAATTGTATGTAAATTTATGTCAGCTTCAACATCATTTGATCCCTATCTTTTTGTGTGGCATATTTTCAGATCATTACTTTCTCTTTGACTTTCCGGGGCAGGTTGAGCTCTTCACTCTTCATTCAAATGCCAAGAATATCATTCTTGAAATGACCAGAAAGATGGACTACAGTGTATGTGTGTAGTTAAGACCCTAAGAATGGGCAATTGCTTCTATAGACCGAGGATTTTAAGCTGAACATCTTCATGATCAACCTAGAAATGTTTAGTGGCAGAAATACTCAAACCACATGAAAAATAAATAGTAACGTGGTGGCTTTTAATTTATATGTTTCCATGTATCATGTTTTATACAAATTCTTTCTATGCAGCTTGCAGCAGTACACTTAGTTGATGCCCATCTTTGTAGTGATCCTGGGAAATATATCAGTGCTCTGCTGCTGTCTTTGACAACAATGTTGCATCTTGAACTGCCACATATTAATGTATTATCCAAGATGGATCTTATTGAAAGTTATGGAAGGCTCGGTATTGTACTTATCCTTTCCTTTTATGATGACTCGGTCTTGCATGTCATGTATAATTGTCTAAACGATATCTGTTTACATCATTGCCATGCTCTTGTTTTCGGCATTGACAGTGGCAATGTTGGTACTATTAACTTGCATACATTTTGGAGGTTCTGGTAGAGATGATGAAGTGCCCATTGCTCCCCTTACAAATTAATTTTCAGTTATTTCTTCATCTCTTATTTAGAAATATGAATCCATGAATTCATGATGTGTGTTTGGCAAGTTTTTTTGGAAAAATAGTTTATAATATGTGATCATGGTTTGCATATTGTCAACTCTACAGTATGTTTTACTTTTACTTGAATACTAAATCGCTTAATTTATTGCAGATTTCAATTTAGAATTCTACACGGATGTGCAGGACTTGTCATATTTACAACAATATATAGATCAGGATCCTCGTTCTGCTAAATACAGGTGTGAAGCTTATTTATCTGGTAATATTTATCCTTTTTCATTCATTGTAGGCAGTGAAACTCAATGCCATTGTTTATGACAGAAAACTTACCAAGGCATTGTGTGAGGTGATTGAAGACTTTTCCTTGGTTAGTTTTGCAACCTTGGACATCCAGGCAAGTATATATCTGAGTAATACTGCATGTATCATGCTGTCTGTGCCAAATCATGTGCTATCCAACTTTACTCTCTTCTCACTCTCTGAATGCTTGGGTTTTTCTTTTTTGCAAACTGTCAGGACAAGGAGAGTGTTGGGAATCTTGTTAAGCTTATCGATAAAACCAATGGATATGTCTTTGCTGGTATTGAAGGAGATATTGTTGAGTTTAGCAAAATTGCGGCTGGGCCCTTGGACTGGGATTATTATAGATATCCTTCTGACTTAATGCTTATGATATGCACATTCTGTTTATACTTTTTGTTATTTTCAAAATCATCTTTTTATCATGTTCCGTAAGTTGTCTTCCTTTACAGCTGAGATTACAACTGCAGCTGTACAGGAGAAGTATATGAAGGATGAGGATGACTGATCACAAATCAGGTCTGCTTGAAGATACCCCTTTGAGATGTCTTACCATTAACTATTGTAAATCTGCTCAAAATGCATTCGTGACATGAACTGTTGGTGTTCTTATGGAAATCCAACTCGTGGATGCTCAGGTCATAAGGCATCTTACACATCTCTTCTCAATTTCCATTTTGAATTTGCTATCAAGGTGGTATGTAACATGTTTGAGTTATGAAACAGAGCTTATTTTGTTAAATTTGTTACCTTATTCTCCGTGACAATTAGGCTCTTGTTGAATTGATGTCAACTGAGCAAAGGCACTGATCTTCAAGGTATTGAGAACTTTCTTTTATAAACTTCAGATTTTAAAGCTGCAAGTTGTCTAGCTTGCTGCTAGTGGTTTTAGAAATTTATTTCATGGTTAATGCAAAGTTCACAATGGTGAAGAAATTTGACTTAAAAAAATGAAATGGCTCATTTACACATTCTGTCGAACACTTTCAGAATCTAGGGTTTTAACTTGATTTTCAGAAAGTAAAACCACACTTTTAAAATGTACTTCAAAAATTCTGCCAAATACTGAAACAATCTTTAAGCACATCAACACAATGATTTTTGGTCAAAGACCGGGCAAAACCCTAAGAAGAAAATTTTTCTTTAAGAAAAGCAAAACTCAGAAAATTATTACAATGAATTTTTCTTTCTTTTAAACCCTCATTGACAAAATTTCACAAAACAGAACAGCAGCAAAATCTACCTCGAAATCTGTGCCATAAAAGTACTGTACGGTCTGCTGTATGGCTGCCCACACGTGCTGTATGGTACTGTATGGCCTGCACACTTTTCTGCCTCGATTTCAGTGCCCGCACGTGCCTGTAATTAATGTTGTACGGTCTGCAATAAATGCAGTCATTTCTTGGAATTCGAACCAGTTTTCTTGGAATCTGAGCCCACATGTGTGACTGTCATAAATGCACTGTACGGACTGCTACAGGTTGCCTAGGGAATCGTGCTGCTCCTTTCTCTTGGAAATTGTGCCCTTTCTCTGCTAGGGAACTCTTCTTGATCTTCAATCTTCCTCGGTTCCTCTCTGATGGTGAGTGTATCAAATGTCCCTCTCACTTTGTTTTTATACTTTGTCTTTGGCAACTAACTTCTTCAACTACCTAATGTAGGGTTGAGAATTAATTACAAAATCAATGGTTCACATTTAACTCACTTTTAATAATTAAAACATTAATTATTAAATACATCACTTAAGTGTGACCCACTTTTCTAAAGTATAAAATCACATTGGCTTTATTTACATAAACGGCACTTTGTTACATAAATACATAAATGACAACTTTTCTGGTCCTCCTCATCACACCCACACCAAAAATATGAGAGGATCTTCAGAGTTAACTTTTCAACAAATGGGTATTGTATTTCTTGATTGGACAATAAGATTCTAACATGGCTGACTCATGGATTATTGATTTTCATATATTTTAAGATATTGCTTACTTTAGTTCTATGTAGAACCAGCTTGTGGGCATTTTCAGATGATGGGCAAATTCATTCATTGGGTTATAAATATTCTCTAGGATACTTTGTTTACCCTTGAAACGTTCATATGATAAGGATCCAAAGTTTTTTCTTTGAAATACAAATAAGGAGTTCTATTTTAGGAGTCAGGCCATGCCAAGAAACATCTTAGCCCATTTCATAATCTAAGGTATTGGGTGAATCCATATTGATGAAATGCATTACAATGGAAAGGGACAAAATTGATTAGAAGCCTTATGCTGGGAGTTGCTGTGTTAACAAAGATCTAAAGGAAACTCCAAAAATTGAAGCAAACTTTTTGGATTTAATTTTATATCACAAGCAAAGCACACAATCAGCTTCTGATAAACATTCATTTTCACAATTTTACAGCAGACGAGTTTATTTTTTTCTTTGAATTTTGTGAAAATCAAAATTAAATCTGCAGGAATTATGAGTTTAATAAACAAAAGATTTATTTTCACAAATTTTACAGCAAAAGAGTATTCTCTGATGGATTTTGGAAAAAAAAGGAATTATGAGCAAATCCTCCATTGAAAGCTGACAAATTTCCATTAAAGATCAAACTACAAAATCTAGACATGGCCTCTGTAAAGCTGTGCAGAGGAGCAGAACTATAAGTAACAGTAAGAGGGCTCCCTAATTAACTGAACTAGTAGATGAAATTCTCGAAGATGCCATCAAGCAATGGTGTAGTAGATAGAGTTAAAGCTTAAGCTGGTTGACAATGCTTGCTTTGCCACCAGGCAAAAACAATCTTTACTGGCACTTAAGTTTATCTGCAATCTCCAGCCACTCTTACCAGGCCAGGCACCTTTTGGGTAAAGCATGGAAGGTGAAGACATGCTATGGCTGACGGGTCTCTAGTTCAATATGTATACAAGACCAATCATACTAAAGATCATACTGCAAAAGCTAGGCATGGCCTCTGTAAACCCGTGCAGAGGAGCAGAACTATCAAGTAACACTAAGAGGGCTCCCTAATTAACTGAACAAGTAGATAAGATTCTCGAAGATGCCATCAAGGAATGGTGTAGTAGATAGAGATAAGCTTAAGCTGGTTGACCAATCATAGTATACAAGACCAATCATGTGTGTACAAGACGAATCATAGTTTCACTCCAATAGTGTCAAAATTACACTCTTAAAACTGTCTGAAAAACGATAGAGTTAAGCTTAAGCCGGTTGACCAATCATAGTCTACAAGACCAATCATAGTTTCACTCCAATAGTGTGAAAATTAAACTCATAAAACTATCTGAAAAACAAAAAATTCCAGTAGTTAACAATATGCATATAAACTTGCCAGACCAATCATAGTTTCACTCCAATATGAAAATTAAATCCTTGAAACTATATAAAAGACGAATTTGAAATGCTTAAAAATATGCACAAGAATATAACCGAGAGCGGCATCCAATTTAGTCCAGGGATTTTGGTAAATTATGTCTACTTGTTACAAAGGTTTGAAGTGATTTTGGTAAATTATGTTTACTCATTGCTTAATGTGATTGTGACATTTGATGTTAATAAATAGTAAACATTGATTAATATGTTTTGACATGATATTTAGTAACTAGCATGGTGAAAATTTGATATAATGTGATTGTGACATTTGATGTTAATAAATAGTAAACATTGATTAATATGTTTTGACATGAAAATTTGATATGATGTGATTGTGACATTTGATGTTAATAAATAGTAAACATTGATTAATGTGTTTTGACATGAAAATTTGATATAATGTGATTGTGACATTTGATGTTAATAAATAATAAACATTGATTATTATGTTTTGACATGAAAATTTGATATGATGTGATTGTGATATTTGATGTTAATAAATAGTAAACATTGATTAATATGTTTTGACATAATATTTAGTGACTAGCATGGTGAAAATTTGATATGATCGTGACATTTGACATCAATAAATTGTAATGTTTGATTAACATGCTTTGAGTAGAGTATAAAGTATTACTCAAGTTACCGCTTCAATGTTAAAAAAGTTTACCAGAATAGTGATAGTGTGTATTAAGTTTCAAGATTCAAGACCATTCAACAAGGATTAAATATTATAATTCTTTAAAGCTTAGTGTCATATACAACTTAAGTTACCACTTCAATGTTCAAAAAGTTTACCAGAATTGTGCTAGGGTGTATTAAGTCTCAAGATTCAAGACCATTCAATAATGATTAAATACAAGAATTCTTCAAGGCTTAATGTCATGTACACCAAGGTTGGTTTTTTGAGCATCAACCAACACAAATGAGCAGCTCTAGAACTTCCGCCATGAACAACTCAGTTGGATAATGTATAAAGGCAATCAATCCAAATGAGAAGGGGGACTTAGTCCAAAGTTTTTAGTAACTTGTAGGGACTTGTTGCAAAGGTTGGATATGATTGTGCCATTTCATATTAATAAATTGTCAAGTTTGATAAACAAACTTTGATATAGCAATGAATAACTTTATGGGAATTTGTCGCAAATGTTTTATGTGATTACGACATTTGATAATAATAATTGATTGACATGCTTTGACATAGTATAAATTATCACTCATGCAACCAATTACATGTTTCAACAAGTTTATTAGAATAGTGATAATGTGTATTAAGCCATGAGATACCCAAGACCATTCAACAAATATTAAATATGAGAAACTTTTAATTCTTAATGACATGCACAAGGGATGGTAGGGGTTGGAGGGTTCATTTATGATCTTGATGGAGGTCATGAAATGAACCATGAATGAGGCTTGAGAATTACTTTAAATAACCAAGCGGAGGCCCTTACCATGTTCAAGGACTAAAACTTCTTGATTCTAGACGTATCAATAACATTATAGCAATTGGGGATTCATCCATAGTCATTAGATTTATGGGAAATTCAAAAACCCCCATTGATGGCATTTTGGAAAGACTCATTGTGAAATACACAAGGAAGCAAGTCGTTTTGAAAGCATTGAATATTATCATGTTTTGAAGAGGAATAATTGTTAGGATGATGGCCTAGCCAACTCAACCTCACGACTAGACTATGGAGCACTAAAAGTAAATGGGGGTTTAATATCTTCCCCCATTTCCTAATTATCATGATAATCTTAACGAAGGGCACACCCTTCACACATGGCTTCAATTTGTAGAGCATGGTCAATTCAAGTGAGTGATATACAAAGGATCCACTTTGCATGGTACCTCCACATTGTAGATTAATGAAGCACTTGCATTATCGAACAAGCATGCGAAACAAGAGGGAAAGAGGTGGGATGATGGAGTTGAAGGTAGTTTAGTTGGTGTGTTTTTCCTTCTGGTCACCTTTGGTAATTCTTGTTTTCTTGAGCTTTGTCCCTTATTTGATAGAGGAACTTGAAACTAGAATTGGTGGGAAATTGGATATTTTCATTTACGTTGGGAGGAATTATGCTTTTACGATTTGTTTGGACGTGCGCAATTGCAATTGCATTGGGTGAAATTCAGCCTCTAGGATTGGATTGGTATTGTGAATGCTATTTGTGAGTTGTTTATGAGTTTTCTTGGGCAATTTGGTGGTGAATTGCTAGTGAATTCTGGTCATTTGTTTGAGAATTTTGTCTATGTCAATATTAGTTGTGAGGTAGGAGGAACAATTGGGTATTTGCATTTGGTTTGGCTTCTTTAAGTTCTAAAGGTTGGAGGATAGAGGAATATGTACAATTATGGAAATTTTGAAATTATCCTACGCTAGAAATTCAAGGAATCCAAAAGGTTTTACATAGACATGAAGACCTTATTAAGGACATTCAAACTTCCATTTTCTTTGTTGCAATCAAGGTTCATGGAAACGAGGAAGCAAATAACAACCAACATGCAACAATGATGAACCAACAAAGAGAGCAAATACATGCCTTATAAGCTAAGTGACTCTATTAGAACCTAGTTTGCTAATTTGAATAGGGATGTTTAGAGAGTTAACAGAACAAATTGTACATCAAGCTTAGGAAGATGTGGATGCAGAGAACAAATATTCTTAGCCTTTCTATATCAGTCAGAATAAAGCACATAATATTCATGTTTTCCATTAAGAATATTGTTTTTTAATGTGTTGCAAAGTAGTCTTAATCTTGTGACCCTTTTTGAGAATTTACACTTGTAGAAATTCATGGATATCCTTTACGAAGGACACTGTTATCTTTTTTGCATCATCTCTCTTTGATATAGACATTATGTATAACTATAGACTCAGTGACAACTCATTTTTGTACTATTAAGCTAATTGGTGAGGCTGTAGCATTTTCTTCATACAAATTTTCAACTGTTTCTGTTAAAAAAAGGCATACACACCAAGGTTGGTTTTCTAAACATGAGCAAATGTAGATGATCAATGCTATAATTATGTTTTAAACAATGTGACTTATAAAAAATCCATATATATATAAAATGAATGTGATGATTTACAAAAGCTCTTGCAACAATATAAGCACTCATTGATTGGTCACAATGTTGGAGGGTTATGAATGTTCGTGTCTATGAATTATTATTATTGTTGTTGTCATTTATGTAATGTATTAATAGATATTATATTGTTATCAACATTACATATGCTCTCATGTGAAGGATTCTTTGTCAAGCATAATTAGGAGATAAATACGTCCTCCTTTCAGCTTGAGTTGAGGAAACACCACAATAAGGTCTTTAAAGTTCTCAAGTATATTGTTGCATAGAAAATGGCTTAATCAACCCTCAGTTGATCCTCTTTGGAATTGTACATTGAGACATTTGATTGCACTTCTGAATATGTTTTTTTGAATTAACATCCGAATATTTAAGAATGTGAAACGAGTTTGTTTTGGATGATATTGATATGTTGATTGTTGCACACTACAACACTTGTGATCAGGGTGATGTTGAGGTTTTAACACACCCTAATATTTTTTACTGAATAATATTTTTTGGTTTCCTCTTCCGGTGTATTTCATTATTTTGGATTCAACTTTCTTTTATTGTTTGTATTTTGGTTAATCTTTTGATTTGTTATCGATATTTATCAATAAAATGCAAAAAAATCTTCTTTTGCATCTTCTTTTTCAAATTAATTTAAGGAAAAAATATTTTAAAAAAATGTAGATAACTGTATTGTCATTCTTCAAAAAGATCTTATCGCATTTTTGTAAAATTATTCATCAAGGCTCCTTACAAAGATTATATAACACTATCAACGCTTTGTTGGAAGATTGGTTTTCAAAGTTTTAAAATAATGTCGATATCGCTTTCATGTGTTCGCAAAATATTTGGTTTCAAAGTTTCAAAACCATCCCAATACACTATCGACAATCTTCGCAAATATTTTAAATATGAATTTTTTAAAATACACCGATACACTATCAACGTTATTGGGCAAAGATTTGAAGTTGAAGTTTGCAACTTTACCGATAGTGTAATTAGCGCACCCTTGAAAGAAAGTAGTTCGAGTTCCGCAATAATGTTGATAGCTTATCATCCGAACCTTTAAAGAGAGCATCCACAATTTTCTTGGTAAATTGATTATCTACCATAAAATCCAACTAAATTCAATATGTTCATAGAGCTCTTCGTTTCTTTGGATTTAGAGTTTTTGCAGTCTAACAATGACTGAATTTTCATTTGAAGCATTAAGGTATAATGGGTGTTCAATTCGATTTCTACGACAAACATGTATGTTTTTCAACTTCTTTCGATTTTAAAATTCAATTTTTGGAAATTAAAAGAGCACAATTTTGTAGTTGATTATTGTTTCTGTATTTCGAATAGAAGCTTCGAGTTGTATTCAATATTGAGATGCTTAGTTAGTTTTTACTTTCTTTTGAATTAAGCTTTATTTGCTCTTAAAATGGCACCCCAAAGATCTGCATATATGCAACTAAAACCCCGAATCCTTCTCCTAAAGCAAAGAGGAAACTCATCAAGATTTTGGACAACGAACACGAATAAATGGCCCAAACAAGTAAAGAAAAGAGGAAACTCATTGAGATTTTGGACACCGAACAAGAAGAAATGTCCCAAACAAGTATCCCTGGAAATAAGATCAATAGGCAAAAAATTGAGAATCCCAAACTAGAATAAAAAGATACAGAGGCCATTGTAGGGAATCAGGTTGATTTTCCTTCATGGAGTGAGCTATTTCGAAGAAACAAAGAAGAAGATTATCCCGAAGTCATTCCATCCAGTGATTCCTTCTTAAGAGATGCAGATGATGCAGTGTGTCATCATCAGAGACTCTCATCTTCACAATGTAGCTACTAGAACTCCCATTCTCCCTTGTTCATTTGTTATTTAATGGGTCATTCAATATGCTAGATTGGAAACCAAGACAATTCATAATGATGGAAGTCAACGCGTAACATCGTTTTAGACAACAAAATTGGGCATATACTATAAATTCCACCATTCCAATATGTTCTTGACAAGTGACTTTGTAGAAAAATTCCAGAAAAATTCCATAAACTAAATGACACGAAAAAGGTCATGACCAACTAGTGGGTTGAAAACAAAAGGTTTCGAACCAGAAATGATGGCATTTACCCTACCATAAATCTCAAGACTCCTTACTCACATGCCATGGCCCTAATGTGCATATTGTATGGTCATCCAAACTGTGTTGTTTTCAAAGATGCCTGGGTCCCCTTAGTTCACTTTGTTGTTATAGCAGGAATTATCTTCAATTGGGTTGGAATACTATCTTTTGCTTTGCATAGGACTATTGAGAAAGCAAAAAAAGAGGATGTTGAAGGTTTTCCAATATTTTATATGTCTTCCTATCTTTTAGATGTGATATGTGCTAAGCATCCATTCACTCAACTTGGGTGGAGTTGGAGTATCACTTGTAGTACTGTTCATGTGTATTGTCAAATGATTTGGGAAAACAAATACAATAGAAACTATGCTTTAATATGTGATTATTTACTTGTCGCTATGTTCAAGATACTTTTCAACAGAGAGTTTCCTAGGATCTTTTATGAAGCTAAGGATGTAATAAGAAGTATTTCCAATTGGTGTATGGAAGAAGACTACACTATACATTATAATTTATGGAGTCACTACCCCTCCCCATATTTTTTCAAAGTATGTACTAGATAGACTATTCTTATCAAAGATTGCTTATCAATCCACATTGCATGGAATCAATGCTACCTTGAAGAAAGAGAAGAATTTTTTTTTGACTCCCCAACTTATCTATATTGGACATTTTGTTATTACCAGTTTCAAAACAACAAAACAACAAGCCCAACTAATGCTTGTACAAATTTCCTCAGGGTCAATTTAGAAGACATGATCCACATGGTTTAGTTTTTAAACATTGTAGTCAAGTTGGATTGATATGGCCATATACCCATGAGGAATGAAAGATTGAAAATCCCTTAGCAAATGCCGATTCTTGGGGTGAAGTGCTACTCAAAAGAAAAGTTCAAGCACAATAAGAAGCTAATGAATATTCTAGTGGAGATAATGAATAAATTGTGGAACAAAAGAAGCTACGTAAAGAGCAACTTCAATCCTCCAAAGAAGAAATTGAAAGATGATTGAAAGAATAACAAGACCATATAGAACAAAATCTCAATGAAGAACATGAGAGAATCAAGGTAAACAAACATCCAAAGAAAAAACAACCAAGGAAATCGAGAATAGGTAAATAAAGAGAAATTAGAACAAGAGCAAGTGCAACAAGCTAAAGAACAAGCAACCAAAGACAAATAAGTGCAAGACAAAAAAAGGGAAGAAGAAGCAATTTGACAAAAGGAGGAGCAAGAGAGAATAGAAGCTCTTAAATTACAACATGAAGAACAAAGCAAAAAGGAACAAGATGAATAGGACAAGAAATTATAGGGGGAAGCAAAAAATAAAAGAAAAGAGGAAGAGAAGTAGAAAAAAAAAGAAGCAGGAAAGAAAAAGAAACAAGAAGAAGAAGAACACAAAACGAGAGTAGAGCAAGAAAGAAGAGACGAGGAAAAAGATAGAGAAGAGGAAGACAAAATAAAACAAGAAGAATAAGACAAGAAGAAAATAGATGAATCAATTAAATCCAAAGAAGAAGAGGAAAGGCACAAGATTAAATTTGAACATAAGAGGAAACAAGAGGAGCAAAAGGAAAAAGAGTAAGAAGAAAAGAAAAATCAGATTCAAGCCCATCAGAATAGAGCATTGAGAAAGCTTCATAAAACACTCAACCAAATATAAATATTGATGATAATACCATGAATCAAATAACATTAATTTCTCAAGCTCCTAAAGTAACTCCATTTAACAAAAGGATCCCAAAGGCACCTAAAACAACCCTAGTTGACAAAGGTAAAAATGTTGTCATTGAAGAAATATTAACTCCACGTAGCCTAGAAAATATCCTTCCCTAGAGTAATGAATTTTTTCTAGAACATGTACAAATATTGCTGACTTATAATAGATTGCATACCGTATCAAAGGCAAAATGCTTTAGTAAAGCAAGTACATAAAAGAAGAAAGGTAGATGTGGAAAAAGTTGTCATCTGTATCATTGAAGAAAATATAATGGATACCAATGAGGTTGGTTTGCAAGCATACTACATGTGAATCTCTCCATGATCCAAGCTTCTCTTGACAAATCAAACACAAAAGATGAAGATATAAATAAATTGCAACAAAAAGTAGCTCATTTGGAAAATCTAGTTTCATAATGTTGGAACACTGTTTGAATAGACAATGTTAAATAAAAATACATAGAAGATAGGATAAGTGTGAGAGATATTTCATTAATAATATATGTGCATATAAATACATGAGTATGACCCTTGGATTTCATATTCCAAGTGGTCTCTTAGACTCCCAATGATTGTTCACATGATTTCTCTCATAAATGTGAAAAGTACATAATAATACAATAATATTTCATAACCCAAAAGGATTATGTTTCCAACATTGCCCCCCTTAATCCGAAGGGGTGTATGTGATTCCAAGTATAGAGCTTAAATATGGAGAAGAATAGTTGCAAATGACTTAAGGCATTCTATGAATCAAAAGCTAGCAGAAGCAACATAAGTTGCTGTCTTCTACTAAGTGAGTGGTTTTAGGTTGACCACAAATTCTGGAACTTGGCACTCACTCTAGTACTGGCTTAGAGGTTCCCTTTGTAACTTGGCTCTAACATAGGTTCTAACTTGCTTGTTGCTAATTTTCAGTCACCCCCCCTTGTTAGGAACAAGGTGAGGAGTATAAAATATCTCAACTGTAAGATGTGTCATTACTCGAGAATGAACTCTTTGGTATGACATATATATATTTTTGGCTGTTGACAACTATTTCCAAGAAGCAATATTCCAACCATAGTGAATCTTCTCTCTTGCAGTTTTCTTTAGTACGAAGCATCTGTCTGAAGAATGTGTAGTGTCCCTTTTTAATAAATTGGAAAAATTGCAATTTTTGGACAATTCGAACCTTGGACTAGTGGTGACTCAAATGCTTCCAAATGGCTCCTAAGGATTTCGAATTGGGTTTGAAGGTGTTTGAAGAGTATTAGGACATAAAAATGAAGCTGATGGGTGCTTAGACACTCTTAAAATACTTCTGCAACATTCATTTAAATTCAGGAGAAATTGGGGAATTTTACTAGTAATTTCGAGGTTCAAACCCCCAAGGGTAGAGGTCACTAATGGCTTCCCAAATGCAGTACGAACCTCCAAAATTTCAGTACAGAGACATGGATTAGTTATATGAATTCAATGGGAACCCAAATGCATCATTAATAAGTTCCTAAAGGCTGCTGCAACTCCCATAAATCAAAGATTTGTAGACATGTCTTCACATAGGGGGAAATGATAGAAAAACGCTATAACTTGCTATGCAATTTGAGAGAAATGTTCCAAGGAATTGTATAATGTATATGAAATTTCTTCAGTACATTAATGGCTCTCCATACAACAATAAAATCATATATATTGACTGAAACAATTCGATACCAAACAACTTCAAGCTCTTACAACAAGTTATATGGGAAAATGGCACCATTCATACATAGTTTGGCATTTTTACATAGTTTCACTTGGAGTTTCAATCTGAGGTTCATATGAGCATAAAATAAAGAGTGTATACATCATATTACAAATAAATGTCCCCCCTTGTACTTCCCCAAATAGATCAACATCTCACCATGTGCACCCTTCCTCCAAGAGCAAGAGTACGAAGAGAAAAGTGAGAGAGATGTGGGAACAAGTTGAAGAAGAAATGGTCACAAGCATCCCTGTAGCTTCAACTTGTAAAAAATGAATTCATGTAGCTCCAATGAAAGGTTTGAATGGCCTCTCCAATTTCCAATTAGGATGGGAATCATGCACCCTCGAAATTGGTACTAAGGCAAGAAGAATAAACATTCAACTTGCATGGACAAACTATGCTCTCCAATTTGCAAAATGAGAAATGATCAAAATCCCATATCCTTCTTTGTTCTTGTCTTTTATTATCCTTTCAAGTCCTCCATGGATCGAATTCCCTCCAAGATATTCATGCCAACTCAAGTTGGGGAGAGATTCCAATGAGTGCCACTTGTCCAACAATTCCTAGCCTCCCTCTTCCATCAATTCGAACGGGGGAGAGTATTGGCTGCCATAAATCCCTTGTGCGCTCTCTTGGGGGTTATTTTTAGCCTTGACATGTCATATATGTCAGATGTCAGCAATCAGTCCGATCCTTGTCATAAGTGTCATAGCATCTTCATCATTGTTGTCATAGAAGTTGGGGAATCTAGCCCAAGTGTCACAATACCTCTAAGATGCCTCTTCCTCTTCCATGGGAGTTACTCTTCCACTCAAATTAGACCCTCATTGAGTCATGCCAAGTATAATTCCCTTCCAACTCCCCCAAGAACGTTAGACTCCACCTTTGATTCGAATGGGTGAGGGTAGGATGCCATGTGGCATGGATAATCTTTCTTTGTGTGGGTCCCACACCACCAATGTGCCCTCATGACCAAGTGTCACCTTATTTTACTATTATAAATATTTATTTATCCCCTTTTAATATATTTTTTTCAAGCTAATTTCCATTTGGGGTTTTATAGCTCCCTTATTCCAAATCTAAATGTTTCCACCCCAACCTAGGGAACTAGTAGATTGGTGGAATTTTCCCTTCTAGTGATTTATTTGGATGGGGACATTACAATCCTCCCCACACAAGATTGCTTTCCCTTAAGAAATTCCAAATTGAGATGTTGCAAAATTTGTTCCTCTTCCCATGTGGCATCCTCTCTTGGAAAATATTTCCATTGTACCAAATATTCTCTTATGGTTCTACTCCTCAATTTCCTTTCTCTTGTCTTCAAATTTTTTTCTGGAATAAGTATGAGTTTTCCTTCATCATCTAATGGAGGGAGTGTTTCTGAAATAGAAATATGCTGACCAATATAATTCTTAAGGCATGAAACATGAAATACATTGTGGATTTTTCTACCTTCCAGAAGTTCTAACTCATAAGCTACTTCCCCAACTTTTCGAACTATCTTGTATGGACCATAATACCTTGGTTTAAGTTTTTTTGATCCTTTTAATTTTAAGGAGGTTTGCTTATATGGATGCAGCCTCAAATAAACCAAATAATTCACTTGAAAATTTCTTTCCTCCCTATGTTGATCCACATACTGTTTTTGTTGATTTTAGGAAACCTGCAAATTGTCTTTTAGAAGCTTCAAAATCTCTTGACTTTCCTCAACCCAATATTTAGCTTTTTGGGCTCTATTATCACAAAAAATGTGATCAACAATGGTGAGTTCTTCATAACCATAAAGTGCTTTGAAATGAGACATGCCAATGGACATATGGAAAGTAGTATTGTAGCAAAACTCACCCAAGTGTAGCCATTTAACCCATGCTTTTTGTTGCTCACCAACATAGTTCCTCAAGTACCCATCCAACCATTGGTTCACCCTTTTTGTTTTTCCATCAGTTTGAGGATTATAGCTTGTTCTAGGAGTCAATTGAGTTCCCACCAACTTGAAGAGTTCTTGCCAAAAAGCACTCATAAATCTGCTATCCCCGTCACTCACAATGTTTTTGGGAAGTCCATGCAATATGAAAATATCTCTAAATAATAGATCAACCACTTGTGCAACAATAAAATATGATGTAATAGCAAAGAAATGAGCAAATTTGTTGAGTCTATCCACCACAACATAAATACCATCCTTACCCAAAGCCTTGGGAAAACCTGTGATGAAATCCATTGGGATGCTTTCCCATTTTTGTTCTGGAATGGGAAATGGTTGCAATAGACCAGCAAGATGGGTGTGTTCAACTTTGTTTTGCTGACATATCTTGCATTCATTCACATAATTTAGAACATATTCCTTCATCCTTTTCCAAGAGAACCTTTGTCTTAATTTCCTATATGTTTTAAAGAAACCAGGATGGCCTGCTAAAGGAGAATCACGAGCTTCCTTCAAGATCTTGTGCTTTAGGTTCGAACCATGAACCAAGTATATTCGGTCCTTATAGTAGATTAGGACATTCAATATCTTGTATCTATCATCTCCTTTGAACCCATCTAACACTTCACAAGCAAAACTATCTTTGGCATACTCTACTATTAGGATACCTTTCCAATCTTTTGAAATGTCCATAAGGGAAATGAAGGTCTCCTAGACAATGCATCTGCTACAATATTATTCTTCCATTTGACATATTCAATGTCAAAATCAAAATCTTGGACCTTACCCATTTTTGTTGCCTTTCATTCAGATCCTTTTGTGTGAGGAAATGATTTAAACTGTTATGATCAGTTTTGACCACAAACTTGTTCCCCACCAGACATTGTCTAAACTTGTCCAAGGCATGCATCATGGCTAACATTTCTTTGTCATATATGGAGTGGAGCTTCTACTGTGGCTGCAATTTTTTTCTCTCAAAAGCTATGGGGTGTTGATTTTGCTTTAGGATCACCCCTATTCCTTCTCTTGATGCATCACATTAAAAAAAAATGGTTTAGAAAAATCTGGTAATGCAAGTACTGGACAAGTACTCCGAATTACCCTTTCATTCTTTGGAAATCCTTTTCAACCTCTTCATCCCATTTGAAAGCATCCTTCTTGGTCAAATTAGTAAGGGAAGCAGTTTGTTGAAATTTGTACCAAGGAAGTGTTCCCCTAGTGACTTTTTTCGAAGTCACTAAAAAGGGGACAAAGTGCATAACCCTTGCATTAATTGCTTGAGAAAAGTAATTAATGTCACTTTAGAGTTATAAAGTGACTTTTCAATTTATTTAAGTTGTGGTTGAGAGAGAAAATATTTAATGGAGAGAAAAGTGACTTTTCTCATCCATTGATGAGAAAACACTAGATTAAATGTGGGCCCTTGATCTAGTATCCTTTCAGCTACCCCAGGAAGGTGAAGTGAAAAGACAAGGGAAAACCAATAAATAAGGCACCCCATTCCTTCATTTGCACACATCCCAAGAGAGTTGGAGAAGTGGAGATATTCCAAGAGAATTGGAAAGCAAGTTCCAGTTGGAGTTTGAGAGAGAGAAAGTGGCTGTTTGAGATAGCAGCTAGGTACAACATGGTTTCCAAGACTGTACAACTGTTATGGGCATGATTTTCGAGAAGAAAACAGTGGCACATATTTTCAGGCAGAGGCACGAATTTCGAGACAAGCACATAAAATAAATTCCATACAATTCCGTATAGTCCGTACAATTCCGTATAGTCCATATTGTTCCGTACAGTGCACGAAAATTGAGGCACGATTTTCGAGGCATAAAATTAATTTCAGTGTTGTTTTGTTGGGCACAAATTTCTAGGCATAAAATTGAGTTTCGCACTGAAATCGAGGAGTTGTCTGTACAGCTCTGTGTTGCTTGACAAGGGCACGATTTCCAGAAATATATGCACAAAATTCGAGGCAGATTTTGCATAGAATTCGAGGCAGCCTGTTAATTTTGCTGGTTGAGATAAGTTGTGCTTGTTGCTATTAAAATTTTGCTGTACATTTTATTGAAGAAGAAATTAATAAAATATCTATCTCACAAGTTTTCCCTTCGGGGTTTTTCCTAGGCCATTTTGGCTAAAATATCTGAGTCTGAAATTTTATCTGCATGGCTGTTATGTTCTTTTTGTTCTCAGTATTTTGGTAGTACTTCTTTTGTGCTTCTAGTTCAGATATGTTTATGAGTGAAATTTCATTTTCAACTATCTATGGTTGAATGAGATGGTTTATTAAACATTGTTAATCCGAGTTAACTTGAAATCCTGTTAAATAAGTGAAATTTCTACATAGTTAGTTTGGAAAACCCCTTCACAAACTTCCTATAGTAAGTGCATATCCCAATGAAGCCTCTCAATTCAGTGATGTTCTTGGGTGATGTCCATTCAAGAATAGCCTTTATTTTCTCCAAGTGCACCTTTAATATATCTTTCCCAATGATGTGCCCAAGATACAAAACTTCTTTCAACCCAAATTCACACTTGGACAACTTAGCAAACAAAGATTGTTCATGTAAGATTTTCAATACAACTTCTAAATGGTGCAAATGTTCCTCCCATGTCTTACTATAAATGAGAATATCATCAAAGAAAACCAAAACAAACTTACGGAGCCGCTTGCAAAATATTTTGTTCATGCATGATTGGAAGGTGGTTGGAACATTGGTCAAACCAAAAGGCATGACAAGAAATTCAAAATGACCATAGTGACATCTGAAAGCAATTTTCTGTACATCCTCCTCCTCCATTCGAATATGATGGTAACTAGATCTAAGATCAATTTTGGAGAAGAATTTTTCTCCAAATAGCTCATCCATGAGATCATCTATTCTAGGGATGGGATATCTATTCTTTATTGTCTTCTTGTTTAGAGCTCTAAAATCAATGCACATCCTTAGGGTTCCATCCTTTTTCTTCACCAAAAAAATTGAAGAAGCATAGGGACTTGAGCTTGGTCTAATGAGTCCCAATCCCAAGAGCTCTTGAATAGCATTCTCAATATCATTTATGAACCTTTTTGGGTGTCTATATGGTGGTATTTGTATAGGTGAAGCACCCACCTCCAAAACAATGGCGTGCTCAACTCCTCTGTCATGTGGCCTTCCAGGAGGAAGGTCTCCAAAAGCCATTTCATATTTGTGTAGTAATTGCCTTATCTCCCTTGGATGTTCTGCAATATTTATGTTTGTCTTGGTGGAAGTGATGAAACATTAAATAAACCATTAAATATCCCCATGCCTCAATATGGACCTCATACTGTGGAGACACCACTTGATTCAGATAGGTGTGCATTCCTCTCACTACTCTTTGTTTTCCTTCTGAATCTTTGAATTTCATTTTAGGTATTTGGTAGTTCACTGTATGTTCCCCTATAGAGTACAACCATTGCACTCCCAAGACCACATTTGTATCAGCAACATCCACCACATAAAAGCTATCAGAAAATGTGTAATTTCCTATGGTGAGTTGTAGCTTTGGAATCCATGTTTTGCATTCCATAGAATTGTTACCTAGAATGATGACTGTGAACCCATCAAATGATTCAATAGGTAACTTTCTCCTCTCCACCAAGGCTACATCAATGAATTTATGGGTTTCTCCTCCATATACCAATGCCGAAACTCTTTGCCCTTGTACCATTCCCTTGCATCGAATGGTGTGAAAACAAGGCACTCTTGAAAGCACAACCATTCTCCCTTTTTCAGGTGATGGATGATCTTCTTCTGCTATGTCATATACCTCTTCTTGGGATGAAATATATTATTATTCATCCATGTCCCCTTCACCTTCATCATCAGAAAATACTTCAATGAATTGTGCTTTCCTCTTAGCACATTTATGCCCTGGTACCCATGGTTGGAAGCATGTGTAACATAGTTTCTTTATTCTGGGTTCTTCCTTGCTTGGCCCCTCTTTCTTGTCCTTTCCAAATGCATATTTTTTCCATGGCTTCTTGTCAAATATGAACTTGGAAGGAAAGTTGGGCTTGGGGGGATACTTTGTCTTGGGTAGCACATTTTGCAGATCTCTTTCCAAGTTCATGGCATATTTCAATGGAGTAGGTTTGTGGGATTTAACTAAACCCTTCAAAGGTTCAGCCAAACCTTAAGTAAAGAGAAATACCATTCGAACCATAGATATATCAGCCACCTTAACTGATAGTTTTTGAAATTCCAACATGTACTCATCAGGGGTTCCAATTTGCTTCAACTGTGCTAGTTCCTTGAAAGGCATTTCAGGGACTTTTTGCTCAAATATTTCCAATAACCTGTTAACAAATTATTCATATGTTGTAGCATGATCATGTCCCAAAGTTTTAATTCAATGGAACCACCAATCATTGGCTTCTCCCTCAAGATGCAAAGTAGCCATTTTTAGAGCATCCTCTTCAACCATTGGATTTAGCTGGAAATATACATCTAACTTTTGTATCCAAGTATTTGCAAAACTTTGAGATGATCCATCAAAGGTAGGAAGGGGCCTTTTACCTATGGAATAATTCAATTCTTTATTTTGAAAAGGATTTCTATTACATCCTCTCATTTTGAGCTTGTTTGAGACAGTAAAGAATTGATCAAATGGTAAGGTCCTTCTACAATTTTCACTCAACTGCTTCCATTATGCTACAACTTCCTGCATTCCATATTAGATGTTAGAATCCTCTTTGGGATCAATAAACTGAGGTGTGGTAGCTCCTGTTGAGATCTAAAATTCATTGGGTCGATTGTGAGGCTTTGTCTTTGAGAAGATGTTTTCACCAAATGCCTTCTTTTACTCAAAAGGAGAACTACTGCTCCCTCCTAATGCCAATTTGCTTCCAATTTGACTAGCCATCAATTCGAACCCTTGCATTATCTGCCTTGTCATGTCTTCAAAAAATGGTTTCATGAATTTCCTAAACTCCTCTTTCTCTTCCATCTCTTAGGTGTTGGAATATTCTCACCATAATTTTTTATATTTGCATGCCTACATGCATTCTGCATGCATCCAGTCATCAGTATGGTAGTCTCCCAGCATCTAGTCCCCAATTTTTCAGCCCCACGAGCCTGTTTCTGCTCATTTCTATCCCTCCTAGCCACATATGCACCCTTGTTTTCATCACTGGAGTACAAGTGCACCCTCTTCCACCTTTATAGGAGATTCTTCAGTTAGTTCCATGATTAGTGGATCTGTTCCTTGATTTGAGGACCGATTACTAGTTTAACCAACTGAACCACTTAGATAGACCTCCAAAGAGACTAGATCAACTATACTGACTACTGACAGCTCCTCATTCGCCCACATTGGAGTCTCCTTTCCTAGATTTGTGCCACATGCACCAGTTAGACTCATTTGACTGATGTTTGACCACTTGTGACCACTATTACTGATTGGATGATGTATCCAATGTCATCCAAGCCACACATTGAGGAGAATTCGAATGACCTTAGGAGGCATTCGAATTCATTTGATTGTATTAAGCTATTATTCACTATTCAGAGTGCAAGCTTACAGCTGATGTATGACACAACAATTTTGTCATTTCTTGTGTATGAGTGATTATTGAATCAACATTTCTTCTTCTTCTTTCTGCACTTCTTGAGTGCGTTTTAGTGAGGTCTGCTACAAATGAGTGATCCTACTTCTAAAATATCACATGGTATCAGAGCTGACAACATCTATTCGAATTGAAGCAGTAGCAGTTGCAACAATTCTTTGAGCAACTGTCTTTCATTGATCACCAGAAGCCTCTAGGTTTCCACAATAAATCCTGGTGCTATTGCCATGAATTCACTGGAGCAATCCAGTGAGGTCTAGCCAGGTGTGAAGGACCCATTCACATTTTCTCAGTGTCCTAAGGCAGTATTCAATCTGAATTGCAGTAGATCTCCATTTCAGAATTCTCATTTGTTTTGCAGGACTATCCCCTCTTCAACTTCGAATTCTTCAGTATCATGGATCTCAAGTTGAATTCATTCAACTACTTCGAATGGAAGGAAAATATGGACATCTTCTTGAATTCGAAGAGCCTTTCTAGAGTGGTGAATGGTTCTGCAGTTGATCCCACTGGTGCAGTAGAGAAATCCAAGTACTTAGAAAATCTCGATGAAGCAGTAGGACTGCTGCTACTTAGCATTTCTGAAGACCTACACTTTCATGTTATCGATCTGAAGACTCCAAAGGAGGTTTGGGACAAGCTTGAATCTCTTCTTGGCCAGAAGGATGAATTGAAGGGTCATAAATTGGAAAATGAGCTCATCTCCCTGAGTCCAAGCAGTTTCGAAACTATCACTGAGTTTCTTAGTAAGTTAAAGAACTTAATTTCACAGTTGAAAAGATATGGGATTGAGAAGGAATAAAAAAAACTCATCCTTTCCATTCTGTCGAAGCTAGGCCCTGATTATTCAATGTTTTTTTTGACCTTCCAGTCATCAAAGTTGTCCATTCCAAGATGGAAGTTCCCTTTGCTTGAAGACTTCATCCAATTCCTCAAACTTGAGGAGGAGAAGCTAGTGCACATGGGAGTGATAAAAACCAAATTGGATTTAGCTCTTGCAGCCACTGAGATGAGAAGAGAGAATGGTAAAGGGCAACAAAAATTTTCTGAAAGGAGGTCGAATGAACAAAAGCAGAAGGAGGCTCCGGACCATTCAGATGGAGTTTCGAATCCTAAGAAAGACAAGCAAATTCAGAAGGGGAAATCCAAATGCACATACTGCAATAGAGGATTCCATCCTGAGAGTTCATGTATGAAGAAGACCATAGATATCATGGCTTCACTTCTTGAATAAAATAATCTTCTAGTACCTGCATGTGCCAGAAATAAAGAGAGTGAACCATCTGGATCTGAGAACAAAGAGAGATGCCATGCCTTCGTGGCAGGTGCATCAACACAATCCTCCTTCATCATAGATTTTGGAGCATCAAGACATATGTCTTCCTCCAAGGATCTCTTCACTGGTTTCGAATCTACTGTTGGACCATCCATCATATTGGGGAATGATTCTGAGGTCTCTTGTGAGGGGATTGGAATAATCAAACTTGATCATGGGTACTTCTCAGATGTGCTCTATGTCCCCACACTCACTGCAAATCTACTTTCAGTCTACCAGATGAACCATACTGGAGAGCCCAAGAGGGTGATATTCTCTCCAAATGAGGTCGAAATTCAAGACATGGTATTAGGATCTACCATTGCAAAAGGTGTTGCAAATCATAAGTCGAAACTCTATGAGTTCTCCCATTTTCTAGCTCTCTCTAAACAATCTACTCTTCACACTCATGCAAATGAAGAGAGTCGGCTATGGCATGGAATATTTGGGCATCTCAACTATCAATACTTGCAAGAAATTCATACTAAAGAGATGGTTGAAGGGCTACCCAAGATCAAGTTTTCCAAGGGAAACTGTCATGGTTGTTTGATTTCCAAGCATCCCGAAAAGAAATTTGAGAAGGGGAAGGAAAGGAGAGCCTCTCAACCTCTAGATATGATTCATAATGATGTTGCAGGGTCATTTCCATATCTATATTTGAACAAGGAAAGGTATATTCTTACTTTTATTGATGATTATTCAAGATTTACATGGGTATACTTTCTCAGATTAAAGTCATAAGTATTTGGATTCTTTAAGTTTTTCAAGTCTTCTACATAAAAGTTTTCAGATAGAAAGATCAAGTCCATTCACACTGATAATGGAGGAGAGTACATCAAGGGTGATTTTCAAACCTTTTGTGTGAAGAAGGCATTGAGATGCAACATACTGTTCCATATACACCACAACAGAATGGTGTTGCTGAAATGAAGAGAACATTGAAAGAGATGGCCACCTGCATGCTAAAGTCAAAAGGGTTGCACCCTAGTCTTTGGGTAGAAGCCATCAACTGTGCCACCTATCTTCATAACATATTTCCTCACAAAGGACTCAAATATATGACACCTTTCGAAGCATGGATGGGATACAAACCTGATGTGTCTCATCTTATAGTGTTTGTATTTTTGTAGAACTTTCTTCCTACGGATAAGAAGAGGTTCTCTTAGCTTAAACTAAATTAATCTAAGACAACTCGTAACAAATGTACCCTTGAAATCCTAAATCAAACTCATACATCAAGATTAAATGTATTTGAAAATGGAGGATGAACGTCACTCACCTTAAATCAGACGTTTCTCCTGCTTCCAGCTTTAGTCCTGAAGCTCCTAAGTTGGACCTGTCAAGATCAAACAAAGACAAACAAACAATCTTCCAAATACCTTGAAATACAAGTTAGATCTAAATTATATTGAATACACTTCATGCCAATTATTACAACATAATACACACAAAGTGGGAAAACAAGACAAGTTATTATTGATTAGAAGCTTGAAGATGCTTACAAAGAGTTCTTTGATGTCCAAGTGATCTTTAGCTCCAATTCTCCTTCCCTTTAGCTATCTCTGCAAATATCTTAAGATCAAAGGTTGGATGCCCCAAATAGTCATCCCTTTGGCTTATGTATGGCCTCTCCTTCATAGCATTTGGAAAGCTAACCATAGGGAGAGGAAGGTGGATCTCATGAGAGTTTAGTGGATCAACCAGACTAAACAAGGAGAACAGGTAAGGATCGAATCAGGTGAGCCAATCCCAAGGAAATATCTCGAAAGGTGAAGATCCACAATCCATGCAAAAAGGCTATAATGGGATTTTCACACCCTTCTAACTTAGCATAACGCGAAAATATAGAAATTTTCGCGCCCCAGCAGTTCTTCAACACGTGAAAATTAGGGTTTGTCGCGCCTTGGGCTATAGGCAGGGAGCGAAAATTAGGGTAAAACAAGGTCAGCAAGGTGACACTTGGCCCATGAGGTTGTCTTTAAACTGAAAAAGGTTGGATTTGTCTCCTAGGTATCCAGATGAGACCAAGGAAAGGACAAACGGGATAAAACACATATCAGGAGGAAGTGTCGCTAGGTCACATGTCATGGAGATGCGACACCAAGACTCAAAGTGTAACTTTGAGGTATAATAGATGCCCCCTAAAGTGTGAGGTCAGAATAAACTGATGGATGAAAGACTTTACCAATAAATCATGCGGAGATAGCATCTAGGGAGTCGGAGTGGAGTTGAAAAGACACAGAATGTCAAATACCACTGAGGCAGGCATTCCCATGCTCGAAACAACTAAATCGAAACATGGCTGCTGACCAATACATTACAGATCCATGAGAGAAATGAGATGATATGGACTATAGATGAATCATGGCTAATATGAAGAATTGTATATCCATGAGATGACATTAACACAACCACGGCCAATACAAAGTGGATCTGTGCGACAATACATCATTGAGGTCACCAAGATGATGTCTATATGGAGACCTACTCAACAATCACCATCGCAACCCGGATGTAAAGGTAGAATTAAGAACATCTGAGGTCTTCTATCCGATCCTGAAGTGACACGATCCTAATCATGTGTTTACAATGTGTTGAGGTCGAACATGATAGGAACCACTTGATTATCGGTCAATGATGTAAATCGTTAACAAGTGCGAGGGATACCACCAATGATGACGATGATTCCAATGGTATCTCTAGTACAATCCATCGAATGTGAATAAATGTCTTGATTTCGAACATTCATGGAGTCATTCGATCATAGGCCAATGATGTAAACCTATTGTTGAATACGAGGAAACCTGCCATTGAGGCATGCAGGTACCAAGGTACTAAGGTTGGCTTCTAATCCTAATTCTCAGATGATGAGTTGAAGCCGAAAGGAATAGAATCGTCGAAGGAGGTACATAATGAATCCCACATCAATGACACAAAACCGATATAGGAAAGAGGTGTGGAACAATGGAATAAAAGAGCACGTACTAACACAAGACTGGTGGATTGACAAACTATAAAAAGACTGGACTCAAGATAACAGTAACCCTTTGAACATATAATGATATGCGATAGTACTTGGTAGCTGGGATTAATTTGCAGAAATAACCACGGGGATGGTAGAATCATAATGAAGATGACACAGGACTATATTTACAACTCATCGGAGCAACTGGCTACCCAAATGAGACAAGATGCGGATGTATGCCATGTTCAAAGGTGATGACTCACAAGCTGCCAAAAGGTAAACTTGACTCATTTCCCATTTCCCCCCCATCATAACTGACGAGTACATCTTTGTGGTTTAATGAGCTTGAAGAGGATAACAGATGCTCCGTATAGCTCATCTTATGGATGAGTCCAATCTCACATGTTTTACGAACCTGATAAGGAGGGGTTTGTCCCAATGCGGGCCCTTCTATGTTGAGTTTTAACGAGTCCAAAGAAGGAAAACTCGACAGTTTTTCATGTTTAGAGAGTCTGAAATAACTTAAAGAAGACTCCAAAATGTACTTTTTTCGTAAAGTTAGTCCCCCAGACTTGAAGAAGTGTAAAACAATTCTTGAGAGAACTCTCCCAGTCAAAAGTTGACTGAGGTATGCCTTTCTTGTAAATAGTCTAAACGGTCTGAAAAAAGGGGTAACCTATCACCGAATAGACGTCCTTTCAAATACTTTTACAAGTGTGAAAGAGACAAGACACTTGGCGATCTTTTCGTAATGAGTGAGTCCGAAAAGAGCTTAAAGAGAACTCCGAAGGTCCATTTTCATAACGTAATCATCTTGGTCCGAAAAATGAATAAAATAATACCAAAATGATATTTTCCTCATCGTTTTATGAGCACGAGTAAATTTGACTAAGCTCGACACCGGTTTTCTTAGGTTTGACAAGCACGACACAGGTGTGAAAAGCGCTTGGAATCTTTTTCAAGTTTTAGGTCTAGAGCACGAAAAAGATAAAGTAAGCTTGAATGAAGGTCAAAATCGAATACCACTATGAACGGTGCATGTAAACCTGTCGAACATGGTCAAAAACCCTAGAAGCAAATACTAGTTCATCAAAATGAATAATTGACCTAAAAAAGGATTTTAAAATAAAATAATGGGTAAAAATACCTATTTAAAAATTATAAAAGAAGGTAAAGGGAAAATTACCCATTGTCATTTGCTTGTTTTTCACCCAAAGAAGATTTTTTACCTTGTGGAGGGAAAATCTTCAATTGAAGATATCGGGAGATTCGGGGCACCATTTCGACCTCTGTTCAATCCAGGTAGATATTCATAGCCTCATCTTTCATTTCATGTCTTTATTTTGCTGCTTCATGCCACTTTTATCTTCTCACAAACACTTTCTTTGACATTTGTCAGGGGTTTGCAACTCATTTGAGTGAAGATGGTTGATTGGAAGGAGAGGGAACATGAAGATGATGATAGGATAGCTCTACAAGACCATGCCACACTAAATGCACTACGAGAATGTGGTTTATTGAAATTCTTCAAAACAAGGGGCATCCGTAAATAGGGGAATCTATTAAACTACATCATTCAGATGTGGGATAGTGATATCCAAGCTTTCCGTATCGGAGAGCACACCCTCGAGATAGAAATCGAGGATATTTACTTTCTGACTAGTCTCTCCAAGAGAGGGGCACGGGTCAATCTGTCCGGGCACAAGACCTCAGAAGATACCAAGGACACGTATATTTCCCGTTATTGCAGACTGGGGTCTCGCAAGAAGAGTGGGAAGGTTCTCATAGCGGATGTGCTAGATATTCCAATGAGAACCATTCTGTATACCACTGCACGTGTAGAGGGTAGCGCGGGTTCCCACCATGCAACGAAGGCACAGATGACCTATACGGTAGAATGCCTGGAACCAACACTGTTTAATTGGTATGAAGGAGTCCTCGTGAACCTCAAAGATCAGGTGAGCAAGTGCAGGAACGGAGATATCCATTAGTTCAGATATGGCAATATCCTGGTCACATTCTTCCTGGAGAGGGTACCACTATTGTGCCCTCAGATAGACAGACCGATTCGTCCTGCATCCGAGCCTCAGATGGGGAGATGGAGCGACTATGCTAGATGGCTCGACGGGCCGCAGGTCTTGGATTTTGGCGAGGACTTCTTCTCGTGGCTCGAGGAGCAGATCATCATGATCGAGGACTATCCCTATGAGGGGGTGGATTTATGGGAGGATATTGACCTGTCATTGCCTGAAGATGATGATTGGGACAACTCAGGTATGTGACCTTCATAGACATGTGTTTTTTGGTATTTTTGATTATATATATATTTTTTGTTGTTTTTTAATGCGTGAAAAAGATCTAACAAATATACGTGTACTGTCACTGATCGCGGACCACGGAGACCAGTGGGGTATTCACCACTACGTCGAGCAGGGATCCAACCACATGTCACTGATGAGGAGGAGGGGGAAGAGGTAGGGGGACTTCGTGATGTTGAGCGGAACCTCTAGGGTTTGACGTGGGTGTCCCTCCCATGAGGATACTTGATATACCTCTCCATCTCCAGAGGCACACTGTAGGGGTGTCCGAGTGCATTGGTAGATTGCTCTGCCGTGTGGCGAGGGAAGTCGTTTGTTACAATGAGCACCGTGAGCATGATTATTAGTATTAGGTAGTAGTGCTGGTCAGCGGCATGTACACGATATGTAGGCCAGAGGGCCAATTTTGTATGGGACATGGTCCCAATTTTGTCTTTTTGGACGCATTATGATATTGTAGCTTGAGAAAAACACTTTGACATGATATTTACATATATGGACCTATCTCTATAGCTATTTATTTACAATGAGTTGTGTATTTACATTTGAGCATGCATTTGTTATGATGTTTAGTTCATATGTGGGCCAGATGCCAATCCAATACATAGTTAGCTAATGAATCAACCACCATATTGAATTCTCTTGATACATGTTGATACTGAATGTAGTCAAATGATCGTTCCAAGAGGCGTACCCTTCTGAATAATCGAAGTAATAAATAATCACGAACGGTGTAGACACGATTCAACTGTGACTCCAAGAGTTGAGAATCCAGGTAGACTAGAATAGTACGGATCCCAAGGGAAGCAACTTTCGTTAGGAGTCCAATAACTGCATGGTACTCCGTGACATTGTTTGTTGCGGGACCCAAACATGCACCACCCGAGGATATCAACTCACTGGCAAGGGAATACAGTACCCATGTGACGGAAGCAAGGTTTTGAGTGTGTCGACTCGCACCATCCATGAATCCGTAGTACATCGACATCTGCGCATACAAGCACAAGTCGAAGTATATAAGGATGTATGAGATAGAATCCTCACACACGCAAAGATGAAAAAACAAACTAAATACAAAATGTACAAGATGTCTTTATGCAGGAAAGACCTACGCATAAAAACGCTTCAGGTAAAGCCCGTTGTGAGGCTTTCCTAAAGGTATACCATCGCAATTGACGAGCTCCTAAGCATCCTTCTCCAACACACGCTTCACGACATAGAGACCATACCACATAGATTCTAACTTGCCCTTCCCTAACTTATCATGCATCTGATCGTAGGTTCGGACTAGGTCCCCTTCATTGAATATCCGAGGTTGAAGGGATTTATCGTACTGGGATTTGACGCGCTTATTATGGGCTTCATTGGCTAACGCAGCGTCTTTGTGAGTTTCATCTAGCTTGGCCAGATATAGAAACCATTCCTCTTTAGATGTTGTGCTGGGTAAGAGTTCTACAACTAACTTCAAGGATGGTATTTCACATTCGATTGACAGGATATCTTCCAGGCCGTAAACCAACTGAAATGGCGTGAACTCGGTTGCATTTTTTATCGAAGTCTGATACACCCAAAGTGCTGAAAAGAGAGATAAGTACGATTGAGATTTCTGAGTTCCCACAGTACGTTGGATCATGTTTTTTAATACTTTGTTGATTGTTTCTACCTGACCGTTTTCCTGTGGGTAATATGGGGTTGAGTTTTCATGGCGAAAACCCAGTTTGGAACTCATCTCTTCCATCATGTGGTTCCTGAAATGGGAACCATGATCAGTCACAATGGCTTGCGGGACTCCAAACCTAGCTATAATGTGATTGAATATGAACAGTGCGATTGTCTTGTCGTCTTCTACATAAGTAGGCATTGCTTCAACCCATTTAGTAAAATAATCCATAGCTACAATAACATAGCTATGCTCCCCAACTGAAGTAGGCTTACAATGCATAAAGTTGATACCCCATTTTGCAAAAGGGCCAACAACAATGATAGGGTGGAGTGGAGTGGGGTGTGATCGTTTCTTGGCATGAAAGAATTGACATGGAGGGAATTTATTGACTGCTTCAATGCAATCTTTGAAGATCGAGGGCCAGAAATATCCCGCGCGCAAGATTTTCTGGGTTGTATCCATCCCATAAAGGTGACCACCACATGCTCCAGAGTGGCAGTCATTTAATACATGCTCGGCCTCGTATAGTGTTAGAAAATGTCATAAAACAGAATAAACATCATATCGATATAAGGTATCGCTAATTATTAGGTAATACTTAGCGTGGTGTCGTATACAACGACATTCATCTCGGTTGAGGTCAGGACGAAAGCGTTGAGTATGGATATATAGAATAATATCCCCATACCATGGATCAGTCGTGCCGATGAGAAACAAAGATTCATTTGGAAGAGAATCAACGGGCTCAGGATTATCATCGACACGGGGAAAAGTACACATGAGCTCTGCGAAGACCAACGACTTCTTGGATTTTGCCTTAGCAAAGTCCAAGTCGAACTCTTGGAGAAATGCAATCCAACGGGAGTATTTTCCCCCTAGCACTTGACGTGTTAGTGTGAAAATCCTCACAGCAGATCTAAGAGATGATGTATCTCACAAGAGAATAATTATGATTAAGCAAGAAAATAGAAGAAGAGTGATACATGCAGTATAATGAGCAACAGAATAATATGGTACAGTAGAACTCAGATAGAAGCAATAATACTTCGGTCATACTAGATTATTAATCACAAATGGACATATAAATAATACAATGCATGAGGAATTCGAATGCCTAAGGTGGCAATTCGAATTAGCCTTCATGGAGTGATCAAAGGATCACTGGAGTGTCATCGGAGCACAACTAGGTGTCCTCATGATCATCGGAGCGCAACTGGAAGTCTTCATCATCATCAGTGGAGTCATCAATGCTCAAGTAACTGTCAACCATCAGTCAAACTAACTCTGGTAGGTGTAACTCAGTGTAACTAAGTGTAACTCAGTGTAACTAAGTGTAACTGAGTGTAACTGAGTGTAACTCAATGTAACTAAGTGTAACTCAATGTAACTAAGAGTAACTGAATGTAACTGAGTGTAACTCAATGTAACTGAGTGTAACTGAGTGTAACTGAACTGGTAGGTGAAGAAGGGCGAGTTGCTCCCTAAAATCAAGGAAGAAGGGCGCACTAAGCAACTGGAGGGCTAAAACTGAATAGTGAGAAGCTCCTGGGGGCTGGCTAACTGAGGGCTAGGTGCTGGACTGATGACTGGGATGCATGCAAAATGCATGCAAACCCTAGAATGCATGCAAACCCTAAAAGGTGCATGCATGACTGAAAATGTAAATGATCAAAATACTGGTGGGACTAGGATGGAGTATAGGAATATCCTAACACCCCCCCTTAATCCATCCTGGGCCCTGGTAACTAAGACCAAAGGTCACCCAATACAATGAATAATAACAATCAATAAGCCAAGGAAGTGGGAAAATTTCATGGGAAACATACCCCCTCCTCAAAAAATAGACTGTAAGGCACACATAAAAAATAAAAGCTCCAAACTCAAGCATGTGTGATGCTTGGTCATATGTCTGGAGGTATCTTCTTCTTGGGAAGAAGTGGATCATGCTCAAAAAGCATGTGCTTGTACTTGCTCTTCAGATCGAATGTGATGAGGACAAATCCAACAGTATTAGAATGATCCTTGAACCTGTGATTCGAATCAGCTGAGGTAGGATCAAATTTTTGAATGTGCATATAGTCTTTTGTCTTCTCCTTCGAACCACCATGGGTGAGATTATGCCAAAAATAACTATTACATGTTTGCTTGAAATCAAAATCAGATTTAAGACTTTCAAAACAGTTTCTTGAGATCTCCTTTGAACCAGCAAGGGTGAGATCAAAACTATCATATGATGCATGAGAAATTATCTCAAGCGGGTGGCAATGGCCATATTCTTCAATAACCTTCTGAAAGCATGTGCTAATGATCATATTGTAGTAAATAAGAGATGTTTGCTGAAGAGGAGCGAATGCATTACCTCCAATAGCTGATGTTACCTCCGAAATAATCATGTGATCATGATGCAAACCAACAAACTCTGGTGCAAGAGAGGATTTAGGACCTTCTGCAATATCTAGAGTGTGAGCTGGCACAGAAAGAGAAGAAGGTTTGAGCATGAGCGGAGAATCTGCAAGTTCTTTGTCAACAACTTCAATATGAGATGATACTGGTTCATGATCTAAGAGATCATCAAGGGGAGCGAATGCAACATGATCTGAGAGACCATCAGGAGGAGCGAATGCATCATGATCTGAGAGACCATCAAGTGGAGCGAATGCATCAACTTGCTTGCTTTTGAAGGGATTTGGACCAAATCCATCATTCTTTTTGCCGAATCTTTCATCCAGATGAGCCCATAACTCTTTTGGAGTTTCAATATCAAATATGGTCGGGTACAATATGTAATCAGTCATAGCAAGCTTCATTCTTCCAATGTGCATGTCACCTTTATTCAACCATTTAATCTTCTTTGTAGAGGATTCGAACTCTCTTTCAAAATAGCAATCAAAGAGATCATGGCTCTTCAAATATGCTATCATTCTTGGTTTCCATTCATCATAGTTGAATAGAGAAAGAGGAGGGATTTCTTCTAAATTCATTGAAGATGTAGAGGACCTGCAAAAACAATATAGAATCACTGCAACTGCTACCGCTGCAAAAATGCAGAAACTGCTGCAACTGCTGAACTCGAAATCTTGGTAATAACCTGCAAAAAACTCTCAAGAATGGAGATAAACAATACTCTCAACATGCTCTGATACCATGTGAAAATCCTCACAGCAGATCTAAGAGATGATGTATCTCACAAGAGAATAATTATGATTAAGCAAGAAAATAGAAGAAGAGTGATACATGCAGTATAATGAGCAACAGAATAATATGGTACAGTAGAACTCAGATAGAAGCAATAATACTTCGGTCATACTAGATTATTAATCACAAATGGACATATAAATAATACAATGCATGAGGAATTCGAATGCCTAAGGTGGCAATTCGAATTAGCCTTCATGGAGTGATCAAAGGATCACTGGAGTGTCATCGGAGCACAACTAGGTGTCCTCATGATCATCGGAGCGCAACTGGAAGTCTTCATCATCATCAGTGGAGTCATCAATGCTCAAGTAACTGTCAACCATCAGTCAAACTAACTCTGGTAGGTGTAACTCAGTGTAACTAAGTGTAACTCAGTGTAACTAAGTGTAACTGAGTGTAACTGAGTGTAACTCAATGTAACTAAGTGTAACTCAATGTAACTAAGAGTAACTGAATGTAACTGAGTGTAACTGAGTGTAACTCAATGTAACTGAGTGTAACTGAGTGTAACTGAACTGGTAGGTGAAGAAGGGCGAGTTGCTCCCTAAAATCAAGGAAGAAGGGCGCACTAAGCAACTGGAGGGCTAAAACTGAATAGTGAGAAGCTCCTGGGGGCTGGCTAACTGAGGGCTAGGTGCTGGACTGATGACTGGGATGCATGCAAAATGCATGCAAACCCTAGAATGCATGCAAACCCTAAAAGGTGCATGCATGACTGAAAATGTAAATGATCAAAATACTGGTGGGACTAGGATGGAGTATAGGAATATCCTAACAGTTAGGATATAATACATCGGGTTGAATTTCGCAATAAATGTGGTCTTTCAAAGTAGTATATAATGACGAAATCTCTGGACAACGAACACTTTGGCCAGAGCCAGCTTCTCCACATGTGAGTAACGGGTTTTGGAGTCTATGAGAGTCTTGCTGAGATAATAGATCACATGCTCTTAGCCGTTATAATATTCATGCACTAGCACCATGTCGATGGTGGTAGTGGAATTCTTGAGATCTAAAAGGTAATCTCGTGCATATTTCGAGGGTTGGATGACGGGAGTGTTAGTAAGGGCCCTTTTTAGGTTGTCGAAAGACCGTTTGGATTCATCATCGCAAATGAAAGGAATATCTTTCTTTAGAAGCCTCGTATAGCCCTTAGTGATCTCGACGAAATTACAAACAAAACGACATAGAAAGTTTGCATTCCCTTGCAAACGCTGCAGTTCTGGGATAGTGGAAGGAGAAGGAAAGGCGAGAATAGCCTCGACGTAGAACACGCATTTGTGGGGATTCAAATGAATGTTGTAATGGTTGCATCTTGAAAAGATAGCACTGATATGATTTGGGCGGTATTCTCGCATATCAGAATGAGCGGGAAGGTCGTCCATATAAGGTTCTACAACATGTTTGATATCATGAAACACATATGACATGGCCCTCTGAAAAGTAGCCCAACGTTCTTAAGACCAAAAGGTAATTTGCGATATGAAAATGGCCACCATGGGAAGATAAAATAGGTTTTGTGCTGATTGGATGGGAGAATCTCTATATGATTATAGCCTGAGAATCCATCCATAAATGAGAAGATGACACTCCCGGCACAGTTATCGATAATCTGGTCGATGAAGGGCATTGGATAGTTGTCCTTTGGACAAGCTTTATTCAAGTCGCAATAATTGACACAGACCCGGATCATACCCGGTTTATTTGCTACGAGAACGATGTTGGACACCTAATTTGTCAATGGGACAGGATAAATGAACCCCGCACGGAGATGTTTTTCAACTTCCACCTTAATAGATGTAGTTTTCCTTAACAGGCCTTAATTTTTGTCGAACTGGTTGGGCACCAGGATAGACCTTTATCTCATGTACCACAATGGAGGGGCCTATGCCTGACATCTCTTCATAACTCCAAGCAAAAATGTCGCATAATTCTTTGAACAAGGCAGCATAAAATTCCACCTCTATGGGTGTACAATTCTTTCCCAGATGGATTAGTTCCACGACACCAGGTTTCACAAATATGTCAATAGGAATGGTTTCCATTATTTTTGCTAAGTTCCCTTCAGAAAAAATGTTATGTGTAGATATGGGATTCTTAGTGTTGACATTGTCCGATGAAACAATGGATTTAGAGTCAAGGTCCACTGCCTGAAGCGTGGGGAAAGAAGACTGATGATGGTGATCTTCCCAGGGTGGTTCATCAATGCTCATGATCTCCATAATAGATTTGTTCGAGGGAAAAATCTGTGCAAGGGAGTCGGTGTAGAGAAAAGATGAAGGGATTTGAGGGGGAGGATGTGCCACCGTATGGTGGTTGATAGTGTCGATCCAATAGGGAGCCGTCTGAATCGCTTGGTATGTTGCTAAGTTCCAGTTCAAAGGAATGGAAGAGCAGAGGGTTTCAAACGCGGAAGGACTCGGTATCACCCATGAATCGTCGGATTCATAGGATTGAGAAGTGCTCATTGAAATCATATTGATGGAAAAAATTGGGGGTGGCAGTTCCGGAAATACTCCAATAATGGAGGAATATTTCAAGAGACCAATGCCAATGTATTCAAAATGAGGCCGCGAGTGTGCTAGCAACGAGACATTGTTGTTGGAGTTTTGATGTATATCCGGGGTACAAAAATATAATTGATCTATAGTGATGATCTTTCCTTGGTGAGGAAATTGTACTAATCGGAAAACGAAAGATGCCACAACGGTCATGGCATAAAACCAATTATGACCGAGTAAGATATTATAGTCTAACGAAGCATAAAAAATTTCCACGTGAATAGATATAGTATTTCCCCCTAGTTCGACGACAAGTGAAGGAATGAGTCCATAAGGTTGGAAACCGCATCCATCAAATAATTTTAAGGTGGTAGGAGGTTGGGTGTTGGGCCTGGCCCAAGGAGGTCAAATTTTGAACACATTCAGTTTTGGAAGCTGCGAGGAGAAGCGCAACATCGTTTTGATATTCTGCGACATTGCGCGCAACGTAGTATCGAAAGGGCTGCGAGGTTGGTGCCGCAAGGATTACAGCGCTGCAATGTGCCACGTCGACGAAGATCCAGCTAAGCAGAGTGTGGATTGATGAAGGCAGTTATTTTGGTTAGGTCACATAAGACCTATTTTTGGCAAAGATCGTCGATAACTACCAAGTAGTGGGTAGGTGCAGATCAGAGGTAGGTGACTGATCACAACAAACATAAGACTAATACTACTCGGACTAGTCATCTAAGGACGTGAAAGAAGGAACATCCCGACGGAAGTAACCTGTTGGCGCGCAGGCGACAGAAGATTCGCTGCCAGATGCCAGTAGTCCGGCTTTGGGAAAACCGTGATAGTTTTGTAAACCTAAGGGTTCTGCCTTTGTAAATGTAAAGACATGACCTACGGGTCTTGATCTATAAATAGGGCAATTTTTTAAAGGAAAGGGTTAACTCTTCATTTTGTTGATTATTATTGAATATTGTTATATCTTTTAGATTGAAGTATTGTAAAGGCTCTACAGCTGAGTGCGCAGAGACCTAATTTTGAGAGAAAGAGAGAGAAGAGTGTCTGTAGCTGAGTGCGCAGATGAAGAACTGTTGTACCCTTTCCTAAGATAATAAACAACAGTTCTCGTGGACGTAGCTTCCCATCTGGGGGAGTAAACCACGTTAAACCTTGTGTTATGTGATTGCTGTGTATGATTGCCATTATTTTCACTTAAGTTACTTACACTGCATGCATAAAATTACTGTTATCTGACATATGTTCACTTTTATCTGTATTCACCATGGAAGGGATGGAATGAGATGTTAGTAGTTCATGTATGGATGAATGTTAAAAGTCAAGCACCTATAAGTCCGCTAATGAATGGATCTATGAGGTATCCACAGAGTTAAGTGTGAAGGGTGAATCGTGACATCAAGCATACAAAACTGCACATCTCACTCATTTTCATAAGTTAGGATGTTTGTCAGTCTAAGTAATGATGAAGAATTAAGGATCATCCAATAAAGTTGAATAGAAGTGATCAGATCTCATAAACAAACTGCGCGGTCTAGTTAACGCACCGATCCAGAAGAAATACTACGTGATAAGCTGTTGATAACTTATCGTCATAGAGTGGAACTAATCCCCGTGCCCAGTTGTTGAATACGCTGGATGCACGAGCATCCTTGCTCGTTGCGGCATTCAACGCAGAGTAGAGACCTCGCGCAACCACTAACTGCAATACGTAGTCTGCCACCGCACTACGCATAACAAGTTGAAACACTCGCATCATAAGGTTGTGGAAACCTACTTCTGCAACCACCCCCTCAACTTTGCCTCAGGTGAGACCTCAGGCTGCTTGCAGTCTGTTGCTAAAAGGGCCGGTGAATAGGGATTTTGTTGGTATCTTGTACTGCGAAGTACCTGGGTCTACATTGGAAAACCTCTAGAATAGTGCCGCGACCAACAAATGGTTCCGTTTCTGCGCTAAGACCAGTGATGCGATAGTGTATTCAGAAAACTAATGTCTGACAGTTGGCATCTAGAAAAGAAAGAGATTTGGGCTTGGTGCGATAAAATCGAAAGAGATTTCATAAAGAAAGAAAACAGACATCCGCGTCTATCTGACGTAGACTGGTTGAACATATACTTGTGGAGGGACATCCGCAAAATTTTCTAGGCATCATTTCCAAACAAGCTACATGAGTGGATATCGTGCCTAGCAGAAAGAAAGAATTGTTCCCAAGGCGGAGTACCTACAGAGTGGAGTCCAAAGCTCACTAAACAACTAAAAGCAATCGACAGCCCACTGTCACGCGCAGTTGACTTCTGGGTTGATAGCATACTAGAAGGATTTGTGACTGAATTTGCTGTAGATACGCTGAAGTCCTACAGCCAAGCTGAAGCATACTTTTTCGAAGGATTCAGAGGTAAGTTCCTGAAAAAACTTAGTCTATACATTAAAATGCTTTTAGCTGAGAAAGGTGTTTTAAGAATGGAGCAATAGTTCTAAATTTGTCATGGTAGAGAATACATACAGTGATTATGATGAAGAAAACCATACTTTGAGAAGTGGAAAGAGATACAAGCTTACTAACGAGAAGAAACCCAAACCATCTAGAAACCGTATAGATACCGAAATTCCATGTAACCTCAATAATACGAACACTCTGTTATCAGCCACAATCCAGTGTATTACACCTAAAAATCAATCAGTTCAGAACCCACCCACTACGAGTGTCGTGCAGCCCATCCCACAAATCAGTAATACTAGAAACACCGCAGGAGCGAGTGCTCACAGCACTACGACTCAGACTATTCCGCAGAATACTGTCCCTAGCACAATCTAGCAGCCTATGTCTTTTGTCACAGGGAATCAGTCCTAGAACAGTACACAATCCAGAAGGAGAATGACAGATAACGATATAAAACTACTGATATTCAAAGGAACGGGTCAGGAAGACCCTGATCAACATTGGTTTCTATGCGAAGCCATGTGGAGTGTCAAGCAAGTTACAGATGATGCTGTAAAAAGAGCGCAGCTCATCACTACTTTTAGAGATAGAGCACTGCATTGGTTTATGAAGTATTCTCAAGCAATAATACCGAAATTCCATGTAACCTCAATAATACGAACACTCTGTTATTATCCACAATCCAACGTATTACACCTCATAATCAATCAGTCCAGAACCCACCCACTATGAGTGTCGTGCATCCCATCCCACAGATCAGTGATACTAGCAACACCGCAGGAGCGAGTGCTCACAGCACTACGACTCAGACTATTCCGCAAAATACTGTCCTTAGCACAATCCAGCAGCCTGTGTCTTTTGTCACAGGGAATCAGTCCCAGAACAGTACACAATCTGGAAGGAGAATGACAGATAAGGATATAAAACTGTCGATATTCAAAGGAATGGATCAAGAAGACCCTGATCAGCACTGGTTTCTATGCGAAGCCGTGTGGAGTGTCAAGCAAGTTACAGATGATGCTATAAAAAGAGTGCATCTCATCACTACTTTTAGAGATAGAGCACTGCATTGGTTTATGAAGTATTCTCAAGCAATAATACCAAAATGCCATGTAACCTCAATAATACGAACACTCTGTTATCAGCCACAATCCAGCGTATTACACCTTAGAATCAATCATTCCAGAACCCACCCACTGCGAGTGTCATGCAACCCATCCCACATATTAGTAATACTAGCAACACCGCAGGAGCGAGTGCTCACAGCACTACGACTCAGACTATTCCGTAGAATACTGTCCCTAGCACAATCCAACAGCCTGTGTCTTTTGTCACAGGGAATCAGTCCCAGAACAGTACACAATCCGGAAGGAGAATGACAGATAAGGATATAAAACTGCCGATATTCAAAGGAACGGGTTAGGAAGACCCTGATCAACACTGGTTTCTATGCGAAGCCATGTGGAGTGTCAAGCAAGTTACATATGATGCTATAAAAAGAGCGCAGCTCATCACTACTTTTAGAGATAGAGCACTGCATTGGTTTATGAAGTATTCTCAAGCACAGCCAAGAACCTTAGCAGACATCAAGACCGTGATTGCAGCAGAGTTTAAGAAGCCCAAATCAGATTCACAGTGCATAATAGAGTTGAAAGAAATCAAGCAGAAACCTACTGAATCGGTCTGGGAATTCGACCAAAAATTCAAAACATTGTTGGACCAAGTGAGCTTTGTTATAGCTCCACAACAGCATCAAGAATGGTTCATTGCTGCACTGTTTCCCCATATCAGACAACCACTGATGCAACAAAAGGTTGTATCTCAAGCTGAGGCCTTGGATATTGCGATGAAGTTGGAAGCTTCACCAATTGGAGAAAGTAGTTCTGGGATGATACAGATCCAGAACCAATTGGCTACCTTGATGTTAGAATTGCAAGGTATGAAGAATGGAAAGGAGCAGAGACATGAACAATGACATGAAGTTTGGTGCACAGGATGCAAAGGAGAGGGCCACACTAGAGAACATTGCCCCTTATTTCAAGATTATCTTAACAGTGGCGCACCAAACCCAATAAATATGAATTAGAACCAGGCACCGTGGTGTGAAATTTGTAGAAGCAGAGGACACAGGCCTGAGGACTGCTACCTGATCCAAAAATATGTAAAGACACTTAAAAAATTATACTGTAATTTCTGTAAGTCAGTTGAACATGATGAGTCCAACTGTCGTGCTTATGAACTGATGAATGAAGGAAAGCGAGATATGGAAGCAATGCGAGGGGCTGGAATGTACCACGTCCAAGAGGAAAATCAGCCAAAGCAAGAGAACACCCACTATGATTAAGGAGGATATAGAGGCTACGGTGGTGGATATCGCGGGAGAGGAAGAAATATTGGCCAAAATCAAGGAAGAGGATGAGGCCAGGTAATATGCTATAACTGTGGCCAACCAGGTCATGTATCAAGAGAATGTACTAATCCATGCACCACATGCAACTACTGTAAATCATTTGATCATGTGATTGAAGACTGCCCCGTGCTTGAGGTAGAAATGTAGAAGCGGAGAAGAACAGAAACACCGAACCCTAACATCCAGTTGATCACATCAGAAAATAGACCTACAGGTCAGAGTGTCAATGTAGTAACGCGAAGTGGCGCTGATGTAGGAAAAGACAAAAGCGCAGAAGCCTCGACTTCTGGAACAATTGATCCTCAGAAGAACCCTGGAGAAATAGTAGGGATTAGAAAAGCTCTTGGGAAAGCACCTCCATTGAACTTACAAAAACAAATAAATGTTTAAAGAAGCGCGGGACATGTTTAAACAACCACCACCTACTTCACCAAGGATCCCGTTGCGAAGTAAAGTACCGCAAATAGAATATATGCCACTGGCATATGATCAGACACGCGCTTTACCAGACACATCTGTTTTTGTTGCGCAGTTTCTACACAGCTACATCAAGTTATCAAAAAACAAAGACACTCTTATGGAATTCGAAAAACTGATAAATCATTATGAATCATGCAGTAAGAAAGGACTAGCACATGGTGCAGTACATAACATTAGGAGTCCCAAAAGAACCGGCAGGGAAATGCGGTTCACTGCACAGATAGGAGACTACGAGATGGACGAGATCATTCTTGATCTCGGATCTGAAGTGAATGTCTTGATCAAGCAGACATGGCAGGCGATGGAAAAACCAAAGTTATAGTGGTCACCTATATAGTTAAGAATGGCTAATCAAGGCATAGTTATACTGCTGGGAAGGTTAACCAATACCATTGTCGACATTGACGGAGTGCGAAGTTATGTAGACTTCGAAGTAATTGAAATTGTGGATGATAGCAATCCTTATCTAGCACTACTGGGCATCGATTTGGAAATGACGAACTCCACCGTCATCAATATGAAGACAATGAAAATGATATTTGAAGGCAATGACATAAGGGTCGTCGCACCATTAGATCCTTCGTAGGGGGAGCGATATGTTGAACCTATTCAAGAAGAGTACAGAGCTCAAGACCTTGACCGTATCTATAAAATGACAACAAATGCTACAGATTATATTCATCCTATTGCATATGGAATGCTCAGCTGGCGCTGCGATAGCTCTTGCATCTCAGACTTTGAGGCAGGATTAGAAAACTGGCAACACAGAATGCATGAAGTATCTGCTAGGAGATGCACGGCAATTACAAAGTCTCTCCGCTGGATTGGAAAGCAGGTAAGTCCAATCCCCACTTATGATGGTACAACTAACGTCTATTCATTTATCAAAGAATACACTGCAGCAGTTGCAGATGAACATCGCGTCTCAGCATTAGACATGGCACTCCGAGAAACACCTGCCAGATGGTGGGCTACACATAAAAAGACAATGACAACTTGGGACCAGTCCAGAATAAAACTACATATTAGATTTGCTGATAAGGTCACACTACCATTTGAGAAATATAATGGTCAGATGGATCCAGGATATCATATCGCAACTTGTGTACAAGCTTGGAAGGAAAGACCACAGAAAGAATGGGTACATCTCTTTGTGCATACACTGGAGGAGCCTATTCCAAAAAAATGGTATCTAGACGAGGAGATGCGCACAGGAACCGCGGATTGGTCCGTCCTCACTGCGACCTTCCAGAAGGATTTTAGTTTTCAAGATGACCATCCGACTATCCATGATGCACTGCAGCTGATCAAGCAAAATATATTTAGCCCACATCGCAAAGAGGAAAACATAACACTAGAATAGTTTTTTGACACAAACGATGTACTTGTGAGTCTACAACTAGATTGGTCAAAACAGATAGAGCAGGCTTTAGACTGCTACAACACAGCTGAAGAAGTTGAAGATAGCGATGAGGAGGACCCACGCAACATAAAAATACTAGAATCAGAAGGAGTACGCAAGGTAGAAGGACCTCCACTAGAAATTCCATATATGAGTGGACCGGTTAAAACAAAGAAAGTGAACATCGGCACCCCTGAAGAGTCGAAGTTCGCAGCAATAGGAGACTACTGGGATGACGACACAGTTGTGGAGATCGCAGCTATATTGCAGGAATATCAGGAAGTATTCCCAACGAAGTTCACAGAGATGAAAGGCATCCTGCGAGACTTAGGAGTGATGAGAATTCCTCTTAATCCAAGAGCGAAACCTATTAAACAAAGGCCATATAGACTGAATCCACGCTACAAAGAACGAGTTAAGGCAGAACTCGACAAGATGCTCGATGCAGGAATTATTGAGCCGGTTGAAGAATCTGAATGGATAAGCCCAATGGTCGTCCAAGACAAGAAAACAAAGGGTGAAATTAGGATATGTGTTGATCTTAGAAAGCTAAATGATGCTTCAATGCATGACCCATTTCCTAATCCTTTTACCGACGAAGTACTTGATAACGTGGGAGGCAACGAAGCATACTCTTTTACTGATGGGTTTTCTGGATACCATCATATTAGAATTGATCCAACAGATAGACACAAGATCACTTTTGCAATAGAATGGGGTTCGTTCTAGTATACAGTAATGCCATTTGGTTTAAAGAACGCACCAGCCATATTTTCTAGAGTAGTGATCGCAACATTTAAAGAATTCATACACAAATTTTTAGAAGTTTACTTTGATGATTGGAACATTTTTGGGTTACTTAAGAACCATGGCACGAACCTTAGGATGATGCTAGAAAAATGCAGACAGCATTAGAATTCATTGAATTTAAAGAAATGTATTTTCTGTGTTCCTTATGGAATTCTGTCGGGACATATCGTGTGTAAGCAAGGGTTGATGGTTGATCCTGCAAAGATAGCAGTTATTGTAAACTCGCCTAAACCAAATTCAGTTAAACAATTGCGCACTACACTAGGGCATACTGGATATTACAGGAAATTCATAAAGGGGTATGCACAGATAACTGCAACAATGGAGAAGCTTTTAAAAAAGGATGCACCATTCATTTGGAATGAGGACTTTGAGAAAGGATTCGACACATTGAAAGAGAAAATGGTCACTGTGCCGATCCTAGTTTTTCCAGACTAGGAAAATCCATTTCATGTACAAATCCTAGTGTGAATCTGGAAGGTCAACTGGTGAGAAAGCCTTGGTTTGAAATATTCCAATTTGAACAAAATTGTATAAGAAGAATCCGGGTCAACGACTCCAAGTGCTCATAACAAGGTTCTACGCTATGTAGGGCAATTTTGTAGAACTTTGAGAGTAGACATGGCACAAGGTGCTTGAGCTAAGTCTTCAACGATGTTATAGTTTTGGGCTGCTCGCGCGTTTGGATTAAATGTCTCCTTTTGAATGGTGGCCTTGGGTGGGTGCAACACGATATTAGTGACAGGTCTCTCAATATGGAGATGCCCATTAGAAGGAGGGGTTGAAGGGGGATATTCTATGGAAGAATTTCCTTTGGCAGTCTCAGTCTTGTTCGAACTTGGGACAGAATCATACGTCTTTGAGAGAGTAGATATGTGAATTGTCTCATTGCTCATCATGAGAACTTCGCGATTTGAGGATGTTTCTGCTCTAGAAGAGTTGTTTTGGTTTCTCCCTTGTAGGGTTTCCTGTGTGACCATTTGTTGTTGTTGATGACGAAAAGGGTCGGTTAACACTGCCGGGCGGGAAGAACCTTTTACAAATTTGTTGACTTCCTCTTTGTAAGGACAATCTCTGGTGTAGTGATCTTCCTAACAGATGAGGCAGGGAAACTTTGCTTTCCATCTCGATTTGTTGTCATTATTGGTCTGTTGAGGTTTGGGATTTTCCTGCTGAGTAGAAGATTTCTTGGGTTTTCCTTTGTTGTTCTTCTTTTTCCCTCCGGATTGTTGTGACGAGGATTGAACATCGTTCACTTTAGAGGACTGAGCAGAAGAGGTAGAGGTTTTGGATGTAGCTTGAGTTTGGGGTGGAGCAGTAGTATTTTGTTGCCCACTCGGTTTGGTTACAAGATGAGCCTTCATGGAACCAACTACTACGTCGATAGGAGGTTCAGTAGCATGCTTTGTTGGAATAAGCTCGTATAACGTTCTGGATTGGGTATAAACCAAATCCATATACTGCGCATGAGAGATGGCTTGTTCCTCTGTGACAGGTCCGCTCATAGAAACATCCCTAACAATGGGTGGCAGTAGTGACTTTGTGAACCAATTAGCCAGTAATTGGTCTGGAATTGGTGCCTTGATTAATCTTTGGCATCTCCACCACTCATGAATGTGATCAGATATGTGGGTGGCCGTAGTTTGGCGCAACAAAGTTAACAAGTTTGTTCCAGTCTCATATTGAATGAGAAGCTGGAAGTGTGTCAAGAATTGCATAGCGACGGTGCTGAAATCTTTGAAGGAGTGTTGAGGCAGCTCGATATACCATTTTGCTTCCGTGCCGGTGAGTGTATGTTGGAAGAGTCGTAGTCGAATGGAGTCATCCATCAGTGAGTTCGAAGAACACCAAAGATGGAAAGTCATAACGTGATTTTTTGGATCTTCCTCGGGTTTCACATCGAATTTTGGGATGTCTGATGGTAGTTTGGCAGGGATGGGTGGCCAATGAGGTTCGTGCCAAATAGGATCGTTGATAAGTTTGGACAAGTCGGGTAAGTCTAATGTGGCCAGAAATGGAAGTTGTCGATTGGGTTGCAGGAATGAGTAGTACTGATGGGGTGCTGGAATGCCTGTGGGGCCTTGCACCGCATATTGCTGCATGTTGTACCCAAACATATTTCCCACGGGGTATTGTTGGAAGTTTTGACCATTAGGGATCATCTGGTTCACCGATGGTTGATTCAGAATCATAGGATTGATAAATTGATTCAGAATCGGATTGGATACCGGTTGTTGGGCATACTGTTGGGTGGGAATAAATGGTGTAGAGACCTGGGGTTTTTGATCCCAGGTGGTGTTTAAAAATCCTAATTTGGGTGGATTTCCCATGCCTTGAATAGGGCGGGGTGCCTGAAAGAATGGAGCCCAGGGAATATTGGTTCCGCTCTGAGTAAGAAACGGGGTTTGAGGGGGTGGGTTCCGTGAAGTGTTCGAGGTACCATGGTAAGGTATTCCATAATTAAATTTAGGGGGGACAAAGGATTGGTATTGATTAGCTTACCCCCCAAGTGGATTCTGGTTTACAAAGATGGAATGCCCCCCGGTCGATGGGACTTGTGGTCCCCATGAAGGAATTGGGCCTGATGAAGGGAATAGGATGTTGGTACTACTTGGGGTACCAACAAAAGTTTGTCCACCACCAGGTTGAATTTGTGATCCCCTCGGAGTAGATGATGTCGATGGAGGAGCTTGTTGGTTGGTCCCACTTGGGGCACTAACATATGGCTGTCCTCCAAAATGTGAGGTATGTGGTCCCCACATAGTATATGATCCAGACGGAGGAGGTTGGTTAATGGGTCCACTTGGGGTTCCAATAAATGGTTTTCCTCCGGAAATAGTGTAAATTGTGGCTGAAGATTGATTTCCAGTCACATTGGGTGTTCGAACAGTAGGAATGGATGGTCTTCTGACGGTCACGCTAGAAGAGCTAGGTTGTGTAGGTTGAGTAGCTGTACGAGTAGGGCCGGCTTGTGAAAATGATGGTGCACTAGTTCCATGTGGTAAAGATGGCAGTGATAAATTAGGGTTTGTCCTCATCGTAGGAGTGTTTCCCGAAGAAGTACCAAAAATGTCTTCTGGCAATAGATGTGGGGAAGGTCGAAGAGGACTTTCAGGCATCAATTGCATATGTATGGAAAGAGTGCAAAAATTGTCACGGTCTTGGCCTAGAGTTGTGTTCCATAAGGAAGAGGCTCGATCGAAAATGTTTGTCATCCCTGAATCATCAGGGTGTGGAATGGTCCAGTCAGTGGGTCCTGACCGAACTATATAAGATTGACCGTAAGCAGTATCATGGGATGAAGATCAGGGTGTAGGAGAATCACGAGAGATTACTGATTGGGAAGTAGGTGGGGGAGGGTATTGCGAGACTGTAGCCAGTATCCGAGCTGCTTCATGCCTAAATGCTTCCATTACCACTTGTTCGTTGGATAGACTTACCATTTCGGCTCGTATGGATGCCATAATTTCGTCGGCTGAAGGAAGGTTAGGGGAAGGCATTATGAAATGTTGATTTCTATAAGATCCAATATCATATCTACGTATGCTCGGGGAAGAATTTGTAACAGATGGGGTTCCCCAAGGTGCAGTAGGTTGGCTAAAGTCGATAGCTAAGTGGAATTGTCTAGGAGGTAGGGGTTCGGATTCTTCAATGATCTCGATGTATCCTTCAGTGACATCAAATAGTGTCGCTGAGGTGGTGCTAGTCCCCGAAAGAACAATATTTTTCGGTAGAATAGTGGTTGAAAGGGAGATACTGACATCAGGGGCTAAAGTGGTTTCCGCTGCAGTAGTGACTTCTGGTACAACAGTGGACTGAGGTGGTACACTAGTTTCAGTTACTGTGCTAAGTTCTGGAACAGTACTAGTCTCTGAAAGAGTACTAGTCTCGGGAACTATGGTAGATGTTAAGGGCACTGTAGCAGCTGGTGGTGTCGTACTAGTTGATGATGGAACTGTACCCCGACCAGAGTCGCCAAAATCTGTTGTAGAACTTTCTTCCTATGAATAAGAAGAGGTTCTCTTAGCTTAAACTAAAGTAATCTAAGACAGCTCATAACAAATGCACCCTTGAAATCCTAAATCAAACTCATACATCACGATTAAACGTATTTGAAAATGGAGGATGAACGTCACTCACCTTAAATCAGACGTTTGTCCCGCTTCCAGCTTTAGTCCTGAAGCTCCTAAGTTGGACCTGTCAAGATCAAACAAAGACAAACAAACGATCTTCCAAATACCTTGAAATAAAAGTTAGATCTAAATTCTATTGAATACACTTCATGCCAATGATTACAACATAATACACACAAAGTGGGAAAACAAGACAAGTTATTATTGATTAGAAGCTTGAAGTTTCTTACAAAGAGTTCCTTGATGTCCGAGTGACCTTTAGCTCCAATGCTCCTTCCCTTTAGCTATCTCTACAAATATCTTAAGATCATAGGTTGGATGACCCAAATAGTCCCCCCTTTGGCTTATGGATGGCCTCTCCTTTATAACATTTGGAAAGCTAACCATAGGGAGAGGAAGGTGGATCTCCTGAGAGTTTAGTGGATCAACCAGACTAAATAAGGAGAACAGGTAAGGATCGAATCAGGTGAGCCAATCCCAAGGAAATATCTCGAAAGGTGAAGATCCACAATCCATGCAAAAAATCTATAATGGGATTTTCGCGCCCTGCTAACTGAGCATAATGCGAACATATAGAAATTTTCGCGCCCCAACAGTTCTGCAACACGCGAAAATTAGGGTTTTTCACGCCTTGGGTTATAGGCAAGGCTCAAAAATTAGGGTAAAACAAGGTCAACAAGGTGACACTTGGCCCATGAGGTTGTATTTCAACTGAAAAAGGTTGGATTTGTCTCCTAGGTATCCAGATGAGACCAAGGAAGGGACCAACGAGATAAAACACATATCAGGAGGAAGTGTCGCTAGGTCATATGTCATGGAGATGCGACACCAAGACTCGAAGTGTAACTTTGAGGTATAACATGGATCCAGATCATGTGCAAGGATTCCAACTGAGAAAATGAGAGCCCTAGATCCACAAAGCAGAGAGTGTATTATGGTGGGTTATGCATTGAATGCAAAGGCCTACAATCTTCTTGATCCTTCTACTATGCCAACATTCCTTGATAGGAGTGTACAATTTGAGGAATGGCTTTTACATGATGCTCATCCTATTGAGCAAGAGAGATTTCCTACCACACCTTCATTGCTTGATCAACTCCAAGAGAGTGAATATTCATCACATGACATTTCAGATTCAGAGTATGAGAGGAAGATGATGAAGAGCGAATGCTAGATCCAGATCCACAAGAACTTGAAGATCTAGCACCTAGTAGTGAAGATGAGCGAATGGAAGACCAAGATCCAGATATTGCACCTGATTATCCTCCTCTTCCTATATGGGAAACCACTACTCTTAGATCTTCCAGAGATCTTGTTGTAGATCCACTTGATCTGAGGAGAGCCAGATCTGATTTTCAGAATGGAAGGTTTCATCCTTCTCACATTATAGATCCATTTCTTGCCGATAGATCTTTCTTCGGTGGATAATTGCACTTACCATTTGGGAGGGATGCCATGCTACATTAGTATCCTTCAGTCTATTTTGAGGGGGGGATTTCTTCCCACTGGGTTTTCCCTCTTTCCTCATTTTATTTATTTAGATTGTTGTACGGGGTGACCTTTGGTCTTAGTTACCAGGGCCCTACCATTAGTTCCTTCAGTTGTTCCTCATAGTTTGGACTGCGGGGGGGGGGGGGGGGGGTGGTGGTGTTGGAATATTCTCACCATCATTTTTAATATTTGCATGCATCCAATCATCAGTATGGTAGTCTCCCAGCACCTAGTCCCTAGTTTTTCAGCCCTAGTAGCCTGTTTATGCTCAGTTCTATCCCTCCTAGCCACATATGCGCCCTCATTTTCATCACTGGATTACAAGTGTGCCCTATTCCACCTATTTAGGAGATTCTTCAGTTAGTTCCATGAATAGATTTGTGCCACATGCACCAGTTAGACTCAGTTAGACTCATTTGACTGATGTTTGACCACTTGTGACCACTATTACTGATTGGATGATGTATCTAATGTCATCGAAGCCACACATTGAGAAGAATTCGAATGACCTTAGGAGGAATTCGAATCCATTTGATTGTATTCAGTTATTATTCACTATTCAGAGTGCCAGCTTACAGTTGATGTATGATACAATTTTTTTTGTCATTTCTTGTGTATGAGTGATTATTGAATCAACATTTCTTCTTCTTCTTTCTGAACTTCTTGAGTGATTTTTAGCGAGGTCTGCTACAACTGAGTGATCCTAATTCTAAAATATCACATTAGGTGCCTTTCTCATCCTTAGCCATAGTTTCAACCGAGTGCACCTCTTCTCCTGCTTCTTCCTCTTCACCAAAGGTACTTTCAGTTTCAGTTTCTAAAGGTGGGAGATGCCTTATATAACTCATAAATGGTCACCCAAATCAGGTGTAAGTACCATGCTCTGATACCACTTGTAGTGTCCCTTTTTAATAAATTGGAAAAAATGCAATTTTTGGTCAATTCGAACCTTGGACTAGTGGTGACTCAAATGCTTCCAAATGGATCCTAGGGATTTCAAACTGGGTCTGAAGGTGTTTGAAGGGTATTAGGACATAAAAAGGAATCTTATGGGTTCTTGGATACTCTCAAAATACTTTTGCAACATTCATTTAAATTCAGGAGAAATTGGGGAATTTTACTAGTAATTTCGAGGTTCAAACCCCCAAGGGTAGAGGTCACTAATGGATTCCAAAATGCAATAAGAACCTCCCAAATTTCAGTACAGAGACATGGATTAGTTATATGAATTCAATGGGAACCTAAATTCATCACTAATCAGTTCCCAAAGGCTTCTGCAACTCCCATAAATCAGATATTTGTAGACATGTCTTCACATAGGGGGAAATGATAGAAAAACGCTATAACTTGCTATGAAATTTGAGAGAAATGTTCCAAGGACTTGTATAATGTATATGAAACTTATTCAATACATTAATGGCTCTCCATAAAGCAATAAAAGCATAGATATTGACTGAAACAATTCGATACTAAACAACTTCAAGCTCTTACAACAAGATATAGGGGAAAATGGCACCATTCATACATAGTTTGGAATTTTAACATAGTTTCACTTGGAGTTTCGATCTGAGGTTCATATGAGCATCAAATAAAGATTGTATAAATCATATTACAAATAAATGGGGCCCCTTGGACTTACCCAAAGAGATCATCATCTCAACTAGTAGATTGGTGGAATTTTCCCTTCTAGTGATTTATTTGGATGGGGACATTACATAATGAGTATGCTTTCCATAATGCTTACAAGGATGGATATCAAAAAATTGATATTCTAAGTGACCAAATCTATGAAAATGTTGGCATTTCGAAATATGATACAAATATGAAGACGAAATTTCACTGACAGATCCAACACTCTGAAACTGGATAGGTTTGGAATAATTAGGAAGGTGAAAAGTCACTTCCTTGTCGTATCCATATATGCAGATGGAGAGGCTGCACACAGGTTTCCATGAAATTTAAGGTTTCTCATGTATAAAAGTAACACAGAGATGGAGGGAAAGACCTAGGCTTATAGAGAATAATTCAGATGGTAGACTAGAGAGGCAATATGTCGGGGAGGATAGAGTTGGAGTTATTCCAACCTCACTCTAATACCATTGTTGGAACATTGTTTGAACATAGGGTGTGAAAGACAAATACATACAAAATAGTAAAAGCGTGAGATACATTTCATTAATAAGATATGTACATATAAATACATGAGTATGACCCTTAGATTTCAAATTCCAAGCTTCTTGGACTCCCAATGACTGTTCCCATTATTTCTCTCATAAATGTGAATAATAAATAATAATACAATAATATTCCATAACCCAAAAGGATTATGTTTCCAACACATACTATAAATCTGGACAAGAATTAGTTACTACCTTTTTGAAGTATACTCTTGAACATGCATAATCTCATTTCTAGGTTGTACAAGACTTTCACCTGAGATATTTCAAGCTACATAAATATAGTATGCAACTTTCAATTATCTACAAGGAAAATATGAGATGGAAAAAGTACAAGAAAAAACCGAAGAACATGTTTGTTTCGTTAAACAAGCACACACTCATTTGATATTTGAAGAACACAACATCAAAATTCCCATTGAAGATGAAATATACGAGCATGAGTAAGATTTTTTGAATATTGGGGCAAGATGACCAAGAGAACTCAAAATGCAATTGAATATGAATGGCTAAGCTATATTGAAATCTGGGACTTTGTTGAAGATGTGGTCAACCAATTCCATTTTCCACCTTTTGGTCTACCTGAAAACTTCTTCGATGCTAAGGAAGTAGCTAAATCTCTAAAAGATATTCAAAACCAACACAAATATGAATTACAAAATATTGCTCATGTTGGAAAATAACACATTCAGATATTCATTAATGAAGATCAAGTCTAAAAGGTAATCAAACTTCAATGTGCTTTGCGTAAAGTGGAAAAATATATCAAAAGATACCAACTACAACTCCTGGACTTAAGGGCCCCACTCAAGCAACATGTATATCCTCATTTTGATATTTATAATGAATTATTTGAAAAATGGGGATAATATGAAAATAAATTAGAAGAGAAACTTGACCTAGGTTCACTTGAATCAAGTCAAAACTAAGGTTGAGTTAAAAGACAATTATTCCCAACCGCTCCTTGGAACCCATTTAAAGGAGAAATTTGTAAATAATTGGGGCATTTTCCTTTTATTTCTTTGGAAACTAGGTTTTTGAGAACAAAACTTCATTGTAAAAGACATTATTTTCAAAGAGTTAATGCTGAGAAGCCAGTTTTGGCCAACTTTTGCAACCATGATTACTTGTTCATAACAACACTTGGAATCTGATTTTTCCGCTTCAAAGGAATTTCTTAACTTGTTAAGTAAGAAGTTTAGCTTTTGTATTGAATTTTTCTGCAATAGTTTCTTTTTGTCACTATTCTGGTAAAACCATTCTTTGATTAAAATGCTGTAAATGTTAGCTATTAATTCCATGTTTGAATCTTTTACATAATTAATTCTATGAAATTGTTTCTTGGTGAGTAATAGTCACAAAAAATCATACCAAAGATCTGAATGTCATTAAATTTGAGTTTAGATCACTAACAGTTAAACATTTTAGATCAAAATAGATTTACAGTTTTGGTTTCTATTTTCTTCATAGTTCTCATAAAACTTATAAAAAGAAAAACAACAGAAAAACCAGAGTTTACCTTCTAATCTTTGAAAGCTTGTTGAAAGGTGACCGAGACATAACTCCAGTGCGTTTTTCCATACCAAGCAAGGAAGAGTCTAATTGAGCCTCTTTTTTGAGATTAACCCCTACCATTGAAAAAGGGTAATCATCTCCATCAATAGGCGACAATAAGGTCTACTAGTTGAACTAATTCTTTATGATACATCAAAATCATAAATTGATTATTTGATATCTATTTATTTGTTGATACTTTTAGATTGTGATGCAATTTCATCAACAATGGAAAGTGGACCTCCAACTTTCCAACATTAATTGGACCCACAACTGTTGCTTTGTTGATTGATGGCTTGACTTCTTCGACAGTAGAAAACTTTTCAACATAAGTGACATTGAGTTTTTTCAAACCAATATCGTTGTTAGGTTTGTTTATAATGTGTACTTTGACACTTTCTCTTTCCACTCCAATTTTCTCTATTAGGTTTTTGTGTGATGTGTATTTTAAATTTTGCAAGTGTTGATTCTATTGAATATGTTTTTGGTTGATGAATTATTTAAATTTCTTTATTTTTGTTAATTTTTTTATTGAATATGTTTTTGGTTAATGAGTTGTTTTTATTTTTATTTTTGTTATATTTTTTTTATTGAATATGTTTTTGGTTGATGAGTTGTTTCTTGATTTTTGTTACATCTTTTTCTCATTCTTAAGTTTCTTGATTTGTATGTGGAAGCTTTGAGATGATTCAGTGTGATACATAGTATATTATCTTTTGTTGTATCTTATGAATATATTGAGAGTATATTATCTTTTGTTATGAATTAGGATATATTTCCAAGGATTTCATCACATGTAGGAAGCTTTCGTGCACAACTTCACTTGAAATCCCTATGATGTTATCTAATTTTTACTGTGGAAAAATGCTAATGTTTCTTTCCAACTATGACTAATTTGAAATTATGTCGATGTTTACACTCAGAATTCAAATTTAAACACATAATCAAAAATTCATAATTTTTATATTCATGTATTCTTGAATATCCTTACTTTCTTTTGGTTTTCCATAAATCTTTGAAGGTCACAGCTATTTTCCGGGCGGTGGTTTATGTATATTACTTTTCTTGGTTTGTTCTCAATGCTCCCCGAGAGGTTGTCCACTGTGTTTTTATGTTCTTATAGAATGGTATGGAAATTTTAGGCCTGAGATGTATTTAATGGTGCCTTGCATGGGTACAAAAAATAGAGGTTGAAAACTATTAGTATTCATGCACTCCTACTAGAAATTAGTGATTCCTGGAAGTATGACTGTTTGTAGCCAATGCCGTGAATCCTTTGATAGCTCGTAATTTTTTTTAAATTATAGAGCCTGGTTTATTAGTGAGCCCAAGAATTGTTTTTGGGTTGTAAGATAGGAATCTTGATATCCACGTAAAATTTTTTCCCACGGACCAGAGGGCTTCCATTACTGGCAGATAGTTTCGGTCACAGGCCACAATGAGTCTCGAACTTTGGCTAAGCGTTGTACAATAACAATTTTTTTTTCCATTGAATAATGCCAACACCTAATATTTCGGATAATCAAGGTATGGCCAAAAATACACCCATTCAAGCAATACATAGTCAAAGTCAGCTATCAAGGAGCAAGTGTCACAAAGCAAGATTTGAACCCGCGATAATTAATAAAAACATCCAATCCAAAAATAGGAGAGTGCAAGCACATCTCTTCAGGATATATAATCATTTTTTTGGGGGGAGGGGAATACTATATATATATATGTGTGTGTGTGTGTGTGTGTGTGAATGAGATTATTTATGAGAGTTATTGTGATTACAAGTATTTAATTTATTGCTCTAACGGTGTAGATTAGTTGGTGAAAACGTGCATTCTTGAGGTATTCTTTGTGATGTCGTTGGTTCAAACCTCATAGCCCTGTCTACCGTGCAAGAGGCAGTGTCGGTATGCCTAGGGGTATAGTAGCAGTGGAACATAATCGAACCCATGCCACAGGAGTACGAGCCTGACTCGTTACCAATTCCCCTAGTTAAAAATAAGAAAAAAATGGTTATAATTCGTCGTGATTATTTATCATTATTATTATTGTTGTCATGATTATGTAATGTATTAATATATATAATTTATATTTAAAAAAATGAAATTACAATACATTGAGTCAAATGTTGTTGCTTTACCATTCACCAAGGTAATTAGATGGAGAGTTTGATAATGAATTTATTTATTTGGGACAATTCCCCTCATATTTGGGGGATTCGTCTTGCAGTACTTTTTGAACTTCTTTCCTTATGAGGATTATATAAAAATATTTGGACACATTGATTGCCCAAAAAATTACAAAAGCATAACATATTTTAGAAAAAGTTTCTATGGCATTTACTAGTCATATAGGTTGAAGTCCATGGATACGATTTGGGCAGTTACATCTTGGTAATTGGTATACATTCTTCTTGATTTTTAGTGTTCAAATTTGTTGGTGAGTGTGGCTCTTTAGGATATCTAGTCCTTCCTCTAACTCGGTCTCACTTTTTGTTATGGGGACTTCTTATGCTTCTACATGTTTTTCTCTACCTCTAGAGCTTTGGTTTCATTCTTTGCCTCCACATATGCGAACCCTTTTCCCCATTCCATTGGAGGGGTAGATTTGGGGAGATGGGGGATGCTACTTAGATATTGGGGTACAAGGAGGATTCAAGGGCTTTGGATATTCTTGTACAAATCCACATATTTGTGGATGCTTATACGTTTCTAGTAGCTTTGGAGTTGTATGCTTCTAATGTTGTTCTTCAAGTGAGAAATCTTCGTACTCATTCCTTTTCTTCATTAATCCAGTTGGGCCTTGGTAGGGGCAACTTGGATTCCCATTGCTTTTTCTTTGCTAGTTCCTTGTTGATAAGGTGGCAATCTTCCATTGCTCCTAACCACCAAGTGGGCTTCTTATGGGTTCTCTTGAGAGGATGATTGTCTTTATTTCTCTTGGGGTGATTTCAAAGCAATCTCTACATATGAAACCCACCTATTTGTTGCCGAGGGCTTGGGTCCAGGTGTATTCTTTGGCTACTAGCTTGATAGCTAGTGGGAACCCTTTGTCAAAGTTCATATCCACAGATATGCATGCATATGTTATGTTATGCTTTTATCTCATCTCTATGTTTCAGAGGTGATATTTTCCCAACATGTTTTTATGTCTTAGGGATTCAAAACCCCAAAAATAAGAGGGGAAGGTTTGGGAGCCTTACCATTGGCGTTGAAGCCAACGAATTTGTAGCTAAATCGAATGTCAAGAACCATCATGTCATGCAAAGACCTACCTTTCCCCAGAACCATGATGGGCTAGAGTTTAGTATGAGGTCTCTCTTTTGCTAGTTCAAACTTCACAACAAAAACCCTTGTGTAGATGAAATCTTCTTGTATTTTTTGCTTCCATCTTGTGGATATTTAGTGGTGAAGGTTTGAGAACTTTGGCCAAAAAATTGTTGAATTGACAAATTAATCCTTGATTCTAGAAGAATTGGCTTGGTCAATTGAGTTTGCATCCACATGGATAGAGAGGGTAGGGGCTTCCTTTAGCATTTTGATTTTCTTAAGAGACATTGATGATAGATCACTTGATAGGGCACTTGAGAATAGAGATTATTTGAATGGTATCTTTGTGGTATATAGGGATGAGGGCATAACCTCACTAGGGGTGATCACAATTGAGGCCAACACTACTACTTCAAGGCTATTTATTGAGGGCCCAAGTGGAGTCTTCATTCCCATCATTAATTGAGATACTTGCGTAGAAGTCACTTGAATAAAGGTAGGTGATGATGCTTGCATGGAAAGATGTGAGGAGGATATTTTTGATATCAAAGAGGTAGGGGTTCACCCTCCAATTTCAATATGCACAATCCTTGCAATTGCTCTTGACAGGAGGGGAAACAAAGGGGCCTACCTTAGTTATGGTACTTGGTAATCCCCAACACATAATAAAAGAAACTTCCATAATTTTGTAATGGTATTTGAATATTAGTATATAATATATTTTTATATACATTACAATTCAAAATGTTTTTTCACCTCATTAAAAAAAAATAATGAATCCACTTTTACATTTGCAATGAACATAGATGGTAAAGCACAACTAAATATGAGAAATGTAAAAATAACAAAATACAGTAGCAAAATGAGAAGAAACATGAAAAATGATAATTACAACTAGCAACACAAAATACAACATAATAATGACTTTGAACCCCATTTTTTGCAATCTTTCTTATTTGCAAGGGATACAAACTATGCTACCAAACGATTTCAAATTTCAAGTATTTGAAGGAAATATTTTTATAAACTATAATATCTTCGAAATTGAGGATTTTGGAACTAATTGTATTATGAACATTCAATTCACAATCTTTCTTATTTGCAAGGGATACAAACTATGCTACCAAACGATTTCAAATTTCAAGTATTTGAAGGAAATATTTTTATAAACTATAATATCTTCGAAATTGAGGATTTTGGAACTAATTGTATTATGAACATTCAATTCAAATACAAACATATGATAAGATGCATTAAAACTTACAATTATCGTTGATTTTGTAAAACTAGATAATATTAAACATCCAATATCAATTATATATATTATGATTAGATATCTTGTCCATCGCTATCAAGGTCCTTATTGTTTCTTTTGGCCACGTTCCTCCTCTCTCCTCATAACCTGCATTTTATCCTATGCGAGTTCTCAGCACAATCTTTTTGGGATATTTACATATAACACATTTGATTGAACTTGGAAAAATTATGTTATAAGCACTTTACCAACATATTTTTTTGAATTTTTCATATATTCCATTACATTTGGAAAAATTATTATAGGGAACCATTTTTTCAATTTGAATTATTTTTACTCTTACAAGTAAATTTTTAATATTGAAACATTCAAAAGGAAACAATTATTTTTACTATTACAAGTAAATTTTTTAATATTGAAACATTCAAAAGGAAACATTGTTTTTAATATTGAAACATTCAAAAGGAAACATTGTCTTAGTTAGAACTAGATAGATAGGTCATAAATCATTACAAGTTTATGAAATTCTTAATTTGCCAATATATATAGGGATAACCAATAAAGTTGTATACATGATTGCATGTGCTAATGCAAGAGGTTCTCTATCTATGTTTGAGATAATTAAAGTAGTAGAAATATGCTATTGTCAAATAATGTTATAAGCAATGTAAAATAGTATAAATAAAGATAAATCACCATAATATAAGATACTATGGGATAAATATAATTTTATTAATGTCTAAGTTGTGATCATGAATTGACCAAAGGGATTGATAAATACAACACTATCAATACACAACGGGAGGGTGAAAGCAACTCATGTAAGAGACAAATCTAAGCTAGACCATTTATTATCTAACATCCATCATTGAGATATGGATATTAATCGTCAATTGGAGAAGTTTTGATGCCTTATGGCACCAACACCCCTGATCGTATAGGCTAGTCTAATAATGAGGTTGTCTCTCAATTCCATGAAGTGATTCACATAGAAGGCAATCCCAGGTTTTAGTGCCTAAGGAGGGATTTACCCAAGTAACTTGGATGTACTACCTATAAATGGTTTCCCCTTGATCATGTTCACTTCCAATTTTATTGGCATGAGTTGGTGAGGTGCATTAGGAGAGTATTTGAATGGGAAAGCAACTCCATTATAATTCCTAGTGCAGACCCAAATAAATGGTGGCCTTTCAGAACCAACACCAGGAGTATCCAATTGAAATAAGGGTCTCTGAAGAAGCAATGTACAAGGAAGGGGTATTGATCTCTGTTTCCTATTGGGTATGAAAAAACCGCTAAATCGATATAGTAATGCCAACCAACCGTAGAAAATCCAACCACAACTGAACATTACTTTCACTAAAAGGAGGAGAAGATAATATGAATTTAAAATATAGAAGAGATAGATGTTGAAACACATTTGTTAATGCTTTTAGTAAAATTTTTTATATGTCGCACTTTTTGATGTTTATGTAATTACAAATGATGGATAAATTAAGATATTAATTTTCAAGATTAACTATGTATTCAAAGTCACTAATCTATAACCCATCCCTCATGAGCCTGAATAATCCACTTAGCACTCATTATCAATTGATTCTAAGTTTTTATTCTAAGAAATGCATCTCTATTTACATGGAGTTTTATTTCAAATATGACATATCACATTTATACATTCATACTAATGCAAATATAAAAATATAATTAAATAAACAACTGTGCCTTGTTGGCTTATATGATATGATATGATTGCAATTACAAATAATTGATTTTAAGAATACAAATTTATAAACAATTATGGACCAAGAAATATGATGTCTTGTTATTAAAAAAAATTCAAAGTCATTCATCTATGATTAATCTCCCACTATCCTAAATAATCTCCTCGACATCATTATCAAGCAATAATTTTTTTGAAATGCATCCTTTTATTTTCCACGAAAACAAATATTTTTTATTCAAGCAAAACCTAAAATACATTCTTCAGGTGCTCGAAGCACAATAAAAAATAAACTTTGGTATAAGTTTAGGCAATAATTTTTACATATCAAGGCCAAAATACATATAAATTGTAATATCTAAATACAAAGACAAAGCAATCAAAATATGTCTATTTACCCAAATCTCCAGACATAAGAAATCTTTGATTAGAGAGTGCCTATAGGAAATAGATTGACCATTCTGAAATTATTCCCGCTTGAGTATGTTCTCTTGTAGAGTCAGGCCCTCCTTTGAAAACTTATTTGCAACCTGAATGTGTTCTCTAAAAACATGTGTAAACCCGAATTCTTGAAATTGACTTGTAATTTTCTTCAATTGAGTTGCAAGAGGAAGAATTATATTGTTATGAATCTAAATTTGGTATGTCATCCAATTGATAGCCATCAAATAATAACCTAAAACATGAAAGGAACTTAGTCTCTTAGCCATTGCAAACTTCAACAAATAAAAACACACTTCTAATTCCCCTATTTTTATTTTTATTTTTTTACTAATACTGGCTTAAAATGAATGAGTTGGTGGTATGAGAAGTGTAGAACAAAACCCTACCCGCAAATTGAGTCTCTTCCTTGATATGTATCATCAAAGAAACCCCATGAATGATATTTATCTACTTAAAGGGTCCTATAATCCTTGGAGTATTTGCAATGGAAGTATCCTTATAATGAGAAAGTAAATTCATTGATTGAGTAGATACTTGAAACAAGGGAAGGAATTTCCCTTAAAAAAAATGAATTCCTTGCAATCCAAATACCCTACAATACTAGAAAGAGAAATGCCTTGAACACCTCAACTCCTTCATAGATAACCAATATGAAAAATAGTCTTCCATTGATTCACCCCTCCAAATATTTTGTAAGCTAAACAAGACTTCAACTTCATCCTAGACTTGACTAGTAAAGGAGAAATGAATAAAAAGCTTTTAGTTAGTTTCTTCATTACATTTATAGAGTGAGCACATACCGAGCCCCATTCTACCCTTCCACTAAAACGGATTCTAGGTTATCCTACATCAACAAATTTGGCTTCGTAGGAGCTCTAACATTCCACAAGGTTTTCCACCATCATTGAATCTCACCTCCCTTAGGACCAAGTAAAGCCACATATCCAAACCTGGCAGTGTAGGAATCTCCATATTCATTCAAAGTCCAAATAAGCTCATCAAAGTATGTGATTAACTCGGTATGCATCTTATGTAGCTCATCCAAAAACAATTCCAAAACAAGAGAAAAATCCCTTTCCAGAGGCATGCCTATAATTCTCAACCAGCCTTGTTTCCACATAGAAGTCTCCTCAATCGTCTCAATCATATTCATCGTCACCTTACCAATCAGATGTAATTGATGGAACAAAGCACCAGGAATATAAATGTTCCTACTACAACCCATAAGTGCATAAACACCTATTATGACTTGGGACCCATCACCAACCTTCCAAGCTAAGTGTGATCCAATGATGGGAAAATATATAGTCATTTCCTTCCACTGATTAGGAACACTGTGAATACTGTTTCTCTCTTTTCTTAACCATTCCATCAAAGTATCTATATCAATATACTTTTGGATGAGAATCCTCTTCTAGAGGTTTTCCTTTGTAATAACATTTCATAATAACTTAGTTTCTAAATATTGACCAAATAGGTGAATATTTTTTATCCACGAACCCAACAATGCTTCCAAGACAACCAAACTTTTCCACTTTACTTAGTGAGACCCTTTATATTCACTGCTACCTTTCCAAAGGAAGTTGAAACAATAATTATTGATCTTCTCTAGAATTCCTTTATGTATATGGGACAGAGTATGCCAATACATTGGTATGGACTCTAGAACATACTTAACTAGGATCAATCTATCACCTCTCAATAGCCATCTAAGATGCCGATGATATTTTTTTCTTCTCAATTTTAGATACCAACCACAACCAATCAAATTTCCCATAGCAATTAGGTTTAATATTGACTCCCCCAAATAATTGATGCCCTTGTTCAAATCCAAGTGCCGAAAAGGAAAATATCTCTCCATATCGATTATATGAGCTTTAGTCAAGCCAAAAAGCATATAAGGAAAAATTGGCTTCATTTACCTCCATCCCCGTGTCCGTTTCCCGGAGATGAACAATAGCATGAATCCATGGCACCTTCTCTTGCAATACCAAAACAAAATAGAAAATTTCCAACAAAAAATAAATGGGTAAGTGCCCCCCTTCTTCCCACCGTTAGCCCTTGAACTGTCCTCATTCTCCTTGCTTCACTGACTGATCTACTCAAAACTTGTTCTACAAGTAAGAAAAGGTAAAGGGATAGGGGAAGTCCTTGTTTGAGCCCTCTACAAGGATTGAAGAAAGGATATGTTGATCCATTTATGAGAAAAACAAAGGAAGTAGAATTCACACAACCCATTATCCACGTGACCATTGGCAAAGAGAAACCAATATGAATTATAAGTACATGCAATTATAACCGAGAAAATATCATATGGATTTAATAAATCCAATTTGATCACTATTGTAGTCTCATGAGAGACCTTGATAGAGTGAATTCCTTCTTGCTCAATCCCTATGGCCTCATGTATCTGTCTCCTAGAATCCAAACCAGTTTACATAAATGTAATAAGACAAAACATGTTTCATTCTAACATCAATCACTTTGGAGATGATCTTATATAAGCAATTACTCAGAGAGATAGGTTTGAACCCATCAAATTAACTAGGGAAATCAATCTTGGGAATAAGAGAAATAAATGTATCATTTATGCTCCCAGGAACCCTTACATTCACCCTCACTTCCTCTACCACCCTCTATAGATCCCCTCCCAAAAGATTAAATAAATCAATGTAAAATTTCACTGACCACCCATTAGGCTCATAAATCCTCTCCTTAAAATTATTTAGTTAGTAATTCATCCCTAGACACTAGAATGAACAATTTTTCATTAGTATCCTCATTAACCATCCTAGGGGAATAGAAGACCACCTTAAGGACCTTATCAATGTTTTCCCTATCTAGTTTTTTGTAGATTTCATCGAAGTATTGGAACCCTGATGCAGCCAAATCATGAAAACCACTAGCTTTTGAACCCTCATGATCAATTAGTTCCCAAATGGTATTACTATTCTTCCTATGATTAGAAAATCTATGATGTAACTTTGTCAATTTCCTTATCCAACAACAATTTAGTCCATTTCATCCAATCCATTCCCTCCTAATCCATTTCCTCCTAGTCCATTTCCTTTTAGTTTATTTCCTCTAGTCCATTTCCTTATCCGACAACAATCTAGCTAATTCCTCCTCCTCAAACATACCACCAATTGATTAATTCACAATGTCCTCCATTTCCTTCTCAACCTTGGAGATTTGAGAATCCCTATTTTTATATCGATCCCCAACCCAAGAAACATGACTTGTTTTAATTCCAAGGTGAACTATTCATAGGCAAAGACCCCCAAAGCATGGCCAAATTTTTTCTGGCTATCCCTTACCAAGTTCTAAAATTCCTCCTCCGCAACCCAACTAGGGTTAAAATTGAATGGAGTCCTCGACTTGGAATATTCATGGTCAACATATAAAATTATAGGAAAGTGGTTTGAGCGTCTGTTCAAACAAATCCAAGACCTATACCTTTCAATATTCTATAAGAGAAAATTATGAACCAAAAATATATCTATCCATTTGGATATCCCTTCGAATCCAACATTGTTATTGCACCAGGTGGGCCTAATATTAACATGCTTACATCCACAAGACCTACTTGATCAAAGTGGTCAATATATAACTCTACAAGTTTTTCAAACCCAACATTGGAACCCCAAACTTACCTTCTATTCAAAGTCTCAAGTCACCCCCTGTAATAAGGTTCTCTACATTCAAGCATTGCATATTTAAGAGCTTGTCCCAAAATTGTTGTTTGTCCTCATATGGACCATGCATATGCAATAGAGTCATGGATTGACCTAGGATCTTGATGTAAATCTCTATGCATAATCCTAAATCAAGTTAAAAAGAGTTTATTAGAGATCCATTTAGGTTCTAAATAGTAATCAACCCACCAAATAACCCTTCTGAATCGATTGTAAGAAAATCCCAATCATTCCATAACCAATTGGTACCCCTTCCCCATAGATTCATGAATCATGATTATCTTTGGTTTTCCAACATCAATGAACCTTTTGAGGGCCAATTTCTTGGCTTGGCCCTAAAGCCCTTGAATATTTAGTGAAAGTATCTTCATGAGGGACCAGGAGACCGGGCATGGCTTGCTCTAAGGGCCCTAATAATCAATCTTTATCCACTTTGGTTAATATCTTTCACTACTTTTTCCTAATCCAACTTGAGAGTTGAATTTCTACCCACAATCAAATTCCCCAAATATTTATGTAAATATATTCCCAAATCCCCTAAGATAACAGATTGTTAGAGACAATTCATTTCTTAGAATGTAGTTGATAAAATCCTCCTCCTTTTGTAAGGGAAATCAAGGATACTTGTTCTAAACCATCACTAGACCCAGGATCAACAGAGGTGAAGGGAGCCAAATGACCAACCTATCCAACTAGGATCCTTTGAATGTCCATATCACAAAGAAAATTAACATTTTTTGTAGTAGGAGTGGATTGGAACACTTGAGGGTCCTCTTTGGATCCGTATCAACTCCATATACTGAACTTGATCCCAAAATTAGAAGGATCAAGTGATCACCTATCATAGTGCCCCCAACATCCTTAAACTTCCAATCCAAACACTCTTGTTCTTTACCAGACCCAATATCAAACTCCTTAGAACCAATTTTCATCACCATCTTCACCTTAGATATTTCCTCCCCCTTGCTTCCATAATCTCGCTCCTCTTTCTTTCTCCATACTTTCTTGGTAGAATACTTAGTACAATCCTAAACAATATGGCCATATTCATGGCATCTAGTGCACCTGAAATGGATATTTGTGTATAATCCAAATTTTGGGTATATCTCCACCCCCCCAATACAATATGCATTTATTCATATAAACCATTCCTCACATTGAGATCCATAATTTCTTGGGAAATAGTTTGAGCTGGACTATGCTGAAAAATATCATCCACATTAGAGTCTTACCCAAAATATTCCCAATATTGCACAGTTCTTGTTCAGACCAAAGTTCCATCAACATGCTGTGTAACTTCAACCATACAAGGGTGTGTCCAGTAAACTCTTCTTTGGTATCAAAAAGGGGCTGCCATGGTTTAGGGTAAGTATCATCCTATCTAGAAACCAAAACCCCTTTAGGATTTGATTCACATCCTCCTAAGAGTTGGACAAAAACCCTAACCACCCATGGGCCAAGATATGAAAGGTCGAACAATATATGAGAATCATATTCTAGGTCTATATGATCTGCCTATGAATGAAATACTTCCCAAACCTCCTCCCAAATTTTTTTCCCACTAGGGTTTTTATTGATAGATTCAAAATATAATCAATACAAAGATATTTCCCAATAACAATTGAAGTCCCCCCATCCATACTTTTCACCACCTTATAACGCTTCTTTGGACTATTCACCTTGTTTCCATTGATCCACCATCGTGCATATGAAAATTGTCTATCTTGTCCCCCAAAAAACCCACCCCTTCCAACCTTGAATTTGTGGCTTCTACCCTTGAACTAAAGACCAAAGAGGGAAAAACATGAAGCACATTGCCATATCGAGGATCAATGAATAGTGCTAGCTTCAAAACCATAGGTTCATTGTGTTCAAGGAAGAACAATGGTACATCATTGTACCCCTCCATAAACCAAGGGGTTTTTGTCGTGATACCAAGATCTTGATAGGATCCATGGCATGTACCTACTGCAGGTCGTCCACCCATGCCATAAGCTACCGAAACACTAGACCACTTTTCCAAATTTTTTTGTAACTATGACTAGGAACCTTCTTCCCCTCAATGGGATTGGAGAGTCTTTGTACACATGTATCTATACTATTGGAATAGACAAATATCTAGTCCTTTGAAAGAGTGTCCTCTTAGTAATCTACCAATTGTACGCCATCATCCATATTTAGAACCCTAGTCCTCAAACCCTAGCCTTCAGATTTGAAGTGCATCTTTATTTACATGGATTTTATTTCAAATATTACATATCATATTCATATGCTCATATTAATTCATATAAGCAAATAAAAGTCATAAAATAATTTTGTGCCTTGATGGATTATATGATGAGATGACTGCAATCGCAAATAGTTCATTTAAGAATACAACTTATTTATAAAATTTATATACTAGAAAATCTAATGCCTTACAATGCAAAAAGGTCTATCCAAAAGTAATAAAGAAAAAAATAAATTGTATATTAATATTGTCAATTCCCATATATTAAAAAATATAAAATCATATACATTGATTCATAAATATCTGTCTAAGTTTTATTGAAAATTGCAATGTGCATGTGAACACATTTCTAAAATTTCGATCTTCGTATACTACAATGAAGTTGATGTTATTTTGAACACTTGAATGTAGTAAGGTTTCTCTTTGATACCATCAAGTGTCTTAAAAAATAGGAATAGAACCCACATGCGACATATATCTTTCTTCTCCCATGATTCTTGCATATGCTTTTATCAAGATATGATTTGATTGATATCCAACAAATTGAGAAGGATTCAATGTATCTATGAGAAATACATTTGATTCATTGTATTTATCTCCTTTTTTTACCAAACATCACTTAATAAAATCATAAAGTACTCACTACCTTAACTATTGTGTGCAATCGATAGTGAGACCTATTGCATGTGAATTCAATTTCCCTTATAATACACACATATTAAATTTTTTGAGTACTTGTCAAATGAACTTGTTAGTAACATCTAATGTCCATATCACGTCATAATTTTTTAAGTAATGTTTCAATACTTTTGTTTGAAAAGGCCTAAGAAATATAAAATATCACCAAATTTCCATTCCAATTTTTCTTGAACATGGTAACTTGGTTCATTTCTCACATATTATGAGAAGAAGTTGCCTTCCAATTCAAAGATAAACAACATATTTTGATTGATATTAAATCCCATTTGCATTACTACGACATGCACACCATTTTTTTTTGGACATAAACAATTAGGATTTTGTATTAAATAGGGTTGTTGTCAAACCAAACATCATAGAGATACAAAAAATAGATAATATTTTGAGGACTTTCTCCTAAAATTTCTCTTTCCTTCAGTTTCTTTAGTACAAGAGTAAATTCTTAGAAATTACTTACAAATCAGAATGCCAAAAATGTACATGATCATTCGCTGGGATAGACAAGTTTCCTCCCCTTAAATATAGGTGAATCCAAGGTGAGTTGGTGGCCTAACACCATATTTGATTTTTTTCTTTTTCTCTTTCTTCCCAATTTGATTTTCTTCCTATTGTGGAATTTTCTTCATGAATCCAACATAAGATGGGGGACTTGAAGATCTATGAGGAGCCTCTTCTTCTGCAGGATATTTATGAAATGTATCTTGCACTGATTTAACCTCTTCTATTACATTAGAAACGCACATTGGAATTTTGGATGGATCGATACCTTCTTCAAGTTTTTATTGTATTCCAACTTCATCATCTTTAGTTTCCTCATTTTCATTATCTCAATCTTTTAAAGACCCAAGGGCTTGAAATCTATTATTGCTTGATTTAGGAATATGTTATTGAGTTTTATAAGATTGTTGTGACCCCCCTGTGTGAGATTTTCTTCATCAAATATACTATCTTGAATATGTTTGATTCCTTGTAGGGATTTAGAGGATGTTTTGAAGAGGGTTGTATTTCTTATATCTTTGGGAAGTTTTAGCAAAATTCTTGTACTTGTGATAAGAGATGCACTTGAAATATATTTGTTCATATTCTATAGATTGATGATGGAACCATCCATCCATAATGATTTGTAGATACTTAGGGAGACCTTTCTCCAAAGTCACTTACACATATATTTGGGCACAAGAGAGCAGATTTCCCCTCGGTTTTTTCCAGTCAATGTAGTGACCTAGTTTTTCCCCTGTAGTTTTGAGAGAAATACCATTTCAAAATATTACTAGAAGATGAGGTAGCCTTATCCATGCTAAGGTGGCTGTAATATTTTATTATGGACTGAATCCAAAGGAATAAGGAGTTAAGAACATCCCTTCAGAGCCCATGAAATGGAGTCTAGAGTGAAAAAGAAGGTTGTGATATTCCCTTCAAGAAAATAAAAAGTTAAAAAACCATGCTCACAAGCAAAAGATAAAACTTGACCTTGGGTCTTGGAGATGCAATGCTCTACTACCCATGACTCAATATATCTTTGGCTTGGCCATAACCCATTAAATATTTTTATTAAAGTGTGTTCGGACATAAATATAGATTTTTTATTGGGATTTGGAGAAGATAAATCCAATTGAGGGATGACATACAACTGTTTAATGAATTTGCTATGAAATTGATGAGGTATTTTTGATGGATTCATAGAGAGAAGTAGGTTCTTAAATTCATTGGCATGAAATCCTGAATATGTCATTTTTAGACTAGCCATTTAATAGCCGATATTCCTCAAAATTTAAAAACAAAAAGAAAATGATAGTAGGGGAGCATTATGCACACAAATCTTTTGTTGGAAACAATGCCAAATCCTATAGGGTCAATATCATGTATTTCAAACAAATAGATGGTAACTAGGGTGAAATACTAGTTGTATATGACACTCATGAGAAAACCCATTTGTTATCTTGTTGGAAAACAAAATGGTTTCACTGCATTGAGCAAGGTTTCCTTCACTACGACCTCGATCACTAGATTCCACTACTTAGTCAACAACTAGCATATATGAGCATGTCCTAGCCGCATACACAAGTATATTCGGGGGTAGCATGGATAGATCTAGGGTTTCTAGGAATTATAGTAGAGCGGTGGCTAGGGAAACCCTAATCATGTACAAAAACTCCTTGTCAAATTCTCCATGACTCAACTCTTTGCTTTATTGACCTCTTCCATTGAATATTACTGAAATTTCTTATCTTTCTATGATCCATTTTTAAGCATTGATATTACCTTGGAAGTGCGTTGAGAATATGTTTTAAAACTTGAAGGACATGGGGGTTGTATTTGATCCACTTATGGGTGGAAGAGTCATGATACAATCTCTCTAGGTTCAACCACATGTTTGACCATTAACTCAAGGTGATCCGATGGCTTCGGGAAAATACCTCATAGGAATTCAACCTTTCCCACTAGTGAAAAACTCTTTGCTATTCACCAATGGATCCAACCCATTTGGGTTTTAAAATTGAAGGACATAGGGGTGGTATTTGATACATTTATGGGTTAATTTTGATGTATTATTCTATTGTGCCATGCTAGATATGCTTAAGTATTGTAACGATGTCTCTTGAAACCACTTCTTCTTGTAATCGTAGCTATTTGATCTATCTAATTATCTAATTATCTAATTATCCAACACGGTATCATAGCTGTTGGTTTGAGTCATAGCCTATTGTCGACAAGTCTTTTGAGGTTGTCATGTAGATGCACTATATTGAGTTAGATCTATATGTTTGGTTGAATCAAGGTTATGACTTGCAGACTATATTAGGGTTTAGATCTATAGATAAACATTATGGGTTCCAAACAAGACTTCATGATTTTGAATGGTCAAAATTATGGAATACCCACATAATATATGGAGGCCTAACTGAAAAGTAAGGCAATTTGATAGTTTATGAAGACTATGATCCTAGATCCAAAGGATGATCAATTTTTTTTTGTCATTGATGGGAAAACAGATGAGGTTATAGGAGACATTAGAACTTGCATTTCAAGGTATATTTACTTTCATACAAGTGAGATTGACTATCCCCATCAAGTTTGGGAAACATTGAAGAATCTATGGGGTAATATTGATGAAAGTCAGGTTTTATTAATTGAGAAAGAGTCGATCTCTTTGGATCCTCTCTCTTTTGAAATATTTGAGGACTACTTGGCTCATGTCAAAGAGTTATGATTGAAGTTGGGTGAGTGTGGAAAGGAAATTTTGAATAAAAATTTCTATCTCATTGAACTAATCCTCATGAACATGAATACATCCTATGATATATTCTATTCAACATTTCATGTTAGCTGTGATGAGAGACATTGTAGTAGGGGGGCCTACCTTTGGTATCCTGTAGAGTTGATTTCCCAAAGTAATAATGAAACTAAGAGGTTTAGATTCATAATAGCATGATGCTTCCACATATATGCTTGTCCTAAAATAACATCACAAACTTCCAGTGGGGATACACTGACACATTAACTCATCTATGAAGGGATTGATGTCGTAGGGTAGGTGGCATTATTAATTGACATGGATGTTCTGTCCTTGGATGAGCCACCCAATGTTGTAGGGTTGAAGGTGTGGTGTTTTTGGAAACTTCAATTGTTTGATGACCTCTGTCAAAATCAGATTCTTTTGGCTTCCGCTGTTAACAATGAAATATAGTGGAGCTCCCTTTACCCACATCCGCGAGTAGAAGAGGCATTCACCTTCCTCCAACTCCTTTGGATCGCTAATTTGGATATTTTTGGTGGAGATGGTGATGGTGGGTTTTGCGTTAATGATCCACTTCCCCTTATCTGTGACTGCGACATTGGGTTCTGAATCAGATTCAGAGACATGATCTGAGCTTTGATCTCGACCACCAATGAATTATTTGAGTGAAATGCATTAGTATTGTGCCTCAGGATCTTATGAAACTCACACCATTTCTCGGTGCCCTTCTTTGTTCTCCTATTCCCATTCTTTGCTTGTGGTTGGGACTAGTTTTCTTGGGTCTCGTTGTCCTTACTCTATCCTTTGTTCTATGATATAGGGTTACCCTGGACTTGCTTCTGTGGTGAATTCGTATGCCAAACTGCCGCTTGTTCTTCTACTTGAATTTTTGCTTGATCTTGATAACATATCGATAAGCGACTCCTAGTGATGAGATGTACAAAAAATCTATTTCACTTTGGATGTACCTTTGTATCCCCCCACGGTATTTTAGAACCAGATGTCGCTCGGATTATTGTATACCCAACTTGGTGCGCAAGGTATGGAAAGTATTTGTGAACTCTGACACTGCTTGTTCCCTCTCTTGACATAGTGTGGTCCATATTGTGTACCGGTTGTCATAGTTTCCATATGGTAATATTGTTCCTTCAAGGCATCTATAAAAGAGGCCCAAGTGGGATTGTCCTCAAACATTCCAGAATCCTCTATTAAGTTTTGCTCACAATAAGTTTCCCACCAAATTTTGACATGGGGGACATGCTTAAGGAGCACAAAGGTGATATTTTCCCTGTCGGAAAAATTGTGGACGGAGAAATGCCCTTCTAGAAGACTCAACTATTTATCTAGGGAATCAACATCAATCAAGCCTTCAAATAAAGAGATATCAAATTTAACTTGTACCTTGAAGGGTGTGGATCCTTTGAAGTTACTGCTTGATGATCCCTCTATTTTTGTTGGCATTTGTCGAAGGATTTGGGTGAAATTGTCCATCGTCTCGTTCCTTTTTCATGTGGGGGATTCCTCGAGAAATAGCTTAATAGGATATCCTACTTCGTATTATGTATTCTCCTCAACCATGGGAGGCGGATTGGGACACTGGGGGCATTCTTTCTCAAGCTCAACTAGTTTAATAACAAATTTTCTATATCCTGACCTCATCGTGGACATGCATGGATAAATAACAAAAGCGCAGGCCGCTTTGATACCACTAATACAAATTTATGTGCAAACAAAATGAAAGAGAATATATAGAACCACATACACATATATATTTCAAGTAACATAGTGATACAGTGAACTCGGATTCTATTAAGTGAATGAAGCAGAACATACTATAAAATAAAAGCAGCTAGAATGGTGGTAGCTTTATCTTTGAAAAGAGATGTGGTGGCTACACTCATTCGTGACAAGTTGATTAAAAAAGGAGGCTAAAGGGAATTTTTATCATAGGAATGAAGGAAAAAAACCTAACATCCCAAAACCTAACCCTAGGAGATGAACCATAAAAAGGTTTGTGGGCCCCGAGGTGATTAGTTGATGTGTCAACTTCCCGAGGGCATAACTTTTGCTTACAATATCCATTTAGGGTGATTAATAGCTTATTGGAAATGTATATTTGACAAGTACACATTTATCCCATGCAAACCTTCCTTTGGATATTTTTGGTCTATGGAATCACCAAAAAATTCCGTTTAGGCCTTAAAAAGGCCAAAAAGTTTTGGACACGACCAAAAAGTTTTGGACACGAAAATCCGTTAAAAAATGCCAAACTGGAAAAGCTATTTTGAGCCAATGGAATAGGTGGGTGGCTACCGATATCCATCTGGATAAAAATTGGCCTTGAACTTGTTGAAACACCTATTTAAAGTCATATTTTCTATATTCTTCTTTGTATGCATCATTTATGAAATGATTCATGTGAATAAGAGTCCCCAAATATGTGATCTTGGATGTGGGTGGATGTGAAAGCATGTTTTCCAACTTATTAGTGCATCCCTTCTTATATTTGAAGATTAGATTAAATTGTTGTAAATACCCTACCTACTTGTAGTGTTTGGTTTGTTGAAGTTTACTATGGGACTACAAATATTGTAGTAGCTAGTCATTGGTGTGGATGATGGTCTCCTTTCCCCTTAGATACTTCTTCCATTTCTTAAAAGCTTGAGCTAAAGCATAGATTTCCTTTTCATATGTATGGTATTCCAATATTATAACATGGAAAATTTTAGAATGAGAGGATATCAAATTACTTCCCTGCATCAAGAATACTCCTATATCATATCCATTTGCATCCATCTCCACTTCGAAAGGATTATGCAAATTTAGGAATGAAAAAATTGGTGCTTGATTGATCTTTCATTTCAGCATATCAAAATATTTCTATGAACTATTTTCCCATTGGAAACTCTTTCCACTACCTATTATGGCATGGAGTAGTGCAACCACAATTGGAAAGGATGCTATAAACTTCCATAGGTATTGTACCACCCACACAAATATCTTAAATCCAATGACATTAGTAGGATTTGGACATTTGATAATGGCCTCCATCTTCGTGGGATATATCTTGAGTTCCCCTCCACCAATCATATAACCCAAATACATCAATGACTGTTGAGAAAATTCACATTGCTTAATTTTTTCCAATTGTCAAGGCATTTATAGGGCCTTTAACATGTACATGAGATGTGTGATATTCTCTTCACAAGAAGATATATAAACCAATATATCAGATAAGTACACTATTGCAAATGAATATAGAAAGGGATGTAATACATCATTCATTAAACACATAAATCTAGCTGGTGCATTAAATAAAACAAAATTCATACTAGTAATTCATATAGACCTTGCCTTGTCTTGAAGGTGGTTTGATTTAAATCGTACTTCATGGTGGTATCGTGATTTGAGATCCAACTCAGTGAAATAATTGGCATGCTACAACTAATATAGTAATTCATCAATATTGGGAAGGGGATATATATTCTTGAGGGTGATCTTATTCATAGCTCTGTAGTCAATACACATTCTCCAAGTCCCATCCTTGTTTGGGTACTATGATGACATGTGACCCACAAGGCGAGGTGTTCGGTCAAATTATTCACTACTCCAATAGTTGCTACAACTATTTATTCGCTTCATCTACTTCTAGGATGGATTGTTTGTGGAATACAATATTTAGAAATGGGGATTTAGGAAACAACTGTATTTTGTGGTCCACTTCCCTCTTGGGTTGTAACCCTTTGGGATATTAGAAAATTTATCTATACGCATGCAAAATATCTTCCAACTGGAATTCTACTCTTTAGTACATCCCTTAGAGATGCATTTACCTTTATAGATTCATCTCTTGGCTGGTTCGAAGAGTAATAAAAACTTCCTACTAGAACTGATCAATTTCTTGGCCTAGTTAGAACTTACTAGGGAGATCTTGGATTTACCTTTGTGTGCATTGATGATGAGGAATTGTCATCCTTAATCACCTAGTACTTTTTTATATCCTCATTAATATTTAATCCCTCATGTACACATAGGGGATTCCAAACACTACACCACATAAATAAAGTGGTACTACATCTACCTCCACTTCATCAATATAGTTTTCACTTATAGCGAATTTGTATCTTACATAACTTAGTGACCTTAAAATATACATCCTTATTTACCCATGCCAATGGATATCGGTGAGTATGGTCATGAAATTCTAATCCAAGCTTGCTGACCAAATCCTTTGATATGAGGTTGTCCTATGAATCAAAAGCTACTACATAATCCTCATTTGCCTTCTTGACCTAGATCTTAATATAAAAGAGTTTAGTCATCTCTTTCTCTTCCTTGCATGATGAAGGCTACTTAGACTCACCTCCTTCTGAACTACAGTGCACATAATCCTTTCATTTACATTTGAGTTGCTCTCTACCTTGTTTCTTGAATCCACAACTAGCATGCTCTTGTTCTTGGCATCCTTCTTGCAGTTCTTTGGATTCAAATTTGAATGTAAATCTCAATACTTATCTTTAGTGTGACCCATATTCTCTAGATATTGTTATTGCACACATACCTCATTAGATGTCCTAGGTTTAAATAACATCACTTTCCTTGATAAGTGATTTTTTAGACCACTTATATACTTGAAGTGTACATCCTAGTTCTTGGGACATATACCCAACATAATGGCCAATTTTTGAACTCAGTGGTGTACTCTTGCACACTCTGTCCTTGCTTTGGTTGAAAGTAGTTCCAATGGATCCACTAGTACTTTGCATACCCAATAGGGTATAGTTAGGACTTAATGAAGGTTCTAAACACCTTATACTTAGATTACAATGGGGATGACCCTCCAACCTAAGCATCTCCGTGTGGATTTCACCCTAAGTTTGGGCCATGAACCCTCTAAATTCAGTTGGGAAAATGAAATATTTTTCTCGTCCTATGTTATGGACACTGAAATAAGCTTCTAACTATTGCAACCATTGATTCAACCTATTGACATCAATATCACCTTGGTTGGGTTTGATGTACACTTCCGCTTCCACTTTAAACAAAGGTTTTGAAGAAGTTATGGAAAATGAAGTTGGTATCTCTTTCTCTAACTATTTTTTTTACTCCTTTTATGGGTCTTAATTATCTCCATATTTTCCGTTCAATCAAACTTTTGAGTTAGAACTACCAAATATCTAAAAGACCCAAAATTTTACTCTAGATCTTCCATGAGGATGGATATGTTTTCAAAGATGTGTGTAACTTGTTCTTCTAGATTTGAAAAATATCTCCTTTGACTCATTTAATGTATTTTTATTATTGTACTCATCCACCATGGCTGGGGTTTTAAGACTTATTTCTTACACTACTTCTTAGATCTTGCAACTTCCATCAAAATCCCCAAATAAAGTTGCCATGATACCAATATTATTTGTAATTTGTTGTGGATATTCCACTAGAATAGTTCATCACACCATATATTACAATATTATCCAATCTCTTATTATGTAGTATTTTACTATAAATTTTAGATTTAATATTACCATCTTAGTGCAAAAAAAATACTTAAATAAAACTGAAATAAAATAAGCTAAGAAAATAACACACCAATCAATAATGAATATAAAATGTACCTTAGGAAAACCCAATATCAGGAAAACCTAACTAGAAGGTGAGGCCTATGTTCTTACCCTTTCCTTTCTAGTTATGAAATGAAAGTACAAATAAAATGCACTCACTGTGGAGATTTTATGTACACTATGACATGAATGGTTGCAACATGATCTTCTACTACTTATATTGTGCTTCAATATCCCACTCCTAGATGCCTTGCTTAACTATGGAACAATAACAATACCATATGAGAATGGAACCCCTTTCTTTCTTAGAATCCCAATATTTAACATTGCCTAATAGCCATCTAGGATTAGGATTAGAGTTTTTTCATACCTTAACTCTTTATTAGAGTTTGGAGCCTCTAAAATATTCTTGAAAGTCCACACATGATTGGTTCCATCATGCATGAGTAATGGAAATGATATAGCATCAAATTTGTATCATGATGGTCAACATGATAGGTCAAATTGTGGGAGACATAACTTTTTCATACACATTCCATTGATAGTTCTCAATATCAAGAGGTTGGGAACTTCATTCACAAAATTTTGACCCCAAAATAGCCATTAAAGGCATCAAGCAGGCTCTGGAAGTTTTTGGACCCCAAATTTCCAATACAAGACTTGCCTATAAAATTGACCCTACTAATCGATAGCTCCAATTTTTTTGTATACCTTAACCTTAACCTTAACCTTTGATACCAACCTTGGAATCTTTATTAATATGATTGATAACTTGGGGTTTACACAAAATACATTTTTTCTATGGGCAACTTCCTCTCAAGCCCCGTCAAGTGACTTTGAGTGTTGACTTATGGATTTAATTTTTCCTTCTCTCATATTCCTCAATATTTTTAATTTGGGATTGGAGGGTGACCCTTCAATGTCAATCATCAATTTTTATCTACAGTAATAAAATATTATATATTTTTTACTAAAACGAAGTTCGTGATATTTCACAATAACTTGTCTCAGAATTGCGACCATCAATTGTTTGTGGCACAGACTCGAGTTTGTTAATAATGTGCAAAGCTTGTTCTCGATGTGTTTTTCTTCTTCTTCTTTTCTTTTATATCAACCTTGTTTTTTTTCCATTCAAAAAAAAAGGATCCACTTTGTTTGTTAATGATATGCAAATCTTGTTCTTATTTATTATTTATTATTTTTAATTCAGCCTTGTATTTGTTTTTCCATTAAAAAAAAGATTTGGACATGAGGCAAAGATAACCAAATTCACTTTGATACTAATTATTATAAACATGAAAGATCTATAAACATATTCACACAAAAAAACACATCGTTTTTTAAAACAAAAAAAGACACACTATTATATATACACTGTATATTAATTTTGGTAATAAATGATTGATGAATGATTTTAATGACAACCATGTATAATTACACAATTCATGTTTTTTTTATTATAAAGAGGTGTGACTTATAAGATATATAATGATTAATCATTATTATAATATTATGAATTCACTATTTTATCATGAAATTCATTACAAAATGATAATATGCATTTAGGTATATTGTGTCTATTTTAGATGTTTGGTTATGAATCTCTTATTAACATTGGCTGTAGTCCTAAATATTCTACATTTTCAATCTTTTTCGAAAATATTTTCCGTCTAATTTTGTTCGTATTCCGATTGGAAATCTTAAAAAAATATTAGAATCACATATATTAGTTATGGAAATTGCATAATTTGGGTGCCATGGGGGTATTTGAGGGCGCTGAATCTATTTATGGATTCAAAAATACAATTTAAACACGTATAAATTCGGATTTTACCAAAAACAATTACCAGATTCCGACCAAAACCCACCGTAAAGTCGAAAAAGTAGAATAAATAGACTACTCCTTAACATTGTCATTTGATATTCATATGTCATATCGATTATTGGTAAGACAATGAGTATCCATGCTACTTCTAGTTTTATTTTTGTTAATTTGATTTCGTTATGATGTAATATACCTAATGCCATTGGAATCTGGTTTGCATCTAGTATTTAACCATTTCATTCAAACCTTAATTTATTAAATGTACATTCAAGTGAATAAGCCTTTTTTTGCCTAATATAAACCTTATTCTACTCAATTTTGACAACTGTAATAATGGATCCAAAACTCCAAAGTTTCTACCCAATTTAGAGTACTTTGACAAGAGATTGGAAAATAAACACTAATATATTGAGATAAAGAGATATAAACCCTCTTTAAATTATCCCACCCCAAATAAGGCTAATAGGAAGCAAGTTATGTCCCATGAACATCCAACCACAAAAATATTCCAGATCCTCAAACTAAACTCATCCAAATAGTCTAATGATGACTTAAGCATGTTATCACTTAAATTTGAAAATGAAAGTGTTAGCAAGCAAATTTGCTCACCTAGATCCTTGGAGATCATCCACATTGGATCTCGATAATTCTTTTGAACACTCTTGTTCCTATAAAAGAAGCCCTCAAGATCACCAAAACACAATTCCAACTCTCTCACAAACAATGCCGACATGATGTCGGATTCTCACCAGAAATAGAAGAGTCCACACTACACTTTATACTTTCTCCATAGAGGAGGATCCACATAAGATTATGGATAGAGATTGGATGTCACAAAGGAGATCAAAAAACCTTCCCCTGGATCAGTTGTAGAGTACCATTTCCCTCTACCACTGTTCCAATGTGTGTCTCTCATTGTATTCTTTGTGTAATCAATAATAAAACACGTTATTTTACATTATGCACTTTTTTTGAATGGATTTATCTATGATTTCTACTTGCATGTGTTGGAGTATTAGTTATAACCATCGCACCTCTGGGAATATAATGTGGAATGATATCCCATGCTGGGATCCTTGGACTTGTGCTTGGTTGCAAATTTTTACCAACATCTACATGTTTTGGTGTAATGGAAAACCTTACATGGTACCAGAGCTTTGCTGAGCAAAGTAATAGTCCAGAGAGTTTTTCAGGTTTTTTTTGTGCAGGTATTCTACAACAGCTTCCATGAATTTGAAAGTAGTTTATCCTCTCTCTCCATTCAACTATGATGAGTGGAAACCAAATATGATAGCATATCTAAAGAGACAAGGTATTTTTGATATGTGTATTGGTGTTATGAGAGATTTTGCTTCCTATGAAGAGGAGAATGATTGGCCAAATGACTGTGATATAGACTTTGGAGCAATGTGTATTGCTATGTCTCCTAGTATGTTCTACCTCATTGATACTGCTGAATATCCAAGTGATATCTGGACCAATTTGGATAGAGAATTTGGAAAGCAGAAGGAAGAGGATCATTCTAGCCATTTGGAACAAGCCCAATGATACCTCCTCAAGTGTTCTCTCTGATTATGTCTCGACCTCAAGCATCTATCATTATGAATTTGTTCAAGATGAAGAATAAATTGCAGATCCAACTGCTCAAGTTTATTTTGAAGACTTTCCTTCCTTTGTTGCTCTAGAATTTGAAGACAGTTTCGAATTGTCCCCTTCCCATGTAGCCGATGTAGATGAAAGTGATACAACTAATGAAGCTGATCCTTTTGGAGAGATTATCCATTCCTCACTCATGTTCCCAATGTATTCTATTTCGAATTCTGAGCAAGATATGTCAGTTACTACTCTAGAGGTTGAAGAGACTTTCAAATTCTCTACTTCCCGTGATCTTACTGATGTGCAAGATTGTGATCTTGATGCAGGAGCATTGACCTAAGTATTATATTTTATGATTTAAACAATTAATGATTATTTTCCTTGTAATAGTTATAGAATGATAGGGTAGTCGTTATTAGTTCTTATTTGGATTTGATTGTAATAATGGCAAATTGCCACAAGTATCCTCGAATCTGGAAAGAGGGTATTCGTAGATAGGGTTTGTTATTTTATTTAATGTGTATAGGGGTCCCAATCCCGCTTATCTTGATATGATGGGTTTATGGACTCTTATTTAAATCCTTGAATGTAATTGATTAAACGATTGTTGATAAAATAAAGAACAAAGTTCCTGAACTCTGCAATTAGATCGTATATTATTTCCTTCTTTCAATAACCAAAAGTGTGTAGATTCTTTGCATAAGTATGAATTGCGTAGATTAGCTGGATCTTCTGAAATCTATGTTGTGATATTCCCATTTGAATACATAGAGGTGGAATTGATCGTTCCTCTGATCAATTTTCGTAGTTACAGTCTGCAAAATTCATAGAACGAGCATTGAACGGTCTATATCTGACCCGAGGAAGAAGATTGACGGTTTTGGAGTGTTTCCACAAAGCAAAGATTGAGATTATTTAAAATTGGGGCAAGCCGAGATAATACGGTGGAGATCACACTCGAGTACGTAGAAGAAGATCAACAGTGGGGAAAACTCATCACAGGACGAAGTTGCGTGGAAGATAACGATCCGCAACTCATAGGTGAACGATCTTGAAATTGATCGAAGATCGACAATTGGGAAAAGCTCTGCAAAGATCAGCAGTTTGGAAGCCACTTTGCGGAAAGAAGTTCCCCGCACTTGCGGAAAGAAGTTGTCCGTAATTGTGGAAAGGTGACATCCGCATTTTGCGGAAAGCAGGCACTCGCTTATTGGGGAAGGAAGATTGCAGACGGAAATTGTAGAAGACTTTATTTTCGACGCTCCGCAAAAAGGTGATACCCACAATCCACAATTTGAAGGAACCTTGCGGAAAGATGCATTGCGGAAGAAGCGTTATGGAACAAAAATTGCGGAATACTTTTCTTTCGACACTCTGCAAAAAGGTAATGCCTGCAATCCTCAATTTTTGGAAAATCGATTTACCGCCTATTTGAAGTCCGCATTGCAGAGAAGAACTTAGTCGAGCCTGCTAAGTTTAGAGGTTCTGCTGTATTTAGAACCTAGCCATTCCTGGGATAGCGGATCAGATTGGTTTATTGATCTGATTTTTGCATCAATTGGTATCAGAGCTTAATCCATAGTGAAGAAAAGATTCCACCAAGACGAGGCCGAGCACGTGGAGTTCCTGTTGGAGGTAGAGGAAGACAAGTTGCATATGCAGATGCAGATATGCAAAGAGAATTACGACGACTCCGAGCCATAATGGAAGCTATGGAGAGAGGATATACAGGGAGTGTAGATATCAGTGATGAAGAAGAATCTTCTGAAGAGGAACCATAAGAGGTTGACGAAGAAGTGAAGGTATTGAGGATGCTGGTAAAGGCTGGTAGAAGACCTAAGGTGGAAGTATCCATGTATGAAGGTAACCTGAAGGTTGAAGAACTCATGGACTGGATAAATGCACTGGAGAAGTACTTTGACTTTGAAGAAGTTGAAGACAAAAAGAAGATGAAGTATACAACAACTAGACTGAAAGGATATGTATCCATTTGGTGGGATGAACTAAAGATCCACAGAGAAAGGAAAGGTCAGTCTAGAATCAAAAGTTGGGATAAAATGTTGGGTAAAATTAAAAGTCAATTTATGCCTAAGGATTATCAGTTAACTCTCATTAGGCAACTGCATAATATTAGACAAAAAGGTATGACTGTTAAGGAATATACAGAAGAGTTATTTAGGCTGAGTATTAGAGCTGGACAAGTACAAAGAGACATAGAGAGAGTGGCCAGGTATATAAATGGACTAAGGTATGAAATACAGGACGAGATTAGATTATTGAATTTCATAACTATAGAAGATGATTATCAAGCATCCTTGAAAGTAGAAGAGAAGCTACTAAGAAAATAGAACCAAAAGAACAGGGGGAGTACAGCAAGAGGGAAAGGATTTTCAAATAGAGGAGGAAAATATCAGGCTTCTAGGAATGAAGCAGAAGGTTCCAGTATCCAATCACCCCAAAGAGGAGGATTCCGGGAAGGCAGATTTGGTGCTATAGGAAGAGGCAGAAGCATAGAAGTGAACTGCTATGCATGTGGTGATATTGGACACATGTCATGGGAATTCCCAAAGAAAAAACTAGCAGCTCAGAGGAATGCAAACATTGCTGAAGCTAGAGAGGAGTCCAATGAGAAGGAAGAGATAGGAAATCCTCCAGAGGAAGGAGAATGTCTTATGTTGAAAAGAGTTTTGGTGAACATATAGAAATAAGTGCATGAACCAACACAAAGAAAGAGTCTATTCGGGACTAGGTCCAAGCCACAAGGGAAGTGTTGTAAGGTGATCATTGACAGTGGTAGTATAGATAATTTGGTCTCCACTGAGATGGTAGAGAAGTTGGGATTGAAGAGGATTAAACATCCCACTCCTATAAAGTGTCCTAGTTGCAGAAGGGACATCATCTCTTGGTGAATGAGCAGTGCAGAGTGGAGTTACAAATTGGTAACTACAAAGATGTGGTATTATGTGATGTGATGCCTATGGATGTGTGCCATATACTCTTAGGAAGGCCATGGAAATATGATAGAAAAGCTATTCATGATGGAAGGAAAAACACTTATACCCTGGAAAAGGATGGAAAGGAGCATGTGTTTCTACCTTTGAAGGATGAGACAGTTCGAGAAGACACAGGACCTAGTATTTTGCTGATGATTGGGAAAGATCTACTGCAAGAAGTCAAAAAGGATGAAGGACTACATTTTTCCCTTGTTGGAAAACCAAAGGTAATTCTAACTTCTACAAACTTAAATGATTTTCCTACTGAGGTTAGAATTTTGCTTGACGATTTTGCTAATATTATTGTGGATGAGTTACCAAATGATTTACCTCCTGTGAGAAGTATTAGTCATAATATTGACTTAATACCTGGTGCAAGTTTACCAAACAAGGAAACTTATAGGTTGAAACCTCAGGAGAATGAAGATATTAAACAGTAGGTACATGAGTTACTGGATAAAGGTTTGGTGAAAGAAAGTTTAAGTCCCTGTGTAGTTCCTACAATGCTGAGTCCAAAGAAAGATGGTGCATGGTGTATGTGTACTGATTCTCAAGCAATTAATAAGATCACTATCATGTACAGATTTCCCTTACCCCGTATTGATGATTTGATGGATTGTTCAAGTGGGTCCAAGTATTTTTCAAAGATAGATTTAAAGAGTGGTTATCATTGATAATAATTATGGAAGGGGATGAATGGGAAACTTCATTCAAGACCAATAATGGGTTGTATGAATGGTTAGTAATGCCTTTTGGGATTACTAATGCACCTAGTACTTTTATGAGGTTAATGAATGAGGCGTTGAAGGAGTGCACTGGGAATTTTGTGATAGTATACCTAGATGACATTCTGATCTTCAGTTAGAATAACGAAGAACACCTGAGACATATCAAATTGGTGTTGAGTACCCTACAGAAGGAGAAACTGCTGATAAATTTGAAAAAGTGTAGTTTCATGAAGCATGAGTTAATCTATCTGGGTTTTGTAGTCTCAGAAGAAGGATTGAAGATGGATCTAGAAAAGATACAAGCCATCCTTAGTTGGCCAATTCCAAAGAATTCTTTTGATGCCATAAGTTTTCATGGTCTTGCATATAGAAAGTTCATCAGGAACTTTAGTCAAATTTGTGCACCCATAATATACACCTTTAGGGAAAGTAGACAACCTTTCAAATGGACAGAAGCCGTTGATAGAAATTTCAATTTGTTGAAAAGGAGGATCAATGAGAAGCCTATTTTGGTTTTGCCAAGTTTTGATAAAGTTTTTCAAGTAGAGACATATGCCAGTGGGACAGCAATTGGTGTTGTTCCGAGCCAAGAACAGAGACCAGTAGCATATTTTAGTGAGAAGTTAAATGAAGCAAAACATAAATATTCCTCATATGACTAAGAATTATATGCTGTTGTGCAGGCTCTTAAGAAGTGGAGGCATTATTTGATTCCCAAAGAATTTATTTTGTATTCAAAAAATCATGCTTTACAATTTATAAACAGTCAACCAAAGTTGAATCAGAAACATGCTAAGTGGGTGGAATTTTTGCAGAATTTTAATTTTGTGATCAAGCATACAAGTGGTAAATATAACAAAGTGGTTGATGCTTTAAGCAGAGTGAATTTAATTCTACAGGAGATTAAGGTCAGTACTTTGGGATTTGAAAATTTGATTAACATGTCTAAAGAGGATGTGGATTTCAAGGATATATATGCAGCCCGTGAGAATACCGTTTCCCATAAAAGAAGCCAATGCTTGGACTACATGCTACAGGAAGGGTTAATGTTCAGAAATAGTAAACTGTGCATTCCAAAAGGTTCTATGAGAGAAAACTTGATAAAGGAGAAGCACAGTGGACGTTTTTCAGGTCACTTTGGCCAAGACAAAACATTTGCTCAGGTGATTACTTTTTATTTTTGGTAAGGAATGCAGCAGGTTGTTAAGCAGTTTGTTGAGACATGCAAGATATGTCAACATGCCAAAGGGAGGAGTCAGAATACTGGATTGTATCAGCCCCTGCCTATTCCAACTAGGCCTTGGGATTACATCGATATGGATTTTGTTCTGGGATTGCCTAGAACTCATAAGGGTAATGATTCTATTTATGTTGTAGTGGATAGGTTTTCAAAAATGGCCCATCTCCTTGCTTGTAAAAAGACCAATGATGCAACAAATATTGTTAATTTTTTCTCTTCAAAGGTTGTTAAATTGCATGGTCTACCTTTGAACATTGTATCCAATAGAGACACTAAATTTGTTGGTCATTTTTGGAGAACCTTATGGAAGAAATTGGGAACCAATATTAGTTTTAGCTCTGCTTATCACTCTCAAATTGATGGCCAGACTGAAGTGGTAAATAGAAGCTTGGGAAATATATTGAGAATTCTTGTTTATGAGAATCCAAAACAATGGGATTTAGCTCTTGCTCAAGCTGAGTTTGCTTATAATGATTCACCTAACAGGAGTACAGGTATGAGCCCATTTCAGATTGTGTATGGGATGCATCCAAGGGGGGTGTATGAACTCAGGAATTTGGGAAAGCTGGAAAAGAGAAGTGCAGATGGTGAAGAATTTGCATATAGTATGTAGGAGCTACAAGAAAATGTCAAGAAGAAATTGTAGGAGAGTGCTAGCAAATAAAAACATAGAGCATATCTAAAGAGAAGGGAAGTTGATCTTCAGGTTGGAGATTTGGTAATGGCATATCTCAGGAAGGACAAGTTTCCTAAGGGAATCTACAATAAATTGAAACTCAAGAAAATTGGTCCTTGTAAAATTTTGAGGAATTTTTCTGCAAATGCATATGAAATTGAACTTCCTTCTGATTTTGAAATTTCTCCAATTTTTAATGTTTCATATTTGTATCCTTTTAAAGATTCAGGTGTTCAGAGAGAAGAGATGATTGCAGGTGAAGATAGTCAAGTGGTAGATTGGCAAGGACAGTTACCTCAGAAGGAGCAACCACAGATTGAATTTATACTTGACAAGAGGATTTCAAAGAAAACCAGAAGCAGAGATTACTTTCATTATTTAGTCAAGTGGAAAGGTCAGCCATCTGAAGATGCAATGTGGATGATAGAGATGGAGATTTCTAAGTTTGATGTGGACCTTGAAGACTTATTGAAGAAATTTTTTTCTCCCCTGGAGTATGATGTAGGAGCATCGACCTAAGTCATATATTTTCTGATTTAAACAGTTAATGATTATTTGCCTTGTAATAGTTCTAGAATGATAGGGTAGTCGTTATTAGTTTTTATTTGGATTTGATTGTAATAATGGCAAATTGCCATAAGTATCCTCAAATCTAGCAAGAGGGTATTCGTAGATAGGGTTTTTTATTTTATTTACTGTGTATAGGGGTACCGATCCTGCTTATTTGGATCTAACGGGTTTATGGACTCTTATTTAGATCCTTAAATTTAATTGATTAAACGGTTGTTGATGAAATGAAGAAAAAAGTTCCTGAACTCTGCAATTAGATCATATATTATTTCCTTCTTTCAATAACCAAAAGTGTGTAGATTCTCTGCATAAGTATGAATTGCGTAGATTAGCCGGATCTTCTGAAATCTATGTTGTGATATTCCCATTTGAATACACAGAGGTGGAATTGATCGTTCCTCTGATCAATTTTCGTAGTTACAGTCTGCAAAATTCATAGAACGAGCATTGAACGGTCGAGATCTGACCTGAGGAAGAATATCGACGGTTTGGAGTGTTTCCGCAAAGCCAAGATTGAGATTATTCAAAATTGGGGCAAGCCGAGATCGGACGGTGGAGATCGCACCCGAGTACGTATAAGAAGATCAACGACGGGGAAATATCATCACGGGAAGAAGTTGTGTGGATGATAACGATCCGCAACTCATAGGTGAACGATCTTGAAATTGATCGAAGATCGATGGTTGGGAAAATCTCCACAAAGATCAGCGGTTCGGAAGCCACTTTGCATAAGGAAGTTCTCCGCACTTGCGGAAAGAAGTGATCTGCACTTTGCGGAAATAAGTTGTCCGCAATTGTGGAAAGGTGACATCCGCATCTTGCGGAAAGCAGGCACCCACATATTGTGGAAGACTTTATTTTCGACGCTCCGCAAAAAGGTGATACCCACAATCCGCAATTTGAAGGAACCTTGCAGAAAGATCCTTGCGAAAATATGCATTGCGGAAATATCCTTGGGGAAGAAGCATTGTGGAAAGGAGGCTTGCGGAACAAAAAATTGCGGAAGACTTTTCTTTTGACACTCCTAAAAAAGGTAATGCACACAATTCATAATTTTTTGAAACCCGATTTACTGCCTGTTTGAAGTCCACGCTATAGAGAATAACTTAGCCGAGCTTCCTAAGTTTAAAGGTTCTACTGTATTTAGAACCTATCCATTCCTGGGATAACAGATCGGATTGGTTTACTGATCGAATTTCTACATCAGATCTACTTGATGTTTTGGAGGCTAAATCAATCTTTGGAGCTTCTGCATACACTCTTATTGGTTCCATTCCTCCTCCCTATTCCATAGTCATCAAATGCACACTTTCTTAAGCTGCAAATGAAGTTGGAGACATTCTGCATTCGCTTGGACACTTGATCCTCTCACTTGGAGCTGATTTGAAGTCCAAGCCACCACCATCAGGTCATGGTTCATTTGGTTCTTATCTCACCTACGGTTGTTCAAAGGAGATATCAAAGAACCATCTACACATTCCTAGAGTTGATCCTACCTCAGTTGGTTCAAATTTCAAGTTCTAGGATGATCTTCATATTTTTGGATTTGTTCTCACCATGTTTGGTTTGAAGAGAAAGTTCAGAGAGGCTCTAGATTCGCTTGCATCCATTGAAGGAAAATTCAAGCACATGTTTTTGGAGCATGATCCACTCCTTCCCAAGAGGAAGATACCTCCAGATATTGATTCAAGCATCAAACCTACTTGAGTTTGGAGAAATTAATTTTTTGGTGTGCTTCATGTCCATCTTGAGGGGGGGGGGAGTTTTGGAATATTCTAACCATATCATCTTGGTTTTTCATGCTTTTCATGCATTTTTCATTTTGCATGCATTCCGTGCATTGGTAGTTGAGTCTCATAGCACCTAGTCCTTAATTTAATCCCCCTAGAGCTTAAATTTGGTCATCATGATCCCTCTTATCCACTTAGAGCACCTTGGTTACATCACTAAAGTCCAAAGGATCCATCATGCATGATTTTAGGAGTCAGTAAAGTCAGTTCCATGATTGAGGGCGCCTTGTCCCCTTGATTACTTAGTTAACTGACTGTTACACCTAGTTTCACTGCTACTATGTGTAGGAGTGCCTATTTTGACCACTAAAAGTCAGTATTGTGTCTCCTTGGAGTCTCATCCCCTAATTTCTATCCCAGTGACTTAGTCATGCGCCAGTCCACCTAAGTTGACTAGACATTCATCATCGATGGCGACTGGACCTTATCAGGAGATGGTTCCAATGCAAACGAATCATGCCACTTGTGTGGATTCAAATTACCTCTTTGGGCTCATGAATTTGTCCTTTGGATATGTATTATTTATGTACACATTTTATTGAATAATAGTGGTAATGGAAGTTTTTCCAATTGTTCTTGATTCTCTTGTGTTGTAACACAGTTTTTTATTCTCTATTTTTCCTACTCAATTCTTTTGATCTCTGTTAGACTTAGTGTGAATTTTATATTTGTCTCTATATCTTTGTGAGAATATCACAAAATATCACATGGTATCAGAGTTGAGTTCCTAGGTTCAATTTCCCTGAGCTACATCGGAGGGGGCGTGTTGGAGTATCGGTTATAACCGCCTCACATATGGGAATTCAATGTGGACTGATCTCCCACACTGGGATCCTTGGACTTGTGCTTGGTTGCAAATGTTTACCAACATTTGCAGGTTTTGGTGTAATGGAAAACCTTACAACATGTATGCTTAAGTATTTTGATATTATTTTAGTTTAGTTTTGTTTTTATTTCCATTTTTAATCCGCTACCAAGGATTTCACAACCCCTTGGTAGGTCCTTTTTTCACAAGTGTGAGAAATCACACACAATAAATTTCGGTGACTCCATTGGGGATGGATCCATAATCCATATTTGGTTGTGTTTAGACCATCATTTCTAGCCATTTTCAATGGATAACTATGTTTTCTTCTTCTATGTTGTTCCCTAGCCGCTAGTAGGCACCTAAGCTAAAATCCCTTGCTTTTTTCTGCAACAGAAAGCACTACAATTTCTTCCTTTTTCATTTTGGGTCTCTCTCACGGGTTACCAGGATAACTAGTGATCTTATTCATAAAATTCTCTTCAAAAGTCTCAACCTGATTCCAAAATGCAATTTTTAGCGAAATATGATCGTTTTTGGTTTCGTATTTGCCCTGTTTGGTTAGGCTTTTCATTTAGGGTGTGTTTATAGTGTCATTTTTACTGTTTATGACTTATTTGCTTGCTATCGTGGTTGATTTTTTCTCCTTTTTGGATGATGTAGGTGAATAAAAGATCAAAATATCATAGTATTTGTTGCCTTCAGTGTTATGTTTTGGAGTTATTTTTTAGCTTCATTATTTTGTTCCAACAAGTGTATTTACTGAATCAAGCATTTAGTTGAATAATTGGATTTGTTTAAAGCAATTTCTTTTTATTGGTTAAGAGCCTATTCATTTTTTTCGACAAAACCACAATTAGTTACTATTCACCTTGCATGCATATATTGAGATTGTGTTTGCTTGTTGGTAGTGGTACTTTTTTTATAGAGAAATTGTATATTTTATTTCAAGAAAGAAACATCATTTTTTTTAGTATTAAAAGTTATCTTATATTTCTCTTCATCACTTTACATTCATTTATATTTCCTTTCAATTTTATTTAGTAGTTGTACACACCACTTGTGCGCACACCTTTCACACCCTAATTTCAACATCACTTGGTTCATGCCCCAAGTGGAGCCTAAAAAATAAGCTCTAATCTAACACATTAAATTCCCTCACTTGAGGGCCAAAATAAGTTTGTAGTTAGGTTAAGAATTTGGGGATATGAATCCAAACAGATCCCCTTATTCACTATACACTTGAGACATAGTGGTTGATGTTTAGGGAAACCAAATCCTCTTGTATTGGGCACGGTCTATGCCATTCTATTAGTAGACCCATCCTTTTAGGGTGGTACCTGCTGATATCAGAACCAGAGGTTTGATTGGGGAACCTTTCCATTTCATCACTAAATATCATCTGAATTGTGGATTTTAGAAAAAGGTGAAGGAAACCTATTGGACGTGTCTAAGAATGATGTATCCTAGTAGTGATTCTATTAGAAATCTTACCCAAAGGTGGCTCTTGTAGGTGGGAGGGCACCTGGGACATATAGTAGTGGGTCGAATGGAGATGCCCTCAGTGACCTTATCTATAAATGTCCATTTGTACCTTCACTTACTTACTTGGTGGGATTAAGACCCCATTTAGGTTTAGTGTTTGGAAGGCCCTTGTTCATCTTTCTACTTCTTTCTCGGCGGTGGAATTTCAAAACTTATGTTTGAGAAATATTTAGTTTTTCACATCATTTTTGCTTTGTTGTAGTTCTCCTTTTAGCATAGTGTGTATTTTGTCCTTATAGGGTCATCTCTCATTTACTCTTTGTCTATATTAGATCACTTGTTTCACCCACGTGGCACATGTTGTTCGATTTAGAACCATTTAATGAGTATATATCATTGATTTGAGAATTTATTTCATTAGCCTTATCGTTGAGCTACCTAGTTAGATTAGTAGTCTTGAACTATGCCATAATATCTCCTTCGAGTTACTCTCATATACTTCAAGGACATACCCCTCTTTACATGATTTACAGTCGGACCATTAGTCCACCTCAGCATGTAAAAATTGAACCACCCCCATCCCCCTATGATTCTAATTCTTTATCATTGGATTTAGGCTCCTCTCAGCTTAGATCACCTTCCTCCCCTCACACCTCTAGTCCCTTACATATTGTTACACCTAAAATCTACCCATCATTATGATTTAGTGTATACATCCCTGAAGTCATCTGGACCAAGTATTCATTTGAGAGGATTTGTACTCAGTTTGTACAACCTTTTGAGAGGTCGTCCCAGGTTGCACACTAGCAACATGCGACGTCGCAGGTTGCTCCTCACATGAAATAATGAGCACTTCTTATTCCTCTCCTCCTATGGCCCCCCATGTACATGGTCCCTCGTGTAGTGACAATATGTGTGGTGGTGATTCTCTCGGATATGTGGTCCCTCTGATCAACCCTTATTACCCTTTCCCAACCCCCTCGCCTACCCCTCCATTACAACCACACCTTGTGGCTCCTCCTTTTCCTGATGGGAAAGTGTACACTCAGCTGAATATGCTTTCCCAACCCGCACACAACAATCAACAAGCACAACCAAACACTAATAAGAAGAATAACAAGGGAAAGAAAAAAGTTAATAATCGTCAATAGGAAAGTGGAGGATGATAGGCCTTAGATTTAGCATATTTTTATCACCATTTTACCTTATCTATAATCCCTTTTGCTCACCTATATTCATGCATTAATCCCTTCTTATGCTCATATCTGGGTTTTTATTCTCAAGATGTTTTTCCAATACATGTCTTAGTATTTCATTTGATTTTTGACTAACATTGAGGGAATTAGTGTACTATGTATTTGCTTTGAATATTGAATCAATTAGTGTAAGCAGCTACAAAATATTTGAGGGAGTTATGTAGCAGCTATGGAACCTTTATAGGCAGTTACTGAAACTCTACATGAAGCTGTGGAACCTCCTACAGAAGCTACAGAAAGTCAATAATTCAAATTTACCTTCAACCACCAACTTTGGAGAAAGATATTCATTAGGAGTAATGGATTTTTATAAATCCATTATTTCTATTATTTTGATATGTCTAAATCACGACGTTAAATTATTTGAAAATTAAAGGTGACAAATGGAGGTGTATATGAGTGGATATTTAGCTTATCCATAAATATTTGAAGAGCCCTATCAAATATATGATGGACCTAAGAAGTCAAAAGTTGTTAGGAGACATTTGGGATGAGTTTTGACTATTTTATTATAGCCTCTATCCCTAAATTCGAATTTGACTTCAAATGTATTCTAAATAACATGTAGTTAGTAAGGATCTTGGATTAGTTTTGAGATCCAAACTTTTAGGAATTTGTTGAGGACATTTTGGATCCTCATTTATTATTTGTTATGGAGAAATCATGTATAAATAAGAGTTCATTCTCCATTCTATGGGAGGACTCTTAGAGCAATAGTCCAAATAATGATGGAATAAAACTATACTTTCATTTTGATTCAATTTAGATCTTAGTTTTATTTTGCAATATGATTTTATTTATTTTATGTTGATGTAGTTGTACTTCATTGCTTAGTTTTGATTTCTTATGAAGTGTGAAGTCTATTTCTGCAATTTGATTTCAATGTATAAATAGAGATTTAAATGTTTATTTTACAATCATTGAGCTTAATGCAATGACCATATTTACTCCATTGGATCATAAACAGTAACTTGTATTGGGCAAGGATAGCTTTTAAATTTTATTTCTGCAATTTACTTTTCTGTCAAGTGTGTTGTGAACTTAGATTTATAATTTACTTTCTTGCACAATGTGAATGTAGTATTAGAATTTAATTTTCCCGCAAAGTGTGACATAGTTCTAGAATTTACTTTTTTTTCTGCACAGTGTGAATGTAGTTTTAGAATTTACTTTCAAGCAAAGTGTGAATTTAATTTTAACATTTACTTTCCTGTCGCGTGATTTACTTTCCTTGCAACTTAGTTTTGGTAGTTGTTTAGTTGGTAGTTCCTTGCCAAGACTATGTAACTGTTCATACCATTGTTTGTAAGTAAGTTTATTGAACTACAACTTCAAGTAGATAAACCAATGTCAGAGGAGATTGTGGTTTGCACATACAGTGCACGGTAACTTGCAAGTTCTCAACGAACCTCGGGTTGACAATTAATATACATTTCTTAGTTGTTTTCTAAGTAATTAGAAGGAAATTAAAAATCCTGTCAGAGGCCAACCTCCCAATCCTCCTGCTAATATTGGAGGCAATATGAACCTCTCAAAATAGGATTTGAATAAACCTCCAAATAGGGGTAAGAACGCTCAGTTACAAACTAACCATCAATGTTCATTTTTTGGTGTTTATAGGCACTACACTCACCTTTTCCCACACATTGCTAAGGATTTCCAACTATGAGATGAGGCAAATAAACATGAAGTAGATAATGCTTCCCGAGGGAAACCCAACCCTACACCTCCTCATTCGACCCAATCGCAACCGATAGTTCTACAAAACTCCTTCCCATTACAATGGTTAGTCACAACTCAAACGATGATGCCTTATTCCTCTAGAGATATCTATGTCACATCACACCAATGACCCTTCCTTTTATAACATCTACATGACTTCCACCCATATTAATATGCAAACTTGACATGACCAATGAAACCATCAATACCGATAAGGTGAAGGATCCTCCCCTTATCTGTATAATATGAGATATATGCAAGGGTTATTCAAGTGGGGGAGGATCCATCACCTTATCGGTATACGACTTCATTAGACAGTCCCAGTATTGACGGTTTCATTAGACAGTCTCAGTATTGGGGGAGGATCATTTTGTCTAATGAAACTGTTAATGCCGATAAGGTGAAGGATCCCCCCCCACTAGAATAACCCTTACATATCTCTCATACCAATTTAGACCTCATTCCAAATATCCTCAAGATCCCTTTGTATTGTGTTACCCATAATACCAATGCAAGAGTTTCCCCCAATTATAGCATTTTTGATGACTTGGAACAATCCCCAGCTTCCATGTCTATCTTGGAGGTTCTTAAGAGATACCCTACACAACACAAATCCTTTTTTTACACTTTGGGTGTGATAGACCCTTTTGATGCTCAATTAATGACGTTTGATCTTGATCGAGTAGAGCCTCATATTCCTTATTGTATCATGTTTCAAATTCTGATTACCATAAAAAACTTGGTTATTCACCAATGCATTATTAATGAAGGTGCCTCCACTTATGGCAAGTCCACCCATGTATAAAAGAAGCTTGTTACCCTTGAACTTGTGCAGTACCTTATGGAATTGCGTGTGTATGATGGTTCTATTTCTCAGCCACAAGGTATTCTATAGAACATTCCCATCCAATTAGATGGGAAGACAGTCCTAATATACATCGAGGTTGTCAATGCCCAATTATATTACAATCCTCCTTGGTCCTAGCTACATGTATGCTATGCAAGCAGTCACCTCCATGGTGTTTATACTTACGATGTTTCCTCATGAATGAAATATCATCATGCTTAATCAAATCACTTACTATGATCCCAAGGGGATGGCTTGTCCGGACAATGTCTTACCCACGGTTAACAATAACTTCCGTAGTCTTTCTATCCCTTCGTTTACCAACATAGGTCATGGTGTCTTCCAAGATACCTCCCTTGTTGGAACCTTTTCCAAACTCCCTCCACTTACTCCAAAAGTGGATATATAAGAACTACACACTATCACTTCTAAGAACACTTCACCTTGACCTCAACCCTTTCCTAGTCCCACCCCTTCGATAGGGAACCCTTGGGTGGGGATACTTATACATCAAGTGCCATTTCTCTTTATCCCTCCTAGAATTGTAGGAAATATTCTAATAGATAAACTTAACCTTTCAGGATTGATGTTATCCCTCCCTCTTTGGTACCTTTTCCCTCAAAACCCCCCACCCACCCTGCAAGTTGTCTTACCCATGATTAAAAATAACTTCCATAGTCTTTATATCCCTTTGTTTACCAGCATAGGTGATTGTGTCTTCCAAGGTACCTCCCTTGTTGGAACCTTTACCAACCCCCCTCCACTTACCCCAAAAGTGGATATATAATAGTTGCGCACTATCACTTCTAAGAAAACTTCACCCCCTCAACCCTATCCTAGTCCTACCCCTTTGATAGGGAACCCTTGGGACATAATGATTATACACCAAGTGTCATTCTTCTTTCTCCATCCTATAATTGTGGGAAATCTTGTGATATCTAACCTTAACCTTCCAGTATTGATGTTAGCCCTCCCTACTTGGTACCTTTTCCCACAAAACCCCCCACCCACCCTGCAAGTTGTCTTAACTCTTGTCTAGCGTGTTAATACTTCCAATGCACCACCAGTCGTGGCTATCAATGAGACCCCATCCTCCACTCAGAATTCTTCCAAAAATAAATATGGGGGTGAAAACCAAAAATACAACAGTCTAATGTATCCCAGACATGACTGTGATCCCTTCACACCCTACACCTTCACAAGCCCCTACACCTTCACAATCCCCCACTCCATGTGCTATGTGCAATGTCATGGGTCACTCCACCCATTAGTTTGTGGATTTGCATTATTGCATGCTCATATCCATGTATAAGAGGAGAAAACTGACGTGAAAACCCATGTGGTTCACATCACTCTCCCCGATGCTACCAAACAACACATCAAATCATTACATACTAACCATCCATGTGCGTTGTGTGGCATTTATGGTTTTGATTCGCACCACTGCACTGATATCCAAAATTTTCAAGCAACATTTGCTAACCTTCGTTGTAGATCCCTTGAATCTTGGGTCACCACCAATGAGGAGGTAACTCCCCCGACTCCCTTGCTGAAAGGAATTAGTTCCATACATTGTATTTCATCCTCCAGCAAGGCCTCCTCATGTTCCCCTTTCTCATCCATGATCTCTTTCATGGATGATAGAACCTATAAAATGTTAGATTGATGCTTTTGAAATTATGAGGAAATTATGTAATCCCATACGAGCCCCGAGTTCCCATGGGATGACATGCACCATAATGCATACTTCATTCCCAAGGAACCTTTCCCTCTTGGACTATATTCAAACCAATTATCCATCAAATTGAAATATTTTATTCCCCCCAACAATGTTGATTGGATCAAAAATTTGATCCCTACTCCGAATTCATTTGAATAAGGTAACATGGACAACATATCTCCCACCATCCAGGAGGATATTTCGGTTAAACCTGGTGTCACCAAGAACACCCTCTTAGGTGATTATTGTACTCCTAAGAAGGTGGCTACCTACAAGGATCTCTTCCTGGAACTTAATGACATATTTTCTTGGTCCTATGTTGAAATTCCTGATTTCGACCTGACTATTGTTGAACACCGCATTGATGCATGGTTGTATGTAAAACGTATGCACAAAAAGCAGATACACATTCATCTTTCCAAATCCCCAACCATTAAAGACAAGATCAAAAAATTATATAATGTTGGATTCATTTATCCAATTAACTATACCACATGGGTATCAAATCATGTTCCAGTCAATAATAAACAAGGTACCATTTGTGTCTATACTAACTTTCATGATTTGAACAAAGCATGTCCCAAAGAAAAAAATTTCCCACCCCATTCATTGACCAAATTATCAATGCTTGATTTAGGCATGAGGTACTATCCTCATGGATAGTTTCTTGGGGTATATCCATATTCAAATCCATCAACAAGATCAGTATAAAACTGCCTTCACCACCCCCAAGGGGACATTCACTTACTTATTCATGCTATTTGGACTAAACAATTATGGAGCCACATTCTAGCGAGCTATGTCATATTGCTTTCATGACATCATTGATATTATCCTAGAATACTTGGATGACCTCACTACATGATCCGAGAAACGTTTGCAACACCTGTAAGATCTTCTCAAAGTCTTCCTTAGGTGTTGCAAATACAACATCTTCTTGAACCCACTTGAGTGTGTGTTTTGCATTCCTGTTGGAAAATTGTTAGTATTTATCATATCCAAGAATGGGATCACCATTGCACCTTTAAAGGTCGAATCCATTCTTGACCTACCACCTCCAAAGACGTTGCACCAATTGTAAAGTATTCAAAGAAATGCAAAATTCTTACATCATTTCATCTCAAACTATGCCACGACTATTCATGGAATTTTTGCATTTTCTCCATTCCAACGTCCCCTTCGTATAGGACAAGCAATATCAAGCTTCTTTTGACACCTTAATACATTCTCTTACCTTGTCTCCATTGATTATCCCTCTAGACTTCATGACATATTTCATTCTTTATGTCTCAGCGTCACTGCATGCTATCACTAGAATGCTTGTCCAAGAATACGTCGACCATTGGGAACACGTCATCTACTATGTTAGTAAGATATTATCTGGGCCATCTATCATACCCTTAAGAGGAGAAGCTATCCTTAGCCACGTTTTTTTTTCGTCCAAAAATTTCATCATAAAATCCTTATGAGAAAAAACAAAATCATTGCAAACTTGAATCCCATGCTATATCGCTTAAACCGATGCCTCATCAAAGGAAAGGTCGCTTATCCTTCAAGAATATGATCTCGATTTTGTTACCCCCAAGAGTAAGAAGGATTTGGCCTTGGAAAATTTTATTGTGGAATTACCTTTCAACACCAACCAATGCCTTATCAATGCCAATATTTTGGATGAACATATGTTCACCATTGAGTTGGAAAATCCTTGGTATGGGGACATACTCATTAACTTATGCATTCAGAAATTTGGACTTCACCTCACCTGTGGTGATTGCCATCATATCTATCACCAATCCCCTCGATTCCTTCTTCTCGACAACGTGTTATATCAACAAGTAATTGACACAATATTACGATGATGAAGCTAAATGAGTCTTAAATGACTACCATAGCAGAGCTTGTAGTGGCCATCTATCGAACATGGCCACTGCCAAAAAAACCATTCACACTAGTTGGTCAAGTTGAAAATGGCCAAGTTGAGTTCTTCAACAAGGTCCTCAAAACCATGCTCCAATAGATGATGGATAATCATAATCCAATTGGCATCATGTGCACTTTAACGCCTTATGGGTTTATCATACATCCACCAAAATTGTAATCGGGTTTACTCCATTTCACCTCATCCACATAGTGGAGTCTTTTCTATCTATCAAGGTCTAGATACCATATTTGCACCTTGCCACTGATATTTTTCTAGATGCATTTGCAGTGTAATAATGCCTAATTTCCTTACAGAAAGCAGACGAGGATCATCACGCTACTTTTGAAAACATTGAGGATGCCAAACAATGTTTGAAAGCTCACTACGACAACCATTTCCACCCATTCTCATTTCATGAAGGGGATATTGTCCTTGTTTACAATCAAGCTCATGAAAAATCATTCGTGGAAAGCTCGCTCCCCTATGGTAGGGCCCCTATGTCATTAAGAAATGCCTTATCTATACCTTCTTGTCAATCGAGATGGCCAACTATTGAAGAATTCTCATAATGGATTGTACCTCAAATAGTACTATCCATGAGACCGAGCCATCCTCTCATGTTTGTATGATAGTTAGTTTTTATTTTCCCTTGTGATGAGCCTTATGGTTTGTTTCTTTATCCCTATCAGATGGATCATCATCCTCCCTAATACATTAGTTATACCGACAATGCAAATGGATCTTCCTTGAATCTCACTTCAGTCGCTTGAGTCCTTTATTCCCCATCGCATGCCATGATCCATGTCATGGTGTATGTATCGATTTGGACACCAACAATCATTTCGAATACAATGTTGTCATTAGAATAAATTTCAACTTAAAATGGGCCTCCTATGAAAAATGATACATCAAATCCATGTATGCCACATCACACTACCATGTAAGATAAGTTAATCTAGAATTATACAATGAGAATTAGAGATAATAATGAGTAATGTGGTTAACTAATAAGTTAGTTAGTAAATAGTAATGAATTAGTTAATATATTATATACTAATTAATATATTATATTGTATATTATATATTATTATATTATAGTTTGAAATATATTATAATTAGGGCGACAAGATATATTATATTATATATTTTATTGGGTTATGTTATTTTATATGAATTCCCTTTATAATATATAATAGTACCACCCTCATGCCTTCATAGGAATTCACCCTCTAAGTTACTTAATTAGTATACTATATTAAATAGGAATCTACCCTCATAGTTTATCCATAATAGTTAGTATATTATATATTCCATAGGTTAGTTTATATATTAAATATTATATGGTACTATATTATATATTTTTAATTTTTAATTTTTAGTTATAGTTTGTTAGGATTTAGTTATAGTTTGATAGGATTTATTGTCATGTCCCCATTTTGACAGCACCATGGAGAAACCATTAATCCATCCAACTCCATGGGTTCTAGTGGAAAATCATTAAATTAATTAATAAGGGAGTAACCTTGGCCAAGTTACTTTAGGCAATTAAATAAATTAGCTAGGGAATAAATTCTGGCTATAGTTATTTTGGAATAAATTAAATTAGAAGTGATGAAGTTTATGTTTTTGAATATTTAATTATTTTTTAGTCATGATATGAGTTGGAAAAATTCCAAGAGGGCCCATGAGGGTGCATAATGAGATAAGGATGGATCTATGAGTTGTCAGCCAACAAGGAAACTGGAGCATAAAGCAATAAAGCAACAGTAACGTAGAAAAGATGGAAAGCAACAGTAAACGCAGGAAAGAGGCAGAAAAATAGGAAATTTCTCAAAAGAAGGAAAGCAAATCAAAAGCAGAAAAGAAAGAAGTTTCCTGATTTTTGCGACTCAAGAAGGATTAGCAACATCCATAAAAGCTACAAGGTCCAAATTTAGCCAGTGAGGGCTCATTTGAGGATAGAGTGGGTCCACATGATGATGTAACTCACCCAAAAATCAAGCTAAGCACCTCTAATTCGAATTTCAAGTATGGTAAATGTTTTACTTGGTAAATTTTAATTAGAAAGGATGGTGATGTGTCATGGGTGATTATTATCTCATATTATTCAAATTTTATTATTTTTGGAGAAAAGTCTAGAAGGATATCAAAGCTACCCGATGTTTATAAAAGAATCATGAGCACTCCATTTCAAATCTTTTGTCAGTCTGAACATTCTAATTAGAGAGATTGAAACTTCTCTAGACTTGGGAGATGTTCCCCTACTGTCACCAACTAGTTGAGAGATCAGCTAGATTTTGAGGAGAATGTAATTCAGCCATTATAATTGATTTTATTGTAGGTAATTTCAAATTATTTCAGATCCAAACCTTCTCCAGTTGAGCACACTCTTGTTCTTCAGTGAGTGAATGTATTGGTTTTTATTGTGCTTATTGTCCTACTTTGTATTTTCCCAAGGAGGGGCACATATTATTGACTGATTGTTGCTATTATTACATCTCTTTAATTTCTATGAACTCTTCTACAAATTAATGATATCATAATGCTCTTGGTTTTGCAATAAAATTGTTATTGTTAATGATTTACTCACCCTATGCTCGTTACAATGCCAAATCTAGCTAGTTTCCAGTTTTAATGTAGTTAATCATATTCTATATGTCCGATTTCAATTCTATTAGTTACTGCAGGTTATTAAAACTATGATGAATCTATCCCAAGCCCTGGATCATATATTCGTAGGCCTCTAGGGTCACTTGAGTCCGTTTGGAAATCTCCTAGTTGAGAAGTCCCAATAGCACACTTGTCTTCCTAATCTCCCTAACTCTGTCAAACTGCATCCAAACCTCTATATTTGTTGTGTTGTATCAGGTTGGGGTAGATACATTCCATCCACCTCTAGATATGCACTATAATCCTTTGGGTTCCACATAAATATTTGGGTCATTACCTTGCAGCCTTTGGTTCTAGCAAAGGAGGCTACCCACGCGTGATGTAGACCAGTAAAAGTGAAACTGTTGAGACTGGGAGTCTGATTTAGGTTGATTCTTACTTTCCCTAAGTCATATCAGATCCTAAAGTCTATATTAGGAATAATTTGGGAGGTCTAATCGTGCTTAACACTAGTTATGTCAATTCTAGTTTAATTCTAGCTACTAGTTTTTGAATTTTTTTGACTTGGTATTTTGTAAATGAGTTAATATCTCCATTAATATTATTGGGGATATTACAGTGGTATGAGAGCATTTTTATCTACACCTATGGAACATAAATCTCTCAATTGAAGAATATTGCATATCACATATTCCGACAAAGAAGAAATTGCAGCTATGAGATTGGTTTGCATCGATGATGATTGGAAATTGGATGCAAGGGAAGAGTCCTTCCTTGATGAAGATGACATTTACATTGATGAATGAGCTGAAACCACAAGTGTATTTTTCATCCTTCACGTGAGGATTATGACTCTTTATGTGACTAATCGTATAGAGATGATAGGTTGCATAGTCCACCAATGGCTAGACTAGTAGAAAGAAAGGAGCCTAAATTGAAGGAGTCACTCAAGAAACATGATAAGAAACTCAAATATCTTGAGAGGAGTGTGAAACAACTTAAATATACCTTAACATCACCATTTAGAATGTGAAATCTCAAGATACCCTTCTTTGGTTTGTATCCAAAGAAAGACTCCAAAAATCCTTGTGAAGAAATTGGTTCTAAGGAAAGTACATCCATTGTCATTGTTCATCCTTCTAATGAACATGAAAGGAGAAACAATATATCAAAAGATGAACCATGTGGTTCCTCTAACCAGCGCATGGATACATTAGAGAATAAATAAGAAGAGACACCTGAGGAGGAGCATAAGCCAATCCACGAAGATTGCCAAATAGAGGGAAAATGTCTAGAAGCAGATCTTGAAGAACATGAAGTCAAACCTACATATAGTTTTGTCGAAGATGTAACACTAAGGTATGAATATAATTATTATTTTTTCAGCAGTCAAATTCCTTTGTATCAGCATGATATTGCAGCCACTTCTAATGAGAAGCTTTGCATGGAAGAATCTCCCAATGTTAAGATTCAAAATGTTTGCGTCAAAGATAATTTTGGTGAGAGAACCAAATTGATGGATAGGAGTTTTCATGGCTCTCATGAGTTGGATCATACCACATATGGCAGCATACAAAATTTTGAAAAGTTTCCACTGCAATATTTTGAGAGTCAACTTTTAGTCAGAAGAGAAGGTGTTGCAGGTGTTGGCAAGAACCGATGGTGCACATAAGGTTGTTGAATACCTTGTGAGGAGGACCCAATTGGAGGAGAGGCATAGAGGCTTGGTTGAAAGAGTCTATAGTAATGAATTATGCAGCATACAAGAATAAATGGTAAGTCTGAAATCAAATTACTTGCATCTTTTAATGGACATAGATCTAGCTCTCAAAACCGTAGAAGACAAGGCCATGGAGTTGGAGAAACTTCATATGGAATTGGGAGGATCACATTCTTCCTCCAACCCCATTGAAAATGAGATTTATATGGATGATGAAAATCATTATTATCCTCAAGAGAGGATTATACAAAAGGAACATTCAAAATTGCAGAAGATTGAGGAACGAAATGTCTTGGAAGATGTTGGCCAAGCAATTGTTCCACTACAAGAGGACCATGAGATTCCTTTATGTGAAAAAGAATAAAATTTGGATAAGGTGGCTGATAATATTCCATTTGTATCAGCAAGCAAAGAATCCTATTCATCCATGGATTGGGTTAATAGATACATTACCGAAATGGAGACCCAAGGGTGTGCAAGACTTGCTCACATCGGTGAGAGTCTCTTTTGCATTAGTGATGGATTTATTGCTGCATTTGATAATATCATGTTTTGTGAACAAAAAAAAAGGCATCAATGGATGTAATATGATGCCTTCCGACATACCGATACATTCATTCCTTGGATGGAAAAATACATAGCCAATGTGGTGATAACTCATAGCATGAGTTCCATTATGAAGCATGGAGACTGTGAATGGGATGCTAAAAGTATCAATACCACTCAAAGCACAAGTATGGACTTCTCACATCATCTTGAAGGCATTGAGAAGTCACCACAAAATCATGATAAGGTTCTTGAATACCTTCCACCGGGTAGACCACTTGATAAAGGAGTGAAGCACAAGGTCAAGTTGAAGATGGGTGCACCACCCAACATGATCACACCTTCCAAGCATCCCATTTCTTTCGAAAGTATAAGATTGCAGCCACATGGAACACATCATACCATATTTGACATAGCCATCATCACCATCATGCATGCAATGGCTAAGTCTAGACAATACTCATTGTGGAGTGAATGTGTGGTCAAGGTTGATCACAACAGTGGGATGCATTTCATGACACCAAAGGAGCTTAATGATTGGAAAACAAGATTAGTAAGTGAAGTTCAAGTTTATAATTCTAATCATGAATTCAAGAATGTAGTAGTAGATGTTCTTCTTTCTTCAAGGGGAGATTTATTTTATTGGGAAAGTCATTTAGTATCAAAGTATTCCAAAGCAAAATTTGCATATGAGCTGCTAAATGGTTGGTTTCAAGAAGAATGGTTTGACATCATGGATGAAGGAATCTATTGGGAGCCAAAATTAGTTTTTATGGAGGAGTTTATGGGGGTTTCTCATGATTCGCTCCTAGTTGAGAAATTCCTTGAAAAAGGAGTAAAGGCCAAACAAAAGTTCACCCACATATACAAGCATATCAAAAGATTCAAAGGTGAAGGGACTTTGAAGGAGTTTATTGAATTTGGATTCACAAAGCTCCATGTCATTCTAATTAGTTCCACAATACCTTGGGAAAAGGTGAGGAGTGAATGTATTAAGGACAAGAAATTCCCCAAGGTTTATATCCACCTTGGCCATCTTCAATATCGAATGAAGGAAGAGATTTTGCAAGAGATTAGGGCCACTCTTGATTGGCCAAGTCCAAGGAGCCAAGTGGAGTTGGAAAACTTCAGCCACAACACTACTCTTCACACATTCATTGGAGTCCCTCCATTCCAATATTTGTATTGGTATGGAATTCCTATCCATATAAATAAGATTTATGGAGAAGGAAATGCACAAGAAGAGAAGGTTTGGGACCAAGCAAAGCATGACATTTTGAAGACATTCCAAGGAAATTTGCAGAAGGTGCAAAATCAGCTACAAGTGTGTGAATACAAAGGCAATATAGAGCAAAGCTTCTTGGTAGTTGAATTGGCACATTCAAAGTTTCATCCATACAAGAAGCTTTCGTTGAAAGGAAAGGGGGATTCAAAATGGGGGAAAATGCCGTATGGTCCATGCAAAATCACGAGGGGTATGGAAAAGGTTGATTGTGTGTTCAAACTTCCAAGAGGAATCAATGCATACCATGTATTTAATGCACTTTATCTTATGGCAGCAATTGTGCATCAAGTGGAAACATCAAGGAAGCTTCCTCCATTTGTTAGTGGACACTTGATTCTTGTACCTAAGTGGATTATGCACATGAGGGAGATAATTTTGAAAAAGAAGAGTCACCCAAGTGTATTTTTTGCAATGGAGATATTTGTCCAATAAGGAGACAACATTGGAGAAGAACAAGTTCGGCATCACCTTGGATTGTTGTTACTTGAGGACAAGCAATCTTGGGAGGGGAGGACTATCATGTCCCCATTTTGACAGCACCATGGACCAACCACTAACCCATCCAAATTCATGAGTTCTAGTGGAAAATCATTAAATTAATCAATAAGGGAGTAACCTTGGCCAAGTTACTTTAGGCCATTAAATAAATTAGCTAGGGAATAAATTTTGTCTATAGTTATTTTCGAATGAATTAAATTAGAAGTAATGAATTTTATGTTTTTGAATATTTAATTATTTTTTAATTATGATATGAGTTGGAAAAATGCCAAGAGGGACCATGAGGGTGCATAAGGAGATAAGGATGGATCTATGAGTTGTCAGCCAACAAGGAAACTAGAGCATAAACAAAGAAAGCAACATTAAAGCAAAAAAATGGAAAACAACAGTAAAATAAGGAAAGAGGTAGAAAAGTAGGAACGTTCTCAAAAGAAGGAAAACAACTTGAAAGGAAAGCAACTCAAAGTAGAAAAGAAAGAAGTTTCCCGATTTGTGCAACTCAAGAAGGATTAGAAACATCCAAAAACGCTGCAAGGTCCAAATTTAGTCAATGAGGGCACATGTGAGGATAGAGTGGGTCCACATGATGGTGTAACTCACCCAAAAATCAATCTAAGCACCTCTAATTCGATTCAAGGATGGTAAATGTTTTACTTGATAAAATAACATTAGAAAGGATGCTAATGTGTCATGGGTGATTATTATTTCATATTATTCAAATTTTATTATTTTTGGAGAAAATTCTAGAAGGAGATCAAAGCTACCTGATGTTCATAAAAGAAGAATGCGCACTCCATTTCACATCTTTTGTTATTATAAGCATTCTGATTAGAGAGCTTGAAGCTTCTCTAGACTAGGGAGATGTGCCCCTTGTCAGTCAGTTGGGAGATGTGACCCTACTGTCACCAACTAGTTGAGAGATCAGCTAGAGTTTGAGGAGAATGGAATTCATCCATTATAATTGAGTTTATTTCATGTTATTTCAGATCCAAAACTTCTCCAGTTGAGTGCAATCTTGTTCTTTAGTGAGTGAATGTACTGGTTTTTATTGTGCCTATTGTTCTACTTTGTATTTTCCCAAGGAGGGGCGCATATTAGTGAGTGATTGCTGTTATTATTACAGATATGTGATTTCTATGAACTCTTGTTCAAATTAATGGTATCATGTTGCTCTTGGCTCTTCAATAAAATTGTTATTGTTAAAGATTTACTCACCTTATGCTCGTTAGAATGCCAAATCTATCTAGTTTACAATTTTAATTTATTTAATCATCTTCTATATGTCCAATTTCGATTATGTGAGTTGCTTTAGGGTATTAATACTCTAATGAATCCATCAAAATCCCTGTATCTGATATTTGTAGGCCTCTAGGGTCACTTGAGTTCGTTTGGAAATATCCTAGTTGAGTAGTCCCAATAGCACACTTGTCTTCCTAATCTCCCTACCTCTATCAAACTACTTCCAATCCTCTATATTTGTTGCATCGTAGAATTTTGGGGTAGATACAGTCCATCCACCTCCATATATGCACCAGAAGCCTTTGGGTTCCACATAAATCCTATGGTCATTACCTTGCGACCTTTGGTTCTACCAAAGGAGGCTACCCAAGCGTGATGTAACCCAGTAAAAGTGCAGTTGTCGAGGTTGGGAGTCTGATTTAGTTTGTTGCTTACTGTCCCTAATCCATATCAGATCCTAAATTCCATATTAGGAAGAATCTGGGGGGTCTAATTGTGCTTAACACTAGTTTTGTCAATTCTAGTTTAATTGTAGCTACTAGTTTTTTTTATTTTTTCTGACTTGGTCTTTTGTAATTGAGTTAATATCTCCATAAATGTGATTGGGGATATTACATTTATTATATATTTTGTTTATTAGGTGTTATTATATATTATATATGAAAATTAGTTACTATATATAATTAAAATCATTTCCACCCATACATAAATTATATATTTAAGAATTGTCACATAGGAATGGGGTGTTTAGTCATACCTACACTTCTTTTAAATTTTAAAGGATTTTGATTGGATTACACATTATGACATGGATTTTCCTGAGGCCCATTTTAAGTTTAAATTTCCTCCAATCGATTGGCCTCTTGGCCGATGGTCTCCATATGCGTATTTTTCACCTTTGTGTTGTCCTTGATTCCTAGTTCCTTGTCATACAATTGAATAACTATTATCGGGTATGCGATCCTTTCATGTTTAAAAAGTATTTGTGAGTTAGACAATTGGTTCGATAGTTTGAATCCATTACATTCATTCATATCCCAGGTAGTCTCAATGGTTTTGTGTATCATATAACAAATCAAATTCTAGAGTGGCATATTAATAATTAATAACAAGGAAATAAACCATGCATGTCCATTTAATCTATGTATCATCTATTCTAGTGCATCCATATGTACATATTGTGGCATACATTACATCACATCATATCATAACATAAGGATCATGTAAATAAAATTTTCATCCACATGCATATGTAAATATATAATCATAAGTCCAAAATAGAAGTGTTTGCATCTGTGAGACCACAGTTCAATCAAAATATGTGATACATAAATCAAAATTCCCATACCCATGACATGGGAGTAGTCCTACATCACTTCCTACTCATCATTAGAATAATCAGTAAAGACATCTGAATTTTCATCCTCATCACTATCCTCCTCCTCAACAATGTGAGGGTCATCCCCCCTCATCATATCTTGGATACCCTGGGCGGCCACGACTATACACTACATGGTCGAGCACTTCTCTGGTGATGGTTGGTAACACACAATGATCAACTCATCATCCATATACTTCCACCCATCATCACTAACACCCTCCTACAGTTGGTCGAATTCTTGATGCAATCCCTCTAAGATAGCCTCGATAGTTTGTCATCGTCGTTATGCCTAGGAGGTAGGATCGACCCCCTCGAATCTGCCTCATCGAAACTAAAATATTGTTGGGGGAATTGGTCCCACATTTGCACACAGATATGATGAGTAATTAGTACAATGTTTCACATAATCAAATCTACCTACAATCTACGCTAAAATGTAAGCACGACTATCAAAATCATAATTCATAATCATACGTACCATCTAGTCCACATGCCTAACTAGCTGGGCATGGTCACTCCGAGTCTCCCTGGAAGTTCATCCCAGTGTACAAGTAGTCCTCAGTCACTAAATGGATATGGAACCACTGGGTGAATAATCCCTGATAAAAGAGTTTTTCCACTACACCACCTCTTCCCTGTACCATCATCTCACCCCATCACTGCATCTGGGGATCCATCACCCTCCCATATTGGACAGTGACCTGAGGGCGTAACATCAGCACCCTCTCAAAGAAAAAGGACTAGATAAAATTCCCAAACCTAAAGTCTCCTCCATGCCAACTATAGTGGTTTAGCTATCGCCGAACCACTTTCAAGAACACTTGGGAACACCCAAAGTAGGTCCCACTCATAGGTTGCTCCATGATCATCATATCATTTACATAGATCCTATAGGTCTCACACGAATGTAGTACTCATACGATGCCAACCATCATTACTTGTGTTTCTAGGCTATGAATATCTATTATCAATATGGAGTATGCATGCACTTGTGACTCCTCTCTATAATGCCTAGCCAAGATATCCTCTATGTTGACATCCCGTGGCTTCACAGGCTATGTGTCACATATGAAACCCAACATAGGGAGTCCTGTCATGAATTACATGTCCTAGAGGGTGATATTTATTAACTCACCCTATACAATGAATGCACCAACATATTAGTCCCAATACTCGATGATCTTGGTCAACAACAACCTTTCCAACCCCATCAATGGGTTTCCAGGGAATTTGAGTAACCCATATCATGGAACACTCTCACTCACTAGAGGGTCCTATTTGATCTCTCTATTCATGCCTGAGATGTCCCTATCCCTCTATTTTATCCTCATCCTGCCTAAAAGTTTCAACCTTAGTCCAATTTTCCCCAAAAATTTCAAAAATGCCATGTTGCTCTTTTCTTAGGAAAACGAGCGAGCCTAGTGGCACCTGGCTAGTCAAAATAAGTAACCCAAGTTTCTATTTTGATCTAGCTAGACGTGACTAAAGTTTTCTCTTGTTCCTAACCTAGGTAAAACCCAATAATTCCTATTCAATCCTTTCTCTTGACCAATGTCATAGGAAAGTCCTTGAAATGTGCAACCCACACCGCAAAACCCTCTAGGTTTCCCTACGGTGCCTTGAGAACCAAAATGCAGAAACTAAATGGAAAAATTGAAGGAAAAGGTGAGAGCACCAACCTACAAGTGTCGAAATCCCAATCTAATGGAAAAAATTGAAGAAATCAATTCTTGAAGATCCATCCCCACAAGCTCCTCCAATGGTGAACAATGAAAATGACACCTAGGGTTGTAGGAACCACCCCTTTTATAACTATTTGGGATCGATTTTATTCTATCTCCTATGGGCTCATACGACCTTTGTTTGATGCATCGTTTGCAGCGTTAGAAGCCAGGTTCAGATCTCTTCTTGATTATGTGATCTATTCTTTGTGATTGAGAACGTTTTCATAAATCCCTAGTTTCCTCATTTTTCATGCCCACATGTAATTGAGTCCTTGTCTCTACATTATATTCTCCCTATATATTTGGTTTTATTTCTAGATTCACTTTTACACATTGGTATCATTTCCATGTGGTGAGATCCAGGTTGCAGCAGGACCCACTTGTCTCAGCATATAGCCTCCTATTATATGTATATTTATTCAAACTGGCATATAGGTGATTTCCTTCTGTAAAAAATCATATACATTGACCTTGTTTGGTATCCAATTTTCCTATAGGAACCCCTTCTTTTCGGGAAATTTGCCTTTCCTAGCCACCCTTTCATTTTCACTTTCCCATCAGTAGAGCCTTCCTTACATGGGTTCCATTTGTTAGTTCTCTCATGATTTTTTATTCCCCTTAGGATTGGGAGTCCATCTTTTTTGTGATTGTGAATTTAGTTGCATGTACTTATTCACTATCACTGATTGACCCACCCATATAGTACCGCATCGATGGAAATTTGATGTTACATCTTACACATTAATAATCCCATCGCTTCATCCATACTGTAAGAGTCACACTATTTTTCCACCATTCATCTACCTTCAAGAATATTCCCATCAGTGTCCTACCCCTGGTTGCTTCCACATGCTATCATTCCATTCATTAATTTTCTTGGTTGTACTTTGGACACTTATCTCCTTACCCTCCCCCATTCTTTTTCTCAGGTATCCATGTACTTGGGAAACTATTACAACAATTCTCCTTAGCACTCCTATATATTGTATATGATATTTTTTTTTGAAGCATCCATGATCACCTTTATTCATAGTATTCTATGATGTGTCACCCATGGAGAAACCCCTAATGGTGTTCTATCTCATAGTCGACCCCAGTCTCTTTCGTTTCCCTCTATGAGTATCCCCATTACAGCTATGTTCCTTGGTTATTCCCCTTTTGTGTCCCTTCTATGACACTATTTTGAGTTTCACATATGCTTCCAAGTATTTCGTGCCTTCGTGCTTTGAATAAAGGTAGTTTGAGTCCCCCACTCAGTGACCCTCGTATCCCCTTAATATCTCATCCCCAGTTCTCTCCATTATCTCGTGATATCCATCATGCTATCAACAAGGAAACCTAATTTACTTACCGATAGTCGGTCTCCCTCTTTTGACATCAACACCCTTGTTCCATAAGATAGACCTAGAGGCACCATGTACCCTGGCCCATATCCCTCATTGATGGGTTCCCTTGGACCAGCTTAGGGAGACCTCAGTTCCCCTTAGATTCGTTGGTTCCCAGGTGTTTCATGAAAAATCTGTAATATTCCAGCCAAGAGTTGGCCAAAATATTATCTCCAAACTCAATTTAATCGAGATTTTTTTACAAGTTAATTTTAAACAATTCTTTGAGGTGAGCAGGATGTAAGTGAGGGGGACTGTTACACTGAGTAAGGATGGAAGGGGAGAATTTCAGTTCTGGAATTTATATGGAAGAGTGTGCAGCAAGTTAATTCAGGTCTTAACGATGAGTCCTATGCACAAGGTACTGGAGCCATTCACTTTTCGACAACAGATAAACCTGTTGCCTACTTCGATGCTTCTCGAGATTCCAACATATGCATACTAGACTGGGAAAGGGTTCTGGATGGAAGTAAGGGTCATTATCAGTCAATAAAATTCAGTAAATTATGATGGAGCAGAGCTCATAATAATTTTGGAGGTTATAAAGGTGTTTTGTAGGAAAACTAGACAAGGGCGCTCTTGTGGATTGTGCAACCAGGAGGTTTCCAAGTCATTCCAAAAAGGGTTGGATGCTCCAAAAAAATCAGGGAATGAGTTGGGATGGATTTTATACTATTTTATAAGACTCCTAAAACTTACAGAATCAAGAATTGATGCTTAGATAATTATTTGCAGTAATTGTGGTAAAACTAGTCATAAAAATTGGGTCAATGAGCTAGTCTTTCATTATTTAATTCCAAACTGCCTCCATAACTCACTAAAATATGTTATGAGATGATTAAAGCTTCTGATATAAATTATTTATCAGCTACAAGTCGAAATATAAACTTCAGAATACATCTTGTAATATTTTATTACATCTCATACTTCACTAGATCTCCAAAAGCTAGAAACAGTGCTAGTCTTTACATTAACTGATCCATTACACAATAATTTCTCTCAAATATCAGCTATGAAGTAATTAATGGATCTGATATAACATATTTATCAGAATCAGGTCTAATTTAGAGAAATATAGCTTAGTTTAAAGAAAATTATACATTAAATGCTCCCGGAGGCCTCCAAAAACTAGAATTTCCCCAACAGGGAGAGAATGATTGGAGAATGCAAAGGATGAGCTGAATCTCTGCTATGGGTCTGATATGAGCTGCTACAGGTCAGAAAACAGAGCATGGGGTGTGCACTGGGTCCTCTGGGCTGTACTGGCCTCCTCCTTCAGAAATGGAAGCCCTCCTCTCAAGAGATATTCCAATGCCTTCTTCACTGGCTCTTCTAGAATATGATGTTCACTCTCTGGAGGCTTGATAAACTTCAGGATGGGATGATCTAGATCTGATGAGCAGCAAATCAACACTCTGGATATGAATACTGAATACTGGAACCTGTGAAGCCTTGGGGCACATCTTCCAAGAAAGTGTTGAGACACATCGCTCAACAAATGAGAAGCTAAGAGCTCTCAAGACAAAACTCAAATGACCAAAAGATGTGAATGGGAGTTGGAAACATTATTTTATAGAATTCATGTTGACCTATTGAGCAATTTACTTATCTTGGTGACCTGTGAGAATAGGTCACCTATGAGTGGGTAACCTTCCTTTTCCTTTGCTTGATGTCTTTCCTTCATTTTGGAAACTGCCATCCCTTTGTTTCCTGCTTTTCTATGACATTCCCTTTATTCTTTTTAGCAAAAACGCCCTCTTTGCTTTTTCTGATTGTTTCCATTTTCTTGCTTTTGGCAACTCTTACATCTTTCCTTGCTTTGTTCTTTTTCTAAATCCACAAGTTGCTTTAGCCATATTTCTATTTTCTGACCTCCTGTTCCAATTTAGCAACATTATCCTCAAGGGGGGCTCCCTCTTGGCCCACTTGCACACATATTGGAAACTCCAATTACAAATATTAATTAAAAATTAAATAATCCAACACTCCAACATTAAAATAATTAAATAATTATTTAACTATCAGGGCTTGGCTCAAAATTCCCCAATTAATTAATAATTCACCTTAGATACTTAGTTTGGGGATTAATATATTCATGGGGGACACACCTTATCCATTTAATCACCCAAATACACCCTTAGGCATATTCCATAAGATAATTTCCACATTCACCCATTAATTAATTAATTAATGCTTAGGTGACTTAGGCAAAAATCACCCCCATGGACCATAGCAAAAATTGGGGACATGACAGTCCTCCCCTCCCAAGATTGCTTGTCCTCAAGAAATTTAGTCCAGGGACTAATACTGCAATTCCATCCAAGCATACTTATGACTTTTCTATCTCTCCTCCTGTTGGTGACCACAATAGTCACCCATTTTTGGCACCACAACAGAAATCATCATAATCATGGGTCCCATCAATTCAATGGAATTGAAACATATGCTCTCTTAAGCATGCTCCACAATTCCATATATCTGTAAAAATCCCTAACTGAATCTGAGAAGGTCCATCATGCTACTGCTTCTCAACTATGATCATAAGTTTCTCATGTCTTCCCCAAGAGTCTGGTCCATCATGCAGTTCCCAATGAAAGGAACTAGTCAACCCTTCACCAAATGTAGATTTTAAGAAAAGCAAGCTGGATTTCCCTCCTGGATCCCACTGCATGTGGTGCTTTCTCCCAAGCCCAAATGACATCGGGAATGAAATTTCAACCCAAGGAATGCCAGGATCCCATGAATTGTCTAGCATTCTTCCAAAAATTGTGGAATTTTGAAAGATGCCATGATCCCAATACCTAGTTGGAATCTCTCCGCTTCCAACGCTCATGAAAATTTCTAATATGCACTTGTACACCTGAGACTTGTGTGAATGTGTACTGGAAGTATCTAATGGCTGCAAATTATGCCTTTTCGCTGCTTTCAATTCATATAAAAATCAGCAATATTAAAAAGAATTTTCTTGCAAAAAGACATAAAACTTTTACCTTCCAGATTTTCCCTTTCAGTGATGCCTCTATCCATCCATTCAATGGATGAATAAAAAATATTCCTTGTTGATTCACATAAGATATAATCAGCCATCTCTATTGCAATAGGATCTATCTCCCATAGGGACAAATCATGATCCTCCTGTTGTACATGTGGCATCAACTAGAAAAAATTCTTCACCCACTGTTCATTCCCCATTGTTATTGTTGAATCTAGGACATGTGGGAAAGAACTGTGAACCTTCTTTGTATGTCTGCAACCTTCAGTAACTAGAGTTATGGCTGCATATTCTTCATTATTGGCTGGTCCAAGGGGTGATCTCATCCCAATCTCCTATGGGAGAGTGACTGTCTTCATGGAACAACTCAAGTTCCCTCAGGAAAATATCAAGTGCTTGGTTTTCATCAAACTGTTCTGCACACTCCTCAAGCACATGTAAAGATAAATGATCCTCATGATCCACCATCTCATGAGGTTCCTCCAAATTATCATGAATTCTTTCATCCCAATGAGGTTGACTGAATGGTGTGTAGGAGGGTAGGGGGGATCTTTGAAAATTTTCATGAAGCTGCGCTACCTCTGTCTTGGATTCTTAGAGGGGCACTTTGAGTGCTTCTCAAAGAATATTGGGTGGCCATCAATTCATAATTTAGCTTGCAAATCTCTTCATCATCCTTCAAGGATGCAACATGAAATAATTCTACAAGCTCCAACAAACTGTCTCTATCAGAAAGCAGATTCATAAAATTTCTCTTAATGATTGTCATGTATTTCTGAAACTCTTCCATGTTTCTCATGGAAGACTGCTCCCCCAACTTCCAATAGAGGTTATTCATTAAGGCATGGGTGTAATTGAGGGTTTTAAGGGATTCTTTGACCTTTCATGCATTCATCATCAGTGTCCCTTCAAGGAAATGAGGTTCTGGCATATGAACCTTCTCTTCTTCTAGCTTCCTAGGATTAACTTCAGTTGATTCTGTTGAAGTTATGAAAGCTGATCCATATTTTGGGGATGCAAGATATTCATATTTCAGATCATGAATATCAGATATTTGGATGCAAATTGGGTTCTCATTCATATCTTTTGCACCAGTAAGGATTTCTCTCAAATTTTCATCCCTCCCCAATTCAGGAGTCTCAACCCCTGGGGGTTCAACCAAGCCCATGTTCTCCTCTGAAGTGGATGCACCAACATACTGACACATAGGCATATAAAAATCAGAAATTATAAAATTCCCATGTGTTATGTTCTCCTTGACCCCAATGTGTTCATTTTTAATGGTCCCATTAAGGAAAGAAGTTCTTATAGATGAACTTCTTCTTCTTGTTCTTGCAATTCAACCTTCTCAAAGTCATGAAACCCAACACCTAAGGGACCAACTAAGCCAATATTCTGACTGGAAGTGGATTCCATTTGGGGTTTCAACAAAGGCATACAGAAATCATATTTTGAATCATACCTTTGAGCCCAATTCTCATCATCAGGTAGTGTGTTTATGGCAACATGCTCCTTCTGCAACTTCCTTGGATCACACCCAACTGATATGACCTTGTCTTCTGATTCACTATGGATTTCAAGTGGTGATTGTGATTTGGATTTATGTAATTCTTTTGGAGATGATCCAAAATCTATCTCACCACCCTTAACCAAATTACCCTCCTTTGCAATGATATTGAAATCACCAACAAAGAAATCTGAATGTCTTGAAGTGGAATCTCTTTCCACATTGTTCATAACTTTGGAACCTTTGGCTTGGTCCTTGGATGCTTATTCTTCTCTATCATACTCCTCCAAGTGGATTGTGGCTTCTTCAAGTTCATGGATTCCACAATCATGTTGAATTATGCATTCTTCATGCTCTTTTGAAGGTTGATCCCCCACTGTGGATCCTTCTTCCATTCTGTCAACAACCTCATGATTGGTTCTAAGGTCTCGCTTCTCCCAAAATGATGAAGCTTCCTCCTTGTTTTTTTTAGGGTCAATATTCTTGGAGGATATTCTTGAAGAGGATCCAATAATTCTCAAGAAGTGTGAAACCACTGAATCCAATGAAGCTTCACATTTATTCATTCTCTCTTTCTCAGAAAGTTGATCTTTGACTGTGGAACATGCAACCTTTCCCTGAATACGGCTATCAGAATAACCATAGTCTCTTCTGCCAATCACGATCTCATGGGAGATGCTTGTGGAAGGTAGTTCTTGTAAATTATCTTCCTCATGATGTCTGCAATATTATTCATACTGTTCATCATAGTCTTCATCATACTCCTCATAAGAATATTCATCAAAGTAAGAATCTTCTTCTTCATACAACTCAAAGTCTAAATTTTCCATGACTGTAACTAATTCCAAAAATGAAACTTGAAGAAAGTGCTGGGACAAGGAAAGTCTCTGATACCACTGTAATATTCTAACCAAAATTTGGCCAAAATATTATCTCCAACTCATATTTTTAACAAAATTTTACTAGCAAAGTTTAAGCAATTTTCTTGAACTGAGCACAGTGTAAGTGAGGGGGACTGGTACACTAAGTAAGGATGGCAGGGGAGATATTAAATTATGGAATTTATATGGAAGAGTGTGCAGAAATTTAATTAAGGTATGAACTGTGAGTTCTATGCACGAGGTACTGGAGCCATTCACTTTTCAACATAGATAAACCTGTTTCCTACTTCGAGGCTTCCTGGGCTTCCAACATATGCATACTAGACTGGGAAAGGGTTATGGATGGAAGTAAGGGTCATTATCAGTCAATAAAATTCAATAAATTATGATGGAGCAGAGCTCATAATAATTTTGGAGGTTATAAAGGTGTTTGGGAGGAAAACTAGACAAGGGCGCTCTTGTGGATTGTGCAACCAGGAGGTTTCCAAGTCATTCCAAACAGGGTTGGATGCTCCCAAAAACTCAAGGAACGAGTTGGGATGGATTTTATACTATTTTATAATACTCCTACAACTTACAGAATCAAGAACTGATGTTTAGATAATTATTTGCAGTAATTGTGGTAAAACTAGTCATAAAAATTGGCTCAATGAGCTAGTCTTTCATTATTTAATTCCAAACTGCCTCCATAACTCACTAAACTATGTTATGAGATGATTAAATATTCTGATATAAATTATTTATCAGCTATAGGTCAAAATATAAAATTCAGAATACATCTTGTAATATTTTATTACATCTCATACTTCACTAGATCTCCAAAAGCTAGAAACAATGCTAGTCTTTACATTAACTGATCCATTACACAGTAATTTCTCTCAAATATCAGATCTGAAGTAATTAATGGATCTGATATAAAATATTTATCAGAATCATGTTGAATTTAGAGAAATATTGCATAGTTTAGAGAAAATTATACATTCAATGCTCCTAGAGGCCTCCAAAATCTAGAATTTCCCCAATAGGGAGAGAATGACTGGAGAATGCAAAGGATGAGTTGAATATCTATTCTGGGTCTGATATGAGATGATATAGGTCAGAAAACAAAGCATGGGGTGCGCACTAGGTCCTCTGGGCTGTACTGGCCTCCTCCTTAAAAAATGGAAGCCCTCCTCTCAAGAGATATTCCAATGCCTTCTTCACTAGCTCTTCTGGATGATGTTCACTCTCTAGAGGCTTGATAAACTTCAAGAATGGGCTGATATGGATATGTTGAGAAGAAAATAAACACTCTGGATATGAATACTGGATACTGGAATCTGTGAAGCCTTGGGGCACAACTCCCAAGAAAGTGTTGAGGCACATCACTCAACAAATGAGAAGCTCGGAGCTCTCAAGACAAAACTCAAATGACCAAAAGATGTGAATGGGAGTTGGAAACATTAGTTTATAGAATTCATGTTGACCTATTGAGCAAGTTACTTGGATTGTGACCTGTGAGAATAGGTCACCTATGAGTGGGTAACCTTCCTTTTCCTTTGCTCGATGTCTTTCCTTCATTTTGGAAACTGCCATCCCTTTGTTTCCTGCTTTTCTCTGACATTCCCTTTATTCTTTTTAGCAAAAGCGCCCTCTTTGATCTTTCTGATTGTTTCCATTTTCTTGCTTTTAGCAACTCTTACATCTTTCCTTCTTTTGTTCTTTTTCTAAATCCACAAGTTGCTTTAGCCATATTTCTATTTTATGACCTCCTGTTCCAATTTAGCAACATTATCCTCAAGGGGGGATCCCTCTTGGCCCACTTGCACATATATTGGAAACTCCAATTACAAATATTAATTAAAAATTAAATAATCCAACACTCCAACATTAAAATAATTAAATAATTATTTAACTATCATGGCCTGGCTCAAAATTCCCCAATTAATTAATAATTCACCTTAGATACTTAGTTCGGGGATTAATATATTCATGGGGAGACCACCTTATCCATTTAATCACCCAAATACACCCTTATGCATATTCCATAAGATATTTTCCATATTCACCCATTAATTAATTAATGCCTAGGTGACTTAGGCCAAAATCACCCCCATGGACCATAGAAAAAATTGGGGACATGACAAAATAATTATCACACCATTGAAAATTATATAGGTTGATGGTTCCCTTATCATGTTTGGTCAAAGACCCCATATATTCTTGACTCCTCCCACTTCTCAAGTATCTATGGAATCCCTTCAGTTTCATGCTTCCTCCCGAGTATTCGGGTTGCATTGACAACAATGATCTAGTTTTAGTTGCAGTTCCTTGGATATGTTTGACTCACGCTTTCAACTATCTTGAGTCACATGTGAGGAGTTACACATCTTTTTACTACTTCCAAATATTGGGCCCCTTTATATTCAATAGGGATTCAATTACTATGACTTTCATTCCAATAGGGACTCCTTTGTTTCTACTCATCTACTTCATATCAACCATGGTTGGACCATGGTTATGTATTGGAATGGGTCCCCTTTTGACCTTCATGATGTATTATACCCTAAAATTATTCATGTATCATTCATACCCTTCTTGTCTTACATCCCATATTGTATCAAGACATTGACACAATCATGGGAATGCCTTCCTCACTTATATATGATATTATATACACCTCACCTATTTGAGTGGTTTGTTTGCAGGTATGGACCTCTACAATCCATTGGGAGGGGTATTCCTCTCTAACATGGTCTTGGTCTCTTGTCCAGTGTGTACTTATTTCCTTCCTAAAAGTATGAAATTATTATGATGTATTTTGGCCATACAGTGAGCTCCTGACCTCACACATGAAGGGGCATTCCATTAACAACCAAAATTTTCTCACCTACCTTGTCATCAAATTCATCACCATTATACATCATATTCAACGACATTAACACCATTATCAATCTCATTTCATCCATATGACTCACGAAAGTGGATAAAATACCAAAAAATTGAAAGCCAAACACAAAAGTTGACCACATCTACAGGATCATGCCTTTCTCTTCGAGAGGCACAACCCTGGTCACACCTATAGCCCAAAAATCCATGATCTAGTCCAAAAATTGGTTTTTTTAGTTGTGTAGCAATCATTCTATGCTACCCTAAGGAAGTAGTGGCTAATACTGGACACATACCTTGACATGGTCAAAATCTACAATGGTTACAACTTCCAAAACCCTAATATCTCCGCTAATGTAATGTCCCAATCCATCAATCCAACCAATGGAAGGGGACATTATCCAACTACGGGCTTCCAAATTTCACCCCATAGTCAAGTTATGATTTCATAATATTTAAAAGATGTGTGTAGATGCATAAACAAAATACACAATAGAAATAAACTCTATCCACACACATCTAGCAAGCATATATGAATTCAATCATCACCAGAATCAGTTAAAATCATTGCCCATTAAAATAGAAAAGAATACTTATGTTTATCCAACGCATATCCAAGCAATTTCCTGTGTAACCGCAAGCACTCTATCCAACATATACTCTTTTTACTGAGAGATCACCCCCAAGCTGGGCTATGAGGCCACCAAGGTGAAGGAAACACCTACATGATTCTCTCTCTTAGCTCACAAGCCATTCTGCTCTCTATGCTTAACCAAATGATCATATTGAGATATATAGGGATCTCACTCAACCATCATAAGCTTTTCCCCCATAATACCTGCCCCACAAAACACCCTTCTGTGCTCAGGAATCCCCTTCATCGATCCACGGTTCTCTTAGGCAATCCATATTGTCGGGTGCTTCCAGTGTGTGCATAAAAGGAGGCTAATCTAATGTGTGTTGTTGGAGAACCACCTGTATCCTCAATTCCTGGCTTCTCAAGTATCTGTGCGTAGAAAAAATCAATGGGTAAGTGTTCCTAGCTTTCCCAACCTCTGCGCTCACCTACAACCATCTATTTTTCCTTCCAAATCTACAGTGACGTCTCTAATTTCAAATTTTTGGGTTACACACATTCTGGTAAATGGTCATGAACAACAATACAAAGATCTGTGTAGTGTATATCTACCATCCAAAATGGGATAATGAGGGTTGACTCCAATGGATATGAGATAATGGTGAAAATACATCTGAAATGGCTTCTGACCATAGAAGAAAGGACTCTTGGAAGCTACAAATTGACTTCTGACATATGATAGAACTGGCACAAAAGTGTAGTCATCCCCATACTTCAATAACTGCATGAGGTGACTTTTCTTACCAACCTCACACATGCATTCAATGATTGGGTTCAATAGTCAAAAGGAGGTAATTGGCTTATTCAAATCACATGGAAAAAATATGATGAGTTCTAATGTTTACACTTGGAAGCAAAGGATTTAGTTTCTGATAGGCCCCTTTTCCTCTTCCCCTCTGGTGGAATCATATCCCTTTTAGTGCTCTTTAGACAACCATATTGGAACATTTTATTATTTATGCAACATAATATTTACATGCATTTCAAGTTATCATGACAAGCCAATCATATGGTCCAAATGAAAATATATACATCATATTTGCTTAGCCATTCACTAGTCGGGTCTTGGCCTTGAGCTTCACACTAGGAATCCATACTAGCATATTTACATCTTTTACATAATTTTCATTAAATACATTCCAAGTCAAAACTAGGGGTATTGCAATCCCCTCCCCATGGTAATAACACCATCCTTGGTGTTTGCTCAAAATCAGAACAAAAATGGATATGCAATCCTCCAGCTCCCATGTAGAATCATTGGGACCGAAGTGCTTCCATTTCACCTTTACATGTCTAATGGCTTGGCTCCGGAGCACTGTTACCTTCCTGTCTAGGATGAATAGTGGATTAGTTTGGGGCTCTCCCTCGGGTTACACCCGAATCACATCCCAATCAATCACATGATTATGATCATGTACATATTTCTTAAGCAAAGAAACACAAAAAACATTATGATCTCTAGTGTTAGCAGGAAATGCAATTCTATATGAAAATGTCCCTATCCTCTTAAGCACTTCAAATGTCCCACAATATCTTGGTAATATATTGGCACAACTTCCAAGCTTCAAGGAACTATTCCTTGGCCTCACTCTGAGGTAAACATGATCCCTGCCACTAAATTCCCTATGCACTCTGTTCTTATTCGCATGTATTTTTTGTCTATATTGGGCCGCCTTTAAATTTTTCCTAATCTTTGTAACCTCTTGTTCCATTTCCTTAAGAAATTTTGGCCCAAGTACAACTATATTCACGGGATTATCCCAAGTACCTGGTGTTCTACACTTTCTTCCACATAAAGCTTCAAATGGAATCATGCCCAATGATGCTTGCTTCCCACTGTTATATGCAAACTCTACCAAGTGTAGATAATCCTCCCACTTGGATGGTTTTTCCATCACATACATGAGTAGCATGTCTTCAAGCACATGATTTACTCTTTATGTTTTCCCATCTATTTGTGGATAGTAAGCAATGCTAAATTTCAGTTGTGTCCCCAAATATGCAAAAAGACTTTTCCATAAATTTGAAGTGAACTTAGTATCCTTGTCTGAAATTATTTCCTTAGGAAACCCATGCAAACTGAAAATTTCCTTCATGAAAATATTTACAATGGAATCTCTTTTATACGTGGATTTAACTCGTATAAAATGTGATTTCTTTGATAATTTATCCACCACAACCATGATGGAATCATGTTGCCTCAGTATGATTGGTAACCCTGTAATAAAATCCATGGAAATCACTTCCCATTTCCATTCCGAAATTGGCAAAGGATGCAACAAACTTTTTGGGTGTTGATGTTCAACCTTCACTTGTTGACATTTCATACACTTAGAAATATACTCAGCAATGTCGCTTTTCATTCCCAACCAAAAAGATTGCTTCCTGGTTGTAGCAATTGTTTTTTGGTATCCCGGGTGATCGAAATATGGCATTTTATGGATTTCACACTACAACAAAATAGCCCTTTAGGGGCGGTTTTGGCTTGCGAGGGTCTTGGTAAACCCCCCCCTAAATTTTTTTTTTAGACCTTTGGAGGCGGTTTTTTTAAATCCACCCCCAAAATTCCTGAAATTTGACTTTTGGGGGTGGTTTTTGGAAAACGCCCCCTAAAAGTCCAATTCTCATAACTTTTGGGGGTGGTTTGTCAAAACCCCCCCTAAACATCATGAGAATTGAACTTTTGGAGGCGGTTGTTTGAAAACCCTCCCTTAAAGCCCAATTCTCATAACTTTTGGGGGCGGTTTGTCAAACCCCCCCCCAAAAGTCATGAGAAATGAACTTTGGGAGACGGTTTGTTTGGAAACCCCCTTAAAAGTCATGAGAATTGAACTTTTGGAGGCGGTTGTTTGAAAACCTCCCATAAAATCCCAATTCTCATAACTTTTGGGGGTGGTTTGTCAAAACCCCCCCCAAAAGTCATGAGAATTGAACTTTGGGAGGCGGTTTGTTTGGAACCCCCCTTAAAAGTCATGAGAATTGAACTTTTGGAGGTAGTTGTTTGAAAAGCCCTCCTAAAAGCCCAATTATCATAACTTGTGGGGGCGGTTTGTCAAAACCCCCACTAAAAGGCATGAGAATTGAAATTTTGGAGGCGATTTTTTTGGAACCCCCCTTAAAACTCATGAGAATTGAACTTTTGGAGGCGGTTTTTTGGCACCCCCCTTAAAAGTCATGAGAATTGAGCTTTTGGAGGCGGTTTGTTGGAGTCCCCCCCTAAAAGTCATGAGAATTGACCTTTTGGAGGCGGTTATTTGGAACCCCCCCTTAAAAGTCACGAGAATTGAACTTTTGGAGGCGGGTTTTTGAAACTCCCCTTAAAAGTCATGAGAATTGAACTTTTGGAGGTAGTTTGTTGAACTCCCCCTTAAAAGTAATGTAAATTAAAAATTTGGAGGTAGTTGTTTAAAACCCCCCTTAAAAGTCATGATAATTGAACGTTTGGAGGCAGTTTTTTGAAACCCCCCTTAAAAGAAATGAGAATTGAACTTTTGGAGGCGGTTTATTGAAACCCCCCCTAAAAGTCATGCGAATTGAAATTTTCGAGGAAGTTTTTTGAAAACCCCCTAAAAGTCATTTATGTACGTGGGTTAGGTGTGTCATATGGGTTCAACAATGCATCTCATCAAAACATTGGAGCTAAGTGCACACAAGCTATTGTAGTGTTAGCAAGGGTGTGCATCATCATTCGACACCATATCCCATTAGATCTCTACAATTGAGGCAGACATGCTAGGTTTTTCACATCAAATATGGTTCTCACACTCCAACTTTCCATGATCCATGGTCAAAATACAAACTCGTGTGCCATAACATTATCCTTTATGGCTAATGGGCCATGTGTAGGGCCCTAATCACCACATGATTCCTACACAAGGAATATTTAGCTTGCAAGTGGGTATGGCGGCCATTTCAATATTTACAGCATCATGGATGGTTCTTGAAGCCTAATCCATGGTGTCGATGGTGTTAGATCAAAATCTAGTTTATATTGACTGGTAGTTACCTCAAGGTCTTGTGACCTATGGGCGTTTCTTTGTACCAACACATAGGCCATAGGCAAGGAATATTTAGCTTTTGACTAACACATTGTCATTGTTTTAGTATTTTCATGTCATGGATGGTTCTAGGAGCCTATGTTATGGTCTAGGGCCAAAATGTAGGTTCTTGGGCAATACAACTTTATTTTGAGACTCATGGGCCATGCATAGGGACTTGCGTCATCATACATACCCTAGATAGGGAATATTTTGTTTATAGTCTAAGTTCTTATGTTTATTTTTGCACTAATTTTGGTTTGATAAAATCCCATACAGTGATCATTCAAACCTTGATGTCAAAGTATTTGATCTAAAACCTTGGTTATAAATAGCCCAAGGTCAAAGTTTATTGTGTTAGTGTGTTGATTTGGTGCAGTAGGCATGTTAGTGATTGGATTAGGGGGTAGTGGGTTAGGGTTAGAGGGACATTGGCTTAAGGGGATATTTTCCACAATTTCATAATGTGGTAGGATTTGGGGAGTTTTTGGATTAGAAGCGAGGCACTTAAGGGATCAATGGGTTAGTGGGAAAGGGGTTCTGGTTTTGTTGGTACTAGTGGTTAAGTGGTTTATAAGTTATCATGTTATTAGGTTTGTGGCTAGATGTTAATGTTAGGTACGAGGTGAGGGGGTTAGAGGTTGAAGCTTACTAGGTGCATGAATTCATTGCATGGATCAAGTGTGCCAAGTGCATGAGTCATTTACATGGGTTGGTTGTGTTAGGTCAGTGTCTAATTAGTGGCATTATTTATGGTGGCCATTTCAATATTTGTAACACAAAGGATGGTTCTCGTGGCCTGGACTATGGAATGTGAACTAAATTTAGGGTCTAATGCCATATTAATTTTCCATGGGGTTGATGGTCCATGCATGTTAACCTGGATTACCACATAAGAATCTCTAGCCTACATGTGAGATCGTCATGATCATCATTGTCACCATCGTCGATGTCATTGTTGTTGTTGGTTTGTCCATGGTTATGTAAACCAATAAACCAACCATGGTTTAATATTTATAGGTTATGTAAACCAATAGTGGTTCTCATAACCTAAATAATGGTCCATGGTTAATAAATTTACTATATGATTCATGGTCCATGTATAGGGCCCTACACATAATTACTTTGCCTTACAAGCGAGATATTGTGGCCATTTCAATATTTGTAACATTGACGATGGTTCTCGTGGCCTATACCATGGCCTATAAACTAATTTTAGGGCCTAATACCATATTAATTTGCTATGGGGTTGATGGTCCATGTATGTTAACCTAAACTACTACATATGACCTACATATGGAATATCTAGCCTATATGTAACAATTCCCTATGTTGCTCTTGAGTGATGATTAAGGCCTTGCAACATCACATAATCTCTAAAGAGTGAATCTATTTTTCAACTACAAGTGGGATATGTTGGTAATTTTTAGATCTCTAACACCAAAAATGAAAATTTTCCTGCCAATTTCAACATGCTAGTAATTTTCATTCCATCACCCTTTCTTCTCATTGTTTTCCCCTTTTTGTGAAGGGTGACTCAAGTCTCCGCCTCCCATTCCACGTATAACAAATACTCCATTCTTCCACATATACACAGCTAAATGGAGAAAGTCTTCATGCACTTCTAAAACACCAAAAAGTTTGAATTATGAATATATCATGAGATCTTGAGATACTTGTAGACTCACCCACCATTGAATGCTAGGTAGTGGCGATGGGTGAAGTTTTTTTCCAACTATGATTACAAGTTATTTCACATAAAAGGGGAAGAGAATCAAGTGGCATATTCCTTGAGTTGAAGATGCCATATATATGTGATCTCCCAAGCTTAATAAAATTTAAGGACAATGATAGGCAGTGATCCAATGATGAAAAATGTTACCAAGAGGTGTGTGAAGCTCTATTAAGAAATGAGAGTTGGATGGAGAAGTAAGTCAAAAATATGAATAGACACTTGATTTCAATAAATTCAAAATAGACACTTGATTTCAATCACAAGTTCAGACAAATGGACGATGTATCAAAGGTTAGAACATGAAACATGCAACCTTGTGGTGAATGTTGGACCTGGATCTAGATGGCGTTGGACTAGTGTAGTTTCACTGTTGTCGTCCATTGCCTTGATGTTTTTGTTATTTCCTTGGCCATGGGTCATGATCTTGATCGCATAGTGTAGCCTCATCTGCAATTAGAAGCATTGGACTGTAACGCTACCTTTTCACCTATGTTTTTTTTGGGGGGGATAGTTTCTCAACCATATACAATTTAAGCATGGAAATAACAAAAATAAATTATATCAAATCAAAACAAGTTTTTTTTCACATAAAAGATGTCAATACTTCATATTAAAGTATTAAAAGATACATGATCAGCATAAACAAAATGCTGTAACGACTCCAAGAGAAACCACATAGAAACAAAGCAGTCTCAAAACGAGCAAATCTCAACCCACATACCCATATTCAGAATTAGTTTGATTACCAAGTTATCCAACCGTAAAAGAAAAATTTCTCTAACTTTAACTAGAAGAGATTGTATACATGGAATATGTTATAAGCATAATATTAAAGAAATATAAGCCAAAGCACCCTAGGAAAATTCTAGGGATGAATGCAAAAGATACATTAAATGAAATAAAAGGAAACATGGATACATTAACATGTATTCATTGTAATAGATCTTGTTCACTAACTAAAATAAACTTTGGCCATCAAGCAATCATTAAGGCATATAGAGACATGACCACTACCTAAAAGTACCATGCATGAATTTGGATAAGTATTTATGGAACTATGTATCTAGGTCTTGTGGCCTTGGGGCCTTGGACATAGCCAGTGAAGGAGACTTGAATCTTGAGCTCTAAAGGAATCTTCTATCCATATAGGGATAAGAACATTTACTCCACCAACCACGCATTCCCTCTTCAGGGTATCATTGGCCTATGATTGATTATTCCATTTCCATTAGGTAGTTTCGAGTAGTATCTACATGTCTTAGGGCATTGTGAATGGTGTTTCAAGGAAAATGACCATGCATTTGGCCCTAAATAAACCATTGAGGCATCTAGAGCAATGGACAATTCCTGAAGCACCATGCATGGATATTTGTGCCACTATGTATCCATGTCTTGGGGGCTTGGGGTATTCAGGCCTTGGACATGCTCAAGGGAGGAGACATAAACCTATGGCCCTAACAGAATCTTCTAGTCATCCAAGGCTAATAAGATCACCTCAACCAACTATACATGGCCTCTTGAGGGTATCATTGGCCAATGATTGAGGATATTAATGTTATTATGTGGTTGGTGGATGAAAATATCTTTTCCATTGACCATGTTGAAATCCCTAAGGCCATGAGACCTAGATACATAATGCCATGGATACCCCGAAAAATTCATTTGTGTGGTGCTTCGAGACATTGTTCATGGCTATGTATGTCTCAATTATTTATGAAGGTCCAAATACATGGTCTTCCTCCTTAAAAATTCATTTCCAATTCCTTGATACATGTACATACTACTCAAAATCACCTAGCGGCACTGAAATCCTCAATCATAGTCCAATGATACCCTCAGAAGGCCATGTGTGGTTGGTGGAGACACCTTTCTTAGCCCTAGATGGATAGAAGATTCCTTTAGCTCTTGAGATTCATGAGGGTATCATTGTCTAATAATTTTTCCTCCACCAACCACACATGGTCTTTTAAGGGTATAATTGGCCTATGATTGGAGATGGTGGTGCCATTAGGTGGTTTTAAGCAATACACACATGTCTTGGGGTCTTGGGAATGACATTCTATAGAATAGGTTCATTCCTTTGGCCATAAAGAAACTATTTAGGCATCCAAAGCCATTAATAATGCCATAATGCCATAAAGCACCACACATGGCTTCATAGTGTGTCAATGGAACTATTCATCCAAGTCATGGGGACTTGTGGTATTGGACACGGTCAAGGGAGGATTCTTCAAATTTAGTCCCTAAATGAAACTTCTATCCATGTAGGGATAAGAGGGATACTTAAACCAACAACACATGGAATCCTTAGGGCATTATCAGCTTATGATCGATGTTTTTAGTGCAATTATATGGTTTTGAGTAATATATATGTGTGTCAGGGCCTTGGGAATGATATTCTACGAAAGAAAACTATGTTTTTGGCCATACATTAATTCTTGGGGCATTTTAGAGAAACGAAGAATGCGTCAAGGAATCATGCATGATTTCATAGGGGTATCATGGCACTATATATCTAGGTTATTGGACTTGGGGCCTTGGACATGGTTATCAGAGGACACTTGATCCTTAATCCCTAAAGGATTATTCTAGCCATCTAAGGCTAAGGATGTGGTCTCCACCAACCACATGTTGCCTCTTCATTGTATTATTAGCCTATGATTGAAAATGTAAATGTCGTTAGTTTTTTTTTAGCAGTATGTAGGTGTCTCAGGGCCTTGGAAATGGTGTTCCAGTGAAGAAAACCATTCCTTTAGCCCTAAATAATTCATTGAAGCATTCAAATCCATGAACACTACCTAAAGTGCCATGCATGACATTGGAGTGGTAACTATGGCACTATGTATCTAGGTATTGGGGCCTTGGGGCCTTGGACATGTTTAGTGGAGGAGACTTAAACCTCAACACATGATATCTTGAGGGGATATATGACATCCATATGAGCATATAAAAAATAATTAAGAGGTTTTTTACACCAAGGATTGGTCTTAAGGCCCTGTATATGGTTGGGGGAAGAGACCCAAGACTTAGTCCCTAAAGGTAAGTTTGAGGAATCAATGATTATGAGTGAGACCTTAGACCACTACACACACCTATATGGGGAATATTGAGCTTATAGTGGGGATATAGACATTTTTTGCAGGTTTGGAGAACCAAACTTATATCTTAGGATATAGAAATTGTCAAGGATGAAACTTGGGCCTTAGCTCCTAAGGGAAGGTTCTAGGGCTTGAGGGCCATGATCAAGGCACACAATATATTATTGAAAGTAAACTCAATAAAACAAAACTTGAGTTGTATCAACAATTCCATTTCCCTTTAAGCCTTTTGAATCCATTTCCATCGATTTCATTAGTGATCTCTAACCAGTCCGACGAAACATGATTGTACTGTTGTGACCATACTATTGATATTTTCCCAAATGGAAATTTCCATACCATGAAATAGAACTATTAGTGCTTGTAATAGATGAAACAATATTCTTGTATCATGTTTGGAGCCATTCTTACTACCAATGATACTAATTTCTAATTGTGATTCTAGATTTTCCAAGATGGTAGTTTTCATACCTTGCAACAAAAATATGAATACTCTCATAGGAACATCACTCCTCTTCCTTCATGTTTGGAGCCATTTTTATCACTTGAGCATCATTTATATTATGACTTGGTGACTATAACATCACTTAAACTCTTAACATTATTTTTTTAATAATAGTGTAAATATTACTTGGATTATTATTTTTACATAGACTCGCCTACTAAGGTGTTGCATCCTTTGTATGTAGTGATCAATTGCATCCTTGGTATGTAGCGATCAATTGCATCCTTTGTATCTAATGAGAAATCTGTGTTATTTACTTGCCATGAAGATTTCCAATTAATTTGTAACATGAAAATTTTCCCGTCAAATTACTAAATGGAAAATTCCCCAAATTGATTTTACCATTGAGAAACAAGAAAAGTCAATGAACCTGTGCATCCATCACACGTTATTCTAAAAGTTGAGAGCTTTCATGACACTCTCAGAGCTCCCGTCAAAGCTCTACATTGCTTGCTTCAATCCATGATATTTTATGCTTTAGTACCTGCAATAACACAAAAAAAATATTTAGCAGAACTCAGCTATTTTCCTTTCCTCTATGCAAGAAAATTCTTTTCCATGTCTTTTAGAGGATTTATATTACCTGCAATTCATCGTACGAGACACCCCCAGCATGATAACAAAGAAGCTCAACTTGTAAATACTCTAGTTGATTTCTCATTCTTTGCATCTCAGCAACTGCTGGGTCACAGTTTATCTAGCAGAGAAAATGTCACTTATGAAAAACTATTTAATGGACACAAATGAAGTTTTAGACAAGAGCATTTCGTAAACCCATAAATAAGTAGCTAACAAAAAAGAACTAGTCCTACTTACAATGGCCTTGTTCTGAATGTTTTGAGCTCTATTTGCATACTTCAAATTATTGAGTGTTTCTTCAGCATTTGTGTCAGCAGGACTAACACAAGCTGACGAATATATGAATAAAATGAGATCTAATGTAGAAAGAGAAACCTACATTGAAATTGGCAGGCTCATAAAGATAACTATTGGAACAGTTGAAAAGTGGAAAGCAAGCAATGTGGTAATAAAGGAAACCGGGTCAATATTTATAATTATGCACAAGCTTAGACAACTGAAGAACAAATGTAAAGAAAGATACATTTTTTTAAAATTAGACAGCTTCCTGTATATATTAAGATAGTCTACCTTTATCTTGAAGTGTAACTATCATATCTGCTGGCAATTTCATCCTATGCCTAGAACCTCATCCGCTACAAGTCTCATGTTTTCACCACTACCTTCTAGGCTAGGTGTTTCCTGACCACTGAGAAATCCACCAATCACTAGAGCATTCATTTTTAATGATTTTCCTGGGCTTCTTGATCCATTCCAAAAGGGATCTAGGGCTTATATACTTTTGCTTGATAATATGCCTCCAAAGATTGTTATTCCGACTATGACAACAATTTTTGTAAATGGTTGTTGGGTTGGTATTTTCTAGTTGAGAAGACAGGTTGATGCGAACCTAGAAGTTGGAGGTGTTAGAGACATCTATCTGACTGCATTGAAGATGTATACTGAATTTGATTTTAATATGTTTGATATGTTTCAGTCTTTAGAGATCTAGAGGTTTTTGTTTGTTTTTGGTAATTTGTCCCTGTGCAAGGATCAGATGTATGGAGGGTAGGAGGACAGTATTAGGTGACTGGTTGAGATATTACGTTTTGGGGTTTATTGATACTTTTATGTTCTAATGGATAGTAGCTGAGATAGACTGGTCTCTCTTTTATGTTGTTCAGGGTACAGTCACATACTCTCTCCCTTTGTATTATGCTATAAGCACTTTAGAAATGTTATTTCCATCCTCTCTTTTGAATAGAAGTTGTGATTTTTTTCCTTGGAAAAATATTAAGGATAGTCACATAAGAAACACAACAATGTGCTTCACCAACATTTTGAACCAAAAGAGCATAACATACATGCTTCTAGTTCTAACAGATCCCTAAAACATTCATAAACAGATGAGTACAATTTTTTCACTTCCCTTATATCCCCAGAACATTTAGGATCCCAAACAGTCTTTATTTCACTCGTCCAAAATCAGAATCACGAACCTTTATAGAACTGCAAACGCACATGATAAGATAGGGGAGAATACCTTCATAATATATCAAGCTGAATCGTTAGTCTTACAAGGAGATGGATGATTGAACTATGGGGATGTCCTAGATATAACTTTGGGATCTAATATTAATTTGCATAAGTAGAATTTTAATTCACAATAGCTTATTGTTGCAGGCTTGCTGTTGGATTCTTCATTTTACATACTATTTAAAGATGATCAAATTTTACATTCTCAGCAAATTCTCCTTACCCAACCCATTTTGATTTGTTTGTGTGCATACAACATGAATGTAACCAGATAAACAAGTCCTCAAGTTAAATCTAGGACATTCAATTGCCTTTCCATGCAAACTTTTTACATACAATACACAATTAGGAGCAACCAAATCCGTAACATCATGAAATGTAAGATCTTAACCCACCTGCTTCCTGAAAGAAACATGGGTTGGAGAAAAGTAGTGAAAATGGGAGGATTCTTGTTGAAAGGAAATGTTCCATAAAAATAAAATCTATTTTGATTATTACAAGAGGCTAAGCTATGATAAAAAAGACAAGATAAACACCAGACATGACTGACTTACCAATCATCACAGTTCTATTGTTTCCTCCAAGAGAATCCTAGAAATTTATAAGAATTAGCAGGAAGTTGAAAAATAATTTTAAAAATAAACATGAAATATACACTAATTTTAGGGTCAACATCTCCAAAGATTCCTGATGAGGAGAATCCCCCAATATTTTATAATTTCCATGAATAGGATCTGCCTATATATTTTATAATTTCCATGAACAGGATTTGCCTATATGAACATGAATGAAGAGTTACACACCAATAGCTTAATATATATGACAATGATGTGGCATAAGTCAGCTTAATATATATTTATTTTGCAAGGAAAACCTCATGGATCTCCCCAGTCCCCACCCATAGCTCCTGGAATATCCATATGGAGGGCAACTCAACTGCCAACCACAATAGCATCTTGTAACCTAACAAGACTCAATCTGACTCGAACCTCAAAACTTGAGACCTCACATAAAAGTATGCCTTGAAACAGTCCTTTCAAACTAATTGAGCTAATCCACTGGGTTAAGTTGGCTTTATAAATATCTATATCTATATCTATATCTATATATTCAGTTTAAAATTATAAATATAAATTTATTTATATATATCTCTACAACTGCCCAAACATAATAGGATTAATAACATTTCATATAGTTAATTAAACAAAACTGCTACTGCGTGTTCATAGATGGATTTGAATTCAGGGCATCTACAGCTTTGGAGGACATTTGGATTTGATAGACAGGAATCAACAAGTTCATGGCCACCTTCTCAGAACATTTTATTGAATCATATTGCACTGTATGGAGAGGTCAAATACAACTACAAGTAAAAAACAAATAGTTTAGATCCATCTTTACCCTAGTATAAGTACTGAATGAAGGTGAGTTCATTAACAATTTTATAATTTCTTTCATTTCCTTTCATTTTAATTGGATTAGTATATTCTTGTAATGATTTTATGGTTATGATGTTTAGCAATTTTGAAGTATACCCTGTGGATCTAGTATATGATCAATGTTAATTATTTGTAAATGAGGGACTTAAATCCCAGTTTATTTACCAACATAGATCGTATGTGAAATTACTTATGTAGATTTTTGTGGTTAGACATCTTTGGGGTCTCTTCAAACAGTTCCAAAACTTAGAAGGAGCTCTAGGCTTATTATGGTATATTTTTGTGCTTATCAATGTGTTTTGAAAAATAAATTGGATTTAAGCATGGTTGTCTTTGGATATTATTGTATTTTCTTAGAATTACAAATGATGCAATTTGGGTGTTCATATTCTCCTCTCCCCAATTCTGAAAGGGTTCTAGCTCAATGGAAGAGCGCCTGCCTTACAAGCAGGAGGTTGGGGGTTCGATTCCTCTGTGCCCTATTGATATTGCAAAATTAGTATTTTTAATAAAATATATTTTATTATGATTTATTATGGCTATAGAGGGGGTTTCAAACCATCTTTGTATGTTTCTATGAGGGGGGTTATAAACTGCCTTCATATGTCACTACGAGGGGGGTTCTAAGCCACCTTCATATGTCACTACGAGGGGGGTTCGAAATTTCCCTTGTATGTTACAATGAGGGGGGTTTAGAACCACCCTTGTAGGTACCTATAAGGGGGATTTGTAACCTCCCCCAAAGGTTTGTAATAAGTAATTTTAGGGGGGGTTCTGAACCTCCCCCATAGGTATCTACGAGGTGGGTTCCAAACTGCTCCTATAGGCCTCTACGAGGGGGGTTTCAAACTGCCTCTATAGGTCTCTATGAGGGGGGTTCAAAACCACCCCTATAAGCCTCTACGAGGGGGGTTCTAAACTACCCCTATAGGCCTATACAAGGGGGGTTCCAAACCGCCCCTATAGGACTAAATGAGGGGGGTTCACAACCACCCCTATAGGCCTCTATGAGGGGGGTTTGAAACCGCCCCTATAGTCCTCTACGAGGGGGGTTCCAAACCTCCCCTGTAGGTTTGTATGAGGAGGATTATGAGGGTGGTTCACAACTGTCCTCATAGGTCTCTATGAAGGGGGTTCAAAACCACCCCTGTAGGTCTTATGAAGGGTTCTACAAGGGGGGTCACAAACCGCCCCCAAAAGTGACTTTTGAGGGCAGTTCCAATCTCGTAAAAAACCACCCTTAAAGGGAAAAGCTTTTAACATTGGTGCCTTTAGAGGCGGTTTTTCCAAAACTGCCCCCAAAGAAACCCCCCCCCCCCCCCCACCCCCGTAGGTCACTTTTGGGGGTGGAAGACAACCCCCCCAAAGGCCAAAAATGTAGTAGTGTCATCCATAATGACTCTCCTCAAGTATACCACATTTGGAATATAAATTATGTTTTTACAAACAAGTAGTCCATCACCTTCCAACTGGTAACATTCATACATCTTTTCTAAATTCTGCTGCTATAATTTGTCTTTTCTTTGCACATATAGCTCATCTTCAACAATATAGTTAATCATCAATTTCCTCAAATCTAATTGGCAGGTACTAATGGCTACCACATACATTGAATGTAATTTTATGTTGAGTGCATTAACCACTTTATTTGATTTCCCCTTTATGTCTTGATCTTAAAATCAAATTCACATAAAAATTCCAACGATCTAGCTTTCCTAGCATTTAATGTTGGCTACTCAAATAAATATTTCAGACCACAGTGGTTTGTCCTTAGCTCAATTTTTTTTCCCATTAAATAGTGCCTCCACATCTTTAAGCCATGCACTATGGATGCAAGTTCTAAATCATGGGTAGAATAATTATTTTCATGCTCTTTCAATTTCCTTGAATCATAGCATACCACATGGTTATCTTGCATAAAACTCCTCCAAGTCCCTATTTACACACATATGTACACACCACAAAATCATTTTATGGGTTTGCAATTTTCAGAATTGGAGCACTTGTGAGAGGCTTCTTCAACAATTGGAATCTTTCTTCACATTTATGTGTCCACCCAAATTTTATCCTCTTCTTTTCCAAATAAGTGATTTGGTTTTCAACCTTGGATAATCCTTCAATGAACCTTCTGTAGTAACCAATAAGACCCATAAAATAACTCACATTGGTCACATTCCTTGGAGTTTTCCAATTCATGATGACTTCAATCTTCTTGGGGTCCACCAATATTCCTTCCTCTGAAATAATGTGACCCAAATAATGAATTTTAATTTTATAGAAATCACATTTGCTTAGGTTTCCATACAACTTAAGCTCCCTTAGAAATTGCAAAGTCATTCTCAAATTTTCTTCATTCTTATAATAGATAATATTGTCATCTAGAAAAACAAGAACAAACTTGTCCAAATACCCACTGAAAACACTATTCATGAAACACTTGAATGTAGTTGGTGCATTAGTGAGACCAAATGGCACCACCACAAACTCATAGTGCCCATACCTTGTTCTAAAAGTTGTCTTGTGAATGTATTCTTCCTTGATTATCACTTGGTGGTAACCAGAGCTAAAGTCAATATTTGAGAATACCTTTTCCTTCTCATTTGATAAAAAATATTATCAATTCGAGGTAAGGGGTAGTTGTTTTTAACTGTCACTTTATTTAGTTTCCTATAATCAATGCATAACCTGAGTGTTCCATCTTTATTCTTCACAAACATGACGTGTGCTCCCCATGGAGACATACTTGGTTGGATGTACTTATTTTCCAACAATTCTTGCAGTTGCATTTTCAACTCCAATAATTCTAGTGTACTAATCTTGTAAGGTGTCTTGCACACTGGTGCAACTCCTGGCACAAGATCTATTGTGAAATCAATGTCCCTCTTTGGATTAAGTCTTGGAACTTCATTGGGAAACACAACCCTGAATTATTGTAGCACTTGATTGTCCTCCAACTTGGGAATTCCATTTTCTATTTCATCCAAAACATGGGTTGCATACAATTGGAAACCTTTCCTATAGAACTTCTTCGGCTGCATGGATGAAATATTCCTAACAAAAAATAGCTTTGGAATTCCTTTTACAACCGTTGGGTTTCCTTTTTCATCAATGCATTCAAAATTATTTCTGTAGCAATCAAGTTTAAATCTATGGGCCTCCAACCCATCCATTCCAATGAGAATATGATAGGAAACAAACAGAAAAATATTCATATTTTCAAAACTAGACAGTCCACCCATTTCTAATGGACATTTCTCCACGATTTCACTAACTTTCCTCTTGGTTCCAATGGCTAGTTGGACCAACCATGATTTACAATGGTTTGATTTCTTAAAAGCACAAATCTCAACAATTTTAGGAGTGAAATAATTGTGAGTAGATCCAGGGTCAATCAAAATAGAAATATATTTCTTAGCAATCTTACCTTCAACCTCAACCACATTTGATTGATGGTATGCTTGGAAGTCCTCTAGTGTTGCATAGATTCTAGGGATGGTCCTTGCCACTTGACCCACCGTTTCATCTTCTTGTATGTTGTGAGCATGCTTTGTACTCCCATTCCTATGTGGACAGTTCCTAAGCATATGGTCCTCTCCACATCCCCAACATTGAAGTGGCTCTCTTGGCTTGTCTTCCATCATTCTAGCTGGCTTAGTCACACCCTATGGTGGCTACTTTGGATGATTTATAAATTGAGGGGGATTGAACCCCTTCTACCTTTGGTCAAACTTCTCATTTTGCTCGTCCTTCCATGCCTTATGGAATTATGTTTTTCTTTTGTTCTGATCATAACAATACTTGGCCTTTCTTATGGCCTCATCTAGATTTTGAGATTCATCAAACTAAATTATATCTTTACATGACTGGGGTAGTCCACTTAGAAAACGTAAAATTTTCACCTTATCATCTTTGATATACTAGACATATCTCATCAACTCCAAAAATCTATTGGCATATTCCTCCATAGTCATTTGGCCCAATCTCAACTCATGGAATCCTTTCATTTTCCCATCATAGTACCTATGAGAGAGTACTTTTGCTTGAAGTATTTCTTGAATTGCTTCCACACAATATTCCTTTCATTGATCTTATTCACTTTCCTAAGGTGATCCCACCATATAGATGCTCTTCCATTCATATTGAATATAGCTACTTGTTGTAGTCTAGGGGATTGCATTGGTTATCAGTAGCACATTATACTAATATTGAGAGATATTCACATGCATACACATATCATGCATCCATATAAGAGAGTAAGTGGGACAACAAAACAAGCTTTGTATTAATGGAACCAAAGCAAAGTATAATATTTGTGCAGATTTATATCTATTCTGATGTTGTCTATACAACCTATTTATACAAATTACATATAGTTATTCAGTTACAAATATTGGTCGGTCGACTAACCGACCGACGGATTTGGGCCAACCATAGTCGGCGGGGGACCTAGTTGACTCATCTACTAGGCTCCTCCAACATCTCCCCCACCAACAAAATGATTCTCCATCCCAAAGAGATCAAAATCATAACTGAAAACTGAGTCAAAATTGACGGTCTCTGTTGCTTATGGTTGTGAACTGGTGGACATAGTTGCTGGTGTTGAATTGACACAGGCTTCTACAATGGCTGGGGTTGAGGAATCAAGGCATAATTTGAATTCCTCCCATGTGTGAGCAGCCGTCTGCATGTCTACACTTAGTGCAGTAAGGTCAGAAAGCCGAATGATATTGTCGGGAATAGTCAAATGTTTAATGTTGCAAAGATCCGGTCCCAAGAGTAGATGATGTTGTTCGGCCTCCTAGAGGAGAGAGTTGATTTGTAGGCTAATTTATTTGACCTCTGTCTTGGCACTCTAAGATTGATTAGCCCACTATGCTTGTTTTTCTTGCAGTTCAGCTAGGTGACTTTTCTCCATTTGAATCTGTTGTTCAAGATTCTGGAGAGTGTCACCTACCCAAATTCTGAGAATATTATTTTATTTGCAAAATACTTTATGTTAAATTTTAATTACAAAGTTTTGTAATTATGACCAAGTTTGGTCAAGGATGAATGTAATTACTGATTATTATTATTTAATAAATTAAAGTAGGAAACAAACACCCAAGAGAACTGTTAAATGAGTATTCACTGGCCCACTAGGAGGAATGGAAGCTGTTAGAAGGTATGGGACAGATGGCAGCATTTGCACTCCACCACTAGTTGTTGGTTATGGGACAACTACCCCTAAAAATGTGGCATTATCCCCCAGGTGGGTGGGAGTGAGCAAGCAGCTCATTATTGACCAGTTAACCACTAAAAGGCCTAGGCAGCCTGCATAAGGCAATTTGAATTGAGCAAGAAACTCTCTTACAATATTTTCTGCAGAAATATTCCTCAAGTGCATCAGGTGATCACTGAGAGATTTGTATAGGGAGGCTATGTGAGAGTGAAACTGTAAGTCTGCTAATTATACTGAGAAGGAAAACCAGAGGTGCTCGTGCAGGTCTTTTTGACTATTGGGTCTTGAGGACTGGATAATCTACATTTTATTGCAAGTTGAGGTACTAAGGCTTCTACAGAATCTTCCTCATGGTGGTTTAGTGAACAAGCTCGGGGGTCCTAAGGCAAGTAACTTGGCTATCTTCAGGAATTGGTTGGGTGGAACAGGTTCCTGGGGCTGTTTGTTTCTCCTACAATTAAATAGGTTTTACTGTTCCTATTTTTGTTTACAGTTAAATGTTTCTGCATTATAGAATTATTAAACTCAGTCATGCAAAAGAAATTATTTTATGTTCTGATCTAAGTATGATTCTGAATGAAAAATATTTGTGAAATATTTGATTTGATAACCATCTCTATATTTTTCCCCATGTTGTTCTCTGCATAGTACTCTAGTATAGAGAAGCAAATTAAGAATAGATGAGAGATAGGCAGAATGCCATTGGTTAGAAAGATGATTACAGTAGTATTCTTGTTAAAATTCTGTCATATATTTAAACATAGTAAACATTACAGTATAGCATCAACAACAGTATAGAATTTATTTAATTAATACATGAAAGAAAAACAAAGTATGTTTTCTGCATAGTTCTATATATTTCTCTTAACTCTATTTATTTCAGATAGCAAGCAAATGCAATCAATATTAAACATTTCATGTTTTTCAAAGTAATTGTATTTCCAAGAATTATAGCAGCTGCAAGAATTAATCCTTGTATAGATTTATTACAATTATATATATTTTATTTCTTCACTAACTTTCACTTTCGATTTCAATTATTGAATATCTACATAGTAGTATTAAACCCTCGATACTACAGACCCTAGTTTCTATTTATAACAGTTAAAGTTTTCCAATTCCTAACTAACAATTCGAGACTTCTACAAAACAATAAACTTCACTTATTAGAAAGCACGGTTCTGTACTATTGATTTTCGATATCTCATAACCCTAACAATAACACATACACATTATCGAAACCATTTGATGCAATACAAAAACATAGTACAAGCCAGATAGTAATCGGAAGCTACAGGTAGGGTTTCTTTCATAAAACAAAATAGAACATTGCAGTAGCCAATACGAAAACATTTAACAGTCAAACTATCTCATCAACTTTCCAAACATGTTTAGCAAACAACGAAGATGGAGTACAGAAACAACTCTAGAGTCAACCATCGTGGCTCGGCACACTTTAACAACTATTACACAGTTGTTCTTACCCATCATTTTAAAAACATACCCGTCCATTGCAAAGAAACAAGCCATTGTTTTTAAGTGCAAAAGAACCCTTGGTTCTTGGTTTCCATTCAAAGTATATAAAAAAGAATTACATTACGGCCCTACAAGGTTCCCAACAGTACATAGAGTTACCGTCGTCATATTTAAACATTAAGCCGAGACCGTGGAACAACCAAACTACACAGGATTTTACCCTAGACTTTAACAACACGAAAACGAGAACCAAGTTCTCATCAACAACACAGCCAGGCATCAAATAGCTAAGTGGCAACTTAGAAGACTGAGAGGTTACCCTCTGTAACAGTTTGAATCAAAACAAGACAAACTTAAAACTTCGCATTCGGCCATCACTGAAGCAAGTCGAAGGTTTCCAACTCTCGACACACAGAAAACACCATCAAAGGCACCTACGAGGTTTTCAAGAACCACCGGAGCTTACCAGGAAGCAGTAGCAGCTCTCCATTCTCAAACCCTTTGCATAGAAACCTTCCAACGAAGTGGGCACCTTCCAAATTACAAGTTCGAAGGGTTAAAGGCATGCAAATGCAAAAAAAAGTAAGTTCACAGTGTTACACTCAGTATCAAACTACTTAACCTTAGAATGAAGCCTCTGATCTTAGAATCACCATTCCTGCAAAGATGATGAAGCTTGAAGATGGTTGCAGCATTCACAAATGAAAGGACTCAGAAGACGATACCATCTATTGGAATAATCGAAAGCCAAATACAAACCACTCTCAACAGCTGACAGAAGAACCACACTCTTTATGACTGTATCGTGCCTCTATGGCACGAAGCATAGGCCTGTAACTTTAAACTATTTCATGCAGGTCTCAGGGTCAAGATCGAGGAGGAGTCCTCCTCTCAGAAAATCAAACAACCCTACATTGCAGCATTCGGTCGGTACCACTAAGCGTAACAATGAAGACAAGATACCAACTTCCATCACTTACCATTGCAAGTTTAGGTTTTTGTTCACAGCCTTAGATCATAGGAAAATCAACGGTGGATCATCTGCTGGTAAGGCACGTTGATAATCGAAACTACAGTACAAGCAATACCATTTAATAGTTGCATCTAACAACTGCCAAGTAAACAGGCCGAGAGCTTGTGCATAGCACAGCTCAGCCTCATCATGGCGATCGTTGAAATCACAAGCATGTAAAGATCTTACAGCAGAGCTTCCACATCACCATCAAGTGGATCGACATTAATAGCTAAGACCTGTCATCGCCAGTTCAAGCATGTTAAGGACTGAGCTTTATTACCTGTCACAAATCGAATTCATTGTGGTGTTAAACCCATAAAATGCACATTGTTATATAGTCCAAAGGTTTGTTAGGGGCATCATATCAATGGTATTATTATACCAAAATGTTTATGCATAGACACTATCGAATATGTAATTCGATGCTATAGTTTTATTATATATATTGTAATCCATTTTAAAAAGAAATAAAGTCTTAGCTATAAATTTCAATTTTGTCAATATATTCTATAATGTTAGATCATAGCATACATGCCTTATTCATAATATATTTTATAAATTGGCTTTGTATTGCAAATTATAACGACAAATATAATAGCATAAGTGTAATTAAAAGGTGGCAATGTACACTTTAATGATGAGTTCATAGCATGGATGCTAAGCACTATATTTTCACATATTAATTAGGTAATAATAATCAAATGATGAATTCAGGACTTAAATAGTCTAAGTTTTAAAGTTACATGCTGTATTGATAATTCAATAGTGTAATCACTACTTCTTCAAGCTTTCAATTAGAATTACAATTGGACATTGGGTCATTGAGTTGTTATAGTAATGGATATTTTAGATGACCTCTCATTGATAAACAATAAATAACATTATAACAAGCAAACTGACGATGTGTTGAAGAGTTTGTAATCTAGCACGTAAACTAGGATTGGAACCAAAATACCCATACCTCTAGTAACTTGTTTTTGCAGGGTAGTACTTAGTTTTGTTTCATGTTATATTGACGATGAATTGATGAACTCATGTACTCTTAATTCAGAGTTGTGGTAAAATTTCTTACCTGCGTTCTGCACATGGAAACAGATTTCAAATGCCTTAGCTAATCATAGCTAAGTAAACCCCAGGGTACCTCGTAGGACCCCTTCATCATCATACAAACAAACTGTCAGCACTTCATCAAGAACATCATAATAGTACAAACAATGTACAACATGTAATTATATTTAGAACTTAAGCAGAATCATAAATTGTATTCTTATGCATAATCATAAAAGATCTTTCGTTAAGGAGATTAACATCCACTTAAATCTGAAATAACAAATACAATTATATCTTATTTATTTGAGATGTATGACGTGTCATATTCATTAATTATCTTAGTTATGAAATCAAATTACTTTAAATGTTCCGCACTAATGACTTTGATAAATATTGCTATTATATAAAAAAAAAAATTGGTATTTTTCGGGATGTTACATGTGGTATCAGAGCTCACGTTCGAACTCTAGGACTGAAAAAGGTCCAAGAACACACAACATAAAATTTATTTACAGTAGAAATCTTATTAATTCAAAAATTTAAACTATTTGTGTTACACAGAAATTATTTTAAGTTACAGGTATGGAAGGATCAGCTGAACATTTAGAAGACAGATTTTGACCCAACAGTCATAGCACGGGACAACATTTCGAAGGAGAAGAATTCTATGGCGAATTAAATGACAATTCATCAGGATTGTTACGAGCATTTCAAGAATTAAAAGTAGAAATCAGATCTATAAAACAAGACAATGAGAGGATTCTGAAAGCACAAGAAGAACTTAATCAAGAACTGTTCGAATAATGCCCAACTGATGAACATAATAGAGAAATTGAGAATACCTCCAAGATTGAGGATTTACCTCATCTAGATAGAAGTAAAAAGATGAAAACTAATGATGCAAACAACATTTCAACATCATCAGAATTTGCCCATGAAAAACGGAAAAAGAAAAGAAATTATTCAAGTGACAGCAACGAAGGGGACTACAAACCCAAAAGAAAAAGTCACAAACAGTATGAGCAAATTTCTGGGGAGTTCAAGAAAATCAAACCCCCAACCTTCAATGGTGAAACTGAAAAGGGAGAGACAACAGAAGCTTGGCTGTCCGGCATGAAAAAGTATTTCCAAATATATGATTATTCTGAATCATTGAAGGCAAAGATGGCAATCTAGAACTTGATCGGCAAGGCAGATATTTAGTGGTAGGACATCAAAAGAGTGAAGGGCATCAAGGACAAGGATGTAAACTAGAGTACTTTCAAACGATTTTTCAAAAAGAAGTTCTTATCGGAACAATACTATGAAGAAAAATCAAAGGAGTTTTATGACTTAAATCTAGGAAGTATGAACATGAAGGAGATGAATAGTAAATTTCTGTATTTATTGAGATATGTGCCATACCTCATGGAATAAGAACCAAAGATCCAAAGGTATTTGAGTTGTCTACCTTTCAATATCAATGACATAATCAAGTATGACAATCCAAAGACATTAGAAGAGGCCATGAGGAAAGCAACTTTATGTTATGACACTAATCGGAAAAGAGAAGGAATATCAAACTAGAAAAGTCATAAACCCAACAATTTTGAACTGAAAAAGAAAAATTTCAGGCTTAGTGGAAATTCTGGTTTCCAAAAGAAAAAATTTCAGAATCGGAATTTTCAAGGAAACAACCCTAGAAACAGTCAGCAACAGAATTTTACAGCTCCTAGAAACACTCCCAATACTACCAAAACTAATAATCAAAAGGCACCTATCAAATGTTTTTAGTGTCAAGGTCCTCATTATGCATAAGAATTCCCCAAGAGGAAGCAGACAGCTAACACCATTCATTCCATTCAGACCGAACATACTGTTGGAGACTTGGCAAGGGAGATGCCCAAAATTAATGCAGCACTCAACAACAGACAAGCATATCATCAAATCTCTATGGTAGAGATTGAAGGTATGCTACAAAATCATCCTGTTACTATTTTTATTGATCCAAGTGCTATCTTAAGTTATATATCACCATATATTGTAGAAAGTTTTAAATTGAAAACAGAAAAGTTCAGTAAATCTTGGTTAGTTAGACTAGCAACAGGAACAAAGAGGAAAGTATCAGATTTTATTGAAAGTTGTGCTTTATCCATGAATCAGTTCAAGACACAAATCAAGTTGAATGTTTTACCTTTAGGATCCTATGATATTATAATCGGAATGGACTGGTGTTGGCAGGTGGTTCGATGAGGAAATGTCGCGTACCGTTGACGCTGCGACACATTGGATGAGGGCACAGAAGGAGTATTTTGTGTTAAAGTATACCGCAGTTGGCGGGTTCTTGGGTCACTTGGACCATATGTTATGTAATATTGAGTCAATTGTACCGTGGTAGGCGGGTTTTTGGGTCGTTTGGACCAAGTCAGTTAGATATTTGGTCATTTGTCCATAGTGTCGGTTAGGAAGTCATTTGTAAGTGGACAAATATTGTAATGGCAGAAGCCTATAAGTAGATGAGAATTGTAAGTGTTAAAACACACATACACATGCGGAGATGATAGATAGAGATGAGACAGAGACAGTAGTTGACGAGCTAGAAGAAGGAGAATGTATATGAAGATCTATGGTTTTGCTTCTGGTATATGGCTGACAGTAATACAATGATGATGTTTTGGTACTATCTTTGTGCAATGTTGCGATATATGAACGTTGTTATATTTTATTGATGCAATATCTACTTATTGTTACTGTGATGATAAATGCTGCGATTAAGTAATATGTTATAATTCAATGTCGAATGCTTAAAGTTTCTGGTTAAGTACTGCAATAGAGCTAGTCCGCATAGCCACAACTCTCCTCCTCCCTCGGCGGAAACATGGTTCCGTCTGCTCTTCCTGGACGCCTCGGGTGAGACCTCATCCGCTCTATGGGTGTTGCTAGGCGGTTTCAAACTTGCCCGGGCCGGTTCCTAGGGAGACTGTGGTATGTGTCGACAGTGAGGCGAACCCCTGTCAACCAAGGTCGCGTTGGGAAACAAATGGTTTTGTTTCCGGGATCGTGTGCAGAGTGAAAGGAGGCCATGTTGTGGCACTCGATGAAGCCGAAGATACATAGCTGGTTTGATTAGAAGTTGAGGGAGTTTGATGAAGAAGAAAGCCGGAATACATGACTGACAGTAGACCACTGGATGGGAAGGTATATTCACGACGATCTGCACGAATGGTTTTTCTGTGAATTCCCGGTCATTCTGTACGAGTGGTTATCAAATCTTACCTTCCAGAAGAGGAACTTCCAGGGTGGTGAGCCGACGGCTTGGACCCCAGAGTTGATCCAGGAGCTGCAGGAAGTCGATAACAAGGCATCATGGGCTGTCGAAGTTTGGCTTGATAGCATCTTGGAGGGATATATCACTGAATTTGCGGTTGATACAAAGAAATCCTATAGTGAAGCTGAAAGATACTTCTTCCAAGGACCAAGGGGAAGGTTTCTGCTATCGCTCCAACTGTCGATTAAGATGCTAATCTGCGAAAAGGGTATATTAAAGATGCACCTTGATCAGTAGACAACCTGGTGGGAGGAGGTCGTGGGTTCCGTGACTGCTAGGGAACGGTACATGGAATGGTAAGTGGTAGATGGGTGCAGACCATGAGGAGACTGTGAGTGAAGCTGAGGAAGAAAGTGGTCTTACAAGAGGAGGAGCGAGGTTTCGACAGGAGAAGAGGTAGAGGACAGGAGAAGGTCCTACTACGGTCGAACCGAAAAACTACGAAGGAAGACCACACGGGATGAAGCGACCTCACAGTCCTGACAGGGACGACTAGGCTACACCCAAGATAGAGGCATGACCAAACCCCGACACCAATGTACCCACACCTCCACTCACTGACTCACAACCAGCAAGAAATACCACTTTGACACCGTCAAGTTCGTCAATTCCGCAGAACTTGATTGGTAGTAGCACAACGACAGGAGGAAGGAAGCCCAGAATGGCGGGCGATGATGCTAAGTTACCGTTGTTCCACGGAAGTGCGACAGACAACCCAGAACAGTACTGGTTTTTATGTGAAGCGGTCTGGACCATGAAACAGATCACTGATGTCGATGCTAAGAAAGGACAGTTAGCCATGACTCTGCGAGGTCGTGCATTAGATTGGTTCATGAAGTTTATTCTAGTCCCTACGGGAGCCCCAAAGAAGTCGCTGGATGAGATTCAGAATGGGCTCATTGCCGAATTTAGAAGGCCTAAGTCGGAGGCTCAATATATTACTGAATTGAAGGAGATTAAGCAGTATCCCAATGAGATGGTATGGGATTTCGATCAGCGATTCAAAACGTTGATGGCAAAGGTTAGTTTCGATATGAGTGTTGTCCAACATAAAGAATGGTTCATTGCGGCACTGCTACCCCACATTCGGCTGCTGCTGATGCAGCAAAACATAGCAACACCTAACGAAGCTCTAGAGATTGCAATGTGATTGGAGGCGTCACCGATTGGAGATAATGCGGCTGGGATGTCCCAGATACAGACGTAGCTCGCTAACCTGACTATACAGTTGCAAGTATGGTGTGCGCGATGCCGAGGAGAAGGGCATACGAAGGATAATTGCCCGGATTTCTGTAATTATTTGGTGTCATGAGTGCCAAACCCGTTGAATGGCGGTAGTATGCCGTGGTGTCGCATTTGTCACGTGTTTGGGAACAGTCACGATAATTTCCCGTATATGCAGAAAATGGTCACAACCCCGTGAAATCTTTATTGCACATTCTGCAAGTCAGTGGGTCATGATGACAAGGATTTTCGTGCAGATGGGTTGCTGCAGGAGAGGATGTGTGATGCATTCCATGTCAAGGACGATCAACGCGTTGTGAAATAGCCACAACTGCAACCGCAGGTAGCTCAACCACTACCGCAACCGCAGATGCAGTTTTCACCACAGCAACAACAACCACAGCAGTTCATGCCACAATATACTCCGATGCAGATGACTCCCCCTCAGCCACAATATGTACAGCAACTGCAGTATGCACCACAGGGGCAAGGGATACCACCAGCACCGATGCAGCAATAGTTTAACCAACCTCAGTACCAACAACAGGGCGGTTACCGAGGAGGATACAGGGGTGGACGCGGTGGCGGAGTTGGTCATGGAGGAGGCCGAGGTGGTCATGGACTTGTTCAATGTTACCACTGTGTGGTATGGGGGAATTATTAGCGCGACTTCCCACTACTACAGAATCAGTGTATGTTTTGTTTTGGTAATGATCATATGGTTGAGAATTGTCCACAGTTGATTGCACGATGGTAGGTTGGGAACGCTCCACAATTAAAGAATCAGGCCCAGCCACAGTAACCAGTACAGAATCAAGTACAACAACTAGTACAGAACCAGCCCCCGTGACCACTGCCGAATGCCAATCCAAATGTCAATCAATCGGGGAATCTACAGCAGAACCAGACGTAGGGTGCAAATATTGCAACCATTTCTGCAGAACCGCGACCACAAGATGCTTCGGTGGTTGTTGTCACTTGTGGAGACAAGGCGACTGGGGAAGATAGTTCGCGACCACTAATTCAGTTGGCTGGTTAGAAGACGGTACCTTTCGACATTGATACGGAGCGCGAGACGTTCCTGGAGGCACGTCGCACCTTGGAAAAAGACCGCGACAAGGTTGTTGTTTGTGATATGCCACCTGTCTTTGATACTACATTAGACGTTGATCGACCGCCACCACCGGGGACATTGCAAAAGTTTCTTGAAAGCTGTCTATTATTGGCCCAAGACCCGGCTGCCTTGGTTGAGATTGAGGGATGGTTGCAGCGATTTACTCATGGACGGCAGGAGTCCACAGTAAATTCCCTACAGCGATGGAAGACTGGCAAGGAGATGAGGATGAATATTCAGATTGGTGAATATGATGTTGACTCTGTTATCCTAGACCTTGGTTCGGATGTTAACATCTTAACCAAGCAGGCATGGCAGAAGATGGGGAGTCCCCCATTGAGCTGGTCTCCTGTGCAGCTCCGGTTGGCTAACCATGCGAACGTAACACCCATTGGGTGAGTTCCATGCCTCACAATCGATATTGAGGGCATGAAGACCTATGCTGACTTCGATGTCATTGAAGTGGTTGAGGGAGGAAGCTCTTATCTGGCGCTATTGGGGATTGGATGGGCTAACGATAGTGGAGCTGTAATCAACTTCAAGAAGCACATGATGACCTTTGAGAATCACGATTTCAGAGTCATAGCCCCCATTGGATCCGGCTGAAGGATGCCAATACATTGAACCTGTAAGAGATGATGATACCACTGGATGGGACCATACATTCAATATTTCTGAAGATTATATTCATCCTACTGTCCACGGTGAGTTGGAGTGGCGCAGCGAGAGCTCCGCGTCTTTTGACTCTGATGATGCCTTGGAACATTGGCAAAACAGATTGCATGAGGTACCATTCCGAAAATGTGGCTTAGTTACGCAATCCTTATGTTGTGTCGTGACATAAACGATCACATTACCTGTCTATGAGGGGTTTCCTGGCCTAACCACCTTTTTGACAGAATTTGAAGACCGTGTCTCAGAACGACAGCGATTGCTGGCATTGGAGGAAGCACTAAAGGCTGCTCCAGCACGCTGGTGGGTGGCACATAAGAAATGCATTAATGGTTGGTCATAGTGTCGAAGGTTGATGATGGTTCGGTTCGGTGATACTGAAGTTTATCATGCTGGCAAGTATGATGGCCGGACTAATCCCAGTGATCATGTGATGGAATGCCAACGATTATGGGTAGCGCAACCCAGAGATGAGTGGGTCCATGCTTTTCTCCATACTTTGGATGAAATGCCGCGCTCATGGTACACTGCAGCCGAGTTGCACGGAGACATTACAACATGGGGGGAGTTGACGGTCTGTTTCACTCATACGTACGCCTTATAGCTCATCCACGATGTGGTACTTCAGGTTGTTACGACGGCCTACCCTATTGACTCGCACACATATTGTCAGATGCAGTCTCTCATGGAGTGCTTCAATGTCAGTGGAGGGCCAGAGGATGAGGATGACCCCCAGAATGTCAACATTCCCGAATCTGAAGGAAGTCGCGATGTGGTCCCACCTGCTACACCAAGTAATCCGTTCAGTCAACCATTGTAGATTCGCAAGATGAATATTGGCACAGAGGCTACTCCCAAGTTTGCTAATGTTGGGGATTATTGGGATGATGAGATGATGAGTAAGGTTACTGAGTTACTTCATGAGTTTCAAGACGTTTTTCCCACAAAGTTTTCCGAAATGAAGGGAATCGTGGGTGATTTAGGAGAGATGAAGATTCCATTAAAACCAGATGCTAAGCCAGTCCGACAGTGACCTTATCGACTGAATCCGCGACATAAAGAAAAGGTCAAGGCGGAACTTGATCGCATGTTGGATGCTGGTATTATTGAACCCGTGGAAGAGTCCGAATGGATTAGTCCTATGGTGGTGCAGGACAAGAAAACAGGTGAAGTGCGCATTTGCGTCGACTTGCAGAAGTTGAATGATGCCTGCTTACATGACCCCTTTCCGACCCCGTTTACTGATGAAGTAATTGAAGGAGTGGGTGGATAGGAGATGTACTCATTCACTGATGGATTCTCTGGGTACCATCAGATTCACATTGCCAAGGAAGAACGCCATAAGACAACTTTCATTACTAAATGTGGTTGCTTTCAGTACACGGTAATGCCGTTTGGTTTGAAGAATGCACCTGCGATATTCTCCCGGGTCGTTGTTGCCGCATTCAAGGATTTTATTCAGAATTTTTTGCAGGTATATATGGATGATTGGACCGTGTATGGGTTGATTCGCGATCATTTGGCCAATCTGCGGTTAATGCTTGAGCGATGCTGACAGCACCAGATATCGCTGAATTTGAAGAAATGTATTTTTTGTGCACTGTTTGGGATGTTGCTGGGTCATATCGTGTGTAAGCAGGGATTGTTGTTTGATCCCGCTAAAATTGCGCTCATTTTGGGGTTGCAACCGCCAACCACTGTTAAGAAGTTGCGTGCGAACTTGGGTCATACAGGATATTATGGCAAGTTTATCAGGGGTTATGTTGCGATTACTGCCCCTATGGAAAAATTGTTGAAGAAGGACGTGACATTCCAGTGGAGCCCGGAATGTCAGGATAGTTTCGAAATGCTCAAAGCAAAGGTGGCGTCGGCACCGATTTTGGTCTTTCCGGACTGGAGTAAGGAATTTCATGTCCATGTTGATGCTTCATCGATCGCATTAGGTGTTGTGTTGGCTCAACCTGGAGAAGGAGACATTGATCATCCCATTGCTTTTGCCAATCGGAAGCTGTCCTTTGCAGAACAAAACTACACTACCACGGAACGGGAAGGTCTGGCCATGGTTTACGCACTGCAGAAATTCGAGCATTATTTGTTGGGTGGACACTTAAAAAAGTTCACTGATCATTCTGCATTGAAATACTTGGTCAATAATCCTGTTTTGGGGGGGAAGATCTGTCGTTGGCTACTTTTGTTTCAGGAGTTTGATTTTGAAGTCATTGTGAAACCGAGGCGGTTGAATGCTGGACCAGATCATTTGTCATGAATTGACACAGGGGAGGAACCGACTAATATCAAAGACGGGTTGCCAGATGCCCAAATATTTAAAGTTGCCGCTGTTGATCAATATTTTGATGACATCCTTTAGTTTTTGGTGATTGGCACCGCACCCGATGACTTTACCACTCTTCATAAGAAACAGTTGGTCGTCAAGGCTGCTGACTTCTAGCTAATTGCAGGAGAGCTGTATAAATTAGGCGCTGATGAGATATTGCGCAGATGTGTCTTGCCGCATGAACAAGCACAAATATTGGCTGAGGCACATGGTGGAGTAGCAGGAGGACACTATGGCGGTCGGGCGACTTCCAGGAAGATACTGCGTGCAGGGCTTTGGTGGCCCACATTACATAATGATGCGACAGACTATGCACGGTCTTGCGATGTTTTTCAGCGAACTAGAAAACTGTCCAGATGCGACGAGATGCCGCTACTACCTCAAGTGACATTGCAACCATTCAAAAAATGGGTTGTGGATTTTGTTGGGCCGATCACTCCACCAGGGAAATGTACGGGTGCGCGGTACATCATCACAGCAACAAAGTATTTGACCCGATGGGCCGAGGCAACACCCGTACTGGATTGTTCCGCAGCAACGTCGCTCGATTTTTGTTTGATCATATTATCACTCGCTTCGGCTGCCCCAAGATATTGTTGAGTGATCAAGGCAGCCACTTTCTTAATTGCACCATCAGCGCATTGACGGAGGAGTTGCAGATACAGCATAAGAAGAGTACACCCTATCACCCACAGGTGAATGGAATGGTGGAGGCATTTAACAAGGTATTGGAGCATGAGCTGACAAAGGTGTGTAATGCAAACCGTGATGACTAGGATCTGAAAATCCCAGCAGTGTTGTGGGCATATCGCACCACATGTAAAAGGCTGACTAGTCAGACACCTTTTAGGCTGGTATATGGGAAAGACGCGATTATGCCAATGGATTACATTGTTCCGAGTCTACGAATTGCGGCTGTTACGGGCATGGATGATGTTGCAGCATTAGATTAACATCTAGTGCAATTGGTGCAGCTAGAAGAGGATCGATTTATCGCTGGCTTTCACCAAGGGGTGGAGAAGGATCGATAGAAGGCATGGCATGATCGCCACATCAAAAGTAAACAGTTTCAGCAAGGCGACTTGGTGCTATTGTATGACAGCAAGTTTATGAGACATCCAGGAAAGTTGCAAATGCATTGGTTGGGACCATATCGCATCAGCCGTATTACGTCAGGAGGAGCGGCCCAGTTGCAGCAGTTGGATGGGACGATACTCCCCAAGCTGGTAAATGGTCACAGGTTGAATCCCTATCGGTCAGGCTTGGAACAGTGCGATGCCTGAGTCACATCGGGTACTAAAAAAGAAAAAAGTATGTGTTGTAGGTTGCTTGGTGGCAGATGGCACACCAACCGAAGAAGGTATGTGCAAGCAGGAAGGCTTGTGCTGCAAGTTTGGAGCAGTTCGAAACTCATGGTAGTATTGCGACCAGGACCGATGATAGATTTTGCTGAAATATTTTGTGATGATTACGGAGGATTCGGGGGGGTACGGGGCAGTGTTGTGACCACTGCCCATCATCCTTATACATGATTGCACCTGACAGGTTCGGTCGGATTACCACATGACGACGGCATGTTTTGCACATGGCACGCTGGGCCGGTACGATCAGCACAATGTGAGGATATTGCTCACATGTCGGCACGTGGGATCTTTGGTGACAGCATGGTCACCCCTCGTTGCGTCAGTCGATGGGTTCACACACGTAGATGAGAGGTAGTGGGGCCTCATTCCCACCATCATGACCCGGGAATGGTCTGGCTATAAGTAGCCGAGGCAGCTGGTAGTTCCCTACAACGAAGTTGTTCTGACATAGAGTGGTTATGCTGGTTGATCAGTTTGTGAGTTGAGTTGTGAGGAATTCCAAGGAGGCTGTGGAAATGCTTCACTTTGTTTCCTGTGGCAGCACCCCAGGGGCCCTGCGAGCCCAAATGACGAGTGTCCCTGAGCGCCTTGATACGGCGAGTGCACTTCCACTGTGTTATGCCCGAGTCGAGGGTCGATCTAGCATGATTAAGTACGCAATAGTTGTTCGAAGGATTGTGCTCTTCTCGACCCCTAAGATGGTTGGGGTGGTAGCTCCCTGCCCACAGTAGGTACCGTTTGCCGATGCAAAATAGATGTGCTAGAGTCATCTGCTAATTTTGTGCCTTAGTATTGTTCGTCCTCTTTTTCTTCCCGTCAGTACCTTTCCAAGAGACTCGAGGATGAGTTTGAGAAGTACATGACAGCAAGTCGGGCGATGACGATTTTGGGTTAAACATACGACACAAGGAGTCGACGATCAGTGTCGCAAAAGGAATGGGACAACACCGCGTGATCCAGACAGCAAGAACAGTTACCGAAACATAGTTTAGTTCGAAGGTACTATGTCCAGCAGTTGACATGGCTCAAGGGCGAGCCACAAGATTTTGTTGGGGGCTTGTTGGCAGGCAGTTCGATGAGGAAATGTCGCGGTACCACCGACGCTGTGACACATCGAATGAGTGCGCGAAAGGAGTATTTTTTGTTAAAGTATACTGCAGTTGGTGGGTTTTTGGGTCACTTGGACCATATGTTATGTAATAGTGAGTCGATTGTACTGCAGTAGGCGGGTTTTTGGGTCATTTGGACCAATTCAGTTAGATATTTGGTCATTTTTCCATAGTGTCGGTTAGGAAGTCGTTTGTAAGTGGACAAATATTGTAATGGAAGAAGCCTATAAGTAGATGAGAATTGTAAGTGTTAAAACACACACATACACACACATATACACACACAGACACATGCGGAGATGATAGATAGAGATGAGACGGAGACAGTAGTTGGCGAGCTAGAAGAAGGAGAATGTATATGAAGATCTATGATTTTGCTTCTGGTATATGGATGACAGTAATACAATGATGATGTTTTGGTACTATCTTTGTGCAATGTTGCAATATATGAATGTTGTTATATTTTATTGATGCAATATCTGCTTACTGTTACTGTGATGATAAATGTTGCGATTAAGTAATATGTTATAATTCAATGTCGAATGCTTAAAGTTTCTAGTTAAATACTACAATAGAGCTAGTCCGCACAGCCACAACTCTCCTCCTCCCTTGGCGGAAACATGGTTCTGTCTGCTCTTCCTGGATGCCTCGGGTGAGACCTCATCCGCTCTATGGGTGTTGCTAGGCGGGTTCAAACCTGCCCAGGCCGGTGCCCAGGGAGACTGTGGCATGTGTCGATAGTGAGGCGAACCCCTGTCGACCGAGGTCGCGTTGGTCAACAACTGGTTAGAAGCCCATCATGTCATTCTGAACTATTATGAGAAAAGTTTTACATGTTTAAATGATGAAGGAGAAATTGTAGAAGTAAAAGGTATTCCAATAAAGACAACCCTTAGATAGATTTCATCTATGCAAGTAAAGAGGGCAATTAGGAAAGGATGTCAATTGTTTGCAGTAAATGTAGTAAATGATGAGTTTATTTGTAACGAGGACAAACTGAAACTAGAAGACATACCTGTCCTAAAGAATTTCAAAGATGTTTTTCCTGAGGAGATTCCAGGATTACCTCCTAAGACAAATTTAGATTTTACCATCGAGTTAATACCAGGAGCAGTACCGAATTCTAAAGCTCCATATAGGATGAATATACTGGAATTAAATGAGTTGAAATCACAGTTGAAGGAACTGATTGATAAAAACTATATAAGACCCAGCATGTCTCCTTGGGGAGCACCTATTATATTTGTTAAGAAGAAAGATGGAAACCTAAGACTGTGCATAGATTATCGCCAGCTAAATAAGATGACAATCAAGAATCGATATCCATTGCCCCACATAGACGATCTATTTGATCAGCTGCGTGGAGCAACAATATTTTCAAATATTGATCTAAGGTCAGGATATCATTAAGTGCGGGTGAAGGATGAGGATATTTTCAAAACAGCCTTTAGAACTCAATATGGAAATTATGAGTTCGTAGTCATGTCGTTTGGCTTGACTAATGCCCCGGCTGTATTTATGTGTTTAATGAACAATATTCTGCAGAAATACGTAGATAAGTTTGTTGTTGTGTTCATAGACAACATTTTAGTGTATTCTAAAAGCAAAGAAGAGCATGACGAACATCTATGGATTATCTTACAAGTTCTCAGAGATCATCAGCTATACGCTAAGTTCAGTAAGTGTGACTTTCACAAGGATAAAATTCTGTATTTAGGACACATAATTTCTAAGGAAGGAATCTCGGTTGACCCTGATAAGATAAAAGCCATTAATGATTGGTCGGTTCCTAAGGATGTGTCGGATGTAAGATCATTTATGGGTATTACTGGATATTACAGAAAATTTATAGAGGGTTTTTCAAAGATTGCAAACCCCATAACCTCCTTACAGAAGAAAGGGAAGAAATTTGTGTGGGATCAGAAATGTTCAGACAGTTTTAAGAAGCTAAAGGAATTATTGACTACAACACCTATTTTGAGGATAGCAGATCCTAATAAGGATTTTATAGTTTTCCCAGATGCATGTAATGATGGAATCGATGGAGTCCTAACACAAGAAGGGCATGCTATGGCATAGGAATCTAAAAAGCTGAAAATACATGAGAAGAACTACTCTACTTATGATTTAGAGTTATTAGCAGTAATTCATGCTTTAAAAATGTGGCATCATCACCTTATTGGCAGAAAATTTACCTTGTTGACAGATAACATGGGTCTGAAATATTTACTCGATTAGACCAATCTGAATGCTAGACAAGCCAGATGGTTAACTTTTCTAAGTGAGTACGATTTTGAAATTCAGCATATTAAAGGGAAAGAGAACAAGGTTGCTGATGCATTAAGTCGTAAAGCAAAACTGAATTTTATTTCAGCCATCAGTACTTACTCAACAGATTTAGAAAATCAGATCCTTGAAAGGAGTGAAACAGATGAAGAATACAGAAAATTACAAGAAAAGACAGCAAATAACAGTTCTGAAAATTCTATGGCAGATTACAGTTTAAAGGAAAATGGACTGTTATTATACAAAAACAAATTGTATGTACCCAACATACCAGAAGTAAAAATTCTGATTTTAAATGAGATGCACAAAAGCCATTACTCTGTTCATCCAGGTTATCAGAAAACCATTACTATGCTACGGAAAGAGTACTATTGGCCCAGAATGAAGGATGAAGTAGCAGAGTACATAGCTAAGTGTTTGGACTGTCAAAAAGTGAAGGTTGAACATCAACATCTGGCTGGAATGTTGTAGCCATTGCCTATACCTAGCTGGAAATGGGAAGTGATAAGCATAGACTTTATTACTGGACTACCCAAAAATCAGAAACAAAATGACTCTATCATGGTGGTGGTGGATAAACTCAGCAAGGAAGCACACTTTATACCTGTGAAGACTACTGATAAGGCTCCAGACATTGCAGAAATATTCATGAATTAGATTTTTCGATTACATGGTATACCGAAAGTGATAATTTCAGATCGTGACTCTAAGTTTACTTGAAACTTTTGGAGGTCTTTGTTTAGAGGGTTGAATACAACCTTGAACTTCAGTACAACATTTCATCCACAAACGGATGGACAGACAGAAAGAGTGAATCAAGTTTTGGAATACTTGCTGAGAATGTATGTTAAAGATCAGCCTGGTAAGTGGGAAGACTACTTGCATTTAGCAGAGTTTGCATATAATAACCATTATCATGCATCAGCCAGACTTAGCCCTTTTGAAATTCTTTATGGTAGGAAATGTGATACACCTGTTTCTTGGAATGATCCAGTAAATAGAGGTGTTTTAGGACCTGAATTGTTGCAGGAGTTAGAACTAATTGTGAAACAGGTACAAAGAAATCTAAAAGCTGCCCAAGATAGGCAGAAGAGTCAAGCAGATCTTAAAAGGACTCATAAAGAGTTCCAGGCTGGTGAACATGTTTTTCTCAAGGTAAGACCGAAAAAGAGTTCATTGAAATTGGGAAGCTATGCCAAATTGGCACCCAGGTATTGTGGTCCTTTTGAAATATTGTCCAGGGTTGGACCAGTGGCATACCAACTAGCTTTGCCACCAAATTTAAAGACACATAATGTTTTTCATATATCATTTTTAAAGAAGTATGTACACGATGCTACTCATGTTGTAAATTGGAATGATGTACAAGTGGGACAAGACGACGATTTTCAGGTGGAACCGGACTGTATCCTCGAAAGGAGGGAAACTCTACTCCGGAATCGCACCATTGGGCAGGTAAAGGTGCAATGGAAGAACCTTAGCCTAGAAGAGGCAACCTGGGAGTTGGAGAGTAGTATGCAGGCAGCATACCCAACTCTATTTCAGGAACACTCAGAGAGTGATTAACCAACATTGAGGACAATGTTGAGATTTAAGGGGGTGTGTATGTCACCTACCCAAATTTTGAGAATTTATTTTATTTGCAAAATACTTTATGTTAAATTTTAATTACAAAGTTTTGTAATTATGACCAAGTTTGGTCGAGGATGAATGTAATTACTGATTATTATTATTTAATAAATTAAAGTAGGAGACAAATGCCCAAGGGAACTGTTAAATGAGTGTTCACTAACCCACTAGGAGGAATGGAAGCTATTAGAAGGTATGGGACAGATGGAAGCATTTTCACTCCACCACTAGCTGTTGGTTATGGGACAATTACCCCTAAAAATGTGGCATTATCCCCCAGGTGGGTCGGAGTGAGAAGGCGGCTCATTAATGACCAGTTAACCACTAAAAGGCCTATGCAGCCTACATAAGGCAATTCAAATTGAGCAGGAAGCTCTCTTACAATATTTTCTGCATAAATATTCCTCAAGTGCATCAGGTGATCACTGAGAGATTCAAATAGGGAGGCTATGTGATATTGCAACTGTAAGTCTGCAAATTATACTGAGAAGGAAAACTAGAGGTGCTGGTGTGGGTCTTTTTGATTGCTGAGTCTTGAGGACTAGATAATCTACATTTTATTGCAAGCTGAGGTATTAAGGCTTCTACAAAATCTTTCTCCTAGTGGTTTAGTGAACAGGCTCGGGGGTCCTAAGGCAAGTAACTTGGATGTCTTCAGGAATTGGTTGGGTGGAACAGGTTCCTTGGGTTATTTGTTTCTCCTACAGTTAACCAGATTTTATTGTTCCTATTTTTGTTTACGGTTAAATGTTTTTTCATTATAGAATTATTAAACTCAGTCATGCAAAAGAAATTATTTTATGTTCTGATCTAAGTATGATTCTGAATGAAAACACTTTGTGAAATATTTGATTTGATAACCATCTCTATATTTTTCCCCATGTTGTTCTTTACATAGTACTCTAGTATAGAGAAGCAAATTAAGGATATATGAGAGATAGGCAGAATGCCATTGATTAGAAAGATGATTACAGTAGTATTCTTGTTAAAATTATGTCCTATATTTAAACACTGTAAACATTATAGTATAGCATCAACAACAGTATAGAATTTATTTAATTAATACATGAAAGAAAAACACAGTATGTTTTCTGCATAGTTCTATATATTTCTCTTAACTCTATTTATTTCAGATAGCAACCAAATGCAATCAATATTAAACATTTCATGTTTTTCAAAATAATTGTATTTCCAAGAATTATAGCAGCTGCAAGAATTAATCCTTGTATAGATTTATTACAATTATATATATTTCATTTCTTCACTAACTTTCACTTTCAATTCCAATTATTGAATATATACACAGTAGTATTAAACCCTAGATACTACATACCCTAGTTTCTATTCATAACAGTTAAAGTTTTCCAAATCCTAACTAACAATTCGAGACTTCTACAAAACAATAAACTTCACTTATTAGAAAGCACGATTCTGTACTATTGATTTTCGATATCTCATAACCCTAACAATAACACATACACATTATCGAAACCATTTGATGCACTACCAAAACTTGGTACAAGCCAGATAGTAATCGGAAGCTACAGGTAGGGTTTCTTTCATAAAACAAAATAGAACATTGTGGTAGCCAATACGAAAAAATTTAACAGTCAAACTATCTCATCAACTTTCCAAACATGTTTAGCAAACAACGAAGATGGAGTACAAAAACAACTCTACAGTCAACCATCATGGCTCGGAACACTTTAACAACTATTACACAGTTTTTCTTACCCATCATTTTAAAAACATAACTGTCCATTGCAAAGAAACAAGCCATTGTTTTTAAGTGCAAAAGAACCCTCGGTTCTTGGTTTCCATTCAAAGTATATATCAGATAATTACATTACGGCCCTACAAGGTTCCCAATAGTATACAGAGTTACCCTCATCATCTTTAAACATTAAGCCGAGACCGTGGCACAACCAAACTACACAAGGTTTTACCCTGGACTTTAACAACACGAAAACGAGAACCAAGTTCTCATCAACAACACAGCCAAGCATCAAATAGCTAAGTGGAAACTTAAAAGACTGAGAGGTTACCATCTGTAACAGTTTGAATCAAAACAAGACAAACTTAAAACTTCGCATTCGGCCATCACTGAAGCAAGTCGAAGGTTTCCAACTCTCGGCACACAGAAAACACCATCAAAGGCACCTACGAGGTTTTCAAGAACCACCGGAGCTTACCAGGAAGTAGTAGCAGCTTTCCATTCTCAAACCCTTTGCATATGAATCTTCCAACGAAGTGGGCACCTGCCAAATTACAAGTTCGAAGGGTTAAAAGCATGCAAACGCAAATAAAAAGTAAGTTCACAGTATTACTCTCAGTATCAAACTACTTACCCTTAGAACGAAGCCTCTAATCTTAGAATCACCACTCCTGCAAAGACGGCGAAGCTTGAAGATGGTTGCAGCATTCACAAATGCAAGGACTCAGAAGACGATACCATCTATTGGAAGAATCGAAAGCCAAATACAAACCACTCTCAACAGCTGACAGAAGAACCACACTCTTTATGACTGTATCATGGCTCTATGGCATGAAGCATAAGCCTGTAAATTTAAACTATTTCACTCAGGTCTCAGGTTCAAGACCGAGGAGGATTTCTCTTAGAAAATCAAACAACCCTACATCGCAGCATTTGGTCGGCACCACTAAGAGTAACAATGAAGACAAGAAACCAACTTCCATCACTTACCATCGCAAGTTTAGGGTTTTGTTCACAGCCTTAGATCATAGGAAAATCAATGGTGGATCATATGTCGGTAAGGCACGTTGATAATCGAACCTACAGTACAATCAATACCATTCAATAGCTGCATCTACCAACTGCCAAGTAAACAGGCCGAGAGCTTGTGCATAGCACAGCTCAGCCTCATCATGGCGATCGTTGAAATCACAAGCATGTGAAGATCTTATAGCAGAGCTTCCACATCACCATCAAGTGGATCAACATTAATAGCTAAGACCTGTCATCACCAGTTCAAGCATGTTAAGGACTGAGCTTTATTACCTGTCACAAATCGAATTCATTGTGGTGTTAAACCCATAAAATGCACATTGTTATATAGTCCAAAGGTTCGTTAGGGGCATCGTATCAATGGTATTATTATACCAAAATGTTTATGCATAGACACTATCGAATATGTAATTCGATGCTATAGTTTTATTATATATATTGTAATCCATTTTAAAAAGAAATAAAGTCTTAGCTATAGATTTCAATTTTGTTAATATATTCTATAATGTTAGATCATAGCATACATGCCTTATTCATAATATATTTTATAAATTGGCTTTGTATTGCAAATTATAACGACAAATATAATAGCATAATTATAATTAAAAGGTGGCAATGTACACTTTAACGATGAGTTCATAGCATGGATACTAAGCACTATATTTTCACATATTAATTAGGTAATAATAATCAAATGATGAATTCGGGACTTAAATAGTCTAAGTTTTAAAGTTACATGCTGTATTGATAATTCAATAATGTAATCGCTACTTCTTCAAGCTTTCAATTAGAATTACAATTGGACATTGGGTCATTGAGTTGTTCAAGCAATGGATATTTTAGATGACCTCACATTGATAAACAATAAATAACATTATAACAAGCAAACTGACGATGTGTTGAAGAGTTTGTAATCTAGCACGTAAACTAGGATTGGAACCAAAATACCCATACCTCTAGTAACTTGTTTTCGCAGGGTAGTACTTAGTTTTGTTTCATGTTATATTGGCGATGAATTGATGAACTCATGTACTCTTAATTCAGAGTTGTGGTAAAATTTCTTACTTGCGTTCTGCACATGGAAACAGATTTCAAATGCCTTAGCTAATCGTAGCTATGTAAACCCCAGGGTACCTCGTAGGACCCCTTCATCATCATACAAACAAACTGTCAGCACTTCATCAAGAACATCATAATAGTACAAACAATGTACAGCATGTAATTATATTTAGAAATTAAGCAGAATCGTAAATTGTATTCTTATGCATAATCATAAAAGATCTTTCGTTAAGGAGATTAACATCCACTTAAATATGAAATAGAAAATACAATTATATCTTATTTATTTGAGAAGTATGACGTTTCATCGCATTAATTATCTTAGTTAAGAAATCAAATTACTTTATATGTTTCGCATTAATGACTTTGATAAATATTGCTATTATAATTTTTTTATTTTTTTTTGGTATTTTTCGGGATGTTACAGAGAGTGTCAGGATCGGCAGTGGATTTATTGTGGAATATCTACCCTAAATTCATTTGTATCCTTCCCATGTCAATGAAAATTTGACCATAGGATCTATACCGATTAGTAAGTACAATAGTAGACTGTTGTTCCTGGTTGGCATATTCCTTCAACTACTCGTGGCGTTCAACAAATAACTGGTATTGATTTGCAAGTAGAGAGAATGTTTGCTCTATGTCCTCTTGGTATTTATATTGAACAACGTCATGATACAATGAGACGAGGGACCTGAATAAACTGGTGGTTTATTCTAAATTATTCTTGGTCGAGGGTCCGTGTAGAGTTGGTGCTACTTGAAAGATCAAATTTTGATAGGTTTGTAAGATTGTGGTCCGTTCATCCTTCATCCCGTTGACTTTATTTTTATCTAATGCCCAACGTTTATGTTTTTCCCGGTTGATGACATCCAAGAGTCTATCTAACTCACGATCCTTTGGGATGGCCGCGTCAAATGTAATTGGTGGTTATTCAGGATCCTTGGTGACCTTTATTTTGACTTTGGACAAATTCTTCTTATTCTTTTTATTTTTATTTTTCTATGTCTCGTTGGCTGGTGCCTTGATACTAGGGGTCTCCATTGTAGACGATGGTGGTAGTGTATCCGATTTTGGTTTATTAGGTGACCTGGGTGAAATGGTCAACTCGGGAGGGGAAGTCGACTTAGGGAGATCAGTTGATTGTGATGGAATACTCGAGTCAGGAGAAATGGTCGACTCAGGAGGAACGATCGACTCTAGGTGAAGAATCGATTCAGTGAACGGGCTCGACTCAGGGGGAATGGTCGATTTAGGATCAATCGTCTCGCTAGGAAAATTCCTTGTAGGAATATATGACTGAGGGTCATCCTTTAGATTTCTGAGAGTAGGTTTTTTTATCGGCGGATCATGAGTAGTGGGTGACTGTGGAGATTCCAGACTATCTACGTGCTCAAAGTGAGTGGTATAAGTAGGGAGTGGTGGGGGGTTCGACGATGTAGCCATGGATTGTTCAGTTAGTATCAATCCAGGTGGGGGGCTACAGGAATACCAGGTAGTTCCCTAGCATTTTGGATAGTGCATGTGGTAAGAATATCTTTCCAATCAGGAAAACGATTGGGAAGATTGGAAACAAATTTCTGGAAGTTAGGGTCTTGCATAAAGCTGGATCGCGACAAGGTAGCTTCCTCGATAATAGTCGGAGATATGGGAGGTGAATTTCCAGGAACATGAACATGATATTCAACTTGTGTGTGTTTACTAATTTTAGGTTTCTTGATTGAGTTCGAAGATACTTGTACTGGAATAGTGTGGCTTGTGAGAAGGTAGTCGATATGCTCATCAACTAAGATGCGTTGTGCAGCTCCATATCGAATGATCTGCTCGGTCTCCCCATGAATTTCATGGAGGTCATCTTTAGTTGGAACGTCCATTATCATTTTGAGTTTTTCTGACCCTTTTGATTTGAATAGATTTTTCTTATTGAAGAACGATTCAACTATGATATCAAGTTGTTCTTTACTTATGTCGGGCTTAGATTGTTGTTCGTCGAGTACATCATCTTAGATTGTTGTTCGTCGAGTACATCATCTTCGGTAGTTTCTCCCGATGAATCATCAAGTTCTAGTTGGGTAGTTTGTCTTGTCTGCTTGCGGTGATTGGGCATAGGAATAATAGTAAGGGGATTTCCTTATTCTTTTGGGGGAACAAAAATTTGGAGGTATAGCCCCACCTCGTAAACCTATTCCCATTCACCATCGGTGAAGGTTTCTTGTAGCTGGTCTGGGGCCTTCCATGCCGACTCAGGAACTTTGTGCACAATTTTCTACTTAGCACTAATGTTTGCAAAAATATATTGCACAAAATGGTAATACTCTAACTCAGCTGCATTACCTGCAATTCCTTTCATATAACAAACTTTGGTGTAGTCGAGTCCCAGCTGACTGTGAACAGTCGGTGGTAAACTACGACGGAATTGCTGTGGAAATCACCACCTTAAGCATGTTGTTTTAAGAACTTGAAACTAGTTTTCAAGACACATCTTGGCTGTTGCAGATCCATGACTACATCTGCAAGGATGGAAAATATGAAACTTATGCATTGCTGTTGGGTATTCTTCGGTAAAGGAAATGTGTCCAACTGGTGTAATTCGATACATTGCCATCCATATTAATAAGGAGGGGTATCGAATCATCGATCCGGTTTCTTTACTTTTTTCATAGGTCGACTGGACTATCCCTACTAAATAATATTCCCAATTAAACATGTTTCCTTCCATCGCGATTGCTTTGACGGATTCTAACATATCAAGTCAGATGTAAGTTGGTCAATCGGTACCGGTGAGACAAATTGAAACTATAATTGTAGCAAACTTATAGTTATTATATTGAATTTTACTAATAACCATACCTTTGGAATTCTTCCCCTGTGGTGACCCTATGAATTCCTCAACAAGTTTTGAGTTGACCCAAATCGACACATCAAGTCCTTTGGACGGGAGCCCTCTGAATCGAGCAATTAGTTCGGCATTGATATTAATGGGTTGGTCCAGCCAAAGTTTCCCATTGTGATATCGACTGACTACATATTGCACAATTAAATATTTGAGGCCATTGAAATTGTCCAATAGTGGTTCTTATAAATAGTGTCGAATTTTTGCAGTAGACAATCTTTTAGTTGATTCAATCTATTTGTCATTTTGTAAATCCCAATTATGCATTTCCTTCCAGTAAAGAATCCATTGGTGTTCTTCGGTGTGTGCTATGTGAGTTCCGAGGAGGTGAGATTTCAGTGGTTAAATTGAGCTTTCCTCAACCTCAGGTAAATCCTTCTCAGCAAGCTTCGTCGATTTGGTTGTAGTAGTGGTTCTTTTTGGACCCATTGTATGTGTGGCTTCAAGTAGAGGAGTCAGATTGTTGAAGGTGTCCAGAATTGGTGTTAAGTACACTTTCTATATTTGTTTGCAAAAGTGTTCCCAATCTTGTTCAAGGTCCGTATTTATAGAGGGAAAGTCTGTGGTGCATTCAAGTTGGTTAGGTGAATGAATTAATTTTGGATTTTGTGGGTGACATATTCTTGGTACGTGTGATGAGCCTTCTTGGTTACACTTTGATTGAATTTCTTCATGTGACCTATGTCAAGGTCGATCATAATGATGTCTATGATGAGTTGGCTGACTCATTCTTTCCAGTTTTCTTTTGATCGATATCGAGTTCCTTCTAACAGACGGTCGGTAGTTGGTATATTTTTATAGTCGAATCTCCATCGGTGACTTGTCTCATGCTCCTTATCCCAATCTACTGTAATTGTAATGGATTTGATACGTGCTGATCCTTCACGCTTTAATTCCTTTTTATACAAGTTTTTCTTCGAGTGAAAGTTAGTTTTATGATAACTCCTTGTATCTTGACAAATGTAATTAATATTGGATAAAGGGGTAACTAATTTACAAAACTGGAACATGACAATCGATCGAATGGGGAAGCAACCATTCAGTCGGCACTGTGCCCATATTATGTTTTTATAAAGTTTTTCACCTTTGAACTTTGGCATGAACTTTTCCTTGTAGGATTCTTAGTTGAATTGGTCCATTCTGATGCATTTATTCAATTATAATGGTCATTACGGCCGTGAATCGAAACAAAATATCATCAGTTAATTCGTTATCAAGATTCACAGACTTTTCCCTTGTTTTTACTTGTGCCAGCTAGTCGATTGACGTCTCTTTCTTCAGTCTTCTGAGATCGACACAAATTCTTTACATTGTTGGGTCGTGTTTCTTGATGTGATGGACTAAAGATTCACCTTGCGATATTATAAGTTTCTTTGTTAGCTTCATATTTTCAGATTATTTTGTAGAATCACTTGTCCCAATCTGATGACATGTTTGATGCATATCCCCTAGTTTTGATGCATGACTCGTAATTGTTTCAATTGGAGTCGGTAGGCGACCTTGATTATCGGCATGTTGAGATACTTGCTCGATATGATCATTCGTATATTTGTGTTCTTTGTACCACAAGGATGGGATGCTCATCGGTTCCCTCTTTTTAAGAGTAATAGTTGGATGTGCTATAATTTTTTTCTCCACGGTTTTCATGACTACTGATATAGTGAAGTAGTGTTGTGTTATTTTTCTAGGAATGACTTCAACAGACCAACAATCATGAGCTTGTACTTCATATTTTTCTAATTGACAATCATATAATTATGAATCTGAGTTATACCCAATAGACAGAGGACTCCCCAGTCGTAATTATCCCTGATAATTGGGTTGGATGAAATCTTCAGTTTTGTGGACTATTTGATAAAGACGTTGAATGTCTTCATCATAATCATCAAGTTCCGCCTAGGGATTTCCTTGAGATGGGTTAATAGGTACAATTACTTTTTTTCCATATCCTTTAAGCTTAATTTGTTCTTTCTCCAATGAAATGGAAGATTTCATTTTTCATCCCCATGGTCATCCGAATAATGCTGGAAAAAATTTGGCCCCTCCTCTTGGATCAATGATTTCGAAGTTGATATGGGTGCTAATTCCCATGATTTATTTTTTGACATTTCACCACATGCCAATGGGTTCAATCATTCCTTGGTCAGCTAATTTTAGATATATCCCTGATTCTTCCAATTGTGTTCGACCAATGCTTTCCCATTTTGATCTGGTCATGATGTTTGTGTGTGATCCAAAGTCGAGGACAACTTGTGAAATTCGAAATTTGTCAACTTCCAGGTCAACACGAGGATCCATATCGGATTTGTCTTTGTGGTTCATAATGCATAGCATTTTGGTAATTTTTTCATTGTGGCCATTATTTATGATAAAATGCATTAAGTCGATTAACTTTGCGACAACTTCTTCTTTTGTTAATAGATGCAATAAGTCATTAAGTAATTTACTTTTATTTTCTTCTCTACTTTAATCCGATGCTATTTGTGAAAATATTTATGAGTAATTTTTGAATATATCTTTTTTCTTTATTGGGTTAGGATAATATTCTTGTGTATTGTGCAATCGAGTGACATGAGGGCTATTGTTGTGCAGGAAAATACCTTATAGTGAGGGATACGACACTACCAACTTACATGGGGTGACAGGTAAATACATTCATGTTTTGGATTCATAATTACAAATGGAAAGAGGTTAGGATTCAAAAGTTGTACCTTTTTTAACGATGGCTGGTCCTAGCTTTCGCCTGCTCTTCCAAAATGATGAACCTGCAAAAAAAAGTCAACCTTCCTCAGTGTGTCTTGACTGTAATAAATATGACTAAATTGGAAATAACTTAACATCAACTACAATCAGATATTCAATCAAATAAACATTCCATCAAATAGACATTTGATTGGGACGGGAAGGGTATTTCCACCTTTTATTGTCAAAGAAATGTAGATAAGTACAGATATACTTGATCTGTCGAGACACTTCTGCAACCGAGTCCTGGGCTCCTACTCCTCACAATGACTTAAGAATTCCTCCAGCGTAACAAAAAATTATCATTCATTTTAGTCCCCTCTCTCATGGCTTCCCCTTGTATTTATGGCACAAGGTAGGCAGTTGAATTCAAGAGGTGGTTGAATTGGGAGGTTGGGGAAGTTGCAGAACCAACTTCAACTAATCCCAATTCATAATCTTAATATATTTTTTCATTTCATCTTAAGATGTGCGCGGGTTTCATACAAGTAGACTAGTGCACAGTATGCAACTTTTTCACTTGACAACCAGCGTTTGCAACATTTTGGAGGATGTGCGCAAGTTGTCTTCAATAAGACTGGTGTTCAGAACGTTAGATCATTGTGGAAATAGTAGAGCACACATGGTGAAAACTGTATAAAAAATATGTTTTTCAGCTCAAGAGTGTAATCTCAACAACAACTCATCCAAGGTCAATCTAGCTCTTCCATCCATAGTGTCCTTTTGTATGATCCATAGAGCAATGTGATCACGGGCGAAGATGTGCAGATTTGACCTATAACAGATGCCCCCAAATGTGTGAGGTCAGAGGGAAACGATGACCAAAATGCATTATAATTCCAAGTCAGAGGAGCAAGAAACCACATAACCAAGTCACAAAAGCACCTGAAAACAACAATCAAGGTCAACGAGCAATTACAATCTTGACATCATATAGATGTTCGGTGTGATACAACATGATCTCCAATACATAAATAGGAGATGTATATATAGCATGGCCACTGAAATACAAGCGTGGATCCATGACATAGATAAGAGATCATAGCCATAACAACAAGCTAGATCTATGTCTCATGAAGAGCCAAAATGAGTGTGGCTTATTCTTATGCAGCTTGGGTGATAACATAAATATGGTGATGCTATCCGAGTCCCAAGGTATTCATCCAAAAAACCCAAGGTACAAACCCTAACCATGTGAATAAATGAGCTGGAGTCGAACATGGGGGGTATCGTTTTATTACCGGTCATTAATGTATACCATTAACAAATGCGAGGGCTTCCATCAATAATGATAATGCGGCCCAAGGTACCTAGTACGTTCCAACAAGTGTGAATAAATGGACTTGAAGTCGAACACCTGAGGAACATGTCGAATAAGAGACATTGATGTATTCTCATTATTCAACAGCAAGGGAAACTGCCACTAATGACTGCAATCCCCAAGGTACTAACCGAAACTCTAAACTTCACTCCCATAGCAAAATAAGATGAATTCGATGGGAAGAAGTCCGCTGGAAGGGAGGCCTTAATGCATCCTCCATCATCCAACACGAGGAACACTCACAAGTTTGAGCTGATTTGGAGTAGGACAAGTAACAAGATGAAACAAACTAACACCAGGATGGCCGACACATGAAATCAAGGTAACTGCAGAATGACCGACACAGGCTGCATCCTTGAACAGTGAGCACGACACAAAGTGACTTAGGCAACTTCTGACATGAGGGGGAAGTGATATAAGCCTACACTGTAGGATACATTAGCAGACTCTCCATGTGATTGGAAGAATAACCAACCGGAGGAGTAACAAACTCTGAGATAACGTTCGCCCTAAGGTCAAAAACTAAAAACCCAACTGAATGATGGACTCAAATAGGTGTTGTGTTCAAGGACATGACTGACTTAACTGCCTTTGAAACTGAAAATATGTAGATATACCCTTCTCTTCCCTCATTCTTTTTGGTAAAAGAATTTCCTTCTTGTTGTTTTAATGAGTCCAAGAAAGCAAACTCGTTAAGCCCAACAATGTAAAATTTTAACGAGCCCATGGGAGGAAGACTCAGGACCTTCTTCATTGTTTACAGAGTTCGAAGAAGAAATAGAAGAATACTCTATAATACTGATCTCTGGATTTTAATATCGAACCGATATTTTTTCTTGCTCGTCGTTGTTTTCAATTTTAAGGAGTATGAAAAACTTAAACAATAACTCCATACACCTACCCGTGGATTTTAGTATCGATCCTGGGTTGGTATATGCTTGTCGGTGTTTTCCTGTTTATAGAGTCTGAAAAACTTAAACAATCCAAGAGTATGAAAACCCTATGCTCGCTTGGTATTTTCATGTTTTGAGAGTCTGAAAACCCTAAAGAAGACTCCAAAAGTCCTTTTTCATACAGTTAGTCTCCTCCCCCGAAAAAGTGTAAAACGATGAGAGAAGAACTCTTCTAGCCACGGATGACTAGAGTATACCTTTTTCGTAGCTAATCCATAAAAGTACAGAAAGGGGTAAACTTATACTTAAGTGGATGTTCCTTCAATTCCTTTAAAGAGTCTGAAGAGAAAAGAAAACTCAACAATCTTGTTTGTTTTTGAAAAGTCAAACAAGAGCTTAAAAATGGCTTTATAATTTTTTTTTTCGTAAAGGTTTAACAAGCTCGAAAAAGTAAACTCGTGACCTCCTTACTGTTTTTAATGAGCTCAAAGGAGATACAGAAGAATTCTCATAACTTCCTTACTGCTTTTAACGAGCTCGAATAAAAGGTGGAAGAATGCTCGACAGTGGATCAATGTCCAAATGAATGGTAGACTGCATTATAGACTATAGGAAAACTTCATCAGATGGAAGTATATCATCCCAAATAGAACGCATGTCTAAACATTCAGATGGAGTCATCACCTGGTCAATTGTCGGGACCTAGTCCAAGAAGTTAAGCATGAATTCAGAGGCTTCTTATCAGTAGCAATTGGACTCAAGGAACAATATGCCACATAATTTGATTGTGACATGGTAGTGCCTACTAAAGGAGGACATACTTGGTCTATAGTTGGGTAATAAGAGGGATCAACAAATGTAAGTTGATCGATAGTGAAAATGCTTTCGTTGTGAGGAAAATGCATCGCACGAAAGAGAGTAGACACCACAGCCTGCATATCATATATGTAATCACGCCCGAGGATCATATCAAAATCCATAGGGTCCTTTAAAACCATAAAATCAACTAAGACTATTTTTCCACCCAAAGTAACAGGTTCTTGAGGGAGGAATCCCACCGGCTCACTAGGTCTTCTATCAAAGGTCAACATCCAATTAACAGCTGGAACAAGGTTAGGAAAACCTAAATCTCTCCAAGCATAAGGAGATAAGATACTAACAAAGGCTCCTTCATCTACAATACATCAGTGAACCACATGGTTTCTAATATCAACCTTTATCTGGAAAGGTGAAGAAGAAGGAAGGCGACGCCCAATTAGACTATTCCAATCAAAGGAAATGATCCCAGATCTTGGTAGGGGTTCACTTGGCACAGATGCAGTGCCCCCATTTTCAACAACATTCGAACTGGTAATGCAGAAGACTTCAGGGATAGGTGCATCAGTCTCTGAAGGACTGATGGGATCGGTTGAGGATTGCATCGATTCAATCACTTCACTCTCTGAAGGAAGAGTGGGGTTGACCAAAGATTGCATTGGTTCAACCACTTCATCAACCAAAGGTTAATCAGGCTGTTGGGAATCTATAGACAATTCAGGAGCAGAGGATCCTTCAGACATGGACCACACTCTCCACACCTCTGGAATAGCAGGGCACAGGTGAGTAAGGTGATCTCCCTTACAAATTTTACAAGGGAATTTTTGCTTGCGCCCTATAAGCTTAGAATCCTTTACAACAACAGTACTCTCAGCATGACTAGCATTGGATGACAGCTTGCCCCCAGCATGATTTGCAGTGGCTATTTGCTCAGAAGCAAAAGACTTTTGAAATATGGACCACACTCTTTTCACTTCTGGAAGTACAGGGCACAAATAGGTCAAGTGGTCTCCCTCACAAAACTTACAAGGGAACTTAAGATTCTGTTTATTAGGTTTGTCGATAATGTCAACGTTCTCAGCATGAATTGTAGTGGTTGATCCAGTGTCTCCAGTATGACTCACAGTAATTGGTGACTTGTCATTAATATGACCAGCAGTGATCAATGACGCGTCCTCAACATGACCAACAATGGTTGAAGACATGTTTTTAGTATGATTTGCAATGACTGAAAGTTTTCTCCCAGCATGACCTCCAAAGGCTGGGTAGGTTCCCCCAACATGAATTTTAGAGGTTGGGTGGGTGCCCCCAGCATGTATTTCAGAGCTGGGTGGATGCCCCCAGCATGAATTTTAGAGGCTGGGTGGGTGCCCCCAGCATGACTTTCAGAGGCTGGGTGGGTGGGTTCAGTATGATTTATAGTGACTGAGTGAGTTCTCCCAACATGACCACTAGAGGTTGGGTAGGTTCCCCCAACATGACTTCCATAGGCTAGGTGGATGCCCCCTTGCTTTGGCATCTTCTTACTATTCTTCTTCTGTCTATTCCTTTTAGACTGCTGGTTACTAGTATTACTACTTTCACCACATGAGGTAGAAGGAGGAGGGGAAGTTGTTACTGGCGAAGCAGGAATAGGGTTCTGATGCTCTTGATGTGAAGTGCTTACTTGAGAAGCATCAGGAGCATGCAAGGAGTTCAGAGTGGAAAACAACCAAACCGACAGCCTTATAGTGAATCTCAGAAGATTCAAGGTAGCCATTAAGGGAGTACCAATGTTCCCAATGAATGGAAAATCACAAGGAGCCCCTTGAACAGGGGTCCCTTGATTGGTGCCCATTGGGATGCTATCCATAGTTTCTAACTCAATGAGCCAGAAATATGTAAGGCCAACTAAAAAACAAGAGGCACAAAGAGCACACCACTAAAAATGTCCTACAGTGATCAAAACTAGGAAAATAAAGCTAATACTCTCAGAAGCAAGTCTGGGATGATGAGGGCCTAGAACAAACCAATAGAGTATCGACATACAGTTACACGGCATCCAATGGAGGTCCTCTGGGTGCAAGCATTTGAATCACCAAACCTTCCTCCCGAGATTACTGCAAAGGGTTACCTTCCCTGTCTGTCCTAGGTGCAAGGGAAATATCCTTCCATTATACCTGTGAAGAGCCCTAGGGTTAAGATACTAAGGATACCAAAAATACGAAAATACCTGGGGGAACAGTCGTCAGCTTAGCCAAGATGCATGGGCAGGATAGCAACGCCTGAAATCCAAAAGCACTTAAAAGTACTAGTGGACCCCCATACGCGAATCAGCTCTGGTTTATGTTTGAAAGGAAAGTGAGGGGGTATCCTCAGCAGTTCCAGTCGCACACAGCCTTGTGCTTAACTCTGGTTTGAGTAGAGTGTTCCCAAGATATTTTGATATAGGTGGGTTTACCTAAGAGATTGTCTTACTACGATTATTGAGTAATGAAACCAATTTCGGGTAGTTAAAGGTGATTTACCCCGAAACCCTAGCCTAAGCTAGTTGATGATGTGTATACCTAAAAATAAAAAGTTGCTAGTTTATTTTATTAAGATTTCTTTTTAAGGGCTACCTTTTAGTCAAAAATGGTAGTGAAGTGTGTGGAATGGTTTCGACAGAAAGCAAAGTGCGTGTAAAAATAATGTATGAAACTTCACAAAAGACTCTTTCATTTTCGTTTATATTTTTCAAAACTAAAAACTAGGAAATCCTAAATAAAAAAATTTCAATTTTCTTTTAAAATTTTCAAAGCAAGATCAACTATGCTACTTCGAAAATTATGATAAATCTCACTACTAAGCTACCAATTTCAATTTTTTTCTTTTCTAATATTTGCAAAAGAAAATGAACTTTGAAAAAGGAACAAGTAAGACCTAATGTAAAGTGTGAGTAAGGAAAAACAAACTAATGGCTTAAAACAATCAAATAAAAAAGACTTGAGAAAGACTCCACCTACCGAGTTTTTTTTATGAACCAACTCAAGGTTTGGAACAATATGTAAAAGAAAACAAGGTAAAGTTGATGCACGAAATGGAAAATAAACCAAAAGGTTGCTCCTAAGCACCAATAAACCTAAGAAAACACCCGCCAAACAAAGGAGTAGGTAAGCAAACCAAAAGTAACCCTACCAACACACAAAGGAAAAGGAAAAGCTAACTAGAAAGCTCAAATCACTTAGACTGATCTGAACAGATGTTCAGAAGGTATCTAGACCAAACAACCCTTCAAAGCCATTCTGAAAAACTCAAACTGGGATCAAACCCTAAAAAAAGGACAAGACTTAGTAAAAGTGCACAACTGTTGCTACAGACAATAAGCGTTGAGTGCGCAAGCCTGTATAACTGCAACAAGCGTCTAGGGAAAAAAGTATACTATTGTTCCTAGCAGAGAGTCGTGCATAGCATCAAAAGGTCTAAAAAAATAGAAAATACACCTTGAACAAGTGCTAAAGCAAGTAAAGGCAATCTACAGGACTCCAGAGAGGCAAACAAGACTCAAGAAAGACAAACAAGTCTCAGTAATCAGTCACGAAAGCAAGGCAAAAAGTTGAAAGTAAACCCAACCACTTGGAAACCAAACCCTAGTAGAAGGCTTGAACTTACAGGAAAAGTGCGCTACTGTGTGGTGCAAGAACCAGCGCCTGCCAAAAAAAATGTGCTACTGTGTTTGAGATAAACCAACGCACAAGACAGAAGTGTGCTATTGTATGCACAGTAATCCGATGCATAGGGACTTAAAGCAATAAAAAAAGCTTTGCTGAAGCAAACTGAGATGAATCAAGATAAAAAGAACAGGAAAATAAACTATAGAAACCTCTTAGAGAACAAAAGACTGAATAAACTGGAAGAAAACCTAGCAAGGTCCCTAGAGCAGAAAACAACCGGTTACTCCCCAGTGGAGTCGCTAGTTCTATTGTGCAGGAAAATACCTTATAGTGAGGGATACGACACTACCAACTTACATGGGGTGATAGGTAAATACATTCATGTTTTGCATTCATAATTACAAATGTAAAGAGGTTAGGATTATGAAAGTTGTACCTTTTTTAACGATGGCTGGTCCTAGCTTTCGCCTGCTCTTCCACAATGATGAACCTGCAAAACAAAGTTAACCTTCCTCAGTGTATCTTGACTGTAATAAATATGATGAAATTGGAAATAACTTAACATCAACTACAATCAAATATTCAATCAAATAAACATTCCATAAAATAGACATTCGATTGGGACGGGAAGGGTATTTCCACCTTTTATTGTCAAAGAAATGTAGATAAGTACAGATATACTTGATCTGTCTAGACACTTCTGCAACTGAGTCCTGGGCTCCTGCTCCTCACAATGACTCAAGAATTCCTCCAGCGTAACAGCAGCTTATCATTCATTCTAGTCCCCTCTCTCATGGCTTCCCCTTGTATTTATGGCACAAGGTAGGCAGTTGAATTCGAGAGGTGGTTGAATTGGGAGGTTGGGGAAGTTGCAAAACCAACTTCAACTAATCCCAATTCGTAATCTTAATATATTTTTTCATTTCATCTTAAGATGTGCGCGGGTTTCATACAAGTAGACTAGCGCATAGTATGCAACTTTTGCACTTAACAACCAGCGTTTGCAACATTTTGGAGGATGTGCGTAGGTTGTCTTCAATAAGACCAGTGTTCAAAACGCTAGATCACTGTGGCAATAGTAGTGCACACATGGTGAAAACTGTAGAAAAAATATGTTTTTTAGTTGAAGAGTGTAATCTCAACAACAACTCATCCAAGGTCAATCTAGCTCTTCCATGCATAGTGTCCTTTTTTGTGATTGACAGAGCAATGTGATCACGGACAGAGAAGTGTAGATTTGACCTATAACAGTTATCCCCCCAGTCTTTGTGCCTTGTCGTGTAATTACATGCATATTTTTAGTGCTACATACTTCATTTTTAGAGACACACGATAAAATATTAATAGTTTTTCTTTTATTCAAGGCATCTAATATGATAGGACACTCTTCAAGATTATGCTCCCCGAATCCACACTTTGTTCAAAATTTTAAGTCGGTCCTATCCTTCCATGGACAATAGGACTTAAATGTTCTTCACTAAAACATACATAACAACATGGTCGAGTCCGACCTGGTGGTCGGTACGCACGATTATTGTAATTTCTACCTCAACCATTGTATCCTCCTCATTGATTATTTCCATAATTGCGATGGTTGGTATTACGATTATCGTGTCCTCGTTGATCGACTGTCTGCATCTGATAGACGGTGTGGTGATTTGCTTTAGTTTTTAAATTCTTTATGCAATCTGCAGTCGAGTGCTTTCATCCAAAAAATTCCAAACCATTTTGTATTGACATTATCAGCATTATAGGGTAAGTTTTCCATCGTGTGGGGCTCAAATATTTCACATATATCTCAAAAATATGTCGTCTGCATCTTTTGGACATTTTCTGGCTTCCTTTCTTCAGGAAAGATATTCAGTCATTCTTATGGCATTTTCATTTCTCTTTGTTGAATGTTATAATTATTTTGATAGGTTATCCTATCATCATAAGGACAAGTTTCTTTAGTGTGTCCTTCATTAGATAATTTTGTGCACCATAGATTATTGTGACAGAGAGTAAGATGCTGCATCGATTTCTCCATCCTCTCAATTTTGTCTTGCAATTATCGGTCGATGGTGCGACTAGAATGATTTGAGTTTGATTCAATTCTCAATCCTTTCTTTAGGGCATATTCATAGGTTGTGTAGTTGTGCATCAATAGTGGATTTATAATTCTTTCATCTAGACCATCGACAAAAAATTGGATAACTACATCAGGGTCGATTTTGGCAGGCGTTTGGATTAAGAGATACTTAAACCATCAATCATATTCTTGGACGGATTATCCCACTCTTTGTTTGATCTACTTTAGGTGGTGGATTACCAAATGATTTGAATCATCAATATTGAAGTGGTCTAGAAAAGTTTCTTTGATCTTATTCTTTGTTTTTGGGCCTTCTTCCAAAAAAATCATGTACCACGTGAGTGCACGATTTCTTAGTCCTCCTGCAAACCGTGCAATTTGCTCATTTTCATCATCAATTAGATTAGCTTTCCATAGGGCCTCACACACAAACCAATGATTTTTATGATATCCATATCCTTCGAAAATAAGAGTATTGACTGGGAGATGTACAACCATATTGCTAATTCTATGAGATGTTGGATTGACCGACTGATTATTGAAAGAACTTACTATTAACTGACTACTGATGAATTTTGATGAATGCAACTGATTCCAAGACAAACGTATCTCCGCTACAGACTCTTCTTTATCCGGTTGGGACTCGATGATTTAGCAAGTTTAATTAACAATGTTGTTGGAAGGGGTGTACCTTAATGTGTTCTGAGTAAAATAAATTGAAATATTGTCTCTCAAACTCAGGAGTAAAGGTAATCCAATTACCTCGCTCTGGTCGCTAGATCATTAATTTGTCTGCAATTATACCACATTGATCTAGTTGGTTCCAAATGATAGTGTCTTCTAGTCGTAATCCCATGTCGCACTTCACGATCTGTCTGATAGGTGGTCTAGTTGTCATGATCATGGGGATAGAACTAACGGGAGTTGCGACATATGGAATTGTGATGCACATTTTCTGGGGGGTCAAAACCATTGCGTTTGACCGATATTCAGATGTCGACACCTCACCTTCTTCTTCAATTGGTTGACTTTCCCTCAACTTAGGTAGGATTTTTGGTCACTAGACCATCTCTTCTGACTTCTTCAAGCCTCTCTTATGATGTAACGGGTTGGAAATCTCCCTCAATTGCTCGTGTTGTCTATATCTTTTTTCTCTTTCTAATATTTGAATATATACTGTTTGCTTATGGACGACTGGACATTTATTTCGTCACAGCGGACTTGAATTATTATAGGCCTTCATTCTTTTGTCGACTAGCCTCCATATTCTTTATTCAAAACACATCTTTAGCAACCCCCCCCATTTCCGATCCGACTCTTATTGACCGATGGATACAAGGTCAACAATGGTTGTCATTTGTTCAAAAAGTATTCCCACTGTCATTCGTTCATGAACCTTTCCCACTCTTTTTTCTTCTTATCCCAATTCGTCGTTGCATTTTCCTCTAAGGGTGGTCGGGGTTCAATGATGTGGTTGTCGCTGTTCTCGATAAAAAAATGATATAGTAGGCTGGGGACAAAGAAAAAAAAAAATCTCATGAAGATCAGTGTAAAAATTGTGTCGGATTTTATCAGCGGACACTCTGTCCTCAATGGATTTTTCTTCACAGTAGTCTTCACATATTTTCGAACCATTCGAATAAATTTGTTCTTCCTCCATTAATGATCTTTCACATAAGCAACTTTCCACTCTGGGCATCCAATCTAGTCATGAAGAGTTATCAGGAATTTATTTTTTTCGCCAAGAACAGACTCTAAAAATTTCTCATGGGCCTTAGTGAAGAACTTCTACCTTGCTTGTGCTAATGTCATCTTGTTCCATCATGTATAATTATGGATATAGTTTGCTAATTTCTTGTCCAGCCACGCTCATATTTCTCTCTCCGTTAGCATTTGTGCATCTTTCTCATTTAATCTTTAAGGATATGTACTACCGGCAACAGAACCAATGTTGTAGTCTAGAGGATTACATTGGTTACTAGTAGCACATTATACTAATATAGAGAAAGAGCCACATGCATACACATATCATACAACCATATAAGAGAGTAAGTGGGACAACAAAAACAAGCTTTATATTAATGGAACCAAAGCATAGTACAATATCAGTGCAGAGTTATATCTATTTTGTTGTTGTCTCTACAACCTATTTATACAAGTTACACACGGTTATTCAGTTACAATTACCGGTCGGTTGACTAACCAACCAACGGATTCGGGCCGACCATAGTCAGCAGGGGACCTAGTCAAATCGTCGACTAGGATCCTCCAACACTACTCTTGATTTCATTATTACTGAGTAGTCTTGGACTTGGAAATACTTCCTCATCCCAAGATTCCAAGCCTCATCTTCTTGAACAGATTTTACTTCACCATCAAGTGTAGGAGGTTTTTCCTTCGTAAATTCTCCATGCGAATTTTTCTTGAAAGACCTCTTCCTCTAATTCTTATGAGATGAAGAGCTTGAACCTTCAATGGATTCTTTAGAGTTAGAAAACTCACTATAATATATTTATGGAGTATATGTGCTATCTCTAGAAATCCTTCTTGAACTATGGGACCTCTTGCGGGAATGCCTCCTTGAGCTACTCCCACTCTTTTCCTGATTTTTTGAGTTCTACCCATGGTTAATATTCCTCTGAATGTTTATCAATATTTTAAGCATGGTTGTATTCAGTTGAATTTGTTCTTCTTGAGCTCTAATCCCCCTCTTTTTGGTTGTGGAGCCTGATCTTCTAGATTCATAGGTCGTGTTTCAGTTGTGTTTGGATACCATACCATGATGCAGGGTGTGGGGGGGATTCCCCCCCACTATAGTCACATGGGGGTCCATGGAGGGGGATACGACTACTTTTGGGAGCCCCCCCTGGCGGGGGTTCAGGGGAAGTGCCCCTGTAGCAAAAATTTCGAAAACAATTCCTTGTAAAATGTTGTATTTTCATAGTCATGACTTGGTCAATAATGGGTAATTTATGCGCCCATGGTATTGGGTATTCCATGGTATTTTCCCATTGTAATCCCTCTTTAAAATGAAGGCATTGTAATACATATGTGTGTAGTAGTATTCTATTGTAAATATCTCTAATATTGTGTAAGAGATACTATGAGAGAGGGAAGAGGAAGTTGTAGTGGATGTGCTGCAAGTTATATCCCTTCATTTTGTTGGACAATTTAATAGAAAGGGCTGGCAATTTCTGTGTGGATGTAGCCTATCTTGGGTGAACCACGTTATATTGGTGTATCTCTTTTATTTTTTTATGTGTTTTTATTTATGCATCTTGTTTTATGCAATTTTTCTGCAATGTTATTTTCTAACACCTCTCATTGTCTACTCTGCAACTATGCAGTTCCACCCTTAGGCTCCACGTGGTTTCTTCAATATATGGGGGGTCGCTTTCTTTCTTCTACCATTATATTTTATCTTTGCATTCTCAACTTGTGTATTCTCTCCCATAGCATATATTCCAACTTCATAGGGATTCAGTGCATCATCCATGATGATGATCTTCTTGGCCCAACCAAGACCAAAGATTTCCTAACTACACTATACTCAATGCTAACCCTTGACAACCACTGATATGATTCTGAACATGAAAAACGTGCTCATATAATCACATTTGTTAGATTTATTATATTCTCATAAAATTATAAAATTATTTTCATGGATTCTAGGAACAACCCATATTGTCAATTTCTGTCAAATCACAGAAACATCTAAATCATTCCTTCACAACCCACAATTATCCCCATTTTATATTGTTCTCGCAGCTGCGGTTGAAATCAAGAACCAAATTTGTAGATTAAAAAAAAATGGGGGTTAGGGGGTATTTCCCCCTTGTAGGATGCAAGGCGGGTCGAGGGCAGCGCCCTCATTTTTTTTGTAAATATTTTGATTTCACGCAATCTAGTGCATAAGATTAACCATCATTCTTCAATATCGGGCACCTGAAATTCAGATGTGGAAAACGTTTACTTTCCCATAATGTAATTCTCTCGCTTCAGATGCCACCTACATCACCTTACCACTTATCAAACATAAGTGGTTACCGGATCTGGAGAAAGTGGTTTCCTGAAACTTCTTTTATGAGACTGAATGCATGAGAGGGAGACATGCCATAGGGCAATTAATTTCCTTTTAAGCTCTAGCCAATTCATTAACCTTTTTGCATCTTCATAGGACTAAATCATTGTCATCCATTGATCAAATCTGCATGATCTTCTAATATTGACAAGACTGGCATGGGTCCCATCCTTTCTGACATCTCTGTATGTCAAGTCTGAACCCCACGTAACATCACCACATGTTAGACACAAAGTGGTTCCAGGCTCTGCAAGAGGCAGTTTCCAAAAATTGATTTTAGGATCCTGAATGCATGAGCATCTGACACGTTGATGGGGTGGTTTTCCTTTTAGGCTCATGCTAGTTACTTTAAACTCTGTGCACCTTTGTAATCCCAAAGCACTATGAGTCCTTGATCTCCACCACTGCCCGACGATGAGATCTCTATGCCTTCACACTCTATCACATGTAGTCACCGATGCATGTAGATCTGATGGGGCTAGTCCACATCAGATATTCTACCCATGCGTCCCCTCCATGTCATACCTCCTATAGACCTGGATCCTCCATGTCACCCGTCCACGTGGCATGGGTGGGGCCCAACTAAAAATTTCCCAAATTTTATAATTTCATATCTATACAAAATTTTTAATCAGAAATAAAGGGGATTAATTCAAAATTACTTCTGGCCCCTCACCCGTCACTTAACATAACATGATTTTTATAGAACTATTTTTTTTTATTTATGCCTATAAATCTAGATTTATGGCCCACATAGCTCCGATATTGCAACCAGAAGCTCTAATACCACTTTGTAAGGCATATACAAATTCAATCATCACAGGCATCAATTAAAAACATTTCACATTGAAATAGAAAATAATACTTATCTTTATTCAACGCGGATCCAAGCAACTGGGCTTGTAATAGCGATTCTCCACCCAACCGTAGGAACTCTATCCAACATATACTCTTTTTGTTGAGAGGCCATCCCCAAGCTGGGCTATGAGGCCACTAGGGAAAAGGAAACACCTATGGGATTCTCTCTCTTAGCCTACAACCCATTCTACTCTCTATGCTTAGTCAAATTATCATACCAAGATCTATAGGGATCTCACTCAATCATCATATCCTTGGCTCCCACAATACCTTCCCCACACAACACCCTTTTTTGCTCAGGAATCCCCTTCATCGATCCACGGTTCTCTTAGGAGATCCATCTTATCGGGTGCTTATAGTGTGTGCATAGAAGGAGGCCAATCTGATATATGATGTTGGAGAACCACCTATATCCTCAATTCGTGGTTTCTTAAGCATTTGTGAGTAGAAAAACTCAATGGGTAAGTGTTCCTTTCTTTCACCAACCTCTGCGCTCACCTATAACCATCTATTTTCCCTTCCAAATCTGTAGTGTTGTCGTTAATTTTGAATTTTTGGGTTACACACAGTCTGGTAAATGGTCATGAACATCAATACAAAGCTCTGTGTAGTGTACAACTGCTTGGAAAAATGAGAGAATTAGGATTGACTCCAAGGGATATGAGATAATGGTGAAAAAAAAAACTGACATGGCTTCTGACCATAGAAGAAAGGACTCTTGGTAGCTACAAATTGACTTCTGACGTATGGAAGAACTAACATAAAAGTGCATTAAGCCCCATACTTCAATAACTACATGAGGTGACTTTTCCCACCAACCTCACACATGCATTCAATGATTGGGTTCAATAGTAAAAATGAGGTAATTGGCTTATTCAAATCACATGGAAGAAATATGATGAGTTTTAAGGTTGACACTTGGAAGCAAAAGATTTAGTTTCCCATAAACCCTCTTCCCTCTTTCCCTCTGGTGGAATCGTAGCCCCTCTAGTGCTCTTTACACAACTATCTTTGACCATTTTATTATTTATGCAACATAATATTAAGATACATTTTGAGACAAGCCAACCATACGGTCCAAATGAAAATATATACATCATACAGGCCTAGCCATTCACTAGTTGGGCCTTGGCCTTAAGCTCCGCACTAGGAATCCATACTAGCATATTTACATCATTTATATAATTTTCTTTAAATACATTCCAATTCAAAACTAGGGGTATTAAGACTAAGAAATCAAGGGAATAGAGAGAATCCATATTGGATCTAGATCCTTCTTTTGACCACTCTTGTGCCTATGAAAAGAATCCCTCGGGATCACCAAAACACAATTCCAATTTTCTCACAAACATTGCCAACATGTTGTTGTATTCTCACCATAAATAGTCCATACTACACTTTCTAATTTCACCACAGAGGAGGATCCACATAAGACGCTTGGATGGATATTAGAGGTCACAAAGGAGATCAATGAACCTTCCCTTGGACTTCCCGTAGAGGCCCATTTCCCTCTGCCATTTCTCTAAGGTGTCTCTCTCATTGTATTCTTTGTGTAATCAATAATAAAACAAATTATTTTACATTATTCACTCTTTTTTAATGGCTTTCTCTTTGATTATACTTGCATGTGTGTTTAAGGATGTTTATCCTTAGTTTAGTGTAGTGTTGTTTTTATTTCCATTTCTAATATGTTACCAAGGATTGCACAACCCCTTGGAAGGATCCCTTTTGCACAAGTGTGTGAGAAATCACACACAATAGAATGATGACCAATTTTCTTGGCATTCTAATGATTTCCATGATGTGAGAAGAGATATGACATGATACAATTCAAAACAACTAGAAACTAGACTCAGGTGGGATGGAACCAAATAAAACCTTCTCTTCCAAAGAACTACCAATCCACTCCATTTGCAATACAACATTTTTTTGTGAAATCACTACTACTTAATCAAACCTTTCATGAGGAGATCCATTACATGAAACAATATTAACTACCAAACCTCTCATTAAATCCTTACCCTCCTCACCTTTGAACCCCTCTTCCATCCTCCTTAAGTAACACGTGTGTGCACAGGTGCACGCACACACACACACACAGATAGTTAATATCATGATTTAGTACGTTAGGAACATTGTTCCCTTTTTCTCTCTACTGATAATAACACCCCCATTTTTTAATAAATAATTGAATTTCAAAAACATTGTGGATCTTGAATCTCACAACCTTGAGGTTCCTTAGTTTAATGTAAATAGAAAATACATAAATTAATTCATCTAATCAATATATATGAACCTTGTATCTCATAACTTGATGTTACTCCTATGTTCAATTTTAGCTAGAAGTGTCATTTTTAGTATTTGATCATAACAGAAGCAGCACAAATTAAATAAACCCAAGAAGCTTGACTTGATTTATTAAACAACAACCCTAGGAGAATTTACATTTAAGATAATAGATTGATTTCAAAACATGTTACAAACAATTTTGTTAAAATACGAGTAATCATGATAAAAAATATATGGATTTCAACAATGGACTTCTTTAATACCATAAATTATAACAATAAGAAAATGATTTAAGAAGCTCATATGAAAATCCAATCTCCACTAAAATTAGGCCTTTGACAATGAATTTATTTAACATCCAATCATGTATGCTTGTAAAGAGTAACCCCATTAGACATTTCCAAATGACAGTGACATGAATAGTGGGAAGCTAATTAAAACTTATATACCAACAACTTTGTCTCTAAGATAGTAAATCATACATATCAAAATTAAAAGCAACTAGAGACTCCTTTAATTCCAAAACTCAATTATATTTTAACCTTAATAAATACGTAAACCCTTTAATTATTCTAGAAACTCATAGGCATTTTAGACAGAATAACGGGAGTGCTATTTACCGTATAAATATGGGGAAATTTTATTTCCATTCCATAATGTCTATTTACACAAATAAACTTAATATAAATTGTGTTGTCCATCAACATTAACTAAACCATGTAGAGTTTGAACAATTTCTTAAGTACCTCTCATACTTGCTATTTCATTTCAAAATGTTTTGCAGAATTTAATGTATTTAATTTTATTTACACACCAACCATTCACATTATCATAAAATATTCAAATAATTAAAAACACCTAGAAAAATAATGTAGCCATATAATTTTCTTAAATCTACATTAAAATAATTGTAGTTTTGAAAGGTGTGAAATCAAATTTAGATAAATTCAAGGGTGATGTATATGATGCAAAAAAAAAATAGAATATGATTAATACAATGAAAGAACCAGACATATAGAACTAGTTTCTATTATCTCACAACATTGTTAATTTAACTTGAGCAATATCGCTGGTAACATCACATCAAATTTACAATTCCCCTTTTAATGCAATCAACATATTTATTATTCATAAAATTAGATGAAGATTTGTTGCAGGAACATCTGCTCTCATCAACAATGTTCAAGTTTCTCAGATCTAGAGTCTTGCCCATGAAAGCGGTTTGATTGTAAAAACTTCATAGTTTATAAAGGATAAGTTTAGAAGGTTCTAATAGTTGATAAAGTGTTAATTAAAGCAATGAGTAAGTTAGTTGACTGATGAGTCATTGTAACCAAATCTGCAAATGTTAGCAGAATTCGAGGAAGGTTCAAAATATCTAGGAGGTGTGAGTCATTCAGTTGGATAGAGTCGAAGTTCTATTTTTAGAATTAGTTACAACAGTTAGGAAGTTTGTTAGGAACTGAAAGTAATTGTATTCTTCCATATATTGTCAGCCTACGAGCATTTCGTCGCGAGATAGTCAGTCTGTGGGTGGCCAAACAGAGTGCAGATCAGGCCAATAAAATAATGAGATTGATGAAGGTGATGTGTACAGAAGTTCAGTTAAACGAATTAATGATTCTGCTTCTATTTCTTATGTAAACTATTATCTGTGTCTTTATGAATGCATTGATGTCTAAATGGATTGTGAATTGGTTGAGGAGTTGCTTATTTAATTAAAATTAGATTCTGAGACTTTTGTGTCAAGTTTGATTTAGTGGCAGAACTCAGCGCCGTGGAGGATTGTGTTTGAGGATGAATCGCTGTGTCTCTGAGAAAACAAAGTATCCTCATTGTTGTGATATTGATATGAGGTTAAATGCAATCGGAGGTTTGTGTGTGCCAAGCATTGATGGCATTCTGTTCTTATTATTATTATTGTTGGAAGTAATTCTTTAGAACTGAGTGATTACTCTTTGTTGGGATTTTTGGGTTGGTATTGATTGCATAAGATAGGTATCTGCGACTGGACATCTATTTATTTGTGAATGATAATTATCAGACCGAAATGAGGAATTCTCTATCTCGAATGATTATGACATTAATAAATCTTCAGGATAACAGCTGATCACATAAGGATTCAAATTGTTATCAAATTATAATCACTACAAGCTAAGTGACCTACCGGATCGTGTCAATTGGGATTCTTGTCCAGGTTTGTTTTGATATCATATGAACAACCAGATCGTAACTCTATAAAAAATCCATCTCATGTAATTGGATTTGCTAGTGCAGAATATATCGTTCATATCTCTAACGTTGACCCAATCCCATGGATTGAGGCATTTGAATGTCCTTTCTATTGAAGACTGTGAGATCGATGCACTATGGAACGGTATCCATTTGAATGAAGGAATCTTGTTGTTGTGATCTTAGTTCATTGGAGGGCGTGAGAGAAAGAGAGGTGCCTCTTTGAGTGTTTTGTCTTCTTGCAAGTTAAGCTCACTCTAGTGCACTATGTGAACCATACCTGGAACTCGAGATTGATATTCGATAATATGTTGACCGTGTTCTATTCTAGGACAGACCACACATTGTTTGGTCTTGGCATACAACCAATTTGAAGATTACTTGTGGATCATTTTTGGAAATTTTACAGATCTATCAATTAACAAGTGGCTTGGTGAGAAAACGCAGGTGATGCCTTCACCACTCACTCTTTGTGATGAAATTTCTTTCACCTCGGGAAGATAAGGTTTTATTTGGTTCCAGGTTTACTCATCCTTATTGGATATTTAGCAATCTTACATGCACTTGTGCATCCTATAATGTTTGTGGAAGTCTCATTGTATCCAACAACATATGATGCTATCACAACATCGTGAAACTCCAAAGAACAGTGACCACTTATGAATCTAAAGGAACATAAATTTGGATTGCTAAGAGCCTTCCAAACTCCATCCCTTAAGGAAACATCACATGGAAAAATATTTGAAACACCACATCATGATCTATTTAGGACATCTTGTAAAGATGATCATGAATCCATACAATACAAAGCCAATGGATCAAATCTATCAAAATCACAAGGATAAATGATTGTAAAACTCCCATCCATCCTAAAATACCAATATTTTGGTACAAGCAACAACATATATAATATATTGTCAACAACTTGTAATCAAGATTATCTCACCCTTGCAGCTCAAAACCTACGGAAACTGAAGAAACAACCTTAACGACTACACATCCCTCTTTCTAGAGATAACACAACAATATTGTCCCTATACTCTACAACACTCCCATCGGTTGAATAATTGATTCCATAACAGGTTTTGGATCTATCTCCATGTCATCCTACCACACATGTTTTGCATATGCCTCATTTTCATAGGTCTTATCAAATTTAAATGGTTCATAAATCTTATAATTGCAATGTAGAAGTGTTACGTGATCAACAAACAACCTGTAAAGACCAACCTCTTACACACCTCTATCCAAAATCCTCTTAGTTGCTAGACTACAATTACTGATAGTGCACTGCTATCCTTCAAATGAAACTCTACACTGATGATCTACCATACAAGAAATTGAAATATTATTTTTCTTCAAACCAAGAATAAATAGAACACCATTCAATTCAATAACATCACTTGATGGCATCTAGGAGCATTTGGCGTCCAATACTCTCACAGGGTAAGTGGAATCATCACCCAATTCCACATTCACACCTCCCTCTTTCTCTTGAATTTTTCCAAAGAGTTCTTGTCATAATTCATATGTCTAGATGTCACACTATCCACATAACATCCAACACTTGACACAATGTTATAAAATAAATAAGAGACCATGAAGAAGGTGGTCTAAAACTGGGATGATCCCTCTTCTACTTGTGTTACAGTACCATCTATAGCCTAGTTGGCCTTCCCCTTCTTCTTATCTAGACACTAGCTAGCATAATGTCCCAACTAGTTACATATAAAACATTCCACCTTAATCAAGTCTTTCTTTATTGGACCTGAATCTTCCTTCCTACCATTCTTGTAACCTTTCTTGCTTCTATTCTTCATATTCCCAATGAAGGATACTTCTTGTACTTCCTCTTTCTATGATGAACACGACTCCAACTTGATCTCTTCTTACATGGGGTCATCAAAAAGATTCATAAAGGTAGGCAACAACTTGTGAGCACATACACACTACACAAAATGCCTCCAAGAATGAGCAAGTCCATTCAAAGCAATAACCACCAACTCCTTATCTTTCACCATTATCCCTATGGAATCCAATTAATCTCTCAACTCTATGGTCTTAGCCATATAGCTCACCATTGTATTTGTATTGCTTATGTAGTTCACTAAAAGTTTGTTTCACTAGAGCATATGTCTACAGACACAAGAACTTTGAAATAAACCAATCAAAGCATCATACATCAACTTATCGATAGACTTGTCTACAATGCGGGGAATGAAGTGATCCTTCTCCGAGTCAATAATGATTCTTTTTTCCTTGGAGTACATCTTAGTATGGTAGGCCAATTTTTTCTAATTGGTAGATGCATTAATCATTTTCTCTATATGCTCCAAATCTTGGCTTCCTTTAAAAGAATTTGCAATCTAAACTTCCAATATGTGAAATTGGAAGACCATCCAACCTATCACACTCTCTAAGACCAAGAGCATGCATCCTACAAATTTGAAGCACACCTAAAAGAAAATATCAACAATAAATGATGTGTAATCCTTCATGGCTTCCAATGCTTCTCCCAAGCATCTGAGGGTTTCACACCTAGTAAAAAGACACCACTCCTAGGTACAATACCACTCATATACAATTCCCTCTTCACCAAAAGTGGAATCCTAGTGGAATCAACTTTGATACCATATAGAAATCTCTGATCTATAGAAAATAATTTAAATTTTAAATTTCACCTCATTTACTTGAGGTTTCCTAGATATAATCCATGTGAATTTTTAACATTAGAGCTAATCCAATTAATTCAATTACAACAACAAATACTTCACTTTAATTCAACCCAAATCCACTGACAAGCCAGGCGAATAAATACCATACAAGTGTACTTCAATGCCAACAAGGTGTAGCCCTTACATAACACTTTTCCAAGCATATAACATATATGAAATACATTTATTACAATATAATTTTATAGTATAACATCCATTCTTTTATGTTCAAGGTGCATGTTAAATCATTTAACAATTTCAACAATATAATATGTCAAATCAACATGAATGACAAAGGTTGTAAATCAATATGTGTACACAATATTTGGATAGTGGGAAATGTCACACACACACACACACACACACACAATAAATAAAGTAAAATTACATATTGCAATTTTATCACAAAGATGGTACAAGGAAAGCTCTCCAAACCCTTGAAATTCCTATCTACCAATTCCTCCTAGCTAAGAAGCATTCCTAACCAAATCTGGTCACTCCACCATATATCTTCAACAAGCTAGCATCATCACCAAGAAGTCCTCATTAGCACATGAAAAACATCTCCTTCTCTCCTCCTCCTCAACAATTATAACAAATAGCGCTACCAAGGGCACAAAACCCTAGACTTCTTCTCTCATAAGAGCTACACGGTACAATGCTTCTTTGTCTCCCTAGGGTTTATAAACAACTAAACTCATTTTCTTCCTTAGGGTAAAAACTTAACCCTAGAATTTCCCTTGAACTTCTTTAAGAACCCTATCACTCCTAGACAAATAGAGATAATACAATGAAGAGTACACAAGAGAGATAAACTAGTGCTCTTTCTCCACTCCTCACATTTCTAATACAATTTTGTGATATGAATTAATCAAAAGACTATCTCTTTCCTCTATTTATATTAGAGGTAAGGGAAGGAAACAATATAAAGTGTACATAGTCCAATACAACCAGCCTAACTCTACACAAGTAGGCTCACATGTGGTGCACTTCCACTCCAAGTGACACATGCCAAGATCCAAGGTGAAGACATCCAACAAGCAAGGATCCAACACATGAGCACTCCATAAGATGTGTAAAATGATCCTCCTCCAAAGGAATCCTAGTGCTTCAATGCTCCTCTAGGTCCACCTTGCTTAGATGATAAACCAACTAAAGCATCCTCAAGTCAAGTAGAAGCCTTCATGCAAGCAATCAAGTGTGCCCATGCCATCTAGGGCTATGCTGACCACTCAATGAACATTAGCCAACAAAGAGTTTCTAGGATTTCCCATGAATTGAAATTTTGGAATAATTTAAAAAGTTTACCTTGCTAAGAAGCCTCCTTGAACTCTAAATTTTATGATCCTAGCCTAGGTCCCTAGTTGGCTTAGCGTTGTCTTGGGGTTTCCACCAATTAAGAAGTCTATGGATTTCATGAAATATTGGACTAATTACTGATGGCTGGTGGCTCTTGTTCAAATTTTTGCATGATTATGTATAGGTTGATAGGTTACATATTTATTCAGATATCACTTGAAATATATTCGAATTTCCATTCGACAAAATTGACGTGGGCCAGATATTTAAAAAAAAGAGAGAAAACTTAACTTGGTCTTGGTCCTCTTGTGATTTAGACTCTCTTTTCTCTCGATGCCTCTTTCGCATTGAAAATTCCTTTTTCCATCATGACATCATACCCCCTATCCCAACATGTCCATTATGCATGACTTTACCATGCTCCAATAAAACACAATCATTATCTACTTTATAATCATAATCATAAAAGGGTTCACATTTTTCATTTAAAAAATGGGTTTAACTTGTTTTAAAACCTTAACCCGTTTATAATTACTTCTTGTTGCAAAATTATTGACTATGGCCTATTCTAAACCAAATCCCAAGCATATTTATCATACAAAGCCACCAAATCCAAGAGTCGAACCCAATCCACATCTTTTGAAGAGCTATATGTACATCACATGTCGAAGAACATCTGAAACAAAGCCGTAAATGAATAAGCACAAGTAATACAGTTTCACTATTAAATATGGGATATGCATCATATGGAAAAACAAAACAAAAATTATACGGAACCAACTTTCTATTCCAAGTGGCACTTTGTATAGGCAGGATCCAATATCCACTTATATGCATGATCCTCCAGGTTTCAAGAAGGTGATGCAGCTACTCATTGTGGTGTTGAGTTTTTTAAATTTGTAAATGGATAGATGTGTGAAAATCTCATAAGAGAATGGAAAAGATAAAAATTGCATTTATAGGATATCTTCTGAATAATGTAAATGATGATTTCTTAAGAAAATATTTTGAGCCATTGAGAAGTTGAAGAAAAACTCTCGTGAATATAAAAATCCATTTCAGTATGAATTAGTTTAATGTTTTCACTCATATTTTGGATTTTCTTAATATGGTGGAAATACCCACTAGACCTAAGTTTAGTTAGGGTTTTATTCTTAAAAACTTATTGATGTTTTATAATTAGTTTTTAACTTCCAGTAACTCTTTAAAATGAGATAATTACAAGTGAGAAAAGGAATTCCATATGAATCCGGCGTGAACTATGCTTGAACACTATTTTCCATATTAAATTTTGTGAACAATAAGATACCCTTAACTTCCCAGTAACTCTTTAAAATGGGATAATTACAAGTGAGAAAGGGAGTTCCATATGAATCCCGCGTTTTCCACATTAAATTTTGTGGACAATAAGACACTCTTGAAATGGTGGATACTAATTTGGATTTGTGTTTTGCACGTATATGTTTTTAGATTGATGATGATATATGGGATTATCGTTTATTAAATAAAAAATATATTTTTAGCTTGGTATTTTTACATTCTCTTATATATTCCATTTTTTAGTTTTTTCACAAATATAAAAATGTTTTTTTTTTTTAAATTTATATTTATAATTTTATATATTTAAATATGTTTATGTACTTTACTTTCACATTTTTTATTTATTTATTTAGATTGATACTTTATTATCACCTACCAACAATCTAGTTGACTTTAAATTAAAATTGCAAATTTTTAATATTGTTTTCCTATGTTTTTTAAATTATTGTATTAAATTTAATATTATAAAAATTTAAATTATTTTTTAGAATATTTAAAATTTTATGATTCTAATTTGTAATTGGTTGAAAATAAAAAAAAGTGACAATATTCCCTCGTGGAATGGGAAATTGTCAGAAAATAAAAATAATTAAAAACTATTTTTTTTTTAATATCTGAAATTGACACATAATCTTATTATTATGATGAACATTTATGAGATCTGACCTGATTTAATGGTTCTCTCCACAAATTAATTTTAGCTCGGGGATCCAAAATACCTCTAAACCAGGCAGCTGCGTCAAGGATTTGAAAGGTGTTTGGACTTTTTTTTTAAAGTTTGTTGACCTTAATTACAAGGTCCTTTTTATATTCTTGGTAGGCTACGATTCCTATCACATGTCTAATATGTAATAAGTTTTATAGTATAATTCTAATTATAATAATAATAGCAAAACCTTATTATAATTCAAATACATAATATCATTCTAGATAACAACAAACAAATATACTTAATAATAACATATAAATAAATTAAAAGTTATTGAAGAAATTTAAAATTAATCAATATTTTTTAATAATTATAAGTGAAAATATATTATATCCACCTGTATATTTACTAAGTTAAATCACTATCCACATATAGTTTGCCAAGTAAAATTAATCAATATTTTTTAATAATTATAAGTGAAAATATATTATATCCACCTGTATATTTACTAAGTTAAATCACTATCCACATATAGTTTGCCAAGTAAAAGGATGACTATTTAATAAATTATTATAATTTACCAAGTAAATTATAATTTATATTTAAAATATTATATATGAAAAATTATTAAATATATTATTAATATTACTAATATATTAATTGAATTGTAAAATCTTATTTAATTTTTTAACTTTTTCAATTAAACTTATATGAATCATAAAATTAAGAATTTTTTTTAAGATAATTATAATTAATTGATAATATAATCACTATAATATTGAGCTATATATCTTTAGCATACAACAAAACATTTTTTATTTTATTAATTGTTTTATTATCAAATGTAAAACTTATTTATTTATTTGTAAATTCGTTTTATTATTATTTAATTTTCTTCTTAATAAACAGGTAATAAGCAGCTTTGCTGCTAATTTGACTTGTTTATTTTTATTTCTCCTAGTTATTACATCTTTAACTTTTTAATTAACTTTTAATAATAATAAAAACAAAATATTAAAATAAATTTAAAATTATATATATATATATATATTTTATAAAACATAATCTCTTTATGTTAGCACTTTATTTAGCATTTACACTTTTTACTTAAAAATATATAATACAAAAATTTGCATTTGTTATTCATTTACTTTAGTGTTCCGTATTATCTTGTTAGACTTTAGTTTACATTGGTTATGGTACTTTACATTCATACTTCCTTTTTTTATTAGTTGAGGTACTTTATTTAATTTAGTTATCTTACTTTTGAATATTTTAATTTTTGTTTTAAAATATAAATATAAAAAAAATATCATAAACCAATAAATATAAAAAAAAAATTAAAAAATAAAAAACTTTATAAAGTAATTATTTATATATTATTTAAAGTTACTCATTTATTATGCATGTCTATCTAGATTATTTCATGAAGGAGAAGGTGGTGTAAGTAAGTTATCTCTTGTGATTTGTGATTTGTCAGATTTTTCAGGAAGGTTGAAGTCATGATAGTTAAATTAGGGCTTTAAACATAGGGTCACGTTCCTATTTATTCCCACCTAGCCTCACGAAGGTCAAAAATGTTGTTTTTGAGAGTTTTCATTCTCCTAATTAACATATTTTGGTGACCATATTGGGGATCCTAGTTTCAACAATGTGCCCTAGGGAAGACATTTTTATTTGTTCTTTTTGTTTCTACTCTTTTGTTTACTTATTGATTGTCTTTTTCTGTTATGTAATTAAAAAAAATGGTTTGAAGGTTACAACAATCTGAAGCTAAAATCCCAATTGACATTACTGGTCAATTATTATTTATTGTTGTTGAAACACCTAAAAGGACCCCTAATGAGCTTGAAACTTTAATTTTTTCTATATTTTAGCTTGATTTTGGTACGAGGTATTACCCCCCTAATAGGTTAATTAATCACTTTTTAGACTTGTCTGCTACTTGCTAAATATCATTCTAAAGAAACTTGTCCAAGTTTGTTATCCTATGACTATACCTACTAGACAACAACCTAAGTTTATGGATACATTTCATGATCAAACCCGAATTACCTCTTGTCTATTTAGTCACATATTAGATACTATACAAACCCGTGAGCAGTTGGAAGCATCTTGGGAAGTTATTTCTCAATTTATCACCTTAGAAAGGAATATAAAAATCTTACATATAATTTATGAAAATCGATTAAATCTTTTAATTTCCAATTTACAAAAATTTATAACTTAATTTTTGAACTAATTCGACCTCTGAACAGGAATCCTTAATCCATTACTATAATACCTTACTTCTCCTTTCCGCAACTGATTAGAAGAAAAAGGCATGGATTATGTTAATTTAGCTTTGCAAACTTGCTGGAAATATGAAGAGTAAGCCATGCAAACTGGGATGCCCCTGGTTAATCCAAGCAAGAATCTTGATTTGAATGCCATGCTCCAGCTCATGTAGGACATGAAAAATTGGATGATCTATTTTGAGAGAAAAGTTTAATCCCCTACGATGCAAGGAAATCTAGCACTCCCACCACCTCCCCCTCAAACCTAAAACAACCAAAACCGAAGTACCCTTATGACACACCCATGGCGCAATTTTTGCGATGATCATCATTGTCCCAATACTTACGAAGTTATAAAAGCCACCAAGGAATGCATCTTTGGTCAAAAACCTGATCAAATTGTGAATGCTTTATATTGGTTGGATGATGAAGACATTATGGGTGTTGTTACTAGAATCCAAACTTATAATGACATAAATAAAGCTACCGATTTTAAAGAATTCTAACATTTATGCTAAAAACTAAATTCTTATAAACACTTATGTGAGTGCTATGAAAATATTTTTTCAACCAAAACCTTCTCAATATCCATTGACCTCTTCTTCACCTATTCCAATTAAGAGATATAACATCATCGAAGAGTTGTCCAAGATTAAGGCCAATGCTACTCTGCTTGATCTCACTCACACACCTGAATAATGAGACAACCCTAAGAGGTTTCTAATGGAAGACACACCTACTAGTTCCACTTCATGGCCATCAAATTACAACATTAATCTAGTCTCTAAAAGTGAAGAAGATGCTTCTGATAAGGATGTCTTAGGATCGGTTTTTTTCCAAACACCTCCAAAAAATCCTCCTTTCTATGTCTCAATGAAGATAATGGATAATATTGCTCAATGTTGTCTCATTGATAGAGGATATGGACCCAATGTTATGTCTAAAACAATCATGTAATAAGTAGGGCTATCATGCACGAATGAAAAACATAGGAATATGCTTTCATTTAATAAGCAACGCCAAACCACTATTAGTGACCTAAAGGATGTCACCCTAGTTATGTGTTCTCATCCAAAAATACACACTACATTTAACACAAGTTATGGACATGTGGGCAAGCAATTAATCCATTATATTGGGAAGATATTTGAAACCTCTGACAGAGGATACAACTCCATGGACGGTTCACACATAATCATTCCTAGAGGTCCCAAGAACATCAATTTTTTTTGAGAAAATTGAATTGTACCTTTCATAGAAACACTTCCTCAACCTACGATCAATTTTTTTGAGGTCTATCCTGGTGTCTATTCCATATTCTCTTAAGAATAAATTGAATATGAAAAACTTATTCCCATTGATAGGTCTCAAGATCAAATTTGGCATATGCACTTTGATGGTGCATCCTCAAGTGAGGGTAACAGGGCAGGAATTACTATTTACACAACCTTAGGGAAAATTCATTCATTTTCCTATTAGTTGAAATTTGCTTGCACTAATAATGTGGCTAAATTTGAGGCTTTGTTGTTGGCACTAAAAAGTTCCCTTGACTTAAGCTGTAAAAATATGTTAGTTTTTGGTGATTCCTAACTGGTTACCAATATGGTTAATAAAATGTATTCACCCTCAAATAAACTGCTAAGAAGATAGATTGGTTTGGTTTCAGACCAAATTCATACTTTTTTGTCATTTAAAATCACTTGTATACAGAGAGGGATGAATTATATCATTGATACTAGATGCTTATGCAACCAGTATATCCATGCCCATAGTCGAGATGTCCCAGTTTGTCCAGTGGGAGATGGGCAGTTTTACCCTATAATTAACCCTACAAAACCTTTGACATCTTTGGAGGACTTATTCTCTCCTAGTGATGCAACTACCCAACACCCTTCCACTAAGGAGGAATCTAAAATAAAACCTAATGAGACTATACCCATCAACATAGATTCAAATGAAGATCCTAAAAAATTATACATTGCTGCCAAATGTCTTGAAAAGGAAAGGGAATGATTTACATCTTTACTCTGTGACTTTCGTGATGTTTTTGCCTAGTATTATGTTGATTTGCATGGATTTGATCCAAGTATTATTCAACAGGACATCCCCATTAGAGAAGGTTCTACCCTTTTTCTACTATCACAAAGACCCGGTAATCCATCTCTTGAAGCATATGTTCATAAAGAACTAGATAAGATGCTTGTTGCTCGCATAATTTTTCCTACTAAATACTATGAATGGGTAGCGAACCTAGTCCCTATTCGCAAAAATAATGATATTCAACTATGCATTGATTTCCATGCTTTAAATAAGGAAAGTTTCAAAGATAATTTCCCTCTACCAAATATGGAATTGATTTTACAACAGGTTGCAGGGTCACAAATGATGTCTCTTGTTGATGGATTTTTTGGTTATAATCAGATCCGCCTTTAAAAAATCAGACATATACAAGACCACATTCACCACAAGATGGGGAACTTTTGCCTATGAATGTATGCCCTTTGGTTTGATCAACATAGGAGATACTTTTCAATACACTATGCATGTAGAATTTGATGATTTGAATGGCATGATTATCGAAATCTATATTGATGACCTAACTTTGCATTCTAAACTGAGAAATGAGTATTTTGAACATCTTAAACAAGTTTTCTTACATTGTAGAAAGTATGATATATCATTGAATCCTTCAAAGTCCATTTTTGGTGTCACAAATGGAAAATTACTTGGTCATATTGTATCTAATACTAGGATTAGTATTGATCTTGAAAGGGTTCAAGCTATCCAAAATCTTCCGACTTCTGCTACAAACAAGGGTATTCAATCCTTCACGGGGAAGATTAATTTTGTGCATAGATTTATACCTGATTTTGCTTGAATGATTAAACCCATTCATAATTTGTTGAAGGGTGAACAAGCCTTTCTATGGAATGATGATGTTGAAAATTCCCTTGTTGAAATCAAAAAGTCCATTTCATCTGCACATGTACTTTCCAAACTAGATTTTACAAAGGATTTTATCATTTATACCAATGCCACTGAAGATGATATAATTTCAACCATTCTTTTTCAGAAAAATAATGTCTTGAACAATCCATATCTTTTACAAGTTAAAGTCTCTCTAATGCAACAAGAAATTTTACATTGATAAAAAAGCATGCTTATTCTATTGTAAAAGCAATAGAAAATTTTAGACACCTCATTCTCGATAAGCATACAAAAGTCGCATTACTACACATGGGATCAAAATTCAAATGAAATATGGAAAAAATATTTTTTATTGCCCAAAAATACTTCAAAATCATGAAAAAAATTAGCATTTTTTTCATGGTGCATTGACATTCGTCGTAAGCACAACTAAGTATATAGACCGTTGAACTTAAGAAGTTATTTAGTCGCACTAACGATGCAATATTTTACACGTGTGAAAGGGTATATACCTATTTGATAGGTATAAATGGTCTCCAACTTTCTCTTTTGGTCAATTTTGACCATGTTTGATGGTCATCGGAAGACCAACGATATTAAATTTATAAATATGGTTGTTCAGGACAAATTTCGACAAATTTTCCATAGTTGCGACACTTTTTATGTTCATTGTTCAACACACAAAATAATAAATTTTCTATAAAATACTTGTTTAAAACAAGGAAATAGCACAAAGAACAAGGATCTTGATTGATAATGAGGTGGACAAGGATGCAGGAATTTGGAAGGCCCCTTGAGGGCATTTCAAAGCCCTCTTGCAGGCATTTTTGTGGAGAGTTGTGTGCATTTCAGAAGCACTACTGTGGGCATTTCTTAAGCCCTTTGCGGGCATTTCAAAATGAACCTGCGGGCATTAGATGGAGGAGCTTGCAGGCATATGGAGAAGGCTCACTGCGGGCATAATTGGAAGAATATCGCGGGCATTAATTTGTAGTCTTGCGGGCATAAAAAATGAACCCACTATGGGAGTTTTTATGCGAGTCATAAGGGTATGAAAAAGACCCCTTGCGGGCATTCATTAATAGCCCTTGCGGGCATTTTGAAATAGCCCTTGCGGGAATATTCAAGGGCAGTTGGGGGCATATGAAGGGCATGAAAAATAGCCCTTGCGGGAATATTCAAGGGCAGTTGGGGGCATATGAAGGGCATGAAAAATAGCCCTTACGGGCACAATTTTGAGGCATTGCGTGCATTCTAGAAGGCTAAGTAAGAAGGGGTAAAGTGGTGACAAGTAATGTTGAAGTGAATTTGTAGATGATATAAGTTTTAGTATTGAAGAAGAAGTTGAAATTGTTAATAAATTTTTACTCATTGATTCACCCCCCCCCCCCTCTTAGTGAGTCATTGTGTCCATCAATCGGTATCAGAGTAGGACTTCATCATAAGCCTAACAAGCTTGAAGGAATTTGTGGACATAATATGGAAGGACCAGCAAAGCTCATTTACAATGAAGTTCCAGTTTTTGAGAAATCATACTACTTCGGTTGGAGAAGCAAAATGAAGGATTACTTGAAGCAATTCGGTGTTTGGGAAATAGTGGTTAATCCACCTATCCAATCTAGCAAGAAGACAAAGACAACAATTGATAAAGACAATAAGATTGCCTTGAATTTTTTTATGGATGGACTCTCAAGCCCTATCAAAGAAAGTATTGGAAAGTACACTTCAGCCAAGGATCTTTGGTTCAAGTTGGAATAAGAATACCAAAAGAAGAATTAAGACAAAGAAAAAGAATCAAAAGTCAAGGATGAGAAGCAAGAAGAAAAGCAGGCACAAGCCTCAGACACAAGTGAAGGTAAGTACTCTGCAATGGATGATAATTCTGAATGTAATGATGATGAAGTTGTACTTACAGAAGATGAAAAAGAAGTCTTGTTGAAAGCTAATAATGAATTTACATGCACATTGTTGGATGTTGATCTTAAATTCAATCCGAGACTTAAGAAGAAAATTTTGGGGTCATTTGAAAAATACAAAGAGGAGACAAAAGCTCTGCTCATGAGAATGAAATTTAATAACAAAGATTTGGAAGATGAGCTAGAAGACCAAAACAATGAAATTGGAAGATTTAAGTCTGAATTAGAAAAAAAAAAAGAGAAGATTGATAAAATCCCTAAAGATCTTGAAGAGACAAGAAGAAATAATATTGGCTTGAGGACTCAGCTGGGATAAGCCAAAAGAATAGAAGATGTTATGAAACTTCAGCTGGAAGAAAAAGAGAAGAAAAATCAAGAGATTGAGATGGAAATTGTTGGTCTTAGAAAGAAGATCGAAAAATCAAACTATTATGTGAAGTTCAACAACAACTCGATTATGTTGGATAAATTATTGGATTTCTAAAGGTATCCCTTTGAAAAATCTGGCCTTGGGTACAAAAAGGTAGAAGACAAAATTGAAGAAGATTTGTGGTCCCCAAGACTCCTGAAATTGGATCCACATCCTTCAAAGGAGAAAGCAGAGCTCCTTATGTACCTGCACATGACAACAAATAAATTGAAAAAGCAAAAAAGCATCAAGGAGTTGCTCCCACTCCCCAAAGAAAATTCTTTAGATGAAGACAGACAACTCCAAGTTGGAATAAAGTACTACAATTTTAATGGTTATTGTTATTCTTGTAATAGTTTTGGTTACAGGGCTATGAATTGTACATTCCAAGGAAGAAGAAATGTTGGAATTCGAAGTGATCAAATGAAATGTTGGGCATGTGATCGAATTGGACATGTGGCTACTAGATGCCATACTTTGAGATGCTTCACCTATGGTGGGATTGGCCATAAAGACCAAGTATGCACAAGTTCAAGAAGACAATTCATGAGAAGCTTCTCATACCAATCAACAAGGAAGGTCAATGAATCTTGGAAGAAGAATGACATCGACAGATTTGAAGATCAAAGGATCAATGATCACAACCAAGGACATCCTAAGGTATGGGTAAGGAAGAACATTATGCCATATCTAAATGAAATGGATGATAAGTGCACAAATGAATATGGATGCCATGTGGCAAGCCATGCTTGAGGTCTTTCAAAGACCTTGGGTACAAATTGAGTTCATTATGGAGGATGAAATCAAGGAGAGTTGATGACTACTCCAAACAAAATTCAGGTCCAAGGATCGTGATTGTGAACATGAATAGAAGCAAGGCTAATGCAATGCAGATATGAAATCTGGAAAGTGTGAGGTGTTACAATTTGGCTCAAGAAAGATGCATGTTAATAGGGGGAGCTGTAGCACTAAAATGTTGGCATTGATGCTTACCTTTTATGAATTTATTAAATGCTTGTTGATGACTCCTATATTTGGGTATAATTAGCAAGAACACTTGTTGTTGGTATCTAATTACATAATTTATGTAGAGCTGGTTATCGATATTTTTATCATTGTATGAAGACAATCCGATTTATGAAGACCAATCAGAGTTAATTCTGCATGATACACATAGTGTACCTATTGGCAGATTTGAAATCTTCTGGACAAAGAAGGTGAGTGGCAGATTTGAATATTGTTTGAAGACATCTTGAGGACAGATCATGGCAAAATATTTACATACGAAAGAAGTACAACAGGTGGAAAATAAACAAGCCTTGTTTGCATGACAACTTGGACAGGAGTAATTATGATGATGACAAATCAATATTATTGATTATTGAGCGTGACTTGGAACTTGGAAAATAGTAAGGAGAAATATCATGGAAATGTTGTGAAAAACATGATTGAATTTGTATTAAGAAAATATGATTGAAAGAATTTTGATTGAGAAATAGTACGATTGATAGGGGGAGTATGGGATGATGATGTCTTGAAGATTTGATGCATGCTTACGTTTTATGAATTGACTAAACATAAATTTGATGAATTTTGAAGTAGCATAAGCTCAGGGGGAGCAATTTGGCATAAAAAAAACCAGCAGCAAAAATTTGATGGACAGTATGTATATTGAAGATGGCAAGGTACAAGAATGAATTCAAAGAAACACACCCAACTCAGTCAAAGGGGGAGATTCTCTTATTCCACGTGACAGGTGGAGTATATGTGAAAATGGCAAGTTATGATCAAACAATAATAAGCCCAGATCAGAAGTTGACATGGAAGTATTCAATGATACATTTGTTTTTGGGTATTGTGAAGCAAATTAATGGCTAAATGATTAGCCCTTTGTCATTAATGTCAAAGGGGGAGAGAAATTTTGTTTTCCATCAATGACAAAGGGGGATATTGATGAATATGGTTGTCATTGATGACAACACCTTAATGACAAATACTAAATTGGTACATGAAGGCATGGCACAATGGCATGGTAGAACACACATGGATGAGGACTTGGAGAAGGCAAGCAAGGATGGAAAGGGTAGCATGACAAGCTAGCATTGAAGACAATGGAAAAGGTGACAAAGATGGTGACATGGCAAGTAACAAAGCATGGAGTACATGACAATTTGATGATAAGACTGAAGACAAACATTGATAGCATGACAAGTGGCAAAGACTTGAAGGACATGGCTTGATGATATGGCAATAATAAGACAAAGGTCAAACATTAATGACATGATGACATGGCAAGGTGGACAAGGACAATGAAGGACATGGCACAATGCATAGACAAGCATGGCGCACATTGTGAGATCACAAAGCTCAAGCAAGTGTCGATGATGTGGACAAAATGACAAGTGTTGACATGTACAAATGAATGGAAAGCATGAATGACATAACACAAAGAACAAGGACCTTGATTGATAATGAGGTGGACAAGGCTGCAAGCATTTAGAAGGCCCCTTGCGGGCATTTCAAATCCCTCTTGCAGATATTTTTGTGGAGAGCTGCGTGCATTTCAGAAGCACTATCACAGGAATTTCTTAAGCCCTTTACGGGCATTAGATGGAGGGGGCCTACGGGCATATGGAGAAGGCTCACTGCGGGCATAATTGGAAGAGTATTGCAAGTATTAATTTGTAGGCTTGCGGGCATAAAAAATGAACCCATTGTGGGCATTTTTATGGGTGTCATAAGGGTAGTAAAAATACCCCTTGCGGGCATAATTTTGAGGCATTGTGTGCATTCTGGAAGGCTAAATAAGAAGGGGTAAAGTGGTGACAAGCCCACTTTGCTAATGTGGAAAAAAGACCAAATATATATATATATTGAATGAGGATAACATAAAAAATACATATCATTTGAAAGAATAAAAAATGAAAAATGACAAGTCGGCCTCCTAATCTTATGGATAAGACAAGTATAAATAAAGATCAAATTGTTGATTTGAGAGGTGAATTTGAAGTGGAAGATTTTGGACAAGTGTGTGAGCTCTGATTTTGGGTCAGGAAGATGAGGATAGTTTCGGAGGTAGCAACAACAACATGAGCAGCAAGAAAAAATATTTTTTTATCTCTTATTTTTGGGTTGGATGATTAATGAAGACATGATGCTTGAATGATGAGAAATGATGAAGACAGGAAGACATGATAGAGACAGATTGATTCATGGCAGTTTTGATAGAATGATGATATGCTTGAACAGAAGGATATGGGAAAAATGATTGTGATGATTATTTGATGTGCATATGGATAGTGTAAAGTGTATGGACAGAATGAAGATAGGGCAGCAGCAATGATGGCAGTTTTGATGTGGACAGAATTATGGTGATGTGTTTGTTGGCAATAGGTTATTGATTATACGATGACAGTGAGGACATGTGAAATTTGATGAAATGTAATGTGATAAAAATGTGTATGTAATACAAGCTGGGTCTTGTAATTATTTTTCTTAGTTGGATCTAAGAAAAAGACCAAGCTAAGTCTTGGAATAGAAGTTGGTGCTTCTGATTCAGTTGTAGCTGATTAACCCCCCGGTTGTAGCCGATTGAAGAAATACAAATGATTACAAAACTATATCTTGTGCTTCTTACAATGTGTTGATGATAATGTGTTTTACTTGATGAATGACATGTGTTAAGTTCATTACTGAAATATAGTTTAGAGATTGATGAAAGTAATGTTGAAGTGAATTTGTAGATGATATAAGTTTGAGTATTGAAGAAGAAGTTGAAATTGTCAATAATTTTTTACTCACTTCTTCACCCCCCCCCTCTCAGTGAGTCATTGTGCCCATCACTAAGTATATAGACCGTTGAACTTACAAAGTTATTTCGTCGCACTTACGATGCAATATTTTACACGTGTGAAAGGGCCCATATACCTGTTTGATAGGTATCAATGGTCGCCGAATTTCTCTTTTGGTCAATGTTGACCATGTTTGATGGTCATCGAAAGACCGACGATATAAAATTTATAAATATTGTTGTTCAAGACAAATTTCGACAAATTTTTCATAGTTGCGACACTTTTTTCTGTTCATTGTTCAACGCACAAAATAATAATTTTTTCTATCAAATACTTGTTTAAAACAACCAATTATTGATCTACATAGCTCGGTTTTTACACTTTGAAGGTTAGTATTTTTAATTTTTCTATCTACTTTAATATTTTATAGTCATATACTTATGGCATAGAAAGATCATTCATGGAATAATAAATTGAATTGCTACATCACTTTAGTATAAATACATCTCCTAAATGAGCACACTATATCATGAGTTTAAGAGTATTGGCCTCTCTATAGGTTTATATTGTTTATTAGAATGTAAGGATCATTTTAGGGATGCATTTCAAATGATTTATAATGACTCACGTTATTTACTCCTAGCTAGTTCTAATTCTAATATAAAGCTCCGATAAGAAATTTTAATATCATATAGATTTATGCTTTAACTTCATAATGGATAATTTTGAAATTTATGTAATTTTGTTTTTATAGGAAACTCATTTATAAGCTTTTCCATTTTGTTTATACTCAAGAAACATTCTATTTCCATTTATGTTTTCTTAAACATTAAGTGTAGTTTTTGTTTATATCATTATATAAGGTTATCATTTGTTTTCCATTAGACCTTTGATGTAAATAAAGAGCCTATACATAATATAAGCGATGTAACCCTTTAGTCCAATATTTAGAACCAATATTACCAAATGAAACACCCCTCCCAATATTAATAATAACCCTTAGAAGGGTTGAACTAGGTTTAAATTCTAAACATGTTGCAATTTATTTTATTGATCTCAATATTTCTATTACAGTGTAAGGATTGTACCATTAAAGCTCATTTGTACTTATAATGCTTCAACAGTGGTTGCTAAGTTAAAGAGGTGGATGGTGACTATGGGTGATGGAAAATGTTATTGCACTTGTTGTGAATGCAAGGGATTTAAAGGAAAAATACTTTTATTAACAATAGATGAAAGACATTGTAGGGAGTATGGTCACATTGAAGGGGGGTATGAATATCGTCCCATGGTAAGTTATTCATTAATATCTTTGTATATATATTGGTTGTTTTTATAAATTTTCCTTTCATTTTAATATTTGTTATATACTCTAATTTTATTTGATTGCCTGTATTATTTGTAAAGAGAAATCATCCTAGGTATGTGACAATACTCAGTATGCCAATTCAAAATAATATTGTACAAGTTGAGAAAGATGGTATGGATGTTGAAGATCATGTTAATCCTATGGAAGAAGATGACACTAATAATACAGTTGAGGATGACGGGACAAATAGATTGATCCAAGACTTCTTTAATGCTCCCATGGATGAGACCGACAACTTGGATGAGGACAAAAATGGTGTTTATGATGTACATGTGCTCGAGAGTGCAACATAACCCATTTATGAAGGAACCTCAAATAATTTTATATATGTTGTATTGTTGTTGGTGAACTTGAAGGTATCGAATGGTCTATCCAACATGTGTCTCACATAGATATTAAGGTATGCAATATAATTCATCACATGTATGTAAATGTCTACTTCCTTTTATGTATTTGTTTTGTGTCGATTGATATGTAAATTAAGGATTCAATATTTATATTGATTACTATTATTTACATTAACCAGTTATTTTTTATCTTGTTGTAGATTGATAGGTGAATTTTTCTTACCTGGTCACTAAATAAGTTACCTTGCACCTACCTAGAATTGTATGTCATTATGAATGATATGGGACTGGATTATCAGGCTATTGATGCATGTACCAATGATCATATTATATATTATGGACAATATGCATTGGAAACGAAATTCCCTCAATTTCAAATCAGTAGATATCAAATTAATCAAGTAAAAAATTAGGTGCCTCACAAGGTTCTTCATTATATTCCCATAATTCCACGTTTGCATCAATTGTTCAGATGCCAACACATAGATCAATTTATAGATTACCATGCATGACACATAAGTGAAAATGGTGTTCTTTGAATGCCTGTAAATGGTTCTGTATTTAGAAACATCAAATAAATATGATTGATTTTTAAAGAAGAACCTTGTAATGTTAGGCTTTAATTAGAAATTGATGGCATCAATCCATTTGGTGAGATTAGGTCTACATACTCAGTGTGGCCTATTTTTGTTATAAACAATAACCTTCCTCCTTGGATGTTAATAAAGAGGGAGCACACAATGTTGGAAATGATTGTTCCAGGTATTTGTTTATAATAATATTTTTGTTTGAATGTATCATTTTGTTTGTCTTGTTCATTACTTAATTTCACACACACACACACACACAAGGTAGTAATTATGTATACTTTCAACCAATTAGGTAAGTACCAAGTGAAATATATGAATGTATATTTTGATCCTCTCATCGATGGGATACCAAAGTTATGGGATGGAATCACTATGTATGCCATCTCTAGACCAACATGTCAAAGAAGATTTCAATTCCATGCAATGCTTATATGGACAATTCATGATGCCCTAGGGATAACACATTTTTTTGGTATGTAACACACTACTGCACTTCAATAGTATAGAATTTTATGATAATATCATGCATGCTTTTTAAATAATTCATTGTTATATAACTAATATTGGCATTAATCCATATCTTGCAGGTCTTCAAACAAAGGTAAATATTTTGCATATCTATTTTGTGGTCCTAGGATGAAATCTTGGTGTTCAAGAAGTTTAGGAAAGGAGGTGTTTGATGAATATAGGAATTTCCTCTATAAGATTCATAGGTATCAAACAACCGATAAACATCTCTTCAATGGGAAAGAAGAGACTGGAATAAAACCATGAAGAATGACACCTCACCAATGAAAGTTGGAATATAATAGAAATCGTTGATGTGAGCAAATTGTTTATGTATCATATGCCCATGTTTTACAATTGTAATTTGTGTTGAATTCTCATGTTTACAGTATCTAACAATTATTTTTTGTAATTTCATTTATGTATCATAAATCTCGCCGTCAAGGCAACGATCAACTTCCACGAGGATTGAAAAGTTACCCCAAACAATTCAATAGGTTTCCCTAATATGAGCAACTACAAATAGTTCATTTATTTGATACAATGCATATTGGAAAGAACATTACAGAAATTTTGTGGAGAATATTAGATGGAAGGAGCGATAAAGAAAAAAGAAAAAAAAATTTGTAGTGACATTCAAGAAGCCAATCATGCAATGCAAAATATGATTGACTCAAATAGCAATGGAGTAGACCGGATTAGTCTTCCATGGTTGATTACAGAGCGGGAAAGCAATGTTGTAAAATAGTTCATTTGAAAAATTATATTTCCGACGGGATTTTCTTCAAACATAAAGAATATATTAACAAAGAAAGGTGAATTTAGTGGGGTAAAAACTCATGTCTGGCAAACATTCATTAAGGTAATTATTCTTATATATCTATATATATATATATATATATATATATATATTCCTTGAAAAAAAAGCGTAATTTCATTTCATCCTTAAGAGTACGAAATTACATTGATCGGCTCACTCTTATTGAGTGATATGGAGAACTTCTAAGTCTAGCTTCATGCTTAGTACTGAAATAAACATTGATGTTCTCACTACGTGAGCAAAAACATCTTTTACATTGACATGCATTATCACTGTGTTCAAAACTGTTTTATCTTTTTACAAAAACCAAATGCCTGTGTTCAAAACTGTAATGTCTTTTTACATAAATAAAGAACCTGCCTATACAGGATTTTAAGAGCCGAAGAGTCTATGTTATACTAAAAATATACTGATAACCATCTAGCTATTCACAAGTGCCATCAACTATGTCAACTTAGAAGAGCAATAAAAGGATGTCTCGTTCTTCAATCTATAAACGGTCTATGGAAATAATGTTGACCCACACCATCTAAATATTTAGTAATTTCCCATATTCCAACCCCCAACAGCAACCCTTCCTTTGAGGCCTTGTCCACCTCGGCATTATTTTCCCGATATATGTGCCTGCAATTAAAAATTTCAAAAGTGTGAGTGACGTTCTGTATTTGTTCCAAAACTGCAGCTATCCTCCGGTTGTTGCATTGAAATGAGCCATTTACCCACTTGATCACCTTCAAAGAGTCCCCAAATACAGAAAAATTACTGACTGATTGTTCCACAGCAAATGAGATAAGTAGTTTAAGGCTGAGAATCTCAGCCCAGTTGTTGGTCCCCCTCCCAAAACCAAATGACATCACATAGAAGTGAGCCGGTGACAAGTAAAATATAGCCCCTCCCCCACATAGATCATTCTGACAAGACCCATCAAAGAATCCCCACGGCTGAGTACGATCTATATCCACAGGTTGAATATTTCTAGGACTGGGAGCACGACGGATCCTCTTGAGGGCTAAAAAGATCCCACAACTGTTAATAGCCACTAAAGCCGAAAGTCCCACTTTTTCTGAGAACAGACATTTGTTCCAAGAGAGCCATATCCCCCAGATTAAAATAGGAGGAAGAGCTTTAAAGGTAGTAAAATCAGGGTTGAGTGACCACCTTCTCCATGTCTCCTCCAGAGTGTTCCCACCCCACAGAAAAATTACTTGTAGAATTCTACAAACAATATTCCAAACCTCAGTGGTGAAGCTACACTTAAGAAACAAATGTGATGCGTCTTCCTCATTCTGATTACACATGTAGCATCTACCGGGACCTTGAAGACTTCTTCTTTGCAAAAAATCCCACGTCGAGATCTTGTTGGCTAAGACACACCACATGAATAATCTAGCTTTGAGTGGGCATTGAAGTTTCCAGATAGTTTTCCACCACCAAACCTGTTCTCTATTCTCATAATTCTCACTAATCCACTGGTATCTGAATTTTGGAGTATAATTTCCGGAAGGATCCCCATCCCATATAAGTGTGTCATCGTCTTCATTCAGGAAAATCTGGTCCCTACTAAGAGATCTCAAGTCCCTACTAAGAGATCTCAAGTAATGTCTCAGTTCTTCCTCCATCTCCACATCTAAGCCGAAAGAATCAACCCTCCTCCAAATAGGGCTTCCCATCCAAACATTCTCCACATCCGCTAATTGATTTAGAAATAACAGATCTCTCTGCCTCAACTCCTCAATCAAACCCTCTGACAGTAAGTGTTGTGCTTCACATCCCACCCAGGGATCTTGGCCAATCCTCAATCTTTGACCAGTACCAACATCCCAGACAAGATTCTATTCTATAACATGAAATGAGGACACAAATGCTTTCCAAATGACATAACCCCCTTTATGAGACTTGTGAGGGGACCTTATCCATTCTTCCACAGTTTTAGGCTCAACGTATTTCTATATCATAACCCTTTCCCAAAAGCCACCTGACGTAATTAATCGCCAACCACACTTAGAAGCCAACACTTTGGAAAAATGAAAAATATTTTTCAGTCCCCACCCCCCCAAAGCTTTTGGGGCTGCAATTCTTTCCCACTTCACCCATGGAGTAACATGTGCATCCTCCCTGCCGTTCCACATAAAACTAAAGCAAATTTTTCTAGCAGCATCTAAAATACCTTTAAGAATCCAAGCTAGTGACATCCAGTATACTGGAATAGCTTCCAGCATGGACTTCACCAGGACTAGCCTCCCCGCTTGTGAAAGCCACCTGAAGCTCCAGCTTTTTAACCTTTTTTCCATCTTTTCCAAAAGCAATACCCAGTCCTGTTTCAAATAGTCATTAGGCTTCAGATTGAACCCCAAATATTTTAACCCTTCCGAAAGAGTAAGGAGAATATAGGGAAACAAGTTAGTATATATTAAAAGATCCTCCTCCCTTAATAGTGAAACAGTAAGAGAGGATTTCCCATCATTAATCTCCATCCCAGTTGTTGAAGAAAAATTTTCCAGAATCTCTTTGAGTTTGACAACATCACATCTTGAGCTAGAGCAGAAAATCAGGATGTCATCCACAAAGAGCAAATGTTTAAGAGAGATGCCCAGAGCCACCATTATCCCTACAAAATCTCCAGTACGTTTGGATTCCTTAATAGCCCTACTTAAGCTCTCGGCCACCAACAAAAATAACAATGGGGAAAGAGGACAACCCTGATGCAGACCTCGCCCAGAATGAAAGAAAGGAGTCACCGCTCCATTCATTAAAACAGAGAAAGAAACAGTAGAAATGCAACTCATGATCCATCGAATGAATCCAATCTCAAAGCCTAAATGAGTAAGCATAAGCCGTATATAGAGCCAACTCACCTTGTCATATGCTTTTGACAGATCAATTTTAAGAACTGCTCCTTTCAGCTTTCTAGTTTTAATGATGTGTAGTCCTTCCTGAGCAATTCCAATGGCTTCATGGATCTGACACCCTTCCAAAAAACCAAACTGTTCCTTGTAAATATGTGTAGATAAGATAGGTTTGAGCCTTCGAGCAATCACTTTAGTAATAATCTTATACACATAGTTGCATAATGATATAGGCCTGAAATCATTAAGAGTGGAAGGAGTATCCACTTTAGGAATAAGAGCAATGAAGATGGAGTTAATGCTGGAAGGGACCCTACCTTCCTTCCTAGAATCTTCAACAAGCTGTAATAGATCATCCCCTATAATGTCATATAGTGCTATAAATAATTCAATCGTCCATCCATCAGGCCCAGGGCTCTTATCCTTCTGAAAACTATCCAATATAGCCTTCAGTTCATCCCCCGAAATAATGTCCATCAACATCCTGTTATCATCCTCTTCAACAAACCGAGGGAAAAGATGTGCTACCCTAATGACCTCTTCAATATTCACTCTCTCACTGACTTTGAAGATATCTCGAATATGATTAACCCCAATATCATCCAACCCTTCATATGTAGACTGAGAGTTACCTTCTGAGTCCTCAAGGCTCCAGATAGTATTGGATGATCTTCTTCCTTTTGCATAAGCATGAAAGAATTTGGTACTTTCGTCACCACTTTCCAACCAAATGGCCTTGCTTTTCAATCTCCATGCCTCCTCATTCTGCTGAAGAATCCTATTCCTCTGATCCTCCAAATGTACCAGGTGGTACTTCGTAGTTTGAGAACAGTATCCACCTCCTGATCCCTCAGAGATAGAAGATATTTCTTCCTCTATAGTCTTAAGATCCCTATTGTCCCTATTTCTCTTATCAGCAACCCACAATTTAATAGGTTTCTTGAGTGTTTTAATGTTCTCCGCAAAGTGAAAAGCTGTAGAGTGTACCGACCCCTGATGAAATGGACTCCAATGCTGGTGAACAAGCTCAATAAAGGTAGGATCTTCCAGCCAAACCTTATTAAATTTAATGGGCAAAGGAGGTTTAATAGGGCCATCCTTCAACTCCAGAAAAATAGGTTCATGATCGGAGCTTCCTCCCGACCCAATCCATTGTCTCACAAAGAAAATTGACTCCACAATCTGTTCGGAAAGAAGGAAACGATCCAACCACTTAGCCACTCTATCTAGACCAATTCTCTTATTTCTCCAAGAAGGCTTTAAAAGAACAGGCTCCACATCTATCCAATTTCCTTCTGAAAATTTCCTAATAAAAACGTTTGTAAGAGGATCCACTTGAGCATGCGGCCCCCAAATCTCAGCATGACCCAAAGAAAGGTTGAGATCCCCCCCCAGGATCACAGAATCCCCCTTAAGCATCTCTCTATCCAACAGAGAAGTCCAAAACTGTTCCCTTTCACAGTAAGGTCCATAAATGTTTACAATAGTGAAAACTCTGTCAAAATCCAAAGATTTACAAGACATTCCCAAAACCGAATGCATCCCCTAGAGAGAGAAAATGCAGACCTTAGCTTCGTTCCATCCAATCACCAATCCTCCGGATCGACCCCTAGCATCCGAAGCCTCAAAACCCCAACCAGGGAACCAATACTTTAACCTACCAATCACTTCATCGCCACCACACATAGTTTCTTGTAACATCAAAACATCTGGATGCTCAAGTTGCAACATCCACCGCAGCGCTGGTCTTTTGGAGGGACCAGCAAGACCTCGACAGTTAAAGGACAAGACCTTCATCGAAACCCTTCCTTATGGGCATTCACTGCTCTAAGTGCCCGTTCAATTGAAAGTTGTTTACCATTCCTAAGGTCTGAGCAAGCTTGGGACTTAGCTTGTGAGATGAAAGACTTCCTTCCTTTGGTTTTAGAAAGTTTGGGCATTTCCTTCCCTAACCCCCTTTCTGAAGGTTTGTTCATAGAACACAAAAAGTAACCAGACTCCAAGGATCCAGTGGGTGAAGAAAGCTCGGACGGAGCAAGCTGGAGAATAGGGGTTTCAACAAGATTTATACCGGTGGGGAAATCAATCAGAAGAGTATCTGTAACAGAGGGAAAGACTACAACACATGGAGGAATCGTAAAGGAAGCCAACGACTAAGATGAAATATGTAAATTCCTAAACCCATCCACCCAATCAAAACAAGGAAAAGATAAGTTCTTAAAAAAAAAACTGAAGGAAGGGTTTGTAAAGGGAACAGAGGAAGTACCAGCTGCTATGTTGGATGACCGAATAGGTGAGAGCTGAGAAACCTCCAGAGCAATGACCTTTGGTTGAATGGGTTCGGACACTACACTGGCCAAAATAGCACCCATCTCCGGCACAGTGCCATCCTCCACCATGATGCCTTCTTCCTCCACAGTCCCCACAGGTACCTCCAGAGTGGTACATTCCTTTTCCTGCTCACCCAAAGAGTCATCATCCAATGTCACCCTTTCCTCCTTCGCCACCAGCCATCGTTTCAATGAATTGCCAAATTTCATATGAACCGGAAAAGAGCAATCAATGGCTGGGTTCCCATATTCGTGACATTGCCTACACCGAAACAGCACATTCTCGTAATCCAGGGTTTGAGAAAAGGTGTAAGGCCCCCATTTCAAGTCCATAACCTCAAATAATCCTTCCCTAACATTAATGCTTACCAGAATTCTCACCACCTCCTGTACCACCGTTGCCACAAAGGAGAAGTCTGCATCTAGATAAATCCCCAACAAGTTTCCAATCCTCCGAAAGTGTTCTTCGACCCAATAATGTAATGGTAGACCCGGGAGCTGTACCCAGAGCGGAATGGTTTCCATTCGTTCACGACTAGCATCGAACAGAGGATTCCACGGCTTTAGCAAAAGCGGGACCTTAAGAATAGACCAATTCATGCTCAATGCCCACTGAGCATGGGCATCTGATGAAAAATGAAAGGCGAACCAGCCCCCCGATAAACCCACAACCCTAGGAACATAACCACAGTGTCCATGCCATGCCCTAGATGCCCACTGTATCATCGATTTGTGGCTCACAGATCTACCATAAACCCTACCTACCAGCACCGATTTAACCATCCCAACGATTTGCTGGAAGCCAATATCTTCACCAAGTGCGTAATTTGGTGCTTTGCCAATTTTTTTGATCCACTTCCTGCGGTTCTTCACCCGAAGAGCATTATTTTTTACACCCTCAAGACCATCATCTCGGCCGAAAACCTTCTGTACGGAATCCCCGGACGAGCTTGAAAAACCACACTGCTCCGCCGAGTCCAAATCCGTTGCTACAAAACCACCATGTGAAGCATCGAGACAAATCCCTTCCTGAATATCCGCCCCTGTCACCGATGCAGCACAAGTATCCCGCACAGGTGAATCAATATGTGTGCCGCCCGAAGAATTGAGAAAGTCTGGTAAATCCCCTATTCCAGCACTCACCGGGTCCGGTGAAGTTGTGTTGAAGCCCTTGACGCCCCAGATACTCTCACAACGTACTTCCGGCACAAAACCAACTCCAAACCCATCCCATATCGGCGAAAACGGCTGAGATGGTGAAGATGCAGACACCCGATTAGCATTAGGGACAAAATAGGGGAAAACATCAATCGACCGACAACTAGCAAAACCACTACCCCCGAATCCTCCATCACCAGTCAAATCCCGGAAGGCGCCAGGTGGTGAGCTCCAGATGTCATGATGTCTCAGGTTATCGCTTCCATAATCCACCTCATCAAGCTGGTCCATGCCCGCTAAACCGTAATAGATTCCCGTGGAGAGAATAGGGCTTAAACACTAAAACAGTAAAAAAAATTACAGTTGTAACTAAAGGTAAAAAGTCGTAGATAAACATCCTTGTTGCTCGCCATAAACCCTCTCGGAAACCATGCCGCATCACTGACATGACAGATGGCCTGCTGCCGCCTGCAGTGAGCTGCATGGTTTCCTTTGCACGCCGGTCATGCCCTAATCGCCATCGCCTTCATCCCTTAGGGTTTCCTATTCTGATATATATATATATATATATATATATATATATATATATATATATTGGTAGCAATTCTTTTAATCTATTTTAATTTTGTAATACTTGTTTTAATCTATTTTCAATAAAATAATGATTTTTGTTTGTTACAATATGTTATACCTCTATCTCTCCCTAACAGATTTGACAACAACATACTAAACAAATTATATATGATCTTGGAAAATGCATGAGGTAAATAATGATTTATATGCAAAAATTTTGTTGCATAAGTTGTTGATCACACATGTTTTACTTGCAATGTATATATTGTTTATGTTGAAAACTATTTTTTTCTTGTATCATTTGTAGGTGGTTATCATCTAAATAAATCCTTGAATAAGATATGAAATATTTTAGGATAGAAATTCCTTGACTAATGTGTGAAATGCAAAAGTATCTACCTTCAAAAAATTTTAATGCGCAAGAGAACTACCCCATACACCAAGTTGAGGATATTGAAATGTGTGGACCTGTACACACAAGGTCAATGTGGATGGTGGATAGGAACTTGAAAAAAATGAAGGATTTGGTTAGACAAAGAGCACGTCTTGAGGGATCTGTGGTGGAGGGATATATGATATATCAATCCATGGTGTATGTTAGTAAATATCTTCCTAAACTAGAAAGAAACATTAATATGCATCTCGTTTGGGATGTCGACTCCATGAAAAGATTTGAAGGCCGAGAGGTACCCTCGAGAATGGTAGATTGAGGAAAGTGAAAGGTGTAAATTAGATGGTTGATATATATAATACTTTACATCATTAATTTTTGTATATATTGTACTTATTTAATTTTTATTATTCCATCAATTATTAATATTCTTTATTCTTATTAATTTATATTATTTTCTTATACAATCGGTCGAGAGTGGGATGCACTACATTTATACATTGCAAACAATCTTGATTGGATGAAGGTATGGATAGAACAATGTACACAACGTGATGGTAGGTTATCATGGGAAGGGGTGGCTACATTAGTTAAAGGATCTCACTACAATCAAGATCCCAATCTTATGCATAGGGAAATTGATTTAGTAGTACACAATTTAAAAGATAAATATGTAAGAATATTCACCCACATTTTTAGTTATTTTCGATTATATTGATGTAACTAGTGGTGTTTTTTTTTAATATTTTCTAAGTTGAAATATGTTTATTAGTTAACAATTCACTTTTTACGTGTTGGGAATATTGTAGTTGAAACACCACAAGTCTATGTGGTGCAATGGCTGTAAATTTCACATCAAAAATTTGGATGAAAAGAAGAACACTGCAGATTCTGGGATAATTGCATTCTTTCAAGTTACTCATGTTTCATCTAGAAGTGACAGGCATCCAACAGTATCGAAAAATATATACTATGGGTATTTGGAAGATATAAATGACTGTGAATTTGGATCCTTCAAGTTAGTTCTATTCGAGGTCATGAAATGGTATAGGTTACAGATGAATGAACGTGATCCCGAAAGAAATATTATTGAGCATGCTAATGGATTTACCATGGTTAACACAAGGACGTTTGAGCCGGGTACATAGCCATATATCCTTCCAAGCCAATGTGAACAAGTCTTCTATTCATAGGTTCCAGGTAAATTGGGTTGGTCGTTTGTTGTTAGATATGATCCAAGAGGAAGGCTTGTAAAATATAATTTTCCAGAAGATATATCGAAGAATAAGATGGTGCAAAGGAGCATCATGAGGTAGATGTACTGTCAAATAAAGAATTTGAAGAAGAAGAGAATCCAAATGTAAATGAAAATGTTCTTGATGATGATATTATCCAAAATGACATCATTGACGATGTTGATGTGGTAAATTGTGAAGAACCTGCAATAATTAATTAATGAAAACACACGAAATAGCAGAAATAACAGAACTCAGAATCACTTTTATATTGATCGCAGGCCACTTCGAGGGGGAAACCTCCTTTGAGCAAGCTCAATACAATTAATTGCACAGTATCTTCATTGGTCTCAACACAAACTTATATACTAAGTCTAGGCGCCAATACCATGGGTCCATACCATGTGTCAATACAAACCATGGGCTAATACAAAATATGGATCAACAATTACTATGGGACGACTTACAAAGCATATGCGTCTAACAACAATAATACAAACTATGGATCAACAAATACTACGGGACGACTTACAAAGCAAATGCATCCAACAACAATATACTAACAAAGTAAATAGAAGGATTGGCATGGGTTCCTAACATCCCCTCTCCCTTAGAAAAAGCTTTGTCCTCAAAGCTTTAGATGTGGAAATTGATTCAAAATATGAAGGAGTAGTTCCCCGATAGCATCCTTGGGTTGCATTCCGGCCCACTGACACCTTTTGAGTTTCAAGGAGGATTGCTTGGAAGGTTGTAGACGAAGAAGGACCATATCAGTTGCGTGAAAAGTGCGCTCAGAATGGTATTGATCGGCTTGTTGTTTTAGTCAAATTCTTGCCATGTGAAGATTGTCCTGCAGAATGAGAAGAATCGGATCGCGGTTTCGAAGAACCGAGTCAATTTCCTGAACTGGGGAGCTGTTGAGCATGTATGGAAGGAGAACTGGCGGTGCCTGTCCATAAACTGCTTCATATGGTGTCCTTTTCGATGTGGTATTGTACCACTAGAGCGCTTCTAGGAAATCCATAGAAATAGTTGTCCACATCTGTGTAGGGATGGGCAAGGGTTCGAGCAGTCTCGAAAAGAGTGTCGTTTCACCCTTGGTGACCTGACAAGTATCACACTCAACCACCATCTGGTGAATTTTCATTTTTAGTCCCTGCCAAAAGAAGTTACATTGTTCCCGGTCATAGGTTTTGAGGAACCCAGAGTGCCCTGCCGATGAAGAAGCATGGAGTTCATAGAAGAGATAGCCCTGTTGAATAGATTGCAACCAATTTGGAACAAGCAGAGAAATAGCTGTAAGAGAAACTGGGTCATCAAATTGGCGAGAAGGAGCAGTTGCCACCATATTATCCTTACCCTTCTTGTAAGTGATCGCATAGTCATAACCCATGAGTTGGATAACCCATTTACGATGTGCTGGTGAGGAGACCCGTTGTTCCAGAAAATGTTCCAGACTATGGAGATCAGTCTTGATGCAAAAATAATTTCCTAAGAGGGATGGCTGCCAATTCTTTACTGCAAGCAAAATAGCCATCATTTCTTGCTGAGATGTAGATGCGCCTAAATGTTTACTGAAAAGGTCTCTTGAAGGCGGCAAGCCCACTGCTGCAACAAAGACACCTGCATATCTATCCAAGGAAGTAGTGGAGACCGTTGGTGGGTGCATATGAATGGAATGGAGCTGAGCGATGACACCATGTGAATTCTTCTTAAGGATCTTTTCCAAGCGATGTGAACTGATGATGCGGAGAGACCCGGGTTGTAAGCCCATAAATTTGTGTTGTGTCCCATTGACTGAAAACTGCATCCAAAGTTCAGCAAAATCCTATAAGATGGGGCCAAGTGTGCATAACCATTGAACGCCCAAAACCACATCACATCCGCCTAAGGACAAGGAAAACATATCAGAGCGCAGGTTATAATCTTCCAGATATATACACACATTGTGACACTTTCCCTTGCAAGGTAAGGTGCCCCCATTGGAAACCATGAATTCAAAGTTGGAGCAAGGATGGACAAAACAATCAGCATGTTTGGCGATCCGAGGGTCAATGAAGTTATGAGTGCTACCAGAATCAATGAGTATTGGAAGAGGAAGCTTCTTGAAGTAACCCCTGACCCGCATTGTTTGGGGGGTGGTGACGCCAGATAAAGCATGGATAGATATCTCTGGGTGGTCTTCCTGAGATGGGAAGTCAATAGGCGGCTCCTGAATGTCGACCTGATCATCCGGTGTATTTGGATCTTCTTTACCAACTTTAGAGGCGGGCGGAGAATCCACATCCAAGAGATAGAGCTTTTGTTGAACACATCTATGTCCCCAAGTGAATTTTTCATCACAATTATAATAAAGCCCCTTTTCTCTGCGTGCCTACATCTCTGTTTCGGACAAATGCTTGATAGGAGTTGGTCAAGTAGCTGGTGGGATGGGAGGTCGTTGAGAACCCATATTTCGAAAGAGAACAAAAGTGGGTTTGAAGCGTTGTTGGGCGACAATCTTGTCTTCTGCCAACTTAGCCAACCCCAGGGTTTCCATCATTGTGTTGGGACAGAACGTTTTTACCTCTGGGCGGATTTCATCCTTAAGACCACTGATAAAAAAACTCCTGTAGAAGTCATCAGACAATCCTTCTGTGTGGTTGGCTAGTTTTTCAAATTTTGTCTGATACTCTCTCATAGTGCCAATTTGACGAAGTTTAGTGAGTGCTCTGGTGAAGTCATCAAAAGCACTAGGACCAAATCGTTGCAAAAGGAGTTGGCAAAAATTTGTCCATTTTGGCTCGTCATGAGCCTTGATGTACCAACGGTACCATTGAAGGGCTTCCTGTTCCAAATGAAAGGATGCAAGTGGAACTTTTTGGGCATCAAAAGTATTATGTAGACTGAAATACTATTCTACACGCTATATCCATCCAGTCGAATCAGTACCATTGAAGCAAGGAAATTCAAGCTTCGGATCACGGAAAGTGTTGGAAGAAGAGAACCCATTGGCTGCAGAAGATTATTGCTGTCGGTTATTGTTCATGGCTGAACACTGAAGATGGAGGCTGAGAAATTTTTCATCTAGATCTTGGAGTTTGGTTTGGATGGCTACAAGTGCTTCCTCCATGGTTTTTGCTCCTGCGCAGGTGACAACCATAACCAAGAGTTTTTTTTTTTTGGGGGGGGGTGGGGGGAATGGATAGAAAAACACAAACAAAAGCCTATTTAGTAAAGGGAAATTTGGATTTGGGAAAAACACGGATGGGTAATTGGGGTTTGACTAGGTTTTGGACACTTTCTGATGGACAGGGAAGCAAAAAATGGGGATTTCAGAAGCGGGGTGAAAGAATGAGAAAATTTGTCAAAGAGAGACAAAGAAGTAGAAATAGGGAATGAACACGGTGGAAAAATTTGGAGACGAGTGGGTGAAAATTGAAGAAGTTATGGAAAACCCTAAAAATAGACAAATGTGAGATTTCTGGCTTTGGGAAGTAGAATTTGGGATAGGGTCGTCAGGAATGAAATATGCAGAATGGGATTGCAGGGGTGTCCGAGAAGTTTCAAAGGAAACATAGTTAAAACAAGGGAGATATGGTGCAAAAATGAAATTATATATATATATATATATATATATATATATATAATTCAAGAATGGATCTACAACGGCGCAGAAGGGATCAGAAACAAATAGATCTACAATGCCACGGAAGGGATCGATAACAGAGGGATCTGAAACGACGCCGAATGGATAAAAAAACGGTCGGATCTGAAATGGCTTTCAGAATAGATTTGAAATGACTGTCAGAATGGATCTGAAACAGCTTGGAATGGATCCGAAACGGCTGGATCTGAAACCACTCGGAATGGATCGGCAACAGTTCAGCTGAAAATAGATATGGACCCCAGGTATGTGTGGCTTCCTATTGGTTCACGGGATTCACTCGGCCACCAATGTGCGGCTTGCGTATTGGGGTAGTACCCCTCACTCCACGGCTCAGGTAAAACTGATAACCACTTTGCCACAAACGACAGCTCTTGGTTTACCTCACGGGTGGGAACTAGTCAATCAGGTAGGGGTCGTTGCCCTTTTTGCTGGCAGATCCTCTCAATGGGACAGCTACTTCGGGGTTCCTGTGGTACTCCTCACAATGAGTATTAGGGCTTATGCCCAAGTACTTCCCACAATTAAGCGGATAGGGATTATTCCCAGGTCCAAAGCTGCGACAGATGCGAAAAAAAAATTGGCAGAAATCTCACCCAGCAAGCCCAAGAAAGTGCTCTGATACCATATGTGAAGAACCTGCAATAATTAATTAATGAAAACACACGAAATAGCAGAAATAACAGAACTCAAAATCACTTTTATATTGATCGCAGGCCATTTCGAGGGGGCAACCTCCTTTGAACAAGCTCAATACAATTAACTTCATGGTACCTTCATTGGTCTCAACACAAACTTGTATACTAAGTCTAGGCGCCAATATCATGTGTCAATACAAACCATGGGCGAATACAAAATATGGATCAACAATTACTATGGGACGACTTACAAAGCATATGCGCCCAACAACAATAATACAAACGATGGATCAACAAATACTACGGGACGACTTACAAAGCATATGCGTCCAACAACAATATACTAACAAAGTAAATAGAAGGGTTGACATGGGTTCCTAACATAAATCCAATCAACATCGATTCTGAAATATCGGATGATACGTATATGGAGTTTGATGAAGATTAATATCAATGATATTTCTGAAATGTATATGGAATGTATAATCATCATCACAATCACTATAATCATCACCATCATCGTCATTGTCACCATCATCATAATCATCATCATCATCATCATCACCATCGACATTGTCATCATTATCATCATCATCATCATCATCATCACCAACATCCTCATCGTCTTCATCATCGCTGTTGTCGTCATCATTGTCATCATCATCATCACTAGCATCATCATCATTGTCTTCATCGTCATGATCGTCTTTGTCATCGTTATTATCATAATCATCATCATTGTCATCATCGTCATCATGATTCATCATCATTGTCGTCGTCGTCATCATCATCATCATCAACAACAACAACATCATCACTATCATCATCACTCTCTTCATCATTCATAATCATCGTCATCGTCATCATCATCCTCCTCATCATCATCTCCTTCATCACCATCATCATCATTTCTTTCATTTACATTTAATGTTTGTTTTTCTACTTGTTATATATGCATTATTGGGTTATATGGGGAATTGAGAGTGATGTGAGGGGAGGGCATATGAGATTCCACCTTCACGTGGTTGGTCTTGTTCAGTAGAGAATAAATTATTCTCAAAACCAGGAGAAGGTCATCATCATCATCATCATCATCATCACCATCATTGTTTTCTTCCAGACCCAAAGGATAAAGGTGTGTAAAAAAAAGTAATATATAGAAATCAATTTCCACCCAACTAATAAACCACACCTTGCAAGGAGTTGTGGCTTGAGAATTCTAGGAGGCTTAGAATTGGCATTAAAAAACTTTTCTTTCTAGCAAAATTCCAAACATGAGTTTTGGAATAATTTTTATTTGTGATCATAGCTCCAAAGAGACAAAGTTTCATTTACTATAAAATTATAACCCAAGGATATTGGTCATTTCTATGTTAATTACCTAGAACCTTAAAAATTAAAAGCCCACTTCACTTATCATAGTGTTGATTGTGGTGCTTCACAAAATTTTAATATAAATGACCAAAAATGAGGAGTTTTGGATCCCAGTGATCAAATGTTGTCCTCTAGCTGAGGTATGATAAGGGGCACTCAAAACACCTCGACCTTGATCATCGTTCCAAAGAAATCGAATATTTTTCCATGGTAGAATTATGACCCAATGGTTTTATTTATATCTAAAAAAACATGTAACTTAAAAAATACAACCACTAAACCAATCAAAACTATAACCACGATACTTTGTGGGATTCCAACATAAATGGTAAAAAAATGGGACATTTTGAGTGCCATTTGTGACAGTGCAAAACCAATCCTAAACCTCCTAACTCCCTAACCCCCTATACCTCTATCCTCCTAACCCCTAACCATCCTAACATCCTAACCCACTAATCCTCCTAACCCACTAATCTTCCTAACCTACTAAAATACTAACCCCATAACCCTCATATCCCCCTAACCCCCTGAACCTCTAGCCTCCTAATCACCACCCCTTAGACTATAATCTATAAAACAAATTTTATTGAAATAAAAAAATAAAAAAATATGTGATATATTATATCACATATAACTTCATATGTAACCCTAAACCAATTCACATCCATTTTAAGGCAATTTGCATCCACCTTCATTTAAACCAAATCGCAACCAGTCTTAATCAATGCCCAAATCAAAACATCACTAAACTAGTGCAAAATCACTAATTTGGAATCAATGCCCAAATTGAAATAGCACTAAAGCCGTGCAAAATCATGTGCAGGGTTATTGTTAGATGCTTGCATAGGTATCTAATTAGTGTATTGACGGTGGAAGTTTCCATAATCGATAGATCGAGTTGAAGACATAACTTTCTCAACAACTATGTATGTAAGAGTTCTCTCAATAACTCGTCCCACATTGTTTTCTTAGTAACTCGTCCCACATTGTTTTCTCACTAAGGTTTTTCTTCGTAACTCATCCCACATTTTTTTCTCAGTAGCTCGTACCACATTGTGTCCAACCCATTGGATGAGAACTATGTTCCTACTTGAAAACCCCAATGACCCACATATACAAATTGGGCATAAAGTTTTTGGACATATATATGCCTACCTTGTGGTTCATCCATTGCGTGGTTCACCCATGTAAACACCTGCCCTGAAAGTATAACATTTCTCGACTATGAGCTAACTAAGTCATCATTTCTCTGTTTGGTTCTAGCTTTCCAATTCTCCAAAATATTATGGTAGTCTTCTATAGCAATTTCATGTGGCTCTATAATGTCCACATCATGGTCTTCTTGCCAAAGGATAGTGTCTTATATAATGTCCTCCTTGCTTGTGAGCACCATTAAAATTTCCATTATCCCTTTCCCCAAATTTGAAAATAAGTTGTGATCATTATTAAAACTTTCACTATCCATTTCCCCTACTTTTAAAATATTTTTTCTCAATATCTCCACTAGAGATTGTAAGGCCCTTTAGTTTTCTGTGTTATTTGCTTTTTCTCGGTAGAAATCACAATACAAGGTCATGTTAAGAACAAATCTATTATATTGGCTCCATGTTTCCTCTCTCAACCCCTGTTTCATCTAGCACTTATATAGATCGACATGTATCTTCCCAAGAGTGCCCAACCTCCTATCACAACTCTCCACTTCAATGTTACTATCTTGGCTCACGTCTATGCAGCAAATCTGAAGACAAAAATGAATCACAGAATTGACAAGTACATAGTAGTTGTCAAAACAAGCATACAAGCACATAACAGGTCGTTGGGGCTAGTGAGTACCTATACAAGGTTGGGAAGAAAATGTGAGGAATGACCATAAATCTTGCATATTTTGTAATATTCATTTAATGATATTTCTGGAAAGGGGATTGGTAGAGAGTTGAGTCTCAAGGGGGGGATATTTTTCCTGATCCAATCTATCATTTAGGCTCATACAATGATTCCAATCAACCTCTTGTGAATGCAAACAGAATTTTAATGATGGGAATAAGGAGAAGAATAAGAATAGTTGCTTGTTGCATGTAGAAAGATTAATATTCCAGGAAAATATTAAATCTTTGATGGCCTCCAATTTCCTCTCTTGTATCATTTTCTATTTATTAGAACCTTTGGTCTCTCTCCAATGAGAAAATGCAATACAATAAATAGATTGAAATTGAAAGATGTTTTACATCTCAAATATGAGTTCATTATTTAAATTTTTTCTACCGTATCTTTTATATAATTAACATACACTCATTATATACATTGCAGATTGAAAATGCTCTTCTCTATATCGAAAACGATTTGCAAAGATTTCCTCTTTGTGCATTAGAAAAAAAGGAAGAAATTTGCAGAGCCATCATGAATGAATTTCCACCGGATTCCTATTATGCAAATTGCCCCCCTTATGATGTTTACAGTGATTCAACACATCTTTTCGGTGTTCAAATAAACCATGGACAATGGGAACGAGGTAGTGGTATGATTGTAGACATGCTTTTGAATGTACCATGCACGAGTACATTCATCATTAGCATATCTATCAAATACACAATATAAATTTTACCAACCTCCTTGACACCTACTTCCCTACAACCTAAAACTAGAAGAGAATTCTTGGGAAATAATGTTTGTGTAAAAGCGAACCATAGGTGCCCCATGGCAACATTTTATCCTGACCACTCACTTGAAATTAAAAATGGCTCAACCAAAATTAGATTGGGATTATGATTCGAGTGATGATTCTTATATTTAGCAATGTAATAAAGCTACTCTGGATGCAAGTAATTTCTTTGCCTCAACTAGAAGGATTTGATCAATTTATTTCAAACATTTATTTTTATTTTTATGGAAGCTTAAGTTCTCTCTTCTCTATTTTTTCATGACAGCACATGGATAAAATGCAACTCTTGCCTTGTTATGTATTCAATTTTTTTCTCTAATGTTTGATCTAATGTCTTGTTTTTCTACCTTTTTTGACCAATTGGATCTAAAACTTGCAAAGTAAAGATATAATTAATACACAAGTGGTTTTCAATCACATGCTTCTTTTTGTTCCCTTCTCTTTTTTTTTCGTATACCTTTTGTACTACCTATTTCTAAATCCCAATTGGATAGCCTTGGGAAGTTGAGGGAATTCCAATATAAATTCTTTTACCGAGTTGGATCTAGGTCTACCTCATCTCTTCAAATCAATTGTCAATTTTCTAGGCTATGTTTGTAACACTATGTTTTGGCCCATATCGTTCAAAACTCCCATGGATCACAATCATGTGATCTAGTACCAAATGTAGGGTTTATATTTGTGGATTCACAAGTAAACTAAGCCATTGTCTCTCCCAGAGGACACTATTGGGTTTTATCATAGCTTTCTTGATGGATTACCCAATGAGAGACATGGCTGAAATATTCAGACCAACATTGGGCATACAACCAATTTAAATATTGAATATCATATTTGTCACAGCCAGCCAAGAGAGGAAAATGCCAATTCCCAGTTTGATCAAGATGGCAGAGGAAAGGGAATAGTTTATTGAAGTGATATTGTTAACATTTCTAAAACATTGTTCATATTGCATTGCTTTTTATCATTCAATGGAGTGCAGGTACAACTGAATAGGTATATGCTAGACCTATCATCCTCGAGTGAAAGAATTTCAGGAGGGATAGGGGAAAGCGTGATGTCCAACACATCTAATAGGGAGACATCAACTAGAGGTGAAAAGGTCAAAAGAAAATTCTATAGGCACATGGAAATATTTCTTCCTAAAGGAGGATCATGCTCTTATGACGCTCAGAGCATAAGTGACATTGAGGTTTCCTTGATGTAAAAGAATATAGTGAAGCAATGGGTACCCCAGGAACTTCCTCGGTTGGACACTGACTTCTATGTCAACGAGAGGACGTATCACATTGCTCCGTCCTCCATACATGACCTTGTCTATTCTCCATGGATGTCATAAAGGTGAGATATGGAGGATCAGTTGAATTGATGGAGTATATCGGGCCATGCTATAGCTATGGAGATTGGTTGAGGCTGATCCACTATATTCCAAGTATGCGTAGATATGCACTCGCGGCAAATTATATACAACTAAAATCCAATAATCAAAATAAAGGAGTGAATGTGTATATTGATGGAAGGCCAAAGGCATCAGGGAATATTGTAGGGATTATAAATAGTACAAGACCTGTGACTACAAGAAAACAACCCAATTGTATTTTTTAGGAGAGTGAAGCAAATAGGATATTTGTATGTGCTATGAAAACAATAGTGTTGAGCGAAGAGTTGTTAGTGGATTACAATTTGAATCGAGTTGATATAGGTGCTACTATTGGTCAGGTACAAAAACCATTATACCCAACCTCTAATTAATCTTTTTTTTATTAACATATATTTTAATGATAAAATTCCATGCTTCTTATATTGTGGCAGGGTGATCATGGGATGGCACCAACCATGAGCTTGCAGTGCCAAGTAAATCGTTGAATGTTTCTTATGTGAATGTATTTGGCTATCCCGTTTTTTTTAGCTAATTGATTAAATCGTTGAAGGCTTATGATGAGAACAGTTGACAAGAAAAGAACATAAGACACGTTTAATTAAAACATAAGAAAAAATAAAAGGTGTCAAGCATGTTTTCTTGTTCAAGTTCAAATTGAAATTTCGATATTGAATATGGTATGTCATTTCAATGTTTCAAGAATGGTATTATAATTAGACTTTTAAATTGTGTTACTTAGTATTATAAATCATGGTTTCTATTTTAATTTACATTTCAAACATAAATAGCTTTCAATTTTTATAGTCATTTTATTTCAATTTCTATATAGACAACTTGTCATGGATAGTTGTGAATATTGTAGCACATTTATTTTGTCTTCATTTTCATATCAATTTCTCTTGGCAATGTTGTTGCACTGACATTCTTCTTGATATTGTGGAAGGGTGATCAGAGCAAATCCCCCATAGCTAGCACACCCACTGATGCAAATGATGTCATAAATGATGATGAGATGTATGTATCTATCAACCCCTTTGACACAATTAGAAAGTGCTTGATAAAGGACATTAAAGATATTGCGAACTTTGTCGAGTGTCTGCCTACATCAGAGAGCTTAGCAAGGATGGAGGTTTTAACCGGGAATACATAACATTATGGGGTAAGTGACATTATTTAACAATATTATTTAATACATATGAATTTATGAATTTTTTATTTTCTAGATTTATATGAGCTAATAATTTTTTTTTCTTTCTATAGCGGTTTCGGTGATCAAACCCAACTGGTCATGGGGGCATTGCTAGCAGTAGTGGTGTTGCATCAACCCCCCATTGTTCTAAAGAGACGAGCTGCATAACCATGAGGCTATTGGGCATACCATATGCGGCTCATACTACTAGTGTACCTTTTGGGGGTCATGAGATGCCCCCATAGCACACGCAATACCGTACACAAGATAAAGCAGATCAAGAAACTAATGAAGATTCTACACAATGCTATCTTGGATCCATATGTGTCACAATCAAGGGAACAATCATGGCCAAGTTTCTCGTGGATGAGAACAAGGTTTCCTTGAAGATAGTTCAACTACCAAGTATTTATGAATATCTTCATTAAATTCCTATTATTTAATTGAAACATACATCTCTTCGTTTAATTTATATTAGTAATGGTAAGAACACTTTGAAAGAAATAATGTATTATATAAGAACATGCAGGAGCAAGATTTAGATATTTTTGGGCCCACCATTCGCACACGGTGGAATGCCCAATATCCCAATAAGAAAAACCTTTTTATTAGCTGCTTGGTTGAGCAGTTTGGTGATACATTCAACGAGGTTGAAATCACCAAGAAGTCCAACATGTATTTGAAATATGTGAGAGACCAATATGGGGAAAGATTGAAAAAATACCCTAAATGTGACCGTCCTTTGCTGATTCCCATGAGGGAATGGAAGGACATTCTGGATTATGCAAGAGAGAAGGAGTTGAGAAGACAAGGGAAGGAACCACCTAGCCCTAGAAGGTATGTGATATTTTGAATTTGATATGTTCAATTTTTGTTAGATCTATAGGAAAAATAACAATATATAACCTATTTGAAAATTTGTGTAGGATCTCAGACACATCCAAAGCAACTTGGGCAAGATTGGAAAAAACAACCAACATAAACTAGGCCAAGGTGGCTACATGAGATTAAATACATGAATTGTAAGTGTCAATAAATTAAACCATATTATCCATATCACCATACATTTCTTGATTGATTGAAGCCAATAATCATAATTTTTTATCTTGTGCAATGCAGAGGGGGTCTGTTCAATGAAGCAGCCATTGAGGAAGACATGAAGCTCGGGTACAAGCACGACTTCGATGCAGTGGTGGCACGTTGAACAAGCTTGGGGAAAACACAATCTGCCTCTTTGGAGGATATGGTAAATAAAATGAAAATACTTTGCTCGTTGATTAGTTGTAAAATATATTGATGATTCAATTACCCCATACATTAATGTGTCTATTCTCCATATAACAAGAAAGTAACAACACGCTAGTTGGAGGTGGTGGACAACATCCCCGTGATTCTAATATTGGTGAGGAAACAAAAAAATGGCATGTGTTTAAAATGCGATGTAGTTATCAACGACTAAATTAATATTTACTTGTAGTTCATGAACTTATAACTTCTATTGTTTCAATGGTAGATGAGGTTGTTGATCAGAAAGGAGAGGCAAAGACGATAACCGATCTGACAATGTCAACTAATCCTGGTCCGAGTAAAAAACATTGTAATTATATTTATATTAGTTAAATACTCCTATAAATAATAACTAACCATATCATTTAAATGATTTTTTTTTGTCGCATTAGTTCCCCCTGTACTACCTCAGCCTCCACACCATAGTACTAGATGTCATGCATGGTGTGAGGACCTGCATAGTAATGCAACACCAAATCAAGCAACAATAGATGAAGATGGTGGACATATTTCTAATGATGATTTAATATCGGAATATGTGAAAATTATAAAGAAGAAGAAAAATAAGTGATTGTACAATTTATTAATATGAAGGACTATATGTGGTACAATTTTATGTTAGTTTTGCTACTTGTTATGCATGATTGCTACTTGTCATATCTTAGTTTTTTGCTTTCATTTACTTTTGTTGTAGTTTAATCTAGTAGACAGATTGGGTATGGGAAAATGAGAGTGATGGGGGGGGGGGGGGGGGGGGGAGGGGCCATACGAGCTTCCACCTTCACGTGGTTGGCTCTGTTATGTAGAGAATATTAAATTATTTTTGAAACCAAGAGAAGATCATTCAGGTATACCCCTTTAGTATTTTTATATCAGGTTGTTAAATGTTTAATTATTATTCTATAATATAACCTTTTATTCTATTTAGAAAATGCAGGTTTGAAGGATGGTCACCTCCACGATCCATAAGGCATTTTCATCAAGGTAATAATTTTCTTCTCTTGCTTCATGATGTTGTAATCAATAGTACTTGATATTAATTTAAGTTAGTTATTTTATTTAATCATAAAAAAAATGATCGTTTATAAGAGGGATGTGAGTAGTGCTAGAGTTATTGGGAACACAAAGATTACTATTCCCACAACTTTTGCTTCACACACAACACCACCCATTCATATAACTAATAGATAGAGAAACTAGGCTCTTCCTCTATTAGCACCTTAGGCTCACTAGTAGGTGTTATAGTAAGTTGTATCATGACTTTAGGGCCTAAGCATCTCACTAACGGACTCCACCCCATTTTACCATCACTTGAATTTCAACCCGAGCAAGTTTTGTACATATCATAACATTGTTTGCAATAGTTTAGATGAGTGCTTTGTTGACCAACATCTTATTAGATGTAACATGATTGAGTAGGAGGAAGATGGTAGGAGAAAATTCACTCTTGAACAAAAAACCATTGTTTAGTCCAAAAAACATCACTTTCCACTAATACTAACCCATTGGAATTACAAATGCAATTTTGTATATATCTTCTCGTTTTAAATTAATTTGCCAAAATCCTATTTTTAAATCAAACTTGCTAAATATATGGTGTCTTTTCATTCTTATGATGGTGAAATATTGATAGTGAAACAAGAAAAATTTATACAATTAAACTTATAAATGGAAAACTAGTCAATGATGAGAACCCAAAAAATATTAACCTCTATTCTCTAGGTTAACCTTTATAAATATTACAATCCTACAATTTTTTACCACATAAAAAATAACCACTTCAAAAAATGTATAGAAGTTATTATTCAATGTACATTTATTTAGATAAGATAACTATTAAATGTTTCCAGGAAAAGTAGTTAAGGATGCCCCAAAGGTATGCCACCTCATGGAGAGGTGTGCTCCTTAAGATGTGTGTTGTTGTGACACATTGGATCCTCCTTGTTTAGCTTAGAAAGTGTCCCCACCTTTTTTAGTATATGAGCGAATGTGCTCTAAAAAGGATGAATGAAAAAATACTTGGTTTGAGATTGACTATGGCCTTGATGCCCAATTAGATAGGAAGTATATCGACAATATCTAGTGGAACAATTGCAAACGTCCAACAAAGTATCGATTGTAAGAGGATGCTAGAAATTTGGGAGAATATCAACAGGTTGTCAAATGGAGACTTCCTCATCTAACGAAGGAGACTCATAAAGTTTGGTGTTAGTGTTGCTGACAATGTCATGAATCCCAATATGAGAAGTTAGGTCCAAAAAATAGAAATTATCATTGATTTGTTGAATAATACTATAACTTCCATAGTGTAATAGGTTAATTAGGGTAAGTAGTTAGTAGTTTTAGAAAATTTAGGATCATATATGATATTTACATGAAGTAGATTATTCAATCCTATCTTAGTGGATCTGATCTCAATGTAATTGTTGTATAAAAGCTTGATCTAAATCTTGTAATAGGTGGAATTTGAAGACTTTGATATAGCAGAAGAATAAGGACAATATTCATTAAAAATCCTCTGTGTATGTCAATCTTCTCATTCTAGAATGTGCTTCCATGTGCTCTATGTTATGAATTTGAAAGGATATAGCCCACATGTTGCAGAAATAGTGGTCTCCATGCTTCAATAAAATACATATTATGTTTTTCTCCCTACATTAAAAAAAGAATGTATGGACTTTTGATTAAATTGATTATGGAGTGCGTTGATTAATTGTGCATGCAAAGTAATTTTTTGCATAAATGAAACAACATTCGGTTGATGCGTCCTTCCTTGTTTTCTCATCAAATTGATTCTGAAATGTATAATACTGCATCTTGAAATTGTGGAATCATGTATCTAGTTGGATAGAGTATTGAAATAATGCCTTGGTGGTGACAAATCCTATAGAGGGTACTCATGACTACACCGAGTTGAATTTGTTGTATCTACAATACAATAGAATACAAGTCCAAGTGCTCTAGTATATTGTAGTAATGGTGAGCTATTGAAGGATTGAAAAGGTGAAGAATGTCCTTGTGAATGTGTCCATCCTCTATGTGATTGAGTTTAGTGTCTAAGCAAGTTCGCTCAGATTTGAAATACAATTGTGAGTGCTCCAGCCTTGGATAGCGTAAAGAGTGCACCAGCGTTGGAGATATTAGTGTTCGAAATACATTGAGAAATCAAATCCCCTTTTGGAACATGAACTAGAGTAAATATTTAAGTAATCACTAGAATAGAGAGATAACATGTATTGGACTGAATGAGTGGCACAATTTACTTATCCCTTGCATCAGAAACTCATGTATAATGTACTATAATCTATGGTGATGGGACTTATTGTCTGTAACCATTCAACACATCTTGTTATAACGACTTAATGACTTCATATCTTGTTATAACAATTTTAGTTTAAATTGATCATAGATAATATTTATATTTGTATACATAAAAAGAGGGCTCCCATCATGAGTTAATTTTTTTGACATGAACATACAATGGTTTTTATATTAAAAGGGGAGGGAAAAAACCCTCATAAAAATACAACAGTTCAACCAGTACAGAGGCCTTTGGGCTGAGAAATAAAATAGAGCTGAAATTTGACTGTCGTCTAGAAAAAAGGGTTTGTTTATGCCTAAGTATAACATAATCATAATTGTAGCTAAAAATTCTAACAAATTGGCCTAGCAACCATCAAAATTTCCATGGGACTTGACAATACAATACATAAACACTAATCAAAATTTCCATGGGACCTGATCTTCAATCTTGAGCAGAGGCTGGTGAGAGTTGGATTCTTCCACAATTTATTTTTCTTTCGGCTTCAATTGGAGCACCCTCACTGCTTCCTCCAACTCTGTGATCCTTTCCTCAAGAACAACAAAGTGGGACTACTGTTGCTCATAAGTTTCACCTAGGATGGCCAACTGGTATTGAACATCCCCATGCTTTGCTACACCAATTTGGTCTTCCAAGCTTACAAATGATGATCTCGGCTACACATATTTTGACGTGGAAGATGTACTTTCTTTTGGAGCCGTCGATGACTCGCAGATAGTCTTCTCACTCTTTTCCCTACACAACAGTCTTCTTATTCATCCCAGATATCACTATCCATACCACCAATTGATTAGGAAATGGGCCAAAGCTCAAAATCACTGACAAACATGGAATCTCCTAGAGGATGCCTCTCACACTCAAATGAGTTCCAGAGTCTACTTATGCATTGATTCCCAAGAATTCATGAATTTAAAATCCTTAATCCTCGTTTCACTATGATTACTCTAGATATATCTTCCATGAATAGAGGACTCGACTGCATAATTTATAAAACATGATGTCTTGCTGCAGAATTTCACCACCCTTGTCATATGAGATCGCATGCACCATCATAACTACCTCCAGGGAATTCTGCTTGTGGGAGGGATGAAAGTCCATGAATGCACCCTCCATAAAGTCCTTTCGAGTTAATGGAGTTCCCATCATAATTTCTTTGGAGAGGGAGGAATGGTATGACCTATCTAGGAATATTAATGAGGAGGATGCATGATGCAACCCCCATGATGAAACTACTTGTCCGACTAGATGAGCGAGCTAAGACGACACATGCCTCTCCATGCAATCACCTTTGCTCATGAATCTGATCCCCTTTTTATTATGTTCTGACATGATATTATTTCCCAATGTAATAATCCCCCTTCTTAAATCAAACCTTAATACCACTTTGCTAAGGAATAGTTTCATGGTCACACCTGTCATTTGAGAATTGGTTAGATCCTTCAGGTCTAGATGAAGCTAAATTTGCAGATGGATGGCTTAAAATATCTCCAAGTGTCTTATAGGAATAATGATTTCTCCTACGGAAATCATTATGAAAGGTATCTAGTTTATCATTGAATCAAGGTTTTGCTCTCTCCACTTACTAGTAAGTTGACTTCTTTGGAGGTTAAAATTGTATGCTTTTTCTTCCTATCATTGTTATTTATTTTCAATAATATGGTTCTCTAGGTAACATAATAATATTTTCTAAGAGTAATGTGTTCTTTCTTTTATTTTGTATGAGGTCAAGGGTTGCTTAACTTGTTATTTATTATGGCGCGATTTTCAAGTTCATAGGGTCGAGTTCGGGGTAATAATATTTACTTACCATTCTATTTATGATTTTATTTAAATCATTGAGTTGCTCTAGTTATAAGCCTCGATTTATTGTTATCGGGTCTTCGAGTCCAACAGACACCTCCTCCTCTGGGTAATTAAATCCCATCCAATTTTTTGAGTTATTCATGTTTTTGGTACACACAAGTAATCTCAACTCTTATTTCCTCCTCCATGGTTTTTCCTCAACTCAGAGGTGATCTAAGACATAGATTGGCTCAAACCCTTGCGTTAGCTATTCAAGTAAGTTTACCATTACTCTACATAGCGTATTGTATAGTTCCCTTATTCTTAAAATTAACAAAGATAGGTCTGAGTTTCTTGGGATTGGGGTTCACTAGTTTGTTTCGTCTTCTGGATATGACAAGGGATTCCATGCCCTATTCTCCTCGTGGACAACAAATATGTGGTGTTTATTAAGGATATTTATTTTAATTGTTCCATTATGATGGAAAACCATCAGTTTTCTGGATTCTTTACTGTTTCTTTTTTTTAAGAAATAGGAAAATATTGTATTATAAAAGCTGCAAAAATCACATAAGATTACAAGGTAGTTGCTTGTTCATACAACTCATGAAACTCTTCTACTATAGAGATAGATATCATAAATGATTGCCTATAGGGATCTATCCCATGCTTACAAAAAGAACACACATACAAATTATTTCCTCGGTATATTCTATGAAATTTTCCTTAGATCATTATACAAAAACAATTCACCATAAAAACAAGTTTGGATAGACTTCCCTGATGTTGTCTTCTTCTGTGGGCTCCTTTAGCTCTATTTTCCCTGGTGTTGCATCGAATTCTCGTGGCTACTTTCCATCATCCACAGGTGGAGGCTGATTGAGATCAGGAATAGTGCATGTTGGACCATGAGAGGACTCTTCCATTGAAACCTCAAGAGTAGGCCTACAACAAAGGTCCTCAATTGCTGACCAGAGCACAAAACATTCGTCCTTCAGATTTTGTTGCTTCATTCTCTGTTTAGCGAGAATCTACTCTTGAGACCATAAGGTTTTCTCTGAATTTGTAATTTCACTTGTAAATTGTATAAACCAATTTTCTTGTTAGAGTAAGAATATTCCCTCTTGTATATTTGTCCAAATGAGATGTATGAGTAGATATTCTATTATTTCACAGTTTTGAGTCTAAACCCTAGCCTGTAATGAAGGAGGCAAAATGAGTCATTTAATTTCCTAAACATATACTTTAGAATTTTGTATCTTGTAACTAATTATATTATTTGTCTATATGAGTTATATAAGGGAGCAGTAACAACTCCTCAATTATGTTTTCAAATACCTTGAAATCAAATGAACTTATTATAATATGGTAGATGTTTCCTTATATTGAGTATTGACCCCAAGTTAGAAATGCTCTTTTTCCTTGTGTATATTGTTTCTCTTTGTTAATTTACTCTCCACGAAAGAAATAATTAAAAATGTAAATAATACAACAATGACTAATTTAACTGAAATTTATTCTCAGTCTATATGTTCAAAAAAATAATAGTAAATCTAATCGCGTGCTTATTTTCCTTAAAAATCTCCTTTGAATACTTCAAAAAACAAGAATATACTAAGTATGTCTTTTATTCATCATAAGCAAAGAACATAATGTTATATACTTATCTGTTATCCTTAGTAGGTCTTCCAAATAAACACATGAAAAATATCAGGCCACCCAACCTTAGACCAATAGAACACTTTATCCTCATATTCTTTGATCACCATCGAGGCAAGCCAAGGTTCAACTAGAGTAATCCCTTAGTTTCTTTTTACAATTTTTAATATGCAAAGTTTTCTTTTCAGAAAATTCCATTTCTTTAACTCAACTAACAGGTAACATGTAACAACTAACAAGGGAGATCCTAGAGGGTGGTCTAGTCACTGCTGGTTAGTTGGAGATGTACAAAGGAGTTAATTCATTCACTAACCAGTGCCTACTCGAGCCACTTGGTTAATGGAATTTGATCAATGTGTAGCTGTCTAGAAGTGAGTTGTTAGCATGACAACATATGCAGGTTTGTGATTAAAGATTTAAGATTTCCGTGGTGGGTGGTGTTTGAAGAACAGGTTTCCGAATTCTCCACGGTAGCCATTTCAAAGTCGACGTTTCGAATCCTAAGCTAGATTAATCATCAGGACAGAAAGATGAGGGAAGAGTTGCAATCCAGGTGAGTAAATAAAGAGATGAAAGCAGCAAGGTATGTTTGTTCAGTTCAATTCAAAACCATTCAGTTCAAACTAAAAGTTAAAATCAATAAGAATAATAATAACCTATCTTATTTCTCCATAGTATTATGATATTTGTCCATAGTATTATTATATGATAATATTAAGTATTAAGTAATCTTAATGATGTTATGTTCTCAATTTAATATTAATATATAGTTTATTGCTCTTAAATTGATTAATATTAATATTAATAGGTTATGTTGAGGATTAATAATACTTATTAAAAATATTAATAAGTAAAGATAAATAAGTATTCAACCTTAAACCATCAACATAATTATTAATATCAATACTAATAGTAATTGATTGAATTGAAAGCTTTATTAACACTAATAAGTATTAATATTAATATGTGATGATTATTGTTAATACTAATAATACTTCTTATTAATATTAATAATTAAAGATAAGTTCTTCCAATTAATATTAATAAACAGATTTAGAAGTGAGCATCGAAGCACTGAGATAAATAAGAAGATATGGAAGGGTCTTCATACCTGGTTTTGTCCATTGCCTTCTTTGATGATAAGTGGCAGCCATCTTTCACTTATTTCAAGGCCCCCGTCCCTATTCAGGTTGTTTGGATGCTTCATGATTTCTAAAGCTTCTCTCACCCTCTGCTTGTAGTAGTGGTCTTCTCTTGCAAGCAATTTTTTTGTTTTCTAAGCAAACATGGTTCTTAAATTTGAGAGAGTGTTCAGTTAGTGCAGAAGTGTTCATCCTTTCCTTCCTTATGTCAGCTCCATGTTCCTTGATTCTTACTTGAAATGAACGCCCAGTCTCTCCTATATAGCTCTTCCCACAAGAGCAATCTATTTTATACACTCCTTTGTATTGATGCCAATCAATCTTGTCCTTCACTGACCTTATTTTCTCTCTTATGGCTTCCATTGGCTTAAATGGTGTTTGTACTTCCTTCCTCCTCAATACATTAGCAATCTTGTCGATTACTCCTTGGATATATGGGAGAAAGGCCTAAAGCCTGTAAGTCTTTCTCTCTTTCTGCTTAGTCAAGTTCTCTTATTTTTCCCAAGCCTTATTGATGTCCTTATTCTTATATCCTAGGCTTCCGAAGACCAAGATCAAGTGGTCTTTTTATTTTTCAAGATGTTCCTTATCTGATATGCAGAGAGCTCGCATGGATAAGGTGTTGATTACTCCAATTTTCTGAGATGGGTGGTGATGTGAGTAAGCATGAAGGTAGCTTTCATAGTGGGTTTTCTTACTGTAGACCTCATGGATGAGGGTTTCATCCTTTTTTTTGTTGATCAATACATCGAGGAAGGGGATGCTCCCATTCTTCTCCATTTCCATGGTGAACTTTATATCATTAAAGCACTGATTGAGGTGTTCATGAAATCTGTTAAGCTCTATAATCCCACGAGGCCATCTTACATTGGTGTCATCAACATACCTCTTCCATCTTGTGGTATTTAAGGGGAGAGAGTGAAGGGCCATCTTCTCGAAATGATCCATAAAGAGATTAGCAACGATGGGAGATAAAGGGGACCCCATTGCTGCTCCATTGGTTTGCTCATAAAATTCATCTTTAAAGCTAAAGAATGTGGAGTAGAGACATACTTCAGCTAGTTTCGACGTTTCTGGATCTGCAACTTCAAATATTTCCCGCATGACTTCATTAAGGGGAATTTTGGTAAAAAGAGCCACTACATCAAAGCTGATTAGTAAGTCATGTGCCTCCAATTTTTCCTCTTTAATGATATTTATGAAGTCCCCAGAGTCTTTGTTAAACGAATCTGTTTTCCCCACCAGAGGACTCAAAAGTTTTGCTACATATTTTGCTAGATGATAGGTTGGGGATCCAATTGTGTTTACAATTAGTCTGAGCAGAATCCCGTCTCTGTGTATCTTTGCGAGGCCATATATTATGGGCGTGATCTCATTACCGGTTATAATACACTTCTTTACTCTTTCTTCAATGTTGGATTCCTTAATGGCTTTCTTCACCTCTTTTGTAACCCTAGAAATTGGATTGTATGATAATTTTTTATAGCTTCCACTTGTTTCCAGGTGTTCTATCATTTTAGTGTCGTAGTCCTCCTAGTTCATCACTACCGTTGCCCCTCCCTTATCCACCTTAAGAAACACTATCGCATCATTCTTTCTCAACTTCCTGAGGGCTTCCTGGTGATGAATCCAGCTTAGGATTCAAAACGTCGACTTTGAAATGGCTACCGTGGAGAATTTGGAAACCTGTTCTTCAAACATATGCAGGCCTGTAATGTGCTTAATTTTTTTTTTTTTTGTTCAAGGTCGTCGCACTTCCAATGACCGTTTGTGTTGGTGTTGTTGCAAGGTTATCACAACTTCACTCTAGTAGTCGGACATACGACTAACATTTGCGTCGGTATAGAAATAAAATTTCAAAATAGTCGTTGTAAGAGTGATTTCCATTCGTCACTAGCTCTACTAGAGTCTTCATAAGACCAATGCATAGTTTTTCCATTGCAACTTCCACGTGGACTCTTGTCGTCGTAAGATCGACCTCTAGTTCGTTGCACGATTGATGGACCACATCGTAATACCAATGCATAGTGATGCCACTACAACCTGCCATGTGGCCTGCTATCGTCGTAAGAGCAACCTCCGCTTCGTCGCAAGTTTGGCCAATATTGTCGTGAGGGCGATGACTAGTGAAGCCACTCTAACTTGCCATGTGGCAATTTCTTCCCATCGGAAGAACAATGAGAGTAAATGGTTGTGGAAAGGACATAGTAGACTCGGCGAAAATGCCAACTTGCTTAAGTTGAACATGCGACTTTTTTGCAACTAAAGTTTGTTGCGAAAATGTCATAAATTGGTGCAAATATAGTAGTGTCAATGTACCTTTATGTGCTGTTAAATTTTTGTTGTCTCAAACATTTTTTTAAGGGAAATTGGCACATTAGCTTACGGAAATTTAAGAACATGATCTTCCTTCAAGAGCCCAAGCTCCAAAGACAAACCTAGAGGGTTTAAATTCTCCGAGCCAAAGACCTCTTCATCATTTCCTGAATCTCACTTAAATAATTATTAGTCATATCCATCTATGCAAAAATCCCATGCATAGACTCCACTTGGGATCAAGTAATTACTCTTATATTTTATCGTGACACTTTTAGTTAGCTTTTGCTTTATTCAACTTTTCCTCATTATATATTTATAATAATTTCTCTCCTTTATACCTTTTTATTTTATAATAAATTGGTCAATTTATTATTTTCTTTTATAGGTATCATCAATATTGTTTATTACCATTATTATTATCATATTATTACTTATTATTATTTTTAAGACCACTTATTTATTTTCATCACTAAAGTATATGATTAATTCAAATTACAGGGCATTACATGTCCTCCTCATGTCCCCAATGCATGGAAATTTTGTAGAGTCCTTAGTGTGCTCATGTACATTTCTCTTTCTATTTGTAATTTTGAAATTGTTTGAACAATCCTTGCTTGTAGTCTACAAGCAAGAATTTATCTTAGAGCTCCACAAACATCTTATTTTATTGTCAATTTTTCTCTTTACCCTTCCAAATTTGCTCACTTGTACAAAATCCCACCATATGGCAACATGTCCCTTTAACTTTGTATAGGAGATTTTTTTCCTTATAGGGACATCCATTCAACAAACAATGTGGCCTGCAGCAGAGTAATAAATGTTGTATAGGTCTGAATACACACCGTTGGATATGAAATGATTCAAATCCAATGGTGTATATCTTCGCCAATACAACATTTATTGTTTTGTTGTGGTGTGTGTTGACCACCAAACCAACTAGGTGGAAAACCATGTACCATGCACATGTTCAATGTGCTTCGAAGATGAGAAAAAAGTACATAATGAATATTTCAAGCGAGCTAGCTCTTCTTCTTATCTTCTCTCCATGAAAATCATGCACCCCTGTGAGGGATTTTGTAAATATATGTTAGCATGAGGGTCAATTTTTGTGTAACTTAGTTGCCTAAGACTTTATCATTAGGGAAGTCCTTTCATCGAGTGTTTTTTCACTTCGATAATTAAAATTCATTTTTAGTGATTTTAATTATTTGAGTTTTTTCACTCAAAAATACCTCCAAAGTAATGAAAAATGTTCTAATGATCGAGTCCATGGGGTGATTGAAGCCTATGTATGTTCTATATTACCATGCTAGAAATTATCTAGAGTCTTGCAGAATTTCATTAAGTTTTACTTAGGATTTTTTAATTTTTAATAATTAAAAAATGTCCCTCGGCATAAAAACAATTGTAATGTAAAAGAGGGATAAGTGGCACTTAATGCCCATAAATAGAGGTATGGGTACTCAAAATCAATGGAATAAGACCCCCTACACCCTTGGAAAAAGTTTGAAGTCATTCGAACAAGCCTTGCTAAGGTTTTGGACACATTTTCCTAAGTTAGTCAATGAAATCAGGAAATCGGGAAATTAATTAGTAAGACAAATTTTGGAAAAGTGCTTAAAGTCACTTGGGGTGGCCAAGTTAAGTTTCTAAAGTTTATATTATGTGCCTAGGGTAAAATTAAAGGCCAAAGTCCCCCCCCCAGCAAGTGTTTTTCAATTTTGAAGTTTCTCCCTAAGGGGGAAACCCTCTCTCACCATGGGAAATGAGATAAATTGAAATAAGCCAAAAGGAGGGTCCCACCTTCATGATTCTCTCCCCTTGGCCTAGCAATGAAATATAAAACATGAGTGAGGGGGTTCCACCCCCCATTGTTTGTTATTTTTAACCCATGGAAGTGCACCCCCCCTCCATGGGCCCCCTTTCTTTCCAAGTGACAAATGTCATTTATGCAAAACAACTCTCCCCTCTCTCTTTTCCTATTTAAGGAAGCTCATCCTCCTCATTTTGGTTACAATCTCTCATGCTCTTGCTTTATTTCTATTTTCTCACTCCCTCTTGCTCCCATCTTGCCCATCTTTGGGTCATTGTAATTTTCAGCCATTTGGCTTGGTAATAGAAATTCTTTGGAGGAAATTTGGTGTTGGTTGCTTTGTAATGGTGGTTTGCTTCTGAACTTCATATCTACTCATGCTTGGGGAGGCCAAACAAACAAACTATTTTGCTTTGGTAAGATTTCTAGTATTGTTGCTATTTATCTTATGAGTTTCTTATTTTAGTAGTTAAGATCTTCATATGCTTGTTGGTCAAATTTTATGATCTCTTAACTCTTCATTAGGTACTCACCTTTTCTTTTAGTGTGTAGCAAATATTCTACAAGTTGCAGGTTACTTGGCTTCGAGAGTGGAATTCCCTGGTCGGACACCCCACTTCTCCGAGCATTGGATGAGCAAAGAGCTCAATCTCTTCCCTTCCATTTAAATTTTCTGCATTTTATTTCTACATGTTTCTCATACAAAAATCAGATTTCAAATCTTGCTTACATGTTATTAGCTTGTGAAAAAATTACTCATAAATTTTCAAAAAAAAATTGTAAATTTTGTATGATATACTAACATTGCCCAAAAGTGATTTTGGACATTTTTCCATAACATTTTGCTTGTTGGTTTTTAGCAGCTCTGCACATTTCAAGAGGGTTATGCTACCCAAATTTGACCACCTCCAAGCATAAAAAGCCTCCACTAGCTACCATTTCGGCCACTTGGAAGAAAACGGTCAAAATCACTCTCTTTTCCCCATTTTCTTTCAAAATACTAAGTGCTGAAATTTGTATCATTGTAACAAGCCTAAGAGAGTCTCTTGGGCTTGATTTCTCATATTTTATTTCAAGTACAAGTGCTTAGTTAGTTTGCTTTCCATTACATGCAAGAGAGGAGGCATTGCCACCCTTGCATTGTACTTGTAATTAGCTTGGGTTTAGCATTTTATTTCCTTGTTGTAATTTACATTACCCGCACCTCACAAGTGAGAAGGCTTTGCCTCCCTTGTGAAATCGCGTTGGCTTGCTTAGTTTTTTACCCACACCTTGCTTGAGAAGAGGCTTTTCCCATCCATGCAATATCTTGGTGGCTTGTAATTTATTTTGTAAATCTTGTTTTAAGTTATTTTGCCCGCACCTCACAAGTGAGAAGGCTTTGCCTCCCTTGTGAAATCGTGTTGGCCTGTATTTACTTTTGCCCGCACCTCACAAATGAGAAGCTCTACCTCCCTTGTGAAATCGCGTTGGCTTATATCGCTTTGTTTTTTGCTTAAAGTTAAAAAAATAATTTAAGCCTTGATTCTTGCCCCGTATTCACTCCCCTTGCCGGTTCGACCAATCCTGGGTGACAAGAGAGGGCAAGGATTTGATTTGGCTAGAATAATAGGCACTCGGAAACATATCTTTACTAGAATTGAGAAAAAGGGACTTGACCTGTGGAGCTAGTGTAACAACCCTCATATAGAGAATATTTAATATAATGAATAAAATGTAATATAAAATAATGTAAGATAATAATATAATTGGGAATATGAAAGAAAATAAGGAAAAACAAATTGCATTAAATAAGAAATTAAGAAATTGGGAGAAGGAGGAGATAAAAGGAGGAGAAGAAGTGAAGAGAGGGATCTTTTTGTCTTTGGCCATCTTGGAAGAGGAGCTATGGAGGAGAGGAAAGCAAGATAGCGCTAGCATAGGGTTAATCGTTGGGGGCTCGGGGGCCGCAGCCTTTGGCTGGGGGTTGGATGGGTGGAGAGTCGTCCCCCCACCTTCAGTTGCACTATGGGAGCTGTCAAGGTAATGGTAGCTCCTAGGTCATCTAACCAGGTATGATTTTCATAGCATATTTTCCGTTATATTGTTGACTAGATACACTCTGTGGTTGTTACAGATCTTTCATTGCATGATGCTTCTGGTTGTATACTGGTTTTATAGATTTACAGGATATCAGATCCATAGTATTTATCAAATTCTTGTATTGGTTCATAGATCTGTATGCATCTTTAATATTATATTGTTATTTAGTAGGTTTTACGAGTTTTAGGGTTCTTACATTTGGTATCAGATCCTGGTTCAAATGCTAGGACCATAAGGGCTCCCTGTTTTCTTTTCTCTTTTGCTATAGATGTGTCTTTGATTCAAAAAAAATTGCTGAGTTTAACTCTCTGTCATAGAACTGTCTTGACTAAAAAAAATGGTTAGGATTAATCTGTTGAGTTTCTTATTGCATGCTGGATGAACTGTAAATCTGCAAATAAGAATGTTGAGTTTCTTATTGCATGTTGGATGAACTGTAACATACTGACTTTTCTTTCCTGCAAATAGCTAAATTCAGTTGCGTTCCCCAACAAATCTCTAAATTCTTCACCTAATAGGATTCTTTAATTTATTCTATTCTCATAAACCAGCTTCCTCCTATTTAGCTTCCTCTCTACCTTTGAAGTGCTTCCAGACTTCAACACTTCACTTCCCAGGGCTATGGTTGAATAGTTACAGAGATCTTACTGCTATTACAGTCTGGTAGGCTTCGTGGGTCTGGGCGGTCGTTAAAATACACTAACATTTTTATTTTTTTTAAGAAATACCAAGCTAATTCTCACACTATTGCTAACACAGTCACTAGTAGTAAGCGTTTATGCAGAGGGATCTATACATCAAAGATTCCACATAGAAAGTGAGTAGGGCATCCATGTATAGTGAATTGTATAGGCAGTAGCGGAAAGCAAATTTTATGGGAACAATTATTGACAAAGATGCAATATAAACCAAGGAAATATTCTTACAAATTATTCATGCAGAGATAGAGGAGGTTTGGAATGCCTCATGTATTCACATTAAGGCTCCATCTTCTCCATGCAAAACTTACCGGCTCAACCAAAACTCTTTATTATCATGCCAAGGAATTAGGGTTTATGCACAGACACGGGGTTTTTATTAACGATCCACAAGATAAAACGAAAACGCTGTAAGACAGAGTCGTGTTAGCTAATAATGCGTCTTCAAACTTCGTCACTCGAATTTCGACAATGGCATCTGAGCAACATAACCCTTTACCACACGAAAATGATGATGGTCGTGTCACGATGGAAGGGATCAAACATTTAGGTGTAAGATTAAGAGCTTCCCTTTCAAAAGAGAGCATTTCCTGAATACAAAGCAGGCTGAAGAATGTAATGCACACTTGCTATAAGCAAAAACACATAACTAAGGTTACCAAGGCATAGAGCACCCACACCTTTCTTTTCATGAGGATAAATAACAAATAACAAACTGTCAATCCAAGGGCTATGTAGAAGACCGCAATGCTTGCCATCTAACGATGTAAGGACTAATTTTAAAAATAGTCTATAGTCTATGATTGTGTTTTATGTGGTTGTGTCCTCTATGGCTTATCAAAAGTATAAAAAGAAGTCTAGCTTCATTATAAATCTGTAACCTGGGAATACAACCTCTAAACAATAGTTAAATAAATAGGATCTGCGATGTCGCCCACCTTTTACAGTTTCCAACGTCTAAATAATGTAGGGGAATACATAATTCAACTGCAGCATATTCTGCTCATAGCACATCCAGAGCTACAGGGATTTTCCCTCTTTTCGATACATAAGAAGAATAAAAAAAAACACTAGTACAGTGATATATATGATACTTATCGGTATTTTGAGCAAATCCGTCTATTAATTTGGATGCCCAGCTCTATTTTCTATTTTCATCGATGTGATTACCCAGCTCTGCGCACTTTCATCATTCTCTCCTCTTCATCTTTGCGACGATTCGAACTCGTGACCACTACTGTGTCAGCAACAATGACAACCAACAGACTAACCTGCGATCATTTTCATCGAAAGTGATGACGAGGGTCTTGTTCCTCGGTGCCCTTAGTTAATAGTTCAGTTAAATCAATATATTTTCATTGTTTTTCATCAAAATATTGTGAAAGTCTCCTTCTGATTCATACAACTCAGAATTAGATCGTTTTAAGCATTGCTGCTCTTTCAGGGCTCTAGAAGGGTTTAATATTCACAAATTTGAACTCTCTCCCATGTTTCAGTTTTCTTTTAGACAAATGTAGAGACAAAAGAAAACCAAACCTCCTGTGTATAAATCTGTAGTAACCTGAAGCAACTTAGATTTACTAAGTCATTCAAATGAAGTAGAGAATTTCTAATCAGAGTTGTTACTTTGTGGCTTGATTTAGAGTATGCATACACCCTCGGAAGTGAATGAGAAAAGTGATATCTACAGTTTTGGGGTGGTGCTTTTGGAGCTAGTGACAGGCAAGCAGTCAATCATTCTTGATTTTGAGGAGAGCAAAGACCTTGTGAAGTGGGTGCGCACCAGAATTGAGAAGCGCGACGATGGGTTACAGGATGTATTGAATTCTAGAGTAATTGTAGATTGCTTCCAGGAAGAAATGGCTGCAGTCCTTGATATACACAAGGAAATAAATATATACCCGTCAAGCACCCTTCAATGTGAACCCAGTAGATAAATCACAAACATGATCAAATACCAATGTTAAGGATTGAACATACAAGTAACACTGGACGACTACATAGTAGGCTTTCAAAATGCGCTAGCATTATATTGTCAAGCTCACTTGATTGCATTCTGTTGCGAAGCTAATTTCAACATGGCACACTCAAGGCCCTGTGAAATATTGATCACCAAAATAGGCCTAGATTACACATGCTGTCCATACAGATTTTATACAAGACCTACCGATAGTAGTCCCCTCTTTGAGGTCCAAGTCCAATCTAAGTTTGGTAAACATTTCACGCTTTTGATGGAGGTATCTTAAAAATAATAGTCGCCCATTGAGTTACAGAAGGCAGTGGAGTTCAAGAGGCTGTGTTTTTAATTTCTTGTGTATGTTATGAAACTACATTAGGGTGTTTGGTAAAAATCACATTCAATTGTCAAATAAGGGGAATATGTACCCTGCCACTTGGAGGCAAGTGTATGATCTTGTAGGAATTGTACATAAAAATTAAAAAAAAAAATTGACAAGTGAACAGACATCCAGAACTATGATAATGAGGACATGAATCAAATATATCAGATCTGGAAGTTACAATAGTCTAGAAATGATCACTGGTATGTTTACTTTTCAACAATTCAAAGAATAAGAATTCGTCACTACTTCTTACCACATTTCAGTATGTCATTAACATTCTCAACAAGGATACGTTATTGGGTTCAAAGACCCCAATTGAATTGTAAAGCTAAAGCTTTAGGGTCATACTTGAATACTGGAGTAATTATTCTTAAGAAGATATTCAACGATGTATTTGTCTCCAGTGCAAAAACATAGATCTAAAATAAATAAATAAATAATAAAAATAAAAAAATGATCACAATAACTTGTTCAAGGAGGATTTTAGTGTTGATATTAGGTTGTGCTACAAACCATAGCAAGCATGCACAAGTTTTGATTAAGTGCATAAAGTTAGCCAATCTGAAGGTAAGTAAATCAACAAAAAGATCAAAGACCACATATCTAAACTAGCTTGTTAAGAAAATGAAAAATATTCAATAAAGATTAAAAATTCAATACTTGGATCTAAGAGAATGTATGAGAATGTTTGAGGCTTCCCAATTGCTGGTTTATTAGAAGGTTTATTAGCTTCATATGGTTTGAAATGAGAGTTAGGTGAACCCAAGAACTAAATCAATATGCCCTCTTGATGCTTCCTTATTAGGGTTTGATGTAAATACCTAGAAAAGAAGATTGAGATGTGAGATGAAATAACTAGGAGAAATATGGACTAAAGAAAAAACAATTAGCCTTAATAAAATTCAGAACGAATGAGTAAAGGGAATATCCATGGGGCAAATGGAATTTGAAGAAAATGTCGAGCAAAAGATAGCTCTAAGAAATCCCCAATAATTTCAGCAAAGCATTTTGGCAATGCTAGAGTATTGAAAATAATTCCAAAGATAGGTGAGGTACCCGCTCATGGAGATGTCTCTTCGGAGACATCCGATAAAATTGGAACGATACAGAGAAGATTAGCATGGCCCCTGCGCAAGGATGACACGCACAAATCTAGATGACAATGCTTCTTGTGCCAGTTCATCATTTTCTTTATTGCCCATGATGATGGGTTGTCTATCTGTCTTTATTAGAGTTAGAAGACATTAGATACTTATTTCATGTCGATACTGAGTTAGTACTTGTAGATTCTTATGGTCTTTGAAGTTAGAGGACATATGTTGCATATTTCATGTTGACACTGAGTTTATTATGGTTTCTAGATGTATAGGACATGAGGCACATGATACGGTGATTGATTAGTAATTTATAATTTTATCTATGGCATCTTGAAAATGAAAGTTATGTGGTTCATGATATCGTGTTATTACATGTTGTTCTTAGAATGACGCATTCATGTTCATGCATTATTCATGTGAAATTTGATGATTCTAGCCATGAAACTTATAGCCATGGGTGTGCATGTGATACTTCTTGATGTTATTTCATGACGTTATGGTTCTATACAAGATAGATGACATGTAGAACATAAAATGCTATTATAGCTTATCATTGCATCTAGAGATAAATGACATTTGGCACATAAATGGTATGAAAGCATGTTGTGGTTAATGTTGGTATTTTACAGCTATGTTACGTGTTAGTGAAGAATAAGAGATTATATCAGATATTTGGTATGACATGATATCTTTTCATGCTAACCCTTATTGCTCCCCGTAGAATGCATATTTGATATGATGATGGATTATGTGAGTTGTTACTCCATGTTGGTAGTACTAATGTTGAAATATGGCAGCTTATCATGGCATATTTATGAGATGCTTAGTGAAATTATGAAAGTATCATGACTAGTTAAGTTATAATGGTAGCAAAAAGCACCTAAATGTGTTAGATGTTAAACTGGGCATGACTTATCGTGACAATGGCTTATGATGTATTGCAATGCAATATGAACTGGTGGCTAGACATTCTTGTTAGTGCATGATTCAAGGATGATCCATGATATTATTATATTGAGAAATGGTTACTAATGATTATTCATTATGGAAAGTGTCAGTTGTTCCAAGCGATCCACTCAAATAGCTTGATGAGGCTAAGTATTCTATGATTTTGTGGGAGCCCATAACCACAAATGAGAATGGCTACTATAAATATATTATGGGCTGGGGGACAAGCCCAACAATTAGCTCTATGCCAGCAGCACTTGACTTTAGTGCCAAAAGTTGGGAAGGTGGCAGTGCCATAGATACTTCCCGGAGAACTTCTGATGTGACCAGAGTCCACGGTTGGAGACATACTCACCGGGAGGGAGGTTTATGGAGAAGGACTTCTGATGCCTAGGGCTAGTGCCTTGAGGGTGCTGGGGAGGATGTTTAGGCTAGCCTTCCGAGATGCCTGGGATATAATGATCCTGATATCAGGATCGGGGGTACCGAGAGTATCAGGATCGGGGGTACCGGGAACCAGATGCCGGCTAGTACCGATGAGGCCCAGAATCCGGTTAGAAACCGATGAGGCTGTATTATTACCAGAAGTTGGGAAGGTGGCAATGCCGCGGTAACTTCCCGGAGAACTTCTGATGCCTACTGTATGATACGCGGACAGGTTACAGTAGAGGGCCCGTGCCATGGCGAGCAGGACCATCCGGAGTTGGAGGGGAGGTGTAGGGAGGTTGATCGAATGGTATGATTCTCAGGGAGAGGGTGAGTAAGGAAAGATGAAGTAAACAAACACACAGTCATTAATTATTAATTAAATATCTAATTCTTATGTATGTATGCTACATGATTGTTTATATGGTTGCATACTAGACTCATAGGGAATTATTTAAGAGCATGTTGTAACTTAGGGCGTTTGATTGTATTAGTGCGGTTTGGAGAATTCTATGTGGTGGCCACACATATAAATCTCTAAACTTCACAATGGTACTAGCTACCTATATATTCTAGTATTTACTTGATTGATTGATTGAATAAGTATTGTATTTATTGCTTGAATATTATAACTTCGGGACGAAATTTCTTGAAGGGGGGAAGTATGTAACAACCCTCATATAGAGAATATTTAATATAATGAATCAAATGTAATATAAAATAATGTAAGATAATAATATAATTGGGAATATGAAAGAAAATAAGGAAAAACAAATTGCATTAAATAAGAAATTATGAAATTGGGAGGAGGAGGAGGAGATAAAAGAAGGAGAAGAAGTGAAGAGAGGGATCTTTTTATCTTTGGCCATCTTGGAAGAGGAGCTTTGGAGGAGAGGAAAGCAAGATAACGCTGGCATAGGGTTAATCGTTGGGGGCTCGGGGGCCTCAGCCTTTGGCTGGGGGTTGGTTGGGTGGAGAGTCGTCCCCCCACCTTCAGTTGCACTATGGGAGCTGTCAAGGTAATGGTAGCTCCTAGGTCATCTAACCAGGTATGATTTTCATAGCATATTTTCCGTTATATTGTTGACTAGATACACTCTGTGGTTGTTACAGATCTTTCATTGCATGATGCTTCTAGTTGTATACTGGTTTTATAGATTTACAGGATATCAGATCCATTGTATTTATCAGATTCTTGTATTGGTTCATAGATCTGTATGCATCTTTAATATTATATTGTTATTTAGTAGGTTTTACAAGTTTTAGGGTTCTTACAGCTAGTTGGGTAGAGACTGTTGGGAGCCTCATGGCACTCTGTGTCTTCTAGTTGAGCACCGATCAAGTTTTGGGATTGACATGTGGAGCTAGTTGAGAACCTTGTGTTCTCAAGTTGAGCACCCGAAAATCTCTCTCAAATTGAAAGAGATAGTCTCTCGGGGTAGACACATAGAGTAACTTAGTTGTTCTTGCAAAACCTTAATCCCCTAAGTTGGAGTGAGACTTAAAATAAACTAAAACTTAGAGGACCATTTGCACAACATTGTTACTATTGTTTATAGTACTTTACTTCAAAAGCACTTCATTCTTTGGGCTCAATCTTGTTGCAAGTATCTTACAATAATTTGTTCATTTACAACAAGTTATTTTTGTGATATTTTACTAAGTGGATGATTTAATGCTATTGGGAAAGTATTTGATAAACTGTTCTTTGTGACTCCATATCCCGAATAAAGAAGGCACTGGTCTTGTTGCATATTTGTTTATTTCTCTCTTGCAATCATATTTGGTTAATTGTTTAAAAGGTTTTGCTTGTCATTGAACTATTGCATCTCTACACGTCTACCTATCATTTGAACATCTAATAATTTACAAGTCTTAAAACATACTTTAAAAAGAATCTTAGTAAGTAGGGACTACCCCATTTGACCTTTAGGAGTTGTGGTCTAAACAGAGGAGTTTAGGACCGAGGTGACATTGGGTTCTACACTCATAGTTGCCCTCAGGAACACACATAGCGGTTGGGAGACTTACCCGCGGTAAAGTGTGTTTTAGGTGGCAACAATGTGCATATTTATTGCCCATCCATATTCTTGAATTGGAAGTATTTATTTATCTTGCATAGCCAATCAATCAATGTTTCTTCCCTTAGGCTTCCATAATAATAGGAAAACTCAACCTTTTCTCCCCTTTAATTCTTCAAACATTCACTGTGCTACAATGTCTCCATATTTGGCCTCACTTTCTTCTTTCTCTTCTAGTTCAAAGCTACTCGTTTAAGATTCTTTAACTTCTTATTTGTTCTCCAATTCTTTGATTCTTCTTCATAGTGTTTGCAATTCTTTTTTCACAACTATCCGTTCACCTCTTCTTGCCATTTCTACTCTCTCACTCACAACATTCACATCGCTCATGATAAAGAGGTCATTTTCTTTTATCCTTCTCTTTCTCAATTCTCTTATAGAGCTTCCCAAGCCTCACACTAATACCAAATGGTGTAGTTGAGGGTGCAATGGGCTTGATTCTCTAATACCTTGGACTTCATAGACAAAGAGTAGTGGCTTGCAACACAATGATTAGAACAAAGACAATTGATAGCACATTTAATGCTCATACAATAACTCAAACTATATTCAAAACCAGATCACAGCTTGGGCAAAGGTCTACTCATTCTCACTAACAGAAAGCAAGATAGAAGTAGAGATCTACAATCCAAACCTCAACACTCTACTTTGAATCAATGCGTGACTCTCTACAACTCTATCTCTTTCTCTCTCAATTGGCCATGGATTTGCTAGTAACACAACTCAATCTACAATAACACTATTGATTTGCATCATTGACTCATTTTCCAACTTCATGTGACTCTTCATCTTCCTCCTACATTTATTCATGTCCATCTAGATCTTCACCTTCATTCTAAACTCTTCATATCCAATTACATCTCTTTAGCTTCCATTGGAACCTTTAGCTTCCACTAGAACTCTTCATCTGTCACATCGGCTCATTGTGCTCATCATTGTCACATGTTCTTCTTATCATGCACCCATCATGCATACTCATCTGTGATAAGCTTGAACCATATTTGACATGCCTATCTTTTGTCATTCTCTCTCCTCCAATAAGCATTCTTGCAACATGCTTTTACCATGCCCACATCTTATCGCATACTTGTTCTTGTCACGTTCCTCTACACTTTTACTGTTGTCAACATCCCATGTTCCCTTTTCTCTACCTATTGCACTCCTCTGTGCCATGAATGTATGTGTCATGCTCAATTGTATCACGCTTGATTGTGTTGCACTAGTTTGTTGTGTTCATGGAATTAGTTGCTTAGAGGTGCTTTTGAATCATTAAGAAGTCACATGAATATGGTGCTTCTGTTGTCAATTCGGTCTCCAACTTATTTTGAAGCTTGGCAATCTAGCCCATTGAACTCTAGTCAATAAATTGCTGATCCATTCCTTGTAGAAGCTTGCAGGATTAGCATATGAAGCAACATTTGTAGATACATTTGAAAAATCCTTTGCTTCACCTTTCCAAATAGATGAAAAGGATCAAAGCACTCATCCAATCGTAATAGCACTGCATCCTTGATCATAAGCTCAAACTCCAACTACATCCATCTCAAATGGGAGTGTTGCTCCTCATCCATTTTCATTTTCTGTTTTGAACTTCAAAGTTCAAACTTCTCTCACAAATCTTTGAACACAACTTTCCAATGGGTATGCTTCATTTATAGAGAAGAGAGCAATGGGAATGGAGTAAATACTCCTTGCTCTCTTATTCTTCACACAAACCCATCAGCGCCTACAGGTTGCTTCTATGCAATGCAACTGTGAATCGAGGGCCTTTAAAGTATCTTCATGCCACACAAAATCAGTAATAATGTGATAAGAGCACAACAGCAGCGATAAAAGAAAGATACTCAAACCAAAAAAACAAAAGAGAGCAAATATGCAACTATGAGAGAAGATTGCCACTATACACATTTTGCACACTCATTTGTATTACTATATATAGAGCACAAAATTGTGGGGAGTGACCAAAGTTAACTAAGCATTACCATACAATGAAGTGGGTGAATCATCAATTTAGACTGAGTTACCCAAAATAGATAAGGATAAAGTACAAAATAAAAAAGTACAAATATAATACATGTAACACATGTTCACTAGGCTAAGTCTCATCAAGATGATTATTGTGTAGCTTGTTCAGTTAATGTGTAGCAATTAAAAAAATTTCTTAGTTATTTTAGCCTGGCAAAGTCCTCCACCATTAGAATGTTGCACAGTTTAAGTAGTCAATGTGTTTTCCTTACAGTACAAGATATCAAATTTTAACCTTGGTCTTTAGGGATTACATGAGATCTAAGTTTAATGGGGCTTCCAGAAGCAACACAGGTTCATCAGGAGCTGGGTGGGACTGGTAGTGGTTACAAAATCATAAAAAGGCATATCATACATCCTCATAGCTAAAACACTCCTAACAATGTGACCAAGCTTGTGCCTTCACTGCAAGGATTGGTAGATTATATTTTATTGATTGTGGTTGATTCCTTGCTTGTAATATAAAAATGCAAACATGAGATAGGAACTTGCAGGATTTGCTAGAGGAAAGCAGTTCTTCTGTGAGAAATATTCTAAACTGGTAGTAAATAAGTCAAAATACAAGCATAAATATGATCAAGAAAAACTCCTTGAAATATGGATTTTTTTACTTAATGTACATGTCATTGGCAATCAAGTTACTGGAAAATTCTATACAAAGCATGTAATATAGCCAGAGTCACAGCAGTAAAATATCTGATAGGGCACATGCAGATTCTACTAAAGGATTTCGAGACAACTTGCAGCTGTTGGTTTGTCTGAGGTTACAACCAATTTCTCATGTAAATTTTACAACAGTTTGCAAGCATTGCTAATGAGAACCCCTATCCCATTGGATTTTCATTTTAGTAATCAATGTTTCATTAGTATATGAGATCAATGGTGATAACAGGTGTTATCACCTTATTTGTACCATAGTTGGATTATCTGAAGAGCCGCCATTTGACAAACATGATGAATGTTTATACTCCAATGTATCAGATGATCCAGCATTTGTGCCTAGCCAATTTTGGCTAGTCAGTTTTGTTTTTCAGTCAGCATGACCATGGCCCCATAGGGTTTGTAATAAAGAGTGCTAGTAGGATTCTGAGTGTCTCGGTTCCCCATGACTTGATTAAGCAACTAAGGTATTCCAGGGAGTTTTTTCCCTTGTCAAGTATACTTTGCCTATAGCCGAGCTATAATCGATGAGGTTTTCTCCCGCTTCCTCCAAAGCTGGAATGCCCGATTTTGAAAATTTTAGCCATGGGGGGTTATTAGAGTCCAACTAATGTATATAAGCCTACTAGACACTATTAAAATAGGTGTTGGTCATGTCCTAGGTCCCTAGGACCCTCAGAAAAAATTTCGAAAAAATTTTACCGAGTCCGTTGAATTTGAGTTTTTAATTATTTTTAAATTTTAATAAATTTCTCTATAGTTTAGATAGAGAAATTTCAATTTGTAATATGTCAGTCATCCGGAATCCGAATTCGGTGATTGAAGGCTTGAACCTTAAGCCAAAAATCATTCATGATCCCCAGACTAGCTAACCCTAAGTTTCAGACAATTATTTGGCCTCATAATTAATATTTTCTCAAAAAATAAAAATAAAAATGAGAAATATTAATTAAAATATTCAAAAAATAATAAATTGGAGATAATTTAAATCTTTCCAAAAAATGCCAAATTGAATAAAGTAAAAGTCAAAATGACATGGCAAAAAGCATTTAAGATGATTGCAATCAACTCCAGGTCAGTTCAGTCAACAATCGAAGCACTGGGAGTGATTTTTAGTCAAGATTTTTGCCCTCCTCATGCATGCTTACGTTTTTGTGATTTGGCAATTGTTTATTGGTTGGGTGGAGTTCACAAGGGTTGGGGGTGGACGCCTTGCCTAGGTGGAGGCCACCTCACCCCCCTCCTACCTTCCAACACCCAGTTAGCTCATAAATCAAGCTTATGTGCTCTCTTGCCATTGGAAAACTCGAGTTACTTGGCTCTCTCTATGCCAATTCGTTTTAGGGTTTTGATCTTTAGTTTTTGTATAAGAGGAGGGCATTGCCTCTGAGGAATTGTAATTCGATCTATATTAATAAAATTGTGACTTTGGAGGTCAATTCATGGGGGCTCTTGGTGGCCATGCTTCATCACAATTCTGAGGTGATATTGTGTAATTTCTCATATGCTTAGGAATTTTTGGTTTTGATTTATATGTTTAGAGGGCTAACAATCTAGCACATGCATATATATCTTCTCTTTTCGCTTGACCATATGTGATTTGCAGGTATTTCTCAAGGTTTTGTGAGCTTTTGCAGGTTCTCCTTCACTCCACTTGTGGCCAAAGGGTTCTCAGTTTGTTAAGCATAAGCAAACAGGAGTTTCTTGCTTCATCATTAACTCTTCAAAACAACTACCTTGGTTACTTGTCCTTCAAGCTTATCTCTTCAAGCCCATCTCCATTAGATTAGCTCCATTCACCCATTCGTTTTTGCTCTTCTCTCCTCCATCCACCCATTCGTTTTAGCCCATTATCCTCTCATCTTAGATCCATCCTTGCATTCGTTTTTGCCATCCTAGTAGATCTCGTCCATCCCCTCTCTCCTTGCCATTCCTCTTTCCTCCATTCGCTCTTCTTCAAGAAAGTGCCCTAAAACACATTAAAAAAGCACCAAACATCAAAAAGAGGTTTGAATAGTTAGTAATAGTTTGGTTTTATTTGTTAGTAGTTTAGATCTTACATTGTAGATCTCATTTAGGGCTTTGCACTTAGTCTATTTCTTGCATTTTTGTAGTATCATTCAAAAGATATAAATTTGCATATAAAATATTTCCAATTTTTTATAGTTTAGATCTCTTTCCTATCATTTTTAGAAATAGTTTGTTCGCTGGTCCGTTTTACCATTTTAATAAATTCAAATCAAAATCTCATTCTTTTCACATTTTAGATCTTATTTTTCAAGTCTAGACAGACTTAGCTTCAAGTTTATTTGTTTTTTATTAACATTTAATGGGTGCTTGTTGAGTGTTTACCAAGCTTGTGTAGGTCTCTTTGAAAGAGAAGATAAACTTGTGGAACAATTTTCAAAGAAGAGCAAAGTGCATTCAAGGAGAAGATCCAAACCAAGCAGCAGAACCAAAACCAATCTCCTTTTGTACTAGCCTTCAAGGGCTTTCAGGTTTTATTGCACTAAGTTGTTTTTACTTTTCTCAAAAAGACCTTTCAAGGGTTTAACTCCCAAAGGCAAATTGTAATCCGTTTAATAAAAGGTTAAGTGGAGGAGTCCTCCATTTTTGGGTTTTTCTTCCCCATTTGGGGAAGAGTGTTGTGCTTTGCTTAGCTTAGATATTTCTTTCCATTTTAGTTCTTAGATTAAATCTTTCATTTCTGTACTCCATTTCCAATTTTTGACTAGAGTAAGCTAACTTTGGGATTGTATCCCAAAGGCCACATAGCTTTGTGGTAACTTCTTGTTCCCCATTAGCCTCCTTGCCGAAGTTCCAGCTAGCTGGAAAGTCTCAAGGACTAGTGGTTCTTAGTGATCGACCTTGTTCGGAGGTAGATCCCACCTTACATTAACATTGTTTGGTAGAATACTAAGTCTTGCTTTCAGTTATTATTAAGCATCTTATCATATCTTGTTATCATCTCTTTATTTTCAGTAAATTAAGCTTCATTTATTTCTTCAAGTTTTACAATTGCTTCATTTTTCATAAAATAAACAAAGCCTCTTGAACTTGGCCAAATCCAAGTCAAGAGCACTCTCTGTCGGAGAGCATTTAGTTATTGCATTTCCCTTGCATTAGGCATTTAGATTAATTAAAGTCTCTTGAATTTTGGTCTTAAGACTAAGTTAAGAGCACTCTCTATCGGAGAGTTGAACGGTGCTCTAATAATAAAATATTCCAACTCACACCCCCATTAATTAATTTATTTTGGTTGTTATCTGACACCCGTATGCTCTGCCAACCTGAAAGGGTTGGGCTAGTACTCAGAAAGGTGTCAGATCTGTTAATCTCATAAGTGATAACCTAATAAAACTTTACCCCAACCAAGCAAACCGACGTTAAATACTGAGGTTGCTTCCTGAAACAGGTGGTGCCGAGAATCCACTGGTCAGACTCGGGGGCGGTTTAAACATTGGACACCTATCCTCTTGAATCTGGGTGCTCTCGACTTATCATCTAAGAGGTTGCCAGTATCTTTCCCGGTTGGTTTGTTACTTTTGCTATCCTTGTTCTTAACCTAATAATCAAGACCATTACAATTTATAATTTACCAAGATAATTTGCACAACGATCTCAAGAACAGTACCTTTCAAGACCCACACATTCAGCATCACATATTTATTATTCTTTTAAAGCACTGGTTATTTAAAGCTTATATTTCGATCAGGACGATTTGTCCTTGTGTTTATTTTATTTTGTGAATGCTTTATCTGATTATCAAGTCTTGAAGAAACCTATAATCTTGTTATCTCATTTAGCAACGTGGATTGCATTTTTATCTTGTGTTTATCTCATTCATAAATTAGTCTCATCACAATAACTCCTAAACAACACCCATCCGCATCATTTCACCAAAAAACATTAAAACTTAAGAGCCTTAGTGAAACTATTTGTAGGGACTACCCCCCTTGGCTTCGTTAGGAATTAGCCTAAACGGAGGAGCTGGGATTCAGGTGACAGTACCTGGCTCATTGCTTTCCCCCAAGGCCACACTTCTCCCCACTTCCAATGAGGGAGACAACTTTCGAAAGATTTCTGCTGCTGGTGTGCAATTTGGCAGACAACAACAAGACTTGAGAGGTATCCAGTCAATCAATAAATACATGAATAATAGTAAGTAGGTGAGGGATGCTGGACCCTGGTGTCTAATTACAACAGCCTTGTGATATATCTGAATATAAATGTATTGTTAAGAGAAAGGCTGATATAGAGCTCGGCCAATTCCTGCAATAATAATAAATTGCGCTATTATAAATCAAAATCATACTTTGACAAATGTTGATCCTAATAATAGACAACATTTTTTCAGTAAATTGCTCAAGGATTGATGAATGAATGTCAACGATTGTTGTTTCAAACTAACATTTGTTTGGATTCTATTCCAGACTGGAGCAAGCAACATGAAGGTGACATTCAATGATGATTTTGAACTTGTTATGCATCAATTCTGGATGTTTCATGTACCCTTAGCCACTGTACTCCATTTGGTGTTTTTTCCTGTTAGAATGAGCAAACATGCAACTCAGCTGGTCAGAGTCAAATGTAAGATCAATGTTTTATTTGCTATTATCCATTTTTAATAGAATGGGGAGAACTTAGAAGCTCTCATATGTGTCTAGTTATCCTAAATTGAGACATGGTTGCCTTCTTTGAATTTTGCAGCATTTTCTGAACAATAGAGACAAAGAAAAGTCACCAATGTGATAATGCAAATGAAGCTTAGAAATATGAAACAGTTGGCACCTTTGATAGCAAGATGGCAGTAGCATAGTATCCTTTATGTTCTCCTCCTGTACAAAGTAAAAGTAGTTAGACTGAAACAATTAGTGAAATTAAAACTTGGTAAATGGACGATCTATTTGATCAATAACTAGAAGAGAACTGTCACAAACAGGGCCCATTATAACATTATCTTTATCTTTTTTTCTTCATTATCATGAAGCTTTCTGTAAGGAGCATCTCAATTTCTGGAAGCTACTGAAGAGCTATGCACTCTTCTTGTGTCCTAAAAGGGTTATAACTTGTCTTGTATTTGTAAGAGTTGACATTTATTGATTCCCTGGAAGGGTACAAAATTACAAATACATTTATGCAGAAGACAATGTACATTTATGAGGTCAAGAAGGAGCAATTAAAAGATGATGCCCTACCCGGCACTTCAGGAGAAATGCATGACTGCTGAAAATTTATAATTCCTGTTCACAGTTTAACCAGTACTTACTAAGATGCATCTTTATATATGTGCGAGATTGTTTTGAATATACATTATTAAGACAAACATAACACTGCTATAGTCTATAAGTAGTACTTCTTCGATGGCTTATGATGTTACCTGCATATTGAAAAAGCATATTTTGTAAAATATTTAAAAAAAGACTACTTTATATGGCAAAAACTACAAAAAGCATTCATATGGCTGCCGAATTTTAAGTCAGTTACATCTTGATTTTATGAGGCCACCTATCATACACTGAACCGTGTAAGACCATATAACTGAATTTATGAAGAGGATGGCATGCAGTATTTTCTATTAAGGTATATCTTGCATCTATGAAGTTGTCTAGCATTTATGGATATCCAAGAAGGAAAAAATTGCATTTATGAAGTGAATTTATGAAAAGGATGGCATGCAGTATTAAGGTATATCTTGCATCTATGAAGTTGTGTAGCATTTATGGATATCCAAGAAGGAAAAAATTGCATTTATGAAGGGGGAAGCGTAGAGCTACGAGGACATGAAGTAATGCATCCATTATTTATTGCACGGTAGCAAGATGAAGTCATATCAGGTGTTTGTGTACAGAAATTGGTATGGAAATCAAAATTCAGCGAATATTCGACAAAATATGGGTACAGTAAATTTGACTAAATGTTTAAATATATTCACAAAGTGTTTTATCAAAATTTAAAATTGTTAAGATATTAGTGGAATTTCAAGTACAATAATTGATACTTAGACAACAGTTTAACTTTTAACAATTCAACTATTTATTAATTGTTAATATAAGGGTGAAACTATAATGGCATTATATCCAATAATAACTCAAGTCTCGTACTATTTTTAACCACACCATCAGAAGACAATGATCACATTCGTGATCAATACCTCTATGGTGCAGTATTTCTTCTATGTTAACTATGTTATCCCATGCACACATTACGTATCAAGCATTGCCATTGAGCAATTGTGAAGGGTAGCATCTTTTAGAGCTCAATCATAAGAGGTTTTTATACAATAGTTCAACAATATTCACTTGGCTCAAAGCCAACTCGTAGACTACAAATTGTGTGCCCAATTCTGAGCATAAAATAACTCTTCAAAACTTAGATTACTTTTAGACACAATATGAAAGGATTTATATATATTATAGACAGCCCTTATTTCATGCAAGCATTGTGGATTCAAAAAAATATTTTGCGAGTCTGTGGTGAACATGTGGCTACTTTCAAGCAATATATTGTTAAATAGAATCTCTATTAGATTTTTTCCATGTAATGCATTTCCTGGGGAAACCAGCAGGGTACTTCCCTTTGTTCCAAGGATGGTACCTAGGGAAAACCAGATTCTTTAGGGCTCGAGGTCAGGTCAACAATCAACAATTGGTTCACAAAAAGCAAGCATGTCAGAAGGTGGGATTTGAACTTAGTTAGGGAAGGATAACAACTTTCCTCTAAGCCACTCGAGCTACACCCAATTGACGGTCATTAAATAGAATCTGTTCTTATCAGCTTGCTATATCTAATTTTATAAACTACACTTTCTAGCTTATGAATCGAACAAATTATTACTTACCACGATATATTCTCTATTCTTTTGAAAGAGATAAAACAACTATGCCTTACAAGAAGGCATCAAAGGGGTCATGTTTCCAGTAACATCCTTACATTTTTCTAATAGCTATGAACATAAACTAAACATGATAAAAGAACGAGCATATGAAATAAGTACTCACCATTAAACTTCTCCCATGATTCCCATGTGACTAGATACACTCCCTCTGCTAGTTTCTTCTCTTCAATGTTGTCAATCCATGTCATAAAATTCTTTCCGCTCATGAGCCCATGCTTTTGTCGAACAAGATCCAATGATTCTTTCAAACTTGACTCTTTTCCCCATGGATAAACCATAGTTGCACCATTATCCTGGAATTGAATCAATTATTGACACCATGTGATAAAAAAAACACTTGATCCTAGTTTATCTCAAAATGTCCATAAAATACATGACTGGAATTGATCTTTCCTACATAGAGAGAGAGAAGAAGATTGACACAATATTAGATATGACAAGATTAACCAATGGTAATGACAGCAGACATGTATTGATTACAATAATGTTAAAAACAAGGTAAATAAGATGAGAGGTAAGTATCTTTACATAGCACCGTACATGCATTTTGATAGGGAACAAGGTAGAAATATCTTCCCTTCAAACAGAAATGAGCATAAAGATGTGTTCAAAATAATTACAATTCATACATAGTTAAGTTCAAATGGGAGAACAATAAGCCACCACCATCCATTACTTGTCCCCAAGAAATAAAAGGGAGCCTAGAAAGAACCAATTGGGCTATTAAATCATGAACTACTGATGTGTCTTTCATATTAGGATTTCATTCAATTTATAACTTTATTAGCATATTTGTACAATATGGTTATGTCAGTTTATTTCTTCTTCAATTAGGATCTCTTAATTTCTTGTAGCATACCTCCTTGTTAAATATTCCCTTGACTTTTGTTTGTCTTTGTCTTTGAAATCAAAGATTGCATTATCAAATCCAACTTGTTCATTCAGAGATTGGTGCTTCATTTCAATCCTTTATATACTTCTATCAAAACAGGTTAGGGTATTCTATTAGGGTCCTACGCTAACCACTTAATAGATAGGTTGTTATTGTTATGTATTGAAGCCATCTATATTAAATAAGGCCAATAAAGTAGATATAATGTGAAAGCAATATTTGTAAAAAGACTTACTAGAAGGTTCCACCTATTAGAAAGTCTTAAGAGCTATTACAAAGGATAATGGTAAATAATTTCTTGGTTTGGATCATCCTTATGGTTTCTTGATGTTTTGCTTGGTTTGAAACTTTTTTTTCTTCTTACTTCAAAACCTTTTCGAGTTTCTCTTCCTCAAACACCTACAACAAATGCAAAGATGAACTACAAGCACCCTTTAGCATTAGTTAATAACAAAACAAACGGAAACTAGATGCAACTAGGATCTAAGTGTTTGAAAAGTAATGCAACTTTTATTATGAGATATAGATGCAAAATTTCAAAGTAAATTAGGTGCAAATCCTAAGATGAGAAATATAATGCAAGACCTATCTACCAAATGAAATGCAAGCTACTAAAGAAAATGTAAACTAAAATGCAACTAGAATGCAACTAGATCCTAGATAATACACGTGCAAAGTATGATAAAAGATCTAACTATTTGATTTTTTTTTTAAATGGAAAAAACAACTAACTCATTAACCAAACCTTTTGTTGTTTTACTTGTGATTCTCTTAGGTGTTCAAGGAGGGACGTGTTATCACACCATAGTAGCAGGGCTACTATTCTTGCTTAGCAGATATTTGCACATTCCAAAGCTTAGATTATTCAGAGCTTGGCTATGATGACTTTATATTTTGAGATCACTCATGATCAGAGCAGTGTATTATTCAGACTTATGTTAGACCTTGTGTCAAGGCTGAGCCTTGAGAGTTCAGATTTGATGACCAATGTGACCCTTTATTCCATACAATTTCAGTTTGGTGCCTAGAGATGTATTGCAGCAGTGTTTTAGATGATATATGATGATTATTCTTGTGATGATGTTGTATGACCTATGGATTCCTGATCATTGACTATGGATTATTATCTTGTTGTTTTAGTCATGTTCACAGCATTGGCTTGGTATATAATTCATGATGTGGCACTTTATAAAATGAACTATCTTGATGATAAATTATAAAATGGACATTTTACTTGCACATTTAGGTTGTTTGACAAAACTCACTGGTTTACTACCTTGCATAGATATGGTATTTCTTAACACCAGTTCTCTGCTAGCTTAGGCACCACTTTCACTTGACTCCATCCATCCATGACTTTCCTAATTGGCTTTAACCCTTGACTTGTCTTACTTGAATTTCTGATATTGAGGACTTCCCTTTTTACTACCTCTGTGTTTGGACCACATCCCTATTTGTTTAGTGTCTCGGCTCTGAGTTGGTGACAGAACTTGCCTTTGCTAAGTTGGATTGTAGGCCTAAATCATTTTGGTCGGTTGTCCCGATGTTTGGCACTGGCAAGAACTCCCCCTAGTCACTTGAGATGTTGTTGGCTAAAACTAAAAGCTCATGTACTACTTATGGAAAATTATGTAAATTCGCCCATGGAAACTAAAAAGGGCAAGAGCGATGAACTGCTAAAAATACTCCTCGAAGAGTATAAGAAAGGTCCAAAAAACAATGGTTCTTAAATTCTATATCTATACAATTGTTGACCTTATATATGTATAAACATGCCCTGGATACAAGCTGCGATTAGTTGTGCTTATCAGCACACCTGAGATCCGAAGGGTTATGTAGGCCAAAAAGGCCATGAAATAAAATTAATGGATCCTAATGAAACTGGATCATCTTTTATAAAAGTAGACATGATGCCTAAGTTGAATAAGCACTCTCTAAACAACTTACCCATTTGTGAGGCACAGCAATTACCCATGTTTATTTTGTCCAGCACAGAATTTGTAGCTTCCCCTTTCTCCTAGTCCAAAGTGTCTTTTAGTTGAGTTTAGATAAGTCACCCCCTTTGCCCAACCTTGTTCCTAGCCTTCATCCTTAGCTAGAAGTTAGACCATCTCCAATGGGTGAGTTTGTCATTTAAGCTATTGTGCAAGTAAATACAAATCACAACGGAATATGCTAACATGATTAATGCCACTAAATGATGTTATACTTTAAGTTAAGCTGTGAGTATGATTAGAGGAACATGTCTTAGTCTATTGATATGATTTGTCCTTGGTTATATATTGACCTAGTCAAACCCAGTTTGACTATGGTCATTTCTTGGGATCCGTGATGATGTGGGCCATGTAGGCTTATTGATGATGATGTATGGGCCCACATACTCTTGATGATGATGCTATATGATGGACATATGTTTCAGATGATGATTGATGCAGTTCAGCAGGTTTTATTATTACTTCAGATCATCAAATTATGCACTATCCATATATGGTGGACCCTACAGCCAGCCCATCTGGGCAACCCATGGTGTATGAGTACACATTCTTAGTAGTTTTGGGTCTTCTGGATCCAATGAGACACTTATCATTCAGTTCCGGGCACTTCTGACAGTGATAGATGTAGTTTTCCACTTGTTGACCAGATTTGGGGCTCATTTCTCAGCCTGAGCAGTAGGGGCCATCAGAGGCCAGTTCACCTAGGGCGCTGTATGAGGAGGGGGTGGTCCAGCCACTTGATATTACCATTTACCCCCCCTTCTGGAGAGCCTAGTGGGCTCAGTTTGACAACGCAGGTGCCCTAGGTGGCAATTTCAGCACTTTCACAGTTACCAAGGCAGTCCAGAAATGGGATAAAAGGGTCACTGAGGAATTCAATTTGGGCAATTGAGGCAAGGTTTTGACACTTGGTTTTCACAGAGGTCTTCCAGGGTGAACCCCCTATCTTCCAGCCAGTTTTCATCAGTCGAGGGGGTCCACAGGAGGCCACAGGAGGCCATTTACTGCATGTCTCTCACAGATTTTGAGGACAGATTTGATCATTTATATTTATTTTGGACATATTATATTATTTTATTGTGCCATGGGGATGAGCTAGCAAGGATTGATGCCTCCTAGCCCCACCATGAGCTCCATATGTCATGTCCTAGTCATATGAGGTGGGCCCATGTACTTTTGCCCCCTCTAATGGATGACGTCACCCTCCATGAGTACCTATTAGCTATGATGTCATCACTTATTTGAGTGATCCATGTGTTATATTGTTATGTTTCATCTTAGCCATTGATCATGTATTGAGATCTTTTAATCTCAACCACTCATTTCAAAAAGTGTTTTTGAGATCTAGGGTTTTGGTCTTTATTATCCTATATAAGGAGGAGACCCCCTCATTATAAAATCATCTAGAGATTTTGGCTCTTGGCTCTTGGAATAAAATTTCTATCTTTTGGAGTACATGCTTGGATCTTGGAGTGGATGTTGGTTGCTTTGATTGTAAATGTTTTTTTCCATTGCACTGGAGGATCTCTTGTAGCTATCTTGCATATTTTGTCATGCTTTTTACAAGTTGAGGAGGCGTTTTTGGACAAGTGCGAATTGGTGGGGAGGCCTACCCTTCAAGCTTGGAGGAGGACATTTTGGGTTAACAGGGAGTGGTTTTGTCTTTGTACCAACTATTCTTTGCTTATCTCTTTCTTGCTTGTATCTACCTTCAACATGTTAAACTGATTGATGCTTTGCTCCTTGGTTTTGACAGGTTAGAGGGACACATGTGTGGCTTGGAGAAAATCGATTTGTCAAGAGGGCTTCAAAAATTCTTCATTTGATCTTTGGCAAAAGTAATCCTCATCTCAACTAGCATTCATCTCTTCATCCAGGTATGCTCCAAAGGTATGGTTTTCTTCTTCCTTGGCTTATCCATAACTTCTAGATCATAAAAACCCTAATTGATTAAAACCCTCATTTTTGTTTTTCTTAGATCTACTTGGATCTAGCCTAGCTTTTTGGAAAAATATTGAAAACCCACCTCTATAGTATCCACGGTAATTCGGATCTATAGTTTGGTGGTGATTGGGTTCCATTTGACACACTTTCCAAGGCGAAATAGCCCTCTTGAGGAAAATCGCACCCCTTGGGAGAAGCTAATTGGGTTAGATCCAACACATGGGTAGGTGAGATCCCACTTGATTCATACTCTCCTCACTTGATAACCTACCCCTAGTGTCTCACTTCATGATTTTCACCTTGTGGGCTCCATTCCTCATTTTGAGGGTTGTGCCCCACTTGGGTCAATTTGGTGATGCATGTTCAATCTCAGATCTATGGAGATGTAGCCATTGGATGCCCTTCATTTTCAAGATCCACATTGATACTTGCCTAAACTACTTGGATCTAAAATTTGGTGGCTTTTGGACTTGATTTTACACACTTTTCCATGCTTTTAGCCCTCCTTGGGCAAAGTCGCACTTCATGGGTGATTGAGTTGTCCCACTTTTAGGACGTGGGTGGTTGAGATCCCATTGGATTTGGAACGAGCATACCTTGAAACCTACATCTAGTGTCTCACTTTGTGAAGTTCTGCCTTGGGGGTATCATTCCTTGTTTTGGGGATTGTTGTCCACTTGGGTCACTAAGTGAAACATTAGATCTAGTAAGATCTAACCATCACACCCACTTGATCTTGACCATACCCTTGATTTGGATCTTAGGTGTCCCGATCTACACTTTCACATCTTTTTGACTCCATTTGCCCATCCATTTCAAGGCACTAGTCCACCTAAGGCAATTCGCACTCCTTGGGAGTAGTGTCAAGTGCTCGATTCCATATGTGGGTATCTCTAATTTCAACTTAGATCCATAGATTTACCTCTCGCATACCCTTTGGTGCCATTTACATCCTTAACTTCACCTTGTGGGCCCCATTTGAACCATCTCCATATCCCAAGGCAGTGGGCCCCACTTGTGTATTTCATGGTACTAGATCTTGTTAGTTGATCTCATCTTGTGGCCTAAATCATTCAATGGTTGAAACATAAGTCATCCCTTAAAGCCTCTTTCAACCATACTTAAACTTCTAGGTCCACCTAACCTTGCATTGGTTTCTGTAACTCATCTTTCACACTTCCCTAGAAACCATTGTTTGGGTCCAATCTCCTTTGATTGGCTAGAGGGTCTCCCCCTTGGTCTTGATTCATCTTGATCTAAAGTGAAGAGTGCCTTGGTTGACGTGACTCCCAACTTGCATTGGGAACCGTGGCATCTAGTGGGTCACCTCTTTAGTTGTCCATCTCCTCTACCATCCCGGATGGGATACCATTAGGGGCAACTACAAGTTGTGTGATAACATTTTTGGCGCCATTGCCGGGGAGGTAGAGGCTTACCTTAGGTGTCTGCGAGTATCCATGCATAAAGTATATCTTATCGCATCCGGTCTTGTAATCTAGATGGTCATCATTTCAATCCTTAATTTAAGCTTAGCCATCTATCTGTTGCTCATCTCTCCTCGCTATTTTAACAACATATCTTTTGGTAGAAGAGATTTAAAATCTACCTGGCGACTCCACTGGTGATCGATCCTATCATTATCTAGAACCCAAGGGGTGCATCAGTTTGTATTTAGGTTCTTGACTTGAAATTTTTTTTTAAAGTAATAAAAAATTTTGCTATCCATGGCTGCTTCTAAGCGACCTAGGACTTTCCATCAATTGAAAGTTTTTTGACTTCTCAGTATCCCCATCATATTCCTCATCAAGCCCGTGAAAGGTTGCCTAAATTCAATGAAAGTTATGATAACTCTGCCAAAAGACACCTTCTCACCTGTAGGGAAATTTTTAATGAATTGTCTATAACCCATGAGGATGTATGTATGAAACTATTGGCCTCATCTTTCCAAGGAAGAGCTAAGCTCTGGTTCCTAAATTTAAAGACCAGTAGCATTTCTGGATATGACATGTTTGAAAGTAAATTCTTAGAAAAATGGGGAAGTGAATTCGATGATATTTATTCTTCAATTCAAGTCCAAGATCAAAACCTTCCCCTTTTCGATCCTATCGTTGAATCAATCAATAATCAAATATCAAATGAATTGTCAACATCCGAAGATGACCCCTCTTGCCCAATTTATTTTGAGGATGAGTCTTTCACCTTTGAGTCAATCGAAAGTCAAATCCATAATCATTGTATAGATCATAAGTTTTCAAATTTCTTTTTAGGTAGTGTTATCACCTATTTTGTACAATAGCTGATTTTCTTGTGAGCCGCCAGTTTATTGAACATGATCCATGTTCATCATCAATGTTTAGAAGTTCGAAAGTCATTTTCAGGGCATTTTTTGCCCCATATGTAATAACTGCATGTTCATACCCCCATGGGGAAAATGTAAAAAAGTTGGTCTAAACGGGGTCCTTTTATAAAAGACTCGGTTATCCGTAGGTTTAGCCATTTGGGGGATACTCTAGAGCTAAGTTGCATGATACGGGGAAACGGAAACGTGTATCCGATACGGAAACGCACTAGAAACGTGACCCCCCAAAATTTAGGAAACGTGGAAATGCGATATATATATCTATCTATATATATATATGCAAATTAGCAAGGACATTAAAAATTAAATGTGAAACATAAATGACAAGTGATAAATCATAATTTCAAACATCTAACATCACATTTTGCTCATAAGTCCATCTGTACATCATTAATAATTGTCATAGATGATTACATGATGCAAGTTGCCAAGTACTAATATCCAAAAACAACCTTGGCAATACAATATATTCAAAATTTCAAAATCAGCCTTTATGTCTAAGGCTACAATGTTACATATATCAAAATGTGAATAGTCAACATAGAACTAAAACATAAGATAAGTCAATTTGCATAGTGTTGTAGCTTATTGTCTTCAAATCGCCTTTCTTAAGTAACCCTCGCTTGCTCAAATCACCGTGTGAGATGAGGGAAGTAAAATCCTCCTTTTATTAAAAAAATGACTTTTAGAGGCTTCTAGAGGTTTCCCAAACCATCATTAACCCATTAAGAAACAACTTAACCCATTGATTAAGCTAACGGGTTCTTTTTTTGGATGGAAAAGCAAGAATTCGAGGAGGAAACGCTCCATATGGACGCGGATATGGCACGGAAACGCGTTTCCAGTCGTACCACCTATGTTTCGTCCACGTGAAACGTGGTGGCACGGTCAGAAACGCGTTTCCGAGGAGTACCAAACGCGTTTCCGAGTTTCCTACTTGGTACGGCAGTGGTACGGGGCCTAGTACCAAGTTTCCTGCAACTTAGCTCTAGAGTGTTTTTTCCTTAGGAATTATGCGCTACTCATCAGTGGTGTATAATCCCTGAGTTTTTCACTCAAACCTCCAAAGCTGGAGTATTTCCCATGATGATCAAAACCTAAGGTAGTTATTAGAGTCTTGTGTCTAGGATTTTTTACGTGTTAGCCATCCCGATTGAGTCGTATGAACATGGACTAGGTCCCCTAGGAGTTTCGTTGGATTCCGGCAAGAATAATTTTTTCCATAAATTAGACCATTTTTTAATGGTTTAATTAAAAATTTTCAAAAAGTGATAGAAACCTCATCCGGAGGCGGAATTGAGCATGGGGAGGTTCGTTCTAACGCTCAGAGTGTCATTTTTACCCTAGTGCCAACTTTTCTAAGGTTTCGGGCGATTACATCGCCTCTGGGACCAGTTTTTCATTATTTTGGCATTTAGTGGCCATAAAATGACAAATTCACTAAAGACAAAAAATTAAAAAAGTCAAAATACATTATTTTAATGTTTGGAAAAGGATGACTAATACTTCATGATGGTGTACAACCTTATTAAAGGAATAACTCACATGTCATAATAAAGTTTGGAATTACAAATTTATTAAGGGAGATGACGTGAGCCATTGAACCGTATGGCTCCTTCATGGGCTTTCACAAATTGGTGATTTGGCATGGTTTAAATGGATGGTTGAGTTTGTGGCCACATCACATGGCTTGGCTCCCTATGACGGCGAGTTACATTCATTACAACTCATAGCTTTGTCTCCCATGCTAGCAATCACGCATACCCTTTAGCTCACGTCAAACTCATATGGCAGCTTCATATTGAATGGGTGGATATCACGAGGCAATGATGGAGTTTCCAAGGTTGGGATGGGGGCGCCTTGCCAAGGTGGAGGCCACCTCCCCATCCACATTCACTTCAAACTCATGTTAACCATTCGATCACACTCCAAGCTCATCATGGATTTGAATTCGACTCTCCTTTGATTGCGATTTGGCCCTCTCCTCAAGCCAAGCTCGAAGGAGGTATTTGGCTCTTGTAATTTGTATAAATAGAGGCTCTTTGAGCTCTCTTCGCATGGACTTTTTGTTGTAAACTTACTCTGCTGAGATTGTAAAGGTTGTGGCTATTGCTACACATTGGAAATAAAGTTGGCTTTGGAGGTCTATGGTGTGCACTATGTGTTTGTGAGCAAATATTTCCATCATTGAGGTGATACTTGCCCTTGTTTAAATTTATATTATTTCATGCTTAATCATTGTTTAGCTTAGATCTCTTTCTTAAGAGCAAAGAACAAATATTTGATGGTCCAAGTTATTTGTTGGTTTTAGGCTTGATTTGTTTTAAGAGCACAAACTGTAATCGGTAATACTCGTTTGTCTTTTATTTCGATTTAGTCTACTACCCTAAGCATGATCTAGTTTGTTTGTATAAGTTTTGCATGTGTGCAGGTATCCAAAAGATAGAGTGGAGGTGAACTTGGTTGTCTCTCCCTCCTCTCCATCAGTATTTTGCCCTAACACTTGTGTTTTCAGGAAGCCTCCCAAAGACAGGATCTTAAGATTTGCACTTGGAGCTAAGAGTTTGCTTCTCTCCATCAAAACAAAACACTACTCTCCACTTGGTTACTTGGTTCTAAGAGCTTCTCTCTTCTAGCTCCCCCTCTTCTCCTTGAGTCTCTTTTTTCCTTGCCTTTGCTCTCGTCTACCTTAGCTCTCTTCCTCCATTCGCTCCTCCTCTCCTCTCGTCTTTCCTCTCCTTCTTCCATTCGTTCCTCATCTTTTCATCTCCTTCCTCCTCTCATCTCCCTACTTCTTCCTCCCTTCTCCCTTTCATCCACCTACAAAGAAAAACATAAACAAAAACTAAGAGCAAGCTTGATTTAGTGTTAGAATTGTTTCACATTTTAGATCTTACATCTTGCAATAGTTTGGCATTTGTTTATCAAAGTTTGTAGCTTAGATCATTGAAATAGTTTCTAGTTTTGAAAAGTAGAAATAGGGTAGCTTAGATCTCATTTTATAAATCTCTAAAGCTTGCATTTGAAAAAGTGTTTTGCATATAGATTAGATCTTAGTTCTTTGCACTTAGTTTCAAGTTTATTTGATTTTCATTAACATTTAATGGATGCTTGTTGAGGATTGCTGAGCTTGTGTAGGTTGCTTTGAAAGAGAAGAAGTGATTGTGAAGACAAGACTCAAAAAAAAAAAAAAGATTATAATCAAGGAAAAGACTTAAACCAAATCAGAGATCCAAAACTATTCTCCTTTGTAAAAGCCATTAAGGGCTTATAAATTTTGCTTCACTAAGTTGTTCTCTTCTTCAAAAAGACCTTTCAAGGATTTTTTCTAAGGCAATTGTAACCCAAGTAATAAAAAGGCTAGGTGGGATAGTGCCTCCCACACTTAGTTTCTCCTTCCCCATTTGGGGAAGTTTGTTCATGCATACTTAGATTAGTTTTATTTTCAATTCTTAGATTAAAATCTACTTTCTGTACTTAGATTAATTCTATTCCAAGTCTTGACTTGAGATAGTATCCTGGCAGAGCCACATAGTTTTGTGGTTACTTCTCTTTCCCCATTAGACTCCTTGTCGAAACTCAGCTAGCTGGAATTTCTCAAGGACTGGTGGTTCTAGTGGTCATCCTTGTTCGGAGGCTGACCCCACTTGTTTATTTCTTAGATTAGTGGTTAAACTTGGCCTTAGAAAGCGTGCTTTGCTATCAATATTGTTCAACTATTTTACTTCTAAAAGTGCACTTTTCTTTATGCAAGACTACCTCTATTCTAGTAAACAAACAAAGTCTCTTGAAATTGTCGTAATCCAAATCAAGAGCACTCTTTGTCGGAGAGCATTTTAGCGTGCATCTTTTCCCCCTGCATTAGGCATATTAGATTAGATAAGTCTCTTGAACCTTGTCATAAGACAAAGTCAAGAGCACTCTCTATCGGAGAGCTGAACTGTGTGTTTAAACAACAATTAAAATATTCCAACTCACACTCCCATAACAATTTACTTTGGTTAACACCCGTATGCTTTGCCAACCTGAAAGGGTTGGGCTAGTACTCAGAAAGGTGTTGGACTTGTTAATCTCATAAGTGATAAAATAATAAAGCTTTACCCCAACCAACGTGCCAGCGTTGTTTCGAGAAACTTTTAAGTGGGAGGCAAAAAATCCTAAACCTAGTGGGGCCAAGAAACATACCATTGTCAGACATCAAGGGTGGTTTAAATCATTGGACACCTATCCTTTCGAAATCTGGACGGTCTTGACTTACCATCAGAGGGGAGCCACTTAAAGGTACACTTTCCGGTTGGATGCTTTACCCTTGTTTCTTCTAGCCCTAATAATCAAAACCATTAAAACTTTTAATTTACCAAGATAAATTGCAAAACGATCTCACAAACAAATACTATTGAGACCCATTTTTCAGCATCCCCAAGCACTATATTTGTTGACTCCATTTGGCACTGGTCCTCAAAACTTACATGTATTACCTAATTTTGAATTATTGATTAGTATTTTTTGAATCATATTGTGGATGCTATCTAGTTTTCTAAGTCTTCATATTCTGTTTTGATCTTTATCTTGCAACGTGGATTGAGCTATCTTGGTCTTATTCAAAGTGTTATTGTGTCTCTCATCTTCAAAAAAAAAACTCCTAAACAACACCCATCCGCATCAACACACAATTAAAACACTTAAAACATTGAGCCATAGTTAACTCTTTGTAGGGACTACCCCCCTTGGCTTCGTTAGGAGTTAGCCTAAACGGAGAAGCTGGGATTCAGGGGACAGTACCTGACTCGTTACTTGCCCCCAAGACCACACCTCTCCCCACTTCCAGTGAGGGAGACAGCTTTCGGAAGATTTCTGCTGTTGGTGTGCATCTCGGCGGACAACATTTTTGGTGCCGCTGCCGGGGACAAATCATTTTGTTCCTGGACGACCTTAGTTTTTTTCTAGTTTGTTTTACCTTTTTGATAGATTCTGAATCTATCTGGTGACTCCACTGCCCCTTTTTAGTTTTCCTTTCTGGTAGATTTTTAGTCAAATCACTCTCTGAAATTAGACTTGAATCCACCTGGTGACTCCACTATCAGTTAACACCTCAAGGTATTCAACTAGAAGAAATTCTGAAGGCTTGCTTAGTTTTATCCTTGAGCCTGAAAAGGTTTATAGGAGAAGACTAAACAAGCTTGCTTCTCATAGGATCCTTGAAGAACTTGGATCTGAGTCTATTTTAGACATCCATTCTTTGTTCCCAGATAATTTTGAAAATTTTGAAAATCTTGAAACTAATAATTGTTTCCTTTCCATAGCAGGTCAACCCCATGGCGTTCCTGAAAAAGCTATTGACAAACTCATGACTTTTAATGGCACCGATGCCTCTACCTCTGCTGAGCAACACATCAGAAATTTTTCCAGACATTGTGGTTCATATGTCAAAGGCACTGACAAGCATGAAGATGTCTACATGACCCTCTTTGCCTTATCTCTGGATGGTAAGGCTGGAAATTGGTATGACAACCTACCAAACAACTCTTTTGCCACCATAGCAGCTTTCAAGACTGTTTTCCTCGACAAGTTTGGTAGCAAAAAGGAGCCTAGACATCTAGTAGCATCCTTAACCAGCATGAAGAAGTCAGATACTGAAACTATGGATGAATTCAATGCTAAGTTCACGGAGTTATCTAATTCCATGCCTGTCACTTATGCACCTCCTGCAGCTTCATTATTGGACTATTACATAGAAGCATTGAGTGGCAAGATACAATACCAAATAAGAGACAAGGAACCCACTACTCTGCTTCAAGCTCAGAGTTTGGCTACTAAGATTGACAAAAACATGATGTCTTCTGGAGAGTCAAACATCCAAGGATATTCTAGATCCTCAATCCCTTCAAGAGCTCCTGAACCTAAAGAAAAGGACCCTATAGCTGCTATAAAGATTCGTATGAGAAAAAGATGATGGAAATGTGTGAGAGGATGGAAAAGGCTAAACAGAAACATGTATTTCAGATGTAGGAAGTACAAAATAAAATCATAAACATAGAAAGAGCACATGTCCAACATGTTCAACAGATTCAGCAAACTCAACCGGTTCAACGAAACTACCCTCCTAAGACCAACTGGCAGAAAAAGGCTCCCAACAATGAAAAGAGGCCTCCAAGTCAAATAGAGGCTACTAACATGACTGAGGCCTACATCCCATTTTGTAGGGCTTGCAAAGACTTTCACGAAGAATTTTCTTGTTACTTTGCAAACTATGTACAAGAACATGGATTTCCAGAGGGTAGTACCAGTGAGCTAACATCAAGCAAGCCTGAATATATAAATGAGGTAGGAGACATTTTTTATATTCCTAGAGAAGATTGGAGACAAGCTAAACAGTCCAATGATGAGTTGGATAATATGACTAAGAAATTTGGGGAAAGACCTTCAAATGAGCAAGTCCACAATATGCAGAGGTTTAAAGGGGTTGGTTACCAGAGAAGAGAAAATCCTACACCTGCCATGCAGCCACCAAAGGTAACTATTCCAACTGAATTAGCTGACTCTAGTAAATTGAATTTTGATTGGAATAATTGGTTCAATACTACTAAGGTGCCTATACCCATAAATGAGCTCTATAAAATTCCTGGTCAAAAGGAAAAGATGTTAAAAGCACTGGAAGTACCCATTCCTACATGTACTATCAACCCAGTCCACCCACTCCTCTTACTCCTCAAACCCCTAAGAAGGTTACTTTCTCGGACAATGTAGAACAACCTTCAACTAGCTATGGCAAAACTCATGAGGATCCTCCTATAATCCTGCATACTAGGGAAACAAGAAAAGAAGCTCAACTCCCTTTCTATATATCATTGATGATAGGTGACCTTCTTCTACATAATTGTATGCTGGATTTAGGATCTGGTGCAAACCTAATGACTAGAAAAGTTATGCAATAGCTTAACTTGAGAACCACTAGGCCTTACTAGAATGTATGTGCCATGGACTCTAGACCTGTTAAAGTTGAAGGGATGATCGAAAACCAACCTATTAAATTGGCTAAGTATCCGGACATCCACGTAACCATGGACATACTTGTTATAGATATTCCAAATAAATGGAGAATGCTGCTTTCTAGGAAGTGGGCTGCCACTTTAGGAGGATCGATCCAAATGGATTGGACTTATGCTACAATACCGATATCTGAGGATTCTGTAGTTAAATTGCATAATGAGAAAGAAAAGAAGTATCATGTTGAGAATCCCAAAAATCCTTATAATCAATATACTTATAATACTGATGATCCTGGGAGCTGTGCAGTTTACTCTACCTTTCTAACACCTATTCAAAGCAAGGATGAAACTAAGGAGAATAGGCATAACATGGAGGATGACATAACTGATGCTGAATCTATCATGGATGAATCTAGAGGAGTTAACAATGAACAAAATCCCTTGGGAAATTTTGCTGATAATCCCACTTATGAGCATGAAGGTACATATAGCCAGGAATATGACATAATGCATGAGGAATCCCCCATGTTTGACAAAGATATGGATGATGACTATTGGACATACATTGGAAAACCTATTTTCGATGTATCTAGAGAAGGGAGTATAAATTTTGAATATGTGAACATGGAGGAAGAGCATATTGTTTGTTCATATAAACAGTCAAAACCACACATAAGCATCAGCAAAGACGACCTAGAGAAACAATACAGTGAAGGGCCGGTTTGGGTAAAGTCAGTTGAATACATATCTTCACCATCGGATGACCCTTGTATATTAGAACAGTTTGAGGCATGCACTTCAATAGAAAATTATTTGCAAAAGAGCCTTTCGGATCAGTATGATAAGGTACCAGAACTGCCTTGTCATCCTGAATTTCTTCACCCTATCCTGTTCTGGATAGAGTGTGCCTGCAAGAGGACTTACTATATTGAGAAGTATTTCAACTACCTATCTTATGATTTTCCATCCGTCCCTCCAATTCAGAAGATCAAAGCAGGTTTGCACTTTCTGACAAGCATGCCCTTGTCCTGGCTGGTAACCAGAGACAAGGTAAAAAATTGTTGTTTTTACATTGATCACATGCTTAAATGGTTACATTGGATTTCTGATTATACTTAACATTTTCCTTTCTGTATTATATTAGATTAGGAAAAGATTAAATTTTGTCAAAAAAGAAAAAAGCATTTACTTTCTGTATTTGGATTTTTTAAAATTTATTCACGAAAATAAAATATAGTTGATATTTCATTTTGGTTTTTCCATAACACATGTGCTGTTGAAGGTTTTCTGTCAAGTTGAGATGTTTTTGCAGATTATATATATAAACTAGAGATTCTGGTGTTCTCGTATCCTCTTCTTGCATGAATTCCAAATCGAGCACACGTCCCGCAGTTGGAGCCAAATGTTATCACCTATTTTGTACAAATAGCTGAATTTCTCGAGAGCCGCCATTTGACAAACATGATGAATGTTTGTACTCCAGTGTATCAGATGATCCAGCATTTGTGCCTAGCCAATTTTGGCTAGTCAGTTTTCTTTTTCAGTCAACATGACCATGGCCCCATGGGGTTTATAATAAAGTGTGCTAGTAGGATTCTGAGTGTCTCGGTTCCCCATGACTTGATTAAGCAACTAAGGTATTCCAGGGAGTTTTTTCCCTTGTCAACTATACTTTTCCTATAGCCAAGCTATAGTCGATGAGGTTTTCTCCCGCTTCCTCCAAAGCTGGAATGCCCAATTTTGAAAATTTTAGCCATGGGGGGTTATTAGAGTCCAACTAATGTATATAAGCCTACTAGACACTATGAGAATAGGTTTTGGTCATGTCCTAGGTCCATAGAACCCTCAGAAAAAATTTCTAAAAAATTTTACCGGGTCCTCCGGTTTTGGGTTTTTAATTATTTTTTAAATTTTAATACATTTTTCCATACTTTAAATGGAAAAATTTCAATTTTTAATATGTCAGTCATCCGGGATCCGAATTCAGTGATTGAAGACTCCAACCTAAAGCCAAAAATCATTCATGATCCCCGGACCAGTTTATCCTAAGTTTTGGATGTCAATTCAGCCTCATAATTAATAATTTCTCAAAAAAACCATTTACAGAGAAATTATTAATTAAAATATAAAAAATTGAATATTTGGAGATAATCCAAAACTCTCCAAAATAATCCAAATGGATTAAAATAAAAGGCTAATTGACATGGCACTGGACATTAATGAAGATTCCAATCATCTCAGTCATCGTCCAGTCAAGTATCTAGTCACCAGCAATGATTAACTCCAAGAGAATTTTCCCTCCATGCATGCAAGCTCGAATTAGTGATGTGGATTTGTTATTTAATGAAAATTTGTTGGTGTTGAGTTGCATTTATTAGGGGGTGGGGGCGCCTTGCCTAGGTGGAGGCCACCTCCCACTCCCAGCTACCAAGATTACATTTGATTTGCAATCAACTCCAAGTTCCTACCACATCCTCACGTCAACCTCTATTGGAGCTCGAGTTTACCACATGGCACTTCATTATTTGATGGTGATAGTTCCAAAGAAGAGATGAGGGGCACCTTGCCTAGGTGGAGGCCACCTCCTCATCTCACCTAACACAACTCAAGCTTGTTGGTGGAATTAGCTCCAAAGCTTGGCTTAACTTGGTATTGATTGGGATTTTAGACTTGAAATTCGATTTGTGACTAGTGCCATTGGCTCCATTCTATGCCAATTCGAATTAGGGTAGGGTGTGCTCTTGTTTTGTTATATAATGAGGCTCTCTTTCCTCATTCCTCATGGACTTTTGGTTGTAAACTTACTCTGCTGAGATTGTAAAGGTTGTGGCTATTGCTACACATTGGAAATAAAGTTGGCTCTGGAGGTCTATGGTGTGCACTATGTGTTTGTGAGCAAATATTTCCATCATTGAGGTGATACTTGCCCTTGTTTAAATTATATTATTTCATGCTTAATCATTGTTTAGCTTAGATCTCTTTCTTAAGAGCAAAAAACAAATATTTGATGGTCCAAGTTATTTGTTGGTTTTAGGCTTGATTTGTTTTAAAAGCACAAACTGTAATCGGTAATACTTGTTTGTCTTTTATTTCGATTTAGTCTATTACCCTAAGCATGATCTAGTTTGTTTGTATAAGTTTTGCATGTGTGCAGGTATCCAAAAGATAGAGTGGAGGTGAACTTGGTTGTCTCTCCCTCCTCTCCATCAGTATTTTGCCCTAACACTTGTGTTTTCAGGAAACCTCCGAAAGACAGGATCTTAAGATTTGCACTTGAAGCTAAGAGTTTGCTTCTCTCCATCAAAACAAAACACTATTTTCAACTTGGTTACCTTGGTTCTAAGGGCTCTATTCTTCAAGCCTTCCCATTTTTCTCCTTGACTTCTTTGCCTTGATTTGCTGGCCCATCTTCCTCTCGTTCTAGATCTCTCATTTGCCCTAGCTTTTCCCACCTTTATCATCTTCTTCCTCCTCCTATCCGCTGCCCATTACCTCACTGTTTTGCATCCCTTTCGCTTGACTGTTCACTGCCCCATTATCAGCTCATTGGCTGCCCCTTTCATCTCCCTCTCATTGCTGTCCTTCTTGCCTATTTGCAGCCACTTGCCATCCTTTTAGGCAGCCCTCTCGTCCTCCTTCAAAGTTGGCCTAAACACAAAAACACAAAGCAGAAAAAACAAAGTTAAAGTTAATAGTTGGGTTGGTTAGTAGTTAGTTTATTTTTCTTTTAATTTTGTAAACTAGGCATTTAGATCTTGCATCTAGCTTTGTTCTAGTTGCATTTTTAGTCGCATTTCAATTTGTTGGTTTGCACATAGTTTAGATCTTGCACTTGTTTATCAAAAGTTTCCATTCTGCTTGAAGTTGCAAGTAACTCTAGATCTCATCTCTAAAAAAAAAAATTTTGCATTTGAAAAGGTTTTGAGCATATAGGGTAGTGAAACTTTTGCATCTAGTTTAGCTTATTGCATCTTAGTTTTTTTTAAGCTAGTTTTATTTTGGTATTTTGCACTAACACTAATGGGTGCATGAGTTTGTTGGTTCATTGTTTATTGTAGGTTGTAAGAAGAGAAAGAGCTTTTTGGGAAAGTGAAGCAAGAAAAGATTGAAACCAAGACCCTGTTTTGGAGATTACCCAGAGTGAAGATTTTGAACCAAGAAAGACAAATAATACAAACACTCTCATTTGTAAAAAGCCATTAAGGGCTTCTAAGTTTTGTTTCAATAGTTGTTTTACTTCTCTCAAAAAGACCTTCCAAGGATTTTATTTCCAAAGGCATTTGTAAATCGATTAATAAAAAGGCTAAGTGGGATAAGGCCTCCCACACATTGTTTCTCCTTCCCCATTTGGGGAAGATTGTTTCATGCATGCTTTAGTTAGTTTGCTTCAAGTTTTTTCTAGACTTAAGTTTATTTTTGTACTTAGATTAACTCTCTTCCAAGTTTTGACTTGAGTTAGCAACCTTGGGATTTCATCCCGAGGGCCACATTATTTTGTGGCAGCTTCTCTATCCCCATTAGACTACTTGTCGAAGTTCAGCTAGCTGGAAGGTCTCAAGGACTGGTGGTTCTAGTGGTCACCTTGTTCGGAGGTTGATCCCACCTTGTTGTTTATTTTTTAGTTAGTTGTTAATTTTGGCCTTAGAAAGTGTGCACTTGTTATTTTCTTTCATCACTTGTTTTACTTCAGAAAGTGTGCTTTTTCTTTACGTAAGCTGCTTCTATTCTAATAAAGAACAAAGCCTCTTGAACTTGCAATAACCCAAATCAAGAGAACTCTCTGTCGGAGAGCATATTAAGTTTTGCATTTCCCCTGCATTAGGCATATAGATTAAATAAGTCTCTTGAACCTTGTCATAAGACAAAGTCAAGAGCACTCTCTGTCGGAGAGCTGAACTGTGTACTTCAATAATAATAAAAATTTCCAACTCACACCCCTTTAATAATTTATCTTGGTCGCTATCCAACACCCGTATGCTTTGCCAACCTGAAAAGGTTGGGCTAGTACACAGAAAGGTGTTAGATTTATTAAATTTTTGATAACATAATAAAACTTTCACCCCACAACCAACGAACCGGCTGTTATCACCTAAGCTGTAGTTACCCCTATAGATGGATCCAGTCATGGATGGCAATAGGGAAGGGCAACTCAGAAGGTGCAACCACGATCACCTCGACCTCCAAATATGTATGGTTGTCACGCCAGTCGAGGCAACCTTCGCTTTATGTTATCTAGCCCAGACAACAAAGGGGGAGACCCCATCTACTCCCGACAGGAGAGATCAAAACCAAGACACCAAATCAAGGTATTTCTAAGTGAAGTTAGGTGTATGGTTTATCCTAGACCTAAGGGTAAAGTCACAAGCCAAGTGAGGGGTTCAATAGGTATAGCTTTGGTTCATAGTTGATGTAATAGTGACTTATAATGTTTGAAGTGAGATCTAGGGCTAGTGTACTAGTTCAATGTTGGAAAGTCCACTGCCTTGGGAACTGTGTCCAATGCAGGGTAGTTAAGGGTTGTATTGGGGCTAACTAGTACATGAGACAAGCTTGACCATGGTTCATGATGTCTTCAAAGGTATAGTCTACCATGCATAGGTCAAACCACAAGTCAATCCAACAATCTAAGAAAGTTGAATTACCTTGTAGAGAAGCCAGTGCCTTGGGAATTGGGAAGTGGAGTCAAAGTAGGGTTGACTAATGGTTTAGGACTCCTATAACATGAGATAAGTGGGCAATATAGGTCTTGATGGTTGAATGTATCTAGATCTAGGTTTAACCCAAGTGGACCACAATCCCTTAAAACAAGGAATGCAGTCCCCAAGGCAAGATTTGACAAAGTGACAGTCTAGACCTAGGTTTTGAATTATTCCGGTTTCAGATCTGCAATAATCTCAAGTACCCAGTTCCTAGAAGTGAGTGAACTCACTTCTCCAAGGTGGTGCGACTTTACCCAAGGAGGCTTCAATTGGGGTTTAGGTGGGTCAAATCATGTCGGATGGCATCCAAACTTTAGATCCTAGTAGATCAGTCAGGTAGGAGTATGGATCTATAATTTCGTGGCAATCCACCGGTTAGATCTTAGTAGATCTGAGTTTAAGTGTTCCAAGTGGTCCAAAATGGGGATTAAATCCCTTAAAATGTGGAATGGGGCCCACAAGGTAAATTTCAGAAAAGTGACAACCTGGGTGTATGTTATTTGATGTGTAGATGTCAAATCAAGTGGAATCTCAAACACCCACCACCTAGATCTAGGTCAACTTGCCCAACTAGAGAAGTGCGCCTTGCTTGGGAGAGGCTAAGTTGGCCTGGGAAGGGGATCAAATGGAGGCCAATCCTCACCAAACTATAGATCCGGGATGCCTTGGATGCTATAGAGGTGGGTTTTCAGTATTATACCCAACAACCCAATAGATCTAAGTAGATCTGAGAAAATGTAAAATGGGGGTTTTAAGATATTTAGGGTTTCAACAATTTATGAGTTATGTCAATGGATTGGATAGAGGAAAGACAAACAAACCTGTGGATCTTACCTGGGTAACCTTGTAGATGCCTTGATGATGATGATCTATGCAATCCCGATCAATTTGGAAGCTTTGAGGTAGTTTCTATGCAAATCGATTTTGTCCAAGAAGCCAATGCGCCCTCTCTCCTGCACAACAAACGTCAACAATATCAGATTTGATGCATCAAGAGATAAGACTAATGCCACAAAAGAAGTAACAGAAAGATAGCATAGATCACAATGATACTAATGATAACCCCCTGATACAAGCGAATGCCAAGAAAGTCGATTTGAAGAAGCCTTGCAAAATCGCCCTTGTTGAAGTCGCCCTCCTGTAAACAAACAATGATTTCCAAAAAAGATAGATCTTGCCACAATTTCCAAATGCTAGGTTGCAATAGACTTTCCAATCACCATCTAAGAACACCAGATGCAAAGGAGACCACAAGAATTTCCACAAGAATATTTTTCTATACCAATAATCCAAGAGCCAAAGACCCTTTACAATGAGAGGCTCTCTCCTTTAAATAGGAAGGAGAGGCACCAAAACCCTAACCACTTTTTGAATGAGTGGCTAAGATTATAAGATACAAAAGTCTAATCAATGGTTGAGATGAGCTCAACAATATAATACATGGATCACATATAAAATATAACATAAGTGGACAAAGTCGCCCTAGGAGAGGGGAATCCCACCAAATCATGATGATGAAATATCATAAGAGGCTTATGGTGGGTCCAAGGGGTAATTTTATCCCTCCTTGGTCAATCCCCATAGCACAATAACCAATAAATAATCATGAATGTACCAAATCGTGCCTCCATAGTGAAGTCGTGGTCCTCAAAAGACCTCAAAAATCCACAGAAAGTGCCATAAATGATGGATGCGGGCCCCGATGAAGCTGAAACTGCTGAAGGAGGTGTGGAAGGTCCCGATCTATCATCACTGATCATCCCATGCCATAACTTTGCCTCAGTAGCCCAAATCGATTTCCTCAATAACCATTTCTACCAATCCTGAAATGCCTCGGGAAGCGTGAAACTGCCCCAAACAGCCTCCTAGAGTGCTGGCGCTGTCAAGGTGAGGGCACCAATGTGTCCGGAAGGGGGGTAATATGGCAAAAACAAGTGGCTGGACCACCCCCTCCATCATCAGCGCCCTAGGTCAACCAGATAAAAGTCATCTCTGCTCCGACAGGGCCTCCAACAGACCAAAACTGCACTGGAATAGCATACTGAGGCTCAATCATCACTGTAAGTGCTCGGAACTGAAAACAAACTGTCCCATTGGACTCAGAAGGTCCAAATCCATCCAAGATGTGTACTCATACACCATATGAGTCTCTGCATGATCAAAATAAATATCCAATATACCGGAACAAGGCCAATAATAATGCTCTGTAAATGATCCAACACTGCTGTATCCCAAGAATCATCATCATAACCCTGTAGCTGCTGCATAGAATCATCATGTATGTGTACATAGACCATATATCATCTATCCATATCCTCATAAGGTCTAACATCTCATGTCCCATGGTCCTCCATGGTCAACTAGGTCCAAACATGACCAAATATAACTCAGTCCATCATCCCAGGCTGCTGAAAAAGTATCAAGGTTAATACATGCTTTACAAGTTATTCAAATAGCAATTATAACACAGAGTAGTCATGACTGGCGATCTAAATCCAAATATATAGTGTCGTTAATTATTATTATTACTCAGATTAGACTTTCAGGATCATACTCACTTCATAGTTGTGATCAATTTGCTAGTGAAGGGTGAAGGCTAAATTAACTGGCTAGGCTAAGGGATGACTTAACTTGTCTTGACTTTGTGACACTTTGGCAAGGGAAAGGGAATACACCATAGTATATACTGAATGAGCAATAACACAGGGGATGGCGGTGTCTCACAAATGGATGAGTTGTTTAAAGAGGGTTTATTCACCTTCACAGATGCGCACAATCCATAATACAAATAAGGCCAGCAATTGTTTAGATATAGCATTTAAGTTCCATTGCTTTTTGGGCCCGAGGTTTCCATAGCCTTGATCTATGTGTGTTTACAAACACATTGCATAGATTTACATTTTTTCTTTAGGCTTTCTGCTGCAGGTGTGTTTTTAAGGCACTTGTTTACCTGAGCACTTCTAGGTGTGTCATGGACAACTTGTTTACCTAGGTATTTATTTTTCCAAAAGATATAACATTTTATTTTTCATGGCCATTTTCAATTGGCATTTCTTTCACATACAAGATATAGCATTTCATTTTTCAGATTTTGTATTCATGGCAGCACTAAAAGTTTCAGGTTTATCCAACACAACTTTAGTGACTAGGGGGAATTCTCAAGGAACTCCAACTCACCATAGGTAAGTTTTGTCACCAACTCAGAGCCGAGACACAATAAAGAGGGAGGCTCATCCAATACAGAGGCTACAGTGGGGAAAGGTCCTCCATGTCACTAGTCAAGTAGCAAATCAGGGTAATAATCTAAAAGGTAGGCCACGGATGGATGAAGACAATGAAATGATGGAGCCAACACTAGCAAGCCAGAGTATGGTGTAATGATCACCTCTATTCTCCCTAAGGAGGGTATGTACCAATGAGTATGAATAGCGAACTTCTAAGTCTGAGTAGGGACAGTATAATATATATAATAGGTCAACCAGGTCCAAATATCTATATGATCGCCAGATCATGACACTAAGTGCTAAGACATGCTATAAGAATAAGTATAAAAGCAATCTAACCATAACACCATGATATGCCTGCTGAGTCATATACCTGAAAGCTCATAAACCTGTACCATCATCTGTCCTTTGAGACTGCTGCTGTAACTCTGGGCACTACTGTCTGCTCTGTACCAATGATATAATGGCTACATCGGTCATCTCTCTGAGTGTCCTGAAACTCAGTCATGGCATGGGGAATACAACTGCTGTCCATAATCTGATAGTGATCCAATGTAGATGCTCATCTCGGCATCTCAAATGTAAGGGAACTGGCTGAATAGTGTACTGGAATGAGAAAAATAATGTATGGTAGCCCGGCTACTATATATGTGATAACACCGGCGTTGCTTTCGATAAATACTTAAAGTGCTATTCTGGGAGGTGGAGCCGGAGTGCCGTTGTTTCAGACTTCGAGAGTGGTTTAAGCATTGGACACCTACCCTCTTAATAACTAGACGGCCCGTCAGATCACCGTGAATAGCCACTAAAAGTATTTCTTCCGGTTGGACATTTTATCCTTGTTTCTTGCCAGCTTAATAATCAAGATCATTAAAACTTTCAAATAAACCAAGATAATTTGCAAAACGATCTCACGAACATACCTTTCGAACTCTAGTATCAAGCAACCCAAGCACTCAGGCAATTTTTGACTCCATAAGGCACTGGTCCTTGACATCATAATTTGTTTTGCTTATTATCCATCTGGAGTACTTGTTGTTAATTTTCCATATGTGAGTGACTTGTACAAGTTCTTCAAGTGGTTGTACATCAAGTTATCGCGTATCTTGCATTTGCAACGAGGATTGCTCATTTATCTTGTGTCTATTTTTAATTACAAAGTTGTGATCTTTTCATCATTTAAAAACTCCTAAACAACACCCATCCGCATCACCATACCTTAAAAAACATTAAAACACATTAAGCCATAGTAAACTCTTTGTAGGGACTACCCCCCTTGGCTTCGTTAGGAGTTAGCCTAAACGGAGGAGCTAGGATTCAGGTGACAGTACCTGGCTCATTGCTTGCCCCCAAGGCCACATTTTCCCCACTTGTAGTGAAGGAACAGCTTTCGAAAGATTTCTGCTGCTGGTGTGCATCTCGGCGGAAAACAGGAAGCTTTAGTCCTGATCCTGAGGAAATTTATGAGGGTGAGTCTTTAGTGAGTCAGTCTATTGAAGTTCCTCCCTCGGAGAAACTCATTAGTCATTCTATCTTTAGTGATCATTCAATTCCTTATCACCTTATTGAAGAAGAAGAAAGTAGGGACAGAGATCAAGATCCTTTAGTAGTGATTTCACGTGATCATTGTGCAAATAATTAGGATATTATAAATGAAATTGTTAGTTCCCCCCCTGATCAATTAAATGAAAATGATCAATTATCCTCTTGTAATTTTAAGGATGAATCAATAAAAGATCAATCTCAAGCTGAGGAAGAGTTAATAAATCAGACTAGGTGTTCTAATCTTTGTTCCACTTCTTATAATGAATCTTTAAATTTTCATTTTTTCATCTTTAAACAAGATAACTTAGAGTTAGATAGTTATGGTCAATCTTGTCCTCAAATTGTAAATATTAAACTTGATCAAAAGCTTGAAATTATTCCTAGAGTGAAGAGTGTTTTCTTTTGTCAAAATCCAAGATCAAACTTGTTTATCCATTTGGGAGAATTTTCATATTTGCAATCCACCCCCCCTTCCCAACTTTTTCAATCATCTTTGGGTTGGTGCTCTAATCGATCTTTTGCCTTGGAAATTTTCAATAGGAAGTATAAGCATGATTACATGTTTGGAGAAAAAGCACTTCATTTCCCTTTTCAGTCACTTTGGAACCAAAATGCTTTCGTCAAGTTATCAATCATTTTTTGTGGCTAGAAAAGGTGTTTAAAGATCAATTTCATCTTTTCCCCATTTTTGAACATCAAGTGGATTTGATTTTGTTTTTTCGTATTCTAAGCTTTAATTTGTCCCCACTTGGTTTCTACTTGATCATCAGTCCCAAGGAGAATCAAATTGAATATGTAAGAGAAGTAAATAAGGAGGGTAATTTGTGTGAAAAAGAATTGAGTCGCATGCCTTATATTTTACCTCCATTCATCTCAAAGACTAGCTTGCATGAATTTTATGATCCTATCAATTCTTGGCTGGAGGATGTTTGCATCAATTAGTCTTTTCTTTGGCATGATTTCATTTTGCACCATTGAACTCCTTTTTCAATTTTTAAACAAGTCAGGAAAGTTGTGCTATCAATTTCTTTAATCCTTAATCCAATCCTGACTCGTTTTCTAAGCAAAAATCAAAGAAGAATCATTAACTTGTTCGATGAATGGTTGCACTGGATTTATGATATTACCTAGCATTTGTGATGATTGGTTAGAGTAGGTAGGTCTTTGAATAAGCTCGCTTGAGCAGTAGGATTTGTGTTCTTTTTCTTTTTTCTGTGTGCTGAATATTGCCATTTTTTCTTCTCGACTTGTCTGCTTGATTTTTCCCTTTGTTGAGTTGTTGATTGAGTTGAGCCTTGCTCCTTCCTAAGCTTGTCTCAACTCCTGCGTGCACTGAAGAGTGATTAGTTTTTTATTTTATTTTTGGTTGTCTGTGCAAGTCGAGTTGAGTGTGCCTTCCTAAAAAAGCTTTCTTTGTCCTCCTGCACAATAAAAACAAAATAAATGATGAATAAAACTTATATGCCATGTTAGCTTAATTTTTTCTTTTATGCATTTCAATTTTTGTTTTAGAATAGATTTTATTTTCAGTTTTATTTTATATGTCTCCCATACATGCTCCATGAGGTATTCTAGTGTTTGTGAGCGCAGATACAGGTGCAAAATAAAAGTTGAAAGCAAGGATGGTGCAGTGCTGGATTGAAGATTCATGCAGAGCAGTTCGAGACCAGAGATTCTGAGGTTCTCAAGCGCTCTCTCCCTTAGAGCACTTGTCCCAGCTGGAGCCAGATGTTATCACACCATAGTAGCAGGGCTACTATTCTTGCTTAGCAGATATCTGCACATTCCAGAGCTTAGATTATTCAGAGCTTGGCTATGATGACTTTATATTTTGAGATCACTCGTGATCAGAGCAGTGTATTATTCAGACTTATGTTAGACCTTGTGTCAAGGTTGAGCCTTGAGAGTTCAGATTTGATGACCGATGTGACCCTTTATTCCATACAGTTTCAGTTCAGTGCCTAGAGATGTATTGCAGCAATGTTTCAGATGATATATGATGATTATTCTTGTGATGATGTTGTATGACCTATGGATTCCTGATCATTGACTATGGATTATTATCTTGTTGTTTTAGTCATGTTCACGGCATTGGCTTGGTATATAATTCATGATGTGGCAAAATTTATAAAATGAACTATCTTGATGATAAATTATAAAATGGACATTTTACTTGCACATTTGGGTTGTTTGACAAAACTCACTGGTTTACTACCTTGCATAGATATGGTATTTCTTGACACCAGTTCTCTGCTAGCTTAGGCACCACTTTCACTTGACTCCATCCATCCATGACTTTCCTAATTGGCTTTAACCCTTGACTTCTCTTAACTTTCTGATATCGAGGACTTCCCTTTTTACTACCTCTGTGTTTGGACCACATCCCTGTTTGTTTAGTGTCTCGGCGCTGAGTTGGTGACAGAACTTGCCTTTGGTAAATTGGATTGTAGGCCTAAATAATTTTGGTCGGTTGTCCCGATGTTTGGCACTGGCATGAACTCCTCCTAGTCACTTGAGATGTTGTTGGCTAAAACAGAAAGCTCATGTACTACTTATGGAAAATTATGTAAATTCGCCAATGGAAACTAAAAAGGGCAACAGCGATGAACTGCTAAAAATACTCCTCGAAGAGTATAAGAAAGGTCCAAAAAAAAATGGTTCTTAAATTCTATACCTATACAATTGCTGAACTTATATATGTATAAACATGCCCTGGACGCAAGCTGCGATTAGTTGTGCTTATTAGCACACCTGAGATCTGAAGGGTTATGTAGGCCAAAAAGGACATGAAATGAAATTAATGGATCCTAATGAAACTGGATCATCTTTTATAAAAGTAGACATGATGCCTAAGTTGAATAAGCACTCTCTAAACAACTTACCCATTTGTGAGGCACAGCCATTCCCCGTGTTTATTTTGTCCAGCACAGAGTTTGTAGCTTCCCCTTTCTCCCAGTACAAAGTGTCTTTTAGTTGAGTTTAGACAAGTCACCCCCTTTGCCCAACCTTGTTCCTAGCCTTCATCCTTAGCTAGCAGTTAGACCATGTCCAATGGGTGAGTTTGTCATTTAAGCTATTGTGCAAGTAAATACAAATAACAACGAAATATGCTAACATGATTAATGCCACTAAATGATGTTATACTTTAAGTTAAGTTGTGAGTATGATTAGAGGAACATGTCTTAGTCTATTGATATGGTTTGTCCTTGGTTATATATTGACCTAGTCAAACCCAGTTTGACTATGGTCATTTCTTGGGATCCATGATGATGTGGGCCATGTAGACTTATTGATGATGATGTATGGGCCCACATACTCTTGATGATGATGCTATATGATGGACATATGTTTTAGATGATGATTGATGAAGTTCAAGAGGTTTTATTATTACTTCAGATCATCAGATTATGCATTGTCCATATATGGTGGACCCTACAGCCAGCCCATCTGGGCAACCCATGGTGTATGAGTACACATTCTTAGTAGTTTTGGGTCTTCTAGATCCAATGAGACACTTATCATTCAATTTCGGGCACTTCTAACAGTGATAGATGCAGTTTTCCACTCATTGACCAGATTTGGGGCTGATTTCCCAGCCTGAGCAACAGGGGCCATGAGAGGCCAGTTCACCTAGGTCAATGCATGAGGAGGGGGTGGTCCAGCCACTTGATATTACCATTTACCCCCCCTTCTGGAGAGCCTAGTGGGCTCAGTTTGACAGCGAAGGTGCCCTAGGTGGCAATTTCAGCACTTTCACAGTTACCGAGGCAGTCCAGAAATGGGAAAAAAGCATCACTGAGGAATTCGATTTGGGCAATTGAGGCAAGGTTTTGACACTTGGTTTTCACAGAGGTCTTCCAGGGTGAACCCCCCATATTCCAGCCAGTTTTCATCAGTCAAGGAGGTCCACAGAGGCCACACGAGGCCATTTACTGCATGTCTCTCACAGATTTTGAGGACAGATTTGATCATTTGTGTTTATTTTGGACATATTATATTATTTTATTGTGCCATGGGGATGAGCTAGCAAGGATTGATGCCTCCTAGCCCCACCATGAGCTCCATATGTCATGTCCTAGTCATATGAGGTGGGCCCATGTACTTTTGCCCCCTCTAATGGATGACGTCACCCTCCATGAGTACCTGTTAGCTATAATGTCATCACTTATTTGAGTGATCCATGTGTTATATTGTTATGTTTCATCTTAGCCATTGATCATGTATTGAGATCTTTTAATCTCAACCACTCATTTCAAAAAGTGGTTTTGAGATCTAGGGTTTTGGTTTTTATTATCCTATATAAGGAGGAGACCCCCTCATTGTAAAATCATCTAGAGATTTTGGCTCTTGGCTCTTGGAATAAAATTTCTATCTTTTGGAGTACATGCTTGGATCTTGGAGTGGATGTTGGTTGCTTTGATTGTAAATGCTTTTGTCCATTGCACTGGAGGATCTCTTGTAGCTATCTTGCATATTTTGTCATGCTTTTTACAGGTTGAGGAGGCGTTTTTGGACAAGTGCGAATTGGTGGGGAGGCCTACCCTTCAAGCTTGGAGGACATTTTGGGTTAACAGGGAGTGGTTTTGTCTTTGTACCAACTATTCTTTGCTTATTTCTTTCTTGCTTGTATCTACCTTCAACATGTTAAACTGATTGATGCTTTGCTCCTTGGTTTTGACAGGTTAGAGGGACACATGTGTGGCTTGGAGAAAATTGATTTGTCAAGAGGGCTTCAAAAATTCTTCATTTGAACTTTGGCAAAAGTAATCCTCATCTCTACTAGCATTCATCTCTTCATCCAGGTATGCTCCAAAGGTATGGTTTTCTCCTTCCTTGGCTTATCCATAACTTCTAGATCATAAAAACCCTAATTGATTAAAACCCTCATTTTTGTTTTTCTTAGATCTACTTGGATCTAGCCTAGCTTTTTGGAAAAATATTGAAAACCCACCTCTATAGTATCCACGAAAATTCGGATCTATAGTTTGGTGGTGATTGGGTTCCATTTGACACACTTTCCAAGGCAAAATAGCCCTCTTGAGGCAAATCGCACCCCTTGGGAGAAACTAATTGGGTTAGATCCAACACATGGGTAGGTGAGATCCCACTTGATTCATACTCTCCTCACTTGATAACCTGCCCCTAGTGTCTCACTTCATTGATTTTCACCTTGTGGGCCCCATTCCTCATTTTGAGGGTTGTGCCCCACTTGGGTCAATCTAGTGATGCATGTTCAATCTCAGATCTATGGAGATCTAGCCATTGGATGCCCTTGATTTTCAATATCCACATTGATACTTGCCTAAACTACTTGGATCTAAACTTTGGTGGCTTTTGGACTTGATTTGACACACTTTTCCATGCTTTTAGCCCTCCTTGGGCAAAGTCGCACTTCATGGGTGATTGAGTTGTCCCACTTTTAGGACGTGGGTGGTTGAGATCCCATTGGATTTGGAACGAGCATACCTTGAAACCTACATCTAGTGTCTCACTTTGTGAAGTTCTGCCTTGGGGGTATCATTCCTTGTTTTGGGGATTGTTGTCCACTTGGGTCACTAAGTGAAACATTAGATCTAGTAAGATCTAACAATCACACCCACTTGATCTTGGCCATACCCTTGATTTGGATCTTCGGTGTCTCGATCTACACTTTCATATCTTTTTGACTCCATTTGCCCATCCATTTCAAGGCACTAGTCCACAAGGTAATTCGGACTCCTTGGGAGTAGTGTCAAGTGCTCGATCCCATATGTGGGTATCTCTAATTTCAACTTAGATCCATAGATTTACCTCTCGCATACCCCTTGGTGCCATTTACATCCTTAACTTCACCTTGTGGGCCCCATTTGAACCATCTCCATATCCCAAGGCAGTGGGCCCCACTTGTGTATTTCATGGTACTAGATCTTGTTAGTTGATCTCATCTTGTGGCCTAAATCATTCAATGGTTGAAACATAAGTCATCCCTTAAAGCCTCTTTCAACCATACTTAAACTTCTAGGTCCACCTAACCTTGCATTGGTTTCCGTAACTGATCTTTCAAACTTCCCTAGAAACCATTGTTTAGGTCCAATCTCCTTTGATTGGCTATAGGGTCTCCCCCTTGGTCTTGATTCATCTTGATCTAAAGTGAAGAGTGCCTCGGTTGACGTGACTCCCAACTTGCATTGGGAACCGTGGCATCTCATGGGTCACCTCTTTAGTTGTCCATCTGCTCTACCATCTCGGATGGGATACCATTAGGGGCAACTACAAGTTGTGTGATAACAAGACGAAAGGAAGGATTTGAAGAGGTCTAAAAACAAAAACGAAAGGGTTGAAGAGGATCAACTAGAAAGTGGACGAGAGGAAGACAAAAAGGGCTAAGGAAAGGTGGACGAAAGGAAGACTAGAGAGGAGATCTAAGGGGTAAGCAAGGAGGGAGACGAGAGCAAAGAGGGGAAGAAAACGAAGGGATGACTTGTGAAGAAGGATGAGACGAGAACAAGGTGAGAAAGGCCAAACGAAGGGATGGAGAAGGGTTTGGAAGAACTAGGGCAATGCCTAAAGGAAAACGAAACTAGCAAAAGGAGTAAAAACGAAAGCTAAGAGAGGTTTTGAGGAGAAAAACGAATGGATGATGAGGTCAAAAAACTAGAAAGAAGAGAGGCCAAAGCAAGTCAAGAAAACCAAATGCAAACACACAAGGTGGGATCAACCTTGGAACAAGGTGACCACTAGAAGCACTAGTCCCGAAAACCTTCCAACTAGCTGGATGCACGTAAGGATGCTAATGCGGATAGAGAAGTAGCCACAAAATTATGTGGCACTTGGGATCAAATCCCAAGCTACTTTCTCAAGACAAAACTTGGAAATAGAAACAGAAAGAACATAAATAGTAACCAGATAGATAAAGTGTTTGTTGCTTGATGGATGAGGCAAGTAAGCCCTTTGTTTATCGATTTCTTAAAGCAAAAACTCCTTTTCTAACCTGCAGAATGAATGTGTAAACCAAGCAAGAGCTCTTGCACTTGGGAGAATACCTGAAAGCCACACACTTAAGAGAAAAGCATAGATTGTATAATATTGTGCTAGATTGTTAGCCTTCTAATCACAAAATCAAATGCTTAAGAATCAAAAGCAAGTAACAAAATTTGGTATCACCTTGTGCAAGATGAAGCATGGCACACAAAGAGCTTCCACATTGACCTCCAAAGTCTACAACTTTATTCAAATACTAAACAATATTACAAAATTCTCAAGAGTTTCTATGCACAAATCGCCATGAAGAATAGAGCTCCAAGAGCCTCTATTTATACAAATTAAAAGAGCTAGGCTACCCTCATTCGAATTGGCTATGAAAGGAGCCAATAGCATGAGTCACTAAATCGAATTCCAATCTCAATCCAATCAAATCCATGTCAAAAATCAGTCCAACCAAGGTTGGAGCTCCAATCCCACCCATAGACTTGAGTTGCATTAAATTAGGATGGGGAGGTGGCCTCCACCTAGGAAAGGCACCCCCCATCTCAACATAGGTCTTATCACCCTCAAATGCGAGCTTGCCAAGTGTATAACTTGTGATCCAATGGAGATATACATGGGCCTTCAAGGTTTAATGCATGAGAAATTAGTGGGATATGGAATGAGTCTTAATAGGAGCCAAGCCATGAGGCGGCTAAGGCGCCTACCATAGCATTCATTACCCTCCCAACAATCCATTATATGATTGCCACATAGCAAACGCGAGCTCCAACAGAAATTGACATGACTGCATGCAAGGGCGTGAGCCTAGAGATAGATGGGCTTGGAGTTAACTCGATATTCACTTGAGATCTTGGTGGTTGAGAGTGGGAGGTGGCCTCCACCTAGGCAAGGTGCCCCCACTCCCATTCAATGCAACTAAAACTCAGCTCAAAACCATTTAATACTTGTCCACATCCCCAAAATCGAGTTTTGCATGCAGGTGGGCGAATTCACTTGGAGTTAATCACTTGTGTTGATTGGATAGTTGACTGAATGATGACTAAGATGATTGGAATCTTTATTAATGCCCTGTGCCATGTCATTTAGCCACTGAAATAATACAATTTGGATTATTTTGGAGAGAATTGGATTATCTCCAATTATTAATTTTTTGAATTTAATTAATTAATAATCCTCTTTATTGATTTTTTGAGGAATTATTAATGAAGTGGCTAAATAACGATCTGAAACTTAGGATAAAGGTGTCCGGGGTCTAAGTATGAATTTTAGCTTAGGAAATAAGCCTCCATTCACTGAAAAACACCCCCGGATGATTGAAATATTACAATTTGAATTTTTCTATTTAAACCATGGAAAAATTAATTATTAAAAAATAAAATAATTTACTATCCAACGCGTCCGGTAAAAAAATTTCGGACAACGTTTAAAAACCATTACAGACCTAGGAAATGACCACTGACTCGACTCATAGTGTCTAGTAGGTTCATATTCATCAGTTGGACCCTAATAACCCCCATGGCTAGAATTTCAAAATCGACCATTCCAGCTTTGGAGGAAGCGGGAGAAAACCTTGTCAATTACATCTCGGTCAAAGGCAAAGTATAATTGGTCAGTGTAAAAAAATCCTTGGAATACCTTATTTGATAAACCAGTCATGGGTGACCGAGTCACTCAAACCCTACTAGCACATTTTTATTACAAAAACCCCGTGGGGCATGGTCATTTCAAGACAAACAACAAACTGACTAGCCAAAACTGGCTAGGCACAAAGGATGGATCATCTGATACACTGGAACACAAACACTTATCATGTTTGTCAAATGGCGGCTCTTCAGATAATCCAACTATGGTACAAATAAGTTGATAACATCTAGCTCCAACTGTGGGACAAGTACTCGTTGATTTATGGATCAAAGAGAGTATTCGAGAACCCCAGAATATCAGTTTCCTGCATGGAAACAAAAGTGTCTTAGTCCACGTGTACATGATAAAAATGCCAAAATGAAATACCAACATAAAATATTTTTTGCTTTTTTCAAATCAAAGCACATGAAATAAAAGCTTTTCTTTTCTAAAATATATATGAAATATGATACAAAAGCTTAATATACAAATGCTATGACACAACATACTATACATGCATATGATACATCAATATGGTACATAAATAAAATACAAAAATACGACAAGGATGGGTTTAGAGAAGCCCTGAGATGACCCCTTGGTCATCTTGGATGTTATTTCGATAGAAAGGCTTTAGTTGTTGCCCATTCATAGGTAATGGCAACATCTCTCCATCCATGGTATTGAGTAAGAAAGAGTTTGTTCTTTCCTTTTGTCCCATAAAAGGACCGTGTCTCCAACCTGGAAGGTTCTAGGCTTGGCTGACTTGTCAAAGGTGGCCTTCATACTTTCCTGATGTCTTAACATTTCATCAAGTGATGCCCTTCTACTTTCATCAAGCTCTATGATCTGATTTGCCCTATCTTCCAACTCTAACCTTTCTGCTCCATAGTCACTTAGCATTCTGAATATAGGAATTTGCATGCTGAGTGGCAAGGTAGCCGTGATACCATAAACAAGCTCAAAGGGAGACTTTCCAGTAGAGTTCTTCTTGGTGATCCTATCTGCCCATAGAGCATATTTGATTTTGCTATCCCAAGATCTTTTATTGTCACCCACAGTCTTCTTTAGGATGGTCATTAAGTTTTTGTTGGAGGACTCAGCAAGTCCATTACCCTGTGGATAATAATCGGAAGAATGAGATAAGACAATGCCATATTTGAAACAGAAATCATTCATTTATGTTGAGTAGAAGGCCTTGGCATTATCAGTTGTTATCTTTAAAGGGGTGCCAAAACGCGTGATGATTTTGTCGTCAATGAAGTTCATGATAACTGTCTCTATGGCTTTTTTGGTGGGTATGGCCTCTACCCACTTGGTGAAGTAGTCGGTTGCGGTGAGAATCCAGCAAAATCCATTGCTAGAATTGCTTTTGAATTTCCTAATAAAGTCAAGGCCCCATTGCTGAAAAGGGGCAATGACAACTACTGGTGTAAGGGGAAGAGCAGCCAACTTCCGCTTCCCCGTAAAAAGCTGACACTCCCGGCAATACTTGACATGCTTATGCACATCTGCAAAGATAGTGGGCCAATAGTATCCGACTCTAAGGATCATATGTGCAGTTGTATTCGCTGCATAATGGCCCCCACAAAATCTTCAATGGAATTCAGTCAAGATTTGTTTAGAATCTTGTTCATGCACACATCTAAGTATTACACCGTCTAGGTTTCTCCAACCCAAACCCTCCTGAGTAAGGCAATACCTAGCGGCTTTTAATCTTAGTGCCCTTCACTTATGTCCTATAAGGTGATCAGGGAAACATAAGTGCAACAGGAAAAATATAATATCTGAGTACCAATGATGATCAAGCTCCTGTAGTGCTGGTGTCATGCGTGGATCAGGTCCGTTGTTCTCACAAATCATATCAATAGCGTCCTCATTTTTCTAGGTTAACATCTTAGCTAGGCCTTGTCCTTTTATTAGTTTGGTAGGCTTAATCTCTAGATCATATTCTTGGATCTTGGATACCCATGTGCCCCTTATTCCTAAGCAATCCTGTTGGGACAAGATGTCTTTCACTGCAGCGTGGGGGACATATCCTATGACTTTTGAATATCCAATATAAGTTCTGAAATGCTTTAGAGATTTGACTAAGGCATAGGCTTGCTTTTCCATGATTGTGTACTTTAACTCAGAATTCTGCAAGGCTCTACTCATGAAGGAAATTGGTTGCTCGAACCCTTCAAAGTTCTTCTGGAGCAACACACCAGCAATGGTGTCTTCTGAAGCAAAAGAAAAGATCATGAAATCTTTCGTGTAATCCGGGCTGACTAAGACAGGTGACCTAGTGATGGCATCTTTTATGGTGTCAAAAGCATTTTTTCCTTCACTTGTCCATATGAACTTAGCATTCTTTTTTAGGAGAGCTTGCATAGGTCTCATGAGTTCAGCAAGGTTAGGGATGAATCTCCTTATGAAATTTATATGACCATTAAATGACTGAAGACCCTTAACATTTCTTGGAAGGGGAATCTTTTGGATTGCTTCAATTCTCTCAGGGTCAATTTTGACCCCGTCCTTGTTAACAATGTGACCAAAAAGTTTTCTTTCTTCAATACCAAATACTGATTTTGCCGGATTCAAAGAAATCCCATATTCTCTACATCGTTCAAATACCTTCCTAAGATGATCAACATGGCTGGATCTTTCCTTTGAGAAAACAATTAAATCATCTTGGTATATCTCAATGATTTTTCCTATCAGTTCTGTTATCACCTAAGCTGTAGTTACCCCTATGGATGGATCCAGTCATGGATGGCAATAGGGAAGGGCAACTCAAAAGGTGCAACCACGATCACCTCAACCTCCAATATATATATGGTTGTCACGCCAGTCGAGGCAACCTTCGCTTTATGTTATCTAGCCCAGACAACAAAGGGGGAGACCCGATCTACTCCCGACAGGAGAGATCAAAACCAAGACACCAAATCAGGGTATTTCTAAGTGAAGTTAGGTGTATGGTTTTTCCTAGACCTAAAGATGAAGTCACAAGCCAAGTGAGGGGTTCAATAGGTATAGCTTTGGTTCATAGTTGATATGAGAGTGACTTACAATGTTTGAAGTGAGATCTAGGATGAATGTACTAGTTCAATGTTGGAAGACCCACTGCCTTGGGAACTGTGTCCAATGCAGGGTAGTTTAAGGGTTGAATTGGGGCTAGCTAGTACAAGTGACAAGCTTGACCATGATACATGATAGCTTTAAGGGTATAGTTCACCGTGTAAAAATCAAACCACAAGTCAATCCAACAATCTAGGAAAGTTGGGTTGTCTTGGAGATAAACCAGTGCCTTGGGAATTGGGAAGTGGAGTCAAAGTAGGGTTGACTTGTGGTTTAAGACTCCTAGTACATGAGATAAGTGGGCAATTTAAGTTTTGATGTGTGAATGTGTCTAGACCTAGGTTTGACCCAAGTGGACCACAATCCCTTAAAACAAGGAATGCAGTCCGCAAGGCAAGATTTGACAAAGTGACAGTCTAGATCTAGGTTTTGAATTATTCCGGTTTCAGATCTGCAATAATCTCAAGTACCCAGTTCCTAGAAGTGAGTGAACTCACTTCTCCAAGGTGGTGCGACTTTACCCAAGGAGGCTTAAATTGGGGTTTAGGTGGGTCAAATCATGTCGGATGGCATCCAAACTTTGGATCCTAGTAGATCGGTCAGGTAGGAGTATGGATCTATAATTTCGTGGCAATCTACCGGTTAGATCTTAGTAGATCTGAGTTTAAGTGTTCCAAGTGGTCCAAAATGGGGATTAAATCCCTTAAAATGTGGAATGGGGCCCACAAGGTGAATTTCAGAAAAGTGACAACCTGGGTGTATGTTATTTGATGTGTAGATGTCAAATCAAGTGGAATCTCAAACACCCACCACCTAGATCTAGGTCAACTTGCCCAACTAGTGAAGTGCGCCTTGCTTGGGAGAGGCTAAGTTGGCCTGGGAAGGAGATCAAATGGAAGCCAATCCTCACCAAACTATAGATCCGGGATGCCTTGGATGCTATAGAGGTGGGTTTTCAGTATTATGCCCAACAACCCACTAGATCTAAGTAGATCTGAGAAAATGTAAAATGGGGGTTTTAAGATATTTAGGGTTTTAACAATTTATGTGCTATGTCAATGGATTGGATAAAGGAAAGAGAAACAAACCTGTGGATCTTACCTGGGTAACCTTGTAGATGCCTTGATGATGATGATCTATGCAAACCCGATCAATTTGAGAAGCTTTGTGGTAGTACTCTATGCAAGTCGATTTGATCCAAGAAGCCAATGCGCCCTCTCTCCTGCACAACAAACGTCAACAATATCAGATTTGATGCATCAAGAGATAAGACTAATGCCACAAAAGAAATAACAGAAAGATAGCATAGATCACAATGATACTAATGATAACCCCCTGATACAAGCGAATGCCAAGAAAGTCGATTTGAAGAAGCCTTGCAAAATCGCCCTTGTTGAAGTCGCCCGTTGTAGACAAACAATGAATTCCAAAAAAGATAGATCTTACCACAATTTCCAAATGCTAGGTTGCAATAGACTTTCCAATCACCATCTAAGAACACCAGATGCAAAGGAGACCACAAGAATTTCCACAAGAATATTTTTCTATACCAATAATCCAAGAGCCAAAGACCCTTTACAATGAGAGGCTCTCTCCTTTAAATAGGAAGGAGAGGCACCAAAACCCTAACCACTTTTTGAATGAGTGGCTAAGATTATAAGATACAAAAGTCTAATCAATGGTTGAGATGAGCTCAACAATATAATACATGGATCACACATAAAATATAACATAAGTGGACAAAATCGCCCTAGAAGAGGGGAATCCCACCAAATCATGATGATGAAATGTCATAAGAGGCTTATGGTGGGTCCAAGGGGTAATTTTATCCCTCCTTGGTCAATCCCCATAGCACAATAACCAATAAATAATCATGAATGTACCAAATCGTGCCTCCAAAGTGAAGTCGTGGTCCTCAAAAGACCTCAAAAATCCACAGAAAGTGCCATAAATGATGGATGCGGGCCCCGATGAAGCTGAAACTGCTGGAGAAGGTGTGGAAGACCCCGATCTATCATCACTGATCATCCCATGCCATAAATTTGCCTCAGTAGCCCAAATCGATTTCCTCAATAGCCATTTCTACCAATCCTGAAATGCCTCGGGAAGCGTGAAACTGCCCCAAACAACCTCCTGGAGTGCTGGCGTTGCCAAGGTGAGGGCACCAGTGTGTCCGGAAGGGGGGTAATATGGTAAAAACAAGTGGTTGGACTACCCCCTCCATCATCAGCGCCCTAGGTCAACCGGATAAAAATCACATCTGCTCTGACAGGGCCTCCAACAGACCAAAACTGCACTGGAACAGCCTACTGAGGCTCAATCATCACTGTAAGTGCCCGGAACTGAAAACAAACTGTCCCATTGGACTCAGAAGGTCCAAATCTATCCAAGATGTGTACTCATACACCATATGAGTCTCTGCATGATCAAAATAAATATCCAATATACCGGAACAAGGCCAATAATAATGCTCTGTAAATGATCCAACACTGCTGTACCCCAAGAATCATCATCATAACCCTGTAGCTGCTACATAGAATCATCCTGTATGTGTACATAGACCATATATCATCTATCCATATCATCATAAGGCCTAACATCTCATGTCCCATGGTCCTCCATGGTCAAACTAGGTCCAACCAAGACCAAATATAACTCAGTCCATCATCCAAGGCTGCTGAAAGGTATCAAGGTTAATACATGCTTTACAACTTATTCAAATAGCAATTATAACACAGAGTAATCATGACTGGCGATCTAAATCCAAATATATAGTGTCGTTAATTATTATTATTACCCAGACTAGACTTTCAGGACCATACTCACTTCATAGTTGTGATCAATTTGCTAGTGAAGGGTGAGGGCTGAATTAACTGGCTAGGCTAAGGGATGACTTAACTTGTCTTGACTTTGTGACACTTTGGCAAGGGAAAGGGAATACAACATAGTATATACTGAATGAGCAATAACACAGGGAATGGCGGTGTCTCACAAATGGATGAGTTGTTTAAAGAGGGTTTATTCACCTTCACAGATGCGCACAATCCATAATACAAATAAGGCCAGCAATTGTTTAGATATAGCATTTAAGTTCCATTGCTTTTTGGGCCTGAGGTTTCCATAGCCTTGATCTATGTGTGTTTACAAACACATTGCATAGATTTACATTTTTTCTTTAGGCTTTCTGCTGCAGGTGTGTTTTTAAGGCACTTGTTTACCTGAGCACTTCTAGGTGTGTCATGGACAGCTTGTTTACCTAGGTATTTATTTTCCACAAGATATAACATTTTATTTTCATGGCCATTTTCATTTGGCATGCCTTTCATTCATGTGTGTTTAGAAACACATTGCATGAATGGGCTTTTCATACAAGATATAACATTTCATTTTTTCCAGATTTTGTATTCATGGCAGCACCAAAAGTTTCAGGTTTAGCCAACACAACTTTAGTGACTAGGGGGAATTCCAAGGAACTCCAACTCACCATAGGTAAGTTTTGTCACCAACTCAGAGCCGAGACACAATAAACAAGGAAGCTCATCCAATATAGAGGCTACAACGGGGAAAAGTCCTCCATGCCACTAGTCAAGTAGTAAGTCAGGGTGATAATCTAAAAGGTAGGCCACGGATGGATGAAGACAGTGAAATGATGGAGCCAACACTAGCAAGCCAAAATATGGTGTAATGATCACCTCTATTCTCCCTAAGGAGGGTATGTACCAATGAGTATGAATAGTGAACTTCTAAGTCTGAGTAGGGACAGTATAATATAATATAATAGGTCAACCAGGTCCATATATCTATATGATCGCCAGATCATGACACTAAGTGCTATGACATGCTATAAGAATAAGTATAAAAGCAATCTAACCATAACACCTGTAATATACCTGCTGAGTCATATACCTGAATGCACATCAACCTGTACCATCATCTGTCCTCTGGAACTGCTGCTGTAACTCTGGGCACTACTGTCTGCTCTGTACCAATGGCATAATGGCTATATCGGGCATCTCTCTGAGTGTCCTGAAACTCAGTCATGGCATGGGGAATATAACTGCTGTCCACAATCTGATAGTGATCCAATATAGATGCTCATCTCAGCATCTCAAATGCAAGGGAACTGGCTGAGTAGTGTACTGGAATGAGAAAAATAATGTATGGTAGCCCGGCTACTATATATGTGATAACAAGTTCTTTGAAAGCATAATCCATGGCCCTTTGAAAAGTGGCCCCAACATTTGTAAGACCAAGGGGCATTCTCAGATATTCAAAGGTTCCCCAAGGGGTTGTGAAAGCTATTTTGTGTCTATCCTCATCCTTAATGACAACCTGGTTAAACCCTGAAAATCCATCAAGCATGGACATCATTTTAGACCCAATGACCCGTTGGAGGAGGGTCTCCATGTTAGGGAGCAGATAATTATCCTTTTGACAGGTTATGTTAAGATTTCTAAAGTCAATGCTTATCCTGATGCTCCCATTCTTCTTTCTGACCACAACTAAGTTGGAGCACCATGATGTATGTCGAGTGGGTGCTATAATACCTACTGCCAACATTTTTTCCAACTCTTGTTTGACAATAGGGGCCAACTTAGGATTTATTTGCCGAAGTTTTTGTCGGAAAGGCTTGCCTTTTTGACATTCAGGTTTCAAGGGAATGGTGTGCTGAAAGACATCTTCCCTATATGCTTTAAGCTCATCATAGGTGAAGGCAAATATATCCCTATATTCTCTTAGTAAGTTTATAAGGCTGTTCCTTTCCTTTTCAGAGGTACCTTTTCCAATTTTTATTATTTTTGGTTTTGTTTCTATCTCAATATTTATTTCGATGTATTCAACCGGCTTCATTTGGTCAACACTACTCTTTCTTCTATCATGTCTGTCAAAGATGTTCTCTAAGGCAACAAAACCTCGTGGGACAGGATTGAAGCGGTTACCCTCATCTTGATACTCTTTACCTTCCTCATGATCATTGGCTTTATAATTGGAGAACTCATCAATATTATTAATGAACTTTAGAATTTGTTCATCATCCCTGAAAACCTGCCAATGTTCTACATTATCAGGAACAGAAGGTCTGAAGTTAACTTCCAAAGGACAATGCCCCTCTAACATCTCATCTAATGGCTGAAGTGTTGAAGCTGAAACTGCAAGTCTGTCGACGGCACTATTCTGATCTCTAGGGATTGCTTCTATATTAAGGGCATCAAAAAATTCCATGGTGTCCCAGATTGCATTCCTATACTTTTTTAGCCTTTGACATTTACATGCAAACTGACCCTTAATTTGTTGGACAATTAGATCAAAATCCCCCTTAATACTTAGCAATTTGATTCCCATGTCCTTGGTTATCTCAACGCCTAGTAGAAGTGCCTCTTACTCTGCCACATTGTTGGTTGCCTCAAACTCTAATATGAAAGCAAAGTTAAAAACTTTTCCCTCCGGTGAAATGATGACAACCCCAACCCCTTTACCAGCTCTAGAATATGCCCCATCAAAGTTCATTTTCCACAACTCACTAATATTTTCATTCTTAATCTCTTCTTAGATGGGTTCCAAGAAAGTGGAGTTGATCTGATATATTCCAAGCTCACTAGAGTTGTTTATATACTCATTTGATGGTCTTTGGGGATTCTCAACATGGTACCTTCTTTCTTTTTCAGTGTGTAACTTAACTAGTGAGTCTTCTGATGCAGGTACAGTGGCATAAGACCAATCTAACTGTATTGACCCACCCAAAGTGGCACCCCATTTCCTAGAGAGTAACATCCCCCACTTATCTAGCACATCTATGACAAGGATGTCCATGGTAACATGGATGTCCGGATACTTAGTCAATTTAACAGGTTGGTTTTTGATCATACCTTCAACTTTAACAGGTCTGGAATCCATGGCACATACATTCTGGTAGGGCCTAGTGGTTTTTAAGTTAAGTTGTTGCATAACTTTCTTAGTCATCAAGTTCGCACCAGATCTTGAATCCAACATACAATTGTGTAGAAGAAGATCCCCTATCATCAATGATATATAGAAAGGTGGGTGAGCTTCTTTTCTTGAGTCCCTAGTATGCAGGATTACAGGAGGATCCTCATGATTATTGCTATAACTTGTTGAAGGTTGTTTTACTGTGTCGGAAAAGGTCACTTTCTTAGGAGTAGAAGGCTTTGTAGGTGTGGAAGGCCTTACAGGGGTGGGAGGTCTTTCAGATGCTACAGGTTTTGAGATAGGGGGGGGGAGATCATCTGCTTGAGTATCTAGCATTTTCAAAAGCTTCTCTTTCTAACTAGGAATTTTGCATAGCTCCAATACTGGGACTGGAACTTTAGAGTTGGCTAACCAACTACCTAAATCAAAACTTAAAGCAACAGATTCCTTTTCATCATTAGTTTCTTGAGTAGTGTTAGGAATTGTTACCTTAGGAGCAGTTTGAGTAGAGGGTGCTTCTTTCAGTCTTCTTTGATATGTCATGCCTTTGAAGTTCTGAATGTTGTTGACATTTGATGGCATCTCACCATAGTATTGAGTCATGTTATCAACCCATTGATGACCTTGGTTGGCTTGAGTCCAACTGTCCCTAGGATTGCTATAAATATCCCCTACATGATTGATGAATTCAGGCTCGCTTGCAGACGTGGTAGGACCACAACCCTCAGGATAACCATGTTCCTGAACATAACATGCATAATGACAACCAGATTCCTCATGGAAATCTCTGCATGCTCTACAAAATGGTTTGTATGGCTCAACCATGTTAGCAGCCTCTAGCTGATGAGGAGGCCTCTGTTCATGGTTGGGAGGTTTTCTCTGCTAATTTGGTTTTGCAGCAAAGGTCCTAGGAGCAGGTTGTGTATGTGTTCTTTCCATAGTTACTACCCTGTTCTGTATTTCCTTAAGTTGAGCAAGGTGTTTTGCTTCAGCTTCTTCCATGTTTCTCTTCATTTCCTTTTTCATTTAATTTCTCATTTCCAACATCTGTTTTTCATGAGTTTCCTTTACAACTGATAAAGGATCTTTATCTTTCAGTTCATTAATCTTTAAAGGTATTGAAGATCTAGAGTAACCATGGATGTTTGATTCTCCGGAAGACTGCATGTTTTTGTCAATTTTGATAGCCAATAACTGAGCTTCAAGCAATGTGGTGGGTTCCTTGTCTCTTATCTGATACTGTATCTTGCCACTTAATGCTTCTATGTAATAATCCAATGTGGAAGTTGCAGGAGGTGCATAAGTAGCAGGGATGGAATTAGACAACTCTATGAACTTAGCGTTGAATTCATCCATGGTTTCGGTATCTGATTTCTTCATACTGGTCAAGGATGCCACTAGATGTCTAGGTTCCTTTTTACTGTCAAATTTGTTGAGGAAAGCAGTCTTGAAGGCTGCTATGGTGGCGAAAGAGTTATTCGACAAGTTGTCATACCAGTTTCCAACTTTACCATCCAAAGACAAAGCAAAGAGAGTCATGTATACATCTTCATGTTTGTCAGTACCCCTGACATAGGAACCACAGTGTCTGGAGAAGTTTCTGAGAAGTTGCTCAGCAGAGGTAGAGGCATCAGTGCCAGTGAAAGTCATGAGTTTATCAATAGCCTTCTTGGGAACCTCATGGGGTTGACCTGCTATCTGAGTAAAGTTGAGTTGAGTAAAATACTCACCCATCGTGGTAAGAAAACAGTTAGTATTTTCAAAGTTTTCTTGAAATAAAGTATGGATGTTTGAAACAGACTGAGATCCAAGTTCTTCAAGGATACGACGAGAAGCAAGTTTATTCAATCTCCTCCTATAAACCTTTTCAGGCTCGGAGATGAAATTGAGTAGACCTTCAGAATTTCTTCTAGTAGAATACCTTGAGGTGTTTACTGATAATGGAGTTGTCTTTACTGACAGCGGAGTCGCCAGGTGGATTCAAGTCTAATTTCGGAGAGTGATTGGACTAAAAATCTACAAAAAAAGGGAAATAAAAGGCAGTGGAGTCGCTAGATAGATATCAAATCTATCAAAAAGGTAAAAGAAAACTAGAAAAACTAAGGTCGTCCAGGAACAAAAAGATTTTTCCCTGGCAGCGGCGCCAAAGATGTTGTCCGCCGAGATGCACACCAGCAACAGAAATCTTTCGAAAGTTGTTCCCTCACTACAAGTGGGGAAGGTGTGGCCTTGAGGGCAAGCAATGAGACAGGTACTGTCACCTGAATCCCAGCTCCTTCGTTTAGGCTAACTCCTAACGAAGCCAACGGGGGTTGTCCCTACACAAAGAGTTGTCTATGGCTCTTATGCTTTTAAATGTTTTTGTATGTGGTGATGCGGATGGGTGTTTTCTAGGAGTTTTTTAATGATGATGAGAACCAATTAAACATGCAATCCACGTTGCAAATTACAAGACAATTTAAAGACGAACAATATATGATGACTTGAGAATTAAATAACATCCACAAGGTAAAATTAAGCAAATGACAAGGACATATGATCCAAATTAAGATAATGCAATGTACGCTTCAAAGACCAGTGCCTTATGGAGTCAAAATGGTGCTTGGGATGCTGAAAGTGTAAGTCACATATGATGTTCGTGAGATCGTTTTGAAATTGTTCTTGGTAAATTTTGAAGTGTTTTAGATGTTCTTGATTATTAGGGCTAGAAAGGTAAGGTATGCATCTAACCGGAAAAGTATACCTTCAGTGGCTTCCCCTTGGTGACATGACGGACCGTCCAGTATTCTTCGGCTAGGTGTCCTGAGGATTTAACCAGCACTAGAACTCTATGATAACGGTATTCTTTCTCCGACGTCACACAATTAGGAACTTTGCCCACTACCTGAGTATTTCTCGAAATAACAATGTCGGTTCGTTGGTTATGGGGTTGTTATCAACTGATTTGTACAATAGTTGAAGCCTTATTGAGCCGCCAGTGTTGGAACACATCAGTGTTCACTTCCAGAGTATCTGGGTTTCATATTTTTGGGTCTAGCCAGTTTTGTTTTTGAGTCGACATGACCATGGCCCCATGGGGGTTTGTATCAAAGTGTGCTAGTAGGGTCTGAGTGGCTCGGTTCCCCATGACTGGATTAAACAACTAAGGTATTCCAGGGAGTTTTTTCACTGTCAGATTATACTTTGCTTCAGGCAAAATATAATCTCTTGGTTTTTCTCCCGCTTCCTCCAATGCTGGAATGCCCGATTTTGGAAATTTGGCCATGGGGGGTTATTAGGGTCCAACTATAATGTATAAACCTACTAGATACTATTAGAATAGGTTTTGGTCATGTCCTAGGTCTCTAGGACCCCCAGAAAAAATTTCGAAAAAATTTTACCGGACGCGTCGAAATTGGGGTTTTTAATTTTTAATTATTTTTTAAATTTTAATTAAATTTCTCTATAGTTTAAATAGAGAAATTTGGGTCTGTAATTATGTCAGTCATCCGGGGTCCGAACTTAGTGTTTGATGGCTCATTTCATAAGCCAAAAATCACACATGACCCATGGAGCAGCTAAACCCAACTTTCGGATGTCGATTCAGCCTCATAATTAATATTTTCTCTGAAAAGTCATTTACAGAGAAATTATTAATTAAAATAATAAAATTGAATATTTTGGAGATAATCCAAATTTCTCCAAAATTAATCAATTTGATTAAAATAAAAGGCTAAATGACATGGCAATGAGCATTTAGGAAGATTCCAATCAACTCCAAGCCTATCCAGTTATCCATCCAGTCACCAGATCATTATCCTCTCAAGTAAATTCGCCCTCCTTATGCCAAAATCGATTTTATGTGTTGGCATTTGATGATTGGGTTGGTGGTTTTGCATTCAATGTAGAGTGGGCGCCCTCATGACTCACCTTATCCTAAGGCTTGGCTCCCTTCATTGATTTGAGTTATCACCTACCCTAACTACCACATGTCTCCACCATACTAATTCGAATTACCCTCAAACCCTCACGTTAATCTCCATTGACTCCTGTATCCTTGTTGGAGTTTATGGATTGGTTAAATTGCAATCACAAGTAAGCTTGGCTCCTTTCATGGATTCGAGTTACACCTACCTATTACCATGTGTCTCCCTCACAAGCTACTCGCATATCCTACCTTCCTCACGTCAATCCTCTTTTGCCCTCACGTGGATCTTGGTTAGGATGCGTTTATTGGTTATTGAAGTCGTTGTTTGACTTGGCTCTCATCTAGAACTCGAGTTAGTGCCTACCTTTGCCACTTGCCATCCATTGCACTAGCTCGCAACCTACCACTCCCTAGCTCGCACTCCACATGGCTCACGCCCTCCCTACCCTAGCTCACGTCAATCCCCAATTGAAGCTCGCGTTTCCTTGTTGTGAGATGACTATTGGGTAGTGCTAGCATTCACACCTTCCTCCAAGTCGAGTCTTGCCACCTCATGCCAATTTCACCTACCATAAAATCGACTTTGGCCTTGTCTATCTCTCCAAGACTCGATTTGATTGGATTCGAACTACTTGCTCATTACTAATTCGACCTAGGGTTTAGGCTTTAGGTTTAGAGTGTGTTTTATTATAAAGAGAGGCCCATTTGGGTTGTTATCTCATGGATAATTTGGGGCAAACTTACTCTGCCAAAATTGTATATGTGTTATAGCTTTTGCTAATTGAAATAAAGTGGCTTTGGAGGTCCATATGGTGTGTTGATCTTGTTCATGGAAAGTGCTTCAATATAATCAAGGTGATATTGCTTTATTGTTTTTGCTTACATGTTCCATGTTTTGATCAAATTATTTAAGCTTAGAAGACTTTTCTAAGTCCATAGGGTGGGCATTTGGGTTCAATTTGTCCATTGATGTTGGGTTGTTTGTGATTGGGAAGTAGTGGATTGTAGTCGGAAATACTAACACTCTTCTTGTCCCTTTCAACTTGGCATACTATATTTGATCAATCTTGTTTGTAAGTGATACATTTTGCAAATCTATAAAGTTATGAAGAGGAGTTGGAACTAGGTTGTCTCCTCCATCTCTTCAAAGAACAAATTTTTCCATTAACATTCATACATTGCAGGATCTCCTAAAGCCGACCTCACAACACCAAGATGGTGGCATAAAGGGGTTTGATTTCGAAGATCCATCTCTTATATTCAAAATATTGTTTATTGGTTACTTTAGGCTTCTCTTCTTCAAGCCTTCTCATTTGCTCCTTGAGTTTTTTTTCCTTGATTTGCTAAGCCATTTCTAGCCCCTCTAGCCTTGATCCAAGATTGCCTTGTCTTCAAGCCATAGATTAGAAATCCATAAGGTTGAAGTTCCTTCAACCTTGGGGAATAACTTGGGATTTGTTCCCTTGTGCTCTCTTCAACACTCGTTGTCGGCGTATCACCGGTTAACCAGAGGATTTCCAAGGCGGTGTTTCTACCATCCCAAGTGTTCCACTTGTAGCCCTTTCCCCTTGTCTTGCTTTTTCATCTTTGGTTTCCCTAGATCTACTCCTCCCAACTCGTTTTTAGCCTTCTCCTTTTCCATTCGCCCTTCCTCCCATTTCTCCCATTCGCTTTCCCCCTCTCGTCTCATCCTACTTCCTCTCTCTTTGCCCTCTCCTACTTCCTCTCCTCTTTCCATTCGTCCTACTCCTTCTTTGGCCCTAAAACACAACAAAACCAACAAAAAAAAATTGTTAAGATATTGGTTAGTGATTAGTTACTTTTTACACTCTAGATCTCATTGTTTGGTTAACATAGCTCATACTTAGTTTAAGTTTATGTCATCTTCCAAAAGATAGAAATTTTGCACAAAAAATATCTGAAATTTTTTACAAAAAATATCTGAAATTTTTTATACTTTAGATCTCATTTCTAAGACTTTTTGAGAGTTTGTTGTTCGCTGGTCCATTTTATCATAGTTAATATTTCATGTTAAAATTTCATGCATTTCACATTTTAGAGTTAAAATTTTGAATCTAGACTTAACTAGTTTCAAATTTTGGTTTCATTTTTTGCTAATGGTTAACGGGTGCCTTGTTGAGATGTTATGATCTTGTGTAGGTCATTTGAGAGAAAAACATTTGATAAATCTTGAAATAGGGAAATCTAAGCAGTACTACAAGAACGCCATAAGGAGTGATCAAAATTACAAAATTTTGTTATCCTTTGTAATAAGCTTATAAGAGCTAGCCTTGTATTTCCATCTTTACTTTTCTCTCGAAAGACCTTGCAAGGTTTCAAACCCAAGGCATTTTGTAACCGTTTAATAAAAGTTTCAAGTGGAGGAGGCCTCCACTTCTTTGGTCTTCTTCCCCATTTGGGGAAGAGTGTTGGGTTTTGTGGATTTGGTTTAGCTTAGATTTATGATTTCATGCTCTTAGATTAGTATTTTTGTTTCAATAAGTCATTCAAAGTTGTCTTCCATATTTACTTACCCCCATGCTCTCCCGAGTAGGGTCTTTGACCTGAAAGAGATTCTTGGGTAGTTTAGTTTTATTTCTTGCATTTATTGTTATCTTGCTTCTCTTCCAAAGCCTTCAGCCGGAAGTTGTATCCTTGAGATTTCGTCTCAAGGGCAGGACCACATAATTTGTGATTACTCTTCCTTCTCCGTCGGTTTCCTTGGTAGAGCTTTCAGCTAGCTGGAAGTTCTCAAATGCAGGCGGTTCTAGTGGTTGATCTTGTTCGGAGATCAATCCCACCTAATAGATTAAAACTTGTGTGGTAGAACACTAGATTTACTTATTTCCATTTTATCTTGCAAGTAATATTGTTAGTAGTAATTCATATCTTGTCGATCAACGTTATTGTTTAAATCTGTTTCAAGTTAAGATATACTGCTACTACAATCTTTCTGCTTCTTTAAAATAAACCAAAGTCTCTTGAACTTGGCCATAATCCAAGTCAAGAGCACCCTCTGTCGGAAGGCATTTTAGTTTTTTGCATCATCCCTGCATTAAGCATTTTAAGTTTAGCAAGTCTCTTGAACTGTGGACATAAGACCGAATCAAGAGCACTCTCTGTCGGAGAGTTGAACAAGGTTCTTAAATAAATAAAATTTTCCACTCATACACCCCTTAATTAATTTATCTTGGTTTCTGTCCTACACCCGTATGCTCTGCCAACTGGAAACGGTTGGGCTAGTACTCAGAAAGGTGGAAGACTTGTTAACTTACAAGTGAAAATCTAATTAAAACTTTCACCCCCATAACCAACGAACCGGCGTTGTCATAAAGTATTTTAATCAGTTCTCAGGGGAGGCGCTGGACCGCCCAATCTGCGACACTGTGGCTGGTTAGCATTGCGCGCCTCGTCGTGATTCCAGACAGGCCCCGACAGGTCTCTTAAAGGAGCTGCTTAAAACTACTTTTCCGGACACTCTTTGAATGCCCTTGGTTTTAGCCCTAATAAATAAGACAATTAAAACTTTGAATTTACCAAGATAAGCTGCATAACGTCCTCACAAATTTTCCATTTCAAACACTTGTGTCAAGTTTACAATCACTTCTATTTTCTGACTCCATAAGGCACTGGTCCTTCATATTATATTTTGTTTGCTTAAGTATCAACATTGGAGTATTTGCTTATATTTACGTGAAGTGATCTGTTTATTTCCCAAGTGTATCTTTGATCTTGTATTTGCAACGTGGATTGCGTTATCTTGTCTTATATTTAATTTTTATAATTGTCTCTCATTTAAAAACTCCTAAAAAACACCCATCCGCATCACTACATCAAAAAACACTATAAAAACAAGAGCCTTAGTGAAACTCTCTTTTAGGGACTACCCCCCTTGGCTTCGTTAGGAGTTTGCCTAAACGGAGGAGCTGGGATTCAGGTGACAGTACCTGGCTCATTGCTTGCCCCCAAGGCCACACCTCTCTCACTTGTAGTGAAGAGACAGCTTTCGAAAGATTTCCGCTGCTGGTGTGCATATTGGCGGACAACAGGGGTAAAGGTTTTATTATGGTTTTCACTTGCAAGATTAACAATTCCAATTACCGTTCTGAGTACGAGTCCAACTTTTTAGGGTCGGCGGAGCATACTAAGTGATGGAAAGCAACGAAGTAAATTTTAGAGGGGAATGTGAGTTGGAAAGTTTTAAGCTTAGAGCACATAGTTAAACTCTCTGACAGAGAGCGCTCTTGACTTCGTGTTATGACGGAAGTTCAAGAGGCTTTTACTAATCTATATGTTGTATGCAAGAAAAATGCAGTGGGAATGCTCTCCAACAGAGAGTGCTCTTGACTTGAGTTATGGCAAGTTCAAGAGTCTTTGGTTCTTTTTAGAAGACAAGTAGCTTGTAAACATTAACCAAATGATAGCTCAATATTGATGAAGATGAAACAAAGATCTAGCAAATTAATAAACCACTTGCAAAATGAACTAAACGAACAACTAGTGTTCTACAACAGAAAGAAACTAATTTAGCAAAAGGAAGTCAAAAATGACTTCTACACACTGTTCATAAAATTTCCAGCTAGCTGGTCATACGCAGTACACAGTGGAGAAAGAGAAGTAGCACGCAAGGTCAATGCAGCACTTGGGATCAAATCCCAAGACACTTCTCAAGTCAAAACTAAATTAACTATCAAAATTCTAAGCACAAATGAAGTTATTCTAAAAATTTGTGTTAGGATATTTAGACACTTAGGAGTTAGTTAAGATCAACTTGTGTAATATATCCGTTAGGGATAGTGTGTTTCTTTAGTATGCATTTGTAAATACTTAATCCGACGGTCACGATATGTTCCCGACATAGAGTGATCCGACGGCTCAACTTCTCTTAAGATCAAACCTAACCTTGATCCGTGGCTTAACATCTGATTGGTCCATGATCTCTATTTAAAGAGCATGGAGGGTCATTGTTTAGTTGATCGAATATGAGAAGCTCATTTGTAACTTTCTTTCTTTGCATAATAAATTGTCCCGTAGAAGCTATTTGGACGGGGGCCGTGGAGTGTTTCCCTCAAGAGGGTTTAAACCACGTCAAAACATCGGTGTGTTGATCTGTGATCTGTTTGTGTGAAGTGGTTGCTCTTGGTGTTCGGTCCTTTGGTAGTACCCTTTGTACCCGAACATGGTATCAGAGCTTTTATGAAGTGCCGCTTCCGGTTATGATCTAGATCTTGAACTGCTGTTGCCGAAACTCGAAAGGGTTTCTAGTTCTGGTATTTCTGTGCATTTCTGGGCTATGGGAGGTGTTCCATTGCGTCTGGAGCGTCGTTTCCATTGGGAAATAGTTTTCGTTTGATCGAAAATGTTTCCCGGTTGCTCCAGAAACGCGTATTTCATCAGATCTGAAAGTATACTGTTACAGTGACGCATTTTTTATTTTCTGTTTAAAAAGGAAAAAATCTCATATTTCATCAATTTTTACTGTTAGATTTTTTTTGGGTTCGGATTATTGCTTTCCCGGCTGCGTATGCTCTTTGCCGTGGGCCTTGAGTGATCTCGGCAAATAAAAAACAGAAAAGGAAAGGGTTTTCTCGGCTGTGTATGCTCTTTGCCGTGCACCTTGCGCGATCTCGGCAAATCAGAAACAACGAGAAAACGTAGACTTTCCGGGCAAGCTAACAAGATCTAACTCCACAAGTGTGGAAAAGTTTTTTTTGTTTCGATTTGTGGTGTGTTTTGCAGGAAAAAGAGCAAGCACGCAAACCGAGCAAGAAGAGAAAAAAAAAAAGCCCCCTTCATCATTCCCATATTTTACATACCTTTTAATCTAACTCACTTGGTTCAAAGTTGCTTTATTCCTTAATATGTCTTGAGTTCAAGTCTTAGGAAGTTACTTTTAAAAGAAAAAGTGCATGCAATTTCTATTTTCAAGTTATTTTATTGTAAAAGTGCATCTCACTTAAATAATAAAAAATAAAAATACAAGTGAGTCACTTAAGTTTTGTTTATTGTTGCACTATTTAAAAGTAATATCATTGTAAAAGTGAAATCACTTATTTTACAAAAGTGGTTCACTTAAAGCAACTTTCTTGTAAAATGATTGTCAAAAGGTTCATCTTGATAAGAGGGGGGTTCTTTTTTTTTGCTGGACATTCTCTAGCTGCCACCTCACTATTGGGGACATCTTCAACAGTTTCTTGGTTCAAGCATAACTTCATCATACAGAGTCAGTTTTCAGTGACGTTTTTTTTTAAACTGCCTATTTTTTCGAGCTCTTCACATCCAAACTATTGGTTTCTGCTTTTACAGCCATTAATTTACAAATATGGCCGCCCCTTGTGATATTCTACTTAACAATTCCAACTATTTCTCATGGAAATCTCATATGGAGGATATTCTACAAAGTAGGGGACTTTTCAGAATTACAACAGGGAAAGAAAAAGAACCCACTGATGATGATAAGAAAATAAAATGGGCAAATAAATGTGATGAAGCTCATGGATTGATTGGGATGTCAATCTCTACTGATTTGCGATTCCACATATCTGGAATTGATGAACCTAATGCTGCTTAGGACAAGTTGGAATCTGTGTTTGGTAAACACAATGAAATTCGAGGTCACCAACTCGAAAATGAGTTGATTTCTTTAAATCCAAGTGACTTTTCATGCATTCAAGATTATTTATCTAAGTACAAAACTCTTAAACTCTTATGTGCAGAATGTAAGATTGAGAGGGAAGACAAACAATGCATTTATCATATTCTTTCCAAACTTGGACCTACATATTTTGTTTTTGTATCTACATTTTACTCCATGAAAGCATCCTTGAATGCAGCTAGCTATCAAGACCCTAGTCTTGAGTCCTTTTGTGATTCCTTGATTAAAGAACAAGCTAAACTCATTCATCTTGGAATAATCAACAATGCAGATACATCTGGGAAAGCCTTATTGTCCCAACAAAAAGAAACATCCAAGCCTTCCAAGAAACAAAATTTTCGCAATAATAAGTCAAACAAGGGTCCCAAACCCTCTCAATCAGCTCCTTCTTTAAAAAATGACAAAGGATCCAAGCCAAAAGGAAAGAAGACTGAGCGCCATTGCAACTATTGCGGGAAAGATAATCATGATGAATCTAAGTGTTTCAAGAAGATGGCAGCCTTGGAAGCAGCAATGAAGAAGCACCACATCAGCCTAGATTAGTCTTCAGAATTTGCCTCTCATGGACATGCACTTTGTACTTCTGGTTATTCTTATAATGCATCTTCTTCTTCTACTTCAAATAAATGGCTCATTGATTCTGGAGCATCTTATCATATGGCTAAGGATCAAGCCATCTTTTCTACTATGCATGAATGTAACACCAAACAAATATTTGTTGGTGATGATAGATCTCTAAGTGTTGTAGGAGCTGGAACAGTTCCAGTAGATAATGGTCATTTTAGTGATGTACTATGTGTTCCAAGAATTTCCTGCAATTTGTTATCAGTCTATCAGATCACTCATTCTGGTGAAGGTAAAACTGTGACCTTTACATCTCACCAAGTTGTAATCAAGGATTTTAAAGATCCTCAACAGGTCCTAGCTACCGGAATTGTTGATGATATTACCAGGTTGTACAAATTTAACAACTTTGGGTCATCACCTTTCCCTTTAGTTTTTGTTGCTCATAGTGATAACTTGAGCAAACTTTGGCATGAGCGATTTGGTCACTTAAATTATCGCTCATTGCAACAACTATGTAAAGAAAATATGGTGACAGGTTTTCCCATGGTATCTTGCAGGGATGGTGTTTGCTCCGGTTTTGTACTCGGAAAACATCATCGGGACAGTTTTGACAAACGTACCTCTTGGCACGCTTCGGTTCCCTTGGAGCTTGTGCATAGTGACTTGTGTGGTCCTCTTCCATCTGCTTCCTTTTCTGGTTTCAAATATTTCTTAACTTTCATTGATGATTACACCAAAAGCACTTGGGTTTATTTCCTAAAACTTAAGAGCGAAGTATTTAACATGTTCTTGGCCTACAAGGCCCTTGTGGAAAAACAATCTGGTCATCAAATTATTAAGTTAAGATCTGACAATGGAGGAGAATATGTTAACAATAAGTTCACTACTTTCTGCACTGAACAAGGCATCCAACAACAGCACACTGTTCCATATACACCACAACAAAATGGTGTAGCTGAGCGGAAGAACCGCACTTTAAAAGAAATGGCTAATTGTATGATCCAATCTAAGGGACTAAATCTTCAATTTTGGGCTGAAGCCATTAATTGTGCAAATTACATAGTTAATCGCACCCCCACTAAAGCATTACAAGGTATAACACCGGAAGAAGCATGGAGTAAAACAAAACCTGATGTAAGTCACTTCCGTGTGTTTGGTAGTGAAGCATGGGCTCACATTCCGGATGAAAAACAGAAAGCATTGCAGCCTAAAAGTGGAAAGTGCATATTTGTTGGATATTCTGAAGATGTAGAAGGTTATAGACTTGTTCAATCACATTCTCATGATATAATCATTAGAAGAGATGTTAAATTTGATGAAAATCTCTTGGCTTGCGAGCCTAACTTGGCGATTGTGCCACCTTTGGCCTGCGAGCCTGATTCGGCATTTGTGCCTTCTTCTTCTTCTTCCAACTTCCTTGACAGGTTTCCAACTCCAGTTTCTGATGATGACAGTGAGGATGAAAGTCCACCTCCGCCTGCTCATGTTCCTCTAGTTGCACCAGCACAAGTGCTTCCTCGATGGGTCCGTTCAACATGTGAAGCAGCTGGTGATCTTGCCGATGATCCTAGAGATCAACGTCGAACACGTTCTCAGTTTCAGCGAGCCTCTTCTCTTTTGGCTCAAGTTTCCGAGAATCATGATCCAGAAACTTTTGCAGAAGCTTCAGGGAATCCAGATTGGGATGCAGCTATGGATGAAGAATATCGTTCCCTAATGGCGAACGATACTTGGGATTTTGTACCTCTTCCAAAAGGAAGAAAACTTGTCAGATGTAAATGGGTCTACAGAACTAAGTATGCATCAGATGGAAGTGTTGAAAGACTTAAGGCAAGGTTAGTTGTCAAAGGTTTTTCCCAAGTTGAAGGGATTGACTACAATGAAACCTTTGCTCCCGTCGCAAAAATGAACTCCATCCGCCTTGTTCTTTCCCTTGCAACCTTACACAAATGGGAATTCCATCAAATGGATGTCAAGTCTGCCTTCTTACATGGTGATTTACAGGAGGAAATTTACATGGAACAACCTCCTGGCTATGTTCAGAATAACTCTAGCCTTGTCTGTCGCCTTAAGAAATCCTTATATGGCCTTAAGCAAGCTCCTAGAGCTTGGTATGCCAAAATGGATAACTTTCTCCTTGACACTGGTTTTTCTAGATGCCATTCTGACCCCAATGTCTATACCAAGAAAGTAGGAAACCATCTCATCATACTTGTTCTATATGTTGATGACCTTATTCTTACTGGTAATGACCCTAAGCTTATAACCCATGTGAAATCCAGTCTTAAACAAAATTTTGAAATGTCAGACTTAGGACATTTGCATTATTTTCTTGGTCTCCAAGTCCTGCAAACCAAAGAAAGAATCTTTCTTTCTCAGTCTAAGTATGCTTGTGACCTTCTTCGTCGCTTTCACATGGAAGATTGTACACCAGCCCCTTCTCCCTTCCAGTCTGGAGTCAAACTCTCTACCACTTGTACTTCACCTGAAGTCGATGCCACCTTGTATCGTCAGCTTGTTGATAGTCTCTTATACTTGACTCATTCCCGTCCTGACCTTTCCTTTGTCGTTGGTCGTGTTGCCCGTTATATGCAGACACCTCATGAAAGTCACTGGAAAGCAGCTAAAAGAATACTTCGATATATTCGAGGTACAGTTCAGTTTGGGATTCATTACAGTACAGGGGGGAAACCTTTGTTGGTTGGTTTCACTGATTCAGATTGGGTCGGTGATCCTGATGATCGAAAGTCTACTGCAGCTTATGTTTTTAGTCTGGGATCTGGACCTATTACTTGGGCTTGTAAGAAACAACAAGCTCTTGCTCTTTCTTCAGCAGAGGCAGAATATCGAGTAGCAGTTAATGCCAGTCAGGAAGCTTTATGGATTCGACAGATCCTTTCAGAGTTTGGATTCGAGTAGCAGCAGCCTACTCCACTTTGGTGTGACAATCAAAGTGCCATCAAGCTTACCAAAGATCCAGTTCTACATCAACGCAGCAAACACATTGAGCTACATATGCACTTCATCAGAAATCTTGTTCATGATCGTGTTCTTGAAGTGCTCTTTTGCCCTACAGATGATCAAGTTGCAGACATCTTTACCAAGTCTCTTACAGAAGCGAAATTTTCTAAACTTCGATCTATGTTAGGAGTTCAGGAACTTGTCATAAAGGGGGGATAGGCTCTAATGCCTCCTTCCTTCTCCTAATAGTGTCATTTTTGTAAATCCTTCAATCCTATCCCAAGTTGTTCTTAAGGGGGGATGTTAGGATATTTAGACACTTAGGAGTTACTTAAGATCAACTTGTGTAATATATCCGTTAGGGATAGTGTGTTTCTTTAGTATGCATTAGTATGCATTTGTAAATACTTAATCCGACGGTCACGATATGTTCCCGACATAGAGTGATCCGACGGCTCAACTTCTCTTAGATCAAACCTAACCTTGATCCGTGGCTTAACACCTGATTGGTCCATGATCTCTATTTAAAGAGCATGGAGGGTCAATGTTTAGTTGATCGATTATGAGAAGCTCATTTGTAACTTTCTTTCTTTGCATAATAAATTGTCCCGTAGAAGCTATTTGGCCGGGGCCATGGAGTGTTTCCCTCAAGAGGGTTTAAACCACGTCAAAACATCGGTGTGTTGATCTGTGATCTGTTTGTGTGAAGTGGTTGCTCTTGGTGTTCGGTCCTTTGGTAGTACCCTATGTACCCGAACAATTTGAAGCAAATCTAGCTAACAAATCAACCAAGCAAAGAAGACTACAAGGCTTCCCCAAATGGGGGAAGTGAATGTGGGGGATTAAAAACCCCACTTGCAACTTTACTATCAGAGTACAAATGCCTTTGGGAATGAAACCCTTGTAAGGACTTTGAGAGAAAATAAAACTTGGAAAATCTTGAAGCAAGCTCTTAAGAGCTATTACAAAGGATAATGGTAAATAATTTCTTGGTTTGGATCATCCCTATGGTTTCTTGATGTTTTGCTTGGTTTGAAACTTTTTTTTCTTCTTCTTACTTCAAAACCTTTTCGAGTTTCTCTTCCTCAAACACCTACAACAAATGCAAATATGAACTACAAGCACCCTTTAGCATTAATTAATAACAAAACAAACGGAAACTAGATGCAACTAGGATCTAAGTGTTTGAAAAGTAATGCAACTTTTATTATAAGATATAGATGCAAAATTTCAAAGTAAATTAGGTGCAAAGCCTAAGATGAGAAATATAATGCAAGACCTATCTACCAAATGAAATGCAGGCTACTAAAGAAAATGTAAACTAAAATGCAACTAGAATGAAACTAGATCTTAGATAATACAGGTGCAAAGTATGATAAAAGATCTAACTATTTGATATTTTTTTTAAATGGAAAAAACAACTAACTTGTTAACCAAACCTTTTGTTGTTTTACTTGTGATTCTCTTAGGTGTTCAAGGAGGGACAAAAGGAAGGATTTGAAGAGGTTTAAAAACAAAAACGAAAGGGATGAAGAGGATCAACCAGAAAATGGACGAGAGGAAAACAAAAAGGGATAAGGAAAGGTGGACGAAAGGGAGACTAGAGAGGAGATCTAAGGGGTAAGCAAGGAGGGAGACGAGAGCAAAGAGGGGAAGAAAACGAAGGGATGACTTGTGAAGAAGGATGAGATGAGAACAAGGTGAGAAAGGCCAAACGAAGGGATGGAGAAGGGTTTGGAAGAACTAGGGCAATGCCTAAAGGAAAACGAAACTAGCAAAAGGAGTAAAAACGAAAGCTAAGAGAGGTTTTGAGGAGAAAAACGAATGGATGATGAGGTCAAAAAACTAGAAAGAAGAGAGGCCAAAGCAAGTCAAGAAAACCAAATGCAAACACACAAGGTGGGATCAACCTTGGAACAAGGTGACCACTAGAAGCACTAGTCCCGAAAACCTTCCAGCTAGCTGGATGCACGCAAGGATGCTAATGCGGATAGAGAGGTAGCCACAAAATTATGTGGCACTTGGGATCAAATCCCAAGCTACTTTCTCAAGACAAAACTTGGAAATAGAAACAGAAAGAAGAGAAATAGTAACCAGATAGATAAAGTGTTTGTTGCTTGATGGATGAGGCAAGTAAGCCCTTTGTTTCTCGATTTCTTAAAGCAAAAACTCCTTTGCTAACCTGCAGAATGAATGTGTAAACCAAGCAAGATGTCTTGCACTTGAGATAATACCTGAAAGCCACACACTTAAGAGAAAAGCATAGATTGTATAATATTGTGCTAGATTGTTAGCCTTCTAATCACAAAATCAAATGCTTAAGAATCAAAAGCAAGTAACAAAATTTGGTATCACCTTGTACAAGATGAAGCATGGCACACAAAGAGCTTCCACATTGACCTCCAAAGTCTTCAACTTTATTCAAATACTAAACAATATTACAAAATTCTCCAGAGTTTATATGGACAAATCTCCATGAAGAATAGAGCTCCAAGAGCCTCTATTTATACAAATTACAAGAGCTAGGCTACCCTAATTCGAATTGGCTATGAAAGGAGCCAATAGCATGAGTCACTAAATCGAATTCCAGTCTCAATCCAATCAAATCCATGTCAAAAATCAGTCCAACCAAGCTTGGAGCTCCAATCCCACCCATAGACTTGAGTTGCATTAAATTAGGATGGAGAGGTGGCCTCCACCTAGGCAAGGCGCCCCCCATCTCAACATAGGTGTTATCACCCTCAAATGCGAGCTTGCCAAGTGTAGAACTCGTGATCCAATGGAGATATACGTGAGCCTTCAAGGTTTAATGCATGAGAAATTAGTGGGATATGGAATGAGTCTTAATAGGAGCCAAGCCATGAGGTGGCTAAGGCGCCTACCATGGCATTCATTACCCTCCCAACAATCCATTATATGATTCCCACATAGCAAACTCGAGCTCCAACAGAGATTGATGTGAAGGCATGCAAGGGCATGAGCCTAGAGATAGATGGGCTTGGAGTCAACTCGATATTCACTTGAGATCTTGGTGGTTGAGAGTGGGAGGTGGCCGCCACCTAGGCAAGGTGCCCCCACTCCCATTCAATGCAACTAAAACTCAACTAAAAACCATTTAATACTTGTCCACATCCCCAAAATCGAGTTTTGCATGCAGGTGGGCGAATTCACTTGGAGTTAATCACTGCTGCTGACTGGATAGTTGACTGAATGATGACTGAGATGATTGGAATCTTTATTAATGCCCTGTGCCATGTCATTTAGCCACTGAAATAATCCAATTTGGATTATTTTGGAGAGAATTGGATTATCTCCAATTATTAATTTTTTGAATTTAATTAATTAATAATCCTCTTTATTGATTTTTTGAGGAATTATTAATTAAGTGGCTAAATAACGATCCGAAACTTAGGATAAAGGTGTCCGAGGTCTAAGTATGAATTTTAGCTTAGGAAATAAGCCTCCATTCACTGAAAAACACCCTCAGATGACTGACATATTACATTTTGAATTTTTCCATTTAAACTATGGAAAAATTAATTATTAAAAAATAAAATAATTTACTATCCAACGCATCCGATAAAAAAATTTCGGACAACATTTAAAAACCACTACAGATCTAGGAAATGACCACTGACGCGACTCATAGTGTCTAGTAGGTTCATATTCATCAGTTGGACCCTAATAACCCCCCATGGCCAGAATTTCAAAATCGGGCATTCCATCATTGGAGGAAGCGGGAGAAAACCTTGTCAATTATATCTCGGCCAAAGGCAAAGTATAATTGGTCAAGGTAAAAAAACTCCCTGGAATACGTTAGTTGATAAACCAGTCATGGGTGACCGAGTCACTCAAACCCTACTAGCACACTTTTATTACAAAACCCCCGTGGGGCATGGTCATTTCAAGACAAACAACAAACTGACTAGCCAAAACTGGCTAGGCACAAAGGATGGATCATCTGATACACTGGAACACAAACACTTATCATGTTTTTCAAATGGCAGCTCTTCAGATAATCCAACTATGGTACAAATAAGTTGGTAACAAGGCCATTTAACAGGACTGCCCCTAGCAGTAGAAGGTCCTGGCCCTGCACCAAAAGTCGAACAGTGACTAGTGGGTGCCAATGTGGGAATAGATACATCAACCAATGTAGAAGGTGGTGTTGATGCAGGCACATCACCCTCTGTGAAGTCTTCAAGCTGCTCCTCCTCCTCCTCCTCCTCCTCCTCCTGTTGTTGTTGCTCCTCCTCCTTTAACCATGCCGGTGCCTTCTCCATGATAGGCAGTTCAATCTCCACCCTCTAGTTGGACGATATATCAATATTGTCTAAGGAAATGGCATCAACATCGATTGTTTTCTCTACTTGCTTCATCCACAGTCAGAGATTGTAATGGATATACCCGTCATTCAAGTGTGGGAAATCGAACTTGTAAGAGAGTGATAAAAAGAATTAATGAGTCTTGAGGCCTTAGGGAAACAATATGATAGAAGATCTTAAATTACAATAAATATAATTGCTTTGTTTAAGTTCTAACCTGTTGCATTTCTTTGAGTGTATTTTATCAATTACACTCCAATTACGCTCACATCTTGAAGAGCTACAGGTTTGACTGAGGACTCGAATGGCATTTTTTTTAAATTTGGTGCCCTTGCACCATATGTTCTCCACCAATCACCTACAACGAACAAGAAAGAAAGAGATTTGGATTACATAATTCAAATTTCAACTTTCAAATAAAATTACAAAACACATTTAAATTTTAAAAATTTAAAGTTCTAAATTCTAATTTGTAATCACTTACTTGGCATCAAAAAGGTCCTTTCACAGATAGCATCAACAAAGCAAATACTCCACTAGCCTCCTGATACATCTCCATCTTGCAAGTAATACTATGGCGAGTCTCAGCATCAGGTACCATCCTATTAAGACATGAGATAAGCCCTTCCATCACCTTGCCATCAAAATCAAATTTACACTTGTAGGAAAAGGAAGGGTTGAGGAAAAGTGCAGCTGCATGAATGGGTTGATGGAGCATCCTAGTCCACTGACTATCAATCAAATCCCATAGCATCATGTGTTTATTGTATCCATGGGTACCCTTCCCCACATAATAATACTGAATAGTCTCTTTGGCCCTATCCACTGCCTCATATAAATAGCCCATAGCGGGCTTATCATTATCAACTAATCTCAAAACCTTTACCAAAGGTTCAATGATTGAGCACACTTCTTCCACTCCTGCCAAAAAAAAGTTGATGTACACCAATCTAGCAATGGATCTCCCATCCTCTCTTCTGCTATATGTGCAGTCATGCCACTCATCACAAAAAAACATTTGCTTCAACTCAAACTGACATTGAAGCAAAGACTGAAGAGAAATGAAGTTGGAGGCGAAATGTGTGATTCCAGGATGCATCAACTCCCTGTTTCTTGTGCATCTCCTGATGATTCTAAGAACAAAAGCATGGTTATATATGGATTTGGAGACACTCCTAGTCCGATCAATGACCTCCTTGATGAAGGAAATTTTCCCCTCATCCTCCAGCATCAAATCAATACAATGTGCAGTGCATGGAGTCCACAACAGTGAGGGGTGCCTCTCTATAAGCAATCTACCAGCAACCATATAATTAGTTGCATTATCTGTTATGATTTGCAACACATTTTGCAAACCGATCTCTTGGAGGATCCCATCCATCAATTCACATAACAATGCCGTATATTTTACCTATATCGATGCATCATGGATTTGATAAACATGCTACCTTTAGGACAATGTACCAATAAATTGAGAAGGGTCCTACCCATCCCATTTGTCCAACCATCCAAAGGTCTCCCATGTCTGTTTGAACTCCTCTATCTAATGTTGATGTCCTTCTTCTCTACTTGAAGAATTTGCCCCCAAATCTCCTCATATGTAGGGCACTTGTACCTTGGGCCAACGATAGCAATGGCATCACACATCGGTTTAAAAAAATGATTATTGTTTGTGAGGCTAAGAGGCAAGGCACTCCAGAAAAGAATCCTCCCCATAACTGTTAGATTATGGTAATTTTGGGATGTCCTCCATGGTTCAGATGCCTTACATGGAGGTACATTAGCTGCATAGGCATCAGGATGGAGTAGAGAGTGAGATGCAGTCTACTCAGTGGCATGAGCCCAGCAGGGGCTGCACGCGGAGCTTCAGGGGAGATTGACCTTTGCATGCATGAGTATTGCATGACTTTTCAGCATTCAATGACTGCATGCAAGAGTGACCTTTTGCATGCATGCATGCATGCAAAAGTGACTTTTTCCATGCACTGGGAATTAGGGTTTTGGAAAACCTAATCCATCGGTGGGATTATTCATAGAGGCAGGGGGTCCCCAGATGAGGTTACTCAGTTGTATCATCAGAGAGAGATACTTCCAGAGTGAGGAGGACGTAGTTGTCCATGTGGGGCGACTTTCTGAGATAGAGAGGAGTTGCTGCAGGAGCTAGGAAGGTCAGATCTGAGCTAGATCAGTGACCTTCAGTTCCAGTAAGACCAGACACCCATTACTGTGAGCTAAGAGAGCTCCACAGTGTGATTTCTGATTAGATTGGAGGAGGCCAAGTTCTCTTACAGGAGGACGTTTTTCCTGAGTGTAGAGAAGCTCATTGTGGGCTGGATTGACCGATTAGGAGTCTGTGACTTCCAGGATAGCTGTTATCACACAACTTGTAGTTGCCCCTAGAGGTATCCCATCCGGGACGGTAGAGGAGTTAGGCAACTAAAGAGGTGACCTAAGAGATGCCACGGTTCCCAATGCAATGTGGGAGTCACGTCAACCGAGGCACTCTTCGCTTTAGGTCAAAGTATAATTAGACCAAGGGGGAGACCCTATACCCCAATCACAGTTGATTGGACCCAAGCAAAGGTTTTAAAGGGTGAAAGAGTAATAAGTTACGGAAACCAATGCAAGTCTAAGTGGACCTAATGTTTAGGGCATGGTTGAAGGTGGTATCAAGGATAGTTAGTGTTTCAACCTATGCATGGTTTAGGCCACTTGATGGGGTATGATTATTAAGTATAGTACCATGTGTTTACACAAGTGGGTCTTATTGCCTTGGGAAGTGTGAAATGGTTTTAGATGGGCCCACAAGGTGAAGCTAAGTGTGAAGATGGTACTATAGGCTAGATCTAGGTTGGATCTACAAGTTGGAGTTGGTTCTAGGGTTACCCATATGTTAGATCTAGGGTTTGACACTAATCCCAAGAAGTGCGCCTTGCTTGGAGAAGGACTAGTGCCTTGTTGGATGGGCTAATGGAGTCAAGAAGGGTGTCAAAGTGTAGATCGGGACATCTAGAAGCCAAGTCAAGTGGTTTGGATGAGATCCAATGGTTGGATCTTACTAGATCTAGGTTTTTAGGTGATAACCAAAAGTGGACCACAATTCCTTAAAACAAGGAATGCAATCCCCAAGGTGGATCGGGACAAAAGAATAGTCTAGACCTAGGTTTCAAGGCATGGGCATTCCAAATCCACCAAAATATCCAACACCCACTTCCTAGAAGTGGTCCAACTCAAAACTCCCAAGGGGTGCGACTTTCTCAAGGAGAGGCAAAAGAGGGGTTTGGTGGACCAAACCAAGTCCAATGGCCACCAAAAGGTAGATCCGGGATGCTAATACCCCGATCTATGCATGTTCAAAGTTTCAAGTGAATCCAATGGGTAGATCTTAGTAGATCTAAGTTTTAAGTTACCAATGAGGTCAAAAGGGGGTTTCAACCCCTCAAAACATGGAGAGATGTCCACAAGGTAGTTTTCACCAAAGTAAGGATATGGGTATGTGTAATCAAGTGTCTAGTTGTCAAATCAAGCGGGATCTCACATACCCATGTGCTAGATCTAGCCCAACAAGCCTCCCTCAAGGAAGTGCGCTTTAGGTCAAGGAGAGCTTTTTGTCTTAGAAAATGGGTCAATTCTTAGCCAATCACCACCAAACTATAGATCCAACTAGGGGTGGATGCTATAGAGGTGGGTTTTCAATATCTTTTTAAAATGAGGGCTAGATCTAAGTAGATCTAAGAAATACCAAAATTTGGGGTTTTGATTTAATTAGGATTTTATGACCAATGGAGATAGAATGGATGAAAGAGACACATACCTTGTAGATCTTACCTCAATTTGCTTATGGCCACCTTGCAAGTTGATAGCATTCTCCTATGTTTATATTCAAGAGTGAAATTCAAGTGTTCCAACCAAATCTCCCTTCTCCAAGATAGCCAAATCGTCCTCCTCCTACAAGACAAGATCAAAGAAACAAGTCAAGCAAGATGATTATGAAAATGGTAGAAAGATGTAATAGAAAGCATCAACTATGTCACGAAGATACAATAATGATACTCCCTGTCACAAGATCAACCCAAGAGAGAATATGTGGATCCCTCCAACAATAACCCTCCAAAAGTCGCCCTTCTCTCTCCAATTCGACTTTCCTGTCAAAAGGTTAGCAAGAACACAAAAATCCACAATGATACATAGAAGAGATACTTTATATTCAATATGCAAGAGAATCCACAAGCCAAGAGAGATGTGCTCCACAAAAAATCTTCTATTCCAATATTCCAGAGCTCCAAAGGTGAGCTTTACAATGGGGGGTCTCCTCCTTATATAGGATAATAAAGACCAAAACCCTATACCACTCTACAATACTACATCAAATGAGTGGTTGAGATTATAAGATCTCATCATACAATCAATGGCTAGGATGAATCCATAACATAATATCACATGGATCACTCAACATAACAATAGCGCCCTCACTAAATGGTACAATGAGGGTGACGTCATCCCATAAGAGGGGTATAAAGTACAATAATCCACCTCATGATGACTAGGACAAGATAAAATAAGCACATGGTGGGGCTAGGAGGTATAAATCCTTGCTAGCTCACCCCAAGGCACAATAAAATAATAAAATATGCCCAATATAATGATAATGACCAAAACTATCCTCAGAATCCATGACAGTCAAGCAGTAAATGTCCTCCTGTGATCAATCTGGAGATACCCACATGGTGAAAACTGACTGGAAGATAGTGAGATCACCCTGGAAGACCTCTGTGAAAACCAAATGCCAAAACCTTGCCTCAATTGCCCAAATCGATTTCCTCAGTGACCACTTTATCCCATTTTTTAACTACCTCGGGAACTGTGAAAGTGCCAAAACTGCCTCCTAGGGTGCTAGCGCTGTCAAACTGAGCCCACCAGGCTCTCCGGGAGGGGGGATAAATGGTAAAAACAAGTGGCTGGACCACCCCCTCCATCATCAGCGCCCTAGGTGAACCGGCCTCTCGGGGCCCCTGCTGCTCAGGCTGGGAAATCAGCCCCAAATCTGGTCAACAAGTGTAAAACTGCATCAATCACTGTCAGAAGTGCCCGGATCTGAAAGATAAGTGTCTCAATGGATCCAGAAGACCCAAATCCACTAGGAATGAGTACTCATACACCCTGGGTTGCCCTAATGGGCCAGCTGTAGGGTCCACCATATATGGACAATGTATAATCTGCTGATCTGTAATGATAATAACCTGCTGAACTGGATCAAACATCATCTGTATCATATGTCCATCATATAATATCATCATCAAACATGTGGGACCATAAATCATCATCAATAATCATCCATACATGGTCCACATCATCACGGATCCCAAGAATATATATAATCAAGGATAAATCACATCAGTAGACTAAGACAATGCTTTTTTAATCATTTCATAGCTAAGCTCAAAGTACAAATTCCATTCAGTGGCATTAATTATATTAACATATTCCGTGGTTATAATAAATCACTTGCACCATAGTTCAAATGACAAACTCACCCATTGGACATGGTCAAACTGCTAGTGAAGGATGAAGGCTAGGCAGCAAGGTTGGGCCAAGGGTGTGACTTGTCTAACTCAACTCAAAAATACTTTGGACTGGGAGAGGGGGAAGCTACAAACTCTGTGTTGGACAAAAGAACACGGGGAATGGCTGTGCCTCACAGATGGATAAGTTGTTTAGAGAGTGCTTATTCAACTTAGGCATCATGTCTACATCAAGTTGATCCAAGTTCATTAGGATCATTCAATTTATTTCCATGGCCTTTTTGGCCTACATAACCCTTCGGATTTCAGATGTGCTGAGAAGCACAACTAGTTGCAGCTTGCATCCAGGGCATGTTTTTCATATTTTCACAAGGTCAGCAATTGTTTAGATATAGCTTTTAAGAACTATTGCTTTTTGGACCTTTCTTTATACTCTTCGAGGAGTATTTTTTAGCTTTTCATTGCTCTTGCCCTCTTTTTGTTTCCATGGGCGAATTTATTTAATTTCCACAGGTAGAACATGAGCTTTCAGTTTTAGCCAACAACATCTCAAGTGACTAGGGGGAGTTCGAGCCAAGGCCTACAATCCAACTCACCAAAGGCAAGTTCTGTCACCAACTCAGAGCCGAGACACTGAATAAACAGGGATGCGGTCCAAACACAGAGGTAGAAAAATGGGGAAGTCCTCAGCATCAGAAAGTCAAATAAGACAAGTCAGGGTTTAAAGTCAAACAGGAAGGTCATGTATGGATGGAGACAAGTGGATATGGAGCCTACACTAGCAGACAAAAGGTGTCGGGAAAGACCATGTCTATGTAAGGTGAAATACCAGTAAGTTTTGTTAGATGACCTAAGAGTGCAAGCAATTGTCCATTTTAAGGTTTACAGTTCATTTTAAATATTTTGCCACATCAGGAATAATATACCAAGCACATGCTATAATCATGATTAAATCAACAAGCTAATAATCCACAGTCAGTGAGAACAATATCCATAGATCATACAACATCATCATAATAGCAATCATCATGCATCATCTGAAACACTGCTGAAGTAAATCTCTAGGCACTGAACTGAAACTGTAATGGGAAAAGTGGTCACATCAGTCATCAACTCTGAACTCTCAAGGCTCAGCCTTGACACAAGGTCATACAATCTGAATAATGTACTGCTCTGATCATGAGTGATCCAATATATGTAGCCATGCTCTGGAATAAATGAAGCTCTGGAATGTGCAGATATCTGCTGTACAAGAATAGTAGCCCTGCTACTATGGTGTGATAACATCTGGCTCCAGCTGGGACAAGTGCTCTAAGGGAGAGAGCGCTTGAGAACCTCAGAATCTCTGGTCTCGAACTGCTCTGCATCAATCTTCAATCCAGCACTGCACCATCCTTGCTTTCAGCTTTTATCTTGCACCTGTTCCTGCTCTCATAAAAACTAGAATACCATCATGGAGCATGTATGGGACAAAAATAAAATAAAACTGAACTGAAATCTAATCTAAAGCATGAACTGAAATGCGCCAAAATATAAATGTAAACTAACATGGCATATATTATTCATTTATCATTTTCATTTACTGTGCAGGAGGAAAAGAATACTTCTTCAATCAGGCAATCTCAACTTGCACAGGCAGCTACAAATAGAAATGCCAACTACAATTTCTTAAATGCATGCAGGAGAAGAGATAAGCTTAGGAAGGAGCAAGGCTCAACTCAATAAAGGATGGAAACAAGCAGACACTCCAGGCAGAAAAAAGAAAAAGGGACAATACTCGGCACACAGAAAAAGAAAAATCACACAAATCCTACTGCTCAAGTGAGCTTATTCAATACCTACCTACCCTACTCTAACCAGTGAGCACAAATGTTAGGTAAAATCATAAATCCAGTGCAACCATTCATCAAATAAATTAATGACTCTTCTTTGATTTTTGTTGATGAAACAAGTCAAGATTGGATTAAAAATTATTGAAATTGAGAGCACAATCTTCTTGACTTGTTCAGAAATTGAAGAAGGATTTGAGTGGTGCAACATGAAATAATGCAGAGGAGACGACTGACTAGTGAAGCCATCCTCCATCCAAAAACTGATAGGATCATAAAATTTATGCAAGTTATTGTTTAAAATGGATGGAGGAAAAATACAAGGCATATGATTTAATAAACTACTTTCCTCATTCACTTCACTTGCATATTTAATTCGTTTCCCCTTGGGACTGATGATCAAATAAAAACCAAGTGGGGACAAATCAAGGCTTAAAAGACGAAAAATCAAAACTAGGCCCACTTGATGCTCAAAAATGGAGAAAAGATGAAATTGATCTTTAAACACCTTTTCTAGCCACCAAGAATGATTGATAATTTGACAACAAGCATTATTGTTCCAAGGTGACTGAAAAGGGAAATGAAGTGCTTTTTCTCCAAACTTGTAATCATACATATACTTTCTATTGAAAAATTCCAAGGCAAAAAAATGACTAGAGCACCAACCCAAAGATGATTGAAAGAGTTGGGAAGGGAGGGTGGATTGCAAATATGAAAATTCTCCCAAATGGATAAACAAGTTTGACCTTGGACTTTGACAAAAGAAAGCAGTCTTTACTCTAGGAATGATTTTAACCTTTTGATCAAGTTTAATATTTACAACCTGAGGACAAGATTGACCATAACTATCTAACTCTAAGTTATCTTGATTAAGGATGGAAAAATTTAAAGACTCATTATAAGAAGTGGAAAACAGATTAGAGCATCTAGTGTGATTCCCTAATTCATCCTCATCTTGATATTGACCTTCTATTGATTCATCATTAAAATTATAAGAGGATAAGTGATCATTTTCATTTATAATATCTTGATTAAATGCAGAATGATCACGAGAGATCACCACTAAAGGATCTTGGTCGGTGTTTTCACTTTCTTCTTTTTCAATAAGGTGATAAGGAATTGAATGATCATTAAATATGGAACGATTAATGAGTTTCTCTGAGGGAGGAACTTCAATAGACTGACTGACTAAAGGCTCATCCTCAGAAATTTCCTCCGGATCAAGACTAGGGCTACCTAAAAAGCAATTTGAAAACTTATGATGTATACAATGATTATGGATTTGACTATCAATTGACTCAAAAGTGGAAGACTTATCCTCAAAAGAAATTGAGCAGGATGGGTCATCTTCGGATGTTGACAATTCACTTGATGCTTGATTATTAACAGATTCAACAATAGGATCAAAAAGGGGAAGGTTTTGATTTGAAAAATATATATCATCGGATTCACTTCCCCATCTTTCTAAGAAACTTTGCTCAAACATGTCATACCCGGAAATGCTATTGGGCTTCAAATCTAAGAACCAGATCTCAGCTCTTTCTTTGAAGGACGAAGCCAATAGTTTCATACACACATCCTCATGGGTTATGGATAAATCTTTAATAATTTCCCTAAAAAGTTCAAGGTGTCTTTCAGCAGAGATTTCATAACTTCCATCGAATTTAGGCAACCTTTCACGGGCTTGATGAGGGATATGATGAGGATACCCAATAATTTTTGAGAAGTCAAAGACTTTTAATCGTCCGAAAGTTCTAGGCCGCTCAGAAGCAGCCATGGATTATTTTATTTATTTTATTTTTTATTTTTATTTTTAAATCAAGAACCTAAGTACCAAATGATGCACCCCATGGGTTCTAGATAACGATAGGATCGATCACCAGTGGAGTCGCTTATGTGGAGTCGCCAGGTAGATTTTAAAAACTCTTCTACCAACATGTATGTCGTTTAAAGTGCAGGGAGAGAGTGAGACACAAAGGTGTGTTGAACCAAGGTAGGCCTCTACCTCCCCGGCAACGGCGCCAAAAATGTTATCACACAACTTGTAGTTGCCCCTAGAGGTATCCCATCCGGGACGGTAGAGGAGTTAGGCAACTAAAGAGGTGACCTAAGAGATGCCACGGTTCCCAATGCAATGTGGGAGTCACGTCAACCGAGGCACTCTTCGCTTTAGGTCAAAGTATAATTAGACCAAGGGGGAGACCCTATACCCCAATCACAGTTGATTGGACCCAAGCAAAGGTTTTAAAGGGTGAAAGAGTAATAAGTTACGGAAACCAATGCAAGTCTAAGTGGACCTAATGTTTAGGGCATGGTTGAAGGTGGTATCAAGGATAGTTAGTGTTTCAACCTATGCATGGTTTAGGCCACTTGATGGGGTATGATTATTAAGTATAGTACCATGTGTTTACACAAGTGGGTCTTATTGCCTTGGGAAGTGTGAAATGGTTTTAGATGGGCCCACAAGGTGAAGCTAAGTGTGAAGATGGTACTATAGGCTAGATCTAGGTTGGATCTACAAGTTGGAGTTGGTTCTAGGGTTACCCATATGTTAGATCTAGGGTTTGACACTAATCCCAAGAAGTGCGCCTTGCTTGGAGAAGGACTAGTGCCTTGTTGGATGGGCTAATGGAGTCAAGAAGGGTGTCAAAGTGTAGATCGGGACATCTAGAAGCCAAGTCAAGTGGTTTGGATGAGATCCAATGGTTGGATCTTACTAGATCTAGGTTTTTAGGTGATAACCAAAAGTGGACCACAATTCCTTAAAACAAGGAATGCAATCCCCAAGGTGGATCGGGACAAAAGAATAGTCTAGACCTAGGTTTCAAGGCATGGGCATTCCAAATCCACCAAAATATCCAACACCCACTTCCTAGAAGTGGTCCAACTCAAAACTCCCAAGGGGTGCGACTTTCTCAAGGAGAGGCAAAAGAGGGGTTTGGTGGACCAAACCAAGTCCAATGGCCACCAAAAGGTAGATCCGGGATGCTAATACCCCGATCTATGCATGTTCAAAGTTTCAAGTGAATCCAATGGGTAGATCTTAGTAGATCTAAGTTTTAAGTTACCAATGAGGTCAAAAGGGGGTTTCAACCCCTCAAAACATGGAGAGATGTCCACAAGGTAGTTTTCACCAAAGTAAGGATATGGGTATGTGTAATCAAGTGTCTAGTTGTCAAATCAAGCGGGATCTCACATACCCATGTGCTAGATCTAGCCCAACAAGCCTCCCTCAAGGAAGTGCGCTTTAGGTCAAGGAGAGCTTTTTGTCTTAGAAAATGGGTCAATTCTTAGCCAATCACCACCAAACTATAGATCCAACTAGGGGTGGATGCTATAGAGGTGGGTTTTCAATATCTTTTTAAAATGAGGGCTAGATCTAAGTAGATCTAAGAAATACCAAAATTTGGGGTTTTGATTTAATTAGGATTTTATGACCAATGGAGATAGAATGGATGAAAGAGACACATACCTTGTAGATCTTACCTCAATTTGCTTATGGCCACCTTGCAAGTTGATAGCATTCTCCTATGTTTATATTCAAGAGTGAAATTCAAGTGTTCCAACCAAATCTCCCTTCTCCAAGATAGCCAAATCGTCCTCCTCCTACAAGACAAGATCAAAGAAACAAGTCAAGCAAGATGATTATGAAAATGGTAGAAAGATGTAATAGAAAGCATCAACTATGTCACGAAGATACAATAATGATACTCCCTGTCACAAGATCAACCCAAGAGAGAATATGTGGATCCCTCCAACAATAACCCTCCAAAAGTCGCCCTTCTCTCTCCAATTCGACTTTCCTGTCAAAAGGTTAGCAAGAACACAAAAATCCACAATGATACATAGAAGAGATACTTTATATTCAATATGCAAGAGAATCCACAAGCCAAGAGAGATGTGCTCCACAAAAAATCTTCTATTCCAATATTCCAGAGCTCCAAAGGTGAGCTTTACAATGGGGGGTCTCCTCCTTATATAGGATAATAAAGACCAAAACCCTATACCACTCTACAATACTACATCAAATGAGTGGTTGAGATTATAAGATCTCATCATACAATCAATGGCTAGGATGAATCCATAACATAATATCACATGGATCACTCAACATAACAATAGCGCCCTCACTAAATGGTACAATGAGGGTGACGTCATCCCATAAGAGGGGTATAAAGTACAATAATCCACCTCATGATGACTAGGACAAGATAAAATAAGCACATGGTGGGGCTAGGAGGTATAAATCCTTGCTAGCTCACCCCAAGGCACAATAAAATAATAAAATATGCCCAATATAATGATAATGACCAAAACTATCCTCAGAATCCATGACAGTCAAGCAGTAAATGTCCTCCTGTGATCAATCTGGAGATACCCACATGGTGAAAACTGACTGGAAGATAGTGAGATCACCCTGGAAGACCTCTGTGAAAACCAAATGCCAAAACCTTGCCTCAATTGCCCAAATCGATTTCCTCAGTGACCACTTTATCCCATTTTTTAACTGCCTCGGGAACTGTGAAAGTGCCAAAACTGCCTCCTAGGGTGCTAGCGCTGTCAAACTGAGCCCACCAGGCTCTCCGGGAGGGGGGATAAATGGTAAAAACAAGTGGCTGGACCACCCCCTCCATCATCAGCGCCCTAGGTGAACCGGCCTCTCGGGGCCCCTACTGCTCAGGCTGGGAAATCAGCCCCAAATCTGGTCAACAAGTGTAAAACTGCATCAATCACTGTCAGAAGTGCCCGGATCTGAAAGATAAGTGTCTCAATGGATCCAGAAGACCCAAATCCACTAGGAATGAGTACTCATACACCCTGGGTTGCCCTAATGGGCCAGCTGTAGGGTCCACCATATATGGACAATGTATAATCTGCTGATCTGTAATGATAATAACCTGCTGAACTGGATCAAACATCATCTGTATCATATGTCCATCATATAATATCATCATCAAACATGTGGGACCATAAATCATCATCAATAATCATCCATACATGGTCCACATCATCACGGATCCCAAGAATATATATAATCAAGGATAAATCACATCAGTAGACTAAGACAATGCTTTTTTTAATCATTTCATAGCTAAGCTCAAAGTACAAATTCCATTCAGTGGCATTAATTATATTAACATATTCCGTGGTTATAATAAATCACTTGCACCATAGTTCAAATGACAAACTCACCCATTGGACATGGTCAAACTGCTAGTGAAGGATGAAGGCTAGGCAGCAAGGTTGGGCCAAGGGTGTGACTTGTCTAACTCAACTCAAAAATACTTTGGACTGGGAGAGGGGGAAGCTACAAACTCTGTGTTGGACAAAAGAACACGGGGAATGGCTGTGCCTCACAGATGGATAAGTTGTTTAGAGAGTGCTTATTCAACTTAGGCATCATGTCTACATCAAGTTGATCCAAGTTCATTAGGATCATTCAATTTATTTCCATGGCCTTTTTGGCCTACATAACCCTTCGGATTTCAGATGTGCTGAGAAGCACAACTAGTTGCAGCTTGCATCCAGGGCATGTTTTTCATATTTTCACAAGGTCAGCAATTGTTTAGATATAGCTTTTAAGAACTATTGCTTTTTGGACCTTTCTTTATACTCTTCGAGGAGTATTTTTTAGCTTTTCATTGCTCTTGCCCTCTTTTTGTTTCCATGGGCGAATTTATTTAATTTCCACAGGTAGAACATGAGCTTTCAGTTTTAGCCAACAACATCTCAAGTGACTAGGGGGAGTTCGAGCCAAGGCCTACAATCCAACTCACCAAAGGCAAGTTCTGTCACCAACTCAGAGCCGAGACACTGAATAAACAGGGATGCGGTCCAAACACAGAGGTAGAAAAATGGGGAAGTCCTCAGCATCAGAAAGTCAAATAAGACAAGTCAGGGTTTAAAGTCAAACAGGAAGGTCATGTATGGATGGAGACAAGTGGATATGGAGCCTACACTAGCAGACAAAAGGTGTCGGGAAAGACCATGTCTATGTAAGGTGAAATACCAGTAAGTTTTGTTAGATGACCTAAGAGTGCAAGCAATTGTCCATTTTAAGGTTTACAGTTCATTTTAAATATTTTGCCACATCAGGAATAATATACCAAGCACATGCTATAATCATGATTAAATCAACAAGCTAATAATCCACAGTCAGTGAGAACAATATCCATAGATCATACAACATCATCATAATAGCAATCATCATGCATCATCTGAAACACTGCTGAAGTAAATCTCTAGGCACTGAACTGAAACTGTAATGGGAAAAGTGGTCACATCAGTCATCAACTCTGAACTCTCAAGGCTCAGCCTTGACACAAGGTCATACAATCTGAATAATGTACTGCTCTGATCATGAGTGATCCAATATATGTAGCCATGCTCTGGAATAAATGAAGCTCTGGAATGTGCAGATATCTGCTGTACAAGAATAGTAGCCCTGCTACTATGGTGTGATAACATCTGGCTCCAGCTGGGACAAGTGCTCTAAGGGAGAGAGCGCTTGAGAACCTCAGAATCTCTGGTCTCGAACTGCTCTGCATCAATCTTCAATCCAGCACTGCACCATCCTTGCTTTCAGCTTTTATCTTGCACCTGTTCCTGCTCTCATAAAAACTAGAATACCATCATGGAGCATGTATGGGACAAAAATAAAATAAAACTGAACTGAAATCTAATCTAAAGCATGAACTGAAATGCGCCAAAATATAAATGTAAACTAACATGGCATATATTATTCATTTATCATTTTCATTTACTGTGCAGGAGGAAAAGAATACTTCTTCAATCAGGCAATCTCAACTTGCACAGGCAGCTACAAATAGAAATGCCAACTACAATTTCTTAAATGCATGCAGGAGAAGAGATAAGCTTAGGAAGGAGCAAGGCTCAACTCAATAAAGGATGGAAACAAGCAGACACTCCAGGCAGAAAAAAGAAAAAGGGACAATACTCGGCACACAGAAAAAGAAAAATCACACAAATCCTACTGCTCAAGTGAGCTTATTCAATACCTACCTACCCTACTCTAACCAGTGAGCACAAATGTTAGGTAAAATCATAAATCCAGTGCAACCATTCATCAAATAAATTAATGACTCTTCTTTGATTTTTGTTGATGAAACAAGTCAAGATTGGATTAAAAATTATTGAAATTGAGAGCACAATCTTCTTGACTTGTTCAGAAATTGAAGAAGGATTTGAGTGGTGCAACATGAAATAATGCAGAGGAGACGACTGACTAGTGAAGCCATCCTCCATCCAAAAACTGATAGGATCATAAAATTTATGCAAGTTATTGTTTAAAATGGATGGAGGAAAAATACAAGGCATATGATTTAATAAACTACTTTCCTCATTCACTTCACTTGCATATTTAATTCGTTTCCCCTTGGGACTGATGATCAAATAAAAACCAAGTGGGGACAAATCAAGGCTTAAAAGACGAAAAATCAAAACTAGGCCCACTTGATGCTCAAAAATGGAGAAAAGATGAAATTGATCTTTAAACACCTTTTCTAGCCACCAAGAATGATTGATAATTTGACAACAAGCATTATTGTTCCAAGGTGACTGAAAAGGGAAATGAAGTGCTTTTTCTCCAAACTTGTAATCATACATATACTTTCTATTGAAAAATTCCAAGGCAAAAAAATGACTAGAGCACCAACCCAAAGATGATTGAAAGAGTTGGGAAGGGAGGGTGGATTGCAAATATGAAAATTCTCCCAAATGGATAAACAAGTTTGACCTTGGACTTTGACAAAAGAAAGCAGTCTTTACTCTAGGAATGATTTTAACCTTTTGATCAAGTTTAATATTTACAACCTGAGGACAAGATTGACCATAACTATCTAACTCTAAGTTATCTTGATTAAGGATGGAAAAATTTAAAGACTCATTATAAGAAGTGGAAAACAGATTAGAGCATCTAGTGTGATTCCCTAATTCATCCTCATCTTGATATTGACCTTCTATTGATTCATCATTAAAATTATAAGAGGATAAGTGATCATTTTCATTTATAATATCTTGATTAAATGCAGAATGATCACGAGAGATCACCACTAAAGGATCTTGGTCGGTGTTTTCACTTTCTTCTTTTTCAATAAGGTGATAAGGAATTGAATGATCATTAAATATGGAACGATTAATGAGTTTCTCTGAGGGAGGAACTTCAATAGACTGACTGACTAAAGGCTCATCCTCAGAAATTTCCTCCGGATCAAGACTAGGGCTACCTAAAAAGCAATTTGAAAACTTATGATGTATACAATGATTATGGATTTGACTATCAATTGACTCAAAAGTGGAAGACTTATCCTCAAAAGAAATTGAGCAGGATGGGTCATCTTCGGATGTTGACAATTCACTTGATGCTTGATTATTAACAGATTCAACAATAGGATCAAAAAGGGGAAGGTTTTGATTTGAAAAATATATATCATCGGATTCACTTCCCCATCTTTCTAAGAAACTTTGCTCAAACATGTCATACCCGGAAATGCTATTGGGCTTCAAATCTAAGAACCAGATCTCAGCTCTTTCTTTGAAGGACGAAGCCAATAGTTTCATACACACATCCTCATGGGTTATGGATAAATCTTTAATAATTTCCCTAAAAAGTTCAAGGTGTCTTTCAGCAGAGATTTCATAACTTCCATCGAATTTAGGCAACCTTTCACGGGCTTGATGAGGGATATGATGAGGATACCCAATAATTTTTGAGAAGTCAAAGACTTTTAATCGTCCGAAAGTTCTAGGCCGCTCAGAAGCAGCCATGGATTATTTTATTTATTTTATTTTTTATTTTTATTTTTAAATCAAGAACCTAAGTACCAAATGATGCACCCCATGGGTTCTAGATAACGATAGGATCGATCACCAGTGGAGTCGCTTATGTGGAGTCGCCAGGTAGATTTTAAAAACTCTTCTACCAACATGTATGTCGTTTAAAGTGCAGGGAGAGAGTGAGACACAAAGGTGTGTTGAACCAAGGTAGGCCTCTACCTCCCCGGCAACGGCGCCAAAAATGTTATCACACAACTTGTAGTTGCCCCTAGAGGTATCCCATCCGGGACGGTAGAGGAGTTAGGCAACTAAAGAGGTGACCTAAGAGATGCCACGGTTCCCAATGCAATGTGGGAGTCACGTCAACCGAGGCACTCTTCGCTTTAGGTCAAAGTATAATTAGACCAAGGGGGAGACCCTATACCCCAATCACAGTTGATTGGACCCAAGCAAAGGTTTTAAAGGGTGAAAGAGTAATAAGTTACGGAAACCAATGCAAGTCTAAGTGGACCTAATGTTTAGGGCATGGTTGAAGGTGGTATCAAGGATAGTTAGTGTTTCAACCTATGCATGGTTTAGGCCACTTGATGGGGTATGATTATTAAGTATAGTACCATGTGTTTACACAAGTGGGTCTTATTGCCTTGGGAAGTGTGAAATGGTTTTAGATGGGCCCACAAGGTGAAGCTAAGTGTGAAGATGGTACTATAGGCTAGATCTAGGTTGGATCTACAAGTTGGAGTTGGTTCTAGGGTTACCCATATGTTAGATCTAGGGTTTGACACTAATCCCAAGAAGTGCGCCTTGCTTGGAGAAGGACTAGTGCCTTGTTGGATGGGCTAATGGAGTCAAGAAGGGTGTCAAAGTGTAGATCGGGACATCTAGAAGCCAAGTCAAGTGGTTTGGATGAGATCCAATGGTTGGATCTTACTAGATCTAGGTTTTTAGGTGATAACCAAAAGTGGACCACAATTCCTTAAAACAAGGAATGCAATCCCCAAGGTGGATCGGGACAAAAGAATAGTCTAGACCTAGGTTTCAAGGCATGGGCATTCCAAATCCACCAAAATATCCAACACCCACTTCCTAGAAGTGGTCCAACTCAAAACTCCCAAGGGGTGCGACTTTCTCAAGGAGAGGCAAAAGAGGGGTTTGGTGGACCAAACCAAGTCCAATGGCCACCAAAAGGTAGATCCGGGATGCTAATACCCCGATCTATGCATGTTCAAAGTTTCAAGTGAATCCAATGGGTAGATCTTAGTAGATCTAAGTTTTAAGTTACCAATGAGGTCAAAAGGGGGTTTCAACCCCTCAAAACATGGAGAGATGTCCACAAGGTAGTTTTCACCAAAGTAAGGATATGGGTATGTGTAATCAAGTGTCTAGTTGTCAAATCAAGCGGGATCTCACATACCCATGTGCTAGATCTAGCCCAACAAGCCTCCCTCAAGGAAGTGCGCTTTAGGTCAAGGAGAGCTTTTTGTCTTAGAAAATGGGTCAATTCTTAGCCAATCACCACCAAACTATAGATCCAACTAGGGGTGGATGCTATAGAGGTGGGTTTTCAATATCTTTTTAAAATGAGGGCTAGATCTAAGTAGATCTAAGAAATACCAAAATTTGGGGTTTTTGATTTAATTAGGATTTTATGACCAATGGAGATAGAATGGATGAAAGAGACACATACCTTGTAGATCTTACCTCAATTTGCTTATGGCCACCTTGCAAGTTGATAGCATTCTCCTATGTTTATATTCAAGAGTGAAATTCAAGTGTTCCAACCAAATCTCCCTTCTCCAAGATAGCCAAATCGTCCTCCTCCTACAAGACAAGATCAAAGAAACAAGTCAAGCAAGATGATTATGAAAATGGTAGAAAGATGTAATAGAAAGCATCAACTATGTCACGAAGATACAATAATGATACTCCCTGTCACAAGATCAACCCAAGAGAGAATATGTGGATCCCTCCAACAATAACCCTCCAAAAGTCGCCCTTCTCTCTCCAATTCGACTTTCCTGTCAAAAGGTTAGCAAGAACACAAAAATCCACAATGATACATAGAAGAGATACTTTATATTCAATATGCAAGAGAATCCACAAGCCAAGAGAGATGTGCTCCACAAAAAATCTTCTATTCCAATATTCCAGAGCTCCAAAGGTGAGCTTTACAATGGGGGGTCTCCTCCTTATATAGGATAATAAAGACCAAAACCCTATACCACTCTACAATACTACATCAAATGAGTGGTTGAGATTATAAGATCTCATCATACAATCAATGGCTAGGATGAATCCATAACATAATATCACATGGATCACTCAACATAACAATAGCGCCCTCACTAAATGGTACAATGAGGGTGACGTCATCCCATAAGAGGGGTATAAAGTACAATAATCCACCTCATGATGACTAGGACAAGATAAAATAAGCACATGGTGGGGCTAGGAGGTATAAATCCTTGCTAGCTCACCCCAAGGCACAATAAAATAATAAAATATGCCCAATATAATGATAATGACCAAAACTATCCTCAGAATCCATGACAGTCAAGCAGTAAATGTCCTCCTGTGATCAATCTGGAGATACCCACATGGTGAAAACTGACTGGAAGATAGTGAGATCACCCTGGAAGACCTCTGTGAAAACCAAATGCCAAAACCTTGCCTCAATTGCCCAAATCGATTTCCTCAGTGACCACTTTATCCCATTTTTTAACTGCCTCGGGAACTGTGAAAGTGCCAAAACTGCCTCCTAGGGTGCTAGCGCTGTCAAACTGAGCCCACCAGGCTCTCCGGGAGGGGGGATAAATGGTAAAAACAAGTGGCTGGACCACCCCCTCCATCATCAGCGCCCTAGGTGAACCGGCCTCTCGGGGCCCCTACTGCTCAGGCTGGGAAATCAGCCCCAAATCTGGTCAACAAGTGTAAAACTGCATCAATCACTGTCAGAAGTGCCCGGATCTGAAAGATAAGTGTCTCAATGGATCCAGAAGACCCAAATCCACTAGGAATGAGTACTCATACACCCTGGGTTGCCCTAATGGGCCAGCTGTAGGGTCCACCATATATGGACAATGTATAATCTGCTGATCTGTAATGATAATAACCTGCTGAACTGGATCAAACATCATCTGTATCATATGTCCATCATATAATATCATCATCAAACATGTGGGACCATAAATCATCATCAATAATCATCCATACATGGTCCACATCATCACGGATCCCAAGAATATATATAATCAAGGATAAATCACATCAGTAGACTAAGACAATGCTTTTTTAATCATTTCATAGCTAAGCTCAAAGTACAAATTCCATTCAGTGGCATTAATTATATTAACATATTCCGTGGTTATAATAAATCACTTGCACCATAGTTCAAATGACAAACTCACCCATTGGACATGGTCAAACTGCTAGTGAAGGATGAAGGCTAGGCAGCAAGGTTGGGCCAAGGGTGTGACTTGTCTAACTCAACTCAAAAATACTTTGGACTGGGAGAGGGGGAAGCTACAAACTCTGTGTTGGACAAAAGAACACGGGGAATGGCTGTGCCTCACAGATGGATAAGTTGTTTAGAGAGTGCTTATTCAACTTAGGCATCATGTCTACATCAAGTTGATCCAAGTTCATTAGGATCATTCAATTTATTTCCATGGCCTTTTTGGCCTACATAACCCTTCGGATTTCAGATGTGCTGAGAAGCACAACTAGTTGCAGCTTGCATCCAGGGCATGTTTTTCATATTTTCACAAGGTCAGCAATTGTTTAGATATAGCTTTTAAGAACTATTGCTTTTTGGACCTTTCTTTATACTCTTCGAGGAGTATTTTTTAGCTTTTCATTGCTCTTGCCCTCTTTTTGTTTCCATGGGCGAATTTATTTAATTTCCACAGGTAGAACATGAGCTTTCAGTTTTAGCCAACAACATCTCAAGTGACTAGGGGGAGTTCGAGCCAAGGCCTACAATCCAACTCACCAAAGGCAAGTTCTGTCACCAACTCAGAGCCGAGACACTGAATAAACAGGGATGCGGTCCAAACACAGAGGTAGAAAAATGGGGAAGTCCTCAGCATCAGAAAGTCAAATAAGACAAGTCAGGGTTTAAAGTCAAACAGGAAGGTCATGTATGGATGGAGACAAGTGGATATGGAGCCTACACTAGCAGACAAAAGGTGTCGGGAAAGACCATGTCTATGTAAGGTGAAATACCAGTAAGTTTTGTTAGATGACCTAAGAGTGCAAGCAATTGTCCATTTTAAGGTTTACAGTTCATTTTAAATATTTTGCCACATCAGGAATAATATACCAAGCACATGCTATAATCATGATTAAATCAACAAGCTAATAATCCACAGTCAGTGAGAACAATATCCATAGATCATACAACATCATCATAATAGCAATCATCATGCATCATCTGAAACACTGCTGAAGTAAATCTCTAGGCACTGAACTGAAACTGTAATGGGAAAAGTGGTCACATCAGTCATCAACTCTGAACTCTCAAGGCTCAGCCTTGACACAAGGTCATACAATCTGAATAATGTACTGCTCTGATCATGAGTGATCCAATATATGTAGCCATGCTCTGGAATAAATGAAGCTCTGGAATGTGCAGATATCTGCTGTACAAGAATAGTAGCCCTGCTACTATGGTGTGATAACAATAGCCTTGCCTCAGGATTTGAGGAAGGTTAGGGACGATCGGAGCTCAGATATGTTGAGATTCGGAGTAGTACGAGCATTTGACATCTAAAAGGGAGGGCGCACTTGTGCATGCAGAGAGGGTCGATTTCATCAGTGGGCAGTCTTCAGAGCGAGCAGATCAGAAGAGAGATCTAGAGAGGGTAGATCTATCAGAGGCACCGTCAGAGCACTCAGATCCAGATTGGAAGTTAGGGCATACTTCTTTAGTGCATGCATCAGCTGGATGCATGCAAATTAGAGTTTGTCATGTTCAAAGGGATTGAGTTACCGGCTGAGGTAATTTTGTATTGTATTGTCTTTTATACATCTATATCCTCTGGGCTCGAGAGAGAAGATAGCCCCATAGTTAGCTGGTTTTTTCCGAAAGGGTTCTAGGGTATATCTGTTGTCTATGTGGTTGATTGCATTTATGTTCAGTTGGTAAATGCAGATCTAGTTGTTTGAGTTTATTTCTTTATGAGCATATATTGATTTAGAGGCTCATACCACTTGAGATCTCAGGGCGATCCAGAGGGAGTAGTGAACTCTGGAACTATATATATTTACAATAACCCTCTTTGCTTCTTCTTTCTCCTTTTTTTTAACCATCAACATGATGGAAGGTTGTGCACCACTCTCAATCTGTGGAACAAAGAAAGATGAGGCATCCCTTCGGTGAATCCATGGTTGTGGATCCCCTACCACTATCCTCAGTGGGATGACTATATATCCCTGAAGATCTAGCCACTCCATCAGCTATAAGTTCGGCTCTGTTTGCGGCTAACTCTTCCCTTTTTCTATCCTTTGAGTGAATTGCATCATGGGAAATTCTCATAATCTCCAAGGTAACTGCACTATAAAGCCCCACATCATGGCTAGGGAGTTTTGCCCGATACTTCAACCTACTAATCCCTTCTGTCATATGTTGGCCACACGATTTGCAATTCAAGTGTTGTTGGTTTGTTCCATCTCCAGGGTCAACATATTGCCATAATGGGTCTAATGCCTTTGGCATATTTGCAATGGAAATGGATAGCCTCAAAAATCAAACCCGGGGAACCAAAAATATGACATTTAACCCCAATAGGAAAAAAATAACAGCAAGCTAATTTAAAAAATCAGACCTCTAGATTACATTATTAGGGATGAAAAATGACAATAAGAGGGCTTTTAGAAATCAAGCATGCTGTCCCATTAAAAAAAACCTTACATTGTTTCATGGGGTTGAAAATCATTGCAAAATGACAAAAATAAGAGACAAATCTATGGAAAAATAAGAACCAAGCAAACATGCATACATCTATGGAAAAAATAATCATAACGAGCTGGAATTTAAATACATACTAAGATTGGAAAATTTGAAATTTCAACACCAGTTGTGAAATGAGGTTGAATCCTTGCTCCATTAAAACATCCTTGATGGCGATGATGATGGTTGTCTAACTTCCTCCACAGTGATTGATGATGTTCACAAACCCTCTCCCTTCCTTCTCCAAAATGCCCAAGTCAAAATGAGGCAAAAAGAAACAAAAAATTGCCTTTAAGCCCGCGGCCTAGCCAAAGTGACAATGTTTTCAATCGTGGCACGATTTTTTCCTAAAAAATCGTCGATTTTTTCAAAATTTCACATAGTTTGATGTTTGGAAAAAAGCGCGATTTTTTCGCCCCAAAAAATCGACAGCTAAAAAAACTCATGATTTTTTGGGAGTCGGGACATCGCCGATATTTCAGTGATTTTTTCAACTATTTCTCTAGTATCAGGATAGTTGGGTAGTATGGCTAAGGGCGCGGTAGAGCCTCCTTAGTTAGTGCCCTAAGAGATTGTCGAGTACTACTGTTGGACCTTGCAAGTATATCAGAGAGCTATAGCACCTAACACTCCCTTATCCTCAGGACCCTGGAAACCTAGTTATAAATAATTTATAAATAACATAGAGAGAGAGAAGGGAGTTTGGGTTTGTAATAATCCAAACTAATATTTTTCTTTTTTTGTGTTGTACTGTGATTGTCCAGTAGTCTTATGTCTCAATGGAGTATGAAAGTATGCACTGATCTCTGCATGCATGCATTTGCATGCAGATCTATAACCCAGATAAACTGAAATGTTATAAAATAAGAGGAATCAATGCATGTACATACCAATAGATAGATCGGCTGATGTAGGTCAATAAAATCCCAGCATGCAGGAATTGTGCCAGTGGAATAGGAGGCTAAGGTAGGATGTCCTCCAGAGAATAAATGCGCCCTCCTCAAATGCTAAGAATGCTCCTCAATAAATAATACTCCGCAGATGAAGCTCCAAACAAGGTGTGCTAGGGTTATAGTTCCCTTCTGAAGAAGATGGAAGCAACATGCAAAATAACTGATGGCTCAATAGCCTAAAGCGTGAGTATCCTCCTTGGGAAAGTCGCCCATGCAGATAAAAACATCCTCTAAGGGAGGGAGCTGCTGATAACTCACTCAACTATCCAAGTAAGAAGCCCTTCTTCCAGGGGAAGGGTAATAGGGGTCCTCTGAGAAGAATGGAGCCAGCATGCATGAATTTGGGCCTCTGCAGCCTGTGATGCGAATGGAAGTGTCCTTGAGCAATGCACTCATGCAAGGAGGGCGAATCCCTCAATCCTGTAAATAACTCAAATCCTGAAGTAACTGAAGAATAGAACCTGATGATGAAGCAATGTTGAATCTGAATGATCCAACCTGATGGTGACTAGGGCAAATAGATTTCGCTGCTGAAATACACCAATTAGCTGAGTGCATGCACTCAACCCCAACTTAGCTCACTGAGCTCTCCAATTCGAATCCACAAATCAATAATCATATAAGCAACTCTTCTTCACTAGCTTTACCTTTCTTTTATAACATTCACCTGTCAGACCTAACTTTTGACCTAATTAGGTCACTTTATCTTCTAATTCGCAGTTGACTTGCATGCAGTGTGTCTGGAGTCTCAATCAGTGCATGCATCATGAAATAATGTTGGGATGTCATGCATGCAGGTGGCCTTCAGCTTCGATGGCCCCTGTTTATCTACTGGTGATCTAATAACCATGCCAAAGATCCTCTGAAGCTGTATATGGCATCAATCCTCAGTAAATTCCACTATAGTTAAAAATGGAACATTACAATCCTCCCTTGCCAACATTGCTTGTCCTCAAGCAATACCAACATAGTTCCACAATCAATTGAACTGAACCAACCAAATCCCAGGGTCCCAAATCATCCTAGGAGATCTGTAGTACCTTCTACTCAAGGTATTGTCCTGCGAGGTACCATGATATGAGACCTCCTAAAAGTGATAGTCGACTCTCGTCCTCATGCTAACTGTTGTACCATCCACTACTGCAATCTCACGGTCCCCCACTACCCAAAAGAAGAGACCATCATGTAGTCGTTGAGTCGTTTTGATCATCATCAGCTGTCTGTCATGCTCTATCAGCATCCACCTCTCCTGGAACCCCAAGTAGAAATATCTGTAAGAGCTGGCCACCTCACTATGAACGGCGTAGTGTATAGGCAATCGGGTGAAGTCTGCCATTCTGCCGTCATACTTGACTTCAAGTATCGGCAAAGGAAATCTGCTCCAGTCACTCGTAACGACTCTGGGTTGCTCATGAACTCTAATCATCTCCTCAATATACAGCTCTATTACTCCTACTGCCCCATACTCTGAGGAAATCACTGGAATTTGCAAGAATTCTGATAACAGGTGAGTCTCTGCACATATATACTCAGCTCTTTGCATCCTCGGTATACCTGTGATGCAATCTAACAATAGGCTTCCCCATGGCTACTCATGATCTGTCGAAGGCTGCATCAATGCAAGTTCTAACGTACCCTGTTGACCTGACATAAGATCCATCTCGTATCTCCATGCACACCTACCTTGAGTCTGCCTGAAAAAGGTGAAGTCATCCGAGTCCCCCACTAGCCTATGTGATGTGAAGCACTCTCTACCCCGAGCGTTGGTCTGCCTAGTGCTAACACCAGAATACATCTGACTTCCCCTGAAGAACCAAGCAATCATAAGCTGCACAAACTCCTCAGAAGACTGCTCTATCATGCATCCAACCCTAAGCAGCCTACTAATAAATACCTGAAAGCGAAAGCTGGCCATCTCCTCCGTAGTGGCTCCACTGTCAATCTTAATCTTGAATACCAGGAAAGAAAGTCGGACCTGCCATAAAGAAGTCTCAATCTCTCCTCCTCTGTCATCCCATAAATATAGCGGACTGATCACTCTCACAACTCTGTCAATCACCTCTACCATATGAAACAATCCATCGTGTAGATGAAACTTGGATCCCACCACCAACTAAGGGGTCCACCAAACCCAACTCCAACGAACTGCTGTCGTATCATGCTGATAGTCATCGAGGTCTCCCTGTAATCCTTTGGTAGAAACCAAGTGCTAATAACTAACTCTACTCCTGCTAATGTAATCAGCTCCCGCAAAACTGCATCTATACATCTGTTAACCCACTCACTGTCTATGTCCTCCAATAATCCATGGATTCTAAGCCTCTCTCTAGAGAATAGCTCTGTCCGCTGTGGTGCCTCTTACTCATGGAGATACCAATAATAATCCACCAACTGCAAATCTCAGATAGCCCTCATGATCCTCTCCCTAAGTGATGTCTCAGGGTCAATACATGGGCAATCTCTATAGGAGATGATGTCATTCCCTGCTCTCAACTGCAAATCCTGTGAACCAATCTAATCTCCCCTGTGTACTGAGTGTACCAATCCCATGGTCTAATCGAAAGATCACTCTTGTGGCCAAGATGTTATTCACCTCATCTAACTGTCTCAGGTGAAACTCCCAAGTCTGGTTGTGTAATAGCAATAAATAGCTCTACTCCTGGAGATGCGGCTGGGAAGTAACTAGTGTGTTGGTCAACCCCACGACCATGACCACAATCTCAAAACTAGGTCTAGAAATAGGCATGTGAGCATCATGCTCTCTAATCCTCATCGGATTATATCCCTGACCAAGATAGGCTATCAAGGGTTCTACTACCCTATGAAGCATGTCTTTCCCCTCATCAATCCTGGGGACTCTTGATGCAAGGGCATGCTCGTGCTCTCTGTCAGGTGGTCTCCCAGGAGGTAACACCCCCAAACTCCATGGGATCTCATTGTGTGCCCCTATGTACCCCTGTAGACTGATGTATACTCGTGTACTCTCCTGAGCCATCGAGTACCCTATATGCGCTACTGTAGCCAGTACTCCACTGCTATCAATGAAGTCTGTGATCCAGTGTATCTCTATATCTGCCATACATTTGCCCATACAACCTCTGTATGTATAAACTTCCCTGTTGGCTGATCCACAGGGAATGTGCTCAACTATCTCTGTCATGGCTAAACGTCTCTCTAATAGAGATGGCTCATGATCCCCTCCCTAATCCCAACTCTTTGTGTCAGATCTCTCCTCAATCAACTGCAGCTCTAAGTGCTCCTCATGCCGAATCATTACAAGATGCTCTCCTGGTGTCAGTGTCATGGCTAAACTTCTCTCTAGCAGAGATGGCTCATGATCCCCTGCCTGATCCAAACTATCTATGTCAGATATCTCCTCAGTCATCTGCAACTCTGAGTGCTCCTCGTGTTTTACAATTGTCCTGTATCATGTGTGTGTTGCGGTATCCTCCTGTGCACTCACTCTACTAGCGTCTCCCGAGCCTGGATCCCACACATCCATGCTATACTGGAGTGTGTCTCCTGTCAACGCCTCTGCAACTACAACCGGAACCATTAATGGCTCCTCCCCAGTAAGTGACTCGTAACCTCCATACTGCCCTGTATGTATAGAATCAACCATCTCCCCATCATGTCCTCCTCATGGATCTTGCCTATCCTGAATGTCTCGACTCTTGCAGTAGATGATGAAGAGTGTGCCCACTCCAACTCGTCTACATGCATATCTAATTCCTGAAGAGCAATATGAGTGTTGTTCAAGGGATCTCTAGTAACCATAGGCTCATAGGTGAGCTCCTCTTCCTCATCCTGTACGGTCAAATCACTCCATAGCATATCCATGTCACAACTAGGTGCTAACACCCTTTGATCCTCACAAGCACCACTACTAAGGTGAGATGATGAATCCTCAATGATGGATGATCTGATAACTGCATCATATGTACTATCCTCCTCATGTATTGTCAACTCCATATCAAGTTTACCATAAACTGGTATATCATGCTCATATGTCTGGTTGAAAGGCCTATTGTATGCTCCGGGCTTGCTCTTACTTTTAAAGTGGCAAAATGCAGTGAAGGTCATGGCTGACTGGAAGTCATCTCCCAATGCTCTGTATTCTCTCAAATATGCACTCATGGATTCTTCTGGCTCTACCTGTACTAAAGGCACTGTGGCTGGGCTCTCTAAGAATTGTGGTAGGGTAGATCAGGGGGGACTTATTGTGGATATGTGGGTGCTCTGCAGATTGGTATGTACTTGTTCCCCATTGCTGCTTGTAGATACCCTATCATTGTTGGGAGACATAGGACTGTGTGGGGTGGGCCCAGAGTTATCTGTCAATTGTTTGATGGCACTCACCATTTCTTTTTGTCCTAAAGTTAGTTCCTTTAGTGTGGAAATGAGACTACTGAAAGATACTTTATCATCTTCTGCCATTGTTTCTTTGCCTTTACTCTTTTCAATCTGAAACTCTGTATTCATCTATCTATTAACAACTGCATGCTCCCATAGTTGGCGAGGAACATGCTCTGATACCACTGTAATATTCCAAACTGATATTTTTCTTTTTTGTGTTGTACTGTGATTGTCTAGTAGTCTTATGTCTCAATGGAGTATGAAAGTATGCACTGATCTCTGCATGCATGCATTTGCATGCAGATCTATAACCCAGATAAACTGAAATGCTATAAAATAGGAGGAATCAATGCATGTGCATACCAGTAGATAGATCGGCTGATGTAGGTCAATATGATCCCAACATGCGGGAATTGTGCCGGTGGAATAGGAGGCTAAGGTAGGACGTCCTCCAGAGAATAAATGCGCTCTCCTCAAATGCTAAGAATGCTCCTCAATAAATAATACTCCGCAGATGAAGCTCCAGACAAGGTGTGCGAGGGTTATAGTGCCCTTCTGAAGAAGATGGAAGCAGCATGCAAAATAACTGATGGCTCAATAGCCTAAAGCGTGAGTATCCTCCATGGGAAAGTCGCCCATGCAGATAAAAGCGTCCTCTAAGGGAGGGAGTTGTTGATAACTCACTCAACTGTCCAAGTAAGAAGCCCTTCTTCCAGGGGAAGGGTAATAGGGGTGCTCTGAGAAGAATGGAGAAGAATGTATGTTGCACACAATTTGCTTTAGGTTTTAACCAACACAACTCAAGCAACTAGGGGGACTCTCTACAATCAAGACCAAACATTGGGGCAACCGACTAGAGTGATCAAGGTATGAAATCCAACTCACCAAAGAGTAAGTTTTGTTGCCAACTCAGAGCCGAGACACAAACTAACAAGGATGTTATCCAACACAGAGGCAAAAGTGGGAAGGTCCTCCACATCACAGGTTGAGGTGTAAGTCAAGGTAAAAACCAATCAAGGGAGAGATAATGGATGGATGGGGAAAGTGAAGGTGATGCCTAAGCTAGAAAACCATAAAGGTGGGAATGATCATATCCACACTCCTAAGAGGGTAAAACCAACGAGTATAAAACAAGAGCTTCTAAATGTAAAGTAACAAAACCATTTAGATAATCAATAATAACCATATTCATTTCATACATATATACTGCCTGATCACGATCACTAGATACTAAGTCAAGCTATCAAAATGACCAAAAGAGCAAGATAATAAAACCAATGCACATCATATACCTGCTGGGCCATATACCTGTACCTGCTATCTAGATCATCAATAACCACTGAGACACTACTGCACTGCACTGCTCTGCTCTGTATGGGATAAAAGGTCACCTCAGTCATCAAATCTGAGGTCAAGAGGCTCAGCCTTTGCATGAGGTCTACTGCTTGTCTGATCTGGCATTGCTCTGATATGTGAGTGATCATCAATAATACTGCTCATCATAGTTGATCTCACCAAAACTATGTAAAGGCCAAGCTCAAAAATATACAACGAACTGCTCTGCAATCATGGTAGCCCAGCTACTATGGATGTGATAACTGTTATCACCTAAACTGTAGTTACCCCTATGGATGGATCCAGTCATGGATGGCAATAGGGAAGGGCAACTCAAAAGGTGCAACCACGATCACCTCGACCTCCAATATATGGTTGTCACGCCAGTCGAGGCAACCTTCACTTTATGTTATCTAGCCCAGACAACAAAGGGGGAGACCCGATCTACTCCCGACAGGAGAGATCAAAACCAAGACACCAAATCAGGGTATTTCCAAGTAAAGTTAGGTGTATGGTTTATCCTAGACCTAAAGATGAAGTCACAAGCCAAGTGGGGGTTCAATAAGTATAGCTTTGGTTCATAGTTGATGTGAGAGTGACTTATAATGTTTAAAGTGAGATCTAGGATGAGTGTACTAGTTCAATGTTGGAAGATCCACTGCCTTGGGAACTGTGTCCAATGCAGGGTAATTAAGGGTTGTATTGGGGCTAACTAGTACATGAGACAAGCTTGACCATGGTTCATGATGTCTTCAAAGGTATAGTTTACCATGCATAGGTCAAACCACAAGTCAATCCAACAATCTAGGAAAGTTGAATTATCTTGGAGAGAAACCAGTGCCTTGGGAATTGGGAAGTGGAGTCAAAGTGGGGTTGACTTATGGTTTAGGACTCCTACAACATGAGACAAGTGGGAAATAGAGGTCTTGATGGTTGAATGTGTCTAGATCTAGATTTGACCCAAGTGGACCACAATCCCTTAAAACAAGGAATGCTATCCCCAAGGCAAGATTTGACAAAGTGATAGTCTAGACCTAGGTTTTGAATTATTCCGGTTTCAGATCTGCAATAATCTCAAGTACCCAGTTCCTAGAAGTGAGTGAACTCACTTCTCCAAGGTGGTGCGACTTTACCCAAGGAGGCTTAAATTGGGGTTTAGGTGGGTCAAGACAAGTCGGATGGCACCCAAATTTTAGATCCGGGTAGATCAGTCAGGTAAGGGTATGGATCTATAGTTTCACGGTAATCCGATGGCTAGATCTTACTAGATCTGAGTTTAAGTGTTCCAAGTGGTCCAAAATGGGGTTTAAATCCCTTGAAATGTGGAATAGGGCCCACAAGGTGAATTTCAGAAAAGTGACAACCTGGGTGTATGTTATTTGATGTGTAGATATCAAATCAAGTGGAATCTCAAACACCCATCACCTAGATCTAGGTCAACCTGCTCAAACTAGGAAGTGCGCCTTGCTTGGGAGAGGCTAAGTTGGCCTGGGAAGGGGGTCAAACGGAGGTCAATCCTCACCAAACTATAGATCCGGGATGTCGTGGATGCTATAGAGGTGGGTTCTTAATATTACGCCCAACAACCCAATAGATCTAAGTAGATCTGAGAAAATGTAAAATGAGGGTTTTAAGATATTTAGGGTTTCAACAATTTATGAGCTATGTCAATGGATTGGATAAAGGAAAGAGAAACAAACCTGTGGATCTTACCTGGGTAACCTTGTAGATGCCTTGATGATGATGATCTATGCAAACCCGATCAATTTGAGAAGCTTTGAGGTAGTTTCTATGCAAGTCGATTTGGTCCAAGAAGCCAATGCGCCCTCTCTCCTGCACAACAAACGTCAACAATATCAGATTTGATGCATCAAGAGATAAGACTAATGCCACAAAAGAAGTAACAGAAAGATAGCATAGATCACAATGATGCTAATGATAACCCCCTGATACAAGCGAATGCCAAGAAAGTCGATTTGAAGAAGCCTTGCAAAATCGCCCTTGTTGAAGTCGCCCTCCTGTAGACAAACAATGATTTCCAAAAAAGATAGATCTTGCCACAATTTCCAAATGCTAGGTTGCAATAGACTTTCCAATCACCATCTAAGAACACCAGATGCAAAGGAGACCACAAGAATTTCCACAAGAATATTTTTCTATACCAATAATCCAAGAGCCAAAGACCCTTACAATGAGAGGCTCTCTCCTTTAAATAGGAAGGAGAGACACCAAAACCCTAACCACTTTTTGAATGAGTGGCTAAGATTAAAAGATACAAATGTCTAATCAATGGTTGAGATGAGCTCAACAATAAAATACATGGATCACAAATAAAATATTATGTAAGTGGACAAAATCACCCTAGAAGAGGGGAATCCCACCAAATCATGATGACATAATATCATAGGAGGCTTATGGTGGGTCCAAGGGGTAATTTTATCCCTCCTTGGTCAATCCCCATAGCACAATAACCATAAAATAATCATGAATGTACCAAATCGTGCCACCATAGTCAAATCGTAGGCCTCAAAAAGACCTCAAAAATCCACAGAAAGTGCCATAAGTGATGGATGCGGGCCCCGATGAAGCTGAAACTGCTGGAGAAGGTGTGGAAGGCCCCGATCTATCATCACTGATCATCCCATGCCATAACATTGCCTCAGTAGCCCAAATCGATTTCCTCAATAGCCATTTCTACCAATCCTGAAATGCCTCGGGAAGCGTGAAACTGCCCCAAACAGCCTCCTGGAGTGCCTGCGCTGTCAAGGTGAGGGCACCAGTGTGTCCGGGAGGGGGGTAATATGGTAAAAACAAGTGGCTGGACCACCCCCTCCATCATCATCGCCCTAGGTCAACCGGATATAAATCTAATCTGCTCTGACAGGGCCTTCGACAGACCAAAACTGCACTGGGACAGCCTACTGAGGCTCAATCATCACTGTAAGTGCCCGGAACTGAAAACAAACTGTCCCATTGGACTCAGAAGGTCCAAATCCATCCAAGATGTGTACTCATACACCATATGAGTCTCTGCATGATCAAAATAAATATCCAATATACCGGAACAAGGCCAATAATAATGATCTGTAAATGACCAAACACTGCTGTAACCCAAGAATCATCATCATAACCCTGTAGCTGCTGCATAGAATCATCATGTATGTATACATAGACCATATATCATCTATCCATATCATCATAAGGTCCAACATCTCATGTCCCATGGTCCTCCATGGTCAAACTGGGTCTAACCAAGACCAAATATAACTCAGACCATCATCCAAGGCTACTGCAAAGTGTCAAGGTTAATACATGCTCTACAACTTATTCAAATAACAATTATAACACAGAGTAATCATAACTGGCGATCTAAATCCAAATATATAGTGTCGTTAATTATTATTATTACTCAGACTAGACTTTCAGGATCATACTCACTTCATAGCTGTGATCAATTTGCTAGTGAAGGGTGAAGGCTGAAATAACTGGCAAGGCTAAGGGATGACTTGACTGACTTAACTTTGTGACACTTTGGCAAGGGAAAGGGAATACACACCATAGTATATACTGAATGAGCAATAACACAGGGAATGGCGGTGTCTCACAAATGGATGAGTTGTTCAAAGAGGGTTTATTCACCTTCACAGATGCGCACAATCCATAATACAAATAAGGCCAGCAATTGTTTAGATATAGCTTTTAAGTTCCATTGCTTTTTGGGCCTGAAGTTTCCATAGCCTTGATCTATGTGTGTTTAGAAACACATTGCAGAGATTTACATTTATTTTAGGCTTTCTGCTGCAGGTGTGTTTTTAAGGCACTTGTTTACCTGAGCACTTCTAGGTGTGTCATGGACAGCTTGTTTACCTAGGTATTTATTTTCCAAAAGATATAACATTTTATTTTCATAGCCATTTTCATTTGGCACGCCTTTCATTCATGTGTGTTTAGAAACACATTGCATGAATGGGCTTTTCATACAAGATATAGCATTTCATTTTTCCAGATTTTGTATTCATGGCAGCACCAAAAGTTTCAGGTTTAGCCAACACAACTTTAGTGACTAGGGGGAATTCACAAGGAACTCCAACTCACCGTAGGCAAGTTCTGTCACCAACTCAGAGCCGAGACACAATAAACAGGGAAGCTCATCCAATACAGAGGCTACAGTGGGGGAAAGATCCTCCATGTCACTAGTCAAGTAGTAAGTCAGGGTGATAATCTACAAGGTAGGCCATGGATGGATGAAGACAATGAAATGATGGAGCCAACACTAGCAAGCCAAGGTATGGTGGAATGATCACATCTATTCTCCCTAAGGAGGGTACATACCAATGAGTATGAATAGTGAACTTCTAAGTCTGAGTGGGGACAATATAATATATATATAGATCAACCAGGTCCAAATATCTATATGATCGCCAGATCATGACACTAAGTGCTAAGACATGCTGTAAGAATAAGTATAAAAGCAATCTAACCATAACACCATGATATACCTGCTGAGTCATATACCTGAATGCTCATCAACCTGTACCATCCTCTGTCCTCTGAAACTGCTGCTGTAACTCTGGTCACTACTGACTCCTCTGTACCGACGGTATAATGGCTACATCGGTCATCTCTCTGAGTGTCCCGAGACTCAGTCATGGCATGGGGAATATAACTGCTGTCCACAATCTGATAATGATCCAATATAGATGCTCATCTCAGCATCTCAAATGTAGGGGAACTGGCTGAATAGTGCACTGGCATCAGAAAAATAATGTATGGTAGCCCGACTACTATAAATGTGATAACAATAACAATACTGTGCAAGGAGTTAAAAGGGGTGTTTATATCGTGGGAGCAGCCATCCATTGGTTCCATTCTGCTTGTTATTTTTCCACAAACTATGTCGGAAGCTTCTTTCACTTACAGGCATGTATTTGCTCCTTATTAAATAAATATCAGTTTGCCTTTATTGATTAGAAGTCTTTATTTGTGTCAATGCATTTGCTATCCATAAAATCTTGTGATTAAGGGCAAAACATAGGAATAATTATATGGGCTGCCAACACTTCCTGATATTTAAACTTATAAACACAAGCAAACAAACTAGCATTCCATGGACAGTTAGAGATCAGATTTTAGATTGAAATCTTGGCCAAACAATCAGACTTTGACGAGGGAAAGACAAGGGAAAATTAACAATTCCAAGTTGCTAAACTCTCAATCTCAGTGAAGCAATCAACACATAAAGCTACAGTGGATCACATAGGTGGTTTCAAACTGTTAGTTGGCACTCATTCCCACTTGTAGTAGATTAATAAGGTGTTTGATGAAATCTTTAAACTAAGTTACTTCAACAAGTTGAGTCCAAGGCATCCAAAGTTGGTTAGGGACATTACATTTTGTGCATAGTTATTCTTTCAGTGATCCTATATTTGTTTCTAAGTTGAAAGAGATGAAAATTATATTGCTATAATTGAAAATCTAACACTCCAATCTAGGCAACCTGCGGCTTAGAGATTCTTGCACACAAAATGGTTAAAACGAGCATTGGTGTTTCCTGCAACAAAAACTTAGAAAGCATGCAATCAACCTAGATTAAACATACACATCCAAAAAAACTACTACAACCAAACAGTAAGAGCATAAATCAAACTAGAATTTCTCTTACCTACTGGGAGATATCTCCCCTTCAAAGGCCAACACTCAACCAAAGATATACAAAAATAAATAAATATAGCTTACCTCATAACGAGACAATGATCATCCACACACTTGATCCATACACCACATGAGACCTCCAAAGCCTTTTTATTATTTTACAAATACAGAAGCAAAGCTTGAGTGGCCTTTCGGTCCTCTCTAACCATCAAGAATTAGAGGCAAATGCATGCTTAAATAGGAAAAATGAGAACAAATCACAAGGGGGGCGAATTTTCCAAGTGTTGGAGCTTTTTGAGATGATTGGAGGCGAATTGGAGTGAACTAGAGGTGGTAGGCGCCACCTCTCACAAGGTAGGTCACCCCCCCTCTTTCTGTGACACATATACAAGAAGAGGTGAGCCCACTCATGGATAAATGTACCCCCTTAAGGAGAAATTCGCCCCCTCATCCGTGAGATCTTCAATCACCAATCAATCAAGGACTTGGCTCCTGATTACCTTAGGTTTGATTGCCAATCACTGGAGACAACTCTTAGACAAACTTGCTTGATTTGTGGGATGCTGATTTTTTACTTTATTATGTCTTTTTTGGCAATTTTTCATGTATTTTTGCCTTTTCCGAGAGAATTTTGATTTAAGTGAAATAATCACTCAAATACTCTCAAAAGTGGGTTTTGGGGTTTAGGGGGTGCTCTGAGTTAGAAAAGGAGCATCCCCATGGCAAATTTGACCCCCTAGCCACACTTTTATGCATTTTTTTAATTTTTAATTAAAACATTAAAAAATTTGCTCGTTTTACGGGAAAATTTTATTTTTCTGGAATCCTGAAAATCCTAGGGGGGGACCTAGTACATGCTCATAATGACTCAAAAAGATGACTAGCATGGTAATATACATTGACACCTAGACTTTAATAACCTCCTAAGGCCTAGCCACCAAAGCGGATACTCCAGCTTTGGAGGTGTGAGTGAAAAACTCGGAAATTATGCATCACTGAAAAGCAATGCGTAATAACCAAGAAAAAACATTCTAGAGTACCGTATTGATGTCTAAGTCTCAAACAAGCTAAGTCTTCTACAAAACTCATCATGCTATGTCAACTTATTACAATTCCCCGCAAGGTATGAACATGCAAATTTATAAAAAAAGGGCCAAGTTGGCCGGCCAAGACTTCTGATCTTCTGAATGGGAACAAGTGACTTGTATAATCTTTGCAGGCTCTCTTGAAAACCAAGTACAACTTAGGTGGTAACAAGCCTAACAGTTGAGACATGTGTTGCCTCCTAGGACGTCAGATTCAAATTTGTAGGAGATAGGATATGTACACCTCTGTAGACTTTAGCAGTCAAATCACTGCACGGAGGGAGTACCTTGTCCCACAAACAAGGGGGTCTCATACAGCAATTTGGTGTTTGGCTTGGCCATGACCTTAAAATTAGAATATTAATATTATTATTACTATGTGAAAAGAGAACAGCAGTAATCACTAGAAGGTCAAGTTGAACTTGAACATCCTAAACATCAAACCTACATATATACAAGAGATTTTGGGGGAAATGCATGTGGACAAATGATATCTCCAGGAAGTTACTTAAACTAATTCTCTAGAGTGTGACCTTTTGACAGTATTGAAGGCTGCAGCTGCACAAACTTTTGGAGGATGTGTATATCCAATATAGATTAAAAGTTGCAAAATTTCAGATCAAGTATTACATATCTAATGTGAAACTATGCTTTTGTAATTGAGGTAGCCAATCATTTGTATCCAAATGTTCACAAGGTATATGAGCATAACTGTGCCTTTACGAGTACCAGGATGTCATTATGTGTTCATGAGAATGTGCATCCAAGACAGTGAGTGATAAAGAGCTGTACTTCAGCTTCAAGAGTGTGAAATTAAAGAACTCACAATTACTTCCATTACTCTTTGGTAATTTTTGCCATTATCTGGAATATGACCACATAGCCACATTTCTAAGAAGACATTAAACTCTATAACTTCTCTTTTCGCTGACCCATCATCTAGCAACCTCCCACTTTGAAGTTCAGGCTCTGCATCAGTGAATTGGTTATCCCTTATTCTCTTGCGTGGTGGATTGTACGGTCCAAAATCATAATGTTCTAGAGCCTGAATGATCCCACCGGCACATCTTTCACTTGCATGGTAGATGTTATTAACAAAATTATGGGACCTGTACCATTGGATCAGCTCCTCCTGAGCATTAGAGACCTGCCAATTATATTTCTTCAGATTAGAGCCTCAACCTTAAAACAAAAAATAACTGCAGCCATAATTTCACTTCAAGCAATTAAGATAGAATATGTAAATAAAACAATCTCATGTAGCTGTCAAATCAAAGAATCTAAAATGTCATCACAATGCAAATTTGGCTACCATTTTCCATCATCATTGTCAGGGCTATCAGCATGTCCATAGCTTGTAAAAATTTCCAAATCAAATGTAATTGGTTTAACATTAATGGCATGCTACCCAAGAAGATTGCAAGAAATATACCCTCTGGATATGCCATAATATTTGGAAATATATACACAATTTTATCAGGGTTTCTTGTCAATGGTAGACATCTTATTTCAATCCTAGACAGCAGTAAAGCTTTGGGCATGTTTCATTCCAGAAAATAAAATGTTTCTTGTCAAATGGATATATCTAGGTCTCTTCCTTTTTGTAGGAAATACTTTCTCTGCAGAAACTCCTTGGAAATGGTTAAACAAATTTCGAAATTTTTTGGCCAAATTTAGCAGCAGCATTCTATATTTTGAGGAGGATGTTCGAAATGTTCAGATCACTTATACTAATTTTAAAATTTCCATTCAAATATTTGAACCACAATGTTTTGAGCACTATTGAGCTATCATTTTTTAGCAGACTGAGAATTTTAGAGCTCAGATCAAAATACTTTGAAATTCGGTTTCATATGCCACTAAACTCACTTTGAATTACTGTGTTATCAGAACCTGTGATTTAAAAATCGGTGAAATCGGTTTGTAAATCGGCCGATTCACCGATTTATCCCCTGCCCGGTTCAAATCGGCCTCCAAACCGGTTTGTTGGACCGATTTAACCGATTTAACCAATAAATCGGACCGATTCATCTGAAAAAACCGGTTTGACCGATTCAAGTAAAAAATCGGACCGATTTTTTGCGTGTGGGTTTTTATTATTTTTTTAATTTTTATAAGTTAAATTTTAAACCTAAACTACCTCCTAAGTCACCGGATTCGGCGATTTTCTGCCTTGAAAATCGAAAATCGCCGAATTTCTGTGACAGCCGAACTTGTTCGTTGAAATTCGCCGAATCTGAAGGGCGATTTCGTATTTTTTGCTGGGCGAATTAAATCGGCGTGTATTCGGCGAATATGTTTAAAATCGGCAAAAAATCGTTTTTAGAAATCAGTTTATGGGGCTCGCGTAACCCTAGTTTCCTATACCTCCATGCGAAGTTATCTTCGCTGCTAATTATGTGTGTTCCACTTGCTACGCCTGTCGTTGTCGTCGTTTTGCTGTAGCCTCTCTCTGCGCGCGAACTCGAAGCCATCCATCCCGATCCGGCAGCTGTTTGCATATTGCAACTTCAACGTGACAATGAGAGGGCTGCCGACTGCTGCGTTGCAACTTCAATGTGATAGTGAGAGGGTCGAGACTCCGGAGTCCAAGTCGAGTCACGAGTCACGACTCACGAGTGCTGGCGTGGCTGCTATGTTGCATTGTGCAGTTGAATGCTTGGAGGGCCGCGTGAGCAGTCTACAGACTTGGAGTGCAGAGTCTCCCGATTTAACATTGGAGTGAGGGAAATATTTTAGTGAAGTTTCTTTTAGTTTTAGATATTATGCATCAATAAAGAAGTCAATTAATAAATAGACAAATGAAAATTATTCTCGGTACATAAGTTTTTTCAATAAAAATATTGATTATAAAACTTTAAAAAAATTACTTTATTTTAAAATCATCAAAATCTCAAAAATTAAAATCTTTTATCTAATTAAAAAATAAACTTATAAAATAAAATTTATCCACTTATTAATTCACACATTATAACATTATAGAACATCATAACATTAACATTATAGAACATCGACCCATCACATTAATAAACTCAATCATATGATTAGCAAGATGATAATTTATTACATTACTCACCTCGAAAATTTTCATATATTTTTTAATTTTCATTTTCCAATCCTTTCTTCCAGTTTGATATGTCTAGGGGAATATTTTGTTTCTAATGCTATGGAATCATGAATTAGAATCTTGAGAATATTGTTTTTCTTAAAAAAATTAAATATTTTATGTATTTTTGAGCAAACCGATTCATTAAATTCAAATCGACCGATTTATTACCGATTCATTACCGTTTCCGATTCCGATTCCGAGTTGACCCTCGACCGATTCCGAGTCCGATTCCGATTTTTAAAACCTTGATCAGAACCAGGCCAGTGTTGCCAAAACCGGCCGGTTCGACCGGTTTACACCCCCAACCAGTCCAAATCAGCACCTCAAACCAGAAATGGCTGGTTATGTACTGAACTGGCTGGTTCTGTACCTGAACCGGCCTTATTTGCCTGAACCAGCTGGTTCCATACGAGCCTGTACAGGACGCACGGGACCACGATTTTGATGAAACTTTAAAAAATAAATTAAAAAAGATATTTAAAACCCACCTAGAACAATGAATGAATCAAAATTTCCCTCTTAAAATTTACTTATCTGGTGAGGCACGAAGCCCACCCTTGGAGTACTCATTGCCTTGTCAATACTCATAAAATGAACCCTAAACCCCTAGCATTGCTAACTACACTTTTGTCTCATACACTTCAACAATTTGGAGTTTTAGAGCTGAGGTTTTTTCTGAGATATTGAGTTGAGGTTTTCCCTGACGTCCTGCTGGTTTGGACTCCTTGGGCTGATGTCCAGTGTTGAATCTAAATATTTGTTGGGCTGAGTTGGAGGGCTGATTGTTGCCAACTAAGTTGTACTTGGTTGGATTATCAAACGAGCGAGCAGAATGGAACATGATACATGTTCATTTTTGGTGATTTGATGACCAGCTGACCTTTTAAAGGCCCCCGTTTTTTAATTTTTTTTCCACATGTCCATGGCCCTGCGGGGTTTGTAATAAAACGTGCTAGCATGGTGTTTTGTAAAAGACTCGGTTCCTTAGGACCTTTTGGCCAAGTCAGGTATTCCAAGGAGTTTTTTCACCTATCTATTATGTCTTGCATTAGTGCATAACATAATTAATTGGTTTTTCTCCTGCTCCTCCAAAGCTGGAATGCCTGGGGAGGCTGACGGGCCTTAGGGAGTTATTAGAGTCTATGGGTCAATGAATATGAACATGCTAGGCGTTAATTTTGAGTCATATGGACATGTGCTAAGTCCCCCTAGGTTGTTTTTAATTTTCGGCAAGTTTTATTTTTTCCGTAAATTGGGCCATTTTTTAATGGTTCAATTAAAAAAATTTGTAATTGGCCTATAAGGGGCGTCTGGAGGTATTTTTTGCCTTAGGGGAGCTCGTTTTCTAACTCAGAGCACCCCCTTAACCCCTAAACCCACTTTTCCTAATGTTTGGGTGCTTAAATTTTTACCTATGGCCAAAAAACCCCAAAAAGTCATGAAAAAATAAAAAAAAAAGTGAAAAAAAATGACTCATAAAAATAATAAATTTTGGGAGTGATTTATGGACTGATTTTTTCAGCTATGTTTTAGGAGTTGTAAGAGCTGATTTTGGAAAGATTCCGGGCAGCTATATTATTGGGATTACTTCCCCATTTGAGGGGGGCATATTTCCCAAAATTGGGCCCCTTAAATCATGGAATTTGCAGCTATGTTTATGGGCTATCACATGGCTGATTTTTAGCTGATTTGGGGCTGATTTTGGCAGCCCATTACATGGGAATGGGCAGCCCCATTTTCTCCACGAGTTATGCCACTCATTCCACCCATTTCTCTCCATCTTTGGCTATTTAAGCATGGCTGCCCACTCCATTTTCTCTAGTTGGAGAGTGAGCAGAAATATGTTGTAAGCTTATGCTATTTTGTTGATCAATGAAAAGACTTTGGAGGTCCATATGTGTGATACTTTGTGAGTGGTTTCATGGTCTCATGATGTGGAGTGATTTGTAGCAAGTTCAAATTCTGGGCATGTAATTTCCAGCCATCTACTAGCCTGCTTGAAGGATTGGTAACGATTTTGTGGGAAGGAACAATTAATCTTGTTTGTTTTAATTTGTTCTTGCATTTGTCATATTGGTTAGAGATTCAAAGTTTATATGTTTCATTTGTTTATGCTCATACTATTTTGATTTCTAACCATGTGCATTTCTAGTTTGATGGTTTTTCTGTGAGTTTTGTTTGCTACAGGTTGACAGGTGTGAAGAGGAGGATAGCTTGTTTGCTCTCCATTTTCTTCTTCTGTACACATTTTGGTGGATCTCACCCTCGGTTTCCCACTTCCAAGCTTCCAAAGTCTTTGGTTTCAAGGACCATTCTGTCTCTTCTCTCTTCCTCAGCTCTTATAAGCAAAAAAATTTCTTTGGTTAACTGGTTACTTTTATTTGAAATATTTCTGATTTATATGCTCATGTCCATATTTTAAATAGATCAGGAATAATTTCATAAAGGTTTGATTTAGACAGTTACAAAGCTCATATTCTTAACTGTTAGATTTTTCCTTCATTTAGCATCTACTTTTCCAAAACTTGCAGTAAAATTGTCAAATTTCTTTTAAGTTTTGTTGGGTAGTTGTTGTTCTGATTTTAAAAGTATATTTGGCTGTCCAAGAGCATACAATTTGCAGCTCATAAAGCTTGCAAAGACCCCAAGCCAAACTAGCATTACTGCTTGTTTTACTTGGTTAATTTTTGCAATTTTTACTTAGATTTTTACTTAGAATTTTTTGGGTTTTTTAGGAGGTGTTCCAAAGACACTCTTAAAGTGTTTTTGGGCATCTTATACTAATTATTGCTTGCTGGTTTGCAGCAAAAGACGAACAGGTAGGAGGAAGTGCTGCCGAAATTTCGAGGATCCAGGCAATCCGGAGGACAAATTTTCATTTTTTTAAAAACCGGTCATTTTTTCCTCAAATTTTGTAAGCCACCAAGTCACTTAAAGTAGACTGGGGCACTTCTCTATATCATTGTAAACAACTATTAAACGAGAGCAAGTGGGCTAGCCAGCGCCCATACCCCATCCCCCCAGGGGTGGCCTGTGTCGTCTCATTTTCATGGCGTGATTTTTAGAGTAGTTTATTTCTTTGTTTTCCGGCATTTAATAAAATTAATTAGGATTAAAATAAACCTTGTTGGTCCGTTCCACTGGCGGGCCACAAGTTCACTCATAACATAGTTTTTCACATTTTTTTTACAAACTCATAACGCCCCCCTTGCTTTCCCGAAGTAGGGTTTCTGTATGAGGGCTTGCCCGAAATACGTGCCTGAAAAGAGACTCCTGGGGTTTTAAAAAAAGATAAAATTTGGGTTCATAAAATTTTTATAAAAATACCAAGGTCTTCTCCCGTATGCTCTGTGGCCGACTTGCAGCTTAGTCTGATCCAGTTGGTACACATCAGAAAGGAGGGGATGACTAGTAATAGGATCTAACACCGCCCTAATAAAAAATCCTTTTTGTGAAAATCCGGCACAACACGTATTTTGTTGTCGTGGGCAAATTTCTCAGAAGGCTTGGGACCACACTGAGTAGTGACCTCTTGGAAACCGTTAGGCTTTCCCTCGTTGGTATAGCATCTGAACACCTCCTCGAGACTCCGATTCAGCCCAAGCCTGAGAGGGAAGCCACGCTTCAAAACTCCGGACATGTTCCCCCGTACCTTGCGTATATTGGGAACCCCCCTGCCATAATAAAAAGATCACCATCACATTAATTTTAAAATAAACCAAGAACACTCGCACAACATCTACTTTTCTGCTTATGCATTTGTTTATTGACTCCATTATAAGGCACTGGTCTTGTTTAAATTTTATTTTATATTATTGACTAATGTGCAGTTAAATGATGGTTATTTTAAAATGGGAGTAAATGATGAATGACTGTTTCATTTGATCAAAGTATATGCTGTTTATTCTTGGTTACCAAAAATATTTTCCTAACTCCTAGGTTAGAGGCCTTAGTTTCTTTTTTATTTTTTAGGGTCCACCCCCCTTGGCTTCACTAGGAAAGCCTAGACGGAGGAGTCGAGTCCCAAGTGACAGCACTTGACTCTGACTTGCCCCCAAGGCCACACCAGCAGCTTGAAGACTTCTGCTGCGTTTTCCCAGGTGTGGAACCAGGCGGCAACATTTTGGCGCCGTTGCCGGGGATAAGTCTTTTTATTCCCGGAGTACGACTTTTGAGTTTTCCTTTTTGTTTTTGCTTTGTTTGATGAATCTTTAGATTAGATTTTTAATTTTTCATCTGGCGACTCCACTAACTTTTTTTCCTTTTATAAAAAAAAAAAAAAAAAAAAAGTTCAAAGAAAAGCAAAAATAGAATTCTTTGTGAGATTGTTTTATATGTATATTTTTATTCTCACATGGCAACTCCATTGAAGGGATAAAACCCTTTGTTTCTCATATAGTTTGTTGAGACTGCTTGTGTGTAGATGAGTCCATCCATTAGAGTAAAATCTATAAAGACTCACCTTTTGACAACTCCACTGATTCAGTACCAGGTATATCCCATGGTCATTTCAAATGCAGGCTATTGATCTTTGAAAATGGATGATAAAGAGTCTAGTGAGCAAATTTCCGATGCACATCCTCCCATTGACTTCTCAGACATCCCTGGTTTCCCTAATTATCATGATGGTGAAGATGTATCTGATTATCTACCGGTCTTTTGGGGAGATGATGATGATGTAGAAACCCGGCATGTCTTTTCTTTTCTTAAAGTTGTGGCTAACTTCAAAGTCTTATATGAAGATAACATAATGGAGATGTTTGTTAGTAACTTACAGGGACCTGTTTATCAATGGTATTTTAAAGAGCTTCCAAATAAATGTATCAACTCTCTTTCGAGCCTCCTTAGAATATTTATAAGGCAATGGCATAATAAAGGAGCTAGTATGGAGCACTTGGACAGGATCCTTAGAAGGTACTTTCTCTTGTTCATACCTTGGATTGAGTATCATAAGGAAGACCCCAACTTTCCTCGTATCATCATGACAGAGAATAATAAATATTGGGAGGTGCCTCTAAGTTATATCAATCGTGTTGATCTCCCTATAGCACAGTCTGGCTTTAAAAAGGAGATTCAGCATGACCCTATCGAAGAGTTCCATGAAGCACCCTTAACTGAAGATTTTGTTGAAAACCATCCTCTTGTCACCATAGCTGAAAACATTGAAAATATGGAGTGTTCTCAAATCTACGATGATGATCACATGTGTGTTTCAGATTTGCCTAAAGAGGAAGCCATTATAGAAGTTGACAAAGAAATTCATGAAGGGTCTTCAATTGAAGATGTTTCAGAAGAGCTTCCTCAAATTGCCATTGAAGATTTGGGATTTCAAGATTACTTTAGTGAAGATGATGATGTTTGTACTTCAAATTCACCTAAGGAAGCAACCATTACAGAAGCCTTTAAAAAAACTTGTGATGATTTTTGTATGATTTATGATGACACTCCTCCTTTTTCTCCGCATAGTGGTGAAGTCTTGGACAACTTTATACCTTGTAATATCTTTCAAACCAAGCCTTCTGAGGATAAGTATTATGAACATGAGGATGGGCATGGCCAGGGTTGTGATGCAATAGACAAAGACTCCCCCTTCATTTACAAGGATGGGCATGATGATTGTTGGATGGATTTAGAAAAACCCATCTTTGATATATCAAGAGAGGGGAGTGTTGATTTTGAGACCTTGGGAAATTTTGATATGGAAGAGGAGCCTGTAGATATTTCTCATGATCAATTAGAGCCATTAATGAGTATTAGTAACGAAGACTTGGATCAACAGTATAACGAAGAGTTGGGTAGGATGAAATCAGTGGAATGTCAGTTTCAGCCTTCATCAGCACATTCAGAGGTTCCTTATGATTTGGAGCAGCTTGGGGCTTATACTTTCACAGAAATGGACTATCAGAAGAGCCCTTCAGATCAATATGATGAGGTAGTTGGTCTGCCTTATCATTCCGAGTTTTTTCTCAGCTCTATTCAATCATGGGTAGAAGAGGCCTGCATGAGGACTTACCATTGGGGGAAGCACTTCAAAGATCTATCATATGCCTATGATCACCAATCCAATCCTCCAATCCAGAATTATCATGCAGGTTTGCATTTTCTAAATAAGGTATCCTTGTTTTGGCTGGTAACCAAACACAAGGTGAAAAGTTTTTATATTGATAAAATGTTAAGATGGTTGCATTGGATTTATCATTTTACTTAGCATTTATTTTGTTATGCTTAGAGTAGGAAAATAAGCTCATCAAGTGAGCATTTACTTTCAACATTTATTTTTCAATACTTTCCTTTTATGTACTTAGAATTTTTCATTAGTCATTTTTTTTAGTTTTTGAATAATGCAACTTATGGTTCATTGGCTTCTTATAAGAACTTGTGCTACTGAAAGGTTTTCTTGTCAAGTTGAGATGTTTTTATAGGTCATAGAAACCGGAGATTCTGGTATTCTTGTATGCTCTCCTTGCCTGAAGACTGGATCGAGCACACGTCCCGCAGTTGGAGCCAGATGTTGCCAACTAAGTTGTACTTGGTTGGATTATCAAACGAGCGAGCAGAATGGAACATGATACATGTTCATTTTGGGTGATTTGATGACCAGCTGGCCTTTTAAAGGCCCCCGTTTTTTAATTTTTTTTCCACATGTCCATGGCCCTGCGGGGTTTGTAATAAAACGTGCTAGCATGGTGTTTTGTAAAAGACTCGGTTCCTTAGGACCTTTTGGCCAAGTCAGGTATTCCAAGGAGTTTTTTCACCTATCTATTATGTCTTGCATTAGTGCATAACATAATTAATTGGTTTTTCTCCTGCTCCTCCAAAGCTGGAATGCCTGGGGAGGCTGACGGGCCTTAGGGAGTTATTAGAGTCTATGGGTCAATGAATATGAACATGCTAGGCGTTAATTTTGAGTCATATGGACATGTGCTAAGTCCCCCTAGGTTGTTTTTAATTTTCGGCAAGTTTTATTTTTTCCGTAAATTGGGCCATTTTTTAATGGTTCAATTAAAAAAATTTGTAATTGGCCTATAAGCGGCGTCTGGAGGTATTTTTTGCCTTAGGGGAGCTCGTTTTCTAACTCAGAGCACCCCCTTAACCCCTAAACCCACTTTTCCTAATGTTTGGGTGCTTAAATTTTTACCTATGGCCAAAAAACCCCAAAAAGTCATGAAAAAATAAAAAAAAGTGAAAAAAAATGACTCATAAAAATAATAAATTTTGGGAGTGATTTATGGACTGATTTTTTCAGCTATGTTTTAGGAGTTGTAAGAGCTGATTTTGGAAAGATTCCGGGCAGCTATATTATTGGGATTACTTCCCCATTTGAGGGGGGCATATTTCCCAAAATTGGGCCCCTTAAATCATGGAATTTGCAGCTATGTTTATGGGCTATCACATGGCTGATTTTTAGCTGATTTGGGGCTGATTTTGGCAGCCCATTACATGGGAATGGGCAGCCCCATTTTCTCCACGAGTTATGCCACTCATTCCACCCATTTCTCTCCATCTTTGGCTATTTAAGCATGGCTGCCCACTCCATTTTCTCTAGTTGGAGAGTGAGCAGAAATATGTTGTAAGCTTATGCTATTTTGTTGATCAATGAAAAGACTTTGGAGGTCCATATGTGTGATACTTTGTGAGTGGTTTCATGGTCTCATGATGTGGAGTGATTTGTAGCAAGTTCAAATTCTGGGCATGTAATTTCCAGCCATCTACTAGCCTGCTTGAAGGATTGGTAACGATTTTGTGGGAAGGAACAATTAATCTTGTTTGTTTTAATTTGTTCTTGCATTTGTCATATTGGTTAGAGATTCAAAGTTTATATGTTTCATTTGTTTATGCTCATACTATTTTGATTTCTAACCATGTGCATTTCTAGTTTGATGGTTTTTCTGTGAGTTTTGTTTGCTACAGGTTGACAGGTGTGAAGAGGAGGATAGCTTGTTTGCTCTCCATTTTCTTCTTCTGTACACATTTTGGTGGATCTCACCCTCGGTTTCCCACTTCCAAGCTTCCAAAGTCTTTGGTTTCAAGGACCATTCTGTCTCTTCTCTCTTCCTCAGCTCTTATAAGCAAAAAAATTTCTTTGGTTAACTGGTTACTTTTATTTGAAATATTTCTGATTTATATGCTCATGTCCATATTTTAAATAGATCAGGAATAATTTCATAAAGGTTTGATTTAGACAGTTACAAAGCTCATATTCTTAACTGTTAGATTTTTCCTTCATTTAGCATCTACTTTTCCAAAACTTGCAGTAAAATTGTCAAATTTCTTTTAAGTTTTGTTGGGTAGTTGTTGTTCTGATTTTAAAAGTATATTTGGCTGTCCAAGAGCATACAATTTGCAGCTCATAAAGCTTGCAAAGACCCCAAGCCAAACTAGCATTACTGCTTGTTTTACTTGGTTAATTTTTGCAATTTTTACTTAGATTTTTACTTAGAATTTTTTGGGTTTTTTAGGAGGTGTTCCAAAGACACTCTTAAAGTGTTTTTGGGCATCTTATACTAATTATTGCTTGCTGGTTTGCAGCAAAAGACGAACAGGTAGGAGGAAGTGCTGCCGAAATTTCGAGGATCCAGGCAATCCGGAGGACAAATTTTCATTTTTTTAAAAACCGGTCATTTTTTCCTCAAATTTTGTAAGCCACCAAGTCACTTAAAGTAGACTGGGGCACTTCTCTATATCATTGTAAACAACTATTAAACGAGAGCAAGTGGGCTAGCCAGCGCCCATACCCCATCCCCCCAGGGGTGGCCTGTGTCGTCTCATTTTCATGGCGTGATTTTTAGAGTAGTTTATTTCTTTGTTTTCCGGCATTTAATAAAATTAATTAGGATTAAAATAAACCTTGTTGGTCCGTTCCACTGGCGGGCCACAAGTTCACTCATAACATAGTTTTTCACATTTTTTTTACAAACTCATAACGCCCCCCTTGCTTTCCCGAAGTAGGGTTTCTGTATGAAGGCTTGCCCGAAATACGTGCCTGAAAAGAGACTCCTGGGGTTTTAAAAAAAGATAAAATTTGGGTTCATAAAATTTTTATAAAAATACCAAGGTCTTCTCCCGTATGCTCTGTGGCCGACTTGCAGCTTAGTCTGATCCAGTTGGTACACATCAGAAAGGAGGGGATGACTAGTAATAGGATCTAACACCGCCCTAATAAAAAATCCTTTTTGTGAAAATCCGGCACAACACGTATTTTGTTGTCGTGGGCAAATTTCTCAGAAGGCTTGGGACCACACTGAGTAGTGACCTCTTGGAAACCGTTAGGCTTGCCCTCGTTGGTATAGCATCTGAACACCTCCTCGAGACTCCGATTCAGCCCAAGCCTGAGAGGGAAGCCACACTTCAAAACTCCGGACATGTTCCCCCGTACCTTGCGTATATTGGGAACCCCCCTGCCATAATAAAAAGATCACCATCACATTAATTTTAAAATAAACCAAGAACACTCGCACAACATCTACTTTTCTGCTTATGCATTTGTTTATTGACTCCATTATAAGGCACTGGTCTTGTTTAAATTTTATTTTATATTATTGACTAATGTGCAGTTAAATGATGGTTATTTTAAAATGGGAGTAAATGATGAATGACTGTTTCATTTGATCAAAGTATATGCTGTTTATTCTTGGTTACCAAAAATATTTTCCTAACTCCTAGGTTAGAGGCCTTAGTTTCTTTTTTATTTTTTAGGGTCCACCCCCCTTGGCTTCGCTAGAAAAGCCTAGACGGAGGAGTCGAGTCCCAAGTGACAGCACTTGACTCTGACTTGCCCCCAAGGCCACACCAGCAACTTGAAGACTTCTGCTGCGTTTTCCCAGGTGTGGAACCAGGCGGCAACACTGATTACAATCATATGACTCTAGCATATGATTAGAATCTTAGATTGTACAATCTAGACTCTAGTTAACAGTAAATTAGTAATTATATGACTACTATGCTTATGTTTGGACTTTGGACTCTAAAGCTCATGTAGAGCCTCTTTTATGATGTATTTGTTCATACATGGGTTGCAATAGCTGCTATTTTGTTTATAAGCACCCTTACTTGCTATATACATGAGATATCAGATAACTTTGCTTGTTTGTGTCTAATGGTTTGGATTCACATGGATGTACCTGAATATATTTTTTTGTTTCAAAATTTAATATTTTCTGTATTTTTTGGTCGACCAGTTTTTTTCCCTGTTCCGGTCCAGTTCTGACCGGTTTCAAATTTTTAGGGTCCACTGGTCTGGTTCTGATAACATAGTTTTGAAAAGTGTATTTCATTTTGAGCTGTTATAGAGCCTAAATGAGGATAATAAGAAAAGAAGATAAAAATAGAATTCTGCCTTTGAGTCTAACAAATGAAGATAACTAACTATGCTGAGATTCCCACTTATTGAAGGCCTAGTTGCATAATACATACACGCCCATGGCATTCAAGGCTTATGAAGAGGTGCAATGGGTGAATGCCTTCAGCATTGGGGTTTAGTAAGAGTTTCTTTTCTAGATATTTCTTTTCTCCATGAATATTGAACTAGTTAGTAACTTAATCCTTGTTACCAGAATTCCCATGTCAACTTTACCAATTCATTCTTTTACATGAAATTCATTTTCTGAAAACTGGATATGTTCTTGTTTTGAATGTTCTGAAGCCTAGAGATTTATTAATCTGTATATGATTAATATGATTAATATTAACACCCCTATTGACATTAACGGGGTTTATTACTGCACATTATATGATTAATATTAACACCCCTATTGACATTAACGGGGTTTATTACTGCACATTTACATGTAATTGATGGAAGCGTGTTTCCTATTTTAGAGAAAGACTAAATGTAACTATGTTAAGTAGAAGATTCACTTATTTATAACAGATATACGACAATGATTGGCCTCATCCCAGTTGCATCTTTACCCATTTTATTACAAAAAATTGTAAGATAAGGTATTAAATAGCATAAAGGTGCTAAAATATGGTTAAATGCAGTGCATACAATTACTCCATTCACTCCTTCAACCAAGAATAATTCTGTATCATTGCCTGAGTCTCCACAAACAAGGACATTCTTGGATAGACACCCTTCTTTCTTCATTTTTCTTATTAGGTAGGCAAGGGCTTCTCCTTTTCCACCCATTTTAGGAAGCACATCAAAGGCCATGCCACCACTAAAAATGAACTTCACATCGACCTGTTCACATGCAAAACAAAAATAATATTAGTCAAAACGTGTACATTCAACCAAGGTGGTGATGATCTTGCTTACTATTGAAGCACAGATTAGAATAACTTTATAAATGTTATCACTCTGAGCCTTATAGAACTTCAAAATTTTGTAACTGAGGATTTTATCCATTATGTTATACTTGTATTGGAATCTCAGAGTTGCTTTCCTTAATAGTTATGATTCCACTATAACCTTAGATTGAAAGGCAAATCCACGGCTCCAAATATTATGAAGGACAATTGCTTGTTTTCCGGCAGTATGTTGGACTGCCAATGTTTTCAAAAACAATTAGTGATGAAATCATAAGCACAAATAATAATCATTTCAGAATTTGTCTCATAAATGTGAATATGAAACTACACTTTCCTCATCACAAAGGGTATGTTGGTGAAAAATTGGAAGGAATCTAATCCCTAGAAGCAAAGACATAGCATCAACTTCACAATGCAAAAACAAGTATCACAAGGCAAGATGCATTATTTCAAGGATGATCTCCAGTCCATATGTAAAATGTTTCAATTAATTCAATCAAATAAACTTTTTCCAATAACATTCATGCCCTATATTGACTTATATAAACTTGATCACCTGATAGTGCTTCTGCTAGTTAAGTTTTTAAATCTAGTAATACATTAATTGGTACATCTGATTTTCTATGTGATAATGGGAGACATACATAATTCTGTCCAAATAAACAAATTAGCAAAAATACACACACATATTGTTAACAGTCAATCTGCCTCGTCACAATTCTCTTAGTGTGTGTGCAGTCGAAGGGCAGATGTGTAGTATTTCGAAGCATTGGGCTGCTTACAGGATAATAAGATATGGAACACTGTAGTTCGCCCTCCGAACTGATTGTGGATTGATGATCAAATTGAAAATTCATCAGATAGATCTTGGCTATCACACCCCAGATGATCAATTGGCATTTTTAACAAAGGAATCAATGCTGGAGGGGTTTAAACAGAGAGCTTATAAGAAGAATCAATGAGGCCTATGCTTCCCACCGATGACTGGTCTTTTCAGAATTTCCTGTGGTTCAATATCAGCAGATCCAGGGGCATGTAATATTAAGTTTATTCAACACCAGCATGGACATAAAATTGCATTGGATGAATATTGTTATACCATTTTATGTATGAGGATTTTGCCCATATTTTTGCTTCAAAGATCAGGCTGAGATCCAGAGTTCTGTGCATTTAGATGGGATCAATGATCAGATGCCAGCAAATGATGCCATAGTATGCCTTATGATGATGCCTCATTATGTATTCATGCGATGAGGATTGACTTTATGGATTATGATTTGGACTGATGATGTATTGTAGGATGTTGCATGTTACTTCACAATGATTGATTCTGATAAGTATGGCTAGTAGAGATGTTCCATAGGCTAATACTGAATAGAGATTGTTGTTTTATGCACATATCATTATCTAACATCTCATGATCTTTGTAAATATTATAACTCTCCTTTGGCTCCACACTTTGACCTTGACTTCATCACCATACCACTCCACCTTGGTCTCAAAATCCCCATTGGCTAAAGAATGATAGATTGACTCTTGACTTCCCCCTCTGTGTCCCCTTCACCATGAACGCCTCACTGTTTTCCTTGTGTCTTAGGCCTGCTTGTGTTGTGATGAATCCTGCGATGGTTCAAGAGTGTAATATCCCAAACTGGTAATTTTCTTTTTTCCTTTGTTTGCTATGTGATCTTGTGTCTCAACCTAGGAATGTATGATGTACTAATCTAAGATTGCATGTACCGCATGCAACCCTAATACCCCGATAATCAGAAACGCTATAAAATAGGAAGGAAGTAATGCATGTACGTACCAATAGATAGATCGGCTGATGTAGATCAATATAAACCCAGCATGCGAGAATTGTGCCGGTGAATAAGTGAGATAAAGCTGAATCCTCTCCAGAGAATGCACCCTTCAGATAAATGCGCCCTTCCTAGCTTGTTGATTGTTGAAAGGAGGATCCGGATAAGCAAGGGTGATTCCGGAAGTGGTGCACTGGGGTAATATACCCCCTTTGATCACAATAGAAGAAGCATGCAGAGCTTCCACCCACTCTAGGATAGAAAACGTGATAGCCTCAAAGAAAGTCGCCCATGCAGAGAAATGCACCCTCTGAAAGCTTGAGATACTGATAACTAAATGCTCAGGATGATTGGGAAGCTCCTCTTCCAGGAATAGTATAATAATGCTGCTCTAAGAAGTTTAGAACCAACATGCAGATGAACAGGTGCCTGGATAATTAAATATGAAGAGATCCTCTTTGAGCAATGCGCCCATGCAGAGAGGGCGAGCTTCCTTTCCCAATATATAACTCGAACTCTGTAGAAACTGAAGAATAGTGATACCTGATGATAAGCTGTGCTAGATCTGGATGATCCAACCTGATAGTGACTAGGGCAGATAGATTTCGCTACCGAAATGCACTAGTTAGTTGAGTGCATGCACTCAACCCCAACTTAGCTTGCTGAGCTCTCCAATTCGAAACCACAAATCAATAATCATATAAGCAAGTCTTCTTCACTAGCTTTACCTTTCTTTTATAACATTCACTTGTCAGACCTAACTTTGACCTAATTAGGTCACTTTAGCTTCTAATTCTCAATTGACTTGCACGCAGTGCTTCTGGAGACTCAATCAGTGCATGCATCATGAAATAATGCTCGGATGTCATGCATGCAGGTGGCCTATGGTTCCTGTGGCCCATGTTTACCTACTGATGATCTAATACCCATGCCAAAAATCTTCTTAGGGTGCATATGGAATCAATCCTTAGTTGATTCCCTGAATGTCAGTGCCTGCTCGAACCCATGGGAATCAGATAGGTCAGCGAGATGGTCCTCTGTGCTTAAGCAGAAGAGGACATTACAGTCCTCCCCGCTCGAAATTGCTTGTCCTCAAGCAACTGTAATGTTGGGTGCTGTAATACCTGTTCTCCTTCCCAAGTGGCCTCTTCTATAGGTAGATCTCTCCATTGAACCAAGTAGTCTCTGATGATCTTGTTCCTCAGTTTCCGCTCTCGCAACTCCAAGATGCGCTCGGGAATCAGAATCAATTGCCCCTCATCATCAAGGGGGGGTAGCTCGGATGATGTAACAATCTGCTGACCTACTGCCTTCTTGAGGTTAGATACATGAAATACATTGTGAATCTTTCTCTCTCGGGGTAGTTCTAGCTCATACGCTACCTCTCCGACCTTTCGGATTATCTTGTAGGGACCATAGAAGTGAGGCTTGAGCTTCTCTGCTCCTTTCTTCTTAAGGAATGACTGTCGATAAGGTTGTAGGCGTAAATAAACTAAGTCTCCCACCTCAAAACTGCGCTCAATCCTATGCCTGTTTGCATATATCTTTTGCTAATTCTGAGCAGCCTGTATGTTTTTCCTGAGAATGCTAAGGATATCTTGACTCTCTTGAATCCACTCTTTGGCCTTGGGGGCCCTGCTATCACCAAATATCAGGTCTGCAAAAGTTAAGGCATCGTATCCGTACAGAGCTCTGAAGGGAGTCATCCCAATGGTCATATGGTGGGTGGTATTGTAGCAATGCTCACCTAAGTGTAGCCATCTGATCAATGTCCTTTGCTGACCTGCTACTTAATTCCTCAAGTATCCCTCAATTCACTTGTTAACTATCTCAGTCTGTCCGTCGCTCTGTGGATGATAACTTGTGCTCATAGCTAACTCGGTTCCCACTAACCTGAAAAGCTCCTGCCAAAAGGCTCCAGTGAATTTGTTGTCCCTATCATTGATAATGGTCTTGGGTAACCCGTGGACTCTGAATACCTCTTTGAAAAATAGTTCCGCCACCTGTGCTGATGAATAATTTGAAGGAATGGCAAAGAAGTGAGAGAACTTGGTCAACCTGTCCACCACTACATACAAGCAGTCTCTTCCCTGAACCTTGGTCAACCCTGTAATGAAGTCCATGGAAATGCTTTCCCACTTCTGCTCGGGAATAGGCAATGGTCGTAGTAAACTGGCCAGGTGGGTGTGCTTTATCTTATTCTGTTGGCAAAAGCTGCACTCTCTTACATGTTGCATCACATCATTCTTGAGGCCCTTCCATGAGAACCTCTCTCTAATCTGCCTGTAAGTCTTGAGAAACCCCTGATGTCCTGCTAATGGTGAATCATGCGATGCTTGTAGAATCTTTTTCTTGAGGGAAGACTCTGGAACTAAGTAGATTTTGTTTTTGTAGTATATGATGTCATCAATTATCCAATACCTATCGTCCTGAATCTGTCCATCCAATAGTTCGCAGGCAAATTTATCTTTGGAATAGTCAACCAAAAGATGAGATCTCCAATCTGATGAGATGCTCATAAGGGATAAAGTGGCTGGTCGTCTAGAAAGTGTATCTGCTACCACATTGTTCTTCCCCTTTATGTATTCAATCTCAAAGTCATAGGCCTGAATTTTGCTCACCCATTTCTGTTGCCTCTCATTTAGCTCTTTCTGCTCTAGAAAGTATTTCAAGTTGCTGTGATCTGTCTTAATCTTGAATCTGCCACCCACTAGGTATTGCCTGAACTTGGTTAGCACATGGAGAATGGCTAACATTTCCTTGTCATATATCGAATAGTGGCGCTCATAGTCTTTGAGCTTCCTACTCTCAAATGCAATGGGGTGATTGTTCTGCATCAATACTACCCCTATTCCCTCTCCTGAGGCATCACACTCTAACACGAATGGCTGAGAAAAGTCCGGTAGAGCTAATACTGGGCATGAACTCATTACTTTCTTCATTTTTTCGAATGTTTGTCGTGCTATCTATGACCAACTGAATGCCCCCTTCTTGGTAAGATCGGTGAGGGGTGTTGTCATCTATGAAAATCCGCTGACATATCTCTTGTAGCAGGTGCAAAGGCCCAAAAAGCCCTTCAATTTTGTCACATTTTTGGGTGTAGGCCAATCCAATATGGCTTGAATCTTCTCTAAGTGAACCTGGACCTCGTTGGCCCCTATCACATGTCCCAAATATAACATCTCCTGCACTCACACTTGGACATCTTGGCATATAGTGATTGCCCCTGTAAAATCCCAAGTACTTCATCTAGATGTCTCAAATGTTCTTCCCAAGTTCTACTGTATATCAATATGTCGTCGAAGAATACTAGAAGATGCTTACGTAACTGAGCCTTGAAGATATTGTTCATGAATGACTGGAAAGTGGCTGGTGCATTAGTGAGCCCAAATTGCATCACTAGAAACTCATAGTGTCTATAGTGGCAATGGAAAGCGGTCTTTGGAACATCCTGTTCCCTAACTCGAATATGATGGTAACTTGAGCAGAGGTCAATCTTAGAAAAGTACTGTGCCCCCTGTAGTTCATCCATCAACTCATCAATCCTGGGGATTGGATACCTGTTTTTTATAGTCTTCTTGTTAAGTGCCCTATAATCGATGCACATGCATAAGGTTCCATCCTTTTTCTTGACTAGTGTTGCCGCCTGGTTTCACACATGGGAAAACACGGCAGAAGTCTTCAAGCCACTAGTGTGGCCTTGGGGGCAAGCCAGAGTCAAGTGCTGTCACCTGAAACTCGACTCCTCTGTCTAGGCTTACTCCTAGCAAAGCCAAGGGGGGTGGACCCTAAAAAGTAAAAATAAAACTAAGGTGTCTAATCTATGAAAGACAAAACAACTAATCTAGGAGTTAGAAAATTTTTGTGAACCAAGATCAATGCACTATATAAAGCAAATATCATTCATCACTTAACATCATCATCATTGTCATAAAACATCCATCATCATTGAAAAATAAATAAGTAGACCAGTGCTGATAAATGGAGTCGGAAAAAGTGCTTGGAACTGAAAAGACAATGTTGTGCAATTGTTCTTGGTTGATTTTATTATTAATGTGGTAATGGATCTTTTTATTAAGACTGGGGGATTCCCGATATACCAAAAGGCCTTGGGAATATGTCTGAAATTCAACCAGGTGCCTTCTCACTCAGACATGTGGGCTGGATCGGAGTCTCAAGGAGATGCTCAACACTATACCAAACGAGGGTATAGTCTAACGATTTCTAAGAGGTCGCTACCCAGGGGTTCCTACGTCCTTTGAGAAATTTGCCCACCACAGAAGAATAATCGATTGTGCCGGATTTTCACAAATAGGTGGTTTATTGGAGTGTGTTAGATCCTATTACTAATCACTTATCCCTTTCTGATGTCTATCATCATGTTCAGACTACGCTGCAGTGACCATAGAGCATACGGGGAAAAGCCTTGGAAATTTTAAGTATTTTACAACCAAAATTTTACTTTTGTTTAAAGCCCCAAGGGTCTCTTTTCGGGCCTGTACTTGAGCAAGCCCTTATCCTGAAACCTTACTTCGGGAAAGCAAGGGGGTGTTTTGGATTGTAAAAATGGAAAAAGCTAGGTCCTAAGTGAACTCGTGGCCCACCAATGGAACGGACCAACGAGATTAATTTTAAGTCCTAGTTAATTTTATTTAGTTGCCGAAAAAGTAAGAAAACTAAACTAAAAATCACGCCACGAAAATGAGTCAACACAGCTCCCCCCTGGGGGGATGGGGTGTGGGCGCTGGTTAGCCCACTTGCTCTTGTTTAATATGTTCTTTACAACGCGAAAGAAGTGCCCCAATCTTTTCAAAATGACTCATTGGCTTACAAAAATGGAAAGAGTATCCAGTTTGAAAAATTTAAGTTCTTGGTGCTCCGGATGGCTTGAATCTTCAAAATTTGGCCAGCATCTCCCTTTACCTATTCATCAATTGCTACAAACCAAAAAGCAAACATTAGTAAAAGATTCCCAAAAACACTTTAAGAGTGTATTTGGGACACCTGCTAAAACCCAAAAAAAATCTAAGTAAAAAGCTAAGTTAAAATGCGAAAAAGTAACTAAGTGAGACAAGCTGTGAGGCTTGTCTCCTTAGGATATTTGCAGACTTAAGGAGCTGCAAATTTTAGCTTTTAAAATCATCCAAGTAAAAATTTTAAAATCAATAGAACATACTACTTGTTCAAGTTGTTTCAAATATGCAAAAAAAATTAAACTCTAACAAGAAATATGGTTATATTAGATCTAGATTTAATTTTACCTTTGAGAAATACTTAAGGTCTAATACATAAATCAGATCTAGTCAGTATGTTGTTTGTCTTGAAATGACCATGCCCCACGGGGTTTTTGTAATAAAAGTGTGCTAGTAGGGTTTGAGTGACTCGGTCACCCATGACCAGTTTATCAACTAAGGTATTCCAGGGATTTTTTTACCCTGACCAATTATACTTAGCATACGGCCGAGATATAATTGACAAGGTTTTCTCCCGTTTCCTCCAAAGCTGGGATGCTCGATTTTGAAATTCTGGCCATGGGGGGTTATTAGAGTCCAACTGATGAATATGAACCTACTAGACACTATGGGTCGAGTCAGTGGTCATTTCCTAGGTCAAAAGTAGTTTTTAAATGTTGTCCGAAAAAAATTTACCGGACGCGTTGGACAGTGAATTATTTCATTTTTTAATTATTTTTAATAATTAATTTTTCCATCGTTTAAATGGAAAAATTCAAGTTGTAATATGTCAGTCGTCCAGGGGTGTTTTCAGTGATTGGAGACTTAATTCCTAAGCCAAAAATCATACTTAGACCTCGGGCACCTTTATCCTAAGTTTCGGATCGTCATTTGGCCAATTAATTAATAAATCCTCAAAAATCAATAAGGGAGGACTATTAATTAATTAAATCAAAAAATTAATAATTGGAGAAAATCCAATTCTCTCCAAAATAATCCAATTTGGATTATTTCAGTGGCTAAATGACATGGCACCAGGCATTAATAAAGATTCCAATCAACTCCACTCAGCTTCAGTGAACTATCCAGTCAGCACAAGTCAAACTCAAGTGGTGAATTCGCCCTCCTGCATGCAAAAGTCGATTTAGTGATGTGGAGGGTCATTTAATACAAGCATTGAGTTGCATCGATTGAAAGGTGGGCGCCCTCCTAAGTTTATGCAACCACTAAGGCTTGGCTCCCATCATACACAAGTTGCATTGATGATAAACTCATGGCTTGGATCTCCATCAAGGCTCACCTATATCCTTTAGCTCACGTCATATCCATGTGGAGGATGCAAATTGGAGTGGTGGAGATTACAAGGGAGGAGTGGGGGCGCCTTGCCTAGGTGGAGGCCACCTCCCCACCATCAACCACCACTAACTTGAGTTCATGTGATAGATTGGCACTCCAAGCCAGGATTTGATTGGATCATGATTGGGAATTCGAATTTGTCAAGTGCCATTGGCTCCTTCCAAAGCCAATTCGAATTAGGGTAGGGTAGCTTCTAGTTTTTGTATATAAGGAAGGCATTGCCTCCTCTTTTTTGATGGAGATTTGTGCATAGAAACTCTGAAGAAATTTGTAATCTTGTTTAGAATTTGAATAAAGTTGAAGACTTTGGAGGTCCACGTGGGAGCTTTTTGTGTGCCATGTTTCATCTTGTTTAAGGTGATACCATTCTTAGTTATTTACTTTTGATTCTTAAGCATATGATCTTGTGATTAGAAGGCTAACAATCTAGCACGATATTGTTTGTTCTTTGCTTTTCTCTTAAGTGTGTGGCTTTCAGGTATTCTCCCAAGTGCAAGAGCTCTTGCTTGGTTTACACATTCATTCCACAAGCTACCAAAGGAGTCCTTTACTTTAAGAAATCGAGAAACGAAGGGCTTGTTTGCCTCATCCATCAAACTACAAAAAACTCTAATTTTTTTTGTAGTTACTTGGTTACTATTTGAGTAGTGGATGTTCAAGTTTATCATTCCCACACTCTTCTCTGTCTTCTTACATGTAACTTTTTCCTTGAGAAAGTAGTTTGGGATTTGATCCCAAGTGCCACATACTTTTGTGGCTACTTCTCTATCCCCACTAGCATCCTTGCGTGCATCCAGCTAGCTGGAAGGTTTTCGGGACTAGTGTTCTAGTGGTCACCTTGTTCCAAGGTTTGATCCTACCATTGTTTGCTTCTTGGTTTTTTGCTTGCCTTGGCCTTTTCTTCTCCTTGTTTCTTTGTCTTCGTCCTCCTCTTCATTGGTTGTCTTCACCTTGACTCGTTTTTCCTCCTTCTAGCTCACCTTGCTCTCGTTTTTGCCCTTCTTCATCCACTCGTTTTTCATCTTTTTGTCCTCTCCTCTCCCTCTCGTCTTCCTAGATTTTCCTTCCTCTCGTCCCTCTCCTTTCTCTCCTTTCGTTTTCACCTTTGTCTTTCTCCTCTTCGTTTTCTTCCCTCCTCCTTTGCTCTCGTCCCTCCTATCTTCTCTTCTCATGTAGCTTTCATCTCCCTTCTTCAAGCTTTCCTCTTGCTCTCGTTTTACCTTTCCTCCTTGCCTTTTCGTCTTACCTTGCTATCCTTCTTCCTTTGCCTTGTTTCGTTTTTGGTTTTGGCTTCCCATTTCCTCCTTAAAATATAAAAACCATAAAAAGAACTTGCATTTCTTAGATCTATTCTCATTCTAGTTTATATTTGGTTGTTAGTTGCATCTCATTTTCAATAGTTAGATCTTGCATCTAGTTTATTGTTGACTTGCATTTAGTTTCTTAGATCTCGTTTCAAAAGTTAAAACTTGCATTGGAAAAAGAATGAGCATATAGATTAGTGGTTAATTTGCATCTAGTTTCATTTATAGTTTAGATCTTAGTTTTGTTTTGATTTTGACTAATGCTAATGGGTGCATGAGTGTTGGACTTTTGTGTTGTAGGTGTTGAGAAGAGAACAAATCATCAAAGAGAAACAAGAAGAAACTTGAACTTAAAACCATTTTGAGATATCCCAAAGAAGAAGAAATCATCAAGAAGAGCAATAAACCACAAGGAAGATCCAAAACAAATGATGATGATGTTAACTATGAAAGCTTGAACTTTCAATCTTCTTTTTGTAAAAGAAGTCAATAAGACTTCTTGTTTCAAGTACTTTTCATTTTCAGTTTCTCTCATTGGTTGAAATCGCTCAAAAGTTGTAATCGTTAATAAGATCATTTTGAGTGGGGTTTTTAAGTCCCCACTCCCAACTTCCCCATTTGGGGAAGTTTGTTGTGTGTTTGCTTTCTTGATTTAGCTTAGTTTACTTTTGCAAGTAGCTTAGTTTTATTTTTGTTGTAGAACACTAATTGCTAGTCTAGTTTCCTTTTTGCAAAGTGAAAGTTATTTGCTAGTTCCATTTTTTGCATCATTATTATTTTGAGCTATCATTTGGTCTCTTTGTTTTCAAACTGCTTGTCTTTTAAAAAGAACCAAAGACTCTTGAACTTGTCATAATACAAGTCAAGAGCCCTCTTTGTCGGAGAGCATAAGCACTGCATTTTCCTTGCATTCACCATATAGATTAGTTAAAGTCTCTTGAACTTCTGTCATAAGACGAAGTCAAGAGCACTCTCTGTCGAAGAGTTTAATTGTGTGCTCTAATTTTAAAACACTTCAAACTTCACATTTTCCCTCTTAAAAATTTACTTCGTTGCTCTCCATCACTTAGTATGCTCTGCCGACCTTAAAAAGTTGGATTCGTACTCAGAACGGTGATTGGATTTGTAAATCTTGCAAGTGATAACCATAATAAAATCTTCACCCCCATAACCAACGAACCGGCGTTGTTTTGATAAATACTCAAGTAGTGAGCAAATTCCAAGTGTGGGCGTCAGGCTACCCAATCTGGACACTCGCTGGTTAAATTCTCTGAACACCTAGCTTGTGATTCCAAACAGGTCCGTCATGTCTTCGAACGAAGCCATTGAAGGTATATTTTTCCGATGGACTTCATCCTTGCTTTCTAAACCCTAATAATCAAGATCACTAAAACTTTCTAAAATAAACCAAGAACAATTGCAAAACGATCCAACAAACATTATCTTGAGACTTGTATTGTCAGCATCCCTCAGCATTTCACATTTTGACTCTATTTGGCACTGGTCACTTTGAACTTTCACATTTTAATTTATCTAGGCCATTTGTCCATTGGAATCTGTTTAAGTTATTATCTATCTGTGGATGCCATTTCATTGACAACTCTTCATTATATTGTTTATCTACAAACCTTGTATCTGCAACATGGATTGCTTTTTTTTATCTTGTGTTTATCTCAAAATTTGTGATCTCATTAAAAAACTCCTAAACAACACCCATCTGCATCCGCAACCATTAAAACACTTAAAACACAGAGCCATAGAAAAACTCTTTGTAGGGACTACCCCCCTTGGCTTCATTAGGAGGTTGCCGAAACAGAGGAGCTGGGATTCAGGTGACAGTACCTGGCTCATTGCTTGCCCCCAAGGCCACACCTCTCCCACTTATAGTGAGGAGACAGCTTTCGAAAGATTTCTACTCCTGGTGTGCATCTCGGCGGACAACCTCTTTGGCGCCACTGCCGAGGACAAATCTTCTTGTTCTTGGACGACCTTAGTTTTTTCTACCTTTTTGATAGATTTGATATCTATCTGGCGACTCCACTACCTTTTAATTCATCTTTTTGGTAGATTTTTAGTCCAATCACTCTCCGAAATTAGACTTGAATCCACCTAGCGACTCCACTGTCAGTAAACACCTCAAGGTATTCAACTAGAAGAAACTCTAAAGGTTTACTCAATTTCATCCCCGAGACTGAAAACTTTTACAGGAGGAGATTGAATAAACTTGCTTCTCGTCGGATCCTTGAAGAACTTGGATCTGAGTCTGTTTCAGACATCCATACTTTATTTCAAGAAAACTTTGAAAATAATAACTGTTTCCTTACCACAATGAACGAGTATTTCACTCAGTTGGATTTCTCGCAGATAGCAGGTCAACCCCATGAGGTTCCTGAGAAGGCTGCAGATAAACTCAGCACTTTCACTGGCACCGATGCCTCTACCTTTGTTGAGCAACATAGCAGAAACTTTTCCAGACACTATGGTTCCTATGTCAAGGGTGCTGACAAACATGAAGATGTATACATGACTCTTTTTGCTTTATCTTTGGATGGTAAAGCTGGAAATGTGAAAATCCTCACAGCAGATCTAAGAGATGATGTATACCTCACAAGAGTAATTATGATTATGATTAGAGTAATGATGATGTATAGCAACAAAATAATAATACAGTAGAACTCAGATAGAAGCAAAAATACTCCACACACAGTAATTAATTAATCACAATATGGACAAATAAGTAATACAATGCATGAGGATTCGAATGCCTAAGGTGGTAATTCAAATTAGCCTTCATGGAGTGATCAAAAGATCACTGGAGTGTCATCGGAGCATAACTAGTAGTCTATCTCATCATCAGTGGAGTCATCAATGCTCAAGTAACTATCAACCGTCAATCAAACTGAGTCTAACTGAGTGTGGTAGGTGTAACTAACTGTAACTAGAACTAACTGAATGAAGGAGGCTCAGTGGAGGGTGCATGAGGAGCTAACTGGAGTCAGAATGGGCAATCAAGTCTCACTGGAGGTCCATCGAAGTGATACAATCAGTTGAGAGTCAGTCTAGCCTTAAATCAAGGAAAGAACTGAAGATAATTGAATGGTAGGTAAGGAAGGGCGCCTTTCTCATGCAGTGGGTGAAAGGAGGGCGCACTAAGCACTAGGAGGGATGAAACTGAGTGGAAAGAAGCTCCGGGGGCTAGCTAACTGACGGCTAGGTGATGGGACTAATGACTGGGATGCATGCAAATGCATGCATGACTGAAAATGCAAATAATGAAAATGCTGCTAGGACTAGGATGGAGTATAGGAATATCCTAACAGGAAACTGGTATGACAGCTTGCCAAATAACTCATTCGCTACCATGGCAGCCTTCAAGGCTGCTTTCCTCAACAAATTTGGCAATAAAAAAGAACCTAGACATCTAGTGGCATCCTTGACCAGTATGAAGAAATTAGATACTGAAACCATGGATGAATTCAACACTAGGTTCATGGAGTTGTCTAATTCCATTCCTGCTACTTATGCACCTCCTGCAGCGTCCACATTGGATTATTACATAGAAACATTAAGTGGCAAGATACAGTATCAGATAAGAGACAAGGAACCCACCACATTGCTTGAAGCTCAATTATAGGCTATCAAAATTGACAAAAACATGCAGTCTTCAGGAGAGTCACACCTCCAAGGTTATTCTAGATCTTAAACACATTTAAAGATTAATGAACCAAAAGATAAAGATCCTTTATCAGTTATGAAGGATGCTTATGAAAAACAGATGTTGGAAATAAAGAAGGAAATGAAGAGAAACATGGAAGACGCTGAACAAAAACACTTGGCACAACTAAAGGAGATACAGAACCGGGTGCTAACTATGGAAAGAACACAGACACAACCTGCTCCTAGGACCTGTTATCACCAAACTTGTAGGTGCCCCTAGAGATGAATCCAAGATGGATGGCAGAAGGAAAGGGCAACCAAAGAGGTGCAACCAAGATGGCCTCGACTCCCAATGGATGGTTGTCACGTCAATCGAGGCAATCTTCACTTTATGTTATCTAGCCCAAGACAACAAAGAAGGAGACCCAGATCTACTCCCGATAGGAGAGATCAAACCAAAACACCAGATCAAGTCAAGTATAGTTGAAGTACGTAAGGTGTATGGTGAACCCTAGATCTATAAAAGAAGTCACAAGATGAATAATAGTTTGGATCAAGGGGTTTAAACAATGTATCTTTGGTCCATTATGGGTGGAAGAGTGACTTATGATGTTTGAAGTAAGATCCAGGATCAGGGTACTAGTCAATTATGAGAGAATCCACTGCCTTGGGAACCGTGTCCAATGCAGGGTAGTTAGGGACTGAATTGGGGCTAACCAGTACCAGAGATGAGCTTGATTGAGTGATATGACAATGTCAAGGGGTTCAAGCAACCAAAACAAGGATCAAACCACAAGCTAACCCAACAATCCAGGAATGTCAAATGGGCTTGGAGAAAAATCAGTGCCTTGGGAAGTGGGCCAAATGGAGTAGGATGTCCACCAAATTACAGATCTGGAATATTAAGGTATTGAGGTTGGTGGATCTAAAAGATTGTGGTCATCCAATGGCTGGATCTCAGTAGATCTGATATTGAAGTATGCTACAAAGTGACCCAAGTGGGGCACAACCCTCAAAATGAGGAATGGGGCCCACAAGGTCAAAATCACTAAAGTGACACATTAGGGGTAGGTTATTGAATATGTAGATTATAGATCAAGTGGAATCTCACCTACCCGGGTGCTAGATCGCTGCAAACTCACCTCTCCTAAGAAGTGCGACCTCCCTTGGAGAGGCTTCTTTGCCTTGGAAAGTGGGTCAAATGGAGGCCAAATCATACCAAACTACAGATCCAAATTGTTGCGGATACTCTAGAGGTGGGCTTTAAATTTTATACCCAAACACCAAGTGGATCTTACTAGATCTGAGAAAATGTAAAATGAGGGTTTGTAAATTAAGGATTTTATCAATGAAGTAGCTATGTCAATGGATTGGAGCTAAGACAAGAAGAACAAACCTATGGATCTTGCCTGGATAACCTTGTAGATGCCTTGTTGATAATGATCTATGCAAACCCGATCAATTTGGAGCGATTTGAGGTAGTTTTCTATGAATTCAAATTGCCCAAGGAAGCCAATGCGCCCTCTCTCCTGCACAATAAACGTCAACAATATCAGATTTACTGCGAACAAGAGATAAGACTAATGCCACAAGAGAAATAACAGAAAGATAGCATAGATCACAATGATACTAATGATAACCCCCTAATACAAGCGAATGCCAAGTGGAGCGAGTTGAAGAAGCCTTGCAAAAACGCCCAAGTGAAGTCACCCTCCTATAGACAAGACAAAAGTTTCCAAGAAAAGATAGATCTTACCACAAATACCCAAATTCTAGGATGCAATAGACTTTCCAATCACCATCTAAGAACACCAGATGCAAAGGAGACCACAAGAATTTCCACATAAACGTTTTTCTATATCAAGATTCCAAGAGCCAAGGACCCCTTTACAATGAGAAGCTCTCTCCTTTAAATAGGAAGGAGTGAGTCCACAATCTAACCACTTTTTAAATGAATGGCTAAGATTAAAAGATCAAAAGATCTAATCAATGGTTGAGATGAGCTCAATAATACAATACATGGATCAATAATAAAATATAACAATAAGTGGACAAACTTGCCCTAGAAGAGGGGATCCCACCAAATCATGATGACAAAATAATAGATCTAGCTTATGGTGGGTCCAAGGGGTAATTTTAGACAACCTTGGTCAATCCCCATAGCACAATATCAATAAAATAATCATCAAAGTACCAAATCGTGCCTCTATGGACAAATAGTGAGCCTTGGGAGGTTCCAAAAATCATCAGAAAATGCCATAAGTGATGGATGTGGGTCCCGATAAAGCTAAAACTGCTGGAGAAGGTGTGGAAGACATCCCACTCATCATCAATGATCATCACATGCCATAACATTGCCTCAATAGCCCAAATTGAATTCCTTTGTAGCCATTTTTACCATTTCTGGACTGCCTCGGGAAACGTGAAACTACCCAAACTGCCTCCAAGAGTGCCTATGCTGTCAAGGTGAACTCACCAATGAATCTGGGAGGGGAGTAATATGGTAATAACAAGTGGCTTGACCACCCCCTCCATGCACAATGCCCTAGGTGAACCAAGTAAAACTCATCACTGCTCTGATAGGGCCTCCGACAGACCAAAACTGCACTAGGATAACCAACTAAGGCTCAATCATCACTGTAACTGCCCGGGACTAAAAACAGACTGTCTCATTGGACTCAGAAGGTCCAAATCCATCTAAGATAAGTACTCATACACTATATAAACCTCTGCATGGTCCAAAATAAATACTCATCATATCCGGCAGACCAAATAACAATAATCTGTAAAAGTGCTGAAAAGCACAAATCATCATCATAAGTCTGAAACCACTACATAAGCCCACCATGGTGACCTATACCAGACCATATATCATCTATCTGTAACATCTGATGTCTACCACCTCATGTCCTGTGGTTGACTTTTGGTCAAACTGAGGTTTGACCAAGTCAATATGACCAAAATATAACTCAAACTATCATCAAGCTGCTGTAAGGTGTCCAAGGTTAAGACATGCTTTACAATCCATTCAGTTAGCAATTATAACAAGAAGTAATCATTACTGGCGATCTAAATCCAAATATAATAAGTCATAATTATTATTTATTACTCAGACTAGACTTTCAAGGTCATACTCACTTCATAGTTGTGATCAATTTGCTAGTGAAGGGTGAAGGCTAAGAAACAATTGGCTAAGTCAAAGGATGACTTACTGACTTAACACTGTGACACTTTGGAAATGGAAAAGGGAATACACACCATAGCATATAGTGGACAAGCAACAACACACGGAATGGTGGTGTCTCACAAATGGATAAGTTGTTCAAAGAGTGTTTATTCACCTTACACAGATGCGCACAATCCATAATACAAATGAGGCCAGCAATCCTTTTGATATAGCATTTAAGTTCCATTGCTTTTTGGCCCTAAAGTTTCCAAGCCTTTGATCTATGTGTGTTTACAAACACATTGCATAGATTTACATTTACTTATGCTTCTTGCTGCAGGTGTGTTTTTAAGGCACTTGTTTACCTGAGCACTTCTAGGTGTGTCACAGACAGCTTGTTTACCTAGGTATTTACATTTCACAAAAGATATAACATTTGATATTTCATAGCCATTTTCATTTGGCTTGCCTTTCATACAAGATATAACATTTGATTTCCATACTTTGTATTCATGGCAACACTAAAAGTTTCAGGTTTAGCCAACAACATCTTTAGTGACTAGGGGGACTTCTCAAGGAAATCCAACTCACCATAGATAAGTTTTGTCACCAACTCAAAGCCAAGACACAATAAACAGGGAAACGTATCCAATATATAGGCTACAGTGGGGGAAGGTCCTCCGTGCCACTAGTCAAGTAGTAAGTCAAGGTAATGAAACAACTGGGTAAGTCATGGATGGATGAAGAAAGTGAATAATGAAACCAACACTAGCAAGCCAAAGTATGGTGGGAATGATCACCTCTATTTTCCCTAAGGAGGGTAAAACCAATGAGTATAGGCCAAGAACTTCTAAGTCTTAGTAGGGACAAATATGATATACATATAGAACCAGGCCCACATATCTATATGATCGCCAGATCATGATACTAAGTGCTAAGACATGCTAAGAAAATGGAAATAAAAGCAACATAACCACAACACCATAATATACCTGCTGAGTCATATACCTAAATGCTCACCATCTGAACCATCATCTGTCCTCTGAAACTACTGCTGTAACTCTGGGCACTACTGACTACTCCGTATAAATGACTAAATAGCTACATCGGTCATCTCTCTGAGTGTCCTGAAACTCAGTCATGGCATGGAGAATATATCTGTTGTCCAAAATCTGATAGTGATCCAATATGGATGCTCATCTCATCATCTCAATGTAAGGGAACTGGCTGAATAGTGTACTGGAATCTGACAAAAAATGTATGGTAGCCCGGCTACTATATATGTGATAATATCTGGCTCCGGCTGGGACAAGTGCTCTGCTGAAAAGAGCACTTGAGAACCTCAGAATCTCTGGTCCTCGAACTCTGCTACTCGAATCCTCGATCCAACTAAAATAAAATATATTCTGTAACAAAAATTAAAAATGCATAAAAGGAAATTAATCTACTAACATAACTTGCAAAGTTTGAAATTTATTGTGCAAGAAAATAAAAATGACAGGTCTCAGTTAAACTAGGAGCTTCAAAAGGAGCTTAGGAAAAGACAAACAAAAAGGTGCCAGACTCAATGGCTAAAAAAAACTAACTACTGCCCAAGCAAACTTATTCAGTTCCTACTTACTCTAATCTAACCAGTTAGCACAAACGTTAGGTAAAATCATAAATCCAATGCAACCATTCATCAAACGAACTAATGACTTTTCTTCGAATTTTGTTTATAAAACAAGCCAGGATTGGGTTAAAGAAAAAGAATTTGATAGGACAATCTTCCTAGTTTGTTAAAAAATTGCAAAAGGGCTTGAATGGTGCAACAAGAAACTATGCCGAGGAGAAGAATGATTGATGAAAACATCCTCCATCAAAGAACTGATGGGATCATAAAAATTATGCCTGTTATTATTTAGAATTGATGGAGGGAAAGCACATAGCACTTGATTCAATTTCTCCTTGCACAAATTACTGTCCTTGTTCACTTCTCTCATAGATTCAATTTGCTTCTCCCTGGGACTAATGATCAAATAAAGACCAAGTGGGGACAAATTAAGGTTTAAAAGACGAAAAATCAAAGTCAGACCCACTTGATGCTCAAAAATGGAAAAAAGATGGAATTGATCTTTAAACACCTTTTCTAGCCACCAAAAATGATTGATAACTTGACAACAAGCATTATGGTTCCAAAATAACTGAAAAGGGAAATGAAGTGTTTTTTCTGCAAACATGTAATCATGATTATACTTCCAATTGAAAATTTCAAAAACAAAAGATTCACTAGACTAGCAACCCAAAGATGATTGAAAGAGTTGGGAAAGGAGGGTTGATTGCAAATATGAAAATTCTCCCAAATGGATAGACAAGTTTGACCTTGGATTTTGACAAAAGAAAGTACTCTTTGCTCTAGGAATTATTTCAAGCTCTTGATCAAGTTTAATATTTACAATCTGAGGACAAGATTGACCATAGCTGTCTAACTCAGAGCTATCTTGATTAAGGATGAAAAAAAGAAAATTTAAAGATTCATTATAAGAAGTGGAACAAAGATTAGAACATCTAGTGTGACTCACTAGTTCATCCTCATTTTGAGATTGACTTATTGATTCAACATTAAATTCATACGAGGATAAATGATCATTTTATTTAATTTGTCAAGGAGAAAATTAATAAGCTCCGTTGTCCGCCGAGATGCACACCAGCAACAGAAATCTTTCGAAAGTTGTTCCCTCACTACAAGTGGGGAAAGTGTGGCCTTGGGGGCAAGCAATGAGCCAGGTACTGTCACCTGAATCCCAGCTCCTCCGTTTAGGCTAACTCCTAACGAAGCCAAGAGGGGTAGTCCCTACAAAGAGTTTACTATGGCTCAATGTGCTTTAATGTTTTTTAATGTAAGGTGATGCGAATGGGTGTTGTTTAGGAGTTTTTTAAATGATGAAAAGATCTCAACTTTATAAATAAAAATAAACACAAGATAAATGAGCAATCCACGTTGCAATGCAAGATACGCGTGTTGTTCGCCAAACTGCACACCAGCAGCAGAAATCTTTCGAAAGTTGTCTCCCTCACTGGAAAGTGGCCTTGGGAGCAAGCAATGAGCCAGGTACTGTCACCTGAATCCCAGCTCCTCCGTTTAGGCTAACTCCTAACGAAGTCAAGGGGGGCAGTCCCTACAAAGAGTTTCACTAAGGCTCTTGTGTATTTTAGGTTTTAAGTGTGAATGATGCAGATGGGTATTGTTGAGGAGTTTATTATGATGAGACCAAATTTAAAAGATATGATAAACACAAGATAACGATGCAATCCACGTTGTTAAATAAGATAACAAGATTAATAGTATGTTTCAAGACTTATAATTAGATAAAAGCATTCACAATATGAAATAAACACAAGGACAAATGGTCCTGATTTAGAAATAAACTTTGAAGAACCAGTGCCTTATGGAGTCAAATAAAAACAAATATTGTGATGCTAAATGTGTGGGTCTTGAAAAAATGTTGTTCGCGAGATCGTTATGAAAATTATCTTGGTAAATTGTAAATTTTAATGGTCTTTGATTATTAAGGCTAAAACCAAGGATATCAAAAGAGTAGAACCTTAACAAGGAACAAATACTGGCAACCTCTTAGATGATAGGTCGGGAGCACCCAGATTGCAGAGAGGATAAGTGTACAATGGCTTGACCACCCTCGAGTCTGACAGTGGATTCCTGGCACCACCTGTTTCAGGAAGCAACCTCAGTGATTTGATGCTGGTTTTGGTTTTGGGTAAAATTTTAATTATGTTATCATTTGTAAGTTTAGCAAGTCCTTCACCTTTCTGAGTACTAGCCCAACCTTTGCAGGTTGGCAGAGCATACGGGTGTTGGACAATCAACCAAAAATAAATTAATTAAGGGGGATGTGAGTTGAAATGTTTTATTATTAAGAGCACTGTTCAACTCTCTGACAGAGAGCGCTCTTGACTTAGTCTTAAGACTACAGTTCAAGAGACTTTCTACTCTAAAATGCCTAATGCAAGGGAAAAATGCAAATCTACAATGCTCTCCGACAGAGAGTGCTCTTGACTTGGATTTGGCCAAGTTCAAGAGGCTTTGTTTATTTTATTGCAAGAAATAAAGCAGTTGTGATACTTGAAAAAGAAAGCTTAAAGTGACTGAAAGTAAAAGATAACAACTACAAGATATATAAGATGCTTGAAGATAACAGAAAGCAAAATTTTAGTGTTCTACCAACAGATTTACTCTAAGGTGGGATCAACCTCCGAACAAAGTCAACCACTAGAACCGCTAGCACTTGAGAACTTCCCAGCTAGCTGAGATTTCGACCAAGGCAACTAACAGGGAGAGATGAGTAACCACAAAATTATGTGGTCCTGCCCTTGAGATGAAATCCCAAGGATACTACCTCCGGTCAAAACTTGGAAGAGAGTGCAAAGATAAAATGAAAGACTAATCTAAAGCATGAAATAAAAGCTCCAAGCTAAATGACCACAACACTCTTCCCCAAATGGGAAAGAAGACCAAAAAGGTGGAGGCCTCCTCCACTTAACGTTTATTAAACCTTTACAAGTCCCTTGGGTTTTTAAAACCTTGAAGGACTTTTGAGAGATAGGTAATACTTGGAAAAATTAAAGAAAGAAACAAGTTTTACTTGCTTTTACAAAGGATAAGTATGTCAAGTTTAAATCATTCTCATGGATTCTTCACTTAGCTTTGCTTTGATTCTTTGATTCTTTGTTTCAAGATCTAGCAAGTATCTTTCTCTCAAAACACCTACACAAGCTCAAAATAACTCAACAATGCATCCATTAACCATTAGAAAAATAAAACCAATTTGAAACTAGTTAAGTCTAAATTTGAAGATTTAGCTCTAAAATGTAAAATGCATGAGATTTTGACATAAAACTTTAAATATGATGAAACGGACCAGCGAACAACAAACTCCTAAAATGTAATGGCAAAGAGATCTAAAGTATAAAATGTTTTGAGGAATTTTTATGGAAAAATATTCTATCTTTCAAAATTGCAACTAGAGTTAAACAATGCAAGTTAGACAAGTGTAAAAGATGAGATCTATTATGCCCTAAAGTTTACTTTTCAACGCATGAGATGGATGCAACAATACTTAAGATCTAACTCTAACAAGCTACTTTGCGAGCTAAAAAATGAAGCTAACACTACTTAAAAATTCTTTTTTTGTGACTTTTATGTGTTTAGGGCTCTCTTGGAAGGTAGACGAATGGAGCCAAAAGCGAAAGGAAGAGATGGGAGATGGAGAAGGCAACCAGCAGGGATAAATTGGAGCAGCGGACAGTGAGCAAACGTTGGCTGCAAAATGGACTGACATGACTGATTTTTTAGGGCAGTGAGTGGAAGAAAACGCAGACAGTAAAAAAAAAGCAGCAGAATGGAGAGATGGCTTCTAAGATGGCAAAAAACGAGAGCAAGAAAATGGGTGGATATCAAGGCAAAGAAGTTTCAAGGAGCAAAGGTGAAGCTAGAAGAGATAAGCTTAGGGTAACCAGTGATTGAAGTTTCAAGTTTTTGTTGATGGAAGAAGCAACTTTTCCGCTTTGATGCCAATCTTTAGATCTTGCTCCTTTGGATATTTCTTGAAAACAAACTATTAGCAAGAGTTTTTTGTTGGTGGAGAAGAGGGAGATACAACCGAGTTCATCTCATCTCAACCACTTGAATATCTGCAATGCACATACACTTATACAAACAACGCTTGATTAAATCTAGAGAGTTAGACAAGAACGAAAAAAGAGACAAGGTAGTAAGACCGATTACAATTTGTACTTTTCAAACAATCCAAACCTAAGCCTAGCAAACAAATTGGACCATCAAATGCTTGCCCTACGCTCTTAATAAAGAGATCCAAGCATAAATCTTAATCAAGATTGAAATTGCATAAATGAATAAAACATCACAGATATTACCTCAATAATGTACTATTAACTCATGAACCAATAAGAATGCACACCATTTGCCTCCAAAGCCAACTTTATTTCCAATGATAGCCAATAGCTATAAGCTCTTACAATCTCCACAGAGTAAGTTTACAATAACAATCCATGAGAAGAGAGCTAGAATGCATCTCTTAAATAACAAAACACAAGTGCTAAAACCCTAATTCGAATTTGGCCAAAGAGAGCCAAATAACATAGTCAAAAACCAATCAAATCCACGTTAACTCCAATTAAATCAAGCTTGGAGCCATAACCCACCATCAAACTCGAGTTTGCCAAGTGTGTGAGTCTTCAAGAGGATGACATGAGCCAATTGGGAGATAAAGTGTGAGTTGTGGTGGGTGCTAACTCGACTTGTAAAGGAGCCAAGTCTTGGTGATTGCATCTTTTTAGGAGGGCGCCCACTTTGTAATAAATACAACGCAAACTCAATCCAATTTCCACTTAATAACTCATCCACATCACCAAAAACGAATTTGCATGAAGGTGGGCGAATTTCTCCAAGAGGATCTTCTGCTGGTGACTGGATAACTCACTGAAAGCACTAGGAGTTGACTGGAATCTTCATTAATGACTGATGCCATGTCATTTAGCCTTTTACTTTATTCATTTTTGATTATTTTGGAGAGATTTGGATTTCTTCAAAATATTCAAATTTATTCAAATTTAGAGAAAATATTAATTATGAGGCCTAAATGACATCCGAAACTTGGGTTTAGCTGGTCCACGGGTCATGTGTGATTTTTGGCTTATGAAACGAGCCATCAATCACTAAATTTGGACCCCGGACGACTGACATATTACAAATTGGAATTTCTCTATTTAAACTATAGAGAAATTTATTAAAATTTTAAAAATAATTAAAAACCCAAATTCGACAGACCCGGTAAAAAATTTTCAAAATTTTTTCTAAGGGTCCTAGGGACTTGGGACATGACCAAAACCTATTCTAATAGTGTCTAGTAGGCTTATATACATTAGTTGGACTCTAATAACCCCCCATGGCTAAAATTTTCAAAATCGGGCATTCCAGCTTTGGAGGAAGCGGGAGAAAACCTCATCGATTATAGCTCGGCTATAGGCAAAGTATAATTGACAAGGGAAAAAACTCCCTGGAATACCTTAGTTGCTTAATCAAGTCATGGGGAACCGAGACACTCAGATCCTACTAGCACACTTTATTACCATGGTCATACTGACTAAAAACAAAAACCGGCTAGCCAAAATTGGCTAACTGCTGCAAATCTAAAACCCAGATACTCTGGAAGTGAACACTAATGTGTTCCAACACTGGCGGCTCAAATAGATGTTTTCAACTATTTGTACAAAATAGGTGATAACAACGCGATAACTTGATGTACAACCGTTACTTGAAGAACTTTAAGTACAAGTCACTCACATATGGAAAATTAACAAGAAGTAGTCTAGATAGATAATAAGCAAATAAAAATATGATGTCAAGGACCAGTGCCTTATGGAGTCAAAAATTGCCTGAGTGCTTGGGTTGCTTAATACAAGAGTTCGAAAGATATGTTCGTCAGAGCGTTTTGCAAATTATCTTGGTTTATTTGAAAGTTTTAATGATCTTGATTATTAGGCTGGCAGGAAACAAGGATAAAACGTCCAACCGGAAGAAATACTTTTAGTGGTTATTCACAGTGATCTGACGGACCGTCCAGTTATCAAGAGAGTAGTTGTCCAATGTTTAAACCACCCTCGAAGTCTGAACAACGGCACTCCGGCTCCACCTCCCAAAATAGCACTTTAAGTATTTATCGAAAGCAACACCGGTTCGTTGGTTGTGGGGGTAAAAATTTTATTATCTTATAGAAATTTATCAAATCCAACACCTTTCTGAGTACTAGCCCAACCTTTTCAGGTTGGCAGAGCATACGGGTGTCGGATAGCAACCAAGGTAAATTATTAACGGGAGTGTGAGTTGAAATGTTTTAGGATTATTGAAGCACACAGTTCAGCTCTCCGACAGAGAGTGCTCTTCACTTTGTCTTGTGACAAGGTTCAAGAGACTTATTTAATCTATATGCCTAATGCAAGGGAAATGCAAACTTAATATGCTCTCCGACAGAGAGTGCTCTTGACTTGGGTTATTGCAAGTTCAAGAGGCTTTATTCTTTATTAGAATAGAAGCAGCTTACGTAAAAAAAAAGCACACTTTCTGAAGTAAAACAGGTAATGAAAGAAAATAACAAATGCACACTTTCTAAGGCCAAAATTAACAACTAACTAAGAAATAAACAAGAAGGTGAAATCAACCTCCGAACAAGGTGACCACTAGAACCGCTAGTCCCGAAAACCTTCCAGCTAGCTAGATGTCCGCAAGGATGCTAACGGGGAAAGAGAAGTTGCCACAAAACTATGTGGCACTTGGGATGAAATCCCAAGGTTACTCTCTCAAGTCAAGACTTGGAAGAGAGTTAATCTAAGTACAGAAAATAAACTCTAATCTAGAAAACTTGAAGCAAAACTAACTAAAGCATGCATGAAACAATCTTCCCCAAATGGGGAAGGAGAAACAATGTGTGGGAGGCCTTATCCCACCTAGCCTTTTTATTAACTGAGTTACAATTGCCTTTGGGAATTAAACCCTTGAAAGGTCTTTTAAGAGAAATAAACAACCATGGAAACAAAACTTTATGAGCCCTTAATGGCTAATACAAAAGGAGAGTGGTTTTATAATTCTCTTATTGGTTCAAGTCTTCTCCTTGGTTATAATTTTGATCTTCTTTTGAGTCTTGTCTTCACAAGTATTTCTTCTCTTTCAAGAACCTACACAAGCTTAGCCCAACTTCAACAATGCACCCATTAGATGTTAGTGAAAACCAAAACTTTGAAACTAAGTGCAAATCTAAGATCTAATCTATATGCCAAATTCTAAATGCAAACTCTAAACACTTTCAAATGAGAGCTAAACTAGAAACTTTAAGAAATAGATGCAATACTTAGAGCTTAATTATTGAAAATGCAAATCTAAGTATGAACTAACTTTAATGCTAACAAGATTATGTTTTGTTTTTTCTTTGTGTTTGTATCTTTGCAAGGTGGACGAAGGGAGAATGGGAAGGCAAGACAAGACGAAATGGAAGAGGAGGGACGAATGGAAGGAGGGGAGAAAGCTAGGGGAGACGAGAGGAAGGTGGAGAGAAGACAGGAGCTACCAAGAAGGGATTTGGGATAAGGTGGGACGAGAGCAAGGTGGAGAGGAGGAGGGGATCTCAAGGTGAATGAAAGGAATGATGGAAGGTTACCTAGGGAAAGATGAGAGGAGAAAGAGGAGATCTAAGGAGTTGGACGATGCTAGAAGAAGGTTGAGGATGAAGGCTAGGATGGAAGAGGAAAACGAGAGAGGCAAAAAGTCAAGCAAGCCAAAAACCAAAGGCAAGCTAGACAATGTTTCCAAACTTGGAGAAGAATATAGCCTTGGATTTCCACAGTTTAGATAGGTAGATCTAGTAACCGATTGAAAAATTGTTGAAAGCTTGATGGAGGAAGCAAGAACTCCTTGTTTCTCGATTTAGTAAAGCTTAAACTTCTTTGGCAACCTGCAGAGTGAAGATGAAACCTACAAAAAACCTTGCACTTTGGAAAATACCTGCAAAACCAATATACTTAAGAGAAAAGTATGGATTTATAGTTGCTTGTGCTAGATTGTTAGCCCTCTTGAAATATAAATCTATAACTTAAAAATCCAAAGTACATAAGCAAAACACGATATCACCTTGTTACAAGATGAAGTATGGCCACCAAGAGCCTCCACAATTTGACCTTTAAAGTCTCAACTTTATTTAATACTTAAACAGATTACAAAAATCCTCCAGAGTTTCTTTGCTAAAAGATCCATGAGGAACGAGGAGAAAAGCCCTCATTATATAACAAAAGACAAGAGCTAGCCTACCCTAATTCGAATTGGCAATGAATGGAGCCAATAGCACTAAACACAAATTCGAATTGCCATCAAATCTCAATCACCACCATGTCAAGCCAAGCTTTGGAGTGCTAACTCCAACAAACAAGTTCGAGTTGCATTGAAGGAGATGAGGAGGTGGCCTCCACCTAGGCAAGGCGCCCCTCATCTTTCATTGGAATAATCACCCATCAAATAGTTGAAAGCCATGTGTAAACTCGAGTTCCAAGTAGAGGTTGACATGAGCTCCTTTGTGAGGGCATGAATGCCACATATGGGAGACAAGCTTTGAGTTGTAATCAATGCAACATGTGTGCAATGGAAGCCAAGCTCTATGATTACAAATAGGAGGTTACCCCATGAGGTTCCTGAGAAGGCTGTGGATAAACTCAGTACTTTCACTAGCACTGATGCCTCTACCTCTGCTAAGCAACATATCAGAAACTTTTCCAGACACTGTGGTTCCTATGTCAAGGGTGCTGACAAACATGAAGATGTATACATGACTCTTTTTGCTTTAACTTTGAATGGTAAAGCTGGAAAGTGGTATGACAACTTGCCGAGTAACTCATTCGCTACCATGGCAACCTTCAAGGCTGCTTTCCTCAACAAATTTGGCAATAAAAAAGAACCTAGACATCTAGTGGCATCCTTGACCAGTATGAAGAAATCGGATACTGAAACCATGGATGAATTCAACACTAGGTTCACAGAGTTGTCTAATTCCATCCCTGCTACTTATGCACCTCCTGCAGCGTCCACATTGGATTATTACATAGAAACATTAAGTGGCAGGATACAGTATCAGATAAGAGACAAGGAACCCACCACATTGCTTGAAGCTCAGTTATTGGCTATCAAAATTGACAAAAACATGCAATCTTCAGGACAGTCAAACCTCCAAGGTTATGCTAGATCTTCAACACCTTTAAAGATTAATGAACCAAAAGATAAAGATCCTTTATCAGTTATGAAGGATGCTTATGAAAAACAGATGTTGGAAATAAAGAAGGAAATGAAGAGAAACATGGAAGAAGTTGAACAAAAACACTTGGCACAACTAAAGGAGATACAGAACCGGGTGGTAACTATGGAAAGAACACAGACACAACCTGCTCCTAGAACCTGTTATCACCAAACTTGTAGGTGCCCCTAGAGATGAATCCAAGCTGGATGGCAGAAGGGAAGGGCAACCAAAGAGGTGCAACCAAGATGGCCTCGACTCCTAATGGATGGTTGTCACGCCAATCGAGGCAATCTTCAATTTATGTCATCTGGCCCAAGACAACAAAGGCCGAGACCCAGATCTACTCCCGACAAGAGAGATCAAACCAAAACACCAGATCAAGTCAAGTATAGTTGAAGTACGTAAGGTGTATGGTGAGCCCTAGATCTATGGAAGAAGTCACAAGATGAATAATAGTTTGGATCAAGGGGTTTAAACAGTATATCTTTGGTCCATTATGGGTGGAAGAGTGACTTATGATGTTTGAAGTAAGATCCAGGATCAGGGTACTAGTCAATTATGAGAGAATCCACTGCCTTGGGAACCGTGTCCAATGCAGGGTTGTTAAGGACTGAATTGGGGCTAACCAGTACCAGAGATGAGCTTGATTGAGTGATATGACAATGTCAAGGGGTTCAAGCAACCAAAACAAGGATCAAACCACAAGCTAACCCAACAATCCAGGAATGTCGAATGGGCTTGGAGAAAAATCAGTGCCTTAGGAAGTGGGCCAAATGGAGTCGGATGTCCACCAAATTACAGATCTGGAATATTGAGGTATTGAGGTAGGTGGATCTAAAAGATTATGGTCATCCAATGGCTGGATCTCAGTAGATCTGAGATTGAAGTATGCCACCAAGTGACCCAAGTGGGGCACAACCCTCAAAATGAGGAATGGGGCCCACAAGGTCAAAATCACTGAAGTGACACACTAGGGGTAGGTTATTGAATATGTAGATTACAGATCAAGTGGAATCTCACCTACCTAGGTGCTAGATCCCTGCAAACTCACCTCTCCTAGGAAGTGCGACCTCCCTTGGAGAGGCTTCTTTGCCTTGGAAAGTGGGTCAAACGGAGGCCAAATCACACCAAACTACAGATCCGAACTGCCGTGGATACTATAGAGGTGGGTTTTAAATTTTACCCAAACACCAAGTGGATCTTACTAGATCTGAGAAAATGTAAAATGAGGGTTTGTAAATTAAGGGTTTTATCAATGAAGTAGCTATGTCAATGGATTGGAGCCAAGACAAGAAGAACAAACCTGTGGATCTTACCTGGATAACCTTGTAGATTCCTTGATGATGATGATCTATGCAAACCCGATCAATTTAGAGCGATTTGAGGTAGTTTTCTATGAAGTCGAATTGCCCAAGGGAAGCCAATGTGCCCTCTCTCCTGCACAATAAACATCAACAATATCAGATTTACTGCGAACAAGAGATAAGACTAATCCCACAAGAGAAATAACAGAAAGATAGCATAGATCACAATGATACTAATGATAACCCCCTGATACAAGTGAATTCCAAGTGGAGCGAGTTGAAGAAGCCTTGCAAAAACGCCCAAGTGAAGTCGCCCTCCTGTAGACAAGACAAAACTTTCCAAAAAAGATAGATCTTACCACAAATACCCAAATGCTAGGATGCAATAGACTTTCCAATCACCATCTAAGAACACCAGATGCAAAGGAGACCACAAGAATTTCCACAGAAACGTTTTTCTATATCAAGATTCCAAGAGCCAAGGACCCCTTTACAATGAGAAGCTCTCTCCTTTAAATAGGAAGGAGTGAGTCCACAATCTAACCACTTTTTAAATGAGTGGCTAAGATTAAAAGATCAAAAGATCTAATCAATGGTTGAGATGAGCTCAACAATACAATACATGGATCAACAATAAAATATAACAATAAGTGGACAAACTCACCCTAGAAGAGGGGATCCCACCAAATCATGATGACAAAATAATAGAATATCAATAAAATAATCATCAAAGTACCAAATCGTGCCTCTATGGACAAATCGTGAGCCTTGCGCAGCTCCAAAAATCATCAGAAAATGCCATAAGTGATGGATGTGGGTCCCGATGAAGCTGAAACTGCTGGAGAAGGTGTGGAAGACATCCCACTCATCATCACTGATCATCCCATGCCATAACATTGCCTTAATAGCCCAAATCGAATTCCTTTGTAGCCATTTATACCATTTCTGGACTGCCTCGGGAAACGTGAAACTGCCCAAACTGCCTCCTGGAGTGCCTGCGCTGTCAAGGTGAGCTCACCAATGAGTCTGTGAGGGGGGTAATATGGTAATAACAAGTGGCTAGACCACCCCCTCCATGCACAACGCCCTAGGTGAACCAAGTAAATCTCATCACTACTCTGACAAGGCTTCCGACAAACCAAAACTGCACTAGGATAGCCAATTGAGGCTCAATCATCACTGTAACTGCCCGGAACTGAAAACAGACTGTCTCATTGGACTCAGAAGGTCCAAATCCATCTAAGATAAGTACTCATACACCATATAAACCTCTGCATGGTCCAAAATAAATACTCATCATATCCGGCATACCAAATAATAATAATCCGTAAAAGTGCTGAAAAGCACAAATCATCATCATAAGCCTGAAACCACTACATAAGCCCACCATGGTGACCTGTACCAGACCATATATCATCTATCTGTAACATTTGATGTCTGCCACCTCATGTCCTGTGGTTGACTTTTGGTCAAACTGAGGTTTGACCAAGTCAATATGACCAAAATATAACTCAAACTGTCATCAAGCTGCTGCAAGGTGTCCAAGGTTAAGACATGCTTTACAATCCATTCAGTTAGCAATTATAACAAGAAGTAATCATTACTGGCGATCTAAATCCAAATATAATAAGTCATAATTATTATTTATAACTCAGACTAGACATTCAAGGTCATCCTCACTTCATAGTTGTGATCAATTTGCTAGTGAAGGGTGAAGGCTAAGAAACAATTGGATAGGTCAAAGGATGACTTACTGACTTAACACTGTGACACTTTGGAAATGGAAAAGGGAATACACACCATAGCATATAGTGGACAAGCAACAACACAGGGAATGGCGGTGTCTCACAAATGGATAAGTTGTTCAAAGAGTGTTTATTCACCTTACACAGATGCGCACAATCCATAATACAAATGAGGCCAGCAATCTTTTTGATATAGCATTTAAGTTCCATTGCTCTTTTGGGTCTAGGGTTTCCAAGCCTTTGATCTATGTGTGTTTACAAACACATTGCATAGATTTACATTTACTTAGGCTTCTTGCTGCATGTGTGTTTTTAAGGCACTTGTTTACCTGAGCACTTCTAGGTGTGTCACAGACAGCTTGTTTACCTGGGTATTTACATTTCACAAAAGATATAACATTTGATATTTCATAGCCATTTTCATTTGGCTTTCCTTTCATACAAGATATAACATTTGATTTCCATACTTTGTATTCATGGCAGCACTAAAATTTCAGGTTTAGCCAACAACATCTTTAGTGACTAGGGGGACTTCTCAAGGAAATCCAACACACCATAGGTAAGTTTTGTCACCAACTCAGAACCGAAACACAATAAAAAGGGAAGCTTATCCAATATATAGGCTACAGTGGGGTAAGGTCCTCTGTGCCACTAGTCAAGTAGTAAGTCAAGATAATGAAACAACTGGGTAAGTCATGGATGGATGAAGAAAGTGAATAATGAAACCAACACTAGCAAGCCAAAGTATGGTGGGAATGGTCACCTCTATTCTCCCTAAGGAGGGTAAAACCAATGAGTATAGGCCAAGAACTTCTAAGTCTGAGTAGGGGCAAATATGATATACATATAGTACAACTAGGTCCACATATCTATATGATCGCCAGATCATGATACTAAGTGCTAAGACATGCTAAGAAAATGGAAATAAAAGCAACGTAACCACAACACCATAATATACCTGCTTTGTCATATACATGAATGCTCACCATCTGAACCATCATCTGTCCTCTAAAACTACTGCTGTAACTCTGGGCACTACTGACTGCTCTGTATAAATGGCTAAATAGCTACATCGGTCATCTCTCTAAGTGTCCTAAAACTCAGTCATGGCATGGGGAATATATCTATTGTCCAAAATCTGATAGTGATCCAATATGGATGCTCATCTCAGCATCTCAATGTAAGGGAACTAGCTGAATAGTGTACTGGAATCTGACAAAAAATGTATAGTAGCCTGGCTACTATATATGTGATAACAGGACCTTTCCTTCAAAACCAACATGGCAGAGAAAAAATCCCAACCATGAACTGAGGCCTCCTCATCAACTAGAGGTTGCTAACATGGTTGAGTCATACAAACCATTTTGTAGGGCATGCAGATATTTCCATGAGGAATCTGGTTGTCATTATGCATGTTATGTTCAGGAGCGTGGTTATCCTGAGGTTTGTGGTCCTAGCATGTCTGCAAGCGAGCCTGAATTCATCAACCATGTAGGGGACATCTATAGCAATCCTAGGGATAGTTGGACTCAAGCCAACCAAGGTCATCAATGGGTTGATAACTTGACTCAATATTATGGTGAGATGCCATCTAATGTCAACAACATTCAGAATTTCAAGGGCATGACATATCAAAGAAGACCGAAGGAAGGCCCCTCTACTCAAACTGCACCTAAGGTAACAATTCCTAACACTACTCAAGAAACTAATGATGAAAAGGAATCTGTTGCTTTAAGTTTTGATTTAGGTAGTTGGTTGGCCAACTCTAAAGTTCCAGTCCTCGTATTGGAGCTATGCAAGATTCCTGGTCAAAAAGAGAGGATTTTGAAAATGCTAGACACTCAAGCAGATGATGTTCCCCCCCCCTATCTCAAAACCTGTAGCACCTGAAAGACCTTCCACACCTACAAGGCCTTCTACTCCCAAGAAAGTGACTTTTGCCAACACAGTGGAACAACCTTCAACTAATCAAGAAAGTATATATGGAGACCCTCCTGTAATCTTGCATACTAGGGACCCAAGAAAAGAGGATTACCTTCCTTTTTATTTATCATTGATGATAGGTGATCTTCTCCTGCACAACTGTATGTTAGATTTAGGATCGGGATCCAATCTCATGACTAAGATGGTCATGCAACAACTTGGCCTTAGAACCACACACCCTTACCAAAATGTATGTGCCATGGATTCTAGACCTGTCAAAGTTGAAGGTGTGATTGAGAAACAACATGCTAACTTAGCCAAGTATCCAGGCATTCATGTTACCATGGATATCCTCGTCATAGATGTACCGGATAAATGGGGCATGCTATTATCTAGAAAATTTGGTGCCACTTTGGGAGGATCCATTCAAATGGATTGGACATATGCCACTGTACCTGCATCAGAGGACTCACTAGTTAAGTTACATACTGAAAAAGAGAAGAGATATCATGTTGAAAACCCGGAAAGACCTTCAAATGAGTATGTAAACAACTGTAGTGAACTTGGAATATATCAGATTAACTCCACCTTCTTGGAACCCATCCAAGAAGAGATTAAGAATGAAAAACTTAATGAGTTGTGGAGAATGAACTTTGATGGGGCATATTCTAGAGCTGGTAAGGGGGCTGGGGTTGTCATCATTTCACCGGAGGGAAAGGTTTTCAGCTTTGCTTTCAGATTAGAGTTTGAGGCAACCAACAATGTGGCAGAGTATGAGGCACTTCTACTAGGCATCGAGATTGCCAAGGACATGGGAATCAAATTGCTAAGTATTAAGGGGGATTCTAATCTAATTGTCCAACAAATCAAGGGTCAGTTTGCATGTAAATGTGAAAGGCTAAAAAAGTATAGGAATGCAATCTGGGACACAATGGAATTTTTTGATGCCCTTAATAGAGGAGCAATCCCTTGAGATCAGAATAGTGCCGCCGACAGACTTGCAGTTTCAGCTTCAACACTTCATCCATCAGATGAGATGTTGGAGGGGGATTGTCCTTTGGAAATTAACTTTAGACCTTCAATCCCTGATAATATTGAACATTGGCAGTTTTTTCAAAATGATGAGCAAATACTAAAGTTCATTAATAATATTGATGAGTTCTCCAATTATAAAGCCAATGATCATGAGGAAGGTAAAGAGTATCAGGACGAGGGGAACCGCTTCAATCCTGTACCACGTGGTTTTGTTGCCTCAGAGAACATCTTTGACAGACAGGATAGAAGAAAGAGTAGTGTTGACCAAATGAAGCCTGGAGATTACATCAAAGTAAATATTGGGACGGAAACAAATCCAAAAATTATAAAAATTGGAAAAGGGATATCTGAAAAGGAAAGGAATGCATTGATAAACTTGGTCAAAGAATATAGGGATATATTTGCATTTACTTATGACGAGTTAAAAGCTTATAGGGAGGATGTGTTCCAACACACCATCCCCCTTAAGCCTAAAATGCAAAATGTTAAGCCTTTCCGACAAAAACTTAGGCAAATAAATCCTAAGTTGGCCCCTATTGTCAAACAGGAGTTAGAAAAAATGTTGGCAACAGGTATTATAGCACCCACTCGACATTCATCATGGTGCTCCAACTTAGTTGTGGTTAGAAAGAAAAATGGGAGTATCAGGATATGCATTGACTTTAGAAATCTTAACATAGCCTGTCAAAAGGATAATTATCCACTCCCTAACATGGAGACCCTCCTCCAACGGGTCACTGGGTCTACAATGATGTCTATGCTTGATGGATTTTTCGGATATAATCAAGTTGTTATAAAGATAAGGATAAACACAAGACAACTTACACAACCCCTTGGGGAACCTTTGAGTATTAGAGAATGCCCTTCGGTCTTACCAATGTTGGGGCCACTTTTCAAAAGGCCATGGATTATGCTTTCAAGGAATTAGTAGGCAAAATCATTGAGATATATCAAGATGATTTAACTGTTTTCTCAAAGGAAAGATCCAGCCATATTGGTCATCTCAGGCAGGTATTTGAGCGATGTAGGAAATATGGCATTTCCTTGAATCCGGCTAAGTCTGTATTAGGTATTGAAGAAGGAAAACTTTTGGGTCACATCATTAACAAAGACGGGGTCAAAATTGACCCCGAAAGGATTGAAGCTATACAGAAGATTCCCCTTCCGAGAAATGTTAAGGGTCTCCAATCATTTAATGGTCATATCAATTTCATAAGGAGATTCATCCCTAACCTTGTTGAACTCATGAAACCTATGCAAGCTCTTCTAAAAAAGAATGCTAAGTTTATATGGACAAGTGAAGGAAGAAGTGCTTTTGACACCATAAAAGATGCCATCACTAGGTAACCTGTCTTAGTCAGCCCGAATTACACGAAGGATTTCATGATCTTTTCTTTTGCCTCAAAAGACACCATTGTCGGTGTGTTGCTCCAGAAGAACTTCCAAGGGTTCGAGCAACCAATTGCCTTCATGAGTAGAGCCTTGCAGAATTCCGAGCTAAAGTACACAATCATCGAAAAGCAAGCCTATGCCTTGGTCAAATCTTTAAAGCATTTTAGAACTTATATTGGATACTCAAAAGTCATAGGCTATGTCCCCCACACTGCAGTGAAAGACATCATGTCCCAACAGGATTGCTTAGGAACAAGGGGCACATGGGTATCCAAGATCCAGGAATATGACCTAGAGATTAAGCGTACCAAACTAATAAAAGGACAGGGCCTAGCTAAGATGTTAACCCAAAAGAATGAGGAGGCTATTGATATGATTTGTGAGAACAATGGACCTGATTCACGCATGACACCGGCATTACAAGAGCTTGATCATCATTGGTACTCAGATATTATATATTTCCTGTTACACTTATGTTGCCCTAATCACCTTAAAGGACATAAACGAAGGGCATTAAGATTAAAAGCCGCTAGGTATTGCCTCACTCAGGAGGGTTTGGATTGGAGGAACCCAGACGGTGTGATACTTAGATGTGTGCATGAACAAGATTCTAAACAAATCTTGACTGAATTCCATTCAGGATTTTGTGGGGGGCATTATGCAGCGAATACAACTGCCCATAAGATCCTTCGAGCCGAATACTATTGGCCAACCATCTTCACGGATGTGCATAAACATGTTAAATATTGTCAGGAGTGCCAACTCTTTACGGGGAAGCAGAAGTTGGCTGCTCTTCCTCTCACACCAGTAGTTGTCATTGCCCCTTTTCAACAATGGAGCCTTGACTTTATCAGAAAATTCAAAGATAATTCTACCAATGGATTTTGTTGGATTCTCACCGCAACCGACTACTTCACCAAGTGGGTAGAGGCCATACCCACCAAAAACGCCACAGAGACAGTTGTCATGGACTTCATTGAGGACAGAATCATCACACGATTTGGCACCCCTCTAAAGATAACAACTGATAATGCCAAGGCTTTCATCTCAACAGAAATGAATGATTTCTGTTTCAAATATGGCATTGTCCTATCTCATTCTTCCGATTATTATCCACAGGGTAATGGACTTGCTGAGTCCTCCAACAAAAACTTAATGACCATTCCTAAGAAAACTATGGGTGACAACAAAAGATCTTGGGATAGCAAAATCAAGTATGCTCTATGGGCAGACAGGATCACCAAGAAGAACTCTACTAGAAAGACTCCTTTTGAGCTAGTCTATGGTATTACAGCAACCTTGCCACTGAGCATGCAAATACCTATATTCAGAATGCTAAGTGACTATGGAGCAGAAAGGTTAGAGTTGGAAGATAGGACCAATCAGATCATAGAACTTGATGAAAGTAGAAGGACGTCACTTGATAAACTGTTAAGGCATCAAGAGAGCATGAAGGGAACCTTTGACAAATCAGCCAAGCCTAGAGCCTTCCAGGTTGGAGACACGGTCCTTTTATGGGACAAAAGGAGAGAAAAACCGAGCATGCACGGAAAGTTTGACAGCCTTTGGAAAGGCCCCTTTATTATACGCAGTCTTGCCGGAACGAACTCTTTCTTACTGAATACCATGGATGGAGAGATGTTGCCATTACCTATGAATGGGCAACACCTGAAGCCTTTCTATCAAGATAACATCCAAGATGATCAAGGGGTCATCTCAGGGCTTCTATAAACCCTCTCTTGTTGTATTTTTATGTAATTTACTTCTGTACCATATTGATGTATCATATGCATGCATAGTATGTTGTATCATAGTATTTGTATATTAGTTGTTGTATCATTTTTCATATATATCCTAGAAAAGAAACGATTTTATTTCATGTACTTTGATTTGAAAAAAGCAAAAATATTTCATGTTGGTTTTTCATTTTGGCATATTTTTGTCATGTATACGTGGGACTAAGACACTTCTGTTTACTTGCAGGTACCAGAGATTCTTGGATTCTCGGGCACTCTATTTAATCAATAAATCAAACGAGCACCCATCCCATCGTTGGAGCCAAATGTTACCAACTTATTTGTACCATAGTTGGATTATCTGAAGAGCCGCCATATGAAGAACATGATAAGTGTTTGTGTTCCAGTGTATCAGATGATCCATCCTTTGTGCCTAGCTAGTTTTGGCTAGTCAGTTTGTTGTTTGTCTTGAAATGACCATGCCCCACGGGGTTTTTGTAATAAAAGTGTGCTAGTAGGGTTTGAGTCACTCGGTCACCCATGACCGGTTTATCAACTAAGGTATTCTAGGGAGTTTTTACCCTGACCAATTATACTTTGCCTTCGGCCGAGATATAATTAACAAGGTTTTGTCCCGCTTCCTCCAAAGCTGGAATGCCCGATTTTGAAATTCTAGCCATGGGGGGTTATTAGAGTCCAACTAATGAATATGAACCTACTAGACACTATGGGTCGAGTCAGTGGTCATTTCCTAGGTCTGTAGTGGTTTTTAAACGTTGTCCGAAAAAAATTTACCAGACGCGCTGGACAGTTAATTATTTTATTTTTAATAATTAATTTTTCCATAGTTTAAATGGAAAAATTAAGTTGTAATATGTCAGTCGTTCGGGGCTGTTTTTCAGTGATTGGAGGCTTAATTCCTAAGCCAAAAATCATACTTAGACCCCGGGCACCTTTATCCTAAGTTTCGGATCGTCATTTGGCCAATTAATTAATAAATCCTTAAAAATCAATAAGGGAGGATTATTAATTAATTAAATCAAAAAATTAATAATTGGAGAAAATCCAATTCGCTCCAAAATAATCCAATTTGGATTATTTCAGTGGCTAAATGAGATGGCACCAGGCATTAATAAAGATTCCAATCAACTCCACTCAGCTTCAAAGAACTATCCAGTCAGCACAAGTCAAACTCCAGTGGTGAATTCATCCTCCTCCATGCAAAAGTCGATTTAGTGATGTGGAGGGTCATTTAATACAAGGATTGAGTTGCATTGATTGAAAGCTGGGTGCCCTCCTAAGTTTATGCAACCACTAAGGCTTGGCACCCATCATACATGAGTTGCATTAATTATAAACTCATGGCTTGGATCTCCATCAAGGCTCACGTATATCCTTTAGCTCACGTTATATCCATGTGGAGGATGCGAATTGGAGTGGTGGAGATTACAAGGGAGGAGTGGGGGCGCCTTGCCTAGGTGGAGGCCACCTCCCCACCCTCAACCACCACTAACTCGAGTTCATGTGATAGATTGGCACTCCAAGCCAGGATTTGATTGGATCGTGATTGGGAATTCGAATTTGTCAAGTGCCATTGGCTCCTTCCAAAGCCAATTCGAATTAGGGTAGGGTAGCTTCTAGTTTTTGTATATAAGGAAGGCATTGCCTCCTCTTTTCTAATGGAGATTTGTTCATAGAAACTCTGAAGAAATTTGTAATCTTGTTTAGAATTTGAATAAAGTTGAAGACTTTGGAGGTCCACGTGGGAGCTTTTTGCGTGCCATGCTTCATCTTGTTTAAGGTGATGCCATTCTTAGTTATTTACTTTTGATTCTTAAGCGTATGATCTTGTCATTAGAAGGCTAACAATCTAGCACAATATTGTTTGATATTTGTTTTCTCTTAAGCGTGTGGCTTTCAGGTATTCTCCCAAGTGCAAGAGCTCTTGCTCGGTTTACACATTCATTCAACAAGCTACCAAAGGAGTCTTTTACTTTAAGAAATCGAGAAACGAAGGGCTTGTTTGCCTCATCCATCAAACTACAAAAAACTCTACTTTTCTTTCTGGTTACTTGGTTACTATTTGAGTAGTGGATGTTCAAGTTTATCATTCCCACACTCTTCTCTGTCTTCTTACATGTAAGTTTTGCCTTGAGAAAGTAGCTTGGGATTTGATCCCAAGTGCCACATAATTTTGTGGCTACTTCTCTATCCCCACTAGCATCCTTGCGTGCATCTAGCTAGCTGGAAGGTTTTCAGGACTAGTGTTCTAGTGGTCACCTTGTTCCAAGGTTTGATCCTACCATTGTTTGCTTCTTGGGTTTTTTGCTTGCTTTGGCCTTGTCTTCTCCTTGTTTCTTTCTCTTCGTCCTCCTCTTCATTGGTTTTCTTCACCTTGCCTCGTTTTTCCTCCTTCTAGCTCACCTTGTTCTCGTTTTTGCCCTTCTTCATCCACTTGTTTTCATCTTCTTGTCCTCTCCTTTCCCTCTCGTCTTCCTAGATTTTCCTTGCTCTCGTCCCTCTCCTTTCCCTCCTTTCGTTTTCACCTTTGTCTTTCTCCTCTTCGTTTTCTTCCCTCCTCCTTTGCTCTCGTCCCTCCTATCTCCTCTTCTCATCTAGCTCTCGTCTCCCTTCTTCAAGCTTTCCTCTTGCTCTCATTTTACCTTTCCTCCTTGCCTTTTCGTCTTACCTTGCTATCCTTCTTCCTTTGCCTTGTTTCGTTTTTGGTTTTGGCTTCCCATTTCCTCCTTAAAATATAAAAACCATAAAAAGAACTTGCATTTCTTAGATCTATTATCATTCTAGTTTATATTAGGTTGTTAGTTGCATCTCATTTTCAATAGTTAGATCTTGCATCTAGTTTATTGTTGACTTGCATTTAGTTTCTTAGATCTCATTTCAAAAGTTAAAACTTGCATTGGAAAAAGAATGAGCATATAGATTAGTGGTTAATTTGCATCTAGTTTCATTTATAGTTTAGATCTTAGTTTTGGTTTGATTTTGACTAATGCTAATGGGTGCATGAGTGTTGGACTTTTGTGTTGTAGGTGTTGAGAAGAGAACAAATCATCAAAGAGAAGCAAGAAGAAACTTGAACTTGAAACCATTTTAAGATATCCCAAATAAGAAGAAATCATCAAGAAGAGCAATAAACCACAAGGAAGATCCAAAACAAATGATGATGATGTTAACTATGAAAGCTTGAACTTTCAATCTCCTTTTTGTAAAAAAAGCCAATAAGACTTCTTGTTTCAAGTACTTTTCATTTTCAGTTTCTCTCATTGGTTGAAATCCCTCAAAAGTTGTAATCGTTAATAAGATCATTTTGAGTGGGGTTTTTAAGTCCCCACTCCCAACTTCCCCCATTTCGGGAAGTTTGTTGTGTGTTTGCTTTCTTGATTTAGCTTAGTTTACTTTTGCAAGTAGCTTAGTTTCATTTTTGTTGTAGAACACTAATTGCTAGTCTAGTTTCCTTTTTGCAAAGTGAAAGTTATTTGCTAGTTCCATTTTTTGCATCATTATTATTTTGAGCTATCATTTGGTCTCTTTGTTTTTAAACTGTTTGTCTTTTAAAAAGAACCTGTTATCACCAAACTTGTAGTTGCCCCTAGAGATAGATCCAAGATGGATGGCAGAAGGGATGGGCAACCAAAGAGGTGCAACCACAATAGCCTCGACTCCCAATAGATGGTTGTCACGCCAATCGAGGCAACCTTCACTCTATGTTATCTAGCCCAAGACAACAAAGGGGGAGACCTAGGTCTACTCCCGATAGGAGAGATCAGACCAAGACACCAGATCAAATCAAATGATGATGAAGTACGTAGGGTGTATGGTAAACTCTAGATCTATAAATGAAGTCACAAGGTGAGTAATAGGTTGGATCAAGGGGATTAGACAATGTAGATTTGGTCCAACATGTTTATGCAAGTGACTTATGAGGTTTAGAATAAGATCCAGAATCAGGGTACTAGTCAATTGTGAGAAAATCCACTGCCTTGGGAACCGTGTCCAATGTAGGGTAGTTAAAGACTGAATTGGGGCTAACCAGTACCAAAATGAGCTTGATTGATTGATATGACAATGTTAAGGGGTTCAAGCAACCAAAACAAGGATCAAACCACATGCAAACTCAACAATCCGAGAAAGTCGAATTAGCTTGGAGAAAGATCAGTGCCTTGGGAAGTGGGCCAAATGGAGTCGGATGTCCACCAAATTGTAGATCTGGAATGTTGAGGTGTTGAGGTAGGTGGATCTAAAAGATTAGGATAATCCAATGGCTAGATCTCAGTAGATCTGAGATTGAAATGTGCCACAAAGTGACCCAAGTGGGGCTCAACCCTCACAATGAGGAATGGGGCCCACAAGGTGAAAATCACTGAAGTGACACACTAGGGGTAGGTTATTGAATGTGTAGATGAAGGATCAAGTGGGATCTCACCTACCCAGGTGCTAGATCCTAGCAAACTCACCTCTCCCAGGAAGTGCGACCTCCCTTGGAGAAGCTTCTTTGCCTTGGGAAATGGGTCAAATGATGGCCAATCCACACCAAACTATAGATCCGAATCGTCGTGGATGCTATAGAGGTGGGTTTTAAATTTTATACCCAAAAACCAAGTGGATCTTTCTACATCTGAGAAAATTTAAAATGAGGGTTTTGAAATTATGAGGGTTTGAAGCATTTAGACAAATGGATAGATCGTGGAAAGATAAATTACCTTGAGATCATACCTGAGTGATGGAATGAAATGCCTTGTTGTTGAGGAAGACTCCCGCAGAGATGAAATGAGAAATTGTTGAATTTGCTTGCCGAAATGATGCCCTAGCCCACAAGTGCGACGTCCTCTACTTGTCAAACCAAGGAAAGTCGATTCAATCAATCAGATCAAGTATGGAGGAAATACAAGCGAAATGTAATGATAACATGAAATAGAAAGTCATGGGATAGTAATACTCCCTGTTACCAACGAACAAACCCAAGGAAGAAGTAGGGAGGGTCCTCCCCTACCAATACGTCCTCCTCAAATGAATTCGACCTCCACCTGTAGATGCAAAAACGTGGTACAAAAATATAACAAGACAAAATCTCCAAGAACCCAATGCAAAGGAAGAATCAACGAACGAACTCCGAAAGCATTCACCACAACACAACAGATAGATGCAATAATAATTCTCTATTCCAATAATCCAGAGCCAAAAGTCCACTTTACAATGAGAAGCTCTCTCCTTTAAATAGAATGGAGGGAGGCCACAATCCTAACCACTTTTTTGAATGAGTGGTTAAGATTAAAAGATCAAAAGATCTAATCAATGGTTGAGATGAGCTCAATAATACAATACATGGATCAATAATAAAATATAACAATAAGTGGACAAACTCACCCTAGGAGAGGGGATCCCACCAAATCATAATGATAAAACATAAGAAATAACTCATGGTGGGTCCAAGGGGTAATTTCTAACACCCTTGGTCAATCCCCATGGCACAATATCCAAGAATAAAAGATCAAGACACCAAATCGTGCCTCTGGGGGAAAGTCATGAGCCTTAGGAGGCTCCAGAAATCATCAAAAAGTGCCATAAGTGATGAATGTGGGTCCCGATGAAGCTGAAACTGCTGGAGAAGGTGTGGAAAACATCTCACTCATCATCACAAATCGTCCCATGCCATAACCTTGCCTCAGTAGCCCAAATTGAATTCCTTTGTAGCCATTTTTACCATTTCTGGACTGCCTCGGGAAGTGTGAAACTGCCCAAACTACCTCCTAGAGTGCCTAGCTCCAAAAATAAAAATAACCAGACTATCTGGGAGGGGGGGGTAATATGGTAATAACAAGTGGCTGGACCACCCCCTCCAAAAATAGCGCTCTAGGTGAACCAATCATATCTCTGCTCTGCTCTAATAGGGCCTCCGACAAGCCAAAACTGCACTAGGATAGCCAACTGAGGCTAAAAATCACTGTAACTACCCGGAACTGAAAACAGACTGTCTCATTGGACTCAGAAGGTCCAAATCCATCTAAGGTGTGTACTCATACACCATATAGTCCTCTGCATGATCCAAAATAAATACTCATCATCGCCGGCAGACGAAATAATAATAATCTGTAAAAGTGCTAAAAAGCTAAGCCTGAAACCACTGCATAAGCCCACCATGGTGACCTGTACCAGACGATATATCATCTATCTGCAACATCTGAGGTCTGACACCTCATGTCCTGTGGTTGACTTTTGGTCAAAATGGGTTTGACCAAGTCAACATGACCAAAATATAACTCAAACTGTAATCAAGTTGTTGCAAGGTGTCAAAGGTTAATATATACTTTACAATCCATTCAAATGGCAATTATAACAAAAAGTAATCATTACCGGTGATCTAAATCCAAATATAATAGGTCATTAATTGTTATTAATTACTCAAACAAGACTTTCAAGGTCATACTCACTTCATAGTTGTAATCAATTTGCTAGTGAAGGGTGAAGGCTAAGAATAACATGGCTAGGCTAGAGGGAATGACTTACTAACTTAACATTGTGACACTTTGGAAATGGAAAGGGGATACACACCATAGCATATACTGAATGAGCAACAACACAGGGGATGGTTGTGTCTCACAAATGGATAAGTTGTTCAAAGAGTGTTTATTCACCTTGACTGGTGCGCACAATCCATAATACAAATAAGGCCAGCAATCTTTTTGATATAGAGTTTAAGTTCCATTGCTTTTTGGGCCAAGAGTTTCCATAGCCTTTGATCTATGTGTGTTTACAAACACATTGCATAGATTTACATTCATTTAGGCTTCTTGCAGCAGGTGTGTTTTTAAGGCACTTGTTTGCCTGAGCACTTCTAGGTGTGTCATAGACAGCTTGTTGTTGATTAAGTTGTCATTGATGCCAACAGTGCCTGGCCATTGATGCCAACAGTTGCGTCTTGGTGCCCCTTGTGGAGCCCCTGAGGGTTAGTGTTTGGTTTGTGGTTGTCTGTGTCAAGAGGAGACCTTTTGACGTTGTCCAAGCCCAAGCTTGAAGCCCTTGGAGGCCTTGGGACAATTCCAAAAGCCCCGGCTACCCATTAACTCGGTTGAGCACTCCTAAATTGTATCATTGCTCCTGGTTGTATTTTCATTGATGGTCTTTGGATTGCTTGCACTTGTTCTGGTCTCTTGATTGGTTGTCGACAGATGGTATGGTCATACTTGATGCTTGTTGATCGTTGATTGTGTACTTGTATCCTTGTCCATACACTTGTTGAGAAGTCTAAGCACTTACATTTGATGATATTTGTCCTTAAGCCCACATACCTAGGCCTTGGAGCCTGTTATCACACCATAGTAGCGGGGCTACTATTCTTGTACAGCAGATATCAGCACATTCCAGAGCCTACATTTTTCCAGAGCATGGCTATACATGTTGGATCACTCATGATCAGAGCAGTACATTATTCAGATTTTATGACCTTGTGTCAAGGCTGAGCCTTGAGAGTTCAGATTTGATGACTGATGTGACCACTTATCCCATTACAGTTTCAGTTCAGTGCCTAGAGATATATTGCAGCAGTGTTTCAGATGATGCATGATGATGATTATTATGATGATGTTGTATGATCTATGGATATGTTCTCACTGACTGTGGATTATTATCTTGTTGATTTAGTCATGATCATGGCATGTGCTTGGTATATTATTCCTGATGTGGCAAACTATTTAAAATGAACTGTAAATCATAAATTGGACAATTGCTTGCACTTTTAGGTCATTTAACAAAACTTACTGGTATTTCACCTTACATAGACATGGTCTTTCCCCGACACCAGTTGTCTGCTAGTGTAGGCTCCATATTCACTTGTCTCCATCCATACATGACCTTCCTGTTTGACTTTAAACCCTGACTTGTCTCATTTGACTTTCTGATACTGAGGACTTCCCCATTTTTCTACCTCTGTGTTTGGACCGCATCCCTGTTATTCAGTGTCTCGGCTCTGAGTTGGTGACAGAACTTGCCTTTGGTGAGTTGGATTGTAGGCCTAAATCATTCTGGTCGGTTGTCCCGATGTTTGGCATTGGCTCGAACTCCCCCTAGTCACTTGAGATGTTGTTGGCTAAAACTGAAAGCTCATGTTCTACCTATGGAAACTAAAAAATTCGCCCATGGAAACAAAAAAAAGGGCAAGAGCAATGAAAAGCTAAAAATACTCCTCGAAGAGTATAAGAAAGGTCCAAAAAGCAATGGTTCTTAAAAGTTATATCTAAACAATTGCTGACCTTATAAATATGTGAAAAACATGCCCTGGATGCAAGCTGCAACTAGTTGTGCTTCTCAGCACATCTGAAATCCGAAGGGTTATGTAGGCCAAAAAGGCCATGGAAATGAAATTGAATGATCCTAATGAACCTGGATCAACTTGATGTAGACATGATGCCTAAGTTGAATAAGCACTCTCTAAACAACTTATCCATTTGTGAGGCACAGCCATCCCCCGTGTTCTTTTGTCCAGCACAGAGTTTGTAGCTTCCCCCTTCTCCCAGTCCAAAGTATTTTTGAGTTAAGTTAGACAAGTCAAACCCTTGGCCCAACCTTGCTCCGAGCCTTCATCCTTCACTAGCAGTTTGACCATGTCCAATGGGTGAGTTTGTCATTTGAACTATTGTGCAAGTAATTTTATATAATCACAGAATATGTTAACTTGATTAATGCCACTGAATGGAATTTATACTTTGAGCTTAGCTGTGGGAATGATTAGAGAAACATTGTCTTAGTCTACTGATGTGATTTATCCTTGATTATATATTCTTGGGATCCGTGATGATGTGGGCCATGTATGGATGATTATTGATGATGATTTATGGTCCCACATGTTTGATGATGATATCATATGATGGACATATGATGCAGATGATGTTTGATCCAGTTCAGCAGGTTTATTATTATTTCAGATCAGCAGATTATACATTGTCCATATATGGTGGACCCTACAGCTGGCCCATTAGGGCAACCCATGATGTATGAGTACTCATTCCTAGTGGATTTGGGTCTTCTGGATCCATTGAGACACTTATCTTTCAGTTCCGGGCACTTCTGACAGTCATTGATGCAGTTTTACACTTGTTGACCAGATTTGGGGCTGATTTCCCAGCCTGAGCAGCAGGGGCCCCGAGAGGCCAGTTCACCTAGGGCGCTGATGATGGAGGGGGTGGTCCAGCCACTTGTTATTACCATTTATCCCCCCTTCCGGAGAGCCTGGTGGGCTCAGATTGACAGCGCTAGCACCCTAGGAGGCAGTTTTGGCACTTTCACAGTTCCCGAGGCAGTTAAAAAATGGGAAAAGGTGGTCAATGAGGAAATCGATTTGGGCAATTGAGGCAAGGTTTTGGCATTTGGTTTTCACAGAGGTCTTCCAGGGCGGCATCACTACCTTCCAGTCAGTTTTCACCATGTGGGTATGCCCAGATTGATCACAGGAGGACATTTACTGCTTGACTGTCATGGATTCTGAGGACAGTTTTGGTCATTTTTATTATATTGGACATATTTTATTATTTTTATTGTGCCTTGGGGATGAGCTAGTAAGGATTAAAACCTCCTAGCCCCACCATGAGCTTATATTGTTATGTCCTAGTCACCATGAGGTGGATTTTGATGCTTATAGTTTCTCTTGTGGATGACGTCACCCCTCATTGTACCTTTTTAGTGGGGGCGCTATCATTATGTGGGTGATCCATGTGATATATGGTTATGATTTATTGTTAGCCATTGATTAGATCTTGAGATCTTTTAATCTTAGCCACTCATGTAAAAAGTGGTTATGATTGTACTCTCTCCCCATCCTATTTAAGGAGGGAGCCTCTCATTGTAAAATGGATCTAGAGATTTTTGGCTCTTGGCTCTTGGAATAAAATTTCTATCTTTTGGAGTACATGCTTGGATTGGAGTGGATGTTGGTTGTTTCGATTGTAAATGCTATTGTCCATTGCACTGGAGGATCTATTGTAGCTATCTTGCATATTTGCCATACTTTATTTGCAGGTTGAGAGGGCGACTTTGACAAGTGCGAATTGGTGGGGAGGCTTGCCCTTCAAGCTTGGAAGAAGTCGTTTTGGGTTTGACAGGGAGTAGTTTTGCCTTTGTGTCAACTATTCTATGTTTTTCTTTCTCTTGCTTGTATCTACCTTCAATTTGTTAAACTAATTGATGCTTTGCTCCTTGGCTTGACAGGTTAGAAGGAATCACATGTGGCTTGGAAAAATCGATTTGGCAAGAGGGCTTCAACAATTCTCCATTTGATCTTTGGCAAAGTAATCCTCGTCTCAACTAGCATTCATCTCTTCATCCAGGTATGTTCCAAGAGGTATGATCTTCTCTTCCTTGAATCTTCCATAATTTCTAGATCACAAAAACCCTAATCAAATTAAAACCCTTGTTTTTGGTATTTTTTAGATCTACTTAGATCTAGCCTTGCAATTGAAAAGATATTAAAAACCCACCTCTATAGGATCCACCCCTAGTTGGATCTATAGTTTGGTGGTGATTGGCTAAGAATTGACACACTTTTCAATGCAAAAAGCCTTCTTGAACCTAAATCGATTTTCCTAAGAGAAGCTTGTTGGGTTAGATCTAGCACATGGGTAGGTGAGATCCCACTTGATTTGAAATCTAGACACTTGATAACCTATACCCATATCCTTACTTTGGTGAAAACTACCTTGTGGACATCTTTCCATGTTTTAAGGGATTGAAACCCCCTTTTGATCTTCTTGGTACCTTAAAACTTAGATCTACTAAGATCTAGCCATTGGATTCACTTGAAATTTTGAAGATACATAGATCGGGGTACTAGCCACTTGGATCTACAGTTTGGTGGCCATTGGACTTGATTTGGTCCACCAAACCCATCTTTTGCCCTTCCTTGAGCAAGTCGCACCCCCTTGAAGTTTTGAGTTGGTCCACTTCTGGGAAGTGGGTGTTGGAGATTTTCGTGGATTTGGAATGCCCATGCCTTGAAACCTAGGTCTATACCGTCCTTCCGTCAAGATCCGCCTTGGGGATTGCATTCCTTGTTTTAAGGGATTGTGGTCCACTTTTGGTCTTCACCTAAAAAACTAGACCTTGTAAAATCTAACCATTGGATCTCATTCAACCCACTTGACTTGGCTTCTAGGTGTCCCGATCTACACTTTGACATCCTTCTTGACTCCATTAGCCCATCCAATAAGGCACTAGTCCTTCTCCAAGCAAGGCGCACTCCTTGGGATTAGTGTCAAACCATAGATCTAGTACATGGGTAATCCTAGAACCAACTCCAACTTATGAATCTAGCCTAGATCTAACCTATAGTACCATCCTCACATCTAACTTCACCTTGTGGGTCCCTCTAGAACCATTTCACACTTCCCAAGAAACTAGACCCACTTGTGCAGACACATGGTACTATACCTAGTAATCATACCCCATCATGTGGCCTAAACCATGCATAGGTTGAGACAGTAACTATACATTACACCACCATCAACCATTCCTTAACTCTTAGGTCCACTTAGCCTTGCATTGGTTTCTGTAACTCATCCTTTACCTACCCTTAGAAACCTTTGTTTGTGTCCAATCAATTGTGATTGGGGTATAGGGTCTCCCCCTTGGTCTAGTTACACCTTGACCTAAAGCGAAGAGTGCCTCGGTTGACGTGACTCCCACATTGCATTGGGAACCGTGGCATCTCTTGGGTCACCTCTTTAGTTGCCTGTCTCCTCTACCGTCCCGGATGGGATACCTCTAGGGGCAACTACAAGTTGTGTGATAACAGAGCCCTCACCTTGCATCAAGTAAACCTTGAAGCATTTGTCTTGTTTGTTTCATGATGATGCCCTAATATAGATGGCTTTGAAACCCCTAACATTGTAATGGAGCCCATGGAACCCTTGCACATGGTTGAAACAATCTTGAACCTAATAATGATAACCCCCCAAAATAATAATAATAATAATAATAATAAAAGACCTTGTACCACTGAAAAAAAGTCTTGAACCCACACATGTGGTAACCTTGTATCCTTGATGATAATGGTCATGATGATAATCTTGATGTGGTCATGAAGCCCTTGGACATGGTAGTATGTCCTTGATATCCTTAATGATGACCTATGCTGATAGAACCCACATAGCCCTCAAAGAAGACCTCTTGCTTGATAATAATGAAGTCATATAACCCTTGTGCATGGCCTTAAAGCCCTTATAAGTGCTTAAAGAAACATTCCAAAAGTTATCAAGTCAAATCTGACGTTCTGCACAAATTGAAGAATTTAAGAATGAAGGACCTTGTATTTGCAAATAAGCCCCTCATAAGATGATAGCCCTCGTCATGCTGTTTCCAACGGTAGGTGGCACGTCACGTGGTTCCTCACGGTTGAAGAAATATAAATTTTTGAAGTTGAAGTATTTTCATCCTTCTTGTGAAGTCGGCCAGCCTTGAAAGATATTTTTAATTAATAAATATTATATATTTATAATAGCAGGTCGGCCCAATCAAACTCCACGTTGGAATATATATAAATACACACTTATTCCATTCATTTAATACACAACTTTTTCAAGAATCAAGCTCTGAAATTTTCGGATTGACTGAGGCAGCAACAGAGAAAAAGCAGTGAAATTTTTTTAAAGAATTCTTCTATCAAATTCGTTGGTGAATTAGAGCACTAATTTTTGGGTGATAAACTGAAGACTGTGGCAGCAAAGGAGAAGGAGAAGGGTCTGAAAAATTCGGGCATACTGTCCACAGGAGCAGCAGCAAATTCAGACTGTCTAAACCTCTGCAAAAATTCGGACTGTGTTTTTTTTTTCCCTGTAAAATTCGGACTGTCTTTGCAGAATTTCAGACTATCTTTTTACACCAGAATTTCAGACTGTCTCTGTAAATTTCAGGCTGCTACAGTACCTCTGTTCTCTAAAAATTTGGATCTGGTTCAGGCATAAGTACAGAAAAGGTACACAAGCAACTTGGTATAAGTTGGTTCAGTTGATCAGAATTGGCACAGGCTGTCCTATGTGCAGTTGGTCTAACTCAGATTGGCTGAGTTGTATGAGCAGTTGGTTTGACTCAGGTGGTCTTGTATACAGTTGGTTGAACTCAGATTGATTGATTCAAATGATGTGAACAACAGATTGATTTATGCAGACAGATTGATTGGTATAGCTAAGATTGATTGGTACAGCGAGATTGGACAAATTGATTGTACAGGTTGATGAACAATGTGGCACAGTTGTGATGAGCAGTGGTCAGTTGATGAGCAGTAACAGCGGTTGTGCAGTGTGGTATAGGTGTTGGATAGCAGGTCCGCAGGATCAGTGCAGTTTGTGGTTCAGTAGTTCAGTTCCTATCTTCATATCAGGGTGGCAGGACGGGGCAAGGAAATCTAAGGAGCTAAGGCTTCCTTCAGGTTGTATCCTGTAAATCAGGGGGTTGTAGCCTCCTTCCAGTTGTAGCTGGAGAATTGAAGTCTTTGTAACAAAGGGGGTTGTTGCCTCCTTCCAGTTGTTGCTGGTAAATTATTATTATAAAGGCTTCCATGGTTTTTCCCCCAGGACTTGGATTTCCACGTAAAAATATTGTGTACTGTGTTTTGCAATGCTTCCTATGTGATGATGATATGATGATATGTGATGATGAGATGTAGTTATTAATAATGCTGATGATGATATAATGATAATGTGATAATTACGTACTCTGCATAATATTGAAAAAGCTGCCAATGGTTGTTAAAATTGAAAAAGTAATAAAAGCTACACACACTGTTCACCCCCCCCCCTCTCAGTGTGCTCGGAGTGTCCAACACTTGTTTACCTAGGTATTTACATTTCACAATAGATACAACATTTGATATTTCATAGCCACTTTCATTTGGCTTGCCTTTCATTCATGTGTGTTGAGAAACACATTGCATGAATGGGCTTTTCATACAAGATACAACATTTCATTTCCATACTTTGTATTCATGGCAGCACTAAAAGTTTCAGGTTTAGCCAACAACATCTTTAGTGACTAGGGGGAATTCACAAGGAAATCCAACTCACCATAGGTAAGTTTTGTCACCAACTCAGAGCCGAGACACAATAAACAAAGAAGCTTATCCAATATAGAGGCTACAGTGGGGAAAGGTCCTCCATGCCACTAGTCAAGTAGTAAGTCAAGGTAATGAACAAACTAGGTAAGTCATGGATGGATGAAGACAGTGAATAATGAAACCAACACTAGCAAGCCAAAGTATGGCGGGAATGACCACCTCTATTCTCCCTAGGGAGGGTAAAACCAATGAGAGTATAGGCCAAGAACTTCTAAGTCTGATTAGGGACAAATATGATATATATATAGTACAACCAGGTCCACATATCTATATGATCGCCAGATCATGACACTAAATGCTAAGACATGCTAAGAGAATGGAAATAAAAGCAATATAGCCACAACACCATAATATACCTTTCGAGTCATATACCTGAATGCTCATCATCTAAGCCAACATCTGTCCTCTGAAACTGTTGCTGTAACTCTGGGCACTACTGACTGCTCTGTACAAATGGCTAAATAGCTACATTGGTCATCTCTCTGAGTGTCCTGAGACTCAGTCATGGCATGGGGAATAAAACTACTGTCCATAATCTGATAGTGATCCATAGTAGATGCTCATCTCAGCATCTCAATGCAAGGGAACTGGCTGAATACTGTACTGGAATCGGAAAAATAATGTATGGTAGTCCGGCTACTATATATGTGATAACAGAACCAAAGACTCTTGAACTTGTCATAATACAAGTCAAGAGCACTCTTTGTCGGAGAGCATAAGCACTGCATTTTCCTTGCATTCAGCATATAGATTAGTTAAAGTCTCTTGAACTTCTGTCATAAGATGAAGTCAAGAGCACTCTCTGTCGGAGAGCTTAACTGTGTGCTCTAATTTTAAAACACTTCAAACTTCACATTTTCCCTCTTAAAAATTTACTTCGTTGCTCTCCATCACTTAGTATGCTCTGTCGACCCTAAAAAGTTGGATTCATACTCAAAACTGTGATTGGATTTGTTAATCTTGCAAGTGACAACCATAATAAAATCTTCACCCCCATAACCAACAAACCGGCGTTGTTTCGATAAATACTCAGGTAGTGGGCAAATTCCAAGTGTGGGCGTCGGGCTACCCAATTTGGACACTCGCTGGTTAAATTCTCTGAACACCTAGCTTGTGATTCCAGACAAGTCCGTTATGTCTTCGAACGGAGCCACTGAAGGTATATTTTTCCGATTGGACTTCATCCTTGCTTTCTAAACCCTAATAATCAAGATCACTAAAACTTTCTAAAATAAACCAAGAACAATTGCAAAACGACCCAACAAACATTATCTTGAGACTTATATTGTCAGCATCCCTCAGTATTTCACATTTTGACTCCATTTGGCACTGGTCACTTTGAACTTTCACATTTAAATTTATCTGGGCCATTTGTCCATTGGGAATCTGTTTAAGTTATTATCTATCTGTGGATGCCATTTCATTGACAAGTCTTCATTATATTGTTTATCTACAAATCTTGTATCTGCAACGTGGATTGCTTTTTTTTATCTTGTGTTTATCTCAAAATTTGTGATCTCATTAAAAAACTCCTAAACAACACCCATCCGCATCCGCAACCATTAAAACACAAAGCCATAGAAAAACTCTTTGTAGGGACTACCCCCCTTGGCTTCGTTAGGAGTTTGCCTAAACGGAGGAGTTGGTATTCAGGTGACAGTACCTGGCCCGTTGCTTGCCCCCAAGGCCACACCTCTCCCACTTGTAGTGAGGAGACAGCTTTCGAAAGATTTCTGCTGCTGTGCATCTCAGCGGACAACAATTCCAATGTTTCAATTGTCACAAAATAGGACACATTGCTAGAAATTGTCCTTCAAAGAAAAAGAAGGGTTTCCACCACAGAAGACATCAAGCACATCTAGCAGAAGATGATAGTGAAGAAGAAGAGGATGAAGAACCTCCCAAGAAGCAAGCAAAGGAAGAAATCGAAGAATATGTCCTGTGACAGTGGTGCTTCAAAGCACATGACAGGACAGAAGAAGACTCTCTCTAGTTTAGAAGAAAAGGAGTCCCCTCACAAAGCTCTCTAGGAGAATAGGAGAAGCAACATACAAGATTGGTTCAGAAACTCTGATGATTATCAGAAGACTAGGACCAAAAGGAGATCCTACCAAACAAACAAAGATAAGTATTTGAATTGTCATTTTTGTTTAAATGATAGTATCCAGTTGTATACACATTTATTTAGGATGTTTGCAGTGTTATGCATGTGATGGGTAAGTAGCCTATGGTGCTATACAACATTCCATTGCTACTTATCTAGAGTGAAACCTCTTTGTTGACATATTGGGAGTAGTGCACGCTCTTAATAATGTCTTGGTAGAGATGGAAGGCATCTAGAAAGTTACCATATGAATGTGGGATATGGATGAATGTTGTAGCATTGGCTAAGATAGTATGACTTATGTTTTTATGCATTTATTTGAAAACTATGAGATGTTTCTAACCATGCTATTGAATTTGACTTGTAGGAAGTATCGTACAACGATCACCTACAAATGAAAAATGATGAGACTTGTTCCATAGAACAAGTGGCAATGGTTCAACTATTCAAGACTCCAAAAGAAATGTTCCCAGGGAAGAAGCCTGAGGTAAGCCACCTCAAGGTATTTGGGTGCCCTGTATATGTTCACATACCAAAAGAGAAGAGAACCAAGTTGGACCCTTCCGGAAAGAAAGGAATATTTGTTGGGTATGTGAAGCAACCAAGGCATTCAGAATATACATCACAAGATTCCATCACATGGAAATTAGTAGAGATGTAACCTTGATGAAGAAGTTGCTCTCAAAAGATCCAGAAAGTGCCAATATGAAGAAGTATATGAAGAAGATATACCTCCTAGAAATACAAAAGTTGTTTCCTTCCCTGAAGAAGAAACACCAGAAGACCAATATGCTAGAACCTCAAGAACCCCCACCTATGAACATATCACGGAAAAGAAAGTCGGCATGGGAAAGAGAAATTATACAAGAAGCAGAAAGATATGGAGCTCCAGAAGGTTCCACAAGAGAGCCAAGAAACCAAAGCCATTCTCCAGCTATGTGGCTTTGATGTGTGATCTTGTAGATCAAGAACCTACCAATTATGAAGAAGCAGTTCATAAGAAAGAATGGGTAGAAGCAATGATGGAGGAGTACCAATCAATAATGAATAATGATGTTTGGGATGTAGTTCCCAAACCAAAAGACAAGAGTGTGGTATCCTCCAAATGGATATACAAGATAAAGCATGCTGCGGATGGTAGCATTGAAAAGTATAAGGCAAGGTTTGTGGCCAGAGGATTCTCTCAGAAAGAGGGAATTGACTATGAAGAAACATTTGCACCAGTTGCAAGGTACACTTCCATTAGAACCATCATGGCACTTGCATATATGATGAAGTGGAGCTTACACCAGATGGATGTGAAGACAGCCTTTCTGAATGGTGTAATTGAGGAAGAAGTGTACATAGAACAGCGACAAGGATTTGAGGTTGAAGATAGAAGAACTCACGTATGCAAGTTGAAGAAAGCTCTGTACGGGTTGAAACAAGCTCCTAGAGCTTAATATGGGAGAATTGATAGCTTCTTGACAAGCTTGGGCTTTACCAAAAGTAAAGCCGACCCTAACCTTTACCTTAAGGTTATGAATGATGAACCTGTCATACTATTACTATATGTGGATGATCTATTTCTGACAGGAAATGAGAAACAGATCATGGAAAGCAAGAAGAAGCTAGCTGCAGAATTTAAGATGAAAGATCTCGGATTGATGCATTACTTCCTAGGTTTGGAAGTATGGCAAGGCCCAGAAGGAATCTTTCTCAACCAAAGAAAGTATGCTGTGGATATCTTGAAAAGATTTGATATGTTGGAATATAAAGCCATGGCCACTCCCATGGATACCAACTTGAAGTTGTTAGTTGATGAATCATCAAAATTAGTGGATGTGACTCAGTACAGACAGATTATTGGGTCGCTGATGTATCTGACGAATACCAGGCCAGATATATGCTTTGCTGTGAACACCCTGAGTCAGTATCTAGTTGAGCCTAGACGTGTTCACCTGATAGCTGCAAAGCATGTGATGAGGTACCTAAAAGGTACGATAGACTTTGGTCTATATTATCTTGGAGATCATGACTTCATATTGTATGGTTATACAGATGTAGATTGGGATGGAAATGTCTCAGACAGAAAGAGCACATCGGGTGGATGTTATTGTCTGGGATCTGCTATGATCTCGTGGTTTAGCAGGAAGCAGTCCAGTGTGGCTCTCAGCACAGCTGAAGCAGAATATATAGCAGCTTGCTCTGCTAGTTGTGAAGCCATATGGCTTCGGATGCTGTTATCAGGACTATTTGACTTGGAGATGGACTCCACTGTGGTCATATGTGACAACCAGAGTTGTATCAAGATGACGGAGAATCCAATGTTCCATGATAAGTCAAAGCACATAGAAATCTGATATTTCTATATACGGGATATGGTGCAGAAAGGAGCTATAAAGCTCGAGTATGTGAGCACTGATGAACAAGTTGTTGATGTATTGACCAAACCTCTGTCTCGAGTAAAATTTCAGTATTTTTGAAACAAGCTTGGTGTAGTTCAAAAGGACCCTCCTCAAAAGGGGGAGTAATATGGTCGATGATGAGGATACTTGTATCGATGATAAGGATACTTGTATCGATGATAAGGATGCCTGTACCAACGATGAGGTCGATGATGAGGATACTTGTACCGATGATGAAGTAGAGGAGTGGTCCTTAGACTTGGTCTAAGTTGACGAATGGATTGCATCATCCCTGGACTTAGTCCTAAATGGATCCGGAGACCTGTGTCTTCGAGAAGTGGTCTTTAGACTTTGTCTAAGTAGACGAGTGGATTGCATCATCCCTGGACTTTAGTCCTAGATGGATCCGGAGACCTATGTCTTCGAGAAGTGGTCCTTAGACTTTGTCTAAGTGGACGAGTGGATTGCATCATCCCTGGACTTTAGTCCTAAATGGATCCGAAGACCTGTGTCTTCGAAAAGTGGTCCTTAGAATTTGTCTAAGTTGACGAGTGGATTGCATCGTCCCTAGACATGATATGGTGTCTTCAATTGATAGGGATTGATCATCCCGTAAGTGGATCAGGATTGTATCATACTTGGACTTATGTCCTAAAGTGAGAGGGATTGATCATCCTGTAATTGGATCATGTGTGTTGCAGATTATGATGATGTTGATCGAGAGATCCAGATGATGATGATGTTGATCGAGAGATCTAGATGATGCTATTGATCGGGAGATCCAGATAATGATGTTGTTGATCGAGAGATCCAGATGATGTTGTTGATCAGGACATCCAGATGATGATGTTGTTGATCGAGAGATCCAGATGATGCTGTTTATCAAGAGATCCAGATGATGTTGTCGTTGTAGCTGATTGAGTGCTGCAGAAGATGAAGACTCAGTACTAAAGATGTTGATTTTCCAGTATTGAAGATATTGAAGATGTTCCAGTAGCTGTTCGAGTTACTGATGATGATTGAAGAAAACTTACAATGATTTATAGATGTATCACTATGATGTTGTTGATGACTCCTTGCTCCTGCAGATGTTGTTAGAATATCCTTCTCATTAAGGGGGAGTGTTGAAATATTGTAACTTCTAAGAATATTCTATTTGTACTTTATTATTATTCATCCGGAGATGTTTTATTCCTCCGTCGGGATGTTATTTATAGGGTTATTAGACTCTCCTAGAGAGGTCGGCCCTGAGTTAAGTTATATAGGGTTATTAGACTCTCCTAGAGAGAAGTCGGCCCAGTTAGGGTTAAAAGTCAAGTGAAGTAAAGTATAAATAGAGGAGGTGTGTTCCTCATTTGAACACACACTCACTCACTTGTGAACTTGCATAGGAGAGAGAGAGAGAGAGATCTGCGAAGGAGGAGAAGGAGCTCTTGTTTGGGGATTTCATCTTTGTATTTGTTGATCATCTATATTGAGGAAGTTTTGTTGGGTTTTCTACCCCATGAGGGTTTCCCATGACAAATTTGTGTCTATCTTGTGATTGTGTTTCTTTCAGTGATCCTTATTATGCTCTTGTTGTGAATTTTATGCTAAACTTAACAGTAACCAAAAGGATTTGTAGAATTTTTAATTGTTGAGAAGGAGGAAGGAAGCGGAATGGCCCTCGGAATCGGAGACTTTGAAGGCTTGGAAGTGGGACACCGACGGTAAAACCCACCAAAGCATGCACAGGTGAAGAAAATGAGAGCAAACAAGCTATCTTCTTCTTCAACCTGTCAACCTGTAGCTAACAAAAACACTTACAAAGCACCCATCAAACTATAAATGCACAAGGTTAGAAATCAAAATAACATGAACATAAACAAATGAAACATATATATTTCAGATCTCTAACAATATGACAAATAGAACTAACTAAAACAAACAAGATTAATTAGTCATCCTCACAAAAGCGTTACCAATCCTTCAAGCGAGCTAGTTGATGGCTGAAAATTACATGCACAGAAATTGCTCTAGCTACAAATCACCTCATACCAAGAGATCATGAAACCACTCACAAAGCATCATACATATGGACCTCCAAAGTCTTTTATTCAAATAGCAAATAGCAAACAAATTACAACACAGGTCTGCTCCAACTCCAACTAACCAAATGGGAGAGAGCAACCTTGAATTTATAGAGTGAGCAAGAGAGGAGGGCGCCCAAGCTTAGAGGAGAGGATGGGTGAATTCGTGGAGCAAATCGGGAAGTGATTCATGGCCCAAATGGGGCTGCCCCTTCCTTCTTACAAGCTGCCAGAACGCAGCCCTACATCAGCCTTGAAACATGCTGCAAGATTCCCCAACGTGTGGGCTTCATTCCTTGGGAAATGCGCCCACCAAAAGAGGAATGCACCTAGCTTGTTTGGGGGAATCATTCCCATCAAATAGGCTGCCCATTCGTCATAAAAATCAGCCCCTATCTCTCCTTAAATCATGCTGAAGTAAATCTGACATCAATCCCCCCAAAAATGGGATTTAATTTTTTAATGATTTTTGACCTTTTTTTATTTTTTCCTCCATTTTTCATTTTTTGGGGATTTTTTGAGAAAAAGTGAAAAATAAATGCCTCAACCACTATAGAAAGTGGGTATTGGGGTATGGTGGGTGCTCTGAGTTAGAAAACGAGCACCCCCTTGACAAAAAAAAACCCTAGACCACACTTACACCATTTACAAAAATTTTAATTAAACCATTAAAAAATGGCTTTAAAAACACGGAAAAAAAAATTTCGCCGGAAATTAAAAAAAAACTAGGGGTACCTAGCACATGTCCATACAACTCATAATTAATGTCTAGCATGTTCATATACATTGACCCATGGACTTTAATAACCCCCTAAGGCTCGTTAACCTCACAAGGCATTCCAGCTTTGGAGGAGCAGGAGAAAAACTCAAAAATTATTTTATGCAAGACATAATTAATAAGTGAAAAAACTCCTCGGAATACACGACTTAGTCAAAAAGTCCTAGAGAACCAAGTCCTTTACATAAAACACCATGCTAGTACATTTTATTACAAACCCCGCAAGGCATGGACATGTGGAAAAAAAAAGGGCCCTCAAAAAGGTCTGTTGGACATCAAATCACTGAATATGAACATGTGACATGTTCAAATTTGCCCGCTCACTTGATAGTCCAACCAAGTACAACTTAGTTGGCAACAACTAGCACTACTGAGGATGCAAATGGGCTGGAGCTAGGTTGAATGTACCCTAGTTTGAGTAGTTCCTTGATTGTACTTTCTATTTCATCTTTGTACCTCTTGGGGTGTCTGTAAGGGGTAGTGATAATTGCTTGAGTCCCCTCCTCTAACTCAATAATATACTCAAATCCCCTATCTGGAGGTCGACCTACTGGAAGGTCTCTGAATACTGCTTTGTGCTTCTGCAGTAAGGCCTCTATATCTGTTGGATGTTGTGTGGCCTTATCTGGTGGTTTCCTGAAGGTAACCAAGCACTCTGCTGCCCACTCTATATCTCCCTGTCGGAGCACTGCCTCCACCCTGTGTGATGTCACTGCTATGGGGGGGTAGGTATTCATCCCTCTTAATACTACTTTCCGTCCCTATGTTCCAATGAACTCCATCTCCATGGTTTGGTAGTTCGTAGAATACTTCCCTATGGAATAAAGCCACTAAACTCCCAATACCACATTTGTGTCAGGTACGTCGACCACATAGAATGTTTCTATCACTGTATAGTTCCCAAGTGTTACTTTCAATTTTGGAATCCTCTGACTACACTCCATGGTGTGGTGACCTGCTGCAACTACTGAAAATCCATCAAAACTCTCGATCTGAATGCCTTTCTTTTTAACCCATGCAGCATCAATAAAGTTGTGGGATGCCCCACCATCTATCAACACTCCTACTTTGTTGCCCTGTATGACACCTCTGATCCGGAGAGTGGAATCTAGGAACCCCCGACAATGTAGCAATGGCACCTTCTGGTGACTGTACCTCATCTGTTGTCTCATGTGCCTCTCCCTACTCCTGGTCCTGATAATCCTCATCCTCCCCACTGTCGGAATAGACCTCTATGTAGTGGGCCTTTCCCTTCCCTGAACACCTGTGACCTGGTACCCATGGTTCCTGACAGGTAAAACATAATTTCTTTCTTCTAAGGTCCTGGCGGGTATCATTATCCATCCATTCTTTCTTGGGCCATTCTTTCTGGAAGGGTTTCCTCTCTTTATCTTTAATAGGGAAATTGGTTCTGGGAGGAAATCTATTCTTTGGGACTGCATCCTGCAAATCCCTAGTCCGACTGATGGCATCAGCTAGGGTGGTGGGTCTATAAGCCTTGACCCATCCACGTAAGGGCTCAATGAGGGCCTCAGTAAATAATATAATCAACCTGCTCTCTGAAATATCTGTCACCATGACTGCTACCCTCTGAAACTCTGAAATGAATGCATTTGGACTACCTGTCTGCTTGAGCTGTGCCAGCTCTCTAAAATGTATCTCAGGGTCCTTTCTGTCAAATCGCTCGATGAGCCTCTGTGTAAAATCTATGTATGAGGTGATGGTATTGTGACCCAAGGTCACCAACCCGTGGTACCACCACTCATGGGCCTCCCCGTCCAAATGCAAGGTAGCCAATTTTATGGCATTTGTCTCAATCATAGGGTTGAGCTAGAAGTATGTATCCAGCTTCTGTACCCAATTCTGCGTTGGGCCACCCCGGGTCCCCTCAAAGGTAGGAATAGTCAGTTTCCCTACCGTGCGCTGTAACTCAAAGTTCTGGTTGAAAGGCCTATTGTATGCTATGGGCATGTTCTTACTTTTAAAGTGGCAAAATTCAATGAAGGTCATGGTTGACTGGAAGTCATCACCCAATGCTCTGTATTCTCTCAAATATGCCCCCATGGGCTCTTCTGGCTCTACCTGTATTATGGGCACTGCGGCAGGGCTATCTAAGAACTGTGGTAGGGTAGGTCGGGAGGACCTATTGTAGATATGGGGGTGGCTCTGCATGTTGGTATGTAACTATTCCCCACTACTACTTGTGGATATCCTATCACTGTTGGGAAATAATGGACTGTGTGGGGTGGGCCCATTTTTATCTGCCATCTGTCTGATGGTACTCACCATTTCTTCTTGTCCAGTAGTGAGATCTTTTATAGCTGAAATGAGACTATTGAAAGCTATCTTATCATCATCTTCCATTGTTTCTTTGCCTTTACTTTTTTCAAACTGATACTCTGTATCCCCCAATTCTATATCCTCTAATTCTTCTTCTCTTCTATAACTGTTCCTAAACCTTTATCTCCGGTAAGTAATGTTGTGTGGGTCCTCTGAATTCATTTACTGTTCACAATTGCATGCTCCCACAGCTGGCGAGGAACATGCTCTAATACCACTGTAATATCCCAAATTGGTAATTTTCTTTTTTCTTTGTTTGCTATGTGATCTTGTGTCTCAACCAATGAATGCATGATGTACTAAACTAAGATTGCATGCGCCGCATGCAACCCTAATACCCTGATAATCAGAAATGCTATAAAATAGGAAGAAGTAATGCATGTACATACCAATAGATAGATCGGCTGATGTAGATCAATATAAACCCAGCATGCGAGAATTGGGTCGATGAATAAGTGAGATAAAGTTGAATCCTCTCCAGAGAATGCGCCCTTGAGATAAATGCGCCCTTCCTAGCTTGTGGACTGCTGAAAAGAGGATCCGGATAAGCAAGGGTGATTCCGAAAGTGGTGCACTGGGTAAATAGGCCACCTCTGATCACAATAGAAGAAGCATGCAGAGCTTCCACCCACTCTAGGATAGAAAACATGATAGCCTCAGAGAAAGTCACCCATGCAGAGAAATGCGCCCTCTGAATGCTTTAGATGCTGATAACTAAATGCTAAGGATGATTGGGAAGCTCCTCTTCCAGGAATAGTATAGTAATGTTGCTCTGAGAAGTTTAAAACCAACGTGCCGACGATCAGGTGCCTGGATAATTAAATATGAAGAGATCATCTTTGAGCAATGCGCCCATGCAGAGAGGGCGAGCTTCCTTGCCCAATTTATAATTGGAACTCTGTAGAAACTGAAGAATAGTGATACCTGATGATAAGTTGTGCTAGATCTGGATGATCCAACCTGATAGTGACTAGGGCGGATAGATTTCGCTGTCGAAATGCACTAGTTAGCTGAGTGCATGCACTCAACCCCAACTTAGCTCGTTGAGCTCTCCAATTCGAAACCACAAATCAATAATCATATAAGCAGGTCTTCTTCACGAGCTTTACCTTTCTTTTATAACATTCACCTATCAGACCTAACTTTGACCTAATTAGGTCACTTTAGCTTCTAATTCTTAGTTGACTTACATGCAGTGCTTCTGGAGACTCAATCAGTGCATGCATCATGAAATAATGCTCGGATGTCATGCCAGCAGGTGGCCTATGGTTCTTGTGGCCCCTGTTTACCTACTGATGATCTAATACCCATGCCAAAGATCTTCTCAGGGTGCATATGGCATCAATCCTCAGTTGATTCCCTGAATGTCAGTGCCTGCTCGAACCTATGGGAATCAGATAGGTTAGCGGGATGGTCCTCTGTGCTTAAGCAGAACAGGACATTACAAAGAGGATCACTTGTAAAACCCTAGGGCTAACTGCTACTAAACAGGAAAAGTTGCTATTGAGCAATGCTCTCCCTAGATCTAAAACAAGTCTCCCCATGTTATGTATCATTGAAAATGGTTAACAATTGGAAGGATAGGTACTCCTTGAATTAAGAGGTAATGCCTACTTGCTCTCACCATGCATTATTGTGGCAACTCCATCGGGCCTATGGACGATCATAGGTAGCAGAGCTAAGGCCGTTTCATCACTGGTACCCAGAAGGTATCCAGGGCCAGTATTTTTTAATCGATATCCAAATAAAAGTGCAAAAAGAAAAGATCAAAAGAAAGAGAGAAAATGCAAAAAAGAAAAGAAATCAAAAGAAGAAAAGAGAAAAATAAAAAGAATGAAGAGAGGCTTGCTAGGGTCAAAAGGAGAAGTACCTCATTACACAACACCCATTTGTTAAGACACATCTATATTGTTTGAACTAGTGTTGAAGATCACAGAGGTTTTCCCTTCCCCTTATCTTGAGTCAATCAAGTCAACCTTGGTTAATCCTCACTTGACTGCCCACTTGGACTATCCATCCACTTAATCCAAAGGAGAATTAATCTTTGTAAAGGTTTTGATGTTGGTTTGATTTGATACGTTAATAAAATACTAACCTCACACTCTTTATGAAACTTTTGTAGCATGATCTATGTTTGAAGCTATGTGATGAGTCATTTGAACAATCATTGTATGCAAATTTATAATTCAAACACTTCATCATTCCAAGGCATATAAGATGATAAATCCTCCTTCCAAAGGCACACATAGGTCCATACATTCCTTGGACAAGTTTGGCCAACTTCGACCAAAGTTGACTTTTTCAACAATTCGACTTGGTCAAAGGGGCAGTTTGACTTGGTCAACAGGATTGTTATCACATCCATAGTATCCAGGGCCACCATGTCTTCAAACCAACTTTGAGCATATTTCTGAGCCATTCCTTTACTATGATATGCACGAGATCAGCAGTTGATGAGTAGTTCATTGATGATCACTCCTATTTTCAGCGGACCCAGAGCATACATTTATTCAATCTCATGCCAGAACTGAGCCTCATGACCCCAGATTTGATGACTCAATTAGCAATTCTCTTCCATTCAGAGCAAATATGATGATAGTACCCATGGTTTGTACAGCAGCGGTGTTCCAGTGTCATTTAGTGGTTCTAATTATGGATACAGGTATTGTTGATGTATTTGTAACTTCGGAATGTATTTCACTTGTATATTTTATATTGTCATTATACTTCCGACGGAGAGGCTTCATTCCTCTGATTGGGAAGGCTATCATTGTATTTGAGTGGATTATTAGACTCCCCTAGTTGGGTTGGCCCAAAGTTCGGTAATAATGGGTTATTAGACTCTCCTAGGAGAAGTCGGCCCAGTTAGGGTAAAAGGCAAGTGAAGTAAAGTATAAATAGAGAGTGTGACTCTCTCATTTGATTCATTCACTCACTCACTCATTCGCATAAGTGAGAGAGAGACAAGTTCGCACAAGTGGAGGAGGAGGAAGTTGTTGGAGACCATCTTCTTGTTTTGGGTTTTTGTATTATTGCTCACTCTATCTCTGAGAAAGTTGCGGGGTTTTCTCCTTTATGGTTTCCCCGGTGAAATGCTTTGTGTCTCTTGTCTCTTATGTTTGATATGTTGTGCATGTTGTGCTCTTAGATAAGATCCTAGATCATATTGAATTAAATGATAAAATCTAACATGGTATCAGAGCTAACCTGAGAAGAAGACACTTGCAGCTGCGGAAGCTAGGGCTTCTTAATTTTTGGGTCTCTTTCCACAGATCATCAAGGGCAGGAGGCTAGGCTAACTCTCCTAAGGAAGGCACATCTTTCTATCGAAACAGAATTTGATTCCGAGCATTTTCAGTTTTTGGCCTGTCACTGCTGCGGGAAATTAGGGTGTTTGATAGAAGAGGAATTTTGGAGTGCTCTCAACATAAGATTGTTCTCCTCAACAAAATTGAAATTTAGAGACCAAGATCGAATTTTTTGGTTGGGTGAATCTCCGGGAAAGTCAAACCCTAATTTGACTTTTGGACTAAGAAAACCAGAAAACCAAAATTTGACAGAAATTGCAAATCCAAAATTCGCAGGTCACTTTTGAGAAGTCAATTTTTGGAGTTTTCAAAATCTAAGCACACCATCTTGCTCGCCTCAGTCAATTGTGTCTCCCTATCTAGACAGAAGTTTGAAATTCCAAGCTTGAATTTTTAGGGTTTCTCTGTCAAACCCTAGCCAGCTCTAGATCTAGTTTCAGCAAATCAAGTGGTAAGACCTAAATCTTTTATTTCCATTTGAGTTTTTCATTAAGATGTCTCACCACACCAAGCTTGAGGATAAGCTTGAAGGGGTTGATAACTTCCGAGCATGCAAGTATAAGATTGGGTTAATCCTAGAAGAGAATGAATTGGACACCTACATAAGTGAAGAGGTTCCAGTTCCAGAGGGAGATGAGGCTAAGGCCTTACATAAAAAGAACTTGGTCAAGGCCAAGAGGATCATTGCAGATTCTATCAAAGACCATCTCATACCACATGTGTCATCTCTAAAGACACCCAAGGAGATGTTTGATTCCTTGACCAAGTTATTTGAAGGAAAGAATATAAATCGGAAGATGACATTGCGGAACCAATTGAAGAATGTAAAGATTCAAAATGCCGAGACCATGCAATCCTACTTTTCAAGGGTCTCCCAGATAAAAGAACAACTTGAAGCCGTGGGAGAAGATATAGAGAATGGAGAAGTAGTGATGACCACCTTGAATGGTCTCCCTAGGTCATGGGATTCCTTCATTCAAGGAATTTGTGCTAGAAAGAAGCTCATCACATTCAGTAGGTTGTGGGAGGAATGCTCATAAGAAGAAGCTCGAATTGTAGCTCGAGAAGAGAAGATGGGTAGTGAAGACCAAGCTCTCACAGTACACACCAGGAAGAATAACAACAAGAGGGAGCATCCTCATCACAAGAAGGGTAAACACCATCACCAAAATCAGAGGGATAACTTCAAATCCCGAAGAGATATATTCACCATTCGATGCTATACTTGTGATGAGATGGGACACTATTCCAGAGATTGTCCCAAGAACAAAAGCAGCTCCCACAAGAAGAAGAACAACAAAAGAAGACATCATGCTCACACTGCAGAGGATGATGAACCTCCCAGGAAGAGAGCCAGAGAAGAAAGTGAAGATTCTTCAAGCGATGAAGAGTATGTTTTGATTTCTGCTCTCACAGGAACTGTTACACATGGAAGCAATGATTGGCTTATAGATAGTGGGGCTTCCAAGCATATGACTGGATTCAAGGAATCCTTTATGAACCTATCTGAACATGAGTCAGCTAGACTCCAGAAAGTCTATGAAGATGAAAGATGTTCTATTTGTACCAGGACTAAAGAAGAACCTTCTCTCCATGTCTGCATTGGATGCAAAAGGTATGAGTGTTGCATTTGTAGATGGCCAAGTTCTTATGTGGCCTAAAAGAAAGACTATAGATAATGCAGTAGTGATTGGAGAGCAAGAGGGAGGATTATACAAACTGAAGGGCCAACTAGAACTAGCCTTGGTCCATAAATCCATGGAGCCAAGTGAACTATGGCATAGAAGGCTTGCACATGTGCACTATAGAGCACTACCTCTTGCAATCAAAGTTGTTGAAGGTCTTCCAGATATCCAAGCAAAGCATGAAGGCGTTTGCAAAGGATGTGCGAAAGGAAGGAACACAGAGAAGACATTTCCAAGTAGCGAAAGCAAGGCAAAAGGAATCTTGGAAATCATCCACTCCGATGTATGCGGTCCAATGTCATCCAGTTCTTTAAGTGGGTATGTATATTATGTTTCTTTCATTGATGATTTTTCTAGGAAAACATGGATATATTTCTTGAAGAGCAAAGATGAAGTATTCAGTAAGTTCAAGGAATTCAAAGCCTTGATCGAGAACCACACAAAGAAGAAAATCAAGACTTTTCAGTTAGACAATGGCGGAGAGTTCACATCAAAAGACTTCAAGAAATTATGCAGAGATTCAGGGATTAAGAGGGAGTTGACCACTCCACATAATCCACAACAGAATGGAGTTGCAGAAAGGAAGAATAGAACAATCATGGAAGCAGCAAGGGCGATGCTTCATGACCAGGATCTTCCTATCCACCTATGGGCAGAAGCTGCAAGAACAGCTGTGTATGTACAGAATCGTACTCCACATAGAATACTTGACAACAAGACACCAGAAGAAGCTTTCTCCGGCAAGAAACCAGAGGTCAACCATCTCAGAATATTTGGTTGCCCAGTGTACATACACATTCCAAAAGAGAAGAGGACGAAATTAGATCCTTCGGGAAAGAAGGGTATATTTGTGGGATATAGTGAAAGCTCGAAGGCTTGCAAAATATACTTCCCAGGATTCAAGAAGATCGACATTAGCAGGGATGTAACATTTGATGAAGACTCAACATACAACAAATCCAGAAAGCTACCTGTTGAAGGCATTGAAGAACCAGAAGCACCCAGGATACGAGATACAACAATGAATGAAGTAAATTCAGAAGAAGACCGTGAGATAGAAGATCCACAGGAACCTATAGATCCACCCTGTGAGAAGAATTATCACAAGAGAAAACCAGCATGGGTACGAGAACCAATCCAAGATGCAGAGAGATATGGCGCTTCAGAAGGAATGCACAGAGAAAGCAAGAGACCGAGACCATACACCAGTTATGTAGCCCTGCTGTGTGACATCATTAACAAAGAACCTTCCAACTATGAGGAAGCAGCTGAGAAGAAGGAATGGAAGGATGCCATGATCGAGGAGTACCAGTCGATCATGAAGAATGATGTTTGGGATGTTGTCCCGAGACAAGAAGGGAAGTTTGTGGTGACTTCCAAGTGGATCTACAAGATCAAGCATACTGCAGATGGCAGCATAGAGAAATACAACGCAAGATTTGTGGCACGTGGCTTCACCCAGAAGGAAGGGATAGACTATGAAGAGACATTTGCACCTGTAGCCAGATACACTTCCATCAGATCAGTACTTGCTCTGGCTGCAGTAATGAAGTGGAAGATACACTAGATGGATGTCAAGACAGCATTCTTGAATGGTGTAGTGGAAGAGGAAGTGTATGTAAAGCAGCCACTCGGGTTTGAGACCCATGATAGAGAGACGCATGTGTGCAAACTGAAGAAAGCCTTGTACGGTTTGAAACAAGCACCCAGAACATGGTACGGAAGGATTGACAGCTTCCTGACTAGTTTGGGCTTTACCAAGAGTAAAGCGGATTCCAACCTTTACTACAAGGTTGAGGAAGGCAATCCAGTGATACTCCTACTGTATGTAGATGACGTGTTTGTGACAGGTGAGGATGGGTTGATTGTTGACACGAAGAGGAAGCTCGCTGCCGAGTTCGAGATCAAGGACTTGGGTATGATGCACTATTTTCTAGGCATGGAGGTGTGGCAGTATGCAGTATGCAGTAGAGATCCTAAAGAGGTTCGGGATGATGGACTGCAAGGCCATGGCCACACCTATGGCATCGAACCTGAAGCTATTGTGTGATGCTTCATCAGAGTCGGTTGATGCCACGATGTATCGTCAGATGATTGGGTCCTTGATGTACCTGACGAATACGAGACCAGATATTTGCTTTGTTGTGAACACACGAGCCAGTTTCTGACGGATCCGAGACATGTTCACTTGATTGTTGCAAAGCATATTCTGAGGTACCTGAAGGGTACGGTTGATTATGGGCTCAAGTATGATGCGAATCAGAAGATTAACCTGGAGCATTATGTTGATTCAGATTGGGCAGGCAGTGCCATTGATAGGAAGAGCACTTCGGGGTGCTGCTTCAGTATGGGATAAGGTGTGATCTCTTGGTTTAGCAGGAAGTAGTCTTGCGTGGCACTGAGTACAGCCGAAGCAGAGTATATCGCATCTTGTTCGGCTAATTGTGAGGCAGTATGGCTAAGGAAGCTATTGTCTGATTTGTTCGATCTCCAGTTGGACGCTACTTGTATATATTGCGACAACCATAGTTGTGTAAAGTTGTCTAAGAACCCGGTGTTCCATGACAAGTCGAAGCACATCGAGATCAAGTATCACTATTTCAGGGATATGGTGCAGAGAGGAGCAGTGAAGCTCCAGTATGTTGCGATGGACGAGCAGATAGCCGATGTGTTGACCAAGCCACTAGCCAGAGTGAAGTTTGAATACTTCAGAGAGAAGCTTGGTGTACTTCAGATCGAGGTTCCTTCCAAGGGGAAGTGATGAGTCCGGAAGACGCAAATGCACATGGGCCATTCTCGCATAGTGGTAGGAAAGTCCTCCTATGTTGGTAGATGTAAGGGCCGAGCCATTCTCACATAGTGGTAGGAAAGTCCTCCTATGGTGCAGATGTAAGGGCTGGAGCCATTCTCACATGGTGGTAGGAAAGTCCTCCCATGGTGCAGATGTAAGGGCTAGAGCCATTCTCACATGGTGGTAGGAAAGTCCTCCCATGGTGCAGATGTAAGGGCTGGGGCCATTCCGGCATGGTGGCAGGAAAGTCCTCCCATGGCCGTTGATGTAAGTGTTGAGCCTTTCCCGAATGGTGGTAGGAAAGTCCTCCCATGTCGGTTGATGTAAGTGTTGTGTCTCATATGCTGGTAGGAAAGTCCTCGCATGTTGGTAGACTGGGTCTCGTATGGTGGTAGGAAAGTCCTCCCATAATGGAGACATTGTGATGTGCATCTAGGTTGTGCTCCGTTGACGATGAGATGATCTGAAGATGATGAGGTGACAATAGGGTACACAAGTTTTGCAGAGGCATATCATCAGTCTTGGGATGCTCCTTCAGGTTTTGCAGTGGCATATAATCAATCCTGGGAGATCTTGCAGGTTTTGCAGAGGCATATAATGAGTCCTGAGATGTACCTACTTGATGGCTTGCTCGCAGAGATGATGAAGACCTACATGGAGGCTAGGCCTACATCCAGCATGAAAAAGGGTTGGCTCTGTAGAACTTCCTATGACGAGTAGATTGGAGACTGGTGGTCGAGATAACAGCAACAGTGACGATGATGATCCAGCTTTGATGATGATCCAGTGATGAAGACTTTTGCTGATGAACTGTGTCAAGAAAATACCTTCCTAGTTAAGAGGGAGTGTTGATGTATTTGTAAATTCGGAATGTATTTCACTTGTATATTTTATATTGCCATTATACTTCTGATGGAGAGGTTTCATTCCTCCGATCGGGAAGGCTATCATTGTATTTGAGTGGGTTATTAGACTCCCCTAGTGGGGTTGGCCCAGAGTTAGGTTGTAATGGGTTATTAGACTCCCCTAGTGGGGTTGGCCCAGAGTTAGGTTGTAATGGGTTATTAGACTCTCCTAGGAGAAGTCGGCCCAGTTAGGGTAAAAGGCAAGTGAAGTAAAGTATAAATAGAGAGTGTGACTCTCTCATTTGATTCATTCACTCACTCACTCATTCGCATAAGTGAGAGAGAGACAAGTTCGCACAAGTGGTGGAGGAGGAGGAAGCTGCTGGAGACCATCTTCTTGTTTTGGGGTTTTATATTATTGCTCATTCTATCTCTGAGAAAGTTGCAGGGTTTTCTCCTTTATGGTTTCCCCAGTGAAATGCTTTGTGTCTCTTGTCTCTTATGTTTGATATGATGTGCATGTTGTTCTCTCAGATAAGATCCTAGATCATATTGAATTAAATGATAAAATCTAATAGGTATATGACCCAACAAGTATATGGTTTGTACATTTGAATATTTCATACTATGCTCGTTTACTTATCTTGGTAGCTTGACTGGGTATAGGGTGGTCATGATCTGGCGATATTTATTGTGGTTCTTATTGATTGTTTAGAGTAGAGGTGATTCAGTTACTTTTGATTAGAGATTCTTGTGTATACTCATTGGTCATGCCCTCATAGTAGTATGGACTTGGTCATTCCCCCATAGGTTCCTTGCTAGTCATGGCTTCATGTTGTCACTTTCTCCATCCATCCGTTGTAATCCATTTTTTATTTTTATCCCGACTCACACCGTAACTAGTGATATCGAGGACGTCCCCCACCTATGCCTCTGTGTTGGATAAACTCCATGTTTACCTTGTGTCTCGGCTCTGGAGTGTGTGATTCTAGTCACAGTGATTGTTATCCTTTAGTCCTTGAAACCAAGTATGCCTAGCAAAAGTGTTGCTAAACACTAAAGCATTGGAACTTAAGTGTGTCGTATTCCAAATGGATGCTAAGTCAGCAAAAACAGTGTCGTTAAACACTATGGCAAAATGAATATCTATAATAGTTATTCAGTGGCCAAGGGACGAGCACTCATCCTCTATATGATGTAAGGTCGTTTTCCTCTATAGGGAAACATGGTGGTCACTCCATCGCACCTATGGACGGTGACGGGAAATGGAGATCATACCGAGTCATTATCTAAGGCCCGCAAGGCTATTCAGGGAACCTGCTCTTGGAGGCTAGCTAGTGAAAATCTTTATAAATGAAATAAATGTTAAATCTCAAAGTGTAAAGCTGACAATAAATCAAATTGCTATAAAGGTTACTTGTCCAAAGTCTACTGGAAGCAGTCTCATCACTCTACCCATTTGTGAGACATCGCCATCCCCTTTGTGTTTCTTTAACCAGCATATGTGTAGGTGGTCTTCCCTTATTCCTTTATCCAAGAGGTCACAGCGTTGAGGTTGTTAAGTCATACCCTTTAGACTTGCCTTGTTTCATTCACCTTCACCCGTTTCTAGCAAAATGACCATGTCCATAAATGAGTACACACTTGAGGTTCTTCTTTTGAGTAGTTGGTTACTTTGATCTAGACTTATTATTGATGATTTTTATGTATAATTGCCAATTAAATGCCACTTTATATTTTAGTCTCACTATCAATATAATTAAGGGTGTTAGACACAATGCTCACTGAGAGGGGGGGGTGAATCAGTGAGCTAAGGCTAAATTCAAATTTCAACTTTTTCTACCAATCTTGTATAATTATTTCACATTCACTTCTGTTGACTAAATTGTCATTGATGCCAACAGGTGTGTGTCAGTGTGTCTTGGTGCCCCTTGAGGAGCCTCTGATGGTTGAGTAAGTGTTAGCGTCTCATAGGAGACCTTTTGACTTTGCCCAAGCCCAAGTCTGAAGCCCTTGGAGCCCTTGGGACAATGGCAAAAGCCCTGATCTTCTAAGTTGGTCTATTCAAAACATTCACAAGGTTAAATGACAAAGTCCTAAATCATTAATAAAAGATTTAAAATTAATATTAAAATCAAATATTAAAAGTTTTAATAAATAAAACAATTACTTATTAAAATAGCTTAATAAATATAAAAATTTTAATATATACATTAAAAATAACTTTTTATTCAATATTAAAAATAATTCATTAAAATAAGGAAAAAGGTTTATTCAAATAAAATATAACCAAGACACATTCATTAAAATAAGGAAAGATGACATTTCCTTTTTGAACAAATTCATTAAAACCTGGAAAGATGTTTTTTTAAAATATATAAAATCATTTTTTATATTATGTTGACATGGCAAACAAGTCGGCCCAATCACTTAATAAAAAAAATTTAAACAAAATTAAAGCTGGAAAGTCGGCCCCATAAATTAAATAAAAAAAAAATTCAAATTAAAAATTAAATAGTGCAAGGTCGGCTCCATATTTTTTTTATGATAAACTACTATAAATAACCCATCAAAATTTGTCATTTTCGGTGAAGAAAATTTCGGGGGAGCTCTGATTTTTAGCAGCCGCAGTAAGCACATGCTTTGGGGTTTTTATTTGGTGAAAATACAGCTCTGAAATTAGACTTTTATTGAAGAAATTTTCGGGTTCATACAACAGTCAAGTATTTTCCTTTCTCAGCAAAATTCGAACTGTTCTGTGCTATCTTCTGAACTCGGTCTGTCCACAAAGCTAGGGCTTCCGAAATGCTTAAGTTTGATCACTAAAGAATCACCATCTACTGGTCGTATTCATCTTGCTGAGGTCTTACTCCTCAACTGTTGGATCGTATCTTCATTTTGGGATGCCATTCCTTTACTCACAGGCCGTACAGCTGGATTGGAAATCAGGCCATCTCTGTGGACAAGTTTAGTTGGAGATTATAGCCATATTCTGGGGCGTCGTCATTGCTGGGAATTGCCTTCTATTCCAGACCACTGTGTGCTTTAAGAGGCCAGGGTACAATTTCTTGTGGCTGGGCGCACTTCCCAAGGGGTGTCCAAAACCAGCAGTCTACACCACGGTTTCCAGCATTCAAACAAGGTTGCTGCCATCTCAAGACTCCCATACACGACTGTTATTGCCAGGTATGATGTTGGTTCTTTGATTCAAACTATGTTTTGACCACAGAAATATAGGCTCAGTTGAAAGGTGATCCTGAGAATGATAGAGTGGGAGGTCTTCTCTTCAATTTACCCTGCCTGGTGATTTATTACAATCTACAGTCTTTTGAGCTCAGGAAGCTCTAGTTTTGCAAACTCATATCAGTACCAGACTTGCTTCTCTCGATGATAATGGCCGTTACTCCTTCTGCATTATAGCTGGATCTCTCCAGGACATCAAAGCTCAGTGAATTGCGGAATAACCTGCTGCTACAGCGTATTAGAATGATCTGCCCCACAAAGACAACCTACAGACAATTTTTGGAGTCCGAAATTTGCAGCAGTCGAGGGTTTCCTCTGCATTAACATGTGAGGTATGTATGAACAGCACATGTAATATATAATGATGCAAATGTAAATTGGCTTGAAATTACAGAAGGTATATAAGAAAATGCAGATTCAGTATTGAGTAGATGTTTATCAGTTAAAGGTGTACAAGTGAATATATACAGGCATGTGAAGTTGTGCAAGTGAATGCACAGGTAGAAGTATGAGACTATTCTCTATGCTGATGATTGTGTATAGATATCAGTGAGTGTACAGCAGTAAACAAATATATTAGTTGTGATATGATATGTACAGCAGCATATACACAGTCCATTCTTATCATCATCTACAGCCAGAGTGTTGATATGAATGCTCAGTCAATGATGTGGCAGTGATATGATTGACTTGACAATAACCAGCAGTGTTGATAAGCAGCTTGATCAGCATGACAGTGATAAAATTGAGCAGATAGATAACAGGAGTAACCAATATCAGATTGACTGATTCAGAAGCAGTATTGAGCAGACCTTGATGACTTGGCTGTGTTGCAGCAGTATTGAGCAGACTTTGATATGTTGCAACAATGTATTCGGTTAATGATGAGCAGCAGTATTGATGAACAGACTGACATACAGGTTATCACAGGTTGGCAGTATAAACAGATACAGGATTGATGAAACAGTTTGATGGTTGAGAAGCAGTGGTATTTTGGCAGTGATCACAGAGCAGAGGTTATCAGCAGCAGGGTTTGTTGTTTGACAGGTCCACAGGTTCAGCAATCTCTTTCTACAGGGTGGTAGGGTGGTGCTAGGGCTCACAATCTTGTGAGCTGAGCTGTTGTAGCAGCTTGTCAGTTGTGGTTGACGAAGCCTAGGGGTTGTAGCCCCTTCCAGTTGTAGCTGGAGAAGTTGTATTAAATTTGTAACCCCAGTTGTTGCTGGGTCAAATTTTATTATAAAAGGCTTCCGTGGTTTTACCCCCAGGACTTGGGTTTCCACGTAAAAATCTTGTGTACTGTGCATCCTTTTTATGACTGTTGATGATATGCTGCTATGATTGGTGATTAGCAACTTGCTCTTGTTTAAAATTTAATGATTGGCAAATACTGATTCACCCCCCTCTCAGTATTTCAACAACTTCAACATTATATTCATCAATGTACTATCACATGTCATTCATCAATTACAGAACACATCATCATCAACACATTGCACAAGAGACATAGGATATTGTTTTGTAATCTTTTGTAATTGGTTCAACGGCTACAACCGTGAGGCAATTCAGTACCAACTGAAATGAAAGAGAACCAACTCTTTATCTAGGACCTTGCCTAGTTTTTCTTAGATCCTACTAAGAAAATGGATACAAGACCCTACTTGTATTACATATAGATACTTGTCACATCACATATCATTATCATATCATCAATCAACTATTGCTACTCCCAAATGTCATCAATCAACTTTCTGCCACATGTCATCTCAGCCAACTATTACTGCTGCTGTATGTCAACTATGCTCATCACTGCTAGTCAAGTACTGCTGGTCAATCACTCTCTGCTTGTTCAATCTGTTTATGTCATTGTACACACTTCACCATTGTAAGTATATCATCACTGCCTTCTTCACCACTTCGTTGTATACACACCACTGTGCATAGATGTCATCATCATCCTAGGGCTAGAGTAGTCATAGTATACATAGTGTGCATCATGTATGCATCAACATCATCTTCATCTCATCATACAGTTCATCACATCAAGGTTTCTTCACTTGTCATCAAGGTCTGCTCATACACATGTCACATTACATCAGCTCATTGTAACGTCCCCATCTTGACCCCATTGCATTAAAAATGTAAATAATGTAATATTGTTATAAAATCGTGGTGAGGAGCTCAAGGCCAAGGCCCCGCCATCGATTTATTGATGCATAGTGTTTACATGCTAGCCAAGCACATTGGAATTGTAAATATCCTGTAAATATGCATTTTAATAAAATACCCACAATTAGCTATGCAATGCAACAAGAGATGGGGGCATAATTTTTCAAGGAATTAGGGGGGAAATATTCAAACCCCTGAGCCAATCAAGTCAAGCCAAGTGTCAATGAGATAACCCATCAAACCCTCAACTACCCATGTTGACTTTTGTACCCAAACATTCATTTCTCCCAAGAGTTGGTTGAGGTAGTTAATGCCTTGGGGAATGAGAGGTATGGCTGTCCAAATTCGAGTATGGGCAACCACCCTACATGGAAAATCGTGTTTGGCTTCCTTGGCAAGAAAAAAACCATGAATTTGCTCCCCAAGCCATTACCCATCAAGCAGTTTTGCCTCTCTCACGTTTTTGGAGCTATCTGGGCGTTTTCCTCCATGGATTTCCTATGTTTTCCTTCATCTTTCAAGCTGGGAAGGGCGTTTTTGTTTTGGTTACCAATGGGGAAGAGAACAGATCAATTGGGGGTTTCAATGAGGCCGTTTTCGCCATTTGAAATGCTCATAACATGTGGGAGAAATCGGGTTTCTCCCTGGGGACGAATTTCCCTTCCCACAGTCCGTTTTAGTGAGCCACGATTTGGGGAAAAACCCATGGAGCCTGTTTTGTAAAATACCTTTGCTGTAAATGTGTATCCCTGCCCAATGATCATTTTTGTTGTGTGTAGAAAGAGTATGTTGGGGTATGGGTAATGGGTATATGTTGCTTTGGCTTGAGCTTGAGTGCAAGCATCCATAAATCCAGAGGGTTCAGAATTAGCCTGATAAACCCAGTTGTGGGCTGGCTTGGCTTGGAGGAATGATTATTTGGCTGTGTATGAGTAAGAATGTCCCCTTTTCCTTGTAGAATCATGCCCAGCTGGGGGGGTGGCAGTGGTGTTGAGAGAATTGATGAACACAACTGGCCTATGGTTGGGTGGAACGTTGCAGCAACATAGCTAGTTGTTTGGGACAGCATTACATCAAGATGAGTATTTTCTTATGTGTAATTACTTCTGCAAATGTATTAATTTGTTGACTGTGTTAAATTGAATGGCATCATGTAATGTGTGTGGATGATGTTATTTCGCTGTGCATGTTTGCTTTAAATTGCATCTGCACACATTTGATTTTTAATTGCTGTGAATTTAATGAATGGGCTGAGTTTATGTAAAAGCCCCAAATTGGCATCATGTTCCCTTCCTGGAATTGGATAGATGGGAGGATATGTTACACTCATCAACAAGCTTGTCACGTCATCTGAACATGTCATTATTATATGATAGGGTTTGCATATGCATTATCAACAACCAGTCATCACTGTATACTGTAAATTACCTTTCATAAGTTTCACTTTCTATGTGTATAGATGCCACTATAAGTGTGCATTCATCATTGTGTACATTGAACCCATTGTACAGTATTGTTCACATACCCCTGTACATTCCACTATACAAACATTCGTATACCATTTACCACTTGTCTACACATTGTATACACACACATCATTTGTTTGTATACTTACTGTATATACATACCTTGTCTATATCCTACACACAACTCAGACAACTCTAATTTATAAAGTGTAGGGTGTAGTGCTGGTAAAGACCTCAGACTCAGGAAAACAGACTGCGGTAGATGTCCTCAGATGTGGCTGCCTCAGTCTTCTTACTGTACCCAAAAATTTTCCCAGTGCTGTCCAAAAATCAAAGCACTTAGGGCAAAGAAAAAACTTCCAAAAAGAACTAATCAGTGGCTGCCCCAGTCATACCCAGATATCAAAGAGAAAAAAAATAGTTTTACTGTTGCTCCTGCTGCTGCCCACGAACTGTCCACACTATCCTACCCGAAATCTCTACAGAGCTGGCCGAAATATTTCCCACCAAAATGAAATTTTTAAAGTGTGTTTATACACATAAAGAAAGAAAATACTTACTGGGGTGACTTGTCAAGATTTAGTATTTTTTGACTCCAAAATTTCCTCATCAGTTAGGAAGCCGACTTCATCATTAAATGATAATTTTTTTTTGGTTCCATGTTTTACTCATTCACATATATAAATATATATTGGATTTACTTTTCCACATCATATTTTAATTCATTTTATTTAGACTTTCTTTTTACCACTTAGAAGTGGTCTATATACCCACATCATCACTATTTTCTCATGCCCACACTGGCTTGTAACTCATGCTCACAAAGGGCTATCTTCTTGCCTTTAAATGTGCTCACAGGTGGTGTTTGGAGATGCCCGTAACCTCTCATGAGGATGCCCGCAATACACTTCTTGTTTGCCTTCTTTGACATGCCCGTATGACCTCAAGAGACATGCCTACAAGCTCACGCTTGCTTGGCATATATCTTCTCTATTTTTGCCATTTGTCCTTCATTTGTTGGGCTTGATCTTCATTGTCCTTTGTCCATCAAGTTCAAGCAATCAACTTCATGCTACGTCACCATGTTGTCATCACCCTTCAAGCCATCCAATGCTTGCTTGCTCTTCAGGTGTTTGACCCTTGTGCTTGCTTGCCATAGCCATGTGCATTGTCCACATCCAATGACCTTTGTCCATCTTGCTCATTGTCCTTCATGGTTGTCATGCTTGCTTATCTTCATGCGATTTACACTTCACCTTTGTCATTAATGTTGTCATCAATGACAACCATAGACACCCATATTCATCAAAGGGATCATATCTTATCCATTTGTACTTGCAGCATTAGTTATTTGCATCCTGGGTCATTATTTTGATCATTCTTGACCTGGTCAACACAGTTTGACCAAGTCAATAGCAGTATCCGAGATGAGTTGGGCGGATGATGTTCGAGATTGATTTTTCATGGTCCTTCGGTGCCCATTAGATGGTTCCATGCATCAAACGGTGGTTTAATATGATGGTTTGTGATATTTTTATTATTATCAGCAGTTACAAACCATTATTTTTATTTATCCGAGCATGGATGAGCTTATAGATGATTATCCCGATGGTCACATGGTGTATGAATACTCATTCCTACTTGATTTGGACCTTCTGAGTCCAATGCGACACTTAATTTTCAGTTCTGAGCACTTTCAGTTGATGTTGTAGTCAGTTCATCACTTTGCAACAAATTGCCATTAAAAAATGGCTTGTACAGCACTTGCTGAGATCATTTTATTTCTCCTAGGGCGCTATAGGGGAGATATGGGGTGCAACCACTTGTTTTTACCATGTTCCCATATTCCCGGACATATTGGTGCAGTTAGATGGGTTCTGGAGCACTTGGCAGTGAGTTACAGGCATTTTAAGTTTTCCAGTTAATGTTCCGGGAGTTAAAAAATAGAAGAAATGGCTAGCAAAGAAATCGATTTGTCTTAGTGAGGCAAGGAAATGGCATGGGGTTTGATCCGAGACTTATTGTGATGCATTCTACACCTATCGGCACAGTCTTCATCTTCAGTGGGGTCCACACGTCCTCCCAATCATCTCATGAGGGCGTCTTCTTATGTATTGGGGACACACGTCCTAGTGACTTTAGTCACTTTCTGATGTATCTTGTACTTATTGTATATGGGGCTTGGTCTAGTGAAGATATTATTACCTCCTAGCCACCCCAACATGATGTTATGTTGTTGTTCCTAGTCACACGTTATGTTATACGTCCCCTTAGGGCGTCATTAAGGGAACACGTCCCCCTCTTTTTGAGTGATCCATGTATATTGTTTCTAGCTCATATTAGTCGTTGATCTCATTGTATTATCTTTTGATCTCGAACACTCATCTAAAAAGTGGTTAGGGTTTTGGTCTCTCACGATTCTATTTGAGAGAGAACCCCCTCATTGTAAAGGGACTTTGGCTATTGGAATATTCATAATAAAGATATTTTTGAAGAAATTATTGGATTTTCTTTGTGGGATGTTCTTGTACTTGATTGGAAAATCTATTTCTCTTAGCATTTGAGATATTGTTTGTGGATCCGAAATATTTTGTGGAGATTGTGTTTAACTGCAGGAGGGCGACTTCACTTGGACGTTTTTGCAGGGTTCCTCAACTCGTTTCTCTTGAAGTCATGGTGTATCAAGGGGTTTTCAATAGCATCGTTGATCTTTGATATGCTCTTTGATATTTCTCATGTATTTATAGTATGTTTTTTCCTAAGCATCAAATCTCACTTCGGTAGTTTGTTTGTACAGGAGAGAGGGGCGCACTACCTTCCTTGGGAAAATCGTTTTCACTTGGAGACACCTTCAAATCATCTCAAATTGATCGAGAAGGGATAGATCATCACTTGCAAGGAATCTACAAGATTTTTCGAGTAAGATCTACTCATAATCTTTTGTTATGAAGTTCTAATCCATTGGCCATGTTGCCGCCGAGATGCACACCTAGAGGTGGGAGCGCAGCAGAAATCTTTCAAAGCTGCTTGGTGTGGCCTTGGGGGCAAGCAAAGAGTCAGGTGCTGTCACCTAATCCCGACTCCTCCCTTTAGACAAACTCCTAACGAAGCCAATGGGGGTAGACCCTACTAAAAAAGTTGCTAAGGCTTTTTAGTTTTAAGTTTGAATGGTTGGAATGGATGTTTTTTAGGAGTTGTTTTGAATTGATGAAAAGATTTAAACCAAGTATTATTCGCAAGTACACATCCACAGCATAAAATTGAACGACAAACAGTTTTTCCAACTTAGTCAAAATATTATCCACAGCATGATATGATAAAATGAACAAGAATTCAAGACATATAAAAAGAAAAGGTTTGAACAATTGTTGTTGATGAAAGACCAGTGCTAATGGAGTCACTGTCTGTTGGAGTGTTGAAGGACTATTGTGCGAATGCCTCTTGGTTTATTTTATTGCAAATTTTAAAAGATGAGATGATTTATAGTAGGATGGGGGGATTGTCGATATACCTTGCGGTACAGGAAATGTGTTCAGAATATGATCTAGGTGGCTCCGTACAAGGACGTGTGGGCTAGGACGGAGTCTCGAGAGTGGTGTTCAACACTACACCAACAAGGATGTAGTCTAACTGTGCTCTGAGGTCACCTCCCAGTGGTTCCCGCTTCCTTAGTCAGAATTTCCCCACTTTCAATCATAGCATGGCAACGCTGGATTTTCGTTGGTTAAGGGGACTTAATTTTATTAAAACTGAAGTTTTTAGCTTAATGTGATAAAATCAATGAATGCGACACTTCCGCTTTTGATATCTCAAAGCTCATGCTAGCCTGCGATGGGTAGAGCATACATGGAGTGGGCGAAATGTTCGTTCCAATTGACTCTCAGACATAGAGCACTCTTGATCCGATTTAGAACGAGATTCAAGAGATTTTTTATTAAAATTTTAAGATAAACTCTCCCACAGAGAGCACTCTCGATCCGCTTTAAAAGCGTAATTCAAGATATTTTTATGAACACTACTTTGTTGAAGAAGAAAAAATACCAAAGCAAAAGCGAGACAAATTTTCTAATTAACTACCCGAGTCTCTTTCAGGTCCGAAAACCGTACTCGGGAGAGCAAGGGGATTAGTAGTTCGTTTATCATTAAAATGAATTTAACCAAAAAAACATAAATCAACTTAACTTTAAAAAAAAAGATTGCAAAATTTTAACTTCTAAGTAAAAAATGAACTTCAAACTTCTCTTACAAAACTTTAAAAAATAAAGAAACTATCTGAGCATGACACTACTCTAGTTCTATTTGCAGGTAAAAATAAAAAAAGATACAGGCTTCCCCCAAATGGGGGAAGAAGGGTGTTGGGGTCGTAATCCCACTTGCTTTTTATTAATGATATTTACAATAAATTATTAACAACTCTATGATAGAGAGTGCTCTTGATCCACTTAAAATGCGAGATTCAAGAGACTTTTAGGCCTAAGAAGGAAAAAGGATAGCAAGGGGATTGAAGAAGAGGGAATTTTCTTGTGTTTATGCTTAAAATTTTCACTTTCCTTTCTTCGCTTTTCTGTAAAACAACAAGAAATCAGCAAACAGAAAATTGTTAGAGATTAGTATTTGTTAGTCAAAAGTACATAAAAATTTACAAGACAATATTTACAAATGATAGGAAAATTTAATACTTCAAATATTGACGATTTAAAACTAGATCTAAGCTTGAAATAAGGCTTTTAAAGTACTTTTAGATCTATAAAATTTGCATGACAAATCAGATTTTTAAAATGAAGCAATGTAGATCTAACTTTGTTTAAGCAAAATGAAATAAGAACAAGGTAAAGAGAGAGATTTGAGTTTTTTAAAACGGATGATGAAAGCAAGCTTGCTCAAGCTTTGAATCTCCTTTGAGACTTGGAAATGCCAATGGAACATGAAATGTTATTAGTCCAATACCTGAAGAAGGGGAAGATGCAACTTGTTGTCCGCCGAGATGCACACCAGCAGCAGAAATCTTTAGAAAGCTGTCTCCTCACTACAAGTGGGAGAAGTGTGGCCTTGGGGGCTGTTATCACCTATTTTGTACAAATAGCTGAATTTCTCATGAGCAGCCAATTTCATGAACATGATTCATGTTCATCATCAGTGTTCAGAAGTTCAGAAGTCATTTCAGGGCAATTTTGCCCCATTTGTAATAACTGCATGTTCATACCCCCATGGGGAAAATGTAAAAAGTTGGTCTAAACGGGATCCTTTTATAAAAGATTCGGCTATCCGTAGGTTTAGCCATTTGGGGGATACTCTAGAGTGTTTTTTCCTTAGGAATTATGCGCTACTCATCAGTGGCGTATAATCCCTGAGTTTTTCACTCAAACCTCCAAAGCTGGAGTATTCTCCATGATGGTCAAAACCTAAGGTGGTTATTAGAGTCTTGTGTCTAGGATTTTTTACGTGTTAGCCATCTTGATTGAGTCGTATGAACATGCACTAGGTCCCCTAGGAGTTTCGTTCCATTCCGGCAAAAATAATTTTTTCATAAAATTAGACCATTTTTTAATGGTTTAATTAAAAAATTTCAAGGTGTGATAAAAACCTCATCCGGAGGCAGAATTGGGCGTGGGGAGTCTCGTCTTGACGCTCAGAGCATCCTCTTTACCTTGACACCCTCATTCTTCAGTTTCCGGGAATCACCTCTGGGCCAGTTTTTGCTAAAGATGCTACAATTTGGCATTTAATTGCCAGAAAAGGACAAAATGCACCTTTGACAAAAACTCAAATAAGTCAAATTTCATTATTTTAATCATTGGAAAAGGTTTGAAGTAGTTCTCAAAGGGTGTACGATCACATGAGAATAATAAGGCACATGTTTAAAACATTGGATTAAAATATTTGAAGGAAGGTGATAACGTGAGCATACATTCACGTGGGTCAAGTTCACATGGGGTATGAGTAAGGGGCCCATTCGTAATATGGTGGCTACCTTTTAATATTTAAGCACATGCCATTTTATTGTGAGAGGTTACGAAGTTTGTTAGAGGAGGATGACGTGGGTCTCACTCACACATTTGACCGCACGGTTGTCTCTTGCATGGGTTCACGATTTGGATGGTTGAGATGGCAATCAATGCCATGGTAGGCGTAGGGCCACCTCATGGCTCAGCTCTCAATACAACTCATCAAATCCATACATTAGCTCATGGTTGCCTCTCCTCAAGATCACATCAATCCCTTCAGATTCACGTCTTCTCCATGTGGCCTTCACGCATTAGCTTGATGACAATTACTATGGAGGAGTGGGGGCCCCTTGCCTGGGTGGAGGCCACCTCCCCACTCTCATCTACCTCAACTTCAAGTTAGCTATTGATTCAACACTCCAAGCCTTCATGTGATTAGAATTCGATTGGATGACTATGTGCCATTGGCTCTCTCTTGTGCCAATTCGACTTAGGTTAGACTTGGCTATTGTTTTGTTATATAATGAGGCTCATTTTCCTCATTCCTCATGGAGATTTTGGGCAAGAACACTCTGCCAAAATCATATTGTAATACTTGTTTTATGCTATTGGAATAAAAATCGACTTTGGAGGTCTATGCATGAGTTCTCAAACTTGGTTCACATTGTCTTGGTGATATCTCTCTCACCTCATCTTTTATTTCAAGCATTTCACTATTCAATTTATGTTCTAACATGTTAGAAGTATCTTGTTCGGTTTTGCTTGCTTGATTGTGAGGGTTTTGCAGAGATCATTCAAGGTCGAGAGTGGCTTGGAAATCAAGCTTTTCTTTACTCACACAATGGCTTTTCCTCTCTAACTTTTTCTCTTGCAGGTTCTCCAAGTCATTCTATTTTCAAATGAAAGAAACACAACAAGGGATCTAGCCCTTCCTCCATCAACAAAGTTACTTAAATATTTGGTTACAAAACACCTTTAACTCTTCTTTCTGCATGCTCCATTGGCTTTTCCTACCTTAGCTTTCGCTCCTCCTCTCTTTTTTGTCTTCTCACCTTGCTTTCACCCCTCCTCTTCCTTCTTCCTTCCTACCATTCGCTTCCCATCTTAAACCCTCTCTTCCTTTCCATTCGCTCCTCCTCTTTCCAAAACCCTCTCCTAGCTTTCGTCTTCCTCTTTCCCATCTAGCCATTCTCTTCTCCTCCTCCATCTCCTTTTGTTTTGCTTCTCCATCTTCCCATTCGTCCACCTTCCAAAAGAACATCAACAAAAAAGCAATAAAAGTGTTAAGTAGTTAGTAGTTTAGTCTCTTTTTTCAAAGTTCCTAGTTTTGCACATGCTTGTTTAGATTTCTAGCTTAGATTTATCATTCAAAAGTAAAAATTGCATAACAAAAATTTCATGTTTTAGATCTCTTTCCCATTTTTTTTTAGGCATTTGTTGTTTGCTGGTCCGTTTTTACATTTGTTAATATTTCAAAGTTAAACCTCATGCACTTAGTCTTTTAGATCTCTTTTCTAGATTCTAGATCTAAGTAGTTTCAAGTTCATTTTGATTTTCATTAACACTTAATGGGTGCTTGTTGATATTTCATTGAGCTTGTGAAGGTTGCTTTGAAAGAGAAGAAATACTTGTGAAGACAAGGCTCAAAGAGGATCAAAAGTTAAAACCAAGGAGAAAACTTGAAACATTTTTATAAACCATGTATACTCTCCTTTGTAAAAGCATTAAGGGCTCCTAAGCTTGTTTCATAGTTATTTATTTCTCTTAAAGACCTTTCAAGGATTTTTCCAAAGGCATTTGTAAAAGTTTAAATAAAAGGCTAAGTGGAGGAGTCCTCCACTTTTGGGTTCTTCTTTCCCATTTGGAGAAGAGTGTTGTGCTTTGTTTAGATTAGATCTCTCCTTTTTTCAAGTTCATAGATTAATATTTTATTCTCTGTACTCCATTTCCAAGTCTTGACATGAGGTAGTATCCCCAAGGACAAGGCCACATAGTTTTGTGGTTACTTCTCTTTTCCCATTAGACTCCTTGTCGAAACTCAGCTAGCTGGAATTTCTCAAAGACTGGTGGTTCTAGTGGTCGACCTTGTTCGAAGGTAGATCCCACCTTTAGATTAATCTTGTTTGGTAAAACACTAAGTCTTTTTTAGTTATTACTATTGCAATCATCTTGTTTCTTTTAAATATCTGTCATTTCACTTTCAGTTTCTTGAGCTTAATTCATGTTCTTTATGCTAAACTGCTTCTATTCTTAAAAAAGAACTAAAGCCTCTTGAACTTGGCCAAATCCAAGTCAAAGAGCACTCTCTATCGAAGAGCATTTTTAGTTGTTGCATTTCCCTTGCATTAGGCATTTAAATCAAATAAAGTCTCTTGAACTTTGGTCTTAAGACTAAGTCAAAAGCGCTCTCTGTCGAAGAGTTGAACTGTGTGCTTTAATAATATTAAAATATTCCAACCCACACCCCATTAATTAATTTATCTTGGTCGTTATCTGACACCCATATGCTCTGCCAACCTGAAAGGATTGGGCTAGTACTCAAAAAGGTGTTAGATTTGATAAGTTGGATGACATAATAAAATTTTCACCCCACAACCAACGAACCGGCGTTGCTTTCGAGAATTACTGAGGTAGTTTCCTGAAACAGGTGGTACCGAAATCCCGCTGTCAAACTCGAGGGTGGTTAAATCATTGGACACTTACCCCTTTGAAATCTGGGTGGCTTCGACCTATCATCTAAGAGGTTACCAGTATACTATTTCCGGTTGGACGTATATCCTTGTTCCTTGACAGTCTATTAATCAAGACCATTAAAACTTTCAATTTACCAAGATAATTTGTACGACGATCTCACAAACAGCTACCTTTCAAGACCCACATATTCAGCATCACATACTTGTTATTTTTCGACTCCATAAGGCATTGGTTATTTTAACATTATATCTTGATCAAGACCATTTGTCCCTGTGGTTTTACTTTGTCTTGTGGATGCATTATTTAAACTTCAAGTCTTGAAAAGTACTGTCATTTTCGATATCTTATTTAGCAAAGTGGATTGCATCTTATCTTGTTTATCCCATTTATAATTTGATCTCATCACAAAAACTCTTAAACAACACCCATCCGCATCACTTCATCAAAAAACATTACAAAACATAAGAGTCTTAGTGAAACTCTTTGTAGGGACTACCCCCCTTGGCTTCGTTAGGAGTTAGCCTAAACGGAGGAGCTGGGATTCAGGTGACAGTACCTGGCTCATTGCTTGCCCCAAGGCCACACCTCTCCCACTTGTAGTGAGGAGACAGCTTTTGAAAGATTTCCGCTGCTGGTGTGCATCTCGGCGGACAACAGGGGCAAGCAATGCACTAGGTATTGTCCCCTAAATCCCAGCTCCTCTGTTTAGGCTAACTCCTAACGAAGCCAAAGGGGGTAGTCCCTACACAAAGAGTTGTCTATGGCTCTGTGTTTTAAGTGTTTTTGTGTTGAGTGATGCGGATGGGTGTTGTTTAGGAGTTTTAAATGATGAGATCACAATTTTTATAAGAATGAAATAAACACAAGATAAAGCAATCCACGTTGCATTTTACAAAATACGATGATTTAAGATGAACAGAATATGATGACTTGGAATTTAAATAAGCATCCACAATATGATTCAAGATATAAATGACAAATAGTCCAAATTAAGGTAATGCATATAAGTTTTGAAGACCAGTGCCAAATGGAGTCAATAAGTGCTTGGGATGCTGAAATACAAGTCTCAATAGTAATGTTCGTGAGATCGTTTTGCAAATTATCTTGGTTTATTGAAAGTTTTAATGATCTTGATTATTAGGCTAGCAAAAAGCAGGGTATGCGTCCAACCGGAAAAGTATACCTTCAGTGGCTTCCCCTTGGAGACATGACGGACTGTCCAGTATTCCGACTAGGTGTCTAAAGACTTAACCAGCACTTGGAACTCTATGACAACGGTGAATTCCAACGCCTCCAGTTAGGAACTTTGCCCACTACCTGAGTATTTCTCGAATAATCAACGCTGGTTCGTTGGTTGTGGGGTAATGATTTTATTAAGTTATCACTTTCAAGATTAACAAATCCAACACCGTTCTGAGTACTAGCCCAACCCCTTAGGGTTGGCAGAGCATACTAAGTGAAGGATAGCAATGAAGATAGATTTTAAATGGGGGAAAATGAGTTGGAATGTTTTAAATTATTAAGAGCACACCATTCAACCCTCCGATAGAGAGCGCTCTTGACTTTGTCTTAAGACAGAAGTTTAAGAGACTTTAACTAATCTATATGCTTGATGCAGGAAAATGCAATGGGAATGCTCTCCGATAGAGAGTGCTCTTGACTTGTGTTATGGCAAGTTCAAGAGACTTTAGTTCTTTGTTAAAAGACAAGCAGCTTGAAATAAGAACGTAAAAATGAAGCTCAAATAATAAAAGATGAACAATGATATAACAAATTAAAAAGCCACTTGCAAAAATAAGCTGAAAGACCAACTAGTGTTCTACCACAACAGACACTAATCTAGCAAGTGAAGTCAAAGTGACTTCTACACACTGTTCATGAAACTTCCAGCTAGTTGGTCGTACGCAGTACACAGTGGGGAAAGAGGAGTGGCACACAATGTCAAGCGGCACTTGGAATAAAATCCCAAGCTACTCCTCAGGTCAAGACTGAAATGAAATTTAAACTCTAAGTACAAAATGAAATTATTCTAAAACTTGAAGCAAATCTAAACTAAGCATGCACAAGACACTCTTCCCCAAATGGGGAAGAAGAACCAAAATGTGGGAGGCCTTATCCCACTTAGCCTTTTTATTATTCAAGTACAAGTGCCTTGGGATTTTAACCCTTGAAAGGACTTTTGAGAGAATAATAAAACTTGGAAAAACAAATTGAAGTGAGCCCTTAAGAGCTTTTACAAAATGATCATAAATGATGTTTTCATGTTTTGGATCATCCTTATGGTTTCTTGAAATTTCGCTTTGCTTAGATCTCCTTACTTCAAAAGTTTCTCAAGCTCCTTTCTTTCAAACACCTACACAAACGATTCACTTTGAGGCACCCATTAGCATTAGTAAGCAAAATGAGATCTAATCTTAAATATGAACTAGAAAATTGACAAAAAGACAATGCAAGTCTAACTTTTTATGAGATCTAAATTCTAACAATAACTTAAATGCAAGATCTAACTATGTAATGCAAGCTAGCAAACAAGAAAACACTACATCCTATCAAAACGAATGCAACATATGAGATCTAAAATGCCTAGCTTACAACTTTTCAAAGCATGAAACTACTAAATGATAACCAAACTTTTAAGTCTCAATTAGTTTTTGTTGTTTTATTGTGATTTTAGGGCCTTCTTGAAGATGGACGAAGAGGAGAGTAGGAGCAAAAGCGAGAGGGATGAAGGAGTGGATAGAAGGCAAGCTTGAAAGCAAAAATGAGGAAGAAAAAGGAAGCAAACCAATGAAGGATGAAAGGAAGAGGTAAGAAAATGGAAAGAAGGGAGAAAAATGAGAGGAGAAGATGGATGAAAAGAGGGTAGGATGAGAGGGAGAAAGGTGAGGAGGATTAGGAGAGACGGGAGCAAGGGAGGAGGGAGGAAAAACCAGGATAAGAGGGAGGTGGACGAAAGGAGGAAGGAAGGAAAAGACCAAAGCAAGCCAAAAAGCAGGAGGCAAACTTTGGGGGGAAAACTAAGCTTGGAGAAAGGTAGATCTAAGGTTTTCCACAACTTAGAGAAGGATAGGACTAGTAACCAGTAACCGAAAAAGTTTTAGAAATTGAGTTTGATGGATGAGGAAGAGCCCCTGCTAGCTACATTTCTTCACTTGGAAGTGGAAGCTTTTGTAATCTCTACAAAGTGAATATGTTAGATGGTAAGAACTCCTGTTTAATGGAGAGAAGCTTGATCTCCAAACTCTTCTCCACTTTCAGTGATCCCTGAAAAACACAACTCTCAACAACAAACCATATCAAGTGCTAGTATGTAGATCACACACATATCAAGATAAATGAGAGATCTAGCATAGATAATCAAATAAAACTTTAATTGACTAACCTCATGTACTAGATTGATAGTCTTCTAAAGCTAGCATTGAACATTATTTGCAAATAAAAGAGAAGGGTGAGAGAGATTACACCTCAAAAAAGATGAAACCACAACACAAAGAGCCCTTGCATAGACCTCCAAAGTCGCTTTTATTCCAAGTATGTAAACAAATTACAACAATACAAAATTGGGCAGAGTTCTCTTGCACAAATCTCCATATGAAGAGAGCCCAAATGGCTTCTCTTTATAGCAAACTAGACACACCTAAACCCTAATTCGAATTGGCATCCAAAGGAGCCAATGGCACTTGACATAAAATCGAATTCCATCAAATCTCTATCTAAATTCCAATCAACATATGCTTGGAGTGCTAACTCCCACCACACAATTCGAATTGCATTGAAGGAGATGGGGAGGTGGCCTCCACCTTGGCAAGGCACCCCCCATCTACTTCTTGGAAGCTCCACCATACCATACACCTGTTGCCATGTGTAAAACTCGAGCTCCAAATAGATATTGACTTGAGCTTGGAGAGAATACGTGAGGTTTGAGCTTGGAGTGATGGCTTTAGTTATCATGAATGCAACTCGCCCTTAATGAAAGCCAATGCATGAGGTGGCCCCTAATTGAGGAGGGCGCCCACCTTAGCATTTATTTCAGATCAATCAACCATAAATAACATGCCACATAACCAAATCGACTTCTGCATGCAAGGAGGACGAATTCTCTTGGAGTTAAACTCATCTGCCGACTGGATAGTTGACTGAGTGATGACTGAGATGATTGGAATCTTCATTAATGCCTTGTGCCATGTCATTTAGCCACTGAAATAATCCAAATTGGATTATTTTGGAGAGAATTGGATTATCTCCAATTTATTATTTTTTTGATTTTAATTAATTAATAATCCTCTTTTATTGAATTTTGAGGAATTATCAATTAAGTGGCTAAATAACGATCCGAAACTTAGGATAAAGGTGTCCGGGGTCTAAGTATGATTTTTTGGCTTAGGAATTAAACCTCCAATCACTGAAAAACATCCCCGGGCGACTGACACATTACAATTTGAATTTTTCCATTTAAACTATGGAAAAATTAATTATTAAAAAATAAAATAATTAACTGTCTAACGCATTCGGTAAAAAAATTTCAGACAACGTTAAAAAACCTCTATAGACCTAGGAAATGACCACTGACTCGACTCATAGTGTCTAGTAGGTTCATATTCATCAGTTGGACTCTAATAACCCCCCATGGCCAGAATTTCAAAATCGAGCATTCCAGCTTTGGAGGAAGCGGGAGAAAACCTTGTTAATTATATCTCGGCCATAGGCAAAGTATAATTAGTCAGGGTAAAAAACTCCCTGGAATACCTTAGTTGATAAACCAATCATGGGTGACCGAACCACTCAAACCCTACTAGTATACACTTTTTACAAAAACCCCGTGGGGCATGGTCATTTCAAGACAAAAAACAAACTGACTAGCCAAAACTGGCTAGGCACAAAGGACGGATCATCTGATACACTGGAACACAAACACTTATCATGTTTGTCAAATGGCAGCTTTTCAGATAGTCCAACTATGGTACAAAAAAGTTGGTAACACAACTGAACTCCGCCCCTTGCTCCAAATGAGTAACCTGAAAGCTTATTCACACTTGCAAAAAGAGGGATCAAATCTGGTACATTTCACCAATAAGAATTAAAAGAGCATGAAATATAACTTACTATAACATGCTACTCTTGAAATCCTAGATGCAAAATAGTAAGTAAATAAATTGAAGACAAGAAATATTTACTCTATGTGTTTTAGAATAACCCTCTAAGCCAGGTTGATTACCAATTTAGACAATGCATGAAGAAACTAGAACAAGATTACCTCATCAAGCTCACATCATTCACAAATTTGACATGCACTGATGGACATCCAAAGCCTCAATATTATTTATAAAATGCACAAAGGCATGACATTACAAAAAGTGGTAGAGGTTGCTTGCATTCCATATGAAAGAATGGAGCATAACCATGCTTTTATAGCAAAAGAAGAAGGAGAGGGTGCGCATGGCTTCATGGAGGGCGACTCCTTGAAAAGGGAGTTAACTATGTGTTGAATTGAAAGCTTGGAGTTTTGGGTTGGTGTAAGGGATGAGGTGGAAACCACCTCACAAAAGGGGCGCCCATCTCACTTTGTAACCAACGCCCAATCCTTTCACGAATTGCCATGCAAGCAAAGCCGCCCACGTGCAGAAGGAAGGGCGCACTTCCATTTTAATCAAATCGCTATCCAATGTTTTATTTTGGCATGTGCTTTATTCCATAAACATGGTCGCCCTCCATATTAAACTATTATGCCACCCTTTCCATACATTTTTTAAATCATTTTTTGGATTTTTTTATTTTTGACTTTTGTTCATTTTGTAGCACAGTTAGCATTTACGTGCTGCTTTGTAGCATCCTTAAGGAAAATTGCCACAAATGACAATTTAGTCGACCAAAACCTAGGAAAAGTGGGTCCTAGGTTAAAGAGGACACTCTGAGCGTGAAAACGAGCATCCCCGCACCAAATTCTGCCTCTAGACCATGCTTTTATTACACTTTGAATTTTTCCAATTAAACTATTAAAAAATGGTCTAATTTTACGGAAAAATTTATTTTTATCGGAATGAAACCAAACTCCTAGGGGACCTAGCGCATGTCCATACGACTCAATTTAGATGGCTAGCATGTAAAAAATACATAGACACATAGAATTTAGTAACCTCCCTAGGTTCGACCACCATGGTAAATACTCCAACTTTGGACGTGTGAGTGAAAAACTCAGGAATTATACGTCACTGAAGAGTAATGCATAATTCCTAAGGAAAAAAACACTCTAGAGTATCCCCCTGATAGACAAACCTAAGGTAGGCCAAGTCTTTTACAAAATAATCATGCTTAGACCAACTTATTACAATTCCCCCATGGGGGTCTGGACAAGCAATTATTACAAAGATGCCAAAATTGGCCCTGAAAAAGTCTTCTGAACTTCTGAACACTGATGATGAACACTTGACATGTTCATGAAACTGGCGGCTCACAAGAAGTCCAACTATGGTACAAAATAGTTGGTAACGGGCCATTTCATTTTACTGCTCAAACCCTAACTGCTGTAATTTCTAAACATTCTATAGCTCAATTAATTTGGAATCTTGGCGAAAGATTTCTGGGTTTTTATCTTTAGGCCTAGCCCCAAGTGGGTCTCTTAGGGCATCACCCCTAAAGGACTCCATCTTGCCCAAATCCCTAGGCACTAGTCTCTAACCCTTGCGCCCTCGTTGATTTTGCTTGTTTTTTGAGTTGATTGATGTTCATTGTTGCTTGTGAGCCAAGACATTGTCAAATCTTCCACTAAGCTTCACCTAAAAGGTACTAGAAAGCCCCATCTTGACCTTAACCCTTCTACCTTGGTTACGTTTCACAAGGCAGTAAGAATCACTTTTAATTACTAGTTCCTTGATCCTAGATCTGATCTTTAAGCCTCTAAGTCACTTGTACCATTGACATTGGATCAATATTCTACATTTCATAAGCCTCTTGATCCAAACATAACTCTCCTTGTGACTTCATCTCTAGATCTAGGGTTCCGTATACTTGTCACCTTATGTATTCTATTTTCCTGGTTTGATCTGGTGATAGGGTTGGATCTCTCTCGTCGGGAGTAGATCTGGGTCTCCCCCTTTGCTATCTAGGGCTTTGATAGCATAAAGTGAAGAGTGCCTCAATTGGCGTGATAACCAATCTATCAGGGGATCGAGGCCCTCTTAGGTCACCTCTTTAGTTGCCTAGCTCCTCTACCATCCTGGATAGGATCATCTTTAGGGGCAACTACAAATTGTGTAATAACAAGGACCAACCAGGAGAGCACTACATTCTATGTATCATCATTCAGCTGATTGAATACTTTGGAAGCAAATTTGATCCTTCCAAATGTGGTTCAAGCATATATGGACTAATAGGCAAAAAATCAAACTCTTCTTCAATATTCAAGCTTGAACTTGAACCCTTCTTTCTTCCTTAAAAATTTCAAATCAACCTCTTTCCTTCCATTTTTTGTTTAAAGAAAAACACTTAGATTTGATTTCAAAAGTTTATTTAAAAGTCTATTTTGCTTCATTCTTATGTTAGATCTAGAAAGAGCTTCAAACTTGTTAGCTTATGCTTAGATCTAACCATATTTTTTTTAGTACTTGAACAAGTAGAATATTTCCTATTATTCGCAAGTACCAAATATTGTATCGTATTGTGATTTAGCTAGCAAAGGGTGAAGGTGAAAAATGCAAGGCTAGGATAAGGGGATGACTTGACTGACTCAACACTGTGATACTTCGGATAAGGGAAAGGGAAAACACACTGAAGCATATGTTGGATAATAAACACACATGGAATGGCAGTGTCTCACAAATGGAATGAGTTGTTTAGAGAGGTGCTTATTCAACCTTGGCAAATGTCTACAACTCACATCCAAGATGAATCCAGCTCCGTGAGGATCTTTGCTAGAACCATCGTAACTAGGTGCACAACTAACCGTAACTTGAGGTCCTAGGGGACACGTAGAATTAGTTGTCCCTTACTCCATCTCACATCCCAACCCGTAGGCTCTGTGAGGTATTAATCATTACATTTAACCACTGTTTTTTAGGCCTTTAGGACCCTTTTGGATTTTGCATGTGCTTAGAAGCACAACTAATTACAGCTTGCATCCAAGGTGCTTTAACATTTCAATTTCCATAGCCTTCTTTCATTGTGCTGAGAAGCACAATTTTATTTGTTTCCATGGGCTTGCACAAAAGATAAGATAATAGTTTCCATGTGCATGTAATAATGATAGTAAATTTGCTTCAGGTTTAGCCAACACAACTCAAGCAACTAGGGGGATCATCCACAATCAGAACCAAACATCAAGGCAACGACTAGAGTGATCAAGGTATCAAATCCAACTTAACTAAGCTCAGGAACCAACACCAATGGGTTCTCCTAGCCCAGAAGGATCAAGGCTTCGGTAAGTTCTGTTGCCAACTCAGAGCCGAGACACAAACTAACAGGGATGCTATCCAACATAAAGGCAAAATTGGAGAGGTCCTTTATATCACAGGCTGAGGTGTAAGTCAGGGTGAAAACCAAAGATGGGAGAGAACGGATGGATGGGGAGAGTGAAAGGTGATGCCAGAGCTAGCAAACCATAAATGGTGGGAATGATCATGTCCATACTACTAAGAGGGTAAAACCAACAAGTATAAACAAGAGCTTCTAATTCTGAGTAATAAGACCATTTAGATAATCATTAAACAACCATGTCCATATCATACATATATATACCAACAGATCATGACAAATAGATACTAAATCAAGCTACTAAGATGACCAAAAGAGCAAGACAATCATAACCAATGCACATCATATACCTGTACCTGCCATCTGGATCATCAATAATCACTGGAAACACTGCTACTGAAACTCTGGGCACTGCACTGCTCTGTATGGAATATAAATGGTTACCTCGGTCATCAAATATGGGGCAATGAGGCTTAGTCTTGGCATAAGGTTTACTGTTGTCTGATCTGGGGTTGCACTGATATGTGAGTGATCATCAAAAATACTACTCATCATAGGCTGATCTCATCAAAACTGTGTAAAGGCCTGGCTCAAAAATATACAATGAACTGCTCTGCGAACATAGTAGCCCGGCTACTATGGGTGTGATAACAGTACTTAGGAATTTTTCATTAGTAAGTTTTGTTTTTCGAATGATTCAACTTATGGTTTGTTGGATTCTTATAAGAGCTTGTGCTACTGAAGGGTTTTCTTGTCAAGTTGAGATGTTTCTACATGTCATAGAAACCGAAGATTCTGGTGTTCTCGTATGCTCTCCTTGCTTGAAGACCAGATCAAGCACACGTCCCGCAGTTGGAGCCAGATGTTACCAGCTAAGTTGTACTTAGTTGGACCTTCAAGCAAGCCGGCAAAGGTTGAACATGTTACATGCTCATCATCTATGTTCAGAAGTCCATTCAAACCTTCCTAGGCCCCTTTTTATTTTTTTTAAACACATGTTCATTCCTTGAGGGGAAGTTGTAAAAATGTACTAGCATGGTTTTTTTAAAGGACTTGGTTACCTAGGAATTTAACCTCAAGCCGGGTATTCCAAGGTGTTTTTTCCTTGTTAATTATATGTTGTTGAATAAACGACTTATAATTTCCGAGTTTTTCACCTGCTCCTCCAAAGACGGAATGGTCATATTGATGGTTAGGCATTAGGAGGTTATTAAAGTTCACATGTCAATGTATTTAAATATGCTAGACATAAATATTGAGTCATATGGACATGTGCTAGGTCCCCATAGGATTTTTTTGAAGTTTTGAAAAAAATATTTTTTTCCGTTCAAGTAGACTATTTTTTAATAGTTTAATTGGAAAAATTAAAAATGTAATAGAAGTGTGGTTTAGAGTCTGATTTTGCCATGGGGGTGCTCATTTTCTAACTCAGAGCACCCACTTTACTCCTAGACCCACTTTCAAAGGTTTTCGAGTAATTATTTATCTCCAAAATTGAATATTATTCGAAAATGGTAAAAAGACCAAAAAAATGGAGAAAATAAAGAAACCGGCAATTTCTAAAAACTCAGAAACATGTGGAAAGTGAGTTTTATGAGTTGGCAAAGTAAAGTGGAAACATTCCTAAGGTTTCTAAAACACTCCGGAGTGTTTTTCACAGCAAATAAAGGAAAGATGAGTTTTCTCTCCAAGTGGGGGTGCAACTCTCAAGAAAAAGTGGCAAGTTGTAAGATAGCAAGTGGAGTTAGGAATTGGAAGTAGGCTGATTTGCAACCTTTTCGAACCCATTACAACTCACTCCGAGTTGTGTACAACCCTTATGGTTGGCTTCATCTATTTAAGCAAGCGAATCTTTCCATTTATCAGGGAATGAGAACCAAAAGGATGTTTCTATTGTAATATTGTTGATTATTTTGAATAAAGGCTTTGGAGGTCAAAAACTGTGTAGCATTTTCATGTGTGGATGAATATTGTTTTGTGCTCATGAAGTGACCGGTGTTGTACTTTTCTTGCATTCTTGATGGATGTGCTAGGCCTTTGAAGGGGAGCTATCTCCCGGTAGGGTAAGATTTAGCAGCTTGTTTGCTTGCAAATCTTACTGTATATTTGTTTCAGATCTCTTAGAATTAAATTTTTTTTTTTAATGATCTTGCTTTTACAAGTTTCTCTGGCAGGTAACACCAAGTTTTTCGAATCACTTTTATGTGCAAGTTCTTGTCCAAGTTGCAGGTTATCTTAGTTGAAGAAGAGATTGAGCTTGTTTGCATCTTCCTCCTCTCCAAGATTTTCAGAAAGATATAGTCCCTCTATGCTCCACTGTGAAAAACTCCATCGCCCAAGTTCTAGTATCAAGTTGCTTTTCTCCTTCTTCATTCTGCAAAACTAAAATTTACTTTTCTGGTTACTAGTGACTTTAGCATTGTAGATCAATTGAGTGCATAAAAAATATATCATAAACTAATTTGATTTGCATTTGCATTTATAAGTTTAGATCTGTTTTTTAAAGGTTCATTTTTATAGATCTAGCTCCTAACAAGTACTTGTTTAAAAAATTAAAACGTTAATTTTTATCTCTTAAAAGTACTTGAACTTTATGTCAAATGTGTATGCTTTTAAATGATTATCTAGCATCTTTGGCTTATATTTGCTTGTTGTTTGCAGCAATTAACGAACAGGTAGAGAGGCACTCTCGCGAATTTCTGAAGATTTAAGCCATTCGGGAGCCTTTCCTCTTGCTACTTGATCTGTGGGCTTTTTTAAAGCCTCAAATTTTGTAAATTTGCGTTTCCTATTCTACAAAGAAACACAAATATTCTTATTTGTAATTATTGTAACAAAAGAAGTGAGTCGGCAGCCAAGCACCCACACCCCATCCCCCCAAGGGGGATCCGTGTCATTTTTTTTTCTTTTTTGTGGTTTTTTTTTAGATTAGTTAATTTTTTTCAGTTATTATTCTATTTCATAAAGTTTCTACTTCCTTTTAAAATTTACGAATCCATCTGTGTTCCCAAAGTACCCGAAAAGGGAAACGAGAGTAACGATACAGAGATTCTTTAAAGTTTAAACAACCACACGATTGATAAAATTCTTAAAATAAACTTAGGCTTTAGTCCCCATATGCTCTTGTGAAGACTGCAGGGCTTTGGCTGGAACGGTGAGACAATCAGAAAGGGATTAAAGTGACTAGCTTAATAGGGCAATCCACCTAGCACGAATCTTTAAGAACTCGGGAGGTTGCAAAGAGCGAATACTACAGAGTTAGAGGGCTACTTTAAGCAGGTTATGCCTCGCCCTATTGGGCTCTTGGTAAAGTTGTTGTAGTGCTCAGTTCGATAAGATAAGTATTAGTGGGCCAAACCAAGAAGTAACCCACTCCCTAATCCACTCATTGAATACTCTTAAAATTTACCAACCAAGACATTGCAATACTTTCACCGAGACCACAGAAGCAACCCTCACACGCACTCCATTTTCATCAGCACTGATCTTTAATGTTTTTGTTATGTTTAAGTTAACTTTTACTAATGTCATGAATGGTGTTGTATCTTAAAAGCTATGGGTTTTAATTTCATATTGCAGTGATTTTTTGTTTATTTTTTAAGTTATTTCATCTTAACTCCTAGAATAGTTGTTTTTCCTTTCATAGATTAACAACCTTAGATTTTTTTTAATAGGGACTACCCCCCTTGGCTTCACTAGGAGAAAGCCTAGATGGGGGAGTCAAAATCAAGTGACAGCACTTGACTCTTACTTGCCCCCAAGGTCGCACCCAGTGGCTTGAAGATTTCTGCCACGTGACCTGAGGTGCGAATTAGGCGGCAACACATAACAAGAAGATTGAAATGAATTGACCTTATCAGAAAAAACATACTTGCATCATAACCTCCACATAGTGAACAATGCAATGATTGTAAGGCAATACCAAATTCCACATAACACAGAAAGCACTTTGTAGTGTGAGTCAGTTAACAGTGTTGCTGACCAATGAAGTTGCCCCTGTAACAAGAAGTGTTGATCCTGAACATATTTCCAACATCTGTTGGCAAACTTGCAGTCCCAAAGAATGTGCTTCATCGTCCCTACACTGCCATATAATAAACAAAGACCACAAGTGAGCTTGCTCTTAGCCAACCAAGCTTAAGATCACAGCCCCTGGTAGATAACGAGCCAGGCAAAGACCCATAGTTTGTAAATGAGATGAAGAGACCAAATTTTGTGAAGCCTACGAATCCACCTACCCTCAGGATCAGAAGAGGTCCAGTGGGCATTCAGGACAGGGGACAGGAGATGCTTCCAATGCAGAAGGTTCAAGTGAGTACATCCTTTTGGAGTCTGATGCTGAATCTAACCTTCCACCTCCAAGTCCACACATGGGGACCCACATATCAATATTCATCTTAGCTATTTTGTGTTTATTTCTTTGTCAATTTGCAATCTTTACTTTTGTGTGTATGTAATATCGCACGATTAATCCAATAGAACACACTGTTCTTAAAAGCAGTTTGTCCTGATATTAAGATGCAGTGAGACTTCTGTTTAATGGACCTATTTAGGGGTGGTTTGTTTACCATGTCTTGTCTTTATTTTTACTGTGGTTTCTTATGAACATCTCCAGCTCTTTTTTTCAAGAAAATAAGATGCCTTTTAATTTTTTCAAGTCACATTAGGATGTTTCATTTTTCTAGCGGTCTTCTCATGTAGGGCCATAATAATTCAATTTAGAAAAGAACATTAGGCTAGAAGTGGACCAAGCAACTGAAGTTTAACGTACAAAAATATCAAAGACATACCAGTAGAGATGCTTTTGAAATACTAAATTCAAATCAAATGTCAGAGCAAAGAGAAATCTAGAACACATTCATTAAATCAGCCTCATCCATGTAAGGCAGATCTCACTATATCGTAGTTGACAAAGTTTAAGATGAAAAGAAGATTTAAGCAGTAAATTCACGCACCCCACGTTGTTTCAATCTAGAAAATAGTTCTTCTTGAACTCTTGGTACATCTTGCTTGTCCAAATAAAAACTGATTTTGTGGGGACGTTGCTCTGAATCCTCCTAGAAAAACATAATAGAAGGAAAAATTAGAGCAATGTTTCATTTTTTTAATCTAATATACAACATAATTGGTTAACAACTTAGAGATGTTTTCCAACCAAACATTCAATTAGATATATCCCACAATTTCCTTTGACATTGTGTCCATTCAACAACAAAATAAGATATGCTTTATTCAATTGCATTCCCAAGTATATGAGTGAGCCTTGAGAGAAGTAGTTGAAAACATCAATGCAACATTTCATCAATGGAGTAATTCTTCAAATATAATACAAAACATAATATATATCTGATGGAGGATAAAATACCACCTCAAAATTAAGAGAAGGCTCTCTTTGAACACTCAATTAATGTGCATTTTACTTAAATTAATAAATAAAAGTTCAGACTTAAGAAAAAGGACCCAGGTCCCACTTTGGGTGCCTACTAAAGATTGTTAGATCTTGATAAGTCCTATGTTGTTTTTTAGTGCTTTTGTTTTATTAGCATTGTAATAAAGCATTATGTAGTTGAATAAATTGTGTTGGGTTTTCATGTAGTTGTAATAGAGATCATGATTAAGACATTCTAATTAGGAGGCCTTGAGGCAGTTGTTCGTAATTGTTGTGTGTGTACAATGTTACCCCTCTTTCAGCAATGGATGATTTTGATCAGTTGCTCCTAAGATGAGATCCGTGGCTTCACCATAGATCATTGAACCAAGAGTAAGGAGGTGCTTACAACCCTATGGGGGAGATGTTGTCACGTTACGTTTCCATGTCGGCTCATAACTTATCAAAAATAAAAAGTAATTAAAAAATTTCATGCCCACTCATAACTTATCAAAAATAAAAGGTAATTAAAAAATTAAAAGAGAGGGATCCAATTTCTTGAGGGGTAATTTTTTTCTTAATGTGTAAAAAATTTAAGATAAAAAAAAAATTACACCTCAAGAAATTGGATCCCTCTCGGTGCTTAATAGATCCAAGTTTACGATGGATCTATGTTGGTTGGTTAGAGGTCCTTCAGCATATATCAGATGGTCCATGTGCCTTGATTGTGCCTAGCCAAAGACAGTGTCTAATTCTCTACATGATGTGATATCTCTAACCCTCATTTACTCTTAGCATGTTAAAGTGTTTTCAACCATTTCATAACATTTTACCTAGCCATTTTTCATTTCGCTAGCCAATTCATCTATCCCCTTCACTTTCCCCTTTATGAATGATCAATCATCAGTGATAATCTAAGGCCTCATTACTATTCCCAGTATGAATGCCTCAAATAAAGCTAAAAGAGACTTGTATTCTCAAGGATGATGCTGATAAATTAAATGTAAATGCAAATGGAAAATTATGGAGATACTCACTTTGCAAAAATCCAAGTTCCCTTGTCCTAGGTTATCAAAGCCAAATCTAAAGCAAATGGGACTAAGTCAATGAAAGGGCTGTAAAATGAAAATAATTTAATAAATGAAATATCAAAGAAAAAATAAAAAAGGGATTGTGATACAAAGGTGCAAGGATGGATGACCCTTACAGCACTTCCTTAGGCACACATGTGGAAGAAACATAATAAATCCTAACTCTTGAAAGTTAAGGATAGACCTATCACTCTTATATTGCTATGATGGTTATTTCATAAAGACCCCCTTTCTCCCTTATTATGTAATTCACTTCATGCACCTTGACTTGACTTAGGTAGCTAGGCTATGCATCTTGATTCTTAACTTAGGGGTGTGTTACCCGGCAAATTAGCAGGGCTAATTCCCAGTAAGCAAAACTAAGAACAGTGACCCAATGTCACCTCGGTCACAGTTCTAACTTCTTCGGAAGTGAACAACCTCCAAGGAGAAGTTCTTTTTGATGACCTACAAGACACTAATACAACCAAACAACTATATCTTCTATGTGATTTGTAGTTAGACCAGTGCCTAGATGGAGTCAATAAGAAGGTAGGTTAAATTAATCAACCAATATTATAAAGTGCAAATTAGGCCAAGTATAATGAATTTGCCAATTGTGCTTAGATTATCAAAAATAGTTCACCAATATAGATATTCAATAAGACCAATCCAAGATCATATATTTAAGAGCATTGACTTACTTATACCAACAAGTATTGTTAACCGATAGATAACCAACAGCAGCAATACCACCTAGATCATACAATGAAGTTATAAAATCAATATAGGAACATCGTGATATATATAGCAAGTGTAAATGGAAAGATCCTATGTGTCTATTATGGCAATGTGTAACCAATAGCAACCATAACCATTCACTAAAGAAGCTCAAGGATCATTCACCAATGCCTATCCAGGTAAATACAAATATCAGTTTTAGCATTTAATATCATTCATAGGCATTTATCGTTTAATAGATCAAATGTATTTCAACTTGCAAAAGTAAACCAGATCTGTATGTAACCACAGTTGACTGATTTATAACAGCAGAGGTAGTAAATAAGGCAATTTATGTCACTCATCTATAGTCAATTAGGCATAGCAAGTAAATATGCATTCACTAGATATCAATTAACCTTGTCATCAACATGAATATAATTTCTAGATCAGTATGGAGATAAAGTATGACAGCAGAAGGTTAGTTAGAAAGATTTCAATCATTAACCAAAGCATAAATAAGCCAAATACCTTGATTGCTTATATCAGATCACAAGTGTCCAAGTCAAAGATATGTCATTCAATCTAGCATCAATATCATAAGATAAGATGAAACTCCTATAGTTACCACTAACCAATCAGCCAAGATTCTATCTTTGGCATGTTATCAGTTTTAAAGGAGTCAAGTGGCAAGAGTATCAGCACTAAATGCTCAATGTCAATCTAACGTGTATCATTCAGTAGAGAACTACCAGCATCAATCATTTAAAACCAAAAAGTACCCCAATCTCAAATGCAACCTTCAGATCTGTATGTCATTACACAGTACATCAGAGAATGTATTACACATAGATGAAAATCAGACTTATTATTTCCAGATCTGAACTAGGTAAAATTCAGGGTTATGAATCACTTCAAATGCTAGCAAATAAGATAAGTAAAAATCAGACCTTAATTTAAGTAACAAAAACCAAAATGCAAAATACTAACTCACTTCTTGTTTTGTGATTTTCTGTGTGAGTAATTGCAGGTGTTAGGGCATAACACACAGGGTCTGCAATCTTTAGACCTGTGTATAGGCGTTAGAGTGGGCTGGAATGGGAGTGAAGGTGGAGGGAAGGACAGCCAAAAGAGTGGGAAGGAGAACCGAGGTAGGGTATGAGAAATAGGGCAGCGTAGGAAGGTGGAGAAGTGAAGAAGATGAAGGATGGAAGCAAGGGGATAAGGCCATGGAAGGAAAGGAGAAGGGGGAAGCTGATCTGAAGCAGGTCCGAAGGTTGCAACAGCAGCAGGTTCGGACTGTGGGAGAGCAGGTGCAGGACTGCAGGGTTCATACTGTGGGAGAGCAGGTGCAGGAATGCAGCAGAGGCCGAAAGTTGGGCAGCGAGGGCTCAAAAAGGAAGGCCGAGGGTGGTAGCTAGGAGAAGAGGGCAGGCCGACTTTAATGGAGGCAAGGGCGAAGGTAGGAGAGGCCTGCCAAGGGCAGCTTTAGGCGTTTTAGGTCTGCGTTTTTTAGGGTTTTAGCAGAAAAACGGATTTTAGGGTTTGAAATTAGTTTTTAAAATAAGTTTTAACACTTAAACTTAGGGTTTTTAGCGTGTAGAATAACATAAGACTAATCTAACATAATAATTACAATTGCAAAACTCAGAAAATTAGGTTAGGTGAGTAGATGAACAACTTAGGGTTTCATTAGTGAAAATCACCTAACCCTGGAGCATCAAAGAGGATAGCCCTCCTCTTGAGATGGTGCTTGCCAAGTTTGGAAAGCTAGGGCTTCTTCAACAACTACAAGGGTTGGTTGATGATGCCCTAGCTTTAACAAACTTTGGAGACCTAAAACTCAAGTTTACAATGCTAGGGTAACTAAAGGTCAGAAAATGACTTATTCTAGGGAAAAATGCAACTCCAATGGCTACCATTCAACCTTAAACAAGCATGCATCCAACTTTTAACAAAAAGACATCAAGAGAAAGACTTAGATACCTTATTGTGCATATGTCAAGCAACAACTCTTAGCATCACCTTAGCAAAGAAACAAGAGCAAAGACCAAAGATTTGTCCCCAAATTAGCAAGCATGATCATCCTCAAGAGGTGCACATCACTCAAAGAGCCCTAGTTAGGGCAAAAATCAGAAATAAAAGTGTAATCCCATAAAGTTCATGTCTAAAAATGAAGTGAGGAGATCTAATTTATATGATCTTACACTCACGTTTACATAAAGTAAGGTAAATTTAATATTAAAAATGTCAACTTAAAATTAGAATTAAAATAATATAAAAATAATCAAAGTAGTGGGTAAATTGAGTGTTTTCTCATATTTGACCCCTACATGAGTAAAAATCGCTAAACAAGGCCAAATTCGATGAAACTAAAGGCCAGACTGCGCAGGGGAGGGTCATCATGCCCCAACTAACTCCAACAGTGATGAAAACCCTCAACACCCCCCCCTTTTAGCAAGCAAGCAATCTGCCAGGAAGGATGATGTCATCCTCTGAAGGAGGCCCCAGAGAGAGGGCGCTGCTGAACTGGAGGACCAGGAGGTTGCTGGATGTGCTCCGGAAGATGAGAGTGGGTCTCAGTGCTGGAACATCTACCGCTGGAGTGCTGAAACGAGGTCGGGGTCATGTGACCCAATGACCCACCCTTGGAAGCCCCGGACACCAACCTCAGGGTTTCAAACCCTTCCATGAGGCAGTCGGCGATGCCATTAAGCCATAGTACTTCCAGAAGAGAATCCAGAAGGTCTGGCCATGCCCCTACCTCAGAATGAGCTGGCTAAACACCCCTCCTGGTCAGGAAAAAGACACCCTTTCCCTAGAGTACCTCTACAGGCGCGCTAGTGCTGATACCATCGTAACAGGGTGTCACATCTAATAAGGTTTTAATAGGGTCACACCAATGTTAGACTGGATGAGTAAAGGTTAGATAAGTCATTGAATTGTTAGAAAGGTATATGTTACCCCCCTAAATGACCTAGGTAACAAAGTGGAGGCAGCATACATCGCAAAGGTATTCCAGATCCTGTATGCCAATCAAAGATTTCAGATTATGGACTGCTAAAAGAAGACAAATTTTATGTGCCTGCTGTAAATCAAACCATACGAAAAACATCCAGGAGGAAGCAGACTGCAAGCTTTTGCTGGTGTATAGGGTGTCAAATCTGAGTATGAAAGGAAGGTTGTTAGTCTATATTCATCCCCTTCACTTCAGCATTCAGGGAAAGCACTCCCGCTGCTATTAACACGTTTAAACTGTGGCTGACATATATGATGTACAGTTTGGCAAATTGCTCATGAAAAAAAGGAAGTTACAAAGGGTGCAACTCCCAAAAGTCATGTCTAATATGACTAACAATCTCTGAATTAAAGAGATTTATAGGAAAGAACACAACCTATCCTAGAGAAGAATTCATAGGATGATGGTTTGGGCTCATATTTTAGAAGGGAAAGTACGTGCATGTTCGAGATCAGTGAATTTATGAGTGATGACAACAGCTTATCAGCCATTATGCTTCTGGAAACAATGCTAAAGTTAACAAAGATTAGCTATGCTTGAAGGATGGAAGACTGTTGGAGGTTTAAACTATCAGACTCCAAAATGGCTTGTAAAAGGCAGCTTGCTCCAGCACCGGAAACTTACTGTTTTTTATGCAGATTTTCAGATCATGAAAGGAGTCATGGCGTAATTTAAGAGAAATTTCCTGTTTGAGGAGGATTGTTGGGATAACATGTATTCCAGCAGTGTGTTATGGTTATTGTAACTAGTTCAGCAATAGAAGTTGCTTAAACAGCAAAGTTTCAAGTATATTTGGGGAAAAAACAGCAGCTACAGGATGGAACTGCCAATTTCTGGACAACATGAGTAGCCAGCAAAAACAATACACTTAATTAGTCCCAATCAGTGCTGAAATAGCTAGCAGTTATAGCAGATGGAGAACCCCTAAACTGTTAAGATGCTACCACACTTCCTTTGTCAAAGAATTATTTTCTTTTCTAAGTCTCTGAAGGAATTTAGTCACACAAACAATATAGCAAAAACTTCAGTATATTCTGCATAATTGGATAACAGGTAATATCTTGCAGCAGTAAAAGAGAAGCATGAAGATCGTCTGGCGAATTCAGGCAGCCACCAGTTCATGCAGAGTTGGGAAATAGCAAGCTTTTGCAAAAGCGTAATCAAGAAGAATGATAAACAAATACCTTGCAGCATCCAGAAGCAATGTATAAACAGCAGCAAACACCAAACCAAGCATCCATTGCAGTTTGGTTGAGGCCACAAGGGGGCTAATATACACAAGAAGGGGGCACACTTCACTTGACTAAAGGCGCACTCCACTTCACTTCATGCATGCCTATTCACTTAGCTAAAGGCACACTTACCTTCAAGTAGACTTCACACTCAGTGGCAGAGTTGATTGGGGCACACTTCCCTAGAGATAGATCTCCTTGACTTGGGGGACGCACTTCCCACATGTGGCAGTTTGGTGAAAAGGAATATTCCTTTTGATGGGGATGCCTCTCTTCTCTCTTCGTCAACTGAAGAAATGTTGCATGTGAGTGGAGTTTGCTCCCGTTCACTCCTTTTGTCCCCTAGTTCACTCCAGAGGTGGTGCAAGGGCACCTACTCAGCTCCAGTTCACTATAGTGGTGTCCTACTATCTCCCAGTATACTCTAGAGGTGGCATTTGAGGTCCTAGTTCACTCTAGATCTAACACATGAGGGGGAGGGGCATTCTATTAGGGCAATTGCACCCCACTATCTTGGTTGGTGTGGTTGGACTTGTAGAGTTTCCCCTTCTTGAAGCTTAATGAATAAATCTACCCTTGGAGATTTTGTGACATGTATGGAGGTGCTTTCTTACTGAATGTGTGGTGTTAATCTTGCATAAAGCTTCCAAAGGTTGTAAGTATTGCTAGTACCTTTACATTGTAATTTCTATGTTTTGAGTTGGACGCCATAGGAAGGTATTACTACCTCATTGGAAGGAAAGGGTTCTAAAATTCTGTTCTCTTTTCCTTTGTATCTGTGAACATACAGGTATTCATTTTTGCATTGATTCTTAATTCAAAGGGCAGAATATTAATCCTTTGTGTGTATGGTGCGTATGATGCACTCTCAAATCTAGAAAGGAAGTGAATGCTTCAACCAATCCCTTTCCGTGTAAAAGCCTAGTATATTCTTACACTTCATTGAGCACGGCTTGGTCAACAATGCAACTTTCCCCCCTCGGTGATATATGAGCAAGGCCCTCTTAGATTGTACTTCTGTGACTCCATTTTGCCTTGGTGGATTGACACTAGTCTCTTGATGGTTTCTTTCTATCCTGCCATCATTTTTTCCGTTACCTTGTCTATGCTACAACCGTTTGACTAGGACAGCCTCTTCAATCACCTTACTACTCATTGCCTCTGCCCTAGTGATCCTAGTTTAGGGAAGCCCCTCTCAAGTTGGAGAAGAGCCAACAGAAAGTGCAAAAGGGGATTGGGTGGGGTGACATTGGCCCCTTCCTCTTGGTTCCCCTCGGCTAGTTTTGCTTCTTCGGGACTTTACTTCACGCATGCTAGTTTGTGAGGTAACGGTATGAATGTAATTTTATTTCATATATTATTTTCATGTTTGATAACATTGCCTAAGTTGAAAGATGGGTTAACTTTTATGCACTAGAGTGATTTATTTTACACACATGCTATGACACTTGATATGGTATGTTTGATGGCTATTAGGCATGTTTATATGGAGTGCTACACTTGGAGACACTATCACTGGATGTTTCCTAGCCTTTAATGAAGTTGTTCCCCTTTATCATGATGGATACCAATTTCACTCCGGACGTGGGACAGTGGGACACTTGGAGATGTTGCTAAAGAGTTCCTATGTCACATTTGGACCTATATGTCCCACCTTGGACCATTACTACAGCATATTTGGACCATAGAGATGATTCATTGGAGCCCGAGATGGAGTTTCCCTCACACGTGTGACTTGAGGAGGATTTGTTTGAGGGTTTTGATGAGGGCGCCCTAGGGTTTGACCTTGGAGTTGGCCCTTCCAACCACTTGGCACCCTTTTTGAGGCTAGCGCTCATCCATTTGAGGATGTTGGTTGCATGATTTGACTATGATGAGGGTTAACATCACATTTGAAGACCCATTTGAGCCACACGTGTTGATGTTTCTCCAAGTTGCAACATCAGGCAAACATTCTACATTCTCCCAGAGGGGTCATGTGTGTTGACCAATGGTTAGTGGAGAATGGCCCTAGAGTAGCCTTGATTAGTCATGGGTGTTGACTAAGAGTGAATAAGGCTCGAGGTGCTTGGCCTTGATTAGTCATTTGTGTTGACTAAGAGTGAATAAGGCTAGAGGTCACATTGCATACTCTAGGAGGGAGTGCTTCGCGATAGAGTGATCTATTCTATATTAGAGTGAGTTGACTTGCTTATTTGATAGGGGATTTCATCCCCTTGTGAACTATACAAAGTCTAATCTAATGTTGAATTTGACATAGGCTCTAAGAAGTGTTCGGGACTTCTTCAAGTGGGGTCAAATCAACATTAAAGATCTAAGCATGAATAGACGTGCATGTGAGGAGATGAACATCAACAAGGACAAATTTTCTATGATGAAGAAATAACCAAGAAGTCAAGTCAACCATTGAAGAAGTCCCAGATAGCATTGAAAAAGTCCCAAGGAAAGATTGAAGACAAAAAGCAAGTCGGACCTGAAGATAAAATACAAGATGAAGATCAAAATAGCAAGTCAGCCCCAACAAGAAGACAAGTCGGCCCCACTGGTGAAAAAGTCAAGTGAACTGAAGAATATAAATAGAGTGCTCTAGCATTTCCTTTGTTCACTCATCATCCAACATCATCTCTGTTGCATTGGTGCGCACTTTTCAAGGGGGGCTAGTGAAGATCACAAGGAATAATTTTTGGGGTTCCTTATTGTTTCTAGAAGTTCGCCACCCTTGTCTAGGGTTTCTTGTGAAGAAGGGCGCACCTTTCCATGTGCTAGTGTTTCTCTTCATGATTGGTATTGTACTGGAATTGGGTTGATTTCTTCTAAGAAAAGTTGGTTGGGTTTTCTCTCTTTTGGGTTTCCCAGGATAAAAATCTTTGTGGCTCATGTATGGCTATCTTTCTATGATCTTGTGTTTCCGCTGCAATTTAAGTTGAAATTTTCAGTGTGCAATTATTCAATGAAAATGTGGGATGAAATAAATGCTTGAAATCATTGTGAAATAATTGTCAAAGATCTAGAAATAGATTAAAATTCAACATGGTATCAGAGCAGTTTTGAAAGACAGCCATTTAACAGCTTTTTGGCCCTAAGTCTGGAAACTAGGGCTTCCAAGTTTGGACTCTTCTAGCCTAACATTGGAATCGATCTCAGTGTTTTGGAGGTCGCCTTGGTAGGGCGCATCTTTTTGTGGAGCCAGATTTCAGTTTTGTCAAATTTCAATTTTCACCCAATTTTGGCTAGGACTAGGGTTTCTTAATCAAATTTCATATTTCTATCAAGATGGTGTCCATTTTGTTAAGATTCAATATGCTAAGACAGAAAATATCAGCATTGCATTTCATTTCACAATAATAGCATATACAGGATCATTGAAAGAACAACAAGCACAGCATAAACACAAGAGACATAGATTTATCCTGGGAAACCCTCATTGGGTAGAAAACCCAGCAAAGCTTCCTCAATATGGATGCTCAACAATACAAAGATGTATATCCCAAACATGAGCTCCTTCTCCTCCATAGCAGATCTCTCTCTCTCACCTATGCGCCATTCACAAGTGAGTGAATAATGAGTGAGTGTGTTAAATGAGGAACACACCTCCTCTATTTATACACTACTTCGACTTGTCTTTTACATTAACTAGGTCGGCCCCGACTTAACCACTTAACATAATGTGACAGGGCCGACCCCACTAGGGTGGTCTAATAACCCTTTAATCCACATGACTCATACAGGGCCGACCCCCACTAGGGAAGTCTAATAACCCAAGTTGCCACATTATCCACGGAGGAATAAAACATCTTCGGATATACAATAAGGTCTTCACGGAGGAATGAAACATCTCCGGAATAATAAAGTACAAATATAATATTCTTAGAAGTTACAATATTTCAACACTCCCCCTTAACGATAAGGATATTATAACAACATCTGCAAGAGCAAGGAGTCATCAACTACATGATACATGATACATCTATAAATCATTGGAAGCTTTCTCAACATCATCAGTAACTCAACTAGTTACTGGAATATCTTCAGGTCTTCAATATTGGAGTATCAGCATCGTCAGTATTGAGTCTTCACCTTCTGCAGCACTCGATCAGCTACAGCATCGTCATCATCTGGATCACCCGATCAACAGCCTCATCGTCTGGATCTACAGATCATCATCATAACAACATGAACTGGATCCTCTCGATCAACAGCATCACATAATCAACTGGATCCTCTCGATCAACAGCATCACGTCATCAACTGGATCCTCTCCATCAACAACATCACATCATCAACTGGATCCTCTCGATCAACAGCATCACATCATCAACTGGATCCTCTCGATCAACAGCATCACGTCATCAACTGGATCCTCTCAATCAACAGCATCACGTCATCAACTGGATCCTTTCGATCAACAGCATCACATCATCAACTGGATCCTCTCGATCAACAGCATCACATCATCAACTGGATCCTCTCGATCAACAACATCACATCATAGCGGCATACTCTGCAATACACATGATCCAATTATAGGATGATCAATCCCTCTCACTTTAGGACATAAGTCCAAAGATGATACAATCCTATCACGTGCATTTTGAACCAAACGTTCAGGGACGATGCAGTCCCATCACGTACATTTTGAACCAAACGTTCAAGGACGATGCAGTCCTATCACGTACATTTTGAACCAAACGTTCAGGGACGATGCAGTCCTGATCTGCTTACAGGATGATCGATCCTTCTCACTTTAAGACACCTCTCATGTCTAGGGACGATGCAATCCCGATCTACTTACAGGATGATCAATCCTTATCACTTTAAGACACCTCAACATGTCTAGGGACAATGCAATCTCGACCACAGTGCCAATCCTTTTTCATACTGGATGTGACCTAGATTAAATCTAGGATTTTACCACCTGTGAATGATCACCTGTTGCTGCACTGAGCAGACTAGGAGTGAACATTACATCATTACAGGACCTGCGAATGATCACCTGCTGCAGTCCAGGAGCGCACATTACATCATTCCAGTCAACCACAAAGCCAATACTATTTCAACTGGGGTGTGACCTAGATCAGATCTAGGATTTACAACCACAGAGCCAGTACTATTTCAACTGGGGTGTGACCTAGATCAAATCTATGATTTACAACCTGTGAATGATCACCTACTAATCCAAGAGCAAACATTACATCATTACAGGTTTTGTGAATGATCACCTACTGCTATGCTGAGCAGTCCAGGAGCGCACATTACATCATTCACCAACATCTTTCTCGAAGACAAGAGTCTACGGATCAATTCAGGGACCGAAGTCTGGGGATGATACAATCCCTCTCGTCCACTAGGGACCACTTCTCGGAGACATATGTCTATGGATCAATTCAAGGACCGAAGTCCGGGGATGATACAATCCCCTCTCATCCACTAGGGACCACTTCTCGGAGACATCTACAGATCAATTCAGGGACCAAAGTCCGGGGATGATACAATCCCCTCTCGTCCACTTAGACAAAAGTCTAAGGACCATGCATCGACCTCATCGTCGTAACTGGCAACCTCATCATTGACCTCGTCGTCGGAACAGGTAACCTTATCATCGATACAAGTATCCTCATCATTGATACAAGTATCCATATCAACACAGGTATCCTCATCATTGACCTTACCGTCAATATAGGAAATCTCATCATCGATACAGGTATCCACATCGATACCAGTATCCAAATATCATCATCGACCATATCACTCCCCCTTTCAAGGAGGGTCCTTCTGAACTACAACAAGCTTGTCTTGGAAATACTCAAGCTTTACTCGAGACAGAGGTTTGGTCAATACATCAAAAACTTGTTCGTCAGTGCTCACATATTCGAGCTTAATAGCTCCTTTCTGCACCATATCCCATATATAGAAATATCGGATCTCTATGTGCTTTGACTTATCATGGAACACTGGAATCTCTGTCATCTTGATACAGCTCTGGTTGTCACATAGGATCACAATGGGGTCCATCTCTAAGTCAAACAATCCTGATAACAACTTCCGAAGCCATATCGCTTCACAACTAGCAGAGCAAGTAGCCATATATTCTGCTTCAGCTGTGCTGAGAGCCACACTATACTGCTTCCTGCTAAACCATGAGATCATGGCAGATCCCAGACAATAACATCCACCCGATGTACTCTTCCTTGTTTGATACACTTCCAGCCCAATCAGCATCTGTGTAGCCATACAATCTGAAGTCATGATCTCCAAGATAACATAGACCAAAGTCCATCGTACCCTTTAGGTACCTCCTCACATGCTTTGCAGCTATCAGATGAACATGCCTAGGTTCCACTAGATATTGACTCAAGGTGTTCACAGCAAAGCATATATCTGGCCTTGTATTCGTCAGATACATCAATGACCCAATAATCTGTCTGTACAGAGTCACATCCACTAACTCTGATAAGTCATCAGCTAACAACTTCAAGTTGGAATCCATGGGAGTGGCCATGGCTTTTGCATTCCAACATATCAAATACTTTCCCTAGTTGAGAAAGATTTTTTCTGGGCCTTGCTATACTTCCAGACCTAGGAAGTAATGCATCAATCCGAGATCTTACATCTCAAATTCTGTATCTAGCTTCTTCTTGCTTTCCATGATCTGTTTCTCATTCCCTGTTAGAAAGAGATCATCCACATACAGTAATAGTATGACAGGTTCATCATCCATAACCTTAGGATCAGCTTTACTTTTGGTAAAGCCCAAGCTTGTCAAGAAGCTATCAATTCTCCCTTTGTGACTGAACATCATTCACACTCTACATTGAGTGATCTTCTGCATATCTATCTGTGCCATCTCCCGTCAGATGGGTCTACTGATATGAGCCTCAAGATCATTCGAACTCTGTGGTGAGTTCCTTCTTGCATCCATCTAAGATAAGAATGTCATCTGTATATAGATACCATCTTCAACCTTGTAGCAAAGGTTGAAATCCGCATCACCCATGGTGATCATTAAGCTCATCAAATGACTATCGATCCTGGGTACCCGTACAGAGCTTTCTTCAATTGAATCCTAGGAGTTTTCTCGATTCGCACTTCTTCTTCAATTACACCATTAAGAGAATGGTCTTATCTAGCCACTTGGAGCAAACATCTTGTCATGATCCTCTTTCTCTTTTTAAGAGAATCTTCTAGCCACGAGCCTTCTATAGTATGTTTGATTTGTAAATCTTCTTGTTGAACATCCATCACTTGTTCAGGGTTCAACATACTTCATGATTTTTCCTACAAATCAAAGTTAATTACATGATTAGTAACACTTCATAATCATCAAATCATGTTGACATGATAACCTATTATGCATACACATATGATTCACATAGTTATGCAACTATCTTGACCAATACTTTGGCACAACACTTTTCCATATCCTGTATGCATACAGTGGCTATCTAGATGCCTTCCATCTCTACCAAAACATACTATCAAGAGCGTGCACAACTCTCAACATGTTAGCAAAGAGGTTTCATTCTAGACAAGCAACAATGGAATGTTTGTCCAACTTACCAATCATATGCATATTAGTAGTATACTGTTCAATGCTATATGAATGCTTACACTCGGCATGATATATTCTAGGAATACAAATATGCATACAATTATTACAAGCAATATCATTTACTGTTTCAGAGATTCAAATAACAACTCAAATACTTATCTTTTATGTTTGTGTGGTTGCCTCCCTCTTGATCTCTATTTTCCCTTCATGATTATATGTCTTTGAGCTTCTATCCATCCTGGACCACTATGCATGCTTAAGTGTGCACTAGTGTCATCCTCATGGTCTCATACATTCATTAGTATAGTCTCAATACTATCAAAACATTATGATTCTAAATAATCTTAAGTATGTATGGTCATGATCATTTCATACATAGGTATACTTACCTAAGATCCTAACACAAAGTAGGATTGATATAGGAAAACATACCTGGATTATCATGCTTGGTTATGTCTTAACATACCCAACAATATCTTCTTTGTTCTCTTCAATTATTTAGAGACCTTGTGTTAGAACCTGCATATCTCATAAGTTAAGCATAGTAGAACAAAGTCATACGTACCTTGTAGAGCTTCTATGTGGTCAAAGACTATGGATGAGTCTTTGTCTTTATGTCATCATGGTCATAGAACTTGATTTGTCTTTCTTGATGTACCTATATCTTGTTAGCAGACAACATCATCCTCATACAACACCACAAGTGCATTAGTATAATCATAAGTGTCATAACCCTAATCAATGAATGTCTTCTATCATTCACATGCATTTGTTATCAAACAATCATAATTGTACTAACCTCAATAATATGAAGACAAACATATTATGAACTTAATCAAGAATCAGATTTCAAAACATACCTGTATTTCCTCAAGTCGTACCTGTCGAGATTGCTTGTAGCATTCTTATGTAAGGCCTTAGCCTCTTCTCCCTCTGGGACTGGAACCTCTTCACTTATGTAAGTGTCCAACTCATTCTCTTGTAGGATTGACCCAATCCACTTGATCTGCTGAAAAATGGATCTGGAGCTGGAATAGGGTTTGTCAGAGAAACCCTAAAAATTCAACCTTTGAATTTCAAACTTCTGAAAGGATAGAAAGATGCGCCTTGCTGAGCTGATCAAGCTGGTATACTCAGAATTTGAAAACTGCAAAGTTTCACCCCTCAAAATTGCTTTTGAAACTTCCGGATTCACTAGGCAGGACCCTGAATTAGGGTTTGAGTTTCCCGGAGCTTCACCCAACCAAAAAGTTCAATCCAAAACTCTAAACTTCGATTTTCCAAGGAGCTTCCAGCCATGGTCTTAGATTTCAGAAATTCTAATTTTTGCAGAAACCCTAATTTCTGGATTTACTACCCTAATTTCTGGATTTACTACACAGGACCCCAAACTAGGGTTTGATTTTCCCGGAGCTTCACCCAACCAAAAAGTTCAATCCAAATCTCTGAACTTCGATTTTTTCAAGGAGCTTCTAGCCATGGTCTTAGATTTCAGAAATTCCAATTTTTGCAGAAACCCTAATTTCAGGATTTACTAGACAGGACCCCAAACTAGAGTTTGATTTTCCCAAAGCTTCACCCAACCAAAAAGTTCGATCTTGGTCTCTTAACTTCGATTTTTCTGAGGAGCATCCAGCCATGGACTCAAATTCCAAAAATTCCAATTTTCTTTGAAACCCTAATTTTTAGGTCAAAAACTAAAAATGCTCAGAATTGAATTCTGTCTCGACAGAAAGATGCGCCTTGCTGAGGAGAGTCAATCTAGCCTCCTGCCTTTCAAGATCTGTGGAGAGAAACCCAAAAAACAAGAAGCCCTAGCTTTCGTAACTGCATAGTGTCTTCTTCTCAAGTTAGCTCTGATACCATGTTAAGATTCAATATGTTAAGACAGAAAATATCAGCATTGCATTTCATTTCACAATAATAGCATATACAGGATCACTGAAAGAACAACAAGCACAGCATAAACATAAGAGACAGATTTATCCTGGGAAACCCTCATGGGGTAGAAAACCCAGCAAAGCTTCCTCAATATAGATGCTCAACAATACAGAGATGTATATCCCAAACATGAGCTCCTTCTCCTCCATAGCAGATCTCTCTCTCTCTCCCCTATGCGCCATTCAAAAGTGAGTGAATAATGAGTGAGTGTGTTAAATGAGGAACACACCTCCTCTATTTATACACTACTCTGACTTGTCTTTTACATTAACCAGGTCGGCCCTGACTTAACCACTTAACATAATGTGACAGGGCCGACCCCACTAGGGTGGTCTAATAACCCTTTAACCCACATGACTCATACAGGACTGACCCCCACTAGGGAAGTCTAATAACCCAAGTTGCCACATTATCCACGGAGGAATAAAACATCTTTGGATATACAATAAGGTATTCACGGAGGAATGAAACATCTCCGGAATAATAAAGTACAAATATAATATTCTTAGAAGTTACAATATTTCAACACATTCCTAGAGTAGAAGACAGGTTGGATGATGTTGAAATTGCAGATGAACTCCAGTATTCTTTAGTTTCCGCTCTTAATGGAACTATTACAGATAGTAGTGATGATTGGTCAGTGGACAATAGTGCTTCCAGGCACATGACAGTTCAAGAACAGAAGAAGGATCTTTCAAAAGTTAAGTGCTTCCATTGGTCACTATGATTTTCATTGTCCTCAGAAGAAAGGAAAAGGAAAAAGGAATTTTGGGAAGACAAATACAGGTGGAGAATCAGCTACAGTTCAAGAACAGAAAAAGAAGGATTTTTCAAGGATCAAGTGGTACAATTGCCATGCATTTGGTCACTATGCTTATCAATGTCCTCAAAAGAAAAGGAAGGGAAAGCAACATGCATCAACAGCTGATGTTGATGAGCATCCACCACAAAAGAAGACAAAACTTGATGTTGAAGCATCTTGATTGATAAGAAGAAGTCTTGACAAAGAAGACAAGTCTACACTTGCATACCAACTATCACAAAGAGGTCTTCCAGAGCTCCAAGTAGAGCTTGAAGATATTAGCAGGGGTTGTACACTTAGCAAGAATGCAAAGGGATCTTTTCGAGCAGTGATGGTAGATCCAAGGGGATCTTGGATCTAGTGCATTTAGATCAGGTTCCAGGAGTTCAAGGCTCAAGCAAAGAACTTAACAAAGAAGAAGATCAAGGTTTTGGAGGAGAGTATACCTCCAAGGACTTCAGTGATTTCTGCAAGTAAGCAGGGATCAAGAGGCAGTCAACAACAACAAGATAAGTATTTACTTCCTTTTTGCAATGAGTTTTATTTACCTAAATTGAATTGATATTTTTCGATGAATTGCATAAATGTTATTGGTTAACTCTTGTGGATAATTCTGTCATGTATTGCAGGACAGAATTGAGTGGCAACCTACTATCATATTCACTATTCAATATGCTCTAATACTTTTGCCAAATATGCTCTAATGCTTTTGCCAAATATCCTTATTTTCATATAATGGGAAATCGAAATCCCTCTTATAGATGAAAAGTCTTTCATAAATAATAAAATTGAATTTTATTTTTTTAATTATTTATAACAAATTATTAGAAAAAAATTTGTCCACGATTATTTTATTATAAATTATAATAACTCATTTTGACACAACAAAATATTAATATAAAAATTTAAACTTTACATTATTTTTACATCAACCAATCCTACTTTGAAATTAAGTTATATCAATTTCAATTTCAATTTAACATTAATTAATTATATATATAGATAAATAGATAGATATATTACCTATGTAAAACTCTAATATAAAAGGTTAAATGGTAACATATAGCATATATATATTACCAAAGTAAAACTCTAATATAAAAGGTTAAAATGGTACCATATAGCATATATTACACCGTTCACATGCATGTATTTTTTCATTCTTTTAAATGAATAATTAAAAAAATGAAAATCCTTATCTTATGATTATATGACTAATTATCATTATCCATTAACATGTTGGACGGTGATGGAGTGGAGATATCATGCATATGGAATGCCATTTGTTATCAACTATATCTGTACAATAGTTGAAACCTTATTGAGCCGCCAGTGTTGGAACACATCAATGTTCACTTCCAGAGTATCTGGGTTTCAGATATTTGGGTCTAGCCAGTTTTGTTTTTGAGTCAACATGACCATGGCCCCATGGGGGTTTGTAACAAAGTGTGCTAGTAGGGTCTAAGTGGCTCGGTTCCCCATGACTTGATTAAGCAACTAAGGTATTCCAGGGAGTTTTTTCCCTTGTCAATTATACTTTGCTTAAGGCGATGTATAATCGATGAGGTTTTCTCCCGCTTCCTCCAAAGCTGGAATGCCCGATTTTGAAATTTGAGCCGTGGGGGATTATTAGAGTCCAACTAATATGTATAAACCTACTAGACACTATTAGAATAGGTTTTGGTCATGTCCTAAGTCTCTGGGACCCCCAGAAAAAATTTCGAAAAAATTTTACCGGACGCGTTGGATTTGGGTTTTTTAATTTTTAAATTATTTTTAAATTTTAATTAAATTTCTCTATAGTTTAAATGGAGAAATTTGAGTCTGTAATATGTCAGTCATCCGAGGTCCGAATTTAGTGATTGATGGCTCGTTTCATAAGCCAAAAATCACACGACTCATGGACCAGCTAAACCCAACTTTCGAATGTCAATTCAGCCTCATAATTAATATTTTCTCTAAAAAGCCATTTACAGAGAAATTATTAATTAAAATAATAAAATTGAATATTTTGGAGATATCCAAATCTCTCCAAAATAATCAGAAATGAATAAAATTAAAGGCTAAATGACATGGCATCAAGCATTTATGAAGATTCCAATCATCTCAGTCAACATTCAGTTCACTATCCAGTCACGAGCAAGAGACTCTCCTCAAGCTAATTCGCCCTCTTCCCTTCAAAAGTCGATTTTGTGATGTGGCAATGATTGAATGGGTTGGTTGGATGGCATTAAATCCAATGGTGGGCGCCTCCCCTAATCTAGCAATCACAAGGCTTAGCTCCATTCTAGACTTCACTTACTAACTCCACATGTGCCATTCGCCTCCCTCCTTCATCCTCACGCATACCTCTCCCATCTCACGTGGATCCTTGTTGGAGCATGCCCATTGGATGGGTGATGCTTCCCATGCCATTCCCAAGTCGAGTTTGCCACCTCCCATCCACATAAGCTTTGAACACCAAGTCTCAACCAATAACCACTCGCCTTACTAAGGATTGACTGAGATTCGACTTGAGTATGAATTCATGATTGAAGCCATTGGCTCCCTTATTTGCCAATTCGACCTAGGGTTTTAGGCTAGTGCTTTTGCTATAAAGAGAGGCCCATTTGGGTTGTTATCTCATGGATCTTTTGGGCAAACTTACTCTGCCAATTTGTAATCGTGTTCTAGCTATTGCTATTTGGAAATAAAAGCGACTTTGGAGGTCCACATGGTGTTGATGCTTGTTATGGAAATGCTTCATCTATTCTAAGGTGATATTGTATTTGTTTATTGCTCATATTTCATCACTTTGATCAATTATTTAGCTTCGAAGGCTTTCCTAAGCTCATAGGGTGGGCATTTGGGTTCAACTTGTCCATTGATGTTGGGGTTCTATGTGATTTGAAAGGAGTAGACTGTAGTTGAAAATATTTATACTCTTCTAATCTCATTTTGCTTTACATACAATATTTGATCAAGGTGTGTTTGTGAGTAATTTCTTGTGCAAATCTCATAGGTTGAAGAGAGGTTTGAGCTTGGGTGCATCTTTCATCTCTTCAAAGACCTTTTTCCTAACATTTGTGTGCATTTCAGGATCTCCCAAAGTCGATCTTAAGCATTTTGGTAAAGAAGTGTTGAGTTTGAAATCCATCTTCAAAAGCATATTTTCAATTGGTTACTTGGTTCTAAAACTTCCCTCTTCTAGTCCATTCCCCTTACCTTTTTCCACCCATTTATCTCTTATCCCCTTTTGTTTTTATTTCTTTTGTTAAGCCCAGTTTAGGATTTGCCATAAGGTTGAAGCTCCTTCAACCTTGGGAAATAACTTGGGATTTGTTCCCTTGTGCTCTCTTCAACACTATTGCAGGCGTATCATCCAGCTAGCTGGAAGGGTTTCTTGGATAGTGTTCTTAAGCCATCAAGTGTTCCACTTGATCTTTCCATCTTCCCACTCATTCCTTATTTCCGCATCCATTCGTTTTACCCTTCCTTCCTCCATTCGTTTTACCCTACTCTTCACCCATTCGTTTTCTCCATCCCCATCTTTGTCCAATCATCCCTCCATTCATTTTTCCTCCAAGACTCCTCTCGTCCACCTTCCCAAAAAGCCCTAAAAACACATAAGACACAAAAAACGAATTGCTTAAGTGTAGTAGTTGTTAAAGTTTAGTCTTTCTTTTGATAATTAGATCTCATTGTTTGGCATTAGTATAGCTCATACTTGTTAGATTTTTGTTTTCATTTAAAAGATAGATTTTTCCATACAAAAATATTTCAAAAATTTTACATTTTAGATCTCTTTCTCATCATTTTTTAAGCATATGTTGTTCGCTGGTCCGTTTTTTCTTTTATGCATTTTTGAAATAAAAAATCTCATAAACTAATTTTTTGAAGTCTTTTGTAGACTCTAGTTTAAATAGCTTCAAGATTTTGTCTTGTTCTAATGATTAATGGGTGCCTTGGTTGAGAATTTCTAAGACCTGTGTAGATGTTTTGAAAGGAGGAAACTTGAAAGAGCTTTGAAGAAGTAAGATCTAAGCAAAAGAAACAAAGTGAAGAAACCATGAAAATGATCAAAACTTGATGTACTTATCCTTTGTAAAAGCAAGCTAAGACTTGTTTCTTCTTTATTTTTTCCAAGTATTATCTATCTCTCAAAAGTCCTTCAAGGGTTTCAAACCCAAGGCATTTGTAATCAAGTTAATAAAATTTCAAGTGGAGGAGGCCTCCACTTTCTTGGTTTTCTTCCCCATTTGGGGAAGAGTGTTGTGCATGCTTAGTTTAGATCTCATCTTTTCAAGTTCATAGATTAGTCTTTATTTTCGTACTTAGATTAATTTCTCTTCCAAGTTTTGACTATAGTGAGCTAACTTTGGGATTGCATCCCAAAGGCCACATAACTTTGTGGTAGCTACTCGTTCCCCCGTTAGCATCTTGTGGACATCCAGCTAGCTGAAAGGTTTCCAGGACTGACGGTTTCTAGCGATTAGCCTTGTTCGAAGATTGATCCCACCTTTAGAGTAGAATTTGTTTGGTAAAACACTAAGTAAAGTTTCATTTTATTTTGCAAGTAGCATGTTAGCAATATTTCACATCTATTTGAGCTTTCACATGATTTAAGTATTACAAAGTTGAAGTATCTTGTTATCACAACTGCTACTTGTTTCTTAAAACGAACAAAGTCTCTTGAACTTGGCCAAATCCAAGTCAAGAGCACTCTCTGTCGGAGAGCATATAGACTTGCATGTTCCCCCTGCATTAGGTATTTTTAAATTAGGAAGTCTCTTGAACTGTGGTCATAAGATCAAGTCAAGAGCGCTCTCTGTCGGAGAGTTGAACAAGTGCTCTAAATAATAAAATATTTTAACCCACATTTTCCCCCTAATAAATTTATTTTTGGTTGATCGTCCAACACCCGTATGCTCTGCCAACCGGAAACGGTTGGGCTAGTACTCAGAAAGGTGGAAGACTTGTTAAATTCATAAGTGATAACTAATAAAACTTTCACCCCCATAACCAACCAATCCGGAGTTGAGCGATAAGATAAGTTCAGTGGGTAATCTCCTAGTGGGGGCGCCGGGATTCCATGTTCAGCCTCTAGTTTGCTGGTTAGCATTGCGCGACCTGGCTAGAGCACTAGGTGGCCCGACATGTCCTTGAACGGAGGCACTTGATACTGTCTTTTCCGGACTTTCTCTTGAATATCCTTGGTTTTATCCTAATAATCAAAACCATTAAAACTTTGAAATTTACCAAGATAATTTGCACAACGATCTCACGAACAGTTATTATCAAGACTTATTTTTCAGCATCCCCCGGCACTACAAATTCAATTATTTTGACTCCATTACCCATTGGATAAGGCACTGATCCTTTTATCATTTAATTTTTATCTGTGGATGCTTCTTAATTATCTCAAGTCTTTATATACTGTTTCACAACGTGGATTGCATCTCATCTTGTGTTTTATTTAAAAGTAAGTCGTGTGTCTTTCATCACTAAAAAACTCCTAAACAAACATCCATCCGCATCACCATACATTCTTAACACTTAAAACATTGAGCCATAGACAACTCTTTCTTAGGGACTACCCCGCTTGGCTTCGTTAGGAGTTTGCCTAAACGGAGGAGCTGGGATTCAGGTGACAGTACCTGGCTCATTGCTTGCCCCCAAGGCCACACCTCTCTCACTTGTAGTGAAGAGACAGCTTTCGAAAGATTTCCGCTGCTGGTGTGCAAACTGGTGGACAACACCATTGATTCACCATCCCTCCATGTGCAAAGAATATACAAAAAAAATATTATAATTTATAACTGCCATTGATCAACTATATTGGCTGAGATTCAACCTTATCCAATGGACCCAAAACCCCCATTGCTTGCATATAGAAGCATCTTTGGACATCCAATTCTTGGATTCAAGCATGGGTTCAGCTCAGCGGTAGTGGCGGTTCCCTGATTTCTCCAAGATCATGAATGAAATTTTCTATTGTAAGTTTGAACCCGAACAAATGGAATCTCGAATGAATGGACTGTTGAGAGCCCGAACTACAGACTGTGGAGAGCCCGAACTGCACTGAACCCCGAATCGGCGAACGGACTGTGGTCTACGGACTTTGGAGAGTGCGAGCTGCGGAATAGTGAGTTGACGACAGTGCCTTTAGGGATGAGAAAGGCGACTTAAAAGTTAAAAGCTAAAACCCAACCTAAATTAAACCAAATGCAAACATAATTAAATTTTGAAACGTTTTTTTTTACATTGAAACGTTTCAAATTTTGGGCGATCTGTTTCAGTTTTGGGAGATCCGTTTCGGTTTTGGGCGATCCGTTTCCATTTTGGGAGATCCGTATCCATTCCTGCCCGATCCGTATCCAAGCCGGATCCCACCTGTTTCGTACCAGGATCCGTATCCGATACATGGAACGACGTTTTAGCTGGAAGGGGGTGGCGTTTTTGGTAACTTAGCTTGGTACCCACATTACCTAACACACTCAACACAAGGAAGTTCCCCTTCTTTGCTATGCAATCCCTTAGGTGCCCCCTTCCCTCCAATGTTATTCAGGGTGGGCATAGAAAGGTCCAAGCTGCTAAACATTCAGAGATTTCTTGCCTTCATTGGGTTTATCAAGCAATTAAAACCTCTGGTCTCTCTCTAACTTCAATTTTCTCTTGAATTTTTTTATTTCTAGCCACACTAATTTCAGCCACGAAATTCAATTTTTAGGCTCCCAAATCTGGGTTTTCCCATGGATTTTTGGGCTTTTGACACCCTCAAATTCGCCCCAAGGTTGATATCTATGGATCCCCCGCTGGATTTCACAACCCACATGAATTTTTGGGCATTTTTAACACTCTAAAATGCGGCTTTCTCTCTGGTTACGATTTATGTTCTTTTCACTATTGGGAATGCATAGCTTGCTAAAAAATCCTGGAATCCGATTGCCTAATGATGGAATTGGGGATGAAGGGAAACGAATTCCCATGAATGAAATTGACTTCTGGGTACAGAAAACTAAGCCCATACTCAACCATACGAATTTATGGGTTCATCCCATGCTCCATTAAATTCATGAGCTGATTTCCCAGCAGTCTTCTTACAGCAAAATTAAATATCAACAAGGAAGTCAACATGGGTGGTTGCTTACCATTAATGGCACATGGGTTCTCAAGATGACACTTGGAAATAGAGGATTTAATCCTTCACACCCTTCTCTTCTCCCTATTGGATAACATAGCCCCTCATTAAGTTACTTCCATAGCCAACTCTTAGACTTTTATTTGCGTTGTAAATATTTACATTGTTTTTACATTTTTCCATGGCTTACTAGCACATGTCCACAAAATATAAAATACTTGCCTTTATAAATGGGCATTCACTAGCAGGGCGTTGGCCTTGAGCTCCACACTAAGAATCATACATCACATATTTACAACATTTACATATCAAGCCAATACATTCCCGGGTCAAAATGGGGGTGTTACGTTTTACCAGTACTAGCTCACATTCAAATGTCTACCCAAGAAGAGGGGTCGCATTTTTTCTTCAGGGCCATGATGGGGGTATGATCAGCACTTTTCTGAGAGGTGGTTATGACCAAATCCTTTGATTCTTCCTCTTGGAGTACTATGGCTTAGTGGCATTGCTAATTGCCTCATTTTGGGGCTTGTAGCCCTGAGGTTGGTGTCCGGGGCTCCTAGGGGTAGGTCACTGGGTCACGTGACCCCTGTTGTCCACCAAAATGCACACTAGCAACAGAAATCTTTCGAAAGTTGTCTCTTCACTACAAGTGAGAGAGGTGTGGCCTTGGGGGAAAACAATGAACCAGGTACTGTCACCTGAATCCCAGCTCCTCCGTTTAGGCAAACTCCTAACGAAGCCAAGGGGGGAAGTCCCTACAAAGAGTTTCACTAAGGCTCTTAAATGTTTTTTTTTTTAGAGTTTAAGTGTATGGTGATACAGAAGGGTGTTGTTTAGGATTTTTTTTTTTTTTATGATGATGAGAACACAACTGAACACGCAATCCACGTTGCAAAATTGCAAGACACAATTTAAAAGATGAACAATATACTTTGACTTAGAATTTAAATAAAGCATCCACAAGATAGTTTTTAAACAAATGACAAAGGCATATGGTCCAAATTTAGATGATACATGTAAGTTTCAAGACCAGTGCCTTATGGAGTCAAACAAATAGTGCTCAGATGATAAAAAATGTAAGTCAAAAGTAGCTATTTGTGAGATCGTTTTGAAATTGTTCTTGGTAAATTTTAAGTGTTTTAGATATTCTTGATTATTAGGTTAAAAACAAGGATATCAAAACTCCGGAAATAGTACTGGTAACCTCTTAGATGATAGGTCGAAGCCACCCAGATTGCTAAAGGGGTAAGTGTTCAATTGGCTTGACCACCCCCGAGTCTGACAGTGGGATTTCGGCACCACCTGTTTCAGGAAACTTCCTCAATGACTATCGAAGGCAACGTCGGTTCGTTGTTTTGGGGTAAAATTTTATTAAATTATCGCTTGTGAAATTAACAAGTCCAACACCTTTCTGAGTACTAGCCCAACCCTTTCAGGTTGGCAGAGCATATGGGTGTTGGATAATCGACCAAGATAAATTAATTATGAGGGGGTGTGAGTTGGAAAATTTTATTTTTAGAGCACAGTTCAACTCTCCGAGAGAGAGATCTTAACTTAGTCTTAAAACCAAAGTTCAAGACACTTTAATTAATCTAAATGCCTAATGCAAGGGAAATGCAATAACTACTATGCTCTCCGATAGAGAGTGCTCTTGACTTGGATTTGGCCAAGTTCAAGAGGCTTTAGTTCTTTTTATGAAGCAGATACAGTTGTAACTTTGAAGAACCAAATGAAACCTTAGATAACAGAAAGTGAAATGACTATAGCAAAATATAACAAAATGACTGAAATATACTAGAAACAAACTTAGTATTCTATCAAACAAAATTAATCTAAAGGTGGGATCTACCTCCGAACAAGGTTGATCACTAGAACCACTAGTCCTTGAGACTTTCCAGCTAGCTGAAACTTCGGCAAGGAGGCTAATGGAGGAACGAGAAGCAACCACAAAGCTATGTGGCCCTTGGGATGCAATCCCAAAGTTTGCTTACTCTAGTCAAAACTTGGAAATGGAGTACAGTGGAATGAAAAGTTGATGTAAAGCATGAAATAAAAAAGATCTAAACTAGTAAAAATATAACTCTTCCCCAAATGGGAAAGAAAACCCAAAAAGTGGAGGACTCCTCCACTTAACCTTTTATAAAACAGATTACAATTGCCTTTGGGAGTTAAACCCTTGAAAAGTCTTTTTGATAAAAGTAAAAAACAACTTAGTGAAATAAAACCTGAAAGCCCTTGATGGCTAGTACAAAAAGGAGAGTGGTTCTACAGATCTTTTGCTTTGTCTTCTCCTTGGTTTTGCACTTCTTCAGGTTTTGTGCCTTGTCTTTTATGGATCTCTCTTTTAGGCATCTAAAACACAACACAACTCAAAATACCCATCATTGTTAATCAAATCAAAGATAAATTGAAACTAACTAATGCAAGCCCTAGATCCGATATGCCAACGAGAATGCTAACTTCTATGAGATCTAATGCAAAAAACTTCAAATTGAACTTATATGCAAACTATAAAGATGTATTAAAATTTCTAAGTATAAGATCCTAAACAAAACTAACAAAATGAACTAAACTAGGATCTAACAATGCAACCTACTAACAAAAAACAACTAACTATTACTAACAAATTTTATTGTTGTTTTTATGTGTTTTTTTAGGGCTTCTTGGAGATGGACGAGAGGAAGCTAGGAAACCCAAAACGAAAGGAAGAATGTAAAAAGGAATGAGGAGTTTGCCTAAACGGAGGAGCTGGGATTCAGGTGACAGTACCTGGCTCATTGCTTTCCCCCAAGGCCACACCTCTCTCACTTGTAGTGAAGAGACAGCTTTGGAAAGATTTCTGCTGCTGGTGTGCATTTTGGCGGACAACAACCCCCTACTTGTTTTCTAAACCAATGACAGTATTTCAACTCTAAGGCACTTGCCTCCTCTGTCGGTCACCCTCTGCACCCATCCTGGCCCCTTTCCAACAAAGCGCTCTCTCTCCTTGGTGCCTTTCCAGTGATGACGTCATCCTTGGTCACCAGGCCCACAAGCTTATAGAGGGGGGACGTTGAGGGTTTTTTAGCACTGTTGGGGTTAGATGGGGGATGACGATCCCCCCTTGCTCACTCCACCTTTCGGAGTGAATCCTTTTGTTTAGTTTTACCTATTTTTAGCAGTGTTTGATCCATAGTTTTAAAAATCGGTCAACTCGGACTCGGACTTGGCCGAGTTGACCGAGTTGACCCTCCACCGAGCTGACTTGACCTTCAAACCAGATCGGGTGACCAGTTTGGTACCGAACCGGCATAGTTGGTGTCTGACTCAGTCGGTTCAGTACCAAACCGGTCAACTCGGCCAAGTTCCAACTTGAATCGGCCAAGTTGTCTAGATTTTTGTTTTGCTTTGTTCAGTTACTCAGTAGATTTGGCAGTACTAAATGGTAATGTTAAATTCTTAAAGTAAAAGTGTCATTCTCCTTATCTTTCATTTTCTATCATTTTACTTAAATTTTTAACATTACCATTAATTGTTTCAGGATGTTTGAGAGTGGTTCCAACCTCATCGGACTTCATATGCAAAAGTAGAATTTTAGATCCCATTCAGAATTCAACAAACTTAACAGTTTTCAGGATTTCAGGATTGCAAAGTTTTCACCAAATTCTATTATGTACGAGGGTATGGGATTGGCATTTAATCAAGCACATCAACCCCTCTATATACCTTGATGATGGTGGTGTTGATTGTTGAACTCCTTTGTCATGAACTTAATAAAAAATGTATGCTTCACTCAAGCAAAATCACTTCTTAAGTTTGGGAATCTTTTTATACCTTATTTTTATACCTTATGAGTCATTGACTAATGTTCTTGGAGGATCAACTTCGATATATATCCCCATTTCCAAAATTTTGGGGGGTCACGTTTCAAATGCATCCCCATTTCAGAAACTCGTCCTTGTTTCCCTGTTTCGTGCAACTTAGAATATAACCCTAAAGCTATAAGATAAACCCTAACCTCGTGCTTCTAGTCATTCATCTACTTCTACTACTACTGCAATTGTAGATGACCTTGAGGAGTTCGAGCTTGAGCCAGATGATGATACTATTTCCTATGCCATTGCTAGTCCTGATTTTAGTTCTACTTCTAGTTCTAGCAATGGTGATGAGTTTGATGATTGATCATGTTGATCAATGACATGTATGATGTAGTGGTATCATAGTATGTTGTTTTTTGGACTCTGTAGGTCATTTAGGCCTCATTGATTATGTATTTTGTTCCAGAATCCATATTGATTCCACAGTACACTTCGTGAAATTTTGATAAATTCACCCTTATATGGTATATACATGAGCAGACTTTGGATATTTTGTCTCTAATGCTTTGGAATCAAGGATTATAATCTTCAAAATCTTGTTTTTCTTCGAAATTTAAATATTGTATGTATTTTTTAGTAAACCGAGTCATTAAATTCAAATCGGCCGAGTCATTGCCGATTCATTACCGATTCCGAATCCGAGTCCAAGTTGACCCTTGAATGATTCCGAATCTAAGTCCGAGTTTTAAAACATTGGTTTTGTCACCTAGGGGGGAAATACCACAGGTAGCCACCTTTTAGACATCTTTTATATTATTTAATATTATTTCATGTTATATTTTTACATTGACATTATATTTGGCTTGTCGGCCTGGTTATTTTGTAAAAGTGAGTCGAGCACACTATAAATAAAACTCCTCACTTCATTTGTAAATCATAACTCATGGGATAAATTACATTATGTTGCTATTTTACCCAAGATAGTCATTTGGAAAGTGATGCGCATCTCTTGGAGTAGCTTCTTTTTTGGCTTGTGGATGAAAGTTAGATGTTTTCTAGGGTTTTACTCATGCATGGTAGATGCTAGGAATTGTTAGAACAACACAAAGCTCAAGTAAGTCTTGTTTTAGCCTTGCTTGGTGAAGGTAGGTGAGTCTCTTGCTTCTTGATGATTGAATGGTAGCCATAGAGCTGCATTTTTCTGATTTAGGCCTTCTTGTCTGCCTTCTATCTTCTTTGCATGGTGGAAAACGCTCCTTAGAGGAGGTTTTCCCTAGTTTGGCCTTGGATCTCTAATTTTGCCCTAGATTAGGCTCCTATAACTAACCCTAGAGATTGTTGTAGGAAGCCCTAGTTTAGAATTCAAAGAGAAAATTACTCCAAGAGGGAGGCTGGTCACCTCTCTTTTGGACCTAGGGTTTAGGGTTTCATCCATTAAAACTCTAGTTATCAATTTTTATCAAATTTGCTTGCATTTTCATGTGTAATTTTGCATTTTCATGGTAGAATTAGGGTTAAAATTAGGTCTGCAATTTTATGTCTGAAACCGTAAAAAAAATTCCAAAAAAAAAAAAATCATTTTTTTGGTCTCCCTAAAATTTCGGTCCTCTCCCCTACAAATTCGGCCTGCCTATTTACCCCTAAAAAAACCTAGGGCAAAATTTGTGGAAGCCCTAAAAACCTAAAAATAGTAAAACCCTAAAAAACCCTAAAAATAAACCTAACCCTACCCTTATTTCTCCCTTCTAATCCTCGCCGTCCTCTTTTCAGCCTCGACCTGTTCTTTGCAGCTGCCCTCCTTGCTTTTCCAGCCCTCCTCATACCTCCAACTTAGGTCTGCTACAAAGGCAGCCTGCAATCTTTGTTGCTGCCCTAAAACCTGTCACAATACAATACATCAAAAGGACATAAAGGGTTAGCAAAAGAATATCTAAAGAACTATTTAATGAAGGTGATACGACAGTTTGATTTGCTACTGATATGAAGGTAAATTGAAAGCTAGCTACAGGATTGTATTTGTCACTGTTTACATATTACAGGAGTTGCATCTCAGACCTGCAAAATACAACCAAGCAGTGGTTAGTAAACTACAAATTAATACTTCATGGGGTGAGTGGTGGAACTAATTAATGCAAAACTCTGATGTTAAATGCCTTAAAGGTGCTGCTATATTGTTCACTTTTGACTGTCATATGAATTAAATGCTGATATAAACTGTTATGCAGTACTGAAGTGGCCTTATTTGTTGCTGTAAATGTACTCAATGTGTACTCCTATATGTTAATCCTAATTGTTTAATGACAAGTGATAATTGATTGAACTTGGAACCATTCTATTTGCAACTAAACTGATATCTAATTGACTCCACTTGAACGTTACTTATCTTGTACATACACAGTACTTGTTGCAAATGAATGCCTTGTCATGATTATACTTTGATATGTCTTCTTCATTCTCTGTTGACTCCATAAAGGCACTGATCTTTGCATGAGGTTGTGGAAGGTATTTGGTATAATTTACCTGTGTTCTATAAGGGCTCCCCCCTTGGAGGTCAAGACACTCCAAAGTAGTCAAAAGAACGTGACTGAGGTGACATTGGGTCACTTTCCTTCATATGTGCTTATCGGACACTAGCCTGCTAGTTTGCCTGGTAACGGGGGTATTACACTTATCACAATGAGGGCTCCCCCCTTGGAGGTCAACACACTCCAAAGTAGTCAAAAGAACGTGACTGAGGTGACATTGGATCACTTTCAAGTTTCCTTCATATGTGCTTATCGGACACTAGCCTGCTAGTTTGCCCGGTAACGGGGGTATTACACTTATCACAATGAGGGCTCCCCCGTTGGAGGTCAAGACACTCCAAAGTAATCAAAACAACGTGACTGAGGTGACATTGGCTCACTTTCCTTCATATGTGCTTATCGGACACTAGCCTGCTAGTTTGCCCGGTAACGGGGTATTACACTTATCACAATGGGGGACTTGGAAACTTGAACCTACCATAGTTATCCTTCCTGCTATTTGGTTTTAGGATTCAGGGATAACATTAGATGAACACTGTTTTGACTTTTCGAGTTTTTTGGATTCCCTGACAAAATTTGACAACATTTGAATGAGCATTTCTTATCTTGTGGAATTTTGGGTTTCACAGAAAATTTTCATTCATTAACCGTGCGAATTAAGATCAAACAGAATTGAGTGAAAAAACAAGAAAGAATGTGTACCTGCAACTTCAGCTCACTAAACATTTTGGTTTCCTCCAAAACAATATCTCGATCCCACTTTTCGTCTAGGAACTTGAGCCAGGAAGGATCAGGCTCCAGGGACTTTCCGTAGAAAATCTCTGTACCAACTGATAAAACAACTATTGCAGGTGTCAGCAATGGGACTTGTCGTCTAAGTTCACCATATCTTTGAGGAGAACGACCTGTTGAATAAACCAGAGTTGAATTATGTGCATATTCAGCAGCCCACAAGCTGTTGAAATTCAGGAGTGACTGGTGTGATGGGTCAACGTGGTCCACCTGCATTTCACACAATCCAATAAATCACTTCACACATCATCGAGATTAATGTTCAATTGAAAGACCATATGCATACTACCCATGAACTGATATTTACATATTCATATACAGGGAAGTATACCATTGTTAAATCCAAGTCAGACACAATCATAAGCTCTGGATTATCTTTGGCTCTGAATCTCCCTTCCATGTTGATGGGTTCGGCTTGCTGCTGCATTGTCGCTCTGCAACTATTATCGACAGATGTGCAAATTTGGGTACCCTTTCGGATATAGTTTCTTCTATTTCCAGACTGAATTGGCTTGAATAATTGGAGAGTACTTGAAGAATCTGTGTGTGGGGAACGAAAATAGTTTCGGATTCCGAGGGAGGACGGAGCAAGGTGCTTTAGCATCAGCATTTTTGGAATATTTTCCTAGATGAAAAATAGAGGCCACCATTTTATGGGCGGAAATCATGCATAAATAAGCACAAAAGAAAGATGCTGGTATATGTCCACGTTAGTTCCACCACGGTTCAGGTTCATGTTAACTTTGAATTTATGAAGGATTTAAGAGAATAAGAGTTAATATGAATGTAGCTTGTCAATTGGGTTTGGGTTTCGTATGTGTAGTTGTGAAATGAGGTGTTGTTTTCTTAATTAGTTTTCAATTTTTATGTCTTTGAGAATTTAGGGTTTATTTTTTAGTGTTATTTTTGAAATGAGGGGAGGTACTTCATATTTTCATTAAACTTTATAATAGATTAATTGTAGCCTTAATCAAGGTGATTTCATATTAGTTTGAAAGAAATTATCACGAAGTTTTTGTTTTTATTTTAAATGATGAAATCGGTTTTTAAAATATAGATTATCAATTTTTAGCATGTGGTTAGGTAGCAAGGGTGATTTGATGATTTTAACTTCAGCCATCTAGGTGGAAAAAATAAATTAAAAATGACACATTTATTAACAAAAAAATGTGGAGGATGGTGGAGAATGAGTGTGGCACTGGGCATCACTAAATGTAGAGGCATCCTCCCCAAGGTCCTTTGTTGGCCCCTTCATTTTTGAGTTAAGAACACAATGGCATTCCGTCACCAAAATGGCATTGGGTCAACAGAGGATGTGATAGCTTATGACACTTGTTTTGGGGATTTCAAGGCCAAGCTGCAAGAGAATTAAAAGAAAGGCAACTTGAGCAAAAGATGATAGACTTTAAGGAGTGTGGTTCCTCGACCCAAGGAAAATAAATGGTGAAGTAAATATGACTTGTGAGTGCTAGAAGGGAGCAAATGGGAGAGAGTAAAATCCATTATCAGGTTGTCAATAACTGAACAACATCTGGATCCAACCCCCATCTATGAGTGATAGTTATAAATTGTAAAGACTAAGACCTAGGGTCAAGTTGGTTGTTATGGTTATGATTATTGATGTTGTTGATGTTGTTATTGTAGGGATTTTGATATCATAGGTTTTGTGGTTTTGTTTATCCTCTTCATGGTAGTCTATATGTGTTCTTTAACATATTAGATTGTTAAGTGGTTAGATTATGTTGAAGTCATGTATATGGTTTTTAAAAAATCAATGAAATAGCAACTCCCTTTAAAATCTTATTTATGTGTCTATTTTATATAAATGGTGTTTTTTTTTTGTTAGTTATTTTTGACGTTGTGATGAATGCACTTGTATGGACTTGATGTGTTGTATTATTCAAGGATGGAATAAATGAATGTAGGGATAATGAAATGGTTGTTAAAATAGTGAAGTTTGCACCCTATGCATGTTATGGTCTTGCATTGCTTCACATTCTAGCAATGTGCTTTGGGTGAGACCTTCCCTCTAACCAAGAATCGATATTTTAGTGCTAGATTATGTTGGACACCAAAGTGGACCTTAGTTTTCATTTTGAGCAAACAATTGCTTCTATCGCCAAAACTAATCATGCCATGTGAGACCCCTATAGTATGATGGAGCAACTCATGGGAAAAAACTTACAAAATTGGTTTAATTAACATATGTACCTATTCATAAAGTATGAATCTCTATTGATTGGGTAGGGGGTGCAGGAGTTTAAGTACCACTTTCTCTTCGATGACATCTGTGATATTTTATGGGTTGACTTTCCAGCGAGATTATACAAGTAACACATAATTCATTAAATTTGGTAAATTTCTATTTTTTTCAATCATAAAAAAAGGTACTCTTGATATTCAATGGAATCAAAGAAGTACATATATCATACTATGTAATCCATGCCATAATATGGTAAAAACCGGACCAAAAATCCATCAATCCACCATTCAAAAGGACCATCAGAACCAATCAACATATCTAGGATCAGCTGACAGTCACATCTAAATAGTTAGTTGAACCATAAGATAATACATCCCAAGTCAAGCCAAAGTTTATCAATACTACATCAAAAAACAAATAGACTATACATTCTATCAACATGCTATCAACAAACCACCTTCAACATTAAGATAAGTAGAAAACGAAATCTTGAAGTTAAGAGAACCTTCCACGTATTCCTCCAAATGGAGGATACCCTCATCCGCCTCAAGAGCATCCTTCAAAAGTAAATCAGCTTCAGAGTTTTGTTCACAGAAAACATGATCAATATGTGTTGATGTATTTGTAACTTCGGAATGTATTTCACTTGTATATTTTATATTGTCATTATAGTTCCGACCGAGAGGTTTTATTCCTCCGATCGGGAAGGTCTTTATTGTATTTTATAGGGTTATTAGACTCCCCTAGAGGGGTCGGCCCAGAGTCATGTGGTAATGGGTTATTAGACTCTCCTAGGAGAAGTCGGCCCAGTAAATGTAAAAGTCAAGTGAAGGTAAAGTATAAATAGAGAGGGTGCTCCTCTCTATTTGATCATTCACTCACTCACTCATTCATTGTGCATTAGTGAGCAAGAGAGAAGTTCGCACAAGTGGAGGAGCAGGAGTTGCTAGAGTCTATCTCTTTGTTTTGGGGTTTTGTATTATTGCTCATTCTATCTCTGAGAAAGTTGCGGGGTTTTCTCCTTTATGGTTTCTGCGGTGAAATGCTTTGTGTCTATTGTCTCTTGTGATTGATTTGTTGTGCTTTTTATTCTCTCAAATAAGATCCTAGATCATACTGAATTAAATGATAAAAATCTAACATGGTGTTAGAGCTAACCTGAGAAGAAGACACTTGCAGCTGCAGAAGCTAGGGCTTCTTAATTTTTGGGTCTCTTTCCACAGATCATCAAAGGCAGGGAGCTAGGCTAACTCTCCTAAGGAAGCCACATCTTTCAGTCGAAATAGAATTTGATTCCGAGCATTTTCAGTTTTTGGCCTGTCACTGCTGTGGGAAATTAGGGCTTTTGACAGAAGTGGAATTTTGGAGTGCTCTCAGCATAGGATTGTTCTCCTCAGCAAAATCGAAATTTAGAGACCAAGATCGAACTTTTTAGTTGGGTGAATCTTCGGGAAACTCAAACCCTAATTTGACTTTTGGACCATAAAACCAGAATTTGACAGAGTTGAAGATCCAAAATTCGTTGGTCACTTTTGAGGGGTAAATTTTTGGAGTTTTCAAAATCTGAGCACACCAGCTTGCTCGCCTCAGTCAATTGCATCTCCCTGTCCAGACAGAAGTTTGAAATTCCAAGATTGGATTTTTTGGGTTTCTCTATCAAACCCTAGCTAGCTCCAGATCCAGTTCCAGCAAATCAAGTGGTAAGACCTATAATCTTTTATTTCCATTTGATTTTCTCATTAAGATGTCTCACCACACCAATCTTGAGGATAAGCTTGAAGGGGCTGATAACTTCCGAGCATGGAAGTATAGGATTGGGTTAATCCTAGAAGAGAATGAATTGGACACCTACATAAGTGAAGAGGTTCCAGTTCCAAAGGGAGATGAGGCTAAGGCCTTACATAAGAAGAACTTGGTCAAGGCCAAGAGGATTATTGCAGATTCTATCAAAGACCATCTCATACCTCATGTGTCTTCTCTAAAGACACCCAAGGAGATGTTTGATTCCTTGACCAAGCTATTTGAAGGGAAGAACATAAATCGGAAGATGACTTTGCAGAACCAATTGAAGAATGTCAAGATACAAAATGCAAAGACCATGCAATCCTACTTCAAAAGGGTCTCTCAGATAAAAGAACAACTTGAAGTTGTGGGAGAAGACATAGAAAATGGTGAAATTGTGATGACCACCTTGAACAGTCTCCCTAGGTCATGGGATTCCTTCATTCAAGGAATTTGTGATAGGAAGAAGCTCATCTCATTCAGTAGGTTGTGGGAGGAATACTCACAAGAAGAAGCTCGACTTGTAGCTCGAGAAGAGAAGATGGGTAATGAAGACCAAGCTCTCACAGCACACTCCAAGAGGATTGATAACAAGAAGGTACATCACCATAGCAAGAAGGAAAAACACCACCACCACCAAAATGAGAGGGGTAACTTTAAACCCCAAAGAGATATATCCACTATTCGATGCTATACATGTGATGAGAAGGGACACTACTCCAGGGATTGTCCTAGAAATAATAGAGGTGGCTCTCACAAGAAGAAGAGCAACAAAAGAAGACATCATGCTCACGCTGCAGGATGATGAACCTCCCAGGAAGAGAGTCAAAGAAGAAAGTGAAGATTCTTCAAGCGATGAAGAGTATGTTTTGATTTCTACCCTCACAGGAACTATTACACATGGAAGCAATGATTGGCTTATAGATAGTGGGGCTTCCAAACATATGACGGGATTCAAGGAATCCTTTATGAATCTATCTGAACATGAGTCACCCCACAAAGTAAAACTTGGGGATTACTACCAATATCCTATAAAAGGAAGTGGTGAGGCCTCTTATAAGCTAGACTCTAGAAAGTCTATGAATATGAAGGATGTCTTGTTTGTACCAGGATTAAAGAAGAACCTTCTCTCCATATCTGCATTGGATGCAAAAGGTATGAGGGTTGCATTTGTAGATGGCCAAGTTCTAATGTGGCCAAAGGGAAATACCATAGATGATGCAGTAGTAATTGGAGAGCAAGAGGGAGGCTTATACAAATTGAAGGGCCAACCAGAACAAGCCTTGGTCCATGACTCAGTAGAGCCAAGTGAACTTTGGCATATAAGGCTTGCACATGTGCACTATAGAGCACTATCTCTTGCAAGCAAAGCTGTTGAAGGTCTTCCAGATATCTAGGCAAAGCATGAAGATGTTTGCAAAGCATGTGCGAAAGGAAAGAACACAAAGAAGACACTTCCAAGTAGCGAAAGCAAGCCAAAAGGAATCTTGGAAATCATCCTCTGATGTATGCAATCCGATATCATTCAGCACTTTGAGTGGGTATGTATATTATATTTCTTTCATTGATGATTTTTCTAGGAAGACTTGGGTATATTTCTTGAAGAACAAGGATGAAGTATTCAACAAGTTCAAGGAATTCAAAGCCTTGATCGAGAACCAAATAGAAAGGAAAATCAAGACTTTTCGATCAGACAATGGCGGAGAATTCACATCATAAGACTTCAAGAAATTATGCAGAGATTCTGGGATTAAGAGGGATTTGACCACTCCATATAATCCACAAAAGAATGGAGTTGCAGAAAGGAAGAATAGAACAATTGTGGAAGCAGCAAGGGCGATGCTTCATGACCAGGATCTTCCTATGCATCTATGGGCAGAAGCTGCTAAGACAATTGTGTATGTACAAAATCATACTCCACATAGAGTACTTGACAACAAAACACTAGAAGAAGTTTTCTCTAGCAAGAAACCATAGGTCAACCATCTCAGAATATTTGGTTGCCCTATGTACATACACATTCCGAAAGAGAAGAGGACGAAGTTAGATACTTCAGGAAATAAGGGTATATTTGTGGGATACAGTGAAAGCTCGAAGGCTTACAGGATATATTTCCCAGGATTCAAGAAGATCGACATCAGCAGAGATGTAACATTTGACAAAGACTCAGCATATCACAGATCCAGGAAGATACCAGTTGAAGACATTGAAGAACCAGAAGCACCTAGGAATCGAGATACAACAATGAATGAAGTAAATCCAGAACAAGACCGTGAGATAGAAGATCCACCCCGTGAGAAGAATTCTCAAAAGAGGAAACCAACATGGGTACGAGAAGCAATTCAAGATGCAGAGAGATATGGTGCTCCAGAAGGAATGCATAGAGAAAGCAAGAGGCCGAGACCATTCTCAAGTTATGTAGCCCTGCTATGTGACATCATTGACAAAGAGCCTTTCAACTATGAGGAAGCAGCTGAGAAGAAATAATGGAAGGATGCCATGATCGAGGAGTACCAATCGATCGTGAAGAATGATGTCTGGGATGTGGTCCCGAGACCGGTAGGGAAGTCTTTTGTGACTTCCAAATGGATCTACAAGATCAAGCATGCTACAAATGGCAGCATAGAGAAACACAAGGCGAGGTTTGTGGCACGTGGCTTCTCCCAGAAAGAAGGGATCGATTACGAAGAGACATTTGCACCTGTAGCCAGATACACTTACATCAGAACAATACTTTCTTTGGCTGCAGTGCTGAAGCGGAAGGTACACTAGATGGATGTCAAGACTGCATTCTTGAATGGTGTAGTAGAGGAGGAAGTGTACATGGAGTAGCCACTCGGGTTTGAGACACATGATAGGGAGACTCATGTGTGCAAATTAAAGAAAGCCTTGTATGGTTTGAAACAGGCACCCAGGACGTGATATGGCAGGATAGACAGCTTCCTGATGAGTTTGGGCTTTACCAAGAGTAAAGTGGATTCCAACCTTTACTACAAGGTTGAGGAAGGGAACCCAATAATACTCCTACTGTATGTAGATGACCTATTTTGACAGGTGAGGATGGGTTGATTGCCGATACAAAGAGGAAGCTTGCTGCCGAGTTCGAGATGAAGGACTTGAGTATGATCCACTATTTTCTAGGCATGGAGGTGTGGCAGAGTGCAGATGGAATCTTCCTTGGACAAGGGAAGTATGCAGTAGAGATCCTGAAGCGGTTCGGGATGATGGACTGAAGGCCATGGCCACACCTATGGAATCAAACCTGAAGCTATTGGGTGATGCTTCATCAGAGTCAGTTGATGCCATGATGTATCGTCAGATGATTGGGTCCTTGATGTACCTGAAAAATACGAGGCCAAATATTTTCTCTAGTGTGAACACATTGACCTAGTTCCTGACGGATCCGAGACATGTTCACTTGATTGCTACAAAGCATATTCTGAATTACCTGAAGGGTACGGTGGATTTTGGGCTCAAGTATGATGCAAATCAGAAGATTAACCTGGAGGGTTATGTTGATTCGGATTGGGAAGGCAGTGCCATTGATAGGAAGAGCACTTCGAGGTGTTGCTTCAGTATGGGATCAGGTGTGATCTCTTGGTTTAGCATGAAGCAGTCCTGCGTGGCACTGAGTACAGCCGAAGCAGAGTATGTCGCAGCTTGTTCGGCTAGTTGTGAGGTAGTATGGCTAAGGAAGCTACTATCTGATTTATTTGATCTCCAGTTGGACGCAACTTGTATATATTGCGAGGACCAGAGTTGTGTGAAGTTTTCTGAGAACCCAGTCTTCCATAACAGGTCGAAGCACATTGAGATCAAGTACCACTATATCAGGGATATGGTGCGTAGGGGAGCAGTGAAGCTCCAGTATGTTGCGACGGACGAACAGATAGCCGATGTATTGACCAAGCCACTATCCAGAGTGAAGTTTGAATACTTCAGAGAGAAGCTTGGTGTACTTCAGATCGAGGTTCATTCCAAGGGGAAGTGATGAGTTCGGAAGACACAGATGCACATGAGCAATTCTCACATAGTGGTAGGAAATTCCTCTTATGGTGTAGCTGTAAGGGCTGATCCATTCTCACATGGTGGCAGGAAACTCCTCCCATGGTGTAAATGTAAGGGTTGGGCTTTTTCGACATGGTCAGAGGTTAGTCCTTCCATGGTCGTTGATGTAATTGCCGGGGATTTTTCGACATGGTCAGAGGTTAGTCCTTCCATGGTCGTTGATGTAATTGCTGAGCTTTTCCGACATGGTCAGAAGTTAGTCCTTCCATGGTCGCTGATGTAATTGCTGAAGCTTTTCTGACATGGTCAGAGGTTAGTCCTTCCATGCTTGTTGATGTAATTGTTGAGCCTTTCCTGGATGGTGATAGGAAAGTCCTTCCATGCCGGTGAGTGTAAGTGTCGTGTTATGTGCATCTGGGTTGTGCTCCATTGACGACGAGATGATATGAAGATGATGAGGTAACAGTAGGGTACACAGGTTTTGCAGAGGCATATAATCAGACCTGGGATGCTCCTTTAGGTTTTGTAGTGGCATATAATCAATCCTGGGAGATCTTGCAGGTTTTGAGAGGCAGTGTAATTAGTCCTAAGATGTACCAACTTGACGGCTTGCTTGCAGAGATGATGAAGACCTACATGGAGGCTAGGCCTACATCCAACATGAAAAACGGTTGGCTCTCTAGAACTTCCTACGACGAGTAGATTGGAGATTGATGATCGAAATAGCAGTAGCAATGACGATGATCCAACTTTGATGATGATCCAGCTTTGATGACAAAGATTTGTGTTGATTAATTGTGTCAAGAGAATACCTTCCTAGTTAAGAGGGAATGTTGATGTATTTGTAACTTTGGAATGTATTTCACTTGTATATTTTATATTGTCATTATACTTCCGACGGAGAGGTTTTATTCCTCTGATCGGTAAGGTCTTTATTGTATTTTATAGGGTTATTAGAATCCCCTAGAGGGGTCGACCCAGAGTCATGTGGTAATGGGTTATTAGATTCTCCTAGGAGAATTCGGTCCAATAAGTGTAAAAGTCAAGTGAAGGTAAAGTATAAATAGAGAGGGTGCTCCTCTCGATTTGATCATTCACTCACTCACTCATTGCGCACTAGTGAGCAAGAGAGAAGTTTGCACAAGTGGAGGAGGAGGAGTTGTTGGAGTCTATCTCTTTGTTTTGGGGTTTTGTATTATTGCTCATTCTATCTCTGAGGAAGTTGCGGGTTTTTCTCCTTTATGGTTTCCCCGGTGAAATGCTTTGTGTCTGTTGTCTCTTGTGATTGATTTGTTGTGCTTGTTATTCTCTCGGATAAGATCCTAGATCATATTGAATTAAATGATAAAAATCTAACAATATGGAGTTCAACAAAGGTGACCATAAGAGCTTCAATCCTCATACACCATTGTTCCAAAGAGATAACATGTAGTCCATACATGATTTTTTTCCCAATTCCCAATTACCAATGAATCACCATAAACCTGCATTGTATCAATGCCAAGTGAAGAAGCAAAGTTAAGGATGCAATATAGTGCCATTAACTCTACCTTGGTATTTGATCCCTTCCCATAGTTCATTCATAATATGAAAATGGGATTCTCATTTATCTTCAACAAATTACCAGCACCATAGCTACAGATGGCAGCATAGAGAAACACAAGGTGAGGTTTGTGGCATGTGGCTTCTCCCAGAAAGAAGGGATCGATTATGAAGAGACATTTGCACCTGTAGCCAGATACACTTACATCATAACAGTACTTGCTCTGGCTACAGTGATGAAGTGGAAGGTACACCAGATGGATGTTAAGACTGCGTTCTTGAATGGTGTAGTAGAGGAGGAAGTGTGTGTGGAGTAGCCACTCGGGTTTGAGACACATGATAGGGAGACTCATGTGTGCAAGTTAAAGAAAGCCTTGTATGGTTTGAAACAGGCACCCAGGACGTGGTATGGCAGGATAGACAGCTTCCGGACGAGTTTGGGCTTTATCGAGAGTAAAGCGGATTCCAACCTTTACTACAAGGTTGAGGAAGGGAACCCAATGATACTCCTACTATATGTAGATGACCTGTTTTTGACAGGTGAGGATGGGTTGATTGCTAATACAAAGAGGAAGCTTGCTGTCGAGTTCGAGAGGAAGGACTTGAGTATGATGCACTATTTTCAAGGCATGGAGGTGTGGCAGAGTGCAGATGGAATCTTCCTTAGACAAGGGAAGTATGCAGTAGAGATCCTGAAGCGGTTCAGGATGATGGACTGAAGGCCATGGCCACACCTATGGAATCAAACCTGAAGCTATTGGGTGATGCTTCATTAGAGATGGTTTATGCCACGATGTATCATCAGATGATTGGGTCCTTAATGTACCTGACAAATACGAGGCCAAATATTTGCTTTGCTGTGAACACATTGAGCCAGTTCCTGACGGATCCGAGACATGTTCACTTGATTGCTGCAAAGCATATTCTAAGGTACCTAAAGGGTACGGTGGATTCTGAGCTCAACTATGATGGGAATCAAAAGATTAACCTAGAAGGTTATGTTGATTCGGATTGGGAAGGCAGTGCCATTGATAGGAAGAGCACTTCGGGGTGTTGCTTTAGTATGGGATCAGGTGTGATCTCTTGGTTTAGCATGAAGCAGTCCTGCGTGGCACTGAGTACAGCCGAAGCATAGTATGTCACAGCTTGTTCGGCTAGTTGTGAGGCAGTATGGCTAAGGAAGCTACTGTCTTATTTGTTTGATCTCCAGTTGGATGCAACTTGTATATATTGTGACAACCAGAGTTGTGTGAAGTTGTCTGAGAACCCAGTGTTCCATGACAAGTCGAAGCACATTGAGATCAAGTACCACTATATCAGGGATATGGTGCAGAGGGGAGTAGTGAAGCTCCAGTATGTTGCGACGGACGAGCAGATAGCTGATGTATTGACCAAGCCACTGGCCAGAGTGAAGTTTGAATACTTTAGATAGAAGCTTGGTGTACTTCAGATCAAGGTTCCTTCCAAGGGGAAGTGATGAGTCCAGAAGACACAGATGCACACGAGCCATTCTCACATAGTGGTAGGAAAGTCCTCCTATGGTGTAGATGTAAGGGCTGAGCCATTCTCACATGGTGGCAGGAAAGTCCTCCCATGGTGTAGATGTAAGGGCTGGGCTTTTCCGACATGGTCAGAGGTTAGTCCTTCCATGGTCGTTGATGTAATTGCCGGGGATTTTCCGACATGGTCAGAGGTTAGTCCTTCCATGGTCGTTGATGTAATTGCCAAGCTTTTCCGACATGGTCAGAGGTTAGTCCTTCCATGCTTGTTGATGTAATTGTTGAGCCTTTCCCGGATGGTGATAGGAAAGTCCTTCCATGCCGGTTAGTGTAAGTGTTGTGTTATGTGCATCTGGGTTGTGCTCCATTGACGACAAGATGATATGAAGATAATGAGGTAACAGTAGGGTACACAGGTTTTGCCGAGGCATATAATCAGGCCTGGGATGCTCCTTCAGGTTTTGCAGTGGCATATAATCAGTCCTAGGAGATCTTGCAGGTTTTGAGAGGCAGTGTAATTAGTCCTGAGATGTACCTACTTGACGGCTTGCTTGCAGAGATGATTAAGACCTACATGGAGGCTAGGCCTACATCCAACATGAAAAAGGGTTGGCTCTCTAGAACTTCCTACGACGAGTAGATTGGAGATTGATGATCGAGATAGCAGTAGCAATGACGATGATCCAACTTTGATGATGATCCAGCTTTGATGACAAAGACTTGTGTTGATTAATTGTGTCAAGAGAATACCTTGCTAGTTAAGAGGGAATGTTGATGTATTTGTAACTTTGGAATGTATTTCACTTGTATATTTTATATTGTCATTATACTTTCGACGGAGAGGTTTAATTCCTCTGATCGGTAAGGTCTTTATTGTATTTTATAGGGTTATTAGAATCCCCTAGAGGGGTCGACCCAGAGTCATGTGGTAATGGGTTATTAGACTCTCCTAGGAGAATTCGGTCCAATAAGCGTAAAAGTCAAGTGAAGGTAAAGTATAAATAGAGAGGGTGCTCCTCTCGATTTGATCATTCACTCACTCACTCATTGCGCACTAGTGAGCAAGAGAGAAGTTCGCACAAGTGGAGGAGGAGGAGTTGCTGGAGTCTATCTCTTTGTTTTGGGGTTTTGTATTATTGCTCATTCTATCTCTGAGGAAGTTGCGGGTTTTTCTCCTTTATGGTTTCCCCGGTGAAATGCTTTGTGTCTATTGTCTCTTGTGATTCATTTGTTGTGCTTGTTTTTCTCTCAGATAAGATCCTAGATCATATTGAATTAAATGATAAAAATCTAACAATATGCAGTTCAACAAAGGTGACCATAAGAGCTTCAATCCTCATACACCATTATTCCAAAGAGATAACATGTAGTCCATACATGATTTTTTTCCCAATTCCCAATTACCAATGAATCACCATAAACCTGCATTGTATCAATGCCAAGTGAAGAAGCAAAGTTAAGGATGCACCATAGTGCCATTAACTCTACCTTGGTATTTGATCCTTTCCCATAGTTCATTCATAATATGAAAATGTGATCCTCATTTATCTTCAGCAAATTACCAGCACCATAGCTATGCCTTTGTGTAGCACCATCAAAGTGGCATGCAGCATTAGAAGAATCAGGTACAACTGTAATCTGTCTATGAGTACTTCATAGCGACTTCATTGACATTGAGTATTTTTTTAATGTTTAATAATATTCCATTGAATTTGGAAAAATTAATCCAATCTATTTCCTCAATTGGAATTATTTTAATTATCCGCGAGATGCAGAACAGTCGGTGGCGGGTGATGAGTTAAGACACCCCTAAGTTGAATGGTCGTCGGTTCCATACCCCGCGGATACCAAAAATCCATCCATGTTAAGGGTTGGTGCAATCCAGGCCGGGTACGATACCCTGGTGATTTTGACAGCTTATATGCCCCTGGGTCTTGGTTTCTTAGCCAAAGGAAAACCATGCAAGTAAGGGGTACCACTAGCCAACAAAAAAAAAAAAAGAATTATTTTTATTACTCTACATAAATCTTAATATTCTTATGCTAGTTATTTCTTATGTTGTGATGAATGCACTTGTATGGATTTGATGTGCTACATCATTAAAGGATGTAATAAATGAATGTAGGGATAATGAAATGGTTGTTGAAATAGTTAAGTTGCACCCCATGCGTGTTATCGTCTCACTTTGCATCACATTCTAGCAATTTTCTTTGGGTAAGACCTTCCCTCTATCCAGGAATTGATATGTTGGTGCTAGACTACAAAGCCTTTGTTGGACACCAAAGTGGACATTAGTTTTCATTTTGAGAAAACAATTGACCCCATCATCGAGACTAACCATGTGATGTGTGAGACCCCTATAGTACAGGGGAGCAACTCACGGGAGCAAACTTACAACATTGGTTTGATTAAGAAATGTACCCCGTCATAAAGTATGAAGCTTTTTTTATTGGGTGGGAGGTGTGAGATTTTAAGGACCACTTTCTCTACGATGACATCCACGATATTTTATGGGTTGAATTTATAATGAGACTATACAAGTAACACATGATTCATTAAATTTGGAAAAATTATATTGCAAGGACTTCATCAACGTTGAGTTTTTTTGTAAATGTTTAAAAATATTTAATGAAATTTGGAAAATTAATCTAAAAACTATTTCCTCAATTAGAATTATTTTTATTACTTTACATAAATCTTTATATTCAAGCATTTAGAAGGAAACATTTTATCAATTACAACTACAAAGGTAGGGCATAAATCGTGATGAGTCTATGAAAATTCCTAATCTATCGAATCTTAAGAATGGTTATGAAATTTAGATGTGCTTTATAGGAATAATCCTATGAAGTTGTACACATAATTGCATGTGATATTGAAAGAGGTTATCTATCTATATTTGGGGTCAACAAAGTAGTAGAAAAAATACTATTACCAAATAATGTTTTATAGGCAATATAAGATAGAATAAATGGAAGGAAACCACCATATTAAGACAAGATAAGATAAAAATAATTGTATTCATGCCCAACTATACGTGAGCATGAATAGGTCAAAGGGACTCCTAGGTACAACACTATCATTATAGAGTGGGATGTGAAAGCAACTCTTATAAGAAAAAAATATAATCTATATTATCTATTATCTAAGTCTAACATCTAGTAATGAGATATGGCTATGGATTATAGACTAGATATGTTTCTGTGCCTAATGGTTCCAACCTCCCCTGTCCTCCCACCACCAACAACGAGGTGACGGGAGGGAGCTATACATCAAATCTATAATAAACAAGAGGATTAGTGTTGATCTCATGAGGACCTTGTAGGTGGAGGGAAGGTCCCTCCCATGTGATATAAATGATCTAGAATCTAGGATGGTGTTGTGCTTTGGCTACCTCTTGGTCCCTTTATGTAGCACTTATAGGAAGAAGGAGGTGATTTCTTAGTAGTGTCTGATGGAGGAGATGGTACAAACAAGGAAAATTTGAGCATGAGGGTTTCCCTCATATATAATGTTGGGAACCACTAATATAGGTATCTAAAGAAGGTTGAGAAGGAGTTTGAAGACTCTTGTTAGAGGCAATGGAATTATAACGTCGCTCCCCTAGTTCCCATTCTTTTTTTTTTGTAATTTGGAACTTACATTATATCTCAATAATAATTACATAGAAATATAGTCCAACTGGGCCTCTCACTAGGATAAAATAGCCTAGGTTTATAGTCTTTTGAGATGAAGACAGAGTAACAAAAAATTCCCTGAAACCTCTACTAGACTCTATACATAAGACTAGACTCCATATATAAGACTGGTGGCTACTAAACATATTGAGATTTGAGCTAAACAAAAAGGCTGTGACAAACAAAACTAATTATCCAGCCAGACCAAAACATATCAAAAACAAAATACAACAGTGCTACTTGGAGGGACTGGAATCCATTCGTAGCTTGGCCTAAGGAGGTTTCGAGGGCATCCTCTTCAGGGATCGAGATTTCGTTCTTGGTGCCACTCGTACCGGCCATTGCATGACCATCTTTCTGCACAAGAATTTTATTATTCACCATATGTTATTCCTCCTTCACCACATAAGTATTGTTGACCCGAACATTGTCCATCGCAGGTTGCATCTCATCCGCCACCTCTGCCACGGCCTCACTCGGAGAGTTGCCTCGTATCACCGAGCTAATACGTGCGGCACTGCTAGGTCGCTGCATTGAGGGCTTGGCCAACTCAACCAACGTTCCTACAGACTACGCCTCGTTTAACCTGCGGAATAACTTATCGTTTGAACACTTAAAGCTTATAACACTTAACTCTGTTATCAGTTATCTTTGACACTTGCCCTACCGGCACCACTAGTAAAACAACGTGCATGCAAATAACAACACAACAGATATAAGTGGGTTTCCCAACTGGCAGAGCCCATTTGTAAGCTTGGTATAAATATGAACAGAGGTTACATCAATGGAGTTGCCCAACTAGCAGAGCTCCTGGGTGCTGCCTAGCTAACATACACCCTTACAAGAGAATTACAAGTGATGGAAACATTGAATGCTGCATAGCCGCAATAAATCATGTCCCTACCTCCTTCCCGAGTTCAGAGCTTCCCCTTGCTTGATCTCCTTGCTTCCTTCGTTTCCTTTGAAGTAAAACGCCTTTTCCTTTTATATGCTTCCAACCCGAGTTCATTGTGCTCTGATCCCGAGTTCATCGCGTGCTTCCATCCCGAGCTCGTCGACTTTCATCCCGAGTTCGCGAGGATGTGGATGCGTGCTCCCATCACGAATTCGTTTCCTGTGCTGCCAACACGAGCTCTTTTCCACTGCCAACACGAGCTCGTTTTTCCAGGCTGCCAAGGTGCGTTCGTTTCTACACAGTGGATCGCTTTCCCACACTCCAAGTGGGTCAAGCACCCAAACATCCGTGCGTATGTTTAGTTTTGTCATTAGCTTGCCTTGTCCGCATTCTCATGCACCCGTCCATTCGGTACACCATGCCCACTTGCCTTGCTGACTTTGCCTTGCGTTCGCTTCCTTACGCCCATCTTGTGCTCTCACCCACGTCCGCATGTTTCTTGCCCCCACGCCTAGCTCGCATGTGGATGTTCGACCCAAGTTACACTTGGTGTCATTTTTTCCAAGGGGTGTGCCAATCCCCAAGGCCCGTTTCTGGGGAGAGCCACACTCCCGGCCATGGGACGGTGGTGAGTGTGGGCGCTTGCCTTGCTGCCACTTCCGAAGCGTCTTTCCCATGTGGGCACTTGGACCATTTTGCGACCAAGTGTGCCATCCATCGGGGCATGCTAAAATTGGGGTCGTGACAACATCCGCTTCTGGTCCCCAACAGACCACACTGTCATCCCTAACAACCATGAGCAATGGCGAGCGATGGGAAGCTGAATATTTCAGTTATATCAGCACACCAGTCAATTATGGTTTGCACACAGTAGGAAATATCCCGGATTCGAACCTTCATATCCTCCTCAGCATCCATGACATCATTTTAGATTTCCAGTAAAGCGCCTATCATCGTAGCCATGTGACGAGCTATGTGACATCATTGACAAAGAGACTTCCAACTATGAGGAAGCAACACTGAAGAAAGAATGGAAGGATGCCATGATCGAGGAGTACCAATCGATCGTGAAGAATGATGTCTAGGATGTGGTCCCGAGACCGGTAGGGAAGTCTTTTGTGACTTCCAAATGGATCTACAAGATCAAGAATGCTGCAGATGGCAGCATAGAGAAACACAAGGCGAGGTTTGTGGCACATGGCTTCTCCCAGAAAGAAGGGATCGATTACGAAGAGACATTTGCACTTGTAGCCAGATACACTTACATTAGAACAATACTTGCTCTGGCTGTAGTGATGAAGTGGAAGGTACACCAAATGGATGTCAAGACTGCGTTCTTGAATTGTGTAGTAGAGGAGGAAGTGTATGTGGAGCAGCCACTCGGGTTTGAGACACATGATAGGGAGACTCATGTGTGCAAATTAAAGAAATCCTTGTATGGTTTGAAACAAGCACCCAAGACGTGGTATGGCAGGATAGACAGCTTCCTGACGAGTTTGGGCTTTACCAAGAGTAAAGCGGATTCCAACCTTTACTACAAGGTTGAGGAAGGGAACCCAATGATACTCCTACTGTATGTAGATGACCTGTTTTTGACAGGTGAGGATGGGTTGATTGCTGATACAAAGACGAAGCTTGCTGTCGAGTTTGAGAGGAAGGACTTGAGTATGATGCACCATTTTCTAGGCATGGAGGTGTGGTAGAGTGTAGATGGAATCTTCCTTGGACAAGGGAAGTATGCAGTAGAGATCCTGAAGCGGTTCGGGATGATGGACTGAAGGCCATGGCCACACCTATGGAATCAAACCTGAAGCTATTGGGTGATGCTTCATCAGAGTCAGTTGATGCCACGATGTATCCTCAGATGATTGGGTCCTTGATGTACCTGACAAATACGAGGCCAAATATTTGTTATGCTGTGAACACATTGAGCCAGTTCCAGACGAATCCGAGACATGTTCACTTGATTGCTGCAAAGCATATTCTAAGGTACCTGAAGGGTACGGTGTATTCTGGGCTCAAGTATGATGCGAATCAGAAGATTAACCTGGAGGGTTATGTTGATTCGGATTGGGAAGGCAGTGCCATTGATAGGAAGAGCACTTCACGGTGTTGCTTTAGTATGGGATCAGGTGTGATCTCTTGGTTTAGTAGGAAGCAGTCCTACGTGGCACTGCATATAGCCGAAGTAGAGTATGTCGCAGCTTGTTCGGCTAGTTGTGAGGCAGTATGGCTAAGGAAGATATTGTTTGATTTGTTTGATCTCCATTTGGACGCAACTTGTATATATTGCGACAACAGAGTTATGTGAAGCTGTCCGAGAACCCAATGTTCCATGACACGTGGAAGCACATTGAGATCAAGTACCACTATATCAGGGATATGGTGTAGAGGGGAGCAGTGAAGCTCCAATATGTTGCGACGGACGAGCAGATAGCCGATGTATTGACCGAGCCACTGGCTAGAGTGAAGTTTGAATACTTCATAGAGAAGCTTGGTGTACTTCAGATCGAGGTTCCTTCCAAGGGGAAGTGATGAGTCCGAAAGACGTAGATGCACATGAGCCATTCTCACATAGTGGTAGGAAAGTCCTCCTATGGTGTAGACGTAAGGGATGAGCCATTCTCACATGGTGGCAGGAAAGTCCTCCCATGGTGTAGATGTAAGGGCTGGGCTTTTCCTACATGGCCAGAGGTTAGTCCTTCCATGGCCGTTGATGTAATTGCCGATCTTTTCTGACATGGTCAGAGGTTAGTCCTTCCATGGTCATTGATGTAATTGCTGAAGCTTTTCTGACATGGTCAGAGGTTAGTCCTTTCATGGTCGTTGATGTAATTGCTGAGCCTTTCACGGATGGTGATAGGAAAGTCCTTCCATGCCGGTGAGTGTAAGTGTTGTGTTATGTGCATCTGGGTTGTGCTCCATTGACGACGAGATGATCTGAAGATGATGAGGAAATAGTAGGGTACATAGGTTTTGCAGAGGCAGATAATCAGGCCTGGGATGCTCCTTCAGGTTTTGCAGTGGCATATAATTAGTCCTAGGAGATCTTGCAGGTTTTGAGAGGCAGTGTAATTAGTCCTGAGATGTACCTACTTGATAGCTTGCTCGCATAGATGATGAAGACCTACATGGAGTCTAGGCCTACATCCATCATGAAAAAGGGTTGGCTCCGTAGAACTTCCTATAATGAGTAGATTGGAGGTTGATGATCGAGATAGCAGCAGTAGTGAAGATGATCCAACTTTTATGACAAAGACTTGTGTTGATGAACTGTGTCAAGAGAATACCTTCCTAGTTAAGAGGGAATGTTGATGTATTTGTAACTTCAAAATGTATTTCACTTGTATATTTTATATTTTCATTATACTTCCGACGGAGAGGTTTTATTCCTTCGATCAGTAAGGTCTTTATTGTATTTTAAAGGGTTATTAGAATCCCGTAGAGGGGTCGACCCAGAGTCATGTGGTAATGGGTTATTAGACTCTCCTAGGATAATTCGGCCCAGTAAGTATAAAAGTCAAGTGAAGGTAAAGTATAAATAGAGAGGGTTCTCCTCTCTATTTGATCATTCACTCACTCACTCATTGTGCATTAGTGAGCAAGAGAGAAGTTCGCACAAGTGGAGGAGGAGGAGTTGCTGGAGTCTATCTCTTTGTTTTGGGGTTTTGTATTATTGATTATTCTATCTCTGAGGAAGTTGCGGGTTTTTCTCCTTTATGGTTTCCCCGGTGAAATGCTTTGTGTCTATTGTCTCTTGTGATTGATTTACTGTGCTTGTTATTCTCTCAGATAAGATCCTAGATCATATTGAATTAAATGATAAAAATCTAACAATATGCAGTTCAACAAAGGTGACCATAAGAGCTTCAATCCTCATACACCACTATTCCAAAGAGATAACATGTAGTCCATACATGATTTTTTTCCCAATTCCCAGTTAGCCATGAATCACCATAAACCTGCATTGTATCAATGCCAAGTGAAGAAGCAAAGTTAAGGATGCACCATAGTGCCATTAACTCTACCTTGGTATTTGATCTCTTCCCATAGTTCATTCATAATATGAAAATGTGATCGTCATTTATGTTCAACAAATTACTAGCACCATAGCTACCCCTTTGTGCGGCATCATCAAAGTGACATGTAGCATTAGAAGAATCAGGTACAATTGTAATCTGTCTATGAGTACTTCATTGCGACTTCATTGACATGGAGTATTTTTTTAATGTTTAATAATATTCCATTAAATTTGGAAAAATTAATCCAAGCTATTTCCTCAATTGGAATTATTTTAATTATCCGCGAGATGCAGAACAGTCAGTGGCGGGTGATGAGTTAAGACACCCCTAAGTTGAATGGTCGTCGGTTCGAAACCCTGCGGATACCAAAAATCCATCCATGTTAAGGGTTGGTGCAATCTAGGACGGGTGCGATCCCTTGGTGATTTTGATGGATTATATGCCCCTGGGTCTAGGTTTCTTAGCCAAAGGAACACCATGCAAGTAAGGGGTACCACTAGACAACAAAAAAAAATAGAATTATTTTTATTACTCTACATAAATCTTAATATTCTTATGCTAGTTATTTCTTGTGTTGTGATGAATGCACTTGTATGGACTTGATGTGCTACATCATTAAAGGATGTAATAAATGAATGTAGGGATAATGAAATGGTTGTTAAGATAGTTAAGTTGCACCCCATGCGTGTTATCGTCTCACTTTGCTTCACATTCTAGTAATGTGGTTTGGGTAAGACCTTCCCTCTAACCATGAATTGATATGTTGGCGCTAGACTACAAAGCCTTTGTTGGACACCAAAGTGGACTTTAGTTTGCATTTTGATCAAACAATTGACCCCATCATCGAGACTAACCATGTCATGTGTGAGACCCCTATAGTACAAGGGAGCACCTCATGGGAGCAAACTTACAACATTGGTTTGATTAAGGAATGTATCCCATCATAAAGCATGAAGCTTTTTTGATTGGGTGGGAGGTGCGAGATTTTAAGGACCACTTTCTCTACAATGACATCCACGATATTTTATGGGTTGAATTTATAATGAGACTATACAAGTAACACATGATTCATTAAATTTGGAAAAATTATATTGCAAGGACTTCATCAACGTTGAGTTTTTTTGTAAATGTTTAAAAATATTTAATGAAATTTGGAAAATTAATCTAAAAAACTATTTCCTCAATTAGAATTATTTTTATTACTTTACATAAATCTTTATATTCAAGCATTTAGAAGGAAATATTGTATCAATTACAACTACAAAGGTAGGGCATAAATCATGATGAGTCTATGAAAATTCCTAATCTATCGAATCTTAAGAATGGTTATGAAATTTAGATGTGCTATATAGGAATAATCCTATTAAGTTGTACGCATAATTGCATGCGATATTGAAAGAGGTTATCTATCTATATTTGAGGTCAACAAAGTAGTAGAAAAAATACTATTATCAAATAATGTTTTATAGGCAATATAAGATAGAATAAATGGAAGGAAACCACCATATTAAGACAAGATAAGATAAAAATAATTGGATTCATGCCCAACTATACGTGATCATGAATAGGTGAAAGGGACTCCTATGTACAACACTATCATTATAGAGTGGGATGTGAAAGCAACTCTTATAAGAAAAATATATAATCTATATAATCTATTATCTAAGTCTAACATATAGTAATGAGATATGGGTATGGATTATAGACCGTATATGTTTCTGTGCCTAATGGTTCCAACCTCCCCCGTTCTCCCACCAACAACAACGAGGTGAGGGGAGGCAGATATACATCAAATCTATAATAAACAAGCTGATTAATGTTGATCTCATGAGGACCTTATAGGTGGGGGGAAGGTGCCTCCCATGTGATCTAAATGATCTAGAATCTAGGATGGTGTTGTGCTTTGGCTACCTCTTGGTCCCTTCATGTAGCACTTATAGGAGGAAGGAGGTGATTTCTTAGTAGTGTCTAATGGAGGAGGTGGTACAAAGAAGGAAAATCTGAGCATGAGGGTTTCCCTCATATATAAGGTTCGGAACCACTAATATAGGTATCTAAAGAAGGTTGAGAAGGAGTTTGAAGACTCTTGTTAGAGGCAATGGAATTATAACGTCGCTCCCCTAGTTCCCATTCTTTTTTTTTGTAATTTAGAACTTACATTATATCACAATAATAATTACATAGAAATATAGTCCAACTGGGCCTCTCACTAGGATAAAATAGCCTAGGTTTATAGTCTTTTGAGATGAAGACAGAGTAACACAAAATTCCCTAAAACCTCTACTAGACTCTATATATAAGACTAGACTCCATATATAAGACTGGTGGCTACTAAACATACTGAGATTTGAGCTAAACAAAAAGGCTGTGACAAACAAAACTAATTATCCAGCCATACCAAAACATATCAAAAACAAAATACAAGAGTGCTACTTCGAGGGACTGGAATCCATTCGTATCTTGGCCTAAGGGGGTTTCAAGGACGTCCTCTTCAGAGATCGAGATTTCGTGCTTTGGTGCCACTGGTACTGGCCATTGCATGACCATCTTTTTGCACAAGAATTTTATTATTCACCATATGTTATTCCTCCACCACATAAGTATTGTTGACCCAAACATTGTCCATCGCAAGTTGCATCTCATTCGCCACCTCTGTCACGGCCTCACTCGGAGAGCTACCTCGTATCACCGAGCTGAGACGTGCGGCACTGCTAGGGCGCTGTGTTGAGGGCTTGGCCAACTCAACCAACGCTCCTACAGACTACGCCTCGTTTAACCTGCGGAATAACTTATCGTTTGAACACTTAAAGCTTATAACACTTAACTTTGTTATCAGTTATCTTTAACACTTGCCCTACCGGCACCACCAGTAAGACAGTATGCACACAAATAACAACACAACATATATAAGTGGGTTTCCCAACTGGCAGAGCCCATTTGTAAGGTTTGTATAAATATGAACAAAGGTTACATCAATGGAGTTTCCCAACTAGCAGAGCTCCTGGGTGCCGCCCAACTAACATACACCCTTACAAGAGAATTACAAGTGATGGAAACATTGACTGTTGCATAGCCGCACTCAGTCATGTCCCTGCCTCCTTCGCGAGTTCAAAGCTTCCCCTTGCTTGATCTCCTTGCTTCCTTCATTTCCTTTGAAGTGAAACGCCTTTTCCTTTTATATGCTTCCAACCCGAGTTCGCTGTGCTCTGATCCCGAGTTCATCGCATGCTTCCATCCCGAGCTCGTTGGATTTCATCCCGAGTTCGCGGGGATGTGGATGCGTGCTTCCATCACGACTTCATTTCTTGTGTTGCCAACATGAGCTCTTTTTCGCTACCAACACGAGCTCATTTTTCCAGGCTACCAAGGTGAGTTCGTTTCTACACCGTGGGTCGCTTGCCCACACTCCAAGTGGGTCAAGCTCCCAAACATCCGCGCATCTGTTTACTTTCGTTGTCGGCTTGCCTTGTCCGCATTCTCATGCACCCATCCGTTCGGTACACCATTTCCACTTACCTTTCCTACTTTGCCTTGCGTTCGCTACCTTATGCCCATCTTGTGCTCTCACCCATGTCCGCATGTTTCTTTCCCACACACCTAGCTCGCATGTGGGTGTTCAACCCAAGTTAGACTTGGTGTGTTTTTTGCCAAGGGGTGTGCCAATCCCCAAGGCCCGTTTTTGGGGCACGCCAAACTCCTGGCCATGGGCCCAGTGGTGAGTGTGGGCGCTTGCCTTGCTCCCACTTCCGAAGCGTCTTGCCGATGTGGGAACTTGGAACATTTCACGACCAAGTGTGCCATCCGTCGGGGCATGCTTAAACTGGGGTCGTGACAACCTCCGCTTCTGGTCCCCAACAGACCACATTGTCATCCCCAACAACCATGAGCAATGGCGAGCGATGGGAGGCTGAATATTTCAGTTATATCAGCACACCAGTCAATTATGGTTTGCACATAGTAGGAAATATCCTGGATTCGAACCTTCATATCCTCCTCAGCATCCATGACATCGTTTCAGATTTCCAGTAAAGCGCCTATCATCGCAGCCATGTGACGAGCTATTCCCCCACCATGTGATTCCTGTGAGCATTCATGTCAGCCACGACCCTGCCTGTTGGGGGATCTATGGAATTCCTATACCATATTGCATCATTCTTCTTCAGTCGCCCACCCACAGACTAATTGCAGACTATAACTCTAGGCTCGTAGAGGCATAAAAAAAGCACCAGATCCCAAGACTTCCGAGATGAGATGGATAGGAATGAGCATGTTATCACCTGCCACAGAGATGTTAAGCCATAATCCTGAAATGATGTTTGCATTAACCACACCATGGATACACTTATCCGATATTGTCATTTCAGATCTCGGGGAGAGAGGAGGTTTAATGTTGCACAATCCACGAAGCTACCAACGACGTCATTTCGCTCGTCGTTTGGTCTTGCTCGTAATTCCTCGTGCTGGCGCCATAAATGCAAATAATTTCCATGTCTATCACCCCATATTGGACCCCAAGTTCCCATTCATAATAAGGGTGTTATGCAATAATATTTATTCATCTAAATATATTTTCATGAACCTAGTTACAATCTAGACCCTTTTACTAGCTATAAAAGCTTTGTTTTAATACAACTAGCATACCCCTAAAGCGGGGGAAATGAAACACCAAGAAGAACTTGAATATGTTGTAAAATGAGAGAAAGTTGTGTGTACATAGACAAGGGGTAATTTTTGCAACATATGAAAAGTTTCTTGAGTAGTTATGTCTCGGTCAACAATTGATTATGAGTTCGAACGATGATAGGAATATGAGGTCGAGTCACGTGGAAATGATGTAGCTATGATTCTAGTCACCATATGATGGTAGGTCTTTGATTTTCCCTCTGCTTTGGAAGCATATTTGGATGTGTATTTCAAGACAACATATTTGGTACTAGTATCCTTTTGTACAAATATCCCTAAACTCTCATATTACGGAGCATAACAATCTAAATTTCCTGACTCTTGTTTATTAGTGAAATTGAATTTCAATGATTTCCTGAGGGTCCTATGTGTATCCATAATATGGTTTGGATTTAGTGGGGATTATTATAGGGGAGCTTTATGCTATATTCCCATGTCATAAATCCATTTGACAATATCCGCCTTGCCAGAATTGGCATACAGAGCCAATTTGACCCTCTCTCCGTCCAAATCCTGGCGGTCTAGTTGTAAAAGATACTAGTTCCTAGGATGGTAAACCGCACTCAACAACCTCTTCATTCGCTCTCCATCCCCGCGAGTACCGCTTATCAGGTACGCCGGCACGGGAGGGCTATCAAGTCTTTCAAAAGCACCGTGGATCCGGATTCTGACACGGGACGCCCCAGCGCCTCCGAATGTCCCTTGAATCCCAATGTACCGGCCAAAAGTAGAATTAGCGTGACAAGGAAGGTCGTGAGTAGAGGCAACATTCATTTTTTTTCGCGGCGACGATTCCTGACAAAACCTGTGGCATTTTTCTCATGGGCATCGAAATAACTCAGATGAGCACCGAAATGCAAGATTCCCGGCTTTCTGTTAACCCTTCAGAAGCTAGAGATGTCTGAGAGTCTTCATCGATTTAAATAACCATCAACAGACAGGCTTTGATCATCATCAATCAATTGAAAGTCATGACAACACACATGCTGCTCTGAGTGAGAGTTGATATCCCTGCAAACAATCAATCAAAAACAATACTGCTTTGATTGGGAGGAAAAAACCCTGCAAGCAATCAATCAAAACCAATACCGCTCCGATTGAGAGCCGAAAACCCTACAAGAAATCAATAAAAAATAATGAAATGCAACATTATGTTAACTTCCCTGCTCTTAGGCTTGGTCTTTTGTCAGTTATAGCTGAAGCCTAAAGCAGCTAAGCGGCAGGTGGTGGATAGGGACAGATGGCCTTGAATGGGCGACATCTTCTACCACAATTGCTACCACCTACCTGCTCAAGAATTCGGGTGCCGCCTTCCTCATTCACCACTAATAACCCGCCGCAGTAAATTAAGATTTACTTTGTTGGATAAAGGATGACATTGATTGAATTCATCAGAGTTGTAAATGATTGGACTTCATGGCGTTGTGAAGAAGGTCGAGTTGTAAATGATTGGACTTCATGGCGTTGTGAAGAAGGTCACGGGCCTCGGTGGTTGGCATTGGCTTGTACGTAAACAATATACATCCAAGTAAACAATTTCGCAAGAAAATAAGCAACTGACTATGGTTTCCAAATGGATTGTTGAGAAACCATTTTTTATATGGATATAGAAAATATGACCTTTTGGTTAAATTGAGAGAGATTTGGTAGAGTTGCAAACGATGAACACAGTGAAATCCAGGAACATATCACAACGTTGAACTACTCAATTATTCGAACACAGTGTCCTTACGACTTTACTGAACATTGTGCCCTCATACTCTTTTTCCATTCAAAATATGAACATTGTGCCCTTGTACTCTTTTTCCATTCAAAATATGAGCATTGTGCCCTTGTACTCTTTTTCCATTCATAATATTTTTCCTTTCATGGTAATTTCTAGAGTTCGCCAATTTACACTTCCCTGTGTGATGGTGTATTTTAAGAATTTACTTATTTCTTATACAATGTTGGGGTTATATCTCTAAGTAAATTAAGTTGTATTTAATTGGAATTAGCCGAAGAAAGAAGTCAATCAACTTTGCACGATAATGGATAAAAATCAAAACTTGTTATAATAACATTAAAATGTAGGTAGAAAATAAGCCTATTTAAATCACCATTGAAACATCAGGATGAGAATACTAAGTGTGGGTAATCCTGCTTGCCTTAACATAGAGAGGGGTGATCCTGCTTGCCTTAACATAGAGAGGCAAGTGCAACATGTATTTATCTAGGGTTCAGCTACATCCACGATGATGGGAAAAAGAGGACACAATGATTTCATAGTCTTCGATAAATAGGTGAATGGTGCTCAACCAAGAGATTCCAACACAATGTAACATTATAACGTATTTCATATATGAACGTATTTCTAATAATGACAACTTTATGGTTCCACAATTAAAATTAGTAAGATTTTTTTTTGGTTGTAAATTTTAAAGTTTTGACCACAAAATAGATGAACCTTAAGAATCTCCGCACCACAATTTACACAAAATCTGTAAGAATAACCACAATACCAGTTCCCTAGAACCTGGAATTAAATATTCTCAATATTGGCTTCCAAAGACAAAAACATATAGAAATAATTCATGTATTTATCTGGGGAAAGAGTTTAGAGTGGGAATTTTCAGTACAAGGAAAAATTAAGACCAGTAAATAACCATTTAAAAATTACAAACAAAATATTTTCTATCTAACAACGATAACCGCGTAAAGCAAATCATTCAAATAACTTAAAATTTAAAAAGGGCAATTGTTCATGCGAAAATCATTCAAAGAAACAATAGAATATACAGAGAGAACTGTTTTTCTACAGCTAAATGCTCACCAGAAAAGAAGAACTCTGTCTGGAAAACGCAGAAATGAAGATTGCTCATTTAACTAATTGTTAAAGCTATTCATTGTTTCAAGTATTACTAAAATATTTTCGGTCAATCCAAATACTAACTAAACTTTAAGTGCTTTTAAAATAGGACAAAATAAACAAAATAAACAAAATAAACAAAAAAATATTTTAAAATAGCACAACATTATGGTCAACGGGAGGAAAAAGAAAAAGAAAAAGGAAGGGCATTGTGAGATAGATTCCAGATTTACAGCCATGCAAATACAAAGAATGGGCTCAAGAGAATCAGGAAAGGTTTAAAGAAAGAAAATTTCCACTGCAAAAAAAAACATCAAATTCTTATTCCAAATAAACAAATACAACCTAATATATTTCTTCACAAAACAATTTTTGGCTCGAAGCCTAGGTCATGTGCGTTTCTTTGCATTAAAAATAGGCAAAACATACCAAACGGAGGATCTTTGAATGTTTAAGATGCCTTTTGTCCAGAGAATTATTGCAGAATAAAACAAAACCTATGCTAAAACAGTGGAGGAAACAACAACACAAAAATAGGGGAGAAGATCAAATAGACAGATGGGAAGGCTCCTGGGGAGCTCAAAGTCTCAAAACAAGAAGTCCCCTGGTTGTATAAATATCATTAATATATTCATAGCACTTTATGCTCTGCTTACAGTCAGTTCCATTAGCGAATTAATTACCGTGTTAGTGTTAGCATACCCATACATAGAGCTGACTATCTCCGTTTTACAGTCATTCCTATTTCTAGATATACATGGTATCCGTTTTTTAATCACTATGAGTAAAGGAGTATGGACTTTGTTTAACCATCAACAACTCCTCCATATTTTTGTCTTGCATTTCTCTTTTTAAATTTAAAGTTATCAAGCAATCTTCCCTTCCTCAACTCGAGTTACTGCTACCTGCTAACTGATGCTCACAAGTAACTGCTATCTCAGAATTATAGAGTTTCTTGTGCTCGAAAATTCATATTTTTTTGCCTCCCCGAAAGCGGATCACGAACTTCATCCACTTAGAAGAATTGGTTTAATTTATGCAAGCCCCGAGGTCCGAACCGCGAGCTTCACAGCCCAAGAATCGGGAAGAAGCAGTTGCAGATCAAGCAGAAAAGATGACTGCACAACCTGAGTACGACTTCCTGTCGCTGCACGTCCCGTCTTCCATGAAACTCGGGTTCAATTGTATAACAGGGGCAGCTCATCAGCATTAACCCTGTGTCAGCGGTAAATAGGCTAACACGGGGCGGTGCCTGATATGCTCGTGATAGATGACGAAGCCTTGAGAGGCACCGTCCCCTTAAAGAACGCCTTTGGCGTAATTATTCTAAAATGAGGAAATTTGTTGTAAGAAATAATATAAAAAAATTTCATTTTGCTTTCATAAATAAAGAAAATGTAAAAATATCTTAAAATATAAAATTTTGATTTAAGAAAGATTTAAATTCCATGTTAAATTTACTTGGAGATGTAACCAAATTCCTACAACAAATTACAAATCATAAGCTTATGTAAGATTATGAGATAGGAACCATAAGGCTTTTGTAAATTTATGCCTTATAATTTAGTTTAATATAAACTTTATAAAATTAAATTATAACTACAAAATTTAGAGGTTGCATCAATTTGTAGATGAAAAGCAATAGAAAGCTATTTGTAGATGAAAAGTAATAGAGAACTATACATGTAGATGAAAAGTAATAGAAAACTATTTGTAGATGAAAAGTAATAGAGAAATATAGATGACAGCCTAAAATCCCCCAATGAACTTTGGAGCCATAATAAAAAAAATTACAGTCAATGATAATCCAAAATGGATCCAAACATCTTTAAAGATTTTTTTTGCAATTTTAGGGGCATCAATGGTTTTGTCAAAATGTTTTGAAAGTGGCGGAGAACTCAAACAAGGTTTTATATCATTTAAATACTTCCTAACACTTTTTTTTTTCTTTCAGATCACTTCCGCAACATGAATAACAAAGTCTGATTTCTAACTCATTTGTTGCAGGCGGCCTATGGAGATGGTATAACCCAACTTGGTATTCATAAAATCTTATACCGTCCACTCCATATGACCCTTTGGTTTTGAGATGAGCATTTGAGAGAGTATAGTCCATTACCATATTTCTCCTGCTTTCTCATATCGATTCTACCCATGGCTTGTAGTTGTATAAAATATAAATATAATGTGATTTTCCTCCATGTAAAAGTAGTGATATGATCTGTTGAATGATACAGGAAGTCATAAAAAGGCTCATGACCCATGTTCCATTTGGAGTACTTTTATCGGGGGGTCTCGACCCATCTTTAGTTGTGGCTGTTACAGCTCGCCATTTGGATACTACCAACGCTGCAAAACAGTGGGGAGAGAAACTGCACTCTTTCTGTGTTGGATTACAGGTCTTTCCATTCATTAACTTGGGGTGAACCCTTATTTTGGAAAATGGATCTGTGTGTTGTATAAGTAGTAAATGGGTTGATGTAGGCTTTTTGACCCTTAGTCTGGTATTAATTTAATGAAAATTCGTTAGTGTATATTTCTACATGTAGATCGAAGTAAAATGAAACTCTATGGAGAGGAATCATCTCGTGTTGATAAAATCACCATTGAAATGGTTGAACGAACCTCTTTTATAATCCGTTTCTTTGTGTATGAACAGGGCTCACCAGATTTAAAGGCTGCAAAAGAGGTAGCAGAGTACCTTGGTACTTTTCACCATGAATTCCAATTTTTTTTTATGTACAGTGAATGGTTGCCTATGTTTGGGGAGATTATAATAGGATGGTATAGATGCAATCGAGGATGTTATATACCACGTTGAAACGTACGATGTGACAACTATCAGAGCGAGCACTCCCATGTTCTTGATGTCCTGTAAAATCAAGTCCCTGGGAGTGAAGATGGTTCTTTCCAGAGAAGGATCAGACGAGATATTTGGTTGGTATTAATACTTCCACAAGGCTCCTAACACAGAGGAATTCCATCAGGAAACCTGTCGTAAGGTAGCAACTTTACTTTCATGGATTGTAGATCATATAATCTTCTGATTCAGAGAGTACCTATAAGCGATTAATAAAATGTTCGATGCAGATAAAGGCCCTTCACATGTATGGCTGCTTGAGGGATAATAAGTCAATATCTACATGGGGTTTGGAGGCCCGTGTGCCATTTCTAGATAAAGAATTCGTCAACGTTGCCATGGACATTGATCCCGACTGGAAGATGGTAAGATTCTTCATCAACTAATTCTAATGATCTTGGATTGGATTAGGTGGCACTGTTCACATCATTTGATTTGGTTGTGTTATCTTTGACATGTGAAGCCTGACATTGGGCGGATTGATCAGAAGTGGGTCTTGCGGAAGGGATTCAATGAGGAGCTGAATCCTTATCTTCCTAAGGTTCGATTCACATAAAATAAAATCTGATGGCATAGTAATAAAACAGGAGTTCCTTGTACAAACAAAAGGAGCAATTCAGCGATGGTGTTGGCTACAGTTGGATTGATGGCTTGAAATCACATGCCGCGAATCATGTATGTTACTTGGCTTGGATCCCTGTGGCATTGGCCTAATCACATACATCTATTTTCTATGCACATCATTAAACTATCTGCAACACACTTACATTCTCATGGTCGGGCACGTACAATATGACCACCGCACGAGGAAGAGGAACCAGTACATAAATTAATGACACAACATCATAACAAAAGTTATTTGGAGACACTTGTCTCTTTTCATTCACCGTGTGTAACAACCATATATAAGCTTGCTCGACGTTCGTATCATCGGCTGTATTACTAGTGTATTGACGTCCACTCTTACATCACCTCCTAATTTAGAAAGGAATCAAATTTGGCCAAATTAGTAAAGCATCCTTCCCGTCCTGTTATTTTTTGCGATTATATCTAATAGAGGAGCTGTTTATTGTGAATTTATTAGTCGGAATATATCAGATGCCAAAGTTGGACACATTTGGTCGAATTCTGGGTAAGAATGGCGAGTCCAGAAGGTAATTACAGGCAGAAAATGAAGACATAGATGAAGATGAAGCAATGGATGCTTTACAACAAAATCCTGGCGTTGTCTTCATACGTGGCACAATCCCAACTCTTGGAATGTGTAAGTGAGGGGAATTTGTCACACTTTCATCCATTAGCATGCGTTTGACAACGAATGTTGATGTAAAGAGATGCATAGACAATCATGATTCCAACTGCTGGGACGATGATTTCATACAGTCTCTCTCAACGTGTTATGGGGTAATTCTTATCTTTGAATTTATTCTTATGGATATTTCTTTTTCAATAGTAGCAAATAAAATGAATACTATTCTCATTTTAGTTACATTATTGAATGTATATGGGTTAGGTAACTTCGTACGTTGAACGTGCTGAGAAACTTATTGGAGAAGTAAAATAGATATTCAATTCAATTTCAATGGAGGATGGAGAATTTATCACTCCCTTATCAATGATCTCCTTCAACGACTTTCTATAGTTGACAGCATTGAACATTTGGGAATTGATAGACATTTCAAAAATGATATAAAATCAGCGTTGGATTATGTATATAGGTCAGTCACGCTAGCATTTCATCATTATTTATTTATGCTTTATATATGGAATACACATGAATATAAGGAGAAGTTATTCTGTCATGTAGTTACTGGAAAATGGCATTGGGTGTGGGAGAGATAGTGTTGTTGCTGATCTGAACTCAACTGCCTTGGGGTTTCGAACTCTTGATCGACTTCATGGATACATGGTATCTTCAGGTATATATCACAATTTATTAATAATACCCTACTTGAATTTCTTTCATAATAGCTGCAAACTGTCATATGCGTAAAGCTACAAATAAGCATAACCATCACTCGTGAGTGATTTACTCGGCATACAGTTTAGTGAACAAACACTCTATAAAAAAGGATATTTTCTAGTTTCAATCCTTAGCCTGCTAGAAAACTCTCCTCTTTGCATTAATATGTTGCTTGGAGGCATGTCTTCATACACTCAAGTGTTCGGATCACTAAACGTGAGCAACCTCTTTTTAAAATTGCTTAATGGAATAACCCTTCGCTACTGTAATCGATTCCTAAGTATCCACGGCTCCATCCACAGTCATGTTGGGAGTTGCCTCTAGTTGAACTCGACTAACAACAGTAATGCTTTGACTCATAAGACTCTCTGGCATAATAAATATATCCTCTGGTCGATGACAGGGGTAAAGGAATAAGATAGGTACAACCCATCAACGTTATCACATCAGCCACAATGGCTAGTTGATTAGGGGAGGAGCCTCTAATGTTCTTAAAATTACCAACCAAGATTGGCTTGGTTGTGTTATCTTTGACAGGTGAAGCCTGACATTGGGCTGATTGAGAAGCGGGTCTTGCGGAAGGCATGCGATGAGGAGTTGAATACTTATCTTCCTAAGGTTCGATTCACATAAAATAAAATCTGATGGCATCGTAATAAAACATGAGTTCCCTATCCACGTTTTATTCCTTATGAATTACAGGCCGCGTAAGGAGTTAAATTTGGAACACTAATGGGCTTTTTGGTGGTATTGCAGCACATTTTGTACAGACAGAAGAAGCAATTTAGTGATGGTGTTGGCTACAGTTGGATTGATGGCTTGAAATCACATGCCACAGAGCATGTATGTTACTTGGCTTGGCTCCCTGTGGAATTGGCCTAATCGTATATTTAATAAAATACCAAACTAAACTAATTATTTGTTTTGGTGATGCATCGTGCAGGTGACAGATATGATGCTAGGCAGTGCGAAATATATATTCCCACATAATACTCCCACTACAAAGGAGGCACACTACTACATGATGATATTTGAAATTTTTTATCCTCAGGTAAATAGAATTTAGGAATGAAAGGAAAAAATTCGGAAAGTTGCAAAACATTGAACGACTGCCCAGGGCAATTAATCTACACCAGTGGAAAATGCACAGACGATCCAGACGTGGGCACTCACATCTATTCCAACACTGGCGGTGGCTCTGGAACGGGCACTTGCAAACTGGGCATGCCTCTCCAAGGAAGGAATTCGCTGTCCAAGACGCCTGCAACATCGACACAGGAGCCGAATGCTGAGCCGATCGTTGGAGTTGAATGCTGAGTTGAATGGACAGATGATAGGTGGCGGCTCCCCATAGGCCGTCGACAGACGACGAAATCCCGAGGGGAGCCGACCCCTTAATATACGCCTTCGGCGTAATTATGTTGTCCTTTCAAAGAAATAACATAGAACATAACAATAACTCTTTTACATCTACCAAATGATAAATCTTTTAAATTTAAATAATATTTTCTAGGATAAGTTTAATTAAGAACTAACGCCATCATACCTCCTCTTTAGGACATAAACATTCAAGTAGAAACATAAGAAAATACTAAGGAAAATACCTCCTTTTATTTTGAATTTGATTGATTGCAGTGTTTTCCAGCTACTAGTAGGAACATGCCTCTGAAGCTGTCTTTCACCACTTTCCTGGAGTAGAAAAAATTATCCTCCTTGCCATCTAGGAGCCTGGTAGGATTCCTAGATCTAAGAAACCTCTTTATTTTCCTTACCCTCTGAGCTTGAGCTCCAAGAACAACAAAAATCAATTGTCTAGTATGCAATATGTCAAAAAACCAATCCAATAGTTCAATTATGTGCAACTGATCAGACTTCTTCATATTTTCCAGATAATTCTCCTAAACAATTATCCACCTTTAAGCCTCTTTTAAGGCTACTTCCTGCTCTCTATTTATCAAATTTGGATACATGTTTCCTCAAGTATTCTCAACCACGCTTATTGATAGGCCATTAACCCCCTCTTCTAGTTTTTAAGGAAAATATAAATTAAAATAAAATAATAATAAAATAGAAAGAAAAGCCGCCCACGGGGTGTAGAATAGACGGTGAATGGGTGTATTGTTCAGGCAATCCTTGTCATCGGTTCGAAACTCTGTGACTACTAGCTTCCAAAAAAAAGATAGAATGCAAAGCCTTTATTGTCATGCTAACTTATTAATGCAATGCAACATTTTCCCCCAAAAATTTATTGTAACCCACCAAACCCATTTAATTCATCATACCAATCAATAATCAAAGTCAAGGAGGGTTTTTAATGCTACTAAATATTTATATGTGTGCGGTATAAATTCCAAAATCATTACATTGATTGAGTAATTAAAAACCTAGTTTAGTAATTAATACATAAAGTAATTGTATTAGTGTGCATGCACAATGTATGTATGTATGACTGGTATACACATATCTTGTGCATGCACTAATGATAAACAATCACTACCTCTAATACATAGTTCTTGTATGTTCATAACCAAGCATGGTAGGGTCTCACCCTAACCCCCCTAGTTAGTGGAATAGAATGTTACTTCATATACTGACAACCATCTATATCTATCCGACGAAATCCAAAAAATTGACTGTGTCGTCGGATATTACCTTTATAATTTGGATTTTTTTTTATTTGACCATAACTGCCGTTAGATATTCGACAGTCGTCGAATATCCAATTACAAACTTAGAATATTCGATGATTTCACATGATATTTTATTAACGGTCAATAGTCAAATGTCGTTGGATATTCGACAATTTTGTTTTTAGAAACTTGAAATTCTAGAAATATTCTAACATATTTGCTATACTAGCGATGGTTTGTGGATATTATAACCTTTCCACAGACTGTTTTTCGTTCAAAAAGCCAGAATTATTTCAGTTGTTACTATCATTACAAATAGTGAAGTGTGGAGCTTGATTTTTTAAGATCAATAATCATCAGTCAAGCTTGGTAAAAGAAAATGTCACATAATAATATTCCTGATCTAGAAGAACACAATTGAGAATTACTTGCTAGATTGTGGGCTAGAGTGAAAATAAAGTGTGATGGGAAATTTTATTGTCCTTGTAGTCAATGCAGGGGCTTTAAAAGGAGAAGAATAAAGATCACAACAACTAAAATACATTGTAGGGAACATGGATACGTTGAGGGGGGACATGAATATCATCCATTGGTAAGTTGTCATTATCTATGTCTTTATATTCATCATTTTTGTAAATGTATGTATCATTTTAATATTTTTTATATTTACACTAATATCTCTTGATGGTTTGTAATTATAAAGGAAAGGCCTCCTAGGGTATATCGCCTGGATGATGTGCTTGCAGAATAAGCACCAGAGGAACATGGAGCTACGAATATTGAAGATCAAGTTAATGATCATATTGAAGAAGATGATCATACTGATAACATAGTTGAAGATGATGGTACAAATACATTAATCCATGATAGATTTAATGTTAGAATGGATGATGATCATGATCATGAAAATGACGACTTTGATGATGTTCATGAATTACCTCTACTTGACAAGGCATACCAACCCCTTTATGAAGGCTCCAACACAACTCTTATCTGTGCTATATTGCTGATATTGAACTTGAAGGTTATGAATGGTCTTTCAAACACATCAGTCACATAGATGTTAAGGTATGTAATATATTCCATCACATATATATGATCATGATAAAGGTTATCTTTGTTCCTCTAATAATTTTATTGTTAATTCATAAGTAAAATTAATAGGGATGAAATATGTTTCATTAATATTCTTTATATATTATATTAACTAGTTTTTTTAAAAATTTGTTGTAGCTTGATAGTTGAATTTTTTATACCACCGTCAATTATTTTATCTCGCACATACCAAGATTTATCTGCCATCATGAAATATATTGGAATGTAGTATCAAGCAATTGATTCATGCCCCAATGATAATATTATATATTATAAACAACATGAATTTGAATCAGAATTCCCATAATTTCATAGCAGTAGATATCGAACAGATCAAGTAACAAAAAAGATGCCTCGCAAGGTTCTTCATTATATTCCCATTATTCCACGTTTGCAACGACTGTTCAGGTGCAAAAACATATCATAATTTATGGATTACCATGCACGAAACATAAGTGAAGATGGCATTCTTCAAATGCCTGCAGATGGTTCTACATTTAGAGACATGGAGGAAAAATGGCCACACTTTAAAGAAGAATCTCATAATGTTAGGCTTTCTTTGGTAGCAGATGGTGTCAATCCATTTATAAAGATGAGATCTACTTACTCGGTGTGGCCTATTTTTGTTATAAACAATAGCATTCCTCCATGGATGTCAATAAAGAGGGAGCGCATAATGTTGGCAATGATTATTCCAAGTATTTGTTTACAACATTTTTTTAAGACAGTAGCATCTCATTTGTCGTATTTCTTGCATAATGTCATATATTTTTTTCATTTACTCATATATGTTATTTATATATCTAAAATGGTTGTAATAATTATTTAGTGTATATGTTCAAATCAATTAGGTAAGTACCATGTTAAAGATATGAATGTATATATTGAGCCTCTCATTGACGAGCTACTAAAGCTATGGAATGTCATCACTATGTATGATGTCTCTAGACCAATATGACAAAGGCAATTTCAATTCCATGCAATGCTTGTATGGACAATTCATGATGCCGCAGGGCTAACACATTTTTGCGGTATGTAATTATAATGTCCACTTTAATAGTATTTGATTTTATGAAGTTGATATATTAATCATGCATGTTTTTTAAATAATCCATTATTATATATAATTATAATTGACTTAGTTAATCATTCTCTTGCAGGTCTTAAAACAAAGGAAAAATTTTCATGTCCAGTTAGTGGTCCTAAGATGAAATCTCACCATTCAAAAAGTTTAGGAAAGGAGGTGTTTGATGAGTATATGAACTTCCTCTCTAAGAATCATAGATATTGAAGTATAAAAAAAATATTTTCAATGGGAAAGAAGAGACTGCATTAAAACCATAGAGAATGACACCTCACCTATGGAAATTGCAATATAATAGAAATTGTCAAGGTACGGATCAAATTGTGTATCTATCATCATATATGAAATGTTTTGAATTTATTTATTTTTATATTATGTGTTGTTTACTGTAATTAACATTGATTTCTGTAATTTCTTTATAAACTATGATTCATGATGTCCATCGTGATCATGAAGGCATTAATGGGATTCCATGAGGAATGAAAAGTTATCCCAAGCAATTCAGTAGGTTTCCCTACTATGAGCACCTACAAATAATTTGATCATTTGTTTGATACAATGCATATCAGAAAGAATGTAGTTGAAACATTATGGTGAATATTGAAAGGAAGGAATGACAAATAAAAATTGTCAAAATTTGCAATGACACTCATGAAGCTAATCATGCAATGAAAGATGTCATTCAATTAAATAGCAATGGAGACCAAACTAATAAAAGCTCACTTCCATGGTTGTTAACGGAGCAACAAAGCAATGTTGTAAAATAAGTCATGTGAAAAATTAAATTTTCCACTGGATTTTGTTCAAACATGAAGAATATCTTAACAAAGAAAGGTGAATTTGGGGGGGTGAAAATGCATGATTGGCATATCTTCATCAAGGTAATTATTTTGGTATATATATGTTGATGTATATGTAACTTTGGAATGTATTTCACATATATGTATATTGTATTCCTATAGATATGTTATTATTCCTCTATACGGAAGTGTCGTCATTTATATTGTAAGTGTCGTAACTTATACTTGATGGGTTATTAGACCACCTTGTTGGGGTCGGCCCTGTATAAGTCATGTGGGTTAAAGGGTTATTAGACCACCCTATTGGGGGTCGGCCATGTGGGTCAAAGGGTTATTAGACCACTCTAGTGGGGGTCGGCCCAGTCAGCATTATGTTAAGTGGTTAAGTTGAGGTCGACCTAGTTGAGTAAAGGTCAAGTCAAGTTAGTGTATAAATAGAGAGTGTGTCTCTCTCATTTTACACATTCTATTCTCTCACTCACACTTGGGAGAGTGGCGCATTTGTGGAGGAGGAGGATCTTCTGCTAGGAGAAGACTATCTCTTGTATTCTGGTTGTATCATTACTCTATCTATCTTTGAGGAAGTTATTGGGGTTTTTCACCTTTATGGTTTTCCCCAAGTAAACTTTGTGTCTCTTGTGTGCTTGCATTATTGTGTCCATGATTGATATGCTGTAGATTTGCTGTACATGTTGTTCTCTCAGTTAAGATCCTAGATCAGATTGAAGTAAATTCTGAAAATTTAACATGGTATCAGAGCTAGCCTGAAAGAAGGCATGATATGGCATGTATGACACTTGTTGCACTTACGATGCTAGGGCTTGATATAGCAAAAACCAGTCATCGTAGCACTTTCGTTATAAATCCGTTTGGGTGAAGTTTTCGGATCTGAAACTTTTACAAGTCGAAGATTAGATCCCCATGTACCTTGTGTCCAAAGGACAACCTCTAATGCGTTTTACTTTGTGATTTATGATCTGTACAATATAGGGTTTCTCCCTCTTCTAGATCTGAGTCAAAATCAGGTGACCTTGGGAAAAAGGTCATAACTTGGGATAGGAAACTCCAAATGAAATTTCGTAAAAAGTGACAGGTAGTACACAAACTGCATTATCTCAAGAAAAATTTTTAGAGGCCGAAGTTGAACCAGTGACACGTGGCACGCCGTACAAGTTTGCTCTTCTATAATATCCCATAAACAGGTCACGTTGCGACACTTGGCATAAATCTCTTACAGAGAATCCAATTGAGGTCAGACCTGTCGGGATGGAAAGATAACAGGTCGGGCTATCTCAAGAAAAATTTTCAGAGGCCGAAGTTGAAACAGTGACATGTGGCACTCCGTACAATTTCGCTCTCCTGTATTATCCCATAAACAGGTCACGTTGCGACACTTGGCATAACTCTCTCTCAGAAAATCCAATTGAGGTCAGACCTATCGGGATGGAAAGATAATAGGTCAGGTTATCTCAGAAAAATCTTTCAGACCCCGTGGATCAAAAAGTTCGGAGTTACACCAGAAACAATTAGGTACATATTTCTGTCAAAACAGAATTATTTTTGAGTACCTTCATTCATGGCTTCCGGAATTTAGGGCTTCGAAGAAAGTTGGAATTTTTGTAATCAGAGACCATGGCTGGATGCTACTTATCAAAATTGAAATTTAGAGACCAAGATCATATTTTTTGGTTGGGCAGAAGGCCGGGCTTGATTAAACCCCAGTTCGGGACTTTGATCGGAAAGATGGAAAATTAGGGCTTCTGCAAAAATTAGAATTTTGGAAATCTGTGACCACAACTAGAAGCTCCTCAGAAAAATCGAAGCTTAGAGTTTTGAATCAAATCTTTTGGTTGGGTGAAGCTCCGAGAAACTCAAACCCTAATTCAGGGTCCTCCCCAGTGAATCCAGAAATCTAAAAGGCAATTTTGAGGGGTGAAACTTTGCAGTTTTCAAATTCTGAATATACCAACTTGATCAGCTCATCAAGGCGCATATTTCTATCCTTTCGGAAGTTTGAAATTCAAAGTTTGAATTTTTGTGGTTTCTTTGACAAACCCTAATCCAGCTCCAGGTCCAGTTCTTGTAACTCAAGTGGATTGGGTTGATCCTAGAAGAAGATGGATTGGTCACCTGCATAAGTGAAGAAGTTCCTATCTCAGAGGGAGATGAGGCTAAGGCCTTCCATAAGAAGATTACAAGCAATCTTGATAGGTATGGCTTACAGGTATGTTTCATGATTAAGTTTATCATATGTTTGTCTTCATATCATTACAGTACAATCTTGATTAATTACTGGACTTGTCGTATGACCTTAATAGAAGATATTCATTGATTAAGGTTTTGACACTTATGATTGTACTAATGCATTGTGATGTTGTATGAGGTTTATGTTGTTTGCTAACACAAAAGGTACACCAAGAAAGTCAAATCATGTTCTACTTCAAGAACATATGCTCATGGTGACATGAAGACAAAGATTCATCCATTGTCATGGATCACATAGAAGATCTAATTTCGAGGTATGTATAACTTGGTTCTACAATGGTTAACTTATGAGACATGCAGGTTACTAGCACAAGTCACTGAAGAGAACCAGAAGACATTATGTGGGTATGTTAGACATAACTAGCTACCATGCTAATCCAGGTATGTTTTTCCTATATCAAGCTAGAATCCTACCATGTGTTAGGATCTTATACTGTTGTGTTGTTGATAATGATTATTCATGAAGTCATAGGTTTGAATAATCATGGTTGTATGCATATTATGTTTCTTACCATAATTGATGATATGACTAACCAGAAGAATCATGAAGGTATAGGTTTGAATAATCACAGGCTTTATGCATATTATATCTCTTATCTTGATTGATGATTCAACTAACCAGAAGAGTCCTATGATCAAAAAAGAATATGTATGAGTAAAAGAAGACTTCCCTGAAACCTTGAATACTAATGTTTATTATATGTGAATGATCATGAATATACATGTTTAAGATTATTGTGTTTTGATAGTATTAAGATTATACTAATAAATGTGTGATTATGTATGAGACTTCAAGGATAACACAATGATGATACTAATAAGCATGCATAGTGATTAAGGATGGATGTAAGTTCAAGGACAGGTAATCCAGAAAGCAAAGATCAAGAGGGAGCACACTCTAGTTGTTCCTGCAAGAAAGCAAAGGAGCACACTTCAGTAGTTTCTGCAAGGATGCAGATATTCAGAGGGAGTTGACCACTTCTCACAATCCACATAAGAATGGAGTTGCAGAAAAGAAGCAAAGACTGAGAGGGAGTCAACCCAACAAACAAACAAAGATAAGTATTTGAATTGTCATTACTTGCATATTTTATTGTTTAAATAATACTGTTCAATAATGTATATACTGATGTTCCTAGAATTAGGTTGTGTATTATGCATATTAGAATAGTTGCATTGATGAACAGTATACTACTAATATGCATGGGTAAGTGGCCTATGGCACTGTACAACATTCCATTGCTACTTATCTAGAATGAAACCTCTTTGCTGACATGTTGGGAGTTGTGCACACTCTTAACAATGTTCTGGTAGAGATTGGAAGGCATCTAGAAAGTTACGGGATATGTATAAATGTTGTATTGAAGCATTGGCTAAGATAATTGCATGACTGTATGACATATTTCTTTATGTGTAAGAATTTGTTCTGAAAACTATGAGATGTTTTCTAATCATGCAATTTAACTTGTTGTGTAGGAAAGATCGTATGCCATCACCTACAAAAGAAGAACTACAACATTTGTTCAGCAACAAAATTATCTATTGGAGATATTGAAGTTCCCAGGATATGGGAAGAATGCCATGATCCGTCGATCATGAAGAATGATGTTTGGGATGTAGTCCCAAGACCTGAAGGGAAGTTTGTTATGACTTACATATGGTTCTATCAAGATCAAGCATGCTGTAGATGGCAGCATAGAGAAATATAAAAGTGATGAAATAGAAGATACACCAGATGGATTTCAAGACAACTTTCTTGAATGGTGTAGTTGAAGAAGAAGTGTATGTGGAGCATCCACTTGGTTCTGAGACACATGACATGGAGTCATATATGTGCAGAACTTGGGTATGATGCACCACTTTCTAGGTATGGAGGTGTGGCAGAGTGCAGATGGAATCTTCCTTAGACAAGGGAAGTATGCAGTAGAGATCCTGAAGAGGTTCGGGATGATGGACTGCGAGGCTATGGCATCGAACCTGAAGCTTCTGTGTGATGCTTCATCTGAATAAGTTGATGTCACTATGTATCGTCAGATGATTGGGTCCTTGATGTACCTGACGAACATGAGACCAGATATTTGCTTTGCGGTGAACACATTGAGCCAGTTCCTGACAGATCCTAGGAGTGTTCACCTGGTTGTTGTAAAGCATATTCTGAGGTACTTGAAAGGTACAGTGGATTATGGGCTCAAGTATGAAGCGAATCAAAAGTTTAAGCTGCAGGGTTATGTTGATTCAAATTGGGTAGGAAGTGCTGCAGATAGGAAGAGCACATCTGGGTGCTGCTTCAGTATGGGATCAGGTGTGATCTCTTGGTTCAGCAGGAAGCAGTCCTGCGTAGCACTGAGTACAGCTGAGGCAGACTATGTTGCAGCCTGTTCAGCTAGTTGTGGGGCAGTATGGCTACGGAAGCTACTGTCTGAGTTATTTGATCTCCTGTTGGATGCTACTGGTATCTCTTGTGATAACCAGAGTTGTGTGAAGCTGTCTGAGAACCCAGTGTTTCATGACAGGTCGAAACACATAGAGATCAAATATCACTATATCAGGGATATGGTGCAGAGAGGACCTGTGAAGCTCCTATACATTGCGACGGATGAGCAGATTGCAGATGTGCTGACGAAGCCACTAGCCAGGGTGAAGTTCGAGTACTTCAGGGAGAGGCTTGGTGTTCTTCATATTGATGACACTTCGAGGAAGAAGTGATGGACACATTTGCAGAAGCCATTCTAAGCATGTTGGAAGGAGGATCCTTCACATGGCTATGGATGTAAGCACTGGATGATGAGCATCAGGACGATGCTCCAGTTACTGCTCTGTATACGCATCATGTTGGATGCTGGATATGATCAGTTGGATCATTTATATATGTACGCATCATGTTGGATGTTGGATATGATCAGTTGGATCATTTATATGTATATGTATGCACGCATCATGTTGGATGTTGGATATGATTGGTTGGATCATTTGTATGTATTTTGTATATGCATCATGTTGGATGCTTGGACCATGTATCTGTATATGTATTAGGTGGATACATTGTATGATCAGGTGGATCATGTATGGTGATATGTATCATGTATTTGTATTTGTATCAGGTGGATACACTGTATGATCAGGTGGATCATGTATGATGATATGTATCAAGTAGATACTTGGTATGCATCAGGTAGATGCATTGTATGATCAGGTGGATCATGTATGGTGATATGTATCATGTATTTGTATTTGTATCAGGTGGATACATTGTATGATCAGGTGGATCATGTATGATGATATGTATCAGGTAGATACTTGGTATGCATCAGGTAGATGCATGATATGATTAGGATGATCGTGGATGACGAGCTTCAGGATGTTGCTCCAGATGACTTGCAGCAGGATGTTGCAGTGATGATGATTAGGATGATCATGTATACATCAGGATGATATATGGTGAGTATTAGGTTGATACTCTATGGCCGTGGATCAGGTTGTGCAGATGAGCATATAATTTGGCCCTGGGATATTTGCAGATAGTCTTTCAAGGTTTTGCCTATGGCATATAATTTGGCCTTGGGATATTTGGCAAATGCTCTTTCGAGGTTTTGCTCTGGGAGGACATATAATTTGGCCCTGGGAGATCTGCAGATAGTCTTTCAAGGTTTTTCCTATGGCATATAATCTGGCCCTAGGATATCTGGCAAATGCTCTTTCGAGGTTTTGTCCTATGGCATATAATATGTCCCTGGGAGATCCGATAGGTTGGGCTATGTGGCCGTAGTAAGTCCTGGGATGCTCTTGCGATGTTTTTCCATGACCACATATAATCTGTCCCTGGGAGATCCTATAGGTAGAGCTGTGTGCTCGTAACAGCCTGGGATGCTCTTGCGAGGTTTTGTGGTGAGGTCACATATAATATGACCCTGGGAGATTCTATAGGTAGATCCATGTGCTTGTAACAGCCTAGGATGCTCTTTCAAGGTTTTGTGATGCACGTAATAAGTCATGAGGATTCCACAGTATGGCCAGTGATGACGAAGACCTGCAGGTGGTGGGCCTACATCCAGTATGAAAAAGGATTGGCTCTGTAGAACTTCCTATGACGAGTAGATTCAGAGATTGATTGAGATAGCAGCAGCAGTGACGATGATGATGACTCGATGACGATTATCCAGTGACGATGATCCAGAGAAGAAGACTTGTGCTAGAAGACCTGTGTCGAGAAATACCTTCCTAGTTAAGAGGGAGTGTTGATGTATATGTAACTTCGGAATGTATTTCACATATATGTATATTGTATTCCTATAGAGATGTTATTATTCCTCTATACGGAAGTGTCATCATTTATATTGTAAGTGTCGTAACTTATACTTGATGGGTTATTAGACCACCTTGTTGGGGTCGGCCCTGTATAAGTCATGTGGGTCAAAGGGTTATTAGACCACCCTATTGGGGGTCGGCCATGTGGGTCAAAGGGTTATTAGACCACTCTAGTGGGGGTCGGCCCAGTCAGCATTATGTTAAGTGGTTAAGTTGAGGCCGTCCTAGTTGAGTAAAGGCAAGTCAAGTTAGTGTATAAATAGAGAGCGTGTCTCTCTCATTTTACACATTCTATTCTCTCACTCACACTTGGGAGAGTGGCGCACTTGTGGAGGAGGAGGCTCTGCTGCTAGGAGAAGACTATCTCTTGTATTCTGGTTGTATCATTGCTCTATCTATCTTTGAGGAAGTTATTGGGGTTTTTCACCTTTATGGTTTTCCCCAAGTAAACTTTGTGTCTCTTGTGTGCTTGCATTATTGTGTCCATGATTGATATGCTGTAGATTTGCTGTACATGTTGTTCTCTCAGTTAAGATCCTAGATCAGATTGAATTAAATTCTGAAAATTTAACAATATATTGCTATATTTTTTATACCAGTGCATGTTGTTGGTATTTTTTGTCTACTTTTGTAAAAAATAATGAAATGATTTTATTGTTACAGTATGTTCTACCTCTATCTCTCCCAAAAAACTTCGACAACAATGTCAAACAAGTTATATATGATCTCGAAAAATACATGAGGTAAGTAGCGATATTTTGCATGCATAAAGTGTTTGTTAATTCATTGTAGAACTTATATTTGACATTTTTTTTACTAATTGTTATGTACTATAATGTTTATTTTTGTTAAATCTTGTGATTTGCTTGCATCACTTGTAGATGGTTGTCATCTAAATAAATCCATACAGAATATATAAAGTATTGGAGGGGATAAATTTCTCGTCTAATTTGTGAAATGAAAAAGTATATATATTTGACATTTTTCAATGCACAAGAACACTACCTCATACACCGAGTTGAGGAGATTGAATTATGTGGTCTTGTACAATCAAGGTCAATGTGGATGGTCAAGAGGCACTTTAAATATTTGAAGGCTTTGGTTCGAAAAAGAGCACGTCCCGAGGGTTCTATGGTGGAGGGATATATGGTATACCAAAACATGGTGTATATTAGTGAATATATTCCTAAATTAGCGTCAAATATCGATTTAGGTTGCATTTGTGATATGAACTCCATTAACAAATTCGAAGGGGAGTACCTGAAGGGGAAAGGTAGGTCGAGGAAGGTGAAAGGTAATTATTATATGTCGGAGATTAATTATAATACATTTGAATGCTTGTTTTTATGTATATATCATACTTATTTAATTTTTAATCTTCAATATGCATCAATTATAAATGTATACCATGTTAAGTAATTGTACATTTGTGAATTGTAATTTTATTTTCATCATGCAGTTGGTCGAGAGTGGGATGCACTACATTTATATGTCACAAACAATATTGATTGGATGAAGGTATGGATTGAACGATGTAAACAATCTGGTCATGGAATATCATGGGAAGGTGTGGTTTCATTGGTTAAAGTAGCTCATCGCAATGGAGATACCAATATTACACACAGGGAACTCGATTTAGCATATGGTTTAAAAGATAAACAAGCAAGCATATTGATTAGCCATACTATTTAATTATTTTCAATTATATTGATGTACAAGTTGATTTTTTTTCTTTGCATACATTTCGTGTAATGATTTGTTCTCTCCTTATCATTTGAACTATCATTAACTATTGTATTTCCTTAGTATTGTGGAACTTCGTCGGTTTGATTACACTGTGGACATATGAATTCACTATTTTGCAGAGTTTGCGTATATATGGGTGTGATGCTAATATGATGAACTATGTTCGTGTTTTGATTATGTCTCTAAAATGCAAATTTAATAAATGATGGGTACGTGGATACAAGGTTAAAGTTATGTGTTGCATGGATGGATATGATACCAAGTGCATGGTACATAGGAAAATGATTTTTCATTAGTAATGAAATGTATATACATGTCAATGATTACATGATATTCTTGATCTTGTGATTGGAGACTAACCTACAGGTTAAAAGACCTAAGTGATAACTGAGTCGTACGAGGTGGGAGTACCACTGGGACATGAATTTAGAAAGATAAATGGTATGCAAGTGATGCATTATTGTGTAGCATGATTATTGTGTTATTATCATGATGTGTGGGCAGGTGTGGGGTTTCAGGAAACTCAACCACCCAACTTAGTTATTCGATGACAAAAATTGAGTACAACAGTCGCAACGCAATCACTATGTCAACGTAGACATAGTCCCTTGTTCCATTAGGGGGTTGGAGGCATTACCCACAGTTTATCCCCAAAACCTGGAGTTATGGGAGGAATGTGCTACGACATGCTCCCCAAGGTGTGTGATGATGATTGGTGGGTGCCTGCTGGGGAAGCTTGGTCGATGTAGTCAACACTTCTGCTTACGGGTTATAACTGGAGCCGGTCATGGCGTGACACTTCAGGGTAGTCCAACAGAGGAACGATAGGATTGGAAGTTAGATGTGAATTGGGTAGAAGGAGGTAGGTAGATAGGAACATCTTGGATGTTTTAGAGGGAACTTAACTAACTGTGTGTGTGTTCAAACCTTTGTTTGATTCTTGTGTTGTAACTCAGTATATTACATTTGTGTCATATATTATTATGATTTGAGTTAGTGGTAGTAGGTACCCTTCCTTGTAATTGATTGATTAAACATAAAGATAATGAAATGAAGCCTTAAATGGATAATTGTTACAAAAACTAATAATGCTAAAGTAATTAGGTTATATGTATGCTCGTTGTACTTGAATGGAAGATCATTATTATTAGTTAGCAAGTATGCTTATGCAAGATATTGGTACTTATAGTACATATTTGACCTGTGCATACACTGGCCACGTATGCACACTTTGCACATGTACGCTAGTATCGATATATGAATACTAGACATGTTAAATAATTGTATAAGTTGTTGTGAATAACTAAGTTAATTGCGCGATGATACAATAAAGATAATGAGCATTTAAGTTGCTAAGTATATGTAAACATTGTAATAAGCAATTGATTAAGTATCGTCATTTAGAATTGTCGTAAGGAAATTATCGTGAATAAAACATAAATAATGTTCCATATGCGTAAGAAGAATTGTACACTGTTTAATCGTTATCATGATTGTTTAAGACCCTTAAGGGTGCTTTGTTTACAAATACAAGAATGTTGTGTTGGCCGTACTAGGGTACTTGTCGGTTAAACAAATAAATATTATTATTATTTATTAAACACTAATAATAATAATAAGAAGAAGAAGAATTATTGTTATTATTATTATTTATTAAACACTAATAATAATAATAATAATAATAATAATAATTATTGTTATTATGATTTAATTAATGTTAATAATAATAGAATTGTCCTTTGCCATAAACTATAGCAGAGAAACTCAATTATTATAAGGATTATTGAGTAAAGTAATTAATCAAAGGATTGATCGAAGCAATTATGAAAAAGTTAAAAAGAAATATTTAAAAGATGAGATAATGAAAAAGTTAAAAAGAAATATTTAAAAGATGAGATAATGAAAAAGTTAAAAAGAAATATTTAAAAGATGAGATAGGATGGCATTAAAGTAATATTGTTATTAATTTATTACCATGTAAGACATTTGATCCAGATGGGTAATACATTTAAGATACTTAGCACTATCGACTTGAAAAATCAATACTAATAACTATTATATTATTATTTTATTCAACATATTTAATATTTAAAATGGTGGACTAGTAATTAACCCACTGTCTCGTGAAAAATCCCAAATGAACATATTAAGATTTATTAATGAATGTGCTAATTGACATTAATACCATTGAACTGCTCGAGAGAATAAGCACATAAAATATAATATTGAACTGCTCGAGAGAATAAGCACATAGAATATAATATTGAACTGCTCGAGAGAATAAGCACATAAAATATAATATTTTATTATGATGAAATAATTTTTTTGGGGTTTTGGAGTGATTTGATGAGGGCGGTGGAGTAAGCTGGAAGGAATGTGTAGGAGGAAATATTATTTAGGTGAGAAGATACGGGGAGATGGCGGTTGGCTCTTGGGAAAAAAACACTATGAAGGAATGAAAAATATTTGGAAGGGAAGTCTTCAAGGAGGGGGACAACTCGAGGTTTGGAGGAAATGAAATATTTGGAGAAACAATAGAGGAGGTCTGTTTCTCATAGTTAGAGGGAAACATTCATTGGTTGGTCATAGTCAGAGGGAAACATTCATTGGTTGGATGGATTGGTTGGACCGATTGTACTCAATTTTTGGGCTTGGGGGTCCAAGAAGAAATTCTTGGAGCTAGGAAGTTGGCGAGAATTTCCTAGTTGGAAGGGTGGTAAACCTATTTTGGCGGGTTGAGTTTTATGCTATCCTAGAGGTATTTAACTTGTATGAGTTTTAAATTTTTACACTTGAAAAAATATATATAAACTATTGAAATTAAATAATACTTAGAAATGATCAGAAATTTATGATTGTTATGCAGGTTAGTATTTGATTTTTACCTGTTAAATATGCAATCTATTTCAGAACCTAAATATTTTTTCAAAAACACTGAAGGAAACAAATAGACTTGAACATAATAACTTAGAAAAATTATCGAACTACTAGATTTTCATTAAATAAAACTAAGGACCTAAGGGTCCTTACACATGGTATTAGAGCCTAGGCTCGAAAACTGGAGCCTTAAGGCCCTACAAAGTTTGAACAAAATATAATAAAATTCACAAGAGGACATATAACACAAAAGAAATTTGATTCAAAATAGAACTGTATCGAACAAAAAAGTGTATCCAACAAAAAAGTGGTTTAAAATATAACCATTTATTCAGTAGGAAAGCCAAAGAAGGCGCCAATAAAATAGAATAAAATTATAAAACTTAAGAATTGGTTCTAGGTTACATAATACTACACTGAGAAACAAGCCTAGGAAGCCTATGAGAAGTCAGCTCATAATATGAGCAGCAATCTTTTGAATCCTATGAAAAGTGTGGAAGTGTGGCTGAAAACCTGTTTCAAAAAAACTTTTACCTATAAGCAACGAGTATTAAAATGTAGTTCAAGAAATAATTTTACATACAAAAGAAAATAAGGAAGATTTAAATGATTAGTTAAAAATAAATTATACACAAAAAGAAAACAAACTCCTTAGCTAAGAATGGTATAATAAACTTTGTAAAGTAAAAAAAACAAATTTGAACAAAACTATAAATATAGTAAAAACATAAATTCTAGGAATACATTGTATTATGTTAAAAAAATAAAAAAATGCGTATTCTTTAAGTACAACACCGTAGTAGAGACCAAGCCAAATAAAAGACTTGGAGGTATAGAGCTAAAAGGTTTTTACCTACCTTTCACTTTTGGATCACCAATGTTAATAGTAGATTTCAGAGATAACCATTTTTTTATTATCAAGCTTTGAAAAATAAAAGGCAACGACATTGAATAAGGAATCAAAGATTGGGTATTGGTCGAGCCAATTTAATGCAAGTCATTTATTCAAGAGCCAAACTAGAAAGCAACTAAGCCCAAGCCCTAAATTCATGCAACACGACCAGTATGAAACCTAACTCAAGCGTAATGTCAAGCACACCAATGTTGGTGGACCATTTCGAGGATACTACTCCTCCAAGAGAGTACAAGAAGATGAAAAATGAGATCAGAATGTCACTATAGATATCTGCGTAGTTGCAATCTCAAGAAGAGAACCGAAGTCTTTTTTTTTCCATTATGTTCAATGCTTTCATCCCTATGAAATCAGGCTAATAAACAATTTCCCATGGTTTTTTTCATTATTAAGGTTCTATCAGGTACTCACGGAGCCAGGGGTCTACTTATTAGCTATCTTATACTTGGTGTATCATTACGAAAGCACACCATTAAGGCTCTCAAGGGAGAGGCCCAAGCATTATCATCTACTGAACCAGCAGGAAGTGCACTTGCGAGGTTGGATGAACCCGCGTGGAGGTGGGATCAATTAAAGATTTTAGCTGTTTTAACTGGATGAGGAATGAATACTTTAGGGCAGTGTTTACATGTTCTGCATCAGTTACTTTTTTAGAGCCACAAACAAAACAAACAACCACTCGTTGGATACAGGAAGATTGAAAAGCCTATTGTGTAATTCGTCCTTCGTCCAAAAATCTCTCAGGTCTGGAGACTTGAAAACTCGGGCTTCCCACCATAATTATTGAGAACCTCGTCGGCATCCCAATCGAAAATACGTAGTAAAGCCTTTCCCTTCTTGGCTTGAGTGTTGACAATAATAATCTGAACTTATTTGGAGCTGTTGCTGAGACAACATAATATAAGTCAATAGTTATAGTCTACAACCTCCCGCCTTTTATATCAGCCCTCAGAGTCACAAGAAATAAATAAGTGTTGGAGTGATGGGTTCGGTTTGCATATTTTTGTATAGTACTTGGATCTCTTTGACATCCATGAAACGTTGCAATTTGGGTGAAAGAAGTCCGACAAAAAAAAATAGTATAAAAGATATTGTTTTATTTTTATAAAGGCACATTCAGTAGGGGAGACAACGAAACCAATAGATAGTTGGCAGAGAAAGAACCAATACCAATATATAGAAAATTTGGCAGAGAAAGAAGTGGAACACTTCGTTACATAAGGCATTGCAAGGTATTCTGGTAGGCTCTGAAGGATAAACTCCCTTAGATCTTCCCACTTAACGAATTGTTCATAAGAGCCATAAAAGAAAAATACTCTGGCGGCTCACCTGCATTGTGAGAAGAGTGGGAGCCCTTGCTATGGATATGTCTATTTAACCTTCCCCAATAAGATATGGCTACGATGCCTATATCTAGTAGGGATCCAAAATCAGACGACTTGGTTTCAATGGCTATAGAGAGCTAAGTTTTTTTTTCCAACAATAATCCTACTCGGATAAGGAAATACTAGATGTATAAACATGAGGCACTCCAGTTTTTCCATCTCCCGTCATACCTCTTCGAATTCATTTTACACGAGGCTGTTGGATTTATTTGCCTTCAATACTGCCCCTTCAATTCGAGAAGAATTAAAAGAACAAAAAACAAAAAAACTAAACTTGAGAAAATGGGGGAAACCAAATTACTAAGAGCATGTTGTTGCTGCAACATCCTTCCCCAAATTTTGAAAAATGTTAGGGCCCCTCCTTCTACACTTTTGTAACAATTGTTTCTCTTTCCTTTTGAAGCTTATCCTGCTCCAACTTGGCAGACTTCAACACTTGTTTCCCAAAGAAGTTTTTTCTAAAAAATCTTTCTAAGGCAAAGTCACCTTTAGCCCTCGGCACAAGTTCTAACCATAAGTCTTCCGCTTTCGGCACAAGTTTTAACCATAACTCTTTCGCTTTCGGTGCAAGTCTTAATCACAAGTCTTCTGCTTTTGGCGCAAGTCTTAATCATAAGACTGCCGCCTTCGGCGCAAAATCTTAACTATAAATTCGACCATTTTTTGATCCTCTCTCGCGCAACGTTTAAGCTTAAACTGCCCGCTTATCGCGCAAAGCCTAGAACTACCTTGGCCACTTTAGGCGCACTTCAAGAGTTCATTTTCGGCCCAACCATGGCGCATATCTTAGTCTTATTTTGGCCGCCTTTGGCGCAATTGCTAACATTATTTTTGGATGCTTCGGCGCAGAGTTTAATCTTATGAGGAACACTGACACGACAATCTTATGGGTCTTTTCCCCATGATTTTTTGGCGCATCTTTCGTTAGCGCACATATTGTGACTAAATCCTCCGCTGACGCACAAAACTTATCCCTATAACGACCGCCATCATAACCGCGCCTCGTCTATGGATGCAGCCCCGAGCTCAAGTCTCGGTGCAGCGCATCAGCGCATAGATTAATACTAACACTGTTGCTACAAGCGCAAAACGTAATAGTAAAATTGCCGCTTTGGCGTAGAAAACATTTTGGGCATATGTGCGAATACGGAGTTGGTAGGGTCATCAGTGTGGTCATGTGCTGTTTTAATTGCCCGTCTGCCTCGAGCCCCGTGCTCATCAATTCACCAACCTATCACGTATGTGAAATTAATGCCTCCCCTATATGAATGCTTAGAACGAGATTTTGAAAAATCACTCCACCACCGCCAAGGGAGAACATAGCTCGTCATTCGATATTGAACCTCTGACTGCACTACCGCCCGTCTCAGAACGTCCACTAGCCACTAGAAGATATTGCGAAACTGACAGGTAGGTGCTCTGCCCTTCCCCTCTGTGTTATGCGAGGTTCTCAGTTGAAATTATACTCCTTTTGATAGCTTTTGTTGCTATATATATATGTGCTAAATGAACCTATACGCATTAAGCGGTTAGTTTTAAGTCGAAGCAATGAGGACACGGAGCCACCATATGCGAACCAGAGCTTGGAAGGACGTATCCTCACATGCGTGTCTCGGCTTTGTCCCACTATCGCTTGCTCGGCGTTCTAAGTAAGTTTTTCCCACGCAACTTTCTCGTTGATAAGAAAACAATCCCTGATATTTCCCATTTACATCTTGATGGCCGTAGTTTTCCCACATAGATTACGTTTCACACCCAAATATGTAGCTAGTGCTTCTTTTCGGTCAAAACACCATATTCGCATCCACCCCGTGGAAAGAATCACGCTCGAATAACAAAACCATTCGCGCCTAGGCCATAAAACCAACAATGCTCAGCCAAAACCACCTTAGAACATGTTAAGAAAACCTTACGGACCTGCAGTGGTAACATTATGAATAGCTCCACATTCATTTGTAAAGGCCAACAACCGTGAAATGATAGCATTTGTGAATTAGTCGATCATTTTTTTTATAAAATAGCTTTCACATTATGAAAATGGCGTATTTTGGAAATTTTATAACAATTTTTTTTACTAATGCTTGAAAGTCATTTAGTCAGAAGCTAATTCTGTCACGTTGAAGCATTGCGTTTAATTAGTTGCTCTAAATGTCTTCAAAAAACTACTTATTTGTGCTCCTGTCTCACCACAGGTTTAACATGCATAGAAGATCTGCAAGGAAGAAAGCCGTGCAAAAGGTAGAGTCAGATTCAGACATTGAGATCTTGCTGGAGACCTCACTCGAGACCATGTTCGCTGATACACAAGCTACCACCAATGTACCCCCAGGGAGCTCTGCCCCAGAGTTTCAGTGGGGTGACTTATATAGATTCATTAGAGATCAAGGCAACTCTCAAAACTCCATAGAGGACACTATGGTATACACAAATATTAGAAGGTCCTGTCTCCATAAGGCAACAACTCGTCCTGAGTTATTCCCATGTTTTGAAGTGCTTGGCTGGTTGATTCCCCATGTCAAGACTAACACCAGGTTTATAAACGATAAGAATGGAATGAACCTAGCATCTTTTTCTCCTGAGCATATCACGGCTACCTACAGATTTCCCCCGGCTAAGGCTTGGTTAGATAATGAATGGATAGCACAACACCCTATGGACCCGCTGGACACCGCCAGGGAAATGATGATAGTTAACAGACAAATAAGAAAGAGGCAAACTAATGAGTATGAGAGAAATCTCCTAAAGACTCCTTATAGACTCATCGTGCCGATGTTGAGCCGAATCTTTGGGATGCCAAATGGAAATATCTTTAAACTCGGATGGGTACCAGTAATATTCCATATAGCTATGAATGGTACCATCTTTAATTGGGCGGATATAATTTCAGAAAGCTTGGTCTCACAGCTAACTGCTTCCCAAGGAGGAATGAATCAGAAGAAAGCAGAGTTCTTTATGTCTTCATACTTGATAGACTGTCTACTGAGCAAACACACCTTCCTTGACTTGGGTTGCTCCTGGAATAGAAAAGAGACACCTCTCTTCATAGCCTACCAACTCACGTGGGCAAGCAAATATGCGAGCTATTACAAGGAGGTTTGCGAGAAATTTATCATGCCTTTATATCAACTCATTGTTGTAGAGGAGCCAGATTGTATGTCAGAGAACGCCATGCCCATTATTGAGGCATTCGGCGATTATTACCATGGTATAGAAGGTACCTATATCCGAATGAGTGGAGGATCCATAGCCCCCTTTGTGCTTCCCAGATATGCTACAGATTTTGTAATACATAGGGAAGCCTTGAGGCAACTCTTCAGCGTTGGTGGAATCAGTAGAGTTCTCATTGAAAGAAATAAATTGATATATCCACCAATGCCTTTCACTATAGGAGCATACAGCCTCCCGAGGGCCAAGGAAGGAGAAAACTATGCCCAGGATTTAGAAATATTCCATTTGGGTACAAAGTTCTTCAGAAGGCATGACCCTTGTGGAAAAATTGCCCAGCATATTATTGATGCCAAAACCAGCTTCGAATACACTCATCTTATGGACCAAGATGAAGAGTTCTTCCATAGTGCTCGAAATTTAACAGCATTAGGCAAGCACTACAAGAACGCCAATAAAAAGAGTTCTGCCCCCAGTCCTATCGGCCTAACCCAAAAGGAGCAGGAGGCATCAGCGTCCCAATCAGGAGATTTGACAGGTGTGGAACAAGAAGAAGAGGACAGGATACTACAAGAACAAACTATCAAACAACAACAAGATCAGGAAGCAGCTAGGATTCTAAATGAGCAGGCTGCCAAACTACAACAAGATGAGGAGGTTGTTAGGATTCAAAATGAACAAGTTTCCAATTTTCAACAAGAAGAAGCTGCTAGACTCAAGAAGGAGCAGGAAGAAAAGGTTTTACAAGAAAAGACAACAAGAATTCAGGAGGAGCAGGCTATTCAATTGCGGCAACAAGAAGAAGCCACCAGAATCCAGAAGGAAGAGGAGTTGAAGGCCTAGAGAGAAGAAGAAGAAAGGATCGTCCAGGAATAGGCTACTAAACAACAACAACAACAAGAAGGGAGACTTTTGTTGGAAGAGGAAGACAGATTACAAGCAGAATTAGCAGAGCTAGCTGAAAGACAAGAAAAAGAGTAGGCTGAGAGAACTCCTGAACAAAACCCGTCCATCCCACAGGCCACGGATTTAGATATGCCAAAGATAGACCAACTAGGGATAGCTCATGAAGGGGCTTTCCCCATCGAAGAACTAGCACTGACCCCATACAACCCCAGGAAGCAGCACCAAGTGGCCAACCTGGATTCCGTCTATTTTCATGAACGGAAGAGGGCTATCATTGACAGAAGAGTAAGGAAAATGGAGATTGGGCAAGACTTATATGAGTTCAGAGTATCAGAGACCAGGCTAGTCCAGGGGACTGACATTGATCCTTCATTCCAGGAAGAATGCACTGTAGCTTCAACTCAGGCAAATAAAGCCAATGTTGATCGGTTAATTAATGAAGTGAAAAGTTACAGAGAGAAATGCTTCAAAATAAAAGCTGACAGGAAAAAAGAGGTGCTAGAAGCAAATGAAATGAAGAGGAAATACAAGGAGCTGGCAAAAGAGAAGTTAAGGACAACTTCAGAAGCTCTGCAGCTCGAAAATGAGAAAAATTCACTGGAGATGCAGCTGTCCATCTCAGAAGATGAGCAAAAGAACTTAAAGACCTGTATATCAGAGTTGGAGAAACTCGAAGCCAGCAGGGCTCAACAGACTCATATCTTCAAACCTCAGTTGGAAAGGTTACTACAGAAAAAGGAAGAGTTAGTGAAACAGCTTAAGGAAATGACAGAAAACAGGCAGGATCTGTCCACCTTCTGTAAGCAGGTCCGCAACATGCAAGAAAAGATACATTAATTGCTGGTATCCATTTCTGAAGAAATTTGCGGGATGAAAGAAATGATCACAAATATGACAAGTATTGAGATTGAAGCACTCCGGATTAGAGACAGATTTGCTCAATCTGCAGTCCAGATTAAGGAGCAATCGGAGTGGAGAAAAGGAAAATCAGGTTTTCCTTCAAATCTGTGCCCCTTGACCGATGAGGAGCTGGATATGGATATAGGAGTCTTGGAATTTTGTAGAGACTGTGGCGACAGATGAAGTATTGAAATCCGGAAAACAATAAAAAAGTGCCATGTGATCTATTCCAAGATCCGAGAAACTCATGAGACATGTCAGATGCCTCTACCATAGAATGTTTATGAGTTTCCTGAGAGAGACCAGCGCATGACGGTGTTAGGGAATAATCTAAACGTAGAGTTGGATTATTTAAAGAAGATAGAAGCTATATCCATAGAAGGCCTTCATCAATTCATTGGGCAGATTGCTGTCCACACTCACTGTCTGGAAATTTGTGTGCAGAGGACTGTAACGGGGACAACTGCCATCAAAACATAATTGCGCAGACACATAATAGCCTGAAATGTGACAATCTCATTGATAGGAAAAACCATTGTAAGGGAAATTGGACAGTGGGCAAGCTACATTGAACAAGAAGACAAATCAACACAATCAGGCAAGCTTGTTGAGGAAGAAGAGCCTGTTGCAGAGGGAGAATCAATAAGAGAGGAGCGACCAAATGAGTTGGCAGAACCAGCTGGGCCTTAGCTTATTTTACTATACTTTAGGAAAATAGGATGGAAATTTTCCAGATGTAAATACATTAAAAGATAGCTGTCCTTTTAATTTTGTCTTTTGTGAAAGGTACCTACGAATTATTTAGTTTTGTAGTTACACACTAAATGACAAATTAGAAGCTTCCAAAACTTTAGGGTACACTTGTCAGCTCAAGGAGCAATTTGTAAAGCTATATATAGAGGAATAAGAGAAGGATAGAGGACTTTTGGTAGGTGAATGAAATTTCTTCCTTGTACGTAAACTACTTTGCTACTTGCTCCAAGAATGGGATTTTGCCTAATGAAAGCCTGGGAGAAGGCATTTTTGTCTGGGAAATGTGTCAAATGTATGCTGGATTATTCCTGTATCATCTGCCTATTGCTGTGAGATCATTCTTTACTATCATGAATTGTTTTTATGTGATTAATGCTCTTACATTTTCCTGTGCAAATATGTTTATCTCCAAATGAGTAATGGAATGTATTAGATGAATTAAAGCTATCTTTAATATCTTTCATTTTCTGCTGTAGACATATCTTTATGATTAAATGGCTATCTGTATAATCTTTAGGTGTTTCTTCCAGTTCATTACTCATCTTTATAATTTGCTCCTTGCAAGGATAGGTTAAATTTGCTTACACAGTTTTAGATTAATTTAGATTAGTTATTTGCATTTAGCTTAGGGCACATGCATTTCAACTTTAAAAAAATAAAATACATAAACGGTAGCCGGAACCGTTAACCGGACGAATTCCCCACACAAAACGGTGAGTGATATGATTGGGATTACTTATCGGGGAGAATCCCTTGCTATTGATGCTACGATCTTCAAGGCATCAACAGTTTTGGCACTAGAAGGAGGGCCACTAGTATATGGCTGACACAAGAAACTCTTCTTCAAGAGGAGATCCAATTGGAAACCCGCTTAAAATAACAATCCTAGACAATTCAGATCTAGAAGTGACAAATCAAGAAAATCCCAATTCTGAATTTGAAAATCAAGAAGATCAAGGAAATCAAGAAACACTATATGCTATACCTTTTGTTGAGGTAGTAGATATGAGAAGACATACTCGTGCTTATGTTAAGCAGCTTGGTGGTTTAAATGCGATTCCTTTTCTCCATAGGAGAAGAATTGCTAGAAGAGAAGGACAGTACACATGCGATTCAGTTCTTGTTCAGAGCTTTGAAGAATTAGTAGACTTATCTTTAGAAGAAATCACAGAGCATCTAAGAGAAATAGAACTTGAAGATCCTCTAGATCTTGAAGAATTGTGCACTCCAAAGAATTCTCCAACTCATACTCCTCACGATACTCCGCCAAATTCCCCATGAGGAGCCATGGCTGTACCTACATGGAGAGCAAGAGGAGCTTTGAATTTGGCAGGACCATTCCATAATTTGCCTAAGAATCCCGAGAAAGTTTTGCCTAAATATGATTCTGGAAAAGGTATTTCTGCTGAAGATCACCTTAAGAGATTTTATTTAGCTTTAAGCCTTTTGAATGTGCAGCATGAAGACATAGTTTGTAGACTCTTTCCATATACTTTCGAACCTAAGGTGTCTTCATGGTACTTTAGTTTACAAGCCAGCTCGATAGCTAATTGGGAAGAATTCGAATAGTGTTTCCTAAATAAATATGGAAATAAGAAAACAATAGCTACACTTATGAAAGAATTGCTGTCCATGAGGATGGAAAAGAAAGAGAAGGTTCAAGATTTTAACCAAAGGTTCACTACGCTATTAAATAATTTTAGTGAGACTGCTAAACCTGCAGAAGAATCTTTAGTCGAATACTATACAACCGCCTTCGATCCTCCAATAACGATGTTTGTCAAAAGAACTAAGAAAACTACCTTAATAGAAAATTTCGAAGAAGCTAGGAAGGTAGAAGAAGAAGCATACAACATTTCCAAGCATGCACTTGAGGGGGAAACAAAAACAACAACCACTAAGAAACCACTCTTGCTTACCAGGAATAAGGAAGAATCTTCGGCGGATATGGAAAATGTAGTCAAAATGATGCAAAAATTTTCCAATAAAATTGTAGATATTGAAAAGGATAAGGGAGCTAGCACTTCTAGGAAGCCTTTTAAACCTTTCTACAAGAAAAGAGAGGAAAACGATCAACCTCACCCACCTATGAAAAACTCTTCTGTTTTAAATTTGAATGAAGTAGGAATGGAACACTTCTGCACCTTTCATCATGAACCACACTCTGAAAAAAGCTGTCCACAATGGATAAATTCAATGAGCTTGGTGATGAACCAAATTCTAGACTCACAAATCCCAGACCAAGACAATCCTCCAGAGGATCAAAATCCTGAACCTGAAGGACCCGTCACGGACACTACTATGGTGTTATGGGATTGGGTACCTTTGACTGAATTAGTTGAAGATTATCCCGAAGAAAGTCAAGTGTCAGCTGTTAACATTAATACTCGAAGTAAAGGACCAGTCGCTGATCCAAACCCAAGCTCAACCACGACCAAGCCTAAAGCCTTCAAAGAGATACCTAAAAGGCACATCACAGTCATTCCACCACAGCCCAAACCTAACCAAATTCTTGCTAAGCAACCAAACGTGGAAACAATTCATCCATCAAAAGTAACTTTGAATAAAATTGATAATCAACCCAAAGTTGTGAAGGAATGTGATATGGGATATGACATCATCGAAGACATAAAGAAAGTAAAAGCTAATGTGTCTATATTTGACATGTGTAATTTTCCTCAACAACGAAATAAATTGTTGCAAGCTCTTGAACCCCAATCTAGCGCGCCGTTAGCAGATACTTAGGAAAACCCTGAAATTAATGAAGCTAGTATTGGCGGGAAATCTAAATCCCAAACATTGCCTTTCCTTTTAACTTTTGAAATTTACAATCACAATGTGCATAACTGTTTAGTAGATTCTGGAGCATCCTCGAATGTCATGCCATTGTCTATTTGCAAAAGGATCAATGGGCAGCCAACTCCATCCCCAGCCTAGATTATTCAGCTAGATAGAACTGCTGTTAAAGTAATTGGGGAAATGAAAGACGTGCTTATTAGGTTGTTTGCTAATCCTAGAGTGTGTAGTTCATCGATATAATGGTAGTTGATATCCCTGAAGCTTATGGTTTGATCCTAAGCCGAGACTGGTCAACTAAACTAGATAGTTATTTCGCCACAGATTGGTCCGACTTATGGCTGCCCTATCAGAATAGGCAAAACCAAATTAAAGTGTTGAGGGAACCACACATGAAACAGAACGTAACTCAACTAGAGGAAAAGAATGAAGCTGTTTCTCATCTTCCGTTCTAGGGAATTGTTTCTTAGAAATCGAGCCTGGAAATTATCAGTCAGAAGATACTGACAATGAATTAGACAAACAGTCCAATCTCCTTCAGTTTTCTCGGACTGACGATATCGACTGTAACATAGTTAACTTAGTTACCAACTTAGATGGGTCAGATACTAACTTAGTTAGATCACATAATGTTTTTTGGGTGTTGTACTTTGATGGTTCCAAAACTCAAGAAGGATCCTGAGCCGGTTGTGTTCTAATGGATCCCGAGAGAAACAAGCACTTCTTGCCTTGTAGATTAGAGTTCGATTGTACTAATAATATTGCTGAATATGAAGCTTTAGTCCATGGATTGAAGAAGGCCATTGGTTTGAATGTTAAATATCTGAAAGTCTTCGACGACTCGGAAATATTCGTCAGACAGGTAAGAGACACGATCCATTGCCTCTCACCACATCTAAAAGGCTATCAATCTAAGGTATGGGATCTAATTACAAACTTTGAAGCTTTTAATATAAAATCTATCCCTAGATTACAGAATGCTGCCGCTGACTTGTTAGCTACCTTTGCTTCTAGGTTGGTGCCTACTAATAATAAGTGTTCTATTGAATTGGTTTTCAAGCCTCCTGTTCCAGATAATATAACAAATTTTAGGGTGTTCGATGATGACGATCAGATCATTAGCTTCCTTACTAATGAAAACATGTTTCAAGAAGCTGTTATAGATGAAGAAAAACATGATGCTGATCTGCAAAGCAAGGATGCAATCAAAGGAAACTTTATGCCTAAAGGAGTGAGATCTTTCGAAAGTTTGTTCGATCTGTAGAGCAAGTTCAAGAAACCAACAAATGTTAAAACTCATAGTTCTACTATGTAGCATGAATTGATAAATCTAGGTACAGAAGCCGAGCCAAAATATGTCAATATCGGTAGATGCTGTTCACCAGGTGAAAGAGACAAATTCATCAAACTTTTTTGGCAATATAAAGATGTGTTCGCCTGGACATATGATGATCTAAAAACATACGATACTCATATCATTCAGCATGTCATACCAATGAAGTCAGGAGTTAAACCTTTTCAGCAGCAGTTAAGGAGAATGCACCCTACTCTCGAGCCGTTAATTCAGAAGGAATTAAAGAAGTTATTATACGCTAAGATAATCTTTAAAGTCCGACATTCGGAATGGGTCGCTAATTTGGTTCTCGTGAGGAAAACTTCTGGGGAAATAAGATTATGTGTAGATTTCAGGAACCTGAATAGAGCCTCATATAAAGATAATTACCCTGTTCCTTCAATGGAACAAATTCTGCAGATGGTCTCAGGAGCAGAAATGTTTTCTCTACTTGATGGTTTCTCCGGTTACAATCAAGTGTTGGTAGCGGAAGGAGATCATCTTAAGACTACTTTCCGCACTAAGTGGGGAACACTCGCATACCAAAGAATGCCTTTCGGATTGATAAACGCATGAGCTACTTTCCAACGAGCAATGGACATTGCTTTTCGAGGACTGGGCGGTCACTGTGTCGTGGTATATCTGGATGATGTGACAGTCTATTCAAAGAAAAGAGAAGACCATGTCTTCCATTTGAAACATATTTTTGATCGATGCAGGAAGTATGGTATCTCTCTAAACCCTAAGAAAAGTGTGTTCGCAATCCTTGAGGGAAAGATTCTTGGTCACATCATTTCGAAAAAGGGATTTTCAATAGACCAAGAGAGAGTGCAAGCTATCAGCAAAATTCCCATGCCCCACAGCAAAAAGGATATGCAATTGTTTATGGGCATGATTAATTTTGTTCGAAGATTTGTCCCTGATTTCACTCAGACCATTAAACCGTTACAACAGATGGTCAAGCAAAATGTGCAGTTCAAATGGACAGATTTAGAGAAGGATGCATTTAAGGATATCAAAACAGCCATAGCCAAGGCTCTCTCTCTAAGAAGCCCATATTTTCACAAAGATTTTATCTTATATACCTTCGCTTCAGATGACTCTCTCGCAGCTGTGCTTACGCAAAAGGTGGAGTTAGGAGATGAATACCCAATCTCTTTTATGAGCACTGGTCTGCAGGGCATTGAACTGAACTATCCTGTCGTAGATAAACAAGCATACACCATATATAAAGCAGTAAAAAGTTCAGGCCATATATTCTTAAGAATAGAACTAAAGTTGTGGTTCCCCATCCAGCCGTCAGATCCTTGTTTGTTCAAAAGGAGTTGGGAGAAAGAAGAGGAAATTGGGTGACCTCCCTTCAAGAATACCATCTAGAATTTAAACCAGCCACCATTGTTAAAGGTCAAAGCCTATGTAAATTACAACCTCAGCACCCAATAGATGAAGAGCGAGATTGGGAAAATGAGGCCGAATTAAATCTTGCTGAAGTCTGCCCTATCTTCACCACGCCTGAATCTTGGTACAGAGACTTAGTGCACTATTTGCAACAAGGATACTTGCTAGAGCATTGGATTTCTAAGCAAAGAAGAGCACTCCGTTTGAAGTCAGCAGCTTACCAGATCGTTGATGGAATACTTTTAAGAAAAAGTAATGATGGTATTTTTCTCAGATGTTTAGAGAAGGAAGATGCAAGTAAGGTGGTCAAAGAGATACATGATGGCCCTGCTGGCAGGCATTATTCCGGAGACACGACAGCTCATAAGATACCGAGGGCTGGATATTATTGCCCCACTTTGTTCCGAGATTCTCATGCCTATGCATGGAATTGTGATGTATGCCAAAGAAGTGCTGGGAAATTACCCAAGTCAGCAGGACCATTATAGCCGGTTATCATTTCGGATCCTTTTGAACAATGGGGCATAGATGTCATTGGAGAGATAAAACCAAATTCTTCTCTGCAGCACCGATATATCCTGACAGCTACAGATTATTTTACAAGATGGACAGAGGCTATCCCATTGCGCAAAATCAATGAAGATATGGTCATTATTTTCTTAAAAGAGAACATCATAACCAGGTTTGGGGTTCCAATTTCCCTAGTTTTTGATAATGCAACTTATTTCTTGTCTTTTAAAATAAATGAATCTGTTTATGAAAGAGGAATTAAATTACATTATTCAGCCAACTACTATCCCCAAGGAAATGGGTTAGCAGAATCTTCAAACAAAAACCTCATCCGAATCCTTAAGAAAACTGTGATTCAAAACCAGAGAAGCTGGCACATTGCTCTCCCAAACGCTTTATGGGCAGATAGAGTCACTCCAAAGAATGCTTTAGGAGTTTCCTCATATACCCTCGTCTACGGTAGAGAATCCATCCTCCCTCCTAACATCTTACTCCCATCGTTGCAATTGTCTCAAGCCTCCCGGGGCACCAGTAGTCAGGTTTTACAGTCTAGGATTGACACCTTACTGAAACTCGAAGAATCTCAGAAAAAGGCCAAAGACCGATTCCACCAACACCAAGACATAGTCAAAAGGTGGTTCGATAAAAGGAAGTCTGGAAAAAGGATTTTCGAAGTAGGCGACTTAGTTCTAAAATGGGATCACTCACATGAAGGTAAAGGAATGCATACAAAGTTTCAACATCTATGGGTCGGTCCGTATCTAATTTCTGAAAAACTTGGCCCGTCTACTTACAAGCTAAAAGACCTCCAAGGAGAGGAAGTAACCCTTCCCCTCAATGGCCTCGCCTTGAAGCAATACTTTGCGTAGTCTCATTTGAGACCTTTTGTACATAAATAAACAGTTTCTTTGTTTCTTTTCTTTCCATTATTTTTTGTTTTGTTTTCACGAGCAGTTTAAGTGGTTCGATCTATTATAGATAGTCTTCTCCTTCATGTCTGTTTGCTCTTTTCTTCACTTTACTTAATAAATCCCACCTCGACCCTTGGCATAGTTGTAGGACAGAACTTTGAGAAAAAATCGAAATCTTGAAGGACAGATTTTCAGACACAAAGAGAATTTAGCTCAGTGATTTTGCCTTCACTGATCAACCTTTAGGAATGTAGAGATCTTTTATTGTTTGGTCAGAATAACCCCAGTTCAATGAATAATGATGCAACACTTCTCTCTCACTATCTGAAGGCTCCACCCACTTTAACATTGATGCTTGTATCATTTTTTTTTGCTATTAATGGACCCACATAAAGGAAGCATGTTTCACAGGTGTATAGTATTTAAAATGATCCCATACTACAAATAAAATCCCAAAGAGATTATGTCAAGGAGTCTGATTTCCAGAAATTCTCGCCTCAATTAAAGCATGGCCGAGAAGAAGTAAAATTATTAATCTATAGAGCTGTTCAAGTAACTCAGCCCAAGCAAGGTTCTTCTCCGTCCATGAAGCTTTATACTAAATAAAATCTCTCACTCACACAAAAGGACATTATGGATTGAAGAACCAGATCAAATATTGAAAGTTTAAGCAAATTGTTTCTGGAAGGCTCAAACAACTAAAGCTATCAATTTAAGAGACATCCAAAAGAGATGCAAATAGTATGGGAATGAGGAACTAACGAATACGCCTGTGAGACATTGTTACGATCTTGTGGAGTCCCCTTTAGTCAAAACACCATAAAGACAGATCTTAAGAAAATTAACTCCATATCCTCGCCTTGAGAGAGTTTGAAGGAAGTATAGGTCTTAGCCTCCTTTTTCCCATAAGACCAATATGATTAAGAGATCACTACATTATTAGAGGTTGAACTAAGGGAATTTTGTTACACTTGAAGCTACTCATTTAAAAGTCATTATGATCACGACAAGATTTTGTTTCAGAGATCTGTGTTCGCCAGCAAATCGCCAATTGTTGTTGCTGCAACATCCTTCCCCAAATTTTGAAAAAATGTTAGGGCCCCTCCTTCTACACTTTTGTAACAATTGTTTCTCTTTCCTTTTGAAGCTTATCCTGCTCCAACTTGGCAAACTTCAACACTTGTTTCCCAAAGATGTTTTTTCTAAAAAATCTTTCTAAGGCAAAGTCACCTTTAGCCCTCAGCACAAGTTTTAAACATAAGTCTTCCGCTTTCGGCACAAGTTTTAACCATAAGTCTTCCGCTTTTGGCGCAAGTATTAATCATAAGTATTCCGCTTTCGGTGCAAGTCTTAATCATAAGACTGCTGCCTTCGGTGCAAAATATTAACTATAAATTCGACCATTTTTTGATCCTCTCTCGTGCAACGTTTAAGCTTAAACTGTCCGCTTATTGCGCAAAGCCTAGAACTACCTTGGCCGCTTTAGGCACACTTCAAGAGTTCATTTTCGGCCCAACCATGGCGCATATCTTAGTCTTATTTTGGCCGCCTTTGGCACAATTTCCAACATTATTTTTGGATGCTTTAGTGCAAAGTTTAATCTTATGAGGAACACCGACACAAAAATCTTGTGGGTCTTTTCCCCATGATTTTTCGGTGCATCTTTCGTTAGCGCACATATTGTGACTAAATCCTCCGCCGACGCGCAAAACGTATCCCTATAACGACCGCCATCATAACCGCGCCTCGTCTTTGGACGCAGCCCCGAGCTCAAGTCTTGGTGCAGCCCATCAGCGCATAGATTAACACTAAGACTGCCGCTATAAGCGCAAAACGTAACAGTAAAATCGTCGCTTTGGCGCAGAAATCATTTTGGGCATATGTGCGAATACAGAGTTGGTAGGGTCATCAGTGTGGCCATGTGCTATTTTAACTGCCCATCTGCCTCGAGCCCCGTGCTCATCAATTCGCCAACCTATCACGTACGTGAAACTAATTCCTCTCCTATATGAATGCTTAGAACGGGATTTTGAAAAATCACTCCACCACCGCCAAGGGAGAACATTGCTCACCGTTCGATATTGAACCTCTGACTGCACTATTGCCCATCTTGGACCGTCCATTAGCCACCGGGAGATATTGCGAAACTGACAGGTATGTGCTCTGCCCTTCCCCTCTGTGTTATCCGAGGTTCTCAGTTGAAATTATACTCCTTTTGATAGCTTTTGTTGCTACATATATATGTGCTAAATGAACCTATACGCATTAAGCGGTTAGTTTTAAGTCGAAGCAACGAGGACACGGAGCCACCCTATGCGAACCAGATCCTGGAAGGCCCTATCCTCACATGCGCGTCTCGGCTTTGTCCCACTATCACTTGCTCGGCGTCCTAAGTAAGTTTTTCCCATGCAGCTTTCCCGTTGATAAGAAAACAATCCCTGAGATTTCCCATTTACATCTTGATGGCCGTAGTTTGCCCACATAGATTACGTTTCACGCCCAAATCTGTAGCTAGTGCTTGTTTTCGGTTAAATCACCGTATCTGCATCCACCCCGTGGAAAGAATCACGCCCGAATGACAAAACCATTCACGCCTAGGCCATAAAACCAACAATGCTCAACCAAAACCACCTTAGAACATGTTAAGAAAACCTTACGGACCTGCAGTGGTAGCATTATGAATAGCTCCGCATTCATTTGTAAAGGACAACAACCGTGAAATGATAGCTGCATCTGTGAATTAGTCGATCATTTTTTTTAAAAATAGCTTTCACATTATGAAAATGGCGTATTCTGGAAATTTTATAACTATTTTTTTTACTAATGCTTGAAAGTCATTTAGTAAGAAGCTAATTCTGTCACGTTGAAGCATTGCGTTTAATTAGTTGCTCTAAATGTCTTAAAAAAACTCCTTATTTGTGCTCCCGGCTCACCACAGGTTTAACATGCATAGAAGATCTGCAAGGAAGAAAGCCGCACAAAAGGTAGAGTCAGATTCAGACGCTGAGATCCTGTTGGATACCTCACTCGAGACCATGTTCGCTGATACACAAGCTACCACCAATGTACCCCCAGGGAGCTCTGCCCCATAGTTTCAGTGGGGTGACTTATATAGATTCATCAGAGATCATGGCAACTCTCAAAAATCCATAGAGGACACTATGGTATACGCAAATATCAGAAGGTCCTGTCTCCATAAGGCAACAACTCGTCCTGAGTTATTCCCATGTTCTGAAGTGCTTGGCTGGTTGATTCCCCATGTCAAGATTGACACTAGGTTTATAAACGATAAGAATGGAAGGAACCTAGCATCTTTTGCTCCTGAGCATATCACGACTACCTACAGATTGCCCCTGGCTAAGGCTTGGTTAGATAATGAATGGATAGAACAACACCCTATGGACCCGCTGGACACCGCCAGGAAAATGATGATAGTTGACAGAACAATAAGAAAGAGGCAAACTAATGAGTATGAGAGCAATCTCCTAAAGACTTCTTATAGACTCATCGTGCTGATGTTGAGCCGGATCTTTGGGATTCCAAATGGCAATATATTTAAACTCGGATGGGTACCAGTAATATTCCATATAGCTATGAATGGTACCATGTTTAATTGGGCGGATATAATTTCAGAAAGCTTGGTCTCACAGCTAATTGCTGCCCAAGGAGGAATGACTTAGAAGAAAGCAGAGTTCTTTATGTCTTCATACTTGATAGACTGTCTACTGAGAAAACACACCTTCCCTGAATTGGGTTTCTCCTGGAACAGAAAAGAGACACCTATCTTCATGGCCTACCAACTCACGTGGGCAAGAAAATATGCAAGCTATTACAAGGAGGTTTGTGAGAAATTCATCATGCCTTTATATCAACTCATTTTTGTAGAGGAGCCAGATTGTATGTCAGAGAACGCCATGCCCATTATTGAGGCATTCAGCGATTATTACCATGGTCTAGAAGGTAACTATATCCGAATGATTGGAGGATCCATAGCCCCCTTTGTGCTTCCCAGATATGCTATAGAATTTGTAATACATAGGGAAGCCTTGAGGCAACTCTTCAGCATTGGTGGAATCAGTAGAGTTCTCACTGAAAGAAAGAATTTGATATATCCACCAATGCATTTCACTATAGGAGCATACAGCCCCCTGAGGGCCAAGGAAGGAGAAAACTATGTCCAGGATTTAGAAATCTTCCATTTTGGTACAAAGTTCTTCAGAAGGCATAACCCTTGTGGAAAAATTTCCCAGCATATAATTGATGCCAAAACCAGCTTCGAATACACTCATCTTATGGACCAAGATGAAGAGTTCTTCCGTAGTGCTTGAAACTTAACAACATTAGGCAAGCGCTACAAGAACGCTAATAAAAAGAGCTCTACCCCTAGGCCTGTCGGCCTAATCCAAAAGGAGCAGGAGGCATCAACGTCCCAATCAGGAGATTTGACATGTGTGGAACAAGAAGAAGAGGACAAGACACTACAAGAACAAACTATCAAACAACAGCAAGATCAGGAAGCAGCTAGGATTCAAAATGAGCAGGCTGCCAAACTGCAACAATATGAGGAGGTTGTTAGGATTCAAAATGAACAAGCTGCCAAGTTTCAACAAGAAGAAGCTGCTAGACTCAAGAAGGAGTAGGAAGAAAAGGTTTTACAAGAAGAGACAACAAGAATTCAGGAGGAGCAGGGTATTCAATTGTGGCAACAAGAAGAAGCCGCCCGAATCCATAAGGAAGAGGAGTTGAAGGCCCAGAGAGAAGAAGAAGAAAGGATCGTCTAGGAATAGGCTTCTAAACAAGAAGAAGAAGAAGAAGGGAGACTTTTGTTGGAAGAGGAAGGCAGATTACAAGTAGAATTAGCAGAGCTAGCTGAAAGACAAGAAAAGGAGCAGGTTGAGAGAACTCCTAAACAAAACCCGTCCAGCCCACAGGCCATGGACTTAGATGTGCCAAAGATAAACCAACCAGGGATAGCTCATGGAGGGGTTGTCCCCACTGAAGAACTAGCACTGACCCCATACAACCCCAGGAAGCAGCGCCAAGTGCCCAACTTGGATTCCATCTATTTTCATGAACAGAAGAGGGCTATCATTGACAGAAGAGTAAGGAAAATGGAGATTGGTCAAGACTTATATGAGTTCAGAGTATCAGAGACCACGCTAGTCCAGGGGACTGACATTGATCCTTCATTCCAGGAAGAATGCACCGTAGCTTTAGCTCAGGCAAATAAAGCTAATGTTGATCGGTTAATTAATGAAGTGAAAAGTTACAGAGAGAAATGCTTCAAAATAAAAGCTGACAGGAAAAAAGAGGTGCTAGAAGCAAATGAAATGAAGAGGAAATACAAGGAGCTGGCAGAAGAGAAGTTAAGGACAACTTCAGAATCTCTGCGGCTAGAAAATGAGAAAAATTCACTGGAGATGCAGCTGTCCATCTCAGAAGAAGAGCAAAAGAACTTAAAGACTGGTATATCAGAGTTGGAGAAACTCGAAGCCAACAGGGCTCAACAAACTCATATCTTCAAACCTCAGTTGGAAAGGTTACTACAGAAAAAGGAAGAGTTAGTGAAATAACTTAAGGAAATGACAGAAAATAGGCAGGATCTGTCCACCTTTTGTAAGAAGGCCTGCGACATGCAAGAAAAGATACATCAATTGATGGTATCCATTTCTGAAGAAATTTGCGGGATGAAAGAAATGATCACCAAGATGACGAGTATTGAGATTGAAGCACTTCGGATTAGAGACAGATTTGCTCAATATGCAGTCCAGATTAAGGAGCAATCGGAGTGGAGAAAAGGAAAATCAGGTTTTCCCTCAAATCTGTGACCCTTGACTGATGAGGAGTTGGATATGGATATAGGAGTCTTGGAATTCTGCAGAGTCTGTGGCGACAGATTAAGTATTGAAATCCGGAAAACAATAAAAAAGTGCCATGTGATCTATTCCAAGATCCGAGAAACTCATGAGACATGTCAGATGCCTCTACCACAGAATGTTTATGAGTTTCTTGAGAGAGACTAGTGCATGACGGAGTTAGGGAATAATATAAACGCAGAGTTGGATTATTTAAAGAAGATAGAAGCTATATCTGCAGAAGGCTTTCATCAATTCATTGGGAAAATTGCTATCCACACTCACTGTCTGGAAATTTGCATGCAGAGGACTATAACGGGGACAACTACCATCAAAACAGAATTAAACATACACAGAATAGCCCGGAATGTGACAATCTCATTGAGAGGAAAAACCATTGTAAGGGAAATTGGACAGTGGGAAAGCTACATTGAACAAGAAGAAAAATCAACACAATCAGGCGAACCTGTTGAGGAAGAAGAGCCTGTTACAGAGGGAGAATCAATAAGAGAGGAGTGACCAAATGAGTCGGCAGAAGCAGCCGGGCCTTAGCTTATTTTACTATACTTTAGGAAAATAGGTTGGAATGTTTTGAGATGTAAATACATTAAAAGAGAGCTGTCCTTTTAATTTTGTCTTTTGTGAAAGGTGCCTATGAATTATTTAGTTTTGTAGTTACACACTAAATGACAAATTAGAAGCTTCCAGAACTTTAGGGTACACTTGTCAGCTCAAGGAGCAATTTGTAAAGCTGTATATAGAGGAATAAGAGAAGGATAGAGGACTTTTGGCAGGTGAATGAAATTTCTTCCTTGTACGTAAACTACTTTGCTACTTGCTCCAAGAATGGGATTTTGCCTAATGAAAGCCTGGGAGAAGGTTTTTTTGTTTGAGAAATGTGTCAAATGTATGTTGGATTATTCCTCTATCATCTGCCTATTGCTGTGAGATCATTCTTTACTATCATGAATTGTTTTTATGCGATTAATGCTCTTACATTTTCCTGTGCGAATATGTTTATCTCCAAATGAGTAATGGAATGTATTAGATGAATTAAAGCTATCTTTAATATCTTTCATTTTCTACTGTAGACATATCTTTATGATTAAATGGCTATTTGTATAATCTTTAGGTGTTTCTTCCAGTTCATTACTCATCTTTATAATTTGCTCCTTGCAAGGATAGGTTAAATTTGCTTACACAGTTTTAGATTAATTTTTAGTTATTTGCATTTAGCTTAGGGCACATGCATTTCATCTTTAAAAAAATAAAATACATAAACGGTAGTCGGAACCGTTAACCGGATGGATTCCCCACACCAAACGATGAGTGATCTGATTGGGATTACTTACCGGGGAGAATCCCTTGCTATTGATGCTACGATCTTCGAGGCATCAATAGAGCGTTAACATGGTAATGCCATGCTAGCATAAACCCTAACCATAAGCCGAGGATTATAACAAAAGGATGACAATGTCATTTGGTTTCATACCTGTATTGTTTTCCCCCGAGAACGGTTCAGAGCCAGAAACACAATAATTTGTCTTCCGTAATGACTATCTAAAAGAGAAACTAAGAACGAGTGGGACGTTCACCAGGAAAGTGATAATCCGACCTGCACATTACACAACAATATGTGTTAGATCCATGTACAAGAGTATATCAAAAGATTCACCATTCAAAATAAGGAAATAAACCACTCTGCAAGAGAAAATTCATGGTTCTTACCCTAGGTATTTCGTAGAAACCTAGAGCCATCATCAAAACATTGACACACCGAGATGAGTCTTTAATCCATAACCCAACTGATGATCAAGTGTCAAGTGAGATTTCCTCATGAACCAAGGGTGTATAATGTGCAGGAGTCCCAAGGTCGTGAGTAAGCCATTCAAGTAGAGAGAGATCCACACTATAGATACATTGGGATGATACTAGGCGAGGTGCAAAACTGAAAAAGGGAGGGGATGGATTGATAATATTGCGTCTTCATACTCATGTGTGTGCACCGTAAAAATTCCCGAGGATACCAATGTATCCATACTTGAATATCTTTTAAGAGTAAGCAACCCGCTCTTGATTTGCACAAGTCAAGGGTTTGAATGCAGGAATCATGGTTTATGAGCAGAGGGCCTTCACCATTGTGCCAGTCGGTGGGGAAGTCACCCACGTCCCAACTAGTATGGACAGAGGGTGCGCATGCTGCAGGCCAGAAATACCATCCATGTCGTGAGCATTCCATAGCTGAGCGTGTAGAGGCGCATGCATGGATGCCATGGCCATGCGTACCACACAACCACTGCACTTCACCTGACCCAGTGAGAAGAAAAAAGAAAAAAAAAAAAAGAAAAAAGAAAAAAGAAAAAAGAAAAAAGGGGGAGACAGCCACAGTAAACCCTAGACCAGCTGAACATTGGAAAATAAGGAATGAATGGAAACTCTATCAAGCCTGCAAAGTGTTGCAGAGCTGAACTTCTTTGGAAAATGGAGGAAATGGTGGATGATCTTGGGTTGACCCTTTTTAGGTTTTAGCAATTTTTTTTAATATTTACCTGGTGCATGGTGGTGGGAGGATGTGGTGAGGTCTTGTGGCCTTGATGCATAGGAAGGGTGTGGTGTTAGGTTAGAATGATTTTTTATTTTATTTTATATATATTATTTGTTTTTAAAATGTCGAATTTAAACATAAAATGCCCTACTAAATATTGTTTTAAACTTGATATGATTATTGGTAAAATTAACATTTAATATATTTTGAAAGCAATTTGGAAACTTGTGTAAGAGATTTGAAATTTGACGTTTCGGGCTAAATAGCGTAGCTCATCCTCAGGAAGATAGAAATCTTGAAGAAATTTAATATATTATTTAATGAATTTTAAAATTTGTTAGTAAAATTTAAATTATTTTATATTTAAAATGTTAAACGTGCAATAATAAATTTACATTCAAATATAAATATTATATTAGAATATAATATGTTATAGTAAATTTTACAATACAAGTTAAATTTGAATTTAAGTATAACAACAAATGTTAAATTTCGCTAAGGGTTAAATTAAATGCTAAATTAAATTGTATATAAATATTAATACTATACTTAGATTTAAATTAATGTTAAATCATTAATTGATATGATTAACATAGTTTAATGATTAATTAGTTGGGTATTAATGATGGTTAATTAATGATTAACATTAGTTTGCGTGATGTAAACCTAGCACAAGAATATGGAACACTAGAGGAATAGAGTAGTCTTGGATCTTGTTATGATGCTTAGATTCAAGAGGACATGTAGCTTATATTGATGTACAATTGATATTTCATTGTATCATTATGGGACGCAAACCCTATGATGGAAAAATAACGTTAGAGTTCACTAGATCATGGTATCCTATCGATAAACATGTCTGGAGTATTCGTACTTTTGTTGATGCAATAGAAGAAGGTGTTAAGATTTATGAGAGGCGAAACCTAGAGGAGACTTGAAATGCTAGGGTTAGTGTTGTTATGTGAGGACTAGGATTGGATGCAAGGAAACTATAGGGGATATTTTCAAACGATTTCCTTGGAAATCATGTGTGAGGCAGGATTGAAACAAATTGAGGTTGGACTTGTTGGCGTTAATGCCAACTTGTTGAGCCTTTTAGAGCAGCTAGGAGTAGCTTGGTACAATGCCTTGCTAAACCATAATTTTTGGCTAAGGTTTTATTTCTTAAGGTGGATGCCCTAGATGGGGATTGGATGCATTAGAGAGTTTTCACTTGTGATCAAAGTTGTGAACATCGTATCTAGGAATATAATGCCTTGGGTCTGGAAATAAACTTATCGGAAATATCGGGAGAAATCAGAGATATTACAACACTGCTTATGATAAGCTTGAAGGACAACCTTGTACCAACTTGTGATGAGTTGTCAGTATGTATTTGTAGCTTCATTCGTTTTACATATGAAGCGTACTTTTCTATGAAACTTCACGCATTGCAGATCTAATTTTCAGCCTATGTTCTCACGGTAATAGAGTGAATATTTCTAGTGCTAGTTATGTTTTTCATTTAGCATAATGAGAAGATTTTGTTGAGTTGATGAGTAAATAAAAGAAGTCCACATAACTATTAGAATGACCACCTAATAGGAATTTTCATTTCCAATTAAGAAAATAATAAGTGGATGCCATTAATTGGAATTAGTTTTAAAACTAATAATGAGTAAGGGGCATGTTTTCCCTAGTGTTGAACTTCTTGTAGAAGGAAGGCTTAGTAGGAGAAAATATACCAAGGGAGTATTAACGAGTAACAATATAATAGGCTCAAGTGATTTAAGAACATGTGGAAGGCCAATAGAATCAAGGACATATAATCGCCCTATTGGATATAGTACTATAGAATTGCAAGATAAGATAATAATCGTTAAGGCACAGTATGTGAGTATTATTATATGACATGGATACAAAGGCATCAACAGAAAGCAAGTGAACATAAGAGAAGAAAAATAAACAAGTGCAAATATAAAGATAGGTTGTGGTTATAATGGGCATGAGTATCGACGTAGTTGGTACATGGGTGATAATAGGTATGCATATTAATATGAATACAATTATGATAGTTATTGAGATTAACTATGAGTAAAGGCAAAATAAGCAAGCACCCAATGAACTTGGTAACAAAAAAAAAAGAGTAATGGCATAGGATAAAGTATTATCAAATGAAATAATATATAACCAATGTGTGTATGGGCCAAGTAGTGTGAACATTAATATAAAACAATCGATCAAGGATATAATTTTCAACTGTTATGGGGATCAATGTAATGTAAAACGCTATGCAATATAGGGTAATTTGCTTAAGTGATGATGGTAAAGAGTAAAGCAAGAGGATAACCTATGAAGTGGGTTGTATCAACGAATACCGTCTAAAGAATGTGCATGAAATAAAATGTACATTAATGTATGAGAGATGGGATTAGTATCGAGGGTAGAAAATGGAACTATTGTCATGTTGGTGGATAGAGTTATGTGAGAAAAGTAAACAAACTGAGGAAGGCAGGAAGTTACTAATAGTATAATTATGGGATAAATTGACGAGGATTGTCAGTAAGTGTATAGTTAAGAACGAAATAGAGGTAGAATTATTAGTAAGCTTGAAATGTGTGATGCATATAGGTATGAAGGAACATAATGATGAAGTAACATGAATATGTTTAGCGCATATAGCATCCCTATTAGGGAGAGTATAATGACACATGCTATATTAGTAAGTTAATGATGAAGGAATGTGGCAAAGAAAACAAATAACAATAGTAATGAGATATAGAACGTAATAGAATGAACATGTGCATGTGATGTCTAGTCATGGGGTACATAAGATTAATTTTAGTACCTCGAGTAAAGGAATGATTCTTCACCTTAACCTAGTAAGGATAGATTAAGAGTAGATTGGAAATACATGGGGTTTTCAAACTAGAAAGTTTTATGAGGCCATGGTAACATGAATGGTGCATGTGAGATGTTGGTATTCTATTAGGGAGTGCACTTAAGTAAAAAATTTTAATCTATAACAAAAGGGTGTAGTGTGAGATGCATAAGTCGGAGTTCATAAGGAGCATTAAGTAATGATATGTAATTCAATGATGGGGAAAAATGACGAGAGAGGAAAATTATGCATAAGGAGGATAAACACGGTATAAGATGAAAAGGGGTAAATAGAAATCATTATGATATTAACAAAAGAGGGTGATATAAATAAAGGTTAAGCAAACAATATGTTAATGACACATACTTCCATATAAATGTTAAGTGATAGAAAGGGAGGTGCAAAAAGGATGAAGTATTTCAATCATATTTAGAGTAAAAGAGTTGAATGCATAAATAACATTTAGATATCATCATAGAAAATGACATCACAAGCATGCAAACTAATAATTAAACTGCTTAGTATCGAAAGCATGGCACATTACTAAGGTTACCAAGAAAGAGGTGGTAATTATACTATGACATTATAGGAGTACCATAAGGGACTAATATCAAACAAATGGACTAGGTTAAGGTTGAGTGGGACCAGTATAGCCCATGTTCTACTATCTAGGAAGATGTAGATACCTGGGTCATGATCTTCCCCACACTATTATGAGTGTAACTTCAGGACGAATTTTCTTGAAGGGTGGGTGTATGTAATGCCTCGTTCTGTCCTTATCACTTGAACTATCATTAACTATTGTATTTGCTTAGTATTGTGGAACTTTGTCAGTTTTATTACACTATGGACATATGAATTTACTATTTTGCGGAGTTTACGTATATATGGGTGTGATGTTAATACATGATGAATTATGTTCGTGTTTTGATTATATCTCTAAAATACAAATTTAATAAATGATGGGTACGTGGATACCAAGTTAAAGTTATATGTTACATGGATGGATATGATACTAGGTGCATGGTACATAGGAAACTGATTTTTCATTATTGTTCATTAGTAATGAAATGTATATACTTGTCAATGATTGCACGATATTCTTGATCTTGTGATTGGAGACTAGTTACCTACATGTTAAAAGAGCTAAGTGATAACTGAGTCCTACGAGGTGGGAGTACCACTGGGACATGAATTCAGAAATATAAATGGTATGCAAGTGATGCATTATTGTTTAGCATGATTATTGTTTTATTATCATGATGTGTGGGCAGGTGTGGGGTTTCAGGAAACTCAACCGCCCAACTTGGTTATTTGATGACAAAACTTGAGTACAACAGTCGCAACGCAGTCACTATGTCGACATAGACATAGTTCCTTATTCCATTAGAGGGGTGGAGGCATTACCCACAGTTTATCCCTGAAACCCGAAGTAATGGGAGGGTTGTTATACACTATGCTCCCCAAGGTGTGTGATGATGATTGTTGGGTGCCTGCTGGGGAAGCTTGTTCGATGTAGTTGACACTTCCACTTACAGGTTCTAATTGGAGCTGGTAATGGCATGACACTTCAGGGTAGTCCAACAGAGGAAGGATAGGATGTGGAAGTTAGATGTGAATTAGGTAGAAGGAGGTAGGTAGATAGGAACATCTTGGATGTTTTAGAGGGAACTTAACTAACTGTGTGTGTGTGTTGAAACCTATGTTTGATTCTTGTGTTGTAACTCAGTATATTACATTTGTGTGATAGATTATTATGATCTGAGTTAGTGGTGGTAGGTACCCTTCCTTGTAATTGATTGATTAAACTAATGTGAACATAAATATAATGAAATGAAACCGTAAATGGATAATTGTTGCAAAAATTAATAATGCTAAAGTAATTAGGATATATGTATGCTCGTTCTACCTGCATGGAAGATTATTATTATTAGTTAGCACGTATGATTATGCGAGATAATGTTGCTTATAGTACATATCCGACCTGTGCATACACTGGCCACGCATGCACACTTTGCACATGTACGCTAGTATCGATATACGAGTACTAGACATGTTAAATAATTATATAAGCTATTGTGAATAACTAAGTTAATTGCGCGATCATCCAATAAAGATAATGAACATTTTAGTTGTTAAGTATATGTGAATATTATAATAAGAAATTTATTAAGTATCGCGATTTAGAATTGTCGTAAGGAAATTATCGAGAATAAAACATAAATATTGTTCCATATGCGTAAGAAGAATTGTATTGTTTAATCATTATCATGATTGTTTAAGACCCTTAAGGGTGCTTTGTTTACAAATTCAAGAATGTTGTGTTGGTACTAGGATACTTGTCGGTTAAACAAATAAATATTATTATTATTTATTAAACACTAATAATAATTATTTATTATTATAATTTTTATTGTTATTATTACTTAATTAATGTTAATAATAATAGAATTGTCCTTTACCATAAACTGTAGCGGAGCAACTCAATTGTTCTAAGGATTATTGAGTAAAGCAATTAATCAAAGGATTAATCGAAGCAATTGTGAAAAATTTAAAAAGAAAAAATTTAAAAGATGAGATAGGATAGCATTAAAGTAATAATGTTATTAATTTATTACCATGCAAGACATTTGATCCGGATGGGTAATACATTTAAGATACTCACCACTACCGACTTGAAAATTCAACACTAATAACTATTATATTATTATTTTAATCAAACATATTTAATATTTAAAATGGTGAGTGGGGCTATTAATTAACCCACCATCTCATGAAAAATCCCAAATGAACATATTAAGATTTATTAATGAATGTGCAGTCAACTCACTTAAATAAAATTAATTGACATTGATACCATTGAACTGCTCGAGAGAATAAGCACATAAAATATAATATTTATTATGATGAAATAAATGTTTTGGGGTTTTGGAGTGATTTGATGAGGGTAGTGGAGTAAGCCGGAAGGAATGTGTAGGAGGAAATAGTATTTAGGTGAGAAGATATAGGGAGAAGGGGGTTGGATCTTGGGGAAAAAAAATATTATGAAGAATGAGAAATATTTGGAAGGGGAGTCTTCGACGAGAGGGACAACTTGAGGCTTGGAGGAAATGAAATATTTGGAGAAGTTACAATAGAGGAGGTCTGTTTCTCATAGTTAGAGGGAAAAATTCATTGGTTGGATGGATTGGTTGGATTAGTTGTACTCAAGTTTTGGGCTCGGGGGTCCAAGAAGAAATTCTTGGAGCTAGGAAGTGAGAGAGAGTTTCCTAGTTGGAAGGGTGGTAAACCTATTTTTGCGGGTTGAGTTTTTTTCTATCCTAGTAGAGGTATTTTACTTGTATGAGTTTTAAATTTTTACACTTGAATATATATATATATAAACTGTTGAAATTAAATATACTTAGAACTGCTCAGAAATTTATGATTGTTATGCAGGTTAGTATTTGATTTTTACCTGTTAAATATGCAATCTATTTCAGAACCTAAATATTTTTGCAAAAACACTGAAGGAAACAAATAGACTTGAACATAATAACTTACAAACATTATCGAACTGCTAGATTTTCATTAAATAAAACTAGGGACCTAGGGGTCCTTACATTCCAAGCGTAAGTATGTACTTAATTATCATTTGACAATGTAATCTTTATGTGTCTGGAATATTGCAGGTAAAACACCATAAGGCTATGTAGTGCAAAGGTTGTAAATTTCGCATAAAAAAATTTGGATGAAACGAAGAAAATATTTGATTGTGGGATAACTGCAGTCTTTGAGGTGACCAATGTTTCCTCTAGAAGTGAAAAACATCCAAAACTCTCAGAAAATCGATACTATGGGTATTTGGAAGACATTATCCAGTGTGTCTTTAAATCCTTCAAATTAGTTGTGTTTGTTTTCAAATGGTATAGGTTACGATTGAATCAATGTGATCTTGATATAACTATTATTGAACATGCTAATGGATTTACCATAATTAATACAAGGTTGTTTGAGCCAAGAATGGAGCCCTATGTTCTTCCAAGCCAATGTGAACAGGTATTTTACTCAGAGGTTCCAAGTAGAGGGGGTTGGTCATTTGTTGCGAGGCACGATCCAAGGGGAAGGCCAATAGAGTATAATGTAGAGGAAGATCAATAGGGTCTTGAAGAAGAAGATGATGTAGAGGATCAACATGAGTTAGATGATCATGTTCCAGAGGAAGATGTCGAAGAATTAGTTGAAGCAGATGATGTAGCAGACAATGTTCATTAAGATGATATCGACGATGACATGATGATCGAAACTGACATTGATGAAGATGATGATATGACCAATCCTTACAATGTTGAATTTGGATCAGGTGATACAGATGTGGACTTGGATGAAGAATATGATCAATTGAATTGAAGTGTATGAGGTATGCCTTAATATATCTATTATATATATATTGAATTAATATTGATATAATTATTAATTGAATTTGTACGTATAAATTAATTGTTTTTAAGTTTTTTTTCCATTTTCTAGTATGTTGGCTTATGTTGTAAGAGACATTGTTTCTTAATTATGACAAAAATCACAATAATTTATTTTATAGTACATAGATTTTGTTTGGTTATGGTGAATTGAGAGTGACATGAGGGGAGGGGGAGCTAGATGAGCTTCCACCTTCACGTGGCTGGGCCTGTTCAGTAGAGAATATTAAACTATTCTTGAAACAAAGAGAATCTCGGTAAGGTAATGCACAATTATAATTATTTCACCTTCATTATTATATGATATTTCATAACCCAAAAATAAGGCATGCCTACTCATGTACTTGACCCTGCATATTATAACTATCCAACGTTGGTTTTTTTTCAATTTGCGCTTGTATGGACTAAAATTTGGCATGGTTAGACTAGACGCATGCATTTACGTTATGGGAGGGTTCCATACTCAAACATGACTCACACACACAATTCGACAATCAAACAACAAACCTATAGAATAATTAATGTCCTGAATGGGGCCAAGATTGAAAGCTTTTCAATTTGTGCTTATATAGATTAAAATTTGGCATGGTTAGTCTAGACGCATGCATTGATGGTATGCGAGGGTTTCCAGACTCAAACAAGATTCACACAAACAATTATAAAATCAAACAACAAACCTATAGAATAATTAATGTACTGAATGGCGCCAATGTTGAAAGTTTTTCAATTTGTGCTTGTATGGACTAAAATTTGGCATGGTTAGACTAGATGCATGCATTGACAGTATGGGAGGGTTTACAGACTCAAACATGACTCACAAAAATAATTCAACAATCAAACAAAAAACCTATAGAATAATTAATGTACGAATGGGGCCAACGTCGAAAGTTTTTCAATTTGTGCTTGTATGGACTGAAATTTGGCATGGTTAGACTAGAAACATGCATTGATGGTATGCATGGAGGATTTCCAGACTCAAACATGAATCACACAAAAAAATCGACAATCAAACAACAAACCTATATATTCTTGGCATTATAGGGAGTAGGCCAATCCTTCAAAACCTTGATTTCTCTTCATTTTAGCTTACAACTTGTGGTAGTGGAGGAGGTCCAAAATTATTTAAACATGCTATAAATGATGTATCAAGGTTCCATTCAAAACCAAAATTTTATTTATCGATAAGTGGGTTAAAGTGCTTAGGAAAAAATATTCTACCTATATCACATATCTGCATAGGAGAATTTTATGTAGGATCCCCTTGGATGATCAATTTTGTTATAATGGTTTCTAAAGTCACTTATTCCCCATATTGCCAAGGATCTTTCCTTGCAATTACCTTGAAGCAAGGAAGATGTGATCCTTGGGGCCTAGAGTTAGATTTGTATACCCATAATAATGTTGTTTATATATTGTTATACTACATCTTCCCAATATTTCTCATGTTGGTCCACCTATAAAACCAAGGGAATATCATATGGCAATTAGGTTTATAGGATCAACCCAATTGGTAGCTTATGCTTCAAACAAAAATGACCATGAATCATTTTATGGAGTGCCTAATCCAAATGAAGTATTATGAATATATTTGGTAGGGATAATATTTATATTTGTCAGGCATCATGCATATAGTAGTTTCTAAGTTAGTTAAATATTTATTGTTTTTTCATACTTTTTCCAAGTTCTATGTATTGGATTTGGACTATTCAAGTTTATATTTGTTAAGCACCATGTGTATTGTGGGATTAAATTGTAAAATAGTTTTAAACTTAGTTAATTATTTAGTCTTATTATTAATTTATTATTTTGTATTCATATTTTCCATATTAAACATGGATTTTAACCATTACCACCATCACCACGATTATTATGATTTAGGATTTGATAGACTGACAATGCTTATATGGTACAATTGCAGTTTCATGAATTAATGTTGTTGTTTCTTCAATTAATCCTTCAGTTACTTTGGAATTTTATATTTATGTCTACATCTGGTGTTCTTATTTTTTATTTTCAATATAAAGACAATTCCTTAGACTTTGTTGAATTTCGCCTCAAGCCTACACTTGTTCAAAATCCATTTGTATCCATCAGTTGAATTGATATTTGAATTTATTCTTTAGTTCCATCTCCAGTCCGTCCACCAAGTAGGTGGTTTTGAAAGGATAAGGTTAATAAAATATGATTTTTGGGGTCATTATATAAAACTTTTATAGAATAATCTTGTTTATAAGGACAAACTTGAATTTTACTTTGAAGGTTTCTTTTCCCTAGGAACCATACATGGGTACCATTAATATGTTTCACATACCATGGATGGGTTCTGAGGCCTCAACCATAATCATGGTAGGGAAACAACATCATAATGTCCTTGACATAGGTTGGTGGAGAGATACAACATCCTTAAGGATTTCTATATGCTCAAGAATCAAGAACACATGTTTTAATACCAATAAACATGAGTTTGTATGGTAAAATGTAAGATGTAAAATGCAAGAAAGGAATGCACTTAGGAATTTTATCAACAATATGATAAACATTGGAAAATTAGTAGAATATTTTAGATTAATGGTACTCTTATGTTTCCCCATATTTAGTTCCAAATCTTGTGCTCCACATTGCACTACACATCCTAATCCAAGAAAACTATGGGGGGGGGAAATATCCTCTATTAAATATTTCCTCCCAACCAACTCTCCTTTAGATTAATCAATATAACCCCTAAGTAGGGTCCTAAATCTAAAAACAAAGGAAATGAATCATTCAACTCACTAAATCCAATTCCCACCAAATACTAAAGGATCAATAATTGAAAATCAAGTCTTACTATCTACCTTGCTAGAAATTCCAAGGGTTTTTAGTCTATACTTCTCATAGGATCTAAACCTTATTCCTTTCATTATAAGGAAAATGGGAGGGAAACATGTATATTAGACTAATAATAATAAAACCCTTACCTATCTCTCTTGTGATACCACTAATAGGTGAACATCTACAATTAATCCCATGAAGAGACCAAAAAATCAACAACATAATAAAATTAAGTCCCCCACAAAGTTCCTATACAATCATCTAAATAGGGGGCCTTGGAAGCTATGATGATTACTAGCAGATAAGTCCCATGAAAAATGTGTCTTGGTCACATAGTTAGACCCTAGGGATAAACTAAGTCTTAGACTTACAATAGAGTGTCCCTATTAGGAAGAGTGTAAAGAAGACTAAGATTGATAAGCACTAAATGAAGAAGAGCATTATCCAACAATATTACATAGAGTATTTGAATCGTTCCCAACATTTGACTGACATTAATGTGTGTTATTAAAAAATAACATCTCTAATGTCTAGATAAAGGGTTAAAAAACATTTAGATTTCAAGAATAATTGTTTATCAACATAACCAATATCCAAGTAATAATATTGACCAATAGATAAGTTATATCATCAAATACAAACAATAAAGACTAATGATGTCTAGGTACTAAAAATATGCCCAAACACACATCATTCAAGAATAGATTCCATCCATGCTGAAGTGATATAATTTTTATCAGTAGAACATTTGAGATAAAGCTTTGTAGAAATGGATTGTTGGATGATCTTTCAATATTTGGTTTTGCTAGTGGATTTTCAAACCAAACGGTATGGGTGATCTCCTCTGCATCGCTAGTCATTGTTACTCTTCTAACCCCTTCATGTTTAGTGTGATGAGTCATTGTAAGATAGTTAATTATTCTACTTCATTGTTAGTTCCTATTTCTATTCTTAATATGAACTCTAAGACTATCTATCAAACAAATTCATAACTTACACCCCTCGGCATTTTCCTCCAATTCTATCCATGCCTTGAATATACAATTGAGCATGAGAGAAAATATTAATGTTCAAGAAATTAGTAAGGAAAAAAAATTCATATATTATGAGTCATAGAATAGACCCTTTTATAATGCATGTCTTGCATTTGAACCTATACCGTTTGTAAGAGTTCCTTCTCATATTGTAGAAATAGTTTCATCAAATGTCTTTGTAAAATCCTAGAAGAGGGATTAGGCTTATTTATTGCAAACATTCTTTAATAGACTTTTTCAAAGAGAGGTTAGAATAATTCCTTTTTGTAGGCCATAGTATCTTTGTTTAAATTATGACCTCCCATTAAAAACATACCTATTACCAATATTGGGGACGATTCAAAGGGCTAAATTGAAGCACCCTTGGTATGGTTAGATTTCAGTGAACTATGCACCCAACTCCCGCGTGAAAGTTTTTGAGTGAGCTCCCTCCCACCAGAGCACGTTTTCACCTTCCTTCCCTCTCGCCAGAGCTTGTAGAGGTCACCACATGTCACATAGTTCATAGAATAGGTGGAGGAGGTAGCAGAGGAGGTCATAGAGGAGGTCGCAGAGGAGGTAAAGGAGGTTGAGGAGGTCACAGAGGAGGTCAAGGAGGTCACAAAGGAGGCCAAGAAGCCACAAAGGACACAATTCCTTCCAAATTGGTCAGTACACACTTACTCCACTTGCAATTTATAATTCCACCAACCTATTAACACTTATCCTGAGAGTGCACAAATATGGCAGATCCACTCATGATATGAATGCCTAAATGTATTCTCCCGACTATAGCTACAAATAATATCGCTACCCACTCCTCGGAATCCCACATTCGTTCGTTCTCAACGGTTTTCCCTTACATATGATGCCAAGGTGTCTTATACAGTGCCATTGAACCTACCTCACCATTTTTATTTACCATTTGATTGAACCAATATTGCTTGCTTCAAGATATACCAAAATATAATTCACAATATGCTGATGAGTTTGACATAATGTGCTGTAGAGTTTGGTTGGACGCAACTTTTGTGTACAATGTGCCTTATTAAAAAATGAGTCAAAGACTTCCCGATTCACTTTCTTCACTCAAATGTTTGCACAAATTTGTTGCATTCAAATCCAAATGAGTATCCTTATGAACAATTGGATGATGATGGACAGTTAGAGTGCAATGAGCACTCCCAACTAGTTACCTTTTTCCTAGGGAACATGGTTCTCACCAGTCTTTATTTTTTACACAAAAAAAATCTATGTAGTTAGGATTAATTATCCATTTAAGATTTAGTTTCTTTGCCCCAAAAATTGGGTAACCACCTAGAAATTTAATAGAAAAATTGGATGAATCAACAAGTTTTTGAACCATTGGGGTTTAGTTAGTGAATGATAGATTCACAAATTAAATTCATATGAGACTCACTAAGCCAAAGGAGTAGAACAATTGGGTTTCCCTTAGTAGATTCAAGTTTAGGAATTGTTAAGATAGTATATTTATTAATCCTTTTGAAAATTCATTTCTCTTTTTATATCATGCAGTAAGGCAAGGGAATTAAACTACCCATGTGTTGCCAAGATGTCCCTTCTACAAGAATTACTTTATTTTTTTAGTTTAATAAACAGGTTATAAGCATTCTCAACCCCCAAAACTATTCAAATCATTAAGAAATCCAATTGGTTCATTTACTGCAACTGCATATAGAGTGTAGGCATTATTGAAAGTGTCACATTATTAGATTGATACATTAAAGTAGGTCTCCAATAAATCTTTGCTTCATTATCCCAAGTATTGTTGGGACCTATAAAGAAGATGGTGAGAAGGAATAATGATCAAATGAATGAGCCTAAGAAGTTAGTCATTCAAATTGCGATCCCTTAAAGAATGACCTTGAAATCAATGAATATCAATTACTTTGTGTAGATATTGTTGACAAGTATGATGAGATGAACCATAATACTAATGATGATGTAGTGCCAAAATTCCCAAAGAAGAAATAAGGACGGTGTCCAAGATCACTCTCATGATATATAATAAAAATTATTCAACATAGAGAACAAATTGAATCCTTTTGATATTTTACATATAAAATGAGAACATGTTTATTTCAATCATATTTTTTTTTGTGTAAATTAAACTTAATTGGGGGGATTATGGAATTGAGGTAAATTGGGGAATAAGGGATAGTTGGCACCAATTATCCCTATTTACCCAAATGAATTTGATACGAGTTAATAGGGGGAAATAATGGCAATTATAGTTTATTGGGATCAATTACCCCATATTTTCCCCAATTCTCTCCTAATCAATTATTCAATTGGTGTTAATTGATGCAAATAGTGTCAATTTGGTTTATTTAGACATTGAATTGAATAAATTTTTTCTCTATAAGTTAATTTAGTATTTGGTTGCTAGACATGCTTAATGTAATAAAATCAAACAAAATTAATTCATCAAATTATCCTAATGGGTTACCTCAACTTGTTTCCAATGTTGTTGGTCATTTGTCCATTTTCACGTTCAAGTCCTTGTTTGACTCCCCTTGTGTTAGGTGCACTAATATACATCAACACGTTTACTAGGGATTCCATTCATGAATGTGGGGAAGCATCGCTTGGGTTTTTTCATTTGGTTTTCCTTGGAGAAAAATAGTTCATGAAATTTACCTAAATTGATTAAAAGTTGGATATAAGTGATTAATTAAATAGACTGGGTCTTACTCATTAACTAATGAATTAAATAATTTGGCTTTAAACAATTTTTTATTATATAAAATAATACCAGTTGTTTTATTTACCACAGTTTCCCCCTTTTGAACTAGTCAACTTGATTTAATTGAGACAAGTAGGGGAAAATAATGGTGATTAGGGTTAACTGGGAAAGGTTGACACATGTTTTTTTACCCTCTTGAACCACACAATATTACCCTAATAAAGGACCAATTATCCCTCCCATAATTGAAATGGAAAGTACTTTGATTATGGACTAGCTATTGTATGCAAGGTAACCTATTATATTATGTTCTTTATCAAATATAATATAAAATAATCAATGTCAAATGTAAAAATGTAAATGAATATGTGGTGGATGAGGGACATGATATGCAACAAAATTCAAGGCACATCTAACTAAATCATAATAGGGAGAAAAATACAAGTTATGGAAACACAATAAAAAATATGGATAATAGTCCACCATTGTTATCATAAATGTACCCAAACCAAACCACCTAAACATCCTCCTAGAGTGAAACAATCCAATCACCAAGTTCATTTCCATGTCTCATAATTATCAAGTAACCAAGTTTTGATGAAATGTGATTAGACATTTATAGATGTACAATGAATTTCCCACCAACTAAAGTATATGCATAATCATTGATTTTAGGCAACCAAAAATACTCCATATTTTTTGATAAGTTCTTGATTTCATATAAGATGATAGAAGACATATGATATGTGAGAACAAACAAAATAGCATGAGAATATTCCACAAGTCAGAATGTGCATTCCCATAAGTATCAAGAGAACTAGCAAAGGAGAGATTAGTCCACAACCAAACATTTCTATGCAAGAGAACAACTACATTAGCTACCAAAAATCTCTTTATTTTTTATTTTTAACAGAAAAGTTATATTTTTTTATTAAAAATTGGATACAATTGCTCCATATATCAAGTTAACACAAAGAAAATATTATTCTCCTAAAGATTATAAATTTGGTCTTTACCAAGTTGTCCTCCTAATTCATACTTTTATCCCAAAATCAATCATGCTAGTGATAGAAAAGATAAACCGTTATGATTCCAAGGAGGATTCTAGTGCCAATGAAGGTAAAAATCACCATCGATCACCACCCTACCACTATCTTCAAACACCCTATAAAGTACCAACAACAAATTCACCAAATTATAGAACATAATAAATCCATATCCAATGTCAATCCATTCATAAGGGATTAACACAACTCAATGCAACCACTAATGGATATGGAGGAATCCAATCACCAAGTTGATGTTCTTAACAAGGAATATCAATGTTGATGTTAAGGCCTCACTATTTCATAGTATATATTGGTTGAAAATAATATTATATTTACTTAATGGAATTTGAGCCCTAGTTTCATCCTATGCCTTCAATCTATACCATTTAATTAATTTAAGGCTATATGCATAGTATTGTTTGAAATTGTATATATGTACAACATGGATGGTCTCAAGAACTTGATTCTTTGAAGTTGTATGCACACAAAGCATTATTCTAGTGATCACACATGTTTCTCATGATATGAATATTTCATATCCATGTTCGTAATAAAAGTAAGCATATTCTTTTGGTAGTTGGGTCATATCTATTGAGACTATGCATAATATATGGTTGATATATGTTGAAGAACAACAAGTGCATGACATGCTTGTGATGATTATGGTTAATATACACTCTAGGTATTGGGATTTGTAGAGTGACACATGCATACGTTATATTATTTAGGTGCACCAATGGAAAACTTAATTAAACATAGGTAGTTGTTTGATACGGAATTGGAGAAATGTGCCTAAGTGCTTTATTTATTGGAGCAACTTTTATCCCATGGTGCAGGTAGAACCAAACATGTATTTGTCATATATGTCTTCCTTGAGCGAGGCAAGTTTAGGAAGACTAGAGTAAAGTGAGACATATAGTAGGTCTATAAGAGGGAGATCAACTATATGTCAAAATATTAGAAGAAAATTCCATAAACGCATGGAAATGTTTCTCGCTGAAGGTGTAATACCCCAAATGTTGGACTTTAACCCATTTATATATTGCTATGTATTATTTCATTTTACTTAGATGACATTAGAAATTTGAGAAATTGATTTCTAATGACCATGTGGACTAGCACATTAATGAGATGGGAGTCATAGTCTCCTATGGGTTGGAGGGAAAATGCCAATTAAAATAATAATGAGAAGTTATTATTGGAGAAAATGGAAAACCCTAAAGAAAAGATTTGAGAGAATAATGAAATAAAAGAATTAAGAAAATGAGAAATTTCACACCTAAGAGAATAAAAAGTGAAAAGAAGAACTTGGAATATCCTGAATTTTGCTGATTATATTGATGTTATATATTGGGCGTAAGCCCCGGTGCATATGATTTATTTTGGGTATACTGGGCATAAGCCCCAATGCACATGTTTTAATTTTATTATATATGTTGGGTGTAAGCCCTGATGCACATGACGCATGTTAGTTATAGACCTAAATATTTCGGCATGGACCCTGACAGATGCAGTTTATTGTTATATACTGGGAAGAAATCCCCAATGTATTTGATTGATGTTTTACTATGAGATTTGGGTACAAACCCTAACATACCGAGATGATCTTGTTATATATTGTGCAGAGTTATGATATGAATGATTGACTTTTATGATGTGTTGAGCGTGAGCTCTGGAGCACATGGATGATCTATGTACTGGGCATAAGCCCCGATGCACATAGATGACTTTATTATGTGCTGGGTGTAAGCCCCGATGTACATAGAGTGTTGAGCATAAGCCCCAGAGCACTCCAACTTGATGTTGAGCATAAGCTCTGGAGCATCGGATCTTTGGCCATTGTATCCCTAGGTGTATCTTACAAATACATCCTAGCACTAGTGTTGAGCAAAGAGCTCTAGAATTGCACTAGCGTAATGTCCATGTAAAAGTGTTGAGCCTAAGCTCTGAATAGCACTAGGGGTTATTTAAGAAGGTGTTGAGTTGAGGAAGGCTCTGAATAGCACTAGGGGTTACTTAAGAAGGTGTTGAGTTGAGGAAGGCTCTGAATAGCACCAGTCATCATGCTTCTTTTATTCTAACTAATTGATTCATTACTTATCTCATCAAGGATGGAGGAAACTACCACAGAAAACGAGGTAATCCAACATGCAAAAAGGGACCTAGAGCTACCTAACCTAGTCGACCATCCAAACCTACCAAGGCTTTGCCAAAAGAGTGGAACTTAATTAAATAAAGCATCAAAGTTATAATGCTATATAGCTACTTGATTTAATTAAAGTGATTAAGTGTAAAGAGCCTCACTCATGTACAAAAGATATACATAAATACATGTATATGAAAGATACTAATTATAAGTAAAAGATATTACTTATAAATAAAAAATATTAATTATAAGTAAAAGATATTACTTATAAATAAAGATAGTAATATACGTAAAAGATAGTACTTATAAATAAATATAATATTCATAAGCAAAAATATAACTATTATGTTAAATGATAAATATCAAAGTTCCTTTAATAAATTTATAAAAGAACAAATTAAAAAGTTCTAGATAAACTGAAGTGATAATTTTCAAATTATATATATATATATTAATTCAAACTAAAAATCAATTTAAGTTAATATTAAAAGAAATTAATATTCTCAACTGCTATTTTCAAAAGTTCACCTATAAAAACCAAGACAATTCCCAAAGAGGGGGGATCTTTCTTTTTATCATGCTTTTATGGTAACAAGAGAGAAATTGTTCCCACAGATCTGTAAGAGTAAATTATTTCCAAGACTGAACTGCAATCAATTGTCTGCCCTAGGCTCTCTAGTCTCCTCTTGCATGTTGGATCCAGTTCGGGGGGATCCGATCAGAACCAGGACCGGTTTCGGGTCATGGTTGGGAGGAACGTGGTAGTTCTAAAGTTATTCGGTTAATCATCCTATAGGTCAGCCAAGCATATTGTTCCATTAATTAGTGTTTTGAGGTGTGCAGGTCTGTACCAAGGGAAGATTCAAGCTATAAAGTTCAGGTATGAATTGTTTTATATTTTCAATTTACTATAGGCTGAAAGATAGAATTTAAATTACTGTATTTTCTTTTTATGTTCCCTTAAGACAAGTCGAAACTCTTTAAAGCATCTTAGTGGTAGATTTAAATAAATAACTAGGACCCAAATTTCAGTACTAAAACCATAATTTAAATAGCAATTAAAGAATCATCCTATAACAGAGTTTCGTAGAATCCCATACACCTCATTAAATTCTTCACAACATAAACTTTGATCATTATCGATTTATGATAAACATTTAAATCCCTATTTAGAAACATAAACTATAGAAATCGCAAACCCAGGTGCAAAAGTTACGTAGGGCACATTTCAGATGGATTCGGGATCGAATCTCCTGAACACTACTAGGGTCAAAATTTTAAATATGGGAACACGCTACAGCGTGGATTGCCATCCAGTGCATCTTAAAATTTAACCATAAAGAAAAGTATAAAATGAATGCGATTTGAACGCTAGGGCTCTGCCCATAAAATTTACATAAGAACACTCTCAAAAGAAAAGAAATTAACCGAGGACCATTCCTTCCTATAGCCAACACAGAGATATGAATTTACACACTAATTTATTTTTACAAAGGCTGTAACTCCCCAACTAGAAAGACAATAGAGATAAAAATATACCAAATCCCTTCTCCCAATTAGAAGATAAACTCATTCTTTAATATTAAAATCCTATTACAGAAATCTAATCACCATACGCAAGCAAATGCACAACCAGTTAGGGCTTTTCCCATCAATATAAATTAAACAACATTTCCATCATTCACATAAGGGGTTTCGCTTCCAGATAAACGCATAAGTTAAAATGGTTGAGATAAAATAGAAAACACATAAACTATATAATCATTTACAGATAGGAGCTTCACGCCCAGGATCCGAAAGGTCGATCCCCCATGAAAATGCCATAAAGGAGCTCAGTCTTCACCAAAGAGAAATAATAAAACCCTAGGGCTTACCAAGGTCAACATAGATTCTGGAGAGTAAAGAACATAGACACATGAAGTTTTTACACACCCAACACTTTCTAGATTCAATATTAAATAAACACACAGAGTCCAAACGTAAGCTTACAGGAGTATTAAGAATCTACAACTAGGTTCACAACTTATAAAATCTCCAGTCAATATCAAACAGGAACCAAACGACAAGTTGTATTTTTATCAACAAAGATTGCTCACAGAGATATATGTAACCCAGGAGTCAACCAGACCTCCTCGGTTCCAAGAACGCCTATACAGGCCTCAACATAAAGAAAAACAGTAGCTTGAAACAAATTAAAATATATCCACAAACCTAACAAAGATCAAATAAGAGCCTTCATATTAATAGAAATTTCCAAACTCTGAAACCATAATTCGATTTACACAGGAGCCAAATTAGGGCCTCCTCTATCAATGTTGTGGATTATACATTACAGAGTATGCCACCATGTTTGGCCATGAATTTTTTGTATTCAAACTTAGCATTACATTAAACTACATAATTTTTCGAGTGGTTTAAACCATTCCCCACAATTCTTATACAGAGCAAACAACCAACACATGCAATCATTCGCATGAGGGGAGAAAATTTCCATAGAGGACCAGGGTTACCCGTCGTCACCATAGCTGCAAATACCCCGTTCTTCCAAGCTCAAAATTCCAACACCATAAGCCCTGTCAAAAGTCAACTCAAAGCGTTAAGTTACAACCTTCAACAAAACGATTGTGGAAACAAAAGTCTTAAGCAAGTTTTAAAGAGACAGAGGTTACCTCATGAAAGGATCACGCTATCTGGTAAAGTGCAGGTCGAGTCCTGCCATGGACACCTTCAAAACCTGAAGAGCCTTGCTCTCCTTCCCCTCCAAACCAACAATGCAAAAATGCAGTATGCCATTCAAACCATTAGGTTTTTTCCTTACCTCCATCCAGATGGATACCATTTCAAATGATTGGTATTGGATCACCATTAAAGTGCCACCAACCCCACTATCTTTTAGATATTGTTACCCACTCTTTATAGTAGAGAGCATCACTCACCATAACTCGTTTTCTTGTCACCTTGGCAAGGTTTGCATTTGATTAACTTTTATTACATTGACTTATACTTGGTTATGAGCTCTAGAATGTAGAATTTATGTGTTCCTTTAAAAGAGTACCTACAAAACATAGGCAGAAGCAAACCTTAGTATATAGCTAAGTAAGCCAGGCCTGTGCCACCAAGTTCATCCCCTCAGCTCTTAAAAGAAGTTACAAAAGTACAGTTATAATGGAGTTCAGTACACAACCATCTCGAGTCTAAAAGCATACACATAGGCAATCATTAACGTAAAAATATAATCATACCATAATGTTGGGCACTGGAAATGCCCCTTTTTGACCATACCTATTTCATCATTTTGCCCTGTTATACCGTACTTTCATAAACCATATACATGCCTTTTTCCAGATCAATCAACAATCTTGACAAGGTATAATTCATTATTGCTTTATTTAATTAATGCCTAAGATTATTATGGTTATGAAATCTAGCCTTTGATTTATGCTAACTTGTGTTGGTTTCATTAAGTTAAGATCAAAGCACAGGTGTATCAGCTGCAATGACTTGGGAAGGAATCATATGTGGTGCCAGTTGTTACTCTTCCGATTTGATTCATCATATTCCAAGGGACAACGCATATTTCCACGTGATGCTATAACAGGTCTTCGTTGAAATAGAGCATTGCTGCAACAGACATGATGCCTCCCAATTAGTTAAACCGTTGATCCATTGACTTCTAGAGTAACAGCATCCTTCATGTTTACCGGCCTCATTCATTACGACTCTAACAATTTAGCTGTAACTCTGTAGCATGAAGATAAGATATCTTCATTGCTGCACCAAATTAGTGGATCACAAACTGTATTCCTCATGTATAAATAAGGGAAGGATTTTAGAGTCTGGGTTTGGTTAATTATCATTTTGTACGGGCTGTAACAGAGAACTGAGACTGTGAATTACCATCTTTAATGAAGAGCAGAGTTATTTCTATTTCCGTGTCTAAATTTTCTGGTAGTTCACAACGTCTTTGTTAGAAGGCCAGGGCCCACCTTCTCACAGATATTGCCGAGTTAAGTAGGTAGTTAGATTTATTCATTTCCTGTTGTGTGTTATGGAATTGCATTAGGCGTATTTTTGATAGCTGCAACAGAGAATTTATAATTGCATTATTCCTTGGTAGTTTATTCTTTGCATTACAAATAGCTGCAACTGTGTGGTGTGACAGTCAACCATGTAGGTTAGTTTGATTAATGCATGTGTGTTCAATTTAGCTGTTACAGCCAAGCTCAGCTCCAATTCTTTCCAGTCATTTATGCTTTCTAGGATTTCCAATATTTATCAATTTAGAGTTCAAGCTTACTTTCTAATTCTGGTTGCTGTTGTATCTTTATTGAATCCATTAGATTAGTAAGATCATGCTTGAGTTACAATAGTTGCTGGATGAATGATTTTGGTAAAGATTGAATACTGTAATTTGATAATTATAGGATTTAACTTCTTGCAAAAGTAATATAGTTCATTTATATTTTTAGATCAGTAACTGTTGGGTTGATTTCTGCAGGAAGGTAGCTGTACTTTGAATTCCTAGATGTGTGAGTTAGATTAGTTTTCTTTATGGAATGATTTTAGCTGAGCAGATAGGTAGGATTATCATCTCCATTTAGTTAATCAACTACTTGAAATGTTTATGCATAGATTATGCTTATTGCCATTGAGATAAAAGACTTCCCTAGGTTGACAAGTTATATTGAGCATCCCGTGTGTTAGTTTTAATTAATTAGCATATAGGGTGACCAACATTTTGGCGCCGTTTCCGGGGATGGTAATTGATAGACATAGTTAGTAGTTGGTTTTATTGATTTCATTTTGGTTTAATCATTTACAACATGCATGAATACAAGAAAAACAAATCGGGAAGCCCCTTTGAATACTAACACTGCAGGTGGAAGAGGTCGAGGTCGTAATGCAGGAATGGGAAGACAAACATTTATCGATGATATCATTGCTAAGGCTGATTCTTCTACCAGACCACCGTGAATGTCTATAGGAAGAGGAAATTCTGTTCCTCCCAATCTTGAGAATTCAACATCAACGGTGGAGAACGCAACGGGACCATCCACTCCCAACGCAGAAAAGAAACCTCCTGAAGACAAGGGAAGCATTGTGGGTGCACCGGATAGAGAGGAGATTTATCATATCAACGGGACCAGAGTTAATAAGGAAGTGTGGTTGGAACATCGCCAAGAATTAGAGGAAGAAAGAAGGCGAGAAGAAGAAAGGAGGATTTGAACTTAGATCTCGCCTGTCGCACTTGGGTGATATACACAGAGCGACACCGTGTCATTCTTGGTCTCTGTTCTTTGTCTGTTGGCTTGTTGTCGCAACCCTGTCACTGTCCTTTTGCGACATCATCGCATTCCCCACATCGGTAAACCGTGACGTCGCACTGTGTACAAGCACAGAGTGCGCCGATCTTTCTTTTTTTCTATACAGGCACATTCTCTCCTCTTCTATTTTGAGTGTGGTTTGTATGCAAACTCCCTCTGTACTGTATGATCCAGTCAGAGATCCCTTTCACTTTGTGTGATTGAGTTTTCTTGTTTTGTTGGAGTTGTTTTGGGTTCCCATTTGGGACAAATCTGAGATTTGGTAGTGGTGGATACTTTGGTTTTCCCCACCTTCATCCTTTTCACGTTTGCATTCCCTCCTCTCCTAGCCTGATCTAATCAAGTGCATTGGATCGGTTCCAGACCTCATTTTGCATTTCATTTGCGAGTCTTGCTTACTTTAGTGCTGCTTGTTACTGTTTGAATTTGAGTGTTTGAATGTATTTTCAGTTCATTGAGTGCTTGCTTTCTCTTGAGAATGTTCTGAGTTTTTAGAGTGCTGCAAGTCATCTTTTCAATTCAAGTACCCATATTCAAAAGCATAGTTGTTATCAAATTGTCATTTTGATGCACTCATTGAAAGATCAAAAGTACTTCGCTTACGTTGTTTTTCAAAATCATTTGAAGAATTGCATATGCATTGGAATGTCTCATTCATGAATCTTTTGCAAAAGTTGAAAGAAAATTGCATTATTTGTGTTTTTCATGAATTATGAATTGCTCATCTTCTTGAAAAATTCGGATAGACATCAAGTTTTACTAAACTAGTCACATGCTTGGAACGTTGCATTGTATCTTTTGATTTTTATGCTTTTAGGCCATCGTAGTGAAAGTGAAAAGTTTGCACGCTTTGCTTAGAAATCCTCTCTTTTCATTACTTAACATCATTTTCGTTTTGAAAAGACTAAAGAAAAAGAAAAAACATGTTTTGATTTGGATTAGTAGTGTTGTGAAAATCTTTATGTTTCGTTGAAAAAGGAAAAGAATATTTCAATATCATTTTTCATAGATTTGGGATTGTGTTATATTGCATCGTTTTTGGTAAAATTGTCGGAAAGAAAAAGAAGATTTCTCCTTCCTATAGGTAGCATTCATCGAAAGAAAAGCATACTTTTTGCATGTAGTTAGGGCCTGCATTATATTTCTGATTATGTAATCACCTCATGCATTCACCTAACCATCCAGATAAAATTAATGGTAGAACTAGGGTAAAATATTTAGAAACTTGTGTGGAAGTTAGAGACGTGTTTCGGTGTCGTTAAGCGTGGCAGCTGTCGTTATTTTCCAACACTGTATCTTGGGGGTATTGTAGTCTTTCATGTATTTATCAGTATATCGAGATCCTTCACGTACCCACCAAGTCACCTTGAGTACTTGGTGTATGGGTGTATCATGTACTTGGTAGTATATCGGAAGGTCTCTTGCCGAACGGTTGTGCATTAGACAACACCACTAGGATTCCTGAGATCAACTGAGTTAACCTTTTGGCCGTCTTGGCGGAGCAATACATCGAGAACAGCACTCGGGGAGCTACTACGCACGTACCGTCCAGGTAATCGGGTATGCAGGCAAGGGTACGGTCCCAATACTCCTTGCCGCGTCATATTGTTGGACCCTGCGGTATATCGTGAGTTGAAAAGCCTTGAAAATCCTATGAGGATCCAGACTTTGAATCCACTCTTATCACATAAATTTGCTTGTGGCATTAGTTTGTGTAGGGTTTTGTCTGGTCTGCTTTTATTTTAGTGCCCTTAGGAGAAACTTTTTGTTTTAGTCACTCTGGCTAACTTTCCTTGGAGAAGGTCCCGTAGAATCTAAAACTTGCCACTCGAATAGCCCCTTAACCAGGAGGAAATTTCGAGGGTGAGGATGGATCCACATGCCAGGGTTGGGTCACAAGAAGTGGAAAACCCCACTTTGAATGTTGGAGGATTTTTGTTTCCTCATACTCCTCCAGATTCACCTGCCTCTCATACCCCGCTGGATGAAGAAGCACAAATTACCACTTCACAAGACTTACCTCCCTTCGCTTCGGGAGAGCCTGGATTGTTGGAATGGATAAATCAACCCCGAGGACGACCCCACAACTGCTGTTGGTCCTTCAACAGCTTATTGGACATCTTATACCGGTCACCCAGTGGCCCATTTTTCCATTGCACCCCCACCCAGTCAGGCTAGTCCCGACGACCGCTTGACACCTTATCACAAGCAATTGGCTCGTTTACGTGCCATAGGTGAGGAATTTCAAAGTTGGAACTTTCAAATAAGGTTCAACGATAGACCGATCCCAGGTCGCTCTTTATCTTTCGAGTCACCAGAATCATCCACGCAACATGTGACCACTACTGAAACTGGTCAACCATCCATCCCTGCACATGTATCTCCTAGAAAGGAGACCAGTTCAGTACCCCCCACTACACGACCCGTTGAGGGAAAATAGTCCAACATACCCATAACTACCACAGTTACATCACCTGCTCCTCCCCCACCCCAAACTTCGAGGGGAGGATACTCTTTACCCCGTACATTCTTTACGGGTAGTGGTAATCCTATGGTGAATAATCAAAAACCTGTGTTGGGTCAACCTTTACCTAGTGGTCAGCAAGTTGTTGCTGGGGGGAAACCCCCGTCTCTAAACCATAATACCGCAGCCGGAGTTCCTATCGGTCCTTCTGTTGGAACTTCCCTACCTCCAGGACCTTCCACTTCAGGACCTTCCACTTCAGGATTATCCCATGTTGGGGGACCGTCCAACGTAATCCAACCTCCATCGAGTCAAGCGTATCCAGGTCATTTTAACCCTGTGTTGGGTCAACAGAACCCCGGAAACGCACTCTACGGGGTACCATACCCCGGTAATCCTTACACTCTTTGGGGACAACAAAATGTTTTACAACATGGACCCCCACTTACAGTCCCTCAAGTCCCTCCACCCACATTTGGTCCACCCCCACCTCCCGTTGGAGGCGGAAGGCTCCCACATAATTCTGGAGGAGGCGGACCCCTACCTTCTGCTAATGGTCCACCTCATTCAGGTCATCATGGCCCACCACACCCCAAAGGTGATGGTGGAGGACCTTCCCACCGTGGAGGTGGTGGTGGAGGACCATCCTATCCCAGCGGAGGAAGTGGAGGGACATCTTATCCTGGTGGCGCTAGTGGCGGACCACCACCCTACTATGGTGGAGGCAGTGGAGGAGGTCCTTACCCATCTGGAAGTGGTGGTGGTGGACCACCACCTCCTCCTGGTGGAGGCGGTGGAGGCCCATCCTATTCTGGCAACGGTGGCGGACCACCACCTCCTCCTAGCGGAGGCGGTGGAGGTCCATCCTACCCTAGCGGTGGTGGCGAACCACCACAATTTGGAGGCGGACCACCCCATCCCGATGGTGGAGGTGGGCCACCACCTTATGGTCACGGGCAACCTTATTATGGTAATGGACCACCCTGCTATGGCGGTGGACCTCCATTTGGTCCGGGCGGCACATACCCCTATAACCAGTTTCCTCTTGGTACACCTTATGGTCAATCAATGCAAGGTCCTTATACGCCTTATCCATACTATCAGTACTCACAGCCTAATCCAAAACTGCCCTTTTTGGCTACTTTGGACCTACCTGACCTGTCTCGTTTAACCAACGACCCCATTTACAACGGAGCTAATTGGCCACCTATTCCGGTGAAAATTTTGTCTGATATCCCAAAATTTGATGGCAAGCCGGGTGAGGATCCTAAAAATCACGTGATGACATACCATTTATGGTGTTCATCTAACTCCCTGATGGACGACTCGATAAGTCTTAGATTGTTTCAAAGGACTCTTACCGGTTCGGCTGCCAAGTGGTATATTGAGCTACCACCCCATTCTTTTCCCAATTTTGGTTCTCTTGCTATGAATTTTTTGACTCACTTCCAGCTGCCTATACGGTACGAAACTGGATAGAGCTTTTAACCTTGCTCCGTCAAAATACCACCACTCACATATCGGATCATATCCATGAGTGGCGAAGGAGACGACGTCTCATTAAGGATCCTATTCTAGATCAACTCCTAGTAGACTGGTTTACGAAGTCTCTCCAACCCACCATAGCATGAGATGTTGCCATGGGTGGTGCTGTCACTGAAGAAGAAACCATCACACGTACCCATTTGCTAGACTTAGTCTATGCTCAGTCTGGCACGTTATTTGATATCCTTCCTGACGCACCTTGCAACACTTATGACCCCGCGAAACCACCAAAGGGACCCCAAACTAATGGCATCATTGGATCCCTTACCACCCAGCCTTCTTCTCAAACTGTTGTTTCGACGAACCCCCAGGGTTCTTCCCCATTACCAACACAGGCTGGTCATGACACCACCAAATCACCCACTCCTGCTATCACCGAAGAAGTGAATTTTGTCTCATCAACTTCACCTCAAAAGTCTGGTGGTAAGAAGAAGAACAAGGGGAAACCTAAGAAGTCTTCCACCCAGCAGGAGCAAAGGAGCACCCCTGATGATACCAAACAGAAAAGGAAGTTAAAGTATCCTTGTCTACTGTGTTGTGATGACCATTTCTCTAAGGAGTTCCCCCATAGAGACGAATTTCAAAAGTTTCTTAAGGGAAAATCCACACCCGCGGTTCTCAATGATCCTTTCCCTGCTCAAAATCAGCAGTCGATCACTCACACTTCTTCTTCCCAAGGAGAAGCACCCAACACCACACATGTTCTCATGGTGCGTAACGAGACCATCAACTTGAACACCCATTCTCGTTCATATGACTCTGTTCTAGCTAAATAACCCATTGGAAGTAATACTGAAAAAGATTCCACCTCGATGCCTGAAGTCACTGTACCAACTGCTCCTCTCACCATAGAGAATCCTTCTCTAGAGTCAGTGTTGCATCCACCCAAGAACACGATTAGAAAATCAGTTTTCAATCCTAATGCTCAAGCTGCTCAAAACTACAACATTGTAGAGGACCTAGCACAATCTCCTTGCGCTATGTAGACGCTGGAGGTTTTGAAAAACTGTCCTAATCAGTGCAAAACTCTCCTCGCTGCCATCGGTGCACTTGACCTGGATTCATCGAATACCATTATGTTTTGGCTGAAATACTTCAAACCGAGGCTCTCCCATCAGCTGGCATTTCAAGTTGCCACAAACATTGCTGGGAAGATAATCCATTGTTCCGTTTTGGACGAAGGTGCCTCCACTTTAGTCATGTCAATCTCATGTTGGAGAGCCATTGGCTCTCCTGAGTTGAACCGTTCTCCTACTACTTTGAGAGCATTTGACGGATGTGGATTTCAACCTCATGGACTGCTACAAGCTTTACTTGTCGAGCTGGGGGGAAAGACCACAACCATTAACGTGGAAGTATTCGCTTCCCCATTAGATTACAACATTCTACTTGGTTGTAATTGGTTTTACGCCATGACCACAGTTGCCTCATCAGTCTTCCGCATAGTACAATTCCCCCATCAAGGCCGAATTGTCACAGTCGACCAACTGGATTTCTGCGCACCTAACACCACTTCTCACCTACGCGATAACATTTTTTCCATTGGAAATCTTCATAGAAGCATGAGAGTGTGGGCGTTGGCCCCCTTAAGGATTCATCCCTTATGGGCGTTCTTCCTACTCCGGATCCCCCCAACCATGTTGCCACGGTGAACATGATTTCCTCGCAGACTTTGTCTATTCCCAACTCCACTGATTCATGGCTTATACCTGATGAAGCCACCACACACCTAATTGGAGACATTATGCCTTTGTCACTTGCTGAACTTATGTACGAGGCTATCCATTCAGCCCTGGAGGATCACTTAGCTATGACCTCCACCCCTAGTTCTCTGCAGTGGACATCATCGGATCCATTCCTATGGAATTTTCATTATGATGAGTCCATTATGGAAATCATGAGTGCGGATGATCCTCTGTGGGAAGACCTCCATCATCATTTGTCTTCCCTTCTCGCTTTGGCTACTATAGAGAAAAACATTCGCACCATCTCTACACCGGATGTCCTTTCTGGCTCTCAATATTTGATACTTGCGTGTCAAACGAATTCTGAAGGAAACTTAGCCAACATTGAGCCTACCACTTTGATCGACATCTTGGTTAAACCTGGTGTAGTGGAAAACATTCAGTTAGGCCAGAAGTGTTCCCTTGAAGAAGTCATTACTGCTACGGCCTTATTCAAGTGATTTCGAGATGTGTTCGTGTGGACCTACGAGGAGATGCCTGGGATAGACCCCTCCATTTTTTTGCACGAGATCAAAACCTATCCTGACATCAAACCTGTCCGCCAAAAGTTGTGACCGGTACACCCCTGGAAGACTGCGACAATCAAGGAAGAAATTGAGAAACTCTTGAAGGCTGGCTTCATTTACCCTGTCCCATTGACAGAGTGGTTCTCTAACGTCGTCCCTGTTGCTAAAAAATAGGGTACTATTCGTGTGTGTGTCGATTATCGGGATCTCAACAAAGCTTGTCCCAAGGACAACTACCCGACTCCCTTTATCGACTAGATTATTCACAATTGTGCCGGGAGCATCATCTTTTCTTTTATGGATGGATTTTCTGGGTACAACCAGATTGAGATTCACCCCGTCGACCAACACAAGACTGCTTTCATCTGTCCTTGGGGAACGTTTGCATATCGCAAACTTCTGTTTGGTCTCAAAAATGCTGGTGCCACATTGCAACGGGCCATGTCGTACGCTTTCCATGATGTGAAGGACTTTGTGGAACCTTAGTTGGACTATCTCCCTGCCCATTCGAAGTAGCGTGAGTTCCACTTCGATCTTCTGGAGGCCGTTTTCCTCAGATGCAGGCGGTACAATATCCATCTAAATCCTCATAAGTGTATTTTTTGTGTCTAGTCTGGACACCTCCTAGGGTTTATTGTCTCGAAAGATGGGATCTGCATTGATACCTCAAAGGTGGAAGCCATCGTCTCTCTTCCACCTTCGACCAATATTACAGAACTTCAGAGTCTGCAAGGACGAGTGACTTATTTACGGTGCTTCATTTGTAATTTCACGCTAAAGACGTAGGGTTACATGAGATTGATGAAGAAAGACGTCCCCTTCATTTGGGACGACCGCGCTCAACAATTTTTTGATAGTTTGAAGCATGCCATCACACATGCCCCCATGCTCCAACCACCGAATTACTATCAATATTACATTCTATATCTCGCTGCTTCCGACACCACTATCGCCGTGGTTTTGGTCCAGGAAGACCAGGACGCCCAGGAACATGTAATATATTATGCCAGCAAAGGTCTCATTGACACTGAAACCCAGTATTCACATATTGAAAAACTCACTCTCGCGACCGTCATAGCCGTGCAGAAGTTCCGACACTACATTTTGCTCCGCACCACCACCAACATTGCCGATTCAAACCCCATGTACCACAATTTGACACGTCAGGTGCTTGGGGGAAAGTATTCACGTTGGATCGTGATACTGCAAGAATTTGATCTTCTTTTCGAAAAGGCCAAGTCTAAAAAATCATTGGTGTTTGCTGAGCTCATCTGCGACATCCCCCGTACTAATGAAGAGTCTAAGCCCAATGAATCCTTTCCGAACGAGTCATTGTTTCTCATTAGTATGTTTGACCCGTGGTATGGAGATATCACATTATATCTTCAAACCCAACGTTCCAGTCCTCAACTGTCTCGTGACGACCATCATTGCATACTCCACCATGAAAAGTATTACTTGATCATTAATGATACCTTGTACCGTCGTGGTGTCGATTCCATTCTCCGACGTTGTCTCACTGATGATGAGGTTGAATACGTACTAAACGACTGTCACGCTAGGGCATGTGGCGGTCACCTCTCTAGGATGGATACAACCCATAAGATTTTGCGCGCGGGATATTATTGGTCTAATATCTTCAAAGATTGTATTGAGGCCGTTAAAAAATGTCCTCCATGTCAACATTTTCATACGAAAAAGCGCACCCACCCCGCCCCGTTACACCCGGTTATTGCCGTTGGCCCCTTCGCTAAATGAGGCATAGATTTCATGCATTGTAATCCTACCTCGGCTGGGGGGCATAGTTACATCATTGTAGCTATGGACTACATTACAAAGTGGGCCGAGGCAATGCCTACATACACGAACGACGACAAGACCGCCGCACTCTTCATGTTCAATCATGTAATAGCACGGTTTGGAGTTCCTCAAGCGATAGTTACCGACCATGGTTCTCACTTTATGAACCACATGGTTGATGAGTTGAGCAATAGATTGGGTTTTTGCCATGAAAACTCAACACCATACTACCCACAGTCGAATGAACAGGTCGAGGCCATCAACAAGGTCTTGAAAACTATGGTCCAACGAATGGTAGGTACACATAAGTCCAACTGGCATAATATGCTCTTATCTGCACTTTGGGCTTATAGGAATTCTGTTAAAACCGCCACTGGATTTACTCCTTTCCAACTAGTGTATGGATTGGAGGCAGTCCTCCCTATAGAGTGTGAGATTCCATCTCTCAAGCTCGCCATCAAACTTATCCCAAACATTACTGCCGAGGAAGAACATTTCCTCTACCTAGCTAAACTCGACGAAACTCACCGAGATGCCGCTCTTGCCAACGATGCTCATAAGAAACGCATCAAAGAGCAGTGTGATAAGTCGGTAGAACCCCGTGCTTACAGCGAAGGAGATTTGGTCCTTACATACGACCAAAAACATGATAAGCTGGGGGTAGGAAAATTTGAGTCCATTTGGCATGGACATTACATAGTAAAACACGTTTTAGAGAAGGGAGAATATGAAATTGAAGACTATGACGGGATATCTTTGGGTGAGCCCCGCAACGGACTCTACCTGAAGAGGTACTATGCTTGAGTCTTTCACACATAAGTACTTTTGTATATACTGTACATGGCGTGCATGTGTGTTTTTTGTGTGGTGTGATGCTTTGATTTCTTGCGTGCTCAGGTCTTGTTTCGTTTCTTATACCATGTTCTGTCTACGTGTACAGATGGCAACTTGTTTCGGATTCGTAGACGACGCTAGTCGGCATATGTGAGAACCCGATATTTCTGAAAAATTTAAAATTTTTATTCATAACAATAAATGTTAACTAGTTAGTATTTCTGATTTTGTTTTAATATAAATAACTAACATAATCTGTTTAAAGACTCTGTCTTAATTAAAAACTTTGATTTCGGTGATTGTAATTAATGACTGTTTTGTTTTCGAACCGCAAGGGAAGAGCTAGTCGTAGTTGACTGGCTTACTTAGCTTATGAGCTAATGCATAAGTTGTCTTCCGTGTCCCAGGTACGCCGGTGAAGTAGGGATCACTGTATTTTAAACTTGGTAAGCATCAATACTCCCTGTACTTTAAAACTTTAAAGCAGATTTATTTACTAATGCAAGTTGTAGTGCAAGACAGTGAAGTTATTCTCATGAACTTATACTTAAATTAAGATTGATAGTCTGCCTCGACATGATATTTCTTATTAGGATAGCATCCTCAGGTTTTGCGATAGATTACATTGTTTCAGTTATAATTATGTTTTTATGATTAGTACTCTACGTTACTGCTGTAACTATCAATGGTACAATTGTTGTATCATAATTATTGGCTGTATAAGCGACGTTAACTTCATGTGATATGTTGTCAACTAATACCGGTGATTACTGTTTTGTTCATGCATTGATAACGTGAGTTGAGAAGGTGGCGCCTCTAGCGTTGTTTCAATATATTAACCTATATATCGAAGTCCAATGTCTACTTTAGGGTTTAACTTATGTCACCTATTTGTTTACTGTTTAACGTTAATATTGGTAGAAATACGATGATAGTATATAATGGCAAAAGTGTGACTCATCATATAAATGGTAAGTGACAAAGTGTTTTCATTTGAAAGTTGACCACCTCATAGTTTAAATGATTGAAGAAATGGGATATACTCATGGCATTAACCTATGCCTTGGTTTCATATAAGTGTACATTATAATGATTTTGCATTAGTCATAATGTTTTCCCACATCATGGATAAGATTTATAACCAATATTGTGTTAAGGTATTATCCACCATACTAAGTTAATAGAAAACTCCATTTTTGATATTAATTATATCTCCTTCATATCATTGTAGGGATTATACGTCCCAAGTGCTTGGAATTATCGGCAATTCAGTTGTAAGGCATGCACTATATGTTTAAATGATTGTATATCATAATGTTATCTTATTCATTTGACTTACATATGTGTAATGATTTTGGAATCGGTGAATAATGATTTGGATTGCAATTTGAACTATATGGTCTCGACCCATATTACGTTGATATATTTGGGTGCTACGTGGTTGACTCTCCTCCATGCAGTTGATGATATATAAGCTGTTATCAAAACCCTACCAGGTTATTGTATTTTCCTTCGGGCTCGGGTCCTAAGGATGAAACCCTCCATGTCTGAGTTTTCGTAGTGATGGCACTGTAACAGAGTGCAACGTGTTGTGGTTCTGGTCTTGTGGTTTCATTCTGTAGTAGAATAAGTCCTCGGCTCTGGTGATACAGTCTGCTACAGTTTCTTTGTTTAGGGGTCTCGTTGTTTCATTCCTTGTTTAAGTTACCAGCTATTTACAGTCCATCACTGTGCTGGTGTGGGTATGAGGCAGGGTTTTGTACCTATTTAAATCCAGAGGTGGTTGCATGTAAGGGTTGGGGTGTGCTTCTCGACTGGTTCAGCTCCAGTTTGAGGTTTTCGTCTGCAATGTTTGTCTGTCGCGGCCGTCATTGGAAGAGTTTGAGGCTTGCTCTTTCAACCGACGAGGGGGATGGGGTTCAGTGCTTGCTTTCACCGGTGGCTCCCAGATTATCCACGGGTTACATTGCTCAGGTAAGGAAATAACTTTATTTCCGTAATTTCAGTTTTGCAAGCAAGTGCAGGTTTACTTTATATTTACAATTCTTGGCATTGAATGTGTATTAACATCTATCGGCATTGAATGTGCAGGTCACGCGGCTCTGAAGGTGTACAGGGTTTTATCTCCAACGCTGGCTCCTCCGGGTAAGCCTGGTTATCCACGGCTGTCTCTTCCTTTGCTGGTTTTGTGGTTAGGGTTGTGTCATGGAGGAAAACTCCTGTGTAGTGAGGTCGTTTGACGACTTGATGTTCATGGTTGCAGTCATCTGTATGAGTTATTTTGTTTGAAATGAAAGGGGTTGAAACCTTGTTATGTTTATTGGAGAGCCCTTCACGGCTCAGACTGTATGAGGCCAGGGTTTCTGTTATGGTACTCGGCTAGGCATAGGGTTCTATCCTCGCTGCATAAATTTTATACTTAATATATTACTGGGCCTATCATGGCCGTGTTTCAAATTTCGTGTTTTGTTAAAATGTTACAAAGTGTATGAAATGTAAGGATAGATGAGTTCTTCGGTACTTGCAATGGATGATAACTCTGTTATAATGAAATCCTATAATTGTCTCTCTGCGTTTTTCTTCGATTTGGAGTGTTAAATAAAAGATGGTGGATGTTCCTCGACTGTGACTGTAATAGTTGAATAGTATAGGGTTTATTCAGTCAAGTTGGGGTTCTGTTTTGTGTTCAACAAATATGTATGAACTTTGTTAACTCGACAGCGACCGGGAATGAATTATAACAATATTTATTTTGATTCTTGTATAGTTATTAAATGAAACTGTGGTTAGAAAAATATATACACAGAACTGTGTGTAAAGATGCTGTAGGTTCTGTCTGCCATATAAGGCATTCTTTCATTTGTTTTCAGTCTGTCGAAGGAATAATATAAGGCTACGACCGTGTAGGGTTTGTAGACTACCCTAAGGAAGAACATTTATACTGAATAAATATTATTACTGTGTATAATTAAGATGGTTTGTAACAGCCAATGATGGTTGCGTTCGTCGACAGTTTCTCTGTTGTGTAATATGTTTGTTTTTGTTTAAAACAACTCTATTAATTCTATTATAATAAGCATGGCTAATGTATTATAATACTAGGTTGAAAGAAATAATAATCTACAGTTTCTATGTGTTTGTGTTTGACTACTGTGTAGATGATTAAGATTATGTGGAAGCTTGTAACAATGAAATATTGTTACAGTCACCTCTTTAGTTAATCGATAGCTGTCAAACATGTTCTGAGTATAAACAATATATTAAGATGAGTTTTGTTTATCTGTTAACTCGATATAAGAATGACCTAAAACTAAAGTTGACTGAAATATGCTATACATATATATATGCAGGTAGATTACTGGAATATCTATTGTTTAATATTTCTGTCTATTATTTAACCATTAACAGGAATTCTAGAATATGCCTAAACATGGTAATTGTTAACTGTAACAATAACAAATAGGCTCTGTATAAGATCAATACTCTATTTAAATAAAAATAGGAAATTTCTATAACATCTGCGTTCTGAAATTTATAACAAAAGGAAGTATAGAGACTGATTTACTGAAGTTGAATACAGTCAAAACATAGTTGTACTAGTCTATCTCATATGAAAATAAATTAAATAAACCAACAACAGGAAGAGTGGCAGAACCTGTAGCTATGGTAGACAATAACAGCAATGGGAGGCTGTTCCTCCCTACCAATTCCTGGAGAGTGCCCAGACAGCACTTCTCAGGACCCCCGAGCTTGCTCTGGTCTAACTGGCTGGAATCTAAGTACGGACAATTATTCCCTCAGCCAAAACAGCTATACTGGAACCAAGTTACTGCAAATTCCTGCTTCAAAACACTTCCTTACTGTTTCCCCACTTCCTCAATGGGACTCCTGAATAGCATTCACCTGAATGTATTCTCCCTCTAGAACAATTGCTGAACCCCCAGCTCAGTTCATTGAGTAGTATTTAAAAGATTGCCTAGGTCTTAGTTGGGCTAACTGTCATTAATGAGCCACCTGCTCAGATTCCACTTTCTTGGGGAATCATGACCCCAAAATATAGGGAAATTGCCACCTGCAACTCAGGAAGTGTTTGAGGATGCTGCCACTTGTCTTTTGTCCTTCCACCTAATTCCATCCACCAGTTAGACCAGTAACCTCTTTTAACAGCTCTCCCATGCTATTGTCTCCATAATTTATTTATTAATAATAATTATTCAGAATTTACATTCCATTTCTGGAGACTCTGCTGAGTCATCCACTCCTACTTAGCATTAAATTTAACATAATGTTCTCAGGAATATTAAAAATAATTACATTATTTTAATAAAATTGGGGTATGTGACAGCATACCTGCAACCTTGCTTCGACAACCTGGGTTCTCTATTCACCTACGGGCGAGCTTATCAGCTCAGGGGGAATGTGTCTAGGTTTCGCAACCAACAATGCTACAGAATATCAAGCAGTCATTGGAACCCTAACTGACGCCATTTCTTTGGGTATGGACCATGTTGCCATCCACCTGGATTCTCAACTAGTGGTCTCTCATCTTAATCGAGTCTATGCTATCCGCGACCCCTTTTTACTCCGTCTATATCGATGATTCCATCTTCTGGAAAGGTCCTTTGAATCCATTCAGTACCTGCACATTCCACAAGACGTTAACACAGTTTCCGACTATATGGCCAACTTCATTTTAGATTGGTACATTGCACACACATAAGCATATTCGTGAATTGTTAAAAGTAGACATAACATGTAATTAATTCATTTTATAAGCAAACACATAGGCAAGACCACATCATTCACTCATTCGGAACACATAATGTGTAAATCACCGGAATGTCTATATATATATATAATCTCAAAAGGTAGTGCTGATACAATAGTCTGAAGCATGACGGCTTTCAGTGAGTATCTACAAAATCTGAAGTCTCGCAACTTTCAGTAGTACAAAAAATATGAGGCCTCTAAGCTCTTAGTACACACACAATAACAACATATGGCCTATCGCCTGGCCCGTACAACCCTAAGAGGCCTAACACCCCTATCCTGCTGAGTCTAGAAGCAGTTGACTGCTCTCACAACCCTGCAAAGCAGCGCGTTGAAGCATGCAGTAGCTCCAACCGTGTGTACCTGCATGGGCTGCGGCACCTCATCTACTAACGGCTCAGGAACGTCTAGTGTCAACCCACTCAGGTTGGCATGGACTCTATCCATCTTTGTAATGGAAGCATGCACAACCGGACCCACAACTGCTCCCTCCCCTCTCTCTCTCCTAGCAAGAAGAGAGGTCCCCACTGGTTGTATAGGCCCCACATCTGCACACACATGTTATTCACCTGTCAGCACTATATCAAAAATATCATAAATGCACAAAACTTAAAAAATACAAGGGTCATTTGTTCTTACCGAGGTCTCCCCATGTTGCTCCCTCTGGCAGTGGCAAGTTCGGGTCATCTCTAAAGTCCATGCCATTGTATGGGAAATCCTCCACCATCAGTAATTGGCCCTCCAACCAAGTGAAGAACTCAGGAGGGTATCTAATAATGGGGCCCCCACCATGTCAGGACATCACATCGGTCCACCTAGCCATGTGAGGATCTATAGGATCCTTGTCCTCCAGTGGTACCTGAGGACGCAAAAGGGGAACCCGTTCCAGTAAGAATGAGATCACTATCGATCCATAGCCAAACTATTTGAGCTCTCCGTGCCGACACTTTGTCAGCTAAGCTCGCATGTTTGCGAAGACTCCCTCGCACCAGTTGAAGATATTTGGAGACATACAGTCCTCCGCATAAACCATCTGTTCCCTGGTGGCTAAGTGATCCGAGTGTGCAGGAGTTGTGAAGTGGTTTTCTATGCCATTTTTCGTATTGGAACGGTCATCTCAGGTATGAACACCCCTTGTATATTTTGTCATTTATCTTTTCATTTCATTAGATTCTAATTATTTAATGATTATGAGCTTACTCTTTGTTCTTTCTTGTGCTCTTGAAACTATGAGAATACGTTACCGAGTTACGATTTATCACTTTTTCAGGCTCGTTAAACTCCCACAGAAAAGGAACCCCCCCAAAGTCTGTCTTTAAGCTCTTTTCAGGCTCTCGAAATACGAAAAGATTGCCAAGCGAACTTGTTGTGTTCACGCTTGTAAAAGAATTTGAACGGGCATCTTCCTGGTGATAGTTTACCCCTTTTTCAGACTAGGGGGCACTAGTTATGAAAAAGGTATACTCCAGCCAATCATGACTGGAAGAGTCCTCTCTCGCGTTGTTTTACCCTTTTTCGGCCGATGAGGCTAACTTTATGAAAAAGGACCGTTGGAGTCTTCTTTAGTTCTTTTCAGACTCTCTAAACATGAAATGATGACTGAGTTTTACCTTCTATGGACTCGTTAAATTTCACATTGAAGGGCCCACCATGGGACGAACCCATCCTATCCCAGGTTCGAAAAATATTTGGGATTGGACTCATCTATGAGATGAGCTATACCGAGCATCTGGTTACCCTCATCAAGCTCGTAAAAAACACATGAGGCACTCATTGTTCATGATGGGGAAAAAGAAAAGATTTTGTATTACACCTTTATCAATGGCAGTACCTAGTCATTCTTGAACATGGCACTCATCTGCATTTGTATACAACACTTGGATCATCTGTTTTTCCTCGAGTTCAACTTATTTCCTGAGTCTTGTTGCTCCTTTGAGTCATTCAAAGAAAGCATCCATCATCAGTTGCATTAGGAATTTGTGTCATACTTGTCACGTCAATATTGCCAAGTCATGCCATGCCCATGTTCAAGAATACTTTCACTATTCATCTATTTGCAGTCAGTACACCTTCCTTCATGTCAGTCTACTCTAAGTCAGTCTCGCATATTATTTTACCATCCGATCCACTCTACACATCCTTTGTCATGTTTCATGTCGATGATGGGGGATTCATCATGGCCCTCCTTCTACGGATTCATCCTTGTCGACTTCAACACATCATCCAAGGATAGAATCTAGAAACCAACCAAGTACCTTGGCCTTGCATGCCTCAATGGCAGGTTACCTCGCTTTCGACATGAGTTTACATCATTGACTCTTGATCAAAAGATTTCATCTTGCGTTCGACTTCAACTCATTTATTCACGCTTGATGATATGTACTGTGATACCTTGGGAATCATTGACATTGATGATGATCTCCCGCGTACTTGTTAACAGTATACGTCAATAACCGGTAATTAAGTGGTTTCTACCATGTTCGACGTCAAGACATTTGTAATCACATGGATAGATTCGTATCATTGCGGGTTCAGCTTGAAGACCCTGGGAGTCATGTTTTACCCAGGTTGCGATGGAGTTTGTGTTGAGTCATATTACATGGATCGAAATTTGTATTGGTCGTGGCTGTGTTACCATCTCATCATGGATCTACGCTTGTGTCCAATAGCCATGATTGTGTTTAGTTGGTCATTACTACCATGAATCTGCATTGTATTGGTCGGCAGCCATGTTGTACATCATATGAGATTGTCAGTTCAGAGTCAGTTGTATTGCAGCAACATCCTTCATTCGACAAGTCCATCTTTCCATTCTTTCTGTCAAAGCATTTCACCTGTCCAATCTTTAAACAACTTCATGCTTTGGGGGGCATTTTGTTACACCTAAAATCTTATCACCATTAGATTCAGTGTATACATCCCTGAAGTCCCATTAACTAAGACATTTACCTGGAAAGGACATCATTGTGCTTCTTCTAGGTTTGAGAGATCGTCGCAGGCTGCACTCATGCAACCTGCGACGTCGCACCTTGCTCCATTATAGGGTGTGACGAAGTCAGTTAAATGGAAAAAATAGCTTCTTCGACCTCATTCTCGAAGGTTTCTAACTTGGATCCCTATCCCTGACATGTTGGGGGAGCTGGACTTCGGTTCCTAACCTCTTGGAAGGATCCCCTATCTCTCTCCTACCATATCTCAACCTATCCTATCCATACCCTATCCACTTAGTCTTATATAAGTGAGGCTCTACCCCTCTCCAAGGGGAGGAAGTCTATAGTGTCCACATGCTGGTGAAACCATCCTTGATAGATCTCTGCTCATCTATTGGGAGACTCATACTTCCTTGGGAGGATATGGCAAATGGATTGGATGGAGAAGGGCTGCAGTGTTAAGCTTTGGTTGTAATTCTATGTCTCTACTATGTATTTCCCTATTTACAGTAATACAAATGCTTTCCACCAATATTGTTAATGTGTGATGATATTGAGTAGTTTACTTGCTTACTGTTTACTTAGATCTCTTATTGTATAGATGCTCTTTACTCGTGTTATGTTGTTCTTTGTGTCTTAATAGGTCTTACAGCTGAGATCTGATGATCATTGGGCACGGATCAACATCTAGGAGAAAGGATTGCGAAGTGAAAGGTAAGACATCTACCATTTGATACTTAAGCAGATCTAGGAAATCCATTTGTAATCTGTTCTATTTGTTCTAGACTCGCATTGAGCTAGGGAGATCCATCTTGCATTCGCTCGAGTGGATTGTCCGTCAAGCAAACTGCCATTGGAGCAGTTTTAGGACATCAGGAAGGTAATGCCCCCTATGCAATTTATTACATTAGTAAGAAATTATCGCCTACTGAACTTAACTATACTGTCACCGAGAAAGAATTCCTTGCCATAGTTTATGCCATCAACAAATTTAGACACTACATTAATGGATACTCCACTTTTGTGCACACTGATCATTCTGCCATCAAATATTTAATGAATAAACCAATCACAAATGCTAGAGTTACTAGATGGCTGTTACTGTTCCAGGAATTTGACATCACAATTATTGATAGACCAGGGAAGGAAAAAATTGTTGCATAATTTTTATCTTGACTTACTAACAGTGATGACAATTTACCAGTCGAAGATTCCTTCCCTGATGAGCATTTGTTTGCAGTATTAGCTCATTCACCATGGTATGCACATATTGCTAACTTTTTGGCTGCAAGCAAGCTTCCATCCAATATGTCGAAGAGAGAAAAAAAAAGATCATACAACAGAGTGCTAGGTATTGCTGGATTGATGGACATCTTTTCTACACAGGGCTTGATTTAGAAATCAGAAGATGTGTCAGAGAAGATGAAATTTTCAATATCCTTAAAGCTTGCCATGATGAGCCCTGTGGGGGACACTTTGCTAACAAAAGGATAGGTCATAAGGTTTTGAGAATGGGTTATTTCTGGACCACATTGTTCAGGGATGCAAAGAAGTATGTTCAGGCATGTGATAGCTGCCAAAGGATGGGCCAACCCAACAGATTAGATGAGATTCCTTTGTAGCCATAGCTTGTGTTTGAACCATTTGACAGATGGGCTCTATTTTTCGTAGGGCCTATCAACCCTCACTCAAAACAGAAAGTTCATATCTTGGTTTGCACTGATTACATGACCGAATGGTGTAATGCATTGCATTTCCATTTTAATAACGTGGCTTTATATTTGGCTATCATATAGAGTTAGTATGAGAGCATAAAGTATAAGATATAAGCCTAGGTATTTTACAAGGTAATCCTAGAGCTTAGAATAACAATAATACATAGATTATATGTTAGTAACATAGTTATAACATATAACTATGTTGAATTATATTTAATTTGTATTAGCATAAAAACTATAAAGTCCTATGTTTCATAATATCAATATATTAATAGTTTTAATATATTTGTGTATTGAAATAATAATGTTGGATATAATTTCATATTGTCGCAAATGTTTAGCATATAGTCGATATGCATTTGGTTGGATTTTTGAAGTTGTTCCTAGATACTATTGTGGTGATGTATAGGCACACCGCCATAGTTATAGGAGTTTTCAAGTGTCGACGCTTTTGTGAAAAGCGACAAAGGTAAAATAGTGAAGAATGGTGCACACACATTCAAAACTTTGCCTAAGTAGGCTGTAGTTATAGCTAGTGTTTATGTTTCCGCATTTGTTTGAGTGGTTAGAATATTTGTTCAAAAAAAGAAAAGATTCACGTAGAAGAGACGTGACAGAAGGGGGGTCATGTTCTTATGATGATGAGACCATATGCGACATTGAGGTGCCCTTGAGGTACAAACATCTAGTGAAACAATGGGTACCCAAGGATATTCCTCAACTAAACACGATTTTTTGTGTGAACGAGAGGATATATTGGATTGCACCATTGTCATTACATGGCTTGAGGTTGTTTTGCATGGATGGCATAAAGGTTGGTTACGGAAGATGCACTAAATTAATGGAGTATGTCGGACCCTGTTACAATTACAAATATTGGATGCGACTAGTCCAATATACACGAAGTATGCACAGATATGGAATATCTGCAAATTATTTACAACTAAAAGACAAGGATCAAAATAAAGGAGCAACTATGTACATTGACAAAAGGCCAAAAGTAATAGGGAATATTGCAGGGTTTATAAACAATACACAAACTAGGCCTACAAATAAGCAACCCAATTGCATATTTGAGGGGTGTGAAGGAAACCGTTTTTGTGTATGCGCCATAAAATCAATAACTACAGGGGAAGAGTTGCTGATCATTTACAGTTTGAATTGAATAGATACAAACGTTGTTACTATGGGAGTGGTACATATAACATTTTACCCAACCTTTAATTAATGATTCTAATATCTTATGTTTTTTTCGTGAGTCTATTGTTATAATTTCGGTAATGTTTTCTATATTTTTGTTGCAGGGTAGTGATTGAGGAAAGTCCCAAGTAGTTGATTGGAGGAGTACATCATCCTCGAGGCAGTAGGTATACCTCATTGTAATTGTACAAATATAATATGAGAAATATGTTTTTTTATTATGTTTTTTTCATGAGTATATAGGTTTCATTTCGGTAATGTATTTATATTTTTTTGCAGAGTGTTGATCGGGGTAACTCCTTGCCTATCGATCAGACGACACCATCCTCGAGGCAACATGTATACCTCATTGTAATTGTACAAATTAAATATGAGCAATATGTTTTTATTATGTTTTTTTCGTGATTATATTGGTTTCATTTCGGTAATGTTTTCTATATTTTTGTTGTAGGGTGATGATCGGGGAAACTCCCTAGCAATAGATAAGAGGACACCATCCTCGACGCAGCAGGTATACCTCATTGTAATTGCAGAAATATAATATGAGAAATTTGTTTCTTTATTATGTTTTTTGGTCAGTATATTGGTTTCATTTCAATAATTAGTTAGATAGGAACACGCAAGTGATCAAATGTAACTTTTTAAATGAAGCATGCAAGAAACATGAAATAAATAAAGATAAACATGCAAGTAGTAAAACTTAGGAAAAAATCTATGAAAAATACTCCCAAAAAGAACAGGAAAAAAAATCAAAGAAAAAAGGCTCTAAAAATGTTTTCTATATTTTTGTCATAGGGTAGTGATCGAGGAAAGTCCCCAGCAGTCGATTAGAGGAGTACACCATCCTTGAGGCAGTCGGTATACCTCATTGTAATTTTACAAATTTAATATGAACAATATGTTTTATTATTATGTTTTTTTCATGAGTATATTGGTTTCATTTCGGTAATGTTTTCTGTATTTTTTTCGCAAGGTAGTGATTGAGGCAAGACCCCGGAAGTTGATCAAAGGAGTACACCATCCTCGAGGCAGCAGGTATAACTCATTGTAATTGTACAAATATAATATGAGCAATATGTTTTTTATTATGTTATTTTCGTGAGTATATCTGTTTCATTTCAATAATGTTTGCTATATTTTTGTTGCATGGTGTTGATCAAGGAAAGTCCCCGGCTGTCGATCAAATGAAACCAACCTTGAGGTAGCAGGTATACCTCATTGTAATTGTACAAATTAAATATGAGCAATATGTTTTTTTATTATGTTTTTTTCCTCAGTCTATTGGTTTCATTTCGGTAATGTTTTATATATATTTGTTGCAGGCTATTGATTCGGGGTTTGATCTAGCAGTAGATCAATCCATAGATACTGATGTGGATGAGATAATTCATGATTCTGACATCACATGTTCGCTAGAACCCATTAAGATGATATAGAAGACCTTAAAAAAAATGAGGATCTACCCTTTGTCTGTTATTCATTCATCCGCAAAAAATGAGATTATTTCAAAGGTTGATCTTTTGGTCAAAAGATATCAGGGCTTGAAATTAAGTTGCGAGATATTTAAGTTAAATTCATTTAGGATTTTATATTTTGTACTTGTATATGATCACGAACTAAAATATGGTTTGCTTTTACAGGTTTTTGCATCCACATACTAGTGGTCAGGGGGGTGTTGGTACTAGTGATGCTCGTGGAGAGTCGTCACATGAGCATATGCCCCCACTTGCATCTCATGTGCCATTATTTTTAACTGAAAAATCAACAACACTTTCCACAACATCCCCGAGGACAAATGTGAGTGCACCCTCTAGTGGCCGACGCACGCCAGATCGTGCAGAACATGGGGTTGATGCAAAGCCTACTATTGATATTGCTCAAACAACATTTCCTGGATATTCCCGTGTCATTAGCACGGGAACACTACATAGCATATTTTTGGTGGACGAATATATCGTTCCCATAAATATTGAGAATATCCCATGTATTTAAAAAATGTTTTTATTATTGTATATAATCTGATTGAAATTTACTTATAGAACATTCTTTTTCAACTAATGATCACATGATCATTTTGTAGGAAATTATGTTTTTTATAAACATGTAAATGATTTGTCATTGGATATATTTGGGCCCACCATCCACGCAAGGTGGGATAAACAAAGTCAAAAATTAAAATATGAGCTCACTAATCACTTAGTTGGGTTGTTTGGCAGTGAGACCTTCAACCGAGCGAAGGTCCTCAAGAAAAATGACCAACATATAAAGATTATGAGATACCAATATAGGGTCATATAGAAAGGAACCCTAGGTATGAGCACCCTCCAATGATTCCAGTAAGGGAGTGGAAGGCCCTGGTGGATGATGGAAAGGAGAGGGATTTGATAAAAGAAGGAAAGCTACCACCGGGCACAGGAAGGTATGCAATACTTTTAACAATGTAATTATATGTTTATTACTCTTTATTTTTAGATCAAATTTGAAACATCAAACATATTTCAACCTTTTCATTAGCTGTTAGACACATCAAAGCCCACAAAGGAAAGGAAAGAAAAAATTGGCTAGCACAAGCTTGGGATTGGTGGTTATTCAAATTTGGCGGCACAAATTGTAAGTATTAATAAATCAAATATTGCATCCAAATAATAAATTGCAAATAATTTTGGTTTTATTGCACCATAAAAGCTAAATTCATGATCTTATGCAAAATTGCAGGTCGATTTGTTCAAGGAAGACTTGAAGCTTGGCTTCCAGCACGACTTTGGAGCCGTCATTGAACGCTGAAAAAGCTTGCCTGGGAAAACACAGTCTTCCAATAATCCATATTGCATGCAGGTAAATAAAATCAATGAATTTTATTTAAGATTGCTTACTTGTGCAATCTATTCGTTATAAATTTTGGCCGTAAAATATTGAGTCTATTTTAAGCAGGAAAGAAACGATGCACATAATGCCGAGGATAGAGAAAAACCCAATGAAGGTCATGCTTTTCATCCAAGTAATGAATGTATTCATGTGCCACAAAAAATGTAGTATGGATTACATTTTAAAATATTGCATTGAAAATGGTGTATTAATGTAATTTTTCATGTTTAAACTCTAGAGCATGTAGAGGGTTATCCTATACAAGATGAGGCTAGACAAGAAGATGAAGTACATGATGTGGCCCCATAAGGTAAAGATAACTTCTCTAATGTTTTTTTATTATTAATGAAATACTTGTAATAATAATAACAAAAGATATCAATTTAAGATTTCTTCATTATTGTAGCAAATACTGACCTCTTACAGCAACATCCTTGTCATGAGTATATGACTAGTGTTGGAACACTTTTACTTCGACCAGGGTTCAACACTTAACATTTACCAACAAACACCAAAATCCACAGACACCGGCCCGAAAGGTGATTAATCCTTTCGGTAACACCTGCAGAGTAGATGAGGTATCACTTGAAGTATCTATGGTAACTGTAGGAACCAAACTCCATGTAGTACAAAGGGGGAATATTCACCAATCAATACATTCATCACCATATTACACCTACAGAGAAGTGACAAAACAGAGCTTCGACTGAGTCATAACTACGATAGACTTTCGAACTTGGAATTGATTAATATATCACATCCATTCTTTATACAATTAATTCCATCATTCATTCAATCAATTATTTAATAGAGGAAAGAAACACACATCAAAACAAATCACCCATATATAAACACACATGAAAACACCATATTTTATGTGGAAAACCCATTTGGGAAAAACCACATAAGCGCTTGTATTTTATTAGAGTCGCAGCCAAATAAGTACTTCAGGTAGGAATTACAGATTTCTTCATGACATACAATGGATTTGTGCACACAGCTTTCAGATCATCATCTCAACTTCTCCTTAAATATATTCGACACATACAACATATAATCCTATTACATCGCACAAACTGTATTTTTGGATAATCATAACAACCACCACAAAAGTTCTTTCCTCATACATATTTATAGGGAACACTAAGCTAGCCCCACTCCTGCTAACCCACTAACTTCTTAACTGACTCATTATTACAATTTGGACCAATTCTAACTAACTAACTCGACTTGCGAGCTTTGACACAATCAGCATGACCGTTTTCCCCATTTTCTAGCCACTTCGTCGGAGTTGACCCTTGTGCTAAACTGGTTCCACTTTGTCCTCTTCCACACTAGATTGTTCCTTAAAAAATGATACCTTAAAAAATACTAGGCCCAATAGGTGCCAAAAAATCACATGTGGCTCGTCTTGTGCCACTTCAAGGCTGTGAGTTAGGTTCTTGTAGCTTGGTTGAAAACTTCTAAAAAATGGTCTTTCTAGCTGCAACCAACTGTTGTACTTCTTTGATATTCTGGCTAATAGTTTTTACTACGTCCATTGATAGATGGTTCTGTCTTACCTCGATAGCCTGAGTGACTGTCGGTTGGATGGAAGCATGGAAACTCCAAATATATTCTGATATACGATGGGCCTCAGATTGAAGTGTTTGGACCCTCTCAATGTGCTGTCTATGCTGCAACTGTAGTTGATTGACTTCTTTTTGTAACTGTTTTCTTTCATCGGCCCTATTCATCCTATGAAATGGAGGGAGAGTCTTCAAATTCTCCTACAAAGCACTCATTTTTCCCTCAGCATCCCCAAGCCTCATCTAAATCTCTTGTAGCTCAACATATTCAAACAAGGTGTCCCAGGAAAGCAACACAATGTCATACATCTTCATGGATTCTGCTTCTACTACTTGTAACTCTTTAGAGACCTTCTGAACCTCTGCTCGTCATTGCTCTAGGACTTCAGGAGGGGTGCTAGGAACCAACTTTGCTTCTAGTTCCTGTACCTTAAGACGGTATACAGAGATGATCGCCTCCAACCATTGCACCTTCTCTTCAGTTTTCATTTCATTAATCACTTATACTTTTAGTATCGCTTGGCAGACAACTTCGACAGATTTCTCTACCTCTTCCTTTGCTTGTCGTAGCATATCCTTATTTTATTGGAGTTCTGCATTTAAATCCCTCAACGCAACATCCTGTTTCTTATACCCCCTCATATACTCCAAGAGGGAATTCTCCCTGGACTTGATCTCTTGTGTAACACCTTCCTGCAAACAATGCAACATGTAAAGGGGTAAGGCAGGTATTTTAAGGTCTACATACCGCGAATTTGGAAGCTTGACACTACTTGAATTTTCAAATGCAATTGCTCGTGGAAATATATTTCTACCCCTTCCACAGAGGGAAGTGATGCTTTCGGGACTAGTGCTTGTATTTCATGCTCGACTTCAGCCCGCATAGATGTACTCGGTGATAGAGACAAGACTCTAATATTCTTCACCTCTATGCACAATGTATCAAGAATGTTAGTGACGTTTCTGAACAATTGTATTGTCTTATCTATCATTTTCCTTATGTTCTCTTCTGCCACTTCCATCATCCCGTCGAACAGGATGTTGATGTCATCCCCCATCAATGCCCGAGCACTCTCATGGCATTGAGCTTTATACTTCTTCCTGGTGTTGTGCCTTGAACTTTCACCTTTTCACTTTTCTCCAATTTCTGGATCAGTGGGGGTCTGGCTCGATTGCTGGTCTTTGTCGTCACCCCCCCTTTAGTTGGTGGTGTGTTCTAACTAGTACCATCTTTCTGGTGTGATGGATCCAGCGATATAATTTCAGGCTCGACATGTACTTGCCACTCTACCAACCATTATTGAATCATTTTCTTGACCTCGTCATTGGATAATTTGAATCCCATCACCAACCACTACTGGTGTAGGTCCCTCCTTTCCTGGACATGCATATGGTGGGGTCCAGCTTTGAACTTCGCCACCCCATGGTACATTGCTACCACTTCTTCGTCAATCCTTGGTATCTGGACCATGTAATACCTTAGTGCCTCTAATTGCATATATAGTGACATGTTACTTTCTTGTTGTCGGCTCCTTATATCCAAATAAGGCAGGTTCATGTAACATGACCCCTGATATGGCCGATAGGTTGCATTCCTTGATAGTTTGCAAGCTCCGCCCGACCTACAAAATAAATGAGTAATAGTAACCACGGATATGTGAACGGTGTACCATTATATTGTGCATCAAAAAAATCTTCCAGGAACTCATTTAACAAGAAATTCGACCAATTCATTTGAACACCCATTGCACATTGCTCTGTTGCAGCAATAACAAAGGTTTTCACCTAGTTCGATCTATTCTTTCTCACGATATTAGTGTCTAATAGCTTCTCAGTGAACCGAACAACCTGGTCATTGATAGAGGCTACCTCAAAGCCTCAGTTTCTCTTGGTTAAATTGTACTTTTCCTTCATCCTTGTTGTCAAGTCACAATCTCGCTCCTTGCCAACAAAGAACTGCGACGAGTCTACCCCAGCCTTAGGTAAACCCGTAATTCAAGATATGAGGTCCGTGTCAATAAATACCTTGATTTCAAACCAAATGAATTCTCCATGCAAACAAACTAAGAGATGCTTCACACACGCATTGGCCTCCGCAGTGCAACCAAAGTGTGGTAAATGGAACAGAGGCAAAAGACCGATGCAGGACACATCGAGAACCCATTGCCGCGGATCTAACTCAGTCAGATGGCCCTCTACTGTAACAACATGTCTCATAAAATTTGTGTAATTGAAGTAAAAAAACTTATAGATATCATTATCATCATATGACAGCTTCTGAATTCTCTTCAGTATATCACCTTGGACAATAAATCCCTTCGGTATCGGTACGGTATTAATTTGAGACCGGTAATTCTTCTGCAGCTTCACTGGTTTGGCACTTGAATTTTGGGGCAAGACATATGTTGGAAAGAAAGTGGCAGAGCACGTCACAGAAGTACCCACATAATGGCGCGCCTTCGTTCTAAGTTTAGGGTTGGTTTGATTGGTTTTCCTTGGCTTCTGAGGTACATTCTTAGGAAATTGTGAAGAAACGACCTCTGGTTGCTCCACACTAAGAGAAATGGAGCCCGGCATATGTATTTCCTCAATAAAACCTTGATATTCAATTCCTGCTAACAAATCAACCTACATATTGATGTCACACAATCTTCACAATCTCACTCATAGAGTTCAACTTCTAGCTTCTCACTCATGACTGCAATAGGCTCATAGTTCACAATGAAGAATGAAAGAGGGAGGAGTGGATTTTAAATTTATCCTGTGCATGCGATCCGTCTATAATTCCCAAGATAGATTAATTGTACTAGATATTCCAATGATGAGGATGGAAGCGACAAATATTCTTCACACATGTCAGTCTCTTCAACATTTAATTCGGAAAGGCAACTAGCATTGCTGCAGAACGCGTCATAAATGAAACAATAAATGCATCCCAACTACAACTTCGGCAAATAAGGTCACCCCAGAACTTCGACAGATATGAATTCGACAATTAACCCACTCCATAAGATGTATGCTTGATAGGTCTATCATGTTGGGGTTTCCAGGGGACATAAATAACATTTTTCCAGACTTACTTCGACAGGTCACCAAATTCAACGAATAGAGAGGCTTCGACATTCTGGTAAGTTGGGGTTTCCAACTGACAACTTTGGAACTTCGTCTGGAGTACCCGAGATAAGATATCTTTGACATGCTAGTAACTGGGGGTTTTTGTAAAGCTCCGAAATAACTTTATATTGGGATTTCCAAAGAAACCTAGACATAACACAACTACTATGACAGGTCTAACAACGACATAACAAAAAACTTGGGGTTTCCAAAGTTTTTTTTTTTACGTACAAATTTACAATCAACTCTTTTCACTTCGACATACCATGGTTGTCCCTATAGGGATTCAACTGACTCCCATTCACCAACCCTTGGAGGATTTGACCATCGAATATATGTAATTGTACATCACCTCCTTATGTAATAAAATTTATAACATATGGCCGTAGCCAATGCATCCATAGCTTACCAGGGTGTTTAATGAATTTGTTGTCGTGGAGAAGAACTAGGTCTCCTTTCTAAAAGTGTTTCTTAGTGATGTGGTGATCATGCCATGCATTTTCTCGGTCCTTCTACACCTACTAATGGAAACTTGCGACGAAGCAGTCTTCCTCCAATTGAAGTAATTGCGCTAAACTTCCCTCAGTAGAGCTAGTATCAGACATATTTGTAAATGACATAATCCTTAGACCGGGGACAATGTACTCCATATGCATCCCAACCACTTGTCCATACACCAATTTGAATGGCATTTGAAACGTCATTCGTTTACATTTTTTTCTGTAATCCCATAATATTGCAGGGATTCATAAATCCTAATCATCGTGGTTCACATTACAGACTTTCATGAGTGTATGTTCCATAATTTTATTGAATGCCTCAATGGTGCTGTTTTCCTGCAGATGATATGGAGTACTTTTCTGATGATAAACTTGGAATTCTTTAGTAAGAGCATCTACAATATTATTAAAAAAATGTATACCTTGGTCGCTTAGTAGAATGTGTGGACAACCAAACTTGGTAATGACATTCTCAAATAAAAACTCTGCAGCAGTCGCTGCAGTACAATCCTGCACTGGCATTGCTTCAGCCCACCATGTAAGATAGTCTATTGCAGTGATAATATAGATTGCTCCTGTCCTTCCTCCTGGTGGGTTAATAGGCCCCACAAAGTTGACAACCCACTTGTCGAATGCTTGTAATGTAACTTGAGGTACCAAAGGAATTTTGTCTCTTCTTGAAGGCTTCCCAATTTTATGCCATACGTCGTAATTTTGAATATATTCTTTAGCATCTTTGTGGAGGGTCGGCCACCATAATCCTGCTCTTAATATATTTTGCGTGGTGGATTTCCATGCATAGTGGCCTCCTGCCACCCCATCATGTGCTTCAAACAATATGACTAGTTGCTCGTGCTCCAAAACACAACGACACAACACTTCATCTGGTCCCAGCTTATACAAATGTCCCATGATCAACTGATAATCCATGCACCGAATGACTGACTGCTTCTTCTGGGAATTCATTTACCCTTATGGTGGCATTCTTGTCGATAGAAATGTCACAATACCCTGAAAGTAGTCATCAACCATTCTCATTGAAAAAATTTGTGTATCCGGAAGATAGTATTCTAAGCTAGTTGGTTCTTCTCTTGTTTCCAATATCAATAGACAGTCGAGGCCCGCATTCAACCTCCTAGTCTTAACTATGATCTCAAAATCATATTCCTAAAATAAAAAAAACCAACGACAGATCTTCTCCCCCAACACTGGCTTATTAACCAAATATGTTAACGCGAAATGATCAGTAAACATATTGAAATTTCCTCCTAATAAATAATGTTGAAATTTTTGCAGCGCATAGACCATATCAAGACCCTCCCTTTCATTTGTAGTATAGTTCCACTATGTAGTAGATAATTTCCTACTGGCAAAAGCAAAAGGGTGGTTGATAGAACCATCACTTGGTTGAGCAAGTACCGCACCTAACATGATATATGCGTGAGTATTTTGATCCATAGTAAGATCTTGGAGCTATAGAGAACCTCACAAAATCGAAATATTTGCAATAACCAGTGAAAGGGCTTGAAAAGGAGACAAATTTACACACAATGTGAATTGAAACTTGGCATTATCAGACTGTCTAACATGTGAAAATGTTTAGAACATGTTTATATTACATCATAGAGAAATTTGAGAGCCATAGAGAGCCCAAAATGAGTGTACAATGCTAATTGGCCAAATTGGCCTCAATCCCCCCTAGGTGGGTCCAACTCAGTCCTAATCATCCCAAAAAGTCACTAATTTTTGTGTGGAGGTGGCTGAAGCATGCTGGGTCATAAATGAGGCCTAGGCATACATTGGTGAGCAAATAGAGGTGTGTGGGGGGTCCAAGGAAGCAATAAATGCTCCAAATCTAGCCAAAAATGGGCAAAATCCACCCAAGCACTCCAAGTCAACAGAGATTCCCCAATTCAAGGAAGGAGAGAGCTCCAAAATTTAACGAGGGCACACTTGTGGACAAAACTAGAGTTTGGGTGAGCTGTTTTGCTTGGAAGTGGGTGTGAACACTCTCAAAAGTGGTTATTTGACCAATTTAAGTAACCAAGTCTAAACTATAGTGTAATAAAGCACACATGGCAATAAAATTGACTAAGGTTATGAAATATGCTACTAAGTATGGATTACTATTCTAACACCCCCCCTTAACCAGAACTTAGTACAACTCATGAATTTTAAGTGGGAGGCCTTGGCAACAAAGGCTCAAGTCACCTCATTACAAAACAAAAATTTTATTTGTCCATGTAAATTGAGGACAAGAAGGAAAACCTCATGGGATAAAACCTTCCCTCTAAAATGGACATAGGGCTGAACCTGCAATAAAATTGTAGCAATCACCATCCTTCACTCACTCCAATCAAATCTCTCAAGTGAGTGAAGGTCTTCTCAGTAAAACACTTGGTGAAAATATCAGCAGTTTGCTCGGTGGATGGGCAATATTGCAAGGAAATCACTCTGTCATGCACCAAGCCCCGAATGTAGTGCATATGGATTTCAATGTGCTTTGTTCTCTTCCTCTGAACTGGATTAGTAGATATCTTGATGGCACTTTGATTGTCCACCCAAATGTTGGTTGGAGAATTAATAGCAACACCAAATTCCCGAAGAATACCTTGCAACCAAACACACTGTGTGGTTGCATTCACTGCTGCCCTGTACTCGGCCTTTGCTGATGAAAGTGAAGTAGTGTGCTGTTTCTTACTTGACCAGCAGATGGGACCTTCAGCAAACATTAAAACAAAACCTGAAGTGGACTTTCTATCAATGGGATTTCCAGCCCAATCGGAATCAGAAAATCCAGCTAGTTGTAGTGAAGAACCAACTGCATAATGTACCCCAAAACTCTTTGTTCCTTGGACATACTGAAGGATCTTTTTGGCTTCCTTCCAATGGATCTCATGTGGCTTCTATATATACCTTGCTACAACACTTACAACATAATACAAATCAGGTCTTGTATGTGTAAGGTACAGTAAACTACCAACTAGCTGCATGTAGAATGTGCAATCCACCAATGGAGAGTCATCAAATTCACCTAGTTTTATGCCTGAAAGGAATGGGCACTTGGATGCCTTACATTTGGCCATTTTAAACTTCAATAATAGGTCTGAAGCATACTTTGGTTGACTCAACAATATACCTCTTTCAGTTTGCTCAATTTCCAAACCCAAAAATTGCCTTAGCAATCCTAGGTCGCTCATGGCAAATTCACTGTGCAAAGATGCTTTAATTGAGCCAATTTGTTTGTTGCAGCTCCCTGTAATTAAAATATCATCTACATACAGTACAATGACCTGCAAAATATCATCACATTGCTGCAAATATACATTTGGATCATACTTGCATCGAATGAAACCAATTGAGAGCAAAAAGGCATCCATTTTAGCATACCAAGCCCTTGGGGCTTGCTTGAGTCCATAGAGTGACTTCTTCAACCTGCAAACAAGTGAGGGATCTTCTTGTAAAACTTCAGGTTGCTGCATATAGATATCTTCCTATAGCTCACCATGTAAGAATGCACTTTTAGCATCCATATGGTGAACTTGACAACCCTTACTAGCTGCCATGGCTAGAGCTAGTCTAATTGAGTCCATCTTTGCAACCGGTGCAAAGGTCTCGGTATAATCCACACCATGGATTTGTGAGTATCCCTTAGCCACTAACCTAGCCTTATATTTTAGATCAGAACCATCAACAACAGGTTTGGTTTGAAAAATCCACTTACACTGCACAATTTTCCTCTTGGGAGGAAGAGGCACCAAATCATATAGCAGTGATCAACAAGTGCACTTTCATTTGCAAAGGAAGCATTGATTGTTTGAGATCTAGTCTTTCTAGGCTCTTGGGGATTGCCTGCCAATTCACCTGCAGCTTGTATTATTTTTTCAGCCCACTTGGGCCTTGATGGTGACTCATCTACAACAATGTCATATTCAGCCATGTCTTCTTCAGCAATATCATAAAAATTAGAACTTGAGTCATCACTTACTTCATTAAGGTGTGGAGGAGATGAGCATTCCCCCGGTGCAAGCTCAAAATCAGGAATTGGCTCTTCTTCGAATTGCACACTTCTCTCAATGAAAGTTTTGAGTGTGGATGTGTCAAAGAACTTATAACCCTTTGTGTCTTCACCATAACCAACCATTATACATTCTTTTCTCTGTAGCTCCAAATCCTTCCTCTTTTCTAATGGAATTCAAGCCCATGCTCTAGACCCAAAAATCCTGAAATTGGAGACATTTGGTTTTTGGCCAAACCATGCCTCATAGGGAGTTTTAACTTTGACTGATTTGTGAAATGCTCTGTTCTGAATATGAGCAGCACAATTGATGGCTTTAGCCCATAGCTTAGGGCTTAGATCCCTAGCTTCAATCATGCAAGTAGCCATCACTTTGAGAGATTTATTTTTTCTCTCTGCCACACCATTTTGCTGTGGTGTGTAGGGGATTGAATGTTGCATTTGGATGCCACATTCCTCACAAAGGTGCTGAATGTTTTTGTTCACATAATCCTTTCCATTATCAGTCCTAAGGATTTTTATCTTATTCCCACTACGATTCTCCACTATGACCTTCCAAATCTTCAATTGCTCAAACACTTCATATTTTAATTTGAGGAAGTAAACCCAGCAGAATCGAGAGTAGTCATATATGAATGTGAGTACATACCTTGATTCACCATAGGATTGAGTGGGTAGAGGACCAATGAGGTATGAATGTACCAATCCAAGTGGTTGAGTGGCTCTCCTTGCCACTCCCTTCTCATAGCTGCGTTCTGGATGTTTCCCAATCACACAACCAATGCAAGCTCCATTTGAAGATTTGATTTCAGGAAGCCCTTCCACCATCTCATCTTTGTGAAATGTTTGGAGATACTTGTAGTTCATGTGACCAAATATTTCATGCCATAGCTTGGAGGTATCATTGGTATGAGAGTGAAGTGCTTGGTCACTAGAACCAGGGAGGAAATTTGAGAAATTGTACATCCTCTCTTGGTGGTCTGCATACCCAACTGCCAAGACTTGGTTTGAAGAAATTTCTGAGATCTCTACCAAATCAGGAGTACATGTTACTCTCTTGGATTCTCCTGTATGGGTCATTTGATACATTGACAACACATTTGCAGCCAACGAAGGTACATAGAGCACATCACTGAAATAACCATGCTCCAAATCGATCCTACCAATCCCTTTGGTCTGGATCTCAGAGTCATCTCCCATTCGAACTGTTGGGCCACTATTCGAATGCATAGAGGAGAAGAGCTCTCTATATGAAAACATATGCCTGGAAGCCCCTGAATCAATAATGAAGGATGAGGAATTAGAAGTACCTTCTACCAAAGCATGACATTTCTCCTTGTTGTCAGGATTTGAGGTGCCATCTTTCTTCTTTGCACCATCTGGGACAGGGATGTTGTTTTTCTCCAACAGTTGTGCCATTGTGTCAATGGTTTTCTTCATGCATGAGATCTCTAGATGCCATCCCTTGTGGAAATAGGTGCATTTGGTCTTCTCTTTTCCCTTCTTGTCCTTCTCCTTGGAAGGATTCGAACCCCCATCAGCAGATTTGGTTTTGTCAAACTTCCTCTTCTCTGGCTACTTCGAACTCTTTGCCTTCTGCTTTCCTTTGGAGGCATTAGAAACACCCATGGCCAAGGATTGATATTTTGATTTGATGGTGCCCATTTGAACTAGCTTGTCTTGCTCCTTAGTAAGACACTCCATGAAGGTCGCTAGTGATGGCATTTTCCAGTTTCGAAGGGTCATTTTGGCTGCAGCACTAATGACTTGAATTTGGTGAAGAACTCCTAGATGGTTTCAAAATGCATTGGGCTCAAGCTGATGAGCTCATTTTCAAGTTGATGGCCTCTTAGTTCATCAGTTTTCCCAAAGAGTGATTCGAGATTCACCCAAACTTCATTTGGGGTTGTCAAACTGTCTGTATGAAACAAGAGCTCCCTCGAAATGCTCAGGGATAGCAATCCATATGCTTCATCAAGTCGATTGTAGTACTTTGCTTTCTCCACAACAGAGTTTGGCTCCACTTCTGTGCCCATGGTTACTCTATAGAGACCCTTAGATATCAGTTTGATGACCATTTCAGCCTTCCAATCAAAGAAATTGAAGGGAGTGAGCAACATTTGGTTAGCTTCCATTTCTGCTTGCGTTGATGGTGAGAAAACTGCTAAACAACCTGCAAAAAACACTCAATTTTTATCTGGATTTTCTCGCAAGAATGCAGATCAATGCTCTGATACCATGTGAGTATTTTGATCCACAGTAAGATATTGGAGCTATAGAGAACCTCACAAAATCGAAATATTTGCAATAACCAGTGAAAAAGCTTGAAAAGGAGACAAATTTACACACAATGTGAATTGAAACTTGGAATTATCAGACTGTCTAACATGTGAAAATGTTTAGAACAGGTTTATATTACATAATAGAGAAATTCGAGAGCCATAGAGAGCACAAAATGAGTGTACAATGCTAATTGGCCAAATTGGCCTCAATCCCCCCTAGGTGGGTCCAACTCAGTCCTAATCATCGCAAATAGTCACGAATTTTGGTGTGGAGGTGGTTGAAGCATGCTGGGTCATAAATGAGGCCTAGGCATGTGTGGGTGAGAAAATAGAGGTGTGGGGGGGGTCCAAGGAAGCAATAAATGCTCCAAATCTAGCCAAAAATGGGAAAAATCCACCCAAGCGCTCCAAGTAAACAGAGATTCCCCAAATAAAGGAAGGAGAGCGCTCCAGCATTTAATGAGGGTGCACTTGTGGACAAAACTGGAGTTTGGGTGAGTTGGTTTGCTTGGAAGTGGGTGTGAACACTCTCAAAAGTGGTTATTTGACCAATTTAAGTAACCAAGTCCAAACTATAGTGTAATAAAGCACACATGGAAATAAATTTGACTAAGGTTATGAACTATGGTACTAAGTATGGATTACTGTTCTAACAAGATGATGTGTCCACATGGACATGAAATTATTTCTTCCAATCCAGAAATACTAATATAGGGACTGTAACCATTTTTTCTTTTAATGTATCCAGACACTGTTGACATTCTTCATTCCATTGAAATTTTGCATCCTTCTTGATAAGGTTTTCCATAGGCATTGTTATCTGCGCATAGTCTTTAATAAAATTCCTTTAGTATCTTGTATGGCCCAGAGTTGTCCTCAACTGTCGAACTGAATTGGGCGGAGTTAAATAAATGATGATATCAACCTTTGCAGGGTCTACCAGCATGCCTTTCTTATAGACAACATGTCCTAACAATATACCAAATGGGGCACATAATATACATTTATTTAAGGTCTAAGTTATTTGATATTGACGACACTGTTCTAACATTATCCTTAAATTGTCAATATGATTCTTCAGTAACGCATAGACTATACAATCATCAAAATAAACTTCTAGGAACTTATGAATAAACTCCTTGAAGGCAGCGACAACTATCCTGGAAAAGATGGTAGGAGCATTCTTAAGTCCAAAAGGAATTACCATATACTGAAAACATCCCCACTCTGTTGCAAAAGTGGTTTTATGGCGATCCTCCTTAGCAATTTTAACCTGATGATATCCAGAGAATCCGTTTGTAAATGAGTAAGCTTCCTATCCTCCGACACTTTCCAATACTTTGTATGTAAAAGGAGTGGGAAAATTATCATGCAAAAATGTGTCGTTTAATTTCCACAAGTTAACACAAATTCTAATCTCTCTAGTCTTTTTATATTGAAAAACCATATGACTAATCCATTCTGATTCTTTGATTGTTTCAATAATTCCTGGATCCAGAATTTTGTCGAATTCTGCTATAAATTTCTCCTTATACCGTGGATTCAATCTGTATGGTTGCTGCTTCACAAGCTTATCACTTGGTTTCAAAGGGATATTCATTTCACCTAAATCACCAGCTATACCTCTTATTTCTGAAAATTTAGTAGGAAATAGATCTTGGTACTCATGCAATAAGTTAGTAATTTTTCCTACAGTTTCATCATCCCAGTAGTCACCTGTATTTGCAAACTTTAGATTTTCGGTGGAGCCAATATTTACCTTTTTGATCTTCAATGGGTGTAGATACTTATCTGTTAAGATGTATGGCCCCTTCAAATCATGACTTCCTTCGCTTTCTGGAATGTGGATATCTCTCAGGTCATCATATTCTGGTCCACCACTAATGTTGTAAAATTCGATCATTCTCTCAACTGCCATAGTCCATTGTGGTACGTTATATATAGGTCTTGGGATTTCCTAAAAAATATTAGCTTTAATGATCCGCAATGCTACATCTATTGCAAGACTTTCATCCTCATAATTAAATGCGTGTTTAAAGTTGTCAGACAAAAAATCCCAATATGCAGTTCCTTGTCGTAGCTCCAACGACGTATACCCATTTCTCGGAATAATTTCAAAGGTATGGATGAACATATGGACCCACTCCTACTTGGGTATATTCTTCCAAACTGTGCTACAGGTAACCAGATGGTTGTCATGACTAGTCAGTCCTGTATATTTATTTCATATGTAGGGGATCCCTTCCCTAAACCAAATTTCTAAGTACCTTCAACACTACGACCAACTAGACACAGAGGGATTATGTGTATCCCACCATCTTGTTGGTGTTGCTTTCAGGGCGACATCCAGGGCTAATAAGCATTGTTGTTCAGGCACTTGGGTTTCAAATTCATCAATAAAATGACTGACATTAGGAAACCCCTCATAAGTAGGAAGATTGCATACCTTTATTCCAACCCAACGCAAGGATTTTGTCACACGGGCACGCCTCCACATAGAAACTTCATGCAGTCTGTTTTTCCATTTCTCTAGAGCTTCGCCATATTAAAAGAGAAAGAGCTAACACTTCTCCAATTGAGCATACCGTCTGCTGTAGGATTAATATAATCATTGAGATTTGAGGATACATTATATATATTTTCAATATATCGAGTATCATATTCTCGTTTAATTGGTTCTACGTATCTCTGTCCTTCTAATGGACCTAGTGGTGCAACAAATCTAATTGCTTCATTTTCAAATGTGAGAATCCTCTTTTTGAAATTGATAGTACTCTTGTTTTGAATAGCCCAATAAATTCCCAATAATGTAGGATACAGATTAGTGTCGTCGACAATCTCTATTACTTCGAAGTCAGCGTATGTGCGCATCCCTTCCACTTCGACAGGGACCACGAGTCAGTCAACTGAATGGTATTAATTTATGCTGATTAGCTAGTCGTATAGGGATAGGTGACCATACTAGTTTTGGCTTACCCATGTTTTCCCATGTTTGTTTAGTCAAGATGTTTACATCCGAACCCAAATCCAAAATAACAAATTCGATCTCATAATCACCAATTTGCGCGTTAAGTCACAGTTCTCGGCCAATCTTATGTCTTCTTTGGACATGATTAACAACCCTTCCAGATTGCACTTCTCCCCCATACTCCTCAACTAAATTTTGCAGTTCTCTTAAAGCATCTACATCTTTCATCAAATTCAAACAAATTCTGAGAAAGGTATTGAGGGAACTTACTTTTCCATAGCTGTTCTTAAAGACAGGCTTGACGAAACAAGGTGGCATGTCGTACACAGGTCCTTCTTCACGAACTGATGGCGTCCTAGATGTTGATGCACCCTTCATAAATTCATCTCTAGCTTCAAAAAATATATCTTTTTCTTTATGGACATCAAATTGCGGGGGATTCTGAGTTGATGGTATAAACCACGAGTCCCATGTATTAGTATTACTGTTCTTATCTCCACCCGTCGTGGTACCACTCCTGGTTATAACAACGACAATATGCTGGCCCAATGGTGGTTCTGCTGAAATTTTCTGCACATTCGGATTCGGGTTCTGGTTCTAGTTCTGATTCTGTTTGGATTTCCACTTTGCTATCAACTCTCGATAATATTCAATGGTATGATCCAACGCTCTGTAGTACGTACAAGAGGTCGCAGGGTGTGGGTAGTCTCTAGCAAAGTGTCCAGGAGTTCCATAGTTATAACATATGAGATGTCTTCTTCCTTGAACAAATCCTCCTCGTCTATGGCCTCTGTATCCACCTCGTGGTTGATTGAATTGTGCCTCAGGTCTTTCGGATGAGCCTTCTCCCTTCATAAGAAATGTATTTGTAGTCCATTCAGTGAGCAACTAGTATGCGCGATAGTGATTCTCATCATGAATGGAATATCTAAAGAACTTACACCATAAGCTCTGGGGATTAGTTACCATTTTCTGTAAAAAATAGCAATGTTCTGGTCGATGCCCCTTAGTATGAAAAATATGACACCATGCAATAAGATTCAAAGGATTTGGATTTCTAGCACTAAGATAATCCTGAAATGTTGTACATTGATCTTTAGAGTGTCCACCATCTTTGCATCTAGTACACCAGACATATTCATGCTTTTCTTTTCCCTTCTTGATATCTTGTATCTGAACATACATGTTTTCTAACTGTGATTGGATTTGAGCCATATCGACGTCAATCTCGCCAATGGAGGATGCTTCTAACTTCATGGCCAGTTTGAAGGCCTTTGTCTGTGTCGGTATATTTTGTTGCATAAGTGGAAATATGATATGAGGCAATAATGCATTAATAAACCATTCCTTATGTTGTAAATCATTAATTGGAAAACTAGGACTAGCCATCAAAGTTTTAAAACGCTGGTCGAAGTCCCAAACAGACTCATTCGACACTTGTTTAATCTCCTTCAATTCTGTAATACATTGAGATTCAGATTTAGGTTTCTTAAATTCGCTTTTCAATCCCTCTTTGACTTCAACCAAGGTGTTCGCAGGATGATTACTGGTGACCTCAGAAAAATTCATGAACCAGTCTAAGGAACTGTTCGGATATCCACATCATCTTTTTCAGGATCTTGCATGCAAATTCTAGGGTTTGCATGCACTTTGCATGCATCCCAGTCACCAGGTTGATGCCTCCAGCACCTTATCCACCTTATTCTAGCACCCGGGATCCACTTACTTCAGAGTTTTAGCCCTCCTAGCCTGAAAGGCGCCCACTTCTCACCTACTTCCAGAGAAGGGTGCACTTGTTCACTTACCACTGCAGTTCCACTCCAGTTACATTCAGTTAGCTCCGATTCTCCCTGATTTGAGGCTAGTTTCACTCCCGACTGACTGTTTCACTTCCGTTGGACCTCCAGTTTGACTAGATGACTTTTTCTGACTTCAGTTAGTCTCCCATACACCCCCCACTGAGCCTCCTTCCCTTAATCAGTGCTACACACTTCAGTTACACATGACACACTCAGTTAGACTCAGATTGACACCTGGATGACTGGTTCTTGTGCATTGATGACCACCACCGATGGATGATGAGGACTCCTAGTTGGAGTCAAGCTACTCCATTCAGTGATTCGAATGACCTTCTTAGGCAATTCGAATTGCTCATTGATAGATATTGTATTCTATTGTAATTCATTCACCCTTTCTGGGATATTGAGCACTGTTGCATGTTTTGCACAGTTTTACACCATATTTTCTATATTCATCTGTTGTGATTGATTTACTTGTTCATTAGATCTGCTGTGACTAATTTTACATGGTATCAGAGCCATTGCAGGGACAAGATCTATTTTCTATAGGTGTTTCTACAAGAAGATTTGACTGAATTGCTCAAAAATTGCAAAAAGTTTTGGCATGAGATATCTCAAGGGCATTCGCTCCTGTGCATGCAAAGCTTGAAAATACATCCAATACCACTCTAGAAGCTTGAGTTACCACATAATTCCTGGATCTGATACATTGGACCCATTCAACATTGTTTGATCTCCAATCTCAGGTGTGATGCAACTCTAAAAGGGTGGATTGTTCGACCTTACTATTCTTGGTTTATTGTGATTTGCAGGTTTATTGTCTCCATCAATTACATTCGCTACATTGTGCATGCAAGCTCCTCTACAGCAATTGCATTCGCTACACTGTGCATGCAAGATCCTTCTACATCAGTTTGACTCGCTCCTATCAATGGAATATTCTTCTTCAAATCCTATCCTCACCCCATTCAATTATTTTGATTGGAAAGATGATATGGAGATCATATTACGTTCAAAAGGTTACTACCGAGTCACTCTTGGTCTTGAATTGGAGCCAAACAATGTGTCAGATCGAACCAAACACTACAACAAGCTTGATGAAGCTTATGGTCTTCTTTGTCTCTCCATCTCCAAAGATCTTCACTTCCATCTCAGCGGATTGAAGACCCCAAAATCTATATGGGAGCAACTTGAAACACTATTTGGCAAGCAGGACGAGCTTAGGGATTTTCAATTAGAGAATGATTTGATTGGCCTTAGTCCTGAGAATTTCGAGACCATTAATGAATTCTTCACAAAATTCAAGAACTTGAACATGCAGTTGAAGAACAGTGGAGTTATCAAAGAGGATAAACAATTGATCCTCTCCATTCTCAGCAAGCTTGGTAAAGATTATTCGGTATTTGTCTCTACTTTCAATTCCGGTCGGCTAACTACCCCGAATTGGAAGATGCCTACCTTGAATGCCTTCATTGAGTCCGTCACAAAAGAGCATGACAAGTTGGTTCAAATGGGGTCCATAAGCTCCAAAGATTCAGCCCTATATGTTCAAGGACCCAAGATCCCGAATGGTAAAGGGAAGCAAAACAAGGAGAAGACCAAATTCGAGCCTCACAAGCAAAAAGAGAAAGGAAAACAAACGGATGCACCATCCAGTTCGAAGTTCAAGCAAACGGGCAAAGAAGGTAACCAAAAATCTAAATGTAATTATTGTAACCGTGGCTTTCATCCCGAAAGTTCATGTATGAAGAAGACTATAGATCAAATGGCCCTCCTTTTGGAAAAGAACAACATAACCCTTCCTGACGGTGCAAGGAAGAAGGATAGGAATGATGATCATGAAAGAGGACAAGCACTCATGGTAACTGTTTCGAAGCCCACTACTCTCTTGATAGATTCGGGTGCATCGAATCATATGGATGCAAATATTGATTCTTTTTCTTCATTCGATCCAAACAGCTCCATCCCCATCCATTTGGGAGATGACTCAAAAATTTCTTCAAAGGGCAAAGGTATGATTCATGTAGATCATGGAAGCTTTCAGAATGTTCTCTATGTGCCTTCCTTGGCTTCAAATCTTCTTTCTGTGTATCAAATGACACACACTGGTGAACCAAAGCAAGTTACATTCAGCCCTAATACAGTTGAAATTTCTGATATCAAAATTGGAATACTCGTTGCAGTTGGAAAGGCAAACCACACTGCAAAATGCTATGAGTTTTCGCACTTTATTCCGCTTGCAAAGCCCACTGCTCTTCGCACACATGGTAATGAGGTTAGTAGGATTTGGCATGAAAGATTTGGACATATTAATTATAAATATTTGCTGCTTCTATCAAACAAATCCATGGTATATGGTCTTCCACAACTCCGTTCCTCGAAGGGAATATGCACTGGTTGCATCATTGGGAAGCACCCCGAGCACAGATTCGACCGCGGCAAAGCTAGCAGAGCTTCTACAATATTGGGATTGATCCATTCTGATATCAGTGGTCCGCTGCCCCATATGTCATTAAATGGTTCAAGGTATGTTTTGACATTTATTGATGATTTTTCCCGCTTTACATGGGTATTCTTTCTCAAAAACAAGTCAGAAGTGCTTGGAAAATTCAAGGATTTTAAGGCTTCTGTTGAGACCGCCACTGAGAGCAAGATAAAAGCTCTTAGATCTGATAATGGTGGAGAATATATTAAATCTGAGTTGCTGCAACTTTGTGCCCAAAGCGGAATTCAGATCCAACATACAGTTCCCTACACACCCCAGCAGAACGGTGTAGCGGAATGGAAAAACCGGTCACTGAAATAGATGGCTACATGCATGATCGAATCAAAAGGTTTGGATGCAAATATTTGGGCTGAAGCAATCAATGTTTCTTCATACATACAGAACCGTGTTCGACATTCATCCGTGAAAGGTATGACTCCTTTCGAAGCATTCTTTGGTCACAAACCGGATGTGTCAAATTTGAGAGTTTTTGGCTCTACTGCATGGGCTAGAATTCCTTCTGAGAAGAGACGAGCTTTGGATCCACAAAGTAACGAGTGCATACTGATAGGATATGGGGAAGAATAAAAAGCATATAAACTCATGGATATCAGATCTAAAAAGATATTCATAGAGCGTAGTGTGAAATTTGAAGAACCGCTTCAAGAATTGCAACTAGTCGAGGAGAAGACTGCCGATTCACCGCCTTCACTAGAAGAAGATCCGTGCAGCGATAATGAAGGTATGAGTTTTGATATTTCTGATATTTCAGCAGCATATGATTATCATGACATATCAGGTTCGGAATCTGACCATTATGATCCTCCTCAGTTACCAAAGTGGGCCCAAAACACTCTCCAATCTGCTGGTTCAAACCTTGGAAATCTTGCTGATCCGAGACGAACAAGAGCAGACTTTCAAAGAGTAGGTATGGCACTATCTATTGCTAATCCATTACTTCCTAATATTTGTTATTTGATGGCTGGTTTAGATCCCACATCATACTATTCTGCCCACCGAGATTCGAGATGGCAAAGTGCCATGGATGAAGAGTACAGTTCTCTTCAAAAGAACAACACATGGGAGCTAGTTTCTCTTCCACCTGGAAGAAAATTAGTGAAGTGTAAATGGGTATACCATACTAAAGTTTCTGCTGATGGCACTATCAGAAAATACAAAGCAAGTTTGGTGGCAAAAGGTTTCTCCCAAGTCCAAGGAGTGGACTACACTGAGACTTTTGCACCGGTTGCAAAGATGGATTCCATCCGCCTTGTTTTAGCTATTGCCGCATCCAAGCACTGGGAAGTGCAACACATGGATGTGAAGAGTGAATTTTTACATGGAGACCTTGATAAAGAGGTATATATGCATCAGCCAGAGGGCTACACATTAGATCCATCATTAGTTTGCAGATTGAAGAAATCTTTGTACGGGTTAAAACAGGCCCCAAGAGCTTGGTACGCAAAGATGGACTCCTTCCTTCTTTCTCAGAATTTCCAAAGATGAAAATCTGATCCGAATGTGTATCTTCAGTGAGTTAAAGGTAATTTTTTGGTTATTGTACTTTATGTTTATGATCTTCTCATTACTGGTAGCACACTTACTTCAATAAACAAGCTAAAAACTGCCTTAAATCTAGCTTTTGACATGAGCGATTTGGGCTTGCTGAGTCACTTTTTGGGCTTGGAGATAGCTCAAAATTTTGATGGGATCACTATATCTCAGCAAAAATATGCTTCCGACCTGTTATTGAAGTTTAATATGGCTGAATGTAAGGCAGCCCCATTCCCATTCCTCTCAGGAATCAGTCTTGAGGAGGGAGATTCTACACCGCTTGCATATTGCAGTATGTATCGACAGTTGATTGGTTCACTACTTTATTTGACACACTCACGGCCTGATATCTCATATGCCGTGAGTGCCGTGTCAAGATATATGCAGCAGCCACATAAGCTTCATTGGCGAGCAGCCAAGCGGATCTTGCAGTATGTGTAAGGTACGAGACAGTTTGGCATACATTATGCTGCAGATTCTGAGCTTGATTTCATTGGTTTTACTGATTCAGATTGGGAAGGTGATAGCATTGATCGAAAGTCCACTTCCGGTTATGTTTTCATGATTGGTCATGGTGCTATTTGCTGGTCCAGCAAAAAGCAAGCAGCCATTGCACTTTCTTCAGCAGAGGCAGAGTATCGAGGGGCAGTCAATGCCTGCATTCAGGCAGTTTGGTTGCAGGGTATTCTTTCTGAGTTTGGTTTTGGTGGCACTACTTCCACTGTCCTATTTTGTGACAATCAAAGTGCTATCAAGATCTCCACAGATCCAGTTCAGCGGCAGAGGACCAAACACATTGAGATTCATATGCATTACATTCGACAGTTGGTGCATGACCGCACCATCATTCTGCAATATTGCCCTACTAATGAGCAAATTGCAGACATCTTCACCAAGAGCTTCACTGAGAAGAAGTTCTGCTACCTCCGTTCACTGTTGGGGGTGAGTTCCATCATGGTGGAGACAGATTGATTCATTATTATGCTTTAGCTTGAGGGGGGGCTTTCTTCCCACTGGGTTTTCCCTCTTTCCTCACTTAATTTATTTTCAGCATTTTTTGGATTATTGTATTGGGGTGACCTTTGGTCTTAGTTACCAGGGCCCCACATTATTTTTTGCACATCATAGTCTAGCTTGAGGGGGGGTGTTCGGATATCCACATCATCTTTTTCAGGATCTTGCATGCAATTAGGGTTTGCATGCAAATTCTAGGGTTTGCATGCACTTTGCATGCATCCCAGTCACCAGGTTGATGCCTCCAGCACCTTATCCACCTTATTCTAGCACCCGGGAGCCACTTACTTCAGAGTTTTATCCCTCCTAGCCGGAAAGGCGCCCACTTCTCACCTACTGCCAGAGAAGGGCGCACTTGTTCACCTACCACTGTAGTTCCACTCCAGTTACATTCAGTTAGCTCCGATTCTCGCTGATTTGAGGCTAGTTTCACTCCCGACTGACTGTTTCACTTCCGTTGGACCTCCAGTTTGACTAGATGACTTGTTCTGACTTCAGTTAGTCTCCCATGCGCCTCCCACTGAGCCTCCTTCCCTTAATCAATGCTACACACTTCAGTTACACATGACACACTCAGTTAGACTCAGATTGACACCTGGATGACTGGTTCTTGTGAATTGATGACCACCACCGATTGATGATGAGGACTCCTAGTTGGAGTCAAGCTACTCCATTCAGTGATTCGAATGACCTTCTTAGGCAATTCAAATTGCTCATTGACAGATATTGTATTCTATTGTAATTCATTCACCCTTTCTGGGATATTGAGCACTGCTGCATGTTTTGCACAGTTTTACACCATATTTTCTATATTCATCTATTGTGATTGATTTACTTGTTCATTAGATCTGCTGTGACTAATTTTACAGGAACGACCTCTGAAGGTCGTGATCAACTGAGCCAGGTTGATGTTGTCGTCTTGAACTTGTTTCACAGTCCATACAACATTACAAAAAACACAGTGTTGTTCTGGATCTTCTGATCCAATCCCATTAAAAATAGGTAGCTTCATGTCATCCCCATCCATTTTGGATCTCTAGGGATTTGATTGATTTACTACTACTGGACCACTACTGGGAGCCTTCCCACTCGGTGACGCACCCTTCGGACTACTACCACTACTTTGACTAGATAGAATACAATGCGAAAAAATATTAGGTCTTACCTCAATCTCTGGAGATGTATTTTGGGTCGTAGGTATGTCACAGTCTTGGTTCTAAAATGATCCTTCAACACCTTATTATTCCTCATAAATGAGCTGTTAGTTGCCCTCTTCTTCAATAGAATTCTCTTTGAGATGTGGTACTGCTTTGTAGCTTCTTCTCTCAATTGCACTGCAACCACTTTTTTCGTCGTAGTTCTCCTCCTCTTGTTCGATAGAAATCGTCTTCCACTTCACAGAAATCCACACTCTTCGTCAAGTTCATCTTCTTCTCCTCTAATCATCCCAGCTCATCCCATGAACTCGCTCAGACTGTCATCCGTACAATACCCATTGCCACCGCGCATAATCGCTCTATTCATTGGACTCCATTCGCATTATGCCTTTTTTACAAAGAAGATTTTTAATTGACAAGTTCAAAGACTTAAGGTACTTACTGCGTGAGTTTTTCAAGAAGTCACATTCTGTTGCACTACAAGACTTGATAGTGTCAATAGAAAATTTGGTAATATACCCTTCCAACACAGGATCTAGCCAAAATTCCACTGCGCGAGAAATTTGGTTGTCGACACCCTTCAATCGCTATATCAACTCAGGTGTCCAATGTCTAAGTTCACTTCTTGGGAAGTTCGTCGAATATTCATTTAACCTTGCTAACCATTCATATAGTATTATTGGGAACTCAACGAAAAATATTTCATGAATATCGGTAAAAACATATGTTGGGTGCCAAAAATGACCATTTTTGCTCACTTCTCGTGTGACCCTTTTTCCCTGTTTCTCATTATTATTATAACCACGTCGTTATCTTTCCTAAGGAAAATCATGATCTTGAGCAAGTATAATTTATTATTAATCTGTTATATTAATGCCTAAAGTTTGCCCGTGTTTATGGATTTGTCTCCTAAATAGATGAATTGTGATGGATTGATGAAAGAAACTGAGACCACAGGAAATTCGGGTGTATCATCTTGCTAATACACATGGATGAAGAAGTACTTGGAAATCAGTTACACCTTTTCAGGGCTTCGGTTCAGATTGTTGTAGAAGTAGCCTAAGTTATTCATTCGTGCGACCAGCTGAAACTCACTCGGTATTGGATCAATTCAAACTGTGAGAGCATTAATGTCTATGAAACATATTTTATCTCAATGTAATAAGGAATGTAACTGTTTCTATTTTGGGGTATTGATTCGACAACCTGAGGATATTCAATCCTCATGAATGTCTGAATTAAAGGATCTGAATTGTCTTGTTGTAGTATTTAAAGGAGGATGGGATGGTTAAAAGAGGTTAGGCTTATTTTCGAGAGAACTTGTAACAAGAGTGGAAGAACTATGTATCTGAACTTTATTCCATCAATGAAATTGGCAGTATTTTCCTGATCTTCTGTGTACTGATTTCTGGTAGTGTTTAGAGGCATCTCTGTTAGAAGGAAAGGATGCAACTTCTTTCAGAGTTTCCTAGTTAGCTAGTTTCTTATTTCCTTTATTTTGTTTTGGTGTGGAATTGCAATTAAATTTACTTTTGAGTTGCTGAAACAATGTGAGCATTAAGCATAGGATTCTTCAATTACAATTTTTCTTGGATTGCTGAAATAGTTGATTGAATAGTGTGTACTTTCTCTTTGCAAGTGTGTTATTGGATTATGCAATTATTGCTATTACACTTGTGCTCTGTTGCTGCATTTGACCATCGTTTATGTCCCTTCACGAGCTGCTGAAACTGATAGATGGCATATGGATTTATAGAGCGGGAGGATTGATTTTATTTATGATTGAGTATTGCAATTGTGGATTGAATCCCTTCTTATGATGATGATTTAGGATTTAACTTCTTGCAAAAGTAATTTATCCATTTCATTCTTGAAGCGGTTATTTTCAGAATTAATGCAATTAGAAGGATTGTGAACTCTTTTGATCTTTGGAAATAGAATTAGTATTTGAAGTTTGGATTGAACAGTGAGCAGAGCACAGAATTAGTAATTAGGATGCAACCATTCCTTGAGTAGATTGGGTTACTTATAGTTGATTGATCAATTACTAAATGTTTATGCATATATTTTGGTTGATTACCTTTGAAATAACTAGACTTCCCTGGGTTGACAATCTATATTGAGCACTTTGTTTATGAATTAATAGGAAATTAAAGTGACCAACATTTTGGCACCATTATCGGGGAAGGTAATTGGTAAACATAGAGTGTAGCTGATTAAGTTTTTTTTATCTATCTTGATTTTTGAGGTTGCAGGGACTATAAGATGCAATGAAGAGCTGCACATCCTTCGATAGACTGAACATGTTCCTACCGCAAAAACAAGGTAGGTTATCTAAGCTTGCATGAATACAAAAAGAAAAGAATGTGAAACCCTTGAAAGCACTAACCTTGCAGGTGGAAGAGGTCATGGTGGTAATCCAGGTTTAGGAAGAGCGACATTTGTTGATGAGCTGATCACCAGAGTTGATTCCTCTGCTGGAACTTTATTTCAGTGAATACCTTCAGGAAGAGGAAACTCTATTCTCCCCAAGTTCAAATCATCAGTATCAACCATGGAGAAGGTATTAGAAGTTTCAACCCCTACTTCTGATAGGAAACCTCCAGAAGATAATGGAATCTTTGTGGGTGCAAGAGATCCAGAGGATATTTATTGAATTAATGGGCAGGAAGTAACTAAGAAGGAGTGGCTGGATTATTGACAAGAATTGGAGGAAGAAAGAAGGAGGGAAGAGCAGAAGAATGGTGCAGATATGAATAACGAAGAGAACATAGAAATTCAAGGGAACCCTAATAATCATGAAGAGGAGACGATGGACAATGGTAATAATCAACATGGAGATATAGTTGCTACACTTTAATTCCCCATTCGACAGACGCTCGAGGTGGATCCCATGAAGAACATTTCACCCTTGGTATTGCCAAATTTTTATGGGAAGTCTACTAAAGATCCAAATGAGTTTCTCTTTGAATTTGATATTCTCTATCGAAGTTATGATTATATCACCAGTGAACAAAAGTCAAAATTGTTTCCTTCCACTTTCAAAGGAAATGCCCTACGTTGGTTCATGAGTCTAGGTGGTGAGATTGTTACAACATGGGACCAAATGAAATGAGTATTCCTTGCTAAACACCAGGATTATTGTAGAACCAAGGATAGGAGATAAGAATTGTTCAAAATGGTTCAAAAAGAGGATGAAAGTTTGGAATATTTTGTAGAAAGACTTCTATATAATTTACAAAGATCTGGTCATGCTGATATTAGAAAGGATGTTCTTAAAATCATCCTATTGCGAGGAATTAGAGGAGATTGTATGGATATTCTTAATCTACTGGGAAGGGTTGACATCTCAAGGGAATATTTTGATCATATTGTGGATCTGTGTCGAAGATACTCTAGAGGATATTCCAGAACCAACACAAGAGGCTGAGATGTCCTTACAAGGGCACAAAAGTCAACCAGTGGTGGAGCTACACGAGCGAAAATAGGTAATATTCTAGAAAATTTTAAGACTAATATGATGAGTTCTATTTCCTCACAATTGGATGTTTTAAGGGAAAAGCAGAAACAGGCTGAGGCAGATTTAGCATTGGACATATTTTGTGCTAAATGCAGAAATAAGCGTCCATTGAGAGAATGCCCATTAGACAAGGTAAAGGTATGTGGTCTATGTGATTTGGATCGCAATACTATGGATTTACCCTCAATGCCAAAAGTTAAGGCAATCCTTCAGGCATCAAGTGTGGACATAGAACAAGCCTACTTCATTTCACAAAAAAATCCTTGGCAACCTCGTGCTCCAGGTATGAATCCAGATCCTACCACATCTTTTAATTCTTGGAATAATATGAACAATCAATTTCCTCCACAATATTCTTGTCCCAATACTCAATGGAATCCATCTAATCAACCTACAATGCAATATCCTACCCCATGGATGTCATGGTCACCTCAACCAAATCAACAGACCCCTTGGACTCTGGGTTGGAGAAGTCCTTATCCAGGGAATCAATTTCCTCACCCACAGTATCAGCAACCACAACTGTAACTCCCTACTAATGTTGCACCAATGAATCCACCATTACGACTTCATATTCCTTCCCAACCTAATCCTAACCCCGAAAATAAGGTAGTGCAGTAGTTTGAAACATCAAACATGCCATCTTACTCTATCACTCCCATTCCATGTAATGAATTGCATATACAATCTGGGAGGGTGGTAGAACCCATTTTCATTGAAGATGTTCCATCCCCTGTGACTGAAGAACAAATGAATAAACAGGTTGAGATCCCAATCAGCAAAACAATACCCATTATTGAGGATGCTGAAACACCTACTGAAACACATGTTGAAACTCCCCCTGTAAAAATTCCAAGAAATCCACCATATCCCAAGCGATTAGTCTTACAAAAAGCAATAGAGAAACCATGCTTTAACCTTCTAGGGGAACTGGAAAATCTTTATGTTAAAATTCCATTATTGCAAGCCCTGCATGATGTACCCATCTATGATAAAATTGTTAGAGACCTGTGTGTGAAGAAACCAGGTAGGAAGCCTAAGGATCCTCTTACAGTCCATGTAGTTGGGAAATTGTTTGAATTAATGACAGGAAAGGTTCCTTTGGCTAAATATGATGATCCAGGCAATCCCACTGTTACAGTGCATATTGGGTATACTGAGATCCCCAATGTTTTAGTTGATTTGGGTGCAACAATAAATGTGATGACTATCGAAACCATAAAGAAATTGGGGCTCACTAACTTCAGACCAACCCCCATTGTATTAGAATTGGTTGATAGATCCACGATTCGACTTGAGGGAATTTTTGATGAATTGGTAGTCTCTGTTGATTCATGGGAATATCCCGCAGATTTTCTTGTTCTACAGACTAAATCTCAGTTGGGGGAACATCCACTAATTCTAGGAAGACCTTGGTTGGCTACAACAGATGCATACATCAGCTGTAGATCAGGATCTATGACAATATCTGATGGAACTGACACCAAAATATTGACCCTATATCCTCCAGCTAAACCAAGTTTAGATGCTGAAATTCCATTATGGGTAGATCTAGAAGAGGAAGAAAGCACTCAAACTCTTCTTACTATAGGGAGGGCCTTGAATTTAAAAAATGAAACTGAGGATGATAACATCAATAGTTTCATTAGTGAACCAACGACGGTTACCAAACATGCATATCAGATCCTGAATAGTGCCATGAGTGAATTTGATCAAGAAGAACTTACTGAGGATGTATTGGATAAAAAAAATTAAGGCTGAATCTGTTCCCATAATTGAGAATTCAAAGAGTGTTTCAATCGAGATTGAGCCTGGAAGAACCTTGAATGTTAATCCCAATCTAGCACCTCACGAGTTGGAGCGTTTGACTACACTACTGAAATAGTACAAGGGAACCTTGTTAGCAGGCGGTTTAGTAAGGGAGAATCGCAGCATCACCGACACTGCGACACGTTAGAAGAGGTTGCGGAAGGATGGATTATTTTATGCAATTTTGGGTCATTCATACCACAATATGCGGGTTTTTGCGTCATTTGGACCGTATTTTATGCATTTTTGAGTCACTTGTACCACAGTATGCGGGTTTTTGGGTCATTTGGACCGCATCAGTTAGATTTTGAGTTAATTGTCCAAGTGTCGGTTAGGAAGTTGTTAGCAAGTGGACAAGCATTGTAAAGGCGGAAGCCTATATATAGACATGAGTTGTAAGTGTTGCATCATCTGATCTTAGTACGGATCTTTGGGTGTTGATGGTGCGCATCTTTAAGTCTATATGTGAGATCAAGAGATATTGCTGAGATCTAGTTTTGTGGAGATATTGTATCAGGGTTTTTGCTGAAGTAATATGACATGACGGAACTATTTGATCTGTCTTGAATGTTGTGATAAGTTAAGCAAGTATTACCGCAATCATCCTCCTTCATTCGGCGGAAACATGGTTATGTCCGCTCTCCCTTGATTGCCGAGTGATACCTCATCTGCTCCGCAGGTGTTGCTGGACAAGGTAAAACCTGTCTGGTCCGGTGCTCAGGGAGATCGCGGTGGGTTGGTGTCAACAGTGATGGGAACCCCTGTCGACAGGATTTGAGTCAACAAATGGTTCTGTTGCGCGATATCAAAATATGTGGTTTGCCCGAGAACTAGAGCAGGATAAGGAATGTATATTATTGTTCTGGTTATACTGGGATATGCTCTGTGCAGCTGCGATGAGGGTGCCGCGATTGTCCGAAGAAACAATAGCATAGTTTAAGCCGGTCACGGTGTTTGCAATTCGACCACATTCCATTTATGTACAAGCCCGCCGTGACCCAGATAGACAATGGTTGCTGACATCATACAAGGTAACAATGACGGACTTAGAGGCTATTGTGAATGATTGGCCAGAGGCGTGGCGCGAACCCATGGGGTTGGCCGAGATTGAGGCTGGAGAACCGGCGCAAGGTCCAGATGATTGCATATCGGCGTAGGACCAGCACAATCATCATGACTTAGAACGAGAATACATAAAGACACAGTCAGATGATGATAGTGATGAAGCCTTGGAAGAAAACAAAACGAAAGGGCACCAGGACCCTGCGACAATCAGTGGGCTGCCCCTGTCGACGGAAGTGCACTTGGGCCGACTCATAAAAGCAACGCTGATACATCCATCGCAACAACCCAGAAGATGACAAGAGAAACATATGAAGGATTCCATGTGCTCACTGCTCGTGTGGACTCTTTGTGTGATATGGTTTCGTGGAAGGCACCTGAAGAAACAGTGGCATCGCAAGTTAGCACAATCAACATAGAGCCGTGTTTCAGGAATGTGGAGATTACCCTGACTGCGATTATGACTGAAGATGAGGCTGTGACTACCTTGATACAACAGTTGATGAATGTGTCCATCAATTTTAATGCGTTTCCGACGCAAGGATTGACAACTATGCAGACGGTCGCTAGCCGTGAAATGGTTGACAGAATGCATGAGATCAGTGGTAAGTGCGCGCAATTGCAGGAGTGTGAGGTAGCTGCACAAGAAACCATTGAGGATTTGACAGGAAGGGCCACTACAGTGCAGCAGGCTGTGGATGAGCTTAAGGAAGACACCAAGAAGGAGCGAGCTGAGAAGGCTCGCGAGATTGAAGAACTGAAGAAAGAACAAGACCAACTCATTGCGGAGAAGGCCCATATGTGGGATACAATGTATGGGTATAGCGGGCCATTGCGGAAGCTTATCAGCATGTTCCAGAGCCTGCTCAAGGGTTGGATATGCTTCAGCATGTGCAGCAACTAGGGGCTGCTATTGTCCAGTTAAGGCACGAAAACCAAGAGTTGCGAGCTAAGTGGAATCTTGGTACACCATAAGCCAAAGTGGACGACCGCAAATGAGCTATTGAAGAGGTAGCAACGCAACTAGCAGAGATGGAAACCGTAGCGACGAAGCTCACAATCGACACTGTGCAGTTTTGGGGCCGGATCGTTCAGGATGAGAAGGTTGAACAACTGATGAAAGTTCGGCAGGAAGTAGAGGGGAAGTTGGTGACACTCAAAATGATGATGTGCGTGATGCCACCCATGGAGCAGGTTGCCAAGTTTGTGGATTTGAAAGATCTGCAGCAGCGCGTCGCCAAGGCCGACGAGCAACAAAAGAAGCATGCCGCGCAGCTGGAGGAGTTCCAGGATGTTGGCAGTCAATTTATGACAAAGGCTGGTGAATTTCTCTAGGTAGTACATGGACATCGTCAACAAGTGGCTGCAAAGATGATCGAGCACCCATCGCCCCAGGATGTCATCGACAGTTAGGAGGTGGCTACAACAGCAAAGGAAATGGTGACGATAGTCGAGCAATAGTACGAGGACTTCAAATTCAAGACCACAGAGTACACCATGTCCAGTTGACGTGGCTTGAGGGCGAGCCACAAGATTGTGTTGGGGGCCTGTTGGCAAGCAGTTTGGTAAGGAAGAATCGCAGCATCGCCGATGCTGCGACACGTTAGAAGAGGTCACGGAAGGCAGAAGGTTGGATTATTTTATGTAATTTTGGGTCATTTGTACTGCAGTATGCAGGTTTTTGGGTCATTTGGACCGTATTTTATGCATTTTCGAGTCACTTGTACCACATTATGCGGGTTTTTGGGTCATTTGGACTGTGTCAGTTAGATTTTGAGTCAATTGTCCAAGTGTCGGTTAGGAATTTGTTAGCAATTGGACAAGAATTGTAAAGGCGGAAGCCTATATATAGACATGAGTTGTAAGTGTTGCATAATCTGATCTTAGTATGGATCTTTGGATGTTGATGGTGCACATCTTTAAGTCTGTATGTGAGATCAAGAGATATTGCTGAGATCTGGTTTTGCGGAGATATTGTATCAGGGTTTTTGCTGAAGTAATATGACATGAAGGACCTGTTTGATCTGTCTTGAATGTTGCAATAAGTTAAAAAAGTATTGCCACAATCATCATCCTTCATTTGGCGGAAACATGGTTCCGTCCACTCTCCCTTGATCGCCTCGGGTGATACCTCATCTGCTTCGCAGGTGTTGTTGGACAGGGTAAAACCTTGGGTCGGTGCTCAGGGAGATCGCGGTGGGTTGGTGTCGACAGTGATGGGAACCCCTGTTGACAAGATTTGAGTCAACAAGCCTTTGCGTGGGAATACACAAACATGAGAGGTATTCCCTCTGAGTTGTGTACTCACCACATTTATATTAAAATTTATTGCCAGCCTATATGTCAACCTCAGCGCAGAGTCAATCCAAATTTGAGAGACATCATGAAAGAGGAAATTCAAAAACTTTTAAAGAAAGCATTTATTTATCCCATCTCAGATAGTTAATGGGTTTATCCATTAGTAATTGTGCCTAAAAAGAATGGTAAATGGCGCATATGTGTGGATTATCGAGAGCTGAATAAAGCTACACAAAAAGACCATTTCCCTTTTCCATTTATTGATCAGGTTCTAGATACCCTGTTTGGAAAAACATGATTTTCTTTTCTAGATGGATTTAGTGGGTATAATCATATTCAGATTGGTCCTTAAGACCAAGAAAATACTACTTTCACATGTACTTGGGGTACCTTTGCGTATAGGGTGCTCCCTTTTGGATTATGCAATGCATCGGTTATATTTCAACGAGCTGTGATTGGAATTTTTTTCTGAGATGGTTAATGGTTGTATGGAAATTTTCATGGATGATTTCATCCCTTATGGTAGTAGCTTTGATGAGGCTTTGAAAAATTTAGAAAAAGTCTTAAAACATTGTGAAAATAATCACCTATTCCTCAGCACTAAAAAATGTCATATGAAGATGAGTGAAGGTATAGTCCTCGGACATTCTATATATGCTGAATGAATACAAGTGGACCCTGCCAAAATAAAAGTAATTCTGAACATCCTTATTCCTGGAACGCAGAGGAAGGTACGTAGTTTTCTTGGGAATGCTGTTTAATATTAATGCTTTATTGAAAATTTCTCTAAGCTAGCATCTCCTCTATTTACCTTACTAATGAAAGATGCATAATTCAATTGGATAGATGCATGCTAGACAACGTTTGTAGAATTAAAGAAAATATTATCTACAGATCCTATTCTGCATGGGCCTAATTGGGCCTTACATTTCCACATTTCTCCTAATGCTTCAGATACTGCTATTGGGGTTGTGCTAGGAAAACATGAAGATCATAACCCGTATGTTATTTACTATATCGGCAAGAATATGGCTCCTGCTAAACTCAACTACACAATAATTGAGAAAGAATTTATTGTTGTCATTTACGCCATCAATAAATTGAGGCATTATATTACCGAGTTCCCTACCTTTGTGCATTTTGACCACTCGGTCATTAGATATTTAATGAATAAACCTATTACTAATGCTCGAGTGACTAGGTGGTTGTTGTTATTACAAGAGTTTGATATCACTATTGTTGATAGACCAGGAAAAGAGAATGTTGTTGCTGATTTTATTTCTCGACTAACCAATAATGTTGATAATTAACCAGTTGAGGATTCTTTTCCTGATGAACATCTATTTTCAATTTCAGTTCACTCACCATGGTATGCAGACATTGCTAATTAGCTTGTTGTAGGGAAGCTTCCATCGCATTTATCAAAAAGGAAAAGAAGAAGGATTGTACAACAGAGTGCTAGGTACTATTGGATAGAAGCATACCTCTTTTACATAGGGCTAGATTTGGAAATTAGACAATGTGTAAGGGAAGATGAAATCCACAGTATCTTGAAGGATTGTCATGACGAGCCTTGCAAGGGGAACTTTGCTGATAAAATGATTGGACACAAGGTGTTAAGAATGGTCTACTTTTGGCCAACCCTATTTTAGGATGAAAAGAAGTATGTGCAAGCCTGTGATAGCTGCCGGAGGATGGGTCAGCCTAATAGGTTGGATGAAATGCCACTACAACCAAAATTGGTGGTTGAACCTTTTGATAGGTGGGTCCTGGAATTTGTAGGACCCATCAACCCTCCTTCAAGGCAAAAATATTATATTCTAGTTTGCACAGATTATATGACTAAATGGGTGGAGGCTACAGCCTTGGTGAGAGCCACTAATCAAGATGTTGTAGATTTCTTGTTTGAATAAATATTCACTCACTTCATGGTGCCTAAGGAGATAGTCACATATGGGGGACCACAGTTTGTATATCATAAAATTGAATATCCTTTGCATAAATACCATATCCAACAAAGAATAAATTCACCTTATCATCCACATTCCAATGGCCAAGTGGAAAGTACGAATAAAGTTATTGAAGCTATCCTCCCAAAGATTGTGAAGAGTCATCGTAGAGATTGGGATAAAAGACTTCCTGAAGCATTATGGGCATATCGAACTACGTGGCGTAACACCATAGGGTTCTCTCCTATGAGTTGGTATATGGGAAAAATGTTGTGTTCCCTGTTGAATTCAAGATTAAAACTTTGAGGACCGCTTTAGAAGCAAGCTTGGATTTGACAGAAGCCCACAAGGACCGACTGAATCAATTAAATGAACTTGATGAGAAGTGTGCAACTGCTGTACACCAAACTTCAGTAATTCAACAACACAACTCTAAGTGGCATGAACGGTTTATTAAGAAGAAGATGTGTTGTGAAGGAGATTGGGCCTTATTGTACGATTCACGATCCAAGAGGGACTTTAAAGGGAAATTGCACACCAGATGGTTGGGACCATACAAAGTGGATGCAGTATTTGATAATGGGACCGTTCGATTGACCACAATTGACGAACAATAGAAACCACTATTTTCCAACGGTCATCGGCTGCGAGTCTATACTAAGCCACTCTCGAAGGATGCATTTGCTTCTTGTGTTGCTTCTGACTCAAACTGTCAATTGGTACAAGAGAAGGAGTCTCCTCCTATTTTCTAAACTCGTTAATCTTTTGCGCATTTTCCACAAGGAAGTTGTACATAAATAAACTTGTTTGATTTTATTTATTTTTTCCTTAATTTCGCTTGTTTGATATATTGTTTGATGATTTTTCGGTTGTTCAGCTTTGATTGGTTTGTTTATAGGAAGTTTGTGTAGGGATATATGTGAAGGACCTAGAAAGAAAAGGTGCAGTCGCAATGGGCAAATCGATTGAAGGAATTATGGGTGGTCCTATACAATTGATAAATATCCCTTTACAAGTATTGGCGAAGGGAATTGTTGATTTTTGTCAAGCTCATTGAACGTCATTCAGGCACTACTGAAATTTTGTCATCGGATGAAACTCCGCCAACCTTTCCGTTGAAACTCTGCCAATCTTTCCACTTTTTTCCAAAAATTCGCCAATGTTTCTGCTGAAACTCCGCCAATATTTCCACTGAAAATCCACTAATTTCTTGGCTGAAACATTGCCAATATTCCCACTTTTAGATGGAACTCTGCCAATCTCTCCGCTATCTACTGAAACACTGCCATCTTTCCAATTTTCAGCCTGCATCAGTTATGAAATTCGTCATCTTTCCTCATAACCGGTCAAAATATATTTTGCAATATTTGATCCACCCAGAAGTTGGCATTATTGTCAGATGGCAACATCGACTTCGACAACTGCGACAATTTCATCGACTTCGACAAGCTCAACAACTTTGACCAGTTCATCAACTTTGACAAGAACTGACTTCGACATGCATCGTCGACATTTGTGACTGACTAACTACGACAGATTGTCTCTCCGTCTTCCAGCTGACTGTAATGGTTGAAATTTTGAAACCGTTCTAACTTCTATTGTAACTGAACGTAACGGGAATACAACCCAAGCGTTCTCAACACTCTATTTAAGCATGTAAAATATTGCAATATACAAGCAGAGAAGAATCAAGAAGTAACAGAGTTTGCATTCCTGCATATTGTCTGTGTGTGTATGTTTATGTGTGTAGTGTATTTCCTGCTTTGCTTATTATTATGCTTCTGCCATAACAATACTGACTCATTCAATCAAACTATTGTCCCCGTTGTGCACCTGGGTGCATACGGATCATTGGTCTAAGAGCTTCATTCATTCAGATCTTTATTCAGAGCTTTGTTCATGATTAAGTTGTGCATAGACACTTCCATCGAAGTTACCTGACTTATGCCTGTTCAAACATGCTCGCAAACTCAACAATCCAAGCAGACACTACCTTCGAAGATGGCAAGAGAAACAAAAAATAAAAATGCAATTGACGAGATAGAGCAACTCATAGAGGAAGCGCTAGCTTGACAACAAACTGAAATGTTTTCCCAGTTCAGTGATATTCTCACACGATTTGCTTCGACATTAGGAGGATTTCCGACAAGATCTAACTTCGACAAAATCAGTCCATTCAAGGTGCAAATGAATTTGGACATATTGAATCTATAAGGAAAGATTGACACAGAATCTGTCGACAATTGGGTAAAACAATTGGAATCCTATTACTTGGTGAATAAACTCTCAAGAACTGAAAAATATCACCATTGCATCCTTAAATATGTCAACATCTGTGCACTGTTGGTGGGATAAACTATTGACAAACATGGAGAAAAGTGGAGACCCCATAGAGACATGAGAGAAATTTGTCGAATATGTCCGAAAGGAGTTCTGCCCGCCCAAATACGTTGAACATCAGTATAAGAAGTGGAAACAACTAAGGAAATGGAAAGACCAGTCCGTACAGAGTTACACCGATGAGTTTTACCGACTAATGGCTAGACTTGGAGTTCAAGAAGAAGAGAAATTGCTTATTCTAAAGTACGTTAACGGATTGTCCCTGTACAATTAGTAGGAGATGGAGTTTCTGATTGTCGATATGCTTGTGGATGCATTCCACTATGCCAGTAAGCTTGAATCCAAACAGAAAGGAAAAGCACTCTTCACGACAAAGCCGACAGGTCGACAACCCGACAAGAAGGCACCAGCTGACTTTGACAAGTCAAGATCGTCAAGATCTTCTCAGCCAAATCGGCCAAAGCAAGATCATCGCAAAAATAATTCTCAGAAAGAAAAAATGGAATATAGCAAACAACCCCCTACTAGGAAATGGTGTGACTACGATAATTCATCATGGCATGATATGTATGAATGCAAAGCTCGGAAGACATTTTTGGAAAAAGTGTTGACATCTGACTTGTTCGACAAAAATCTCGTATAATCTGACCTAGAAGCAATGACCCTTTAGAAATCGACATCGACCACTCCAACAGCCTCGACTATCGTCAACGAGGAGGAACGAGAGCGCCTACTCCATACATATATATGGGTTCAAAACAATCCATTGCATCTGCTTGTGGATAATGGTAGCCATAAGAAATTTGTTTCTAAATATCTCATGAAGAGACTAGGTCTTGTTACCACTCCACATACTCAGCCTTATTGAAACGTCCCCTCCCATTGATCCATTGCAAGGGAGGAAATATGGATAACATTTCAGGGCTTATTTTTAAAGCTCAGCCCCGTTCATTACTCACAAATTCACAATAATTAAAAACTTATGCGTGCAGATTCATAATCAATATAAACACAACGGAAATAAACATTATCCACACACACAGCTACATCATGCATCCAACATATCAATAACAGTCATCAAATTAAACATTGCAGAGTATAGAATGAATATAATTTAAACCACAAAGAATACTTATCTTTAAGATGAAACTGTCCAAAAACTGGCTATGTGAGACCAACATTCCACCCAACCATAGGTCTCTGTCCAGCCTGTATTCTTTCAGTTGAGAGACCACCCTCGAGCAGGGATGTGTATCCACTAAGGAAGAACTAGACAGGCTCACTCACATCCATGATCTCACACAAATAGTCATTCTAAGCCAACACACAGTTGGGTTTATCAAGCATGCAAGAGACAAATGAGGAGGATTCTAAGCCAATGAGCTTAACCACAGAGCTACAAACATCTAAACTAAACTCAAATAGTCATGGCACCCACAATACCTACCACACCCAACACAAGGAAGGTTCCCTTCTCTGCTGCACAGTGCCTTAGGCGTCCCTTCCCTCCAGTGCTCCTCAGGGTGGGCATAGAAAGGTCCAGCTTCTAATTTTCTTGAGATTCTAGCCTTCACTGGGTTTATCAAGCAATCCAATCCTCTGTTCAAACATTCACACTTGGATTTTCACAATTCGGTGACCAAATAAATCAATACCATAATTGGATTTCTGGGCTATAAAAACTGGGTTTTCCAATAGATTTCGGGGTATCTAATACTCTCAATTTCACCCCAAGGTTCATATCTATGGATCCCCCATTGGATTTCAGTGTCAATACCAAATTCTGGGCATTTATGGCACTTCAAAATGTGGGTTAATTCACAGTTGCGATTCTGATTTTTCTCACTGCTAGGCATTCATAATGAATGAAAACTAATGCTTAGATGTTCAAAAATGGAATGTGAATGAGGAAGAACCCATTCCCATGAGGTAGAGTGACTTTTGGTACAAGAAAAACAGATCCCATACCTACCATACGAATTTCTGGGTTTCCCATGCTCCATTGAAGCCTTGGACTGATTTCTCAACAACTTTCTTACAACTGAATTAAACGTCAGAAAGGAAAGTCAAATGGGTTCTCAAAATGACATTTGGCAGCCTATGGTTCATTCTCACAACCTCAGCACTCCCTAGTGGAATACACATGGCCCCTTCTCATTAGTTGCTTCCATAGCCAGTTTTGGTATTTTATTGAAATATTAATATTTACATCAAATTACAATATTTCCTGGCTTAATAGCACATGGGTAGTAAAATATCAAATAGTTGTCTTTCTAAATAAAATCTGAGCACACACTAGTGGGGCCTTGGCCTTGAGCTCCACGCTAGGAAAACATACATCGCATGTACACAATATTTACATTAAAAGCCAATATATCATAAGGGTCAAAATTGGGGTATTACATTCCCCTCCCCCTTAGAACAACACCGTCCTTGGTGTTCTCAAAACTGAACAAAAATGGGAATGCCTCTCTCATGGAATCCTCCAGCTCCCATGTAGCCTCATCGGCACTAAGGTGCTGCCATTGGACCTTTATCTATCCGATGGCTCTGTTCCGAAGCAATGTGACCTTGTTGAGGATGCGCATAGGTTCTACTTGGAACTCTCCCTCGGGTTCCACCTGTATCACATTCCACTCAATCATATGATTAGGATCATGTACATACTTCTTAAGCAAAGATACATGGAAAATATTATGATCTCTTATGTTAGCAGGCAATGCAACTCTATATGCAATTGGCCCTATCCTATCTAGGAATTCAAATGGCCCACAATATCTTGGTGCCAACTTGGCACAACTCCCCAACTTGAGAGAACTTTTCCTTGGTTTCACTCTCAAATAAACATGATCCCCAATCTGAAATTCCTTATGCACTCTTTTCAAATATGCATAACTCTTTTTCCTGTCCTGAGCTGCCTTTAAATTCTTCCCGATCTTAGCAACTTCCTGTTCCATTTCCCTGATCATCTCTGGCCCAAGCACCACTCGTTTCACCAGACTATCCCAATTCATTGGATTCTTGCATCATTTTCCATACAATACCTCAAATGGACTCATTCCAAATGATGCGTGATGTCCATTATTGTATGAAAATTGTACCAAATGTAGGTAATCTTCCCACTAGGATGGTTTATCCATCACATACATTCTCAGCATGTATTCAAGAACCTGATTCACCCTCTCAGTTGGCCATCTGTTTGAGGATGATATGTTGTACAGAAATTCAATCTAGTTCCCAATTCCTAAAACAATCCTTTCCAGAAATTGGAAGTGAATTTTGTATCATGATAAAAAATTATTGCCTTGGGAAATCCATGCAATCTGAATATCTCTCTCATGAAGATATTTGCAATGTCATTAGCCTTGTGGGTGGACTTGACTGGAATAAAGTGAGCTACCTTCGATAGCTTGTCCACCACAACCATGATTGAATTATGCTTCTTCATTGTCATGGGAAGATTTGTTATAAAATCCATAAATATCACTTCCCACTTCCATTCTGGAATGGGTAAGGGCTGCAACAATCCTACTAGATGTTGGTGCTTTGCCTTGACTTGTTGGCACTTTTGAAACCTAGCAATGTACTCAACTATGTCCTTCTTCATACCATGCAAAAAGTATTGCTTTCTTGCTGCTGTTATAGTTTTCTGATATCCTGGGTGTCAAGAATATGGCATTTGATGTATTTCATCCATCACAAGCTTCTTCAAATTTGCACTATTTGGAATGTACAGTTTGGTACCATGCTAAATGAGAACATCATCCTCACCCAGTTGATATCTTGCACATGCTTCATCCACATTACCCTGCTGCAACTTCTCTTTAATTTGAAGGCAAATTTCATCACTGTTTTGGGCTTCAAGAACTCTTGTCTTCAAATCTGATTTACACACACTTAATGTTGCAGCATGAAATTTTCTACTAAGAGCATTTGCAACCTTATTCTCGTTCCCTTTTACATGCTTAATTTCAAGATCAAATTCACAAAGAAATTCCATCCACCTAGCTTTCCTAGCATTCAAGTTTGGTTGGTCAAACAAATACTTCAAGTTCATGTGGTCTGTCCTAAGCTCGAATCTTCTTCCCAACAAATAATGTCTCCACATCTTGAGAGCATGTACTATGGCTGCTAATTCTAAATCATGTGTGGCATAATTCTTTTCTTGCTCTTTTAATTTCCTCGACTCATAGAAAATCACAAATCCCTCTTGCATGAGCACTCCACCTAGCCCTTCAATGCAAGCATCAAATAATGTCTCCACATCTTGAGAGCATGTACTATGGCTGCTAATTCTAAATCATGTGTGGCATAATTCTTTTCTTGCTCTTTTAATTTCCTCGACTCATAGAAAATCACAAATCCCTCTTGCATGAGCAATCCACCTATCCCTTCAATGCAAGCATCTACGCACACAACAAAATCCTTCATTGGATCTGCTATCTTCAAAACAGGAGAGATGGTAAGTAACTCCTTTAACTCCTAAAAACTTTTCTCACATTTTCAGACCATGCAAACTTGGCATTCTTCCTCTGCAATGAAGTGATTGGATGAGCAATCTTTGAGAATCCTTCAATGAATCTTTTGTAGTAACCAACATGACCCATGAAAGATCTAACATCTGAAACATTCATTGGAGTAGACCAATCCATGATGGCATTAATCTTTTCTGGATCCACTGCAATTCCTTCTTCTGAAATGACACGACCCAAGTACTGCACCCTATTTTTATAGAATTCACACTTGATTAACTTGGTATAAAATTGGTGTTGTATAAGGAATTGCAAAACCATCCTTAGATGTTCCTCATGCTCTTCTTCATTCCTTGAGTAGACAAGAATGTCTTCCTAGAACACAATCACAAACTTATCCAAATATTTGCTGAAGACACTATTCACGAGACACATAAATGTGGCAGGTGCATTGGTAAGAACAAATGGCACCACATCGAACTCATAATGACCATATCTAGTTCTGAAAGATCTCTTATGAATTTCTTCTTCTTTAATCCTCACTTGATGATAGCCAGACCTCAAGTCAATATTTGAAAACACCTTATCTTCCTTCATTTGATCAAATAAGTCATCAATTCTTGGCAATGGATACTTATTGTTGACTGTCACTTTATTTAGCTTCCTTTAATCAATACACAGCCTTAAAGTCCCATCCTTCTTCTTGAAAAATAACATGAGTGCTCCCAATGAAGACACACTTGCCCTGATATACCTCTTGTCCATTAACTCTTGTAGATGTATCTTTAACTATACCAATTCCGGTGTGCTCATTCTATAAGGAGATTTGGAATTTGGTGTTGCCACTGGGACACGATCGATGATAAAATCAATATCTCTCTTTGGTGGTAGTCCCGACACTTCATTTGGAAACATATCTTGGAACTCTTGCAGCAATGAGAAATATTCTATCCTTGGTCCTTTGTCCTCTAATGAATCGGACATATGAACTGCATATAATTGACAACGTTTCTTATAAAACTTTCTCAATTGTAAGACTGAAATCTGTCTTACTGAAACTTGCTTGAAAATTCCTCTTACCAATCTTGGCCTCCCCTCTTCATCAATGCACTCAAGTGATTTCTCATAACAGTCCAACTTGGCTATATGTTTTTCCAACCAAGCCATGCCAATTAAGGAATCAAAAGATCCTAATGGTATTACATTTAATTTTGCATGTGTGTGGAGTCCAATCAATTCTATGGGGCACTCCACCACTATTTCACTTACTTTTCTCTTGGTCCTTGTGGCTAATTGAACTAGCCAAGACTTATTATGATTCACTTTTCTAAGAGAGCAACCTTCAACCACTTTTGGAGAAACATAATTATGAGTAGATCCTAGATTAATCAAAACAGAAATAGATTGCTTGACAATCTTACCTTCAACTTCCACCACTGATGATTGATGGTCTACCTGATGATTATCCAACACTGCATAAATTCGAGGTGTTTCCCTTTCCATATCCTCCACTGTAGCTGCTCCCTTTAAGTTTTGCAAGCTCCATGGATTCTCCTTGCAATGTGGACAATCCTTAAGCATATGATTTTCTCCACATCCCCAACACTAGAGTGGCCCTTTTGATGTCTTTTTTGCTGCTACTGTTGGCTTGAATCTACTTTTTTCTTGCTTCCCCTGTGGAAAGGTTCTGGGATGATTTTTGAATGGTGGATTGAAGCCACTTTTCTTTTGATCAAACCTCCATCGCGGCTTCTCTTTCCATGCTGGGTGAACCTCTGATTTTCCTTTATTATGCTCATAGCAATGCATTACCATTCTAATGGATTCATCCATACTTGGTGGATTAACAAACTCAATTCTATCTTTGAAACCTTGAGGTAGGATCCCAAGGAAGCATTAGATCTTTATCCTCTCATCCTTGATATAGTCCACATACCTCAACAATTCCAAAAATTTGTGGACATGCTTTTCCATATATTTCTGTCCCAACCTAAGTTCATTGAACTCTTTTCTCTTACTATCATAATACCTAGCAGAGAGGTATTTTTCCTTGAAATACTTCTTAAATATTTCCTAGCAGATATTCCATTCATTGATCCTTTAAATTCCAAGAGGTTGTCCCACCAAATTGAGGCTTTTCCATTTAGATTGTAAATGGAGATTTTGGCCTTTTCATTTCCTGAGTAATCATGAATCCTGTAGTATTTCTTCATCCCAAGAATCCATGCCTCTGCCTCTTGGCCTATCTTACCCTCTCCATCAAATGTGGGAGGTCTTGCCTTCCTGAATTCTCCCTATGGGATGCCTTTGAATTTCTTCCTTCCCTCGAATCTGCTAGACGTATGCCTTGTAATTCTTCGAGAACCTCTAGATTCACATGAATTGCTGGAAGAATATCTTGAGGAAGGTGTTCTATGCTTCTTGATCACAACACTCTTCCTTGGGCTTGGAGTCCTCTTCCTAGAATGACCTCTAGAGCGACTCACTGCATCTCTTCCTTCTTCACCTACATTGCTTGGGTTGGACCCAAGGTTTATCTTCTGCTTCATATCAGTGAGGCTCTGCAAAATAGTAGCATTGAGCTAGTTCTGTTCTTCCTGATCCTTCATCAATCTTTCATTGAAGCTTACCATGGTCTCAACCAAGTTTTGAGTTATTTGCTCCCTTCTCCCATTGGATTCAGTATCAGCATTCCCTTATTGCACATTTTCTCCTAGCACATCCTCATCATGCTCATAAGGATCTTTAACATCATTTATGAACACCATTTTCCTTTGGAGACCCTTTGCCCTGTATGTTGCTTCTGTTACAACTATTTAAATCTTATGAGCTGCAAGCACTGTGCATTATGAAAATATTTATTAGATATCTTAGGAATGCATATAGAAACATACAACATCAATATTTAACATAATTAAACTCATGGAATAATTCACATAGCTGTTATGCATTCATTTCCTTGCCCCATCTTGCAATTCTGGAAATTACCAATATTGACACAATTTGTCAAAACAGTTACTGACACTTTTCTGCTCTAATTATCTATGGGGTATGATAACCTCATTCAAATTTTGGTCATGGACCATTATTCCCTTCTGGATAAGCTTTCAAATTCCTATCCACATGCTTCATTTTGAAATCGGCTGTGGGAAATACATTACTTCAAAAATGACAATTTTCACCACAATTTTGCACTTTTACACAATTGCAAAATGTCCCGAACTGCCAACTTCAGCCACCTGTGGAAGTAAATATAGAAAGATTCAGGAAAACATTTCTACCTGCAGAAGTTATTCCATACAACAAGGAACATGTAGAAACTTGCGAATCTTTGTTCTGATGCACCATTCATATTCTATAAAATTCTGGGTTTGACTACTTTTCACTTTTAACATTTTCCAAAATTTTAAATTTTGGGCCAAAAATGGCTATTTCCAAAACGGTGCATTTCTGGAAAATCTTTGTCTCATGTGAATTTTCTATATTAATGAGAATAAGAAATGTTGAGTTCAGTAAATTTCTTGAATCCTTAATCTAAGGTCTCTTTCATCCACTGCAAGTTTTTCAAAATCTCCAAAAAGTGGTCCGGAATAGTGCTTTTTGGCCTTCTCACTCACCCCGACTCCACATCCTTTGGAGTTTGGCTCCAAAATTCCAAACTTAACACTGTTCCTACTCCATATCAGTTTCAAATCAATCCGACCTTCTGTCAAGTGTCGAGACACTGATTTGTAAAAGCCATGAATTCCAATTTTATGTCAAATTGGAGCATAATGGGCTCGGGATCTTCACTGGACCTTTCATGGCATTCGCTAATGGCCTTAGAATGCCATTGAACTCATCCAATTGTGGTTCCTCATGCTCCTGCTATCCAAAAATTGAGTTTCGGGATCTATATATTTATTTATTTATTTATTTTTTTCCGCAATCCGCAGGTTTTGCAATCCCACAATTCGTACAGCGGGTGCGGAAATGCCAATTTTTCAACTCGGAAATACTCCTTCCCGCAATCCTGCAATGCCACAATCCATATTGCCGGTGCAGAAATTCCAACTTTCCAACCTGAAAATACTCCTTCCTGCAATCCCGCAATTTTGCAATCCGTACTGTGGGTGCGGAAATGCCAACTTTCCAACCTGAAAATACTCCTTCCCGCAATCCCGCAATCCGTACTGCGGGTGCGGAAATGACAACTCGAAAATATGAAACTTTAACGTTCCCACAACCCCATAATTGTGGGTGCGGAATTGCGGAAATCCAAAACGCAAAATTTGGAAATCTTCATTTCCGTAATCTGCAATTGCGGAAACACCTCTGTTCCGGCAACTTGTGGGGCTCATATAGCTTTTGTCCCTTAACCAAATGAGACGAGTCTCGTACCATTGGAAAGATCTTGGAGGGATCTATGCAATGATGTGATCCCATGCCACACCTAAGAAATATGCTTCTGCCATTTTCCAAATCAAAATGTCTCACAAAACTTCATCAATACCACGCTAAAACACTTCTAATATATGCCTGTAACTCACAGTTTGGCCCAAGCAGCTCTAGTGCTGTAACATGGGATCTGATACCACTCTGTCACGTCCCCTCCCGTTGATCCGATGCAAGGGAGGAAACATGGCTAACATTCCAGGGCTTATTTGTAAAGCTCAGCCCCATTCATTACTCACAAATTCACAATAATTAAAAACTTATGCATGCAGATTCATACTCAATATAAACACAGCGAAAATAAACATTATCCACACACACAGCTACATCATGCATCCAACATATCAATAATAGTCATCAAATTAAACATTGCAGAGTACATAATGAATATAATTTAAACCACAAAGAATACTTATCTTTAAGATGAAACTGTCCAACAACTGGCTATGTGAGAGCAATGTTCCACCCAACCATAGGTCTCTATCCAGCCTGCATTCTTTTAGTTGAGAGACCACCCTCGAGCTGGGATGTGTATCTAGTAAGGAAGAACTAGACAGACTCACTCACATCCATGATCTCACACAAATAGTCATGCTAAACCAACACACGGTTGGGTTTATCAAGCATGCAAGAGACACATGAGGAGGATGCTAAGCCAATGAGCTTAACCACAGAGCTACAAACATCTAAACTAAACTCAAACAGTCATGGCACCCACAATATCTACTACACCCAACACAAGGAAGGTCCCATTCTCTGCTGCACAGTGCCTCAGGCGTCCCTTCCCTCTAGTGCTCCTCAGGGTGGGCATAGAAAGGTCCAGCTTCTAATTTTCTTGAGATTCTAGCCTTCAATGGGTTTATCAAGCAATCCAATCCTATGTTCAAACATTCACACTTGGATTTTTGCAATTCGGTGACCAAATAACTAAATCTCGTAATTAGATTTCTGGGCTATAAAAACTAGGTTTTCCAATAGATTACGGGGTATCTAACACTCTCAATTTCGCCCCAAGGTTCATATCAATGTATCCCCCATTGGATTTCACGGTCAATACCAAATTCTAGGCGTTTATGGCACTTCAAAATGTGGGTTAATTCACAGTTGCGATTTCTGGTTTTTCTCACTGCTGGGCATTCGTAATGGATGAAAACTGAAGCTTAGATGTTAAACAATGGAATGGGAATGAGGAAGAACCCATTCCCATGAGGTACCCATTCCTATGAGGTAGAGTGACTTGTGGTACAAGAAAAATATAGCCCATACCTTCCATACGAATTTCTGGGTTTCCCATGCTCCATTGAAGCCATGGACTGATTTCTCAACACATTTCTTACAACTGAATTAAATGTCAACAAGGAAAGTCAAATGGGTTTTCAAAATGACCTTTGGCAGCCTATGGTTCAATCCCGCAAGCCCCTCACCACTCCCTAGTGGAATACGCATGGCCCCTTCTTATTAGTGTCTTCCATATCCAGTTTTGGTATTTTATTGAAATATTAATATTTACATCAAATTACAATATTTCATGGCTTAATAGCACATGGGTAGTAAAATATCAAATACTTGCCTTTCTAAATAAAATATGAGCATACACTAGCGGGGCCTTGTCCTTGAGCTCCACGCTAGGAAAACATACATCGCATGTACACAATATTTACATTAAAAGCCAATATATCATAAGGGTCAAAATTGGGGTATTACATTCCCCTCCCCCTTAGAACAACACCGTCCTTGGTGTTCTCAAAACTGAACAAAAATGGGAATGCCTCTCTCATGGCATCCTTCAGTTCCCATGTAGCCTCATCGAGACTAAGGTGCTCCCATTGGACCTTTACCTTCCCAATGGCTCTGTTCCAGAGCAATGTGACCTTCTTGGCGAGGATGCGCATAGGATTTGCTTGGAACTCTCCTTCGGGTTCCACCTGTATCACATTCCAATCAATGATATGATTATGATCATGTACATACTTCTTAAGAAAAGATACATGGAAAACATTATGAGCTCTTATGTTAGCAGTCAATGCAACTCTATATGGAACTGGCCCTATCCTATCTAGGACTTCAAATGGCCCACAATAACCTGGTTCCAACTTGGCACAACTCCCCAACTTAAGAGAAATTTTCCTTGGTTTCACTCTCAAATAAACATGATCCCCAATCTGAAATTCCTTATGCACTATTTTCAAATATGCATAACTCTTTTGCCTCTCCTGAGCTGCCTTTAAATTCTGCCTGATCTTAGCAAATTCCTGTTCAATTTCCCTAATCATCTCTGTCCCAGGAACCACTCTGTTCACTGGACTATCCCAATTCACTGGAGTCCTGCATCCTTTTCCATACAATACCTCAAAGGGACTCATTCCCAATGATGCGTGATGTCCATTATTGTATGCAAATTCTACCAAATGTAGGTAATCTTCCCACTAGGATGGTTTATCCATCACATACATTCTCAGCATGTCTTCAAGAACCTGATTCACCCTCTTAGTTTGGCCATCTGTTTGTGGATGATATGTCGTACTGAAATTCAATCTAGTTTCCATTTTTGGAAACAATCCTTTCCAGAATTTGGAAGTGAACTTTGTATCACGATCAGAAATTATTGCCTTGGGCAATCCATGCAATCTGAATATCTCTCTGATGAAGATATTTGCAATGTCATTAACCCTGTAAGTGGACTTGATTGGAATAAAGTGAACTACCTTTGATAGCTTGTCCACCACAACCATGATTGAATCATGCTTATTCATTGTCATGGGAAGACCTGCTATTAAATCCAGAGAGATCACTTCCCACTTCCATTCCAGAATGGGTAAGGGCTGCAACAATCCTGTTGGATGTTGGTGCTCTGCCTTGATCTATTGGCACTTTTGACACCTAGCAATGTACTCAACTATGTCCTTCTTCATACCATGCCAAAAGTATTGCTTTCCTGCTACTGTTATAGTTTTCTAATATCCTGGGTGTCCAGAATATGACATTTGATGTATTTCATCCATCACAAGATTCTTCAAATATGCACTATTTGGAATGTACAGTCTAGTACCATGGTAAATGAGAACATCATCCTCACCCAGTTGATATCTTGCACATGCTTCATCCACATTACCCTGCTGCAACTTCTCTTTAATTTGAAGGCAAGTTTCATCACCGTTTTGGGCTTCAAGAACTCTTGTCTTCAAATATGATTTACACACATTTAATGCTGCAACATGAAATTTTCTGCTAAGAGCATCTACAACCTTATTCTCTTTCCCCTTTACATGCTTAATTTAAAAATCAAATTCACAAAGAAATTCCATCCACCTTTCTTTCCTATCATTCAAGTTTGGTTGGTCAAACAAATAATTCAAGCTCATGTGGTCTGTCCTAAGCTCGAATCTTCTTCCCAACAAATAATGTCTCCACATCTTGAGAGCATGTACTATGGCTGCTAATTATAAATCATGTGTGGCATAATTCTTTTCATGCTCTTTTAATTTCCTCGACTCGTAGCAAATCACAAATCCCTCTTGCATGAGCACTCCACCTAGCCCTTCAATGCAAGCATATGTGCACACCACAAAATCCTTCTTTGGATCTGTTATCCTCAAAACAGGAGCGCTGGTAAGTAACTCCTTTAACTATTGAAAACTTTTCTCACATTTTTCAGACCATACAAACTTGACATTCTTCCTCTGCAATGAAGTGATTGGATGAGCTATCTTTGAGAATAATTTAATGAACCTTTTATAGTAACCAGCAAGACCCATGAAAGATCTAAAATCTGAAACATTCCTTGGAGTAGACCAATTCATGATGGCATTAATGTTTTCTGGATCCACTGCAATTCCTTCTTCAGAAATGACATGACCCAAGTACTGCACCCTCTTTTGATAGAATTCACACTTGCTTAACTAGGCATAAAGCTGGTGTTATCTAAGGACTTGTAACACCATCCTTAGATGTTCCTCATGCTCTTCTTCATTCCTTGAATAGACAAGAATGTCATCTAAGAACACAATCACAAACTTATCCAAATATTTGCTGAAGACACTATTCAAGAGACACATAAATGTGGAAGGTGCATTGGTAAGACCAAATGGAACCACAATGAACTCATAATGACCATATCTAGTTCTGAAAGCTGTCTTGTGAATGTCTTCTTCTTTAATCCTCACTTGATGATAGCCAGACCTCAATTCAATCTTTGAAAACACCTTAGCTTCCTTCATTTGATAAAATAAGTCATCAATTCTTGGCAATGGATACTTATTGTTGACTGTCACTTTATTTAGCTTCCTTTAATCAATACACAGCCTTAAAGTCCCATCCTTCTTCTTGAAAAATAACACCAATGCTTCCCAAGGAGACACACTTGGCTTGATATACCTCTTGTCCATTAACTCTTGTAGCTGCATCTTTAACTCTACCAATTTCGGTGTGCTCATTCTATAAGGAACTTTGGAATTTGGTGCTGCCCCTGCAACAAGATCGATGGTAAAATCAATATCTCTCTTTTGTGTTAGTCCTTGCACTTCATCCAAAAACACATCTTAGAACTCTTGCAGCAATGGGAAATCTTCTATCCTTGGTCCTTTGTCCTCTGATGAATCTGACATATGAACTGCATATAATTGACAACTTTTCTTATAAAACTTTTTCAACTGTAAGGCTGAAATATGTCTTACTGAAACTTGCTTGGGAATTCCTCTTACCAATCTTGGCCTCCCCTCTTCATCAATGCACTATATTGATTTCTCATAAAAGTCCAACTTGGCTCTATGTCTTTCTAACCAATCCCTGCCAATTAAGGCATCATAAGATCCTAATGGTAGTACATTTAATTCTGCATGTGTGTGGAGTCCATTCAATTCTATGGGGCACTCCACCACTATTTCACTTACTTTTCTCTTGGTCCCTGTGGCTAATTGAACTAGCCAAGACTTATTATGCTTCACTTTTATAAGAGAGAAAACTTCAACCACTTTTGGAGAAACATAAGTATGAGTAGATCCTGGATCAATCAAAACAGAAATAGACTGCTTAGCAATCTTACCTTCAACTTCCACCACTGATGATTGATGGTCTGCCTGATGATTATCCAACACTGCATAAATTCGAGGTGTTTCCCTTGCCATATCCTCCAATGTAGCTGCTCCCTTTAAGTTGTGCAAGCTCCACGGATTCTCCTTGCGATGTGGACAATCCTTAAGCATATGATTTTCTCCACACCCCCAACACTGAAGTGGCCCTTTTGATGTCTTTTCTGCTGCTACTTTTGGCTTGAATCCGCTCCTTGCTTGCTTCCCCTATGGAAAGGTTCTGGGATGATTTTTGAATGGTGGCTTGAAGCCACTTTTCTTTTAATCAAACTTCCCTCGTGGCTTCCCTTTAGATGCTGGGTGAACCTCTGATTTTCCTTTATTCTGCTCATAGCAATGCATTGCCATTCTAATGGCTTCATCCAGACTTGGTGGATTAACAAACTCAATTTTATCTTTGAAACCTTGAGGTAGGCTCCCAAGGAAGCATTGGATCTTTATCCTCTCATCCTTGATATAGTCCACATACCTCAACAATTCCAAAAATTTGTGGACATGCTCTTCCATAGATTTCTGTCCCAACTTGAGTTCATTGAACTCTTTTCTCTTACTGTCATAATACCTAGCAGAAAGGTATTTTTTCTTGAAATACTTCTTAAATATTTCCCAGCCGATCTTCCTTTCATTGATCCCTTTAACTTCCAAGAGGTTGTCCCACCAAATTGAGGCATTTCCATTTAGATTGTAAATGAATATTCTAGCCTTTTCATTTCCTGAGTAATCATGAATCTTGAAGTATTTATTCATCCCAAGAAGCCATGCCTCTGCCTCTTGGCCTGTCTTAACCTCTCCATCAAATGTGGGAGGTCTTGCCTTCCTGAATTCTCCCCATGGGATGTCTTTGAATTTATTCCTTCCCTCGAATATGGTAGAAGTATGCCTTGGAATTATTCGAGAACCTCTGGAGTCACATAACTTGCTAGAAGAAGATCTTAAGGAAGGTGTTCTATGCTTCTTACTCACAGGACTCTTCCTTGGGCTTGGAGTCCTCTTCCTAGAACGACCTTTAGAGCGACTCATTGCACCTCTTCCTTCTTCACCTACATTGCTTGGGTTGGACCCAAGGTTTATCCTCTGCTGCATATCAGTGAGGATCTGCAAAATAGCAGTATTGAGCTGGTTCTGTTCTTCTTGAGCCTTCACCAATCTTTCATTGAAGCTTACCATGGTCTCAACCAAATTTTGAGTTATTTTCTCCCTTCTCTTATTGGATTCAGTCTTAGCATTCCATTCTTGCACATTTTCTCCTAGCACATCCTTATCATGCTCATAAGGATCTTGAGCATCATTTATGGTCACCATTTTCCTTTGGAGACCCTTTGCCCTGTATGTTGCTTCTGCTACAACTATTTAAATCTTATGAGCTGCAAGCACTATGCATTATGAAAATATTTATTAGAGATATTAGGAATGCATATAGAAACATACAAAATCAATATTTAACATAATTAAACTCATGGAATAATTCATATAGCTGTTATGCATTCATTTCCTTGCCCCATCATGCAATTCTTGAAATTACCAATATTGACACAATTTGTCAGAACAGTTACTGACACTTTTATGCTCTAATTATCTATGGGGTATGATAACCTCATTCAAATTCCAGTCATGCACCATTATTCCATTCTGGATAAGCTTTCAAATTCCTATCCACGTGATTCATTCCGAAATCGGGTGTGGGAAATACATTACTTCAAAAATGACAATTTTCACCACAATTTTGCACTTTTACACAGTTGCAAAATGTCCTGAACTGCCAACTTCAGCCACCTATGGAAGCAAATCTAGAAAGATTCATGAAAATTTTTCTACCAGGCGAAGTTATTTCATACAATAAGGAACACTCAACAACTTGCGGATCTCTGTTCTGATGCACCATTCATCTTCTATAAAATTCTCGGTTTGACTACTTTTCACTTTTAACATTTTCCAAAATTTCAAATTTTGGGCCAAAAATGGCTATTTCCCAAATGATGCATTTCTAGAAAATCTTCGTCTAATGTGAATTTTCTCTTTTAATGAAAATAAGAAATGTTGGGTTCAGTAAATTTCTTGAATCCTTCATCTAAGGTCTCTTTCATCCACTGCAAGCTTTTCAAAATCTCCAAAAAATGGTTCGGAATAGTGTCTTTTGGCCTTCTCACTCACCCGACTCCACATCCTTTGGAGTTTGGTTCCAAAATTCCAAACTTAACACTGTTTCTGCTCCATGGCTACTCCATATCAGTTTCATCTCAATCCAACCTTCTGTCAAGTGTCAGGACATGGATTTGTAAAATCCATGAATTCCAATTTTATGTCAAATTGGAGCATAATGGGCTCGGGATCTTCACTGGAACTTTCATGGAATTTGTTAATGGCCTCAGAACGCCACTGAACTCATCCAATTATGGTTCCACATGCTCCTGCTATCCAAAAATTGAGTTTCGGGCTCTATACTTTTTTTTTTCCGCAATCCCACAATCCCGCAATCCGTACTGGAGGTGCGAAAATGCCAATTTTCCAACCCAGAAATACTCCTTCCCGTAATCCTGCAATCCGTACTGTGGGTGCGGAAATGCCAACTTTCCAACCCAAAAATACTCCTTCCCACAATCCGTACTGCGGGTGTGAAAATGCCAACTTTCCAACCCGAAAATACTCCTTCCCGCAATCCCTTATTCCCGCAATCTGTACTGCGGGTGTGGAAATTCCAACTCGAAAATACGAAACTTTAACGTTCCCGCAATCCCGCAATTGCGGATGCAGAATTACGGAAATCCAAAACGCAAAATTTAAAAATCCTCGTTTCCGCAATCCGCAATTGCGGAAACACCTCTGTTCTGGCAACTTGCAGGGCTCATATCTCCTTCGTCCCTTAACCAAATGAGACGAGTTTGGTACTGTTGGAAATATCTTGGAGGGATCTATGCAATGGTGTGATACCCTACCACTCTTGATAAATCTGCTTCTGCCATTTTCCAAATCAAAATGTCACCCAAAACTTCATCAATACCATGCTAAAACATTTATGATATATGCCTGTAACTCACAGTTTGGCCCAAGCAACCCCAGTGCTGCAATGTGGGCTCTGATACCACTCTGTCATGTCCCCTCGGGTTGATCCGATGCAAGGGAGGAAACATGGCTAACATTCTAGGGCTTGTTTTTAAAGCTCAGCCCCGTTCATTACTCACAAATTCACAATAATTAAAAACTTATGTGTGCAGATTCATACTCAATATAAACATAGCAGAAATAAACATTATCCACACACACAGCTACATCATGCATCCAACATATCAATAACAGTCATCAAATTAAACATTGTAGAGTACCTAATGAATATAATTTAATGCACAGAGAATACCTATCTTTAAGATGAAATTATCCAACAACTGGTTATGTGAGAGCAATGTTCCACCCAACTATAGGTTTCTGTCCAGCCTATATTCTTTCAGCTTGAAGACGACCCCCGAGCTGGGATGTGTATCCATTAAGGAGGAACTAGACAGGCTCACTCACAACCATGATCTCACACAAACAGTCATTCTAAGCCAACACACGGTTGGGTTTATCAAGCACGCAAGAGACAAATGAGGAGGATGATAATCCAGTGAGATCAACCACAGAGCTACAGACATCTCAACTAAACTCAAACAGTCATGGCATCCACAATACCTACCACACCCAACACAAAAAAGGTCCCCTTCTCCGCTGCACAGTCCCTTAGGCATCCGTTCCCTCTAGTGCTCCTCAGGGTGTGCATAGAAAGGTCCAACTTCTAATTTTCTTGAGATTCTAGCCTTCACTGGGTTTATCAAGCATTCCAATCCTCTGTTCAAACATTCACAATTGGATTTTCACAATTCGGTGACCAAATAACTCAATCCCGTAATTGGATTTATGGGCTATAAAAACTGAGTTTTCCAATAGATTTCAGGGTATCTAATACTCTCAATTTCTCCCCAAGGTTCATATCTATGGATTTCCCATTGTATTTCACTATCAATACCAAATTCTGAGCGTTTATGGCACTTCAAAACGCGGGTTAATTCACAGTTGCGATTTCTATTTTTTCTCACTGCTGGGCATTCGTAATGGATGAAAACTGAAGCTTAGATGTTCAACAATGGAATGGGAATGAGGAAGAACCCATTCCCATGAGGTAGAGTGACTTGTGGTATAAGAAAAACAGAGCCCATACTTGCCATACGAATTTCAGGGTTGCCCATGCTCCATTGAAGCCATGGACTAATTTCTCAACAACTTTCTTACAATTGAATTAAATGTCAGCAAGGAAAGTCAAATGAGTTCTAAAAATGACATTTGGCAGCCTGTGGTTCAATCCCACAACCCCCTCACTAGTCCCTAGTGGAATGCACATGGCCGCTTCTCATTAGTTGCTTCCATAGCTAGTTTTGGTATTTTATTGAAATATTAATATTTACATTAAATTACAATATTTCTTGGCTTAATAGCACATGGGTAGTAAAATATCAAATACTTGCCTTTCTAAATAAAATCTGAGCATACACTAGCGAGGCCTTGGCCTTGAGCTCCACGCTAGGAAAACATACATCACATGTACACAATGTTTACATTAAAAGCCAATATATCATAAGGGCCAATGTACTTTAGACCGACAAGTCATCGACTTATGACTATTTCTTGAAAGACACCTTGCTATACAATCTTGGATAACATTGTGTACTGATAGGTGAGCATCAACATCAGCTCATTTGGGACGCACACTATAGCAAGACTGCAGGACACTTTGGAGTAGCAAAGACCCTTTATATTCTCCAAAATTATTTCTTTTGGCCTTCACTTAAAACTGACGTCAACAAGTACATTCGATCATGCGTGGTTTGTGCCATTGCTAAACCGCCTAATCGACGACAGGGATTGTACACACCTTTTGCCAGTTCCTAGTCGACCATGGGAATCTATTTCTATGGACTACTTGACGGGATATCCTAGTACCAAACATCAACATGATGCGATCTTAGTAGTAGTCGACAGATTTTCCAAGATGGCCATTTTTATTCCATGCAAGAATACTACGACAGCACATTAGACTGCTCAAATCTTCTTTGAACATGTCTGGAAACATTATGGCTTACAAAAAACCATTATTTGCGATAGATATGCCAGATTTGTCAGCATATTTTGGAAGACCCTCTGTAAACAGCTTGATATAAGAATCCCCTTATCGACAACTTTCCATCCTCATACAAACGGACATACGGAAGTTGTGAATCGCTTGGTAGTACAATTGCTTCGTATGTACAACCACAAGCATCGACGAACATGGGATGAACGTATTCCATATATATAGCACAACTACAATTGTGCTCAACACAACTCTACGGGAAAGAGTCCGTTTGAGATCTATTATGGATTTGAAACCTCAACGCCTATTACCTTGATTAATTCCTTGACACAGTCGAACGATGCCAACCATAACTGGAAAGAAGTTGACAAAGCATTGAAGTTTTGAGATCAAATCTGCGACATCCAGAAACAAGCACAGGAAATGTTGCAACGAGCTAATACGAAGCTAAGGCCTGACACGATAAGCATCGTATCCCTCATTCATTTCAAATTGGAGATCAGGTCGGGTTGCATCTCAAGAAGGAACGCTTCACCGATCCATATAAGAAGATGAAGCCTTTGAGATATGGTTCGTAGAGTATTCTTGAATATATTGGAGAAAACGCTTTCCAGCTCGACATTCCTTCAAGCCTAGGTTTACATCCAGTATTTAATGTGGATCTACTTTGACCATACCATGCACCACTGTTGGAATAGAACAAATTGCAAACAACAGAACTCGGAGACATCCATCTAGATGTTCAGGACCCTCTTCCTTGTGACACCATTGTGGGACGACGAGTACACCATATAAGGACAAACACAATTCCCTTGTTTTAGGTGGCCAAATATGGATGGATCCCAGCACAAAGAAAATGGTACTCTGCTACTGAACTGACCAACAAGTTTCTTCATCTGTACGATCAAACAATGGGGACCATTGTTTCTTAAGGAAGGAGGTATGATCCACCCAATAGTTGGAATTATTATCGGATGCCAACATCGACTTCAACAACTACGACAAGTTCATCGACTTCGACAAGCTCAATGACTTTGACCAGTTCATCAACTTCGACAAGTACTGACTTTGACATGCATCGTCGACATTTGCGACTGATTAACTACGACATATTGTCTCTCTGTCTTCCAATTAACTATAACGGTTGAACTTTTGAATCTATTCTAACTTCTCTTGTAATTGAACGTAACGGGAAGAAAACCAAAGCATTCTCAGCACTCTATTTAAGCATGTAAAATATTGTAATATACAAGCAGAGAAGAATCAAGAAGTAATAGAGTTCGCATTCCTACATTCTCTCATTAAATAGACCACCCTTACTTAGCCTAACTAAACCTAAATTAACCACAATTTCCTATCCTACCCTACCCAACCAACACAAATGGTCATCACCTAACTATGACTTACCCTATGCGAACATACCCTACCCTACCCTTTCCCTCCCCAAACTATGTACTATGAGTAGCCACAAGTCACATGGACCACATAAACAACTCACAAGTCACATGGATCACATAGATATCTAACAATATGGATTCACATAGACAACTCTTGGTAAATATTTTTGGCATATAGGGCTTTGATACCATATTAAAAATAAAGCAAAACTACATAAATAAAATAATCACAAAGAATTTAAAACATAAATGTGAACATTGGCCATTTATATGCACAAGGCTAAGCTGTATTTTCTAAGCGGCAACAAAATAAAACCTAGTCATACCCAGGCCAAGCCAATGATGAGGGTTAACCACTACAAATTACTAACTAGGTTGAATCATAGGTTGTGCATGGGAATGAATAACCCCAATGGGAGAAAAACAAGGTAGGATCCCCTCCAATCAAATTAGGGAAAATTAGTAACGAAGCAAAGGGCTATGAGACCCCTCATGCATAGATGGTGTAGTCTATGTAAAAGAAGATATGCAACATTGACATAGTTATCCTCCTAGTATCCCCTTCTCCATTGACATTTCAACCAACTGATATATACTAAAATTGAAGGCATCTTGATGCAAAACACATAGACAATTAGCATCACTTTATGAGAGAAAAGGTTGCTTGAAAAGATTTTGGCCTTTAGATTTGTACATCATAAAGGGTGTCGATAGATATTTTTACTCTGGGACTTATTTGGATTAAGTTTTAGTCTCATGGATATAATAAATTAGGTCAATGACAACCATAAGTACAACTAGTAGCAACATACCATAGGAGGGCAATATTTAAGCACCATCTATAATCCTAATGATTATACTATACACTAACAAGTTACCATGGTTATGATAATCCCCAAGCAACAATATTTATGTGTGCATGGTGGATGATGTTGGCCATGTAATGTTGCCAAGACTACTCCCAAAGCACTAAATAAAAAGAAGTACATGTACTTACCAATAAATGCATGCTTAAGTATGAGTGTTCAGTAGATAGTTTGCATCTAAGCACAATTTGACGTAGGAGTCTAGAGTTCAACTTGAAACTAACCTTCTTTTCTGCAAACAAATAATTTGTAAGTCACCAACATCAACCCACTTTCCCTTCCTCCTTGTTTCTTATTGAAGGGTCTTATACTTGATCAAGTGATAACTTTTAAACTTTATTTGTTAGATTACAACCAAACTATGAAACATATCCAACTAACTTGTTGGTAGGTTTAACACTATTAGCCTACTGGAATTTTGAGAGAGAGTCAATCCTCCTCTCTTTTTAATAATATTTTTACCTTATGTTGGAAGGGTCGATCATGTTGAGTCCATTATTCTTCTCTTCTCATATTCTTTCTTTTTTGCAAAAATCATTGTAAGCTCTAGATTTTTGGAAGAAAATCAATAGAGGCTAGGGACTAAGAATTTATAGTCCTCTAATAATGCCCTCGTTGTATTTAAATAACTATTGAATTTATTTTATGATTATGACAAAGGAACATTACTTATTCTTATATATCATGTCAGGCATGTGTGCTCCCAGGTTACATTAATGCCTTTTTGTTGACCTCAATAAATTCACAATGACTATGGTGGATTAACATGATTCAAATATTCCATGTCTAAGTATAGTGTTCTTGAATTGATTGGGAAACTTAAAGGATTATGTATACATTAATGGTAATGCACACACATATTGGGAACATTACAAGATTTATTAACAACTTAAAAAACAACACAAAATGCCAATTTGTATCTTTGTTGAGATAATGGATGACAGGGAATGATTCAAGTTAAGGATTGTGAAATTATATGTTTGTGTAGTTGCAATTCAAAATTTGCTTGTTAGAATTAAGCTATTAGCAGACTATAGTTTTTCTAATTCTATGCCTACTAAAAGAAAATACAAGTAATTGGTATCCCCTTAGAGGTCCCACTGGGATGGAATAAGGCATCAAAATGATATTGTATAACTTTTCAACTTTAATAAATTGTATATCGTTGGGTGAATTCTAAAATAGGGTTGTGATGAAACGTGCATAGCCAAATTCAATAAAATAGGAGACTTCGTGCTTTAATATATATTTCTTTGACTACTTTGATGCAACACATTCAAAGTGGAAACTTGTTTAGTACTTATTTTCTGAACACTTTTTGAATATTTCCCTAGTCTTTCTTCCTAGACTACCATCGTTAACAACAAAGGATGCAACAGAAGGCACAACAAAGAATTGTTTTTTAAGAAAAATCCTGCACCAATTTTTGGTCTTTGACTATTATGTCATGAATTAGCACATATAATTCAAAGTCATTTTCCTTTTTTCTTTCTTTGTGAAAGCATGGATCTTGCCAAGTGCATCCAGTTAAACTTCATATTTGTTGAAGTTGATTATGACCTTATTTTTTGTACATGTATCAGGTAAGCCCATCAATTTTTTCGCACAAGGAGAATGTATGTAAGAACTTGAAACTTTCTACCTGATTGATGGCTAGTCGAATCTTAGTAATGGGAGATGTTATTTCATATGTTTAAAAGGCGTAGCAAGTTGTGAGTTGATCTATCCTACTTTTTTTTTGCATTAATTATTTTGTAGAGATTACTGAAGTGATATGGATTAAAAAAAATGATGGTTAATAGGTGAAACAAGAAGAGGCAGAGGAATTACAAAAGAAGATCATGGAATAAAAATTTGGTTTCAATGACTTCCTCAAACACAGTCGTGCTATTGCACACATGGGTTCTATGAATTGGGTGATTGGAATGATCCCTAGTATGGGTAAGGTATGTCAATTTGCTTTTCTACAAGGGCCTTTTTAGATATTCTTTGCAAAATGGGACATAAATCATGGTCCTTGGAAGACAAGTATGTAATATTGGCCTTAAGTTTTAACTGTTATGTAATCAATGTATTTCAAATTTCTATGGAACAAGATAAAATAGGGTTAAGCATATTTTAACATTCAGATATATTATTGAGAAATCATGGAGTGCTTTGAGAATTGAAATCTTGGATCTAGATTGTAGATTTCACAATAATCAATTAATTTACAAAAGCTGGTTTATGCATGGTGAACAAGAAAGTAACCCCTGCATGGATCCATGAAGCAAAAAATAATTTGAAAATTGTAGAATCGATGATCAATGCAATGAATGAAGGTTTGCTTTTTTCCGATGTCTCCTGGATGTAGAGTTAAATTTTTTCTTGGTAGAATTCAAGTTATGATGATACAAGGTCTTAAATATTTCTTTTTATTGTTTTTCACATGCATTTTCTTAACATCATGCATTTATAATCTCTTTTGCAAAGTCACATGCTTACCTGTATAGAATGTAACTGCTATTTCATATGCATATGTTAATCACTCACATGTCACCTATTTGTTCTCAGTACAAACAAAATCAACCCTTTCTAGGAAGCTTTTGATAAATCAATTACAACATCCAATGGACACGTTATAGCACCCGAACTCTAGCAAGAAGAAAAAAAATGCTCCAAGAAGTGAGCAGATGGAAGTTGACCCCAGGAATAAAAAAAAGTAAGGAATTTGGTACATTTAAGCCAAGATGTACCAACCAATATTTCAATAGGTTAAGCAAGAGCAATAGCCACTCACAAAATAACAATAGAAAAACTGATTTAAATGGAATAAGGAGGCATCATACCCCCACTCTTCTTGTTATATATTTTGAAATTGTTAGAATAAAAGCTCCAATTGTAATTGACAGGGTTGATACACTCAGTTTATTGTAGTCTATGTGCCTAATCCTTTTCATAGTTTCCCCTTTTGAATATTAGGAGCCTGCAATAGTTGTAACTTGTAACAAGTTGGACAATATATTTTTAGCCACTAGAGGATTGAGCTTATCCTTACCTATTATAAATTTTGTATAGTCTAAAAATTATATACATAGAGGAAATACCTAATTGTAATAATGCATGTACACAATTATAGAAGAAGTTAAGATGTGTATGGAATGTATAATGTTAAAGTCATGTTGTACTATAATCTGGTAGGAAAAATTTCAATAATCTGGAGGCAAATCGTTTAGTCAAAAGGTCAAGAGGCGCAATCATTTGGTTTGAAAAAAAAGTAGGTCTTCCAAGTCACATGTTACTTCAAGGGTGGTTCTTTGATATAAATTACTATTTGATTATCGTATTATTGGGATCGTTGCGTTTGTAATATATATTGATTTATTTATATGCTTTTACAGTTAATATTAAATTTATTGCATTCTGCATTCTTATTTTAATAGAAGGAAATGACTAAAGAAGGATACTATCTAGCACCTTGTTACCTACTTTTTTCTTTTGGATTTGTATGTCTTGTCTTCATAGTAAATCTGATATTTTTTTTTATCTTATCAGGCCTCTTCATGGATTTGATCTTGTTAAAGATAGAAATACAGGTAATTTGAAGGGATATGGATTTTGCATTTACCAGGTTTCATCTGTGTGCTGATATTCTTATACATGAATAACTAGTTTTTTTTTATAATCCTATTTTAATGATTCCTAAGGAATCATTTTAACTTCATGGTATGTTAAAGATGCAAGCTAATTTGCATTTTTCAATGTTATAGGATCCAAATGTGACCAATATTGCATGTGCTTCCCTTAATGGGCTTAAAATGGGGGATAAAACATTGATTATGCACCATGCTAATGCTAGGTATAGATATACATGATGACATGATGACCCTTATTGAATATACACCTCTTATTGATCATTCTTAGTTATGGAAGTCTAATTGAGACTATCTCTTTTTCATTTGATAGCAATGGTTAGCCAGAACAAGACCAAAAGAATACCTTAACACAAGCCCAACAACATATAGTGTTATAGGTGAGGCTTTTGTAGTTTTCACAATAATTTTTTTCCATACATAAAAGTAAATGGTGTATTTTCAACTTTGTTATTATTTCTTATTTGTTTGATATATCCTTTTCTATGTTGCAGAATCTTGCATTGCAAGTTGGATCTGGTGTAACTAGTTTGTTTATTGGTGTTCTTGGCCCAACACACATGCGGAAAATGGGGTAATTTTTGTGTGAAAGACTTTCATTTGATAGTTTCATGTGTATAGTACTTTGCACATGTATGCTTGTATATACAATATGTTGTAAATTTATTAAGTAATTTTCCTTCACCTTTTTCTTAAGATGTATCCTTTGAATGGATACTTCATAAGTAACAACATTGGTTTCAATTGTTTGCACTGGAGTTTGTACCTAGAATATGAAAGTGCAAGGCCCAGACATCTAACATAAAGGATATGAAAGTGGTTTCATTTTACAAGATACAAAGGAAATAATGAGGATCGAGGTAATGAAATATAAAGAAAACTAATTAACAACAGGTGATGATATAATAAGTAAACAACTTCAGAGACTGTATGAACATGAAATCAATAATAACATAAACCAGATTTAAAATCTAATAGATGACATATACACTATCTCCAAATATAAGGTAAAAATATTCATGAACATAAATATTTTCTAGACAAGAGACATAGTAAAAGCACACCACCTTAGGAGCATTTAAAGATAAATACTTTATCAGAAAACAAAATCATAAAAAAGGTAACCAAATTGATCATAAGCATTTACTATAATAATGAATAAAATTGACTCATTATATATTGCATATCATTCCAAACTACAGTCTCCAAATAAGCTTACAGAGAACCAAAACATCTATGTTGCAGGCCAAGCATAATGTCTTATGATCCTTTTCCAAAAACCAACCCCCTCTACTATAGTAGTTCTTACATTTATAATCATATAAAGATTTTAAAACAGTTTTCAGATCCAAACTTTAAGGATTGAATGTGCCCAAAATAGAGAAGGATTTACATTAATAACTATATTCTAAATATAACAAAACTAATTCCTCGAGCATGTACCAACTTATCATAGTTTATGCCACCTATTTATTTTGATAAGATAGACCACACTAATCATTTAAAAATTTGATTTCCAGATGTATGATGAGAGATTTTAATTTGACTAATATAGATATGACGAGCTCCTTCATCCAACATAGTAAGTCCATCTAATGCCTGGGATCTCTTTTGCAATCGAGCATGTTCTGCCTCCATTACTTGGACTTTGTCTTGAAGTTTTGTATTTTGTTTTGTTAACTCTTCATTTTTATATTGAACACTTTTGTTTCTTTTCAAAACCTCTTTTCCAGCTACTATTAGCTCCTAATAATGACCATTGACTTCTTCTAAGTCTTCCCTCAGCCTTCTATTAGCCTGCATTAGCTTATCATTGGAATCATTGAGATATTCATTTTGAGAGTTATAATGTTGCAATGACCTTTTAAGAACTTCAATTTCTGACACTGTCTCCATTGGTGTTTGATGCACAGGTTTTCTTCGTTTAAGATGGTAGTAACCTCAACCTGCTCTTTAATAATAAAATTTTCCTGGGTTTTGAATAATTGCTCTATCTTATGTGCATTAATATCTTTTGTTTGAGTTTCCAGATTGATGGATTTTGAGATCTTACCAATTTCAAAATTCCGAGCCTTTTGCTCATCATTATCTTCATAATTTCCTTCAATAATCTCTGGAAATTTTTTAAGGCTCTCTTAAGTATTTTCTAAAGCTTAAGCTAAAGTCTGCTCCATATTCTTGATTGTGGGATCCTCTTCGCTTGAAGAATATTCAATAGTGGTTACTATATCCCTTTTGAATTTAGGATCTAAAACAACTCTCATGTTCATTCTCAGTTTATTTTTAGGTCTGGTCTTTGGTCTCCATTTAGAAACCTGAGGCTCCGAAGAGGAAGTAACTAAAACTTCAATATTGGAAGAAGGATCTTCGGTCATATATTTTTATGTTGCCTTTTATTTTGTGTCATTAGGGGTATTTGGGGTAGATGTAGCTTCATTTCATGACACAAGAGTCTCTTCTTCCTGTACATTCTTTGGAATTGCTTCTAGGATTGGTTCATTCTTTTAATTGAACTCTTTTTTCTATTGGATTTGCTTCTTGTTCTACCCTTCTCCTTTGCCTTCTGGAAGTACCTTGTTCTCCTTGAATTTTGTGTCTGATATGAGGACTTTTCTGTTTACTAATAGAGGTTTTTGTATCTTCTTTACTGATTTGAGTTTTTAGATCATCTTGAGCCTCAGTATTTTCTAGTTCAAATCCTGAACATAATAGAAAATGATGCGAGGAATGATTCTGCTTTCTGTGCTCGGTTAACACCAGCAACTTAACTAATCCATGATGGAAAATTGATTGGATTGTGTGATCAAGATGACTTTTGAATCTAGTAGCCATTTTGACAAGGATATTAAACATATAATAGGGTAAATTCAATTTAGATTTCCCATTCAAACGAAGGAGTAATCTGAGATGATACCTATAAATTGAAGCAAATATACCCTCACAGGTAACATAATGCTGTATTATCCCCAGAACATCTCTCCATTCCTATTTTACATTTTTCAAATGTATACCTTTAATCCAATCTAAAGTCTCATACCCAGACAACAAATTCAAATTCAAATCTACTTCAAATGGATGTTTTTTGAACCATCGATCCCCTTCAACGGGTAGTCCCGTTGCCCCTACAACTAAGCCCTTAGTCAATTCAAACTTTAAAGTCTGGAATTTGATGGACGAACTCGAGTAATTCTGAGAAAATGACCAGGTGAATTCAACGTTATAGTTTGTAATTATTTTAAAGAAATAATACCAATTAATTTTTTAGTAGTTATCCAATCTTCCCAAAGAGCATATTTCAGCATGGTGTTCCAAGACCTCTTTTTCTGAAATAACATCTTCTTAATATTATTAATGATATTTTTATTTGTAGATTCTTCCAACCCATTCCTTGAGGATAATAGGGTGTGGAATGCTTGAGTATGATGCCATTTATTTCATAGAAATCAACCATAGATTTATATTTAAAATCCTGAGCATTAGTAGTCACTAATTTCCTTGGACAACCAAATCTACTCAGAATATTTTCTTGGAGGAAATCTATAATGAATTTATTAGTTTCCTTTCTAGTAGGAATTGCCTCTACCCACTTGGTGAAGAAATCAGTGGTTGTTAAGATCCATTTATGTTTCCCACTAGAAGGAGGGTTAATATCACCCATGAAATCTAACCCCCATTGCTGAAATGGGGCATTAATTGCAATGGGATTTAAAGGCAAATATTGAATATTTTTTTTACCAACAAATTTTTGACACTGCATATGGCTTCCTTAACTTGGGCATATACATCTGAGAACAAGGTAGGACAATAATAGCCTTCTCTCATGATATTGAAGGCTGTATATTTCCAATATTTATGACCCCCACATGCACCTTCATGAGATTCTGCAGTGACCCAATTTGTTTCAGACTTATCTAAACACCTAAGAAGCATCCCTCTTGGATCTCTCCAATACAATACTTGGTCAACCAAGCAATATTTTGTAGTTTTAATCTTCAATGGCCTACATTATATTTTATTTAAATTAGAGGGACATTGCAAATACAACATAAAATAAACTATGTCACCATACCAGGGAGACTCAACATATCTGTCATAAATGTGGTCCTTATTTTGTTCTGTATGTAATTCATCCCATGTTGATTGATTTTCTGCCAAATGCAGGCCTAATGCTTCACAATTTGAATCTGCAAGAAGTTTGGCCAAACCATGCCCTTTTACCAATTTATTAGGCCTGATTTCAACATCATACTCCATAATTTTAGCTATCCAATGCCCTCTTTTCCCTTCACTATCATGCTATACTAAAATTTGCTTGACTGCAGCATTAGGTACATAAGCTATGATACTAGAACGTAGAATGTAAATTATGAAGACTTTCAAATCTTTGACTAATGCATAAGCTTGTTTTTCCAATATGTTGTACTTGAATTCAGAATCCCTCAAGGTTTTGTTGAAGATATAAATTGGCTGCTCTAAACCTTCTATTTTTTTTTTGTAAAAGAATTGTTGCTATGGTATCTTCAGAAGCAAAAGAAAAAGTCAAAAATTATTTTGAAAAATATGGACTTACCAACACTGGAGCCTCAATGAGAGCCTGCTTTATATTTTCAAATGATGATATAGACTCAACTGTCCATTTTACCTCCTGATCTTTTTTCAACATCGATGTTATTTGCTTGATGATCTCTGCAAAATTAGGAATGAACCACCTTAAAAAATTAATCTTCCCAACAAAAGACTGAATGTCCTTCTTACTTCTAGGAATACTGATCTTTAGGATGGCTTTGACACATTCAGGATCTATCTTAATTCCATCAGCTGAAACTACATGGCCCAAAATATTTCCTTCTTGCATAGCAAAATGAGATTTTTTAGGATTCAATGATATTCCAAATTTTTTGCATTTGAAGAATGTTTGCTTAAGGTGCTTGAGATGTGCTTCATCAGAGTTAGAAAAAAATATGATATCATCTAAATAAATTACCACAAACTTATCATTTTCTCTGACAAAATCTATATCCGTAGCCCTATGAAAGGTTGCACCTGCATTCATGAGGCCGAATGGCATTTTGTCATACATGAAAGTTACCCAAGGAGTAGTAAAGGTTGTTTTTTTCTCTATCATCTAGATGTACAACAATCTGAGTGTACCTCGACAATCCATCATTCATAGATATTTTTTGAGCACCAACCACTTTTTGTAAAATATGATCAATCTTAGGCAATGGGTAGTTGTCTTTAAGGGAATATCTATTTAGATTCCGAAAATATACACAAAGCCTTATTTCACCATTTTTATTATGCACCGGAACTAGATTTGCTACCCAAGAAAAATATCTGAGAGGTATAATGATATTTGCATCTAACAACTTTTTAACCTCTTTTTCAATAACTGGTAACAATGCTTGATTAATTTTGCTAATTTTTTGTCTGAAAGGCTTAGTATTAGGATTTAAGGAATCTTATGTTGAATAGTGTTGGTTTCATAATTTTTCAAATCTTTGTATGACCAAGCAAAAATATCCACAAATGCTTTCAAAAGTTTGATGTACATGTTCCTTTCTTCATTTGAAAGTGATTTGGATACTTTAACCATCTTAGCTTCATCATCAATACCAATATTACAACTTAAAATATTCTCTTCATAAGACTGCATAGTGGGCTTCAATAGAGTATCATTTTTTGACAATAATCTTTCCAAAGGAACAAGGCCTTTGGGAATGAAATTTCCCTTTAATTCAACTATTTTATGATTGCCAATTGAATTCTTTGAATAAGAATAATTTTCATCAATCCCAACATCTTGATCTTGATCAATTAATGAAGTGGAAAACTCACCTGTCAATTCTAGAAACTTTTTAATTTCCTGATCATCATGAAACACCCTCCAATGTTTAATATTATATGGAATTAAAGGTCTGTATCTAACCTCAACTGGATATCTGAGATGAGTTTGTTGTGGGATTTTGAAATAAGTGGTTGCCAAATCCAAAGAATCTGTTGTCTGATTATGATATCTAGGAATGAAGGACATGTTAAAAGCTAAAATTAAATTATCCACAAGATCCCATACCTCATTCCTACAAAATTTTAACAGCTGTTGTTTTACTTGATAAAAATTATTTACTTGTTGAACCACTAATTCAAAGTCGCCAAAAACAACCAGCTGTTGAATATTTAAATCTTTTGCAGCCCTTAAACCAAGAATTAATGCTTCATACTCAACGATATTATTGGTTTTCTCAAATTCCAGCTCATACATCAAAGATACTATCTCACCTCCTAGAAAAATAAGTACAATTCCTTCCCCTGCTCCTTCTCTGGATGATGAGCCATCAAAAAACATCTGCCACAAACTGTCCTAAATCTCAATATTGCGTTGAACTGGTAATTTCTTTTCAACTTGCAAAACACCTGTAGCATCATCATTCAAATGCAACATACAAGATCCAAAATCCTCTTCTATGGCATAAATTGGGTGATTTGTTGGATTATCGTTGTCACTTACCAAATAAGCAAGCTGCATCTCTCTATATAACCTTCTGTGTTCTCCTCCAAACACATGGATAGTTGCATAAGAAAGGTCCATTTGCAAAGTGCATCCTACTATTTTTTCCCAAGATCTTGACATAAGCATACCAAATTTAGGTGCAATATCAGCAATAACCACATCCATTAAGACACTTTTCATTGACAACTGTGCAAGACTAACGACAAGATCCTTAACAACTCCAAGACACTTGACTGCTCTTGAATCAAAGGAAAACAAGTCATGATAAGGCTTGGTAATGCTTAAACCTAGGGACTCCATAACATCTTTGGGAATGAGATTATGGGAAACACTAGAATCTAATAGACAATTATGTAACATCTTATCATGGAATGTGAGAGTGACATAAAATGGCAGAGGAAAATCAGTTTTTTTTTTTTTTTTCCAGACTGATTAGGCGACTTAGGACCAAAAATAATAGTGGGATGTTCATCTTGCAAATTAAAAACATTAGAAGGGAATTGATTGGTTTGTGAATTCAACAGCTTAAAAACAAGATCCCTATATGAGTGAGTCTTCATAAGAGCTTAAAAACAAAATCCCTATATGAGTGAGTCTTCATAAGATTTGTTAATGAAACATGGATTTTAATTTTACTAAGTTCATATTCAAAATTAAATCCCTGGACAACTTTACTCATTTCTTCAACTTCTACAGGCTTATCTCTACTGGCCTGCTGACTCTGATTCTTTTCAATAGTAGAATCATGTGATTTTTTTACATGAGTAACCACCTTTTTTTTAAGATTTTAGGAAACTTGCTTTGCTCCAGATCTTAATTTATAAGACTTCTGAGGCTTCGTTTGATAAAAATTAGCTGAATATGATGGATCTGAAACATTATGCTGATGATAGTTTTTATTTTCCTGATCAAAATACATAGAATGTTGATAATCAGATTTAGTAAGAAAACCATCGGAGGATTCCTCTTCCAGATGATTTATGTCTTGATATGGATCTTCCAACTCTATCTCTTCTATCTCCTTAGCTTCATCCAATAGGTTATTTTGGAACGGGGGATGTATTCTTTGATCATCATTATTTCTTCTTTCCCTAGGTAAAAACCTCGGGACAAAGGGGCATCTAAATTGATTTGGATTTCTATTATCTCCCTCCTAGACAGGTCTGTTTTGAGTTTTATTCTCCATTTCCAATCTACTGATTTTTTATGATAATCTCTTAATGAGTTTGTTCATCTCATCCATCTTATTATCTGCTGCTTTTACCCCTAAAGTAGATGGTACCACTTCTTTTCTCTTTTTCTTATATTCCTCATGATATTCCGGTTTATCCCTAATCTTGCTTGCTGCCATCAAATTTGAATCTACCTCCAAGGATGATTCTTGTATGTTTTCAAGAGTGATAGATCTTCTTTCTCTTAATAATAAAGAGAAATCAACATCAAAATAATTTGCATAAGTAATTTTTGTAGATGTCTCAGTAGGCTTAATCTCTGCAGGGGTCTGACTATACATTTTGTTGAAACGCTTGGTAAAATCAGTAACTATCTCATCTTGTTTTCTTTTCAAAGCTCCAAACTCAGTTATATAATAAATATAATCCTTAGTATCTCCCCACTGTCTCATAAAATCTTCTTCCAAATCTCCAATCCCATCTATTGAATCAGTTGGAAATTCTCTAAACCATTTCCTCACCTCCCCATCTAGGCTTTGGTAAAAGACCCATTTCTCTTAATAATAAAGAGAAATCAGTATTAAGCTATCTTTTTAATTTTTTATCACTTTAAAACATAATAAACAATAAAAACAGAACACACAATTTTATCATGGAAACCCAATTGGAAAAACCACCAATACTTTCTATTACTGCAAAATTATATTTACAAATAGTTTGCAAGCACCAACTTGTTAGATGCACCAACACCCAAATTTTCAGCTACAATTGAAGGATGCACCAACACCCTGTTTACCAACAACAACTGGAATGAGGCTATGACCCCCTACAGGCTTGTAACCTATCCTTGCACCTCCCAACCTCCCTTATTTGTTTTTATTAGGTTTCCATATATTCTTTATATCTTCAATTCCGTTACTCCATTTCCTTGGTCTCTGTCTGTTCTTGTTGCTCCTTCAATCTGGACTACAGAGACACCCATATTCCATTTCAAATATCTGTTTATATAAATCATGTATCTCATATTTTTACATTTGTATCTCTTCATTCTGAAGTTCGTGTGTTTTCACAATAATTAAATCTCTGTTTTCTAATTACTGAATTTGTTTATTTTGTCTCTGTAGACAAATTGTACGTCTTTCGGGCATATTATAAACCTTTTGGGTATATTGTAAATCTGCGGCATGTACAAGGGCCTGCAGGGATTAATTAAATATTAACACATAGAATTTAATTAATGTGTTATTCTTCAAACAACAACGTGGGATCCTTGAGCCTACGGGCATATTTCAAATCTTGTGATCATATCTTGCGGGCACACTTCTTGAGCCTGCGAGCATAACCTGTAGGCATATCATTATGAGCCTTGCAGAAATTTCCTTATGAGCCTTGCGGGTATTTCCTTATGGGCCTTGCGGGCATATCTTATGAGTCTTTATGCGGGCATATTGTAATCCCTTTCTGTGGGCATATTGTAAGCCCTTTGCGGGCATAACCATAACCCCTTGCGGGAATATTGTAAGCCCCTTGAGGGCATATTGTAAGCCCCTTGCGGGCATATTGTAATCCCCTTGTGGGAATAACCATAAGCCCTTGTGGGCATACCCCACACACTGTGTAGAAATGATTTTTCTTCAACTTGGCAGGTCCATTTCTCACATGTGTGACCACCGGAGTGAAAACTGAGAATATGACTGGATGGAAAATTCAACAAAGAATAGATCCATATCATTTGTTGAATTTATTGACACAAAGAGAGCATCTGGAGGGCATTTGAAAATGGCCTCATAAACCCCTGATTTAACACTTAGAGAATTTTATCAAACCCTAAGTCAACATGTGGTAATTTTTATTTTCACCAAATTGGAAATATGAAACATCCAAAGCATAGGGGACAACATGTTGATCCCATCCAAGCCAATTTCATCCTCTGAAACCTCATTCTCTCTCCTTGGTGTGCATTTTACTGGAGCAGTGCAAATCAAGCCAGAGGGCACTTTTGGTAGACCAATATCTCCACCCTCATTTACTTATTTGGAAAAGTAGTCATATGGTTATATGCACAAACCAACACTCTACATTCCTATATCCTCATATTTAGTTAATCAATCAAGTACAAAAGGTGGCAGACATTTTTCTGAGGCTACTTAGGCAGTTTTGCAGGAAGAATTTATACTTAGCCAAATCTTTCAATTTTCAAGGTGAATCTGTGAAGAACCTGCAACAATTGACTAATTAAAATACACGAGATAACAGAAATAACAGAACTCAGAATCACTTTTATTGATCGCAAGCCACTTCGAGGGGGCAACCTCCTTTGAGCAAGCTCAATACAAATAACTTCACGGTGCCTTCATAGGCCTCAACACACACTTACATACTAATTCTAGGCGCCAATACTATGAGTCAAAACCATGGGCCAATACAAACTATGGATCAACAATACTATGGGCAACTTACAAAGCATATGCACCAAACAACAATAACACAAACTATGGATCAACAAATACTACGGGATGAATTACAAAGCATATGCATCCAACAACAATATACTAACAAAGTAAATACATGGGTTCCTAACATCCCCTCCCTCTTAGAAAAAGGTTTGTCCTCAAATATTTAGATGTGGAAATTGTTGTTGAATCTGAAGGAGTGGTTCCCATGTAGCATCCTCTGGTTGCATGTTGTGCCATTGAATTACCTTTGTGATATAGCGAGAGCGAAGATGGTGAGTGCGCTTATTGAGGACGGCCTCTGGCTCCAAAAGGATGGATCCTTCATTATCCAGTTCGGGTAAAATAGTTTGTCCTCTGATGTTGGTGCCAATAACTTTCTTCAGACAAGAGACATGAAATATTGGATGAATGCGGGAAGAAGGAGGAAGTTCCAATTTATAAGCAACGGACCCAATCTTCTGCAGAATCCGATATGGCCCATAGAACTTTGGAGCGAGCTTATGACGCCCTTTGAGTTTCAAGGAGGATTGCTTGTACGGCTGGAGATGAAGGAAAACCATATCACTTGCTTGAAAAGTGCGCTCAGAACGGTGCTGATTGGCTTGTTGCTTCATGCGATTGCTTGCCATGTGAAGATTGTCCCGCAAAATGCGAAGAATTTGATCGCGGTTTCGAAGGACTGTGTCAACTGCCTGAACTGGTGAATTGTTGGGGGTGTATGGAAGAAGAAATGGCGGTGCCTGACCATAGACTACTTCATATGGGGTCATTTTAGAGGCAGTGTGGTAAGAGGTATTGTACCACCATTTAGCGAGAGGGAGCCACTTTTCCCACTGATGTTGTTGTTCAGAGGTGAAGCAACAAAGATAAGTTTCCAAGCATTTATTGATAATTTCAGTTTGACCATCTGTTTGTGGGTGATACCCTGGACTCATCTTCAGTTTGGTGCCAGTGTGGTGAAATAGTTCTATCCAAAAATGACTGGTGAAAGTCGCATCACGATCCGATACAATGGAAGAAGGGATGCAATGAAGACGAAAGATCCAATACAGGAAAATTTGAGCGACTGAGGAGGCTGTATAGGGATGGCTGAGAGCACAAAAGTGACTATATTTGGATAGGAGATCAACCACAACCAAAATCACTGTCTTCCCTCCAGATTTAGGGATCCCTTCAATGAAATCCATAGAAATATTTGTCCAAATCCGTGTAGGTATGGGAAAGGGTTCGAGTAATCTAGGAAGGAGTGTCATTTCACCCTTATTGCGCTGGAAGGTATCACATTCAGCCACCATCTGTTGAATTGTCCTTTTCATGCCCTGCCAAAATAAGTTACGCCGCTCATACGTTTTGAGGAACGCAGAGTGCCTTGAAGATGGAGAAGCATGGAGTTCATAGAAGACAGCTTGTTGAAGATCTGTGCTTTGGGGAAGCACCAGATGACCCTTGTATCTTAGGGAAGCACCATCCCAAGAGTAATGTGGTACAACAAAAGGGTTTTTGGCCAATCGTTGGATGATTTGAGATAATGAAGAGTCATTGACATAGCCCTGTTGAACACATTGCAACCAATTTGGAACAGGCATAGAAATAGATGAAAGAGAACCTTGGTCATCAAATGTGCGAGAAAGAGCATCCGCCAGAATATTATCCTTACCCTTCTTGTAAGTGATCTCATAGTCATAACCCATGAGTTTGCTAACCCATTTCTGTTGTGCTGGGGAGGATACACGTTGTTCCAGGAAATATTTCAGACTCTGGTGATCAATCTTGATGCATAAATGATTCCCTAATAGGTATGGTCGCCACTTCTGTACTACATGCAAAATAGCCATCATTTCCTTCTCATATGTAGAGGCAGCTAAATTCTTACCTGAAAGGGCTTTGCTGGTGAACGCAATGGGGTGTTCATATTGAAGGAGAACAACACCAAGTCCATTGCTGTAAGCATCACTCTCAATAGTGAAGGGCTTGGAAAAATTAGGCATAGCTAGAACAGGTGTAGTACATATAGCTTGTTTCAATTTTTCAAATGCACACTCAGCAGCATGTGTCCATGTAAAAGCATCCCTTTTCAATAGAGCAGTTAATGGAGTTACAATATTCCCATAATCCTTGACAAACTTGTGGTAGTAGCCAGTCAACCCCAAAAAACCACGAAGGCTCTTGAGCATCTGAGGATGTGGCCAATTGTTCATGGTAGCGATTTTGGTAGGATCCACGCGAACCCCTTGTGATGAGATAATGTTCCTGAGATACTCGACTTCCTGCTGTCCAAAAACACATTTAGACTATTTGGCATGGAGATGATGGCCAGAGAAAAGTTTCATTACAAGATCCAGATGCTGGAGATGTTCAACCCATGTTTTACTATAGATGAGGATATCATCAAAGAATACCAGAATAAATTTCCACAGGTAGGGCTGGAATATTTTATTCATCAAGGCCTGGAATGTGGAAGGAGCATTAGTGAGGCCAAAGGGAATGACCAAAAACTCATAGTGGCCATCATGTGTGCGGAAAGCTATTTTAGGGATATCATCCTCATGAACCTGAATTTGATGATACCCAGAACAAAGATCCAACTTGGAGAAAAATTGAGCACCATGAAGCTCATCAAAAATAGGAATTGGAAACTTATCCTTGATAGTGAGGTGATTAAGTGCTCGAAATTCAATGCAGAGGCGCCACGACCCATCTTTTTTGCGGATAAGAAGAACTGGTGAAGAAAAGGAACTAGTGCTTGGGTGAATAATACCTTGCTTCAGTAAGTCCCGAACGAGCATTTCAATCTCTGTTTTTTGGTGAAATGGGTAGCGATAGGGCTTGATGTTGGGAGGAATGCTTCTAGGAAGGAGCTGAATACGATGATCCTCTAGCCTTGAAGGTGGCAATCCCACCGGTTCAGCAAAGACACCTGTATATCGATCCAGAATTTGTTGTAGATCCAAATGAGTAGTGGAGACCGTTGATGGTTGCATTTGAATGGAATGGATCTGAGTGATGACACCAAGTGAATTATTCTTAAGGATTTTTTCCATGCGATGTGAACTGATGATGCTGAGAGACCCTGGTTGTAAGCCAGTCAATGTGTGTTTTTGTCCATTGGGAGAAAACTGCATCCAAAGTTCAACAAAATCCCATAAGATGGGGCCAAGTGTGCATAGCCATTAAGCATCCAAAACCACATCACATCCACTTAAGGTCAAGGAAAACATGTCAGAGCACAGGTTATAATCTCCCACAGAGATACGCACATTACGACACTTCCCTTTGCAAGGTAAGGTGCCCCCATTAGCAACCATGACTTCAAAGTTGGAGCAAGGATGGATAAAACAATCAGCTTGTTTGGCGATCCGAGGGTCAATGAAATTATGAGTGCTACCAGAATTAATGAGTATTGTAAGAGGAAGCTTCTTGAAGTAACCCCTGACCCACATGGTTTGGGGGTTGGTGATTCCAGCTAAAGCATTGAGAGATATCTCTGGATGGTCATCATGAGATGGAGGGTCAATAGGAGGCTTTGGAATGTCGACCTGAGCATCCGTTGTATCTGGAGCTTCTTCACCAATTTCAGAGGTAGGTGGAGAATCCATATCCAAGAGATAGAGATTTTGCTGAACACATCTATGTCCCTGAGTGAATTTCTCATCACAATTATAACAAAGCCCTTTTTCTCTGATTGCCTACATCTCGGTTTCAGACAAATGCTTGATAGGAGTTGGTCGAGGAGCTGGCGGGATGGGTGTTGACCAACGCGACTCTGGTTGACAGGGGTTACACTTCATTATCGACACATGCCGCAGTCTCCCTGGGCATCGGCCCGGGCAGGTTTTATCCCACCCAACAACACCTGCAGAGCAGATGAGGTCTCACCCGAGGCATCCAGGAAGAGCAGACATAACCATGTTTACGCCGAGGAAGGAGGAGGGTTGCGGCTATATGAACTGACTCTATTGCAACAATAAGCAAGGATCTCAAACATTTGACATGTATTCATAATGCATTATTCGATCACAACATTTATTATCATAGCAGTAGTAACAGTAAAGCAACATTGCATCAAGGAAACATAGCATTATTCATGAAGTGAGACATTGCATTACCATAAACAAACAGAAAGAACCCAGGAATTGCACCAGAATAGTTTCATCATATCATATTATCACTGCAAAACCTTATATACAATATCTCCTCAAAGATCTGGTCTCGACAATATCTCACAGATGCGCAGAAACAACCCAAACATGCGCTTCTCTTCACCTTTTTTTCCACTCTCCTCCAATACCTACGACTCTTATCTATATATAGGCTTCCGCCATTACAATGCTTATCCACTTACTAACAACTTCCTAACCGACATTTGGACAAGTGACCCAATATCTAACTAACTTGGTACAAAACAAACCAAAAACCCGCATTTTGCGGTATAACTGACTCAACATTACATAATATGTGGTCCAAATGACCCAAAACCCGCATTCCGCGGTACAATTGAACCAAAATACATAACTAATATTCCGCTCATCGCCATTCGCGTCATCTTCTCGCCATTCACGCCATCTTTTGCCTTGTCGTAGCATCAGAGATGTTGCAATAGCACTCTACCAAACCCCCTGCCAACAATGGGAGGTCATTGAGAACCCATATTTCGGAAGGGAACAAAAGTGGGTTTGGATCATTGTTGGGCTGCAATCTTGTCTTCTGCCAACTTAGGCAACCTCAGGGCTTTCATCATTGTGTTGGGAGAGAACATCTTGACCTCAGAGCAGATTGAATCCTTTAGACCACTAATAAAACAAATCCGGTAGAAGTCATCAGGAAATCCTTTGGTGTGGTTGGCTAGTTTCTCAAATTCGGTTTGGTACTCTCTCATAGTGCCAATTTGGTGAAGTTTAGTGAGGGCTCCTGTGAAGTCATCAAACGCACTAGGACCAAATTGTTGCAAAAGGAGTTGGCAAAAATCTGTCCATTTTGGCTCTTCATGAGCCTTGATGTAGCAACGATACCCTTGAAGAGCTTCCTATTCCAAATGAAAGTATGCAAGTGGAACTTTGTTGACATCAAAATTATTATGTAGACTGAAATACTGTTCTACATGATAGATCCATCCAGTCGGATCAGTACCATTGAAGCGAGAAAAATCAAGCTTCGGACCACATAAATTGTTGGAAGAAGAGAACCCATTGTCTGATGAAGACTCGGATTGTCGTTTGTTGTTCATGGTTGAATGCTCAAGATGGAGGCCGAGAAATTTTTTATCCAGATCCTGGAGTTTGGCTTGGATGGGTGCAAGTGCTTCTTCCATGGCTTTTGCTCCTGTGCGAGTGACAACCATAACCAAGAGTTTTTTTTTTTTGGTTGAGTGGATAGAAAAACAAAAACAAAAACTGTTTTAGTAAAGGAAAATATGGATTTGGGAAAAAAAATGAAGGGTAATTTGGGTTTGACTAGGTTTTGGACACTGTTGAATGGACAAGGAAGCAGAAAAGGAGGATTTCAGAAGCGGGGTGAAAGAATGAGAAAAAGGGGCAGAGAGGGACAAAGAAGCAGAGTTAGGAAAGGAACTCTGTGGTAAAATTTGAAGGTGATTGGGTGAAATTTGAAGAAGTTATGGCAAACCCTAAAAATAGACAAATGTGGGATTTCAGGCTTTGGAAAGTGGAATTTGGGATAGGCTCCTCAGGAATGAAATATGTAGAATGGGATGACAGGGGTGTCGAGTAAGTTTCAAGGAAAATAGAGTGAAAACAAGGGAGATATGGCGAAAAAATGGATTTTTATTTTTTATTTTTTATTTATTTTTCCAGGAGTGGATCTGCAACGACGCGGAAGGGATCAGAAATAGAGGGATCTGCAACAACACCAAATAGATTGAAAACAACTGGATCTGAAATGCTTGGATTAGAAACGATCTGAAACTGTTGGATCTGAAATGGCGTGGAAGTGATCGGCAACAATTCAACTGAAAATTGATATGGACCCATGGTATGTGCGGATTCCTAACAGTTAAGGGTTTTCACTCGGCCACCAATGCTGTCTGACGACTTGCGTATTGGGGCAGTACCCCTCACTCCATGGCTTAGGTAAAACTGATAACCCCTTTGCCACAAACGACAGCTCTTGGTTTACCTCACGGGTGGGAACCAGTCAATCAGGTAGGGGTCATTGCCCTTTTCGTTGGTAGGTCCTCTCAATGGGATTGCTACATTGGGGTTCCTGTGGTACTCCTCACAATGAGTTTTAGGGCTTATGCCCAAGTACTTCCCATAGTTAAGCAGATAGGGATTATTCCCAGATCCGAATTTGCAAAAGAGGCAAATTTTTTTTTTTTGGCAGAAACTCCACCCAACGAGCCCAAGAAAGTGCTCTGATACCAGATGTGAAGAACCTGCAACAATTGATTAATGAAAATACACGAGATAGCAGAAATAACAGAACTCCGAATCAATTTTATTGATCGCATGCCACTTCGAGGGGGAAACCTCCTTTGAGCAAGCTCAATACAAATAACTTCACGGTGCCTTCATAGGCCTCAACACACACTTATATACTAATTCCAGGCGCCAATACTATGGGTCAAAACCATGGGCCAATACAAACTATGGATCAACAATACTACGGGCGACTTACAAAGCATATGCGCCAAACAACAATAACACAAACTATGGATCAACAAATACTACGGGACGACTTACAAAGCATATGCGTCCAACAACAATATACGAACAAAGTAAAGACATGGGTTCCGAACAGAATCTTTATTTCACCAAATCACTGAAAATATGATACCAAACAATGGCATCCATCTAATTGAGCTCATAACAATTGGTTTCATCTCCAGATTCATCATCCTTTGACCTGGGCGGACATTTTATTGAGTTGGGTTCCCAACCAGTAAAATTGCCTGAACCCTTGTTTTGGAAAACCTATAAATTTGTCATAAAACACTCTTTTGGAGGAATGAGACCATGGTCAGATAGCCTATTCAACAAGGTATAGCCTGATATTTCCATATACTTTTTATCATTCTCTTATGGGGTATGGCGGGCATTTTCTTGAATCCATTTGGACCAATTTTCCAATACTTAGTCAATTTCCTGAATTTCTTCGAACTGACAAATCTTTATATAATTAGGTCAAATTGTAGTAATGACATCATGAAGGTTCTAGAACACCATCAGGTGGATTTTCATACTTATCACTCATGCCACATCATCATATATTCCATATCATCATATCCTTTGTCATTAATGAATACTTTTGGCATCAATGACAATTATACTCCACAAACTGGATTGTTCAAAAAATTGACGTAGGTTATTCAATAGACATCTGTCGAAAAACCTACAGATGGTTGGGTATGTCGGATATCTAGCGACGTTATACTGATGTTTAAAAAAATCATTTTTGTCGGATTTTAGATGCACTGTTGTCAAAATTTAGATAAATGAGCCGTTGGATTTTGGGTTCAAATATACCTGTGCAACTCAAGATCAAGATACTCATTCCACGAGTCCTCTTTATTAATCAAAATGTTGTGTGGATTAATGAAAATAGTTAAAAGCACTCATATTCACTCGTGAGTTTCCTACACTTTCAGGCAAACTATGATAATCTATTCTAGGCCGCCACAACTAATAATGAAGCATGGTTTTAAAACCATCGCCTATAAATTAAACCTTTTGACTAATGGGGAATCAATAGAAAAAAAACCTTATCTTTTAAATAATAGATACAAATCCATAATAAATGACTAGCCTCGCATGAGGCCTTTCCTCTACAAATATGAACTATTTAGTATATATACGAGATCCATTATGATGGGAATGAGTAGATATTTCCATGGCCTGAATGTGAAAACTCCTCAAAATACACACTCATAATTAACTAAGTTTAAGACCGTGCCTTTATATTTTTACGAGATAGAATATGATTTTTATTTCCCCTGTTTATCTTTTGAGCAATTAAATTTTTTGGACTGATTTTTTTAGGAAGTAGCCACTAGCGAGCATAATCTGCATTGGGCTCAATTTTTTCCTATCATGAACTGACAACAAGCCAGTTGTTCATTCTATAACACCCTTCCTAAGAAATGGGCATTAGTCTATTTAGTATAAGGCAACCGTAATTAAATGCAAGGTTTACTGATCTCCATGCTCTAATATAAATTGAGTTCACTTTTACATTTTTTTTTACTGTAATTGTAACTGTATATTAAAAGATTGAATAAAAAATAAATTAGAATATGTTCGTAGAAAGTTTAAACATAAACACAAATGCAAAAGTTTACAATTTCATTTGATTCTACAACAAAGCATAAATAACATTTTCTTTATTTGATAACACAATTCACATACTATAAATTCACAGTGAGTCTATGATTTACTTTATTTTCCATGAGAACAAAATGACTAAGTTAAGAAAAGTAGAATACCTGGATTTTTGTAGGTTGTAGTAGCCTTCCTTAGATTTCTGTTGCTCCTCCTTGGAAAAGCCTTAGTGACCAAAATGATAAACCACCTTTCCGACCAACTCTTATCGTGCTGGCCCTAGGAAACCAACGGGTTTTCTAGCCCCCAAGCCCACAAACCAATAACACTGAGATCATCTTCCTTTGTTTCGATTCCTTAGATCCACCCTTTCGATTTACAAAACCAATTTCCTTCTGAGTTAACCCCCCCCTCAGAATCCCTCATTTTCAAATTACCCATTTCTTTTGAGTTAACCCCCTCCTCATAATCCTTCCTTTTCAAATTCACTAAGCCTAAAAAAATCTTCTCCCTCCCAATCCAAAACAAAAACCCTCATACTCCATGAAACCTTTCCTATATACCATTTTCCTCCTCCAAAATTCATTCTTACTCCACTGCCTAATCCATCCTTGTTTTTGGGATTCTAAACTATTTATACAATCACACTAATCAAGGATAAATAATTATAATATTAGTTTCTAGGACTTCTCGTTCTCTCAGGAAGCCAAATGGTTAAATGCTCCATCGAAGTTTACCCATTTGAATTGACATCTATTATATATTTATTTGAAGCATAATCACCACTTGTTTTTATGAGATTATCTCATTAATGGTAGTTCAATCCACCACTCCTCTTTGAATTTTTTTAGGACAACATAAAAAAATACAAGCTTGACTTTTCATAAGGAGGTTTATGAGGTCTTAATTATTCAATCCAAATCCATATTCGACAATGATGGTTGATTTACAATTAAAGTTTTAAATAATCATATTATATAATAATATCAAATCAACAATCACTTTCAATTCGTTTAAAATAATAATAATATTCATTTTACTATTCACATAAAATAATCTAGATAAATTTATTTATTTAAACAAAACCATGAAGCTAATATCATAAAGTTATGCTTATTCGACAATAGTTATAATAATAAGAATATCCATGTTAATAACAAAACAACAATAACAACAACAACAACAACAACAACAACAATAATAATTGGTTTAAAGGAAAGGAAGCATAATACAACATAACATTAGTTAATTTTAAATAAAACACTATCAATGGTTTAAAAAGTATGATAAACATGTTTAAATAGAGCAATTCTATTGGTGTATTCTGAACAGTAACCATGCTATTTACAATAACTATCTCATGAAAATTGCTTCTTGAAAACAATGACTAATTACTAATGCATCACTTATGTATAACTAATGACTAACCTAATTGACCTGTCTATGCATATCAACATAATTAAACAATCATCATTCAAACTTGATTAATGCACAACTGACTCTTGTACCGAATAACATTACAATTATTTAGCATGTTAGGTATTTACCACATCAATACTAGCGTACATGTACCAGGTATACGTGCATGGCCAGCGTACGCATAGATCATAAATGTACTATAATAAAACATCATCCCACCTATGCATATATATTAATTGACGATATAATAATCCTTCGTGCAGAATGAGAAACCATACATACAAGACATGACAATCACACACACACACACACACACACACACACACACATATAACCAAATCAACATACATCCAACATAATCATTTTAGCATCACCAATCACAAATAATTAACCAATCAAGTTATAACATATTTACACTTTAGATTCACAATAGCTAATCAATCAGTTATTCTCAAGGGAAAGGTACTTACCACTACTAGCTTGGTGTCATAAACCCCCAACCCCAACCAATACTAACTAACATATCCTCCCATCCTATACTACTTCCGCATCCTCCATATCCTTCATCTGCTAGTAATGATGTGGTGTCGGCTTCACCGACCTGGAAACATATAGAACATGAGAGTGGTAGTGTCGTCTAAACAATAGACCTAGCCTCTCCGAGCAGGCATCCGACCATCATCATCACACGTCTAGGGAAGGGTGACTCAACACAACCCTTCCACGAATTCAAGTATCATAAAAACATAGGGTGGGAAATACCTCCATCCATCTCAACATATTGGGTCTATACCCTATCAAATCATGCTGTGCTGCTATTGAGATTATTGGTCTGTGTCATCGTATCATCAAATTTGGTAAACAAGGCTCTTTGCAAAATAGGTACTATACCATACTTCATATCAAGTATCCAGCTATTACATAATCCCTGTGTCCTGCGGATTAGTACTTTGCAACCATACATTCATAACGAATATTTCCATTCGATCATCAACCGATCCATATTATCAACATCATTTCATTTCATCACATAAAATCATTGAATCGATCACATCATGGGTTGGCATCCACGTACCACATCATATATATCACATTTCATCAAGGATGACAATTAAACATACACAGTCAGTATGAAAGAAAGGAATCTCATGATAACTACAACATCATAACTGCATAACATAATAACATCCTAATCATCATAATCATGGTATCATTATAAGCATAGTAACATCATAAACATAGAAACAACATATAATTAGGTCTAATATGCCAAAAATATAGTTTACATAGTCTAGCTGAGTCCAACAGATAGTAAACAAGTAAAGTGCAATATGTCTGACTAATAAAAATGCCTAGTCAAAATATGGGGCATTACACATTCCATTGGTGGCAATCAGATGTTTTGGGTCTTTTTATTTCTCTTTTGAAAATTTAAACAATGACAGATTGGAAGGCTCAACATTTTCTTGAGTGAGTCTATTTTGCCAATGTTAGCATATTTGTGGTGATTCCTAGTGGGGGATGATGAATAGGTTCTCTGTACAAAAGGTATTCTTCCTACATAGCTTGGATCACTATATGTAGGATCTTCATGATTTCAGTTTTGTAGATGAATATGTATTGGGGATTACACTCCCTTGACTATTGTTTCATGAACTGGTATATGTATATGTACTCAGGATTAGTCTTGTTTCCAGTTGATACCTATCACAATGATAACAATTTTTAGATGTTTTGAAGAATAGAAGTACATAGTATTGAAGATGTAAACATATATTAGAACGCAACATTAACATGAAAGACGAATAAAATGTTTCTGTAAGAGAATTCAAATTGATAACATGTTTATTATACTTTATTCTATATACACTTTGGAAAATGGTTGAGATGCATGATATGTGTGAAATTCAAATCATAGTAGGATCAACTAGCTAAATATGTCCTCACAATCAAGAATTTGATTAAGTATGCATGAAAATAGTGTAAAAGAGGCACAATATACACACATTTAATCAAATAGCAGGTTATTCTATTACTGTCCAACCCAGAAATGAGTTGTGAACACCATTATATTACATTTGGGAAACATTGTGAGCATTTGGAGGCATCAGAATGAGCTACAAGTGGCTACCTTACATTGGACCTCAATCCCCCCTAGGTTGACCAATAGTCTCCCAAATCACCTCAAACTGTCACGAATTCCTAATATGAACATTGGGATGGAATGGGAGGACATTAATGATGGTATCACATGAGTGGTGGAGGATTTGGTGGAGTGTAGGTGGCCAAGGATAGGCCAAAACTGCCAAAGAGGAGGCAAAATGGTCACATTCAATGCATGGGCACCTCAAGTCAAACTCAGATCCACAAAAGAGGGGATAAGGGCGTGCCTTAGGTAAGTAGTGGTAATAAATGAGGGTGGTGGCCAAAAATGAGGGCATCTAACTAGCTGTTTGACCAAAATTGGCCGCCTGGGTAGTGGAATTGGTCATTAATTGCCTAACAACCTTGGATAATCACCATTAACCTTTGCTTGAACCATTAAACATCAAATTATCATCATGAGACTATGGTCCTAGGTGTAATAATTTTATAACACCACCCCTTAAGCTAGAGTTATGTAGCCAAAACAAAAATGAGGCCTTGACAACTAAGGCTCAAGTCACCTCTTATAATTTTTATTAGTCCATGTAACTTGTAAAATTCAAGCACATCAGATCTATGAGACAAAAAAAACAGTTACTAGAGATGCATGCGGCAAATTGTGTGTCAAAATACTGATGCCAAAGGTTTGCAGCAGTTCATGCATTATCATTGACTTAGATAATGTTTACAATGTGTAACAATAGCAATAATAGCAAAGCAATTTGAATCCTAGGGAGGTCATTTGAATTCAATGCATTAGAGTGGCTTACTTGGCAGTTAACACCACTCGGCACATTAGTTAGCCACTCAAATACCATGTAATTAACTCTAACAGACTATGAAACTATCTAACCGAGTCTAACTAAATCCAAAACTCAACTGAATGCCCAAAATTAGGGTATGGTTCCTTTCTGACTTTAGTTAATTGAATATTAGGTGAAATAACACTAGATTAAGTAAAACTAAGTAGGAGGGCTCCTTTCCGACTCCAGTTAGATGAATATAATAATAAATGCTATTAGTTGGACTGATTAGGGCGCTTTAGTCATGGAAATCACCTCAGTTGGATCCCCGAATGATGGAGGAGGCCTAATTAACTAATATTGATGGCCTAGTTGACTCCCCGAATGAAGGAGGAGGCCTAGTTCATTGAAACTGAGGATCTGCTGATGATGTAAGCACATAATTGAGTCAAAATACTTAGGATAAGTGGTAAATTAATATGTGAAGCCCAAATAAATGATGTGTGGTTGGAAAATGATCCAAAACCCTCCCTTAAGCTAATATCATGTGGAGGAGTAAATACAAATAATAAAAGGGCCTTGACAACAAAGGACAAAGGTCACCCAGTACAGAAATAATCCAACAAATGCTCAAAAAATCGAAGTGAGGAAAGAGGGAAAAAAATAGTGGGAAAGAAAACCCCCCCTTGAAGTGAACACTGAAGGATATAACCTGTCCTCACCATAGTAGAAATCACCCCCAACAGTGAATGGAGGTAAGAGAACTTCTTCTCGGTGAAGATGTCTGCAATTTTCTCTTTTGTAGGGCAATATTGCAGTACAATGGTTCTGTCATGCACAAGCTATCAGATGTAGTGCATGTGGATCTTGATATACTTGGTCCTATGTCTCTAAACTAGATATGGCGAGATCTTGATAGCACTCTTATTGTCACAAAAAATGACAGTAGAATTGGTGCTACCAATATAAAACTCTGTTAGAATACCCTGCAACCAAACTACCTGAATGCAAGCATTGACTGCTCCTCGATACTCTGCCTCTACTGAAGATAAGGAAATGGCAGCTTGCTTTTTGCTTGACCAACAAATAGGCCCTATTCCAATCATGAAAACATATCCAAAAGTGGACTTGTGATCAATGCTATCACCCACCCAATCTGAATCAATGAATCCAACCAAGTCAAGATTGGAATCCGTAGCATAGTGAATGCCAAAATGTCTCATACCTTACACATAATGAAAGATCCTTTTGGATTCCTTCCAGTGAATCTCATGGGGCTGCTGCATGTACCTTGACATAACACTCATGACATATGAAATATCAGGCCTAGAGTGTGTCAGATACAAAATACTTCCCACACAATTGTTGGTAAAGTGTAGAATCACCATCCTCAAGACTGATTCCTGAGAGGAATAGAAATGGTGCCACTTTACATTCTGCCATATTGAACTTGTTTAGTAGGTCCAAAGAATATTTTTATTTGGAAATCATGATCCCATTAAAATTCTAAGTGATCTCGAGACCAAGAAACTGCTTTAACAAGCCTAAATTACTCATATCAAATGCTTGATGTAAAGTGGTTTTTATAGTGCCGATCGAAGCAAGAATGCTTCCTGTAATCAATAGGTCACAAAAATAAAGTAAAATGATTGGAAAATTACCTTCATGATTCTATATATACACATTTGGATCTGATTTGCATATTACAAAGTTTTTCAACAGAAGAAAGGAATCCATCTTTGCATACCAAGCTCTTGGGGCCTGGTTTAAACCATACAAGGATTTCCTTAATATGAAAACAAGTGTCGGATATGATATGTAACCTTCAATTTGATTCATGCATATCTCTTCCTAAATATCCCCATGAATAAATGCACTCTTCACATCCATGTGGTGCACCTCCCAGTGCTTGGATGCGGAAATTGACAAAACTAGGCAGATTGAGTCCATTTTTGCAATCGGTGCAAAAGTTTCTGTGTAGTCCACAGCTTGGACTTGTGAGAAAATTTTTGCTACCAATATTGATTTTTATTTTCAATTTGAACCATTAGGATCAACCTTGGTTCATTAGACCCATTTTCATGGAACCAATTTCCTCCCAGGTGGAAGAGAAACTAGCTCCCATGTTGCATTTTTCTGAAGAGAATTGTACTCTTCATCCATGGCAGTTTTCCATATCGGATCTCGGTGGGAATGGTAGTATGATTTTGGATTTGATCCAAACATTAAAAAAAACATTTCAGACAGAAATGGATCATCATACGAAATATCCATACCTACACTTTGAAAGTCTGCTCGGGTTCTTCTTGGATCGACAAGATTTCCAATGTTAGAATTGACAGATGTGAGAGTCTTTTCTGCCCACTTTGGAAAGTGAGGGGGTTCATTTGGATTTGAATCCGAAACTGATATTTAATGTTAATTAATATCAAACATAATATCATAAATATCATAACATAAAATTTCAATATCATCTCCCGAATCTTCTTCTGGAAGAGGAATCGATTTGGCAATTTCTTCCTCCACCAGTTGTAGATCATGAAGCGGTTCTTCAAACTGGACACTTCTCTCACTGAATATTATTTTGGATATGATATCCATGAGTTTGTATCCTTTTTATTCTTCATCATATCCAATTAGTATTCACTCAGTACTTTGTGGTTCCAAATATATTCTCTTCTCAATTAGAATTCTAGCCCATGCAGTGGATGTAAAAACCCTGAGCTGTGACACATCGGGCTTGTGACCAGTGTAGGATTCAAAAGGAGTTTTACCTTGAAGGATGAGTGTATAAATCTGTTATGAATGTATGCAGAAACATTCATGGCCTCAGCCCAATTATTTGAATCCAAAACTTTCGACTCAAGCATACAAGTAGCCATCTCTTTCAATGCTCGGTTTTCCTCTCCGTTACACCATTCTGTTGAGGTGTGTAGGGGACTGTGTGCTGGATTTGGATTCAATTTTCTGAACAAAGTTGTAGCATCTATGATTTTATATATTCTCCACCATTATCAGATATGAGAGCTTTGATCTTGCTCCCATTGGAAGTCTCAACATAAGCCTTGAAATTCTTGAACCTTTCAAGCACTTCCAATTTGTTCTTGAGAAAGTAGACCCATGTGAATCTGGAGAAGTCATCAATGAATGTCAGAACATACCTTGAGCCATAGATTGAGGGAATTGGTAAAGGACCAATGATATCACTATGAATCAGCCCCAAAATACAAGAAGATCTACTAGCTTTTCCTCGATCGAACTTGTGCTCAGGATGTTTGCCAATGATGCAACCCTTGCATATCCCTTTTGAGGATTTGATGTTCAGAAGGACTTCAACCATGGAATTATTTTGTATCACATGAAAATATTTATAATTTAGGTGTCCAAACCTCTCATGCCATATCCGGATAACCTCATTTCCATGATTCAGAGTGTCACTTGGATTTGAACACGGAAAAATGTGAGAAAACTCATAGGTTTTGGAAACATGATTTTCCTTGCCTGTTGCAATGATTTTTCCAGTGCTAATCTCATAAATTTCAACATAATTAGGGCTGAATACAACCTTCTTGGGAAAACCAGTGTGTTTCATTTGATACACAGAAAGCAGGTTCGAAGCTAGAGAAGGGACATAGAGAACATTTTGAAAACCGCCATGTTCTAAATGAATTGTACCTTTTCATTTCGATGAAATTTGTGAATCATCTCCCATGTGGATGGAGATGCAGTTGTTGGAGTCCAATGATGAAAAAGAGTCTTTTCTTGAAACCATGTGATTCGAAGCTCCTGAATTTATGAGAATATATGTTGAATTCGAAACACTTTCCATGAGTGCATGACCTCTTTCTGGATGATCATTATTGTCCTTCTTCCTTGCGCCATCTGGAAGAGTTATATTGTTTTTATCCAAGAGAAGGGACATATGATCAATAGTTTTCTTCATGCATGATATTTCAGGATGAAATCCCCTACCACAGTAAGAACACTTTGTCTTCTCCTTGCCCTTTTGCTTGTCTTTTCTTGATCCTCAGGGATCATCTGACTGCTTGGTCTTCTCCTTCAGCTTGGGATGATCAAACTTGGTCTTATCTTTCTTTTGCTTTCCTTTACCATTCATAGACTTGGGCCCTCCAACAAATAGGGCTTGATATCTGGAAGATCTCATGGACCCCATCTGAACAAGCTTGTCATGCTCTTTTGTTAAGGAATCAATGAATGCATTCAAGGATGGCATCTTCCAATTCAGAATGGTGATTTTTCCCGAATGGAAGGTAGAGACAAACAATGAATAATATGCTCATAGTTTCGAAAGGATTGAAAGGATTAACTGATCATCCTTCTTCTCGACACCACATTATTTCAATTGAAGCACCAAATGCTTGAACTTGGTGAAAAAAACATTGATAGTTTTGAAATTCTTAGGATTTAGGGAAATCAGTTCATTCTCCAACTGATAAGCCCTCATATCATCCTACTTTCCAAAGAGTGTGGCAAGGTGTTCCCATACTTCTTTTGAAGTCTTCAATCGGCTGAGATGAAAAATAAGATCTTTCGAAATATTGAGACATAAGAAACCATAAGATTCATCAAGCTTATTGAAAAACTTGGAATTCTCTATGAATGCATTAGGCTCTGGTTCTGTGCCCATAGTAAATATGTAGAGTCCTTTGGAGTGTAATAAAATCTCTATATCATCCTTCCACTGATGATAATTGAAAGGAGTAAGAAGATATTTTGAAGAAGAGTCCATTTTAGCTATAGCGAATGCAATAGGAGGTTGTGAGAAACCTGAAATCAAAGACAAACAAATAATATTTAGGTTGACAACTTGCACTTTTCAAGTTGCATCACACCTGACATAGCCTATCAAGCAAGCTTGATAAGTTAGATGCACAATTATCCAGGATTTATGTGGAAAAATTTCATCTTCTGGTGTAGTGTTGGAATATTTTTTAGCAAACTTTCTCAATCTTCATCTGAAGAACTCTGTAGAAGAGTTTCCTTGTCCTTCCATGGCTCTTATACCATGTACAATTCAAGTAACAGATCTATGAGACAAAAAAACAGTTACTAAAGATGCATGCGGCAACTTGTGTGTCAAAATACTGATGCAGAAGGTTTGTAGCAGTTCATGCATTATCATTAACTCAGATAATGTTTACAATGTGTAACAATAGCAATAATAGTCAAGCAATTCGAATCCTAAGCAGGTAATTCGAATTGAATGCATGAGAGTGGCTTACTTGGAAGTTAACACCACTCGACACATCAGTTAACCACTTAACTACCATATAATTGGCTCTAACAGACTCTGAAAATGTCTAACTGGAGTCTAACTGAATCCATAACTAAACTGAATGCCCAAAATTATGGGAGGGCTCCTTTATGACTTTAGTTAACTGAATATTAGGTGAAATAACACCAGATTAAGTCAAACTAAGTAGGAAGGTGCCTTTCTGACTCCAGTTAGCTAAATATAATAATAAATGCTATCAGTGGACCGAGTAGGGCACTTTATTCATGCAAATCACCTTAGTTGGCTCCCCGAATGATGGAGGAGTCCCAGTTAACTAATATTGATGGCCTAGTTGACTCCCCGAATGAAGGAGGAGGCCCAGTTCACTGAAACTGATGATCTGTTGATGACGTAAGCACATAATTGAGTCAACATACTTAGGATAAGTGGAAAATTAAGCTGTGAAGAATAAATGATGTGTGTTTAGAAAATTCTCCAACATAACCAAGGTAAGGAGGAAAGCCACATGGGAATAAAACCTCCCCTCTAAAATGGACATGAACCAAAATTTGGAAAATATACCAGTCGTCACCATGCATCACCCACCCCAAGGAGTGATCTAAGGTAGGTGAAGGTCTTTTATGTGAAACTCTTGGTGAATATTTCAACAGTTTGCTCAGCAGATGGGAAATACTGCAAGAAAATAATTTGGTCATGCACCAAGCTCCTGGTGTTGTGCATGTGTATCTCTATGTGATTGTTCCTTTGTCTCTGTACTAGATCAGTGGACATATTTATTTCACTTTGATTATCACACCAAATTACTATGGTTGAATCAAATGCAAATCCAAACTCCCCAAGAATACCTTGCAACCACACACATTGTGTAGCTGCATTCACTACTCCCCTGTATTTAGCCTCAACTGATGATAAGGAAATATTGTGTTGCTTCTTGCTAGACCAACAAATGGAACCATGTGAAAGCATAAATACATAACCATAAGTGGAATTCTAGTCAGTGTTATCTCCAGCCCAATCCGAATCAGTAAAACCAACTAGTTCAAGTGTCGAACCAATTGCATAGTGTATCCTAAAATGCTTGGTTCCTTTCAAATAATGCAAGATCATTTTGGAATCCTTCCAATGGATCTCATGAGGGTATTGCATGTATATAGCAACAACACCTACTGCATAAGCGAAATCTGGTTGAGAGTGAGTGAGATACAACAAGCTCCCAACTAGCTGTCTATATAACGAACTATCCACCAATGGTGAGGAACCCCAATCATGAAGTTTTACCCCTGAAAAGAAGGACAATTAGAAGCCTTACATTCATCCATTCTGAAATTTTGTAGAATATCTGAAGCATATTTTGATTGTGATACTGTGATCCCTTCATTAGATTGATCAATCTCCAAACCAAGAAATTGTTTCAACAATCCTAGATCAGACATGGAAAATGCACTATGTAATGCAACTTAACTAAGCCTAGTTATTCAATGAAACTACCAGTGATAAAGAGGTCATCAAAATACAGTACAACGATAAAACAGAGTCACTAATATTCTTCATATAGACATTTGGATCATATTTGCATCTTTCAAAACCTTGTCGTAGAATAAAGTTGTCCATCTTGGCATACCAAGCTCTAGGAGCTTGCTTGAGACCATAGAGGGACTTCTTCAACCTGAAAATAAGTGAAGGATATTGAATGAAACCTTCTGTATTATGCATATATATATCCTCATGAATATCACCATGAATAAAATCACTCTTCACATCCATATGATGAACCTCCCATCGCTTGGATGATGCAATGGCCAAAACTAGCCTGATTGAGTCCATCTTTTCCATAGGTGAAAATGTTTCTGTGTATTCCACTCCATGGACTTCAGAGAATCCCTTAGATACCAATATGGCCTTATACTTCACATAATAGCCATCAACAGCCATTTTGTTCCTATACACCCACTTGCATTGCACCAACTTCCTCTTGAAAGGAAGAGGAACCAACTCCCAAGTTTCATTGTTATGGAGAGACTTCATCTCTTCTTGCATGGAAGATTTCCATATTGGGTCTTGTGATGATTCTTCATATTAATGTGGATCAGATCCAACCATAAGAAAACACCTCCCATGAATATTTGAATCACAAGAAGACAATGCATTGTTAAGTTGTGATCTAGTCTTCCTAGGTTCTTGTGGATCACCTGCAAGTTCACCAGCTGCTTGTATGGTTTTCTCATCCCACTTGGGCATTGTAGGAGGGTCATGATTTGCATGCATGTCATCATATTCATCCTCAACATAAAAATCAGAAATATCATAAAATGAAACATCACTTACATCCTCTGCTAGTGGGGGATTTGAGCATTCCCCTTCTTCTTGGTCAGCTGCATGCATGGGCTCTTCTTCGAACTAAAGACTCCTCTCAATGAAAGTATTTTGAGATGAGGGATCAAAGAGATTGTATCCCTTTTCAGATTATACATAACCAACCATAATGGATTCCTTTCTTTGGGGCTGCAAGGATTTTCTTTTCTCTGGAGGTATTCTAGCCCATGCTTTTGAGCCAAACACCTTGAAATGAGACACATCAGGCTTATGTCCCATCCAAGCCTTGAATGGAGTCTTTCCTTCCAAGTATTTGTGTGGAACTCTATTTTGAGCATATGTAGCATAGTTAATGGCTTCATCCCATAGTTTAGGAGACATGGACTTAGCCTCCATCATATAGGTATCCATCTCCTTCAATGCTCTATTCTTGGGATCTGCCACACCATTATTCTAGGGTGTGTAAGGCACATAATGTTGAATTTGAATTCCATCTTATTCACATAGACTTCGCAGGTCCTGATTAACATGTTCCCTTCCATTATTAGTCCTTAATACCTTTATCTTCCTCCTGCAAAATTCAAGCGCAACAGATCTAGGAAACAAGAACAACAATTACTAGAGATGCATGCGGCAAATTGTGTGTCAAAACACTGGTGCAAAAGGTTTGCAACAGTTCATTGCTGTTAAGCCCAAATAATGATCTGTTGTTGGAAAATGACTCCAACACCCCCCTTAAGCTAATATCATGTGGAGGAGTAAAATAAAAGAATAAAAGGGCCCCAGAAACAAAGGCCATAGGTCACCCAGTATAGAAATAATCCAAAAAATGCTCAAAAAATATAAGTGAGGAAAGAGGGAAAAACCCAGTGGGAAATAAAACCCTCCCTCAAAGTGAACACTGAAGGATCTAATTTGTCCTCACCATAGTTACAAAACTCACCCCCAATAGTGAACGGAGGTAAGAGAACTTCTTCTTAGTGAATTTCTTGGTGAAGATGTCTACAATTTGCTCTTCTGTAGGGGAATATTGCAGTGCAATGGTTTTGTCATGCACGAGCTCTCGGATGTAGTGCATGTGGATATCGATATGCTTGGTCCTATGTCTCTGAATCGGATCTGTCAAGATATTGATATCAATCTGATTATTAAAAAAAATGAAAGTAGAATTGGTGCTACCAATATCAAACTCAACCATAATACCCTGCAACCAAACTGCCTTAATGCAAGCATTGACTACTCCTCGACACTCTACCTCTGCTGAAGATAATGAAATGGCATCATTATTTTTTCTTGAACAAAAAATAGGCCCTGTTCCAATCATGAAAACATATCCAGAAGTGGAATTCCGATCAATGCTATCACCCGCCCAATCTGAATCAGTGAATCCAACCAAGTCAAGATCAGAATCTGCAACATAGTGAATGCCAAAATGTTTCATACCTTGCACATAATGCAAGATCCTTTTGGATGAATTCCAATGAATCTCATGGGGATGCTACATGTACCTTGACACATCACTCACCATATAATAAATATCATTCCTAGAGTGTTTCAGATACAAAAGACTACCAATCAATTATCAATAAAGTGTAGAATCCACCAACGATGTAGAATCACCATCTTCAAGACTGATTCTTGAGAGGAATGGGAATGGTGAAAATTTACATTCTGCCATATTAAAATTATTTATCAGGTCCAAAGAATATTTTTTTTGATAAATCATTAGCCCATCAAAATTTTGAGTGATCTCGAGACCAAGAAACTGCTTCAACAGGCCTAAATCACTCATATCAAATGCTTGGTGTAAAGCGGTTTTTATAGTGCCGGTCGAAGAAAGACTGCTTCATGTAATCAATAAATCATCAAATTAAAGTCCAATGATCAAACAATTACATTCATGTTTCTATATATATTCATTCGTATCTGATTTGCTTGCATCTTGCAAAGTTTTGCGATAGAAGAAAGGAGTCCATCTTTGCATACCAAGCTCTTGGGGCCCGTTTTAAACCATACAAGGATTTCCTTAATATGCAAAAAAGTGTCGAATCTGATATGTAACCTTCAAGATAATTCATGTAGATCTATTCATGAAGATCCCCATGAATAAATTCACTCTTCACATCCATGTGGTGCACCTCCCAGTGCTTGGATGCAGAAATTGCCAAAACTAGCCGGATTGAGTCCATTTTTGCAACCAGTGCAAAAGTTTCTGTGTAGTTCACACCTTGGACTTGTGAGAAACCTTTTTCCACCAAAATATATTTGTATTTTCAATTTGAACCATCATAAGAAACCTTGTTTCGGTAGACCCATTTTCATTAAACCAATTTCCTCCCACGTGGATGTGAAACTAGCTCCCATGTTGCATTTTTCTGAAGAGAATTGTACTCTTCATCCATGGCGGTCTGCCATATTGGATTTAGTGGGCATGGTAGTATGATTTTGGATCTGATACAACCATAAAAAAAACACTTTTTGGACATAAATGGATCATCATATGAAATATCCATACATGCTCTTTGAAAGTCTGCTCGGGTTCTTCTTGGATCGGTAGGATATCCAATGTTAGAACCAACAGATGTGAGAGTCTTTTCTACCCACTTTGGAAACTGAGGGGGCTCATTTGGATTTGAATCCGAACCTAATATTTAATTTTCATTAATATCATACATAATATCATAAATATTGGAACATTAAATTCCAGTATCATCTCTCGAATCTTCTTCTGGAAAAGGAAGCAATTTGGCAATTTCTTCCTCCTCCAGTTGTAGATCATGAAGCTATTCTTCAAATTGGACACTTCTCTCGATGAATATTCTTTTGGATATGATATCCATGACTTTGTATCCTTTTTATTCTTCAACATATCCAATTAGTATGTAGTCAATACTTTGTGGTTCCAAATATCTTCTCTTCTTAGTCAGAATTCTAGCCCATGCAGTGGAACTGAAAAACCCTGAGATGTGACACATCATGCTTGTGACCAATGTAGGCTTCGAAAGGAGTTTGACCTTTGACGGATGAATGTGGAAATCTGTTTTGAATGTATGCATAAAAATTCATGGCCTCATCCCAAATATTTGAATCTAAACCTTTTAGCTCAAGCATACTGGTAGCCATCTCTTTCAATGCTTGACTTTTCCTCTCCGCTACACCATTCTGTTGAGGTGTGTAGGGGACTGTGTGCTGGATTTGGATTCCATTTTCTGCAAAAATTTGTAAAATATAATTTTTGATATATTCTCTACCATTATAATATCTAAGATATTTTAGATTTCTCCCAGTAGCAGTCTCAACATAGGCCTTGAATTCTTGAATTTTTCAAACACTTCCGATTTGTTTTTGAGAAAGTAGACCCATGTAAATCTAGAAAAGTCATCAATGAACGTGAGAACATACCTTGATCCATTCATGGAGGGATTTGGTAATGGATCACTGATATCACTATGAATCAGCCCCAAAATACAAGAATCTCTTCTATCTTTTCCTCGATCGAACTTGTGCTCAAGATGTTTGCCAATAATGCAACCTTTGCATATCCCTTTTGAGGATTTGATGTTCAGAAGGCCTTCAAACATGGAATTAAAATATTTATAATTTAGGTGTCCAAACCTCTCATGCCATATCCGGATATCCTCATTTCCATGATTCAGAAGGGCACTTGGATTTGTATGTGGCAAAAAATGGGAAAACTCATATGTTTTTGCAACATGATTTGCCTTGCCTACTGCAATGAGCTTTTCGGTGGTAATATCAGAAATTTCAAAATCATTAGGTTTGAATACAACCTTCCTAGGAAAACTAGTGTGTGTCATTTGATACACATAAATTAGGTTCGAAGATAGAGAACGAACATAGAGAACATTTTGAAAACTTCCATGTTCTAAATGAATTGTACCTTTTCCTTTCATTGAAATTTGTGAATCATCTCCCATGTGGATGGAGATGCAGTTGTTGGAGTCCAATGATGAGAAAGATTATTTTCTTTCAACCATCTGATTCGAAGCTCCTAAATATATGAGAAGAGCTGTTGAATTCGAAACACTTTCCATGAGTGCATGACCTCTTTCTGGATGATCATTCCGGCCTCCATTGTCCTTCTTCCTTGTGCCATCTGGAAGAGTGATATTGTTCTTCTCCAAGAGAAGGTCCATATGATAAATTATTTTCTTCATTCATGATCTTTCAAGATGAAATCCCCTACCACAGTAAGAACAATTTGTCTTCTCCTTTCCCTTTTGCTTGTCTTTTCTTGATCATGAGGGCTCATCTGACTGCTTGGTCCTTTCCTTCAACTTGGGATGATCAAAATTGGTCTTCTTGTTCTTTTGTTTTCCTTTATAATTCGTAGCCTTGGATCCTCCAACAAGTAGGGCTTGATATTTGGAGGATCTCATGGATCCCATCTGAACAAGCTTGTCATGCTATTTTGTTAAGGACTCAATGAATGCATTCAAGGATGGCATCTTCCAATTCGGAAAGGTGAGATTTCCCGAATAAAAGGTAGATACAAGCACTGAATAATATGCTCCTAGATTTTAAATGATTGAAAGGATCAATTGATAATCCTTCTTCTTGACACCACATTGCTTCAATTGAAGCACCAAATGCTTGAACTTGGTGAAAAAATCATTGATGGTCTCGAAATTTCCAGGATTGAGGGAAATCAATTCATTCTCTAACTGATAGGCCCGCATATCATCATGCTTTCCGAAGAGTGTGGCAAGTTGTTCCCATACTTCTTGTGGAGTCTTCAATCCGCTGAGATGGAAACGAAGGTATTTCGAAATATTGAGACATAAGAAACCATAAGCTTCATCAATCTTATTGAAGAACTTGGACTTCTTTGTAGCTGCATTAGGCTTTGGTTCTGTGCCCATAGTAAATCTATAGAGTCCCTTGGAGCACAATACTATTTCTATATCATCCTTCCACTGATGATAGTTGAAAGGAGTAAGAAGATGGTTTGAAGAAGATTCCATCTTAGCTATAGTGAATGCAATATGAGGCTTTGAGAAACAAGTAGTAAAAAACAAACAAGCAATATTTAGGTCGAAAACCTGCACTTTTCAAGTTGCATCACACCCGTCATAGCCTATCAAGCAAGCTTGATAAACTGGATGCACAATTATCCAGGATTTATGTGGAAAAATTTCAGCTTCTGGTGCAGTGTAGGAATAATTTTGAGCAATATTGGTCAAGCTTCATATGTGATCCAGGTGCAGAAAGAATTGGTGCAAAAACACTAGTGCAAAAAGCACTGGTGCAGAAAACACAGGTGCGAAAATAACTGGTGCAGAAAGCACAGGTGCAGAAAGTACTGGTACAGAAAAACACAGGTGCAGAAAGCACTAGTGCATAAAGATTCATCAATAAAACTATGTAGAATAGTTTCCTTGTCACGCCATGGCTCTAATACCATGTAAAATTCAAGCACAACAGATCTAGGAAACAAGAACAACAATTACTAGAGATGCATGTGGCAAATTGTGTGTCAAAACACTGGTGCAAAAGGTTTGTAGCAGTTCATTGCATTATCATTAACTCATAAGATGATTACAATGTGTAACTATGGCAATAATATCCAGGCAATTCAAATCCTAGAGAGGTCATTTGAATTGAATGCATGAGAGTGGTTTACTAGTCAGTTGACACCACTCAGCACAACAGTTAACCACTTAAATGCCAAGTAATTTACTCTAACAAACTCTCAAACTGTCAAACTGAGTCTAGAACTCAACTGATATCCCAGAATTAGGGGAGGGCACCTTTCTAACTTCAATTAACTTATTTTTAGGTGAAATTACCCAAAATTAGGTCAAACTGAGTAGGAGGGCGCCTTTCTGACTCCAGTTAGTTGATTGTTAGGTGAAACACACCTAGTTGGACTTAGTAGGGTGCATTAATCATGCAAATCACCCCAGTTGGATCCTTGAATGATGGAGGAGGCCCAGTTAACTGAATTTGATGACCCAGTTGGCTCCCAGAATGAAGGAGGAGGCCCAGTTGACTGAAATTGATGATCTATTGATGATGAAGCACATAATTGAGTCAAAATACTTAGGATAAGTGGTAAAATAGGATATTAAGCCCAAATAATGATGTGTTGTTGGAAAATGACTCCAACACCTCCCACCGAAGTTCTCCACTGAAGATTTGAAAACTTTGAAGGAATGGAACACTTCATATTTTAGCTTGAGAAAGAATCACCCAACAAAATATTGAAAAATCATCAATGAATGTTAGGACATATTTTGAGTTTCCATAGGAGGGTGTAGGAAGAGGTCCTATCACATCTGAATGGACCAAATCAAGATGTTGAGCAACTCTTCTTTCCTTCACCTTCTCATACTTGTGCTCTACATGATTCCCAACAATGCATCCCTTGCAGGTGCCTTTGGAAAATTTGATGCTTGGAAGTCCTTCAAACATGTTTTCTTTGCTTAAGGCTTGAAGATATTTGTAGTTGAGGTGTCCAAACCTATCATTCCAAAGTATACTGGCCCCTCATTATCATGTGATAGAAGAGCATTAGGAGAAGAGTAAGAAATAAAGTGTGAAAACTTGTACATTCTTGACTCATGATCTGCAACACCAACTGCTACCACTTTGCCTATAGAAAATTTAGAAATTTCCACATCTTCTTGAGTGAAAATCACTCTCTTGGACGAACCAATATGGGTCATTTGGTAAACATAAATGATATTTGTATCAAGATTAGGCACATACAACACACTGGTGAGGTACCCAATGTCTAGATTGATCCTTCCAATGGCTTTTGCTGGGATCTCTAAGTCATCACCCATGAGAATAGGAGGACCAATGTATGCTGAAAGAGTAGAGAAAGTTTCTCTTGCAGAAGCCATGTTCCTTAAGGCACCTGAATCTATGATGAAAGAAGAGGTTTCTGAAGTACTAGCCATCAATGCATGGAATCTCTCCTTATCTTCAGAACCACCCTCCTTCTTTTCTCCTTCTGGAAGAGGAATGCTATTTTATCAAGGAGATGAGCCATCATGTCAATGGTCTTCTTCATGCATGAAATTGAAATTTCAGTGTGCCAACCCTTGTGACAGTAAGTGCATTTGGTTTTCTCCTTCTTCTTCCCTTTCTCCTTGCAAGGATTCAAAACCCCTTCAGAAGATCTGGGGTTATATTTATTTTTTCTCTTCTCTTGCTGCTTCGAACCTTTGGCCTTCTACTTCCTCTTTGCATGCTTCGAATCACCAACTGCAAGAACTTGGTCCTTTCATGGCTTGATGGCACCCATTTGTACCATCTTATCTTGTTCTTGTGTAAGAATATCCATGAAGTCTTCCAAATATGGCATCTTCGATTTCGAACAATGATCTTTGTGGAATGGAATGTTGAAACAAACATAGAGTACTTAGACCCAACATTGAAAGTATGGACAACACCAGTTGTTCATACTTCTTGTCAATGCCACATCGTTTGAGTTGTAAGACCAAGGATTTGAACTTGGTGAAGAAGTATTGGATGGTCTCAAAACTACTTGGGATTAGAGAGATCAACTCATTCTCAAGTTGGTGGCCCCTCAACTCACCAGTATTCCCAAACAATGACTCAAGCTTGAGCCACACTTCATTTGGAGTAGTGAGATTGTCTATATGAAACAAGAGGTCTCTTGAGATGCTGAGACAAAGCATGCCAAAAGCTTCATCCGTTTTGTTAAATGATTTCGAATTCTCTACTGCATAATTCGACTCATTTTCAGTCCCTTGGTAACTCTGAAGAGACCCTTGGACCTCGACTAGATTATCATTTCAGCCTTGCACTCAAAGTAGTTGAATGTAGTGAGCAAGATGACATGAGACTGCTCCATTCTGTAGCTTGCGCACTAGGTGACAAATAACACTGTAAATCTGCAATGCAAACACTCAATCAGCCAGGTGGGGATCCTAACTAGCTAATTCGAACCCTACATTGATAGAGAGCACATTCGAGAGCACATCACACCATGGGTAGACTCCAAAGGATTGCTCCAATAGCTTCAAGGAAATGGCCCCAGGGATTTCTGTGGTTGCTCCACTGCTTCTGGTGCACCTCTAAAGTAGACTGGTTCAACTAGAAGCTCCGATAGCTTTGATACCATGTGAAATTCAAATCACAGTAGGATCAACTAGCTAAAGATATCCTCATAATAAAAAAATTGGCTAAGTATGCAATAAAACAGTGTAAAAGAGGCACAATATACACACAAATGATCAAATAACAGGTTATTATATTACTATCCAACCCATAAATGAGTTGTGAACACCATTATATTACATAAAAATCATGAGCCTTTGGAGGCATCGGAATGAGCTACAAATGGCTAGCTTACATTGGATCTCAATCTCCCCTAGGTTGACCAATAGTCTCCCAAATCACCTCAAACTATCACGAATCCCTAATCTGAATGTTGGGATGGCATGGGAGGACATTAATGATGGTAGCACATGAGTGGTGGAGGATTTGGTGGAGTGTAGGTGGCCAAGGATAGGCCAAAACTCCCAAAGAGGAAGCAAAATGACCACATTCAATGCATGGGAGGCTCAAGTCAAACTCAAATCCACAAAATAAGGGATAAGGGCACGCCTCAGGTAAGTAGTGGTAATAAATGAGGGTGGTGGCCATAAATGAGGGCACCTAACTGGCTGTTTGACCAAAATTGGGCTCCTAGGAGGTTGAATTGGTCATTTATTTCCTATCAACCTTGGATAATCATCATTAACAGGCTTTGCTTGAACCATTATACATCAAATTATCATCATGAGACTATGGTCCTAGGTGTAATAATGTTCTAACAAGATGATTCCAGGAATTTTTTTTGAACGGTATCGTGAGTTGGGGCAGCGGGATTTTGGTGAGAAGCTTGTTTTATGGATTGTGTTCCACAACAGTTGATAATTGAAATTGGATTTGATATTGTATACATGGTTTCTAGGGGAATATAATTGAATCAGTTCCATGATATTGTTTTCCCAATTTGTAAAAAATTAATGAAGTCTTACTTCATTGCTATTTTTGGTTCAGTCCATTTTGTGCTAGCACAACTTCCTAATTTCAATTCAGTGGCTGGAGTTTAGTTGGCTGTAATAGTCCTGTCTCTAAGGTAAGATTTTTAAGAGGCATTTTTGGAAGTAGATGAATGAGTTGTAGTGTGGGTGTGTGAAAATTATTGGTTGTGTTTTCACTATACTTTTGAAATAAGCTTCCATCCAATGAATGAAGGATCGTGTGTAACAGTGAACGAGGGCTTGTGTTTAGACACTTTCAATACAAACAAGTTCTATGGGATTGTGCCTCATAGCTTCAAGAATATGACCCTACTATATGAGCCTGATATCAGTAATAAGCGATTTGTTGGTCCATTCCACGTCCATTCCCAAAGGTGGTTCTCCATCTTCCTTCATTGAAGTTCTTGGACATCAGGTTCAATGAATTTGAGGGTCCCCTTCCCACGAAGCTATTTGAAAAAGATATTGATGCCATCTTCGTAAAAAATAACAGGTTCCATCTTGAAATGCCTCCTAATCTTGGAAATTATTTTGTTTTTGTTATTGTTTTCACCAACAATAATTTCAAATGATGTGTTCCTCCCATTCTGGGAAATATGGCTGCTACTTTCAATGAGATTGTACTCTTGAATAATAATCTATCTTCCTGCCTTCCATCTGATATTGAGTTGTTGAAAAACCTTACTTTCTTTGATGTGAGCTTCAATAAATTGGTTGGGCCTCTTCCAGACACCATTGGGAATATGGTAATCTTGGAACAATTGGATGTTTCCCACAATATGTTAATAGCCAAGATCCCCCATAGCATCTATGCATTACCCAATTTGGATAATTTTAATTTCTCTTATAAATTATTTATCAGGGAGGCACTCAATTTCTTGGCCCTTCCCAGCAGAGGCGCTGCCTTCAATGACAAGACAAATTGTATCCCTAGTAGGCTTGAGCAAAGAACACTTCAACAATGTTTAGCTTTCTTGTCTCGTCTCAGTGTAGATACAAATGTCAGAGATAAGAATCTAAGTATGGGGCTCAACTTTAGATGTATAGATTAACATGAAAAATGGATGGTGGATGCACCACATTCTCTATGGTTTTTTTTAGTTAGAAGCTTAAGATGCAATTTAGTAATTCTAGATTTCAAAATTTAGATCTATCATTTCATTCTTTCAGTATTGTGTCTCATGTTAAAATATTCCACTATTAAATTCATTAATATGAAAAGAGTTCTTTCTACTCCACATGAATTATGCATCATATATCTGGGCTTGTGCTAGAAACCATTAATTCATGTCAAAGTCGATACAAATGGAGAGACAAGAATCAAAGTATGGGGATCAACTTTTGATGTATAGGTTAACATGAAAAATGGATGGTGGATGCACTGCATTCTCTATGGTGGTTTTTAGTTACAAGCTTAAGATACACTGTTTAGTAATTTTGGATTTCAAAATTTAGATCTATCATCTCATTCTTTTAGTATTTATGTCTCACATTGTCAGAAAATTCCATTATTAAATTCATTAATATGAAAATATTTCTTTCTACTCCACATGAATTGTGTATCATATATCTGGGCTGGTGCTGGAAACCATTACAATTGAAAAGCATATAAAGTTGTTTGTGAAAAAAAAATCAGGAGATGAGTTAGTTTTAGCATTTAAAATTTAAAAGAGATCTATTGTTGTTCTTTTGTTATAGTGAATGGATTTTTAACTTTGGTTAACTGGAAATTTTAGGACTAGTGCACATATTATTGATTATTGTCACTCTTGTGTGATAAATGACAATAAGGATGCAGAGGGGTCTATTTATCTATGATGTTACTGCATGTGAAACCAAGGTTGGAATTATGTTAAAACCATTTTCTAGTTATCAGTTGTTTGAAGAACACCCTTTGTAGAATTTTTTTTTAACAACCAATTATTTCGTTAAGGTATGTTCAACTATTCCAATTTGGGTATGGTTTTTGAGGTGCTATTTATAAGGACATGTTTTGATAGGGGTTGTATCTCCAAATTCATTGTGGAATTGATTCTAATTAATCCCTGATAATTATGGTTTCATTGCTCAGCTGAATGAAGGGAGCCATCTTAAGAGACATCCCACTAAATTTCAAGTGGACAAGGTGCAGCAAGACTTCGAACCTAGTAAATTCAACTTCACCAAAGTAGGCCAGGAAGATGTGCTCTTCCATTTTGAAGAATGTGAGGAAGAAAAAATTCAGTACTTGGAAAATCCCCCTTCTTGGACAGTCCAATTGTGATTGCCATCAATGTAATATAAATTAATAATGATGGCAACACTTTTAGATTCATTATTTCAACATTTAGGTATTTTAAATGTTGAAAGATGATTTTCATTGATCATCTTTGTTATATTTTAGATGATTCCAATCGAATATGGGTATGTGCTTCTCGTTCCAAGAGTATAATTGTGCAAGGCAATAAAAACCAAGATCTGGTGGAATGGAAAGTTGCGCGAGGTGACAAAAGCCAAGATTTGGTGTAATGGAAAGCCACACGAGGTGACAAGAAACCATGATGCAAGAGAAATCAAGACTTGGAATGTGCTAGCCCCAAAGTATAAGAATACAATTGGGTGACATCATGATTACATGAGTTGAGCCAAGATTATAATTGCATTTGACTCTTTTATGCTCATAAAAATAATATTGTAGCTTACAAAAGATTAAGAAAAGAGACAGGTTGCAACTATATTGGATTTGTAGAACTTTTATCTCATTTACCAAGATCATAATTGCATTTCAATATTATATGTTCATACAAATAGCAAAAGATTAATACAAAAAACATATTGCAATTATATTGCATTTGTATAATTTATTATTATTATTTTATATATTGTTTATTTATAAATATTATGTAAGATAAAAAATTACATTAATGTTTTCAAAAAAATGTTTATTTGATTAATGAAGTGAATTGGACAATTTTTTTTAATTATTTTTAGATTTAAACCTAAGAAATAAATGTATTATGATAAAAAAAAAACTCATTTTTTTTTTTGATTTTATTAAAAGTATAGCAAATTAAAAAGAAATGGTGTTCATTTTCAATTTATGGATATCGTCAATTCTTTAAATTAATCTTTTGTAGAAATGTTAAGTTAAATTTATGCATTGGTCATCTTCATTTAATGTTTTAAAAGTTAAGTATTTTTTTTAATTAGCAAAAAGTAACTTTTTCTTTATTGATAAGGTTAGAGTACATAATTATAAAAAAGAAATTGAATAGTGTTCTCAAAACCATATATTTTATGATTACAAGAATGCATATCTATAATTATAATTAAAGGGGAAAATATGGGTTTTGGGTTTGTGATCATGTTCAAGGGAATAAAACAAAGAACATCTAGTCATAAATCTTGTTTCTTAGACTTAAACATTATGGGCAATTCCTCACATCATTACATTAGTTTCCTCCAAAGGTGTCATGTGCACCATGACTAGGTTAGTTGTGCATTAATAAAGGTCACGTGATGGAAATAATAGCCTAATGACCCTTTTTTATTCCATTAGAAATCAGCATAATATAAATACTTAGCTTGACAAAAATAATAAAAATTCTAGCTATCATGCTCACTAGAATCATCTTTTTCAAATGTTGAGGGAGCACTATGTTTTTTGGGGTGCTCCATAGAGTTGCGAATTTCCTTCCCTTGTTTTTCGAGGAGGGGGGATTTGAATTTCCTTGTCTTCTTGCTATATCTTTGTTGATTAGGACCATTAGTAGAGTTTGTGTAGTAATCTTGTGTCACCCTGGTAGGAGCCTACATATGTAGCAAGGTGGTCTTCAACCTTGCAAGAGTGCTATTGACTATTGACTGGCCCTTACTTGCATCATCGTCTGTAGGATTTGTTTTCAGATTTATGAGTATATATATATATCTTGGCCCATCCCAACTTACACTTCCCATAATGATTGTACTCTGACCACTCTCCTATGTTGAAGGTTTGTATTACAATGTCTTTTGTGTTTCTCATTCGCTGTAAATTGTGCAACATAGATGTTATTAATTTGCAATCCATTTTGGATAGTTGGACTCCACCAACAAAAGATGTTAACATCATACTTTAAAAAAACTTTGATTGAACCACCCTTAGACCACTCAAAAGAAACCAGATAACAAGCTCGTGATAGCATTTGTTTCAATACTCTCCTTTTCACTTCATCGCATCTATTTTACCTTTTTTTTCTTTTCTTTTGGCATTAGTTTGCACCTTATGAAGAAATTGCTAGTTATTATTATTATTTTACAATATGATATAATTAGTAGACTTTGCAAGGAAATTGAGGTAACCTCCTCATGATAAGAATACACTAAAGATTGTAAGTGTAACAAGTGGGCTGGTGAAGGTGGACACACAATAGAATGAGCGAATGTGCATACAACAACAAAAATGAAGGGAATAATTGAACTTTCTAATGCCATGACGCCAAAGTTCGCACTGATTCAAACACATATGAAAACAGGTCGAGGGTAGCGTATATGCACGAACAACAGACAAAAATAAAAGAAACACTGCAATGACACAAGACGCATGACAGTCAAGAACGAAGGCTGTGTACTAGTTTAACAGTCTACTTATTTCATCTCAATAGTTCACTATTTTGTTGGGCACAATTTTTTCTATATGCTATGGTTTTATATGGGTACGACCTGTCTCTAATTATTCAATTTCATAGTCTTTAAAATGGCGAATTCAATGGCATTTTTAAGCTTACCCTATCGATTTTTTGTTCGCAACAAAGCAAATAAATGGAAGGGCCTACTATAGTAATAGCAGCAGCAAGTTATTTCTGCAGTAGTCGGACAGGCTTGTTTTAGATCTTTACCACCAATTGAATTAAGATCTAAATAACGCATCTTTAATTTAGATCTAAATGATTTATCTTTAATTTAGATCTAAATGCCTCTCTTTCATTTGTAATATTTGATGACCCAACATGCTTTACAATCGAAATTGAGTAGATCTTATAACCATTTAGATTCTTCACTCCAAAGATAAAGATTGAAATAATACAAGAATTAGCTTTGAAACAATAGATTCACGTTCATGTTGCAAAAATAAAATTAGCTATAATTCTAGATTTTCACTCTAAATCCAAAAGTAATACGCATAATAATTTATACAACCTTTCTTGTCTTGGATTTATATTTTTTTTGCATATCAAACATCTCACCGAACATTACAATGGTGTCACATTCAACTAAGCACTACTCACAATGAACCTCTCATGGATAACTACATGGAGGCATCCAACCCTTGAGACTCAAGGAGCTCTTATACCATGTTAAGAAATAGAGTGAATAAGAACTTGATAGAAAAGGATTTAATCCATATTAAACATTTGTATTCATATGATGATATGAATTTATAGTACATTAATATGAATACCTTTATATTTAAATCTAGTTGACAAGTTATCAATAGATAATGACAATGTACCTTATTAATAGATAATGATTACAATTCATAATAATGTAATCTAGGACTTTGTGATTGTCTAAGGACTCAAAGTTTAACAACACATTGAAGATGCTCTAGCTCTTTTTTCACAAAATGTAATAGACGAGGACAAACCTAGATCATGTCACCCTCATTGATCTTTTGATTACTTGATATCGTGTAGGGTTAGCATGTTAGGGTCCTACCCTAACCCCTTGAAATAGATAGGTTGTTATGTATTGAGGTAATCAATATTAAATAAGTCCCATAAGTAGATATAATGTGAAAGCAATAGTTGTAAGAAGACTTACTAGAAGGCTCCACCTACTAGAAAATTCCTTCATGAAGAAGGCTTACTAGAAGGTTCTACCTACTAGAAAGTTCCTTCACTAGAAACTATATAAAGGAATAGAAGCAATGCAATAAGATGTTGTTGGCAAGCGGTTCAGATGAGTCAGCTGCGCAACATCACGGATGTTGCGAAGGGTCAAAGATGTCACGCAAGAAGGAAGACAATGTGCAAGTCGATTAGTTTATGTAGTTTTGGGTCATTTGGACTGCATTATGTGGGTTTTGGGTCATTTGGACCGCATTATGTGGGTTTTTGGGTTATCCTTTTTGTAAAGTTTGTTAGGAAGTAGTTAGACGGTTGCCTAAGTGAACCGCAAATGTAAAGGCGCTAGCCTATAAATAGACATAGCATTGTAAGTGTTGAGATACCGATTTGGAGATCCATGAATTGATCAATTGAAGAGACAGTTGAGCCCAAAGGATTTTGCTTGTTATTGTCCGTTAATTTGGGTATGCGACAGAAGGATTATCTTGTTGTATCTGTGTTTTGTTGTGAAGATGAATATGATATGACAAATTTTTTAGCAGAATCATTGTGTCTTTCCTGTTTCCTTGTGGTAAATGCATTATGCGATATGAATCTGTGAATGATGCAATGTTTCCTGCTGCAATTAATGTTTTACTGTTATATCTATTGCACATTAGTGGTTCTATCAATAATGAGATTTTTTGAATGATGTTGCAATTATGTTTAATGCCTGAGATGAATGGTTAGATCTATTTCTGAATGTTGCAATAAGTTGATAAGTTGATGCACAAAATCCTCCTTCATTCGGTGGAAACGTGGTTCTGTCAGCTCTCCCTTGAACATCTCGGGTGAGACTTCATCTGCTCTATAGGTGTTTCCGGACGGGGTAAAACCTGTCTGGGTCGATGCTTAGGGAGATCACGGTGGTTTGGGTGTCAACAGTGTGAGAAACCCTTGTCGATTGGGTTTGTGTCAAAAAATGGTTCCATTGCTAGGACCGTAGCGCGAAGTGAAAGGAGGATATGTTGTGGCATCCAACGAGATCAGAGATTCAAGATTGGTTCGACCTAAAGTTGCGAGAGTTCGTTGAAAACAAAAATCAGAACCCTAGGTTGTCGACAGATTGGTGGTTGGCAAAGTATATACACGACGATCCACATGAATATTTTTTCTGCGAATTCTCAATCATCTTGTATGAATGGTTAGCGAAATTGACCTTTCAGAAGCGAAACTTCCAAGGTGGTGAGCCAACATCTTGGACCCCAGAACTGATCCAGGAGCTGCAAGAGGTAGACAACAAAGCATCGCGAGCTGTTGAGGTCTGGGTCGATAGTATACTGGAAGGATATATCACCGAGTTTGCGGTTGATACGACAAAGTCTTATAGCAAAGCTGAAAGGGAGTTTTTCAATGGACCAAGAGGCAGATTTCTGTTGTCACTACAGTTGTCTATTAAGATGCTCATCTACAAAAAGGGCATACTGAAGATGCACCTCGACCAGTAGAACCTTGGTGGGTGGAGGCCATGGATACCATGAAAGAAGGGGGGCGGTAGATGGAATGATACGGGGTAGATGGATGCAAGTTATAACGAGACTATGAAGGAAGCCGAGGAAGAGAGTGGTCTTACGAGGGGAGGAGAAAGGTTTCGACAAGAGAAGAGGCAGAGGACAGGAGAAGGTCCTGCTGTGGTCGAAAAAAAAAATCCGCAAAGGAAGACCACATGGGATGAAGCGACCTCACAGTGACGACAAGGAAAAACAGGCTACACCCATGATAGAGGCAAAACCAACCCCCAACAGCAATGTACCCACACCTCTGCTCACTATCTCACAACCAGGAATAAATACAACTTTGACACTGCCATGTTCATCGTGTCAACAGAATTTGATTGCTAGCAGCTCAATGACCATAGGAATGAAGCCCAGGATGGCGGGCGAAGATGCGAAGTTACCGCTGTTCCATGGGAATGGCACTGACAACCCAGAGCAATACTGGTTCTTATGTGAAGCAGTATGGACTGTCAAGCAAATTACGGATGATGACGCCAAGAAAGGTCAACTGGAAACAACTCTTCGAGGTCGCGCATTGGAATGGTTTATGAAGTTTGTTCAAGTTCCCGTAGGAACCCTGGAGAAGATGCTGGAGGAAGTCAGAAAAGGATTGATTGCAGAGTTCAGAAAACTGAAATCTGAGGCGCAGTATATTACAGAACTAAAAGAGATTAAGCAGTATCCAAATGAAACTATGTGGGATTTTGACCAACGGTTCAAAACACTGATGGAAAGGGTCAGCTTTGAGATGAGCGATGTTCAACATAAAGAATGGTTCATCGCGGCGTTGCTACTTCATATTCAACTCGCGTTGATACAACAGAAAATTACAACACCGAGTGAAGCTCTAGAGATTGCGATGTGGTTAGAAGCTTCATCGATTGGCGAGAACGTAGCTGGCATGTCTCATATCCAGACACAATTGGAAAACTTGACAATACAGTTGCAAGATCTTAAGAAGGGTAAAGAACACCGTGAAGAGGCTTGGTGTATGTGATGTCGTGCAGAGGAGCATACTAAGGATAACTGCCCAGATTTCCGCAGCTACCTGGTATCAGGAGCGTTGAACCCATTAAGTGGCGGAGGCATGCCATGGTGTCGCATCTGTCAGGTATATGGGCATCGACATGAGGAGTGTCAATACATGCAGAAGATGGTCACAAAGCCGAAGAATTTGTATTGTACATTCTGCAATTCAGTTGGGAATGACGATAAGGATTTCCGCGCATATGGATTTCTTCAGGAGAGAACGCACGACGCATTCTATGTGAAGGACAACCAGCGTGTAGTACAACGACCACAACCGAAGCCACAGGTGGACCAATCGCTACCTCAACCACAGATGCAGTTTGTACTGCAACCGCAACAACAACCACAACAACAGTTTGTGCCACAGTATACTTAGATGCAGATGGCTCCACAGAAGCCACAGTACATTCAGCAGCCGCAGTACGTTCAACCAGCACCATGTGTTCAGCCAGGGCAGTGTGTTCAGGTGAAACCAAATCCCATGCAACAACTGTTTCCTCAACCACAATATCAGCAGCAAGGGGGATTCCACGGAGGATTCCAGGGAGGACGCGGTGGAGGCTTTGGTCGCGAAACTATCCAATGTTATAATTGCAGAGTGTTGGGACACTACCAAAGAGATTTCCCACAATTGCAGGCACAGTGTACATTTTGTTTTGTTACTAACCACACTGTTGAAAACTGTCCGCAGTTGATTGCGTAATGGCAGGTAAAAAATATACCATAGTTGTAGAATCAGAATCAGCCGTAGAACCAGAACCAGTGTGCGAATCAAAACGCCAACCAGAATGTGAATCAACCTGGGAACCCCTCACCGAACCAGAATCAAGGACCCACTGTTGCGACAATCTCAGCCGAGAAGAGGACGCACATTAGAGAAATTTTGAGGTCAAAAAAGGGCCTCAAAACAAAGAAAATGTACTATAAAATACAACCAATCACATTCTAGTAGATGACATCATCCCCCTTGGTGAGGTGGCATTGCATGAGTTAAGAATGCTTATTTGTCAAATTTTCTATGGTGGATGAAAACACATAGTTAACCAAGGTAGTGGTGTAAGTACTTTTAAGTCATAAAGTAAAGTACTCATAATGATAGTCTTTTCATAAAATAATATTATTGTCATTTTCAAGTAAAGTACTCATAATGAATGTCTTTTCACACTTTCACATAAAATAATATTATTGTCATTTTCAAGTGAAGTACTCTTAATTCATAAAGAAAGTCCTTTCACATTTTTTTATAAAATAATATATTATCATTTTTATGTTTTTAATTTTAAATTATATATTCACTCCATTCTATTTAATAACATAATGTCAAACTAATAAATAATAATAATAGATTTAATAAATAATAATAATAATAATAATAATGCAATGTGGATTATAATAATATTATTGACATTTTACATGTAAATAAATTCTCAATTAAATTACATTATTAAATTCATGAGAAAAGTACTAAATATAAAAAGTCAACATAAAATTAAAAAAAAAACACTTAAAAATGTTTTTTATTATTTAATTTCATTTGCAAGTTCAAGACAAATAAATGTTAAAGGACAATACATTTTGGGGAATTTACAATGAATCTTAGTCACATCAATGTAGACTTATTTTATTAATTTTATTTCTAGTGAATTTTGAAAAGTAACTCAACCATGGTTATTTATATTGTGCATAGAAAATAGTGTGGGAGGTGACTTGTCATATATACCCACCCCATAAAACCCCCAATTCATAATATTTTAATATATCTCATATTTTTGTAGTACATCTCTTAGGAGGCCCTTTTTTGACCTCAAAATCTCTCTAATGAGATGCTGCTATTGCTTTTATCACTTTTGGAGGTGTGATGACAGGAGAAGATGGTTCACATCCTATGATCCTGCTGGCTGGGAATAAGAAGGCACAGTTTGATATTGATTCTAAGCGTGACGCATTCTTTCAAGCACGTAATGCGATGAAAAAGATCGCGGTAAGTCAATTGTTTATGACATGTCCCTGACTTTTGACTCAACTTCAGAAGCAAGCCCTTCGCGGCAGTATGGTACTCTGCAAAAATTCTTTGAAAGTTGTTTATCAATGGCACGCGATCCTGATGCACTTGATGAGATCAAGAGTTTGTTGCATCAACCGACTAAGGGACAGAGGGAGTCCGTGGTGAACTCCTAACAAAGAAAGAAGACAGGAAAATACATGTGCATGAATGTCCAGATTGGGGATTACGACGTCGATTCTGTTATTCTGGATTTAGGCTCCCATGTTAACATATTGACAAAGTAGGCATGGAAAAATATGGGGAGCCCATCGCTGAGTTGGTCTCCTGCACAACTACGATTGGCTAATCAGGCCAAAGTTACACCCATTGGGAGAATTCCGTGCCTTGTTGTGGATATCGAGGGAATGCAAATCTATGCATATTTTGATGTAATTGAGGTTTTCGAAGGTGGGATATCCTATCCCACGTTGTTGGGGATTGGATGGGCCAATGATAGTATGGAAGTGATCAATTTCAAGAAGCGGGTGATGACCTTTGAAAATCAGGATCTTCGCGTCATTGCTTCGTTGGATCTGGCTGAAGGGTGAAAATGTGTTGAACCTGTCAAGGATGAGGTTGTAAGAGGATGGGATCATGCATATAACATTTAAGAAGACTACATCCATCCAAATTACAGTGGAGAACTTGGTTGGCACAGCTCCAGCTCTGCGTCTTCCGAATCGAATGATGCTTTAGAGAATTGGTAGAATCGCCTGCATGAGGTATCGTTCCAAAAGTGTGGATTGATCACACAGTCGCTGTGTGGTGTTGCGACTGAGACTGTTGAGTTTCCGGTATATGAAGGACTTCCTGGATTGTCTGAATTTCTAGTTCCAGTTGAAGCTAAGGTGTCAGAACTGCAGTGTTTCCTGGAATTGGAGGAGGCGTTGAAGGCTAATCCAGCACGGTGGTGGGAAACCCAAAAGAAGTCGATTACTGGTTGTTCGCAGTGTCGTAGATTGATGATGGTTCACTTCAGCGACACGGAAACATACCACACTGGCAGGTATGATGGGTGGAATGACCCTGGAAATAATCTGATGGAATGTCAGACTCTATGGGCTTCGCGACCAAGGGATGAATGAGTCCACGCTTTTATCCATACTTTGGATGAAATGCCGTGATCATGGTATGCTTCAGCTGAGTTGCGATGGGAGATTACCACTTGGTTAGGGTTGACAATTTTCTTTACTCATACCTTCAGCTTCGCAGATGCCAACCCAGATGTTCATAATGTTTTGCAGCTCATCCGCGATGTTGTTTTGAAGGTCGTTCCAGTGGCATATCCCATAGATCCGCATATGCATTGTTAGATGCAGTCAATGATGGAATGTATAACATCATTGGAGGGCTAGAGGATGGTGATGATCCGCAGAATGTCAATATTCCCGAATAAGAAGGAAGTTGTAATGTTGTAGCACCTGACGCACAAACACATCCGATCAGTCAGTCGCTGAAGTTCCAGAAGGTCAATATTTGCGACTACTGGGATGAATACATGATGGCGAAGGTCATCGACCTGTTGCATGAGTTCCAATATTTGTTCCCTACTAAGTTTTCATAGATGAAGGGAATCTTGGGGGATTTAGGGGAGATGAAGATTTTGTTGAAACCAAATGCAATACCAATTAGGCAGCGACCGTATCGATTGAATCCGCGACATAAGGAAAGGGTCAAAGTTGAACTTGACCGCATGTTGGATGATGGCATCATTGAACTAGTTGAAGAATCAGAATGGATTAGTCCCATTGTGGTGCAAGACAAAAAGACAGGTGAGGTACGGATTTGTGTCGACTTGCGGAAGCTGAATGACACATGCATGCATGATCCATTTCCAACACCATTCACTGATGAAGTACTAGAGGGCGTGGGTGGCCAAGAGATGTATTCCTTCATAGATGGATTTTTTGGTTATCACCAGATCAAGATTGCGAAAGAGGATCGCCACAAGACGACATTTGTGACTGAATGGGGTTGTTTCCAGTATATGGTGATTCCGTTTGGGCTTAAGAACGCACCTGCAGTCTTCTCTTGAGTTGTTGTTGCTGCCTTCATAGATTTTATTCAGAAGTTTCTGCAAGTTTATATGGATGACTGGACAGTGTATGGATTGATTAGCGATCATTTGGAAAACTTGCGACTGATGTTGGAGTGCTATCAACACCATCAGATATCGCTAAACTTGAAGAAGTGCATTTTTTGTGCACCATTTGGGATATTGTTGGGTCACATTGTCTGCAAGCAGGGATTGTTGGTTGACCTAGAAAAGATTGTGCTCATTCTGAGCTTAACACCGCCTACCAATGTCAAGTAGTTGAAAGCGACATTGGGGCACATAGGGTATTATCACAAGTTTATCCGTGGTTATGCATCAATCACGACCTCTATGGAAAAGTTGTTAAAGAAGGACGCAGTATTCTTGTGGAGTCCCGAATGTAAAGTCAATTTTGAGACGCTGAAGGCTAAGATGGCTTCTGCACTGATATTGGTATTTCCAGACTGGAGCAAGGAATTCCATGTCCATGTAGATGTATCATCACTTGCGCTGGGAGTAGTGCTCGTGCAACCAGTGGTAGGAGATCTGGATCACCCAATTGATTTTGCGAGTCGGAAGTTATCATCTACAGAGAGAAATTATATCACTACAGAGAGGGAAGGCTTGGCGATGGTATATGTGCTGCAGAAGTTTAGGCACTACTTATTGGGAGGTCACTTCAAGATGTTCACAGACCACTGTGCTTGAAATATTTGGTCAATAATCCTGTGTTGGGGGGGAAGATATGCCGCTGATTACTTCTCTTTCAGGATTTTGATTTTGAGGTAATTGTGAAGCCCGGTCGCTTGAACGCGGTGCCAGATCATCTATTGTGAATTAAGACAGGGGAGGAACCAACCAACATTGAAGATGGGTTGCTGCATGCACAACTATGAGGGTTGAAGTAGCCGATGACTACTACGAAGAAATAATTAAGTTTCTAGTGACAGGAACCGCACTAGAGGAGTTTACACTAGTCAGAAGAAGCAATTGGTGGTTAAGGCTGTCGATTTCCAGTTGATTGTCAGACAACTATATAAAATAGGAACATACGAGATCTTGAGGCGTTATGTCCTGCCTCATGAGTGAGGGAAAATATTGTCAGAATCACATGCAGGAGTGGCTGGTGGGCACTATGGTGGTTATCCGACTAGCAGGAAGGTGATTCACGCAGGGCTTTGGTGGTCCACTCTTAACAATGATGCAACGGATTATGCACGGACCTGTGATGTCTGTCAAAGAATTGGTAAACCCTCCAGGAGGGATGAGATGCCGCTAATACCTCAAGTGACACTGCAGCCATTTGATAAATGGGTTGTGGATTTCGTGGGACCTATCAACCCACCTGGGAAGCGCACAAACAACCTACACTCTCAGTCAACACCTTTAAAAAGGGAAACAGTCACACAAAGAGGATTTCCAGCCCTAAGGGAGAAGAACAAGGTGAAGACATACCTGAATCAATGGAAGAGGACTGTAAGAACTCTTCCAACGATGAAAATTCACCACCTCCGTGCAAGAAAAGGAGGAAAAGTGACGACAATTTACAAGGAGAATTTAGAAAGATAAAAGCCCCAACCTATGACAGAGAGATTAACTCTGGGGAGAAGGATGAGGAGTGGCCGCTAGGAATGAATAAGTACTTCAAAGTTCATAATTACTCCAGTGAAATGCAAGCCTGACTAGCCATATACAACCTGAATGGTAAAGCTGCTAGATGGTGGCGGGACTTGAAACACACCAAGGGACAAGAACTGAGAGACATAACATGGGAAAATTTCAGCAGAACATTATAGGACAAATATATGTGTGAAAGATTCTTTGACAAGAAAATTAAATAATTCCATGAACTGAAAATGGGCTCCTTAACCATGGAGGATTTCATAAACAGATTCTTATACCTGCTGCACTATGTTCCCTACATCAAAGATGAAAAGGTCAAGATACAACAGTTCTTGGGAGGGATGCCACCAAAATTTTGAGAAAAGATACAGTTTGACATGCCCAGAACCCTTGATGTGACCTTACATAAAGCAAGACTATGTTATGAACACGAAAAACCAAGGAATGATAAAATCAATAAAAACAAAGATAGGTTCAGAACCTTCACGGACAACCTTAGACCAGGTTTTAGACCTCCACCTTACCGAAAACATAACAACAGTTTTTTGCCCAATAGAGGCTTCAACCGACCTCAAGAACGACCAAGTGAACCCCCACCACCTATCAACATGCCAGCTTTCAACAAAGGGACAAAAGCTGTCCCACCAACTGTTTCTTATTGGAAATGCTAAGGGCCCCACTACTAGAGAGACTGCCCCAGCAAAACGGATGGAGTTTTACACAACGTCCAAGCAGAACCTACTGTAGGAGACATGGCAAAGACACCAAGGGTTTATGCCCCTCTTGATGGACGACAGGAGGATCACCAGGCCACCATGGTTGAAATTGAGAGTAAGATCTCAAACACAACTGTTTCAGTTTTAATAGACCCCGGTGCATGCCGAAGTTACATTTCCCCTAAGATAGTGGACACTTGTAAGTTGAACCGAGAGCATCATGAGAGATCATGGCTGGTACAACTAGCCACCGGTACCAAACGAAAGGTCTTTGAGTTGGTTAAAACTTGTGAGATAGACTTAAACGGTTTCCCAACTAGGTTAGAATTAAACATTCTACCCCTAAGGTCGTACGATGTACTTATCGGCATGGATTGGTTAGAAGAACACCATGTCTTGCTAAACTGCTTAAACAAATCCTTACTCTGAAGGGATGACCAAGGGAATCAGAAGACGATTTAGGGTATCCCTAAGAAAGTGTCGGTATGACAGATCTTCGCCTTACAAGCAAAGAAATGTATTAGAAAAGGTTGCAAACTCTTTTCCGCCAATATCCAAGACATAGAAACTGATAGGGAACATAAGATCGAAGACTTCCCAGTCCTCGTAGAGTTCAAAGATGTATTTCCCGATGAAATAGCGGGATTACCACCCAAGCGAGACTTAGAATTTTCCATCGAACTAAAACCTGGGTCAGTACTAGCTTCCAAAGCCCCGTACCGCATGAGCACACCATAATTGGTGGAGCTCAAGCTTCAATTATAAGAGTTAATAGACACAGGGTACATTCGACCAAGTGTGTCCCCTTGGGGTGCACCGATACTCTTCGTCAAGAAGAAAGACAGAACGATGCGGATGTGCATTGATTACCGCCAACTCAACAAGATGACCATTATGAACCGCTACCCACTCCCTAGAATCGACGACTTGTTTGACCAAGTCGGAGGAGCAAAGATCTTCTCAAAGATCGAGTTACGATCCGAATACCATCAAGTGAGGATCCGTGATGAGGATATCAACAAGAACGCGTTTCATACCTGTTACGGCCACTACGAGTTCGTAGTGATCCCTTTTGGGTTGACGAACGCACCGAACAACTTTATGTGCATGATGAACATCATCTTAAGCAAATACCTCGATAAGTTCGTTCTAGTCTTTAGTGACGACATTTTGATCTACTCCAAGAATGAAGTAGAACATGAGGAACATCTCCGAACTGTTTTACGTATACTATGGGAACACTAACTGTACGCCAATTTTAGTAAGTGTGATTTCTACAAACCCCAGATTCAATACTTAGGACATATATTTTCGAGAAGGGAATAGCCGTCGACCTCGAAAAGGTCAAATCTATCGACATAAGATCGTTTTTAGGTTTAGCCGGCTACTACCGAAAGTTCATTGATAACTTCTCGCGGATTGCATGTCCCATGACGACCTTGTAGAAGAAGGAAAACAAGTTCACCTAGATGGCTAAGTGCGAAGAAAGTTTTCAAAAGCTGAAGCAACTATTAATTAGTGCACCAATCTTACGAATTGCAGACCCCAATGGGGACTTTGTGGTTTGCATGGATGCCAGCAAGGAAGGACTTGGGGGAGTCCTTATGCAAGACAATTTTTCCATATGCTACAAATCGAGGAAATTAAAGGAACATGAGAAGAACTACCCTACGCATGACCTCGAACTAGCCGCCATCATCTATGCTCTGAAGATGTGGTGACATTACCTTATGGGAAAGAAATTCCTATTGATGACAGATAACATGAGTTTGAAATACCTTTTCGACCAACCCAACCTAAATGCTAGGCAGACCAAGTGGTTAGCCTTCCTCAGTGAATACCATTTCGAACGAAAGCATATAAAAGGCATGGAAAATAAGATCGCAGATTCCTTGAGCCGTCGAGCACATATGCTTTACGAAGTCACGGTGAGTTAAACCGACTCAGACTTACACCACAAGATTCGAACGACATGTAAGAGTGACCATTACTACACACAAATACTTTCAAAGATCCAGGACGACAGATTATTCCAACAACAAAAGGAATATAAGATAGACGAGTCAAGACTACTGTGGTCGAAAGAGAGACTTTATGTCCCAGAAAGTGGAGACATTAGATCAAATATTCTCACCGAGTTTCACCAGAAACCCTATTCAAGACATCCCATATATCAAAAGATAATATCAACAGTAAAGAAACATTACTTTTGGCCTAAGTTGAAAGCTGACATCACCATGTTCATCGTGAAATGTCAGGAGTGCCAACTAGTCAAAGCAGAACACCAACACCCCTCCGGATTACTTCAAAATTTACCCATTCCAGAATGGAAGTGGGAGGTAATAAGTATGGAATTCATTACAGGATTACCCAAGAGTAAGAAACAGAACGACCCCATCTTTGTAGTGGTAGACAAGATGTCTAAAGCATCTCACTTCATACCGGTAAAATCTACCTACAAGGCAGCTCACATTGTGGAAATATTCTTAAAGGAGATCTTTCGATTGCACATGATACCCAAGGAAATAATTTCCGATCGAGACATGAAGTTCACTAGCAACTTTTGGAGAGCATTGTTCTTCGGTTTGGAGACCCAGTTACAATTCAGTACTGCATACCATCCCCAAACCGATGGACAAACAAAACGAGTAAACCAAATCCTTGAGGACATGTTGAGGATGTATGTCATGAACAACCCCACCAAGTGGGAAGATTATTTGCACCTCACAGAATTTTCCTACAACAACGGATACCAAACCTCTTCCAAAATGAGCCCTTTTGAGGTACTCTACAGCAGGAAATGTCGGACACCCGTGACTTGGGACCGTCTGGTAGACCGACTTATGTTAGGGCCCGACCTACTAAAAGACTTGGAGCAATTAGTCACCAAGGTACAACTAAACCTGAAAGAGGCACACGACCGCCAAAATATTTATGTGGACAAGAAAAGAAAGGACAATGACTACCAAGTCGGTGAACATGTGTTTCTAAAAATAAAGGCAAAATGAAGCTCGTTGAGCTTAGGACGTTGCGGGAAACTAGTCCCAAGATTTTGTGGACCTTTTGAAATACTGGCCAAGAAGGGCCCAGTGGCTTATGAGTTATCCTTACCAGCTCATATAAAATTTCATAATGTTTTTCATGCTTCATTATTAAAGAAATATGTATACGATACTAAACATGTTATTGATTGGTCCTTATTACAGGTGGAGCCCGAAGGGGATTTCACGCCAGAACCACTCCAAATTCTGGACAAGAGAGAGGTGCAGCTTAGGAGGAGGACCATTACTCAGCTGAAAGTGCAATGGAGGAACTTTGGACTAGATGAGGCTACTTGGGAGAATGAGACCACCATGAAAGAGGAATACCCCGCCTTGTTTCATGACCTCATTCCTAGTCCCTAGAAACACCGGGATGGTGTTGTTTCTAAGCGGGGAGGAATGTAATACCCCGAATTTTGGACTAACTATTTGTGTTGTTATATTGGGCCATGGCCCCAGCACTTATGTTTTATTTTGAGTATTGGGCATAAGCCCTAGCACCTATGACTTATTCTTTTATATATTGACAAACTGGGCATGGACCCTGACTAACTTCTTTATTTGAGTGTATACTGGGCAAGGAGGCCCTAATATTTTGATGATGTGTTTCAGATTTGATATGGGTACAAACCCTAATATACTGAGATGATCTTTTGTTATTTACTGTGCATAACTATGATCTTTACATGAATTACTTATGTGGTGTGTTGAGCGTGGACTCAGAAACACACCGATGACCTACGTATTGGGCATAAGCCCCGATCTACCTAGAGGAATGTTTATGTACTGGGAGTAAGCCCTGAGGTACATTGAGTGTTGGGCATAAGCCCTGGAGCACTCCAAACTTGATAAACGAATACTGGATCCGAGGCCACTTGAATATTCTAGATGTGCCTCACAACCACATTCTTGCACCGGTGTTGAGCAGCAAGCTCTGGAATTGCACTAGCGTAATGCCCATGTGAAAGTGTTGAGTTAAAAGGCTCGGAAGAGCACTCGGGGTTACTAAATATCAAAGTGTTGAGTTGGAAAGACTCTGAATAGCACTTTTACTTTCATCACATTTATTTAACTTGATTATATGATTCATCTTTTATCTATCATCACATACTGCGGGAACTACCATGTTAAACAAGGGAATCCGACATGCAGACGAGAGACTAGAGGCGCCTATCCAAGCTTACCGAAAGACCATCCAAAGAAGTGGACCTTACCCTTAAATTGTTAAACAAAGTATCATGTGAAGATACAAGATTAAATATTACTATTAATAAATAATGATGTGATTATTTATTTATAAAAGACATTTATTGCATATAGTGTATGCATAGTGGGTTGCCACATTATTTAATAGTATTAATATTTAGTGGGAAACCACATTTGTAAATAGTATTAATAATGTATTAATACGTAGGTTAGAAATATTATTATTGTAATTATTGTTATTATAATTATTATGAAGAGCTTAAATCAGAAATCACTTATAGTTAAAACAATTGAAAAAGTCCTAGTGCAAAAAGACTAGATATTTATTATTAAATAATATATTTTAAATATTAATTATTTAATTTAAAGAAACTAATTACTCCAACAGACATAATTCAAGGATCCCCTACATAAAGAGGGAAGATCCCAAGTTTTGGTGATCATCTATCTTTTTCATTATCATTCTCTTATGGTAATCAAAGAGAAGTTTTCTACTCCAAGAAACTGAAGCAGTCTTATCAAGTAATTCTAGATCTGAACCAGCAGTGAACCGAGGGCCTCTATCTCTCATTGCATGTTGGAACCAGCTCGGGGGGATCCAATTAGAACCAGGAATGGTCTAAGGGTCATGGTTGGGAGGAACATGGTATCCCCAAAGTTATCCAGTTAAGGAATCACTCTAACAGGTCAGCTAAAGCTCAAAAGATTTCTACACTAATTATTGTTTGAGTGTGAAAACCTCTACATGAGCAGATCGAATTTTAGGGCAACCAGGTATGAATTACTAACTCACCAGTTCAATTTATATGGACAGTTAAGTAATTAATTTAGGCTTATTAATATTATAGTGTTGTGTTCTGGGTTGGCAGGTGCGGGAGGAGTTCTCTTCGAATCCGATGGAAAAATAAGGAAAGACTACGCTTGGGGAATATGTAGCTCAACAAATAATAACGTTGAGTGGCTTGTGCTCATAAAAGGCCTGGAGATTGCTAGGGGGAAAGGCATCAATGAACTCATTGTTTATAGAGATTCCATGATGGTCATCAAAGATGCCCGGAACCTGAGTAAAAATAGAAAGAGTCCTGTCTCAAAACAACACAATCTTCTAAAGTGCTTGGCAGGAGAATTCACCAACATCAGATTTCTTCACATTCTGAGAAGTAACAATCAGGAGGTTGATTAAATGGCCAATATCGGTGTCAAGCTAGATCGAGGAGTCTTGGTAAGCAACTAGGTTATGGAAAGCAATGTTTGGGTATAGATTTGAATCCCATGCTCATTTATTTGATGAAAAACCTCAATTCCTCATGCGGGGCTTAGATAGTATTAATCCCTTGCAACTCCAGAACATTTTAACCAAAGTTGAAAACCCTCCATGGAACCTCGAATGGAGTGATGAACACACGCGACCTTCACATGGCCCCCAGCTGGAACACATGCGAAACCTCTCCTCATCTGGCCAAAGGACTACCAAACAGTACATCGGGTATTGGCAAAACCTCCCTATTTATTTCTACATGCAGAGGAAGAAGGCATATCGTCTTTCTCATCCTAAGCATTTCTATTTAGTATTTACAGGGATAGAGCAACATAGTGTTCATTCCAAGACAATAGATAAGTCGGATGCTAGGTTTTCCTTCCGTGGTAAGCAGACAATACCCCGTCAGGGTAGTGAACCCCTGCTTGACTTTCAAAAGCGGCAACCATCCTGGCCTGGAGCATATGAATGTGTGGCCTGCGAGCAGAACAGAGCCAAGGTACGTGTCCGTGGTGGTATGGAAGAGAACTTGGAGATTAAGTCTTCATTTACGGTGGTAGATGACCATTTGACAACCCTATATGCACAGATTCTAGTCCTAAAGAACGAGAATTATGATATAAAGCAATTCCTACAACAAATGAATTCAAGTGAGCAAATTGGGTGTCTAGAGATGCGCAACCGCATTGGAAGCCTTATCACAAAGGTAGACCCTCTCTCTGCCAAAATTGATGAAGGATGTACATGCCATACATGGGCGGTTCGGGTCATAGCTCAGCGCATTGAGGAAAAAGTGGATAACCTGAGCCAGGAGCTGGTGGATTTGAAGAAAATTCTCTTGAACATGGAAGCCGAGCCTCGCACTAGTTGAACCCTGGATTTCGTGCCTAGTTTGGAATTATGGAAATAGTAAATCCCTGCGTTTTGTCACTGTTAATTGGTTTTTTCTATGGGAAGATACGTCTTCTTATTACTGTTAGATGAAATTCCCAAAACCCCACTCTTTTGGGCCACTAGTCTTTTTGAGTCTGTAATGAAGGGAGTGAAGGTAATGTCATTTGGAGTATGTAATGAAGGTAATGTCATGTCTGTCATGAAGTTTTGTAGAGTATATCGATCTTGAGCTTTTTCAGGTCTCTTTAGTCTAAGATGATAATGAAGGTTTGTAGGCACTTCACTGGCGAGAAGCTGCAAGACCTTCATCTTTGTAACTTGGCTCCGGCCCCCCTTTTTATTAATACAAAATCTCTCAACCATTTTCGTAAAAGAAAAATATTATAGTGTTGTGTTTTTCATTCACTTTTCTAACAGTCACTTCCCCTATCGAGCAAGGGATTTTGGGCATAGGCTCTTGGGTTGTTATTCTTTTTATAGACATAAAAACTTTATATTCATAATTTTAATACTGTAGAACATTGTTTTAGAAAACCAGCAGAACACCTAGTAGATCTAGCCAAGCTAGCATGTGCTAGGCATCCATGAAGTTCTTAAACCTATAAACCTTCCTTTATCATTTTAAACATCATAGTTCTTTTCCTTTCTGGCAGCGTTACTCTTGTACATTGCTTTCAGGCTTATTTTCAAGGTTTAAGTTCTATTACTCTTTTTAAATAAATTTAGGGGAATAAACACAGTCACGTCATAGATCTTTGTTGTTAAACAAAAATTGAAATATCATTTTAATTTTCCCGAAGACCGATCAAAAACATTACAGTAGTGAAAACGCTTCATACAGGAGTTTCAACCTCTTTAAAATATCAATGAAACCCCTCAATCCCATAGTCACGAATTCAACCAGCAGTCAACCCATTGCAAGAAAACATATCATACATTTCAGGAAGTCACAATTGCAAATCAATAACGCAGACATTATTAATTACCACTTACATTACAAACATTTAAACCCCAAACCCTGAAGGGCTTCGCTACCTTCTCAATGATCGAATCCCACAGAAAAGATCATATCATTCACCTAGCATTTGAGATAATTCCTTTAACATATCAAATATAAGCCAAGAGATCTATTCTCATCAATGATAACCTTGCTATCTTACAAATTTCCAAACAACAAAACATCAACGTGCAGACCCTATTCCCTTTCCTTCAAATAGAATGAATAGTAGCTAGGGTTATAGTTTCAACTAAAACACATGAGGTTTTACACAGTCACTTTTCAACCAAGTGATTCTTACAATCGTCAGCACCAAATCCACATTCAATAAAAAACAATACGCAATAACATACAGACAAGCATTATATACAAATGCAGGATTCGAGATTGAATCCCTCTACCATTTCCTACAGTTAAAACCCTTTTGTTTCTATCTATTGCAAAACACCAGAAAAATAGCAGTAAGAACCAAATCTTAACACTTGTTAGGCTTATAAAACAGTTTCAGGGTTATGATTTATTCTATCAAACATTCACGGTTAGAAAACCAAAACATTTCAAATATTTTAGGCGCAGACAACATTTCTTATTCAACAGACAGAGTGCCTCATCCTTTCTCATTTTAAACACGAAGACATCAAATCGAGAACCCACAAGGTAGAGAAGCCATGAAAGAAAAATGCAGAAATTATACATTTCTTTACATTGTGCTAATACATGTTCAAAACCCAAATAGAAAACGCAGGCTGTGGTATGACTGTTCAAAACCCCAAATCCATACAATAGAAGTTTATCATTCCCTTAAACAAGTTTAGAGCTTCCATAAAGCCCAATGGCCCAAGCCATGACATCATGTCCCCATTAAGACAGTAAATACATTTTAACTCAAGGTCCAACCAAATGGCGACATCCAGACTTCAAACAATCTAGTGAGCCAAGGGGCTCCATGAAGTCTCCCAAAAACAAACATACAGTACCCCTGCCATGACTACGAGAGGAAAGAGAAACGATGGAAAAAGTCTGGACTTACCCATGAAGTCAAATGTACTGACTACCTATAGAAAACCATGTAGAAATGCTCGCCACCCTTCACCTGTCATTCATAATTGTGCTCTGGTTAAACCCTGAGGAGTATCGACAACCAGTAACTAAATACTGAAGTAGAGAAAGAGAAATGACGATTAAGAGAGAGACATCACCTGAGCTTTTGCAGCATGTTGCCATTCTCCGTCATTTTAGCAGCTACCAGGTGCCCTACCCATGAGCGTAGCTCAGGTCAGGCATGAAAACCCTCACCCAAAAATGCAACGCAGGATGGAACCAAGCCAAACGAAAACGCAGAGTGACATTAACTAGTGCCAAACCCCAACACATCAAAACCCTCCATGCCAGCTGGTCTCACAATGCGTGTATTGCGGGGGACAACTTTATCCACCAACTCACCATTAATGCGAATCGAATGACCCCCAAGCACCATAGTATAAGATCATAGAAATATATCAACGAATTTGGTAGTTTGCAAGCAAGTTTTCCATAGTATTACACCATCGAAATATGACATTACACCATAGTTTTTAACCATAGCCATGTACACTTAGGTCATTCACATTTTAGTGCTCTACACTTCAAACACATAACTTGCTATTACATGGTGGTAGATTGACAAAAGAATAGTTTCCCCATAGTAGTACCTGCACATAAACAAGGAATAGATACATTAGCAAATTGCTAAGTAAGACCAGAGCCTTCCAAGGCTACCCTTACCTCTCGGTAGCTCTATCGGGGGTACTCCTTCCCCTTTGTTACAAACCATCAATGCCCCATCATGGGCCTTAAATTTCATCAACAAGATTTCGTATCACCTGAGGTAACAATGAGACTTTTATAATATGCACATGGACCTTTAAAACAGTAAGCAAGAAGTTTCTTTTATTAACACTCTAGTATTGGCATACCGACAATAGATTTACCTTACCTATACTTCTTATCGCTTCTGCAAGCCAAAGAGACTTACAACCAAGTGAGATTATTCAGGAAAACTTAGACTTTTTAAGATACCGCAAACAAGTACCGATGCATATCTTATCAGTGTTGAAGTTAATTTATGAATCATCATCCTTAAAATAGCTTTTATTACATTAGCAGAAAATTTTAAATTTTTACTATTTTTAGGGACATTACAATATCGCACCACTTGTAAAAGGTTGACGGGACATAGACCCTTCAAATCGGTGTATGGGAAAGTGGCAGTTATGCTTATGGAATACATTGTTTCGATTCTGCGCATAGCGACAGTGACAGGCATGAATGATGAGGTAGCATTGGCAGAATGACTAGAGTAGCTGTTATAGATTGAGGAATATCGCTTTATTGCAGGTTTTCACCAGCACATGGAAAAGGATCGACAAAAAGCTTGGCATGATCGCCATATAAAAAATAAGTAGTTTCAGCAAGGTGACTTGGTGCTGTTGTATGACAACAAGTTCATGAAGCATCCAGGGAAGCTACAAATGCATTGTATTGGTCCATATCACATCAGTTGCATAACTTCAGGAGGCACAGTACATCTGCAACAGTTATATGGAGCGATGCTCCCAAAGTTGGTGAATGGTATCTGGTTGAATCCCTATAGGACAGGCTCGGATCAGCGCAATGCCTAAACGCGTTGTGGTAAAAAAAAAAAAAAGTGCAGGATGCTAGGTGGCAAGATGGCGCACCAACAAGGACAGGATGTGCAAGTTGGAGGAATTGTATGACAGTTTGGGAGCTAGGCCGCGATAGCTACAGGGTTGCAACACAGTCAAATCAACAATAAATGCAGAAAGTTAAATATAGTTGGTTAACGACACTCGGTGAGGTGACTTGTAGTTACGGCGGATCCGACTGTTACGTTGACAGGCTTGATGATGGAGTCCGGTACATTTGGAATGTGTAACACGACGGGACAACATGGCCAATAGCACCAGGGTTGATGTTTTACACGTTGTGACACGTATGACAACCAGTGGAAGCATGGTCGCTACTCTGCATGTAAGACGTCCAGTCTAAACACACGTGTTGCAGATCCACCTCACCAGGAGACAATAAAATGGTAGGATGACCAGATCGAATCCTTATGTGAAGGAAGGTGTCCAGGACGACGAAAATGCATAAATACAGGCACCAGAGGCTAGCTGAGCAATGAGGTATCTATTAGACAAGAGGAATTCATGTTGCGAGTTGATTAGGAAGCTAGATAAGTTAAGAATTCTAAGGTGGTTGTGGAAATGATCCATTTCATTTCATGTGGTAGCACACCAGGTGCGTTGAGGGCCCAAACAACAAGTGTGCATGAGCACCTAGAGAAGGAAGCGACACGGACACTCGGGCGGAGCAAAGATGAAGTCTCATTCAAGATGTCTAGGTATGTAGTGGTAGTTCGAAGCTTCATGGTCCCTGCGACCACCAGAATGACAGGGACGGAAGCCCCCTGGTCCTGATAGTGGGTGATCCTCGTTGTGAAACAGATGTTCCAGAGTAGTTGGCCTGTTTTGCACCTCGGCGCTATTCATCAACTTTTCCTTAGTCTACACCAGGTTTCTAAAGACTGGAGGATGAGTTTGAGAAGTACATGACAGCATGACGAAAGATCACTGTATCAGTTTGAGAAGTACATGACAACGAGCTAGAGATCACCGTCTCAGTTTGATAAGTACATGACAGCGAGCCAGAGATCACCATAGCAGTTTGAGCAGTATAAAACAACGCGATCCAAACAACAAGAACAGTGACAGAGGAATAATCCAGCAACATACAAGAACAAGTACACCATGTCCAAATGATGTGGCTCGAGGGTGAGGCACAAGATTGTGTTGGGGGCCTGTTGGCAGGTGGTTTGGATGAGTCAACTGCGCAGCATCGCGGATGCTACGAAGGGTCAAATATGCTGCGCAAGAAGGAATACAACATACAAGTTGATTAGTTTATGTAGTTTTGGGTCATTTGGACCACATTATGTGGGTTTTTGGGTTATCCTTTTTGTAAAGTTTGTTAGGAAGTAGTTAGACAATTTCCTAAGTGGACCGCAAATGTAAAGGTGCTAGCCTAAAAATAGACATAGCATTGTAAGTTTTGAGATACCAATTTGGAGATCCATGAATTGATCAATTGAAGAGACAGTTGAGCCCAAAGGATTTTGCTTATTATTGTCCGTTAATTTGGGTATGCGACAGAAGGATTATCTTGTTGTATCTGTGTTTTGTTGCGAAGATGAATATGATATGACAGATTTTTTAGCAGAATCATTGTGTCTTTCCTGTTTCCTTGTGGTAAATGCATTATGCGATATGAATCTGTGAATGATGCGATCTTTCTTGCTGCAATTAATGTTTTACTGTTATATCTATTGCACATTAGTTGTTCTGTCAATAATGAGATCCGTTGAATGATGCAGCAATTATGTTTAATGCTTGAGATGAATGGTTAGATCTATTTATGAATGCTGCAATAAGTTGATAAGTTGATGCATAAAATCCTCCTTCATTCGGCGGAAACGTGGTTCCGTCAACTCTCCCTTGAACATCTCAGGTGAGACTTCATCTGCTCCGCAGGTGTTTCTGGATGGGGTAAAACCTGTCTGGGCCGGTGCTCAGGGAGATCGCGGTGGTTTGGGTGTTGACATTGTGAGGAACCCCTGTCGATTGGGTTTGTGTCAACATATGTATTGTGAAGTATATTTTAATTGGAGCTCTGCTCATTTGGAGTTTGTCCCCTTGAAGATGCAAGTGAACATTTCTTCTTTTCCACCAATAAAGGTATTGCTATTGTGATATTTGGTTATCTACAAATGTCTATTGTTGTGGTGATTCTATCCTTTTCATTCTAAAAATATTTCTTTATTATATTGTTTTTGCTCTAAATTTCCTACTCTACTTTAAGGTACATAATGTATGGTATCAAAGCCGGGTTTTTGAGTTGAAAATTCTAGATTTTTTTTAGGATAGAGATGTGTTGCAGTGACTATAAATAACACAATGATTTGTCATTTAGTGGTTAAATTTGTGGTTGGGGAAGACTACATGTAGGAAATACAAGAGGTTTCACCTAGTTGGACTCCCTTGTAACCCCTATTGGTACCCCTTTGAGTAGTACCGCATTTGGACAACACCTATATATACAATTTCACTTCCATTTACCCTCAAGTATATCGAAAATCCCTTAGATGACCTAAAACCAACTTTAGATAATCTAATTAACCATCTTTCTTCTATAGTGGCATCGAGCACATCAGTTGGGAGGATTACTCTTTAGTACTTACGTAGTTGGGTATTTTGACTTAGGGCACAATCAAGCCTCCTTAGTTAGTGCCCCAAGATATTGGGCCAAGTGATACTATTGGATTTTACAAGTATGTCCAAGAACTATAGCATTGAAACTCCCATAACCTTAGGACCCTAGATCTGCACTATCCTGTATGAATAGTCCATGAAATTCCTACATACTTTGCAGTATTCATAATTTGGGAATTCTATCAATGTATTAATGTTCAAGTGGGAGCATAACTTTTCTAGGAGTAGAAAAAAAGAGAGTTTGGGTCCTATCCAAACCCTTATTTCAAACCTCTCTCACCACAATCCTTGCATTGTGTTGATTGCATTGGTACCACTCTCCAATAACCCTGTTTATGGACCCACATGTTCAGATCCTTATTTCCAACCCATCTCAACAAAGTCCATACACTGAGATGATTTTATTGATACCAATATTCCATATGGATTTTTTATGGACCCATTTACCTTATGAATAAAACTCGAGGAGGTGATATCTTCCACAAAATTTCCCACCTAGAAACATAATATGATGAGTTGCAAAACAAGTTAGAATACAATCACTTCTCTACTAAGCAAAATCTCAATGAAATCCATGCTATGATTAACAAATTGGAGTCATTTCTAAATAAATAATCCACTTCATAATAGTCTTTCCCTCATCATATTTGGAATACCCTGAACTAGAATAGCCTTCCCATGATAAAAGGTATGAATCATCCAATCCCAATGGGCCTCACTTCACTTTTCTTGTCTGTGATCCAGTTACTCAAATGTGGCGCATACTTCCTAAAGTTGATCTCACCAAATTCGATGGGTCAACCCGAATAGGATGGGGAACCCAGACAAAACATTAGTTTTCCTTGCATGGCATTATAGATGACATGATGAAAATTTGACTAGGTGTCTTATATTTATATCATTAACATCGGCAATGGTGCCAATGGCACAAGAAATCTTACAAGGGTTATATTGCTTAAACATAATTGGTTTCAAATATCTATGAATGTTTTGAAACATACACTCATTATTTGGGGAATATAAACAAGCTCAAAGAACTAGGAATAGTCTAATATTTCCTCTCATCTTTTGAGGAGATAACCATCCACAATGAATTCATTCCCTATGCATTTTACAAGGAATGTTTCATCAATGATTTGAAATAAGAGATACATACATAGGTATTAATGGCTTGTCCTACTACTTGGTTGGATGATACTCAAAGAGATATATAATCCCAAAAGGTGATGAATTCTCAAATAGAAAAGGCCCCATTTATTCCCATCCCCATCCGTCTACCTTCCTTTCCACTAATCCCTACCTATCTTCTCCAGTTCACAATATCCATAGGTTAACCCAAGCTGAAATGGAAGAGAACCAACTCAAAGGTCTCTGTTACAACTATGATAAGAAATATTCCCCTAGCCATAAATGTAATAAGAAAAAAACTCTTTATGGCCATTTTATAGGACATTTTTTATGAGGAACTTGAATATGGCACCCATTAAGTCCTCCATCCACCCATGGAAGACATTACCTAGCTTGGTTTACTAGAGGAGGTACCCCATATCTCTTTGCATGACTTGATTGGGGTTTTTACTCTCCAAAACCTCAAATTTATTGGATAACTCAAACATCTAGGTCACCATCTTAATTGACAATGGTAGCATGCATAACCTTATTCATTGTTAGGTATGCCACAAAACACATTGATATATCCATGCTATGAACAACTTCCAAATCATGATTACAAAGGGATGATCTATGAAATGTGTTGGCCATTGTGAAAATGTGTGGCTTAAAATGGTTTATTATTCCCTCAAAACCCACATGCTTGATATTGAAATGAGTGGTTGTGATATTTTCTTGGGTGATGAATATTTATGCACATTAGGCCCTATCACCATGCATTTTGGTGCCTGAAACATGAGTTTCTAATAGGCAAGGCATAACTACACTCTCAAAGTAACTATAGCTAGATCTCTAAATATTATCAATTCACAATATATGGAAAATCTTATGAAAAAGGGCCATTTAGACATTGTGGCTCAATTCCATGCCATTCAAGATTTGAGGCCCCTTCTCAACCCATTTCTTATGACATGAAATTATTATTGGAAAAACACCAATCCATATTTTACACTCCCAATGGACTTCCCACTTCTTGTGGTGAGCATGATCATTCAAATATTCCACTCAACCTAGTAGCCTCCCACACAAGTATTCCCATATTTCCATGCATTTGTCCAAAAAATGATTTGGAAGGAACATTTATGATTTTCTAGCTATTAGTATCATCCACCCGAGTACCAACCCTTATTATTTCCTAGTTGTTATGTTCCTAAATAAAAACGGTGCCTTTCACATGTATCTTGACTTTCGTTCTTTAAACAAGTTGACCACTAAGGATACGTTTCTCATTCCTATCATTGATGAAATTCTGGATGAGCTCACGGGTGCTATTCTTCACCAAACTTGACTTTTGCTAAGGGTATAATCAAATTTGCATGAACGAGGAGGATATTCCCAAAACCTATTTTCTCACTCATGAAGGGCATTACAAGTTCTTGATGATTCCCTTTGGCCTTTGAAATGCACCCTCCACCTTCCAGAAGCTCATGAACACAATATTTAAACCCTTCATGTGTAATGGCGTCCTCATATTTTTTTATGACATCTTGATCTACAATAAAACTTGGAAATCCCATCTGGCCCATGTGGATCAGGTCTTACCACTACTTGAGGATCATCAACTCTTTCTTAAAAGGTCCAAATGCTCCTTTCATGTCTCTAAGGTGGAATATATGGACATATTGTTAGTCAAAAGGGCGTGTGTGTGTGTGTGTGTGGATTCAGATAAAATTAAAGCAATGAAGAATTGGTCTCACCTTAAAACTCTTAAAATACTTATAGGTTTTATGGGCTTCACTGGTTATTGCAAAGAGTTTGTCTGGAACTATGGTAAGATTGCATCTCCTCTCACAACTTTGCAAAAAAGAATGCTTTCAATTGGAATGATGTGGCATAAAATAATTTCTAGGACTAAAAGGAGGATATGTGTACCACTTTGGTACTTTATTTGCCTAACTTCACTAAAATATTTGTCTTGGAATTTGATACCTTGGGTAAAGGCATCAAAGTAGTCCTCATGCAAGAAGGTAGACTATTGAATTTTACTAGCAAACAACATTGTGAGTGGAACTTGGGAAAATTGACTTATGAAAAAGAGATGATGGTCATATTGCATGCCATTGACATATGACATCCATACCTACTTGGGAAATGTTTCCAGATCAAAACCAATCATCGCAACCTGAAATATTTTCTAGAACAAAGAACTTCCTCCCCTGAGCAACAATAATGGGTCACCAAAGTGTTGGCATATAACTATGAGATAATTTTCCAGAAGGGTAAGGAGAATCTCTCAATAGTTTGAAGAAGAGGGTTTCCTCTTTTCCCTCTTCTTCATCATAGAAAATTGATTGAATGATGTCCATAATGAGTGGTTGATATATCCCACATTCGCTACCATGATCCAACAACATTAATAGGAACCCCATGTATATCTAGGATGCACTTGACGCAATGGTGAGTTTAATTATAAAGGATGTCTATATGTTCACAAGAAGTCAACATTGAAATCATAGGTGGTCTCTGAGATACATTCATCCCCAATAGTCGATAATTCAGGATTTCATAAAACACATGAAAGGATAAAACAATAATTCTTCTGGCAAGGAATGAAGAAGGAAACTCAAACATTTGTTGTAGAATGTGACACTTTCCAAAGACATAAATGTGAGATAGTGAAGCCTCTAGGTGAACTTATACTAGTCCCAATTGCAATTGTAGTAAGGACTGACATTTCTATGGATTTCATTGTGGGGTTACGAAAATATGGAAATAAATATGTACTTATGGTTGTGGTTGACCACCTTTCCAAATATGCTATTTTTTTCCCTACAACACCCTTTCAATGTCTCTATGGTATGTCAAGTATTCATGGATAATATCTTCAAAATCCATGGTATGTTACATTCTATTGTCATGGACTTTGACCCCACCTTCATTAGAAATTTCTGGCAAGAATTATTTTGGCTCCAAGGAACTCAATTGAATGTCAACATTGCCTATCACCCCCAAATTGATGGTCAAAATAATGATGCAAAAAAATATTGGAAGCGTATTTGAGGTGTTTTACTTCATAAAGGAAACCCCAATGGGATTAGTTGTTATCTTTAGTATAATGGTGGTATAAGGAAACACATCATACTGCCACTTGAATGACTCCCTTTGAAGCTATCTATGGCCAAAATCCCACCTTAGTACTATCCTACTTACCAAGAATCTCTAATGTATAGGAGATCCACAAAATACTCACAGATTGAGATAACATTATCCATGTTCTCGATGATAATATAATAATTGATCAAAATAGAATAAGGAAACATGCTAATAAACATCATTCAAAATGCAGTCATTTTGTAGAAGGGGATCATATATTTCTCCATGTACAACCCTATAAGCATACCTCACTTAAGGGAGACCACCTACCAGAAGCATGCTCCCACGTTTTATGGGCCGTATAAGGTCCTAAAAAATGTGGGCCCCGTGGATTACAATTTGGAGCTACCTAGACACTCTAGGATTCATCCCATCATTCATGTCTTTTTCTTAAGAAAATGGTCGGCCCTCACCATCGTATTTGAACTAGCCTTCCAGAATTGGATGAAGAAGGTTCCATTTGGTTACAGCTTGAGGACATACTCAACAAATGGTAATGTTGTATTTTCGAGTGCATCATTCAAGAGGTCTTGATCCAATGGAAATTTACCAAACCCAAGGATGCTACATGGGAACCACCAAAGATACTTCAAAAATTTTCACATCTCCAACCTTAAGGATACTGTTGCTTTTTAAGGGGAAGGGCATGTTAGGATCCTACTCTAATCCTCTTAAATATATAGTTATTTATTGAGGCCATCTATATTAAATAAGTCCCACTGCGAAATAAATATTTGTAAGAATACTTACTAGAGGTTCCACCTACTAGAAGCTTCCTTCACTTAGAAGGATTACTAGAAGGTTACACCTAGTATAAATTTCCTTCACTAAAAACTATATAAAGGAGTAGAAACATTGTAATAAGATTTGTTATGAAGTATTTTTAATTATATATTTGATCATTTCTAGGTTTCCTCCTCGAAGAGAATAGTGAAAATTGATTTTCCATCCATAAAGGTATTCCTATTGTGATATTTGGTTATCTACAATTGTTTGTTGTCGTGGTAATTCCATCCTTTTCATTCTAAAAATATTTCTTTATTAAGCTATTTCTTCTGTGAATTTCTCGTTCTTCTATTAAAGTACATAACATAGCGACCATGCCTGAATGTATATAATTTTAGTGAATGAAGTCATACTATGGCCTTACACCTAAGCTAGAGCATTAAACATGCTTGGTTGACCTTCTTGGGCATGTATGGTATCTATATGGTGAGCATAGTATTATAAAAATGATTCAATAATTTAGATCCCCATGCAAATGTGTTGGTGGCCATACTTTGGGCATGGGCTATTTAATGCAAATAGTGAGATTGTGAAGAAAAATAAGCAAAATACATTTTTGGATTATAATCAAACAATGCTGGAAAATATATATTGTTGCAAAAAATCTATGCTAAGGCACTAAGCAAGGGGATTCAGTATAGGTGAATAAAATGATGAAAGAGACACTGTAAATAAAGAAGAAAACAAAATTAATTTTTTGAGTTACAATTAGATGTATGAATGTTCATACATTCCTTATGGGAGGACGAACTCATCATCAATTTGAAAAAAACTTAAGCAATGTTGGAAACCTTGTATAAGAAAATGAAGAGGGAAATTATGGTCATTGAGCATGTAGTTGACATTAATATTGAGAGGCAAGTATAAAACCTTTAGTGCATTGTATTGTAGTGCACTTGTAGGTTGGGGAATTTGCGATGGTGATGATGAGGATGATGAAGAAAATGATGATGATGATGGGAGTAAAGACATTGATTTACGATGATGATGAGGATGAGGATGAGGATGCCAATGTATGTCAAATGTGGTGATGTAGGAATTGCTTGATAAGTGTTTTTAAGGTGTTGATTTAAACTGTCATCTCATGGAATGCAATAATTGTAGCATACATAATTCATGGTGTTATCGGACAATCTACCAAAGACGAATCTAAGGCGTGATCTCCCTAGATTAATGTAAGTCTAGAACAAATCAAACAGAATATAGATCTACTTTCCTAGATCAATAGAAGTGCAAACTAGTAGATATATAGCTTACCTTAGATTTGCAGATCCCTTTGCTCCTTGTTGATCCAATGCTCCAACATCATCAGATCTTCAGCTGCAAGACCCTGTTGAACATTTAGAAACTAACAAATAGTAAAAGCATACATTTCATATGATTGATCTAAGTTAACAGTTAAGGAAGAAAACTCTAAACATCATCAATGGGACAATAGTTTATGGAAAGAGATTATATTAACTGTATAAAAGTGGGAATTACATAGAAATGATGAAGTTACAACCAAAGCCTCAATGTCGCATCCTCCATCCAACATGTCCAATCCAAGCCTCCAAGGTGGTACAAGATTCTCAATCACCAATATGGGTTCTACCAGCATAAGGGTACCATAGACCTTCCTCCCTCCCATGGAGAGAGTGGGTGTTAATATAGGGATAAAGAGATAGGGTAGGTTGAGTATTAGGGGGAGATGGTTAAGGGATCTTCCCATTAGGTTAGGAACTGAAATGCCACCTCACCTAGAGCCTAGGGATAGGCCTCCACCTCAACAAACTTCTAGAAATACCTTGAGACTCCCCAAAATAGCCTTTAACCAACCTCGTCGCACCCTAGTAGAGGACACAGAGTGACAGAGGGGGGTCATCGCACTCTGTAGGAAGACAAAGTGCGACAGTGTCTCACCCTAGCTGACCACAAACTGCGATGTTGCACCCTAGATGAAGGAGAAGTGCGACAGCCTACTCAAATAGGTCAACTAGGCAGGGAAATTTCTCAGTTGGATGTGTTTTATCCCATAATGAGTTCAGGGATCAGAGCAAAGAGTTTACACAATGGTCAAGATGGCGACATTATCACAACGATCATGATGACGACACTTGAAACACTTGCGACACTTACGACACTTGCACAAGGGTGACGACATTTTGGTGTAACAGAATTCCCCCCAAAGCATGAAGCTGATAGAATGAGACAAGTGAAATGCTTTGTAATAAGAAAAATGGCAAGGACTTGCTGGCTGGAAGGAGCTACTGCAGAAATGACCTGAAATCCACAAGTCTTATACAACACAAAACATGGCTGCCAACCAGTACACTGCAGATCCATGATAGTAAATACCGACTGAATACAATCATGGCTACTAGACACAATCGTAGATCCATGATGAGATGATAACAAAGACACGACCAATACAAAAGTGGACCCGTGTAACTCTGAACTGACAACATAGCCACAACCAATACAAGGTGGATCTGTGCGTCTCAAACAATCTCCATCGCAACCTGGGTAGAAAATAAATTCCCCAGGGTCTTCAAGCTGAACCCGCAATGATACGAATCTATCCATGTGATTACAATGTTTTGGAGTCGAACATGGTATAAACCATTTGATTACCGGTCATTAATGTATACTGTTAACAAGTGCGAAGGGAATCACCATTAATGTCAATGATCCCCAAGGTATCACAGTACATACCATCAGGTGTGAATCAATGAGCTGAAGTCGAATGCTTAATGGAATCTTTCAATCAAGAGTCAATGAGGTAAACTCATGTTGAAAGCAAGGTTAGCTGCCATTGAGGCATGCAGGGCCAAGGTACTTGGTTGGTTTCTAGATTCAATCCTCGGATGATGTGTTGAATTTGACAAGGATGAATCCATCGAAGGAGGGCCATGATAAATCCCCCATCATCGACACGAAACTCGATAATAGATGTTTGTAGTAGATCGAACGATAGAAGAATGTGCAAAATTGACTCAAGGTAGACCAACATGATCGAAGGTATACTGACTGCAGATAATGAGGAACAAACGTCTCTTGAACATGGGCATGGTATGACTTGGCAGTATTGACTTGATAATAATTACCCCAACCCCTAATGCAAATGATGATGGAAGCATTCTTTGGCTGATCCAAAGGAGTGACAAGACTCATGGAATTGACAGGACTTGAAGACAAACAGATTACCCAAGTACTGAATGCAAATGCAAATGAGTGCCATGTTCAAGAGTGAATATGTACTGCCAAAATTAAAGTGTAACATAAAATATTTCCTTTTTCCCCATCATGAATGATGAGTGCCTCACTTGTTTTTTAACGAGCTTGATGAGGATAACCAGATGCCTGGTATAGCTCATCTCATAGATGAGTCCAATCCCAAATGTTTTACGAACCTAGGAAAGGAAGGGTTCATCCCAAAATGTGCCCTTCGATGTTTGAATTTTAAAAGAAGGAAAACTCGCTTTCATTTCATGTTTAGAGAGTCTGAAAAGAACTAAAGGAGACTCCAAGAGATTCTTTTTCGTAAAGTTAGTCTCTTTGCTTGAAAAAGGATAAAACAACGCAAGAGAGAACTCTTCCAATCATGATTGATTGAAGTATTCCTTTTTCATAAATAGTGCTTCCTGGTCCGAAAAAGGGGTAAACTATCACCAGAAAGACGATCATTCAAATGCTTTTACAAGCATGAAAGCATCAAGTTTGCTTGGAAATATTTTCCTATTTAGGGAGTCTGAAAAGAGCTTAAAAGGACTCCATGAACAACTTTGTCATGGTTGATGACTGAGTACGACAAAGGAAAAAGCAAACTCGGCACAGTTCATTTTCCGTAAATAGTCTAGCGAGGCCGGATAAAGTGATAAACCTATACTCAGTAGACACACCTTTTTACTCAAATTTTTAACGAGCACGAGAATGGTATCAAAAGCACTCGAAATCTTTTTCATATTTTAACCAGAGCATGAAAAAGTAAAAACTAAGCTCGAACCACTTTTCATGTTTTAACCAGAGCATGAAAAAAATGAAAATTAAGCTCAACACCATCTTACTGTTTTTAACGAGCTCGAAGATAGGAGAAAAGAATGCACATGATATCTGCTTCATTTTTTAACGATCTTGTAACAGAAAATGAACTATGCTCAGGATAATGCCCAATGGCAGGTTTCTTCCCAACATAATGGCTAGAGGTTGGAAAGTTTTCCCCCAACATAAGAAACTGACGGCTTAATTCTAGCATGATTGCTAGAGGTACTATTTTATTTTTTAGTGAGCTCAAAAACCAAAAAGAAAAGTATGCTTGAAAATGTTCCCAATGATGGACTCTTCCTCAACATGGCATCCAAAGGTTGGTATGTGCCCCCAGCATGATTTCTAGAAGTAAATGACTTAACTTAACTCCAACGTGGTGTGGAGAGGCGATCGAGTTGACTCCAACATAACGTCCAGATGTTGAAGAGATTCCCCCAAGCTTCATTTCATTCACCTAAGCTAGCCCTAGGAAGATGAAAAGAAGGTTCAGGTACTAATTCGACGAGGAGACTCGACTCAAAGGGAAAAGATACGTTTCATTTTTAACGAGCTTGACACGAGAATAGAACTCTACTCAAACTACTAGTTTCATTTTTTAATGAGCTTGAAGCCAAAGGTAAACTCTACTCACGGTTAAGGCCCATTGACGGTTTCCTTCCCAACATGATGCCCAGAGGTTGGTAAATGCCCCTAGCATGATTGCTAGCGGCTTAACATGGTGGTGATCCCTCAACATGATTGCTAATGGTACGACATGTGGCATGCCCCCCAAGCTTCATTTCATCTGAAAATGTTGCTTGCTAACCCAACTACCAACCTGGATACTAATATGAAAATGTTCACCACGGGGGGGGAAATGAGAAACAGATGAAATGAAGGTTCAAGTTCTAACTCTAGCGAGAGACTCGAACCGATGGGAGGGAGATCTATTTCATTTTTACCAGGGAAAATTTTAGGGGCGAAATTTAGCCCAGGGGCGAAATTATAGAGGTTACAAAAAAATGTTGGGCGAATTTTTAATATAGGAAGAGATTTTTTGAATTTAACATATTAGTCCAATAATTATTAAATCAATAATTACACAACAACATATCACCAACCGCGTAATGGAAGAAAATAGGGATTTAGCCCTATCAAATTTAGTTAAAATCGTGACTTCACCCCCGCATTTTCTGCAATGGAGACACATAGCAATGAGTTCGCCCCACATTTTCAGTAATGGAGGCACATGGCAATGAGTTCGCCCCTGATTTTTCCATTTGAAATTGTGAGGACTGAGTTCGCCCCAGTATTTTTGGTAATTTAGGGGAATAGTAGTTAGTTCGCCCCTTGATTTTTCCATTTGAAATGGTGAGTAGTGAGTTCGCCCCCATATTTTTAGCATTGGAGGTGAAGAGCAGTTAGCTCGCCCCCAATTTTGTAGTAATGGAGGTATGGAGCGATTATTTCATTGGATACAGACCATAGGGTTGAATTCACCCTAAAATTCATTGTTATACCTTCCTTTGCAGAATTGCTCCTCAATTATCATTAAGGTAGGATTTCAATAGTGATTTTGATCTCCATATTTCATGGTAAATGAGGAAGTTGGGGGTTTCATCCCCAATTTGTTAGGTGAAAGAATTTTTTTATTCCAAAATGGTCCAAATTTGGGGAAAATGGGGAAAATTTGGACAATGGAACGATTTAGTAAAATGGGGAGCGATTTTGTCTCTGTAAAATGCCTGAAGGCTTAGCAATTCACTCCATAAAATCCCTCATGAAGAATCATCAATATCTTTGGCACTTTGCATGTAGCTCGATCAATTGCAATTTGGCAGTGGCTGAGTGGAAAATATATGCATTTGTTCAACATTCCTTGGGCTTGCAATATTTAGAGGTTAGTTTCACCTTTTAAGTTATTTCTCCTTTGGTTGGAACTTATTCTGTGGGTTTTGGGAAGAGAATTTGAATGTATGCACTATGCAGGTATTTAAGCAGTTGTTTTTCCTTTTCGAGCTACTCAGAAAATTAGATATTGCAGCTCTAATATTTTTGTCAGATCCCTTTATTCTCTGATGAAGATATCTAATATGGGATTGATAATGGTTACTGATACGATTCTATGAATATATAGACTTAATCTAGCTTGGGTTGAATATTTTAATCTATCTTGGTCTAAATATTGTTAGTCTTTATTGTGTTTTAGATTGTTGCCATCCTACTTTCTTCGAAGCTAGATTTAAAAAATTATGACTGCAAAATGACTCTTAATATAACAATTCATTAGTCAACTGAGCTCTTAATATGTAGATTTGGATTTATTTTGATTAAGGGGGCGCATGTGTCCCAGTTGCAGTGCATGTGAAAAACCAATTGTTCTTGGCCAATCAATGTCAACACTGGCAATTCAAGGCACAAATTCTTGTCCCAAAAAATTGTGCTTAGCAACTCATGTTCGATCTTCAACTAATCTACAACTATCATAGGACCTTCAAGGGGATCTTTCCACATAGCGTTTGCGTTTCAGGTGGAACTTGCAAAATAGATTTGAAACTTGTTGGGTTTTAAGCTCACTAGTACCCCTTGTGTATTTAACTCTTCCCTTGCCTTCACTTTCCTCATCTTCAAGTGGCACAATTCTTCCTACGGAGTAGATTTTAGCTCTCAAAAACAATGATTTTATCCCTCTAAAATTTAAGCTAGAGCCTCCATTTTCCCTCAATTTCTAGGAATAGAAGCTTATGGGAGATATTTTCCTCTATTCTTCATGTAAATCAATATTATAGTTACATTCACTATTAATTTGTGGTTTGAAGATTTATTTTATAGATAAATCGCCCACATTTCATAGAATCATGGCCAGTGGGGAGCAATTTTATCCCATGGGTTACTCAGTGACCACCACTGGCTATGATGCCTGCTTCATTAACATGAACTAGGAAACTAAAACTTTAATTGGTGATGAAAGATTCATTTCCTATCATATGGGATTTGCGTGGAAGGTTTGGATCAATTCAGGATTGGCCTTCATGGATATCATGAGGTTTCTAACAATTATTATAAGATTCTAATTGATTTGAAGAGGGATGGGTTTTTCAAGGGACCTCTTTGTTTATTTTTGGATAGACTTGTGGATGATATCCCTGTTAGTTCTGTGTGTAGTGGGTCTTGTGTTTTATGAAGGGTTTTGTCTTCTTGTTAAATGTGGGGTTTTGTTGGGAGCAATGTGATTCAAATTTCAGAGTGGATAGATTGGGCATGATTCTACTCACTATAGGTTTATGGGTCAAAAGAAAATCGATAAGTCTATTCAATTATTGGTTGGAAATTGCTTCTCGAGATTAGTAATAGTTGCGTGAAGAGAAATAATAATTTCCATCATGTTTCGTACAATAGTTTGGACTTTGATCTAGATCTTCAATATGTACCCTTGTTTGGAGTATCTCCTGGGTATTTTGGATCTTTGTATTCTTATTTTTATGAGACAAAAATGAATTTTGATGGTCATTGCATTTGTTGGGGTTGATTTCTTTGCACATTTGATTGCCTTAACTTTTTCTAATAAATGAGATCAAGACAAGGGTATGAAGCTTGCATGCATTGTGGTGTTATGGATTTGGTTTCCATCTTTTGTTCCTAGCTTCCCACTAATTTGAGATGACAGGTTTTTTTTTGTCAAGCTTTGTTGTGACTGGGATCCAAGTTCCAACATGTTCAATTCTATTTCTCTGGCAGAGTGTATATTGGTAGAACTTGTAATAATGCATGGTTCCAATTTGAAGCAAGTAGGATAGATCACATCTTATGTTCTCCTTGGATGGATTGGTTTCATGGAGTTCTGTAGCATTATATTGAACACCATATATTCCCAAGGTGAAGTAAATTGAGTATTGTTACTGCACAATCCTACACTTTAGGAGGAAATAAATGATAATACCTCTGATCTGCTTGAGTATTTTGTGGTTCTACATCTTTCTTGGTTCTCTGTATTTTCTTGTGATTGTTTTTTTTGTAATACATTCCTAATTGCAAACCCACTTAGAATCAAATATTACTGAGGATTTCATTCCACATTAATATGGTTGTCTTCTTGTAAAGGACCAATGTGAAAATATGCAACTACTTGTTTCTATGGTTTTATACCATATAGGTCAGTAGTTGGAGATTAAGGAACCACTGATTATTTATGTTGTTTTTATTTGGATCATAGCTGAAGGTTTGTGACATATTCCTTAAAGCTTTGCAGAGCCCTAGTCCCATGCTTTATTTCTTATTTGTATCCATCCCTCTCTCTCCACCTATGTATCATAACAGTCATCTTAGTTTTCAGAATTTTAATTGTTAAAAAGTATTAACTCCTATTCTTTTTATCAATCACCTAAAATGTGGATGCAAACTGTGTGCACATAAGTTTAGCAGCTTTTTATTTTTATTTTATTTAATTATGACATAAACAAGTATGCTATAGTTACTCCTTTGCAGTGGACCAACTTTAAATAATATTATATTTTCTCAAGTCCACTATGTTTTCCACTTGATGCTTACTGTAATATCATTCATATATGTTCTGGTAGGTTTTAGTTGTAAGCTTTTAATTCTTGTCACGTTGTTGAAGATAGCACTCAAACTAATGCACACTAATACTAAGTATATTAACACCATGGATCCTCTTATTGCATTGTGAAACATGTTATAACTGAAGAGTTAATATAGAAAGAACTTTTTGTCTGAACTCAAGAATATTATGAGGTTTTTGAGGTGCAAACTAATATATATATTTTTTACCATTTGGAATTTCCCTGTGTTCTACACATGTATTTATTTTTGGGTCCCCCAATAGTTCTGGTTAGTCTCTAAATATAAGGTATTTTAATTTTTGTGTTTAACAGTCAACACTAGGTATTTTATTGAAAAGCTAAGGGCACATAAAACTAGTTGCTCAAGCTGTCTAAGTATTTTGTCTAGCACTTTGTTTCTTCATAGATGTACCACACTCTCCAGAGTGCATCCAAAATATGTATAAATTTATGAGGCTAATGGTGTTGTGAACATTCCCCTTTCTGCAATGGGTTTCATACTTATGGACATTCTGAATGGGGTTTTCAAATATGTGAAATGTCCCTTCCCATTTCAAGGTGTTATACCTTATGTGATTATACTATCTTAAAAACATGGTATCAAATCATTAACTATAATGGGATCTTAGGCCCTTATTACATAACTAGGGGATCCCCACCATTCCATGCCCCTTTAGAAAGCATTTCCCTAAAATTTTACACCAATGAAGTACATCCATAAGCAAGGATCCCATATGTTGGTGCTACAGTCAATGCTTACAATGAACAAGCTTGTGAAGACCATTCTTAAGCTCAGGTCCTAGATATAGGTGTTCACATTGACTCCCAATTGGTAACATGTGAAACCAATGAATGTCTAACTACTTTTTTCAAGATGCACACAGGTCATGTATCCATAAATGTTGACCTTCAAATACTAGGACAATCAATTGAAAAAATTACCATCTGGTTGCAATAGGTTGATTGTGGATCTGGATGGAACACAACCACTATAGAAGAGTCACACCGAAAAGTGTTAGCCACAACTTTCTCATGAGTTTCCAAAATGATTTTCCCTTCATATAATGGAGTAGATTAAATAAACAGAGGCTAAAAGTAGTTTTCTTCCCATAAATGGAAAATGTCCATACACCATTCATTGCAAGCCACCTCTCAATCATACCATGTTAATGTTTCTCTTGTATACCCCCTTTCGATGATAATTCTATGAGATGTCTAGAATATATTTTCACAATTACATTCATTCTTGCAATATTTCCATAACGTGGTTCTAGTAGGGCTTAGATGTTCTTAGTTTAAAATGGTTGTAACTTCCTCAATATTGTTCAAAATTAATTTATGATATTGATTAAGAAATGGCACCCCAAATATGTTTTAGATAGAAAATCCATGTCTACAATCTTATTTATAAAGAGATAGGCAATCACACTGCAAAAAGTTTCCTTGAGGGTTGTGCAACTACAACTTGGAAGAGTTGTAACTTCCACAATACTTCTCATAATCTTTATGATGAACCCATTTTGGAATTCACATAGCCACTTTGATTCTAATGGCAGTAGTGTGATTGCAATATGGTTTGTAAAAAGAGATATAATCATGCCACAATATTTTTTTTGGGGGTCTTGAGGCCACAACTTGAAATAGCTGTAACTTGTGTGATACATTTTAGAATTGTTGTTATAACCCCCAATTTAGAAATGGCATGGATAATATATGCTTATGATGGCACTTATGCAGTAGCAATCTAGTGAATGGAAATCCCTTCTCATTTCTTCTTGTTTGGGATCAGATATCTCAAGTGCATGGTGGTTTCCACCTCATTCCATTCTTTCAAGTTACCTTTATAATCTTCCCAAGGGTGTGAGGCGTGAGCATTCCCTTCAAAGTAGCATTAAGTGCATTCACCCAAACTTTAGTAGCAATTTTCTCATTCATTTCAACCATGAACATATTGGCATCCCCTGTTTGATCAAACTTAGGGATTTTGTGTAGTTCTACCCCAATCCAATGCACATATATTATGGTGGAGATTTTATATTCTAAATTTTACCAATTATTTACAGCAACCTATGAATTTGTATCAAATGAGTAGACACTTCTCCAGTTTAGTTCTCCATCTAATGTGGTGTTGTTGCAATCTTCCTGGCATATAGTGATGTTATATATGTTTTCTAGCTAGCTGCTTTTCACATCATCATCAACGGGATCTGTATATTGTGTGCCTTGTGAGAATTATCTATGCAACAATTCTTGTATTGCTTGACTGGAATGACATTCTCTTATGTTTCAAATTCAATATTGCATCACTGTGAAATCCCAAGTCTATCCCCAAGATCACGGGATAGGGTAACTTCTCATCCACGATCTTGGTCACCACAAAGTCTCCATATGTTTTTACTTCATGGAGATCCACTTCCACATCTTCCAATCCACCTATAGGATAGATTCTATTTTGTTTTCAAGTCTTCCTTGAATGGGTGAAAACACAAGCTATGGCATCCCTGTGATATCCTACGAGTTCGTTGGAATAATTTTAACATCTGAATTCATAATACATATCCTCCTATCTATGCATTCAACCTGAATTTTCTACCTGTTTTATTTCTCATCTTCTTCATTTGACTAGCTTCAGAAATTTGAAATTTGAACTACAAACCTAGAAATGTGAGCAATTGAGGCAACACACTATCTGTTGAAACATATAGGGACCATGCAACAATGGAATTCAATAGATTATGTTATTTCTAAAACTTCAATTCTCATAAGAACAAAATTTCCCTTTGGTTGTTTGTGACAGGCCATTACTTTATTAGACCCTTGATAACAATGTTCGCTAATGTGAAATCCATTTTCACAAGTTCAATGATACAATATGATAGTTTTTGATGATAGAGAACAAGGAATTTAGGATCTATTTTCACACACTTAGTGATACAATATGATAGCAGTTGCTGATGGTGAACAAGGAATTTAGGGCTGTTGATGCATCATGTATTTTTCATAAATGTGATGAAATATGGTCTTTGAATACTCTCTCTATGGTCTTTAGAATCAAATAGGTCAAGAAACTGCTATACAAAGAAGTGGTCTATATACCTCTTTGCTAATTTTGGATCTATATTTGTTGAAATAGTGCATACACTATTTGCAAATGTGACTATGTAGGATCTATACATGGATTCTCTTCCTCTGTCAAATTTGTCTAGTCCTTTACTTTCATGGAAAGCTGGAGGCAAGGAAAGGAAAAGATTCAAAGCTATCATTTTGGAAATACCCCCCTTAAACTCTCTATAAGTGTGCCTTCTCCATACTAAACATAGTCAACAAGCTCTGGTAGGGTTAACTGCTTGATCTCTTCCTACACAATATTTTCTTTAGGGTTTGAGAAATCATATTGGAGACAACAAAGATTCAATTTTTTATTAATAGTTATCGTCTTTCAAACCAAATAACATCTCTCAACAATGGTAAATTTACATTGTTATTTATATTACTATCAATAAAATGACCATATTCAGTGTTTAATCACATCTTGCTTTGATTAGAGATGTTGATGGGGCAATTACAGAGTACAATGCCACAACATAAATCTTGTACCCTAGGTCATGATTTATGGCTTCTGACAATTCTAGTTTTCCAATTGACCGATATATCCCATCATTATTCAAAGATTTAAATCCATTTTATTTATGCAATACATGGATGGATAAGTAGGAGTGAATAGTTTCTTTTTTAACTTAATCATCCACTAGCTTTCTCCATGAAAATCTCCCCAGTTTTGGATTTTATCCCTGGAAGTTCTTTTTGACAAACCTCATACTCAGATTTTTTATATCTTGTAACCTAGCCATATTTATCCTTTGCTTCCTTGTCATCAAATTCACTTGTGCATGGATTTCTCTAAAAAATAACTTTCTTCTTTTTCTTTTTTCTCCCTTGTTTTAGACCTCAACAATAAGTTTTCACAAACTATTGTTTTTTGGCTCATGGTCATATTCCTATTTAAATTCCACAAATATTTGGTCAAGTTTAGTTTTCTCCATCTCTAGTAGTTCCTCCATTTCAAGCTTGCTAGAGCTTCCTTGCTTCAAATCCTCATCAAACTTGGCATGAAATCTTGCTTTGTCATCCAGCAGACTATAAAGCCACTTTTTTGCATGATTCATAATTCCACAAAGAGCATAAACATTCTTTTTGGTACATCTCTGCCCAGCTGCCATGGTCTTTCTTTTTTCATCTGTCACTCATTTCAAACAAAGTACACAAGGGAAAGAACTCGAAATCTGCATAAACAACATTTTGATCATCACTTTATCAGATTTTTCACTAATAACCTCCCTGGGCCTGCATCAAGATAGAAGAAGGATTTTTTTTCTCTCTTCATATAAGGCAGTGGTTATTACAAACTTTAATGTTGGACTAGAGAATTCCAGAAGATGGTGATTATACCTAGGAATAGTAATTTCTTAAGTTGCTCACATTCAACATGGTCTTCTGTTGTTATTGTTCTTACACTAAATGGAAATATAATCTAATTGAAGAATTTTTATTTTTTTTGTTGCATTGTATGTAATGTAAAAAAACTTTATAATATATGCCTTTCTTAGTTATTTAATTTATGTTTTCATTTCATAATGTTTAGTTTAGCACATGGCTATATGTCTATTCTTCACCTAAAATAATGTATGCATCTTATCTTTTTAGGATCCAAACATAAAGGAATTGGCAGAACAAATATCAAAGGATCCATCATTCAATCAAATGGCAGAGTAATTGCAACAAAGTGTGCTTCTTGAGGAGATTGAATCAGGGGTTCCAACTGCAATGATGAAGTAGGGGGAATAGTATGATCGGGTTTATGTTTTTATTGTTTGTAATAAAATGTTATGGCCAGTCAGTTGTAGAAAGATTCTGGTTCCATGTTTCTGTGCAAAATTATTTTGAGTACTTATATATCTTCTGATCATTCTGTTTCCTGCCTTACAGATTCTGGAATGATCCATCTCTTCTTACAAACAAGCTATGGGAGTTGGCCCTTTGGGTGATGCTGCTACTTCAGATGAGCCATCTGGGGTAGATCAGGGGGAAGAGGATGAGGGTTATGAGGAAGAAGAGGAGCTTACTGTTCATCACACTGCAAGTGTTGGTGATGTCGAGGTACTGTAGCTTAAAACTATAAATCACATTTGAACAATTTGCACTAGTGATTTCTAGAACAATCATGGGCCTTGATGCAGTGTTAGCAATGAACTACAAAAGACATGTTGACAAATTAGCTAGTATTGAGTGTCTTGAGTAGAGAACTGTTATTAAGTGCCTGTTATAATTTATCATATTTAGTACAACAAGAGGTGTGTCCAAAAACTTTAGGGCTTCTGATTCCTATAACTTTTACTGGTTCAAAACTTCAGATTACCATGACACATCCACGTAATCCTTAACATTAGGAATGCAAGTTAATTCACTTATAAACTGAAGTTGAGTTATCTGTTGTTTCCATCTCGTATGCTTACAAATTATCTGTTTTAGTCATACTCCTAAAACTAGCTAATTAGTGGAGTCTAGAAAGTCATTAAAGGCTTATGTTGTCCAAGGAAAAAAACAGGACTTTGGTCTTGATTTGCATCGTATTTTTTAACATGTTTATCCTTTCTATCTGGAGTTTACGTTAGTCTTTTAGTTCAACACCTGTCTGTTCAACATAACTTCTTGATTTCAATAAATACCTTCTTGTAACCAAAGAATGATATTATGCAGATAAATTCCTTTTTTGGCAGACACAGTGTTCACCATGGGTATCTGTTGCAAAGAACATGCCTAACCTATAGAACTGGAATGATTTGTTTTCTGAAAATTAAAGAGCTCTATTCTTCTTTATTTTATGATTCCTATAATATTCTTATTGGTAGGTTTACCTACGTTGTAATTTTATACTTATTTTCTTGTTTTTATGGGTGCCTTAATTTGTAAAATACATTCTTCCAGCTGATTTGGTGAACCATGTTAATTATGTTACCTTAGTTTAGAAAGAGAATTTGAGTTCACTAAATCAAGATTCCTTGTGCCTTCTGCTACGTGATAAAATATTATAATCCAATGAAATATTTTGGATTTTCTTTTGGTATATATGCAGGGGCTGAGGAACCTTCTCAAACTTGATGTAGATAAAGATGAGAAGGATGTCGAGGGTCGAACTGCTTTGCCCTTTGCTTGTGTTTATGGCGAGGTATGGAACCTAAAGAAACTTGTTATCATGGAGGACGAAATTATGTATGGATAATACTAGTATATACTATTGGTGGATGCACTTACAAATAAATGTATTGATATATAGTTTCCCCTTGCATTTACGTTATGAAGCCGTATAAATAAAGTGCAACTGTTATGGTGATCAAAATGTATGTGTAACTCCTTCCATGCTCATCCTGGAGCTCACATGTGTCCTTTTAAAAATATATATATTATAAAAAATAACATGTTGACTTAAATTAGATTTAAAACATTTAAAACGCCATATATATAAAACTAAACAAATTAGATAAATTAAAATGCTTCATCAACATTTGTACTCTAAAAAAGAGTTTGCATCTTGAGAGATTTGATCCCTCTTAGGGTGCTTGGTATATCACCTTTTAAGATAGATCTATGCCGATGTATGAGTATGCCAGTGATTCTATTTTCCATACATTTACTATTGCAAAGTTCAAGTAGATGCTGGATTTAAAAAAAATACTGTCATGTTTCCCTACTAGATAAACATTGATAGCTGTGACAGTGTTATGGTTGTCTATCTGTTGATGCATAATCTCTGCTTTGCGATATTTTTATCGGAGAGATGGATTGGTGGCTGTCATCAACAGGCCTGTGATGCACATTGATATTTTGTCACTCAGTTTATTTTTTTCTTTGGAAAATGCAGCTTCTATTTTATTTCTATTCATTAAAAGGTACATAAAAAATTATACATTATCAAGCCAAAGTGTGACCACTTAGGTTAGGCGCCCCCTCTAAACAGGCAAGGAGAGCTAGCATGTCAGCTTTGGCTCTGATTTCAAGAGAGTCTACATCTTTCCTGAAAATGCGAATCCTGGCTAATATTTGTATAATCAACTTCAATAAAAGAGTTACGACTTCCAAATGAAATAGATTAGGCACCCATTAGAACTATGTTTCTGTTGGATGATGTCAACAATACTTCATCTGTCCTGTTGTTTAAGATAAGTGAAAAGACCAAAAACTGGAGTTTTTGTATCCATCTGCTCTCCCGATTGGAAGAGGCCCACCTAGCATCAAAGTTGGAGCATAAGGAAGTTTGATGCCGCAAGGACTATAATTTCTTTGTGTCATAATTCTGGATTGGTTTACCAAAAGATTGACTCTAAGCCCTCCAAAATGGGCCTTGTATTTGACTGTTAATCTTAAACAAATATTCTAAGGGGATCAACCTTTGAAAGTTTGAATGCCCTGAATAGACAATATTGAAGTAAGAAAAGACTTCTGATGTGCTAACACCCTCCACTCCAGCCATGATCTGGCATCAACATCCCACGTGTCCTTCCAATGGAAGATGGGCCTGGTTTATTCTATGATTTTGACACCAAGGGATTTCGGCAACACATTGGCCTTGATCCTTCCAACTCCAAATTGAGCAGAAAGCTAGGTCCCAACCACATCTACTACCTGAGTAATTCCAGTTCACATACTTAGACACGAAATTCCAATCAATCCACATGCTCTAAAAAATAACAGAGCCTTGGACTTACAATTGAGGGGTGGAAATAATATTGGACAAGCTGAAATTACCTTGAATCCTATGAACATGTTGTGCTTGCAATTTCCTGTACCTCAATAGCACTTGCCAAGGAGATGAGCCCTCTAAATTGCTTCCAATGCATTTGTTGTTAAGATTTTTCCGTCAAGAATCCATATAAATCAATCCCAAGCCACCCTCCTCCTTGAGCAAAATGTAAACATCCCATGGGACCAAACACAACCCTTGCTCACCAGCATACTTGGCCCAAAAAAATGTCCTTCATAATTTTTTTAGCCTTCTAGAATCTAAACTAAGCCTGGCTAAGCAGCTAATATAGAAATATAGTAGATGTGGATTCTGCTACTTGGAACTTTAATGGCCTGGGGCAATCGTTTGACTAGTCTGATAATTAAATGTTCATGACATTGCCTTTTGTTGTTTGTATGATGGATCTGTCCATGTTCAAGGCTATCCAGTTCATTAGATTTGCAAGTGACATAATGTTTCACATGTCATATGTCATTTTCCTAGAGGGTAAATCATGATCTTAATACTGTCAAAATTAAATATTTATCATTTTTCAGAATTTGGCAATTCCTGAGTTTCATTAGGGTATAATTGCGATGCAGAATTGAGTTGTATTTTTAACAATTGCTTGAGAGAGAGGGAACAATGTTTTTTTACTCTTTATCTGGCCTTTATGTCATATCTAGCATAGGTTGCATTTAAATATTTTCCTAATATATACACTGGTACTGAAACTTTTTCCATTTGCCATGTTTCTTTTAGGTGAAATGTGCTGAAGTGCTTCTTGAAGCAGGAGTGATGGTTGATGCACTGGACAAGAACAAAAACAAGGCCCTCCATTATGCAGCTGGATATGGACGTGAGGAGTGTATAGGACTATTATTGAAATATGGTGCTTCTGTGTATGTTTAAATCCCTTGGAATTGGTTACTATTTGTTTTGTTTGCATCTTTTAATCTGTTCTCTCTGGAGCAGTCACCTCCACATGTTGGTGTTACATCGTGTATCATCTCATGATTCATTTGTAATATTACATGCAGGACACTGCAAAACTTGGATGGAAAGACATCCATAGATGTTGCTAAACTAAATGAGCAGAAGGAAGTGTTGAAGCTGCTGGAGAAGGATGCATTCTTGTAAACTGACCATCATGGGCTTTCGAGTTTTCATCATGATGATAGTTTAGGTTACATTTGAGAATAAGTAGCATTTTTAGAAAACTATTACCATTAGTCTGGTTGAGGATTCGTTGTATACAAACTGTATATTTGCATGGAGACAAAATTATGTGTCTAAAACATCCACATATTTTATTGTAGATATTCATTTGTGATTTCTGAGGATGAAGCTTCCACCGAGAGTTTCTAGGATCTGTTTTTCGATTTGTTTCCTTGAGATATGATTTTCATTTACCTTTTTGTTTGACATAGAGAGTACGGAAATGGATTATGTGTATTCCTTTATTTTTTGTGTATAATGTTCTATGTAATCAAAGAACTATTTTTCCTCTTGTTGACAGGGCAGAATTCTCCCTGTGCAAATAGCAGGGGTTATCCCCTAGATTGTACAAGTATATCCAATCTAAAATGGAACTTGTCAAGCCTAAGACCTTAAGAGAAGCATTCAAATTTGCTCTAAAAAATGAAGAAAGATTCAAGTCTAAGGGTTCAGGTCCGCCCTGAGTGGGGAAACGCCTCATACAACAAGATCCAATTGACTTTACTTTTCCTTAATGAAATGAAATAATGGTGCATGGTGGGGGGGATATGAGCGTTTAGGGGTGGAGTCTAGAATGCTCCTCTATTATTAAAGGCAACCTCCCTACCTCGTCCCTCTATTCTATTGTAGTGCTTCTCTTCAGTCGAGGGGAAAGCAATTTTTGAGTGCACCCTATAACCTCTATCCCCATTATCAAGTATTTGGAGAGATCGAAAGCTTATGCCCATAAAATCAGAGTATTTCAAATTTGTCCTTGTTGAGTGGCTTGGTGAGAATATCTATAACCTAATCTTTTGTTATCTAGAATTTGACTTGAACTATTCCATTTACAATCAACTCTGGAATATAATGATGATGATGAACTTAAATATATTTACTTTATATATGAAACACTAGATTTTGAGCTAACTAGATGGCACTCTGATTATCACATTATGTCGTTGTAGGCCCACTCACATCAATCTTTAGATTCTGTAGAACTCTCCTCTGCTATACTACTTCCTAACCTATGCTGGAAAACTCTGTCTTTGCCAATCTTAGCTTCGGTGAAGTAGAAATTTTTAGACAAGTGCCACATTTAAACATCTCTTGGCAGTCATTACAAATTTCTCAGAACGGTGATGATGATCTGTACTCTGTTTTTGTGGACTCAAATAAATGGAAATTATTCAAAGGACAACTCAAGACGAGCCTATAGACCCCTTGTGTTAATACACAATAATATTTGTGGTCTCATGGCCACGTCTTCTATTGGGGGAGCCAAGTACATCCTCGCCTTTATTGATTATTTATATCGGTTTGTATGGGTCTGTACCTTTCAATCCAAGAATGGGATGTTTGCAAAATTCCAGGATTTAGAAAACCTTGTCCAAGCTCAATGTTAGCTGAAGATCAAGGCAGAGCCTTCTGGACATCTTACCACCATTTAGCAACAAAAATACTTCCTTGCGTAGAAACATCAATAAGACCCTCCCCCCCCCTAAACCCCTTCTTGGACATATTACATAGATTCTAAGAAACCAGGGATCGCCTTCAAGCCACCATACTTGGACATCTTACCACCATTTAGCAACAAAAATACTTCCTTGTGTAGAAACATCAATAAGACCCTCCCCCCCTAAACACCTACTTGGACATATTACATAGATTCTAAGAAAACCAAGGATCGCCTTCAAGCCACCATACTTGAACCACAAAAAGGTTTTGAGAATATGTCCCAGGCGTTTGAATTGAGTCTTGCTAGGAAGTTGTTACGCCTCGGAGTGTCTAAAGCGTTCCTCCCAAATGTACTAGAGTGAGGGGTTTATTTTTCTTTTGTAAAGGCCAAGTTTTTGGGGATATATTATGTAGTGTTGATTTTGGGGCTAAATACCCATGATTAGGTCATGGTAGGTCCCCTTGGTTTACACCTCAGGGAGGTGCTGGCCTTGTGGCTCTATTGACTACCCTTTTTGTGGGTGTCCGGTGCCCTTGAGGCAAATCATTGGGACACATGGCCAGACTCATATTTTTCTTTGTAGAGTTGATTGTGTGTGTAAGGGTTGTCGTATCCAGTTTAGCACACCTCATTTTTCCCACTTGGACCTATTGTTTTGATGCAAAAATCCTCTTGGTTTCCAGGTGCATGACATCATTCTTTAAAGAAGAAGCCTACATTGTTTAAAGAAAGTTTATTGCTCATGCCATATTTTGTGTTGATTCTTGTAGCATCAAATAGGTGCTTGAAGCTTCTGCATAAGGCCAAGTGTCTGGCATGCAAGAGTCGTGCAGGTACCTCTCAGACTTAGGAGTTTCACTTTAATTAAGTGAATTATTAAAGTGAATGCTCTTTTGTATTTACTTTATGTAAAGTGATTGAGCCCATGGTATTGGCACTAGGTATTTGCATATTGTAATAGTGTAAAGGGAAACCTAGGTGAGAGGAGAGACACAAATCAAACAGAGTGGGTGGGATCTCATTTATTAGTTGAGGAAGGATTGTCACCCAATGTTATCAGAACCAGACTAGTGATCGAACCCACTGTGCCCAAAATGTGATCTGGACCGGACCGGAACCGGAAAAAAAAATCGGGAAAAAAAAATGATCGACCAAAAAATACATAAGCGATTCATATTTTGTAAAAAAACATAGATATTCATGTGCATACATACATATAAATCCATACCATTAACACAAATATGCAAAGTTTCTCATATATATAGCAAGTACAGGTGCAAATAACCAAAATAGTACCGAATGCAATACATCTCTGAAGTTTTGAACCAAAATACATTAATAAAGAGGCTCTAAATGACCCCTAGAGTCCAAAAATTAAGCAGAGTCTGGACTGGCCCAGTTCCATATGGAACAGGTCAAAACTGGTCGGTTTGGCCAGTTTTGGCCGGTTCAGTTCACAACTAGTTTAAATCAATTTTGCAGGTTTTCCAATTTAGGCACCTAACCAGACCGATTGGGCCTGTGAACCAGTCGGACTAGCCGGTTTTACCAGTTTCGGTTTGGTTCTGATAGCATTGATGTCAGCTAATTGTGTAGGTGCAGGGGGCAAAGGTCATAGGAATGGAGCAAGAAGAAGTCATGGACTAGTAATCGGAAAAATTGAAGGACCGATCTTGAGGTTAGGAAACTAGCGTTATGTCAATATATTCCTCAGTGGGCCATTATCCCAGGACAAAAAACCAAGGTATTTATTTAAATAAAAATCAAATTGTTTGCTTGTTTTTATCATCATTGGATGAATTTTGAAGTGCTTGGGGAAAGTATTGAAGTGTTTAGGACAAATATTGAAGTGCTCGAGGCGTTTTTATTATCGTTGGGAGAATTTTGAAGTGTCTGGAGCAAATATTGAAGTGCCTGGGGAGTTTTTATCATCATTGGGATAATTGTGAAGTACCTACAACAAGTATTGAAGTGCTTGGGGAATTTTTATCATCATTGGGTGATTTAAGAAGTGCCTAGGGCAAGTATTGAAGTGCCTGGGGCGAATTTTGAAGTGGCTCGAGCAGATATTGAAGTGCCTGGGGCATTTTTATCATCTTTCGGAGAATTTTAAAGTGCCGGAGAAAATATTGAAGTGCCTGGGGCATTTTTATCATCGTTGAGAGAATTTTGAAGTGCTTAAGGCAAGTATTGAAGTGCCTAGGGCGTTTTTGTCATAAATGGGTGAATTTAGAAGTGCTCGGGGTTGTTATTTATCAATATATGGATGCTTTAATAATGGTGGGGCATTTGAAAACAATGCCGGTTGAATTTATCACTTATTGGGGCCAATTTGTGTGGCTTGAGGCATTTTTGTGATTGCTTGGATGATTATATCATTATTGGGAGTTTTTCTCCCTTGCCTTGGTGATTTTAATCACCACTAGGTTCCTTTTAGGCCATTTGTGCTAAAATACACATACAACCAACATTATAAGTGGAAAGATTCAAAAACATTACATGGCCAATTTCCATTGCAAATTTTCCTACTACATGGGTGAGCTCTTCTCCTTGTATTTCTTGTGGACATTGGGTGAGTGTGTTTTGTTGAGAGTGCCTTCCTGAGGAAAGGAGTGTGGGCATAAATATTGGGAGGAATGCCATTCTAGGAGTGGAAGGTCCTTAATACAATTGGGGGAGGGAATAGGCAAAGAGAACAAGAGTATTATACATGCCTAGTCAAGATTCAAAACCCATATGCGTGAAAGGATAAGAGTGTGGGATTGTCTACTTAATTGGTTGTTCACAGGAAATTAGAGATTGAACAAAAAGCCAAATTTTGAGTAGGGAAATAAGGAACCTTTCTCTCCATTGATTGATGATTAAAGGGGCCCCACTTAGTATAGCTACAAATCATTCCTCATGCAACTATAGAATCACATTCATTTTTTTTATTAGAGTTGGTTTTTTGGTATTTCGGCTTAACCCCATCATTTTCAAGCTAAGATCATTGTATCTTAGATTCATATTTGACGATTACAAATGTTTAATCATTGAATGAGTTATTCGCATAAGAGGTAGAGAACAAAGACTAAGAATAAGTTTTTTTTTCACAAGTATCTGTGTTGATAAGTTGAGTGGGATATAAGTCCCTGAATTACAAATAAATGTTATTCAATTTGATCCATGGTTTCTAGAATGGAAAGAGGCAACCATCTTTGATCTAGGGATTGGAAATGAGAAAAAAATTGTTATATATTTTGAAAATGTGTGTTGGACAAAGGTGGACTTTTTAGAAGTGGTTGCTTTTACTTCTTATGGTTACAGCTACTTTTTGAATCTGCACAAAGAAACTAGTCACCTGAACCCCAGAAGGGCAGGATAATCAAACTATGCCAGAGGCACCCACATAGTAGGTTACTGTAGAGTTACTAACCACCCTAGTTGATAAGATTGCCCCCGAATTGTGATATGTACCTCTAGAGTAGCGTAGCAGAGCCAACCCTCTATATTTTAAAAGGGTGAACACGTCTGGGATTTTATTTTATAATGCAGAAGCCTTTATAAGTTGTCAGTGCATAGAGGTTGGTCCCCTATGTATCTCCCCCTCATGCGTCAAAAGGAAAAGAGGGGACATTATAAAGTCTCGTGAACTACATTTTTTTCTGAACCCTGGGTTCCATATTTTCAAGTTTTGGAAAAGGTGTATCTTGATTCATAGAGTGCTCACAAAAAGAATACTTAATATTAAGAGAATGACTAAATAAGCCATTGATATCTGAAGTTTCTCTATTAGAGAAATGGGACCCCATATTTGGTAATGACCCTAGAAATTGTGCAAGAACTCCTTCTTCTCTCTATTTTTGGTTTGGGAACATGAATGGGGATAAATTTATCAATTCCATAAATGGAATTACTGTCATGTACATGTTGCAATCTAGGGTCATACGTAATGTTTGATAAAGATCCAGTAATGTTTTTCTCACTTCCAACAAGGTCTTACTCTTTCCCCTCTTCCTACTTATGAGGATATAAATTACAATGTTTATTGTCTTCCCCTGTAGGCAAGGACAACTCTGAAAGAGATACGAAACTCAATCGACAAATATTATGGATTAAAACTTGATAATTATTGAGCAATTGACCACTGATTTGCAAACTGTTAATCCTCAAACAATTATCCCACCTTATCTTTAATGTCTCCATTTCTAAAAATTAGCAAATTTCATATAAATATTCTTAAATATGAGTATGGATTAGTAATTTCGGAGTGCATCCCTAACTCGAAGAGAGATTGCAAAGGAAATAGACAATTTACTAACATTGCTCCTGAAATAACAATTTAGGGACATCATGAGAATGATTCCATACATTCCAATGATTGTTAAATCCAGACATACATGAATGCAATGACAATGCCTATTTCTTTAAGTGTGTAAATAGTGGCGATAGGTGTGAACCTCAACTGAAGATTGTAAGCGATCAAGATTCTTGTAAAATATTCTAGAGAGAATGAAATATGTAGGCCAGGTTGTAAGGTGGTCCAATGAATATGAAATAGACAACTATGATATGCAACCAATGGTAGATCATGGCACAGGGATAACTCATTCCAGTGAGAATTTGGGGAAGATTATCGATAATAATACTCCAAAGAGCTGACTCATTCCATTTCCATGATGCAATTGGAATTGCTTAATCTTCAGTTTGATGTAATACAGTGCTCACATGTCCATGTTTAACAAATATTGTAAACATGCTGCTATATATTTGACTTTGCAATATTAAGAGTGGCAGAAAATTGTAGTATACAAAGTGGGTAAGGAATTATACTTTTTTTTGGCCACCAGAGATTGCATTTAGTTGCTTGCTTGGTGAAACAATCATCAATAGCTACATGTTTTCTTCTACGTTTTTATGTCAGACTGTTGATTAGAAGGATACTTAAATTCATACATGGAAAAGAGAAGTAAAGTTGAATTTAAGTTGTAATTATGGCTCGAGGATCCTACCTTAGCTAATATAAATAGTATTATTATAATTATAATTTTATAATGTAAGGGATTTATCTTGGAAATAGGTTCTGTTTGGCTCAAACTCCTTTTGGTCCAATACTTTGCTAATTTGAATGTGCCTACATCCATTGGTACTAATCTATGAAACCATTGATATAAAAAGCATATGTTACTACACTTCCCTAATTAGTTCACAATGTTCATGTTATTCCTCTATGGATAATAGGTTTATTATATCTTCATATCATGCATGCGATGCTAACATAGTGCTACGAATTACAATAGTTGTGAATTGTTGTAAAAATGAACGTCACAGAAAAACCACCTTATATATGAGTAACATAACATATATTTAGGTTATTTTGTTGATATTTAGATAGAATTACTTAAATTGGTAGGATACTCAAATATACAATTATATTATGTCATGACTCTTATTGTTATCTCCATCTTTTTCCCAATCTAAATTGTTATAACTAACTAGTTGGTTCGATTTCTCATATAATATCAATACTTTGTAACAAGTTGTAATTTCCTTTATATATAATGAACAATTCTCTTTCTAGCTTCAAGGTGACTTTCTTGTAGACCTTGCATAAATTGAGAAACCACACTGAATAACAAAGGAAATATTAGTTTGACTATGAATTCATTACATAAGACTACTAACAAGTCGTCGATAGAGTACATCATTGGATTTTGAAGAAGCACTCTCCCTAATTAGCTTCACTCTTAACTAATAAGGCGTAGCACACAATTTACAAAGGCACTACCTCCTGTAATTTTCAAAACAATCAATCTCTTAGATCGATGCTAACAAGTAAACTACTTATCTAGCTAAAAGAAAATGAAAGGAAGGGAAAGGTGGGTGAAATTGTGTTTATAAGGTATTAATTATAGTGATTCATGCAAACTAGATGTTATAGGAATATTAGAATGTATCTCTATTATATAGTATTTATTGAGTAGCATTTCCATTTCAGTAACGCATAAACACTACAAGAGAGGCAACGCATAAACACTACAAGAGAGGCACAAAGTAAATAATTGAATGAATATTCTCGAAGATTTTAGAATTTTATGAAAGATTCACCAAGACATTACAACTTTTTATAATTTAATGAAAGATTTGCCAAGATTTTTTAATTTTATGAAAGATTCACCAATATTTTACAAGGTTTTATAATTCAACGAAAGATTTGCCAAGATTTTACAAAATTTTATAATTTTATGAAAGATTCACCAATATTTTACAGGATTACATAAATTTATGGAAAAAATCGCCAAAAAATTATATATACATATTATATTATTGATAAAATAGCCCTCAACATTTCCTATGTATCATGGGGATTCGCCAAATTATTATACATATAAATTTAGGGGGGGTTCTTAAAATCATCCCTGATTTTTACACAAGCTTGAAATAGACAATAACTATGCTTGAGGGGGGCTATCTTATTTTTTAATGAGCTTGAAATGGAATAAAACTATGCTTGAGTGGATGGTTCATTTTTGTGAAAGCTTGAAACCAAAGGTAAACTATGCTTAGAGGGGTCTATTTCATTTTTTAACGAGCTTAAAATAGAATAAAACTATGCTCCAATGGATTGGTTTCATTTTTGTGCAAGCTTGAAACCAAAGGGAAACTATGCTAGAGTGTTCGGTTTCATTTTTTAACGAGCTTGAAACATAACATAAACCGTGCTCGTACCCCCCATCCTTAGGGGGAAGAAACCACTAAAACATGTGGAACATTCAGGGAAGTCTGATGACTAGCATTCATGCGATGATTGGGTGTCATGAAGGAAATTTGATCAATGGTCACAATCCTCCCATCGTAAGGAAAATACATCACTCGAAAGAGTGTGGACACGACGGATTTCATAGCATAGACATAATCACATCTAAGGAGCAGATTGAAATCTAAAGGACCTTGGACAACCATGACATCAACATAAACAATTTTACCTCTCAACGTGACAGGTAACTGCGGAAGAATCCCTAAAGGTCCGGTAGGCCTTCTATTAAAAGCCAAAATTTGGTTAGTTACTGGCACAAGCTGAGGGGAACCTATAGCTTGCCAAGCAGTTGAGGATAAAATACTAACATAAGCTCCCTCATCAACTATCATACGAAATATTTCTTTATCGGAAACTCCTACAGATATTTGAAAAGGAATACTCGAAGGAAGATGAGATTCTGTTAGACCATTCCAATCAAAGGAAATGACCTCAGTACTTGGGGGGGTCTTGTAGGAATGGATAGGGTTTCCCCTTGCCTAGGAGATTCTGAACTGACTAGGAAAACATCAGCGGTTTCCAATTCACTCTCACTTGGAAGATAAGAATGACATGAATATTATGTCACGGTGACTGCTTTAGTTTGGACTTTATCCCATGAAAGAGCGGGATCGAGTGGAGATGAGATCAAATCGATCACTTCAATCTCGGAAGGAAGAGTGGGATCAATTACAGATGAAACTGAATTGATCACTTGGTCAACCAGCGGGGGGTCGAGGGAAAACTTACTATCACTTGTTGGAAGCACCTGTTGGGAGCTAGTAATATCTTCCAACCACCGTGAAGCTTCGTCCATGCTTGGATAAAGGTAAGTACGATGCATGCCCTTGCATATCCAATAAGGGTCTGCAGCTCTACCCTTCCGACTCTTCACCAATGGGTCACTGGTCGAGGGAGTATCGTCAACATGATGGTTAGAGGTTGACGATACAAGCGGTTTGGGGTTTTTAGACCACACTTCTGACACACGGGAAAGACCGGGGCAATACTTGATAAGGTGATCACCCTTACAAACTTGCAAGGAAACTTGGGCTTACGAGGCATTCTCATAGAATGAGTGCCATCAGAGGAAGATGGTTGACGCTTGGTCTCTTTCTTATCTTTATTCTTCTTCATACTCGCCTTCTTACTAACATTAGAGTTGTCAGTAGGAGAAGAGGAAGAGATGGAAGCCAATTCAACTTTTGACGAAGAAGGAGAATGGTCACCATGAGATTGATGCTCATGTGATGAAGGACCTAGGTTGGATACAATTGGTGCACTTGGTGTAACTGGATTGGAGAATAACCATACCGGCAATCCTATCGTCAATCCAGGAAGGCTCAACATAGCCATAAAGGGAGGACCAACAGTTCCACAAGGGGGAATAAAAAATGGCATACCCTGGAATGGGGTGCCTTGGTTGGTAGTCCCAGAAGAATATTCCATATCTAAACTTCCTAAGAGTCTCTAAAGTACCACACAAATCAAACACTACTCAAGTCTAAAAGCAACAAGCAAATTGTGTGAATAGGAGTGGATTCAAAGTCTAGAACCTAACGGGATTATCAAGGCATCGCAAACCGCTATATACTGCAGGGTCCAACAATATGACGTAACAAGGAGGATTGGGACTGTACCCTTGCCTACATACCCGATTACCTAGACAGTACGTGCATGCTAATCTCCCCGAGTGTTGTTCTCGGTGTATTGCTTTGCCAAGACAGCCAAATGGTTAACTCAGTTGGTTTCAGGAATCCTAGTGGTGTCTCTCAATATACGCAAGGTACTTGGGAGATCAAATCCGTAGTGGTGTTGTCTAATGCACAACTGTTCAGCAAGAGACCTTCCGATATACTACCGAGTACGTGATACACCCTTCGATATACGCCAAGTACGGATTATGGTACTTGGTGGTTATGTGAAGGAGCTCGATATACCGATAAGTACGTGGAAGACTACAATACCCTCGGAATACAGTGCTGGCAAATAACGACAGCTGCCACACTTAAAGACATTGGAGCACGTCTCTAACTTACACACAGTTACTAAATGATTTTAACCTAAGATAGCGTTAATTTTATCTTGTATGGTTAGGTGGATGCATGAGGTGAGTACATAAATGTAAACATAATGCAATCCTCAACTACATGATAATGCACATTTTCCTTTCCTTTTCAATGAAAACTACTTAAGGTAAGGATATATTTTTCTTTCTTTCAAACCAAAAGTACTTAAGTAGTAGCGAAAAGAAGAATTCCTTCCTAGAGTGTAATAACTCTGAATTTCTGCAATAATCAGATAAAAAGCGCAAAGAAAATGAAAGATGCAGCTAATCTTAACAATGTATAAGACAAAATGATGAAGCACTTTCAATTTTCAAATGCATGTATCAAAAATGGAACTTGATAACTAAACGCTTTTCATACAGAAAGTGAGAGAATATCTACAACACTCTAATCATTCAGAAATTCCCAAAGAAAAATGGCAAGCACCCAAAAAACTCAAAGGCACTCAAGAGAGGCTCAAAATCTACCAAATGCAATAATCATAACTCATTTCCTATCTTTTTATACTTGAAAAAGACACATCTAAGCTATGGAAAGAAATATTCCATAAACGTTTCCAATCAAATGCAAAACAAAGATAAGCAATTAACAATCTTATCTAACTCAAATGCACACAAATCTGAAACAAGCCTTTCTTCTTCTTATGATGGCAAGACCAAGAACATCAAATGATCAAAATAAAGTAAGAAGAATATTTACGTTTTCTAAATTTGTGAATATAGAAAAAGAAGGACAAAATCAAGCTTCTCTTTGAACTAAAGTGGAGACAAGGAAACAATCTTTCCCAACAATGATTAGATAGCTTAGCATGTAAAGGAAACAATATGCATAGCCCAAGAAAGAGAGGTTCAAAAAGACATGGATATCCCACACTTTTCAAGTCTTTAAAACAAGCCAATCACGCCAAACCAAAAAATGATCTCAAAACCTTGAGATGCGTCAAAATGACTAAAGAACCCATAGCTTACCTCAAAAATAGAACCCATTTCGCTTAAAAATGCAAGCAAAACACTAGTTTTGACTCAAAGGGCCAAACATGAATCCAAATATCAAAAGACCCAAAAACCAATACAAACAAGCCAAACAAAACACTGCTAGACAAAAGGGTCTCTTCCTGGAAGGTACAGTGCAGAGGAGTCTGCACACAAACCAAAACTCAAATCAGAAATGGAGAAAAGGTGCCTGTATGGCAAAAAATGGCAGATCGACACACTCTATGCTTATGCACAGTGTGACGTCGTAGTTCACTAGTGCGGGAAGTGCGATGACGTCATAGTATACCAATGGAAGGGCTGCGATGACAGACTAATAGTAAAAGAACAGAGATAAAAAAACAACATAGTGTCGCTCTGGGTACACTGACCAGGTGCGATAGGCGAGATCTAAGTCCAAAAATGAACCAATTCTCCAGTTAATGAGCATAAAAAGGTATGTAGATGAGAAGTACAAACTCAAAGGAAGGAATTCAGACTCTTCAAAGTGAATATCTGATGGTGAAAGGGATTAAGAGGCAAAAATATGGCTTGTAAAAGAAATCAAATGAAAATGACTTCAAATTGAAAACTAAAAACAATGTTCTTTCCCCAGTATGGTTGCCAAATTTGTTATCGGACAATCTACCAAAGACGGATCTAAGGCGTGATCTCCCTAGCTTAATGTAATTCTAGAACAAATCAAACAGAATATAGATCTACTTTCCTAGATCAATAGAAGTGAAAACTAGTAGATAGATAGCTTACCTCAGATTTGCAGATCCTTTTGCTCCTTGTTGATCTAATGCTCCAACATCTTCAGATCTTCAGCTGCAAGACCTTGTTGAACATATAGAAACTAAAAAACAGTAAAAGAATACATTTCATATGATTGATCTAAGTTAACAGTTAAGGAAGAAAACTCTAAACATCATCAATGAGATAATAGTTTATGGAAAGAGATTATATTAACTGTATAAAAGTGGGAATTACATAGAAAGGATGAAGTTACAACCAAAGCTTCAATGTCGCATCCTCCATCCAACATGTCCAAGTCAAGCCTCCAAGGTGGTACAAGCTTCTCAATCACCAATATGGGTTCTACCAGCATAAGGGTACCATAGACCTTCCTCCCTCCCATGGAGAGAGTGGGTGTTAATATAGGGCTAAAGAGATAGGGTTGATTGAGGATTAGGGGGAGATGGTTAAGGGATCTTCCCATTAGGTTAGGAACCAAAATTCCACCTCACCTAGAGCCTAGGGATAGGCCTCCACCTCAACAAACTTCTAGAAAGACCTTGAGACTCCCCAAAATAGCCTTTAACCAACCTCGTCGCACCCTGGTAGAGGACACAGAGTGACAGAGGGGGGCCTTCGCACTCTATAGGAAGACAAAGTGCGACAGTGTCTCACCCTAGCTGACCACAAAATGCAACATCACACCCTAGATGAAGGAGAAGTGCGAAAACCTACTCAAAGTGGTCAACTAGGCAGGGAAATTTCTCGGTTGGATGTGTTTTAGCCCAGAATGAGTTCAGGGGCCAGAGCAAAGAGCTTACACAATGGTCAAGATGACAACATTATCGCAATGATCATGATGACGACACTTGGTCATAATGACAATACTTGCAACGGTCATGGTGACGACACTTGGTCATGATGACGACACTTGAAACACTTGCGACACTTGCACAAGGGTGATAACATTTTGGTGTAACACATGGACATGTTGAGATTGATCTTTCCCCCTTTTTCCAAAAATGAAATAGACAGTACAAATTCAAGTCATATCACCTTCATTGATATTTTGAATACTTGATCTCATGTAGGGTTAGCTGACCAAGCCTAATTGAAAATAATTTTAGTGCTTGAAGTCAAGGTATGGATTTGCACCTAAATTGGATAGTTAAGAAATCTTGGTTGACCTTCTTGGGCATGATAGGCATCTAGATGGTGTGCATGAAATTTTGAAAAAAATCCATAATTTAGAGCCTAACACAAATGTGTGGGGAGCCTTACTTAGGGAATAGGGAATTAAATACAAATAATGATCATGCAAAGAAAATAAATAATTTTTTTTTTGGACTATAACCAAATAATGATGGAAATTGTATATTGTTGCAAAACATGTATAATGAGGCACAAAATGGGACAATGCAATAAAGGCGAGGAAACAAAGTGAACATAAAAAAAAATGCATTTTTAAAAATATTGTTGACATGGGAAAATGACTTGAGTCAACCACATTGATTCACCTAGTCTAAGGGCCCAATTAGACCTTCCTCCATTGAAATAGTGAACCAATTTAAATACAATTGACTTCAATAGTTCTTTGTTTAAGCATGTGTTTACCGATTAAGGATTGATTCACCCATGGTTTCTAATTTTGTTTATGTTTAATGTAACTAAAATGAAAATGAAATTTAGTCTATTTCTATCTAACCTCTAACTATCTATCCTATCCCAACTAGGAGTGTGCATGACTTTCATGAAATTTAATCTATCTTAAGATCCTTAGAGTAATCTTGCAAGTAATGTGCAAAATTAGAGGTAAGTTATCTTACATACTTTTGCATGTCTACAATTGATTCATGTTCAATGTTTTTTTATGTGAAACGTGTTCTTTTACTAGAGATTGAGGTTATCTTTGTGTGTGTGCGAAAGGATCTAGTTTTCTCATGCAAATATGTGATGGTTGCGAGCTATATTCGCTATTCACCACTTATTTGGCTAGATAGTTGGATCTGGTACCAACTGTAGGGGTAAGTTATATTCCATGCTTCCCATACCTATCTTATGTTTCACGTCAAACTGATTATATTTAGTGGAAGACACTAATGACTTCCCTTCTGGTCTCGAAACTACCTCCCAGACATCATTCTTAATGATTGATTGATACTCCTCGATCATAACATCCTTCCAGACTTTCTTTTCAGCAACCTCTTCATAACTGGAAGGTTCAGCATCAATGATGTCACTTAATAATCCTACATATATGCATTAAGTCTGAGGTCTCTTGCTTCCTTTTGGAGCACCATACTTCTTTGCATCCTGGATAAGTTCTCGTGTCCAAGATGGTTTTATTTTATGTGAGTTCACTTATTTCGGTGGATCTACCGGTCTCTGTGGACTAGTCATATCATGATCCTTGGGTTCTTCTGGAACTTGCTCTTCCATTACTATATCTCGAACCCTGGGAGTCTCAGGTTCTTCATCATGCTCTTCATATGAGTGAATCTTCCTTGACCTACTGGAAGCAGTGTCTTCATCAAGGTCACATCTCTACTGTTCTCGATATTCTTGAAGCCTAGTATGTATACTATGTAAGCCTTTGATGAATCACTATAACCGATGAAGATTCCTTTCTTTCTTGAAGACTCCAACTTTGTCCTTTTCTCTTTTGGAATATGAATGAATATTGATAAGGGAAATATTATGAGATGGATCAATTCTGGTTTGTCTCCTATAAATATTTATTTTGGTGTCTTGTTCTCAAGAACTCTATGAGGAGTCATATTTTGAACATATACGATTGTCCTTGCATATTCCACCCATAAGTGCATATGAAGGTCCTGATCATGAATAATGGCCTTCACTGCTTCCATTATTGTTCTATTCTTTATTTCTGCAATCCCATTTTGTTGTGGATTATAGGGAGTGATCATATCCCTCTTAATCCCTGAGTATTTACATAATTATTTGAAGTCTCTTGAGGTAAATTCACCTCCATTATCGGCTCTTATTGTTTTTTATTTTATTTCCAGTTTGATTTTCCACAAGGGATTTAAATTCCTTGAACTTGCTAAGTACTTCATCTTTGTATTTTAAGAAAGAGATCCATGTGTTATTGAATAATCATCAATAAAGGAAACATAGTAGACATACTCGCTTAATGAGTTGAATGACATTGTAACCCACCTAGAACTTGAAACATTTTATGTTGCGGAAAAACATTACTTTAAAAGTTATTGTAAATTTTTATGTTATTTACCAAGGATGGTCAAGGATGACTGTAATTGAATATTTTTATTATTTAATAACTAAAATAGGAGACACCTATCCAAAGAGGACGGTTGAAGAGTGTTCACTGACCCACTAGGAGGAATGAACTGGTGTAGAAGGTAGATTGACAAGTGGCAGCAACTGCACTCACTTTCTTGCTAATGTAGCAGGCAACTTCCCTAAAAGGAAGGTGGAACTGAGCAGGTGGCTCATTAAATGTGAAAACTGACCCAAAGAGCTAAGAAAAATTATATCCATTGAATGAGTAGGAGGCTCACTAGTTTATGCCTTGTAGATGGCTGCATATTGAAAAGTTAAGCACACAAGATGAATTTGATGAGGGGAAAGCTAAAGTGAGTTGCTAGTGTATTGACTGCAAGTTAATCCTGTTGAGTTGCAGAGAGTGTATTGTCTGCAAGTTTTTATGACTGCTGAGATACAAAGGGAATAGTACATTGCTTCTACACAGTATCTTCATCCCGGTGGTTCAGTGAACATGATCGGGGGTCCCAAAGCAAGTAATCTTGGCTGCTTCTAGGAGACGGTTGGGAGGAACGGTCTTCTTTGGATGTTTGTCCACCTCAATAGTTAAACAAGTTCTTCATTGTTTTGGATTAATTATTTCTAGATTGTCTCTGTATATTTATGAAAGATTCTATCCTCAAAGTTATTAGTTTTTTAATTCTCTTTAGATGTCTATTTAGTTGTTAAAATTATTGAATACAAAATTGATAATTATTTTTCTGTATAACAGTATGTATGTATAGATCTTGTACATAGAATAATAAAGTTATGATTCTTCTCTATATTTTTCCTTTCACATAAGTGATGTACTCTAGTACAGAGAATTGCTTAAAAAACTTGAATGATTACCTAGAAATTTATATTTATGTTTGTATTATCAATGTTTTTATACAGTATTTACAAGTATAAAATAGTAGATATTTATAAACTAATAATTATCAAATAGTTCAGAATCGATTAGATTGCTATAAGTATATTACTGCTCTTACTAATATATAGTATAAACATACAAACTTCGTACCATAAATATACTTACTGTAAACAATAGACAGTTAACATTTAAACCCTAGGAATCAAATGTACATCATCAATGTACAGAGTTTAACACACACACACACACATACACATATAGTAAATCAATTCTTTAAGTAAATAATGCAAACAGAGCCATCAATGGCGTAATGAAAACAACTATAATAAAATAGTAATTACTTTAGGGATCTGCCAAACTTAAACAAATTCATTTTAATAAACTATATGCACAATAATAAACATCAGAGAATAAAATAAGTCTTCATTGGCATCCATGGCTAATCGTGTTAACTAATCATACAAGTCATAGTTAGGGCATTAAGATAAATAAATTCTTTTAGCCAAATACAAACCCTATTTCAGGGTTAAACTCATTTTAATCCAAACATGATAATATCCCTAGAAAAAACTTCACAAAAACAACACAGAGTCACCTGGAAGTATATCCAGATAATCTTTTGTTTACAGAGTATACTTTATCACGGTTAGGGCATGGCCCATAAATGTTAACTTTCTTCCTCTATAATTTCATATTTTTTATAGGATACTCATCTATTGGGACGAGCATACTCTTAGTTCAGGGATTTTGTCCAGTTCCATTTTTATAAATGAATTCTGTTATTTTTTAAAAAACAAAGGTCATTTCCCACTTAAATAATTTTCAAACAAAGTTTAAACCTTTTATAAATCCTGAAAGTTACAACGGGATCGAATCCTGTAACCATGCACATATTCGCATTCAGGGCATTGCCCAGTTCGATATTTAAAAAAAAGGAAAAAAAAATCTTCCAATTTTGGAATTAAACATGTTCATACACAGAGAAAATAAATTCAAACAACCATGAAATTCAAATAGAAGTAAAAACGCAATAACTAAAGACAACTGTATGTATTTAAAGGTATTACAGTAAAGTTTTACAAATAATGCAGAGATATTAAATCATCCTTCCCCATAAAACCCTGAGGTCTGTAAGTAATAGAGTTTCCAAAACAAACTTTCAACTCTGTGTCGTGGCTTACTTAGAAAGCATACTTAAAAATGCTTGGGCGAAAACCCCATCTCATTATATTTTTCCCAGAATTGATACATTACAACAATGTTGTTTCAAAGCTTCCAAAACAAAGAACAAACCCTAAAAAAAAAAAAACAACGCTGATAGTAATAACATTATAAAGATTTACAAATCGAAAAGGGGGCCAACTCTTCACATTTCTCGCTTGGCACTTCAAAAAATCAAAACCAAAATCATAATAACTCGGATAATGACAATCAAGGTTGTTCCATGTAGGACCGGGGCTTACCGAGACCGCTTAAACCTTGGAGCCTTCCTTCATTCTTCTAAACTTTTAACACTACCAGAGAAATCTTTAGTAGCACTAGAACTTCCTGGAAGCTTTCACAAAATACAAACGAATTAGTATTTCTTCCAAATTGAATTATAATCGAACTGCATAAATAAAATTATCTGTGGGAGTAATAATTCTTACCGTGGTGCTGGTTAAACTATCTTGGAGTATTCCTCCCTAAAATACGATGCCAAAAACAACTATCTCTGCGCAGGGTTCACTCACAGCCATAAGAGTCGAGAGCTCGGCTCTCCCAACAACAATTGAATAATTTTTTTTTTCAACTTGGTCGAGCGACAAGGAGGGTTTGGATTTAGCCACAACATGGAAGCCCAAAACTCCAAGCCTTCACGTGGCCTCTTTATGGCTTATAGTTGCGATCCATTCAAACTTAAATTTAAAACCCTCTCCTCTATAGTATCGCGACCATTTTAAAACTTCATATATTTACTTCAAAGTGAATCTAGGATAACCCTTTATCCTATAGTTGTAATCGAATGTTAAATTTTATTTTGATGCTTTTAAACCCATAATTAGGGAAACTTTGAAACCTAGTAAAACTCTTAATCTCCAAACCTTTACTTTGTAGTTAAGGGTCCTTACGTGGAACAAGAACATGTTATCAACATGCATTAGCTTGCGAAAGATAAGTAAGCCCAGGGTCTTACTGAAAGTACATCCTTCATAAAAAAGAATTTATTAATATTTACGACACTAATAACTACAAAAGATAGACAATATATTTAAGACACATGATGTTTATATCCGACAACTGAATATCGACGTAAATACAGTAAGAGATCAACAGTTACATAATCCATACTAAAAGTATGTAAGAAATGATAAACGAAGATATACTAATTTGAAGATAAACAAGTTAAAATCACTTTTCATAAAAGTAATGCCCTTGAATACAAGTACACAATCAAGTAGATATTAAGATACGGAGTAATCAAGCATACTTTTAGAGTGTTTAGGTAATTATACCTTATACGAAAATTTTTAAATTTTTATGGATTTTGACTTGTTACATGTGGTATCAGAGCACAAGTTCAAACACTAGGCTTGAAAGTGGCTCAACTCGTGCATTCCAAATAAAACAGAAAAACAAATTTACTGGCTTTGTTTTTAAATTGCTTATGTACAAAACATTTAATATCTATTTTGCAAGTAATGGAAGGAGTAGAGGCATCTGCCGAGGATGGATCCCATCATAATAATCATGAACAAGAAAATGTTAATGAAGATAATTTATATGTAGAACTAAATGATCATTCATCTGAACTAATGTGAACTGTTAAATATTTGAAGGAAGAATTGCAGAATGTTAAAGAAGATAATGAAAGAATCCTAAGAGCACATGAAGAACTAAATCAAGTATTGCTAGATAAATTACATAATGAAGGAAAAAATAAAAGAAGAGAAAATGAAACTGAATCTGGAACTGTATCTTACAAACGTAAGGGTAAAAAGTTAAAGTTTTCTGATAATGAAAGTAATTCCTCCACTGAAATTAATGTTAAAACACACAGAAATAAATATAAGTATTCCAATGAAAGCAGTGACAGTGACTAAAGCCCTGAAAAGAGGAAATATAAACCTTATGAAGAAATCTCAGGAGAGTTTAAAAAGATAAAACCCCCAATGTTTAATGGTGAAATAGAAAAAGGAGAAGAAGACGAGGCATGGTTGTCAGGGATGAAGAAGTACTTCCAAATTTATAATTACTCAGACATGATGAAAGCTAAAATGGCCATATATAATTTAACTGGAAAGACGGATATATGGTGGCAGGAAATAAAAATAGTGAAAAGCATTAAAGAAAAGTATATAACCTAGAGGAATTTTAAAAGATACTTTAAAAAGAATTTTTGCATGAACAATACTATGAAGAAAATGCTAAAGAATTCTATGATTTAAAGCTAGGTTCTATGAACATGAAAGAACTAAGCAGTAAATTCTTAAGTCATTTAAGATATGTACCTTATATCATCGATGAAAAGCCTAAGATACAGAGATTTCTGAGTTGCTTACCTTTTAACTTCAAGGACAGGATTGAATATGACAACCCAAAAACCCTTGAAGAAGCAATGAGAAAGGTAAACTTCTGTTATGAACAAAGTAAAAATAAAAGGGAAAGTGTACCTAGCTGGAAGGTTAAAAGACCAAGTAATTTCGAACAAAGAAGAAAAAGTTTTAAATTTAACAAAAATGTTGGAAACAATAATTCTCGGAACTATCCTAACATAAATTATTAGGGAACAAATTTTAAAAGCAATGCACAACAGAATTTTACAGCAGCAGGAAACAAAAACATACCTAACAATTATGTTAAAAATAATGAACAAAGAGAACTAGTTAAATGCTGGGATTCTCAGGGACCACATTATGCGAAGGATTGTCCCAACAGAAAAAGAAACTTCAGCAATGTGCATACAATACAGGAAGAGGCAATAAGTGGTGACTTAGCAAATGAGATGTGTGATATCTCCAATTGTCCAAATTAGTATATAAAAAATTCAAAATTTTTAGGGCAACATCCTTACATAAAACATAATATTACATAAAACATAATAAGAACAGTTAATTCAATCAATACATTGCTATGACTATTAACCGATCAACATGAAACATAATGAATAATCAACACATAAATGTACAATAGCCAAGTCATCAATAACAAGCATAAGGTACACAAAAGAGACAGTTTTAACATGGTTCACCCCGAATCCTTGGGGTTACGTCCACAAAAGCAAGTCTTTTATTTACTCATCCAGAAAGAAGGTTTACAATTCCGTAACAATATCGTGGTCATACCTTCTTCCCATCTTATCCTAACCTCCCTCATCGGGAATACTTTTAAAACAAATGATTACTGGATCCAAGCTATGATACAGATCTTTAATATCTCCGAAGAGTACTTGTCGCCTACAATAAGATTGTTATCGAGTACACAACAAGATTTTTATTCAATAAACCAGTGAGGATTTTCAAAACAGGGTCACACCCCATAAACTCCTTACTCACATAATACGATAACCTTTTAAAAAAATAACTTAGATTACTTCTTTTATCGTTTTCAATCGGAAATTATAAGAGAAGGACAACCTATCCTATGACTAGGTTTCACCACTTTGTGACAGTATATATACTTATAACCAAATTCAAGATAACATAAAAGATTACAAGACAGAGATTTGGGATCAATATTACTCAATCTCTTTCACGATATAAAAAACCTATCAACACTTTCAGGCAGTTAATAGTGGAAACATAGATCCTGGATCCACGCTCTGTTTACTCTACAGTACTCGCAGCACTCTAGAACCACATCACAGGAAATTATAGTTGAAATACATAGGTTCTAGATCGTATTCCTGAGACAAAACTACATGCAATAAAACAAGAATTGTAATCCAAATTGCATGTATTACCCTATACCATACTGAATGCATCCAATGGCTCCTGGATCACCGACAAGACGCAATATATATATCTTTATAAAAAGCTAAAGCTCAGATTGCATCCTTCCATCGTAAGAGGGTTGTAAATATTTAAAGTACCTTTTTACTCAGATCACATACAGTGCCTAAGCGAAATAAACACAGCCTAAACTCACGACACTTAGTCAGGTTCGTATCTTACCCTAAGATCATATTCCGTCCGGGGATCAAATCTAAACCTTAATCAACGTTGTAGTCAACACTCAGATCTAAACTCTATCAGAGTTTTAGCCGGAGTTCATCTCTATATGTTTTCATTACGTCTTTCCCAAGACCAAATCTATAAATTATATCCACTATTATGGTTAGGAAACAACTCTGTAAAAATAAACGGATCATTCATAAATGGATAAATCAGTTACCTCAAACGCAGCAACATCAGATCGCTAGGCAGAGAAAATCAAACTTCCAATAAGGAAACCGATCTCTAAAATATGGATTCTGAGCGTTTTCCATTTATGAAGATAGATCTAAGGTTCAGCTCAGCATTCAATCAGACCTTCACGACTTTAGAAGACAGAGAAATAAACTAGCTTAAAACACAATAGAACTCAAACAGAGAATCATGTTTTCGTTTCCGAAATCTACAAAATAGATTTGTACAAAAGACAGAGAATCACATTTTGGTTTCAGCAATCTACAACATAGATTTGCACAAAAGACAGAGAATCACGTTTTTGTTTCAGCATTCTAAAAACAGAAATGATTTCCTGGGGTTAGGGCTTACTCGCAGGGATTCCGATTTCAATTGTCATTTCTACTCTAAAACTTACCACTCTGTATCCGCTACCTTCCTTCCTAGCTGGAACACAGGTCAATATAATACAGAAGGGAATATGATCCATAAAACCCGCATCAATGTAAATTAAAATACAGTGATCAGGGTAGACAGAGCCAAAACTGGATTGGGCTCTCAGCTGTCCTCTCCACATCTCCTCCATAGATCGGTAACCTCCTTTTTCATCCTCCCCGCAATCGTGGCGCAACCATCTACTTATATTCTCGGTGAATTTTCTAAGATGTAAAATGACTCCCAGCTGGATCTCATTTCCTTCCAGGATGTAGGAGTTTTTTCCTTTTCCTCCCGTATGCTAGGTTGTTATCTCCACGATCCAGAGATCGCTCCCCCTCCTATCCGGCAGAGATCACTCTCTTCCCAAATCCCCCAGATAACGGATCACTTAATCGTGTGATCAAGAGACATGCTCAAATGCCAATAGGTAGATTCACCAACTCAACCTTTCCGCATGACGACAAGTGGTGGTGTTTAAAGGAGTTTGGCGCTTACATATATCTCAAAAATTAATACAAGGCTTAACTTCCATGCCTTAGTGATAATGCGCCCTAGTAGAGAATCTTTCTAACTTTAGGCAAAAACCCATGCATGGTTTGGTAGGTAATCCTAAAGTTCACGTTTTCGCTTAACTAGAAGTATTTCGTAACATACATTTATTTATGAATTAAATACATAAATCTAATATATTTATGTATACCCCTTTTACTTAAATGATACATAGCTAGGGTAGTCTTTCCTTTATATTGACGCCACTAGTAAGTACTTACTATAAGCTTAAGGGGGTACCACCGGTTAATAATAAGAATAACTCTTATTAAGATAATAAGTGTATTACCTACTTTGTAACCTTGTAAGAGTAGAGCATGATATTTGCGATGCTCGGTGGTCCTCACGGAGCATGTCAATTCTTCCCATAGGCTATCATTTGTAAATAGTCTTCCTTTTGGTATCCTATAGCACAATAATGACTCCTAGTCATTATTACTAGTTTCACAGGACGTTATTCACCCTTAACCTTTTTCCCTAGCTGGATTTATGGCCTGATAATAAGTTGTGTCGCGTCCTTAGTCTCCTAAGCCTATAGTAACAATTATAATTTAGGAAACATACAATGACAAAAATTTCAAGGTCCATTGGTGGGGCCTTGGCCTTGAGCTCCTCACCAAGCCTACATACATAGTCATAATTTACAAAGTAATAGGAACAATAAAAGAGGGATGTTACAAGATGCCCAGAATAAATGCAGCCTTGGAGAATTGACAGGCTGATCACCAAACATCGATGGTCGAAATAGAAGGTATGCTAAAGAACATACCCATCTTTATTTTTATTGACCCAGGTGCTAGTTTAAGCTATGTGTCTTTTGCTATAGTATAAATTTGTAAATTACATTTAGAAAAGTTTGAAAAATCTTGGATGGTTCAATTAGCTATAGGAACCAAGAGAAAGGTAGTTAATTATGTGAAGGATTGTGAACTTTTTATGAGTCAATTTAAGACCCAAGTAAAACTGAATGTGTTACCTCTAAGGTCGTATGATGTTTTAATAAACATGGACTAACTGGAAAAGCATAGAGTAGTTTTGAATTGCTTTGAGAAAACATTTACATCCTTGAATGAAGAAGGAGAATGAGTTGCAGTAAAAGGAGTACCTAGGAAAGTTTTTGTTAGACGGATTTATGCTTTACAAATGAAAAAGGATGTACATAACTTTAGGTTGTAAAGTTTTTGTTGTACATGTAATAAATGATGAAAACTTGAATAAAGAAGATAAATTAAAAGTTTAAGCCATGCCAATCTTAAAATAATTTTCAGATGTATTCCCAGATGAGATTCCAGGTTTACCTCCGAAAAGAGAATTGGATTTTACTATTGAGTTGGTATCTGGAGCTGAACCAAACTCAAAAGCTCCTTACAAGATGAATATTTTAAAACTCAATGAACTAAAATTACAATTGAAGGAATTAATAGATAAAAATGATATAAGACCAAGTGTATCTCCTTGGGGAGCACCTATCATATTCGTTAGAAAGAAAGACGGTACCTTATGCCTGTGTATAGATTATCGTCAGTTAAACAAAATGACAATTAAAAACAGATATCCATTACCCCGCATAGATGATATGTTTGATCAAGTATGCGGGGCAACGATATTTTAAAAAATTGACTTGAGATATGGATATCATCAAGTTAAAATTAAAGATAAAGACATATTTAAAACTGCATTTAGGACCCGTTACGGGCATTATGAGTTTGTAGTTATGCCTTTTGGGCTAATGAATGCTCCAACAGTTTTGATGTGTTTAATGAATAATGTCTTACATAAATATTTTGATAAATTCATAATTGTTTTCATTGATGACATACTGATTTATTCAAAAACAAAGGAAGAACATGATGAACATTTGCAGATAATTTTACAAGTACTAAGAGAACATAAATTATACGTTAAATTTAGCAAGTGCGGATTATTTAAAGATAGGATACAGTATTTAGGTCATGTGATATCCAAGGAAGGAATATCAGTTTTTCGAGATAAAGTAAGAGCAATAAATGAATGGTCTATCCCTAAAGATGTAACAGATGTACGATCATTCATGGGAGTTACAGGTTACTACCAAAAATTCATAGAAGGATTTTTGAGAATTGCAACTCCTATAACACCATTACAGAAAAAGGGAAAAATATTTGTGTGGGATGTAAAATGTGAAGAAATCTTTAAAAAGTTAAAAGAATTATTAACCATCGCACCTATCTTAAAAATAAAATATCCAAACAAAGACTTTGTTGTATGAACTAATGCATGCAATGAAGGCTTGGGTGGATTTTTAACTCAAGAAGGTCATGTAATAGCATATGAATCAAGAAAGTTAAAAATACATTAAAAGAATTATGCTACTTATGATTTAGAGTTGGCTGCCATAATACATGCCTTGAAAATGTGGCACCATCATCTAATTGGTAGAAAATTTCTATTAATGACCGACAACATAAGTTTAAAATATTTCTTTGATCAACAAAATCTAATCGCTAGGAAAGCAAGATGGTTAGCTTTCCTTAGCAAATATGATTTCAAGATCAAAAATATAAAAGGAAAAGAAATCAAGGTGGCTAATGCCTTAAGCATAAATGAAAGACTAAATTTTGTAGCCGCTATTAACAGCTACAAAACAGATTTGGAAGATAATTTTGAAGATGGAGTAAAAATAGATAAAAATTATCAGAATTTAAGCGAAAACGTTGCAGAAAATAAATCTAAAAATATAAAAACAGATTTCAGTTTGATTGAAAAGGGTCTAATGTTGTATAAAAACAGATTATATATACCTAACGTACCAGAAATTAAATTGTTGATTTTAAATGAAGTACATAAGAGTCCTTATCCAGGACATCCTGGTTACCAAAAGTTGATAACAATGCTTAGAAAATATTATTTTTGGAGAAACATGAAGAATGAAGTGGTTGAATTCATAACTAAGTGTATTGAATGCCATCAAGTTAAGGCTGAGCATCAACACCCAGCAGGTCTATTGCAGCCATTACCAATTCCAGATTGGAAATGGGAAATTATTAACATTGATTTTATAACAAGACTACCTGAAAAAAAAAATGATTTTGTGATGGTAGTAGTAGATAAAATTAGCAAGGCAGCTCACTTTATACCTGTTAAATCTACTTATAAGGCTTCTAATATTGCTGATGTGTTTATGAAACAAGTTTTTCGTTTGCATGGAATTCCTAAGGTAATAATTTCTTATAGAGATTCTAAATTTACTGGTAATTTCTGGAAGTCATTGTTTAAAGGTTTGGACACTAAACTAAATTTCAGCACATCTTATCATCCGCAAACGGATGGACAAACTGAAAGAGTAAATCAACTTTTAGAATATATGCTCCGGATGTATGTTAGTGATCAACCAAACAAGTGGGAAGAATATTTGCACGTAGTTGAGTTTGATTATAACAATCATTATCAAGCTTCAGCTAAACTTAATCCTTTTCAAATATTGTATGGTCAGAAGTGTAACACTTATGGAGTAATCCGGTCGAAACATTAATGTTAGGACCTTAATTGTTGAAAGAATGGAACTAACGGCGAAACATGTACAAAGCAATCTAAAAATTGCACAAGATAGACATAAGATTCATGCAGACCTTAAAAGAACTCAGAAGGAATTCCAAGTAGGTGAGCATGTCTTTGTCAAGGTAAAACCCCCAAAAATCTCTTTTAAGCTGGGGAGTTGTGCTAAATTAGCTCCCAAGTATTGTGGACCATTCAAGATATTGTCAAGAGTTGGACCGGTGGCTTATCAGTTAGCTTTGCCACCTAATCTCAAAGTACATAACATATTTCATATTTCTATATTCAAAAAATATGTACATGATACTACTCATGTAATCGATTGGAATGCTATCTAGGTAGAACCAGAAGGAGATTTTCAGGTGGAACTGGATTGTATCCTCGACATGAGAGAAATTTTACTCCATAATCATACCATTGGGAAGGTAAAGGTGCAATGGAAGCACCTTAGTCCACATGAATCAACCTAGGAATTGGAGAGTCATATGCGGGCAACATATCCAATTTTATTCCAGGAAGACTCAGTTGATACTTAAGCAACATTGAGGAAGATGTTGAACTTAAGAGGGGGTGTTTGTAACCCACCTAGAACTTGAAACATTTTATGTTGTGGAAAAACATTACTTTAAAAGTTATTGTAAAGTTTTATGTTATTGACCAAGGATGGTCAAGGATGACTGTAATTGAATATTTTTATTATTTAATAATTAAAATATGAGACACCTATCCAAAGAGGACTGTTGAAGAGTGTTCACTGACCCACTAGGAGGAATGAACTAGTGTAGAAGGCAGATTGACAAGTGGCAGCAACTGCACTCACTTTCTAGCTAATGCGGGAGGCAACTTCCCTAAAAATGTGGTCATGTTCCCCAAGGAAGGTGGAACTGAGCAGGTGGCTCATTGAATGTAAAAACTGACCCAAATACCTAGGAAAACTTATATCCATCGAATGAGGAGGAGGCTCACTAGTTTATGCCTTGTGGATGGCTGCATACTGAAAATTTAATCACACAAGAGGAATTCGATGAGGGGAAAGCTAAAGTGAGTTGATAGTGTATTGACTGCAAGTTAATCTTGCTAAGTTGAAGAGAGTGTATTATCTGCAATTTTTTATGACTGCTGAGATACAAAGGAAATAGTACATTGCTTCTACATAGTATCTTTGTCCTAGTGGTTCAGTGAACAGGCTTGGGGGTCTTGAAGCAAGTAATCTTGGCTACTTCTAGGAGACGGTTGGGAGGAACGGTCTTCTTTGGATATTTGTCCACCTCAATAGTTACACATGTTCTGCATTGTTCTGGATTAATTATTTCTAGATTGTCTATGTATATTTCTGAAAGATTCTATCCTCGAAGTTATTAGGTTTTTAATGCTTTGTAAATGTCTATTTAGCTGTTAAAATTATTGAATACAGAACTGATAATTATTTTTCTATATAAAAATATGTATGTATAGATCTTGTACATAGAATAATAAAATTATGATTCTTCTATGTCTTTTTCCTTTCACATAAGTGATGTACTCTAGTACAGAGAATTGCTTAAAAAGATTGAATGATTACTTAGAAATTTATATTTATGTTTTTATTATCAATGTTTTCATAGAGTATTTACAAGTATAAAATAGTAGATATTTATAAACTAATAATTATCAAACATTTCAGAATCGATTAGAATGTTGTAAGTATATTACTACTCTTACTAATATATAGTATAAACATACAAACTTCATACCATAAATATGCTTACTGTAAACAATAGACAGTTAACATTTAAACCCTAAAAATCAAATGTACATCATTAATGTACATATTTTCACACACACACACACACACACACACATATATATTAAATCATTTCTTTAAGTAAACTAGCCTAGATCCAAATCCTAGGCTTTATCAAGCGTTGAGAGGGATCAAATCTCCCGAGGTGAAAACCTCTCCTCCAAAAGCTCCTTGAGTGAAATACATGAGAAGAGGTTTGCACCTCGGGAGATTTGATCCCTCTCGGTGCTTGATAGAGCCTAGGATTTGGATCTAGGCTGGTTCAGTCGTGGGCGGTGATACAAAAATGGAGTTTGATCAACATTGTAAGGAACATGTTAAGTTGAAAACATAGATAGAATTATGAGGATTATCATAATATAAATAATAAGTATTAAGAATTGAGTAAATTGTTAAAGAAAAGGTTTGCACCTCAAGGGATTCGATCAAATATATTACAATGTGGTCTTCTTCCTTTTTTCTTGATTCCACTCCTGCTTCCTTTGGCATCTTCTTGTATCGATCATATGTGAAAGGTGGAAGACCATCTAGACCTTTTACTCATGATATTGTTGTAAATGGGAGTCCTTGTCGTTCTTTGTTTCCAATATTTATAGTTTCCATCTCCAATTTTAATTCCCATTTTTTTTGCACTTTTGATGTAGATATATTAAAGGTTGCAACACTGGTTGGGGCCAAAAGAAGTAATGGTGACTTATCTTGAAAATAATCAATTTCTAGTGTTTGTCTAATAGCTCCAATCAAGTAAGATTTTTTCTTTCTCTTCTATACATTTGTCGTACTTTTCTTTTTTGATTGTCAATACCTTCATTATTTGCAATATTATCATGAGGATCCACAATATACCCTAAAATAGAGAAAAAACAACTTTAAATCGATAAATTCAATGTATAAATGTAAATAATATAACACAATGCATTGTTGAAATCAATGCAATTTTTTTACTTTTTAAAATTGATAAATTTAATACATACATGTAAAAAACAAAACAAAATATGCATTTCTAAAATCAATGCAACAAATCAAATAAATATGCATCTTGTGTTATTTAACAACATTTATGAGTGGTCTATTGGTAAGTAGTAAGGTTATTGGGTTTGTGTTAACCTAGAGACCAAGGTTCAAAACCCTTTTTGCTTGAAGTTATAGATGTAAATAACAAAAAAAAATGCATTGTTGAAATCAATGCAAATAATCAAATTAATATGCATCTTGTGTTTTTGAAGAGCATTTGTTTTTGGTTTATTAAACAATGCATTGTTGAAATCAATGCAACAATTTTTTTTATTAAATTGATGAATTCAATGCATACATGTAAAAAAAAATGCATTGTTGAAACCAATGCAACTAATCAAATCAACATACATCTTGTGTTTTTTAAGAACATTTGTATGTTGTTTATTGGTAAGTAGTGAGATGATTGGATTTAAGATTCAAATCCTTTCTATTTTTTCTATTTCTTATGTCCGTTATAGTAATTTTTTTACTTCTTTTGTTTCTAGTTCTTATGTCTATTATAATATATTTTTTACTTCTTTATTTTATTTCTTATATTTCTACTTTGTATGTCAACTATAATATTTTTTACTTCTTTATCTTTTACGGATTGTTCAAATCAATGCAACCGTGTTTTTTTATTAAGGTTCAAATCTCTTCTATTTTTTCTATTTCTTATGTCGGCTATAGTAATTTTTTTTAAATCAATGCAACCATGTTTCTACTTCTTAATTTTTTTTAAAATCAATGCAACCATGTTTCTACTTCTTATATTTCTAATATTTTTTTTACTCTATCTTTTTTACTTCTTATATTTCTAATATTTGTTTTACCCATTGTTGAAATCAATGCAACCATGTTTTTTTATTAAGGTTCAAATCCCTTCTATTTTTTTATTACTTTCTACTTTTTATTATTTTATTAATGGCCGACAATAATATCAACAAAAATTACAAGACCTCCCTCATATTATTACTTTTTACTTTATATTACATTTTATTAATGACCGAAAATAATATCTCAAACGTGTTACAAGATCTCCCTCATATTATTATTTTTTATTTCTTTATATTACATTTTATTAATGGCCGACAATAATATCACAAACATTACATGTACCGTTACAATATCTCCCTCATATTAATACTTTTTACTTTATATTTCATTTTATTAATGGACGACAATAATATCACAAAACGTTACAAGATCTCCCTCATATTAGTACTTTTTATTTTATATTCCATTTTCTTAATGGCCGACAATAATATCACAAATGTTACAAATGTTACATCACGTTACAAGATCTCCCTCATACTGGGATAGAGAGCGCCTCTCGATGCAATAACGCAAACAGAGCCATCAATTGTGTAATGAAAACAAGTAGAATCAAATAGTAATTACTTTAGGGCTCTACCAAACTTAAACAAATTCATTTTAACAAACTATATGCACAATAATAAACACCATAATAAAATAAGTATTCATTGGCATCCATGGCTAATCGTGTTAACCAATCATACAAGTCGTAGTTAGGGAATTAAGATAAATAAATTCTTTTAGCCAAATATAGAACCCTATTTCAGGGTTAAACTCATTTGAATACAAACATGATAATAACCCTAGAAACAACTTCACAAAAACAACACAGAGTCACCTGGCAGTATATCCAGATAACATTCTGTTTACAGAGTATACGTTATCACGATTAGGGAATGGCCCAAAAACATTAACTTTCTTCCTTTATAATTTCATATTTTTTATAGGATACTCATCGATTGGGACAAGCATACTCTTAGTTCAGGATTTTTTCCCAGTTCCATTTTTATAAATGAATTCTGTTATTTTTTTAAAAACAGAGGTCGTTTCCAACTTAAATAATTTTCAAACAGAGTTTAAACCTTTTATAAATCCTGGAAGTTACCATGGGATCGAATCCCGTAACCATGCACATATTCGCATTCAGGGCATTACCCAGTTCTATCTTTGAAAAAAAAGGAAACAAAATAAAAAGTCTTCTAATTTTGGAATTAAACATGTTCATACATAGAGAAAATAAATTCAAACAACCACGAATTTCAGATAGAAGTAAAAAAGCAATAACTAAAGACACCTGTATGTATTTAAAGGTACTACAGTAAAGTTTTACAAATAACGTCGAGATCTTAAATCATCCTTCCCCATAAAACCCTAAGGACTGGAAGTAACCGAGTTTCCAAAACAAACTTTAAACTCTGTGTCGTGGCTTACTTAGAAAGCATACTTAAAAATGCTTGGGCGAAAACCCCAACTCATTATATTTTTCCTAGAATCGATACATTACAACAATGATGTTTCAAAGCTTCCAAAACAAAGAACAAACCCTAAAAAAACAACCAACCCTGACAGTAATAACATTATAACACTTTACAAATCGAAAAGGGGGCCAACTCTTCAGATTTCTCGCTTGGCACTTCAAAACATCAAAACCAGAATCATAATAACTCAGACAACGATGATCAAGGTTGTTTCAAGTAGGCCCAGGGCTTACCGAGACCGCTTAAACCCTGTAGCCTTCCTTCATTCTTCTAAACTTTTAACATGACCAGAGAACTCTTTGGTAGCACCAAAACTTCCTGGAAGCTTTCAAAAAACACAAACGAATTAGTATTTCTTCCAAATTGAATTATAAACGAACTACATAAATAAAATTATCAGTGGGAGTAATAATTCTTACCGTGGTGCTAGTTAAACTATCCTGGAGTCTTCCTCCCTAAAATACGATGCCCAAAACAACTATCTCTGCGTAGGGATCGCTCACAGCCATAGGAGCCGAGAGCTCGGCTTTCCCAACAACAATTGAATAAAATAAAATTTTCAACTTGGTCAAGCGACAGGGAGGGTTAGGGTTTAGCCACAACGTGGAAGCCCAAAACTCCAATCCTTCACGTGGCCTCTTTATGGCTTACAGCTGTGATCCATTCAGACTTAAATTTATAACCCTATCCTCTATAGTATCAAGACCATTTTAAAACTTCATCTATTGCCTTCGAAGTGAAGCTAGGATAACCCTTTATCCTATAGTTGTAATCGAATGTTAAGTTTTATTTTGATGCTTTTAAACCCATAATTAGGTAAACTTTGAAACCTAGTAAATCTTTTAATCTCCAAACCTTTACTTTGTAGTTAAGGGTCCTTCCTTGGAACAAGAACATGTTATCAACATGCATTAGCTTGCGAAAGCTAAGTAAGCCCAAGGTCTCATTGAAAGTACATCCTTCATAAAAAAGAACTTATTAAGCTTTACGACACTAATAACTACAAAACATAGACAATATATTTAAGATGCATGATGTTTATATTCGACAACTAAATGTCGACGTAAATACAGTAAGAGATCAACAGTCACGTAATCCATGCTAAAAGTACGTAAGAAATTATAAACGTTGATATTGTAATTTGAAGATAAACAAGTTAAAATCACTTTTCATAAAAGTAATGCCCTTGAATACAAGTACACAATCAAGTAGATATTAAGATAAGGAGTAAAACTTAAGCATACATCTAGAGTGTTTAGGTAATTATACCTTATACGAAAATTTTTAAATTTTTATGGATTTTTGAGTTGTTACAGACATAGGCCCACAAACATCTGAATGTATGAGTTCCAAAATCCCCTTTTCATTGTTGTCACTACTTGGAAATGGATTCTTTACATTCTTTCCTTTTGAACATCCTTTGCATATGCCTTCATGCTTGGACTAAATCTCGAGTATCCCATTCACCATCTTGGTCACAATTGGTAATGCTTTGTAATTGATGTGAGCAAATTTTCTATGTGACAATTCACTTGGTTCCATAGTTTCATGAACTAAGGCTTGATCTGTATGTCCCTTGAGTTTTTATAGTCCTCCCTCTTGCACTCCAATTACTACCACATCATTTATAGTTTTACCCTTGGGCCACATAAGTACTTGGCCATCAACAAATGCTACTCTAAATCCTTTCTCATCTAGAGATGAGATGGAAAGTAAGTTCTTCTTCAAACCATGTACATATAGAACATCCTTCATTTTGATAGGCTTCCCATATTCAAGCTTATAGGAAGCTTCTCCTACCCGTTTAATGGGATATTGATAGTCATCTCCTAGCTTACCTGGTGAGGTGAGTCCTTCTCGGTAAGGTTGTTGAGTGCATCCTTGTAACTTGTCATGTGGTTAGAAGCACCTCTATCAACAAGCCAATCGTTATTCCCAAGTGAAATCGTACCAGTGAGTGTTGATATCAAGACATATTCTTCGTCACTTGAAGAATCCTTTCTTGCTTTCTCATCATCCTCTGCAGCATGAGCATGATGTCTTTTATTGTTCTTATTTTTGAATCCTTTCTTCTTGGGACAATTTATATACCCATGCCCCAACTCATCATAATTAAATCATCTAATATTTTAGAATTCTTTAGTAGGCCTCTTACCTTTGTATGATTTCTTCTGATGATGATCTTCTTTCTTTCCTCTCTTGGTATGAGTTGTCAGGGCTTGATTTTCCTCATCTCCTAGCTTTTCTTCTTTGGCAGCAATCCTAGCTTCTTCTTGAGTGCAAGACTCCAAGAGTGAACTGAACAAAATAATTTTCTTCCTTGAGCATATTCCTTGAATATATGACTCCCATGATGTTGGAAGACCATTTAGGGTAGTCATCATTAGTTCTGCATTTTCTACTTCATCTCTAATTGCAATTAACTGATCTATGATGCTGGAAACCGTTGTGAAGTAGGATTGTATACTTTCATTATTTTGCATCTTCACATCCTTGAGTTGAGTCCTCAAGGTTGTTGATGTATATGTAACTTTAAAATGTATTTCACATATATGTATATTGTATTCCTATAGAGATGTTATTATTCCTCTATATGGAAGTGTCGTCATTTCTATTGTAAGTGTCGTAACTTATACTTGATGGGTTATTAGACCACCTTGTTGGTGTCGGCCCTGTATAAGTCATATGGGTCGAAGGGTTATTAGACCACCCTATTGGGGGTCGGCCATGTGGGTCAAAGGGTTATTAGACCACCCTATTGGGTGTCGGCCCAGTCATCATTATGTTAAGTGGTTAAGTTGAGGCCGACCTAGTTGAGTAAAGGTCAATTCAAGTTAGTGTATAAATAGAGAGTGTGTCTCTCTCATTTTACACATTCTATTCTCTCACTCACACTTGGGAGAGTGGCGCACTTGTGGAGGAAGAGGCTCTGCTGCTAGGAGAAGACTATCTCTTGTATTCTGGTTGTATCATTGCTCTATCTATCTCTGAGGAAGTTATTGGTGTTTTTCACCTTTATGGTTTTCCCCAAGTAAACTCTATGTCTCTTGTGTGCTTGCATTATTGTGTCCATGATTGATATGTTGTAGATTTGTTGTACATGTTGTTCTCTCAGTTAAGATCCTAGAGCAGATTGAAGTAAATTCTGAAAATTTAACATGGTATCAGAGCCAGGTTGAAAGAAGGCATGATATGGCATGTATGACACTTGTTGCACTTATGATGCTAGGGCTTGATATAGCAAAAACCAGTCATCGTAACACTTTCGATATAAATCCATTTTGGTGAAGTTTTCGGATCTAAAAATTTAATAGTTCGAATATCAGATCCCCATGTACCTTGTGTCCAAAGGAAAACCTCTAATTCGCTGTACTTTGTGATTTATGAGTTGTACAATATAGGGTTTCTGCCTCTTCCATATCTGAGTCAAAATCAGGTGACCTTGGGAAAAAGGTCATAACTTAGGATAGGAATCTCCAAATGCAATTTCGTAAAGAGTGAAAGGTAGTACACAGACTGTACTATCTTAGAAATGTTTTTCAAAAGCCTACGTTGAACCAATGACACATGGCATGCTGTAAAAGTTCACTCTCTTGTATTATCCCATAAACAGGTCACATTGCGACAATTGGAATAACTCTCTCTCAGAAAATACAATTGAGGTCATACCTATCGGGATGGAATGATAATAGGTTGGGATATCTGAAGAAAATTTTTCAGAGGCCGAATTTGAACCAGTGACACGTGGCATGCCATACAAGTTCGCTCTCCTGTATTATCCCATAAATAGGTCACGTTGCACCACTTGGCATAACTCTCTCTTAGAGAATCCAATTGAAGTCAGACCTGTCGGGATGGAAAGATAATAGGTCGGGCTATCTCAAGAAAAATTTTCAGACCCAGTGGATCGAAAAGTTCGTAGTTACACCAGAAACAATCAGGTACATAGTTCTGTCAAAATAGAATTATTTTTTAGCACCTTCATTCATGGCTTCCAGAATTTAGGGCTTCGAAGAAAGTTGGAATTTTTGTAATCGGAGACCACGGCTGGATGGTACTCATCAAAATCGAAATTTAGAGACCAAGATCAGGTTTTTTGGTTGGGCAGAAGGTCGGGCTTGATCAAACCCCAGTTCGGGACTTTGATCGAAAAGATGGAAAATTAGGGCTTCTGCAAAACTTGGAATTTTGGAAATCTGTGACCACGGCTGGAAGCTCCTCAGAAAAATTGAATCTTAGAGCTTTGAATAAAATATTTTGGTTGGGTGAATCTCTAGGAAACTCAAACCCTAATTCAGGGTCCTCCCTAGTGAATCTAGAAATCTAAAAGGCAATTTCGAGGGGTGAAACTTTGCAGTTTTCAAATTCTGAATATACCAACTTGATAAGCTCGTCAAGGTGCATATTTCTATCCTTTCGAAATTTTGAAATTCAAAGTTTGAATTTTTGGGGTTTCTTTGACAAACCCTAATCCAGCTCCAGGTCCAGTTCTTGCAAATCAAGTGGATTGGGTTAATCCTAGAAGAAGATGGATTGGTCACCTGCATAAGTGAAGAAGTTCTTGTCTTAGAGGGAGATGAGGCTAAGGCCTTCCATAAGAAGATTGCAAGCAATCTTGACAGGTATGGCTTACAGGTATGTTTCATGGTTAAGTTTATCATATGTTTGTCTTCATATCATTACAGTACAATCTTGATTAATTACTAGACATGTTGTATCACCTTAATAGAAGATATTCATTGATTAAGGTTTTGACACTTATGAATGTACTAATGCATTGTGATGTTGTATGAGGTTTATGTTGTTCGCTAACATAAAAGGTACACCAAGAAAGACAAATCATGTTCTACTTCAAGAACATATGATCATGGTGACATGAAGACAAAGATTCATCCATTGTCATGGATCTCATAGAAGATCTACTTTCGAGGTATGTATAACTTGGTCCTACAATGGTTAACCTTTTAGACATGCAGGTTACTAGCACAAGTCACTGAATAAAACCATAAGACATTATGCGGGTATGTTATACATAAATAGCTAGCATTCTAATCCAGGTATATTTTTCCTATATCAAGCTAGAATCCCCCCTTGTGTTAGGATCTTATACTGTTGTGTTGTTGATAATGATTATTCGTGAATTCATAGGTTTGAATAGTCATGGCTGTATGCATATTATGTTTCTTACCATAATTGATGATATGACTAACCAAAAGAATCATGAAGGTATAGGTTTGAGTAATCACGGGTTTATGCATTGATGATTTAACTAATCTGAAGAGTCCTAGGATCAAATAAGAATATGCATGAGTAAAAGAAGACTTCCCTGAAACCTTGAATACTAATGTTTATTATCTGTGAATGATCATGAATATACATGTTTAAGATTATTGTGTTTTGATAGTATTAAGATTATACTAATAAATGTGTGATTATGTATGAGACCTCAAGGATAACACAATGATGATACTAATAAGCATGCATAGTGACTAAGGATGGATGTAAGTTCAAGGACAGGTAATCCAGGAAGCAAAGATCAAGAGGGAGCACACTCCATTTGTTCTTGCAAGAAAGCAAAGGAGAACACTTCAGTTGTTTTTGCAAGGATGCAGATATTCAGAGGGAGTTGACCACTTCTCACAATCCACGTCAGAATGGAGTTGCAAAGATTCAGAGGGAGTCCACCCAACAACCAAACAAAGATGAGTATTTGAATTGTCATTTCTTACATAATGTTATTCAATGTTGTATATGCTTATGTTCCTACAATTAGGTTGTGTATTATGCATATTAGAATAGTTGCATTGATGAACAGTATACTACTAATATACATGGATAAGTGGCCTATGGCACTGTACAACATTCCATTGCTACTTATCTAGAATGAAACCTCTTTGTTGACATGTTAGGAGTTGTGCACACTCTTAAAAATGTTCTGGTAGAGATTGGAAGGCATCTAGAAAGTTACGGAATATGGATAAATGTTGTATTGAAGCATTGGCTAAGATAATTGCATGACTGTATGGCGTATTTATTTATGTGTAAGAATTTGTTCTGAAAACTATGAGATGTTTTCTAATCATGCAATTTAACTTGTTGTGTAGGAAAGATTGTATACCATCACCTACAAAAGAAGGACTACAACATTTGTTCAGCAACAAAGTTATCTATTGAAAATATTGAAGACATTGAAGTTCCCATGATCTGGGAAGAATGCCATGATCGAGGAGTACCAGTTGATCATGAAGATGTTTGGGATGTAGTCCCAAGACCTGAAGGGGAGTCTGTAGTGAATTCCAAGAGGATCTACAGATCAAGCATGTTGCAAGTGGTAGCATAGATAATTTTGCTCATGTAGCTAGATACACTTCCATTAGATCAGTACTTGCTCTGGCTGTAGTGATGAAGTGAAAGATACACCATATGGATTTCAAGACAACCTTCTTGAATGGTGTAGTTGAAGAAGAAGTGTATGTGGATGACTTGTTTATAACAGGTGAGGATAGATTGATTTTCGACATGTAGTGGAAGCTTGCTGCCGAGTTCGAGATGAAGAACTTGGGGATGATGCACTATTTGTTTTTGGCATGGAGGTGTGGCAAAGTGCAGATGGAATCTTCCTTGGACAAGGGAAGTATGTAGTAGAGATCCTGAAGAGGTTCGGGATGATGGACTGCAAGGCTATGGCCACACCTATGGCATGGAACCTGAAGCTTATGTGTGATCCTTCATCTGAGCCGGTTGATATCACTATGTATCGTCAAATGATTGGGTCCTTGATGTACCTGACGAACATGAGACTAGATATTTGCTTTGCGGTGAACACATTGAGCCAGTTCCTGATGATTCCGAGGAGTGTTCACTTGGTTGCTGTAAAGCATGTTCTGAGGTACCTGAAGAGTACAGTGGATTATGGGCTCAAGTATGAAGCGAATCAAAATTTTAACCTGTAGGGTTATGTTGATTTAGATTGGGTTGGTAGTGCTGTAGATAGGAAGAGCACATCTGGATGCTGCTTCAGTATGGGATCAAGTGTGATCTCTTGGTTTAGCAGGAAGCAGTCCTTCATAGCACTGAGTACAGCTGAGGCAGAGTATGTTGCAGCCTGTTCAGCTAGTTGTGAGGCAGTATGGCTACGAAAGCTACTGTCTGAATTATTTGATCTCCCATTGGATGCTGCTGGTATCTTTTGTGATAACCAGAGTTGTGTGAAGCTGTTCGAGAACCTAGTGTTTCATGACAGGTCAAAACACATAGAGATCAAATATCACTATATCAGGGATATGGTGCAGAGAGGAGCTGTGAAGCTCCTGTACATTGCGACGGACGAGCATATTGCAGATGTGCTGACGAAACCATAGGCCAAAGTGAAGTTCGAGTACTTCAGAGAGAGGCTTGGTATTCTTCGGATTGATGACACTTCGAGGAAGAAGTGATGGACACATTTGCAGAGGCCATTCCAAGCATGTTGGAAGGAGGATCCTTCACATGGCTGTGGATGTAAGCGCTGGCTGATGAGCATTAGGACGATGCTCCAGTTACTGTTCTGTATATGCATCATGTTGGATGCTGGATATGATCAGTTGGATCATTTATATGTATATGTATGTATGCATCATGTTGGATGCTAGATATGATCAGTTGGATCATTTATATTTATATGTATGTACGCATCATGTTGAATGCTGGATATGATCAGTTGGATCATTTATATGTATGTACACATCATGTTGGATGCTGGATATGATCGGTTGGATCATTTGTATGTATTTTGTATATGCATCATGTTGGATGCTTGGACCATGTATCTGTATATGTATCAGGTGGATACATTGTATGATCAGGTAGATCATGTATGTTGATATGTATCAGGGATGATCAGGTGGATCATGTATTTGTATTTGTATCAAGTGGATGCATTGTATGATCAGGTGGATCATGTATGATGATATGTATCAAGTAGATACTTGGTATGCATAAGGTAGATACTTGGTATGAAACAGGTAGATGCATTGTATGATCAGGATGATCATGGATGATGAGCTTCAGGATGTTGCTCCAGATGACATGCAGTAGGATGTTGCAATGATGAAGATCAAGATGATCATGTGTACATCAGTATGATGTATGGTGAGTATCAGGTTGATACTCTGTGGTCGTGGAACAGGTTGTGCAGATGAGCATATAATTTGTGCCTTGGGAGATTTGTAGATAGTCTTTCGAGGTTTTTCCTATGGCATGTAATTTGTACCTTGGGGTATCTGGCAAATGCTCTTTCGAGGTTTTGCTTGGGAGGACATATAATTTGTGTTATGGGAGATCTGCAGATAGTCTTTTGAGGTCTTTCCTATGGAATGTAATTTGTGCCCTGGGATATCTGGCAGATGCTCTTTCGAGGTTTTATCCTATGGCATGTAATTTGTGCCTTGGGAGATCCAATAGGTTGAGCCGTGTGCTCGTAATCAGTCCTGGGATGCTCTTTCGAGGTTTTTCCATGACCACATGTAATTTGTTCCCTGGGAGATCCGATAGGTTGAGCCTTGTGCTCGTAATCAGTCCTGGGATGTTCTTTCGAGGTTTTGTGGTGACCACATGTAATTTGTGCCCTGGGATATCTGATAGGTTGAGCCTTGTGCTCGTAATCAGTCCTGGGATTCTCTTTCGAGGTTTTGTGGTGGGGTCACATGTAATAAGTCTTGGAGATCTGGACAGGATGAAAAAGGCCTCAGATGCTCTTTAGGGTTCTTGCTAGTCAAGAGACTCTTTTAAGGTTATGTGATGCACGTAATAAGTCCTGATATTTCCACAGTATGGCCAGTGATGATGAAGACCTGCAGGTGGTGGGCCTACATCCAGTATGAAAAATGACTGGCTCTGTAGAAATTCCTATGACGAGTATATTCAGAGATTGATTGAGATAGCAGCAGTAGTGACGATGATGATGACTCGATGACGATTATCCAGTGATGATGATCCAGAGAAGAAGACTTGTGCTAGAAGACCTGTGTCTAGAAATACCTTCCTAGTTAAGAGGGCGTGTTGATGTATATGTAACTTCGGAATGTATTTCACATATATGTATATTGTATTCCTATAGAGATGTTATTATTCCTCTATATGGAAGTGTCGTTATTTATATTGTAAGTGTCGTAACTTATACTTGATGGGTTATTAGACCACCTTGTTAGGGTTGGCCCTGTATAAGTCATGTGGGTCGAAGGGTTATTAGACCACCCTATTGGGGGTCGGCCATGTGGGTCAAAGGGTTATTAGACCACCCTATTGGGTGTCGGCCCAGTCAGCATTATGTTAAGTGGTTAAGTTGAGGCCGACCTAGTTGAGTAAAGGTTAAGTCAAGTTAGTGTATAAATAGAGAGTGTGTCTCTCTCATTTTACACATTCTATTCTCTCACTCACACTTGGGAGAGTGGCGCACTTGTGTAGGAGGAGGCTCTGCTACTAGGAGAAGAATATCTCTTATATTCTGGTTGTATCATTGCTCTATCTATCTCCGAGGAAGTTATTGGGGTTTTTCAGCTTTATGGTTTTCCCCAAGTAAACTCTGTGTCTCTTGTGTGCTTGCATTATTGTGTCCATGATTTATATGTTGTAGATTTGTTGTACATGTTGTTCTCTCAGTTAAGATCCTAGATCAGATTGAAGTAAATTCTGAAAATTTAACAAAGGTCATCTTTCTATTGATGTTGGTCCCTTCAAATAGTCCCTTCAATGCATAAAAAATCTCTTTCGGAGTCTTTAGAGAAGATATGTGTGGGATCAAGTGATCCTTAATGGAGTCAGTTATGATCCTCTTGGATTTGATAAGATTGTTCTTGTGCTTTTCCTTATCCTCATATCCCTCTGTCTATTCAACTCCCTTTGTAACATACTTGTCCAAATCATGTTCTTCTATGATGCGCAACACCCTATACTTCCATGCTCAGAAGTTCTCTACCCCTTTAAGCTTATCCTCAAGCTTGGTATTGTTTGTCATATTGAGAAGATTGAAAAATGAGAACCTCAAATGGAAATAGGTAAAGGATAACTTACCAAATGAGATGCTCCAACCAAAGGTTTTCTTCTGAAAACTAGCTGTAGGGTGACCTAGGGTTTGTCAAAGAAACCCTAATTTTCAACTTCGGGATCTTCATAAATTGATTGGAGGAAAAGATGTGCCTCCCCAAGGTGAGTTGAGCAATGTACTTCTTTTTCTCATTATGTGGAAAAATCCTCCAAAAATATGATGCCCTAGTTCTCTGGGCTGTAGTGGTGGGCCAAAAAAATGAAAATTCTCATAATGAGATTCTAGTTCGACAGAAATATGTACCCTATTGAGGCGAGTTGACTCCACCCTCTTTTTCCGCTGATATGAGGAGAGAGATCCCGAAAATAGAAACCCTAGTTTCTACAGTTGTAGCAACTCCACAATGTTCTCTTTCAGGATAGCTCTGATACCACGTTAGATTATTAAGTGCAATAACAGAATGGATCACTAAAATATAAAAAAGCACAATGCGAACAATAATAAACAACAAATTTATCCTAGGAAAACAATCTCCAGGAATAAAAACCCAACAAACTTCTTCTATATAGATTCTACAGAATGTACAATAGTATCCCTCATGCAAAGACCCAAAAAAAGAAGACTCCAAAAACAACTATCCACTTGAATCTATCTCTCCTAATGATGTGAGCTCAATGTGAGAGTGAGGTGACCAAATGAGGAGGTTGAACTTCTCATTTATACTAGACAAAATACTTGACCTTTCTACTAATTAGGTCGGCTTGACTTTCCTAACTGAGTCGACCTGTACACTTTACAATAAAATATTTTTTTCTAGATCTTTCCAAGATGACCTAACAGTTAGGGTTTACATTGACTCTTCAATGACTTTTAGATAATCAAATACATCAATAATAATCCCCGTAGGGTGTACAATACAAATAATATGAATGACACAAATAATACAAATAAGAATATCTTATGAAGTTACATTCTTCAACAAGGGGTTAGGTGTAGGTCGAGGAGTAGGGGAGATAAAGAGTGCAAGGGGGATAATGATGGTTAGAGAGGGAGTGAAAGGGAAAGATGGATATGTATAGAGAGTTATTGACTGATAGAGAGAGGGAGGGAGGAAAGGAGAGAGGGAGGGAGGAAAGGAGAGAGGGAGAGAGGTGGAGAGAGTTAGGGAGAGAGAGAGGGATGAGGATGTAGGGAGAGAGGGACAGAGAAGTAGGGGTATATAACATTTCATATAAAATGCGCATGCATTTTGTAACTGAAAAACATGTGTGCATTTTGTAACTGCAAAACATGTGTGCATTTTGTAACTAAAAAACACATGTATGTTTCTATTTGCCCAGCTTGCGTGTCAACTGACCTGTCAAGATCAGTCTCCTCTAGTGCTAGCATCAAGGAATGCATACATCTTTTTTTTTTGCAAAGTGGAAGCATGTTTAAAAAAACTAGAATTGCACCAAAAGAGTTCCTCGACTTCGTGTGAGTTCCCATAACCATATTCTCAACCTCTCAATGTTACAATGTGACATAATATTAAAATCAAGGTCTTAATGTTATAATTGTTGGGACTCAGAAATGTCCTATTTTCATCCACTTTACCTTTCACTATTCTTCACATTTCATCGTCCCATTAACCTTTCATCATACCATTTCCATACATATACTTGAGTTTCATCTTATTATTTTCCACTTTATTCATTTTAGTATTATAAGTGAATTTATGATTAAATATTGGAAAATAACATGTTTTTCACTAATATCTTAAGTATGGATGAGCTTTGTAATGTGTAGGAAGATGGAAGGATCAATTCAAAGAAAGACTCCTCGAATATCTCCTCCACCATTTCAAGGAGATAGTTATTCAAAGAATATTCCAAGGAGAAGATCATGGAGATTTGGTTGGCATATCTTATTTAGGATGTATGAGAAACATGTGGAGAATTTGTGAGAGACATGTGGAGGATTTGAATGGATCATACTTTGTAATAATATGAAATTAGTTGAGAGTGGTTGAGAGAATAGTGGATTTGTCATTATGAGATGGTTATCTTCTTCTCAAATAAATTCATGTATAAAAGAGAGTGCTCTCTCTTCATTTGATATAGTAGATTGATAGGATATTAGAGAGTAGATTAGGAGAAGATTAGTCTCAGATTGTAGAAGTTAGTTTTGACATTGTAATATGGAGAAGGGGATTCTCAGCTTTTGTTCATAATCTTAGTTTTGATGCTTTCATGATTTGTCTTGTAAATTAATATTTCTTTATTGTTAATGTGAGCTCACATGTGTTTTCTCGTTGCTCTTCATGTGTTGTCTTTCTTTTCTGCAATTTACATTCAGCAGTGTGTTTCAGCTTCCAGCATTAGATTAGCAATTGTGTGTTTCAGCTTAAGGGGGAATCAGATTAATAATTGTGTGTTTCAGCTTAAGGGGGAATTAGATTAGCAATTAGCCATTAGCAAGGGGGGGGTTAGATTAGATTAATTTCACTTCAGTCCTACATATATTTTGCATGTGCTTCGTAAGCCTACGAACCTCGGATTGACAAATTAAATGGTTGGGTGAATACTATAATGGAATTAAACAACAATATTTTCGCCTAACATTTTGGCACCGTTGTCGGGGAAGCACGATGGATTGAAGTGTAGATTTCAATTCCTACAAGCGTGGTAGTGTAGATTTCAATTCCTGCAAGTGTGTTTTTTTACACCTGTGAAGAGTAATATGTTTTTGTACAGAGTGTTTTTTTTTCTAGAGTGTTTTTCTTTTTTTCTTTTTTTTTTCATTTAGATTTGGGTGCTGTAAGAATCCCTTTTTCAAAATGATTTAACAATGGGTTTAAGCTTGGAACAGCTCACTCAGATCCTTGCAAAAGTAGGAATATCCTCTTCTCATGAAGAGGAGATCTTGAAAGCATCCGAGAGCTTAATTACTCCTCCAGAAACAAATGAAGAATTAACATACGAAGAATCCTGCACATTAGATGACGAACAATTATGCGAGCAAGAGGTGGAGGAGGACAACAAGGAGTTGCAACATGATCTGAGGAGGGAAAACTACACGTATGAAAGCCCTATCGGATAATGGTTTCAAGCAAGTACCAGGTTAAGACAATTTAGTTTTTCTTTTTTTCTAGTTAATTCACAGTCACAGCAACTAATTTAACACATTTATGTTTATCCTCACTTTCTATTCGCAAAATTGACACAAAATATATTCTTATTACTGTTACGTGAATGGCTACACTGGATATTTAACTACACGTAACTACTTTTTGAATTTTAATTAGCATAAAGTATGTAGGATTTTATTTCATTTTTAGCTTTCACCCAAAATAAGAATGCTCTCCTCCGTGCTTCATGCGATCTGAGGATCATAAAGTAGGATGCTTTTAACGTTTTTCAGGAATGAATAAATTTTAATGTTTTGCAACCATGCTTAATCGATTCCATCCTCAATTTGCAAATTATTTATATCCATTTGCTAAAAAAAATTCAATTTGTTTTACATTTTTTAGAAACAAATAAAAAAATTTGCATGCCCATCTTTCGATCTGCAAATAAAAATTATAAAACATTAGAAACAAAAAAAAAAGTTGGTTTGCAAATTTAATGTTGAAACTGTAAAAATCATGTTGAAACAACAGCTGTAACATCTGTAGCTGAAACAACACCCAGACAGTATCACGCCTGTAAGCTTCTCATCCATTGGAGTCGCAGCCATTGTTTTGCCTTCGTCCTTCATTTGGTAACCTGGAACTAAGCCTGCAAAACAATAAAATTTGAAGCTCTCGTCTAGTTCGACCATGAGTAAAAGACGACGGTGGTAGAAATATTATCGTTAAAAGTTGGTTCAAAATTAAAAATGAAAAATGACAAACGAATTAACTAAAACTTAACATCCCAGCGGTAATTTAGTGTATTGCAAATTTGGCCATTAGGGACCCCTTTATGGTTGTTTCAACTGTCCGCAATTCTTCACGCATCTGCTAAAATAAGGTTGTGAGTCGTCCACCTCATTTGACCAAATTCTTTTGGGCTAAATCACAACCACTTCCCATTATTTGCCAAAGTTTGAAATGCTGGCGCTCATAAGTTTTAAAGAATTGCAGAGACAAGATAACAACACATTGATTCACGTTGTGATTTGCGAGAAGCTGGAGAAGAATCGCGAAAATCGGGGACATGGGTTTTGTGCGCAACGGCCTCATTTACTTGATTTTATGAGGAAATTGCCCAAACAAAGCAACGGTTTGAGCTATACAGCTGGTGCTTTGAACGTGTAATTCTCAGATTACTGTTGCGACCGGTTTCATAAATTAGCAATTGGTTGAAACAGATCACAACAAACTTCCTCTCTTCTAGACTTAGAACGATGACAATAACTGAGGTGGAGCTGTTACGATATGGGGATGGTAGAGATTATATTCCTCAGGCTCATTTTTCCTAGATCTCACCATTCCTATGGGCTCCCATTTTATGGGTTGCTTGCTATAGCTCCCATGGGTTTACACCAAGGCAAGAAGCAGGTCGATCACCCAACGTTTTTGGCACCCCAACATTTTCAGCAAAGACGTCACCATCGATCCTTCTAAGGTTAAGTTATCAACAGAATATGTTTTGTGCAATAAGAAATCCATCAGCTGCTAACAAAAGTAGTTTTATAACCAACAGAAACAACTTGTACTCATAGCATAATGTGTTGTCATAGATTTTGACCTTAATTTGCAATATCCATACCAATATCCTTTTTCTGCAATGAAGATATTTAATGTTGCCAAAAATACTTTAGCACAAGCAGTATGAAAATTTTGTGAATATTGGATTAATTACAACACTGTGTCTCCAGTTCAAGTGCTGTCCTTCTTACAACACATGGTTGTTTCAAATTGAAAACAAAATTCACAAAACAAAACAAAACAACTTGGAGGGCTGAGATAATAAAATGTTCATAACATATATATGCTCTCAACAATTATGATCGATGTGTTTTTGCAGGCAGCAAGTTTCGCTATTTAGGATCAACGTTTGTGTTTATTTCCAGGTTGCTATTTGTTGCAGAGAATTCTATGCTCCCAAGATTCAATATGTTTGATGATGTACAGGTTTGATCATGCAAGAAAAACATTTGGAATTAATGCAGCAATTTAATGAAGATCACACTCTTGCACAATTTCCAAATGTTTGATTTCCAGAAATTTAGTGACAGGTATCAACAAACTGTTACTCATGCACATTTGATGAAGCCGAGATTTGATGAAGCTGAGACAGTAAGATTGTTTGTTGTTTTCCTTTAGCATAATTTTTGCAATTTTCTTTCGTTGTGTATTATCAAAATAACACAAAAACCATAAAAATTATAAAACCATAAAAAGAAAAAAAAAATTATAAAATAAAAAAAAAAAAACATTGTAAAAATTCAAAATTGCAAATGGACATTCCATAATTCCTGAACAAATCTCAAAACATGTTTTTTCATTTAACGCTAATTTGTTTTCTTCAAGGCACTTTGACAGCAATTAACGGGAAAAATAACATACAAAAACCAGAGAGACTTTTTGGGTCATGTGTTGTTCACGCATAATGATGTTTGCTGTTACACAACAACACATTCGCAAAAACACCATTGTTGGGTTATGAATTCTTTACTCGCATATTGGTCATCTCTGTGTAGAAATCTATTACAGCCATGTGTGCAGCTCGATGTTGTAGCTGATTGTTACAGCTATAGTAATCAACGACGAAACAAGTGCACAACGGTAACAGGTATAAAAACATGTTTCATTTTTACTCTGATTTGCCACATTCGTATTTCTTTCTGCATGTTATGTCTTTCAAACTTCTCAAAAATTTCATGCAGGATTAGTACTAAGTTTTTCTCAAGTTTGAAGACAATCGCATTTTGCTGCTAAAGTGACTTTTTAAGAATCACAGAACTTTTTGAGAAACATGCTTTGATAGACAGCTTGAAGGGGCTGTTACTCATCATAAACATCATGACGTTTGCTATTACACAGAAACCATTCATAAACCCATTGGCATCATACCCACATCTCTCCTTCAAAGCACATTAGTCATCCATGTGAAGTCCATTTTCCATTGCCTTATCTGTCATGACTTCACACAGGCCTATCTTTCTGATTCGCATACATCCCTTTATCTTTTTCAGTTCATTTTTTCCATTTTAGTTTGCCTTCTGAATAAGAACATCTAGTTCCCTCTCCATAATTACATTTCCTTGCCATAAGCACTGCTGCTACTGAGATCTTTCCTATAGCCCTACCAATCTTTTTGTAAAAACTAGCGTTGACTAATGTGAGATTCTTTAAGGCCCACCTTTCAACAAGTCTTGCCCCATCGACCTCAGCACCTTATCTGGGATATAGACTAGAGTTCCTTTTTGAGTACTTGGAGGCTTGCATGCCTTAATGGCAAGTTCTCTCGTTGACAATCATGGGAATACATCAATGTCCATTGATCGTCATATCTTGCAAGTGGCCCGACATAAACACATCTATTCGCACTTTGCAAGATGTACTCAGGTACCTTGGCACTCATTGACATCAAAGGTGAGTTTGCCTTGCATTGGTTAACGACATTCATCAATGGCCAGTAATCCAATGACTTATTTTCATGCTCGACATCGACACATTTATTCGCATGACTAGAATTGTACCATCAGGTTTTGTAGCGGGTGAAGACTATACACTTTTTTCATGATTCCCTCAACAGTTACACCAGCATGACTTCAACTATATGAGAGTACCACTGTTCCACTTTCTGTCTTCGACATTTCCCATGATCCAGTTACAGCTGCAGCAGCATTGATAGTTACATTTTCATGATCCTGCAGCAGTGACATCTTCCACGATCCAGTCACAACAGTCACATTCTCCATGATTCAGCAGCAGCAATTTCAGTTACATTTTTATGATCCTGCAGCAGTGGCATCTTCTCTGATCCAGTAGTTGTAGCAGTTGCACCAGCAACATCACCAACCATGCTCCTATTACATAGTTCATCATCATTCTTAGGTAAGTGGAGGTGTGTTGTTTTCTGAATTTTAATCATCCAATTCCTTACATGCTAGCAATGAATAATTTGGAAAACTCCCACACCACGCTCCATTTCATTTTTCACTTTCATAACCCATGCCGAGTTGCACAAGGACATGCAACGAGTTCAGTTGGGGAGGATGAGATAGAGGTTGTTGAACACTCTATAGGATCTCAAATGCAATCATATTTTCAGAGGACAACAAATCTTTTGTGACAGTTTATTCATATGCATACTGTTCCTCATATAAAATGCAAAATTTGAATTGAGTATATCTCACAAACCATACATTGAATCCTCACAATTTTTGGACAGGAAATGGATAATATTATGATGAACAAAATTGACAAGTTTCAGCTCAATCCAATGCATAGATTTCGAAAAAACAACCATCATCACCTACAACCAATTTGCATTTTTCTCAAAATCCGTGATGTGGGTTTTTCTTATTTTTGGTGTGGAGATGCATTGGACTAGCAAAAAACTGCCTGCAAAATTTTAGGCAAACCCAGTTTGTGATTTGATAGAAATTCAACTGTTTTAGCCAGCTATAACACCTACCTGCAAAAATTTGTCACCTATCGCCAATTTGCATTTTTCTCAAAATCCGTGGCGTGGGTTTTTCTGATTTTCGGTGTGGAGATGCATTGGACATATAGAAACTTGCTTGCCAAATTTCACCCAAACCCATATCGTAGTTTGTGAGATATTAGCTCAGGCAGTTTGCTGCAACACTAGCTGTTACTCTACCAGATTTGCCTACCTTCGCAGCTGTTACTCCACCAAACCTTCCATTTCATAGCTGAACTATATTCGCTATCATCATTTTGTTACCATCATTCTATTTTTCCACTACTATCACTCCATTTTTCATCTCATTTATCATTCACCAACATTTCTTTTCCGACAAATCCTCTGTCGCACTTTGCTTCATATAGATGGATACACATATTGGCATGATTCATAAAAGTAAAGAAAAGGCTTTCTTATGCACAGTGATGCTTTCTTATGCACATTGATGACTTATTATTTCCAGTGAGTGTATGGTTAAATTATTATTGCAGCAAGAAAACAGATAATGAGATAAATGTTGTTAACATAGCAACCAACACTCTTTGTATTCATGGTTGTTACACAAGAACCAACCATAAGAAAATGCCAGCTGCTACTCACACCCTGGAAACATTCATTGTTGGAAAGACATCATCAATCAAATCCAAAGTTCAGATGCCAAAAGTTCTTAAGAAGGTCCATGCACGGTTGCATGAGGACATGCAACAAGTTCAGTTGGGAAGTATGTTGGGACTGAGAAATGTCATATTTTCATCCACTTTACATTTTGCTATTCTTCACATTTCATCGTCCCATTAACCTTTCATCATATCATTTCCATACATATACTTGGGTTTCATCTTATTATTTTCCACTTTATTCATTTTAGTATTATAAGTGAATTTATGATTAAATATTGGAAAATAACATGTTTTCACTAATATCTCAAGTATGGATGAGCTTTGTAATGTGTAGGAAGATGGAAGGATCAATTCAAAGCAAGACTCCTCGAATATCTCCTCCACCATTTCAAGGAGATAGTTATTCAAATAATATTCCAAGGAGAAGATCATGGAGATTTGGTTGGCATATCTTATTTAGGATGTATGAGAAACATGTGGAGAATTTGTGAGAGACATGTGGAGGATTTGAATGGATCATACTTTGTAATAATAGGAAATTAGTTGAAAGTGGTTGAGAGAATAGTGGATCTGTCATTATGAGAAGGTTATCTTCATCTCAAAGAAATTCATGTATAAAAGAGAGTGCTCTCTCTTCATTTGATATAGTAGATTGATAGGAGATTATAGAGTAGATTAGGAGAAGATTAGTCTCAGATTGTAGAAGTTAGTTTTGACTTTGTAATATGGAGAAGGGGATTCTCAGCTTTTGTTCATAATCTTAGTTTTGATGCTTTCATGATTTGTCTTGTAAATTAAGATTTCTTTATTGTTAATGTGAGCTCACATGTGTTGTCTCGTTGCTCTTCATGTGTTGTCTAACTTTTCTGCAATTTACTTTCAGCAGTGTGTTTCAGCTTCCAGCACTAGATTAGCAATTGTGTGTTTCAGCTTAAGGGGGAATTAGATTAGAAATTGTGTGTTTCAGCTTAAGGGGGAATTAGATTAGCAATTAGCCATTAGCAAGGGGGGCATTAGATTAAATTAATTTCACTTCAGTCCTGCATGTATTTTGCATGTGCTTCGTAAGCCTACGAATCTCGGATTGACAAATTAAATGGTTGGGTGAATACTACAATGGAATTAAACAACAATATTTCTGCCTAACATTTTGGTGCCATTGTCGGGGAAGCACAATGGATTGAAGTGTAGATTTCAATTCCTGCAAGTGTGGTAGTGTAGATTTCAATTCCTGCAAGTGTGTTTTTTTACAGTTGTGAAGAGTAATGTTTTTTGTACAGAGTGTTTTTTTTTTTTTTTTGGAGTGTTTTTATTTTTTTCTTTTTTTTTTCATTTAGATTTGGGTGTTGTAAGAATCCCTTTTTCAAAATGATTTAACAATGGGTTTAAGCTTGGAACAGTTCACTCAGATCCTTGCAAAAGTAGGGATCTCCTCTTCTCACGAAGATGAGATCTTGAAAGCAGCCGAGAGCTTAATTACTCCTCCAGAAACAAATGAAGAATTAACATACGAAGAATCCTGCACATTAGATGACGAACAATTATGCGAGCAGGAGGTCAAGGAGGACAACAAGGAGTTGCAGCATGATGTGAGGAGTGAAAACTACGCCTATGAAGGCCCTATCGAATGATGGTTTCAAGCAAGTACCAGGTTAAGACAATTTAGTTTTTCTTTTTTTCTAGTTAATTCACAGTCACAGCAACTAATTTCACACATTTCTGTTTATCCTCACTTTCTATTCGCAAAATTGACACATAATATATTCTTATTACTGTTACGTGAATGGCTACATTGGATATTTAACTACACGTAACTGCTTTCTGAATTTTAATTAGCATAGAGTAGGTAGGATTTTATTTCAGTTTTTGCTTTCACCTAGAATAAGTATGCTCTCCTCCACGCTTCTTGCGATCTGAGGATCAGAAAGTAGGATGCTTTTAACGTTTTTTAGGAATGAATAAATTTTAATGTTTTGCAACCATGCTTAATCGATTCCATCCTCAATTTGCAAATTATTTATATCCATTTGCTAAAAAAAACAAATTCAATTTGTTTTACATTTTTTAGAAACAAATAAAAAAAATTTGCACGTCCATCTTTCGATCTGCAAATAAAAATAATAAAACATTAGAAAAAAAAAAAATTGGTTTGCAAATTTAATGTTGAAACTGTAAAAATCATGCTGAAACATCAGCTGTAGCTGAAACAACGCTTAGACAGTATCACGCCTATAAGCTTCTCGTCCATTGGAGTCGCATCCATCTTTTTCCTTCATCCTTCATCCGGTAACCTGGAACTAAGCCTACAAAACAATAAAATTTGAAGCTCTCGGTTAGTTCCAACATGAGTAAACGACGACGGTGGTAGAAATATTATTGTTAAAGTTGGTTCAAAATTAAAAATGAAAAATGACAAACGAATTAACTAAAACTTAACATCCCAGCAATAATTTAGTGTATTGCAAATTTGGTCATTAGGGACCCCTTTGTGGGGGTTTCAACTGTCTGCAATTCTTCATGCATCTACTAAAATAAGGTTGTGAGTTGTCCACCTCATTTGACCAAATTCTTTCAGGCTAAATCACAACCACTTCCCATTATTTGCCAAAGTTTGAAATGCTGGCGCTCATAAGTTTTAAAGAATTGCAGAGACGAGATAACAACACATTAATTCGCGTTGTGATTTGTGGGAAGATGGAAAAGCATCGCGAAAATCGGGGACATGGGTTTTGTGTGCAACGGCCTCATTTACCTCACAATGTGGAAATTGCCCAAACAAAGCAACGGTTTGAGCTATACAGCTGGTGCTCTGAATGTGTAATTCTGAGATTACTGTTGCGGCCGGTTTCATAAATTAGCAATTGGTTGAAATAGATTACAACAAACTTCCTCTCTTCCAGACTTAGAACGATGACAATAACTGAGGTGGAGCTGTTACGATACGGGGATGGTAGAGATTATATTCCTCAGGCTCATTTTTCCCAGATCTCACCATTCCTATGGGCTCCCATTTTATGCGTTGCTTGCTGTAGCTCCCATGGGTTGACACCAAGGCCAAACCAAGGCAAGAAGCAGGTCGATCACCCAACATTTTTGGCACCCCAACATTTTCAGCAGAGACGTCACCATCGATCCTTCTAAGGTTAAGTTATCAACAGAATATGTTTTGTTCAATAAGAAATCCATCCGCTGCTAACAAAAGTAGTTTTATGAGCAACACAAACAACTTATACTCATAGCAGAATGTGTTGTCGTAGATTTTGACCTTAATTTGCAATATCCATACCAATACCCTGTTTCAGCAATGAAGATATTTAATGTTGCCAAAAATACTTTAGCACAAGTAGTATGAATATTTTGTGAATATTGGATTAATTACAACATTGTGTCTCCAGTTCAAGAGATATCCTTCTTACAACACATGGTTGTTTCAAATTGAAAACACAATTCACAAAACAAAACAAAACAACTTGGAGGGCTGAGATAATAAAATGTTCATAACATATATATGCTCTCAACAATTATGATCGATGTGTTTTTGCAGGCAGCAAGTTTCTCTATTCAAGATCGACGTTTGTGTTTATTTCCAGGTTGCTATTTGTTGCAGAGAATTCTATGCTCCCAAGATTCAATATGTTTGATGATGTACAGGTCTGATCATGCAAGAAAAACATTTGGAATTAATGTAGCAATTTAATGAAGATCACACTCTTGCACAATTTCCAAATGTTTGATTTCCAGAACTTTAGTGACAGGTATCGGCAAACTGTTACTCATGCACATTTGATGAAGCCGAGACAGTAAGATTGTTTGTTGTTTTCCTTTAGCATAATTTTCTTTCGGTGTGTATTATCAAAATAACACAAAAACCATAAAAATTATAAAACCATAAAAAGAAAAAAAATTATAAAATAAAAACAAAAACATTGTAAAAATTCAAAATTGCAAATGGACATTCCATAATTCCTGAACAAATCAATTTTTTCATTTAATGTTAATTTGTTTTCTTCAAGGCACTTTGACAACAATCAATGGGAAAAATAGCATACAAAAACCAGAGAGACTTTTTGCGTCATGTGTTGTTCACGCATAATGATGTTTGCTGTTACTCAACAACACATTCGCAAAAACACCATTGTTGGGTTATGACTTCTTTTCTCGCATATTGGTCATCTCTGTGTACAAATCTATTACAGCCATGTGTGGAGCTCGATGTTGCAGCTGATTGTTACAGCTACAGTAATCAACGACGAAACAAGTGCACAACGGCAACAAGTATAAAAACATGTTTCATTTTTACTCTGATTTGCCACATTCGTATTTCTTTCTGCATGTTATGTCTTTCGAACTTCTCACGAATTTCATGTAGGATTAGTACTAAGTTTTTCTCAGGTTTGAAGACAATCGCATTTTGCTGTTGAAGTGACTTTTTAAGAATCACAGAACTTTTTGAGAAACATGCTTTGATAGACAGTTTGAAGGAGCTGTTATTCATCATAAACATCATGACGTTTGCTATTACACAGAAACCATTCATAAACGCATTGGCGTCATACCCACATCTCTCCTTCAAAGCACATTAGTCATCCATGTGAAGTCCATTTTCCATTGCCTTATCAGTCATGACTTCACATAGGCCTATCTTTCTGAGTCGCATACATCCCTTTATCTTTTTTCAGTTCATTTTTTCCATTTCAATTTTCCTTCTAAATAAGAACATCTAGTTCCCTATCCATAATTACATTTCCTTGCCATAAGCACTATTGCTACTGAGATCTTTCCTATAGTCCTACCAATCTTTTTGTAAAAACTCGCGTTGATTGATGTGGGATTCCTTAAGGCCCACCTTTCAACAAGTCTTGCCCCATCGACCTCAGCACCTTATCTGGGATATAGACTAGAGTTCCTTTTTGAGTACCTGGAGGCTTGCATGCCTTAATGGCAAGTTCTCTCATTGACAATCATGGGAATACATCAATGTCCATTGATCATCATATCTTGCAAGTGGCTCGACATCAGCACATCTATTTGCACTTTGCAAGATGTACTTAGGTACCTTGGCACTCATTGACATCAAAGGTGAGTTTTCCTCGCATTGGTTAATGGCATTCATCAATGGCCAGTAATCCAATGAATTCTTTTCATGCTCAACATTGACACATTTATTCGCATGACTAGAATTGTACCATCAGGTTTTGTAGCAGGTGAAGACTATACACTTTTTTCATGATTCCCTCAGCAGTTACAGCAACATGAATTCAACTATATGAGAGTACCGTTGTTGCACTTTCTGCCTTCGACATTTCCCATGATCCAGTTATAGCTGCAGCAATATTGACAGTTACATTTTCATGATCTTGCAGCAGTGACATATTCCACGATCCAGTCACAGCAGTCACATTCTTCATGATTCAGCAGCAGCAATTTCAGTTACATTTTTATGATCCTGCAGTAGTGACATCTTCTCTGATCCAGCAGTTATAGCAGTTGCACCAGCAACATCACCAACCACGTTCCTATTACATAGTTCATCATCATTCTTAGGTAAGTGGAGGTATGTTGTTTTCTGAATTTTAATCATGCAATTCCTTACATGCTAGCAATGAATAATTTGGAAAACTCTCTCACCACGCTCCATTTCATTTTTCACTTTCATAACCCATGTCGAGTTGCACGAGGACATGCAACGAGTTCAGTTGGGGAGGATGAGATAGAGGTTGTTGAACACTCTATAGGATCTCAAATGCAATCATATTTTCAGAGGACAACAAATCTTTTGTGACGGTTTATTCTTATGCATACTGTTCCTCATATAAAATGCAGAATTTGAATTGAGTATATCTCACAAACCATACATTGGATCCTCACGATTTTTGGACAGGGAATGGATAATATTATGATGAACAAAATTGACAAGTTTCAGCTCAATCCAATGCACAGATTTCGAAAAACAACCATCATCACCTACAACCAATTTGCATTTTTCTCGAAATCCGTGATGTGGGTTTTTCTTATTTTTGGTGTGGAGATGCATTGGACTAGTAAAAACGTGCTTGCAAAATTTCAGCCAACCTAGTTTGTGATTTGAGATAAATTCAACTGTTTCAGCTAGCTGTAACACCTACCTGCAAAAATTTGTCACCTACAGCCAATTTGCATTTTTCTTGAAATCCGTGATGTGGGTTTTTTTTATTTTCGGTGTGGAGATGCATTGGACATATAGAAACTTGCTTGCCAAATTTCAGCCAAACCTAGATCGTAGTTTGTGAGCTATTAGCTCAGGACGTTTGCTGCAACACCAACTGTTAGTCCACCAGATTTGCTTACTTTCGCAGCTGTTACTCCACCAAACCTTCCATTTCATAGCTGAACTATATTCACTATCATCATTTCATTACCATCATTCCATTTTCCCACTACTATCACTCCATTTTTCATCTCATTTATCATTCACCAACATTTCTTTTCCACCAAATCCTTTGTCGAACTTTGCTTCATACATATGGATACACATATTGGCATGATTCATAAAGGTAAAGAAAAGGATTTCTTATGCAAAGTGATGCTTTCTTATGCACATTGATGACTTATTATTTCGAGTGGGTGTATGGTTAAATTATTATTGCAGCGAGAAAACAGATAATGAGATAAATGTTGTTAACACAAGAACCAACATTCTTTGTATTCACGGTTGTTACACAAGAACCAACCATAAGAAAATGTCAGTTGCTACTCACACCCTGGAAACATTCATTGTTGGAAAGACATCATCAATCAAAGCCAAAGTTCAGATGCCAAAAATTCTTAAGAAGATCCATGCACGGTTGCATGAGGACATGCAACAAGTTCAGTTGGGAAGTATGTTGGGACTCAAAAATGTCATATTTTCATCCACTTTACCTTTTGCTATTCTTCACATTTCATCATCCCATTAACCTTTCATCATACCATTTCCATACATATACTTGAGTTTCATCTTATTATTTTCCACTTTATTCATTTTAGTATTATAAATGAATTTATGATTAAATATTGGAAAATAACACGTTTTTCACTAATATCTCAAGTATGGATGAGCTTTGTAATGTGTAGGAAGATGGAAGGATCAATTCAAAGAAAGATTCCTTGAATATCTCCTCCACCATTTCAAGGAGATAGTTATTCAAAGAATATTCCAAGGAGAAGATCATGGAGATTTGGTTGGCATATCTTATTTAGGATGTATGAGAAACATGTGGAGAATTTGTGAGAGACATGTGGAGGATTTGAATGGATCATACTTTGTAATAATAGGAAATTAGTTGAGAGTGGTTGAGAGAATAGTGGATCTGTCATTATGAGATGGTTATCTTCTTCTCAAAGAAATTCATGTATAAAAGAGAGTGCTCTCTCTTCATTTGATATAGTAGATTGATAGGAGATTAGAGAGTAGATTAGGAGAAGATTAAAATGTCTCAGATTGTAAAAGTTAGTTTTGACTTTGAAATATGGAGAAGGGGATTCTCAACTTTTGTTCATAATCTCAGTTTTGATTCTTTCATGATTTGTCTTGTAAATTAAGATTTCTTTATTGTTAATGTGAGCTCACATGTGTTGTCTCATTGCTTTTCATATGTTGTCTTTCTTTTATGCAATTTACTTTCAGCAGTGTGTTTCAGCTTCCAGCATTAGATTAGCAATTGTGTGTTTCAACTTAAGGGGGAATTAGATTAGCAATTAGCCATTAGCAAGGGGGGGTGCTATATTAGATTAATTTCACTTCAGTCCTGCATATATTTTACATGTGCTTCGTAAGCCTACGAACCTCGGATTGACAAATTAAATGGTTGGGCGAATACTACAATGGAATTAAATGAAAATATTTCTGCCTAACAATAATCCGATATAATAATGCAATCACCCATTATGTCACAATGCAACATTTTCTTGAAGTTAGCCTCTTAGTATCACAATTTGACATAATTATGAATTCAACCTTCTAACATTATAATCTAACATAACATAGTTAACATATTTTACCATAATCAACCACAATAAAACATGGAAAACCATACTTAGCCATATTTAATCATAGTCAACCATAGTGAAACATGGAAAACCATACTTACTCATATTTTTAATCATAATCAACTATGGTTGAAACAAAAATTTACCATATTCAAACATGCCCAACCATAGTCTTCTATATGCAAACATAGTTAAATGTAGCTAAACATGGTAAACCACGATCAACTAAAATTTAGTATAGTATAGAAAAGTCAAACATGGTCAACCATAGCTAGCCATGGTTAACCTAGGTCAAACATAAATAATAATATTAAAACATAGTTAACCAAAGTCAACCTTAATCAAACATGATAAACCAAAGTAAACCATATTCAAACATGGTCAAGCCATATAGGTAACTAAAGCTAACCAAACTCAAATATGGTTAACCATCATCAACCATGGTCAAATATAGTTAACAATAATCAACTATAGAAAGCCATGGTCAAACCATAGTCAATTGTGGTCAAGCATGGCTAACCTAAGTTAACCATGGTCAAACCATAGTGAACATGACCAACCTTAGTTTATTTCCATACTTAACTGAGGCCATCAAAAGTCAAAATCAGCCAACCATAGTCTACCTTCATCAAACATATTTAATTCTGGTCAACCATAGTCACCCACAATCAACTACGATTAAACGTGTTCAACCATAATCAAACATGGTTAAACAAAGTCACCCATATTCAAACATAGTCAAACATTGTCAACCATATTCAAATAAATTCAGCCAAACATGGTTAACAATGTCAACCATATTCAAAGATGAGCAAACAAAGTAAACCATAATCAACAATAGTTAACCTATTCAACCACAAATAACCATGGTTAATTATGGTTAAACATGGTTGAACATGATCAACAAAGTTAATCATATTCAAACATGGTCAAACAAAGTGAACCATATTCAAACATGGTTAACCAAAGTCAACCATATTTGACGATACTCAAACATATTTAACCATAGACAATCACGTTCAACCAATGTCAACCACAGTTAATCATGTCAAAGTGAAGTCAACCTTAGTTGAATACCATTGATTTTAATATTGTTAACCATAGTAAAATACAATTGATATGATAAACTAAAGTCAACCATGACCTACTAAAGTCAATCATAGTCAACCGTGACCTACTAAAGTCAATCATAGTCAACCATGGTTAATACAAATTTCTATAGTTAAGCATAGTCAAATGTAGCCAAACATAGTTAACCACAGTCAACCAAAGTCAAGCATAATTTAACATACTTGAGCATGGTCAACAATAGTTAACCATAATTAAACAAGGTCAAACATAATAAACTATAGTGAAACATAGTTAACTAAAGTCGACCTTAATCAAACATGATAAACCAAAGTTAAGCATATAGTAACATGGTCAAACCATAACTAACCAAAGCTAACCATAGTCAAACCTGGTTAACAATAGTCAACTATAGAGAACCATGGTGAAACCATAGTCAACCATGGTCATGGTTAGCCTTAGTTAACCCTAATTAACCGAGGCTATCCAATGTCAATTTGGTCATTCATAGTCAACCTTCATCAACCATGGTCAATTATAATCACCAATTTCCAACCATGGTCAACCAAAGTCAACCATATTCAAACATGACAAACCAATGTCAACCATATTCAAACAAAGTCAACCATATTCAAACATGTTTAGCAAAACTTAAACATTGTCAACAATAGTCAAACATATTCAACCATGGACAATCATGTTCAACCAAAATAAATCAAAGTAAACCATGGTCAACTATAGTCAATTGTGACTAAATAATGTAAACCATAACTTCAAATATCATTGATATTTATATTTTAATTAATACACCATTATTAAAAATGGTGGAAATTGTAATAACACAAACCTTTAAATATTTTATATAAATTGTAGTAAGCCAAACCTTGAAATATTTTTTAGCATTACCATAGACCCTTCTCTTATGAAAAGTACAAAATTGTTCTTCAATCAAAAACTGTTCCGAACTTAACGAAAAATACACCACATCCTCAATATAGCGAAGACTTAAGAATTAAGATAATGGAGGTATAACAGTTAATGCTCAGAACTTAACAGAAAATGCTCTGATACAAGTTTGACATGGGCTCGATTGACGATTTTCCCTTTGACGGTCCTCCCTCGATAATGAAGTGACAGGCTTCAAGTTGAGACCGCTACGTTACCAAGCAACAAGTAAAGAGTAAAGGCAGCGTCAGAATCAATGCGGTGGTCAAAATGCCCAAATCAATTTGCAACACTTCATATTTTATCCTTAGCTTTAAATGCAACATAGGGCAAACTTCGAATCCGGCTCAAGGAAGAAAAAGGGCATTGAACACTTTTTTAAAGCTTTTAAATTTAAAAAATTGTGTCATGTGGTATTGGTGAATAACACCAAAGAGCCATTGCGAGATTGGGATTCTATGGTGAAAGTAGAAAACACAACGTTCTTATACAAGGGGAGTGGGGTTTTTTCATTTATGTTTTGAAATGTTTTAAATGAATATTAATCATAGTGTTAAATTTCTTATAAGTTTGAATTTATTTATTTACTTGCTATTAGTTGTTCGTTGTATAAGCAATTTGACCTAAGCATGCTTTAAATTCTTTATGTGATGCAAGCATGCTTTAGTTTTTTTTTTTTTCAGCGAAGAAGGTGCACCGGAAATCCACCAATACTTCCCCACATTTCATGGATGGTAAGGGTGGTAAACCGTCGGCCAACAGTAGTGGAAGGCCTAACCTCGTAGGACTCAAGGCTCGAACTCGTGACCTCCCCCGTACTGAGAGAGTGTGCGCACGATCTTACCGATTGAGCTTGAGGCTTCAAGCATGCTTTAGTACCGATTGAGCTTGGGGATTCAAGCATGCTTTAGTTTATTCAGAGTTTCTATGCACTTGTTGTGAATGGCATATTTTTTATGATGCAATGGTTGATCATTTCTTGAACATGGTTGACTAAGGCTCCATTGGTTGACCATGGTTGACTATGGTTGGCTATGGTTAACATTGGTTTACCATTGATTGACTATTGGTTGACCATGGTTGACTATTAGTTAACCATAACCAATGTCAACCAATGGTTGACTAATAGTTGACTATTGATAAACAAATATTAGTTGACCATTGGTTATTATTATTAATAATAGTTATTACTACTAATTAATATTGCTTACTAATTATTAAAATAATAATTATTGTTATAGTAAAAACTCAACAATCCTTATTATTATTATTTTTATAATAATAATAATAACTCAACAATTCTTCACGAATAATATGGTATAATAATAATAATAACTCAACAATTCTTTGGGAATAATATGGTTTATATACATCCCGTATATAAACCATATTATTAATTATTAATATAGCTTACTAATTTTTATAATGCAATATATGGGTGGCATAGTTTTTATGTCACCACTTTGCATTATGTCTCCCTTTACAAGGATTAGCTACATTGCAGCTTTTTCTTTCTTTCTTTAACGTCACACAATAGTGGTCAATTATAGTCAAATCTCATATATCAAAAGTACGTATGATTTAATCAACTTTGATTGACATGCTAATCTAGGGAATGTCTTCTAGAATTCCAATATCATATGCACATCAATAATGTATGTTTACTCAGCTCAGGTTTTAAAATAACATTTTAGATGTTGTCAAATAGAACACAATATCATAAGTAGATTGACACTTTTGTCTAAAATAAACATGTGAACAAGAAAACGTAGAACGGGAATAACTTAAAGGGAATAGGCATCAACCAAATTTTAGTGACATGTAGTGGCTCCCAAAAACTGTGATACATAGCTCCCAACATGAACCAAATTGGCTCCCAGAAACTGTGATCCATACCCCAACATGAAACAGAATTGTAATATTTAAAACAAGATACTCATATATGCTTGAATGAAGCCTATACAATTCCACCGGCGAATAGGAAAATACCTCCCAATTGTCCCACCTCTGTCAATATTTTTGCAATTCGGATGTCATGTAGAAAAACATCTAGTCAGTAAAACGAGGAATTTAGTCAGTAAAACCTTCGACTAGCATTTCAGTGGAAATTATTTCTTTGTTAGAAGATAACAGGTCGAGAAGACAGTCTATGTGGTGTTTTTAAGGCTTTGAACCAGCGTCACGCAATTCTTCTTGAGGTAAAAATCTGTGGGCGATGCTGGCAAACGAAGGATCCCAGATGGTTATTGGGCGCAACTATTCGAAATTTCTCCAATCGCCTTTAGCCAATTAGACGCACACCCACACCCGGAAGTGGTAAATCGTACAGACAGAGTACTGTCGCTTGACAATCCCTATATATACACTTTCTCTGTAAACATAAATATCAAGAGGCGTGCCTTTAATGAATCAATTATGTGCAGACGGATATACTTTACCATTAAATAATTAGTCTGACCATTACAGCATACAACTCTTCCATATATGTATTAAAACAGTATCAGGAGGACATGTACAATGGCATTAACCTCTTCTTCTTAGAAATACAAATGAAGACCTATCAATCAACGTTAGGCCTCCCTCATCTTTGAACATAATGCAAAGTGCAAACATAAGGACATAAGGTAGCTTAGAGAGACCCCGGCCTCACAAGTACAAAGTACAAAGGGAAAAGCTACTCCAATTTGTGAAACTGAGTCTTAATGGAAAGCCAAGTAGCGCCAACGATAGTCAGTTTTCCAGGGAATGGAAGGTTTTTGTACAGCCAGAAAAATGGTTTACAATAGGAAAATGAGTTAACTGCCATAGAAAGTATGTTTATCGTTGGGTGGGCCAGACTCTTATCGTCCTTCAATTCAGATCAGTAGAAAGAAAAGAGAGACGAGGAAGACTGACGAGAGGAGAAGATCTAGACATACATCATACAGTATTAATCCCAGTTACCTAATTTGCCATAATCTAACAATATATCCACTATATTAACTCTGGCCGTTGTATGAGAATATCGAGGCCCATCAGCACCAATCACATTAATCGTAGATTTGTAACAGAGGATAGGTTTCATAATTCTCAGTGCCAGTCTCAACATCGTATAAATGACCAGGACAAGGAATTCATACGCGCATCAATCCTGAGACGCACTACACCGAGGAACTCTTCCTCATTCCCTCTCTCCTGTCGATGGCCGTACTTTCTCTTTTTCGTCCTCTGCTAAACCCACGCTCTTCTGATTCGAGGTGCCTGTCTCACGCCGTCCGTAGTCAACCTTTAATTTGGTCTCCTCAAAGGCCCGCAGCTCTCTCTTTATTTATATTCCATGTTTGCAGAGAAGCCAGCAAACGGGAAAGTTCCCAATACCGACGTTTTATTTTCATTTTATATTCGTACATTAGTTCATAGATTTTTATTTTTTATATTCGTGCATAAGTTCACAGATTTGGGGTTTAGGATACAGTGGTTTTCATTCTTTCCACCATGTTTCTGTTTCAAATTCTCCATTGAAAAGCATTTGTGTTTTTTTATATTCTCCATTGAAAAGTATTTGTTTTTTGTGATAAGGTTGAAGGATTAGAAAATGTGTAGAAGTTAAAGTTCTTGGCAAATTTTTAAATCAAAATTTGGTGAATATTGTTAAAATGATAGTTTTCAGTTGTTGGAATTAGATTGATAAATATTGGTTAAAATTACAGTTTTCACTTATTAGAATCATAGTAGCTAATTCGGCAGTATTGTTACTTCCTGTACTGAAATTCTATTCGTTGTAGGTGTAATAAGGATATGGATTGTTAGAGGATAATTAAATTTTGAAAGCCAATTTAAAGAAGAAAAAAAAACCATTAATTACTTAAACACTATAAAACAAAAATACCATTCAATTTCATGCTTCTTATTAAAATAACTATAAATAAGTAATTGCCATATCTCACACTTCCATATTTAAGGTTGTTGAGATTTTATATTTTTTTTTAAATATATGTTAAATTTTATTAATAAATGTCTATATATTTATGGTATATTTGTGAATATTTGATTAAAAATATCATATATATAAGCAAGTTATTTTATTTATTCATATTAGATATTTTCATTGAATCATATTCGTATCCGTACTCGTACTATGATTGGAATTGTGCCCGGATTCCAACTAAACTCAACGGAAAATATACAAATCTTCTAAACTTTAACTCACTCCATTAAAAAAATCCATGGTTTTCATACTTTTAGAATCTTGTATATTGTTCCAGGGTTGGCAGGTGTGGGGGGAGTAGTCTTTGATTCCAATGGGAACAAAGAGAGAGAATTTGCTTGGGGCATTGGAAAAAATACTAATAATGAAGCAGAATGGCTCGGTCTTATTAAAGGACTGGAGATTGCTAGAGATCTGGGAATTGAGAATTTGACGGTTATAAGGGACTCACTAATTGTCATTAGAGAAGCTAGAAATATTGTCAACAACCGGAAGAATCCCTCCATTAAGATGCACCATCGCATAATCAATATCAACAAGGAATTCAAAGACGTACAAGCTATCTCCATATTCTGAGAGGCCTAAATGGCAAAGCAGACTGCATGGCCAACAAATGAGTTGGGCTCATCTATGGTTCTCTTGAATGCGACCATGTCATCTTTGAAAACATATGGATCCCATAGCCTAAGTCCTCTCCCTAGAACGAGGGCTCTCCACATTCCAATGGCAGTAACAAACTGTAGCTTCCATGCACATATGTTTTTTGGAATCACAACCCTGCCAACCGACGGTCACCTGGATACGCACGAGATCCTCACTTACTTCCTCATTAATTGCAACCGGTCAGATCGCCAGTTCATGGCCGGCATGCGAAGCTTGGGAATTATCTTAAGACAGAACGGGTTGGCCTCTGTTCGTATCCTTCACGCTAGATCTCTCTGCGTTGGTTTTTCCTGTTTGAAAGCTTTCTCTGTCTGGAGCAGGGAATTCTGTGTGAGCATGGAACATTATATCTCTGGGTCCTCTCCCCAGGAAGGACTTGATGTTTATTCGAAATGTTTGTGTTGCGGCAAGCCCATCAGATGCTCTCTTAGCGCCTACAGAAGGGCTCTTCCGCTGGAGGATGAAGATAATGGCGTCCCGATGGAAGACGAGTAAATCAACGTCCCTGTGCTTGGCCTCTGTCATATGCAGGATGGGTTTGGATAGCATCAGAGGCATGAAAAAAGGCATGGAAAAATGCATGGAAAAATGCAGGATGATGGGGATTTGATAAAACAAATTCAGGAACTTGAAGTTCAAATTCGCTTGGTTCAAAACGAGAACTTGGAATTCAAAAGGGGTTTGACCCGTCTCTACTCCCTGGCGCTAGCAACCCATTCAAAGGTTAAGCTCCAAAATAGCAAGATTGCTGAGAAGGTGGAACATCTGGAAGAGACCCTGGGCCTCTATTACCCACACAAGGTTCGCAAGAACTCAAATGTTGAAGTTATGTGCAGTAAGATTGAAGATCTTGGCAGGAAGATGGACAAGATGAAAAGGTTTATGGCACATCCTGGCAATTACGTCGACCTCAACAACGATAAGAATGGGATGACAGACTCCACCCTTAGCAGCTTGACGGTTGGCTTCTCAATGTTTTGGGTCTCGATATGCTACTACTTCTGTTTTACGTTTTCTGCTTTGTTTTTTTTTAAATCAGCAAAATATTTGGTAAAATCACTCTCAAATTTGATGGGGCCATAAATTTCGGATAGGATAAGTGCCTGGGCTACCCTTTATTCTCAAATATGGAATAACAAAATATGGTTAAAAATCTAATTTCTTTTAGACAAGTATGACTTAATAGAAAGATAAATTCAATTTTCAAACTAATTTTATTTTTAAAAATTTGATAAGATGCCTTTTCAAGAAACTGCACTATTTAATTTGATTACCGCTTAAAAAGCGGACAGACAGACGTCAATTTCGATTCCAAATACGTGCTGAACGGTAATAAAAAAAGGAGGACAGATGGCGAGAAGTTGAACGGCATTTTCTCGGCAAGTAATATGCACCCCGCAGCAGAGTAATTACTGCTGCGGGGGCTCTGACATATTCTAACTGTTCGTGTGCATCATATTTCTCGGCAAACAATTTCCGGCCTTGTCAGCTCAGCCATCCATACCCACCATCTTACATACTCACCATCCTACATACTCATGGATCTATGCACCCATGACCACCATCCAGCTGAACCGATGGGAATGTGCCCATACAAATGGCATGGGCATGGAAGACTAATACGGTAGCATTAAAGCCATGCTAATTTAAATTTTAAAATTACTGAAAAGCGCCAAAGATGCAAAGACATTCAAATTTCGATTTTGAATTTGGAAACCCGCCCAATTTGATTTTGTAAACCAGCCCAGTTCATATTTATACAGATTATGATTTCATAATCGATGATGATGGCGTCTACCTCCAGCCCGAGCCAGGTACCACTATCTATCTTTGAACCTTTGAATCTTCTTTCTGTGTTCAGATTTCATGTTCTTAAGATTTGTTTCCTTTCCATTTTGCAGGTAGCTAAGGCCATTGAGAGCGTCCTGCCTCTGTTAGACGATCATCCAGGGAAGCTACAAGAGACCGAAACGCAAATGGCCAAAATAGACCTTCAGGCCGACTTTATAACACGGCCTCTGATCATGGTGAAGTGCTCATTGCCGACCCTCATCTGCTGCCTGCAGTTAGAGCGGGCAACGTTGCCGAGGATTCGATCCGTCATTACATCTTATCAACTAAAAACCCACCGCTACCATTGCATTTCATGGCACCGAATTGGGGGTCAGACCTGCTCCCGCCGTGGGTTCATTTTCCGTCGTGGTTTCATTTTCCTCCACAGAATCCAATCTGGAAAGAGATTCTCAAACTCCACATCATAGTCTCCGGGGTGAACATTCTAGCTGCTTGGACTGACGCGGTTAGTCCGTTCATCTCTTGCTTGACCAAAGGGGAACGAAGTTCAATGCAATCTTTGGAACCTCCATGGCCTGCACTCATGTCAGCAATGTCGCTGTGTTGCTCAAAGGAGTTCATCCCGAGTGGAGCCCCGCAGCCATAAAATCGGACCATATGACGACTGCTTACATTCACGACAATAGGCTCCAGACGATGGTTGATGGAGCCACAGGAAAGACATCCATATCCATAGATTTCGGTTCTGGTCACGTGGATCCGCAGAAGGCCATGGATCCGGGGTTGGTTTACGATTTGGGCAAGGATGACTATGTCAAGTTTCTTTGCAGCCTCAATTATACTGAAAGCCATCTGGGCTATCACTTGTAGAACTGTAGGCTGCCGTACCCGAGGAAAACAACCTGGGAATCTCAATTATCCTTCATTTTCTGTTGTTTTCTATCAAACCCGGGCTTTTAACTTGGCCACATTATTCATCAGAACGGTCAAAAAATGTTGGACCTCCCATGTCAACTTATAGGGCCACGGTGATTGCTCCAAGAGGGGTCTCGGTGACAGTGAAGCCGAGGAAGCTCAAGTTTACAAAGAAAAACAAAAAGTTGAGCTACATGCTGAGCATCAGTGCCAAGCCTGTGAAACTTCTTCCGGGAGAAACGCTGAATGGGTATTTGGGCAACTACTATGGAGCGATGGGAAGCACATTGTGCAGAGCCCTATTGTCGTAACCAGCCAGGAATATCCTTATTAACTACGGCTGCTTTTGGTCTTGAAAAGGAACCATTGAAGGGGCCAAATATTATCAATCATTGTTATTGGCCTAATCCATGAGCTGCCTTCATACGAACCTTATAATATATAATTTCTAACTTAAATTTATAAGTTGGAAGTTACCCAATTCTTGATTTTAAGTTTGATTTTAAGTTTGCAGATTAAAAAAATTCAGAATGGTACGCTGCTGAAAAGGAGGATTTTCTCCCATTTTATATATTTGTTTGGGTTCTTTGTGTTTTCCGTTTGTGCATTCATTTACAATTTGTATTCAATCTTCCCTGGAAGCTAAAGAAAGAGTCTGTCCATTTTTTAATTGAATGAATCATTAAGAAACAATCATCCCAAAGGTTATGCGATATGAGAATAAAAATGATAAGAGTTTTATTTGATTTGTGCTAGCTATGATATCCATTATACTTATACTAAAAAAAGTGCAACAATCCATTATAAATAGGTTGATCATAATTTTTCGGTTTGTTTGCATTGCATCCATTATACTTATCAAATGGAATTAGGTTGATCATAATTTTTCTGTTTGTATGCATTCTAGTAACTTGTACTAAATTAATTTATCAGGTAAATAACACTTTTAAATTTAGGCATTTTTCAAAACATTTAAGTTTTACCTTAATAAGTTATTATCAAAGTTAACTAAGGTTAGGTTGCATGTTTTTTCTTTACTTCTTTCTTAACTTGTATTCATATTCTCTATTATTAACCACATAATAAAATTTCAATAGTTATATCCATCCACTCATTGTATTTATTTAACTTATTTACTAAAAGACCTCATATTAAACAGCTATAAGCAATCTTGGTTTGCTATTGGTCAATTTAAACGGCTTTTGCTCAATTTATCACTTTAAATTCTAGGTTTGCAAGGGAGCAATCTTGGCGGTATCATGGATGAGGATGACGGGTTCTAAACGTTTCATAAAGTTGACTAGTTCTAAACGTTTCATAAAGTTTACTTCTTTCAATTGACTTTTTAAGAGACTTAAAACAAAAGTTTGTAACTTTTCAAACTTTTAAATTTTTTACAAAAATTTCATTCTCATATTTTTTATAAACCTTAATTATGAAATCATTTTTTATAAACCTTAATTATGTAATCATTTTTTATAAACTTTATTGAGATGTTAAACATTTTTCATAATTGACTCACATGTGATACATCATATGAAAGACACTCAAATTGGACCCTTAAAGTGATTAATGAACAGTTCGCAATGTGGGTTTATTGTTTTTTTTTAATTATTTGATTTTTATATTTTATGAAATAAGGATTGTTGAGGTGACAAATATATTAATAAAATAAAAGAATTTTGGAAGCAATGTAAATTAAGCACAAACAATATAATTAATAAAATTGTTTACAAAATAAAATACGCTTTTTTATTTCAATGTAGTCCCAATGTAAGTCATAGGTTCAAATATGGAGAGGTAGGGTATGTACCTCTTAAACTTTAGCACTTACATCAATGCTTGGTGTTTGGTTATGATCAAATGAATCAAAAAAATATTCACCACAAATTTGACATAACTATATTATATCCACCCAATGAAGCCTAGAACTTGGATTATACAATTCCCCTCTCAAATTGCTCCTTCCAAAAGTGATCCTTTACAATTGGTTCAAAACAAATATATAAGGGAGGGGCCACAAAGGAGTTACAAAATTTAAATTTTCATCATTCTTGACCCTTCACATACCCTTTCATCATTTCTTATATCAACTGAAAATCAAAGCATTAATAAATATCTCATTTGTATTAATAGTCAATTGGGTGTAGCTTGAGTGGCTAAGATGAAAGTTGTTGTCCTCCCCCTCTAAATTCAAATCCCACTTTGTGACATGCTTTCTCTCTTCATGAGCTAATTGTTGATTGTTAACTTGGCCTTAAGCCTTGAAAATCTAGTTTACCTTGGGTACCATCCTCTGAATGAGGGGAAGTACTCTATGGATTTCTCTGGGAAATGCATTACACGAAAAATGATGTGCATTTCATTCAAAAATTACATTTTCTTTACTTTTATTTTTATAAGATCAAATTTGTCTCCAATACGATCATGAATAGAGCCTATTCTATGTGAATAATCTATTTAAAAGACTCAAGTCAATGTTGGACTCCTTTTGAACTTGTCTAAGTCAAGATGAGTGACATTCTTGACTTGCAGTGCTTGTTGCTTCCTTTATTCAGTATATCATCGCAACAATTCTGTGAGATCCCCTACATCTAGCATGGCCCATTTTCATTTTGAACATTGGTATCTTATGTGGCTTTTCTAATTTCAAGGCTTCCTGGTATGCAATGCAAGAGAGACGTTGGTGTATAGTAGTGTTGCGATAAAATAATGTATTTGATAAGAAATTACCTTTTAATATTAAATAAAAGTGTCAACACAATCAAACTTAATCATCCCCATTTTGGGTTTATCTATATAAGTAAGGCTCTTACTATGTAAAATCGATGTTTTGGAGTTAATAAAAGTCTCATATGTTCACTCTTTATTATGTTCATATGTCAATTTGGTATCCATGTAGGTTTGCATGGCCATGTAAATGGATCCACTCATTCATTAGGTCTCAAGCGCCTCGGGAAGGATCCATTCCTTTCTTATACAAGCTTCCTTAACTTCACAAGGATCCTCTCCCTCTCTATTCAGGAACAATTATTTCCTATAGTAGTTTTTTTATATATGGTACTTTGGAGTGTGCCCTCCCACCCAAATATAAGATTGGCACCTAAGTTCATCTAATTTCCTACTTCAGTAATTCCATGACCTCAACAAGAACTTCATGGATCCTCCTAAAGAAATCTAAATAACTAATTGAAAGATGGTTGTATATAAGATGATAAATGTTATATCTTAAAAGATATTTTCATTTATAATTTTATGAAAAAAAGTTGAAGTGTATGAAATATTGGATGTTTTTGTCTTAATAACTTAGACAAATATACTTATTTTTAGTTTTATGAAAAAATAAAAATAACTAATTAAAAATATGTTTCAATATTATAACTTAGAAAAAGTAAGATTTTAATTAAATAATTCTTTTTTAATTAATTAAAAAATGTTGATTAGAAAATGTTTGTAGATGAAAGATTTAAAAATTATATTTTAGTTGATATTTATTAGTGTAGATTGTTAAATTGAGCAAAACATTTCATATTTTAATGTTTACTAGAGTATATATTAATATATACACTACGTAGATGCTTCCGTATATACGCAACTGCTTCCGTATATGCGCAGCTTCTGTATATGCGCAAGGCATATATGGAAGTTGTTGCGCATATACGGAAGCTTCTGTATATGCGTAGCGCATATATGGAAGCTGCGCGTATACGAAAGCTTAAGTATATGTGCAACTTCTTTATATGCCTTGCGCATATACGAAAGCTTCTGTATATGCGCAAAAGCTTAAGATCTCCCTCATACTGGGTTACTTCTTTATCTTTTTTACTTCTTATATTTTTATTAATGGCCCACGTTACAATATTTTATTTTTATTATTTTATTTTTGTTACTCGACAAACACTCTACAAACTCTCGACAAATGTTACAAGATCTCCCTCATACTGGGTTGTAGAGTGCCTCACACATGTTACAAGATCTCCCTCATACTGGGCTGTAGAGTGCCTCTCAGCGCAATTAAGTATGCATCTAATTGTTATTTATAATTATTTTCCTATTATATATTTCATTATGATTAACTTGCAAGTTGGGCATTACAACATTATTAATGAATTTTACTAAAACAATGGATGGGGGCATTTATCAAATTGGTTTTTTCCAATGCTCAAGCATGGCTCCTTAGTCTTTAATATTTTAGTCCTAGTAAATTTTATTTTTATGCCACATTGAAGTCCTCTTTTAAGATTGTCTTAGCAAAATGTACCCATTAAAATCAAAATAATAAATCTATCAATTAAACCTACAAATATCAAAATAAATTAGTAAATCAAATTGATGCACTAAAATCCATAAAATGTGATCATGTTGTCTTTGACCACCAACATAGTAATCTTCTTCCAAAAATCTTAGCTCACAACCTAATTGGTGAATATATATTTCACAAATATTAGCATTGTAATGTTCATATTAGTGAACTTCATTAAAGAAATTTTGAAAATAGTACTCTCCAAGTCAAAAAATAATTTGATTGGTTTTTGTGTCATGTAAACATTGTATTAGATTTTATAGTTAGTCAACTAGCTATTTAGTACCTAACAAATTGAATATCTAACTCTATGATCAATCTTACACCGACACTTGGAAATTGAGGAATAATAGATAGAAAAAAGTTGAAAATATAAATTTAGAACAAGATCCCCTGGTGTTTCCTGGATCAAGAATCAGAGTCTCAAACTCCCTGTGGATCTCCTCATCGGTGAGGCACCGGCAAGAAAATTTGGCATCCTCCCCCGCGTCCTGGATTTCTGCTTGAGCTTGAATCAACATGTCTTTATGGAATCGGCAGGCTTTCTCAACAACACCTCACATGAGGTGAATCAACGGGCTGGAGGAGGAGCTGCCTTGCTGCGCAACGCTTCGGGTGCAGACTCTTCTGGTGGGAGGAATCACTGCGACCTCTTCCAACGGTTCAAAAAACCACGAAAAGTGTAATCCACAGAGAAAAGGGAGACGAGGGAGCCGAGAGCACTAAGCACCTGGAGGACGAGTGCGCCGAGAACGCGAAAGAAGAAAGCATCGAGGACCTGGAGGATGAGAGCACTGCACACCTTACAGAATAGAGAGCTGATGCCCCGAACTAGTGAAAGCCAAGGGCTAGGATTCAACAAGCAAAGATCCAACAAGCAACAAGGTTAGGGATGAAGCGGGAGTAGAACCTTTGCGCAGAAGAGCTTTCAGTCGAGCATCAACCGAACTAATGCATCTCTGAATGAAATGCAGGTGAACCCCTATGTTATTACTAGGATTGCAAGTAATAGTCAAGAATGTGAAGGTACGACGTCGATCATCATAAATCGTATATGCGCAGCGCATATACGGAAGCTTTTGTATATGCACTGCGTATGCGTAGCTTCCGTATCTGTAAGCGTCCGCATATGTGCATATACGGAGGCTGCGCATATACAGAAGCTTCCTTATATGCGCATATACAGAAGCTTCCTTATATGCGCATATACGAAAACTTCCGTATATTCGCATATGCAGAAAAATCTTCAGTATATAAGCATATACAGAAGCTTCCGTATATGCGCATATATGAAAACTTCGCATACGATGCGCATATACGGAAGCTTCCGTATATGCGCTGTGTATGCGAAGTTTCTGTATATGCGCATAAATGGAAGCTGTTCATATATAGAAGCTTCCGTATATGCGCAAAGCATTTATGGAAGCTGCGCATATATGGAAGCTTCCGTATATGCGCAACTTCCATATATGCGCATATACAGAATCTGCGCATATACGGAAGTATACAGAAGCTTGCGCAGCTTCCGTATATGCGCATATACAGAAGTTGTGCAAGCTTCCGTATATGCGCATATACAGAATCTGCGCATATACGGAAGCTGTGCATATACGGAAGCTTCCGCATATGCGCAGCTTCCATATCCATAAGCTTCCGTATATGCGCATATACGGAAGCTTCTGTATATGCGCAGCTTCTGTATGTGCAGCTTCCATATCCGTAAGCTTCCGTATATGCGCATATACATAAGCTTCCGTATATGCGCAGCGCATATCTGTAAGCTTCCGTATATGCTTCCATATCCGTAAGCTTCCATATATGCGCATATACAGAAGCTTCCGTATATGCGCAGCGCATATACGAAAGCTTTTGTATATGCACTACGTATACACAGCTTCCGTATCCTTAAGCGTCTGTATATGCGCATGTACAGAAGCTTCCTTATATGCGCATATACGGAAACTTCTGTATATTCACATATACAGAAAAAGATTCTGTATATGGGCATATACGAAAGCTTCCGTATATGCGCAACTTCCGTATATGCGCATATACTGAAACTTCACATACACTGCGCATGTATGAAAGTTGTGCATATATGGAAGCTTCTGTATATGCATAGCTTCCGTATATGCGCATATACAGAATCTGCGCATATACTGAAGCTTCTGTATATGCGCAGCGCATATACGGAAGCTGCGCATATATGGAAGCTTCCGTATATGCGCATATACGGAAGCTTACGAAAGCATTCTGTATATGTGCATATACGGAAGCTGCACATATACAGAAGCTTCCGTATATGCGCAGCGTATGCGAAGCTTCCGTATATGCGCATACACGGAAGCTGCACATATACAGAAGCTTCCATATATGCGCATATAGGGAAGCTGCACATATACAGAAGCTTCCGTATATGCATAGCATATGCGAAGCTTCCGTATATGCGCATATACAGAAGCTTTCGTAACCTTTCGTATATGTGCATATGCGGACGCTTATGGATACGGAAGTTGTGCATACATTGCGCATATACGGAAGCTTTCGTATATGTGCATATACAGACGCTTACGGATATGGAAGCTGTGCATAGTGCATATACGGAAGCTTCTATATATGCACTGCGCATATAGGGAAGTTGTGCATACATTGCGCATATACGAAAGCTTTCGTATATGCACAGCTTCCGTATATGCATAGTGCATATACGGAAGCTTCTGTATATGCGCATATACGGAAGCTGCGCATATACGGAAGCTTCCATTATATGCGCAGCTTCCGTACATGCGCTGCGCATATACGAAAGCTGCGTATATACGGAAGCTTCCGTATATGCGCAGCGTATGCACAGCTTCCGTATCTGTAAGCATCCGTATATGTGCATATACGGATGCTTACGAATATGGAAGCTGTGCATAGTGCATATACGGAAGCTTCTATATATGCACTGCGCATATATGGAAGCTACACATATACGGAAGCTTCCGTATATGCGCAGCTTCCGTATATGTGCATATACGAAAGCTGCGCATTTACGAAAGCTTTCGTATATGCGCAGCTTCCGTATATGCAGCTAGCTTCCGTAAATGCACAGCTTTTGTATATGCAGCTTCCGTCTATGCGCAACTTCCGTATATGCATAGCTTCCGTATATGCGCATCTTCCGTATACGAAAGATTTCGTATATGCGCATATACGGAAGCTTCCATATATGCGCATATACGGAAGCTTCCGTATATGCGCAATGCATATACAGAAGCTGTGTATATACGGAAGCTTCCGTATATGCACAGCTTTCGTATCCGTAAGCATTCGTATATGCGCATATACGGACGCTTACGGATATGGAAGCTGTGCATAGCACATATACGGAAGCTTCTGTATATGATAGCATGGACACTCTTTGAGCTGAAAGATCTTAGCCTTTAAAAGAGAACATAAATCTATACTTAATTATTTTTAATTATCTCTAAACCTTTTTCATAACTCAATTTTTGAGTTTTACTAAATAAAACAACAATATATTTTTAAAATTATCTATATTGCATTGGAACAAGAATATTGTTTCATATCAATAACATATTATCAAAATTTATGACATCCCATTAAAAATGAAAATGAAAAAAAAAAAATTTGTTTTATTTATAAAAAATAATACGGAAGCCTTCCGTATCCGTAAGCTTCCGTATATGCACATATACGGAAGCTTCCGTATATGCGCAGCTTCCGTATATGCGCAGCTTCTGTATATGCGCATATACGGAAGCTTACGGATACGGAAGCTTCCGTATATGTGCAGTGCATATACAGAAGTTGCGCATATATGAAAGCTTCTGTATATGCGCAGCGTCCGTATCCGTAAGCTTCTGTATATCCGCATATATGGAAACTGCGCATATATGAAGAAGGATTTGGGAAGTCAATTGGGCATGAGGATCATATGTGACAGAAAGAGGAAACAATTGTGGTTGTCACAAGAAAACTATATTGAGAAGGTGCTTAATAGGTTCAACATGAAGGATGCCAATCCAGTTGGTACACTCTTGTAGCCCACTTTAAATTGAGTGTCGATTTATGCCCTTGTAATGACAAGGAGAAGGATGAAATGAGTAAAACCCCTATGCTTCAGCAGTTGGAAGCTTAATGTATGCAATGGTATGTACACGGCCAAACATTGCACATTCAATGGGAGTAGTGAGCAGATTTCTTGCCAATCCAGGCAAACAACATTGGCAAGCAGTAAAGTGGATCTTAAGGTATCTCAAGGGTACTACTAATTATTGTTTATGTTTTGGAAATAATGGTATTGTGCTTGAAGGCTTTACAGATGCAGATATGGATGGAGACGTGGACACTAGAAATTCCACCAGTGGTTATTTGTATACATTTGCAGGTGTAGTGGTATCTTGGGTATCCAGGCTACAAAAGGTTGTAGCTCTCTCCACAACTGAGGCATAATGCATAGCTGCAACAGAGGCTTGCAAAGAGATGTTATGGATGCAACGATTCCTAGGAGAGTTGGGAATCAAGCAAGACAAGTATGTGCTGCATTGTAACAGTCAAAGTGCCATTCACTTGGAGAAAAATCCAACATTTCACTCAAGGACCAAGCACATTGATCTGAAGTACCATTGGATCTGCCAAGTATTGGAAGAAGAACATCTACATCTGGAAAAGATTCATACTGCCAAGAATCCTGCTAACATGTTGACTAAAATTTTTCCAAGAGATAAGCAAGAGCTATGTAGAAGATTGGTAGGCTTGGGAGTAAAATGATGCATAGTTTTGGATGAATAATCAAAGATTCGCCTCCATTTGATTTCAAGTGGGAGAATGTTGGATGACGAAACTAAATTACAATAAATACGAGTGTTGAAAGCCAACCAAACCAGTTGCCAGCTCATAGATCCAATTGCGGTTGGTAGTTACAAACGTAAATGTTGTATTAAATTATCGAAGGCTCTAGATGCCCTGACATCAAGATATCTCTTTTATTTTTATTGAAATGTAATTTTTTATGTAATTTTTTATTGAAATTATTAAATGTCTTAGAACAGATAATGGAACAGAATTTACTTCGAAGGAATTTGATAATTATTGCAAGCAGGATGGAATTGAGAGACATAAGACCACTGTTTACACTCCGCAGCAGAACGGCATTGCTGAACGCATGAACAGGACTCTTCTTGAAAGAGCAAGGAGTATGCTGAGTAATGCGAAGTTGCAGCAGGAATTGTGGGGAGAGGCACTGCTTACAGCTTGTTACCTGGTCAATCGATCACCATCAACAGCAATTGACTGCAAAATTCCAGAAGAGGTATGGACAGGTCAATCATGTGATTATTCTAATCTTAGAGTATTTGGTTGTGAAGCCTATGCACTTATTCCGAAAAATCAGCGTTCCAAACTAGATCCTAAGTCAAGAAAATTAATCTTTGTTGGATATGGTGATGGTGTTAAGGGATATAGGTTGTGGAATCCTACTGTCCACAAAATCATCATAAACAGAGATGTAAAATTTGATGAACTTTCTCTGACAAATTTAGATGTAAGTAATGATTTGAAACAGGCTAATGTACCACAGTTTCAGCAAATTCAGTTTGATACTCAGTCATCTGCGAGGGGGACTCATGAGGATGTCCAGGAAGAGGATATTCATGAGGACACTCCTCAGGAAGAGGATGAGCAGACAGAAATAGAGGAAATACCACAGCAAACTCTACGGAGATCTACGCGGAACAGAACTTTTCCAAAGAGGTATGATGATTTCGTTTTCATTTCTAATGAAGGAGAACCTAACAGTTATAAGGAAGCATTAGAAGTGTCTGACAGTGACAAATGGAAACGTGCAATGAAAGAAGAAATGGATTCTTTGGCAAAGAACAAAACGTGGGATATTGTGGAACTTCCAGAGAGTAGGAAAGTGGTTGGCTGCAAATGGGTGTACAAACTGAAGAAAGGAGCTGATGAAACTGTTCCGAAGTACAAAGCGAGACTGGTTGCAAAAGGATTTTCTCAGAAAGCAGGTATTGACTTTCATGAGATTTTTTCACCAGTTGTAAAACTTGTTTCTATCAGAATTTTGTTAGCACTAGTTGCTTTATATGATTTGGAGTTAGAGCAGCTAGATGTCAAAACAGCTTTCTTACATGGAGATTTAGATGAAGAAATTTTCATGGAACAACCAGAAGGGTTCGTTCAAAATCGCAACAAGAGGTTTGTTTGCAAGCTCAAAAAATCATTGTATGGCCTAAGGCAGTCTCCCAGGCAATGGTACAAGAAGTTTGATTCTTTCATGGTGAGTCAGAATTTTACCAGGAGTGAGTATGATCATTGTGTGTACTTTAAAAAGTTGGAAAATGACATGTTCATTATTTTGGTATTGTATGTTGATGATATGCTTGTCGCAAGCAAGAGCATGTTTGAAATCAGCAGGTTAAAGGCTCAGTTGGCTAGGACGTTTGATATGAAGGATCTAGGAGCAGCAAATCAGATCTTGGGCATGCAGATACACAGAGACAGGAAAAATGGCAAGCTGTGGTTATCACAAAAGAAGTATGTGGAGAAAATACTTCAGAAATTCGGTATGGATAAGGTGAAACCTTCTAGTATCCCTTTAGCTTCTCATTTCAAACTTTCTTCAGGTTTGAGTCCTAAAAATGATGAAGAAAAGCAGTATATGTCTCGTGTACCATATGCTAATGCAGTAGGAAGTTTGATGTATGCGATGATAAGTACAAGACCAGATATTTCACATGCAGTTGGTGTTGTCAGTAGATACATGGCAAATCCAGGAAAAGAGCATTGGGCAGCAGTGAAATGGGTGCTTCGGTATCTTAGAGGCACAAGTGACTATTGTATCACTTTTGATGGTTGCAGTGATAAAGTCTGTGGTTATGTTGATTCTGATTTTGCAGGTGATTTGGACAAGAGGAGGTCCACTTCAGGTTATGTTTTTACTCTTGCAGGTGGAGCTATTAGTTGGATGTCAAAGCTTCAGAATATTGTTGCTTTATCTACTACAGAGGCAGAATATATAGCTGCTTCACATGCTTGCAAAGAGGCAGTCTGGTTAAAAGGTTTGTTGGGTGAGTTAGGAAAGGTTCAGAACTCTATTAAGATTTTCTGTGATAGTCAAAGTGCTATTCACTTGGCTAAAAATCCAGCTTATCACAGTAAGACAAAACATATTCCTGTAAAATATCATTTTGTAAGACATGTTATTGATGAAGGTGGAGTGGTTCTTGAAAAGGTCCACACTCAAAAGAATAGTGCAGACATGTTCACGAAGCCAGTTACTTCAGAGAAGCTACGGTGGTGCTTAGCTTCTCTAGGCTTGCAGGAAAAGTGATCAATAGAGCAATGAGCAATGGTATCAGGTAAATTGTTGTCAAGGTGGAGATTGTTAGAAACGGGTGACAACCGGCTATGACGGTAACTATGTAACTGACTAACTAAATATGCAGTTATTAGTAACCGTGTAAGAAATGTATATGTTTCTTGTATTCTCGTAAGAGAAGATATTGGAGAGTTGTGAGTTGTTGTAAATCTTCAGATTCTGAATAATAAGATACCGATACCATTGCTCCGTGGATGTTTCCCTAAGAAGAGAGGGTTTTACCACGTAAATCTCTGCGTATATCTCATGTGTGTGTGTTTATTGTCTTTCTTGTTTTATTTGCTTCCGCTGCATATTGTATATTGTGGCTGTTAGATCCAACAGAAACTCTTCTAATTCAGAGCGCCCACTAACATTTAGGAATCGAAGCTTTGTCAGCTGCCTCAACCCTCGTATGCTCTTTAGCTTCACACATTCGTCTGCCCTTAACACCTCCAAAGATGCCATTGTTTCCATATTTGGCAGCTCTTCTAACTCAGAGCACCCAACAACACTCAGCCATCGAAGCTTTGTCAGCTGTGCCAACCCCTGGATGCTCTTTAGCTGCACACATCTATTTGCATACAACTCCTCCAAATAAACAGGCAACTGCAGATATGGCTGCAAAAGCAAAATTTTAACGCGTTTCAACCGTAAGAAAGCTGGCTGCAAAAGCAAAATGTTAACGCGTTTCAACCGTAAGAAAGCTATTTATATTGTTGGATATCTTATTAACTACTAAACATGCATATCTTTTCGATAACAGATAATTTATATTTACCTGGGACTCGCTGTCTCTGTGCCACAATGTGTTTAACATGCTCGAGGACACGTTTAAAACCCTTAAATTCTTCATTGGAACCCAGGGCGGCAGGGAATAGTGATGACATTTTTGCCAGCCGAGCCACATGAGATTTGGTAACTTAACCCTAGTCAATATGCGTTCCAAGAGAGCATTTTCAGTATCAAGAATTTGCAAAGTCGTCGTCAAGAGGGCATTTTCAGGACCAATAATGCCAAATACATCATCTTCATCATGACCACCCTGAACCATCCGAATTCCCCGCACAGCTATATTTTCCTGTGGATTCTTGAAAAACGATCGTTATTACTTGTTGAGGACTTCCTCATCTCATCCAAGATAAATTGCACTCAAGCGCTCAACATGTTTTCGTCTTCTCTCATTAATCTTAATCGCCTTGTGGCTTGTTTGCAAATGAAACAAGATTCACAGTTTTGAGCGTTGAAAATCATGAATGCAGCCAGGCCGCGGAATTTCAAATTTCCAGCTCTGCGTAGTTTTGAATCTTACGCGCCTTTAACGAATTCAAATTTCAAATGAAAGATGGAGTTAATGCACTGTATTTGCCGTATAGGTCATGCCCATATGGCATGGGGCATGGCGGCATCCATCCTTGGGTCCTACAAGATGATGATGGGCATGCCTTTTGAAGCCAAGATGACATAGATGGCGGGATTACGGAGCAGCCGTCTTATATATTAAGATCGGAAATTTCTTACCGGAAAAGTTGAAACGCACGAGGCCTGAGGTGTGTCAGAGCCCCTGCAGCAGACTTAATGAGTCTGCTGCGGGGTGCATATGGCTTGCCCATTTTCTCAACTGTCGTACCTCACGCTGTGAAGTGTCGGCCATTGGCGGCTACCCTATAATGTACGAAGCATAGTTGCGGTTGCAAGACTCTTACCGTTAAATCTCAGGGATTCCACATGACATTCTGGCGCAACAGCAAGAATTTGCCTTCTCTGCGCATTTTTCTTTTCCGAAACGGTTGTTGCTTCTGCTAATCTTGACACTTGTGTAACAAGAATGCACACCATCAATTTGTCCTGCTCCGGGTAAAACAGGTGGCTTGGTATCTCCAGCATCTTTCGCTCACACCAGGAACAGGTACATATAGTCTCTCAGCACTTCGAATATTGATAATGTTTGGGAAAAAGATCCACCAACGCCCTTATCATGACCCTTCGAATGTAATAATCTCTGTTTGAATCTTGGCCTTTTTCAACGATCTGGTTCATATGCTTTTCAATAATTTTGGATCTATGCTTTGATATTCAATACGAGCAAATACTTGACAAATATTAAGTTTACACAACATAATGATGGGATATTGATGGTGTCTGCTAGTAACCTGGGCAAGCAGTCGTCCATTCAAAACAATCGCTGACGCCCGTCCATGGATCCCGAACGAAAGGAATTCCATTGTAGCTCCAGAAATACTAAGAATGACACAGAACGAGAATGCTGTATGTGTGGCGATGTTGGATTTCAGGAATACTTGTTCAGATGCCACAGATGCCACCACCGATTTCAGCACATGTAAGACTGTCTCCCATTAAGTTCAGTACCGAATACTGGCAATGCCTCTAATGGTCTGTTTTGGGGGCATAAACTTAGTTATTTGATTTCTGATATGTGCGTTATGGAGCCAATCTTGCAGATATTGCAGCAGGTTGTATTCTGATCAATTGGAATTAGACGGCGTAAATGTTTGTGACTGGTGCCTCGACTTCCAAGCAAGGAAGAAAATTCAAAGCCACAAAAGGAAAGCTGGATTGCAGGAAATGAGAAGTAGGAAGGCCAAGAAGGTAGCTGGCAATGAAATTGTGTCCAGATCGGCATCCACAAGTGCCATGAAGCAACCTGCGTCGGTAACCATTGAGAAACCCAGAAAGGCTAATGCCAAACCAATTAGCCTTAATCTCCACCTCAAATATGGAGGGACCAAACAGAACCAACCTTCGAATCTCCCAGAAGACTGCAGGATGTCTAATGAAAGCTGCAGAAACGTGCCCCGTACTTCTATCAAGAGGAACAGCTCCAAAGGTGGATTGGGTCGTCGGTATAAGCTTGTCTCGGACGTGCTTTGCTTATAAACGAAAGGCAGGTTTTTTTTAACATATTCCCAAGACAGAATTTCACGCTCAGACGTTTCTCTGGAGATCTGCAGTCTATTTTATGGCTCGACACAAGAACATACTATATACTGTAGCTGTAACTGTTTTTCTTACTGTATATAACAGATATAAATTATAGAGCTCAGGAGTAACTCCATTTGAACTGTTTTGCAATTTATTTTCAAATCGCATGAGTTCAAATTCTCATTTAGCTATTAGTGAAAATGAGCGTTTTTGGCAATTGTTGTACAGCTTCCTGTCGTAATTATTGTTAAGTTTTCGCAACGAACACAGTAGTGCAAGAATTAACAGTGGCCCACCAAGGCGCGACAACGCAACACAAGTAACCCGAGAGCCGTAGAATATAGTGGATTAATAGGTGGCGCTGCCAATTCGGTGGAGTAAGGATAAGAGAATCACACCTGTGAATGGAAATGCCAATGAATTTTCTTTTGTCGTCGAGATGTTTAACATAAATAATGCAGTACTTATGTTTTTAGATTTATTTGTTATGAACAGAAGCAAATTGATGAAATATAATGTCAAATTATTGACAACAAATCTTGAAATTATAGCTTGTGAACTATTACTTCAGAGTTGTTGTAATACGGTGTGAAATAAGTTTGAAATCAGTTCTACCTCAATATAATGTTCACTTATTAAAATGAAATGAATGAGATGATTAGCTAAAGATAATGGACTTAAAAAATTGATTATTTATGGAGTCTTTCAACTGGTAATTAAGTAAATGCTGGGGGAGTCACAATGTAAAAGCCTCTCTTCGCAAACTTTGATGGAGGAAACGCAAAGACTTAAAGGAATATTTTGCAAAACTTTGATGGAGGAAATGCAAAGACTTAGAGAATTAGAGAATATTTTGAAGAGCTTTCTTTCCAACACATCTACAGGAAATATAACATAGAAGTGGACAAACTATCCCGGTCAGGATTATCAATGCCAAAAGGTGTTTGGCACATAATGCAAATTATCCCGGTCATGGTTATCAATGCTAAAAGGTGTTTGGCACATAATGCAAATTATCCCGGTCATGGTTATCAATGCTAAAAGGTGTTTGGCACATAATGCAAACGAATGGACAAGTATCCATACATTTTTAGCTCAGGACAGGGTTTGTCTTGTTCGGTTTTGTTTGTTTTCGTATAAAGCAGAAAGAGGAAGCTAACGGGCTACTCAAGGTAGAGTTAGCTATTTGTCTTGTTCGTTTTTTGTTGTTTGTTTTGCTGTATAATTTAGCAGAATGAGATAATATGTGGGAAGATAAAGGGCTATCCATTAGCATAAGGCAGAGAGTTTTTTTGTTAGTTCTCTGGTTTGTGTGGGAAGTTAAACGGAAAATGCATGTAAATATGAAATATTATATAGCATGAAAATAGTATAAGTCTATTAAAGGGAAGTCTATATGAATGCTCTAGAAATACTGAAAAGTAAAAGTATATTAGAAATGTAATATTTTTTTAAAAATATTATTAATATTTTTAAAGTAAAAAAATGATATAACATTAAAATCAACTATATTATCAATTTTAAATATAACTGTTTAATTATTAATTTTCAAATATTACAATGTGAAATGATATTCAAGTGAATTATATCATTATTTTTAAAATGTTACTAAAAGTTATATTAAAATATTGGAATAAAGATTAGTTTTGGGGTTTGTAATTTTTTTTTCTCCACATGGTTTAAAAAAAAATTATTTTTAATTAGTTTCGTTATACATTTAATTCATATTGTGATGTAAAGTGTACATATTAATTCATATTGTGATGTAAAGTGTACATATTTTTTCTTATATAAAATATGTATATAATTTTTTTCATTTTTTAAAGGTGGTTTGCGAAATGGCACGAATTACAATCATTACAATATGGGCTCAACAAGAGAAATATGTCACTTACAAGAATTGAACCTGGGTGGGGAGGGTAACAAACATTCCTCCCAACCACCCAGGCTACAACCAATGGACACATAATTTTTTCCATTGCAATAAAATAATTATAAGTAAATAACAAATTTTATATACATAATGATTTTGGTGTATCTTGTTAAGTATGTACATTTTTATTATATATATATATATATAAAATATGAAAAACATGTTTATATATATAATTGCAAAAGAAACAAAAAAGTTTGAATTTTATTATTATTATTTTAATGTATAACAATAAATATATATAAAAAATACTTTTTATGTAATGTTTTAAATGAATAATATGCATATATTATAATTAAAAATGATTCATAATTTATTAAAGAATTTGAACTTTCAAAACAATTTAATTTATTTTTAATACAATAATTGTAAATGATTGTTAACATTTTATCCAACATCAAAAAATGAAGAAAAACATAATTAACCAATTATAAGTAACTATTATAAAATGACATATCCACAATATAAATGTTGAAGATTATCTTCCTCACCTAAAATTATAACATTGTTGTTCTCAAAATCTCAAAAAGATGTTTTGATCTTAGATTATGAACCACCAATCCCTATTCCATGCATATGGGTTAAAAAACACTTAGTTGCACATTGTTTTGGGGAAACATAAGACTCATTTTTTTTCATCCCACACCTTTTTAGAGTTGATACATATTAGCCCATGCCAGCATGCCACTTGCATCTAAAAATAAAACATTGGAAATATGAGATGTCTACTTGCATGATATCATGTACATCTTTCCAACATAACCTAGCTTCACCACTATTAAGTTCTCCTTAGAGTGGCTAGCATGACTAGATTGGTTGAACTTGACCTCCATTCAACAATCAAGTGTGACATGTCTATTATCAACATCCTCAATGCAAAAATGATGTCCAGATGCCCACATTGATGGAAACACATGCACCTGTAAAAATGCAAATAAAGGATGGTGTCATATGTTTAATAACCCAAGCATTAATTAAAACATAATACATGTCACTACAAGGAAAACAAAAAACACATTTTAGTTGAGGTTTTGGTAGAGGATTTTAGTGTTACAAAATTAGAAAAAGTTATACAAAAAATATCTACTAAAATATTCACCATTGATAAGCATTTATGATATATAATCGCACCGATGATAAGTTATATATAAAGTGCCATTTATATTTGAACATTGTAATATTAGTATGTTGATAGAAATTAGAAACACAAAAGTACTAGTGAAAGCGCAAAATTATTAATGTTTAATGTTTTACGTATGTTCCACACCATTCAATGAGTAAAAAAAATACTATGCATTAATATGTCTATATTTTAATTAATTGTGTGTTTTTAATTTTTTTATTTTTAATTAACCATAAGAAACAAATAATCTTTACAATGATATTGATATATGAATTTTAGTTGTTACATTTGGATATAATGATTATATTAAATTGTTATACCTTCATAAATGTTCATTTTAATATTTAATAATCCAAAAATTTAATTAACAATGTAACATCTTATAACATTGGACAATGAAATAGAATAAGAAATCAATTTTATTATATATGAATAAAAGCCATTTGTCATACAAAGTGGGAAAATATAAATGTCCACAATAACGAAAATGTTAATATGTAATTGTTACATTTATTGGTCACATTTGGCCATCCAAAATTTGGGACAATATGTCTAGTACATTTAACAAATGTCTAATTATTATTCTTCACTCAAATTGATGTTATTGTTCAAGTTATTTGCATGCCTGATTTCTCATCACTTGTAAATAATATTGTACTTGGGTTATTTAACTCGATGTTTTGTTGATTGGCTTGATTTTATTATGCTTCATTTTCCATCTACATACATAAAAATAAAGTGTAATTAATATTTCTATATTTATAATATAATATAATATATGTGATTGTGTAAACAAAAAATGTACCATAACTAAAAATCATTAATAAACAATACACATTAAATTTCAAAGTCATTCCTCAAGTCATCTCTCAATAACTCTTCTATTGGCTCCACTTCATATATGGGTTCTGCAAGTTTTATACACCATGACAAACATTGATATAATTAATAAAAAGATTTATTGTTTTTCCATTAATTATAAAGTGAGGGAAGTAAAACAACATAGATACTTACAAATTACGTAATGAACTTTTGATATTGTAACATATACTCACAACCCATACTTAACCCAATGTCAACCAATTCTCTAGATGGACCTTCTTGTATGTTATCACCTATTACAGGATATTTAGGATGAGTGTAAATGAATTCAAATATAAATTTCACAACAAGTATGAAATCTTAAGTTTAAGGAAAACACAAGTTATAAGTTCACAAGCTTTTTGATCAACCCTTTTCTTCCTTATGGTCCTATCTTATGTGGCAAATTGGTTCTATTTTGTAAATTATATTTTGTAACAAAACAAATGAAAATTAGGATTTCATGCAATAATTAAATTAAATGAACATAAAAGAAAATAAAAATCAATGATTATATATGTTTTATGCACAACGTTGTTGAGACGACTCCTCTCATGATGCAATTATCTTCATTTCTTTGACCATATCCTTATACATTTTTTGGGATATCCCTAGAAACATGTTCCGGATATCATCTCATTCATCCTTTGGAATTTTCAAAATCTTCCTAAAAAGATTAAAGTACACACACACACATCATGACATGAAATTAAATATACTAGTTGAAGTATTAATTTTATAATTTTTTGTAATAGTACACACACACATAGAAACATGTTTAGGAATAATACTTTTTAAATGATTTCTTTTTTGCTATAGCATGTTTTTGTCATTGCAAGTGTGATAGTTCTCATCGACCATTTCCCTTTAAATACTTGTTGTAATTTAGGTAAAACCTAATTCTTGAAGTCATTGGATTGATTTTTGAATTGCATGTGGAAACTATGTCTAAAAATTCTTTCTACTATATCACTCATAGCTTTATACAAGTCCCGCCGCCCCCTTTTCATTAATTATAAGCACCACTTCAAATGAATTGAGGACCAATTCATTATGATTTACATTATTCGTCATTTTATTTTTTCGGTGTATCACGGCATTCCCTTCCCTCATCCTACAAAAAAATCAACAAATGTGAAATGAGTGTTTGAAACATGTTAGCGACTATTCTTAATAAGTATATTATCGCTGGAAATTAAAAGATAAATTTCATGTTGATTAAGTTTTTATTCACCAAATTCGTCTCTTTGCAACATTTCCATCAAGGTTTTACACTCTTTTGCACATATATTGCAAACAATCTTAATAACATTATTCAACTTTTTGTTCTTTATGACACACATTAACCGGTACACATAATTTAAACATATAGATAATTCAAGGATATTAATTTCATACTAAAATTTTAAAAAATAAATTGCATTTTTCTCTTTTTGGGATGTGCTCCCATTGTGTTGATTATAACTAGTTTTTCCTTGAAATTCTATCAGACGTCGTCTATCAAAAAATTCATTGCATTATAAAATAAAGAATATGAAATATGTTTGATCCATAAAGTAAATAATTTCAAGCTCTATAAACAAATATTTAGGTTAATCATTGTGCATTTTATAGGTATATGCATTGATACAATGATGATTTTGAAAAAATATTAAAATTTAGTTGTGCTTTATATAGTAATAAGATCAGCGGTGCATATTTCCTATATATATTGCACCACCAAGCCTATAATTTTTTATATAAATGAATACATTTAACATGGTGCAGTTTCTATAAAAGAAAATTGGTGTGTTATACTTTATAGTACGCACCACCAATTGTTGGGAAAACATTTTTTCCTAAAATTGACAGGGATGGGTTATGGAATCTAATGCCACAAGTGGTCCCGTTGCAATAGATTCACAATGCCCCATGTATAGATACATAAATCCATTAAATATCTAGTGTCTAGAAAAAACAAGTAATAAGTTTCATTGTGAAATAGTAGAAATGGTAAAATTATAATGCTAAAGTTTGTAGCCACATGAAATATAAGGGAAGCAATAGGAACACTAGGGTTTCCAACATTAAATGTATTTTTCTTTTCTCTGTAGAATGAACTATAAATATTAATAGGAATAGAAGGAAATATGATTTTTTTGAAATAAATAGGGAAATCATTTAGATGACTAGTAAAAGGTTACATATTTGAAATTTGTTCTCTACAGAGTTGTACGTGACCAACAATTCCTTACAAATTTGGCTCTTCATAACAATCTAGCCACTCCAAACTATTCCCTGGTAAATCCCTCTTGAACAAGTCTCCCCTCAAAATTTTGGTGAAAGAATGAAATAGTCATTATGGTTTCTATTATAAAATCACTTTTAGAAAATGAAATTTCCACCCATTTTTCTCTGGGTATTTCATTCCGGTGATGAGAAAGCCATAAACTATTTTTTTTGTGAGTTGGTACCCCTAAAAGAGGAAAGCACGTTGATCTAGTAAATATGTGAAAACAAATTGCATTAATATAAATTAGCAAAATACAAATGGAAATAAATTTTCTTTTAAACTTTGTATGTATTTTCATTTGTGGAAGTTGTCATGGATGTTTCTTTTTAGCGATTATCATAGTTTCTAGCGCACTAGTGCGATTTACATTTGTGTATGCATAAGTGCAATAATATGTATTAAACACATCATTTACATCAAAAATACCTCGTGATTTATGTCTACTTTATTTTTAGAATATAAAGACATAAATTAAAATACTCCAAAGGATACAAGTGATGCTTTACTCACATCATATACTTAAAAAATGGTTTGGATCAAATGTAGACACGTATTTATTGTTGATTTGACTAAAATGTAGGGAGAACAATTATACAAACAAATGATATTTTTTTTAGATTCCAGATCATTCCATATTGTTTAAAATTCGTCAAGTTCTCCCCTACTATTTGCAGTATGTTTAGATTGTATTTATATTTTGATTATATAATTGAATTTATATTATCTATGCATGTGCATGTAAATTACTATGCATTGAATTTTGTAGGATCCTAATTTAGGATTGATTTTAGATGCAAAAGATATTCCTCTACTAAAAAAATGTTGCAAGTTCTTATTGGGAGCAAGATAATGCACGCAAATGGTAGAAGAAACTAGAGAGCCTCGTTACCATGCCAAGTATAACATGCCATATTATAGCCACCATCTTGGTTTGATGGTACTTAAGTGTAAATTATATCTATTTTATGATACCTTAATAATATTTGGTTGTTCAAAATGTAAAGGGTTGAAGGATGACTTGTTGGCATTTGCATCCAACGCTCCCTGTGAGTTTGGCAACATGGATTAACCCCCTTTTATGGATCTTAACTTTGGCGATTGTAGCGAAGATTAACACCCGTGGGTTTTGGTATAATGACAATCGTGCTCCAACAAATGGTATCATAGCAATAGGTCTCAAGTTCGAAACTCAGGAAAGTAACGCTAGGAGGATATTGTTGGCATTTGCATCCAACGCTCCTCGTGAGTTTCATGACATGGGTTAACCCCCTATCATGGATCTTAACTTTGGATATTGTGGCAGATATTAACACCTGTGGGTTTAGGTATAATGACAATATGCTCCAACAGGACCCTCAACTTGTCACATTGTCCCATTATATTAATGGCAAAATAATCAATGTTGATGGTCTAATACCTCCCAGTATGGTTAAAAATCAATATAGATGATCTTAGGGTTCTATACTATCCCCTTTACTTTAAAAATATTGAGGAGTAATTTATTGATGTGAGTGAATCCCTGAATATGGGTAACACTTTTTGGCCAAAAGTGACCATGAAAAATCATTGTTTTACTCATCCATTAAATCGAAGCCCTCAAAACTCATATATGCCTTGTGAATTCCGACACGCAACAAAAAAACAAATTGTAGGGAATTATGTTGTCTTTCCACCTATATTTAAATAATAATAATAATTATTTTTGTAAGTTAGATTCTACATTATATGAACAAAAAAGTATAGGTACATATGCTTACAATCTACTCTAATTCCTCCCAACATGGTTGATACTGAGGCATTAAGTTACAGTTTGCATTCTTACAGTCATTCAAAAAGAGGATTCTACAAACTTCTATTGGGTCAGATACAAAAATATTCAAAGTTTATATGTTTTTCAAACTAAACATACAGTCTGCTTCTATCCAAACCACTAAAAGGCCAAGAGCCGAAACTACCTCAGTTTTAGAGATATCTATTCTAAATTTTTCACCTTCTGCAAACCAAACATTTTTATATCACGATTAAAAGGAAACTAAGTAAAAAAAAGGGACCGTGAAGTCCTATTACCACTTTTTGAAGATTGATGATCCAGGATCTGCTCGACCTCGCTTGTGGGATGGGCCTCCTTCCTCTTATTTGTTCTTCTCGATAGGAGACACATGGAACTACGAATCTGTTTCAGTTTTGATCTCTGTCTTAGGCTCCACCACAGGAGCGTTGGTTCCGACGACATCCTTCTTTTGAGAGTCCTTCTTTGGATCAGGGTCCTTCATCACTTCTGTTTGTTCCTTCTCTTCAACCAACTTTAGCAGGGGAATGTGCACATCGACCAATTCTGGTGGAGGGTTGGATGCCTCACCCTTCGACATCACCACCTTGGTTGTACATCTTAGTGACCTCTGCACACCGGTCAATTACTATTTTCACTCTATGTTCAATTGTCTCCACCCTAATTTGCAAATTTCCATCCAAGTCCCGTAGGTCATTCCTAATGTCGAGCAGTGAGTCGATCAAGACAATGAGATGAGGAGTAAGGTTTGATCCCCTTGCATCCCTGGTATGCCTGTCTCAAGAGTGGCCTCATCTAATGGGGGCCCGATGTCACTCTTGCACCATGGTATCCATCCTTTCCTATATGGTGCACCTAAGAGTTTCTTGTAGACTGGAATGAGACTTGATGTGTGTATCCTCCGCTATGCTATTTTTCATCCACCTAAGCAATAATGGATTTGAATCCCAACACCAACTTTTATTCAATATTTTTTTCACATCTATTGCAAACTGAAAAAGAAAATCCATCCACCATTTGGTTAGGAGGAGGAACTATGGACTATAACCTATGCTTGCTTTATAGACTTGACTCAACCAAACCCTATGTTTTTTTCCCACACATTATTTTACCCTAAAAATGCCCAACCAATGTTTTTTCCCACACCCCATTACAATTGACTCATGGGGAACTAATGCCCCGACTTACATGGGAGGTTTTACCTCAATGACTTTTCATTATAATAACATCCCAACGGAGGAATAAAACATCTCCGGATGAATAATAATAAAGTACAAATAGAATATTCTTTGAAGTTACAATATTTCAACACTGCAAGTCCACAAGACTAGTCACGCTTGAAAGAGAACAAACTCACCCAAATCAAAGCAAGTAACCGTTTGACTATAAAGACTCAACGAGAAAGCACACGAGTTCCAAATTTCAAAAATGAAAGTAGAAACAAATATCTGGGGAAGATATGAACTCTGAGATAAACTCAAAAGATGACTAGGTCCAGGTCTAAGCAGGGATAAAGACATCACTACAAATATTTTCAGTGTGACGCGGTCTGTCAGTACAGCAAGGTGTGTCTTTGTAAATCAACATGGTCTAATACAATACCCAGATGTGTTGATGGCGCATTGTAGGTCAAAGGTAAAGTGTGTTGATCTCTTAAAAACAATTTTTTTCAAAAATGAAAACTACAAAACCTTTGAAATCAACAAATCTAAGTGGACCTTGGGTACCAAGAATAATATGGATGATCCAATGACTATAAAAGTAGTTCCAAATAAAAAATTGACATGATCTAAGACAAATATGATCAAAGACAAAGAAATAGATCTAGAGAGCAAAGCTCCCCAGTATGGTCGCCAATTTTGTTATAGAATTTCTTGATCGATGTGGACAAATATTAATATCCCCGGTATGAATGGTTCATATCTAGAACAAAATTGACAAATTATACAATCCTTCACCCAGGTCAATGAAATAGTAACAATGGATGAGTATAGAAGATACATACCATTGATATAGCAGTCATTGTAGCGATCCAAGAGTAGCCGCGGTCTAGATTCACGTGCAAAGGAACCTTCCAAATATCTAAACAAGACAAATAAAATTGAAATAGAAACAATATAATTGACCTATGCAAGTGACCATGGAATCTCACAATACACCATCAAGAACATCAGATGCATGGGAAGGAAAATACAATTGTATTAACAATGATAGAAAGAGAGTACAACCATTTAGGTCTTGGTGTTGTAGCTTCTTCCCAACGGGTTATTATTTCTCCAACAAGTCACTTTCACCTTGAATACAAAGCCTCAAGAGTCTAAGGTTCTATTTTAATTCCTCCAGCATTTCTCTACTACCAATTTTCCTCCCCCTCACCCATGTCCCAAAGCATCAATTTATAAGACAATGTGGATAGGGAGTGGTTGATAAAAGTGTGGGGACTAGATGGGATATGATCCCCATAATGGTGGGAGTCGACCCAGATCCAACACAATAGGAGGGAAAGGGTTATCCATCGAGATTTCGTTCTAGAAGTCTCTCGAAACCCTATTTTTTTTCCCATGGAGACATCGACGTGACCTGGAGTGGAGAAACATGCGCCAAATGATTTCGACGTGGGTTAATGTGAATGCAAGTTGCATCATCGACGCAGGTTGATAGTGAAGCAGACTCCGTCGATGGAATTGGATGCATGTTGCTAGCAAAGGAAAGTGTGCCAAAACCAAAAAAAAATTTAAGTTGTAGGACAAACTAATCAGAGCTCATTCACCATGAAAGTGACTTCAAGGAATGTGTCAAGTCAAGATCACAGGGTTTTGTATGATTGACGAAAATTACGTGTAACAGTAAAAGTGAAGGCATCCTTAGAACGATGTACCAAAGAGTAGAAACACCAGTTGGAGAACCCTTTGGAGACATATAGAGAAGTGTTCCAATATCCTAAGAGGATACCTCCTAGGGGGGGTGGAGCACAAGATACATCTATTTCCAAATTATCCATTGTTGAACATTGGACTGTAAATACACTCTATCATAGATGTAGATGAAGTGAAAAAGAAATTGCAGTGGTTGTTACAGTAGAGTGTGATACGACCAAGAACCTCAAATCATGGGTCACCTATCATCATAGTACCCAAGAAGGATGGGACTTAGAGGATGTGCATCAACTATAGAGAATTGAACAAGATCACACTCAAGAATTGGTACCCTCTACCAACGATCGAATATATGTTGGACTAGTTGCAGCATGCCAAATACTTCACCAAGTTGGATATCAAATAGGGATACCAGCAAGTTCGAGTGAAGGAAGAAGACACCTAGAATACCACTTTCAATGCACTAGATACATTTATGCATTTGATCAATGATGTATTATTCCCTTTCTTATATTTATTTGTTATAGTATATTTAGATGGCATACAAGTTTATAGTGCTACCTGGGAAGAGCATATCTCACATCTCAAGCAGGTGTTAGAGACTTGAAAAATGGTGCAACTGGGGTTGAACCTTCCTATAGATAAAAATACATAGAAAAAGAGCACAAGAACACACATTATAGTACATTACCGTGTTTTGCAGGAAAATACCTGACAATTAGCACATATTTTGCCCACGTAGAAACAATCCTTGAATATTGATTTCCAGAAATAACTAGCACATAATATTTTTGGGGAAATGGCCAAACCGAGATACCATCGATTATGTGAAGTACCTTTCTATATACCCTTAGTTACATGAAATCTCATTCGATATACCGACTAGTACATGGAATAACTGCAAGCCCCCAGAATGCAGTGCAGGCAAAGAACACTATCTGCTACGTTTAAAGATGTGCTACATTTAAAGACGTCAGAACACGTCTCTAACTTATCACACACGTTTATAAATATTTTAACTTAGACTAGTGCTTGATTTTATCTTGTATGGTTAAGTGGATGCATGAGGCGTAGACTCGAACCAATATGCATGAATAAGCTAAATGAGATGCAAGTCTTTTATTTTTCGATGAAAACTATCTAAGGAAAGGAGAGATATCTTTCTTCTTTTGTTGAAACAATCAAAATCTATCCCGAAACACAATACTATCCTTTCACTTTTCTCCCTGAGCAAAAAAAATACATAAGCGAATAATACTCTTTCAATCGAATCCAAAGATACCAAATTTTAACACCAAAGCAAAAAAAAAAATTTGTTTTTCTTTTTCAAAAGAGTCTTAACTATGCAAATAAAAAATAAAAGAAAAAATGGAGTCTTTTAAATTCGCAAAACAACTCAATTTCGAACAAAGAATCAGAGAGTTAAAAGATTTATTTAAGATATCATTGGAACGTGAACTAATTGTCAAAAATGCTTGAAAACATAAACTTCATGATTGTTATAAGAATTCTCCTCTTTTTTAAAGACTTTTTAAATATCAAAAGGAAAAAAACATGTAAAATTCTTAGCTCTTTTCAAGTTTTCCAAACAATTAACCAAGATCCAAAAAAATGTATCTTCTCAACAAATAAAAGCACTACACTTCAAAGATGAAGATAATGAAAACCCAATCCCTTTTAATTCTATGTTTAGTCAAATCCAAATATGATTATGCTCACTTTGAGAGAGTTCTGCAACTTTTGAAAACAAAAAGTATCCACCCAAGCAATCAATCTCAAATCATACAGCAGTCCAAACCAAACTTACACTAGAAAGAGTCGGTACAACAACACACTTTCGTAGGTTTCAAGACCTTACAGAGAGTAGATTAGAGGCTTCTACAAGTCCACAAGACTGGTCACGCTTGCAAGAGAACAAAATCACCCAAAGCAAAGAAAGTAACTACTTGACTATAAAGAATCAACAAGAAAGCACACTACTCCAAATTTCAAGAATGAAAGCAGAAACAGAGATCTAGCGAAGATATGAACCCTGAGATAAAATCAAAATATGACTAGGTCCAGGTCTGATCAAGGATAAAGACATCACTACAAAATTTTGCAGTGCGATGTTGTCTATCAGTACAGCAAGGTGTGCTTTTGTAAATCGATGCAGTCTAATACACTACCTAGGCGTTTCGATGGCGCACTGTAGGTCAAAGGTAAAGCACGTCGAGCTCTCAAAATAATTTTTTTCCAAAAATGAAAGCTACAAAACCCCTGAACTCAACAAATCTGAGTGGACCTTGGGTTCCAGGAGTAATACAGATGATCCAATGACTCTATAAAAGCAGATCCAAATAAAAAAGTGACACGATCTAAGAAAAAATTGAGCAAAGAAAAAGAAATAGATCTAGAGAGCAACGCTCCCCAGTATGGTCACCAATTTTTTTATAGGATTTCTTGATCGATGTGGACAAAGATTAAGATTCCCATTCTAAATGGCTCATATCTAGAACAAAAACGACAAATTATACATTCCTTCACCCAAGTCAATGAAATAGTAACAATGGATGAGTATAGAAGATACATACCATTGATATAGAAATCGTTGTAGCGATCCAAGAACATGTGTGATCCAGCTTCACATGCAAGGAACCTGGCAAAGATCAAAACAAGACAACAACAAGTGAAATAGAAACAATATAATTGACCTATGCAAGTGACCAGGGAATCTCACAATACACCATCAAGAACATCAAATGTATGGGAAGGAAAATATAATTGCATTAACAATGAAAAAAAGAGAGTACAACCATTTAGGCCTTGTTGTTGTAGCTTCTTCCAAATGGGTTCTTCTTGCTCCAACGAGTCACTTTCACCTTGAATAGAAAGCCTCAAGAGTCTTCAGTAAAAGTGAAGGCATCCTTGGAGCGATGTACCAGAGAGTAGAAACACCAGTTGGATCACCTTTTGGAGACATACAAAGAAGTGTTCCAAGAGCCTAAGGGGATACCTCCTAAGAGGGGGGTGGATCACAAGATACATCTATCTCCAAATTATCCATTGTTGAGGATTGGACTGTACATACACTCTATCATAGATGTAGATGAAGTGAATAATCAATTGTAGTGGTTGTTGGAGTAGGGCATGATCCGACCAAGAACCTCAACTCATGGGTCACCTATCATCATAGTACCCAAGAAGGATGTGACTTAGAGGATTGCATAGACTATAGAGAATTGAATAAGATCACACTCAAGAATTGGTACCCTCTACCCAGGATCAATGATATGTTGGACTAGTTGCAACATGCCAAATACTTCACAAAGTTGGATATCAAATCCGGATACCAACAAGTTCGAGTGAAGGAAGAAGACACCTGGAATACCACCTGCAGTGCACTAGATACATTTATGTGTTTTATGAATGATGTATTATTCCATTTCTTAGATTTATTTGTTATAGTATATTTAGATGACATACTGGTTTATAGTGCTACCTGGGAAGAGCATATCTCACATCTCAAGCAGGTGTTAGAGACTTTGAAAAATGGTGCAACTGGGTTTGAACCTTCCTGTAGATAACAATACATAGAAAAAGAGCACAATAACACACATTACAGTACATTACCGTGTTTTGCAGGAAAATACCTGACAATTAGCACATATTTCAACCACATAGACACTATCCTTGAATATTTATTTCCATAAATAACTAGCGCGTAATATTTTTTGGGCAATGGTCAGACCTATATACCATCGAGTACGTGAAGTACCTTTCTATATACCATTAGGTACGTGAAAGTTCGTTCGATATATCGAATATCAAGTGGAAGAACTGCAAGCCCCCAGAATGCAGTGCAGGAAAAGAATGAGAGCTGCAACGTTTAAAGACTTTGAACACGTCTCTAACCTATCACACGAGTTTCTAAATATTTTAACTTAGACTAGCGCTTAATTTGATATTGTATGATTAAGTGGATGCATGAGGTGTAGACTCGAATCAATATGCACGAATAAACTAAATGAGATGTAGGTCTTTTATTTTTTGATGTAAACTATCTAAGGAAAGGAGAGAGATCTTTCTTCTTTTGTTGAAATAATCTAAATCTATCCCGAAACAAAACACTATCCTTTTACTTTTCTCCTTGAGGAAAATCGAAATACATAAGTGAATAACACTCTTTCAATCAAATCCAATGATACCTGTTAAATTTTCAGAATTTACTTCAATCTGATCTAGGATCTTAACTGAGAGAACAACATGTACAGCATATCTACAGCATATCAATCATGGAGACAATAATGCAAGCACACAAGAGACACAAAGATTTACTTGGGGAAAACCATAAAGGTGAAAAACCCCAATAACTTCCTCAGAGATAGATAGAGCAATGATACAACCAACCAAGAGAGATTTCCATAACCTAGCAGCAGATCCTCCTCCTCCATAAGTGCACCACTCCTCCTTGAGTGCATGTGTGAGAAGTGAGTAAGTAAATAGAGTGCCTCCCGCACTCTATTTATACTTGACTTGACTTGCCTTTTTTACCTAACTCATGTAGGCTCGAACTTAACCACATAACATAATGCTGAGTGGGCCGACCCCCAATAGGGTGGTCTAATAACCCTTTGACCCACATGGCCGACCCCCAATAGGGTGGTCTAATAACCCATCAAGTATAAGTTACGACACTTACAATATAAATGACGACACTTCCTTATAGAGGAATAATACCATCTCTATAGGAATACAATATACATATATGTGAAATACATTCCGAAGTTACATATACATCAACACTCCCTCTTAACTAGGAAGGTATTTCTCAGCACAGTTCTTCTAGCACAAGTCATCTTCTCTGGATCATCGTCACTAGATAATCGTCATCGAGTCATCATCATTGTCACTGCTGCTGCTATCTCAATCAATCTCTGAATCTACTCGTCATAGGAAGTTCTATAGAGCCAGTCCTTTTTCATACTGGATGTAGGCCCACCACCTGCAGGTCTTCATCATCACTGGCCATACTGTGGAATCCTCAGGACTAATTACGTGCGTCACAAAACCTCGAAAGAGCATCCTAGGATGTTACGGGTACACAACTCCGACCTGTAGGATCTCCCAGGGCGCTATTACATGTGACCCCACCACAAAACCTCGAAAGAGCATCTCAGGATGTTACGGGTACACAACTCCGACCTGAAATCTCCCAGGGCACAAATTACATGTGGTCCACCACAAAACCTCGCAAGAGCATCTCAGGATGTTACGGGTACACAACTCCGACCTGAAATCTCCCAGGGCGCTATTACATGTGGTCATGGCAAAACCTCGAAAGAGCATCTCAGGATGTTACGGGTACACAACTCCGACCTGAAATCTCCCAGGGCCCAAATTACATGCCATAGGACAAAACCTCGCAAGAGCATCTCAGGATGTTACGGGTACACAACTCCGACCTGAGATCTCCCAGGGCACAAATTACATGTCCTCCCAGAGCAATGTCTCGAAAGAGCATCCCAGGCTGTTACGGGTACACAACTCCGACCTATAGGATCTCCCAGACATGCTTATCTGCACAACCTGATCCACGGCCACAGAGTATCAACCTGATACTCACCATACATCATCCTGATGTACTCATGATCGTCCTGATCATCATCACTACAACGTCCTGTTGCATGTCATCTGGAGCAACATCCTGAAGCTCACCATCCATGATCATCCTGATCATCATCACTGCAATGTCCTGCTGCATGTCATCTGGAGCAACATCCTGAAGCTCATCATCCATGATCATCCTGATCATCACTGCAACATCCTGCTGCATGATCCACCTGATCATCAATGCATCCACCTGATGCATACCAAGTATCTACCTGATACATATCATCATACATGATCCTCCTGATCATACAATGTATCCACCTGATACATGATACATATCACCATACATGATCCACCTGATCATACAATGTATCCACCTGATACATATACAGATACATGGTCCAAGCATCCAACATGATGCATATACAAAATACATACACATGATCCAACTGATCATATCCAGCATCCAACATGATGCATCCATACATAAATGATCCACCTGATCATATCTAGCATCCAACATGATGCGTACATACATACATAAAAATGATCCAACTGATCATATCCAGCATCCAACATGATGCGTACATACATACATAAAAATGATCCAACTGATCATATCCAAGCATAAACCAGAACATCATCCTGATGCTCATCATCCAGCGCTTACATCCACAGCCATGTGAAGGATCCTCCTTCCAACATGCTTGGAATGGCTTCAGCAAATGTGTCCATCACTTCTTCCTTGAAGTGTCCTCGATCTGAAGAACGCCAAGCCTCTCTCTGAAATACTCGAATTTCACCCTGGCTAGTGGCTTCGTCAGCACATCTGCAATCTACTCGTCTGTCGCAACATATAGGATCTTCACGGCTCCTCTCTGCACCATAACCCTGATATAGTGATATTTGATCTCTATGTGTTTCGACCTGTCATGAAACACTGGATTCTCGGACAACTTCACACAACTCTGGTTATCACAGAAGATATCAGTAGCTTCCAATGGGAGATCAAATAGCTCAGACAGTAGCTTCCGTAGCCATACTATCTCACAACTAGCTGAACAGGCTGCAACATGCTCTGTCTCAGCTGTACTCAGTGCTACGCAGGACTGCTTCCTGCTAAACCAAGAGATCACACCTGATCCCATACTGAAGCAACACCCAGATGTGCTCTTCCTGTTTGCAGCACTGCCATCCCAATCTGAATCAACATAACCCTGTAGGTTAAACTTTTGATTTGCTTCATACTTGAGCCCATAATCCACTGTACCCTTCAGGTACCTCAGAACATGCTTTACAGCAATCAGGTAAACACTCCACGGATCCGTCAGGAACTGGCTCAATGTGTTCACAGCAAAGCAAATGTCTGGTCTCGTGTTCGTCAGGTACATCAAGGACCCAATCATCTGACGATACATAGAGACATCAACTGGCTCAGATGAGGCATCACATAGAAGCTTTAGATTCGATGCCATAGGTGTGGCCATGGCCTTGCAATCCATCATCCCAAATCTCTTTAGGATATCTACTGTGTACTTCCCTTTACCAAGGAAGATCCCACCTACATTCTGCCACACCTCCATACCTAGTAAATAGTGCATCATTCCCAAATCTTTCATATCGAATTCAGTTGCAAGCTTCCACTGCATGTCGGGAATCAATCTATCTTCATCTGTAACAAACAGGTTATCCGCATACAAAAGTAGTATCACTGGATTGCCTTCCTCAACCTTGTAGTAAAGGTTGGAATCCGCTTTACTCTTGGTAAAGCCCAAACGGGATAGAAAGCTGTCTATCCTACCATACCAAGTTCTGCACACATATATGACTACACCATGCTGTCTTGAAATCCATCTGGTGCATCTTCTATTTCATCACTTTTATATTTCTTAATGCTGCCATCTGCAACGTGCTTGATCTGATAGTTCCATTTGGAAGTCATAACAAACTTCCCTTCACGTCTTGGGACTACATCCCAAACATCATTCTTCATGATCGACGGATCATGGCATTCCATTTCTTCATCCCAGATCCTGGGAACTTCAATATCTTCAATAAATAAATTTGTTGCTGAACAAATGTTGTAGTTCTTCTTTTGTAGGAGATGGCATACGATCTTTCCTACACAACAAGTTAAATTGCATGATTAGAAAACATCTCATAGTTTTCAGAACAAATTCTTACACATAAATAAATATGTCATACAGTCATGCAATTATCTTAGCCAATGCTTCAATACAACATTTATCCATATCCCGTAACTTTCTAGATGCCTTCCAATCTCTACCAGAACATTGTTAAGAGTGTGCACAACTCCCAACATGTCAGCAAAGAGGTTTCATTCTAGATAAGTAGCAATGGAATGTTGTACAGTGCCATAGGCTACTTACCCATGCATATTAGTAGTATTCTTGTTCATTAATGTAATTATTCTAATATGCACAATACATATCCTAAATTTAAGACCATGAGCATATACATCATTGAACAATTTTATTTAAACAAACAAATATGTAAGAAATGATAATTAAAATACTTATCTTTTTTTGTTCGTTGGGTGGACTCCCTCTGAGTCTTTGCTTCCTTGCAGGAGCTGCTGGAGTCCTAATCTGAAGTAGCTTCTTCTACACCTTTCTGTTGTGGAATGTAGAGAGATGGACAACTCCCTCTGAATATCTGCATCCTTGCATAACCCACTGGAGTGTACTCCCTCTTGATCTTTGCTTCCTGGATTACCTGTCCTTGAACTTACATTCATCCTTGGTTCCTATGCATGCTTATTAGTATTATGATTGTGTTATCCTTGTGATCTCATATAAAATCATACATTCATTAGTATACTATTAAAACACAATAATCTCAAGCATGTATAGTCATGATCATTTCAAACAGAAAATAATAAGCATTAGCATTCAAGGTTTATGTAGAATTCTTAAGGTTAGTCAAATCATAAGAAACATAACATGTCTAAACCTGTAATTACTCAAACCTATGACTCTTCAGGTTAGTTGAATCATCAATCAAGATAAGAGATATATTATGCATAAAACATGTGATTATTCAAACCTATACCATCATGATTCTTCTGGTTAGTCATATCATCAATTATGGTAAGAAACATAATATGCATACAACCATGATTATTCAAACCTATGACTTCATGAATAATCAAAATCAACAACAGTATAAGATCCTAACACAGGGTAGGATTCTAACTTGATATAGGAAAAACATACCTGGATTAGCATGCTAGCTATTTATGTCTAACATACTCACATGATGTCTTCTTGTTCTTCTTCAATGACTTGTGCTAGTAACCTGTATATCTCATAGGTTAACTATTACAAAACCAAGTTATACATACCTCGTAAATGGATCTTCTATGAGATCCATGACAATGGATGAATCTTTGTCCTCATGTTATCATGATCATTTGTTCTTGGAACAGAACATGATTTGTCTTTCTTGGTGTACCTTTCATGTTAGTAGACAACATAAACCTCATACAACACCATAATGCATTAGTACAATCATAAGTGTCAACACCCTAATCAATGAATATCTTCTATCATGCATTCATAATTTTGTTTAGGTGATACGACAAATCTAAAATCAAAATTGTACTAACCGTAATAACATGAAGACAAACATACCGTAAACTTAATCATGGACAAATATCGAAACATACCTCGATGAGTCATACCTGTCGAGATCGCTTGTAATCTTCTTATGTAAGGCCTTATCCTCATCTCCCTCTGAGACAGGAACTTCTTTCACTTATGCAGGTGATCAATCCATCTTCTTCTAGGATTAACCCAATCCACTTGATTTGCAAGAACTGGACCTTGAGCTGGATATGGGTTTGTCAGAGAAACCCCAAAAATTCAAACTTTGAATTTCAACCTTCCGATAGGATAGGAATATGCGCCTTGATTAACTGATCAAACTGGTATATTCAGAATTTGAAAACTGCAAAGTTTCACTCCTCAATTTTGCCTTTGAAACTTCCGGATTCACTGGATGTGACCCTGAACTGGGGTTTGATGAAGCCCACTCTTTTGCCCCATCAAAATGTTTGATCCAAAGCTCTAAGCTTCTATTTTTCTGAGGAGCTTCCAGCCATGGTCACAGATTTCAAAAATTCCCATTTTTACAGAAGCCCTAATTTTCCACTTTTCTGATCAAAGTCCTGAACTAGGGTCTAATCAAGCCCGGCCTTCTGCCCAACCAAAAATTCTGATCTTGGTCTCTAAATTTCTATTTTGATGAGTAGCATCCAGCCGTGGTCTCCGATTACAAAAATTCCAACTTTCTCCAAAGCCCTAAATTCCGGAAGCCATGAATGAAGGTACCAAAAAAAATAATTCTATTTTGGCAGAAATATGTACCTGATTGTTTCTGGTGTAACTCTGAAATTTTTGATCCAAAGGGTCTGAAAACATTTTCTGAGATAGCCTGACCTGTTATCTTTCCATCCTGACAGGTCTGACCTCAATTGGATTCTCTGAGAGAGAGTTATGCCAAATGTCGCAACGTGACCTGTTTATGGGATAATACAGGAGAGCGAACTTGTACGGCGTGCCACGTGTCACTGGTTCAACTTCGGCCTCTGAAAAAGTTTTCTGAGATAGTACAGACTGTGTACTACCTGTCACGTTTTACGAAATTTCATTTGGAGCTTCCTAGCCCAAGATATGACCTTTTTCCCAAGGTCACCTGATTTTGACTCAGATCTGGAAGAGGCAGAAACCGTATATTGTACAGATCATAAATCACAAAGTACAACGAATTAGAGGTTGTCCTTTGGCCACAAGATACCTGGAGATCTTAGCTTCGGCCTGTAACAATTTCAGATCCGAAAACATCGCCAAAACGGATTTATAGCGAAAGTGCTACGATGACTGGTTTTTGCTATATCAAGCCCTAGCATCGTAAGTGCAACAAGTGTCATACATGTCATATCATGCCTTCTTTCAGGCTAGCTCTAATACCATGTTAAATTTTCAGAATTTACTTCAATCTGATCTAGGATCTTAACTGAGAGAACAACATGTACAGCATATCTACAGCATATCAATCATGGAGACAATAATGCAAGCACACAAGAGACACAAAGATTTACTTGGGGAAAACCATAAAGGTGAAAAACCCCAATAACTTCCTCAGAGATAGATAGAGCAATGATACAACCAACCAAGAGAGATTTCCATAACCTAGCAGCAGATCCTCCTCCTCCATAAGTGCACCACTCCTCCTTGAGTGCATGTGTGAGAAGTGAGTAAGTAAATAGAGTGCCTCCCGCACTCTATTTATACTTGACTTGACTTGCCTTTTTTTACCTAACTCATGTAGGCTCGAACTTAACCACATAACATAATGCTGAGTGGGCCGACCCCCAATAGGGTGGTCTAATAACCCTTTGACCCACATGGCCGACCCCCAATAGGGTGGTCTAATAACCCTTTGACCCACATGACTTATACAGGGCCGACCCCAAATAAGGTGGTCTAATAACCCATCAAGTATAAGTTACGACACTTACAATATAAATGACGACACTTCCTTATAGAGGAATAATACCATCTCTATAGGAATACAATATACATATATGTGAAATACATTCTGAAGTTACATATACATCAACAATACCAAAAATAACACCAAAGCAATTTTCTTTTTCTTTTTCAAAAGAGGCTTAACTATGCAAATGAAAAATAAAAGAACAATGGAGCGTCTTCTAAATTCGCAAAAAAACTCAATTTCCAACAAAGAATCAAAGAGTTAAAAGAATGGTTTAAGATATCGTTGGAACATGCACTAATTGTAAAAAATTCTTGAAAACATAAACTTCATGATTGTTATAAGAATTCTCCTCTTTTTTAAAGACTTTTTAAATATCAAAAGGAAGAAAACATGTAAAATTCTTAGCTCTTTTCAAGTTTTCCAAAAAATTATCCAAGATAAAAAAGGTATCCTCTCAACAAATCAAAGCACTACACTTCAAAGGTGAAGAGAATGAAAACCCAATCCCTTTTAACGCTATGTTCAGTACAATCCAAATATAATTCTGTTCACTTTGAGAGAGTTCTACAATTTTTGAAAACAAAAAGTATCCACCTAAGCAATCAATCTAAAATCATACAATGGTCCAAACCAAACTTACACTATCAAGAGTCGGTACAACAACACACTTTCAGAGGTTTCAAGACCCGAAACAAAGCATATTAGAGGCTTTTACAAGTCCACAAGACTAGTCACACTTGCAAGAGAACAAAATCACCCAAAGAAGAGCAAGTAACTGCTTGACTATAAAGACTTGACGAGAAAGCACACTACTCCAAATTTCAAGAATGAAAGCAGAAACAAAGATCAGGGGAACATACGAACTTTGAGATAAACTCAAAAGATGACTAGGTCCAGGTCTGAGCAGGGATAAAGACCTCACTACAAAATTTTGCAGTGCAACGCGGTTTATCAGTACAACAAGGTGCGTCTTTGCAAATCGACGTGGTCTAATACACTACCCAGGCCCGTCGATGGTGCATTGTAGGTCAAAGGTAAAGCACATCAAGATCTCAAAAGTGATTTTTTCAAAAATGAAAGCTACAAAACCCCTGAAATAAAAAAAATCTAAGTGGAACTAGGGTGCCAAGAATAATATGGATAATCTAGTGACTCTATAAAAGCAAATCCAAATAAAAAGTGACACAATCTAAGAAAAATATGAGCAAATACAAAAAATAAATATCTAGAGATAAAATCTCCCCAGTATGGTCACCAACTTTGTTATAGGATTTCTTGATCGATGCGGACAAAGATTAAGATCCCTAGTCTGAATGGTTCAGATCTGGAACAAAAATGGAAAATTATACAATCCTTCACCTAGGTCAATGAAATAGTAACAATGGATGAGTATAGAAGATACATACAACTGATATAGTAGTCATTGTAGCGATCTAAGAGCAGCCGTGATTCAGCTTCACGTGCAAAAGAACCTACCAAATATCAGAACAAGACAACAGCATGTGAAATAGAAACAATATAATTGACCTATTCAAGTAACCAAGGAATCTCACAATACACCATCAAGAACATCAGATGTATGGGAAGGAAAATAAAATTGTATTAACAATGACAGAAAGAGAGTATAACCATTTAGGCCTTGGTGTTGTAGCTTCTTCCCAACGGGTTCTTCTTGCTCCAACGAGTCACTTTTACCTTGAATACAAAGCCTCAAGTGTTTAAGAGTCTAGATTAATTCCTCCAACATTTCTCTACTACCAATTTTCCTCCCCCTCACCCATGGCCTAAAGCATCAATTTATAGGACATTGTGGATAGGGAGTGGTTGAGAAATGTGTGGGGAGTGGATGGGATATGATCCCCATAATAGTGCGATTCAACCCATATCCAACACAATAGGAGGGAAAGGGTTATCCATCAAGATTTCATTCTAGAAGTATCTCGAAACCTTGTTTTTTTGTTCGTGGGGACATCGACATGACTTGTAGTGGAGAAACATGCGCCAAATGAGTTCGACGCAGTTGACGTGAATGCAAGATGCATCATCGACGCGGGTTGAAAGTGAAGCAGTCTGCTTCGATGGAATTCAATGCATATTTCTAGAAAATCAAAGCACATCGAAGCCACAAAAAAATTTAAGTTACAGGGAAAACTAATCAGAGCTCGATCACCATGAAAGTGACTTTAGGGATTGTGGCAAGTCAAGATCACAGGGTTCTGTACAGGTGATGAAAATTGTGTGTAACAGTAAAATGAATGCATCCTTGGAGTGGTGTACAAAAGAGTAGAAACACCAGTTGGAGAACCTTTTGGAGACATAAAGATAAGTGTTCGAAGAGCCTAAGGGGATACCTCCTAAGAGGGGGGTGAAGCACAAGATACATATATTTCCAAATTATCCATTGTTGAACATACACTCTATCATAGATGTAGATGAAGTGAAGAAGCAATTGGAGTGGTTGTTGGAGTAGGGCGTGATCCGACCAAGAACCTCAACTCATGGGTCACCTATCATCATAGTACCCAAGAAGGATGATACTTAGAGGATGTGCATCGACTACAGAGCATTGAACAAGATCACACTCAAGAATTGGTAACCTCTACCCAGGATCGATGATATGTTGGACTAGTTGTAGCATGCCAAATACTTCAACAAGTTGGATATCAAATCAGGATACCATCAAGTTTGAGTGAAGGAAGAAGACACCTGGAATACCACCTGCAATGCACTAGATACATTTATGTGTTTGATGAATGATGTATTATTCCCTTAATTATATTTATTTGTTATAGCATATTTATATGACATACTGGTTTATAGTGCTACCTAGGAAGAGCATATCTCACATCTCAAGCAGGTGTTAGAGACTTTGAAAAATGGTGCAACTGGGTTGAACATGCCTGTAGATCACAGTACATAGAAAAATCACACAAGAACACACATTGCAGTACATTGTCGTGTTTTACAGGAAAATACCTGACAATTAGCACATATTTCGACTGCGTAGACACAATCCTTGAATACTGATGGCCAGAAATAACTAGCATGTAATATTTGTGGGGCAATGGCTAGACCTAATAGGTGGCCCCCGCATGCTCCTCTATGCAGTCGTTGAGCAATTCTTCATATTCCTCATGTCTCAGGAAACCATGTAGAATAGTATCAACCCCTCAATGGTACATGACATCTTCGAGGAGAATATATTGTGGGGCTTGATGATGGATGCACCGACGATCATCCCGAGATATTTGTGGGGGGGGGATTTTGAGTGCAGATATATGTTAGGATATCTCCATACCATGGGTCATCGATGGCTATGAGAAATAGGTGTTCATCAGGTAATTGCTCATGCACAGTTTCTCCAAGGGAGTGGTAGGGAGGTCTATGATAAGCTCAGCAAGGTCCAAGTCTTTCTTTCTTTTAGGGATCACGAACTCAAGGTCGAATTCTTGGAGGATAAAAATCCAGTGTGGAAACTTACTATTGATAAACCTACGGCTAAGTATGTATTGCAAGGGGATTTAGTCAGTTACCACTGTTCTTTTGTGAAGCAAGAGGTAGTGGTGTATTTTTTGTACTGAGAGGATGAAATATAATGCAAGATTCTACTCATGAATGTAGTTCAGGATTGGTCCTGCCAATGCTTTACTGATGTAGTAAATGACATGTTCATTGTGACCATCATCCTATTGGACCAGAACACTTGCCACAGCGAAAGCTGACGCTGAGATATAGAGGATAAAATATTTTTCAAATTCCACTGGTGAGATGAGGGGTGTTGAAGTTAATTCTTTCTTCAGTGCATCAAAGGATATTTGGGCATGGTAATATCATTTGAAATGGATGTCTTTCCTTAGTAGATGCAGAAAACAGTGTGCCTAGGTGGCGTAATCTAGGACGAAATGTCGGAGGAAATTGGCCTTTACTTGAATGCTTTGCAGCTAGTGTCGTGTTCGTAGGGGAGGTAACTCAAGGATGGCTTGGAATTTCAATGGTTCGACTATGATTCCTTCCTTAGATATGATGAAACCTAACAATTGACTAGAGCTAATGAAAAAAATGCACTTGAGGGGGTTCAAGAGTATGTTCTATTTGTGAAAGCATGTGAAGATGGTGCATAGATCATGGAGGTGATTAGATCATTTTTTAGAAATGGAAGTGAGGTAATCTAAGAAGGTGAGGATGATATGATAAAAATCATTCAAAATGTATTCCCTAGCCCATTGAAAGGTGGCACCAACATTTTTTAGTCCAAATGTCATAACCTTGTAGGAAAAGGTGCCCCAAGGTGTGGTAAACATTTTTTTGTATTGATCCTGAGGGAAGATCTGTATTTTGTTATAGCTAGAGAACCCATCCATAAAGGAAAACATTTTATTACCTGCACACGAATCAACAATTTGGTCAATCAATGAGGTCGAGTAATTGTCCTTGGGGAAAGATAAGTTGAGATGTCTGAAATCTATGCAGACTCGAATGGTACCTTGATTTTTGTTGACTGGGATAGGGTTAGAGACCTAGGATGTATAAGAAATGGGGAAGATGAATCCTTCCTATAGTAGTTTTTCAATCTCAACTTTGATAGCAGGGGCTTTAGAGGGGTGAATAGGCTGTTTTTGTCTGACCAGGGTGACGTCTAGCCAAATGTCAATATGGTGTTCGACGATTGAAGGGTCTAGGCCTGACATTTATTCATATGACCATGTGAATACATCACAAAATTCCTTGAAAAGGGCGATAAAGTCAATCATCTCCAGTGGTGAACATGACGCACCAATGGAAATGTTCTCGATGACTTTGGGTGTCACAAAGATATCCACTTGGATTGTGGGAGAAATATTGGCTATATTCGTGTCTTCGAAAGCATCAGGGCATGGAATGGGATTTTTGAACTAATCGATATGACTAGGAGGAAAAAAATCCTTTGATTTAATTGTATATTATTGGGTCACCGAAAGGATTTGTGGGCCCTGAGTATCGAAAAATAATGACCTATGATGGAGGGAATCCCATGGGGGTTCCTCTGAATGCATAGCTTCTATTATATCTTCATCCGTGGAGAATACATATTCCTCTAACATGTATTCATTGGAGGAAAAGGAATCGTTAGAGCTAATTTGAGGGGACTGACTAGTGATGTGACCATTTGGTCAGGTATATCCAACTTCAATAGTAGATTCACTTAGTAGAAGGGGTATGGATTCAATATGAAGGATGTTCAAATAGAGAGATGCATTTGTGGAAGGAGGGAGGATATATTCCTATGGGAATACTAGGGGGTCTAAGTCTTTCGGGGCTGCAGGGGATGGGGGATCATCACCTCCAAGGTGGGGAGGAATCACTTCTAAGGTGGGCTCTTTGGAGTCATCAGTAGAATATTTTTCTTCCTCAATTACCATTGGGAGGTTTTTTCCAAAAGGGGTAAGGTTATCCAATAGTCTCTTTTAAGTCGCATTAAGGGTGCAGAACGCGACTAATGGAGGACATTGGAAGGAATGATGAGACATTAACTTGCATGAACGACATGGGGGAGTAGTGTAGGTGTAATTGAGAATATATGTGGAACTTTGAGGGTGCCGAATGGGAAACTATTGTTCGGGTAGTGACTCATCCCATTGAGTGGTCACATAGGAACTTTCTATAGGGATGGGGACTGTCATCGTGATGGTATTGATAGAAGTTGTCTCTGGTGGCAGAGGGGGAGATTTTTCTACCAATGGTTGAGTAAGATGGATGGTTGAAAAAGCATCCTGAAATCGAGGGAGGTCAGGAAAATGGTGTGTGTAATGCCAAAACCATGGGAAAATTGAACATGTGTGATTGGTATGCAACAATTTGGTCTTAGGTGTGGGCGAAGATGAGGTGCCCCTTGCTACCATTGGTGGAGAATGTGTCATCCTAATAGGGGTGTTGAGCATATTCCCGAGCTCCAATAAAGTGGGGCATAGGTTGATCACGCGGCCTTATTTCCCATAGAGAGCACATGGTGGAGTGACCCTATGTGTGGAAGTATTGGTCATTATTGGGGATTTTAACTATTGTTGGTTGATGCTCCCTGCTATAGGCTTGGAGACCCTCGATGATTCAAGATTCATATTAGGTAGGAGGGGACCTTTCAATTAATTTTGTTTCATGCCCCCAAAGGTGGTTTTAGTGACTACCTATGGTGGTTTAGTTACAAATGTCATAGGTTCGATTGGTGGTACAAATGGTGTAACCAACCTAGAAGTTGCAACAACTGAGACAAGGACAAACTCATAATGTGTGATTGTATTTGAATCCATATTTGGGTATGGTGGTGTAAGGTACCACATAGGTATTCCCAAGGTCAACCTAGGTAGAGTCAACTGAGCCATCATTGGTGTCCCTTGTACTCCCGTCGGGGGGGACAAGAATGGTATCTGAAAAATAGGAGGGATCAAGGGACTCAATGTTTGCTCAATGCCATGGCTCATAGGAGGTGTCAATGCCACTGCCGAGGGAGAGGAGGGGAAATTCTCAGTGGTGAAAATTGTGCACATAAGGCCATTGAGTGATGCAGGGATCTTAGGTGGTGGACTGGATTACACCCCCAATAAGTTGGATTCCTTGTACATCCTTGAGCCAATATTAACATAAGGGGATGGACTTGTCTAGATAACAGTGGGTAAGATATTTTATGGATTGGTGTTTCTATTGGGATCGTAGTAGTTGATTTGGTCAAGGGTGGAAATTTTCCTATTAAAGGGAAACATCATGATGTGGAATATTGAGGAGGAAACCACCTTCATGGCATACATCTAACTATGTCCCAAGAGGATGTTGTAGTCAAGTTGGGAATTGACTACCTCGATATCAATCATGACCATGTTTCCCCCCTGGCTTGATAGGGACATTTTGGTATAATCCTCTTGATTGGTATGGACTCTCATCATATGCGTGAAGAGAAATAGATGAGGGGACTAGCTTAGGTGATCGTAATCGCTTCCAAACATTAGAGGACGTGATGCATGTTTATGCACCTTCATCAATGAATCATAATGTTCTTTACGGTAATGAGGACTTGGAATGCAACTAATGAGGGTAGTCGTGGTTCACCATTGTCAAGATAAACATTCATGAGGCGCGAGTCAAAACGGTCACCGGTGCTAAGTGCATTAAGTAATGCCTTAATATAAGTTGGGAAATACTGTAGCACCTCTAATGTGAACATCATGGTAGGTGACTGAGCCAATTCATCCACAATACTATAATTGTGGGTGGATTTTGTATGAGGGTTATTAAGGGTGCGCCGAAGTAGGACTTTGGGGATCCGATGGATTTGTTCATTACTTGGATGTGGTATCTATAAAGTGCCCTTCAAGGGGATAGGTATGTCTTCCAATTGGTGGACTTCAGGTCTATCATAAACTTTGTCTTTAGTTTGAAGGTTGACATCCAATGTATAGATGTTTTGGAAGGAGTTGTCACTAGAGGAGCAAGGTTCCTATTGTTGAGTAATGCACCCTTGATTGGAAAAGGGTTATTGTAATACAATATTTTGGGGTTGTGTAGGGTTAGGAACCTGAGGGGGATTTACCATTGTCTTCTTCTTGGCCTCCAGCAACTGTTTGGAAGTCGGGGATAAGAGGGAAATAGTGAGTGTAGTGATCATATTCTCCGCAAATGGAACAAGAGTAATTAGTCCTTAGGTTTTTGTTCTTTCCTCTCTTAGGGTGGTTATTAGCTCTGTATTTGGGTTTCCCGAGTTCTAGTTCTACTAGGGAGGGGGGTTTCCTCCTTGTTCCTGTTGTTGGTTTTGTTTTTTCTTTCCCTTCTTCTTCCCCTATTTTTGAGGGTTATGGGGACTTGTTGCGTTCAACTACTCAAATTGTTGGGCTTCTTGTGCGAAAGAGGGTTGAACTAGATTTACCCCCATATGAGGTGTGGGGGATGAACTAGTAGGACATGGAAATGGGTAATAAGGGTTATACCCTGGTGGTGGGATAAATGTGGGTTGTGCTCCATATGATGTATATGTAGGAGAGGCTTGTGCCACTTTCGGTGGAGGTACCTCTATGGCTTGGCGAACATTACGATAAGTAGGACTATAGAGATTCATACTGTAACTAACTAAGTGGAGGAGTTGGTACAAGTGCAGGGGGTGTTGACACAGTAGGCATGGGTGGGGACAAATTGAATGGCATGGGAGTAGGCAGAGGAATGTTTCCTTGGTGGAAAATGGACCCAACAAGGCCATCTGTTGAATGTGACAAAACCATAGGTGTACGATCCAATGGATGATTCCAATTGGCATCAGGAAGGATGGTGTATAAATAGTTGTATTATGCATTGATAAGATCAAAATGTTGGGCCTTTAGAATGGCCTCTTACTCATTCTGCGGCATGGATGTGGTGACATATTTTGCAATGGCTGGTTGGAGTGACTTGATAAACCAATCCAATAGGAATGGATGTTGTATGTAAATCTTACACAATGTTTAGTGTCTATGCCACTCATCAGATATGGTTCGCAATTTGTGTAGATGTGTTTTGTCGAAATTATGTGAGAATTTTGAGGCCATGGTCATGACGAATATGAAGACGGAAGTATGTGAGAAATGAGGTGGCCAATGTCACAAAGGTGGTATGGGTCGATCCCGGTAAATTCACATACCATTTGGCTGCCATCCTAGTGAGGGTGCACTGAAAGAGGTAACGCCTCACTATGTCTTCCACTATGCTGGTGGAGGAACACCATAAGTGGAAGGACATGACATGGTTGGTGGGTTCATCTCCTTATTTCCCTTTGAATTTAGGAATATTCAAGGGGATTCTATCTATCATAGTTATCCATGCTTGATCATGTGCAATAGGGTCATTGATCAATTTGGCCAAATTTGGGAGATTGAGACTAGCCATGAAAGGTGAGGTGGGAGTTGGTCCTACCCTTGTTTGTTGTGTGTTTTTTTTGCGAGAGGGAGACCAAGGCAGTGTTGAAAATAATCATGAATGACCTCCTATGAGAGAGGAGGGGTCAAAATGGTCCAAAGGATCTCCGAGGGTAGAAGACAAAGGAGGGATTCATCAAAGAGGAGGGTAGGAAAAGGGATCTAAACTCTCTCAGAGGGTAGAAAATGAAGGATACCCTCTTCTAGTGGAGAATGAGGTGAAAGGATCTACACCTTATCCAAGAGGAGAAAATGAGTCAAGTAAGGAGCAACATTGCCTTGATGATCCTATAAATGTGGCATGGGAGCGACCCCACCTCCCTCCCTCGTGAACCTCGGGGAGAAAGAGGGAAAGCACCCATCAAGATAAGGGATAGGCCTTGTAGCCTTTGGGACTGCCTTAGGTGATGTTTTTGTTCCTTAGTGGTGAAAGGTTAGTTCCAAGTGAGAGTGATGGTGAAAATAGACACAATTGAACAAAGACAAAAATATGCCAACCACAATAGATGTAATATGGTGCAACAAGTGAGTGATATGTGCAATGTCAGTTTAGTGCAAGAGTCACCACATGTGGGTTATTTTTAATTATGATTTAATGAACTTCTATTTACAAATAAAATAAGTGTAAATTCCCTAAAAGAACTAGTGTCCTTCCTCTCAAATGTAACCGACCCTTCCAAAAGCACAATTGATGGTGAAAATTGGATCCACACACCAGTTGACTAGTGAAGGTAACAAAGAGTCAGTTCTACCAAATATGGGGCTAGTGTTCAAATTAAGAAGACTTGGCAACATTTCCCAACGACAATAGATGACTTCAAGAGTTAATTGCACTCACAATTTTGTTGAAATATTGTAACTTCAAAGAATATTATATTTGTACTTTATTATTCTGGAGATGTTTCATTCCTCCGTGAAGATCTTATTGTATATATGGAGATGTTTATTCCTCCGTAGGAATGTGGTAACTTGGGTTATTAGACTTCCCTAGTGGGGGTTGGCCCTGTATAAGATATGCGGGTCAAAGGATTGTTAGACCACCCTAGTGGGGTCGGCCCAGTCAGTTGTAGTGGGGTGTTTAATCCAGTGGTAAAGTTGGGACCGACCTAGTTAATATATTGTGCAAGTTGGAGATGTGTATAAATAGAGGAGGTGTGCTCCTCATTTGATACACTTCTATCACTCAGAATGTAGCGCACTTGTGGAGGCGAGGTCTGCTATGGTGGAGGAGGAACTCATGTCTTTGGTTTACATCTTTGTATTTGTTGATCATCTATATTGAGGAAGCTTTGCTGGGTTTTCTACCCCATGAGGGTTTCCCAGGATAAATCTGTGTCTCTTGTGTTTATGCTGTGCTTGTTGTTTCTTCAGTGATCCTATATATGTTATTGTTGTGAAATGAAATGCAATGCTAATATTTTATGTCTTAGCATATTGAATCTTAACATGGTATCAGAGCTAACCTGAAGGAAGGCAATGTATGGCACTTACGACACTTGCTTCACTTGCGACAATTTGAAGGTTAGGGTTTTATATAGCAAAAACCAATCATCGTGGAACTTTCTCTATAAATCCATTTTGGAGAAGGTTCAGGATTTGAAACGTTTACAAGTAGTATATAACATCCCCATGTACCTTGTGTCCAAAGGGAACCCTTCGATTCATTGTAATTTGTGAGTTATGATCAATACAAGTTCGGGTTTCTGCCTCTTCTAGATCTCAGTTAGGGTCATAACTTGGGCTAGGAAGCTCCAAATGAAATTTTATAAAACATAACAGGTATTAAATAGACTATACTATCTCAGGAAATTTTTTCAGAGGCCGAAGTTGAACCAATGACACGTGGCACACTGTACAAGTTCGCTCTCCTATTTTATCCCATAAACAGGTCACGTTGCGACACTTGGCATAACTCTCTCTCAGAAACTCCAATTGAGGTCAGACCTATCGGGATGGAAAGATGACAGGTCAGGCTACCACAAAAAACGTTTTCAGACCCTGTGGATTGAAACGTTCAGAGTTACAGTAGAAACAATCAAGTACATGTTTATGTCAAAATAGAATTATTTTTGGAGCACCTTCATTCATGGCTTCCAGAATTTAGGGTTTCAGAGAAAATTAGAATTTTTGGAATTAGAGTCCATGGCTGAATGCTACTCGGAAAAATTGAAATTTAGAGACCAAGATCGACTTTTATGGTTGGGTAGAAGATCGGGCTTGATCAAACCCCAGTTCGGGATTTTGATCGTAAAGATGGAAAATTAGGGCTTCAGCAAAAGTTGGAATTTTTGAAGTCTGTGACCACGGATGGAAGATCCTTAGAAAAATAAGAGTTTAGAGCCTTGGATCAAACCTTTTGATTGGGCAGAAGGGTGGGCTTCATCAAACCCTAGTTCGGGATCCTATCTAGAAGATCCAGAATTTTCGAAGGCAATTTTGAGGGGTCAAATTTTGGAGATTTCAAAATTGAAGTATGATAGTTTGATCAGCTTAGAAAGACACATCCTTCCATACATTCAAAAGTGTGAAAGTCAAAGTTTGAATTTTTAGGGTTTCTCTGACAAACCCTAATCGAGCTCCAGATCCAGTTTCAGGGGGAGATGAGGCTAAGGCCTTACGTAAGAAGACTACAAGAAGTCTCGACAGGTATGACTTAAGAAGATACAAGTATGTCTTGAAATCTGATTCTTGGTTAAGTTCATAATATGTTTGTCTTCATATTATTTATTAGTACAATCTTGATTAATGTTAGAATTGTCTTAACACCCTAGTAAAAGTATGTGAATGATAGAAGACATTTATTGATTAGGGCTATATGATTGTACTAATGCACTGTGGTGTCGTATGATGTTGATGTTGTCTGCTAACAAGATACAAGTACATCACGAAAGACAAATCAAGTTCCATGACATCATGAAGACAAAGACTCATCCATAATCTTTGATGACATAGAAGTTCTACTTACAAGGTACGCAGGACCTTGTTCTATTATGCTTAACCTATGAGATATGCAGGTTCTAGCACAAGATCTCTAAATCATTGAAGAGAACAAAGAAGATATTGTTTAGGTATGTTAGACATAACTAAGCAGGTATACTAATCCAGGTATGTTTTCCTATGTCAAGATAGAATCCTACTTTGTGCTAGGATCCTAGTATATTCATGTATTGAATGATCATGACCATACATATTCAAGACTATTTAGAATTATAATGTTTTGATAATATTGAGATTATACTAATGAATGTATGTTTGTGTATGAGATCATGAGGATGACACTAGTGCACACTTGAGCATGCATAGTGGTACAGAATGAATATAAGTTCAAAGACATATAGAAGATCAAGCGGGAGGCAACCACACAAACATAGAAGATAATTATTTGAGTTGTTATTTGAAATAGTAAATGGTACTGCTTGTAATATTTGTATGCATATTTGTATTCCTAGAATATATCATGCTAAGTGTAAGCATTCATATAACATTGAACAGTATACTACTAATTTGCATATGATTGGTAAGGTGGACAAACATTCCATTGTTTCTTGTCTAGAATGAAACCTCTTTGCTGACATACTGAGAGCTATGCACACTCTCGATAGTATGTTCTGGTAGAGATGGAAGGCATATAGATAGCCATTGTATGCATACAGGATATGGAAAAGTGTTGTGCTAAAGTATTGGTCAAGATAGTTGCATAACTATGTAAATGATATTTGTATGCATAATAGGTTATCATGTCAACATGATTTGATGATTATGAAGTATTACTAATCATGTACTTAATTTTGATTTGTAGGAAAGATCATGATGAATGATGAACACTGAACAAGTGATGGATGTTCAACAAAAAGATTTACAAATCAAACACACTATAGAAGGCTCATGGCCAGAAGATTCTCTTAGAAAAAGGAAGAGAATCATGATGAGATGTTTGCTCCAAGTGGCTAGATAAGACCATTATATTAATGATGTAATTGAAGAAGTGTGAATCAAGGATTCAATTGAAGAAAGCTCTGTTCGGGTACCCAAGATCGATAGTCAATTAATGAGCTTAATGATCACCATGGTTGATGTGGATCTCAACCTTTGCTACAAGGTTGAATATGGTTTCTATATACAGATGACATGGATGCAAGAAGGAACTCACCACATAGTTCGAATGATCTCGAGGCTCATATCAGTAGCCCCATCTGACGAGAGATGGCACAGATAGATTTGCAGAAGATCATTCAATGAAGAGTGTGAATGATGTTCAGGTAGAATTGATAGTTTCTTGACAAGCTTGGGTTTTACTAGAAGTAAAGTTGTTCCTAACCTTTACCTTAAGGTTATAGATTATACTATTATTGTATGTAGATGATCTCTTTCTGAGAGGGAATGAGAAACAGATCATGGAAAGAAAGAAGAAGCTAGCTACAGAATTTGAGATGAAAGATCTTGGATTGATGCATTAATTCCTAGATCTAGAAGTATGGCAAGGCTCAGAAGGAATCTTTCTCAACCAGGGAAAGTATGCTGTGGAAATATTGATAAGATTTGATATGTTCGAATGTACAACCATGGCCACTCTCATGGGTTCTGACTTGAAGTTGTTAGCTGATGACTCATCAGAGTTAGTTGATGTGACTCTGTATAGACATATTATTGGGTCGTTGATGTATCTGACGAATACCAGGCCAGATATATGCCTTGCTGTGAACACCTTGAGTTAGTATCTAGTGGAAACTAGATATGTTCACTTGATAGTTGCAAAGCATGTGATATGGTACCTAAAGGGTATGATAGACTTTGATCTATGTTATCTTGGAGATCATGACTTCAGATGGCTACACAGATGTTGATTGGATAGGAAGTGTATCAAACAGAAAGAGCACATTGAGAGGATGTTATTGTTTGGGATGAGCCATGATCTCGTGGTTTAGCAGGAAGCAGTCTAGTGTGGGTCTCAGCACAAGCAAAATATATGGCTGCTTGCTCTGCTAGTTGTGAAGCAGTATGGCTTCAGGATTGTTTGATTTAGAGATAGAACCAACTGTGATCCTGTGTGACAAACAAAGTTGTATCAAGATGGAAAAGAATCCAGTGTTCCATGATAAGTCAAAGCACATAGAGATATGATATTTCTATATACGAGATATGGTGCAAAAGGGAATATAGCCACTGATGAACAAGTTACTGATGTACTAACCAAACCTCTACCTCAAGATGAACAAGTTACCGATGTACTAACCAAACCTCTACCTCAAGAGAACAAGTTAATGATATACTAACCAAACCTCTACCTCAAGTAAAGTTTGAGTACTTTCGAGACAAACTTGGTGTAGTTTAGAAGGACCCTCCTCGAAAGGGGGAGTGATGTGGTCAATTATGATAAGATTGCCTACATCGACAGTGAGGTCAATGATGTAGATACCTATATTGGTGATGCCGACAGAGAGGTTGGTAGATGGTCCTTAGACAGGGTCTAAGTTGACAAGGGGATTGCATCATCCTTGAACACATGTTCTAAAAGGATCCGTAGACATATGTCTCCGAGAAAGAAGAGCGATTGCATCATCCTTGAACACATGTTCTAAAAGGATCCGTAGACATATGTCTCCGAGAAAGAAGAGGGATTGCATCATCCTTGAACACATGTTCTTAAAGGATCCGTAGACAGATGTCTTCAAGAATGAAGTCCTTAGTGGATAGGTGGGGATTGTATCATCCACGGACTTCGGTCCCTTGAATTGATCCATAGACCTATGTCTTCGAGAATGAAGTCCTTGGTGGACAGGTGGGGATTGTATCGTCCTCAGACTTCAGTCCCTTGAATTAATCCATAGACCTATGTCTTCGAGAATGAAGTCCTTGGTGGATAGGTGGGGATTGTATCATCCCCGAACTTTGGTCCCTTGAATTGATCCGTAGATAGATGTCTCCGAGAATGAAGTCCTTGGTGGACAAGTGGGGATTGTATCATCCTCAGACTTCAGTCCCTTGAAATGATCCATAGACAGATGTCTCCGAGAATGAAGTCCTTGGTGGACAGGTGGGGATTGTATCTTCCTCGAACCTCGGTCCCAGAATTGATCCGTAGACTGGGTCTACGAGAATGAAGTCCTGAATGAACAGGTAGGGATTGTATCTTCCCCGGACTTCGGTCCCAGAATTGAGTCGTAAATTGGGTCTCTGAGAATTAAGTCCTGAATGAATAGGTAGGGGATTGTATCTTCCCCGAACTTCGGTCCCAGAATTAAGCCATAGACTGGGTCTCCTAGAATGAAGTCCTGAATGAACAGGTGGGGGATTGTATCTTCCCTGGACTTCGGTCCCAAAATTGAGCCATAGAATGGGTCTCTGAGAATGAAGTCCTGAATGAACAGGTAGGGGATTGTATCTTCCCCGGAATTCGGTCCCGGAATTGAGCCGTAGACTGGGTCTCCAAGAATGAAGTCCTGAATGAACAGGTAGGGGATTGTATCTTCCCTGGACTATGGTCCCATAATTGATCCGTAGACATTTGTCTCCGAGAATTGATGATAAGACTGTATCGTCCCTGGACTCTTGGTTCAAAATGTACGTGATGGGATTGCATCGTCCTTAGACATGAGACTTGTCTTAAAGTGATAAGGATTGATCATCTTAGAACTTGATCTGGATTGTATCATCCATGGACCTATTTCCTAAAGAGAGCGAGATTGATCATCCTGTAGTATGATCGTATGTGATTGCAGGGTATGCTGCTATTATGGATACTTGTATGTATAATTGTATTGATGAGGATACTTGTATTGATGTATTAATACTTGTATTGATGATATGTATTGAAGAGGATACTTGTATGTATACTTGTATTGATGAGGATACTTGTATATATACCTGTATTGATGAGGATACTTGTATTTGTATTGGTTTGGATACTAATACTGATGATCCAGATGATGATCGTATGATGACGATGCTGATGATCGTGTGATGATGATGGTGATAATCGTATGATGACGATGCTGATGATCGTATGATGACGATGCTGATGATCGTATAATGACAATGTTGATGATTGTGTGATGACGATGCTAATGATCGTATGATGACGATGCTGATGATTGTGTGATGACGATGTTGATAATCATATGATAACGATGCTGATGATCATATGATGACGATGTTGATGATCGTATGATGATGATGTTGATGATCGTGTGATGACGATGCTGATGATCGTATGATGACGATGTTGATGATCGTGTGATGATGATGCTGATGATCGTGTGATGACGATGTTGATGATCATATGATGATGATGCTGATGATCATGTGATGAGGATGCTGATGATCGTATGATGACGATGCTGATGATTGTATGATGACGATGCTGATGATCATGTGATGACGATGTTGATGATTGTGAGGATCCAGATGATGATGTTGATGTTGTTGTAGCTGTTCGAGTGCTGCAGAATATGAAGACTCAGTACTGAAGGTGTTGATGTTCCAGTATTGAAGATGTTCCAGTAACTGCTTGAGTTACTGATGATGTTGAGAAAGCTTCCAATGATTTATAGATGTATCATGTATGATGCTGATGACTCCTTGATCATGCAGATGTTGTTATAATATCCTTCTCGTTAAGGGGGAGTGTTGAAATATTGTAACTTCAAAGAATATTATATTTGTACTTTATTATTCCAGAGATGTTTCATTCCTCCGTGAAGATCTTATTGTATATCCGGAGATGTTTATTCCTCCGTAGGAATGTGGTAACTTGGGTTATTAGACTTCCCTAGTGGGGGTCGGCCCTGTATAAGTTATGTGGGTCAAAGGGTTGTTAGACCACCCTAGTGGGGTCGGCCCAGTCAGTTGTAGTAGGGTGTTTAACCCAGTGGTAAATTTGGGGCCGACCTAGTTAATATATTGTACAAGTCAAAGATGTGTATAAATAGAGGAGGTGTGCTCCTCATTTGATACACTTCTATCACTCAGAATGTAGCGCACTTGTGGAGGAGAGGTATGCTATGGTGGAGGGGGAACTCATGTCTTTGGTTTACATCTTTGTATTTGTTGATCATTTATATCGAGGAAGCTTTGCTGGGTTTTCTACCCCATGAGGGTTTCCCAAGATAAATCCGTGTCTCTTGTGTTTATGCTGTGCTTGTTGTTTCTTCAGTGATCCTATATATGCTATTGTTGTGAAATGAAATGCAATGCTGATATTTTCTGTCTTAGCATATTGAATCTTAACAAATTTCTCCTTGGACATGATGTCCTAAGTTTGGCCGTTAAGATACCTTGCATCAAGTGTGGATAAGTGGTTATGCTTAGCCGATATAGTGTTTCCTCCACAAAACGATGAGTGGCTCTTTAGATACGGCAGGGAAAATATACCTTGGATTTGACCTACTTGGGAACGGTTCACTTCTTATCTGGGTTTTCTTTTAACACTTGTTGATATTAGGATTTTGATAGTACCCTATAAGTAAACAATGCTATGTTTCAAACAACTAATGAAACTAGACTAGTGGGCATTAATGGATTCCTAGCCCAATCAATCCTACCTAACTAAAATATTTTTTTGTGACCTTCTGTGGAGGATTTTAGTTGGTTGGTCAATTCATAAAATTGATTTTAAGGTTCTATATTCACTTAATGAGTGTAAGGGAGGTATTTCACCCTTCCCTTCCTTTCTGATTCACCAATCTCTCAACAAGTATGAGGTGAAGAGCATACTTGGATTGAAAGATATTTTAGGTCCCCTAGTGTGTGGTGTTCATGAAAACACATTAGTGGTAAGAAAATTGATTGATGCAAAATAACTGAAGAGTATAAAGTAAATGCAAATGAAGATTTAACTCTTAACTCTAAAAGATGATAATGGTGCTTTGCAGAAACAAAATCCTAAGGAAGTAAACGTGTGCAATATAGGTATTTCACACTTCTCACCCCATTCTGATTCACCGAGATCACAAGAAGTGTGAGGTGAAGAGAATACTTAGGGATAAAAGAGTCTTTAGGTCCTTTATTTTGTGCAAAAAGTGGATTCTACACTACTTTATCCTAAAAACATGCCAAGTGAAGCAAATAACATGAAATGTCTTGAATACTAGTGACAACAATGGGGCATGCTGAAAGCTTCAAGGTTGGTTACCTAAGTAGATTTCAAGAGAGAAGGACTCTTTACTCCTTAATATTAGTCCCAACGAGCTAATTACCATATATATATGTAACTATTACAAGTTAATTAGTTCTATTTCATTAGTGAGTAGCCATTGGGGTTTCAAGATTGTGAAAAACTCATAAAAAGCAACAAAAATGAGCAGTAGCGCAGAAAAAGAAAATACATTTGCGTAGTAGCGCAAATAAAACACTCAGTACTGCACAATAGTGCAATAATTACAATGTGAAGAGGTCGCACTACCAATGAGGGATGAAACTAAGCAGTAAATTGTTTGATAAACTACACAGATAGCACGACTATCGAATGTTTCTATGTGCAAATTGTGCAGCCGAGATGTTGGGATCCTAGTGAATGTTGAAATAGAAATCATGGCCAAAAGGAGGTTGAATTTTTGGAATGAAGGGTATGGATCTCTTCACCTTCAAAGGATAATATACCAAAACTTAGATACCTAACAAACAACAACCTAGTTAAGAGAAAATGAACAAAATGAAGTGGAGTTTCCATAAATATAAAGCAAATGTGATAACCCCAAAGTAGATCCTACAAGGATTTGTTAGTGAAATAGAACAAAACAAAAATGAAAATAACTAAAAATGAAAAAAGGGAACAAGAGGGTGCAAACCACAACAAAGAACCAATGCAAGAACCACTTTAGATTTCCCAATGGTCAAGCAAATACATGTAGTATCACCTAGGAGGTGAAGGCTTCAAAGGGAAGCCAACAATATCCCTTAGGGAGGCCAATTTTGTTCACACTAGATTCTAGATAGCTATAAGAACCAATGGAAAGAAGCACTTTCCTTTTGGAGGAAGGAGGAAAAGGACCTTGGAGAATGCCAAGCTATGAAAGAGATGGGCTATGAGGAAGCTCTAATACAATTTCTGTAGCATAACCTTTCTCTTGGTTTCTCTTCTAAGATGCATTCCCATGGCTTTCTTTTATAGGCCAAGAGGTGGCCAAGAAACAACTAGATCCAAGTGTGAACCCATTAACCCCATGATTTGGTTCTAAAGTACTCAACGGAGGGGCATTCAATGAACCCAAGTATATAGGGAGACCAAATTAAAATTTTTGGAGGTGATGGGGCTTTGATGAGCCTTCAATGTGCAGTAAGTGGTTGTGGCCCCTCTATTTTGAAATTTCGCATGGATATTTGAAGGGTAATCCGTGCAAGAGTCGTGCAGGTGCGGAACTGATAATGTGTGCAGTAGCGCACCTAAACATAGATAAGATTGTGCAGGCCTACCCTTTGATTGTTCTTTGGCATTTATGGACTCATGTTTCTTCTTATATATGATCAGGCTGTATTCGATGGGATGCATGCTACATTTTGATGACACCTTACTATGTGAATTGCAAAAATGTCACATGTGTGCAATATTTATGCATTAACAACCATCATACATCTGTTCCTGCCATATGGCCATGCTCTCCCCAATAGTAGAAGAAAAGTGTCTATGGGTATCACATCACATGCCACACTATCATAAATTGCACCAAAGTTCAAATTTATTAGACACTGCTTCCTCACTGTGACATGATGTCCCTCCTACAACCACGACACTTGGAAGGAAATCAAATGTAATCGACACTTTAGACCTAGCTTGTCGGATGAATTTCATTGAAAGAAAATTCTGTGTTTCACCTGCATCGATGATGGTCATACAAAACCTATCTCTAATTTCTACCTTCATTCAAAGGATAGACTTCCTTTGTGTTAGTTCATTTTCCTCCCGTCAAGAAGGTTTCAATAGCATCCATTGGGTCATCAATTTTTTCCCTCCCTCTAACTCAATATCCATTGTAATTTATCCTATAGTCAGAACAACCTTATCAATGGTTCCTCAAACTTTGGTCTCCTTCTGAATTCCAATGTGATAGTTTTCTAAGCACTCATACACCTTGTGTCTGAGTTCTCAACACTTGTACCAAACTATCTTGGGTTGGTCTGCATGCCTTCCTCCAAAATATCTTCTTTGACTGAATGTATACTTTCAATATTTTCAAAACCCCATCGGTATTTCGGTGTAGGGTTTCTTGTGCTACCCTCATCTCTTATTACTTCACTATTATCTTTTCTCTTCGACCCACTAGTTTGTCCTCTAGAAAAAACAAATATTTTTCTTCTAGCGGTGGGTTTCCCTCTAATTGTAGAGGTCTTTTTGGACAACTTCTCCTCTTCCTTTTAGGATAATTGGTAAGCCTCTCCTACTATCCTAAACCTTGATATTCTCAACTCATCTTGGATTACATACTTCAGACCATTCACATATATAGCGACAAATTCTTCAACTTCATCAGTCTGTCCTGACCTACTAGACAATCGATAGAATTATTCTGTGAATCCTTGAAGCGTTAGCTCCTTCTGCCTCAGGTTCTGCAATTTCCTATCAGGGTAAGCATATGATCACTGCGAATGAATTTATCCTTCAGCTTGGAAACCATTATGTCCCAAATTTTAACATTTTCTTTTCCCTTCTTTACTCTGTCAGCCTATACATTGTCCTGCCAAAATGAGGCATGACCTTTCAACTTCAAACAAGCAACTTTTACCCTTTTGGGGTCTTCTTTCTGATCCATATAAAAATATTTTTCCATTTCCCTTATGCAGTCTATCAACTCTTCAATATTTAGACTCATTGAGCAGGTAGATATCTCCATCTTCGACTTACCCTTCATTTCAAACAATACTTTCAGTAATTTTTCTCTTGGGTCTTCTTCCTCTTCATCCTCAAGAGAATTTGCTTCATCCTCAACATCAACATCACTATGTTCAAGGGTTTCCACAACCAATCCTCTTTTATGGGATTCCTTCACAGTAGTTAACTCACTCTACAAGCTCCCCATAATTGTCTAAACACATTCTTTGAACATTTCATGGTCAATAGGAACACTTATGCATCCACGCAGTCTTCGTCCTCTACCATGGAAATTGATGCCTCTTTGAAGCATCAATCTTCAATTTGACTAGATCACCATCCAACCATAGCTAAACACTCACCAGGATTTTTCATCTCTACCAATTGCAGTTGGATTTTCCTTCATGTCCAATCACAACTGGACTCTTCACACAGGATATTCCTGCTCTTATACCAAACTAGTGCAAGCAGGGTTGAATCTATTTGCAGGTCACAGTACACAGCAAAAGAGCACAATAACACACAACATCAATGATGCCAAGAATTATTTCTTTCTATTAATTGAGAAATCAATTCACAATAATGGGTTACAAACAAAGTCAATGCTCCACTTAGTCATTACTTAGTCAATTGTTCTCCCTTTCCTTGCTCAAGCACTTAGTAATTCTGCATTAAAGAGAAGCAGCTTCAATCACTTGAGATAGTAGCCTTATTTATAGTATTGAAATAGTATTTATAGTTGTATTCTACCTCAAATTACCACTCTTCTATGATCCTCTTAATGCTTCCTTACACAATTATGAGCATTGAATGATTCATTTGCAACCTCCTCAGCATATTCTTCCACCTAGAATTCTCAACAACTTCTATAACCTCTGTTACAACTACACAATAATTGATTCAACTGCTTCCCAACTACTCATCTCTTTGTACCTTGGATTCTCATCTACCACTTTCCAACATCATCAATTGAATCATGACTCTTTCTATTCTTTGGATCGGCCTAGTCCCAAACTCATATGCTACATTAGTCAGCCTTCTCTAATTGTCTTCTCCTTCACGAATCAACTTTTCATCTATTTCCATCCTGCTAGCCTTTGAATGACCAACATCTCTGTCGACTTCCTCATTGACTTATCCTGCAATAATACTAATTCCTCAAATAGTCATCAGCTTGAATTCTTAGGCTCCTACTACCTAGTTTCATCTCTCCTGGAGGTCGTTGATCTTCCTCCAGACAACTTCAGTCATCTATATTCGACTGGGGGTCTTAGGACCTAATGCATCTACATAAACAAAGCACCAAAAACTATCTAATTTGAATCAATGTTATTTCTTTCAGAATTCCTTGATGTATTTGGAGTATGTGATTCATGGAGGAGAACTTAGGATTGATCTTGCAAAGATGAAGGCCATCAAACTAAAGTGGCCTAATCCTACAATGTCATTGAATTTAATTTTTTTTTGAGGGAATCACAATACATTTGAAATTTAATATCTTATTTTTCAGCTGTGGCTACACCTCTCCATGCCATAATAGCCACTATCAAGGGGTTCCAATGGGGGAAGAACTAGTAGAGATCCTTTGAAGAGCTCAAGTGAAAGATCATTCAAGCACCTGTTCTTGCACTATGAAACTTGAAGAATCCTTTTGAACTAGAGACAGATGCAAGTGGGTATGCCATGGGAGTGGCTTTGATGTAAGGAAGAATGCTAGTATGTTATCATTCTAAAATGTTTCACGGGGAGTCGTAAAATACCATACCTATTATAGGAACTCTATTCCCTAGTTCAAGGTGCTAAGAAGTGGAAGCACTATTTAATGGGCGTGGAGACCATCATTCACATTGATCACCAACCACTACAGTATTTGTAGGCCTAGAGTAAGCTACAAAATACCCGTCATTATAAGTGGATGGGATTCTTACAACAATTGCATCTAATCATCAAATATAAGAAGGGAAGTACAAACCAGATGGAAGGACATGATCTCAAGGCCACCTACAACTAAGATTATAGATTTGGGAAGTATTATGCCAATGGAATCTTTTAACCATTATGCATACAAGGAGGAACACACAAAAGATGAGGACTTCAAGGATGTATTTCAACAACTAGAATGCCAATTCCATGTAGAAGAAGGTGACAACAAGGTTGACTATCATCTTCAGGATGGGTTACTGTACAAGATGGACAAGATCCATGTTCCTAAATGAAAGAGAATGCAGCATATAGGAGAGGCACAAACATCCAAAGTTTTAGGTCATTTTGGTGTAGGGAAGACAATTGAAAACTTAAAGAGGTATGTTTATTGGCCTAGAATGCAAGAAGATGTAGCATGATTTATTAGAGGATGCATACTTTGTTGTACAATTAATCCAAATAATATGAAGAAAGGTATGTACCATCACTTGCATGTTCATATGAGACCATGGGAGAGAATATCCATGGATTTTATGAGTGGTTAACCAACAACTGGGAAGGGACATGACTATCTATTTGTGGTAGTAGATTCAATAATATGTGCATTCTTATGTCTTCTAAAAAGACTCTTACAGGACAAGAAGCAGTAACCATGGTATTTGAATGGGTCTAGGTGCACTTTGGGATATCTAGGATCATGATCTTAGATAGGAATACCCAATTTCTTAGTTACTTCTGGAATACGCTTTGGGAGAAAATGGACACGATGTTTAAGATATATAAAACATTCAATCCATAGATAGATGGGAAAATGGAACTAATCAACAAGAATTTCATGCAGGTTTTGAGGGGTTACAATCAATAGCATCCAAATACTTGCAATGAAAAATTGATCTATATTTAGCACTCTTATAACAGAGTAGTTCACACTTCCATTGGTAAGTCACTTTTTGAAACTTGTTTTGGATACTTGGAACCTTCACCTTTATAGGTTGTATATGGACAGAAAGGGGGAGTGAGGGAAGAAACCATAAGTGAAGTGTTAAGGGCTATAATGTTCATTGATAAGATTATGAAGATCCATTTGCAAGTACATGAAGAATTGAATAAGTCACATGGAAAATACAAGGCCATGCTTGACCAATAGAGGGTTTAAAAATCATTTAAAGTGGGATACAAAGTATGGTTACACCTGAATAAGGAAAGACTACAAGGTCTTGATAAGAATATCAAGCCTCAAAGGTATGCCATTTTGAGGTATTGGAGAAGGTGTGAGATAATTCCTATAGACTCAGTCTATTCCCATACATGCACATTTACTCTGTAGTGAATGTGGAAAATATTAAACTCTATGAACCTTCCATGTTGGATCAGGAACATGAGCAAGTATTACCTTCTGTGGAGGACTTAGCACGAGAGGATCATGAAAATTTAGTAGAAGACACAATGTTGTAGAAAAAGTCCAGAACTACCAAGAGATGATAGTATGAACTCTAGAAGGTGGATTTGAAAGGAAAACTTCCAGGAAAGTCTAAATGGTACTCTAAGGAGAAGGTAGAGGAAAAATTTCCTCACCTCACTCATAAAAGATTTCAGGGACCCAAAGCCTCCCAAAATGGGGAGGTGTGATCTGAAATCGATCAAAATATAGTTTGTCACTGGTTTGGAGCTTTTGGGGTCAGAAGATTGGATGAAATGGATTATAGGGCCCATTTTGGGGGTAGTTCTCACTTTTCAAATTTGGGGTCAAAAAAACCATTTGAAAACTTTCAAGGTCATTTTTAGGTCTTAAACATCAACTTTTAGTGAAAAAACAAGTATACCAAAATTTTACATTATAGACACCAAGTTGACCTACCTAGTTGACCACCATGGTACCAAATGGATTCCACATCAACTCTTATTTCTCACACAATGTGTGGATCTAGTCATGTGTGGAATTTGAAGAACATTATAAAAGGTCCAAAATCCTAATCCTAATCAAGAGTTGGGGCATGAAAAACCCCTAAAATTAACCATAGGAAGCTTAGAAGAAGAAGGGGTTCCATTCTTTCGATGTTATTGTATTTTTCCATAGTTGAGAAAATAGTACGGGAGTGAATATTATAGTAGAACAAAGGACATAGAAGATCCTGTAGTAGCCATTCTGGCTAGAGAGTCTTAGGTAACTCCTCCACATAGAGTGGCATTTCCTTTGTATTTTCATTTTGATATGAATAGAAAGCCATAGTCCTCATTTGTGGTTGGGTTTCCAAGGATATATCTCATGTTATTATGTGGATTTTGTACTTATTTGATCCAGTTATTTCTCTTTCAATTCCATTATACTCAGTATTTTATGGAATTAAATTAACAAAATGAAATAGGTTGTAATATCTATTGTGATGAACTTATCTAGTGGAATATCCACGATAGTTTATAGATAAACAATAATTATGAGAATGCCAATGGCAATAACAATGACGTTGATGATGAAAATGAGAATGACATGAATGATGATGATGCTAACAATTATGATGGTGATGATGATGGAAACAATGACAATGATGATGATGGTGATAATGAATTTGATGATGACTACCTAGATAACAGTGATGATAATGATGAACTAGATGATAGTGGTGATGATAAACTATATGACAATGATGATGATGATGATGAACTAGATGATAGTGGTGATGATAAACTAGATGACAATGATGATGAGGATGATGATGATGACGACGACGATGATGATGATGATGATGATGATGATGATGATGATGATGATGATGATGATAGTGATGGTCATGGTCATGATGGATATGACGAAAATGATGATGATGATTATCATCATAATCATCATAATCATCATGAACACTATATTCAGTTTCATCATCATTATTGTCATGATGATCACTATAGTCATCATCATGGCCATCATTGACATCATCATCGTCATCCTCATCATCATGATCACTATGATCATTCTTGTCATTATTTTCATTATCATCATAATCATCATCATTAGCAATAGCATCATCATTGTTGTCATCATCACCATCATAACATAATCATATCATCATCATTTTCATCATCATGATCATGATCATCACCACTATGATAATTCTTGTCATTATTTCCATTGTCATCATCATCCTCATCATCAACAGTAGCATCATCATTTTCATCACCATCCTTATCATCAATAGTATCATCATCCTCATCATTAGCACCATTATCATCATCAACAATGCTATATCGACATAATGCACATAGGTTTTCACCTAGACAACCTAACATAAGGAGAATGGAAATTGAATTGATTTGGGATGCTACTTTAGGCACTAAGTGCACCAGCTAGTTTGATGTCAAGTTTGAGTTTTATCATTATTAGGACCATAAGGGAAAGGGGGGAATGTAGTAATGTCATGGAGAATGATAATGAGGATTATGATGATGATGAGAATGATGATGATATCGATGTTGATGACAATCATGATGATGATGACGATGATGATGATGACAATGATGATGACGACGATGATGAAAATGCTGATGATGTGATTATATGATGGTGATGATGATAATGACAATGTCGATGATAATGATAACAAAGATGAGAATGAAAATGATGATGATGATGACAATGACGATGAGGAAAACTATGATAATGACAATGATGACAATGATGATGATTATTATGATGATGGTGGTGACGATGATGATAATTATGATGATGATGACGATGATGATAATTACGACAATGATTGTTAGTTTTTGAGAAATTTCAATCTGATCTAGGATATTAACTAAGAGAATAACATGTACAGCATTTCTACAGCATAACAATCATGGACACAATAATGCAAGCACACAAGAGACACAGAGTTTCACCGGGGAAAACCAAGAAGGTGAAAAACCCCGCAAATTCCTCAGAGATAGATAGAGCAATGATACAACCCAAGCATAAGAGATATACTCCTAGCAGTAGCTTCTCCTCCTCCACTAGTGCGCCACTCTCCAATGAGTGCAAGAGTGAGAAAGCGAATGATCAAATAGAGTGCCTCCCGCACTCTATTTATACTTGACTTGACTTTCCTAATAACCTTTACTAGGTCGGCCTTAACTTAACCACATAACATAATGCTGACAGGGCCGATCTCCAATAGGGTGGTCTAATAACCCTTTAACCCACATGACTTATATAGGTAACCCATCAAGTTTAAGTTACGACACTTACAATATAGATGACGACACTTCCGTATAGAGGAATAATAACATCTCTATAGGAATATAATATACATATATGAAATACATTCCGAAGTTACAAATACATCAACACTCCCTCTTAACTAGGAAGGTATTTCTCGACACATATCTGCTAGAACAAGTCTTCTTCTCTGGATCATCGTCATCGAATCATCATCATCGTCATGGATGCTACTATCTCAATCAATCTCTGATCTACTCGTCATAGGAATTTCTATAGAGCCAGTCCTTTTTCATACTAGATGTAGGCCCACCACCTGTAAGTATTCATCATCACTGGCCATACTGTGGAATCCTTGGGACTTATTATGTGCGTTAACGAAACCTTGAAAGAGTATCCTAGCATCCTTTGTGTGCCTAAGCACGACCGGCAAGATCTCCCAGGGCGCTATTACATGTTGACTGTCACAAAACCTTAAAAGAGTGTCTTGACTAGAAAGAACTCAAAAGAGCATCCGAGGCCTTTTACATGACTAGCACAACCTGTCTGGATCTCTAGGATGTATTACATGTGACCCCCACCACAAAACCTTAAAAGAGTGTCTTGACTATCAAGAACTCTAAAGAGAATCTGAGGCCTTTTACGTGACTAGCACAACATGTCCGGATCTCCAGGACGTATTATATGTGGTCATGGAAAAACCTCGAAAGAGCATCCCAGAACTGATTACGAGCATACTGCTCAACCTATCGGATCTCCCAGGGTGCTATTATATGCCATAGGACAAAACCTCGAAAGAGCATTTTCCAGATATCCCAGGGTGCTATTATATGCCATAGGAAAAACCTCAAAAGAGTATCTGCAAACCTCCCAGGGCGCTATTATATGTCCTCCTAAGAAAAACCTCGAAAGAGCATTTGCAAGATATCCCATGGCGCTATTATATGACATAGGCAAAACATCGAAAGAGTATCTGCAAATCTCCCAAGGCACTATTATATACTTATCTGCACAACCTATCCATGGCCAAAGAATATCAACCTGATACTCACCATACATCATCTTGATGTACATCATCACATGATCATCTTAATCATCATCATAGCATCATCCTGATGCATATCATCTGGAGCAACATCCTGAAGCTCATCATCCTGATGCATATCATCTAGAGCAACATCCTGAAGCTCATCATCCATGATCATCCTAATCATCATCATAGCATCATCCTAATGCATATCATCATACATGATCTACCTGATCATACAATGTATCTACCTTATCATCATAGATGACCTACCTGATCATAAAATGTATCTAGCTGATACATATCATCATACATGATCTACCTGATCATACAATGTATCCTCCTGATACATACACAAATACATGATCCACCTGATCATACAATGTATCCACCTGATACATATACAAATACATGATCCACCTGATCATACAATGTATCCACCTGATACATATACAAATCCATGATCCAACTGATCATATCAAGCATCCAACATGATGCATACACAAATGCATGATCCACCTGATCATATCAAGCATCCAACATGATGCATATACAAATACATGATCCAACTGATCATATCAAGCATCCAACATGATGCATATACAAATACATGATCCAACTGATCATAACAAGCATCCAACATGATGCATATACATATACATGATCCAACTGATCATAACAAGCATCCAACATGATGCATACAGAGTAGTAACTGGAGCATCGTCCTGATGCTCATCATACAATGCTTATATCCACAACCATGGGAAGGATCCTCCTCTCACCATGCTTAGAATGGATCCTACAAATGTGTCCATCACTTCTTCCTCGAAGTGTCATCAATCTGAAGAACACCAAGCCTCTCTCTGAAGTACTCAAACTTCACTCTAGATAGTGGTTTCGTCAGGACATCTGCAACCTACTCATCTGTTTCAACATACAGGAGCTTCACTGCTCCTCTCTGCACCATATCCTTGATATAGTGATATTTGATCTCAATGTGCTTCGACCTGTCATGGAACATTGGGTTCTCAGACAGCTTCACACAACTCTGGTTGTCACAAAAGATACCAGTAGCATCCAACGGGAGATCAAATAGCTTAGACAGTAGCTTCCTTAGCCATAGTGCCTCACAACTAGCTAAACAAGTTGCAACATACTCTGCTTCGGCTGTACTCAGTGCTACATAGGACTGCTTCCTACTAAACCAAGAGATCACACATGATCCCATACTAAAGGAGCACCTAGATGTGCTCTTCCTATCTGTAGCACTGCTTGCCCAATCTGAATCAACATAACCTTGCAGGTTAAACTTTTGATTTGCATCATACTTGAGTCCATAATCAATTGCACCCTTCAGGTACCTCAGAATATGCTTTACAACAACCAGGTGAACACTTCTCGGATCTGTCAAGAACTGGTTCAATGTGTTCACTGCAAAGCAAATGTCTGGTCTCTTGTTCGTTAGGTACATCAAGGACCCAATCATCTGATGATACACAGTGACATCAATCGAATCAGATGAAGCATCACATAGAAGCTTCAAGTTCGATGCCATAGGTGTGTCCATGGCCTTGCAGTCCATCATCTCGAACCTCTTTAGGATCTCTACTGCATAATTCCCTTTTCTAAGGAAGATTCCATCTACACTTTGCCACACCTCCATGCCTAGGAAACAGTGCATCATCCCCAATTCCTTCATCTCGAACTCGGCAGCAAGCTTCCTCTTAGTATCTGCAATCAACCCATCCTCACCTGTTACAAACAGGTCATCCACATATAGGAGTAGCATCGCAGGATTTCCTTCCTCAACCTTGTAGTAAAGGTTGGAATCTGTTTTACTCTTGGTAAAGCCCAAACTGGATAAAAAACTGTCCATCCTACCATACCAAGTCCTAGGAGCTTGCTTCAAGCCATACAAGGCTTTCTTCAACCTGCACACATATGACTCCATGTCATGTGTCTCAAAACCAAGTGGTTGCTCCACATACACTTTCTCCTTGACTACACCATTTAAGAAAGCTGTCTTGACATCCATCTAGTGTATCTTCCATTTCATCACTATAGCTAGAGCAAGTACTGATCTAATGGAAGTGTATCCAGCTACAGGAGCAAAAGTATCTTCATAGTCTATCCCCTCTTTCTGAGAGAAGCCACGAGCTACAAATATCGCTTTGTATTTCTCTATGATACCATCTGCAGCATGCTTGATCTTTGGAAGTCACAACAGACTTCCCTTCAGGTCTTGGGACTGCATCCCAAACATCATTCTTCATGATCAGCTGGTACTCCTCGATCATGGCATTATTCCCGGATCCTGGGAACTTCAATATCTTCAATAGATAACTTTGTTGCTGAAAAAATGTTGTAGTCCTTCTTTTGTAGGTGATGGTATACGATATTTCCTACAAGACAAGTTAAATTGCATGATTAGAAACAACTCATAGTTTTCAAAACAAATTCTTACACATAAAGAAATATGTCATACAGTCATGCAATTATCTTAGCCAATGCTTCAATACAACATTTATCCATATCCCATAACTTTCTAGATGCCTTCCAATCTCTACCAGAACATTGTTAAGAGTGTGCACAACTCCCAACATGTCAGCAAAGAGGATTCATTCTATATAAGTAGCAATGGAATGTTGTACAGTGCCATAGGCCACTTACCCATCACACGCATATTAGTAGTATACTGTTCATTAATGCAATTATTCTAATATGCATAATACACACCCTAAGTCTAGGAACATAAGCATATACATCATTGAACAATATTATTTAAACAAACAAATATGCAAGAAATGCCAATTCAAATACTTATCTTTGTTTTGTTGTAGGGTGGAATCCCTCTCAATCTTTGTTTCCTTGTAGGAACTACTGGAGTGTGCTCCCTCTTGATCTTTGCTTCCTGGATTACCTGTCCTTGAACTTATATCCATCCTCGATCACTATGCATGCTTACTAGTATCATCATTGTGTTATCCTCGAGATCTCATACATCATCATACTTTCATTAGTATAATCTTAATACTGTCAAAACACAATAATCTTAATTATGTATAGTCATGATCATTTCAAACACAGATACTAAGCATTAGTATTCAAGATTTATATAGGACTTTTCTGGTTAGTCATATCAGTAAGGAACATAATATGCCTAAACCCATGATTACTAACTTCAATGAATAATCATTATCAATCATGCCATGTATACTTATATAAGAGATCCTAACACAAGGTAGGATTCTAACTTGATATAGGAAAAACATACCTAGATTAGCATGCTAGCTAGTTATGTCTAACATACCCGCATAATGTCTTCTTGTTCTCTTCAATGACTTGTGCTAGTAACCTGCATATCTCATAGTTTAACCATTATAGAACCAAGTTATACATACCTCGTAAGTAGATCTTCTATGTGATCCATGACAATGGATGAATCTTTGTCTTCATGTCACCATGGTCATATGTTCTTGAACTAGAACATGATTTGTCTTTCTTGATGCACCTTTCATGTTAGTGGACAACATCAACCTCATACAACACCACAATGCATTAGTACAATCATAAGTGTCAAAACCCTAATCAATGAATATCTTCTATCATGCATTCATATTTTTATTAAGGTGATACGACAAGTCTAAAGTTAATCAAGATTGTACTAATCTTAATGAAGACAAACATATCATAAACTTAATCATGAATAGATTTCGAAACATACCTGTAAGTCATACTTGTCGAGTTTGCTTCTAATCTTCTTATGTAAGGCCTTAGCCTCATCTCCCTTTGAAACAGGAACTTATTCGCTTATGCAGGTGACCAATCCAGTCTCTTCTAGGATTAACCCAATCCACTTGATTTGCAGAAACTGGATCTGGAGCTCGATTAGGGTTTGTCAGGGGAACCCTAAAAATTCAAATTTTGAATTTCAAACTTCTGAAAGGATAGAAAGATGTGCCTTGATGAGCTAATCAACCTGGTATACTCAGAATTTGAAAGCTGCAAAGTTTCACCCCTCAAATTTGCTTTTCAATCTTCTGGATTCACTAGGGAGGACCCTGAATTAGGGTTTGATTTTCCCGGAGCTTCACCCAACAAAATAGTTTGATCCAAAGCTCTAAACTTCAATTTTTCCAAGGAGCTTCCAACTATGGTCACAGATTTCAAAAATTCCCATTTCTGCAGAAGTCCTAATTTTTCACCTTTCCAATCAAAGTCCCGAACTAGGGTTTGATCAAGCCTGGCCATCTGCCCAACCAAAAAATTCGATCTTGGTCTCTAAATTTTTATTTTGATGAGGATCATCCAGCTGTGGTCTCCGATTACAAAAATTTGATCTTTCTTCGAAACCCTAAATTCCCTGAGCCATGAATCAAGGTGCTCAAAATCCAATTCCGTTTTGACAGAAATATGCACCTGATTGTTTTTGGTGTAACTCCAAAATTTCAGATCTACAGGGTCTGAAAATTATTCCTATGCTAGCTTGACCTATTAACTTTCCAACCCCATAGGTATGACCTCAAATGGATTCTATGAGAGAGAGTTATGCCAAGTGTCACAACGTGACCTGTTTATGGGATAAAACAAGAGAGCAAACTTGTACGGAGTGCCATGTGTCACTGGTTCAATTTCGGTCTCTGAAAATCATACCTGTGAAAGTACAGTCCATGGGTTACCTTCCAATTTTTACTAAATTTCATTTGGATATTCCTAGCCCAAGTTATGACCTTTTTTCCTAGGTGACCTGTTTATGACTGAGATTTGGAAGAGGCAGAAACCCTATATTGTGCAGATCATAAATCTGAGAGTACAATGAATTAGAGGCTCTCCTTCATACACAAGGGACATGGGGATCTTATCTTCGACCTGTAAGATTTTCAGATCCTGAAACTTCGCCAAAATGAATTTATAGCGAAAGTGCTATGATGACTGGTTTTTGCTATATCAAGCCCTAGCTTCGCAAGTGCAACAAGTGTCATAAATGCCATACCATGCCTTCTTTCAGGATAGCTCTGATACCATGTTAGGTTTTGAGAAATTTCGATCTGATCTAGTATCTTAACTGAGAGAATAAAATGTACAGCATATCAATCATGGACACAATAATGCGAACACACAAGAGACACAGAGTTTCGTCGGGGAAAACCAAGAAGGTGAAAAACCCCGCAACTTCCTCAGAGATAGATAGAGAAATGATACAACCCAAGCATAAGAGATATACTCCTAGCAGTAGCTTCTCCTCCTCCACTAGTTCGCCACTCTCCATTGAGTGTAAGAGTGAGAAAGTGAATGATCAAATAGAGTGCCTCCCGCACTCTATTTATGCTTGACTTGACTTGCCTAATAACCTTTACTAGGTCGGCCTTAACTTAACCACATAACATAATGCTGACAGGGTCGACCCCCAATAGGGTGATCTAATAACCCTTTAACCCACATGACTTATACAGGGCCGACCCCAACAAGGTGGTCTAATAACCCATCAAGTATAAGTTACGACGCTTACAATATAGATGACGACACTTCCGTATAGAGGAATAATAACATCTCTATAGGAATATAATATACATATATGAAATACATTCCGAAGTTATAAATACATCAACAATGATCCCCATGATCCTTATAATAAAGTGTTGGGGTATAAGTGTATGATTTATGTCCCCAAACAATGTCCCAATACCTAATACACATTCATACTATTCCAAACCTCAAAATGGGTCCCGTGTCCCAAACATGGACTAATGTTTTAATCTACATAGCATATTTAGTACTATGGACCCTCAAGCATAACCATTATCCCTTGAAGCAATTGTTAAGGATTGCATCATTTTCATCATAATCATATAATCATCATCATATGATAATTACCATCATATAATAACATTTTCATCATCATTGATGTCACCACTGCCACCACCACAACCATAATTATCATTATCATTTTCATTGTCATTGTCATTACCATTTCCATTTTCGTCATCATCATCATCACTGTCATCATGATCATGATCATCATCATTTCCAACATCACCATTTTCATCGTCATCGCCATATAATCTGATCATCATCAATGTCATCATTGTCATCTTCATCATCATCATCTTCATTTGATGTGACTATATGACAATGATGATTTGAAGATGTGATGTGATTATGATTGTAAATATGATTATGATGATGATGATAATTACATGACAATGATAATGATGATGTATTTACAATGACAATGATGATGATGACAGTGACAAGGATGATGACCATGATGAAGATGATGATAGTGATGCTGACAATGACAATGACAACAAGAACAACATGAATGACAATAATGCTAATGATGATGATGATAACAACAATGATGACTATGGAGACGATGAGAATGATAGTAATAATGTTGATGATGATAACATAGATGAGCATAATGATGATGTGTGTGTGTGCTTTTGCATGTGCATGCATGTGTGTGCTTGTGCACATGCACACATGTGCGTGTGCGTGTGTGTGTGTGTGTGTGTGTTTGTTTATTAATAAAACAAATTAATAACAGGGGTCCAATAGATGCTTTTGTTTCATGAGTAGGTATTTTTCTATGAATATATTCTAGGTCTGGAATGGATTTTTGTCATTCATTATGATCCAAGATAAATTAATGTATTTGATGATGCATCAATGAATATAGAGTAGAACAATGATGTCCAACCAAATATGGATAAGGGATTAGGGAACATAGAAGAATTGGGAAACCATGATGATGTTGAATATTAAGATGTTCAAGGAGAAGAATGTGAACATTATAATTATTAGAATATTCCTTTCACAATATGGAGAATCAAGGATAGAGGTGCATCTTCACAAAATGATCAATCAGATGATACCATTCATCATGACAATAAAAAATATCAAGAGTTAAATGATATTATAGAAGAGGAAAATATGGATGATGTATAAAATGATGATCAAAATAGAACTAAAATGAATATAGCCGATCTAGAAATAAATTTTATTGAAGTTGAATATCATGAAGATGAAGGTGATTGTAATACCACTTCAACAAGATGCTTTAGCAAGAATACTATTAAGTACTTGCAAGAACATATGATCATTGATAAGGAATCATTGGATGACATAGATGCAAATAATAATGTAAATGAATATTTTTGGATTTAAAGGATTCGTAATTCATATTTAGATAATCATGATTTTATGCCCCAAACTTTGAAATGCTTCATTGTTATTTGGATATAATAATCATTCAATTAATACGATTATAATTTGTAATCTGAATGTTGTAATCTAAATTAGTGTTTTGATTCTATCTCTATACTCATTACTTACTATAATGTCCTTAAAGTGTTCAATATTAAATATGACTTGGTGGGAAAAAATGGGAAGGATTAGATGGATAAGAGTTATCATGCTTAGTGTTCATCTATTGGGTGATAATGGTTTGAGGTTCTATCAAGTTATTGGTTGAGACACAATTAACATAAGAAATGCATATACAATCTATCATATGCACATACACACAAATATAACCCATTAAGTTGATTGAATTAATAAACACAAATATAACCTACACAAAATATAATCATTATTCACATCATTGTGATTTTCATCATCAATGTAATTTTCATTATCATCATCATCATTTTCATCCAATTCATCATCATATGAAATCACACACGTCATCGTCATCTTCGTTGTCTTTATTGTCACATCATAATTATTGTCATCATCGTCACTGTCTTATTCATCACCATTATCTTTGTCGTCATCATGATCAATTTCATTATCATTTTCATCATCCTTATCCTCATCATGATATATTTTTATGTGCAAAACTAGGTGCAACACTTGGAAAATAGACCTATGCGCAAAAGTTGGTGCAAATCAAGGTGAAAATTATGGCTCAACATCCAGTGCAAATGATGGCATAAAACTGGGTGAAAAAAATTTACACAATAAAATGGCACATAAGTTGGTGCAAAAAAAGGTGCAACTTTTAGTGCAAAACTAGGCGCAAAAGTAGACAAAGAAGTTGACACAAATCTAGGTTCAAATGATGGGACAACACCTAGCACAAAATTTCCACAATAAATCATGCACAAGTTGCTGAAAAAAAAGGTACAATTATTGGTGCAAAACTAGGTGCAAAGTTTGGCGCAACACTTGGCAAAAACAATTAGTGAAAAATTGGATGTTAAACTAGGCATAAAAATAGACTCAAATCCTAGAGGAAATCCAAAAGCAAATCCTGGCACAAAATATGGTGCAAATTGTGCCTATTTTAGTATCCACTATTAGAACGAGGTGCAAATTGCACTTGGAATTGTGCCAAAACATGGATTAGCACCTAAGCACCTAATTTCCCTAGAGAATGAAAAAAATTACATTGTAAAAGTTTCTAGATGCAAGAAGGGGAGCTAAAAGGGATGCTAATCATAGGATTTGTTGTAGTGTGTGCTCTTATCCATTTTCCTTCATTTATGCTTCTTTTGAACACTGCAGGGGATATCTTAGTACAATTTAATTTCAAATGTTGTATCCACTCTAAGAGAAAAAAAATCCTTCTCTTTCACAAGAGGAGAGGAAATTCCATTCAAGGAAACATCCAATGGTATTAGAAATGGAATATTGATTTCCTCAAGATCATTTCTGATAAATGACTTGAGATAATCTTCCCCTTTCAACCCATAAGCATAATGAGGTGGATTTTGGTAAGTCCTTGATAGGGAAACTAACCCATGTTCAATCCATGGGTTGTTTTACAATAGCTTTACCCACTTACCTATGGATGTTGGCACAAGTTTTCATTTGTGACTCTTGATTATATATCTAGAGCCATTAAGTACTACAAATATGAGCAATATAATCTACGAACATATCTCTTGTCAATATGGTCATTGGTGTAGGAAAAATACAAAAACTAAGTACTAACAATGAAAACAAATTTACTACTCTTAGTAACCTTAGCTTTCTATACGAGTTTTTTACTAAAAAATGATATAGAAAGCTCTGTGATCTAGGGATATTTATTTATCCATCCTCATGATATTAAAAGTCCTTAAGAATCCAAATTTCTCATGGCCATTTGAGTGGCATATGGCATGAATTTGGAGTTTTCTAGTTTCCACACATCCAAACTCCCCACTCCATCTTTCCAACCACGAAATGTGTTCCATCTCATAGGAAAATTATTCATTATTTCCATTAGATATATCTAATAAAATATCCCAAACCACTATTTTTTATCATTAACAACCTTAAAGAGAGGAAAATTCCAAAGAGAAGTTGAAATTCCTCTTTCCGAGTGTTGAGAAACAAAGAACATAAGTTGCACATATAAATCCTCTGATAAATCTACAACCCAACCATAGCTACTGAGAATGCACTAGGAGTAGCATTGGTAAGGAACAAACCCCACCCTCAAGAATTTTAAGACATGTGAAAATTGATGTTCCTCCATGCAAGAATGTACGTCTATGGATATCCATTCAACCATAGGGCACTAGGGATCCATGTAAAGTTTATATGAATAATAACCATATTTTATTACAATGCAAATGGATATCTGTGAATACCTTATATTGGTCATGTTATGAAGAATCCATGAGAAATTTTAATGCTATAAAACGTTGAAGAATGTTTACTACATGTTATTTTTTAATGCATGGTTGCCACCATTTCACGTTCCTTTTCACTCATTTTCAGTAGTCATAAGTAGCTTAGGAATGAGGCCAAGGAAATTGAACTTTTAGTGCATTGGAATGATCCGATAGAGTTTGCAAGAAACATACCTTCCTAAGATATGTGCACCTCAAATTTAAGGGAACAAGTTCGATCTATATGCTTGGCAGTAGATGTTTTCAATGTCTTCTGCTTTCTTTTGAATCTATTTTTTTTTTTTTTCTTTATTTTTTCATCTTAACCTAAATCAATTTCCCTAACAAACAAATTAAATTTGTGATATTGGAGAACACCAAAATACATTCCTCCTTTGTATATTTTCATCTAAAGAAGCAATCGAATATCAGTAGCCATGCATTTCACATACTTCCATATAAATGAAATAACTTGCTAGTTTGAAATAAGCAACAATAAGTAAGAAAACATATTGGTGGGGTTTCTATAGATGATTTGAAACCCCCCTCATAGAAACTTATGGGGTTATTTTGGGATCCCTATCATAGAATATTAAAAGGGAAATTTGAAACCCCCTTATAGAAATTTAAGGGGCTGGGTGGAAAGCTTTTCTAGAAACATACGAATGGGGTTTGAAATCACCTCGTATGGTTCCAGAGAGGGTTTCCAACCACCCCTTTAAATCTCTATAAGGGGGGTTTCAAATTGTGCTTATAATATTATATGGGGGGTGTCCCAAAATAACTCTACAAGTTTCTATGAGCGGGTTTCCACATCACCTCCCTAAGTTGCTATGAGGGGGGTTGATAATCATCTATGCATGTTTTTATGAGGGGGGTTCTAAACCACCCTCATAGGATTCAATGCGAGGAGTTATAACCACCCCCATATGTTTCTATGAGGGGGGTTCCAAACCACTCCTAAAGGTTTCTACAGGTTTTAAATCGCCACCATAGGTTTCTATGAGGGGGTTTTATAACCACGATTGTAATTTGGAACGAGGTAGGTTATAAAATTCCCCCATAGATTGTTATCATGGATTTTCTAATTTCCTTCACATGTTTCTATGAAGGAGGTTCCTAACCTCCTACATATTTGCTATGACAAGTACTATGATGGGGTTTTATAATTGCCTCAATAATTTGTTATGCAGAGGCCTCTATAGTATTGCTCTCCTAGGTGGCTATGAGGGGGTACTTAACTGTCTCCATAATATTTTATGAGGGGGGTTCTTAACCGCTTCAATAGGTGCTATGATAAGTGTTAATAGGGATATTCTAAACCACTCCCATGGGCTACTATGAGGGGGGTCTTGAAACAACTTTGTAAGTTTCTACGAGGGGGGTTCTTAACTACTTCCATAGGTGCGACGGCAAGTGCTAATAGGGGGATTCTAAACTAGGTCCTCCATAGGTTCTATGAAAATTACTAAGAGGGGGTTCCAAAATTCCCCCATATGTGTCTACAAGGGGCGTCTCCAACCACCACCAAAAGTGACTTTTGGGGGTGGTTTAGATCTCTTCTAAAACTACCCTTAAAAGCTCTTACTTTTAACATTGATTCTTTTGGGAGCGGTTTTTTATAAACCACCTCTAATTCCAAAACCACCCCCAAAAGTCACTTTTGGAGGTGACTTTTGGGGGTAGAATACAATCCCCCTTAAAGTTCTAAAAAGTAGTAGTGACACATGATACAAATTTACATGAGGAGCTTATCGATCTAATATTATTTAACTCTAATACATTAATAAACTGACCATGAGGTAATTTCAAACATCATGAGAAACTTATCTTGGTTTCAAGAATAACGTATTCTCTTGACAGCAAAGCCAACAATGTTAAAGTGGAATCTCATAAAATCTAGAAAAACATAAAGCTATTAAAAAAATGTAGAGAATCAAAACTTTAGTAAAAAAATGTGGAGAATAATGCATAATCATATCCTACATTTCAACAACTCATTATCAAAATTTACCATGTAGATCTCCATACAACCTCCAAAAAAATATTACTTATCTAGCACAAATTAATCTTCTTCCTCATCTAATTCAATATATGAATCATAAAGATAAGAATAAGGCTCTAAATGAAGATTCTAAGGGTTCAAACCACCAGACCCCTCCCTCCCTCCCTACTCTCTCTAAATGATAGAGTAGGGAAGGGTAGGGTTGAAGACATGAGAATTAGGCTCTAAATGAAGAATCTAAGTCTTAAAACAACCATAACTTCCATCTAAAATAGATACTCATCCTCCAAGTGGAATATGTCTTCCATAATGACTTTGATAGTATCAATGGATCTCAAGGCATTTCAAGTAGGAATGGGAGGAAAATAATTCCCTTATGCCCTATATGAAACTTCTAGGAACCAAGGGCCATGGACAAGGCCACAAACCATAAACCATGCCATGCATAGGTGATCATTGTCTGTAGAGTGTGATATGAATGCCAATATGAGGTTTTTTGCACTAGGGATGAGTCTTAGACTATTGTTTGGATAGAAATCAATCAAATTATTGTAAAATTAAGCTTCTTGATCTAATAACCAAGATCAAGGACTCAAACAAAAAAATAGACCATTTAAAGTGGATATTTGGTATACAAGTGGGAAATTTATGGAATTAGGAGGCTTTTGTGTAGTAGGGATGTGTATTGAGGATTTGACCATAGTCAAGGGAGGAAAATAAGGTCCTTCACCATAAATTGAACTCTAGGGTTCATTGACCATCAACATGACATCAAACCACAACACAAGACCTTTAGAGGTGATATTTGGACTTGAAGAGGAATATGGGTACCATTATGAGGTCCTGCATGGTAGAAATGGGTATTAACACATTGACCATGGTTAAAGGAGGAATACAAGGTCATTTGACCCTAGATGAAGACTTTACGAATAAAGGGCCATAAATAATGAAATAATCGACATAACATTTCCTCTATAAGAGATCATTTTCCTTCAAGTGAGATATGGGTACCATTATATTTTTTGTGCATCATGGATGGGCCTTAGGGACTTATCGATTTTTGTGGAAGAAATCCTAGTTATTAGACACTAAATGAATATTCTTTTGGCTAATGGGAAATGATCAAGGCTTTTAATTGTAACACACACCCTCTAGAATATATCTTTCCATATGAATAGGATAGGGGAACCATTATTTTTTTTTTGTAGTTGGGATGGGTATAGCATGCCCTTGACCATTATTAGGGGAGGAGAAAAAGGCCCTTAATACCTAAATAAATATTATAAGTTTTATAAGTCTTATGGGACATAAAATATTCATCAAACCACCACAAAACCATCATATGTTACATTTTCCCTTGAGTGGGATATGGATACCACTAGGACGTTTTACACACAAGGGATGAATCTTGGTTCTTTTTCCCAAAATTAAGTTTCTATGACCCTAATCTCTAAAATAAGCCATAAAAAACCACATATACCTATATCACTAGAATCTTGGTGGGATATGGGCATCATTAAGATATTTTTCATACCAACATGGGTCTTGGGGCCTTAACCATGGTCAAAGAAGGGAAACAAAGGTTGCAGGATCCAAATTAATTTTTAATGGCTCATAATCAATTAGGGACACCTTGAACCACAACAAGAACCTTTTAGATTAAATTTTTGACTTTTGAATGCGATATTGACACAATTAAATGATTTTAGACATAATTGATGGGTCTTGTTACCTTAGGAATGATCATGGGAGAAAATAAAGGGTCTTAATACCTAGATGAACCTGTTAAGGATCATGATCCATGAACAAGTCCTTGAAACACTGTAGAGGATGTTGGAGGAGCCTAGTCAATGAGTTGACTAGGTCTGCCCGACCGACCACTGACTGGTCAGCCCAGTATATTTGAGTCAGTTAATTCAACTAGTAAATTTATGCATTTACAACTTTATACTCAATTGTGCGATCCATATATATATGATTTTGAACTAGATGATATATGAAATTATTCACCCCATCTTTTGTACATTATGATATGATAATACAATAGACATCTTGTTGTTGGTGTGACCATTACTCTCATCTCTTTTCTCCTTTATGTATGACTTTCTTGCACATAATATAATATGTTATTGGTAACCTAATGTAATCCCATATATTACAAAAAATTCCCTTTAGATGGCATGTGTGGTCTTTGTTAATTAGGATATGGGTTGCTTTAGGAGGTTTTGTGCACCAAGGTTGGATATTGAGGTCTTGACCATGCTAAGAGGAAATAAAGGGCCTCAATTCCTATAAAACTATTTTAAGGATTTGCTTATGAATGTGGCCTCAAGGAACCATATAGGACCGGCTCTAAAAATGATCTTTGTCATCTAAGTGAGATGTGAGGCCTATTAGAGAGATTAAATGTTAGTGATGGATCTTGGGATCATCAATACAGTTGAGTGAGGAAAAAAAGGACCATATGACCTATATGAAGCTTCTAGGTCTCATGGGGAAAATGAGGTATTGAACCACTACACATGCTACTTAGAGGGCATTTTTATCCACCAAGTGGGATACATACACCATTAGAATATTTTATTCACCAAGGATGGGCCTCAATTACTTGACCGTAGTCATATGTGTAACGTCCCCATCCAACTTTCCATCCATGGGATGGGTAGATACAAATATCCACTGTAAAATTATGCTCCACAAAGGCCATCATATTTGGAATCACAACTAATTGAGCATCCCATTAGTCACAAAAAATAAGGAATACATGTGTAGGTTAATGAATTAAAATGCAAGAGAAAAAAGAAAAATAATAATTCACACACATGCATGCACACGCGCGCACACACACACACACACACACACCACGTATATAGCATTATTTTCATAATAAAAAACAAACATAATTTTTCATATTCATAGACAATGTTAAAAACCTATCTTTTAAATGAAGAAAATCTAAGAAATTGGCTATGTAAGAGTGATTTTCCATCCAACCGTAGGTATCCTTTGTATATACCATCCCTAAGTTGGGCTCTGAGGCCACCAAGGAAAAGGAAGTAGTTATAGGCTTCTCTATCTCTTAATCCAACCCATTTTATCTCATGCTTATCCAATTTGATCACCACAAAGCATTACAGGAATCCCATTCATCCATCCTAGCCATGGAAATATCCATTTCCCCACACAACATAATGATGGCCTACACTTCCTCTACTCAATAGTCACTAATAGAAACCTTCCCTTAGAACGCTCTCTAGTGTTTGCGGAAAGAGTCTAACATGTTTTATGCTTTCATAAGATTTCTTACAAAATCAATTCATGGCTTCTCAAGCATCCAAAGAGAAGATAATGCATAGTGGGTAAAGGTTTCCTAACTTTCCTAACCTCTATTCTCAACTATAACCATAATCTTCACTCTCTATTTGAAATTCCTCTTCACGATGTTGTTTTTTAGGTTAGTTTATCAATCTAGTAAGTGGCAATAGAGAGGACAACACAAAAAATATGTAGAGTGTGAAATATGCATTGAGAATTCATAGTTATAGTCAAATGGAAAAATGAGAGGATTGATGCGAACATAGCTGACATTATTTCTTACCACAAGGTGAAGAAGTCTTAAAATTGTCATAAGGAGTATATTCAACCCATGCTTCCATAAGTAGAATTTCCCACTAAACTCACACATGGATCCAATAATTGGATTTGATAAGTCAAAGAAAGTAAATGGATCATTTAAGGAATAGGGAAAAAATTGGATGATTTCTAATGTTGACACTTGGAAAAAGAAGATTTACTTTCCCATAATCCCCCTTTCTTCTTCCCCTCTAGTGGAATAACAATTGTTATACTGTTCTATACATAACCATATTGGACAATTTGTGTTATATTCCAGCATAAATATTTACATAGATTTAAATCATCATCATAACCCTAACATGTATGGGCCATATACAGATATTTACATCATGCATGCCTAGTTATTCAATGGTTAAGAATTTTCCTTAAGCTTCACACTAGGAATCCTTGACATCAAATTTATGCCACTTTACAAAATCAATCTAAATACATTGAAAGGGGAAAAAATGGCATATTACATTATGGGTACCGTTACAAGGTTTTCAATGTTATTAAATGGTTCTTGAGGAACAACTTGTAGTCTGGGGATAAAACCAATGTCTTAGGTACTATGATATGCTTCTATGGTCTATGGACCCTGCATATGGCCTGAATCCACCACACAACTCATGTAAATAAAATCATCACTCCAAAAGTATAATATGGATACGATTAAGAGGTTTGGAAAACTATGGATTGGTATTAGGGTCCTATCCATGGTCTAAATATAACTAGTAGTGCTTAGAAGATATTTTTTGGGTTCATGGTCATATGTCTGATGTCTAGATTTCACACTATCATTCTAGGTGATGACAAATTTGTTAGCAAGCCACTCATAATTATGAATGGGCGATTTTCAAGAATCTTTGCCTTGTCCTTACTTCACACATAGATAGATTAAGGGATTAAGACCTTACTTTCAGGTGTAAAATTCTCATATCTTCACATAGTTTAATCCTTTAATTATTATATTATATTCATCTATTAATAAAACATTATGTGGTTATTCCTAATACTCTATTGGTTTTCCAAGGAACATGGTTAGGGCTCTAATACCAATCCCTAGCATTCCAAACATCATCATGGTTTCCATATTTACTTGTGGCTAAAGATTCCATTTATAGGGATTATACGGCGGTTTTGGACCCTATGCATGGTCCATAAACCATAAAACATATTTTAGTCCCTCTAAGATTGGTTTTTATCCTTGGACTATGGGGAGTGTCTCAAGAACCATCTACTATGGAAAACCCCATAGTGGCTCCCATATGACCATGGATAAGGTGTTGATACCCATCCTTGGTAGAAAAATTCTCCTAATGAAGTATGTATCCCACTTGGTAGCTAAAGGTCCCCTCTAAAGGGTGTTTGTAATGGTTTAAGCCTTTCCTTTGTCCCATGAGCCATAAAATATTTAGTTAGGTCATATGTCTCCTCTTTGCTTACTTGGACATGGTTATGACCCTAAGATCCTTCCCTATCATGAAAATCCTCCTATAGGTGCCCATATCCCACTCAAAGATTGAATATCCTTTCTAGAGGGAATATGTGGTGATTTGAGGTTGAACTAGATCCTTAAAATATTTATATAAGAGTTTATACCCTTTATTTGTGATCCTTACCATGGTCAATACCTAGAGACCTATCCTTAGTGGACAAAACCTCATAGTGTCACCCATATTCCAATTGAAGTCTAGATATCCCCTTTAAAGGGAATCCATAGTGATTTGAGGATTTTTTCATGGCTCATGAGCCTTAAAACCTTTATTGAATTCCTAATACCCTTTATTTTCTCCCATGATCATGGTTAAGGTCTCTAGACCCATCCATTTTGTCTAAAAGTTTCTAATAGCTCCCATATCTCATTTATGATCCCTAGAAGTCTAATTTTGATCATATGACCCTTATTTTCCTTCATTGACCATCATCAAGGCCCCAACACCCATGCTAAGTACATAAAATATTTTAATGATGAACTTATCCCACCAAGAGGAAATAATCTTGGTCTATATGGTGTAATATGGGTGTGTATGGTGTAACATGGGTTTGTATGGTTCTTTTTGGCCTATTTAAGTGAGCATATCCATAGAAGCTTCATTTGGGAGAAAGTCCCAAAAGCCATCTCTTGGGTGTAAATCCTCTTAATGGTACCCATATCGACCAACTCAGGACAAAGGTACTTTCTATAGGGGTTTTTTGGTGATTTGAGAAATATTTCATGTCCCATAAGACATATAAGATTAATTTAGGGATGAAGAACCTTATTTTCCTCCCCCAATCATGATCAAGGCCTAGAGACTCATTCCTACTCAAAAAAATCTTAATGATACCCCTATAACACTCTAATGCAAAAGATCCATTTTAAAGGGACCATGTTGTAGTTAATGCCTTGATCATGGCCTATTAGCCAAAGGATATTTTTTAGGATCTAATTTCTTGGATTTATCCCCCAACCATTGTTAAGGTGTCAAAACCCATCTTTAATGCATAAAACGATGTAATGATATCCATATCTCACTTAAAGGACAATGATTCCTTATAGATGACATATTATGTGGTTTATGGCATTATTTATGGCCCTTGATCCTTAAAGGCTTCATCAATGACCCAATGCCATTTTTCTCCTCCATTGAACATGACCAATTCCTCAAGATACCCATCCCTAGTGCACAAGAATTCATAATGCTACCCATATTCCACGTAGAGACTAAAGATGCCTCTAAAGGCTGCATATGTTTTTGTTTTAGGTCATGTTTATGGTCAATGAGCCTTAAATATTCAGTTATGGTGTAAGGTCATTGTGTTTATCTTGTGAATCTAATCAAGGCTTTGAGACCCATCCCACTATGCAAAACTCATGATTGTACTCATATCCATCATGTATGCCAAATATCCACTTTAAAGGGTGTATGTTATGGTTCATGGCCTTGATCATGGCCGATTAACTCAATAATAATATATTAGGGAATAATTCCCTCAATTTATTCCCCAACCATGGTCTAAGACCCATCCCTAGTGCAAAAAACCTCATATTCCCATCCATATCACACTTTAAGGATAATGATCTCCTATATAATTCATGTAGGGACTAAGGGCCTTATTTTCCTCTCATCCTCATTGTTAAGGCGTTGAGACCCATCCCTATTATCCAAGGCATTATATTAGAAACCATACTTGACCTAGAGGCCAAACATCCCCTTCAAAGGGCCCGTGTGATGGTTTGAAGCCTTGTTCATGGCCCATGATCCCTAGATGTTTCATTTGGAGCCTAATTACCATATTTTCCTCCCCTTACTATGGTCAAGTCCTCAAAACCTATCCCTGATGTAAAAAACCTCCTAAGAGCACCCACGTTAGCATTGAATCTCAAATATCCTCATTAGAGCATGGACCACATGGTGGTTTGAGGTATCGATCATGCCCTAAACATTCATTATACTCTTTTTCAAAATAATCAAGTAATTATATATAAACATAAATAAGATGAAGATGTAGATCTCTTCAAGACCTTTTCAATGAGCTAAAGAACTCGAAAAAGTGATGTTGAGGTAGAAAGTTATGGAAAATTACTAAGAAATATTATTTTTATATCGAAAATAATGCACTAGTGTTTTGGAACATGTTTTGGAATATGCACATGTCATTAGTGTGTGCACATTCTTAAAGCATGTGCACATACTTGTCCATGCTTATTTGGATAAATTTGTGTCAATCTATGTGGTGGTTCGGAAGACAGGCATTGAGCTATTGTAAAATGAAAGTGTGCATGTTTTAGAGAACGCACATAAGTTCTTGTATGAATGAGTTCTGAATTTCCCATTGCCACTTTTTCGACCATCAACTTCATGCGAGAAACCTTAACCCCATATTACAATTAATTTATTTTAACCAATCCTTGCTATTACAAAACTTTGAAATTACTTTCTCATACTACAATGTTTAAACAATTTTAAATACAACACAAACCTTTAGATCTTACATTATAAATTATTTTTAAATAATGTGTCAAAAAATTTAGTAAATTCAATATAACAACTAAAAAATAACTATAAATTATTTCTAAATAATGTGTCAAAACATTTCATAAATTCAATGTGACAACTAAAGGGATTGATTTTTAATTTTCTTGATACTTTATGATAACTTTAAAAGTTACTCTCCAACCAAAAACTAATCTTTTTGTTCAAAATAAGTATGAACAATTTAACTAAAAATATTAAATTATTTTAGTACCATTTTTAAAAATCATTAAAACATAACTTTAAAAACAAAACAAAACCTTTCCATATTGAAGAGTTATACATTACCAAACTCAACGTCGTTCAAAGTCAAACCTAGATATTAAAACCTTTCCATATTGAAGAGTTATACATTACCAAACTCAACGTCGTTCAAAGTCAAAACCTAGATATTAATTTAGTTTTGAGTAGAAAGCTAATAGTGTGATACCTTGCAGTTTGTAGCATCCAATCATGGTAAACTTTTCAATATACATATGCTTTTTAAATTATTCTAATAATGTGATACCTTGCAGTTTGTAGCATGGTAAACTTTTCAATATACACGTGCTTTTTAAATTATATATATATATATATATATATAAACTTTTGAATATGTATATATATGGTTTATATATGTTTTGTTAAATTGTATATTTTTATTATAAAATTGTATTTTTACAATGATAGGTGGTTATATCCTAGAATTTTGGGTGAATTATTATTATGTTTTTTTAGATTAAAAGAGGACGTGACAAGTGTGCTCTCTAAATTGATTTTATTGTTTAAAATTTGAAATAAACAATTATAAGAAAAGAAATATAAAAAATAAGTGGTAGCTAACTAAATAAGATAACAAATAGTTGAGGAATAGACAACAACAGATGATGTGATTACAACTAAACATGGAGAATAACAAGTAATAAAAAATTGTGTTTATGACACTTAACTTATAAATCTGTATCTATAAATGTTCACATACCACAAATTAAGTATCTATACTAGTTAATATATAAATAAATTCAATAATTAACTTAGAACCAACCACAAATTAAATATGTACTAGTTAATATATAAATAAATTCAGTAATTAACCTGAAATCTTCAATGTTGTATGTGGCAGAAGTGATAGGGAATGGAGATTGCGAATCTGGATGGAAAATATATAAATATGATGCAAAGCAATCAAAATCAAATCAAGGTGGATATCATATGGCATGGCATAGCACGGGTGGAAGAAAAAGGAAGAATATTAATGTAATTGGATTTCAGTAGCAGCTGCAATATCTTAAACCATTTAGAATATTCTGCATCCTCAAATTTTCTGCTCGAGCACCGCCATAGATTCATATTAAACCTAGCTGATTTGTTGCATGCGTCAAGAGCTTTGAGCTCTGAATTCTCAATGCCAATCTCATTATCATACAGATGAACCAGACATGGAATTCAGATAATTGGCAGAGAGAGGGATCTGGACAGATTACATTAGATTTTATTAAAACAATCGGTTGGCGGAAGGATCTGAATATATTATATTGGATTTTATTAAAACTTGCGCTTTGATTTTTAAAATTCCATACATTTAAAAAATTGAGTTAGATTATAACAATCAAATTAGTTTAGCCACTAAAAATATATATGTTTTTCAGAAGCCTATCACTGTCCCGTGTTTATGTTCCATGTTTACACAGTAAGAAACAAACGAGAATATATTCCAAGTGGTACCACTTTATTTTCATTTTGTCGTTGTGCATATGCCCACCCTATCATTTTATTTTATCATGATACAAATAGTAATGTTTCTTCCCTGCTAACTATCGTAGGCCTAAACAAAGAAAGTTCAGTGAATCTGCTGACATTTGCGAATATTTCTTCTGACTTCTGCATAAAATTTATTAAAATAGTTGTCTTTGTGCACAAATAAAAATTAAGCAAGAATCATGACTATTTCTTTGAAATAACTTTGATGAAAAAACCGCGGTAAAATGTGGACGATTGATGGTGCTTTTTGATTGAAAAGGAAAGTATGTTTTCGATAAATTCTCTTCCGAACGGCTTACGAGTTTGCTACATGTATTTAGTGGGCAATTACCATTTAAAAAGCATGAATAATCAATTAGAAAATGCAATATGCTAGTACATTAATTTGTGATTTGCTGGATGTATTTAGTGGGCAATTACCATTTAAAAAGCATGAATAATTAATTAGAAAATGTAATATACTAGTACATTAATTTGTGATTGATGAATATTAATAGATTACAAGTTAAGTGTCATATATATTTTCTTTAATTACTTGTTATCACTAGCTTTTTTCTAGTTAAATGGTTGTCTCCTCCAAATTGTGTATTATCTATGTAGCAAGTATTAATTATCCATCCCCGGATGCGGGTGTCTCCTTGGAAGGGGCGTGTGGCGAGCCCATGTCAAGCCAGCCAACGCACCCGACCCGTGGTAGAGATCTCGATGGGTGCTTAATGTGCTGCGGGGATCACAACCTTGCGCATTCAATCCATATGCTCTGATGTCGCATCGGCCACCCTACTCCCGCCATCCTGGTACCACAGACATGGCACTCCTGCGTGCGGTATTAATGGATGTCGGCGGACACCAATTTAAGAAGACAACCATATATAATTATGCTATGTTGAAGCAGTGGGGGAGGGTGACTCTATTCCTGGTTGCTGCGCCTTTGTTTGTGAACTCTACTCCTCACATTGTTCAGAGGCTTTACATCAGCATGTCCAGGCAGAGAGGAAAGGTGCGCAGAGGGAGAGCTGGAAGAGCCGTCACTGACCAAGGTTGGGTAGCCACTTATGGATATGGGGAGGGGGTCTCCATCCCAGTTCGGTTGCTAATTGATAACTAGGAATCCCACCTGCCCGCAGACCACCTCTCTTCTGGGGCGAACGAGGGTCGCATTAACCATTATTGGTTGGTTAAGAACATGGTGGGAGCTTTCACGGAGGACACCAAAGCCGCTTGGGATAAGGCCATCAACAACACCCAAGCCATAACGGCTCACTTGGCTAAATTGAACGGCTTGGTTGGTAATCTGGATACCACCTTTGGGAACCATATTGGAGTTGGTGGCAGCCATGCTGGAGGCAGCCACGCTAGTGCTAGTCATGCCGGGGGCAGCCAAGCTGGTGGGAGTTGCATAGGTGAAGAGGGAGGCCTAGGGAAAACTCTGCTGCGGCAGGGGGTGGCAGTACTGCTCCTATTTTCTTGACGTCGTGTAGCAAGGAGACGGCCTCGCACTCCTTCCCCATCCCTTCCACGTTTGGACCGTTGACAGAAATGGGTCTACGAAGAAATGGAGAAGAGGGTTCTACAATGGCGCAAGGTAGAAACTCGGCCAGCCCAGCAACAAGATTAGAAGGGAATGGAAGAGGACAACTTCAATTGCCCAATTCTTGAAGAAAGTCCCCCCAATGACAAACCAACAAGTTAAAGAGGTTCCGGAAGCCATCTGTGCTTTTCAGTTTTTATGCTATAACATGCTCATAGATCTTGTGTATTTCAGTTGTTTTTATGGAAGACTGTGTAAACTCTGTCTCTATGCTTATCATACTAATCGCCCCTGCCCTGAGCAGAAGTCTAGTAACTATGGTTGTATTCATTCAAACATTTTTTATTTTTGGGTTGGTGGTTCTATAGTTTTAGACCACCTTGTTTGATCTTCACTTTCTAATAAAACTTTGCAGCTTACAAAAAAAAAAAAAAAATTACTAATTATCCATAAAAATACTAATTATCCATAAAAAAATACTAATTCCATCATTGAATGCTTTTCAAATTATTACTTCTGAAAAACTACCATAAAATCATCATCCTTACAAATCCACTCCAAATTCTAAAATATAAACCCCTATATTTCACTATTTCACTACCCATGCAGAATCATGTGAACACGTCTGGTTGGTAGATAAGATCTACCGTAACATTCAGTCTGTCTGGCAGTGTGAGGAACGCCAATGTATTGCTTGGTGTGCTGCCCACGATACGTATATAACATTCCAAGACACCCACACATTGCAAGGCAGGTGGCTCTCGTTCGCTGGGACATGGAGCATATTGTGCTGATACTAAGTACAGCCACGTATTGTTGGCCTCTCAACTTTGAATTTTCAGTCTGTTGGGAAAATGGATCCGCGTGTAAACTTTGTTTGAATATGAGGGCTTGTCAACGATCTGGTCTATTTGCTGCTCCATCGTTTCGATTTATGCTTTGCTTTTGAGTCAACCAATGTTATGTTTCTTAAAATAAATGATCGCATAATGGGCTCTGGTAATAAATTGGGCAAGCAATCGACTATGGATCACAATCCAAAGAGAATCCAATATAGCTTCAGAGATAATGCAAAGAGAGAAAAAGAAAAGGAATGCTGTATGTGTGGCGACGTTGGATTTCAGAAAAGCTTGTTCAGATGCTGCAGATGCCACCACCGATTTCAACACATGTGAGACTCCGTCTCAGAGTAATTTCATCGAACACTGTCCTTGCTTCTCATTTTCTGTAAATTAGTTATTTTAATTCTGATATGTTCTATATGCGGCCATTATTGCAGATATTGTAGCATGTTGTATTCTGATCAACTGGAATCAGATGGCGTAAATGTATGTGACTGGTGCCTCGACTTCCAAGAAAAAGAGAAAATTCAGAGCCACAAAAGGAAAACTGAAATGCAGGAAATGGAAAGTAGGAAGACCAAGAAGGTAGCTGGCAGCGAAACTGTGTCCAAGGCGGTATCCACAAGTACCATGAAACAGCCTGCATCGTTAACCAGAGAGAATCCGAGAAAAACTAATACCAACCCGTCCAGCCTGAAACTCCACCCCAAATTTAGAGGTATCAAACAGAACCAGAGATCCAGCCTCACAGAAGAGTGCAAGTTGTCTACTAAAAGCTGCAGAAACATGCACGGTTCTTCTACCCCGAGAAACACCACCAAAAGTGGATTGGGTCGTCGGTATAAGCTTCTCTCGGACGTACTATGTTCCTCAAGGCGGGCTTTCTTCTGTGTTCCGAAATAGAAATTCGGGAGTCAACATTTGTTGCTGGAAACAAGGATATAGTATGACTGTCTTCATGAGCTTTAGATTTTTTTTACTGTGTCTGCATAACAAATATACAGATAGATTATGTTTAGTTTTATTAAACTTTTTTTTCTGATATATTGTGGAAGACATATATTTCCATTTCCATTTTACCAACGAAATTTCTTTGCCCATTCCAATATATGATATCTTACTTTTCAGTTTCATTTATTCTCATTTGCGTGTTACTTCAAATCCTGACTTACCTATTCGTGAAATTGAACTCTTTTAGCCTACGCCTTAATATTGTACTCTGATAACACACAGGGAGGCAGCATTTATATATCATGTAATGTAGGACTGGCACCGGCCAAATAGTGGCGGTGGTCCGTGGATACCATGAAAGTTTGTATAATCTGAAATAATTCATCCCTTCTCTGTACTTGCTTTTCAATTGATCTGCATGCAGTCAAGCTGCAATGCTCTCTGTTTCGGTTAGAAAGATACGGCACTTACTAGTAAGCAGATTCTACGGTGTTACTGGATCTTAAGACAGTCGGAGACTCAGAGTCATTTAAGAGTCGGCGCTCCACTTGTTTTTTCTAAGAAAATCGGCGCTCCACTTTACATTTTCATTCTTTCCTAACGTGAGGAACAAGCCGTTTTTCTCTCCGTGCAGGTTCGATAATGTCAAAGCCCCGGCCCATTCGAAACGAAATTTTAACATTGCTTCTTCATGACATCAGCCATGCTTTTCTTGGCTGGTGAACATGGCTATGGTAAAGTCCATAATAATAAAGATGGGCTCCTTTGAATATGAGACCAAAAATCAAACATGTTAATCGAATATATAGAAAAGACTAATGACCAGTCTTGCTTAATATTTGACTAAGCTTGTTTAGTATTAGCTTTTGAGTTTTGATTATTTTGTTTATATAAAAAAATGACAATAGTCATTATAGTTGACCTTACTTCATGACTTAAAATATATATATAGCAATAGAATAGAATAGATACTATATCACTCTTTTTATGAAAAGTTGAATATTTCCCCCTTTCTTCTTAGAATGAGGAAATTGGGTGAGAGAGCTATCTATGAAGACAATGTATGCAAGAGAAAGATTAAAACAAGAAGAGAAAACACAATCACAAATAGATAAGATGAGCTAGTGCTCAATATTTTATTAAACAAAAAGAAGTTACGCACAACTCTGCCTTATGCATATTTGAGATGGTTTATTTACATTGGTGAAATGCAAAAGATTTCATAAATATCTTTTAATCTAGCATTTGCTACTCGATAGTGGAGTTGGATGGCCAAGTCAGCTGGATGGCTACTAAGCATTTGGATACTTGGATGGTTCGATGGCTGCGCAACTCTTGGTCGGCGGTTGGGCTGTTGCTGGTCAAACATAGATTTTCAACACTCCCCTTTAAGCTTGACTTCCTCATGATGCCCAAACTTTGGCTTAGGTGTTCAAATCTCTCTTTTGTTAAAGAATTTGTTAAGATATTGCAAATTGATCCTTAGACTTGTAGAATTCAAGATATATTTCATCATTGTTACTAAGTTCTCTAATGAAATGATGCATCAATGTGCTTGCTTATTTTATGAAAAAAACATGATTTTTTGATAATTCTATTTTTGAATTATTGTCAGAGTAAATTTGTGTTGCTCCTTCTTGATCTTGCATCAAATCTGATATAATTATTCTTATTCACACTACTTGACATGCTTCTGATGTTGCTACATATTATGTTTATGTAGTTGAAAGAGTAACATTGAGTTGTTTTTGGGAAGCCCATGAGATTGCTTTTGAACCAAGATGAAAAATATTTCAAGATGTGTTTTTTTGTCATCAAAGCTTCCTCCAAAATCATTGTCTATGTAGCCAACTAGTATGGAATCTTTTGATCTTGAATATAAGATCTCATAATCTCTTGTTCCACTAAAATATCTCAAAATTCATTTCCCTATTTACCAATGTGAGTCCTACAGTGTCTCCATGAACCTTGAAATCAAACTTATTACATCTATAATGGCAGGCTTTGTCTCTGTCAAATACATCAAGCTACCTATTATTTTTTTTAATAGAATTGGATCTATCTTTGTGCCCCTGTCTTCTTTGCTCAATTTCAATCTTGTTGATGCATGTGTATATGTTGGCTTGCAATTCAACATTTTGAACCTCTTCAAAGCATCATTTGCATATTTTGTTTGACAAATAAAAATTCCATCATCTGTTTGATTTAGTTTTGTTCCCAAAAGAATATTTCATTAAGCCCAAATATGTCATCTCATATTATTTTTCATCGTTGATTTAAACAACTCAATTGAAAATTTTCATGTAAATATCAAATCATCAACATATAGGCATACAATTAAGACCTTACCTTGATTATTCACCTTGATGTAAAGAGTTGGCTCACTATTGCATTTGTTAAAACCATGGCTCAATAAGTATGAATTAATGCAGCTATACCAAGCTCTCGGAGCTTGTTTGAGACCATACAAATCCTTTTTCAATCTATAAAATTTATGTTCATGACCAAATATATGATAACCTGGTGGTTGCCGCACAAATACTTCTTCTTGTAATATCTTATTAAAAAATGTTGATTTGGCATCATCTGATAAACTTTCCATTTATGATGCCCTGTTATTGCTAACACTAATCTCACTATATCTAGTCTAGCTACTAGAGAACAAGTTTCATTGTAATCAATCACAGGTTGTTGTGAAAAACCCTTTGCAATTAGCCTTGCTTTATGCTTCACAACATTTTCATTAGCATTAAACTGTCTTATAGACCCATTTTACACATATTGGATCTTTTCTTTCTGGAAGGCTCACTAATTGTCAAGTTTGATTTTTCTCTATTGCTTCAATTTCTTCATGAATGGCATTTTTCCAAATTTCATACTTAATTTCTTCTTCAAAACATATTGGATCAACAACATAAAACAATGCAAAATCAGAAATTAAATCATTGTCACCATTACCTTGATTTACCTCATATATTTCTTTGAACTTCTTGTCTTCATTGGAGTGTCATCTGACCCTGAGCTATCACTTGGGTGATATCTAGGTGTTGACTGGAATCTTGAAGTAGATTGAGGTGCTGATGTTGTACTATTTGCACTAGAACTATTGTTGAATGAAGATTTTATGGGAGCATGATCTTCATTGAAATATTTCATCTCAATTTGTTGCTGCTAATGTAGATTTTCATTCCAAATCCATTCTTCATCTTCAAGAAACTTGACATCTCTATTGATTATATTCCTTTTTGTGATGGGATTATACAACTTGTATGCTTTTGATTGCTCACTATATCCCACAAAATACATCTTTCTCCTTTATTATCTAACTTCTTCATATTTTCATTAGAAACATGTGCATATGCATGCACCCAAAGACTCTCAAATGAGAAACATTATTTTTTTATTACTACATGCTTCTTTTGGTACTTTATCCTTCAAACTCTATATGGGGAATGATCCAAAATGTATACTGCACAAGTTATTGCTTCATCCCAATACTCATTTGGTAGATGTTTAGCTTTCATCATGCTTCTTTCCATTTCCATGATTGTTTTATTTTTTCTTTATGCAGGACCATTTTGTTGTGATGTATAGCTAGTTGTTAATTGGTTTTTTATCCCATTTTCTTTACAAAAACTCAAGAAATCATTGGACACAAATTCCCCACCTCTATTTGTTCTTATAATTTTATCGTAGTGTCCACTTTGCTTCTCAACCGTGATTTTAATTTTCTTAAAAGTTTCAAAATATTTTGATTTGTGATTCAAAAAATATACCTAAGTTTTATTGAAATAATCATATATGAAAGTTACAAAATACAAGCAATTTCTAATAGAAGGCATCTATACCTAGACAAATCTGAACGCACAATTTCAAGTTGAGCTCTTTCTCTATATGACATGCCAACATGAAACAATTATCTATGCTTCTTACGAAGAATACAACCTTCACAAACTTTGTTTGGCTACTTAATCAACGACAAACCATTCACCATGTTTTTTTTGTGCAACAAATCTAGACCACTAAAACTTAGATGACCAAATTTGATGTAGCGGGATTTATGAGGATCACAAATTTTGACTCAGTTATCCGTTTGGGATGAAATTAAAAAAAAATGAGAAAAATGATGCAAGAATTTCCGAGGGTCATAACTTTCAACTCGGTTATCCATTTGGGATTAAATTTAACAGGAATTTCCATATCGAAGAGTTCACTACAGTGACCAATCATATCCTTCTAATCAGACCCTTTTTTGAGACTTTGCTCGGGACAAATTCCTTCATATAATGCCTCAAATTGGGGTTTTAGTGTTTTTGTGGGACTTTTTAAATTTTAAATTAAAATTATCTCTTAGTTTATGCACTAATAAAAAAAGCGAGCTGACAGCTAGTCTCACTTTAGTTAGCTTTTAGTTATTGGTCAATTTTAGAGTTATCAAAGAATTTTCTAACACTAGTAATTTTTGAAAATCTCATATAGTAGTTATAAGGGGACAAACTTTCATTGTAATAGATAGGATGGAGAAGGAATAAAAGATTGTTGTTTTTCCACTCTCATGTGTTTCCATGGTTTTTAAATCTCATGAATGAATCAAAATCTCATGAATGAATCAAATTTTATTAGCTACATCAAAATCTTAAGTGCCATAACTGTGACTGGTCTTTGAGGACTTCTTTGAAAGCAATAAAAAAATCATTTTTCAACCTTTAAGGGAACATCTTGTTTTGTGTCACTTGGACTTTTTCAATTAGGATTCCATGTGTATCAAGAATCTCACATGCATTATTTTTAAAATAGACTTTATATCCCTTTTGTAGTAGTTTACCAATGCTAATTAGATTGTGGTTAAGATTAGCGACATAATACACATTTAGAATGTGCTTGTTTGATCCTTACTTAGTTTTAATCTTTATGCTACCTTTACCCATGACAATGAATTTGTTATCATCTCCCAATTTTACTTCTGATTGCACAGATTCATCTATGTTTGCAAACATATCCTTGTTTCCATTCATGTGGTTACTACAACCACTATCTAAAAACCATACTTATTTTGGGATTTCTTGTGCAGTATTACAAGTGATAAACATAGTATTCCAAGTAATAAACATTGAATCCTGATTTTTAGAGTGATTTTCTCTTGAAACATTTGCATTCTGCTTATGCATATCAAACTGCTTCTTTCTACATTACGGTGCATAATAACCAAATTTTTGACAATAATGGCATTGAATGTGTGATTTGTCAAACCTTTTTTCCTTGGCCCTGAAATTCATGAGAATGATTTCCACTCTACCTCTTCTTATTGCAAAGAAATTAGAATTTGTTATTTCTTTATGAGAGTTGTATAATCTTTCATCTTCATTGCAACTGCTAGTTCTTCCTCTTTCAAATCCTCTTGCACTTATATTAGTGATTCTTCCTCCTCTTGTGTATCTATTGTTGCCATCTTTCAGTTGTGATTTGAATGCATTTTCCATGGAGGAACCAATTGATATATTGAGTCTTTCCTCATGGGTTTGTAAAGACCCCATAAGTCCATCAATAGAAACTTGAGACAAATATTTTGATTCCTCAATGGCTACAACAATTGGGTCAAATCTAATAGGGAGACTCTTCAAAATATTTTCTACAATTTTTTGATAATATATTTAAGTATCTCCATGATACTATATTTGATTTGAGTGCATGAGTGAAAAAATCATTTATTATCTCAGAATTTATCATTTGAAAATTTTCAAAATCTCTTCTAAGCATTTGTAATCTTACCAACTTGACTTTTCTAGTACCTTTATATGAGTTTTGTAGAGTGCCCCATGTATGCTTGGACCTTGTAGCTGCTGCAACCGGTGGGAAAATTGACTCTTCCATTGCTCATTGTATTAAAAAAAATACATTGGCATCCTTCTTCCTATAGGATCCTTTTTTGCTTTTGATAGGGCATTATATGCTACTTGCTCTGTTGGCTCTATAAAACCAAGTCCCATAATTCTTGTGAACAAAATATAGTCTTTATCTTAATGCTCCAATATTCATAGTTTTTTCCATTAAATTGTGCAATTTGGGGTTGAGTGAGACTACTACTACTTGGCTCTATAAAACCAAGTCCCATAATTCTTGTGAACAAAATATAGTCTTTATCTTAATGCTCCAATATTCATAGTTTTTTCCATTAAATTGTGCAATTTGGGGTTGAGTGAGACTACTACTACTCACACCCGCCATACTTCAATTAATTTACAACAAAATATAACACTTTCACAACACTTTCTTAACACAACTTGGCACAACCAATTGAAATTGATTATAGCACCATACCTAAATAATTTCTTTGTCCCAACAATCTTTTAATAAAATTATGGTTAAAGCATAAAACAAAAGTGGACCAAAAGCAATAAACTTCTTGGAGGTCTATGAAATAAATTTGTAGTAATTGTATCACCACTGATTATATCAACATTTGTACAACAAATTTCATGCTTTTACCTCTTGCATTCAACATTAGCATTACAAAAATAGATTTTTCTCTTCCATTACCATATTCTGCTTTTCCACAGCTAGAGTTTGCACTTCCACAACCAACCTTTGCACTTGCACAACTAGGCTCTGATCTTGTACAACCAAATTCCGCACTTCTACAACTAAGCTCCGATATCGATTTGAAGACCATGTATGCAAGAGAAAGATTAAAGAAAAAATAGAAAACGCAATCATATATAGATTTAAGATGAGCTACTATTCAGTATTTTATTAAGCAAAAGAAGCTACATAAATATCTTCCACTATAGAATTTACTGCTGGATGGTGGAGTTCGATGTCCAAGTCGGCTGGACGGTCGTTGGTCAAGCTTACATTTTCAACAATCTAAAATGGAATTATTTTACAAGTATAGATTTGGATGATTTCGAAAATATGCTGTCATTATTTTGATCAAAGCATTCAAAAAATCTTTATCCATAATAATGATTGTTTCAACCATTGTTTGTGGTGGGGTGAACATCGTTTTGTGAGGTGATCTCTTTAGACACTATATTAATCATTGTTTTTGTTTTAACAATGTATTCCAAAAAGTGTTTCTTATTAAACTTCAATCGCCGTGGGATAAACATCATCTTAACAATAAATAAAAGTAGAAACAAATAAATCGTTAGCAAGGATAAGAGTAAAGACATTGTACTAATTATTTGAAGAAACATGGAACCTTAGTATTTGGACTTTATGAGTTATAAGTTATTGAATATGATTTTGTCTTAAGAGCAAAGACATTGTACTAATTATTTGAAGAAACATGGAACCCTAATATTTGGACTTTATGAGTTATAAGTTATTGCATATGATTTTGTCTTAAGTTTATCCTTTTTTTCAATAATAAAGTGCATATTTCTTAATTTTGGTTAATCCATTTTTCTTGCATTAAATTTTCTTGGCAATTTGCACACATCGACTTTTTCTAAATTTTAAAATAGCTTTCTTTTTTTTTCGTTTTTTATTTACAAGTTAAACATACGAGTTAAACTCCCTTTTACTTATATGATTCATCAAAAATTTATTTACTATTAAAACTTAGCATAAAGTGTTACGCAGACTATCTTCATCTATCAACTTGAAAATTCTACGGCGGTCCGTTTCCATCATCATCTTTTGGGTCGCGATTGTGCGTCTCTTGTTAATCAAATATGCTTCTTCATGTTCAAACACAAGCACTTTTGCAGGCGGTCATTCCTGATACCCATAAAGTTTGCCTACAGATTACCCAACTCATTTTTATAAAAAAAAATTCAGTGGTTACTATGGCCTTACATGCAAAATAGAAAGGACGTCGAATTGAAAGTGGAGGAAGTGCGATGATCAATGGGAAATACAACTATTCAAAGTTGTTTGAATTTGTGGAACATGCCTTCTCATGGCTTCTGCATCTACAAAGATGCAGAGATTTGTGATGCCTTATGAATTTCGATGGCTAGACCTTGTTTTCAGAGTGTGCGTAGGCTCCCTATTTTCATGCTAAAATGCTGGTGCCATCCTTATCTCAATTACTGACTCCCTCCCTCCTTATGTAGTAATAATCAAAAGCTTATTCTTCGTATTTCTAATTTCCTTCACGGATTTGGGCAAGATCTAGAGAGTGATCTTAATGACACCTTTCTGTATCTAGGAGTTACGCATTTAACGTTTGATTTATTTACTTGTAGACAACCTTGTGGGTTGCGAGGGGTTCAAATTTTCTCCTTAGTGCTTCGAATTACCATGCTCTTTAATTTTTCCAAATCTCCTCTTCAGTTTTTTCTTGTCCATCTTCAATGATGCCCTGTGAATTTCGATGGCTAGACCTTGTTTTTAGACTATGCGTAGGCTCACCACTCTCACGCTAAAATGCTGGCATGTTTTAATAGAGTGAGAAAGTAATGTAGTAGTTGATACAGGGGAGCAAATCTAGAAGAACAAACATAGATGAAGTAAAAAAATAACAATTTCAGAACTTCCCTCTATTCAAATTAAATTACAATTGCAACAACATAATTCAATTTATACATTACAACTTGTTGGTCGATGGAATCTACTTAGCCAGAGTTGATTACAAAATCGATGACTAAAGCACCATTAAAACAAACTTCTAAAGCTCTATCGGAGTTCACCTCTAAAGACTCTTGGGACAACCTTCGATATCAGACACCGAGATGATGCCACTTGTCATCCAATCAGAATTTCCAAGTGTCATCTTTGATAAATCACGAATTCAGTGTCATTATCGCAAGAAATTTGGCATTATTCATATGAATGCAAGAAAAAATAGCATCACCAAAATAAGCAATGCCAAAATCAATCAAGCAACAATAGCACTTCCAACAACAAAATGTTTATGGCATCCACTAGGATAACTAAAGCAATTTACACAAACTCCCCACTTGAATGTAATATTTCCCAAGAAAGTAGATGTGACATATGGTATTTAGATTTAGGCGGCACTAATCATATGACAGGAAATTCATATCTATTTTCTAGTCTAGATAAATCAATTCAAATAGATGTCACACTGGTAATATATGCCAAGTCACTTTTGAATAATGCAACTTATGGTTCATTGGCTTCTTATAAGAACTTGTGCTACTGAAAGGTTTTCTTGTCAAGTTGAGATGTTTTTACAGGTCATAGAAACCGGAGATTCTGGTATTCTCATATGCTCTCCTTACTTGAAGACCAGATCGAGCACACGTCCCACAGTTGGAGCCAGATGTTGCCAGCTAAGTTGTACTTATATGGACTATCAAGCGAGCGAGCAAAGTTGAACATTTCAATGTTCTTTTTTCGATGATTTGATATCCAGCTGGCCTTTTAAAGGGCCCCCTTTTTTAATTTTTTTCCACATGTCCATGGCCCTGCGGGGTTTGTAATAAAAACGTACTAGCATGGGGTTTTGTAAAAGACTCGGTTCCTTAGGACTTTTTGGCTAAGTCAGGTATTCCAAGGAGTTTTTTCACCTATCTATTATGTCTTGCATTAGTGCATAACATAATTAATGGGTTTTTCTCCTCCTCCTCCAAAGCTGGGATGCCTGGGGAGGCTGACGGGCCTTAGGGGATTATTAGAGTCTATGGGTCAATGTATATGAACATGCTAGGCGTTAATTTTGAGTCGTATGGACATGTGCTAAGTCCCCCTAGGTTGTTTTTTAATTTTCGGCATGTTTTATTTTTTCCGTAAATTGGGCCATTTTTTAATGGTTCAATTAAAAAAATTGTAATTGGCCTATAAGGGGCATCTGGAGGTATTTTTTGCCTTAGGGGTGCTCGTTTCTAACTCATAGCACCCCCTAAACCCCTAAACCCACTTTTCCTAATGTTTGGGTGCTTCAAATTTTTCCTATGGCCAAAAAACCCCAAAAAGTCAAAAAGTCATGAAAAAATTGAAAAAATGGGAAAATGACATAAAAAAATATTAAATTTTTGGAGAGTTTTTAGGGTCTGATTTCGACCAGCAATATTCTAGGAATGTATTGGGCTGAATTGTCATGTTTTGGCAGCCCCATAAGTGGAGCAAGTGGTGCCCATGAGGAAGGGCGCATTTACCCATGAGGAGGGCGCACTTGCTATTGTGGGCAGCCCACGATTTGGGGATGGAGCAGCATGTTATGTGCTGCCATGTTAAGCACCGTATCAGCTGGTTGTTGGCAGCTTGTAAGAAGGGGAGGCAGCCCCTATCTCTCCACTCTTTTAGCTACCCACTCCCCCATTCCTCTCCTTGACATGGGCGCACTCCCCTTAGCCATTTTCTATATATTGGAGTGCTCTCTCCATTGTTTGTTAGAGTGAGAATTGGAGCAGCTGACTTATGATTGTAATAGTTTTATCATTTTGATAAAAGAAGACTTTGGAGGTCAGCTTGTGGTGTTTTGGTTACATGTGGATGAAGTATCTTGATTTCTTTTCCAAGGTGACTTGTGCATAAGTCTTATTCTTCAAGGGTGTGGTGTGCTCATCTATGAGATAAGTTGTTTGTCAAATTTGTTTATTTGTAGCAGCTTAGTTTCTTATGAGTATATATATCTACACTTAATCTTTTGTTTGGTGAGATCTGTGATGTGCAGGTGTCTTCTTGAGTTGGCAAGAAGCAGGATCTTGTTTGTTTCCGCTTTTTACTAATCATTATTTGCAGATATAGTCCCTTCAAACACCACTGAACCATCTTCAAAGCTTTCGATTTTCAACAAGGATTTGTTCCATCTCTCTCTCTCTTATTTATAAAAAAAAATCAAATTTTATGATTTACTAGTACTTTCTTTTCAAAAAACTAGTTTAAGTTGTCGAAATCTTTCAAATTTTTTCTAAAGAAGTATTAGATCTGATTGCAAAGTGTTATCTGGCTGCCATAGAGCTGATAATTTGCAGCCATTCAAGGGCTAGCAAAGATCCCAAGTAGACAAGCTCCATAGCTTGTTTTACTTGGTTATTTTTGTCATTTTTTACTTAGTTTTTTAACTTAGAAAATTTTGGGTTTCTTAGGAGGTGTTCCAAAGACACTCTTAAAGTGTTTTTGGGCTATCTTGTACTAATTATTGCTTGCTGGTTTGCAGCAAAAGATGAGCAGGTAGGAGGAAGTGCTGGCAAAATTTCGAGCATCCAGGCGATCCGGAACACAAATTTCCATATTTTTCAAAACCGGTCATATTTTTCTAAAATTTTGTAAGCCACCAAGTCACATTAAGTAGACTTGGGGCACTTCTCTTTATCATTGTAAACATTTTTAAACGAGAGCAAGTGGGCTAGCCAGCGCCCATACCCCCATCCCCCCAGGGGTGGCCTGTGTCGTCTCATTTTCATGGCGTGAATGTTAGAGTAGTTTATTGCTTTGTTTTTCCGGCATTAAATAAAATAAATTAGGATTAAAATAAACCTTGTTGGTCCGTTCACTGGCGGGCCACAAGTTCACTCACAACCTAGCTTTTCACATTTTTTTTTTTTTACAAACTCATAACGCCCCCCTTGCTTTCCCGAAGTAGGGTTTTGTATGAGGGCTTGCCCGAAATGCATGCCTGAAAAGAGACTCTTGGGGTTATAAAAAGATAAAATTTGGGTTCTTAAAATTTTATAAAACATACCAAGGTCTTCTCCCGTATGCTCTGTGGCCAACTTGCAGCTTAGTCTGATCCAGTTGGTACACACCAGAAAGGAGTTGATGACTAGTAATAGGACTTAACACCACCCCAATAAAAAAACCCTTTTGTGAAAATCCGGCACAACACGCAATTTGTTGTCGTGGGCAAATTTCCCAGAAGGCTTGGGATAAAACTGGATAGCGACCTCTTGGAAACCGTTAGGCTTGCCCCTCGTTGGTATAGCATCTGAACACCTCCTCGAGACTCCGATCCAGCCTAAAGCCTGAGAGGGAAGCCACGCTTCAAATTTCCGGACATGTTCCCCCGTACCTTGCGTATATCGGGAACCCACCTGCCTTAATAAAAAAGATCACCACCACATTAAATTTTAAAATAAACCAAGAAAACTCCACAACATTTACTTTTTCTGTCTATGCATTCGTTATTTGACTCCATAGGAAGGCACTGGTCCTGATGCAAATTTCATTTTATTGTTGACTAGTATGCAGTTGAAATGATGATTATTCTAAATGGGAGTAAATGATAAATGATGTTTTTATTTGACAAATGAATGTAGTGTTTATTCTTGGTTGCCAAAATTATTTTCCTAACTCCTAGGTTAGAGGCTTTAGTTTCTTTTATTTTTTAGGGTCCACCCCCCTTGGCTTCGCTAGGAAAGCCTAGACGGAGGAGTCGAGTCCCAAGTGACAGCACTTGACTCTGACTTGCCCCCAAGGCCACACCAGCAGCTTGAAGACTTCTGCTGCGTTTTCCCAGGTGTGGAACCAGGCGGCAACATTTTGGCGCCGTTGCCGGGGATAAGTCTTTTTATTCCCGGAATACGACTTTTGAGTTTTCCTTTTTGTTTTTGCTTTGTTTGATGAATCTTTAGATTAGATTTTTAATTTTTCATCTGGCGACTCCACTAACCTTTTTTCCTTTTATAAATTTTCAAAGAAAATCAAAAATAGAATTCTTTGTGAGATTATTTAATATGCATATTTTTATTCTCACATGGCGACTCCATTGAAGGGTTAAAACCCTTGTTTCTCATACAGTTTGTTGAGACTGTTTGTGTGTAGATGAGCCTGATGCATTCCAGTAAAATCTATAAAGCTCACCTTTTGACAACTCCATTGATTTAGTACCATATTTGCTCCATGATTACTTCAGAATAACATTGCTTGATTCTTGATATGGATGATGAAAGAAAAGAGTATGGTATTCAGGTTTCCAGTGCATTTCCTCCCATCGACTTCTCACACATTCCGGGTTTCCCTAACTCTGAGCCATATCTCCCAATTGATGGATACGTTGAGGCTCCGATTTTTCATGGAAATGGTGATTCACCTGTATTTCACATCATATCTTTTGTTTCACTGTTGGGTGAGGTCAATATTTGTCACGAGGATAATAAGATGTTGATGTTTGCTAAGTCCCTAAAAGGAGATTTATGGAGGTGGTATTTTGGTCTTCCTAATGGATGCATTACCTCCCTAGCAAATTTCTTTGCTATGTTTTTCCAGAGATGGTATGATGGTGATGGTGATATGATAAGTGTCATGGACAGAACTTTCACATACCTAAGTAACTTGGCAAGGCTGGATGAGTCTATGATTTCCATTACTGAGCAGCCCATCCCAAGTGATCCTCTTGAAGAAGTTCATGAAGCTCCCTCGACTGAAGATTTTGTTGTAAACCATCCTCTTGTCAACATAACTGAAAATATAGAAGATATTGGGTGTTCCCAAACCTATAATGATGATGCTAGTACTTCAGATTCACCTCAGGAAGAAACCATTACAAAAGCCTCTAAAGAAACTTGTAATGAATTGTGTATGGTTTATGATGACACTCCTCCATTTTCTCCACATAATGGTGAAGTCTTGGACATCTTTACACCTTGTAATATCTTTCAAACCAAGCCTTCTGAGGATGAGTATCATGCTCATGAAAATTGTGAAAGTTGGTTTCCTTGTGATATCTTTGAAAGCACTCTTTTCGACGATGAGGATGGGCATGGCCAGGATTGTGATGCAATAGACAAAGACTCCCCTTTCATTTACAAGGATGGGTATGATGATTATTGGACGGATTTAGAAAAACCCATCTTTGATATATCAAGAGAGGGGAGTGTTGATTTTGAGACCTTGGGGAATCTTGACATGGAAGAGGAACATACAGATACTTCTCATGATCAATCAGGGCCATGCATAAGTATTAGTAATGAAGACTTGGATCAGCAGTATAACGAAGAGTTGGATAGGATGAAATCAGTGGAATGTCAGTTTCAACCTTCATCAGCACATTCTGAGGTTCCTTATGATTTGGAGCAACTTCGGGCTTATACTTTCACAGAAATGAACTATCAGAAGAGCCCTTCAGATCAATATGATGAGGTAGTTGGTGTGCCTTATCATTCCGAGTTTTTTCTCAGCTCTATTCAATCATGGGTAGAAGAGGCCTGCATGAGGACTTACCATTGGGGGAAGCACTTCAAAGATCTATCATATGCCTATGATCACCAATTCAATCCTCCAATCCAGAATTATCATGCAGGTTTGCATTTTCTAAATAAGGTATCATTGTTTTTGTTGGTAACCAAACACAAGGTAAAAAGTTTTTATATTGATAAAATGTTAAGATGGTTGCATTGGATTTATCATTTTACTTAGCATTTTATTTTGTTATGCTTAGAGTAGGAAAATAAGCTCATCAAATGAGCATTTACTTTCAACATTTCTTTTTCAATACTTTCCTTTTATGTACTCAGAATTTTTCATTAGTCAATTTTTAGTTTTTGAATAATGCAACTTATGGTTCATTGGCTTCTTATAAGAACTTGTGCTACTGAAAGGTTTTCTTGTCAAGTTGAGATGTTTTTACAGGTCATAGAAACCGGAGATTCTGGTATTCTCATATGCTCTCCTTACTTGAAGACCAGATCGAGCACACGTCCCACAGTTGGAGCCAGATGTTGCCAGCTAAGTTGTACTTATATGGACTATCAAGCGAGCGAGCAAAGTTGAACATTTCAATGTTCTTTTTTCGATGATTTGATATCCAGCTGGCCTTTTAAAGGGCCCCCTTTTTTAATTTTTTTCCACATGTCCATGGCCCTGCGGGGTTTGTAATAAAAACGTACTAGCATGGGGTTTTGTAAAAGACTCGGTTCCTTAGGACTTTTTGGCTAAGTCAGGTATTCCAAGGAGTTTTTTCACCTATCTATTATGTCTTGCATTAGTGCATAACATAATTAATGGGTTTTTCTCCTCCTCCTCCAAAGCTGGGATGCCTGGGGAGGCTGACGGGCCTTAGGGGATTATTAGAGTCTATGGGTCAATGTATATGAACATGCTAGGCGTTAATTTTGAGTCGTATGGACATGTGCTAAGTCCCCCTAGGTTGTTTTTTAATTTTCGGCATGTTTTATTTTTTCCGTAAATTGGGCCATTTTTTAATGGTTCAATTAAAAAAATTGTAATTGGCCTATAAGGGGCATCTGGAGGTATTTTTTGCCTTAGGGGTGCTCGTTTTCTAACTCATAGCACCCCCTAAACCCCTAAACCCACTTTTCCTAATGTTTGGGTGCTTCAAATTTTTCCTATGGCCAAAAAACCCCAAAAAGTCAAAAAGTCATGAAAAAATTGAAAAAATGGGAAAATGACATAAAAAAATATTAAATTTTTGGAGAGTTTTTAGGGTCTGATTTCGACCAGCAATATTCTAGGAATGTATTGGGCTGAATTGTCATGTTTTGGCAGCCCCATAAGTGGAGCAAGTGGTGCCCATGAGGAAGGGCGCATTTACCCATGAGGAGGGCGCACTTGCTATTGTGGGCAGCCCACGATTTGGGGATGGAGCAGCATGTTATGTGCTGCCATGTTAAGCACCGTATCAGCTGGTTGTTGGCAGCTTGTAAGAAGGGGAGGCAGCCCCTATCTCTCCACTCTTTTAGCTACCCACTCCCCCATTCCTCTCCTTGACATGGGCGCACTCCCCTTAGCCATTTTCTATATATTGGAGTGCTCTCTCCATTGTTTGTTAGAGTGAGAATTGGAGCAGCTGACTTATGATTGTAATAGTTTTATCATTTTGAATAAAAGAAGACTTTGGAGGTCAGCTTGTGGTGTTTTGGTTACATGTGGATGAAGTATCTTGATTTCTTTTCCAAGGTGACTTGTGCATAAGTCTTATTCTTCAAGGGTGTGGTGTGCTCATCTATGAGATAAGTTGTTTGTCAAATTTGTTTATTTGTAGCAGCTTAGTTTCTTATGAGTATATATATCTACACTTAATCTTTTGTTTGGTGAGATCTGTGATGTGCAGGTGTCTTCTTGAGTTGGCAAGAAGCAGGATCTTGTTTGTTTCCGCTTTTTACTAATCATTATTTGCAGATATAGTCCCTTCAAACACCACTGAACCATCTTCAAAGCTTCGATTTTCAACAAGGATTTGTTCCATCTCTCTCTCTCTTATTTATAAAAAAAAATCAAATTTTATGATTTACTAGTACTTTCTTTTCAAAAAACTAGTTTAAGTTGTCGAAATCTTTCAAATTTTTTCTAAAGAAGTATTAGATCTGATTGCAAAGTGTTATCTGGCTGCCATAGAGCTGATAATTTGCAGCCATTCAAGGGCTAGCAAAGATCCCAAGTAGACAAGCTCCATAGCTTGTTTTACTTGGTTATTTTTGTCATTTTTACTTAGTTTTTTAACTTAGAAAATTTTGGGTTTCTTAGGAGGTGTTCCAAAGACACTCTTAAAGTGTTTTTGGGCATCTTGTACTAATTATTGCTTGCTGGTTTGCAGCAAAAGATGAGCAGGTAGGAGGAAGTGCTGGCAAAATTTCGAGCATCCAGGCGATCCGGAACACAAATTTCCATATTTTTCAAAACCGGTCATATTTTTCTAAAATTTTGTAAGCCACCAAGTCACATTAAGTAGACTTGGGGCACTTCTCTTTATCATTGTAAACATTTTTAAACGAGAGCAAGTGGGCTAGCCAGCGCCCATACCCCATCCCCCCAGGGGTGGCCTGTGTCGTCTCATTTTCATGGCGTGAATGTTAGAGTAGTTTATTGCTTTGTTTTTCCGGCATTAAATAAAATAAATTAGGATTAAAATAAACCTTGTTGGTCCGTTCACTGGCGGGCCACAAGTTCACTCACAACCTAGCTTTTCACATTTTTTTTTTTTTACAAACTCATAACGCCCCCCTTGCTTTCCCGAAGTAGGGTTTTGTATGAGGGCTTGCCCGAAATGCATGCCTGAAAAGAGACTCTTGGGGTTATAAAAAGATAAAATTTGGGTTCTTAAAATTTTATAAAAACATACCAAGGTCTTCTCCCGTATGCTCTGTGGCCAACTTGCAGCTTAGTCTGATCCAGTTGGTACACACCAGAAAGGAGTTGATGACTAGTAATAGGACTTAACACCACCCCAATAAAAAAAACCCTTTTGTGAAAATCCGGCACAACACGCAATTTGTTGTCGTGGGCAAATTTCCCAGAAGGCTTGGGATAAAACTGGATAGCGACCTCTTGGAAACCGTTAGGCTTGCCCTCGTTGGTATAGCATCTGAACACCTCCTCGAGACTCCGATCCAGCCTAAAGCCTGAGAGGGAAGCCACGCTTCAAATTTCCGGACATGTTCCCTCGTACCTTGCGTATATCGGGAACCCACCTGCCTTAATAAAAAAGATCACCACCACATTAAATTTTAAAATAAACCAAGAAAACTCCACAACATTTACTTTTTCTGTCTATGCATTCGTTATTTGACTCCATAGGAAGGCACTGGTCCTGATGCAAATTTCATTTTATTGTTGACTAGTATGCAGTTGAAATGATGATTATTCTAAATGGGAGTAAATGATAAATGATGTTTTTATTTGACAAATGAATGTAGTGTTTATTCTTGGTTGCCAAAATTATTTTCCTAACTCCTAGGTTAGAGGCTTTAGTTTCTTTTATTTTTTAGGGTCCACCCCCCTTGGCTTCGCTAGGAAAGCCTAGACGGAGGAGTCGAGTCCCAAGTGACAGCACTTGACTCTGACTTGCCCCCAAGGCCACACCAGCAGCTTGAAGACTTCTGCTGCGTTTTCCCAGGTGTGGAACCAGGCGGCAACATTTTGGCGCCGTTGCCGGGGATAAGTCTTTTTATTCCCGGAATACGACTTTTGAGTTTTCCTTTTTGTTTTTGCTTTGTTTGATGAATCTTTAGATTAGATTTTTAATTTTTCATCTGGCGACTCCACTAACCTTTTTTCCTTTTATAAATTTTCAAAGAAAATCAAAAATAGAATTCTTTGTGAGATTATTTAATATGCATATTTTTATTCTCACATGGCGACTCCATTGAAGGGTTAAAACCCTTGTTTCTCATACAGTTTGTTGAGACTGTTTGTGTGTAGATGAGCCTGATGCATTCCAGTAAAATCTATAAAGCTCACCTTTTGACAACTCCATTGATTTAGTACCATATTTGCTCCATGATTACTTCAGAATAACATTGCTTGATTCTTGATATGGATGATGAAAGAAAAGAGTATGGTATTCAGGTTTCCAGTGCATTTCCTCCCATCGACTTCTCACACATTCCGGGTTTCCCTAACTCTGAGCCATATCTCCCAATTGATGGATACGTTGAGGCTCCGATTTTTCATGGAAATGGTGATTCACCTGTATTTCACATCATATCTTTTGTTTCACTGTTGGGTGAGGTCAATATTTGTCACGAGGATAATAAGATGTTGATGTTTGCTAAGTCCCTAAAAGGAGATTTATGGAGGTGGTATTTTGGTCTTCCTAATGGATGCATTACCTCCCTAGCAAATTTCTTTGCTATGTTTTTCCAGAGATGGTATGATGGTGATGGTGATATGATAAGTGTCATGGACAGAACTTTCACATACCTAAGTAACTTGGCAAGGCTGGATGAGTCTATGATTTCCATTACTGAGCAGCCCATCCCAAGTGATCCTCTTGAAGAAGTTCATGAAGCTCCCTCGACTGAAGATTTTGTTGTAAACCATCCTCTTGTCAACATAACTGAAAATATAGAAGATATTGGGTGTTCCCAAACCTATAATGATGATGCTAGTACTTCAGATTCACCTCAGGAAGAAACCATTACAAAAGCCTCTAAAGAAACTTGTAATGAATTGTGTATGGTTTATGATGACACTCCTCCATTTTCTCCACATAATGGTGAAGTCTTGGACATCTTTACACCTTGTAATATCTTTCAAACCAAGCCTTCTGAGGATGAGTATCATGCTCATGAAAATTGTGAAAGTTGGTTTCCTTGTGATATCTTTGAAAGCACTCTTTTCGACGATGAGGATGGGCATGGCCAGGATTGTGATGCAATAGACAAAGACTCCCCTTTCATTTACAAGGATGGGTATGATGATTATTGGACGGATTTAGAAAAACCCATCTTTGATATATCAAGAGAGGGGAGTGTTGATTTTGAGACCTTGGGGAATCTTGACATGGAAGAGGAACATACAGATACTTCTCATGATCAATCAGGGCCATGCATAAGTATTAGTAATGAAGACTTGGATCAGCAGTATAACGAAGAGTTGGATAGGATGAAATCAGTGGAATGTCAGTTTCAACCTTCATCAGCACATTCTGAGGTTCCTTATGATTTGGAGCAACTTCGGGCTTATACTTTCACAGAAATGAACTATCAGAAGAGCCCTTCAGATCAATATGATGAGGTAGTTGGTGTGCCTTATCATTCCGAGTTTTTTCTCAGCTCTATTCAATCATGGGTAGAAGAGGCCTGCATGAGGACTTACCATTGGGGGAAGCACTTCAAAGATCTATCATATGCCTATGATCACCAATTCAATCCTCCAATCCAGAATTATCATGCAGGTTTGCATTTTCTAAATAAGGTATCATTGTTTTTGTTGGTAACCAAACACAAGGTAAAAAGTTTTTATATTGATAAAATGTTAAGATGGTTGCATTGGATTTATCATTTTACTTAGCATTTTATTTTGTTATGCTTAGAGTAGGAAAATAAGCTCATCAAATGAGCATTTACTTTCAACATTTCTTTTTCAATACTTTCCTTTTATGTACTCAGAATTTTTCATTAGTCAATTTTTAGTTTTTGAATAATGCAACTTATGGTTCATTGGCTTCTTATAAGAACTTGTGCTACTGAAAGGTTTTCTTGTCAAGTTGAGATGTTTTTACAGGTCATAGAAACCGGAGATTCTGGTATTCTCATATGCTCTCCTTACTTGAAGACCAGATCGAGCACACGTCCCACAGTTGGAGCCAGATGTTGCCAGCTAAGTTGTACTTATATGGACTATCAAGCGAGCGAGCAAAGTTGAACATTTCAATGTTCTTTTTTCGATGATTTGATATCCAGCTGGCCTTTTAAAGGGCCCCCTTTTTTAATTTTTTTCCACATGTCCATGGCCCTGCGGGGTTTGTAATAAAAACGTACTAGCATGGGGTTTTGTAAAAGACTCGGTTCCTTAGGACTTTTTGGCTAAGTCAGGTATTCCAAGGAGTTTTTTCACCTATCTATTATGTCTTGCATTAGTGCATAACATAATTAATGGGTTTTTCTCCTCCTCCTCCAAAGCTGGGATGCCTGGGGAGGCTGACGGGCCTTAGGGGATTATTAGAGTCTATGGGTCAATGTATATGAACATGCTAGGCGTTAATTTTGAGTCGTATGGACATGTGCTAAGTCCCCCTAGGTTGTTTTTTAATTTTCGGCATGTTTTATTTTTTCCGTAAATTGGGCCATTTTTTAATGGTTCAATTAAAAAAATTGTAATTAGCCTATAAGGGGCATCTGGAGGTATTTTTTGCCTTAGGGGTGCTCGTTTTCTAACTCATAGCACCCCCTAAACCCCTAAACCCACTTTTCCTAATGTTTGGGTGCTTCAAATTTTTCCTATGGCCAAAAAACCCCAAAAAGTCAAAAAGTCATGAAAAATTGAAAAAATGGGAAAATGACATAAAAAAATATTAAATTTTTGGAGAGTTTTTAGGGTCTGATTTCGACCAGCAATATTCTAGGAATGTATTGGGCTGAATTGTCATGTTTTGGCAGCCCCATAAGTGGAGCAAGTGGTGCCCATGAGGAAGGGCGCATTTACCCATGAGGAGGGCGCACTTGCTATTGTGGGCAGCCCACGATTTGGGGATGGAGCAGCATGTTATGTGCTGCCATGTTAAGCACCGTATCAGCTGGTTGTTGGCAGCTTGTAAGAAGGGGAGGCAGCCCCTATCTCTCCACTCTTTTAGCTACCCACTCCCCCATTCCTCTCCTTGACATGGGCGCACTCCCCTTAGCCATTTTCTATATATTGGAGTGCTCTCTCCATTGTTTGTTAGAGTGAGAATTGGAGCAGCTGACTTATGATTGTAATAGTTTTATCATTTTGAATAAAAGAAGACTTTGGAGGTCAGCTTGTGGTGTTTTGGTTACATGTGGATGAAGTATCTTGATTTCTTTTCCAAGGTGACTTGTGCATAAGTCTTATTCTTCAAGGGTGTGGTGTGCTCATCTATGAGATAAGTTGTTTGTCAAATTTGTTTATTTGTAGCAGCTTAGTTTCTTATGAGTATATATATCTACACTTAATCTTTTGTTTGGTGAGATCTGTGATGTGCAGGTGTCTTCTTGAGTTGGCAAGAAGCAGGATCTTGTTTGTTTCCGCTTTTTACTAATCATTATTTGCAGATATAGTCCCTTCAAACACCACTGAACCATCTTCAAAGCTTCGATTTTCAACAAGGATTTGTTCCATCTCTCTCTCTCTTATTTATAAAAAAAAATCAAATTTTATGATTTACTAGTACTTTCTTTTCAAAAAACTAGTTTAAGTTGTCGAAATCTTTCAAATTTTTTCTAAAGAAGTATTAGATCTGATTGCAAAGTGTTATCTGGCTGCCATAGAGCTGATAATTTGCAGCCATTCAAGGGCTAGCAAAGATCCCAAGTAGACAAGCTCCATAGCTTGTTTTACTTGGTTATTTTTGTCATTTTTACTTAGTTTTTTAACTTAGAAAATTTTGGGTTTCTTAGGAGGTGTTCCAAAGACACTCTTAAAGTGTTTTTGGGCATCTTGTACTAATTATTGCTTGCTGGTTTGCAGCAAAAGATGAGCAGGTAGGAGGAAGTGCTGGCAAAATTTCGAGCATCCAGGCGATCCGGAACACAAATTTCCATATTTTTCAAAACCGGTCATATTTTTCTAAAATTTTGTAAGCCACCAAGTCACATTAAGTAGACTTGGGGCACTTCTCTTTATCATTGTAAACATTTTTAAACGAGAGCAAGTGGGCTAGCCAGCGCCCATACCCCATCCCCCCAGGGGTGGCCTGTGTCGTCTCATTTTCATGGCGTGAATGTTAGAGTAGTTTATTGCTTTGTTTTTCCGGCATTAAATAAAATAAATTAGGATTAAAATAAACCTTGTTGGTCCGTTCACTGGCGGGCCACAAGTTCACTCACAACCTAGCTTTTCACATTTTTTTTTTTTTACAAACTCATAACGCCCCCCTTGCTTTCCCGAAGTAGGGTTTTGTATGAGGGCTTGCCCGAAATGCATGCCTGAAAAGAGACTCTTGGGGTTATAAAAAGATAAAATTTGGGTTCTTAAAATTTTATAAAAACATACCAAGGTCTTCTCCCGTATGCTCTGTGGCCAACTTGCAGCTTAGTCTGATCCAGTTGGTACACACCAGAAAGGAGTTGATGACTAGTAATAGGACTTAACACCACCCCAATAAAAAAACCCTTTTGTGAAAATCCGGCACAACACGCAATTTGTTGTCGTGGGCAAATTTCCCAGAAGGATTGGGATAAAACTGGATAGCGACCTCTTGGAAACCGTTAGGCTTGCCCTCGTTGGTATAGCATCTGAACACCTCCTCGAGACTCCGATCCAGCCTAAAGCCTGAGAGGGAAGCCACGCTTCAAATTTCCGGACATGTTCCCCCGTACCTTGCGTATATCGGGAACCCACCTGCCTTAATAAAAAAGATCACCACCACATTAAATTTTAAAATAAACCAAGAAAACTCCACAACATTTACTTTTTCTGTCTATGCATTCGTTATTTGACTCCATAGGAAGGCACTGGTCCTGATGCAAATTTCATTTTATTGTTGACTAGTATGCAGTTGAAATGATGATTATTCTAAATGGGAGTAAATGATAAATGATGTTTTTATTTGACAAATGAATGTAGTGTTTATTCTTGGTTGCCAAAATTATTTTCCTAACACCTAGGTTAGAGGCTTTAGTTTCTTTTATTTTTTAGGGTCCACCCCCCTTGGCTTCGCTAGGAAAGCCTAGACGGAGGAGTCGAGTCCCAAGTGACAGCACTTGACTCTGACTTGCCCCCAAGGCCACACCAGCAGCTTGAAGACTTCTGCTGCGTTTTCCCAGGTGTGGAACCAGGCGGCAACATTTTGGCGCCGTTGCCGGGGATAAGTCTTTTTATTCCCGGAATACGACTTTTGAGTTTTCCTTTTTGTTTTTGCTTTGTTTGATGAATCTTTAGATTAGATTTTTAATTTTTCATCTGGCGACTCCACTAACCTTTTTTCCTTTTATAAATTTTCAAAGAAAATCAAAAATAGAATTCTTTGTGAGATTATTTAATATGCATATTTTTATTCTCACATGGCGACTCCATTGAAGGGTTAAAACCCTTGTTTCTCATACAGTTTGTTGAGACTGTTTGTGTGTAGATGAGCCTGATGCATTCCAGTAAAATCTATAAAGCTCACCTTTTGACAACTCCATTGATTTAGTACCATATTTGCTCCATGATTACTTCAGAATAACATTGCTTGATTCTTGATATGGATGATGAAAGAAAAGAGTATGGTATTCAGGTTTCCAGTGCATTTCCTCCCATCGACTTCTCACACATTCCGGGTTTCCCTAACTCTGAGCCATATCTCCCAATTGATGGATACGTTGAGGCTCCGATTTTTCATGGAAATGGTGATTCACCTGTATTTCACATCATATCTTTTGTTTCACTGTTGGGTGAGGTCAATATTTGTCACGAGGATAATAAGATGTTGATGTTTGCTAAGTCCCTAAAAGGAGATTTATGGAGGTGGTATTTTGGTCTTCCTAATGGATGCATTACCTCCCTAGCAAATTTCTTTGCTATGTTTTTCCAGAGATGGTATGATGGTGATGGTGATATGATAAGTGTCATGGACAGAACTTTCACATACCTAAGTAACTTGGCAAGGCTGGATGAGTCTATGATTTCCATTACTGAGCAGCCCATCCCAAGTGATCCTCTTGAAGAAGTTCATGAAGCTCCCTCGACTGAAGATTTTGTTGTAAACCATCCTCTTGTCAACATAACTGAAAATATAGAAGATATTGGGTGTTCCCAAACCTATAATTATGATGCTAGTACTTCAGATTCACCTCAGGAAGAAACCATTACAAAAGCCTCTAAAGAAACTTGTAATGAATTGTGTATGGTTTATGATGACACTCCTCCATTTTCTCCACATAATGGTGAAGTCTTGGACATCTTTACACCTTGTAATATCTTTCAAACCAAGCCTTCTGAGGATGAGTATCATGCTCATGAAAATTGTGAAAGTTGGTTTCCTTGTGATATCTTTGAAAGCACTCTTTTCGACGATGAGGATGGGCATGGCCAGGATTGTGATGCAATAGACAAAGACTCCCCTTTCATTTACAAGGATGGGTATGATGATTATTGGACGGATTTAGAAAAACCCATCTTTGATATATCAAGAGAGGGGAGTGTTGATTTTGAGACCTTGGGGAATCTTGACATGGAAGAGGAACATACAGATACTTCTCATGATCAATCAGGGCCATGCATAAGTATTAGTAATGAAGACTTGGATCAGCAGTATAACGAAGAGTTGGATAGGATGAAATCAGTGGAATGTCAGTTTCAACCTTCATCAGCACATTCTGAGGTTCCTTATGATTTGGAGCAACTTCGGGCTTATACTTTCACAGAAATGAACTATCAGAAGAGCCCTTCAGATCAATATGATGAGGTAGTTGGTGTGCCTTATCATTCCGAGTTTTTTCTCAGCTCTATTCAATCATGGGTAGAAGAGGCCTGCATGAGGACTTACCATTGGGGGAAGCACTTCAAAGATCTATCATATGCCTATGATCACCAATTCAATCCTCCAATCCAGAATTATCATGCAGGTTTGCATTTTCTAAATAAGGTATCATTGTTTTTGTTGGTAACCAAACACAAGGTAAAAAGTTTTTATATTGATAAAATGTTAAGATGGTTGCATTGGATTTATCATTTTACTTAGCATTTTATTTTGTTATGCTTAGAGTAGGAAAATAAGCTCATCAAATGAGCATTTACTTTCAACATTTCTTTTTCAATACTTTCCTTTTATGTACTCAGAATTTTTCATTAGTCAATTTTTAGTTTTTGAATAATGCAACTTATGGTTCATTGGCTTCTTATAAGAACTTGTGCTACTGAAAGGTTTTCTTGTCAAGTTGAGATGTTTTTACAGGTCATAGAAACCGGAGATTCTGGTATTCTCATATGCTCTCCTTACTTGAAGACCAGATCGAGCACACGTCCCACAGTTGGAGCCAGATGTTGCCAGCTAAGTTGTACTTATATGGACTATCAAGCGAGCGAGCAAAGTTGAACATTTCAATGTTCTTTTTTCGATGATTTGATATCCAGCTGGCCTTTTAAAGGGCCCCCTTTTTTAATTTTTTTCCACATGTCCATGGCCCTGCGGGGTTTGTAATAAAAACGTACTAGCATGGGGTTTTGTAAAAGACTCGGTTCCTTAGGACTTTTTGGCTAAGTCAGGTATTCCAAGGAGTTTTTTCACCTATCTATTATGTCTTGCATTAGTGCATAACATAATTAATGGGTTTTTCTCCTCCTCCTCCAAAGCTGGGATGCCTGGGGAGGCTGACGGGCCTTAGGGGATTATTAGAGTCTATGGGTCAATGTATATGAACATGCTAGGCGTTAATTTTGAGTCGTATGGACATGTGCTAAGTCCCCCTAGGTTGTTTTTTAATTTTCGGCATGTTTTATTTTTTCCGTAAATTGGGCCATTTTTTAATGGTTCAATTAAAAAAATTGTAATTGGCCTATAAGGGGCATCTGGAGGTATTTTTTGCCTTAGGGGTGCTCGTTTTCTAACTCATAGCACCCCCTAAACCCCTAAACCCACTTTTCCTAATGTTTGGGTGCTTCAAATTTTTCCTATGGCCAAAAAACCCCAAAAAGTCAAAAAGTCATGAAAAAATTGAAAAAATGGGAAAATGACATAAAAAAATATTAAATTTTTGGAGAGTTTTTAGGGTCTGATTTCGACCAGCAATATTCTAGGAATGTATTGGGCTGAATTGTCATGTTTTGGCAGCCCCATAAGTGGAGCAAGTGGTGCCCATGAGGAAGGGCGCATTTACCCATGAGGAGGGCGCACTTGCTATTGTGGGCAGCCCACGATTTGGGGATGGAGCAGCATGTTATGTGCTGCCATGTTAAGCACCGTATCAGCTGGTTGTTGGCAGCTTGTAAGAAGGGGAGGCAGCCCCTATCTCTCCACTCTTTTAGCTACCCACTCCCCCATTCCTCTCCTTGACATGGGCGCACTCCCCTTAGCCATTTTCTATATATTGGAGTGCTCTCTCCATTGTTTGTTAGAGTGAGAATTGGAGCAGCTGACTTATGATTGTAATAGTTTTATCATTTTGAATAAAAGAAGACTTTGGAGGTCAGCTTGTGGTGTTTTGGTTACATGTGGATGAAGTATCTTGATTTCTTTTCCAAGGTGACTTGTGCATAAGTCTTATTCTTCAAGGGTGTGGTGTGCTCATCTATGAGATAAGTTGTTTGTCAAATTTGTTTATTTGTAGCAGCTTAGTTTCTTATGAGTATATATATCTACACTTAATCTTTTGTTTGGTGAGATCTGTGATGTGCAGGTGTCTTCTTGAGTTGGCAAGAAGCAGGATCTTGTTTGTTTCCGCTTTTTACTAATCATTATTTGCAGATATAGTCCCTTCAAACACCACTGAACCATCTTCAAAGCTTCGATTTTCAACAAGGATTTGTTCCATCTCTCTCTCTCTTATTTATAAAAAAAAATCAAATTTTATGATTTACTAGTACTTTCTTTTCAAAAAACTAGTTTAAGTTGTCGAAATCTTTCAAATTTTTTCTAAAGAAGTATTAGATCTGATTGCAAAGTGTTATCTGGCTGCCATAGAGCTGATAATTTGCAGCCATTCAAGGGCTAGCAAAGATCCCAAGTAGACAAGCTCCATAGCTTGTTTTACTTGGTTATTTTTGTCATTTTTACTTAGTTTTTTAACTTAGAAAATTTTGGGTTTCTTAGGAGGTGTTCCAAAGACACTCTTAAAGTGTTTTTGGTCATCTTGTACTAATTATTGCTTGCTGGTTTGCAGCAAAAGATGAGCAGGTAGGAGGAAGTGCTGGCAAAATTTCGAGCATCCAGGCGATCCGGAACACAAATTTCCATATTTTTCAAAACCGGTCATATTTTTCTAAAATTTTGTAAGCCACCAAGTCACATTAAGTAGACTTGGGGCACTTCTCTTTATCATTGTAAACATTTTTAAACGAGAGCAAGTGGGCTAGCCAGCGCCCATACCCCATCCCCCCAGGGGTGGCCTGTGTCGTCTCATTTTCATGGCGTGAATGTTAGAGTAGTTTATTGCTTTGTTTTTCCGGCATTAAATAAAATAAATTAGGATTAAAATAAACCTTGTTGGTCCGTTCACTGGCGGGCCACAAGTTCACTCACAACCTAGCTTTTCACATTTTTTTTTTTTTACAAACTCATAACGCCCCCCTTGCTTTCCCGAAGTAGGGTTTTGTATGAGGGCTTGCCCGAAATGCATGCCTGAAAAGAGACTCTTGGGGTTATAAAAAGATAAAATTTGGGTTCTTAAAATTTTATAAAAACATACCAAGGTCTTCTCCCGTATGCTCTGTGGCCAACTTGCAGCTTAGTCTGATCCAGTTGGTACACACCAGAAAGGAGTTGATGACTAGTAATAGGACTTAACACCACCCCAATAAAAAAACCCTTTTGTGAAAATCCGGCACAACACGCAATTTGTTGTCGTGGGCAAATTTCCCAGAAGGCTTGGGATAAAACTGGATAGCGACCTCTTGGAAACCGTTAGGCTTGCCCTCGTTGGTATAGCATCTGAACACCTCCTCGAGACTCCGATCCAGCCTAAATCCTGAGAGGGAAGCCACGCTTCAAATTTCCGGACATGTTCCCCCGTACCTTGCGTATATCGGGAACCCACCTGCCTTAATAAAAAAGATCACCACCACATTAAATTTTAAAATAAACCAAGAACACTCCACAACATTTACTTTTTCTGTCTATGCATTCGTTATTTGACTCCATAGGAAGGCACTGGTCCTGATGCAAATTTCATTTTATTGTTGACTAGTATGCAGTTGAAATGATGATTATTCTAAATGGGAGTAAATGATAAATGATGTTTTTATTTGACAAATGAATGTAGTGTTTATTCTTGGTTGCCAAAATTATTTTCCTAACTCCTAGGTTAGAGGCTTTAGTTTCTTTTATTTTTTAGGGTCCACCCCCCTTGGCTTCGCTAGGAAAGCCTAGACGGAGGAGTCGAGTCCCAAGTGACAGCACTTGACTCTGACTTGCCCCCAAGGCCACACCAGCAGCTTGAAGACTTCTGTTGCGTTTTCCCAGGTGTGGAACCAGGCGGCAACAGGACCAAGCAACTAGCTTATAGCAAAGGTACACATGGCAAGCACTCATATGGAAAACAGAATGTTATTCCATATGTATACCATGTCTCATACCTAAAGCGTAATTTAATGAGTATTGGATAGCTGGTGCAAAAAGGCTACATAGTGTATATGGAAAACAATCAATGTGTGATTATGGACAGGTAGGACCAAGCAACTAGCTTATAGCAAAGGTACAGATGGAAAGCAATCATATGTTTCTATTAATATTAAAGCCTGATATGAAGGGAAAGACTGTGCAAGACACAAATAACACAATCTGGAGATGTATTTAAAGCATAAAGTAGAGACGCAAACAAGCCTTGTTCGAAGGAAGAGAAAGATAGTGGCATAGAAATACAAGTAGCATTTCAATCATAGGTTCAGGATGGGTCATACCTGTGGCATTTCTTATTTGGACACTTAAATTTTGGTGGGATCAATCTATTTCTTATGAAAAACATGGTGAAAGGTTTTCCATTGATTGAAAAAACTAAAAGAGTGTGTGAAGGTTGTATTTTTGGAAAACAACATAGAAAATCATTTGCAGTTGGAAAGAAAAATGGAGCACGTGCACAACTTGAAATTGTGCATTCAGGTATCTGTGGGCCAATGCAAACACCATCTATAGGTGGCTGCAATGATTTTCTGACATTCATTGCTAATTTCGCAATAAAAACTTGGATTTATTTCTTGAAACAGAAGTCTGATGCATTTGGATGTTTTCAGTAGTTCAAGGTGCTCGTGGAAAAGAAAAGTGGCAATCACATCAAATAATTAAAAGTACAGATAAAGGTAGTGAATATATTTCAAAAGAATTCTTGAATTCTTGTAAAACCCATAGCCTACACAAGCAATTTACTGCATGCTATACACCTCAACAAAATGGTGTTGCAGAGAGGAAGAATTGAACCATTATGGAGATGGTGCACAGTACGATGACGACTAAACATCTATCAAATGAATATTGGACTGAGGCAGTGGCAACTACTATATACATTATGAATACATGTCCAACAAAGAGTGTGAAGAACAAAGTTCCCCAAGAAGCTTGGATAGGCCTGAAACATAGTGTTTCACATTTGAAAGTTTGTGGTTGTGTCGCATATGCTCATATTCAAAATGAGCTAAGAAAGAAATTAGATAAGAAGGGGAAGAAATGAATATTTGTTGGGTATTCAAATGATACAAAAGCATACAAGTTATATGGTCCCATCACCAAAAAGGTCTTAATCAACTGAGATGTTCAGTTTGTGGAGAATGAAGCACATGGTGGAATTTTAGAAAAGATTGTGAAAATCATAGATGTTTCTAATGTATATCCTTTTTTAAACATACAATATTACCAAAGTTTAAATGAAATTGTTTTTTTTCCAATAGTTTCTACCTTTTATTCTACATTTTCCATCTACAAGCTTAGCATGTAAATCGACTTGTCATGAATTACATGTTTGGACAATTTATAATGTATTTCCTCAATGTTTATAATTTAATGCATACATATAGTTCTATTATGTTTTTGGATTTGAGTCTCGGGTAGATGAAAGTACGCAAAATTTGTTCCCTCCAAGACTTAAACAATGTAAATTTTATTCAGTAGAATCAAAATAAATAAAATCTTAGACAATAAAAAATCATATTTTTCATGTGGTATTTTTTAAGGATTGAAATAGTAAACCTAAGCGGTTATTTTGGATTGAAAAAATCATACATATAGATTGGTAGGCAGATATTAGATAAGAAACACTCCAAATTCACTACTAAGAGTTGTAAATTTTGGCAAATATTAAAAAAACACAATTTATGTAAACATAAGGAATATTTTAGAGTTAAAATGGCCAAATAACAAATTTATTTTCTGAAAAAAATTCGAAAAAATCTCAATTGATGAAATTTCACCCCTAAAAATGCCATGTTATTTGTATTTACCACAGGTCAGTTAAACTATGTCATAGTGCCTTAGTGCCTTCGTTCATGGGATATGTCATAGTGCCTTCATTCATGGGATATTAAAGAATACCTCTAATTTCACTAGATAGTGCTAAATACCTACCAAAATCCTTTTGATGACTCCCCTTCCAATACATATTTCCAATAAAAAAATGGTATTTTTACAGGATATTCCCTATTTTTAATAGATACCCCTTTTTATACCCCCAATACCTATAAATCCCCCATACCCTACTCCTTGACCCCCATATTGACCTTAGGCTTCACAATTCAAAATCCACCCTTTATGAATGAACTTGATAAGGTATTGGTCAGCAGGGTGAATCCCTTGTGGTAGTTATATGAACTTTAGGGAAATAATGGGGCTACCAACTACCTTAAACACCATAATCGCTTGTGTTACTTGTAAGACATTGCGCTCAAGAATGTCCATTATCTCCCTAATTTTCACCTCCAGAACCTGAAAATTTTGTGTTTCTAGAGAAGGTTTTTGAGATAAGCAATGTATCCAATGTCTTTGTTTTCACCTCTCGAACATTGCCAATAGAAAAAAACCAATACAATTGAATCTATGTCACGATATTGTCCAATTCACTATCACTATACTCTTTTATTTGCACCACAATTACATTTCATAATAGATCTTGACAATAAACATTTCAATAATGTGTCAAATTCAAGATCAAATATATCTTAGAAATTAAAAAGTTGTAGCAAATTTGAAAAAGTAAACCATAAATTTTCATGACAAAACATCTCTATTAATGTTGTTTACAAATATAATAGATTGATAATAAAAATATACATAAACATAGAAACATATTCCATTTAGATAGCATAACATTTGATTAGAATATATATTTCAATATCAATCTAAATTTATAATTACTAACATTAACATTAAAAATTAATAAAAGAAATCATATTTCATTTAGATAGCATAACATTTCATTAAAATATATATATTAATATCAATCTAAATTTATAATTTCTATCATTTTAAAAATTAATAAAAGAAAACAAAAATTATGGAAATGTTTTCATTAATATTATAATGCAAAGATAAATAACACATTGAACATGAAAGGTGTACTAAGAGTTATACACATAAAAGATAACTAAAAAATGATTAAGATTAGAAACTAATTCTAAATCAATAATAGTGTATTACATTAAGAATCTGATAATCTTGGAAACATTCCATCACAGAGAAAAGTTAATAGTATCTTCAAAAATCAATGCAAATAGAAAACTTACCATCTTTTTCAAATTCATTATGATTGTATTTTGTATTATGTAAAGAGAAAAATAATTCCAACATTGGTTTTTAAAAAAACAGTGTAAGTGGAAATATTAGAAAAATATAAATATAAATGTGTTTGATGGTTTTTTATTCATCTTTATTGTTCATATACTTGTTTATATGAACAGAATGGTAGACAGTCTCTCAAAGATGAATGGCTATTGAGAATATGGATATAAATGTTTTTTTTTAAATATATGTTATAGTTTCATAAACTAAAAAATTATACATATATTTTTTTTAGTCTTAAATCTGTTTAGTATTATAGATAATTTAGTTTTTTCAAAAGTTTATACTTGACTTTCATACTATTTGTAGATCCATAATCTCCTTTGTCGTTGGACTTGTTGTAAGGAGTTATGTATTAAGTTTCTCAGACTCTGTATGAGAGTTAGCTTCTTAACCTCATTTTAATTTATAAAGGGTATCAGTAATATGGATTTATGAAAAAATTTCAGCTTACATATATATCAGAGAATCATTGTAACTTTGATTTCTATATATAAATAACCATTAACAGTTTTCTTCCTGATTTAAAAAAATAAATAAAAAATAATTGAAAATAAAAGCAACTAAAGAAAACCAATCAACCAATTATTATCATTGTAATTCTTTCCCGTTTTATTTGGATGGAGGTATGTATTTGTGCCCTTGCCCGAATCTATAAACAGGTGGACGCAAAACCAACTCTGTATTTGTGCCCTCCGATGAACAGGCGAACATGAAAACCAGCGCCGTATTTCTGAACATGCGGACATGAAAACCAGCGATGAACATGCGAACATGAAAACCAGCGATGAACATGCGGACATGAAAACCAGAGCCGCGCCGTATTTCTGAAAACCAGAAACTTCTTTCACTCAATCGGCCTCACAGAATCGAGGACGTTGAGAAATACAGTTTTCCCGTGAAGTAGTGGTTTCTCTAAGAAAAGCGGTTCAGGTTGAAACACATGGGATGTTAAAAAATTCTAAGTGAAACATTTCATAAAAGAGATCCCCAGAAAGAGAGATTAAAAAATTCTAATTGAAACATTTCATAGTGTTAAAAAATCCGGAGATTAACATATGTTGACCTAAATATGTGTTTAATCAAAATGTATGAATATCACATCTAACTTTCTTTACAAAATAACAATCAATCGTGAGAGTAAACATTTCAATGTTCTCCCAAATTTCAGATCAAGCATTTTAAAAATAAAAGATGGCAAACCCAAACCAAAAACTTTAAAAAATATGTACGTTTAAGCTATCCAACTGACCAACAACGAAGTCAACCGTTGACTTCCTTGCTTATCCGTTGGATGGCTTGAACATACATGTTTTTTAAGCTAGGCAAGAAGGTCTTCTAAACAGACATAGACATGTCGGTGGCATAGCATTGCATTGAGACTATATTTTATTGTCTTCTAAAATTTCCAATTACTTGCATCCTGCAAATTAGAAGTTAGAAAGAAAACAATATGTACAAAGAAGCAAGAAAAACTGCGGAAACATCTCTGCTAATGCCCTTTACATTGAAAACACATTAATCAGAAATAAGACATCAACCTATAATTAGAATAAAAGAGAAAAAAAGTTGAAACAAACCAAGAGAAAACAATGTCCATCTGACGCTCCGTGCCCAGATTCAGAAACCGCAACATCTTCCAGTAAAATCTGACGCTCCGTGCCCAGATTCAGAAACCGCAACGTCTTCCAGTAAAACGTCGGCACGAGAAACCGACGCATGGATACCTTGATAGACCAGTCATACGCCTCCGCGAGAGGAACTCGCGGGAGGTCCACGGCCAGAGAACCCGGGTCGAAGCCGAGGCTGAAATTACAGACGCTATCGAAGCTATAGCGATGGAAAACATTCTCGAGATCAAGAACAATGCCTTCTGTTGTCGCGCGCTGGAACAGCGGAATCAGCCTCCGATGCACCAACGTGAATGTCGTCTGAACAACGTCGCTGCAGAAGCTCGGGGAAGCGAAAATGGTGGACACGGTTGCCCTCAATCGCTTCCAGGTCTCGCCATCATCTTGAAGAAAGACAGACGCCCTTGACGAGGTTAGGGAACCTTATTTTCAGAATGTATTCTACGTTTGCAGGATCTGCAGTCACAACCCAATTCGTCCATGGTCCCTTCAGATGCGTCAGAGTCCCGCCGCTCTGGATCAGCGCCCAAGTAATCCACTCGTAGAAATTCTTGTAATTGTAAATCAAGGAAGGAAGGAAGCCTACGAGAGGCCATCTTCTGGGCACTTTCTGGCAGATGTAAAACGTCCAAGCTGCTAAAATACAGAGTACTAAAAACAATGTACCAATGAACGATCCACTGTTACCTTCCTGCTACTCCCACCATTGTTATGTAGCGTGTATGGCTGGTAAGCTGACACCAACTCCCATAAAATCTTATTAATATGGGACTTAATTAGTCCGACTTTTTGCTCTGATTAGGAAACTATGAATGCAGGACTAGCCAGGATGCGCTGGCCATTAAATGTCCAGCTTACTGCTTAAATATCTGGTTTCTGAAACTAGGCACGGAGCGTCATATGGTTGATCTAACAGTAAACATTCTAAACAGAAAACCGGTGATAGCGACGATGAACAGTACCGCATTAGATTTCCATAGAAGAAATTAGCAATGGCTACGAAGGTAAATATTCCAATACTTGGCTATGTTTCTAATGATATGTTCTCATGGAAATTGAAGGCAAGAGAGAAAAAAATATGTAAAAGGAAACCAGAGTTTGAAATAAACGACCTTCCTTAAAATAGCTCACACAGATAGCAAGCTGATCCTGAACGAAGACATAGACCGGGACACATGTCTAACAAATTTATGAATAAGCATTTCAACATTCTGCTAAAATTCTAATCACATTCGTCCTCAAATTTAAATAAAAGACAAAACAATTTGTCAAAAGAAACAAGAAAATCAGTCGAAACTTCACCAGTAATTACACAAACGTTCTAATAGTTAAGTAAAAGAGAAAACGATTTGTCAAAAGAAACGAGAAAATCAATAGCAATAATGATATAATTAGAACAAATTAATACAGAACAGACATTCAAAAACATGATCACTGAAGACCACAAAGATCAACAGAACAGGAATTACAAACGACTTCAATTCTTCAGATTTGAAGAGAGGAGAGGAAATCAGGTAACATGTGCATCCAAGCAGAGGGACCATCCCCACTTATATATAGCCTCCGTAAAAATGCAGCCCGTTGCATTGGGACTTGTGTGACACGCTTCCACCTATTATCCGTTGCCTTTGTCGTGTTCTGCTTTTTTCCTTTTCTAACAGAAAAGCACGTAATCCACGGCGAGCCTTATTAAACAGACACACTCGCCATTAAGGCGACCCTGTCAGGTGCTAGACCATCCGCACCCATCTATGGTATGAGCCGAACCCATCCATCGCATGAGGTATGGACGTTCATGGTATTCACGGGCTCCGGGGACGGAAAAATTCGATGTCCAATCCACCTGACACTATTTAATGTTGATCGGAGGACAACACAAAGATGAAAATGGTACGTCAATCACAAAAATTTAAATTTGAATTTGAAACGAAGTATTCACGCCCGCGTAGGATAACGCCCGCCCATTCCATTCATCTGGATTTGATTTTGAGCGGGTTCATGCTATTGTGCAACTTCTTAATCTTATTCTTATCTGGTAAGAATCAATTAACCATTGGTGCAAGCAGCAAGTCAACAAAAATCAGTATTCTCAATAAGTGATCGCAGAGCGATCTCATCAAAGGAGAGATGCATGTGTGACAACTAGAGGGGGCATGTGGCAACATTGTAGACTGCAGAATGAATTACGAAGAAATGCGAAGGGAGGTTGGATTCAGCGACGGAGGTCGGAGCATGCGAGAGCTAAATGACTGAGGACGGAAGGAAGCGAACAATCATGGCGATGTTTTGGAGATCGGAGGCAATTACGATGGACGTGAAGCAAAGGCGTATTGAGGGAACAAGCCTTGTATGCCTGGTGTTTCCAGCTCTCTGATACTACCAAAGACCAGGAGGATGACGTTGCGTGGATCTTCCAGGCCTCCCACCGCGACATGGAAATCGTAATCAGAGCGCTGGTGAGGGAATTGAACTCTAGACTAGACGAAGGAGTCATCAGCGAGAATTCAAATGAAAAAATCGAGGGAAGTACCACGAGCGAGGTAGTGTCGTCGTCCATGTCCAGTTGCAACCCGGGCGGCCCTTCCCAGGCCTCCGTCGAAGCAAAAGCAAGCGCAAGCGTGGAATTTTTGAATTCCATGGAGAGCCAATCTGAGGCTCCGGGGACACAAACCCCGCCTGCTGAGGCGTTGTCAAGATCCTGTAATAATCAGAAATCCATTCGGGCGATGAATACTTTCATTGGCAAGAAGCAGTCGCGAAAGAGAAACAGGGCTCCTATCACAATTATGACGGCGGGTTTCCCCATCGAAAAGAGCAGCAAAGCGGCCCCCTCTCTCTCTTGAAGCCACAGCGAAAGTGGCCGGACTAGTCGGTAGCAACAGTTTATTTGTCATGACTCCCCCTAATTATCTGCATCCAAGAGCCTTCTGTAATAAATTACCAGATAATTCGGTGTATTCAGTCCGCACTACAACTTCTAGCTCACATATTACTTCTATCGGAAATGACAAGGTAAACAATTTACAGACTTAGATTAACTCTCTTGCTCAAAGCGATTTCGGGAATTAAGCAATTCCTGGGCCAGCGTCGGCAATTCATCAGTCTTCTTATCCTTCTTGTTCATAAATTTAAGTTTGCAACGTCTGGTTATGGTGGCGGATTTGTTTCTGTAAAGGACATCCAAGAAGATAGTGGACGATGAGGAGTGAAGAACATGAAGAGTGCACAAATCCATCCATGGTCTTTAAGTTGGGTACTATTTTGTACTGGAGGAACTTGCAAATCCAGCAAGAGTGAATTCAATTTTGCCGACATGAGAATAGTGCAAATTCTGTAATTTTCTGACACTGGGATTTTGCGTTATGAAATAGATTGATGGCTATTAAATAAGACGAAATTAGCAAATTTTGCTGGATATTTTTGATGATTTCGTTTTTATTCAAATAAATGGCATGAATGCAGTAAATTAACGAGAACTCACATGTGGCATTCTAAGAATCTATAATTGAAAAGAGTAATAGACATGGCCGGAATTCGGTAACTTGATTTTGGTAGAGTTCTCATCCATCTGGAACTGGAACTTTGCTGGATTTTTGGAGTATCTCGGTTGAAGAAAACGAGGATGATGATGATGGCTATCCGCAGTACAATGTCCCAACCCAGTGAGTATCAATCTGAGTCTTCTATTGTGTGGATATGTATGTATATCCGATTATTGAGCAATTGAGTATTCGTGTGTATACGTCCAGGTTGGAGGATGTGCCAGACAAACCAAGGGTGAACATTTCGTCTAAGAAGTTGGTGGAGAGCGGTTTCTCCTTCAAATTTGGCATCGACGAGATCTTTGATGACGCTGTGGAATGCATGAAGACGAAGGGGTTGCTTAATTGATTAGCAATTACTCCTGACTGAGTAAAAGAGAATATGTAGTGCCAGAATTGCAGAGTGGATTGTGTATTTGATTATTAAGCCGGCATGAAAAACAGTTAATATCCCAATAATTTCAATTTTAAATTTTATTGGCATCCCATTGGAAACTGCTGTTCATCCAAAAAAAAAAATTTGGAGTTAACTATTCACGTACAGAATACCACCACAGGATTTGAACATGGGTGAATGGGGGTGGTGGTCTTCCTCCGTGAGATAGCATTAAATCAGGGTTTTCTCAGTAGCATTCCATCAGAAAATCTCATGTTTTATGAAATGTGAACTAATTTCGCTCTAAAAATGAAATCACGACAACAGCTACAATGTATGATTCAAAATCGTTAACTGACCTGTTAAGAATCGAGATCCCTTCCATGACTTGATAGCTTCTGCAAGTCCACAACAAATTCAAAAATCCTTGCGGAACAATTCAGTTTCTATAAAGTCATTATGATGTGTATCCAACGCAGAAGAAACATTGGTTGTGTGCTGTATGCAATGTAATTTTGTTTGCTCTGTTGCTGGATGCAAAAACGGTGTCCATATCTTATTAGAAGTGGCAATGCTTTCCTTTGATTGTTGCTTTTGAAAGTAGCCAATATTTCAATTGAGCCCTGCAAATCTTCGGCAGATGAAAGTAACCAATATTTCAATTGAGCCCAGTAAAATTTCTTGAAGCAGACAGAATACGGATCAGTGAATCGATAATTTGTAGTAAAGACCTCAATTGTTGCTCAATGTATTGAGGTACATCATTCTAGAGTTTGGAAGTCCCTCGGCCTTAATCATACTCTTCTCCATTTCAGCTATTGTTCTATTGTTGCATTCTGCCACCCCAGGTTGTTGAGGGTATAACTTGGAGTTAGTTTCTTCTCTATTCCATTCTCTTTGCAAAAATAATGCAAATTGCTTGAGGTAGATTTCCCCTCTCTTTGTATGCAACTCAATCTGATTTGTTACTTTGCAATAGTCTTAAATCGATTGAAAGCTTGAAAAAACAGGAAGCTCCTGTTTTCTCATTAAAAACAACTGCTATGTTCTTATACTAAATCATCATTAAAACAATGCAACATTTGTATTTATATTGGCATTTGCATTGTGCCACATATATATATGCAGAGATGCCTTGGCCCTCCATGCTCTTCCGATTAAAAAATTATCATTGTGTTGTTTTCCAAGAACGCAACCTTTATATGCTATCAAATCTTTGTTCTCCATCGTTAATAACCCTTTCACCATATGTTTCTTGTAAGGTAAACCATGAAAATTTAAATGTCTAAACTTCATATGTGAGGGATTCCACTCTCAAGTTTTAGTAGAAAAATCTATGGGATATGTGTTATAATATTCTTTGTATGTGGAATGTACATTCATCCACGTGACATTAACTACAACATATAGACTATGCAATTATCCACAAGTTACTAGCTACAACATTTGAATTGTGCATTCATTTATGAAACATTAGTTGTAATATGTAGATTATGCATTCATCCATGAAGTGTTAGCTAGGCTAAGCAAAAATTCAATATTATCTACATTAGTTTGGGGGAGGCACTGAATTGTACTCTCCTTAATATAGTCCCAAGGTATGCTTTTATTGGTAGTACGTAAGATACGAATCTTGTTTTAAATGCCTATTGGTGACATTGTATTACATATTGCACAGGATTAATAATGGTCTTGGGCATTGAATGTTAACACTGTTAAGGACTTCACTAGGATTTGTTAATTAATTTGTTCATGCTCAAAATTGCCAACATGAATGGTCTCCCACCTAGATGCATGCCACCTCAGACTCCACGGTACCATTCTTAGATGGAATTAATTTGATTGTGAAGGGTTTTGTCAAAACTTAAACTTGACTATTCATCTGGATTATGGAGAGTTTCACCACCTTTTGCACCATAATCACTCCCTCATCTGCATTTCGACCTCCATTTCGACCACCGTAGGCCCTTGTGATGGATAATTTACCCTCATTAAACTAATCCTCAACTGTAACTATCCATTTTTCCCTTTAAAACATCATTGTTGTTTCCTATTTATCGACAAAGCTAAAGAAAAGTTGCAGAACAAGGATTGGGGGTCACAAACTATAGAGAGTTTAGGAAGCTTGATTTTGGTGAAATAAGGTAATTCGGCATCCTCTTTTGTTGTTTGCAAATCATGTTTTGGTACTATGTATATTTTGTGTGTCACTAAATGTTTTCATTGACCTAGCACTTTCCTTGCTAATTCATTATGGGTACCTAGGTCATGATATGTTATTGATTGTTTGTAAAGAAGTAAAAAAGGGGGGCCTACACAATATGGATCTATTTCGCTAAATAGAGACCGAGTTTGATTTGCGAATTGACATTAAATTTATATTTGTAATGGAACTAGTGCAGTTGTTCCATGTGCTCCACTTTGTGGCCATTTCTCCCTCTCCGTGCTATGAATATTAAATATTGTATTAAATTAATCAATAAATTATTAATTAGTTTAATTGAAGGGATGTAACCCTTCTTAAGAATGCTCAAACCTTATAAAAGGCGAGCTCTTGTAAAACGTTAAGCATCTTATCAATTCAATAATATATCTTTTTATTCAATATGGATTTCGTGTCCTAGTTTTTCTGTTGCATTTGGTATCAGAGATCGTTCAGCTCTTGGCAAGTCTTCGCTCCAGTGTTCACTGCGTGAAGTTTCTAGTGCAAGGATCTGTCCAGCGTCCTCCACTCCATTCATCTCTCGTATCTCCTCCATATTCCACTCTTCTGCCCTACTCCACGTCTACCTCTCTTCTGTTTCACTGCGCCCACCATTCCGACTCATCTCTCTCCCTCCAATTCGCTTCCATATCCACCATGCTTATTCTTTCATGATTTATTAGTAGTAATGTAAGTATGGAAAAACGACCATATCTTGAATATAATGTAATAACTCTTAGTTTTGATGATTTATTTTGTATTTGAGGGAATATAAGTTAATAATATTCTTTTATGATTTATTAGTAGTAATGTAAGTATGGAAAAACGACCATATCTGGAATATAATGTAAGAAAATGAAATATAACAAATCAAATTAATATGTAATTGTAATTTTTATTTATGGAGGTTTGCATATTATATGAAAGTTGAGTTTTTCTTATATTAATATATTACATTTCATACAAAATACAATGTATATGATCTTCTTAATGAGGAGTTGAATGTGTTAAGGATGGATTTTTCATAAAATTATTTGTACAATTATAAGGAACACTTGTCATTATGTATCTCTATTTTTTCAAAAGATTTAATATTAATTATATATTTTTAAAAAATTATAAATATCATAATAACATTGAAATTATAAGGTCAAGTGGTAATGTAAAGTATGAGTGTCTTAACATGATCAAACAATATTATTATAGCATATTAATTTTCTTAAATGAGAAGGGCTATAAAAACTCTAGCATGAATGAAATCTACATAATATAGATTTTAAAATTTCAATATATATCAAAACATATAAATAAATAAATTTTAATAGCAGATAAGGAATTTTTCTTAGTTATATAATTTTAGACAAATACAAGTTATTTCTAGAAGTTAATTATATTTCTTACATATGCTAGATTTCCATTACAATTAATATATCATGTTAACTTACACCAACCCAATTATACACATCAAAACATTATTATCATTTTAACATCTTAAAAAACAATTCTTAAAATATTTTTTAATTTTTTATTACATGTTATTCTTTTATAATTCATTAAATTATGCATCTATTAATCTTCTTTACATTGTAAATGAAATTTAAATATTAATGACACCCTTTTTAAATTTAAATATCACCTAGTAGAATAATGTACATTGTAAATAAAATTTAATTATTAACCACACCCCTTTCAAATGTTAAATATCAACCATTAGAATAATGTAAACCAAGGTCTTTAGTTAGTGTTGCAATCACTCCAAATTTTTTTAATCAACTCAAAAGCTCTAACTTATTATAAAATTATACATTGGCATTGTAGAACATTCATTTATAATCTCTTTTATTATTTTTTAGGAATTTGAATTTCTATATAAAAAATAAATTAATATTAAATTTTTGTATTAGAAAACACATAATAAATATATTAATAAGTATTTTTTTAAATATATAATATAATTTTATAATAATCAATTTATATTTATTTTATTTTTAATTTAATTAAATAAATAAATTATTAGAAATATAAATAAATTTAATTCTTTGAATAATTAAAAAGTTTGATAGATTTTTAAATTATTTTAAATAAACTTTACTCATAATCAAATTGCAATTTGATTCATTAGACTTGAGTGAAATGTCTAAAACATTTTTAAATTTTGATACACTTTAAAATCTAAACATTATACTAAAATTACCACACGTTGTGAAAATTTAGACATTAATCAAATTCCAATTAAAATAAATATAATCTAACTTTTTTTTTTAAACAACAAACCAATGAAAGATACATTCTATAAATCTATATGGCGCTATATAAAGACCCTTAGGATGCTCTTACAAACACAGTCACCTTTAAAAAAAATTAAAAAATTAAAAATTATTCCAAACGAATTTTCCAATCCATAATTGTCCTCCCATAATATTGATATTTATGAAAATTAACTTATTACAAACGAATTTTCCATCCATAACAGTGTCCTCCCATAATATTGATATTTATGAAAATTATACACTGATCCAGAAAATTATCTTTGAGGCATGGTTAAAGCAATAAAAACCAACAAAACTGTTTTTAACTAAAATTTTATGGTAAGACCAGAGATGGTCCCATCCAAATATTCCAATAGATAAAAAGCCTTATCAATGTTGTTTATAACAGTAGCAACGATAATTGAGGGTTGCAGTCACTTGTGGGTGTTGTCCAGGCTTGTGGGTAGATTGTTCAACACTAAGGCTGGCCTTTGCTTACGCTCAATCTAATTCCACAAAAAAAAAAAAAACGTTATCTTGATAAGACTGAGACTGAGACTGAGACGATATCGGATTTAGCTATATAAGACGTGTTGAGGCTGACGGAAGTGTTGCTGAGCAACCAGTAGGGGTTCTTCCAGCATCTTTGATCCCTGGTCACTTTTGGGCGACATTTCGTCAATAAGACATCCGAATATCAATCTTGCGAGAACATTTCTACAGAAAATAGAAACGTTGAATCCCTCCCCGCAGGCCGAAGCATCTATCATCTTCTGTGATCCAAATCCACCCATATTGTGAGCCGCCTCTTGGGATTGCGAGGTCAGTCCCATCGTTGAATTCTACCCCTCTCTGGGAAGGCATTGATTAATTTGGACACATGAGATCTCCAAAGAGCGGGAGTATTCTGGCGCTGGAGCTGCTTCTACCTGCAGCTTTCATGGCGGCGTTGGCCTTGAATGCAAGGTCGGCCATGTCTATCCCAAAGAGCACCGAGTTCAACCTCGCCATGGGAAGAAGAAAATAGAGCTGCCCCAATTCTATTTCTTCGTATGTTATCAGAGGATTAACCCGACGGCCAATCTGTAGGCCGTTGGCATGACAGACGAAGTGTTGAGGATTGTACTTGTGAATATGACAGACATTTATCTCATGGTTCCACCAACAATGCTCATTGTTCCACCGATAATGCTCATGGTTCCACCAACAATGCTCATGGTTCCATAACTGGAGCTCATGGTTCCACTAACAGTGCTCATGGTTCCACCAACAATGCTCATGGTTCCACCAACAATGCTCATGGTTCCATGGATAGTGCTCATGGTTCCACCAACAATGCTCATGGTTCCGCCAACAACGCTCATGGTTCCGCCAACAACGCTCATGGTTCCATAACTAGAGCTCATGGTTCCACCAACAATGCTCATGGTTCCATAACTAGAGCTCATGGTTCCACAGACAGTGCTCATGGTTCCACCAACAATGCTCATGGTTCGAGAGACAGTGCTCATGGTTCCACCAACAATGCTCATGGTTCCACCGATAATGCTCATAGTTCCACCAACAATAGAGCTCACGGTTCCATAACTAAATCTCATGGTTCCACGAACAATGCTCATGGTTCCATGGACAGTGCTGATGGTTCCATAACTAAAGCTCATGGTTCCCCAACAATTCTCATGGTTCCATAAATAGAGCTCATGGTTCCACCAACAACGCTCATGGTTCCATAACTAAAGCTCATGGGTCCACCAACCATGCTCATCGTTCCATAAATAGAGCTCATGGTTCCACCAACAATGCTTATGGTTCCATCAATAGAGCTCATGGTTCCATAACTAGAGCTCATGGTTCCACCAACAATGCTCATGGTTCCACCAACAATGCTCATGGTTCCATAAATAGAGCTCATTGTTCCACCAATAGTCCTCATGGTTCCACCAATAGTGCTCATGGTTCCACCACTAATGTTCATGGTTCCATAACTAGATATCATGGTTCAATAACTAGAGCTCATGGTTCCCCCAACAATTCTCATGGTTCCATAAATAGAGCTCATGGTTCCACCAATAATGCTCATGGTTCCACCAATAATGCTCATGGTTCCATAAATAGAGCTCATGGTTCCACGAATAGTGCTCAAGGTTCCACCAATAATGCTCATGGTTCCATAAATAGAGCTCATGGTTCCACCAATAGTGCTCATGGTTCCACCAATAATGTTCATGGTTCCATAACTAGATTCCATAACTAAAGCTCATGGTTCCCCCAACAATTCTCATTGTTCCACCAATAATGCTCATGGTTCCACCAATAGTGCTCATGGTTCCATAAATAGAGCTCATGGTTCCACAGACAGTGCTCATGGTTCCCCCAAGAATTCTCATGGTTCCATAAATAGAGCTCATAGTTCCACCAACAATGCTCATGGTTCCACCAATAATGCTCATGGTTCCATAAATAGATCTCATGGTTCCACCAACAATGCTCATGGTTCCATCAATAGAGCTCATGGTTCCATAACTAGAGCTCATGGTTCCACCAACAATGCTCATGGTTCCATGAATAGAGCTCATGGTTCCACCAACAATGTTCATAACTAGAGCTCATGGTTCCACCAACAATGCTCATGGTTCCACGGATAATGCTCATGGTTCCACCAATAATGTTCATGGTTCCATAACTAGAGCTCATGGTTCCACCAACAATGCTCATGGTTCCATAAATAGAGCTCATGGTTCCACCAACAATGCCCATGGTTCCATAAATAGAGCTCATGGTTCCATAGACAGTGCTCATGGTTCCACTAATAATGTTCATGGTTCCATAACTAGAGCTCATGGTTCCACCAACAATGCTCACGGTTCCATAAATAGAGCTCATGGTTCCACCAACAATGCTCATGGTTCCACCAACAATGCTCATGGTTTCGTAAATAGAGTTCATGGTTTTACCAACAATGCTTATGGTTCCACCAATAATGCTCATGGTTCCATAAATAGAGCTCATGATTCCATGGACAGTGCTCATGGTTCCACCAATAATGTTCATGGTTCCATAACTAGAGATCATGGTTTCGCCAACAATGCTCATGGTTCCATAACTAGAGCTCATGGTTCCACCAACAATGTTCATAACTAGAGCTCATTGTTCCACCAACAATGCTCATAAATAGAGCTCATGGTTCCACCAATAATGTTCATGGCTCCATTACTAGAGCTCATAGTTCCACCAACAATGCTCATGGTTCCATAAATAAAGCTCATGGTTCCACCAACAATGCTCATGGTTCCACCTCTGTTTATGGAACCATGAGCTCTATTTATGTTATCATGCGCATTGTTGGTGGAACCATGAACATTATTTATGGAACCAAGAGCATTATTGGTGGAACCATGAGCTCTATTTATGGAACCATGAGAATTGTTGAAGGAACCATGAGCTTTAGTTATGGAACCGTGAGCTCTATTTATGGAACCATGAGCATTATTGGTGGAACCATGAGCATTGTTGGTGCAACCATGAGCTTTAGTTATGAACATTGTTGGTGGAACCATGAGCATTATTTATGGAACAAAGAGCATTATTGGTGGAACGATGAGCTCTATTTATGGAACCATGAGAATTGTTGGGGGAACCATGAGCATTGTTGGTGGAACCATGAGATCTAGTTATGGAACCATGAACGTTATTGGTGGAACCATGAGCATTTTTGGTGGAACCATGAGCTCTAGTTATGGAACCATATAACAACAAATACAAATAACTATAAATTAAAGAGATGAGGAGAACAAAGAGTAGTACCGACCATTGTAGAAATGATGATGGATGGAGAAAACTGGAGTGCACTGCGTCCAGAACATAGCATGAGGAATATTCATTTTTTTGGAAACTTTTCGACCCCATCGAAGAAATGGATTATAACTGATACAACACACGGGAGGAGTGTTTCCACTAGCATTGTGTCCCTGAATCAGCTGCTCCAATTTTGAGCCGTCGAAGTTGTTGAGATGATTGAAAACAACGTTGCTAATGTTTGAATCGAGGGTAAGGTCTTGAGGAAGGATGTCTGGAATGCACTTGAATTGAATGGGGAGCTTAAACCATTGCAAGGGCTCCTTGGCTTTAATGAGTCTATCGTGATTATAGTTGAAAGTAACAAAGGTGACTAGCAATCCTCTGGAGGTGATGTTCTTGGAGAACTGTAGCATTGGATTCGTATGGCCGGTTGATGGGTATGACAAAGCCAGAACGTGATCCTTCAAGGCGATTTTTAAACCAGAAAGACCGCCCTAAAATTACTTTTCAAGGTGATTTTTAAACCACCAACCCTCCATAAAAAGTAGGAATTGCGGGTTTCCCTTGGCTTCCATATGCCCCCATCAATTTTATAGTGAACCCATATGGCCCAAGACATGAGCTATTTTCCTTATACCATGGCCTAGGAATTCGCCACTATATGGGGATTGTTATACCTTGAAAAATATCTCCCTTACATGAGAAATATTCTGTATGCAAGGATTAGTTGTGGTTTTGGGCCTTCTGGATGGCCCTTCAACTTTGCAAACTAATGTTATTATTTAAGACCCAAAATTTTGTCCATGTACCGTAGCTTATGTTTGAAGAGACATCCATGGTATTCTAGTCTTGAATTTAGTCCATAGTTGACTTCAATCCATAGTTGGATGACTATGGTTCCCTCATAGTTGATGTTGGTTGACTTTAATCCATAGTTGAATGCCACATTGACTTTAATCCATAGTTAAGATGATTCCATTCATTTGACCTCTGATGTCCTCTTCACCACCCCGACCTCGACCCCCAACATCTTCTTCACAGCTCCAATCTCGCCCCCCTCTGAAGCATTCCTTTTTGCCCCTACGGACTCCAACGTGTCACAACCCTCCATTCTCATGTCTATCTCTATCTACCCTCGTTGTCCAAAGCCAAAATCCCACAAGAAATCAGTCAAAGAGAAATCAACTAACCTGGAAAAAAAATAGACCCAACAAGTATGGAATGAAATAATGGTCAGCACTGATGGTTAGAATGGGTTTGGCCGAAGGCTGAGGGCCATGAGATTGTCTTCAGTCTTGCTCATCTCTCCCAAAGATTTTTGGGGTGAGTTTACAAAGCTAGATCCATAGGTGGACGTTCTTACTCAATGTTTTGAATAATTAAATCTAGTGGATGTTGAGCCTCACAAGGTTGTTCCAACCTAGAGAAATTCCAAAAAAGGTAGGGTTGGGATCTTGGAAAGACTTGATCATTTTCATGTTGCAAAGAAGATTCTAGAGGATGTTAGCAGATATAAGTCTTGAGTAGGTAATGGAGGGATTTCTGATCATTTTCCTATTTTGTTGCAATTAGATGTGATGAACCATAAATATACAGTCCCCTTTAAGTTTAATCATACCTAGCTAAATGAAGAAAGTTTTAGAAATTTAGTCCTGAGAAATTATCTAAGGTATGAGCACTCCATCGGTGACTCGACTATGCATCAATTCCTAAAGAATTTGGTCCATGTTAAAAAGTTAGCAATTGAATGGGCCAGAGAGAGAACTAAAGCTAATAAAAAAGACTTGAACCTTTTTGACTCAGATTTGTAGGATCTTTTGTAGTAGAATTCCAATGGAATATTTTCAGAAGAAGAGGGTTTGATGTTAAAAGAACTTGAAAGAAAAAAGAAAGCACTTCTAGAATTGGAAGAGGTGGAGTCGAGGCTCAAAATTCATTCTATTTGGTTAGTGGAAGATGATAATAATACAAATTTCTTCCATAATTATGCATCCTACAAACTTTAATACTGTCCAAAGAAAAATTTTAAGGATCCATAATTCTCTTGAAGTGGTGAATCTTTCAAATTCTTAAATTTCCATCCATAAAATGTTGGATGATATTTTTCTAAAAAAAAACAAATTTCTAAGGATTTTATATAGTCTCTAGCCACATTTGGTGATTTCCACCAATAATGCTCTTCGTTCCATAAATAATGCTCATGGTTCCACCAACAATGTTCATAACTAAAGCTCATGGTTCCACCAACAATGCTCATGGTTCCACCAATAATGCTCATGGTTCCATAAATAGAGCTCACGGTTCCATAACTAAAGCTCATGGTTCCCCCAACAATTCTCATGGTTCCATAAATAGAGCTCATGGTTCCACCAATAATGCTCTTGGTTCCATAAATAATGTTCATGGTTCCACCAACAATGCGCATGATAACATAAATAGAGCTCATGGTTCCATAAACAGAGGTGGAACCATGAGCATTGTTGGTGGAACCATGAGCTTTATTTATGGAACCCTGAGCATTGTTGGTGGAACTATGAGCTCTAGTAATGGAGCCATGAACATTATTGGTGGAACCATGAGCTCTATTTATGAGCATTGTTGGTGGAACCATGAGCTCTAGTTATGAACATTGTTGGTGGAACCATGAGCTCTAGTTATGGAACCATGAGCATTGTTGGCGGAACCATGATCTCTAGTTATGGAACCATGAACATTATTGGTGGAACCATGAGCACTGTCCGTGGAATCATGAGCTCTATTTATGGAACCATGAGCATTATTGGTGGAACCATAAGCATTGTTGGTGAAACCATGAACTCTATTTGCGAAACCATGAGCATTGTTGGTGGAACCATGAGCATTATTGGTGGAACCATGAGCATTGTTGGTGGAACCGTGGGCATTGTTGGTGGAACCATGAGCTCTAGTTATGGAACCATGAACATTATTAGTGGAACCATGAGCACTGTCTATGGAACCATGAGCTCTATTTATGGAACCATGGGCATTGTTGGTGGAACCATGAGCATTGTTGGTGGAACCATGAGCTCTATTTATGGAACCATGAGCATTGTTGGTGGAACCATGAGCTCTAGTTATGGAACCATGAACATTATTGGTGGAACCATGAGCATTATCCGTGGAACCATGAGCATTGTTGGTGGAACCATGAGCTCTAGTTATGAACATTGTTGGTGGAACCATGAGCTCTATTTATGGAACCATGAGCATTGTTGGTGGAACCATGAGCTCTAGTTATGGAACCATGAGCTCTATTGATGGAACCATGAGCATTGTTGGTGGAACCATGAGATCTATTTATGGAACCATGAGCATTATTGGTGGAACCATGAGCATTGTTGGTGGAACTATGAGCTCTATTTATGGAACCATGAGAATTGTTGGGTGAACCATGAGCACTGTCTGTGGAACCATGAGCTCTATTTATGGAACCATGAGCACTGTTGGTGGAACCATGAGCATTATTGGTGGAACAATGAGAATTTTTGGGGGAACCATGAGCTTTAGTTATGGAATCTAGTTATGGAACCATGAACATTATTGGTGGAACCATGAGCACTATTGGTGGAACCATGAGCTCTATTTATGGAACCATGAGCATTATTGGTGGAACCTTGAGCACTATTCATGGAACCATGAGCTCTATTTATGGAACCATGAGCATTATTGGTGGAACCATGAGCATTGTTGGTGGAACCATGAGCATTGTTGGTGGAACCATGAGCTCTATTTATGGAACCATGAGAATTGTTGGGGGAACCATGAGCTCTAGTTATTGAACCATGATATCTAGTTATGGAACCATGAACATTAGTGGTGGAACCATGAGCACTATTGGTGGAACCATGACGACTATTGGTGGAACAATGAGCTCTATTTATGGAACCATGAGCATTGTTGGTGGAACCATGAGCATTGTTGGTGGAACCATGAGCTCTAGTTATGGAACCATGGGCTCTATTGATGGAACCATGAGCATTGTTGGTGGAACCATGAGCTCTATTTATGGAACGATGAGCATTGTTGGTGGACCCATGAGCTTTAGTTATGGAACCATGAGCATTGTTGGTGGAACCATGAGCTCTATTTATGGAACCATGAGAATTGTTGGGGAACCATGAGCTTTAGTTATGGAACCATCAGTACTGTCCATGGAACAATGAGCATTGTTCGTGGACCATGAGATTTAGTTATGGAACCATGAGCTCTATTGTTGGTGGAACTATGAGCATTATCGGTGGAACCATGAGCATTGTTGGTGGAACCATGAGCACTGTCTCTCGAACCATGAGCATTGTTGGTGGAACCATGAGCACTGTCTGTGGAACCATGAGCTCTAGTTATGGAACCATGAGCATTGTTGGTGGAACCATGAGCTCTAGTTATGGAACCATGAGCATTGTTGGCGGAACCATGAGCATTGTTAGCGGAACCATGAGCATTGTTGGTGGAACCATGAGCATTGTTGGTGGAACCATGAGCACTATCCATGGAACCATGAGCATTGTTGGTGGAACCATGAGCACTGTTAGTGGAACCATGAGCTCCAGTTATGGAACCATGAGCATTGTTGGTGGAACCATGAGCATTATCGGTGGAACCATGAGTATTGTTGGTGGAACCATGAGATAAATGTCTGTCATATTCACAAGTACAATCCTCAACACTTCGTCTGTCATGCCAACGGCCTACAGATTGGGCGTCGGGTTAATCCTCTGATAATATACGAAGAAATAGAATTGGGGTAGCTCTATTTTCTTCTTCCCATGGCAAGGATGAACTCGGTGCTCTTTGGGATAGACATGGCCGACCTTGCATTCAAGGCCAACGCCGCCATGAAAGCTCCAGGTAGAAGCAGCTCCAGCGCCAGAATACTCCCGCTCTTTGGAGATCTCATGTGTCCAAATTAATCAATGCCTTCCCAGAGAGGGGTAGAATTCAACGATGGGTCTGACCTCGCAATCCCAAGAGGCGGCTCACAATATGGGTGGATTTGGATCACAGAAGATGATAGATGCTTCGGCCTGCGGGGAGGGATTCAACGTTTCTATTTTCTGTAGAAATGTTCTCGCAAGATTGATATTCGGATGTCTTATTGACGAAATGTCGCCCAAAAGTGACCAGGGATCAAAGATGCTGGAAGAACCCCTACTGGTTGCTCAGCAACACTTCCGTCAGCCTCAACACGTCTTATATAGCTAAATCCGGTATCGTCTCAGTCTCAGTCTCAGTCTTATCAAGATAACGTTTTTTTTTTTTTTGTGGAATTAGATTGAGCGTAAGCAAAGGCCAACCTTAGTGTTGAACGATCTACCCACAAGCCTGGACAACACCCATAAGTGACTGCAACCCTCAATTATCGCTGCTACTGTTATAAACAACAGTGATAAGGCTTTTTATCTATTGGAATATTTGGATGGGACCATCTCTACTCTTACCATAAAATTTTAGTTAAAAACAGTTTTGTTAAAAACATTATTGTTGGTTTTTATTGCTTTAACCATGCCTCAAAGATAATTTTCTGGATCAGTGTATAATTTTCATAAATATCAATATTATGGGAGGACACTGTTATGGATGGAAAATTCGTTTGTAATAAGTTAATTTTCATAAATATCAATATTATGGGAGGACAATTATGGATTGGAAAATTCGTTTGGAATAATTTTTAATTTTTTAATTTTTTTTAAAGGTGACTGTGTTTGTAAGAGCATCCTAAGGGTCTTTATATAGCGCCATATAGATTTATAGAATGTATCTTTCATTGGTTTGTTGTTTAAAAAAAAAGTTAGATTATATTTATTTTAATTGGAATTTGATTAATGTCTAAATTTTCACAACGTGTGGTAATTTTAGTATAATGTTTAGATTTTAAAGTGTATCAAAATTCAAAAATGTTTTAGACATTTCACTCAAGTCTAATGAATCAAATTGCAATTTGATTATGAGTAAAGTTTATTTAAAATAATTTAAAAATCTATCAAACTTTTTAATTATTCAAAGAATTAAATTTATTTATATTTCTAATAATTTATTTATTTAATTAAATTAAAAATAAAATAAATATAAATTGATTATTATAAAATTATATTATATATTTAAAAAAATACTTATTAATATATTTATTATGTGTTTTCTAATACAAAAATTTAAATTAATTTATTTTTTATATAGAAATTCAAATTCCTAAAAAAGAATAAAAGAGATTATAAATGAATGTTCTACAATGCCAATGTATAATTTTATAATAAGTTAGAGCCTTTGAGTTGATTAAAAAAATTTGAAGTGATTGCAACACTAACTAAAGACCTTGGTTTACATTATTCTAATGGTTGATATTTAACATTTGAAAGGGGTGTGGTTAATAATTAAATTTTATTTACAATGTACATTATTCTACTGGGTGATATTTAAATTTAAAAAGGGTGTCATTAATATTTAAATTTCATTTACAATGTAAAGAAGATTAATAGATGCATAATTTAATGAATTATAAAAGAATAACATGTAATAAAAAATTAAAAAATATTTTAAGAATTGTTTTTTAAGATGTTAAAATGATAATAATGTTTTGATGTGTATAATTGGGTTGGTGTAAGTTAACATGATATATTAATTGTAATGGAAATCTAGCATATGTAAGAAATATAATTAACTTCTAGAAATAACTTGTATTTGTCTAAAATTATATAACTAAGAAAAATTCCTTATCTTCTATTAAAATTTATTTATTTATATGTTTTGATATATATTGAAATTTTAAAATCTATATTATGTAGATTTCATTCATGCTAGAGTTTTTATAGCCCTTCTCATTTAAGAAAATTAATATGCTATAATAATATTGTTTGATCATGTTAAGACACTCAAACTTTACATTAACAGTTGACCTTATAATTTCAATGTTATTATGATATTTATAATTTTTTAAAAATATATAATTAATATTAAATCTTTTGAAAAAATAGAGATACATAATGACAAGTGTTCCTTATAATTGTACAAATAATTTTATGAAAAATCCATCCTTAACACATTCAACTCCTCATTAAGAAGATCATATACATTGTATTTTGTATGAAATGTAATATATTAATATAAGAAAAACTCAACTTTCATATAATATGCAAACCTCCATAAATAAAAATTACAATTACATATTAATTTGATTTGTTATATTTCATTTTCTTACATTATATTCCAGATATGGTCGTTTTTCCATACTTACATTACTACTAATAAATCATAAAAGAATATTATTAACTTATATTCCCTCAAATACAAAATAAATCATCAAAACTAAGAGTTATTACATTATATTCAAGATATGGTCGTTTTTCCATACTTACATTACTACTAATAAATCATGAAAGAATAAGCACGGTGGATATGGAAGCGAATTGGAGGGAGAGAGATGAGTCGGAATGGTGGGCGCAGTGAAACAGAAGAGAGGTAGACGTGGAGTAGGGCAGAAGAGTGGAATATGGAGGAGATACGAGAGATGAATGGAGTGGAGGATGCTGGATAGATCCTTGCACTAGAAACTTCACGCAGTGAACACTGGAGCGAAGACTTGCCGAGAGCCGAACGAGCTCTAATACCAAATGCAACAGAAAAACTAGGACACGAAATCCATATTGAATAAAAAGATATATTATTGAATTGATAAGATGCTTAACGTTTTGCAAGAGCTCGCCTTTTATAAGGTTTGAGCATTCTTAAGAAGGGTTACATCCCTTCAATTAAACTAATTAATAATTTATTGATTAATTTAATACAATATTTAATATTCATAGCAGGGAGAGGGAGAAATGGCCATAAAGTGGAGCACATGGAACAACTGCACTAGTTCCATTACAAATATAAATTTAATGTCAAGTCGCAAATCAAACTCGGTCTCTATTTAGTGAAATAGATCCATATTGTGTAGGCCCCCCTTTTTTACTTCTTTACAAACAATCAATAACATATCATGACCTAGGTACCCATAATGAATTAGCGAGGAAAGTGCTAGGTCAATGAAAACATTTAGTGACACACAAAATATACATAGTACCAAAACATGATTTGCAAACAACAAAAGAGGATGCCGAATTACCTTATTTCACCAAAATCAAGCTTCCTAAACTCTCTATAGTTTGTGACCCCCAATCCTTGTTCTGCAACTTTTCTTTAGCTTTGTCGATAAATAGGAAACAACAGTGATGTTTTAAAGGGAAAAATGGATAGTTACAGTTGAGTATTAGTTTAATGAGGGTAAATTATCCATCACAAGGGCCTAAGGTGGTCGAAATGGAGGTCGAAATGCAGATGAGGGAGTGATTATGGTGCAAAAGGTGGTGAAACTCTCCATAATCCCAGATGAATAGTCAAGTTTAAGTTTTGACAAAACCCTTCACAATCAAATTAATTCCATCTAAGAATGGTACCGTGGAGTCTGAGGTGGCATGCATCTAGGTGGGAGACCATTCATGTTGGCAATTTTGAGCATGAACAAATTAATTAACAAATCCTAGTGAAGTCCTTCACAATGTTAACATTCAATGCCCAAGACCATTATTAATCCTGTGCAATATGTAATACAATGTCACCAGTAGGCATTTAAAACAAGATTCATATCTTACGTACTACCAATAAAAGCATACCTTGGGACTATATTAAGGAGAGTACAATTCATACATTTTCATTTTTTCATCTACCAATGTAGCATATCAACCTTCCACCACTTTGTAGTACAATATCAATGTTCAGGCATATTTTTCCATCCTACATTATCATGCCATCCATTGTCACCTTCAAAGTGACTTGCTATTACTTTCATCTAAATTGTAATCCATCCTACGAAAATATATTTTCCAAACTCATTTATATCACCACCAATGATCCACGCATGTTAAAGGTTTCAAGGACATCACATTGTAGTGCACAATGAGACTATCTGCATGAAACTTCTTGAAGTATCATAATGCAAAAAGTGTGATATATCCATAACATGAAAACATATTCAAAGGAATACAAGACTCTTTTATGGAATAATCATGGTGTTGGAAACACATAACCAACCAATCATCCAATGAAACAAGACCCAAAATTGTGCAACCTTGTCACTAAATATCTCTTATGTCTCCCCAAGGTCTAGAAAAATGGAAAAACGCAAAGAAGAGTATAGCCCTTGCTCCACACCTACATGGGGTTTCTTGGTAGGCCCCATCTAACAAACCCCAATCCTTTTAATAATCTATGCTAGGCTCTAAAATTTTAAGGTGAGTCTTTTATAATGGTTTTCAGCTTCCTTCTAAAGATACCCTTATTTTATCTACTAATCAGGCAAGTGATAGGACAATATTAGAGAAGATCGTTTGAAATATATATAGATAGATAGATAGAAATTCCATTTTGGATGATTGATAGGAAAAACATTTATCACCTCCACCCAATTTTAAATTTTGATTATCACATGTTTTTTTCTTTTTGAGCCTATTGTTGATTGATCCTCTCCATGAGTCATGAGGAATGTCTCACCCTTTCTTATGGGTTATAGGATGAGGTTTTGGCTACACCGATTTTAAATCTTGATGGTTTAGCTCGCTTGGTTTTATGCTAAGATCACGGGGACACAAATTTAGATTAGATAGTTTCCTAAAAGAAAATGAAGACTCTCGATCTTTGCTTTTCACATATAATGTGGCTGAAGATCTTTAGAAAACTTGGGTCTCGAATACAGCTTGGCACAAGACAAAAGTGTAACCAATAATGGGTAAAGGAATCATCTTACTCAACACGAAGCAAGGTGAGAAGTCTATTATGATGTTTATTATGTCCCTAGTTTGGAACACAATTTGCTTAGTGTTGGGAAGCCAATTGAAAAAGGCTATCAAGTGGTGTTTCAAAACAATGTATTATTTATAATAATGCTAGTAACATTGAAGTTAATGTACAAGTGTTGATAGAAAACAATCAAATGTTATATGTTTAAACCCTTTCAAGTGAAGAAATGCGTATAAATTCTCAAGCAAACATAACATAATCAATGGATCACATATAATACATAGTGGTTTACATTGCTTTTAATTGGAAATAAAAACAAAACATAAAGTGACACCTCTATCTTTTCCATTTTATGTTCTTAATTATTCACCATAAAATATTTAGTTATTCAGTGCCTCCCCCAAACTAATGTAGATAATATTGAATTTTTGCTTAGCCTAGCTAACACTTCATGGATGAATGCATAATCTACATATTACAACTAATGTTTCATAAATGAATGCACAATTCAAATGTTGTAGCTAGTAACTTGTGGATAATTGCATAGTCTATATGTTGTAGTTAATGTCACATGGATGAATGTACATTCCACATACAAAGAATATTATAACACATATCCCATAGATTTTTCTACTAAAACTTGAGAGTGGAATCCCTCACATATGAAGTTTAGACATTTAAATTTTCATGGTTTACCTTACAAGAAACATATGGTGAAAGGGTTATTAACGATGGAGAACAAAGATTTGATAGCATATAAAGGTTGCGTTCTTGGAAAACAACACAATGATAATTTTTTAATCGGAAGAGCATGGAGGGCCAAGGCATCTCTGCATATATATATGTGGCACAATGCAAATGCCAATATAAATACAAATGTTGCATTGTTTTAATGATGATTTAGTATAAGAACATAGCAGTTGTTTTTAATGAGAAAACAGGAGCTTCCTGTTTTTTCAAGCTTTCAATTGATTTAAGACTATTGCAAAGTAACAAATCAGATTGAGTTGCATACAAAGAGAGGGGAAATCTACCTCAAGCAATTTGCATTATTTTTGCAAAGAGAATGGAATAGAGAAGAAACTAACTCCAAGTTATACCCTCAACAACCTGGGGTGGCAGAATGCAACAATAGAACAATAGCTGAAATGGAGAAGAGTATGATTAAGGCCGAGGGACTTCCAAACTCTAGAATGATGTACCTCAATACATTGAGCAACAATTGAGGTCTTTACTACAAATTATCGATTCACTGATCCGTATTCTGTCTGCTTCAAGAAATTTTACTGGGCTCAATTGAAATATTGGTTACTTTCATCTGCCGAAGATTTGCAGGGCTCAATTGAAATATTGGCTACTTTCAAAAGCAACAATCAAAGGAAAGCATTGCCACTTCTAATAAGATATGGACACCGTTTTTGCATCCAGCAACAGAGCAAACAAAATTACATTGCATACAGCACACAACCAATGTTTCTTCTGCGTTGGATACACATCATAATGACTTTATAGAAACTGAATTGTTCCGCAAGGATTTTTGAATTTGTTGTGGACTTGCAGAAGCTATCAAGTCATGGAAGGGATCTCGATTCTTAACAGGTCAGTTAACGATTTTGAATCATACATTGTAGCTGTTGTCGTGATTTCATTTTTAGAGCGAAATTAGTTCACATTTCATAAAACATGAGATTTTCTGATGGAATGCTACTGAGAAAACCGTGATTTAATGCTATCTCACGGAGGAAGACCACCACCCCCATTCACCCATGTTCAAATCCTGTGGTGGTATTCTGTACGTGAATAGTTAACTCCAAAATTTTTTTTTTGGATGAACAGCAGTTTCCAATGGGATGCCAATAAAATTTAAAATTGAAATTATTGGGATATTAACTGTTTTTCATGCCGGCTTAATAATCAAATACACAATCCACTCTGCAATTCTGGCACTACATATTCTCTTTTACTCAGTCAGGAGTAATTGCTAATCAATTAAGCAACCCCTTCGTCTTCATGCATTCCACAGCGTCATCAAAGATCTCGTCGATGCCAAATTTGAAGGAGAAACCGCTCTCCACCAACTTCTTAGACGAAATGTTCACCCTTGGTTTGTCTGGCACATCCTCCAACCTGGACGTATACACACGAATACTCAATTGCTCAATAATCGGATATACATACATATCCACACAATAGAAGACTCAGATTGATACTCACTGGGTTGGGACATTGTACTGCGGATAGCCATCATCATCATCTTCGTTTTCTTCAACCGAGATACTCCAAAAATCCAGCAAAGTTCCAGTTCCAGATTGATGAGAACTCTACCAAAATCAAGTTACCGAATTCCGGCCATGTCTATTACTCTTTTCAATTATAGATTCTTAGAATGCCACATGTGAGTTCTCGTTAATTTACTGCATTCATGCGATTTATTTGAATAAAAACGAAATCATCAAAAATATCCAGCAAAATTTGCTAATTTCGTCTTATTTAATAGCCATCAATCTATTTCATAACGCAAAATCCTAGTGTCAGAAAATTACAGAATTTGCACTATTCTCATGTCGGCAAAATTGAATTCACTCTTGCTGGATTTGCAAGTTCCTCCAGTACAAAATAGTACCCAACTTAAAGACCATGGACGGATTTGTGCACTCTTCATGTTCTTCACTCCTCATCGTCCACTATCTTCTTGGATGTCCTTTACAGAAACAAATCCGCCACCATAACCAGACGTTGCAAACTTAAATTTATGAACAAGAAGGATAAGAAGACTGATGAATTGCCGACGCTGGCCTAGGAATTGCTTAATTCCCGAAATCGCTTTGAGCAAGAGAGTTAATCTAAGTCTGTAAATTGTTTGCCTTGTCAATTCCGATAGAAGTAATATGTGAGCTAGAAGTTGTAGTGCGGACTGAATACACGGAATTATCTGGTAATTTATTACAGAAGGCTCTTGGATGCAGATAATTAGGGGGAGTCATGACAAATAAACTGTTGCTACCGACTAGTCCGGCCGCTTTCGCTGTGGCTTCAAGAGAGAGAGGGGGCCGCTTTGCTGCTCTTTTCGATGGGGAAACCCGCCGTCATAATTGTGATCGGAGCCTTGTTTCTCTTTCGCGACTGCTTCTTGCCAATGAAAGTATTCATCGCCCGAATGGATTTCTGATTATTACAGGATCTTGACAACGCCTCAGCCGGCGGGGTTTGTGTCCCCAGAGCCTCAGATTGGCTCTCCATGGAATCCAAAAATTCCACGCTTGCACTTGCTTTTGCTTCGACGGAGGCCTGGGAAGGGTCGCCCGGGTTGCAACTGGACATGGACGACGACACTACCTCGCTCGTGGTACTTCCCTCGATTTTTTCATTTGAATTCTCGCTGATGACTCCTTCGTCTAGTCTAGAGTTCAATTCCCTCACCAGCGCTCTGATTACGATTTCCATGTCGCGGTGGGAGGCCTGGAAGATCCACGCAACGTCATCCTCCTGGTCTTTGGTCGTATCAGAGAGCTGGAAACACCAGGCATACAAGGCTTGTTCCCTCAATACGCCTTTGCTTCACGTCCATCGTAATTGCCTCCGATCTCCAAAACATCGCCATGATTGTTCGCTTCCTTCCGTCCTCAGTCATTTAGCTCTCGCATGCTCCGACCTCCGTCGCTGAATCCAACCTCCCTTCGCATTTCTTCGTAATTCATTCTGCAGTCTACAATGCTGCCACATGCCCCCTCTAGTTGTCACACATGCATCTCTCCTTTGATGAGATCGCTCTGCGATCACTTATTGAGAATACTGATTTTTGTTGACTTGCTGCTTGCGTCAATGGTTAATTGATTCTTACCAGGTAAGAATAAGATTAAGAAGTTGCACAATAGCATGAACCCTCTCAAATTCAAATCCAGATGAATGGAATGGGCGGGCGTGAATACTTCGTTTCAAATTCAAATTTAAATTTTTGTGATTGATGTACCATTTTCATCTCTGTGTTGTCCTCCGATCAACATTAAATAGTGTCAGGTGGATTGGACATCGAATTTTTCCGTCGCCGGATCCCGTGAATACCATGAACGTCCATAATGCGATGGATGGGTGCGGCTCATACCATAGATGGGTGCGGATGGTCTAGCACCTTCTTTTGTCCTTTTCGGGCAATGAGCTCCACTCCGGTCATTGTCCGTTGCCTTGTCCTTTTGTGCTTTTGTCTGTTTTTTTAAATGAGCACCAGTGAGGGATCAAATTTGAAGGGTAGGGTCCCATTTCACTTTGAAGGGCTATGAGATATTGAACCCTTCAACCTTGACATGTAAAAATAAATAATTATTTTCATTTGAAAATAATTATATATAAAAATTTCATTATTTATTCAAAGTAATATAATCAAATTTCTAAGATTTCATTATTTATTAAAAATAATGTAATCAAATTCTTTAATATAGTAATAATATTTGCAATATTCACTTTTAAGATTTTAATAAACAATGTTTATAATAGATTGTTTGTATAGAAAAAAATTATTCAATCCCATTTTGATGGTAAGACCTCTATCAATCTCTTAAAAATTTAAGTATTTTTTGCTCTTCCAAATAATGTCAATAGAAATAGATTTTTTTTTTTTTTTTTTTAAACTTTGCCAAAATCATTTTGAAATTGAAAAAAAACTCAAATATCATAACAAAAGAACATTTTGAAATTGAAAATAACTCAAACATCATAACAAAATAACATAATATGGTATATGCAAAGTGTGAGCCTCTAATAGTTACAATCAACAATTCTATTTTTTGGTTTGCTTTGTCTAATAAGTTGCCCTTCTTCAAACTTCACTTGGTTGTGCTCACTGGTCATAAAGATAGGGCAATTGGTTGTGCTAACTCGTAAGAATAGAGTAATTTAGAAGTGAAGGAAAAAGTCATGGAAATATGGAAAATAAAAAAATTTATAATGAAAATAACTAATTAGATAAAAGAAGGCATTATTTTAAATTTTAAAATTTTAAGAAAAACAATTGAAAAGTAAAAGCAAAAAGTATTGAAAAGATTCTCAATATAAAGATGAGTTTGTTAATGATGGTTGGACCAAACCAATATCCATGACAATTGAGAAATTGAAGCAATTTCAATACCGATCTTGGAAAAAACCACTAAAGAGAACAAGATATTGTCAATCAAAATATTAATGCTTAATTTATGTCAAAATTGAGTTAAATGGGTGTGTAAATGTTTTTTTTTTAAAGAAAGAGTTGTCTAAAAATTTGAAGACTTTAACTTTTCATTCTTCAAGAAAAAAATCAAATCTTTAAATTATGAAAAAATGACTTTCTCTTCTTCAGAATCCATTTTTTATTGCATAAATAACATAAATAGATTTGGAACCTACAAAAACCCTGATTGTGATATCTCAACCCCTTATTTCTACTATGCCAACATTTCCAACAAGCTTTTCTAAAAAACCAATATGTTAAGAAAAAATACATACAAATCATATAAACTATGTTGAGATTGATATCTACGAAGATTTCTTACAAAGTTATTATTACATGATTTTTTTTCTTTTCAGAAAAAGGGTAATGCCACAAGGAAAACATGGGTTAGACAGTGATAGTCCAGTGTATTCATTTTTCTGCCTCAAAAATTGCAAGAAACCAAATTCTATAATTGCTCCTACAAGTTAAATTAAAATTGACTAAAACATGTACATTAAGTATTTTACTTCAAGTAGGAGATAATATCCTTCAAGGATTTTACAGATAAATAAAAATTTAAAGCAAAGTTCCATTTCATTTGCACATAAAAATTTTAGCTCAAGTTAAACCAAAAGAAAATCAAAATTTGGTCTCGGACTGAAATTTAAACTAAATTTATTTTAATCACAGTTGGAAAAAATCTGAATTATTTTAAAGGCAGAGAAGCTTCTTATAAGAGGTTCAACGTTAAATCTATCATGCTTATTTTAAGCATAACGTTCAAGAAAAGGGGAACTATGGTTACCTTGGTGTAATGTTGGACTACGAACTTGCAACAACATCCAATTTGTCCCACAACAAAATAGACGAGAGTTGTAACTTTAATATTTAAATAGCTTTAATCCAGAAGAGAAAAATGCAAAAAATAATGTTAAGTAGCTCAAATTTTATAGCTAAGCAAATGTGAGTCTGTCTGATCAAATAAATCTACAATCTAAAAACATAGGAGAGCATTTCAACTTGAAGGGACAGCTGACAGTAAGGTGATTTAGTTTATTTAAAACATAATCCATCCGGACGTAGGAACTACAAAAGGTAACATGTGCAAAGGGATGGAGAAAATCGACATATATCAACGAAAGCAAATATAAAAAGGGTCAAATATTACCCTCTAAATTCTAGTGAGGAGTGGATCTTCCCCTTGAAACTCCATCCAACAGATGCAGTGAAGAGTTGAATGTATAAATGCAACCATGTTGTTGAATGTGCATCCGACCGTCACATTTCCACGCTTGTAACATGTTATTCCAATCTTCGAAGAAATGTTGTAGTTTATTTCTTCACCCTGCTCATGTCGGCCAAGTTTCTACTCACTCAGTTCACTGCCGACTCACATGGACTCAACACTCACGAGGCCCTTCCTTAGATACATCAACGTCACCGCTCACCAGTGATCACAAAGAAATTCTCAAAGCCTAAAGATAGAACTTTCTCCGGTAAGAATCGAAAGCTAAAACCATAGAAATACTTACAATGCAGAACTTTCTCTGGTAAGCATTGAAAGTTACAAATCAATCTCACTAAAGATAAAACCCCCAAAAAATTAGCATTAGTTTTTCCCTATGTCGATTGTGAGTTATCTTATGAGCTATGAGCAATGAAGTAGCAAAACCCACCAACAAAAATTAACCAAAAAAAACCATTGGGTATCAAAATCTAGCCCTAACTACAACACCCAAGACACCAAAACAAGCTAACATCTCTGCATTGAAGAATCCCAATAATCTATACAACCCAAAATCTAGATATCTACTAGCAATTCTCAGTGAAATGGACACAAAAAAGCCTCCACGTTTCCACTTACTCTAGCATCTTGATATTCTCCTATTTCTTCTCTCGTTGACGCAAAAATAGCTCAACTAGATCTGCTACCTTGTTCTTCTCCGGGGTAGGACCTTCGGTAATCGGTTATCCCTAGTAAGTTATCAAATCTATTAACAATCTTAGCATTTAATTTCACATCCTATACTCAGGTTTGATCACATGAAGAAGAAAATGGAAAATCGAGTTGGCATCCTCTTAGATCGAGGTTTAATGAAGTTTGGTATCATGTCATTAAATGCTTTTAACACTTAATCAAACACATAACTTAGTAACATGTAAGCTAATACAATAAGATAGCATATTGGCAATAGCAACCTCGACCGTCCAATTGAGTCACTTGACACATGTATTCAACTCATCGAGCCTGCTCTGCCCACTAGGATAGAGGTCAAAGGGAACTCGGTAGTCTCCAACTCTCTAGACTTTGAGTCTCCCACTAAATCACTAATAACCCTTAGACAGGGAAAATTGGGAACTACCCTTCTGTTGCAAATTTACACAAGCGTGTTGAATTTTATTATTGAAGGGCTTCACATAAAATTAATTTTTTTTTGCATGGTAAAATTCATGGTGGCCTTCTATGACAAGTAAAATGGCCTTTGAAGGGAAATGGAGGCTTCAAATTTGAAGCCTGAGCACCGCGCGCTGGCTATATGGTCTACGCTGAGTTTGCTTATAAATTCTCGGGAGTCGGAATGGAAATCTCCTTCCTAAATAATATATATATATATATATATATATATATATATATATATATATATATATATATATATATATATGCTTATTTTCTAGGATGCATAGGACTAATGAATAATTTTTATTATTGTTACAATTCTTAATTTAGCGCCCTCAAAGAACCAATTAAGAGCTATATTGACTTAAAATTAGATGTATATTTATATATATAATTATAAACCAACGAGAATAGAAGTCCAATTTTAATTCAAATTGAACCACCATTTTACCTCTCTTTCAACGTTTTTCCTATCAAATACATGAATATTTTTCTTCAAAATGTTTTGTTAGACTTTTAATTTTTTTTATAAACAATCATTTTGAAGCCTTAGATTTTTTGCAAAACGTCATAAATATCTATGTTAAGATTGCCTAGAGAGTTGGGGCTGGGAGGTGGGAGGCCCATCTCCCTTTATGGTAGAAGTTTGACTATAGGTTTTAGTGTTCGTAGGATATTTACCAAAGGCTGTTATCACTAGGAATGGGAGGGAAATGCAAATTTAAAATTTAAATGCCTTTCTTGATTTCCCTCGATTGTAAATCGTATTGCTCACCCACTCAAATGCATCACTTTCCATCTTGATTGTAAAGAGAAAAAGGTGGTTTAGAGAGCAAAAATTGGCATGCAACAATAGGGCATTATACAAAATGCATCGATGTCGCTTTGTTTCAGCTAAAGGTGAGGTCCACTATCTAGAGCGTGTTTTCTTCTTGTCGAACTTGATCTGGCTGGAGGTAGGAGGAGCCATGTTTATCCATGCCACCGGGCCCATCAAGAGTGGAGAGGATACCAATATTTGGTATTTTGATAACGTGTGCCCTTGACGTAGCGTGAATCTATGTGCCAGGAATGGGATTGGTTCAAGTGCAGGAGGTGCATTATGGAGCACTCTCTAAGGGCCCGAATTTAAACATTTGCATGACAAAGCAATGGAGAAAACCATTGTTCTTCAACAACATTTCCATGCGGATCTTCCTGCATCAACATAATTTGCAAGGTTTTTTGTTAAGTTAGAGGAGGTTATCAGGAGCTCTCCCAAATTGAAAATTGAAGAGAACTAGATTTGTATGTCATTTGTGTCTGCATACTTCAAGGAACGAAGTCGAACGAGTTATTGCTATGAATTTGATTATAGTGCAGTTATGTTTTTTTTATAATTCCTTCATCATGAAATCTCGGTTTGAATTCCTTTTATCTGATTTTCAAAGCATTTATACTCTGTTATACCATTGAAATTTACTAGTTCATCTTTTTCCATGGTGTAGGGTGTAAAATTTTGTAATCTTATACTTTCATGTCTGTCATGTAAGACAAACGCACACCTTAAGATAGATGGTGGATTTATCACGCTCTTTAATAATCAATTAGTGCAATTTCTCCTGAAATGTTTCAAGGTTTTCTTATCTTGATGGGATGTAGCTGATGAAAACACAAAATGAGAGAGGATAAACTGAAACTTGCTTGATTATTCATTGCTAACAACACACATATTTATACAATGTTGAATTGATATCATCCATTGATCTAGATCAAGATCTAGGGCTTTAATTGTTCCTTCTAGACTCTTCTCTTCACTTAGTCAACATCTTATTTATTACAACCATATCTCTATCAACTACTCAAGTTTCTAGAAACTAACCTATTTTTCTAAGTCATCTTCCTTTGTTACTTGTTCAACAGGTCATCATACAACAAGCATGAGTTACATATTCCAACACTCCCCCTTAATGAATACTTGTTGTTCATATCTTCACTTCTTTTGCTTGTGCTTGCTCACTGTGCTTGTTTTTGGTTGTTTTGGTCTTTATCTGGGGCATGTCCACATCTGGTTGTCTTCACTTGACTTTAATGTGTTGCTAAACATTATATGGGCTTTCCCTCATAAAAAATTCACCTTGGGATTTTGTGGCTTACCCCTAACCATTACAATTATCTAGTGGTTTTGGATTACCATGAACCATACATCACATCAGTGGTTTCTAGCTTACCACAAACTTTCATCTCTCACAACAAGTGGTTTTGGTTGACCACGAACCTCACATACAAGTGGTTTCGGATGGCCACGAACCTTGTGATGGGGAAACAAATTTTCATTCCACACACTTGGGCTTTCTTCACTATGGGCTCTATCCTCGAACTTTGTGCTTCTTCATTTGTACCTGCATAAAATCGATCATTGATGTCCATATAAAAAACAAACAATCCATCTACCAAGATACATGGGTGCCATCCGCTGTACTCGCTAGTTCTCTAGGAATGATTTTCACCTACATGTTTCATCAACATGCTAAAATTTCTTTTAAACATATTAACTTGGTCCGAACATATGAACACTTTAAGATTTACTCACACTTCCCCCTTCAATCAAAGATTCATATTCTTCAATCTATCATCAAGCTAGCATACGGGTACACCTATCACCCCCGTACCTCTCACAGTGGTTAATTCCACAACTTGATGTCACATCTTGTATCTGCAGAAGAGGATAAATTTGTGCATTTTGCACCACAACACGTATGCCTGAACAACACGGACATGTCTTACAACAACCTGGGGAATTTAGCTTGCTGATGGCTAAGCTTTACAACTTGGACCAAAAACTTTGGGTTGTCCGGTACAACCAATCATGCACCCCTTGCATCATTACAACACTTCATCTCAGGTACAATAAGCATGCTTTACAACAATATCAAAGTTACCATCACTTTATGGTACCAATCATAAGCCCAAAATATTACAAACCCATTACATATCAACAATATGCATACATTTTTCTTTGCAATTGGAGTCTTCTTGCTTTTTCTTCTATCAACCTTTGTCTTCTACAGAGTCAATCTTTCACTGCTTCTTCTTTGCTTTTTGTATTTTTCATGCAACTAACCAATTGTTGCATAGCATATTTTTCTTGTTGGATTTGATCAAGGTCCAACAAGAGACCTATGACCTTGGCTTGGAGAGCTTAATTGATGTACCAATGCCACGATTTTACATGCTATAAAATTGACAAACTAGACTTTGACTCACTTAACTTCTCATTGACTTCACTTTGAACTTCAACATTAATATGACTTAACTCCAATTCTGTACAACAATAATCTCTCAACTTTTAAGTGGATTTTGATTCCTTGCAACTCATACCCATTACATTATTATTTTCACCAATGATTTGATTATTATTGTCACACATGTGACCATGTCTTCACCTATCAGATGACCTTGACCTTTACCATGACACTTAATGGGGTTACTTCAAAATACCAACCATTCAATACAACTTACTTCACGTTCCTCACGAAGAGATAAAACTCCACATGATCATTCATTCCATACTTTTCATGCATCCTCACTTTACTTCGATAAAGAACAAGACCTTATATTTTAAGGACCCCTTACATCATTAAGGCATACATTTACTCACCTCACATGTCATATGTTTGACATTTTTTAATAACTTGTCATGACTCACCTTAAGACATGTATTATTTCGAAGACATTCACTATGCAACCATGACCTTTAATCATACTTATCTATTTATGACACTCATGACCTTTTAATTTGTGATTTGGTTTTTCATCTATTTAGTTTTAACTACAAGCCCATCGCACAAAACAGTAATTAATGGTTCACGACTTTGTCTTCTTCTTCGCACGGTCCTGGCATACTGCAACAACTACTCTTACACGTTTTCAGGACATCAAGGGATCTCCATCGATGGCAGTGAATTCCCATATGGTGGCCTTCCTGCAAACCCGTGACAGTAATGCATAGAATGGGGTTTGACAGTAATGCACAGAATGACTCCAGAAAGAATGATGGCTCTAAAAAATGGAGACAATCTTTTTCTCCTTCACTGCTGGTCTCGGAGGCAGCGTTCCTCAAACACGGATCTGCAAACTTTTCTTATAGGCAATCGATCAAAACACAGACATTTGCTACGCAATTTCTCACAACAATATTTCAATACCTTTTGGAAGTTGATGATGTAGAAAGATGGGGTCAGCGTCTATTTCCTTGGCCTCATCAAACTGATGGCATCTCCTCTCTTTGACACATAGTCGACTTCGATAATGACACCGAGCTGCTCCGCTCACGCGAGGGTGGCTCCTCCTGTCAACAACGTATTCTTCAGCGGAACTACGGATCACACTTTTCTTCAGCATTTTTCCAGGGCTGAACAACGGATTCTTCTGGCAACAACACTTCTCATCATAGCTCCCTTGGCAACTCGTTCTCTCTGCGAGCAACAAAGATATGTCAAACAACAACTTATTCTCATACTCAGTAGCGTCTCTTCTAGACTTTTCTTCAAGAAGGAAGTATTCACTGGGCGGAAAAACCTTCACCCAACAGACAATATCTCTTTCTACCAGCAGCTCGGCTTCCTCGGCGACGTCTCAATACACACACGGTTCTCTTGTGACTTCTACACAGGACGAAAAATTTTCACTGGAGCAGTGAATGCCATGCAGGTATCACCTACAACAGGCATTTTCCTCTACAAACTGAAATTTCTCAATCATGTACAGCTGTAGACAATCAGAACAACAAACAATGAGCAACTCCACCATCAAGTCTTCCTCCTTCAGCTACGGATCCTCATTTAGGAGAGGAAATCAGGTCGGCACAAAAAAATCTTCTCTTTATGGCTTCTTCACATCCATAGACAATAGACAGCTCCTTCACTAGTAGCTACAATCACAGAACTGCAATGACAGGAGCGATTGAGGGAGTAAACGTCATATCAAATGGCACGGCTGGATATGCACCAATCTAGATATTACAAAACAAGACTCTTACGCAGAGCAGACTAACAGACTTCTTGCAGCTATAGCTAACAGACCTAACATAACACCATAATCTACAAACTTAAACATATAGTAACAACACTACTCTATCCTCTACTCCTACAAGGATACAATTACTCTTACTTCTCTCTCATGATCCTGGGCACTCTCGTGAGGGAGTCAAGCCCAGACACCAAGCTCTCATACCATGATGAAAACACAAAATGAGAGAGGATAAACTGAAACTTGCTTGATTGTTCATTGCTAACAACACACATATTTATACAATGCTGAATTTATATCATCCATTGATCTAGATCAAGATCTAGGGCTCTAATTGTTCCTTCTAGACTCTTCTCTTCACTTAGTCAACATCTTATTTATTACAACCATATCTCTATCAACTACTCAAGTATCTAGAAACTAACCTATTATTCTAAGTCATCTTCCTTTGTTATTTGTTCAACAGGTCATCATACAACAAGTATGAGTTACATATTCCAAGAGTAACTGCATGAAGATTAAAAAAATTTCAGTATTGAGGGGTTTCACGTTCAGGATTGAGGGGTTTTATACAAACGACGGAATCTTTGTAGGGAGAATTGAAATTTGAGAGTGAAATAAACGGGAGAGTCGTCTAAATTCTAAATTAAGCCTTGTGAAAGGTATATAAGTTCTATATACATCAATCTACATTATGGTAGTATAACACCATATATATTTTCGTAAACGAAGGAAATGGATTCCTCTCAGAGTTTGTTTTAATGTTAAATATATAATAAATGTTGGAAAAATGAGATGCTGATAGATTTTGGGTGTATTCTAGAGGAACTTCACATTTTAGATAAATTAAGGTTCCATTTTGAATCTTTGTTTTATTAAAAAAATTATTTCATTTCATTAAAAAATCTTTTATTGATTAAGAAAATATTTGAAGAAAAGACTCTTCAAGTACTTTTTTCACTTTTAATTTAAATATTTTTATTTTTAGGACAATTTCAACATGTTGTTCGGTCCATGGAAATAATATTTAATAATTTATTATATATTCATTGGAGGAAATTTGAGGTCTAAAATGGGCCTCCTAAGGAAAATAATAAAATAATGAAATAATAGTTAAAAAAAAAATTATTAATTTTGGAGGAAGAAAGAAAAAACTACTTTTGTGTTCGCATTTTCAACATATATCCATGTGTTTTTACTCAAATTTACAGTTAGAGCACTCGTTAGATGCGGAATTAAATTTTGCATCCAATGAATACCCACTCTGCATACTTTTGACGGTCCTCGCTTCCCCACCATGTTTTTTCAGGTATTTCTTGTTTTTGGGGCAGCAGGGTCCGTCAAAAGTAAGCACTTTGGGTACTCGTTAGATGCGGAATTTAATTCCGCATCTAACAAGCGGTTCCGCTCGAAATTTGAGTAATGTCGTATGAGTACTCGTTGGATGTGGAATTTAATTCCGCATCTAACGAGTGCTCCCATTCGAAATTTGAGTAAAAAAACAGGGAGATATGTTGAAAATACAAACAAAAAAAGTAGTTTTTTATGACAAATATCTCAAGTCAACCATTATGGTTGACTTGTTTTATTGAAATTCTATTGTTTCTTGAATTCCAAATCATCAAGAAATTATGGGTGAATCGTTTTCTTATTAGACCCATTTTAGACCCCAAATTTCCTCTAATGAATTTTTTTTTATTAATCTAACATATTAATTATGTATTTTGGCAACTTTTTGGAATAAATAAATTTTAATTTGAGAATTCTTAATTTATGACATTGGAGTTGATTGTCTCCTATTTTATATTACAAAATAAATTTGTGATAAGGATTCAAGTTGTAAAGAAGACCATAGATTGCTATTTAGATTTATCTACAATTAAATAGAAAGAATTACACATTGAAGGGAAAGAAATACAATTATATATAATTGAATAGACAGAATTACACATTTAAAGGAACGAAATACAATCCTCAAACAACAAAAATACAATGCTTAAGATTATTTAAGTGATTTTTTTTTTCCAATTTTTAATGTGAAATATTATATATTCTGTTAAGATGCCCAATGTGCACACACACATATTGGCTAAATCACAAAGACAAATAACCATAGAAAAATGCACAAAGAAAAATATTAGGCATGAACGCACACTATGCTTTCTCATTAACCAAATGTGTGTGTGTGTATATATATATACAATGAGAAAGGACCCTTGGGTTCCAATTTCCCAAGAGGTCTCTTGGACTCCTTCATGACTTTTCATATTCACCCGACTCTTACTCATCATTTCACGTGAATATATCTAACCCTAAGGATTAGGTTCCAACAAATCCCCCCTTAATCCTAAGGGTGCCTATGAGTCCGAGAAGAAGAAGAGATCTGAATGGATGGAAGTGGATAGCTACCACAAGCTGGAAATTTCCATCTCGAATATTCTTTACTAGAAGGTTAGCTAGAAGCTTGCACATGTTTATGCTAAATACAATATCTCTCTGAATGGATAGTTTTTAGGATAACCATCAACTGAAATGGGATAGCAGAAGATGGAATCTTCTACTATGTGTGTGATTCAATGCTGACCACAAAATATCGAACTTGGAAACAACACCCGCTTAAAGGTTCTTTGGAACTTGGCTTGAACGCTTAGAGGTTGTGTCTGGAATAGATGGAATGGTGGTTTTAGGCTGACTAGAAACCGACTGGAGAGCAGAAAATAGGAAGTTAACAACAACAACTAGCTGAACATTTCCATCTTGACAACCTTTTTCCAAGTTAGCTAGAAGCTTGTACATGCTTCTGCTAATATAAAGTGTTAGCAATACCGGTGGTTTTATGATGACCACCAACTCTAGAGCTCAGACAAAAATAACTCTCTATAGTCTCACTAATTCTAGCTTGCTTGTCACTGATGGTCTTCATCACCTCTGTCAGGAACAATGTGAGGAGAGGATAGTGTCATGGTGACACAACTAGACACAAAACACTGCATGAGTACTCTATGTCATGGTTCTCTTCTATTTGTGTGGCTACATCACTGAATCTAGCCGCTGAAACTGGATGTGGATCATGCTTGTTTGATCTCACTTACTTGTAGAGGGTCATGGTTGCTTGTTGTTAAATGGAGACTTTGAAACTTGACGCCTGATATCATGTCCACCTTGTCAGGTACAAAGTGAGGAGAAGAAGATGTATCAATTGCAAGATATGTCAATAATCGTGAATGAACTCTTCAGTATGACTTTAAAATCTTCTTGGTTGTTGATGACCATTTCCAAGAAGCGATCCACCCATATTGAATCTTCTTTCTTGCAAGTTTCTTTAGAATGAAGCATCTATCTTATGAGTGTGTATGTTTTCGACAATGCTTCCAAGGGTGAAGATCAAAACAATGATATTTCATGTGGCCAACTCATTCACAGTGTTGGCATCTCCAACATTGAACTGATGTGGATGAACATGGACTCTCATTGAGGAATTCAATACTCTGAAACTAGATAGGCTTGGAGAAATTGGGAATGTGAACTGTCACTTCATTGTCGTATCCAAGGCATGTTTTGTGCTTGTTATGGTTGATCTCTTCCCATGGTCTAATGATGGGCTTGGGTGAAACAAGCAGAACCTCTGCATGCATGTTTTCATCTTCATTTTCTTTCACTTATGTACTGGTGCCACCGATTTACTCATGTTCTTTTGAAGTGGCATCAATCTGTGCAAGCTGTAGAATTGGATCATAAAGAGGATTATTTTGAACATGAACAAGTTCAGAATGTCTTTCTTCTTGTTGAAGCTACAACTCAAGCTGTAGGAACTCAAGAGTGTCTTGTGATTCTTTTTCACAGTCTAGAATGTGAGTGAGCATGTTCTTGTCGATCATGATAGTGTTGTGAATAGAGGAATGTAGTAGAGTGTTCAGTAAAGCTACAAGGCCATTTAATCTCGCCATTGATAAAAGAATCACTCAAATACTGAAGGGATTCTTACAATTCCACCCTTTTACAAACAAACGTAACAAAATCAAACTTGGAAAACGATAGGTGTCGGTTTCAACCAAGAATGCACTCAAGTACAAGTACAGTACAATTTCAATTTTCTTTTAAGTCAACTTCTCTTATGAAATTTATGCACCCTCGTCTCCTATGGAGGAAGGTCAAGCAAGACAATGCACATACACATACAACCACTGACCGAAATTCAATATTTGCATGATCACTCCTCACACGCAAAGTCCCTCCAGGTAGATCAATAGAGTATAGATACAAAGTGGTGTTTGAGTCACCACTAACCTTGATCGATGTACTCTAAGACACAAAAGGATCTGTGGAAATTATTTATTAATTAATATTAGTAACAGAACAAAGAGTTAACCCATCATTCTCTTCATGTACTACCGCGTCCATAGTTCCCATAAAAAAATGACTGAAATTTATGACCGCGTCACTTTAACAATGGAATTCATCACTGGCTATGCCAATCCGATGTTGCCACTCATAGCTGATTCAAACCTTCAAAATACACAGTCTTGCAGTCTCTTCAAAATACAGTCTTGCAGTCTCCTTTCCAGGATCACACTTCAAAACATTATATAGCCCGCGAAAATATATATATTTCCCCTCTCTCGACCTTAGTGCAATAAAATATGGTAGTGAACCAATAAAAAAACCACTGTAATCACCAGCAATAACTCCAAGTAATCATGTTATCCAATGCAATTCACTCAAGATAACAAAAATCATTGACAATTCTTCCACGCAATCAAATATATGTTATATACGCCCTATTGGGTACTTGATTGGCTCTTCTGTAGTAGGCTCAAGAAAGAGAAGGAGCCACGTACAGGCAGTAGTGGTTGTGGCTGGTTGACAATTGGAATTCTTATAGAAGAAACCACAACAAATTTGATTGTTTTATTTTTTTTGTTATGCAATACACCAAAAATGTGCACACAACGGCTCATGCATACTCACATACAGTGGCTCCAATAATCGAATCACCCTTTCTTGTTGAGTCTTCAACATAACAACAAAGGAGAGCACTAAAATGATGCACTAGGAATTCACCTTCAACGGGCGGGTACCTTCAACGATGGTCACGATCCTCAACCGTTCAGCTTCACGTCTCTATCCTCAATCGTTCAGCTTCATCTCCCTTGTGGTTCACCAATGCATTGATATTAATACGCAGCGAGGATACACGTGCTTCAACCCAGCAGCGTTGAGTATTTTTCAACCAATAACTCTCATGGAACACTAGATTTTAATACACACCCAGTGGTATTCTACAATAGTGGTGGCTCTTTCACTAGTTCTGATGAATTGCTTTTGCAATGGATGTCTCAATGACTTAGTCCTTGACCACAATAACTCAGATTATAGTTTGCAATAAGTTATTCGTGTCGTAGAGACCTGTCTGCATATGCACATAGCTCCAGGTCTACTATTATCATTGGGAATGAACTTGGTTGACAACAATTAGCACAAATGTATACAAACTCTTCGCATGAGTAGCTACTTGATCATTTCCATACCACTCGGAAAATTATGGCTCAATGTTCTTCAACTATTTCTTTTCAGATAAAATTGTATAGGAATGAAACAATAATATTGCAACAAATGATGAATTTTAAGGAACAAGCTAGGGTTTTCTATTCACATAAAAGTTCATACTTACAATGGACCCGAAAACCTAAATATATAAAAGTATCACATGCTAAACTTAGACTCTTTAACTTAGACTTAACTGACTCTATGTCTTAGTTCTAACTAAGACTCATCTAACTGCTTGTTAGGAACTGAGCATCTAACTGATGTCATCAGGGAGTAATTATCTCTAACACACTCCCTTAATTACAACCGCTAAACATACTATCTAATTGCAGCTAAAACATACTGCCTCTAAAGAATTTCATCAAAAAAGATTGCCTGTTGGTCTATGTCTCAGCTAGGCATACAGAACATCTTCATCTTGACTTTCTTTGCTGCAATGTGCTGATGCAGCGTCTTCTCATACTTTGTGCTCCAAACTTTGAAGCTTTCAATGCTTTTGTTCTTCTTTGTGCTCCAGACTTTAAACTCTGGATATCTCTTCTTGTTATTGCATGGATTTTTCTTTTTTCCATGGCTCTCGTTGAAAAACCGGTGATCTACAACATCTTCAATGCTTCCTGCAAAATACTTGTTGCTTGTTTCTTCCTTCAGCTTTTCAACTGGGTACATAGCATATCTTGCTTCTTCTTCAGATTCTGCTACTATAGAATGTAAGTTGTCATCTACAACTTCTTTTAGCTTTGCAAGCCAATCCTCAATGAATGCCAAATCTTCTTCGAAACTTGTTTCTTTAGCTTCGTCCTCCTCAGTTGCTACTGCTACAAGGACATCATCCACTTGATCGTCATTTTCAAGTAGGGTTACCATTCCAAACAACAACTCATTAATGAGCTTCTTTTGTTGTAGCACTATTACTCTTTCTTCATAAGAAAGGTGATCACCATCATACTCTGGTTCAAGTTTTTCATTCTCTGTTGCTAAGAGGTTATCAACTTGTGTATGAGCCTTCTGCTGAGGCTCACTGAGGACTATGGACTCCTTCTCTTGAGTCTACATACTTTCTTCCTTATCGCTCCCTAAAAAAATATAGGATTTGCTTCGCGTTCCCTTAATGCAAGATCTCAAAAGATCTACGTTCTTTTTTTTTTAACTTCAACACTGCGACCTTTTACTTTCATGCAAGGGTTTCTTCACTTTTCTAAACAAGCACTTTTCAAGAAAAAACAATAATATTTCCTTTCTAAATGCTGTGAGGATAACAAGACATTTTTATAAAACTTTTATGTGCTTACACAGAACTTTTAATATGACATATTAAAAGAATACCCTCACCCTGACTTTATCTTCTCGACAACAAGCCAATGATCACGCAGTCCGACGATTTTAATATCTCTTCAGTTTTGGTCGTCACTTCAACTTTGATGGTTTTAGATAGTCGCACTTCTCCACACAGATGGTCTCATGCATATTTAGGATTTCCTCGGTGGGAATCCTTTTTTTTTAATGGCGCGGCTCCTTTGATACCTTTGCTCTTTACTTCGCGACTCGACTTCACTCTAGCTATTTTCTCCGTACGGATAGTTGAACCGGCCCATACGATTCCCAAAAATGGCATACCTTCAAACACTCCTCAATGGATTTGACTTTCGCTTCAATAGTCTTCTCACGTGGATGGAGATGGCTCCTTCCCTATCAACTATCTGTTATCCACACGCTGGTAGCTTTTTCTTTGGATGGATTGGCTTACGGTCTTTCCAATACAGTAAAGCCTTCACTCCATGCGAATGTATCTTGTCACGGCGATTTCATTTCCTCAAAACGTGATCAAGCTTCAGTCTGCGGGTTCCACACGGGAGGCTCTTGCCCAAATTATCGCAGGTCTCCAGTAACTATTGCGTTCGGGCCGTAAGGTAGGCCTGGCTCCCGGCCGGTCTTGCCTCCATCTTCTTCAACAGATCTTTCATTCTTTCACGCAGCGATCTTTCAACTAAGTTCGCATGCAACATGCATGCTTGGGCTTCGTTCTAATGCGATTTCTTCACATGGACAGGTTCTCCGATGCTAGAGTCATCTTTCTCATGCGGATTCTCTAGCAACGATTCCACCTCTGGTGGATTGGGATGGATCCTCAAGACTTTTGTCTCGTCTTCATGGATCAAATCTTGTCTTCACGACTTGCGGATCAGATCCTGTCTGCTTTCTTCATGCTTTCTAACAATGGTTGGAGTTTCTTCACGAATTTGCTTTAGATCTGTGGATCTAAAATCTTTCTCGGGTTGATTTCAGTCTTGTGCTTCAAACTCAAACCCGGATCTCAATTCTTTCACTTGATTGGTGAAATATCTTGGCTTGGATCGAATGATCTTTGCCTTCTTCGCTATGGAAGAATACAACACACTTGGATCTACTCTTGGATCAATATGCTCTCCAAGAGACTTAATCAAGCTCTCATACCATGATGAATTTGAAGGAACAAGCTACGGCTTTCTATTCACATAAAAGTTCATACTTACAATGGACCCGAAGGCCTGAATATATAGAAGTATCATATGCTAAACTTAGACTCTTTAACTTATACTTAACTGACTCTATGTCTTAGTTCTAACTAAGACTCATCTAACTGCTTGTTAGGAACTGAGCATCTAACTTATGTCATCAGGGAGTAATTATCTCTAACAACAAATAGTATCACCTAAATTTGATCACGGAAATGCATTTAGATCGTGCAACTCTTATATAACCACTTCATGTAATCGTGGCAAGATTTCACCAGATTCTACAATGTCTCTGCAGAGATGACGCACGATATCAAGAATGAAGCAATTATGACATCGTTATGCGCAAAAGGAGGTGTATCTAATATTCAAATGCATTGTGTCAGCCACCAACAAGATCCTCGAAGAGAAAATTCAATAATTCTGCCAAGGGACTTCAAATAGTGCCTAATAAGGCTCGACACTGGTGAAATGAGAAGGCCTGCAACTTGAGAGAATATTGGCGCAAAATGATAAGGTTTCCACTGTTGGATGAACTCACATGGTATACAAAACTCCGAGGACAATACCACACATAAGAATGATCCAATCAAGGTTTCCTTTGAAAGAAGACCAAAAATGCCATGTAGATGCACATGCTTAAACTGTCAGCTTCAATGTGGTCGCAGAGGTACAAGAAGAGAGGAAACAATGCCCAACATACAGAGAGCAATTCACACATGCACATGAATGAATTTAGTTGGTACACAAGGTACTCACAATTCCTTCTATTAGGGATGGCTCTATGTCTGAAGATGATTTCTCAAAAATGTTAGTTGGTTCAATTTAGAACACTTATTCCAACTTAATGCAGGTTTATAGGTGGGTGTGTATGAACTCAACACACCAGTGGATACAAGTAGAGGCAGTGCTCAGATGAAGTTGGAGTATGCCCAAGTCAGGATTTCATAAAAAACGAATAGATTCGAGGTTGTTCATAGCTCTAGGAAAAAATCACTCGTGGATTTATTTGGAGGGAACGAGCTCATAGGCTCAATGTCAGAGGAGAGGAGGCCCGATATTGAGAGGAGGATCCAACAGATTTATACATAGGCTCAAATATTGTGTGATATGGAGCAAATTTTGGCAACAATTTCCCAAAAAATGCCCAACAGAAAGATAGACAGGTGCAGAAATATCAAATTGGTACAGGAATATAAAGCAGGTCCCGACATAATAATATAACATAGAAAAGATAATACCTCAACTTCTCAGGAAGATCTGGAGTTAGCAGAGAAGGCAGTGAACACAATGACTGATTGGAGTAGGCTACAAGTTACAGGTCATGATCAAATACCTTGAGGTGTAAACTTTTCCTCAATTTAGGACAAGGAGTTTGCACCTCAAGGGATTCGATCCCTATTAGCACTTGTTAAAACTAGAGTTAAGATGGATCTATGTTGATGTAAAATCAACCAACATATTACTCGATGAATATTTTGAAGCTTTAAAATTTTGGATAACTTTGGATTAGAAAATCTTATGGATTGCATCGACTCACATGTGACTACAACTATTTGGGGCACATTGAGAGGAATCCATGTCACCAGATTAATGTATTTGGTTTTGGCATATTATTGTTGGAACTCATAACAGGTGGCAAGTGTATTTGGATAGCTTTCTTTATGCACACGGAGTATACCTTTTAATCCCTAAGTTGAGTGCTCCAACAACAGACATAAGGTTCTAGCCTATGTGATGAATCTATTGACTACCTTATTTGTGGCTGTAGTCATATGAGCGATTAATATTTTGTTGTTGAAGGTGGTCACTTCTAGTTTCATGTCAACACTTTCTTTGGCATAATCAAAAGTCCATTTTCCATCAATATGTATTAGGGATGCTCTAAGGGCCTCCTGTAATGGAGATTCAATAGAGCTAAAGGGATGATATGAATCTCCCCAAATCTGTTACTACTGATCACAATATTCCTATGGGAGGATTTTAGGTGAGATACAAGTGTATCGGGGAAAACAAGAGGAAATATTGTGTTGGGGATAAGGAATATGTAACGACCATTGTCATAAATGTGGAAGAACTCCACAAGTTGAATAAGAAAAATATGTTTGCTTGGAAGATAAAGAGATTGATGAAAATCACTAGGCATTCTGGAATTCCGACCATCTATAACACAATTGAAGAGTGAGAACATTGTTTGTGAAAATATTAGAAGAGATGTTGGAGAATTTTCCTTAAGAGACTATCATGGTTGTTTCCAATGACCCATTGGGATGATATGTCAAAGGATAGAATTTGTCCCATAAAAGACTCCATCGAGTAGTTATGTTATGTAACTTAATATAGATCTTATATAGAATATTCCTACAAATGTGGTGATAAGACTAAGAAAAATAATGTGGAATCAAACATTGCATCAATTAGGGATTCATAATGTGCCAAAAAATCATTGTTGTATACAAATTCATTATAGAACCATAGTGTTAGGTCCTTCCTTCTTAGACTAATAAGGTGATCTCAGACAGTGAAGTGGGTATAAGAACAAATTTGAAGAGCGGTATGTGTTGATATATGTGGAGCGATACTTTAGAATGCTAGAGGTGATGGACAAACCCTATAGTAGGTGTGTGTCCTAGTTGGTCATAAATAGTCAAGGTGGCAGAGTAGATATATACAAGAAATACTGAGTTGGTTGTCAAAAACTATACTGTATCAAAAGGATGGAGCTTTGTAGTGTATTCTTGTGTACTATTTTAAAGAAAATATGGAAAGTGGATTAGTCTGAGATTAGGTTGAAGGAAAATACAAGGAAAAAATGTGGTGGTAGTTTTCAAAGGCGACAGAACCCTTGATACATTGCTCTTGGTCACAAAAAATGCAAAAGAATTGCGAGCTATGCAGTTTACATTGCTTATGGTTTGAAGCATAGTAGGATAATTCAATTGTATTGGCCTTTCGTGTACAAATTCGGAAGAATTCGAATTGATCGAATATTTGGTGTAGGTGTAATACGGATATTGGTTCTTATTAATAGACAATTAAATTTCGATATAACCAATTTAAAACAAAACAAATTTTCATTATTTTGACACTATATAACATAAATCCAATTCAATTTCTTACTCTTATTCAAATAATTATTAATAATCTCTCACACTTGTTGTATATTTAATACTTGATATTTAATATTTTATTAAAAATATTATATTTTTTTATTTTTATTATATAGATGTCCATGTACATTTATGCTATATTGGTGAATGTTTAATTAAAAATAGTATATATAAGAATTCTAATTCAGTATTTTATCTGTATTGTATTTTTTCATTAGATATTTGTTTAGTATAGAATCATATTTGTATCCATATTCGTACTTGAATTATGCTACTATGGTTTGAAGCATAGACACACGAGAAACGTTTGCAATAATAAATACCATTTTAAGCTTTACAATCATAAGCAAAAAAACGTTGTTGATCATGAGTGAAAATTGTAATTCTATTGTATTCAAATATTTGGTCAAATACTTGAATTGTTTGAAGGCTTACCACCACTGGCAGAACTTAGATCTTTGGAAGAGGATACTATGCTACATTTCAATGAGAGATGCACCATGTCTACTTTCACATGTGGGAAACCCACTGTCTGGAGATGAATATGCAATACATATGATCATCCTCTTTGTGAAATTATGGTGCTTAGGGAACCCTAATTTGCTACATTTTGTTCCCTATCGGGGTGCTAGATGGTGGGTACTAGAGGCAAGTATCACCAACCAATGGATTCAGGAAAGAGAGATAGAAGGAGTTCCCAAACTAGAAATCAATCAGTTGGTTTTGGAATCACATCACAAATGTTGTAGACGCTCTCTTGGCGTAGATCGTTTATGGGTTACATGTTGGTAGGAATAGTTAATTCCTCCCTCCATATACTTATCAAATCAAGTTATTGTCTGAAAGAAGTAAACTAGACAATGTATTACTGGTAGAACTAAGCTTCTTGATGTGCGGGATTTTGACAGTAGATGTGATGGTCATAAATAGAGTTAATTAGTTTAGTTGATGCGGGAAACTTCATGAACTAGTCTAATACATGTTTATATGTATGAAATATGAGTAGTAGAGTATGATGTAGATATATTTTTTTGTATTACTGGTAGAACTAAGCTTCCTGATGTGCGGGCTTTTGACAGTAGATGTGATGGTCATAAATAGAGTTAATTAGTTTAGTTGATGCGGGAAACTTCATGAACTAGTCTAATACATGTTTATATGTATGAAATATGAGTAGTAGAGTATGATGTAGATATATTTTTTTGTATTAATAGAAGAACACCATTCTGCTCATTTTGGTGTGTGTTAGAGCTGTACCTCTGTATTTATTTTTTGTATTTTCCATAGCGATGAACAATTTGTTGTACCAATATTAGAACAGGTTATTGGAATTGAGAGTTGCTCCACCAGTTTGATCAAGTTACAGGTCTGTAGAATTTTCTCCCCATGCATTGAAGTGAATACTGGAACCATGAGAGAGCTGATAAGACTCAAGGAAGTCAAGCCAAGATCCTTGCAGAAGATTGTGGAGGTTTTTGAGCAGTCATTGCTGCCATTCTTCTTATCTTGAAGGGGGCCGAGAAGCTTGTGCATGAAGTGGAGTGTGAAGAGGTACGAAATAAACCCCATAAAAATAAATTAATTAAAAATAATAATTTACAGCCCAAATTTACCGAGGAATATCCACAATTAAAAAGCTACAACTCCTTGATGAGAAAGTGACATCATTCAAAAGATTTGGAAGGAGTTGTGAAAAGTAAATTTGCATGTGTGAAGGCCAACTTCTCTGTGAATTAAAATAAACCTCAAGAATTTTTGGAGGAGTTGTCTGTAATGTAAATTAAAAATCATGCATTTTGGTAGGATTGTGGAAAAATTAAACCACATAACTCCTCCGTGAAACAAAATTAAAAACTGTGCATGTTTGACATGCGTGTGAATAAATACTTTAACCCTAAGTATGCTTTATGCATTATTAAAGTAAATTCAAGTATTAATCTTGATTAAAAGGGAAATTTTTCATTTGTCTTAAAGAAAATGGGAAGCCGCTTTCATTCCTTAAAAAGGGGAAATTTTTAATTAATTAAAAAGGGGAAAGGGGCCCATAGTTAAACCAAAAAAAAGGGTGGATTTTAAAATTAAAAAAAAGTAGGATCTGCTATTAAAAAAAGGAAGGGCTTGTAAATAAAAGAGTTGGGTCTTGTTATTAAAAAAAATGTTTTTAAAATAAAGAAGCCATGGTTAAAACAAAAGAGAAAGAGTCATAGCTCTGAAGAGAAAGCAAGCATATGTAGAAGTTTGGAAAAGATAGAAAACATAGAAATGAGAGAACAATATGTTGAGATAAAAGGTTGAAGCTTGTGGTTATTGACCTTCCAATAGTGCTCTAGGGTTTATGGTGTGCCCATAGCTGAGAAAATTAGCTAAGGAGAGAAGTTCCCCATTGAAAACAAACTTTGAGTAGAGAAAAGTTGTTTGAGTTGTAGCATAGCACTGATGTGTATTTGAAAGTAAGATTTAAGAAAGTTAACTTGAAGACAAAGGATACCAGAAAAATAAAGAAAGAAGAAATGAGAAAGAGAAGAAGGTTCGGGCAATTGAAGAAGAAAATTGATAATGTAGAAGAAATTGGTCATGTTATTGCAAAAATACTAGGGACAAGTATTGAAGAATCTACTTAAGCATATGGCATTGAAGAACAGTCACAAGATGATTCGAACATATTTTTTTATCCCCATATTTCTCAGGTAAGAATTATGATATTTGTACAATAAGAATGAAGACTAGGCTTTGTGTTGATGATTTATGGATTGTAGTATTGAATTTATTTGAAGAACCAAATCAAGATGTCTTTGAATCCATGTCAAAAATTCAGATAGGTAATTTATTAGTAGATAAAAATAATGTTGCAACAACATTGTGTCTCCTTCAACAAGCTATGGATGAGAGTATTTTACCTAGAATTGCTCTAGCCAAAACAACCAAAGAGGCTTGGAATATTTTGAACATGTTTTTTGGTGTAAGGGGGAGTAGTTGTGATGATACAACGATAGCTATAGAATATGATGATATTATGGAATTTGCAGAAGCAAAGAAGACAAAATAAATTGACATTTGTGAAGCTCGTTGTGCAAGATCACAGATGGATGATAAAATTTTTGAATCCCACAATACATATATGTATGTGGATGATGATGAGGTTGGAACTTTCATTGCTGTAATAGAATATCTAGCCATAAAAGATGTTCATAAATTTTTGAACCCCACACTGTTTTGGAGGATGAAGCTGAAGAACTTGCTATATAACCATAAGCATTTTCCCTTAAAGAACAAGAAGAAAAAAATGTTGAAATAACTAAAATACTGTATGATGAAGAAGACTATTCAACAAAAGAATGGCTACAGATGATGAAAGAGAAGAATGATATTGATGATTTTTTGAATGGAGGAATATTGCTTGGTACCATAAACCAAGTGGAAGTTGTAGTTGAAGAAGGCCTAGCAGGGGTAGTAAATGTTGTTGAAGAAAAAGGTGAAGCAGATGAAACTGAAGACAATGAAGAGGAGTTTGTGAAGGCCAAGCCCATGAGGGAAAAAGTTTTTAATAATAATTCTGTTGTTTGTGAATGTACATGTACAAAGAGAAATCAACCAACAGTTGAAAATAAAAATGAATATGGTGAAGGCTCCAATTTTGTTGCATAATTGTTGACCGAATCGCGACCTCACAGTCGACAGGGGTCCACCAACTGTCAACCCATACCACTGTCTCCCTGGGAACCGGCTCGGGCAGGTTTGAGCACACCTAGCAACACCCGCAGAGCAGATGAGGTCTCACCCAAGGCGTACAGGAAGAGCAGACAGAACCATGTTTCCACCGAGGGAGGAGGAAAGTTGTGGCAATGTGATACTAACAGCAATTCTAAATATTCATTGCATAGTTCTAGCAAATTACCCTAATCGCAGCATTTAACATTATCATAAACAAAGATCGCACATTACTCTATTCGCAGCATTTTCACATAGACTGATAACCCATTATTGCAACATTCATATTATAGCAACATAAAATAGATAACTGTATTAAAAATAGGAAATAACATAGGCATCAAGCAACATTACACATGGATCGCACCAAATCATCATCCTTATATTACTACGACAAAACAGTACATAAATCTCTATGCAACATCTGCATTATCCCCACATATAGCACTTATCCTCTTTCACTACTATCGACTCCTTTAACCCTTACAATTCTCCTCTATTTATAGGCTTCCACCGATTACAATGCTTGTCCACTTTCCTAATCGACACTATGGAAAATTGACTAACTGACTTGGTCTAATGACCCAAAAAACCGCATATCGCGGTACAATGACTCAATATTACAAAATACATGGCCCAACACCCGCCAATGGCGGTCTACTTGACTCAATATTACAAAATACATGGTCCAAGTGACCCAAAACCCGCCAAGTGTGGTATCCTTTGGCCCAAGATACTCCTTTCGCGCCTTCATCCACCATGTCGCAACGTCAGCAGTACCGCGATCTTTCCTCATCAAACCGCTTGCCAACAATAATTTGATAACAAAATTCCAAATTGCATAGAAATTGCAGACATTATAGTTCAAGATCAATGCAATGATAGCATTTTTTATTTTGATGTTGAATTGAAGCTCATTGAATAATGTGTTCAAGAGCCAAACTATGTTGAAGTGGATTGCACTGTAGCTGCAGGTGTCATAAGTTTAGTTGAAGGTAGCACTAAAGATGCAACAGAGATAAAAAAAATATGAGTAATGAATCCACTATTGATGATGGCCTTGATGTTGAATCAAAGGATGAAACAAATCAATTATTGTGTGAAGAAGATGAAGATGATTCTCTTGAAGGAGAGAAAAATGAGAAGAATCAAAATTGCTTAGATGAAAAAGAAGAGCTAGTAGAGAAAAATGAAAATGATTTATTTAAAAATCTAACAAATGTTTCCAGGTTTGCAGGTGGTGAAAGAAACAATCATCAAGCAACAATTGAAGAAAAGGAGGAAGAGCATTCAGTCATAGTGCCATTAAATTTTGATGTTGAAATAAGGTTTCTTTAAGGCTTCAAAATCCTAAGTATACCATGGAAGAAAATATTGCAGCTAAAAATGATATAGATATCCATATTTTGTAGCAAGGAAAACTGAACTAAGAACTCTTGGATGAACATTTTGAGAAATGGAGCCTTGAATAAATGAGGAATTATTATCATCTCATGATATGGATAAATTCCATATTCAAACTGATAATGAAATGAAATAAAATTATGTTTATGGTTTATTTGACTCTGATTATGCAGGCATTAAAGTTAGGATTGATAAATCTGATGCTAAAGCATATGGAAGTGCTAAAGCTGCAAAAATTGAAAAAGATGGCATGGACATCAAGTCTGAAGAAACTTTGAAAATACAGAGGACAAAGAAAAATGTCAAGTTGAAGATGAAGAACTTAAAAAAAATCAACGAATATAAAGTGTGGAGTAAAAGGAAAAATAAATAAAGTCATGCAAGGTGCAGAGGATAATTTGTGCTAATCTGCGACAAATTTTGAAGTATTTTGTGATCGTAAGCTTGACTGAGACTAAGACTAGTAGGCATCAAATTTCTGAATTTTTTTGAGTCAAAATACCATAGAGGAATCGTTGAAACATGTCAGTAGGTGTTAGTGTTCATGTAAATTTTCTAATTTCTTTAGTAGACTATGGTTGGAATTAAGGGAGAGTGTTGGAAGGAATAGTTAATTCCATTATTCCTCCTTCCGTATACTTATTAAATCAAGTTATTGTCTGACAGAAGTAAGCTATTCAATGTATTACTGACAAAAGTAAGCTTCCTGATGTACATGCTTTTGGCAGTAGATGTGATAGTCATAAAAAAAGTTAGGTAGTTTAGTTAATGCATGAAACTTCATGAACTAGTCTAATACATGTTTATATGAATGAAATCTGAGGAGCAGAGTATGTTGTAGAGAGATTTTTTCTGTCTTAATAGAAGAAGAGCATTCTGCTAATTTTGGTGTGTGTTAAAGTTGTAGCTCTGTATTTTTAGTTTGTAATTGTATGATTAACAGTAATAGTTGTGAACAATTTGTTGTCTCAATCCAACATTACATGCTTGTAAACAACATGGAACAAAGGATAATATCATGAAATGGTCCATAGTAAATTGGTGGAGTTGAAAAGGACAAGGAATTTTGGAGGAGAATGTTAATGAGAGGAATGTCAAGAAATGGGCATTTTGTGAAAGAGAAGGAACCTAAGGGCTTAGCTGAGATAACCAAAAGTGCAGAAAAATGGTGTTGATGGAGGTAAGTTGCATAGGAGACATCTGTCCAAATAAACCCCAATGAACAGATCCATTGAGTGAGAGAGAATTGTTGGTTGGGAAAGTGAAAAATTAGAAGGGTCTAAGAATTGTTCTGATAACAAATGATATGGAACTTTGTTCATGCCAGTAAAGAGGATAGTATGAGGAATAATAACCCAAAAAATATTCTTATATGACATTTAGATTAAGGAATAGGCTCGGATATTCATTTGAAAAAAAAAAACCTTCTTATATATTTAAAACTAATGGCCTAACTCATCGCACTCAATCGAATGCTTGTTACTAGGATAGTAAACAATCTTTAGGTGAGGAACCATTTCTTTCGAGATCATTGTTCCCTTCAGGGTTGAAATTTCATTAAAATATTACCTGTCATACTATTTTTTTTAGGTTTTGGGGTTTAACATTCGCCTTCACTGAACATTTTTCCTAAATATGTAACTGCTAGTAATAACATTTTAGTGTTGGGACCTCGCACGAAGTTGAGAGACCTTTTAAATGAAATATTAGTTTCATGAAACGCGCAAAAGTTTAGTGAAACCAAAACACTCAATTAATTCTTTGAACTAGGCATGGGAAGACCAAAGACTACCATCTCATTTAACACGGAAGATAAGAAACGGAAATGCTTGAGCGTTATAGAAATACATAACGCTAAATGATCGAGTGTTATAGAAATACATAACGCTCTAGCGTTATGTTTAATATCTACACCCAAAACATTATCCTTGAAACCTTATTTAATATTTACTTACTAAGAAAATATTTCCTTTATTTCCCTATCCCTTCTTGTATTCAAAGGTTTTGGGCTTCATGTTGTATGGGTTAGGAGGTTAACTACGGATTTGGTGTTAGGGGTTAAAGGATTAGAGTTAAAGGGATAAAGGGGTGTAGGTGTTTAGATTTTGGGGTTGGAAGGCCAAGGAGCTAAGACGTTATGGGGTTTAAACTAGGGGTTAGTGGTTACTAGTTGAAGCATTAGAGGTAAATAGGTAAATGGGTCAAGGTGTTAGGGGTCAAGGGCCTTAGGGTTTAAGGGATTTAGTTCTTAAAATGGATTTAGGGCTCCAGTTTTAGGGGGTTAGGGATTTATATGTCAGACATTAACAGATTAAGTGTTTGTGGATAAACTAGGGATTAGGTGTTAGGTGTTAAGTGCTTAGAGATAAAGGGGTTTAGGGGTTAAGGGGTTGAGGGAACCAATGTTAGGAGGTTAGGGTTCAAGAGGTTAAGCACTAAGGGTGAAGGGTTTAAGTGTCAAGGGCTTGTAATAGATTAAGGGCTTAGGGGATTAGTGGTTAAAGACATAAGGGTTAGGGGATTTGTGGTTATTTAAGAGGTGAGGCCTTTAGGGATTAGCACATTTATGGGACAAGGGATTTAGTTTTCTAGGGTTAGGATGTTAGGGTTGATTTGGTTAAGTTTTAAGTGTCAATAGGTTAAACGATCAAAGGCTTGGGGGTTAAGGGCTTAATGGGTTCTAGGAGATGAGGAATTGGGATCTTTTAGGGATTTATGGGTTTTGGGATTTAAGGATTATGGGTTAGGGGTTTTAGGGTTAGGGGGTTAACTGGGACTTAGGGGTTAAGGGTTAAGACTTTAGAGGTAAAGGCATAAAGTGGTTAGAAAGTTTAAATATTTATGGGTTATGGAGTTAATCAGATAGGGGGTTAAGGGGTTCTATGGGTTATGAGATTTGGAGGTTAAGGAATTTAGGGCTCAATGGTTAGGGGGATATGGTTTAATGGGTTGGGGGTTAAGGGATTAGGGCTTTAGGGATTTAGGGATTAGGGATTTAAGTATTATGGGTTAAGTTGTTTAGGGGTTATGGGTGGACTCGGTCTTACGGGTTAGGGGTTGTGGGATTATAGGTAAAGTGGTTAACGGGTTTAATGTTTAGAGGATTTAGGGGTTAATGGATTTAGCGTTTTGTGGTTAGGGTGTTAGGGTTTATGAGCCTAGGAATTAATGGTGAAGGGTTTAAAGGGTTAAAGTCTTATAAACGGTAAAATAGAGCTTAAAGGCTAATGCACAAGCCCAAGCGAGAATTCCAAAGCCAAGAGAGGAGCGATCAATCCTAAGGGAGAGAGATCAAGCAAACATAGAGCTCTCATGCAAACAAAGGGAGCACATGCAAACGTAGAGCGCACAAGCAACTGCAGGCCACACTGGCACAAGGGAGGTCACACATGCAAATGCAGTGTAGAGGTAAACAATTATTTTATCTCTATAGACTAAACCAGAGCTTAGAGGCTACTGTTTAAAGGATTAGAGGTAAATAATTAAAGAAATTAAGGGGTTTATGGGTTATGGGATTTAGGTGTAAAGGGATTTAGGGCTCTGGGGTTAGCGGGTTAGGTGTTAAGAGGTTAGGCATTAAGGGCTTAGGTGCTATAGTGTTAAGGGAATATAAGGGGTTAAGGGCTTAGGGTGTTAGATGATAAGGACTACGAGGATGGGAGATACATGTTTAATTAAGGGACTAATGCTTTAAGGACTAGGATATTTATAGGCTAAGGGATTTAGGGATCAAATATTAGCGGGGTAAGGTATAAAAGGTTAGGATTAACTGTCAAGGGGTTAAAGTGGTAAAGGATTATGTGTTAATGGCTTAGATTCTTAGGGGTTTAGGGATTTAGGTGGTTGGGGACTTAGGACTTATGGGTTTAGGAATTTAATTTTCTCTCTCCTCATTCCTCTCTCCACCTCCCTAAATTTATGTCCCTTGCCCCCCCATATCATATCTTCTCTCTCTCTCACACACCCCTTATATCCATTCAACACTTAACACATAGATTATATGGTTTATAACACTAGAGCATTTTGTAACTCCAAAACTCTCTAGCGTTTTGTTTCTCCAAAACGCTTGAGCATTTTGGAGAAACAAAACCTTAGAGCATTTTTGTTGACACCAAGCGCAGGAATAGAAATTTGAATTTAAAAATAATGCACAAGCATTCCTTATTTCCTAAAACATGACTTCTCATGCACCCACATGTCATCCATAGTCCTATGTGGTTGGTTCAAAGTTACCAAACCTGTGCTATGGAATATTGTAAACCATAGCTAATTGGGGATTTCCTCAATTTTCTCAATACGCATGTCTCCCACCACTCTTTATAGCATGACAGACAAAACCATGTTTTACGAAAATTTAGGCATAGATAGAATTTTTTATGTAGATTCCAAATATGTAATTTTAAAAAATAATTTTGTTTCTATTTTTTTCGTAATTTTCTTGTATAATCACTCCTTAAGTCATTTCGCAACCATTTTAAAAAAAAATTGTATGCTGCACTAGTACACACTGACCTCTACATTATATAAAAAATCTGTGTTGAAAACATTGCATTAAGACCTTCAAATGCTGCACCCACACTTGACTTACCTTTCTCGAGGTTTGATCACTTAGATAATTAAAAAAATTAAACAATTAAACAATTAAATTTGAAAAAATAGATTATCACTAGTGCTACTTGTTTTCTACATGTCTACCAATTTTTGTATCCCAAAACAATCATCTAGGCACTCAAAGGCTGCACCCACAAAAACATATACATTATCATTTGCCAAAAAAATAAAAAAGCGACTGTTAGAAAAGATGAAATTTGACATAGTTATGTAAATTTTCAATACATAGAATCTATATATTTGGAAACATGATTCAATTTCCTACATTTCATCTATTTTACTCAATGCAAGATATCTTCTGTAAGTATCTCAAAAACTCCAAGTAAGTTGAGGGATGCATGATTTTTTTAGTTTTCTATTGCATCTAATGTGTCAAAAGTTACCCTCATTAGCTTGCACTCACTCTATTGGAATTTGGGAGTAGAAAATGAACTAAATGTGGATCAAGGACAACAACAAATGGAGTATTGGTGAAGATGATAAGTATATTTTTCTCCTCATACATCTCAATCCTTTGAATTGGAGATAGAAATATGTTCTTTGTTTAGAACTATGTTCTAATCCCTTTACTCTGTATTAACTCCTTGATCCTAGAGTACACATAGAAAATGATGAGCCGGGAAAGTATTTAAATCCACCCCAACTCCAAGTAACCATACTACAAGAGTGTCTCAATCATAATCATGATGTTAATTAAGTTAATAAATAACACTTACTGCTCCACTTCTTTTTCCTCTGAATCCTCTCACAAACTAATAATTCCCACAAGTAGGAAACCATGATTTTCTTTATTAAAAGCACGAGTTATTCCATACATGTACTCGTTTGTACATTGAGGTTCTCAATTAGGGACATAATACAACTTCGTTGACATTAATAATCCTCTCAAATCAATCCAAATGAAAAAATTGACACTTGTTCATATTATTCATATTAAAATCATCACCAATAATTACGTCGATAGGCGTTTTTTTCTTGGAGTGCGTTTTGAAAAACACTATTCATTTTCGTCGTCCTTCTAGCTAATCCTATTCCGCCACGTGTTGTCTTCCTTTCTGTGCATTGTCCGCAGGAAACCATGTTTACCCTCTAGGTTGATCCCGCGATTTACCCGGTATAAGCGGTAGATATTTATTTGGCAGCAGCACCAATTTCAGTCATAAAGGAAGGAGCGATAGGAGAAGTGAACATAGCATTAAAAAATTACAGGCAAGGCTGAGCGATTCTGAGGCCACATAGAGGCAGAAAGCGAGCTAGGAAACACGGAAGCGGAAAGCGACAGAGGGACTAGAAGACTAGATTTGGCTTTTGCTGGTCGGAGATCATCTTTTGCCACAGGTTGATGTCTGGATTCGGTATTTTGGCCATGGTTTAGGGTTTAGGTCTTGCCTGAGGGTTTGAGGTCACATCAAGGGTTTCGACCTTCGAAGCAGACGTTCAAGGCCTTTGGTCTCTGGTCACAAGAAGCTTGCGATTTCTGTTGGCCGGATACTCTCAAAATAATGCCATGGCCGAAAATATTTCGGACCTCTCACAGCCCATTGACGTCCCCCTTCTTGATGCCACTGTTGCAGATTTCTATAGCACGGGATCTAAAGAAGAGGCCAATTTTTATGTCTGGCTTATGAAAGAAACATTTAAATGCATATCTGGTGTTATTAATTTTTCAATATTTTTTATTATATGCTTGGTTTGAGCTCTAGCCGTGGGTCTAATTCCATGTAACTCATCATTTCCTTGCACATTATTACCGCCATGTGCGTCTCAATGGGTTTTAACGTTTTGTTTTACTCCCTGGAAGTCGACACTCATGCATATTCTAAAACCCTGACGTGGGTTTTTGTTTTTGAATATTTGATTGCGAGTTCACCCATCTTTGTAGTTGCACACCGCAATTCTTAATATCGTGAGTAGGAACGCGTAGCATAGTCACCGTCAATAGGTTGGCTTACTTCCCCAACTGTCTTTCATGCAAAATGCGCAGCCTTCCGTGCTTTTTTTGGGTGTTCACTCTCCTCTTCCTGTTGTGCTTCAATCCCATTTTTTCCATCTTGTAGCAGCTGGGTACGCAGATCGAGTCTCCTTGCTATCATCATCTATCTATCTGTATCTCTGTATCTATATAGGAGAGTGAGAGTGAGAGTGCATAATATGGCGAGGATGACCATATGGTCGGGATTCATAGATGACAGTATCAGAACAGTGCAGTCGGCCTCCCAGTGGTGGGATGACATCAACGAGTCTACGAAATGGCAGGATGGGATTTTCTATACACTCTCTGCTGCTTATGCCCTTTTTGCTTCTGTGACCTTGGTAAGTTTGTGTTTTACATCCCTTACCCCACTCAAAATACTGACGATTTTACTTTTACTCAGAACAGACAATTTAACATGTAATTCCAGCCGTATGGAGCTTTTGTTGAATGGACCATTAAAAGATTTATTTGAAGTAGATTCCCCTTTCCATGGACCACTGCCGCACCATATAGTTTAGGTGTTGATAGATTTTTATATGTACCTAAATGAAGGTTTTAGTGGAACTGCAGAAATTGATGGGAGTCATTGAAAATTTTATTTTGCATGAATGACATATACAAATTATTCGCATTCAATTACGAGTTCCAGAATATGGCTGGACAACTCAAAAGGTTTCCCATCTCATGAACTTTATTGTCAATGGAGGTGAGTTTTGATAACAGTGAAATCTTTTGTTTTTGTTTTGAATTTTTTGGGTGTTTGAGTGTGTTATTGTACTTACCTGTTGATACATTGTTGATGTTGTTTTCTATATGGCAGTACGTGCTGTTATCTTTGTAGTTTTGACATGTCACCGCACAAAATATTGAAAGCAACTTTCATCTTTGTTAGGAAGCTAGAATTGCTAATTTATTGTAATCTACTTTTCCCTTTTATGACTGATTCATATATTTGTAAGTCATGTATGCCTTTCACCTCTTTTGTGGTATGTCTTCGATCTGCTAGGACAAAACCCAGGTTTACTTTATAGGCATGCATACAATGTTTACTTTATACCCACTATGTCTTCTGCATTTACTGCTCCAATTTATATGAACCTAAATGACATTTCTGCTTCTTGTACTTTCTTGGTTCTACTAGATTCAATACTTGACTCTGATTAAAATGTTTGGAAATTATGTGTTTTCTAAAATCTTCCCTTCATGGGTTAGCATGATATACTAATTGAGGCTTGAATTATTGTGAGATTGGAGAATGCGTTGCACTAATGAAAATATTTCCTTTATGGATTTTTTGATGGTAGGTACTGGGACATGCACATTTCCATCAGGGTATATATCGGGGGTCACATTCCTCCTATCTTTTCTAGTTTTTTTTTATGTTCTATCAATAACTACCTTTTCAAGTTTTCATACAGGATTTAGAACCAAGATATACCGGATTTTGTTACATTATATTCCATCCCAGCTAATACTTTTTTAGCATTCTGATTGTTCCAAATTTCTTGCAGCACTAGCATTTCATCAATTCTCAATACAAGCATACCTACATCTGGTGGCTTGGGTGTTCAATCGGGCTTGAGCCAGACACTAATGAACATACAACCCGGCCTAAACTAGCTGGCTGCATTGGGCCAGCCATTCATCAACAACCTTGCATTCAGTGGGATTCATAACCAATGTTTATCTGCACAGGTTTTGTCCATGCCCAGTTGCTTGATGATGTTCGTTCTTCTTGTTTCTCTTCATGTGATCAGTAATTCTAAGCTTCTTGTTTCTCATCATCTGATCAGTAATTAGCATGTTCCATGTACATGCAAAATAATCTCATAATGGCCACTATATATTTCCATATTTTCCTCATGATTTCTGCTTTATTCCTGTCGTAAAGATTATGTAAATAATGTTGGTGATTTCTATATGAATTCACACTTTATATTTGTGATATCGTTTTCAGTGGTGAAGAAATGAATTGAAATTGAAATAGTATTGTCATTTTGTCTTTTACAAGAATTTCCTATAAAAACGACTACTTGCAATCAATATAATAAATACGACTACTTACAATCAATAATTTCACTTGCAACGACTTCCAAGATCATATGCTTTAAAGCATTTAGTTGACTTATTGAATCCACTATGGTATATCGCAACCGTGGTTTGTGCGACCACTGTGTTGAAAATGGCCACCATGGATCATTGCATTGAACACATAGATGACACATATTAGATTGATAAGTAGCATTATGTACAAGGACAAGGTGAATGTATATTGTTCGGCTTCTTCTCTATATCCAGTTATAAAAATTTTTAGGAAGGCAATTTATTAAAGTTAGAAAGTCAAGGTCAAAGTGATAAGATTAGAATGACTTTCATACTAGGTTAATTTTGGATATATGAACGGTTGAAAAAATCAGTCTTTTAAAGAGTCAATGCAAAAAAAATTGAAAAGGTTTATTTTTAAAAGAGATTTTAATTTTTTTAAAATTAATTCTATTTTATAGGAAACAAATAAAATTTGTATAAAACTTTGATTGATGAAGTCTAACATTGATTTGACTCACTAGATTTTTCTTATAAAACTCATATTATTGAAAATGATATATTTGACATGTATTTTCTGGTCCTGTAAGTTATTCAAATCCGACTTTTGCAAATTGGTCATGTTTCCCACCATTAAATGAAGCATAAAGTTTTTGATTGATGTAGAAATATGTGTAGTAACTCCATCATCTTCAGTGAATTGCCTCCCATGTCTTTTGTTGTTCCACATGAAAGAGCTAGATTTTGAATCAATTTCAACCATTGAATTCTCTTCGAAATTGATCAGGGATTGATCTTCTCCACTAGTATGACCACCCCCTTTCTCGTGTTCTCCTAAAATTCAACTGAAATCTCTTTCAATTATTCATGGAATATCCACAAAGGGAGTTCTTTCTTCGTAACGTAGTTGCAACTTGCCAGCACATGGGATTTAACATAACAATGATAAAGCCATAGATGTCTGCATAAACAAAAAAGTTGTACATTTTGGACAAGAAGTTTATGCTTTGATGGTCACACCATATGAGTATGCCTCCTAGTCTTCCAGATGGATCCTTATATATGCCTTCTGAGACAGATCTCACAGATCATCTAATTGACTCCATAGCTTCCCTTTTAACTTTTGTTTCTTGTAAACTAAGAATGGCTTGTTTTTTCATTTTATTTTTTATATTTAGAGCATGTCGCTTTATTGGGGTTTTTAATTAAGTTATGTTCCAGGATATAGTCTGTGTGTGAACCTTTAGCATCTCTGTTAGACAGAGACCCTGAAAAGTCCTTTTGAACAATTCCTTGGAATCCTACCTGTTTTTTCTTTGGGCCATCCTGAAAGCAGTGCTCCAGCTGCTTTTGGGAGCTCTCTGTTATCAATTTGTGGGATTCTTCTTACCTTTTTACCTAGTGCTTCTTCCTTCCTTTATTGGCCTTTTACCACCACATCATATTTAAAGCTCTTATTTCTTGTAGAATAGGGCTTTCATGCTTTGTTTTTCCTCTGGAAGTTGAATATTTGATAGATATTGCTGAGTCTTGTAGTGCATAAAGGTCCTCTTCAACTTATTTTGTGTCTTTTCCTTTGGAATTTTTTCATATCAAAATAGGGATTAGAGGCTTTGGCTTTTGGTTGGAAGTTGGATATTTGATAGGTGCTGTTGAGTTTTGTTGTGCATGACGATTTTATTCAACTTATTTTGTGTCTTTTCTATTGGAATCTTTTTCATATGAGATTGATCTAGATGTTCCAAGATATAGTTCTGGAGTAGGTTTTGTCGTGGGCAAGGATGGGGGATGCAGGGGGTTCACTGATTCATTACTTGGTTCCTCATCCACCCTTACATCATTATGACTTTACACAGGGTCCCTCGACACAAAATTTATTCTGGGCTTCAAGTTGAGGATTTGGGACCCATTTCTCTTTTTGGAGGGCCATTTTGGGCGTCGTCCTTTTTGGCTTGCATTCTTTATTAGAAGGCATATTTTCTTTCTGTTTCTATGGCTTGCTTTCTTTCTTATAAGGCATAGTTTCTTTCCGTTTCTATGGGAATTTTACTTCAAGATGTCCATATTTAGGACATGCTCTACATGGGAAGGGAAGGTTTTCATGGTTGATATGATCAATGGATCTAGGTTCGGTTTTTAAGGTGACATTTTACAAAAGAAGCTTTGATTTCCAGATTCATGTAGAGCCTAGCTTAATTTTCCAACCTTTTCTCAAGTTTGTCAATTTTACAGAATACACATATTCTCCGAGGCCATTCCCTATGATATTTAGGGATTTCTCACTCGATAATTCTGGGGGGAGATATGGAAGTCGGAGTTCAGAGTCCAGACCCATTACAGGACATTACAGGGGTGTCAGCTTTGTATGAAACCAGTCTCCCAATATTTCATGTAGAAACCAGCTCAGTTAAAAAACCAAAGGGCACCCTGAAAAACATGTTAGTCTGCCTTAGTCCATGCCTTCTTGGTTAAGAAATAAATAAAACATCGATAAAAAATTTACTTGGCTTCATTACCGAATTAGATTAACCAACAATGAATAGATTGCTACTATCCATCCATCAAATTTAGACATGGTTTTTCTGAACACGAAATTAATTATGAGAAATCTAGTAAGAGACTCGTTCTTGAACATTTATGTCATTAAAACCACTCTATTAAAAAGTTGGAAAGAATTAATGCATTAGCTTTCATATGGAGCAGTTGTCTCTCTAATTGTTGCTTTAATAAAACAATATGACTAATAGCAAAGACATTCATGTTGTGTAAATACATTGGAATTATAAATAATACAAAGAACCTGGGCAACATATCTTCACACACAATGCATTTGCCACCACTTGTTTGAGTGGGATCCCTGGGTCTTATACGCATTCGACTATTTTATAGTCCTTCCTCTTTAGCTGGAAGAGGAAACCCTTAAAAAGATGCAGAATCAGTTGTCAATACAACTGAACCACGACCTGAGAATGTTTGAGAAAATTCCCCAACTTTCCTGCAAACTATTCCACCATACTCATTGTGTGACAAGGATTTTATGTAGAATCAGTTGTCCATAAAACTGAACCACAACCTGAAGAATTCTTTGTGCAATTTGAATGGTTTGTTAATGCTTAGTGCATTCCTTGAACAGTGCTAATCAAGGCTTTTCATATTAAGCCATATATGAAGCCACCATTAAAGCCACATAGGATAAATAAGCCTAACTCCGAATGAGTTGGGTAGTATATTGGAAATAAAGAAGTCAATACAATTTTTGTACCATTAGTTTCATCAGTAGCTATGCATTCCAAAGCCAGAATAGTAGTAAAAATGCAAACCTGCACTCTTAGAACTACCATGGACTTGCCATTTTATAGAACAATAAGATGAACTCAAAGCTTGTATAGAGTTACATAACATATACTATTGTAGTGCAAACCCTAGGATATGCAAATAATTTGACTACAAAGTTGTGAGATAAAAGATGGAAAATTTGACCTAATTTAGTAGTTTAACCAAATTACTTAACTATAGCAACCTTACTGTTTATCCTTCATACCTTTTCCAAGTGCATAAAACATAAAATATCAGATTTCCAAAGAGTTTGATAATAGTAATTTACATATCGATGTCTAACTGTGTAGCTTTTAGACTAATTATCAGAATATCTTCTGGCCCACCCCCTTGATTGAGTAGTAATAGTTGGTTATGAGATTTGATCCCAATGGGAGCCTGTGAAGAGCAATAAAATCACCAAACTGTGTGCCTAGAATACCTTCCTTCATATAATACAGAAACATGCTTGCAGGGTTTCTGCATAGTGAAAATGATCTACATGCTACAGTCTTTTGATATAAACTTGGAAAAATGGTCATCAGAGGGGCCCAAAATTTTCCCAAGTATATATATTCCTTATCTTTCATATTCCAAACAAGAAAACGCTACTCCCAATCAGAAATTGGGATGTAGCCATATCCACTCACACCAAATTAGCCAAATAAGGGTTGAGATGCGAATGTTGCTTTATTGCATGCTCAAGAATCAGCTTCCAAAGAAGCTCAGGAGTAGCTCCCATAATTTCTGCGATTTAGAAGAAAAAAAATCATAACTATTTTCTATGATTGAGAGCTTATTTTTCAAGAATTGGATCAATGTACTTGAAAGTGATGATAAATAATATCATTTTTATATGACTTTAAAAAAATAAAGGAATTGTTATTCATGCTTTTATTTAATTTAATCTATTTACAAATATGTATGTGATTAACAAGGATTGATGTATGATTCACAATTATTCACAATATAATGACATGGCTTGATGTATGATTCACAATTATTCACAATATAATGATGAATTCTTTTCAAAGGAGCGGCTTATACACAGATACCTTAATTTAGGATTGCATTTTTTTTTTTAACAGAAACAGGGGATTTTAAATATATATATAAAAGGCTGTGCACAACCATTCATTACAAAATTTGAGCCATAAATATGCTTCAAAAAGAGGTAAAATGCAGATTTTACAAGGGATTTGTCTCTTAAATTCTTTGCTCCTAATTTTCCTGGAAGTTCTATTCGTTCTACTGGGATATACCCTTACAAACTGGTTGCATAACAAAATACAAAAAAACATTTAGAAGTAGATGTTCTTTGAAAAACCTGCACAGAGAGCAAATTCCATAATTTCTGAGGAGAGAGTCTATTTGTAGTTCCGCTGCAAGAAAGAGGCGGTTTCCATCATTCCCTAGTTCATCGACGGTGCTTCCTGAACTTGGCTAAACTGGGTTTTACTTACGAAGACAGAGAGATCCTCCTTAATGCTGTCGACCTTCCCCAGTAATTCTATGGTGTTTCTTTCAATATCGTCCAGGCGGGACTCAACACAGGAGAGACGGGAATGTATATATTTAAACTCCATGTTCTGCTCTTTGTTCTGGTCTGCAATGGAGCAGACTGCCGAGTATGTCCTGCTTAGATAAAATTTTACTTCAGATGTAACCTGACTGAGGGTGGCAATCGCTTGCCTAATCCCATCCATTATGCCGCTGTGAAAACTGCTATCACGAGGGTCCTCTTCAGACTGTCGAGAATCGAAGTCTGAAACAGTGAGGCTGAGCTGCTGCAAACCAGGGCCGAGCGAAAAGGAATTGGGTTGCTCCATGTCGCTAAGGGACTTCCTATGTCCGCCCTGCAGCAATAAATGCTGGAGCGTGGGAGCTCTGGGCGTAGGTGAGAAGCCACATGGCTTGTAACGTGCCACTTGTTGGGAAGCGCAAGCATGAGGGACCGGCTGCCTACTACGGGAGTAAAGCCTCCATTCCAAACAATTTAAAATTGAATTTCTTGCAATTTCGATGTGGTCTATGACTTGGATCTTAGGGGATGTACTTATAACCCAAGACATTGTTTTGTAATAGTTGGCCTTTTCCCAATGTGGCTCCAATATTGGCGAGCCTATCTGCTGTTGAGTTGAGGTTTCTAAGAACATGAAAATAGAGAGTGTCGATTGGGAGAGGAAGAGTTTCAATCCTTTTTCTGAGATTTTGTCGCTTTGCTCCTTTCAAATTATTGTTTTTCATACTCTGGATTACATGTCTGGAATCTCCAATCACCTGTAACTTTTCTATGCTTAAGAAGGAGGCTAACTCGAGAGAATAATGGATCACCAACCATTCTGCTTCATTGTTAGTTTTTGTGCCTAATCCCTAGGAAAAGTCAGCAACTTTTCTTCCTCCGGGATCGAAAATAATCCCCCCCGCACCTGCTTCCCCGGGCATTTTTTACTCAACTAAGTAGATGGTCTAAAGGGGGCCTTCTTATATACATAGATGTTCTAATTAAAGACTATTTTTCTATTCAATTAATTAGGACATCTTACAAGGATTATCTAATTATGTCTTACAAATTGTTTAATGATTTAACGTTTCACCAACTCACAAGTAATAAAGTACATTATTATGACATCATAATCATTCCATTCAACACAGTTTACAAAATAAAATAGACTACAAAATATACATAAGATTTGACTTTAATTTAGTGTTTTAAAATATTGCCCTAAGTTTAATTGGGAAAGCAAATTGTAATGAGTTTGTTAGATTTGAAGTATTTTTTATGAACAAAATGATCTAATCCAACAAAGTCATTACAATTTGATCTAAAATGAACAAAACGATCCAATCTAACAAACTCACAATCATTTTGTTAGTCAAACGAGATTACATCTAAAGATGACACAATGGATTGATTAAGTACTTAACAAATTCATCTTTTCGCAAAAACTTATTTTCAAATGGTGGTACAACACCAAGGGCAAAATTTAGTCTATACACTTTTTGGGGTTGTCGCCAAAACATCAATTTGATTTAGTTTCCCCTTTTCAGTCATTTCACCCTCCAGCAACAACTTATCGGCGTATTATTGCACCTTTTTGGGGCAATTGCTAGTTAATATTTGCTACAAAATTTATTGAAGCAATAACACAAATGAAGAGTATCATAAATTAGTAGAACGTGAGACTACATAGCTGATTTTATAGAAAAAGTGATAAAATTACCCATTAAGAACTGTACAAAATACAAAATATAAAATATAAGAGAAAATCTAATTAAAATTTGATTATTATGATACCATACAAAGCATGAGTTTTTAAGATAATGCCAAACTCTTAAATTACACGCCATAATCCTAGGAAAAACTAGTGGCACCCTCCTCTTGAGCATTTTAAGAGTGTATAATCCTGGTGGCACCCTCCATAAATGATATATTTTGGTGTATAATCATCCTAATTTGACATCTCGAAGGCCTACAAACGGTAATCTCATAGAACACTTCAATTTGCATGAGCTAAAAGTTTATCAAATTTTTATCTGAAAAGATTAAGGTGTGAACTATATTACTAATTTCGATTCCCAAGAAATTAATCGCTATAAAGTCAAATATCCCTCTCAACAACATGTTATATCTAACCTTGAAAATAATGATAATTTTTTTTTCTCAAATAACTTGGGATTGTATGTACTAATAATGTGATATCAATATGCTTTTAAATTGTTGATCATTTTGGAGAAACACAATCCATCAATAATATTTTTCCATTAATTATGAACATCCATATTTAAGCTAGGTCATGCTTAAATGGTGAGCCTTATTAAAAGTGTGAACATCCATCAAAGGCTCATTAACGAATGTAGTGTCATAAAATTGAACCATTATGCTTAGTAATACAAAATGATACTTTGTAAAGATAAGGAAATGGTTGTTGGGTAAAGATTGCTCATCTATAATGCAATAGCAATCATCCTATCCACTACAATTAGAAAAAAATTGCCATGCATTCCTCTCAAGCACGCTATATCTATATATGAAGTTTACCAGATATATTGTTGGTAAATTAGCTTCCATGGAACTACAATTTAGAGTATAAATGATGAGAATTCTTCTTAACTTCAAGTTAGGATTTAGTTCAGCTATTGTTTTTATTGAATATATTGGAAACTAATCCTTAGCGTTAGGTATATTCACATGAAATGAAGAGTAAGATTCAGGTGAATATGAAAAGTCATGAAGGAGTCCAACATACCTCTTGGGAATTTGGAACCCAAGGATCCTTTCTCATTGTATGTATATATGCACATTTGGTTAATGAGAAAGCATAGTGTGTGTTCACACCTAATATTTGTCTTTGTGCATTTTTCTATGGTTATTTGGCTTTGTGATTTAGCCAATATGATTGTGTGCCCATTGGGCATCTTAACAGTGGTATCATAGAGAGGTTGGAAATCAGTAACTCTTTCTTCAGCAGAAGCAAAGTATGTCGCAGCTACAAGCGTTGCATCTCAAGCCGCTTGGATGCAGAGGATGTTAAGTGATCTGTCGCGGAACCAGCAAGAACCCACAGTCATTTAGTGTACCACAAGAGAACAAAGCACATCGACACAAGGTATCATTTTATCAGGGAATTGATAAACAACAAAGAAATCTGTTTAGAATTTTGCAGGTCTGAAGATCAAGTAGTATACATATTTACAAAACCATTGGCAAGGGACACATTTCAATATCTGCGAAGTTGTTTGGGAGTGACAAGTTCTGCACAGTGAACTTCGTCATGAACAAAGCATGTTTCAGCTCTGAAATATTTTGTAATATTTTAGTTTTTGTTTATTGATCTCCATCTGCTCATAGTTAAGGGGGAGTGTTGGAAATATTGTATTTATGAGCTGATAGCGTATCTGATATGCGTTGGCTCTGTCAGACACTCAGTCAGTCTGCAATGTCAGAAGTCAGTTAGTCAGTTTGCAGCCAATTCGGCTCACGGCAAGTTAGTATTTATGTAGCCGCATTTGTATTTCATGGGCCCAAAACTTCTTAGGTAGAAATTTATTACAGTCTTTAATGTAACCCTGCAGCTTCCAAGTGAAGCGATCCCAAGTTTGTGTATAAATGAAAATCACTCATAGAAGATAAAATAGAGATATAGATAGAGATGTATGTGAGGGAAGAAGAGTAAAAGGAGGAGAATCGCATCCCGTGAAATGTATGAAGAGCCCAAGCTCTATAAAATTGTGAAAGATTGAAGTAAAACTCATCTCTTTGTAAGTGTGGCAAAGTTACTCTGTTTTACAGTGGTAATATATATAAGTCCTTAGCTTTATGTATTCATTCTCAAGAATGTTGGTTTATGCATCCCGCACATCTACTTCATATTGACCTATGTAAATGTTGTTTACATTTACGGTCTGTAAATCAAATCAATATTTTCAAGTATTTCACAGTGGTAAATGACCTAGGTTAACGTGCAGTAACTTCAACATATGTTCCGGTTCTTATGTTTTAGCATGAAATACATTTATACAAAGTTTTTTTAAGTTTGGGTTGTGTGCAGTTCACCTTCGTAAAGTTAAGAGAAGTTTGCAAAAGTAAATTTGTGTGAAGTGCGGAATTCATACAAAGTCAAGATCTGCGAGGTTAGAGATCCGCGCAACAAATTTCACCTGCACAGCAGAAATTCGAAATGCGCAGTTAGTCTCTGCACAGTAAAAAGTGGAATCACGTAGGTAATTTCCCCATAGCTAATTTGTGAAGAAAAGTGTTTGGAAAAATAATTAGAGAAATGTATTTGCTATGTGAAGTGCAGCTCTAAAGCAAAGAAAAGAAAAATATTTATTTACTGTGCAACTCAAATCTTTTGATTGCGCGGTGTGCTTTTACCTTGATGATCCTGGAAAGTAGACTACAAGACTGTGTATTTTGAAGGTTCGAATCAGCTGTGAGTGGCAACATCGGATTGGCATAGCCAGTGATGAATTCCATTGTTAGAGTGACCTGAATGATAGTGGTCATAAATTTCAGTCATTTTTCTTATGGTGTAAAATCTCAAGCACAGTTGAATCTAGCTACTGTGGATTCCTCACTGGTGAAAGATTGCACAACACTTGCAAGAATTAGCATAAAAAATTTAAATGAATGAAGAACAATACTCATGAATTGGTGAATAATGTCAATATTATTAACTGTCCAACCTTAACAAAGGTTAAGAACACCCATATATACAAATCTGGAAGAATTCGAATCCATCTGGAGTGTTCACACTGATCTAGCTTAGAAAAAGCTCAAACCCCCCTAAGTTGACCAAAATATCCCAAACCATCCCAAACTGGTTCGAATCTGCAGTGTGAATGCTGGGAATGACTGGACAGGCCCATGTGACCTCACACATGTGAAGAAACTGGTTGGTTAGAGGTTTGGAGTCTAAAATTGGTCAAAAATGTGACAAAACAAGGCAAGATTGTCCACAAAGAGAGCAAATGCGCCCTAGGTAGAAGAGAAGCATGCTGAGTGCATTAAATGACCTGAGGAGGGCGCTCTAGGCATGCTGAGTGCATTAATTGCCCTGGGGAGCGCTCCACTTAGCTGGTTTGACTCAGCACTTGTTCACATTTGCTATCTAGTTCATGATAATTGACCATTTAGTAGCTAATCAACTTAGGGATGTAATCATTAATCACTTGGGCTAATTAATCATCATTAATAAATGATTAATGTACATAGGTGGAAAAATGTTCTAACACCCCCCCTTAAGCTAGACTTAGTGAAATATCAAAAATTAAGGCCTTGGCAACTAGGCTCAAGTCACCTTTTACATCATAAAATTTATTTGTCCATGTAACCAAGGTAAGGAGGAAAACCACATGGGAAATAAAACCTCCCCTCTAAAATGGACATGTGGCATATATCAAAATACACCAATCATCACCATGCATCACTCACCCCAAGCAAAGATCTAAGGTGAGTGAAGGTCTTCTCGGTAAAACACTTGGTGAAGATATCAGCAGTTTGCTCACTGGATGGGCAATACTGCAATGCTATGATCCGGTCATGCACCAAACCCCGAATGTAATGCATGTGTATCTCTATGTGCTTGGTCCTCTGTCTCTGAACTGGATCGGTAGAAATCTTGATTGTACTTTGATTATCACACCAAAGAATAGTGGGTGAATCAAAGACAATCCCGAACTCTGCAAGAATACCTTGCAACCAAACACATTGTGTGGCTGCATTGACTGCTCCCCTGTACTCGGCCTCAGCTGAAGATAAGGAAATAGTGCTTTGTTTCTTGCTTGACCAGCATATAGGTCCATGTGCAAGCATAAAGACATAACCGGAAGTTGACTTCCGATCAATACAATCACCGGCCCAATCAGAATCTGTAAATCCTACTAGTTCAAGGGATGAACCAGCAGCATAATGGATACCAAAAGACTTAGTACCCTGAACATAATGAAGGATCCTCTTGGCTGCCTTCCAATGGATCTCATGAGGCTCTTGCATGTGCCTTGCAACAGCCCCAACAGCATATGACAAATCTGGTCTAGAATGAGTAAGATATAGCAAACTCCCAACAAGTTGCCTATACAACGAACTGTCAACTAGTGGTGAAGAACCCCATTCTGTAAGATTAACTCCTGAAAGAAATGGAAATTTTGCAGACTTACATTCAGCCATCTTAAATTTCTGCAGCAAATCTGAAGCATACCTTGACTGACATACAGAAATTCCATTCACAGATTGATCAATCTCCAAACCCAGAAATTGTTTTAGCAATCCTAGATCGGTCATGGAGAATGCACTGTGCAATGCTCTCTTAACTGAGTCAAGTTCTTTGGTGCAGCTACCAGTGATCAAAAGATCATCAACATACAGTACAATAATCAATATCAGATCACTAACATGCTGCATATACACATTTGGATCAGACTTACACCTCTCAAACCCCAAAGATAGCAGAAAATTGTCCATTTTTGCATACCATGCTCTAGGAGCTTGCTTGAGCCCATAGAGTGATTTGTTCAACCTGCAAACAAGTGTATGATCAGAAATAAAACCTTCAGGCTGCTGCATATAAATCTCCTCATTCAGATCCCCATGAAGAAAGGCACTCTTTACATCCATGTGATGAATCTCCCATCGCTTGGAAGCCCCAATTGCCAAAACTAGTCTTATGGAGTCCATCTTTGCCACCGGTGCAAATGTCTCTGTATAGTCCACTCCTTGGACCTGAGAGTAACCCTTAGCTACCAACCTGGCCTTATACTTCAGATCAGAGCAATCAGATCCAATTTTGGTTCTATAAATCCACTTGCATTGCACTAGTTTCCTCTTGGGAGGAAGAGGGACCAAATCCCAAGTTTTGTTCTCATGGAGTGAGTTCATCTCCTCTTGCATGGCTGATTGCCACCTTGGGTCTGTACATGCTTCTGAATATGACATTGGATCAGATCCAACCATCAAATAACATGCCTCACTCAGATCAGAATTATTATATGCAAAGGAATTGTGAAATTGAGATCTAGTTTTCCTAGCATCTTGGGGATCTCCCACTAGCTCTCCGGCACTTTGAATTGTTTTCTCTGCCCACTTGGGCCTTGAAGGGGGGATATGTTCAGAATCCATATCAACATCATCTTCAGCAATCTCAGAATCATAAATATCAGAGAATGAATCACTACTTACTTCATCATCAAGACGAGGGAATGAGCATTCCCCATCACCTTGTTCACTAGCTTGCAAAAATTCTTCCTCTTCGAATTTGACACTTCTTTCAATGAAAGTTTTGTGAGTGGATGGATCAAAGATCTTGTAGCCCTTGGAATCCTATACATACCCAACCATGATTGACTCCTTGCTTTGGGGCTGCAATGCCTTTCTCTTCTCCGGTGGAATTCTGGCCCAAGCCCTTGAGCCAAAAATTCTGAAATGTGAGACATTTGGCTTGTGGCCCATCCAAGCTTCAAATGGAGTGATTCCTTGCAATGCTTTGTGTGGTGCCCTGTTCTGAACATATGCTGCACAATTCATAGCTTCAGCCCATAATTTAGGAGACAAATCCCTTGCTTGCAACATGCAAGTTGCCATCTCTTTCAGTGCTCTATTTTTGCGCTCTGCAACACCATTTTGCTGAGGTGTGTAGGGCACTGAGTGTTGCATCTGAATGCCATGCTCTTGACAGAGCTGCTGCAAATTGTTGTTGACATACTCTCTACCATTATCAGTCCTCAAAATCTTCATGGCCTTCCCACTGAAGTTCTCAACCATGCTCTTAAAAATCTTGAAACAATCAAAGACTTCAGATTTTTGCTTAAGGAAAAATAACCAGCAGTACCTTGAGTAGTCATCGATGAAGGTGAGCACATATTTGCTGCAGCCATAGGAGGGTGTGGGGAGTGGCCCTATGAGATCAGAATGTACTATCCCAAGAGGTTGATCAGCCCTCCTAGCCTTCCCTTTGTCATACTTCCTTTCAGGATGTTTCCCAATCATGCAACCCTTGCATGTTCCACTCGAAAATATGATTTGGGGCAGCCCTTCTACCATATTTTCTTTGCTTAAAACTTGAAGATATCTGTAGTTTAGGTGCCCATACCTTTGATGCCATAGCTTGCTGGTCTCATTCCCATGTGACAGCAGCACACTTGGTGAAGAAAATTCGAGGAAGTGGGAGAACATGTACATCTTCATGTCATGGTCTGCAACACCCTTTGCAACAATTTTCCCGGTGGAAACTTCTGATATCTCCACTTCATCCTGAGTGAAGACCACCTTCTTTGCTGCTCCAGTATGTGTCATTTGATACACAGAGAGCAAGTTTTCTGCAATATTTGGTACATACAGCACATTGGAGAAGAAGCCATTCTCCATAGAGATTTTCCCAATGCCATGAGCAGGGATTTCTGAGTCATCTCCCATTCGAATTGAGAGGCCACTGTAGGGAGCAAGTTCAGAAAACGAGTCTCTTGAGGAAGCCATGTGCCTTGAGGCACCTGAATCAATGATAAACAAAGGTGAATGAGATGAGCTAGCCACCAAAGCATGGCAGCTCTCCTTGTCTTCAGAAACGCACTCCTTCTTCTTGGAACTTTCAGGAAGAGGAATATTATTTTTCTGTAGGAGATGTGTCATGGTGTCTATGGTTTTCTTCATGCATGAGCTCTCTGGATGAAAACCTCTTTGACAGTAGCTACATTTTGTCTTCTCAGCCTTCTTTCCCTTGTTCTTGACAGGATTCGAAACCCCCTCAGAGGATTTGGGCCTCTCATCCTTTCTCTTCTTCTCTTGAGGTTTCGAAACCCTGGGTTTTTGCTTGCTTCTTCCACATTTCGAATCTCCAGCTGCAAGAACTTGATCTTTTTGTTTGATGGATCCCATCAAGACCAGCTTGTCTTTCTCTTGAGTTAGCATCTCCATGAAGTCAGCCAAGGATGGCATCTTCCAACCTCTGACTGTGAGCCTTGTGGAGTTGAAGGAAGACACAAAAACTGAGTATTCAGAACCCAATTTGGAGAGAATGGACAACACCAACTGTTCTTCTTTCTTCTCTATGCCACATTGTCTGATCTGCAAGACCAAGTTCTTGAACTTGGTGAAGAAGTCCTGGATGGAATCGAAATTCCCTGGGCTCAGTGAGACAAGCTCATTTTCGAGCTGGTGGCCTCTCATCTCATCAGTCTTTCCAAACAGTGTCTCAAGCTTGAGCCACACTTCATTTGGAGTTGCTAGACTTTCTACATGAAACAGGAGGTCTCTCGAAATGCTGAGACAAAGGAGGCCAAATGCCTCATCCATTCTGTTAAAAAACTTGGATTTCTCCACAGCTGAGTTTGGCTCAACCTCAGTGCCCATCGTGATTCTGTAGAGACCCTTAGATCTCAGCAAAATCACCATTTCTGCCTTCCAATCGAAATAGTTGAAGGGTGTGAGCACGTTTGGGTGAGATGGCTCCATTCTCCTTTGCTGCAATTCGCACTTGCTGACAATGCTGAACTCCAATACCTGCAAACAACTCTCAAATCACTCTGGAGGGATCTACACTCACAGATTCGAACCCTGTATGGATAGTGGGTGCATTCGGGAGAGCATCACACCTAAGAGGAGCCACTAGATTTCTCCAGTAAGCTCAAGGCAATGGCCTCAGGAATTATGTGGTTTCTCCACTACTTCTGGCAATCCACTACAACAGTCTGCTAGTTCGAATTCTAGCTCCAAGAGCTCTGATACCATGTAAAATCTCAAGCACAGTTGAATCTAGCTACTGTGGATTCCTCACTGGTGAAAGATTGCACAACACTTGCAAGAATTAGCATAAAAAATTTAAATGAATGAAGAACAATACTCATGAATTGGTGAATAATGTCAATATTATTAACTGTCCAACCTTAACAAAGGTTAAGAACACCCATATATACAAATCTGGAAGAATTCGAATCCATCTGGAGTGTTCACACTGATCTAGCTTAGAAAAAGCTCAAACCCCCCTAAGTTGACCAAAATATCCCAAACCATCCCAAACTGGTTCGAATCTGCAGTGTGAATGCTGGGAATGACTGGACAGGCCCATGTGACCTCACACATGTGAAGAAACTGGTTGGTTAGAGGTTTGGAGTCTAAAATTGGTCAAAAATGTGACAAAACAAGGCAAGATTGTCCACAAAGAGAGCAAATGCGCCCTAGGTAGAAGAGAAGCATGCTGAGTGCATTAAATGACCTGAGGAGGGCGCTCTAGGCATGCTGAGTGCATTAATTGCCCTGGGGAGCGCTCCACTTAGCTGGTTTGACTCAGCACTTGTTCACATTTGCTATCTAGTTCATGATAATTGACCATTTAGTAGCTAATCAACTTAGGGATGTAATCATTAATCACTTGGGCTAATTAATCATCATTAATAAATGATTAATGTACATAGGTGGAAAAATGTTCTAACATATGGGAACTATGGAAGTGGTAGTAGATGAAGAGAATAATGGGTTAACTCTTTGTTATGTTATTAATATTAATTAATAAATAATTTCCATAGATCCTTTTGTGTCTTAGAGTACACCGATCCAGGTTAGTGGTGACTCAAACACCACTTTGTATCTATACTCTATTGATATACCTGGAGGAACTTTGTGTGTGAGGAGTAATCATGGAAATATTGAATTTCGGTCAGTGGTTGTATGTGTATGTGCATTGTATTGCTTGAACTTCCTCCAGAGAAGACGAGGGTGCATAAATTTCATAAGAGAAGTTGAGTTGTGAACCTCTTCCAAAGCATGGACAACTAAAATTGTGCGTGAAAACTTGAATATATCTCTAGAAGAAATCGACCACAGAGAGGACCATATTGAATATTACAAGACGGGTTGCTTCCTCAAACTGACATTTTCACGTTGTTGAAGTATATTAGCATCTTGCGACCTATATTGTGCTGCTATCATTTGTATTTTTACGAATATTTTGTAAAATATCATGGAGGTATTCTACGTACACTTGTGGAGTGGACGATCTTTGGCATATTGGGTGAAATTGTAGATTCCTTTACCAGCTTGTTGCAGAAGACTGTAGACTGGAAAATATAACAGAAATTGTTTGGGAAGGGTGCAAATGACCTTTGTGGTCGAATCCCATTGAGCTATTGATTAATGAAATACATTTAAGAATTCGGATCTGAGAAGTGATCATCAATTGGAGATTGCGGAGATATATTTGTTGCACAAATCCTTGAAAGTATTCTTGCATTTTAAGCAAGCGAGGGAGTCAATGATCAAAGGATTTAGAGTGGTGTCTATCATTCATTTTGGATACAAATTCAACTTTTCACTCAAACTGTTATTTTTTGTAATTTTCTGTGCTTTTTTTCATACCTGCATGTATTGTATTTTCTTCAAGTATCAAATTAAAAGAAAATTGAAATTGCACTGTACTTGGGTGCATTCTCGGTTGAGACCGACACCTGTCATTTTAGAAGTTTGATTTTGTTAAGTTTGTTTGTAAAAGGGTGGAATTGCAAGAATCCCTTCAGTATTTGAGTGATTCCTTTATCAATGGCGAGATTAAATGACCTTGTAGAGTTATTGAACACTCTACTATATTCCTCTGTTCACAACACTATCATGATCGACAAGAACATGCTAACTCACATTCTAGACTGTGCAAAAGAATCATAAGACACTCTTGAGTTCCTACAGCTTGAGTTGCAGCTTCAACAAGAAGAAAGACATTTTGAACTTGTTAATGTTCAAAATAATCCCCTTTATGATCCAGTTCCATAGCTTGCACAGATTGATGCCACTTCAGAAGCACATGAGTAAATCAGTGGCACCAGTACATAAGTGAAAGAAAATGAAGATGAAAACATGCATGTAGAGGTTCTTCTTGTTTCACCCAAGCCCATCATCAGACCATGGGAAGAGATCAGCGATAACAAGCACAAAACAGGCCTTGGATACGACAATGAAGTGACAGTTCACATTCCCAATTTCTCCAAGCCTATCTAGTTTCAGAGTGTTCGATTCCTCAATGAGAGTCCATGTTCATCCACATCAGTTCAATGTTCAAGATGCCAACACTATGAATGAGTTGGCCACATGAAAGATCATTGTTTTGATCTTCACCCTTGGAAGCATTGTCGAAAACATACACACTCATCAGATAGATGCTTCATTCTAAAAAAACTTGCAAGAAAGAAGATTCAATATGCGTGGATCGCTTCTTGGAAATGGTCATCAACAACCAAGAAGATATATAAGTCATACCGAAGAGTTCATTCACGATTATTGACATATCTTGCAAATGATACATCTTATTCTCCTCACTTTGTACTTGATAGGGGGGACATGATATCAGGCGTCAAGTTTCAAAGCCTCCATTTAAGAACAAGCAACCATGGCCCTCTACAAGTAAGTGAGATCAAACAAGCATGATCCACATCTAGTTTCAGAGGCCAGATTCAGTGGTGTAGCCACACAGATAGAAGAGAACCATGACATAGAGTACTCATGTAGTGTTTTGTGTCTAATTGTGTCACCATGAGACTCTCCTCTCCTCACATTGTTCCTTACAGGGATGATGAAGACCATCAGTAACAAGCAAGCCAGAATAAGCGAGCCTGTAAAGAGTTATTTTTGTCTGAGCTCCAGAGTTGGTGGTCATCATAAAACCACAGGTATTGCTAACACTTTATATTAGCAAAAGAATGTACAAGCTTCTAGCTAACTTGGAAAAAGGTTGTCAAGATGGAAATGTTCAGCTAGTTGTTGTTGTTCACTTCCTATTTTCTGCTCTCAAGTCGGTTTCTGGTCATCCTAAAACCACCATTCCATCTATTCCAGACAGAACCTCTAAGCATTCAATCCAAGTTCCAAAGAAGCTTTAAGCGAGTGTTGTTTCCAAGTTCGATATTTTGAGGTCAGCATTGAATCACACACATAGTAGAAGATTTCATCTTCTGCTATCCCATTTCGGTTTATGGTTAGCCTAAAAACTATCCATTCAGAGAGATATTTTATTTAGCATAAGCATGTGCAAGCTTCTAACTAACCTTCTAGTAAATGATATTCGAGATGTAAATTTCCAGCCGGTGGTAGCTATCCACTTCCATCCATTCAGATCTCTTCTTTTTCTTGGACTCATATACACCCTTCGGATTAAGGGGGCATTTGTTGGAACCTAATCCTTAGGGTTAAGTATATTCACGTGAAATGACGAGTAAGAGTCGGGTGAATATGAAAAGTCATGAAGGAGTCCAAGAGACCTCTTCGAAATTTGGAACCCAAGGGTCCTTTCTCATTGTGTGTATATATATATATATATATACATTTGGTTAATGAAAAAGCATAGTGTTCGTTCACGCCTAGTATTTTTCTTTGTGCATTTTTCTATGGTTATTTGTGTGATTTAGCCAATATGTGTGTGTGCACATTGGGCATCTTAACAGAATATATAATATCTCACATTAAAAATCGGAAAAAAAAAATTCACTTAAATAATCTTAAGCATTGTATTTTTGTTGTTTGAGGATTGTATTTCTTTCCTTTAAATGTGTAATTCTGTCTATTCAATTATATATAATTGTATTTATTTCCCTTCAATGTGTAATTCTTTCTATTTAATTGTAGAAAAATGTAAATAGCAATCTATGATCTTCTTTACAACTTGAATCCTTATCATAAATTTATTTTGTAATATAAAATAGGAGACGATCAACTCCAATGTCATAAATTAAGAATTCTCAAATTAAAATTTATTTATTCGAAAAAGTTGCCAAAATACATAATTAATATGTTAAATTAATAAAAAAACTTTCATTAGAGGAAATTTGGGGTCTAAAATGGGTCTTATAAGAAAACAAGCCAACCATAATTTCTTGATGAGTTGGAATTCAAGAAACAATAGAATTTCAATAAAACAAGTCAACCATAATGGTTGACTTGAGATATTTGTCATAAAAAAACTACTTTTTTTGTTCGTATTTTCAACATATTGCCGTGTGTTTTTACTCAAATTTCGATCGGGAGTACTTATTGGATGCGGAATTAATTTCCACATCCAACAAGTACTCATACGACATTACTCAAATTTCGAGTGGAACCACTTGTTAGATGCAGAATTAAATTCCGCATCCAACGAGTACCCAGAGTGCATACTTTTGATGGACCCCGCTGCCCCAAAAACAATAAATACATGAAAAAACATGATGGTGCAGTGAGGACCGTCAAAAGTATGCAGAGTGGGTACTCATTGGATGTGGAATTTAATTCCACATCTAACAAGTACTGCAGCTAGAAATTTGAGTAAAAAGTAGCTTTTTCTTTATTCCTGCAAAATTAATAAATATTTTTTTAATTTTATTTTAACTATTATTTCATTATTTTAACTATTATTTTATTATTTTCCTTAGAAGACCCATTTTTGACCTCAAATTTCCTCTAATGAATATATAATAAATTATTAAATATTATTTCCATGAACCGAACAACATGTTGAAATTGTCCTAAAAATAAAAAATATTTAAATTAAAAGTGAAAAAAGTACTTGAAGAGTCTTTTCTTCAAATGTTTTTTCTTAATAAATAAAAGATTTTTTAATGAAATGAAATAATTTTTTTAATAAAACAAAACATTCAAAATGTGAAGTTCATCTAGAATGCACCCAAAATCTATCAGCATCTCATTTTTCCAACATTTATCATATATTTAACATTAAAACAAACCTTGAGAGGAATCCATATCCTTCGTTTATGGAAATATATGGTGTTATACTACCATAATGTAGATTGATGTATATAGAACTTATATACCTTTCCCAAGGCTTAATTTAGAATTTAGAGGGCTCTCCCATTTATTTCACTCTCAAATTTCAATTCTCTTTACAAAGATTATGTCGTTTGTATAAAACCCCTCAATCCTGAACGTGAAACCCCTCAATCCTGAACTTTTTTTAATCTTCATGCTGTTGGACTATGTAACTCATACTTGTTGTATGATGACTTGTTGAACAAGTAACAAATAAAGATGACTTAAAAGAATAGGTTAGTTTCTAGATAGTTGAGTAGTTGATAGAGATATGGTTGTAATAAATAAGATGTTGACTAAGTGAAGAGAAGAGTCTAGAAGGAACAATTAAAGCCCTAGATCTTGATCTAGATCAATGGATGATATCAATTCAACATTGTATAAATATGTGTGTTGTTAACAATGTTTTCATCATGGTATCAGAGCTTGGTGTCTGGCTTAACTCCGGATCATGAGAGAGAAGTAAGAGTAATCGTATCCTCATAGGAGTAGAGGATAGACTAGTGTTGTTACCATATGTTTAAGTTTGTAGATTATGGTGTTATGTTAGGTCTGTTAGCTGTAGCTGCAAGAAGTCTGTTAGTCTCTTGTGAGTAAGAGTCTTGTTTTGTAAGAGCTAGATTGATTCATATGCAACTGTGCCAGTTGATATGGCGTTTACTCCCTCAATCGCTCCTGTTGTTGCAATTCTGTGATTGCAGCTGCTAGTGAAGGAGCTGTCTATTGTTTGTGGACGTGAAGAAGCCATAAATAGAAGATTGTTTTGTGCCGACCTGATTTCCTCTCCTAAATGAGGATCCGCAGCTGAAGGAGGAAGACGTGATGGTGGAGCTGCTCACTATTTGTTGTTTTGATTGTCTAAAGCTGTACATGATTGAGAAATTTCAGTTTGTAGAGGAAAATGCTTGCTGTAGGTGATACCTGCGTGGAAATAGCTGCTCTAGTGAAAATTTGTCATCCTGTGTAGAAGTCATAAGAGAACCGTGTGTGTGCTGAGACGTCGCCGGGGAAGTTGAGCTGCTGGTAGAAAGAGCTATTGTCTGCTGGGTGAAGGTGTTTCCACCCAAAGAATACTTGCTGCTTGGAGAAAAGTCTAGAAGAGACGCTACTGAGTATGAGAATAAGTTGTTGTTTGACATATCTTTGTTGCCCACAGAGAGAACGAGCTGCCAAGGGAGCTGTGATGAGAAGTGTTTTTTCCAGAAGAATTCGTTGTTCAGCCCTAGAAAAACGCTGAAGAAAAGTGTGATCCGCAGATCCGCTGAAGAAGACGTTGTTGACTGGAGGATCCACCCTCGTGTGAGCGGAGCAGCCCGCTATCATTACGTAAGCCGACCATGTGTCAAAGAGAGTAGATGCCATTAGTTTGATGAGGCCAAGGAAAGAGACGCTGACCCCATCTTTCTACATCATCAGCTTGCAGAAGGTATTGAAATATTGTTGTGAGAAATTGCGTAGCAAATGTCTGTGTTCTCATCGATTGTGTGGAAGAAAATTTGCAGATCCGTGTTTGAGGAACGCTGCCGCCAAGACCAGCAGTGAAGGAGAAAAAGATTGTCTCCATTTTTTAGAGCCATCATTCTTTCTGGAGTCATTCTGTGCGTTACTGTCAAACTCCATTCTGTGCATTACTGTCACGGGTTTGCAGAAAGGCCACCTTATGGGAATTCACTGCCATCGATGGAGATCACTTGCTGTCCTGAAAACGTGTAAGAGTAGTTGCTGCAGCCTGCCAGGATCTTGCGAAGAAGAAGACAAAGTCGTGAATCTTTCATTACTGTGTTGTGCGATGGGCTTGCAGTTAAAACTATATAGATGAAAAACCAAATCACAAATTAAAAGGTCATGAGTGTCAGAAATAGATAAGTATGATGAAAGGTCATGGTTGCATAGTCTGAATGTCTTCGAAATAATACATTTCTTAAGGTGAGTCATGACAAGTTATTAAAAAATGTCAAAGATATGACATGTGAAGTGAGTAAATGTATGCCTTAATGATGTAAGGGGTCGTGAAGATAGAAGGTCTTGTTCTTTATCGAAGTCAAGTGAGGATGCATGAAAAATATGGAATGAATGATCACGTGGAGTTTTATCTCTTCATGAGGAACGTGAAGTAAGTTGTATTGAATGGTTGGTATTTTCAAGTAACCCCATTAAGTGTCATGGTCAAGGTCAAGGTCATCTGATGGGTGAAGACATGGTCATATGTGTGACAATAATAATCAAATCATTAGTGAAAATATATGTGTGACAATAATAATCAAATCATTAGTGAAAATATTAATGTAATGGGCATGAGTTGCAAGAGTCAAAATCCACTTAAAAGTTGAGAGATTATTGTTGTAAAGAATTGGAGTCAAGTCATATTAATCTTGAAGTTCAAAGTGAAGTCAATGACATGTTAAGTGAGTCAAAGTCTAGTTTGTCAAGTTTATAGCATATAAAATCGTAATTGTTAGGGGTAAGCCGCAAAATCCCAAGGTGAATTTTTTATGAGAGAAATCCCATATAATGTTCAGCAGCACATTAAAGCCAAGTGAAGACAACCAGATGTGGACATGCCCCAGATAAAGACCAAAACAACAAAAAACAAGCAGAGTGAGCAAGCACAAGCAAAAGAAATGAGGATATGAACACCAAGTATTCATTAAGGGGGAGTGTTGGAAAATGTAACTCATACTTGTTGTATGATGACCTGTTGAACAAGTAACAAAGGAAGATGACTTAGAAGAATAGGTTAGTTTCTAGATACTTGAGTAGTTGATAGAGATATGGTTCTAATAAATAAGTTGTTGACTAAGTGAAGAGAAGAGTCTAGAAGGAACAATTAGAGCCCTAGATATTGATCTAGATCAATGGATGATATCAATTCAGCATTGTATAAATATGTGTGTTGTTAGCAATGAACAATCCAGCAAGTTTCAGTTTATCCTCTCTCATTTTGTGTTTTCATCAGCTACATCCCATCAAGATAAGAAAACCTTGAAACATTTTCAGGAGAAATTGCACTAATTGATTATTAAAGAGCGTGATAAATCAACCATAGATTTTAAGGTGTAGGTTTGTCTTACATGATAGACATGAAAGTGTAAGATTACAAAATTTTACACCCTGCACCATGAAAAAAGATGAACTAGTAAATTTCAATGGTATAACAAAGTATAAAGGCTTTGAAAATCGGATAAAAGGAATTAAAACTTAGCTTTCATGAGGAAGGAGTTATCAAAAGAACATAACTGCACTATAATCAAATTCATAGCAATAACTCGTTCGACTTCGTTCCTTGAAGTATGCAGACACAAATGACATATGAATCTACTTCTCTTCAATTTTCAATTTGGGAGAGCTCCTGATAACCTCCTCTAACTTAAAAAAAAACCTCGCAAATTCTTTTGATGCAAGAAGATCTGCATGCAAATGTTTTTGAAGAACAATGGTTTTCTCCATTGCTTTGCCATGCAAATGTTTAAATTTGGGCCCTAAGAGAGTGCTCCATAATGCACTTCCTGCACTTGAACCAATCCCATTCCTGGCACATAGCCTCACGCTATGTCAAGGGCGCACGTTATCAAAATACCAAATAGTGGTATCCTCTCCACTCTTGATGGGCCTGGTGGCATGGATAACCATGGCTCCTCCTACTTCCAGCCAAATCAAGTTCGACAAGAAGAAACCACGCTCTAGCCAGTGGACCTCATCTTTAGCTGAAACAAAGCTACATCGATGCATTTTGTATAATGCCCTATTGCTCCGTGCCATTTTTTGCCCTCTAAACCACATTTTTCTCTTTACAATCAAAATGGAAAGTGATCCATTTGAGTGGGCGAGCAATACTATTTACAATGGAGGGAAAGCGAAAAAAGCATTTAAATTTTAATTTTGCATTTCCCTCCCATTCCTAATGATAACAGCCTTTGGTAAATATCCTACTAATGCTAAAACCTATAGTCAAACTTCTACCGTAAAGGGAGATGGGCTTCCCACCTCCTAGCCCCAGCCCTCTAAGCAATCTTAATATAGATATTTATGACGGTTTGCAAAAAATCTAAGACTTCAAAATGATTGTTTATAAAAAAAATTAAAAGTCTAACAAAACATTTTGACGAAAAGTATTCATGTATTTGATAGGCAAAATGTTCAAAGATAGGTAAAATGGTGGTTCAATTTGAATTAAAATTGGACCTCTATTCTCGGTTGTTTATAATTGTATATATAAATACACATCTAATTTTAAGTCAATATAGCTCTTAATTGGTTATTTGAGAGCGTTAAATTAAGAATTATAACAATAATAAAAATTATTCATTAGTCTTATGCATCCTAGAAAAGAACCAAATATATATATTATTTACGAAGGAGATTTCCATTCCGAGAATTTATAGACCGTATAAAGCACAAAAGCACAAAAGGAGTGGAGTGGAGCGCTGCTTTTCTGTTAGAAAAGGACAAAAGCAGGAGTGGATTACGTGCTTTTCTGTTAGAAAAGGAAAAAAGCAGAACATGACAAAGGCAACGGATAATAGGTGGAAGCGATGTTTGTGGTCTTCAGTGATCCTATTTTTGAATGTCTGTTCTTTTTTCTTTTGACAAATTCTTTTGTCTTTTATTTAAATTTGAGGACGAATGTGATTAGAATTTTAGCAGAATGTTGAAATGCTTATTCATAAATTTGTTTTTTAATTGTTTAAGGATTAAGTGAATTATTTTGTTGACTTCATTCCGTTTCAAATGCAATGCTTCTCTATAGTTTTAGATGCAATCCACAAGCAAAAGTTTAAGAAATTGTGTTGCATCATTTATTTTCTATTTCGTATAATTTGTCTTTTAACATTTTCGGGTTAGGCCGAACCCTTCTATTTGTCTAGGATCCCATTAGAGATGATCAATTGGTACATTGTTTTTAGCAGCTTGGACGTTTTACATCTGCCAGAAAGTGCCCAGAAGATGGCGAAAGTGCCCAGAAGATGGCCTCTCGTAGGCTTCTTTCCTTCTTTGATTTACAATTACAAGAATTTCTACCAGTGCCCAGAAGATGGCCTCTCGTAGGCTTCTTTCCTTCTTTGATCCAAAGCGGCCGGGCTCTGACGCATCTGAAGGGACCATGGACGAATTGGGTTGTGACTGCAGATCCTGCAAATGTAGAATACATTCTGAAAATAAGGTTCCCTAACCTCGTCAAGGGCGACTATTTCGTGCAGGCCTTTCGCGACGTCTTTGGCGATTTCTTCAAGATGATGGCGAGCAGTGAGCAGTGATGGAATTTGACGGTTGAATTGCCCGTCAGAGGCCAGAGGCCAATTTGACCGTCAAATACGGTTAACATTTCAGCCAGGCCGTCACAAATTGACTTGTAACATGGAAAACGTTCTAAAATTTAATTAAAACCAGCAATTTTGACGGATGTCCGTCATTTGAATTTCCTACACTGATGGCGAGACCTAGAAGCGATTGAGGGCAACGGTGTCCACCATTTTCGCTTCACCGAGCTTCCGCAGCGACGTTGTTCAGACGACATTCACGTTGGCGCATCAGAGGCTTATTCCGCTGTTCCAGCGCGCGGCAACAGAAGGCATTGTTCGAAATTATAGCTTCGATAGCGTCTGTAATTTCGGCCTCGGCTTCGACCCGGGTTCTCTGGCCTCCCGCGAGTTCCTTTCGCGGAGGCGTATGACCGGTCTATCAAGGTATCCATGCGTCGGTTTTTTACTATGGGCACGGAGGGTCAGATGGTTGTTTTCTCTTGGTTTGTTTCAACTTTTTTTCTCTTTTCTTCTAATTATAGGAAAAGACCACCTAGTTGGGTTTTTTTGTGGAACCTCTCCAAATAAATTCAACCAATATCAATTTACAATGGAGGAAGGCGACCCAAGGTTTTACAATAAGTTTTTTTGGCAATATGCTCAAATTCGCTTAGGTGCCCTAGTTTGCACACATATAGGGTGCATCGATGTATTCCCATTATCGATGTACCAACTATTATTATTAGTAATTCGTAATAAATATCAATGCAAATCCATTCTAAACATATTCTAGAGACGGTGCATATTTAAATCACAAGAGAATTGGTGTATTTCTATATAAGATGCACCAAATAAGGTTTAAAAATGTCATGCACCCATGTCGTCATGATGCCATTGGGGCCATGGAACACCCATATTATTAAATGTAAACACATATGATATTCAATTTCGTTTTTCCACTATTTGAATTAAATATTTATACATGAATGAATTCACATAAAGCTAATAATTCGATGCAATTAAATCATTGTATAACAATAATTACATTAAACACATATCAGAGATAAATACAACACATTTAATGCACATGTGGAGATTTATATGAAAACATAAAGCGTCCAAATGCAGAACAAGGAGATTCCTCCCAACGGCAAGCTCTATCAAGCCACATATTTCTTTAACATGATATCCCCAAGCTAGGGATAACAAAACACAAGAAGGTACCGATTTCTCTCACTGCCATTATCCCAATATTTTAGCACTCCTTCTCCATCATCCCGCACAACCCAAGGAATGGGGATCCCTTCTCTAAGTTAACATTCCATTGGGATCTCTTCTCTTAGTTAATAGTCCCTTGGGTTTCTTACCCCAATTCCCTTCTAGCACTCCAACAAAAGCTTCTGAGGAACTCTCTACATTGAGACTCTAGGGAACACATTTTTTCTCAATATGGGTTCAAACTATAGTATGAGTGATGGTGGTTAAGATATGACAACATTTATATCTCAATGATGGTGGTTAAGATAATGAAAAGATATTGACATGTCATTATATAAGTGCATTGAATAAGGTTTAGACATTTTGTTATACAATATTGATTTTTATTTTTTTAAATGAAAAATATTATTGTTGTGCTTAATAATTACACATGCACCTTTGTGTACTAACCAATAGTGCATCGAATTAATTTATTTTAAATCTAATTGTTGTATAAAAAATCTATGAATGCATTAGGGCACCTTAATATTGAGCACACTGAAGTAGGGTATAAAAAAAAGAAAACCATAATTTTATTTTTAACATGCATTTAGTGCTTGAACCCATACAAGTATCAACACACATTATCTTTGTATGACCATTCCATTGTCAATTCTACCGTATAGCCAAATTTATCAAATTCTTCACTTCCATCGTGGATTTGATTCATTTTAGAATTTTGCAAAATGGTACTAGTTTTTCATGTTTTCTTTACACAACAACCATCCTTCCTAGAAAAAAAAAACTAGGTAAATTCCTTGTTATCCCCTATTTTACATTTTTAACATTTTAACATTTAACACTGTGCTTGAATTTGTGTATTTTATCATTTAAAAAAATAATTTTGACAGTGATTTTTGGCCATGCAAGTCACACAGACATGTTTGGAGTGTCTTTATCATTAATAAGGTGCATTCTTATAAGTGCATCTTATAAAATTGAGCACATCGTTGAAGCCATAGAATAAGAAAAAATTCCATGTTTTATTATGATCTGTACGATGTTAAAAGCACCTTTAAGAATACTCCAACATATTGTAAGTGCACTTTTATTAGTATAAATTCTCCCCTTTTGTAGGTTCTCTCATAAATGTAGAGAGGCACCATTGGTAGTGATTCTATACAAACCAAGTGCACTGTGACAATAAAAAATAAAAATAGAATTATCACACTTACTAGTGTAATAATATTTAGTTAAGGACATAAATGCTAATGTATTGATCACACATCTGCATCATAGATGGTGTGTATGTATAAATAATCCACACTTGGTATTTTTACATATTTTTATTGCACCCCAAAAAATCAATATTTAATGTATATCATGGATGAGAATGTAGTATAGATTGTTTATGTTACAATTGTGCGTGTATGTATGTTCCTAATGAAATTTATATGTGAATCAAAGACCATGATGCATCCATCAATAACAAAAAGGTCAACATGTATAACTCCATATCTAAGTGGGAGGATCGAGAGAGCAAGATGGACATGTACCTGCATACAATACAGTACAATACAATACAGTAACAATGACTAAATAATTGGAATTAACCAAGGGGGTCATTTGAATAGCCTGCATGATGTAGCTGGTCTGCACTAGGATTCCTCATCATCAATCAGTTGTAGTGTCATCAATGCACAAGTAACGGTCAACCAGGTATCAAACTGAGTCTAACTGAATGTAGGTAGGTGTAACTGATGTATGGAGCACTAATGTAGTGAAGGAGAATCCAAGGAGGGAACATAAGGAGCTGTCTGGAGTCAAAATAGTCAAACTAGTCTCTCTGGATGTCCATCGGAGTGTTTCAGTTAGTTAACTAGTCAATCTGTCCTCAAATCAAGGAACAGATCCACAAATCAAGCAACTAACTGACTGTGTCACTGGTGGTAGGTAAGAGAGGGCGCACTTGGTCATAGGATATGAAAACAAGGCGCATGATGGACTAGGAGGGATGGAACTGAACAAAAATAATCTCTCGGGGCTAGCAAACTAGGGACTAGGTGCTGGGAGACACCATACTGATGACTGGGATGCATGCATGCAGAATGCATGAAAACATAAAAATGATGGTGATATATCCGAACACCCCCCCATAAGCTATACTATGAGGTAAAAAACAAATATAGGGCCCTGGTAACTGAGACCGAAGGTCCCCCCAGTACATAAAATAATCCAAAATGCTAGAAAAATCTAAGTGAGGAAAGAGGGAAAACCCAATGAGATGAAATCCCCCCCTCAAGATGAACACTAAAGGATCTAATATGTCTCCACCATAGTATAACTCACCCCCCAACATTGAACGAAGGTAAGAGAACTTCTTCTCAGTGAAGCTCTTGGTGAAGATGTCTGCAATTTGCTCTTCTATAGGGAAATATTGCAGTACAATGGTTCTGTCATGCACAAGCTCTCGGATGTAGTGCATGTGGATCTCGATATGATTGGTCCTTTGTCTCTGAAATGGATCCGTCGAGATCTTGATAGAACTCTGATTGTCACAAAAAATGACAATAGAAGTGGCGCTACCAATATCAAACTCTGCTAGAATACCCTGCAACCAAACTGCATGAATCCAAGCATTGACCTCTCCTCGATACTTTGCCTCTGCTAAAGATAAGGAAATGGATGCCTGCTTTTTTCTTGAACAACAAATAGGCCCTGTTCCAATCTTGAAAACATATACGGAAGTGGACTTTCGATCAATGCTATCACCCGCCCAATCTGAATCAGTGAATCCCACTAAATCTAGCTCAGAATTTGCAGCATAGTGTATGCCAAAGTGTCTAGTACCTTGCACATAGTGCAAGATTCTCTTGGCTTTCCTCCAATGAAGCTCATGGGGCTGCTACATATATCTTGACATGACACTCATGGAATAGGAAATAGCAGGCCTTGAGTGTGTCAAGTATAGAAGACTACCAATCAACTGCCGATAAAGTGTAGAATCCACCAATGGTGTGGAATCACCATACCCAAGTCTTATTCCCAAGAGGAATGGGAATGGTGTTTCTTTACAATATAACATATTAAATTTGTTTAGCAGGTATGAAACATATATTTTCTAATATATGGTGATCCCATCAAAATTTCGAGCAATCTCTAGCCCAAGGAATTGCTTCAACAAGCCCAAATCATTCATGTCAAAAGCTAAAGCATTTTTTGTGTTGTCGATCGAAGCAAGATTGCTTCCAGTTATTAACAGGTCATCAACATAAAGGACAATGATCACGAAATTACCTCCATGCTGCTGTAGGTACACATTTGGATCTGATTTGCACCTTGCAAAATTCTGTGATAGAAGCAAGGAGCCCATCTTTGCATACCAAGCTCTTGGGGCCTGTTTTAAACAATACGATGATTTCTTTAGTCTGCACACTAATGTCATATCTGATATGTATCCTTCAGGCTACTTCATGTAAATTTCTTCTTTCAGATATCCATGAAGAAATGCAGTCCTCACATCCATATGATGCAATTCCCAGTGCTTAGACGCGAAAATTGCCAAAACTAGGTGGATAGAATCCATCTTTGCAACCGGTGCAAAGGTCTCGGTGTAGTCCACTCCTTGGACTGGGGAGAATCCTTTTGAAACCAACCTAGCTTTGTATTTTTAGGTTTATCCATCAGCAAAAACCTTTGTGCGGTAGACCCATTTTCATTGGACTAATTTCCTCCCAGGTGGAAGAGAAACTAGCTCCCATGTAGCATTTTTCTGAAGAGAACTGTACTCTTCATCCATGGCGGTTTTCCATCTCGGATCTGGGTGGGCATGATAGTATGATTTAGGATCTAAACCTATCATCAAAAAACATTTTTCAGACAGTAAAGGATTAGAAATGAAAGAGCCATACTTGCTCTTTGAAAGTCTGCTCGAGTTCTCCTTCGATCGGCATTATTTCCAATGTTAGAACCAACAGATTGGAGAGTATTTTGGGCCCACTTTGGAAACTGAGGAGGATCATTTGGATCTGATTCTGAACCTGATATTTCATGTTCATCAATGTCTGATAAAATATCAAAAATATCAGAGCACAAACTATCATCATCTTCTTCCGAATCTTCTTCCTGTAGAGGCAGCAATTCAACAGTTTCTTCCTCGACTCGTTTTAGATCTTGAAGTGGTTCTTCAAATCTTACACTTCGCTCAATGAATATATTTTTGGATCTGATATCCATGAGTTTGTAGCCTTTTTATTCTTCATCATATCCAATTAGGATGCAGTCAGTACTTTGCAGATCCAAAGATTTTCTCTTCTTCGTCGGAATTCTAGCCCATGCAGTTGAGCCAAAAACCCTGAGATTGGACACATCAGGCTTGTGACCAGTATAGGCTTCGAAAGGATTAGTACCTTTCATAGAATGTGGAACTCTGTTTTGAATGTATACAGCAACATTCATGGCCTCATCCCAAATATTTGCAGCCAAACCCTTTGACTCAAGCATACAATTTGCCATCTATTTCAGTGATCGGTTCTTCCTTTCCACTACACTGTTCTGCTGAGGTGTGTAGGGAACAGTGTGTTGGATCTGAATTCCATTTTATGCATAAAGTTGTAGCAGCTCTGATTTGATATATTCACCTCCATTATCATATCTAAGATCTTTGATCTTTCTCTCGGTGACAGTCTCAACAGAAGCCTTGAAAATCTTGAATTTTTTTCTAACTTATTTTTGAGAAAGAAGACCCATGTGAATATGGAGAAGTCATCAATGATCGTCAGAACATACCTTGAGCCATTAACAGAGGAATGTGGAAGCAGACCTATGATATCAGAATGAATCAACCCCAAAATACAAGAAGCTCTGCTAGCTTTTCCTCGGTCAAACTTGTGCTCGGGGTGCTTCCCAATGATGCAACCCTTGCATATTCCTTTCGAGGATTTGATCTTCGGAAGGAAATCAACCATGGATTTATTTTTCAGTAGCTGAAAATATTTATAATTTAGGCATCCAAACCTCTCATGTCATAGCCTACTAACCTCATTTCCACGATTCAGAAGAGCACTAGGCTTTGAATGTGGTAAAAAGTGAGAAAACTCATATGTTTTTGCAGCATGATTTGCCTTTCCTACTACATTGAGCTTTCGGGTGGAAATATCAGAAATTTCAACATCATTGGGGATAAATACAACCTTCTTTGGTAAACTAGTGTGTGTCATTTGATACACAAAAAACAGGTTTGTAGCTAGAGAAGGAACATAAAGAACATTCTGAAAACTGCCATGTTCTAAATGAATAGTACCTTTTCCTTTCGAAGAAATTTGTGAGTCATATCCCATGTGGATGGAGATGGTGTTGTCGGAGTCCAATGAAGAAAAATAATCTTTTTTTAAGCCATGTGATTCGAAGCTCCTGAATCTATGAGAAGAGTGGTGGAATTTGAAACACTAGCCATGAGTGCATGACTCTTTCTGTATGATCATTGTTGTCCTTCTTCCCTGTGCCATCAGGAAGAGTAATGTTGTTTTTCTCCAAGAGAAGGGCCATCTGATCTATGGTATTCTTCATGCATGGAATTTCGGGATGAAAGCCCTTGCTGCAATAATAAATTTTAGTCTTCTCTTTTCCCTTTTGTTTGTCTTTTCTTGAACCATATGGCTCATGTGGCTGATTTGTCTTCTCCTTTTGCTTTGGATGATCAAGCTTTGGCTTCTCTTTCTTTTGCTTCCCTTTTCCATTCGTAGCTTTTGATCCTCCAACAAAAAGGGCTTGATCTTTTGAGGTTTTGATGGTCCCCATTTGAACAAGCTTATCATGCTCTTTTGTCAAGGATTCAATGAAGGCATTCAAGGTAGGCATCTTCCAATTAGGAATTGTGAGCTTTCTCGTATTGAAAGTGGAAACAAAAACTGAATAAAATTTTCCTAGCTTCGTAAGGATGGATATAATCAATTTCTTATGTTCCTTTTTCACTCCACATTTCTCCAATAGCATTACCAAGTTCTTTAACTTAGTGAAGAAGTCATTGATGGTCTCCAAATACTTAGGATTGTGTGCAATCAACTAATTTTCTAGCTGATAGGATATCATTTCATCCTGCTTTCCAAATAGAATGGCAAGTTGATCCCACACCTCTTTTGGAGCAGTCAATACACTAAGATGGAAAATAAGATCGTTAAAAATGTTGAGACAAAGGAAACCATAAGCTTCATCAAGCTTATTGAAGTATTTTTCCTTCTCTACTGCAGATGTAGCTTCAACTTCTAGGACCATGGGACTCTGTAGAAGCCCTTAGAGGGCAATATTATCTCCATATCAACCTTCCAATGATAATAGTTGAAGGGAGTGAGGAGATTTAATGAAGAAGTGTCCATCTTCAAGAAGAGCGAATGCAATAGGATGAGGAGAGAACCTGCAAATCACAAAACAAACAAGAACCTTTAGGTCGAAAACATGTACTTTTCAAGTTGCATCACACCCGGCATAGGAGATCAAGCAAGCTTGAATATCCAATGATCAATATCCAAGAATTATGTGGAAACTATCGGATTTTGGTGCAGAATTGGAAAAACTGTCATGCAGTGCAGAATATGCATGCAGTGTAGAATCACTAGTGTAGAATCACCAGTGCAGAATCACTAGTGCAAAATTGGCATGTAGTGCAGAATCGACATGCAGTGTAGAATCGACGTACAGTGTAGAATAGTTGGCTTGTCCCTGGCATGGCTCTGATACCATATGAAATTCAACACTGCAGATCTATGAAACAAGAGAAACCATTACAATAGATGCATGCAGAATAATATGTGAAAATTGTGCAAAAAGACTTGCATCGGTGCTCTATTCAACTCAGAAGTAGAAAACAATACAATACAGTAACAATGACTGAATAATTTGAATTAACAAAGGGGGTCATTTGAATAGCCTACATGGTGTAGCCGGTTTTCACTAGGAGTCCTGATCATCAATCAATGGTAGTGTCATCAATGCACAAGTAACAGTCAACCAGGTGTCAAACTGAGTCTAACTGAGCCTAACTGAATGTAGGTAGGTGTAACTGATGCATGGAGCACTAATGTAGTGAAGGAGAATCCAAGGAGGGTGCATGAGGAGTTCTTTGGAGTCAGAATTGTCAAACTAGTCTCTCTGTATGTCCATCGAAGTGTTTCAGTTAGTTAATTAGTCAATATGTCCTGAAATCAAGCAATAGATCCACAAATCAAGCAACTAACTGAGTGTGTCGCTGGTGGTAGGTAAGAGAGGGCGCACTTGGTCATAGGAGATGAAAACAAGGCGCATGATGGACTAGGATGGCTGGAACTGAACAAAAATAAGCTCTAGGGGCTAGCAAAGTAGGGACTAGGTTGTGGGCGACACCATACTCATGACTGGGATGCATGCAAACATAAAAATGATGGTGAGATATCCTAACATTTTGTTGGAATCATGATAGGTAGGAATTCAAATATGGTATATTGTAGTACCATCCCATAGAAGAGGATATTTATCTCATCACTACGTTGTCCAAGAGTATGGGGGATTTTCATCATTTCCTGAAATTTTCTCTTGGCATGGTGGAATAAAGTCAGTTGGCATGTGTGTATAATTATGCCAGTGCATCCATCATTGGCCCTAGTTTGTTCTAGGTTATTCAACGCTAGTTGTGTTTAATTTCATTTGGTGTAAAGGATGTTAGGTGCATGCCCGTCCTGTTCATGAGAATTTCACACTATACTTCTAATGGGAAACACGTTTTTTTATGTATGATGCAATATGTACATAGTTTAGTTATTAGGCCCAAACTAATGAGGTGAACTATAATTTTTTATGATAGCTTTTTTTCTCTAGATCGATATTGTACCATATTTGATAGAATTATTGTCTTCCACTTTGCTTCATATTCATTCACTTTAGATTTTAAGACATTTTTGGTGGTTCAACCAACAATTGACCACCTGCTTCGTATGCCAATGAATGATGAGTATATGTGCATGTGAGGGTGGATGTTTCAAAAGAGGGGCTAGTGGAAGTGTATGTGTAGGATGTTGAGTTAAGAGGCATTGGATTTCTTAGCCAATCAGGATGATCAAATTCTCAATCTTTTATTATACCCATACATAGGGATGGACTTGAGAGGATGTATGAACATCCTATCTAATCCACTATAGGCAAGGAAAATTTTAAGGGATAAATTTCACCCATGGAATAATTCTCCATGCATTTTGTGAAAAATTGATTTGCCAATATCCATTTTTCTAAAAATGATTCACCCAAATTCTAGAGGATAAAGTTAATTTTCCTTAAAATTCAGTAAAACTTTATAGAAGCTATATATTAAAATCCTTAAAGTTTTTAATATTTTTATCAAAAAATAGTCAAACATTTTATAGTTGACCTATTAATGACAGTAATATTTTCCAAGGTTCCTACACTCCAAGATAAATTCCCATCCTTCAAATTTTCTATGAAATATAAAACCACCAAATGTGAGAGGCAATATGATTGTTATATTTTAATTAATTGAGTTGTATAATTATTTTGTCTTATTTATAGCATATGTAATTGATTGTAATATTTTTTTAAATTATCTAGTTATTATTATCTATTATTTTGCAGATGTTGGGATGTATGTTGGGGAGGTGCCTCCCAACATGATGAGGAGATGGTTGAAGCTGATGAGCCATTTCAGGTTTAGATACATGGCATGGCATCCAATACATTTCATAGATTTCCTTAGAAAATGAAATATAAAATATGTGCAATGACGGCTTTCCATAGAGTGTGCTCTAGTACCATGAGCTGTAATGTACCTAAGGCAATCCAGGCACACTAAATCAAAACATTTTAGGCTTGGTATCACTAGAGAGCGATTTGACACAAGATTGGCAACTCTAACTCAGTGAGGATAGATCAGACACATTGAAATCCTGATGTGAAGACTAAATCAAGGTTCTAACTTCGACAACTACACTTTTGGGAGTATGTCATGCTTGGGTAGACTCCTTTGTCTAGGTCAAAGGATTCAAGGCACTGGCCCCAGGACTTCTGTGGAAACTCCACTGCTTCTAGTGCAGTTTGGAAGCTACTAAAACTTCACGAGACTGACCAAACTATTATAAACCTATTTCATACCTGTTATGTTGATTTCACTGAGATATGATTGACAACAAATAAAGTAGTTGTCAAATCGTTCACTTCAACTAGTGAAGGAGGAGATTTCTATATGAGTTTTAATGGGTCTAAATCCTCCCAATTTTCTGATATGAGGGAATATATGGGTTCATTTTCTCATTAATTAGATGTGGGGACCTTCAAAAGATAAATTAGAAACATAATATTTCAATAAATGCTCAAAAATGGAAAACTAGTCAAATTAGATCCTTAATTGCGCTAGTCTAGTTAACTAACCACTCAAATGACTCAGTAAATTCTCTAATTCTGGAATAATGGAAAGTAACAAGTCTGATAACATATAAAATTAAAAAATCAAGCTAAAACCACACATTTGGAGCTTCATTCATTGGTTTATTACATTCAAACTATCAAAAACCCAAAGATATTGAGGATTTTATAAAGAAGAAGGAAAAGTGGAGAATTGGAGAGCAACATTGGGTGTTTTTCACCACTGTATCTAGTTCATGAAATGAATAAGGTCATCCTGGAACACCCTGTTTTGTACCATAGTCACAAGATATAGTGCGCGCTACATGAAGATAGCTCTTGACTAGCTAAGGATCTTGGTATTGGAGCACTGCTTGTTGATGTATTTGTAACTTCGGAAGATATTCACTTGTTTATTACATTTGTACTTTATTGTATCCCCAACAGAGATGTATTATTCCTCCAATTGGATGTGTCGTCATTTGTATTTGCAAGTGTTATAAGTTATATTGTAAGTGTCATAACTTATACTTGATGGGTTATTAGACCACCTTGGTGGGGTCGGCCCTGTATGAGTTAAAGGGTTATTAGACAACCCTAGTGGGGTCAGCCCAGTGAGAAGTGGTAATGGGTTATTAGACTCTCCTAAGGGAGGTCGGCCAAGTTAGGGTTAAAGGCAAGTCAAGTCATTCTATAAATAGAGAGTGTGACTCTCTCATTCTATTCATTCATTCACTCACTCATCCAACTTGCATAAGTTGAGAGAGAGGAGTGCGCACAAGCAGAGGAGGAGTAGCTGATGGAGACATATATCTTTTGGTTTTGATCTTTGTGATATTTGTATTGGGTTCATTCTATCTCTGAGGAAGTTGCGGGGTTTTTCACCTTCTTGGTTTTCCCCGGTGAAATGCTTTGTGTCTCTCATCTCTTGTGTTTGATATGTTGTACATGTTTTTCTCTCAATTAAGATCCTAGATCATATTGAATTAAATGATGAAAAACTAACATGGTATCAGATCTAGCCTAAAGGAAGGCATTGTATGGAATTTACGACACTTGTTGCACTTGCGACAAATTGGAATCTAGGGCTTGGTTTAATAAAAAATAGACATCGTGGCACTTTCTCTATAAATCCATTTTGACAAAGGTTCAGGATATGAAAATTTTACAGGCCGAACCCTGAGATTTATCAAACCCTAGTTTCGGTTTTGGACCAAAAAAACCAGAAAACCAGATTTTGACAGAAGTTAAAGATCCGAAATTCATAGGCAATTTTGAAAGGGTTAATTTTTGAAGTTTTCAAAATCTAAGCACACTAGCTTGCTCGCCTCAATCAAATGCATCTCCCTGTCTAGACAGAATTTTGAAATTCCAAGTTTGGATTTTTAGGGTTTCTCTCCCAAACCCTAGCCAACTCCAGATCCAGTTTCAACAAATCAATGTGTATAGGATTGGGTTATTCTTAGAAGAGAATGAATTGGACACCTACATAAGTGAAGAAGTTCTAGTTCCAGAGGGAGATGAAGCTAAGGACTTACATAAGAAGACTACAAGCAATCCCGATAGGTATGACTTGAGGAGATACAGGTATGTTTTGAAATCTGTTCATGATTAAGTTTGTCTTCATATTATTGAGGTTAGTGCAATCTTGATTAATTTTAGACTTGTCTTATCACCTTAGTAAAAGTATGAATGCATGTGAATGATAGAAGACATTCATTGATTAGGGTTATGACACTTATGATTGTACTAATGCACTGTGGTGTTGTATGAGGATGATGTCGTCTGCTAAGATGAAAGGTACATCAAGAAAGACAAATCAAGTTCTAGATCAAGAACATATGACCATGGTGACATGAAGACAAAGACTCATCCATAGCCATTGATCACATAGAAGCTCTACTTACGAGGTATGTATAATTTGGTTCTACAATGCTTAACTTATGAGATATGCAGGTTACTAGCACAAGGTCTCTAAATCATTGAAGAGAACAAAGAAGACATTGTTTGGGTATGTTAGACATAACTCACAAACATGATAATCTAGGTATGTTTTTCCTATATCAAGTTAGAATCCTACCTTGTGTTAGGGTCTCATATAAGTATGCTTTCATATGATTGATAATGATTATTCATGAAGTCATAGGTTTGAATAATCATGGGTTTATGCATATTATGCTTCTTACTTTGATTAATGATATGACAAACCAGAAGAGTCCTATGGTCAAATAAGAATATACATGAGTAAAAGAAGTACTCCCTGAAACATTGAATACTAACGCTTGTGATAAGTTACCTGTGTATGAAATGATCATGACCATACATATTTAGAATCATAATTTTTTGATAGTATTGAGATTATACTAATGCATGTATGATATCTTGAGGATGACACAATGATGACACTAGTGCACACTTAAGCATGCATAGTTGTCTAGGATGGATATAAGTTCAAAGACAGATAATCCAGAAAGCAAAGATCAAGAGGGAGCACACTCCAGTAGTTCCTGCAAGGAAGCAAAGATCAAGAGGGAGCACACTCCAGTAGTTCCTGCAATGAAGCAAATATCAAGAGGGAGCACACTCCAGTAAGGAAGCAAATATTGAGAGGGAGTCCACCCAACAAGCAAACAAAGATAAGTATTTGAATTGTCATTTCTTATTACTTATGTATTTGATAAGTAAAGATTATGTATTTGCTTCCTGTAAGGAAGCAAATATTGAGAGGGAGTCCACCCAACAAGCAAACAAAGATAAGTATTTGAATTGTCATTTCTTATTACTTAAATGATGTTGTTCATTCGTGTACATACTTATGTTCCTAGATTTATGATGTACATTATGCATTTTAGAAAAGTTGCATTAATGAACAAGATACTACTAAATATAGTAATGGTTAAGTGGCTTATGGTACTATACAACACTCCATTGCTACTTATCTAGAATGAAACCTCTTTGCTGACATGTTGGAGTAGTGCACACTCTTAAAAATATTTTGGTAGAGATGGAAGGTATCTAGAAAGTTAAGGGATATGGATGAATGTTGTATTCAAGCATTGGCTAAGATAATTGCATGACTATATGACATATGTCTTTATGCATAAGAATTTGTTCTAAAAACTATGAGATATTTCTAATCATGCAATTGAATTTGACTTGTAGGAAAGATCGTGTACAATCACCTACAAAAGAAGGACAATAACATTTGTTCCAGCAACGAAGTTCAAGAAAACTACCGATTAAAGATATTGAAGAATCTGAAGTTCCCAGGAGCCGGGATGCAGTAATGGAAGGATACCATGATCGAGGGGTATCGGTCGATCATGAAGAATGATGTTTGGGATGTGATCCCGAGACCAGTAGAGAATTCTGTTGTGACTTCCTAGTGGATCTACAAGATCAATCATGCTGCACATGATAACATAGAGAAATACAAGGAAAGGTTTGTGGCTCGTGGCTTCTCGCATAAAGAAGGGATAGATTATAAAGAGACTTTTGCACCTGTAGCCAGATATAATTCCATTAGAACAATACTTGCTCTGGCTATAGTGATCAAATGGAAAATACACTAGATGGATGTCAAGACAGATTTCTTGAATGGTGTAGTCGAAGAGGAAGTGTATGTGGAGAAGCCACTCAGTTTTGAGACACATGACAGGGAGTCATATGTGTGCAAATTTAAGAATGCCTTGTAGGGTTTGAAACATGCACCCAGGACATGGTATGGAAGGATAGATAGCTTCCTAACCAGTTTGGGTTTTACCAAGAGTAAAGCGGATTCCAACCTTTACTATAAGGTTGAAGAAGGAAATCCAGTGATACTCCTACTGTATGTGGATGAACTGTTTGTGACAGGTGAGGATAGGTTGATTGCCGACACGAACAAGAAGCTTGTTTCCGAGTTCGAGATGAAGGACTTGGGTATGATGCATTACTTTCTAGGTATGGAGGTGTGGCAAAGTACATATGGAATCTTCCTTGGACAAGGGAAGTATGCTGTAGAGATCCTAAAGCGGTTCAGGATGATGGACTTGTTAACAATCAAATTAACACCCTTAGTCATGTGACAGAAGATGCATATTTTTACTATGTGCCTGCAACATGAAGACAAAACACAAGTACATTCAAAGACAAATCCTCTCCGATCTAATCACTTCTCCCATAAATGGAAGGATTAGGTGAAGAAAGCAAGAACCTAAAGAGATCAAGTTCAGTGATTGAACCGCTCATAAAAGGTCTAAAACTAATCTACACCAATCAAAAAGTGAAGATGAATGCATTAAAGTGCATCAATTCTACTTAAAGTATGATAAGTTGTGCAAAAAAGCCTAAAAACTATCGAAAAGTGGGTTTTTGAGCAAAAATAATCAAAAAACATGAAAAGGGACAATACCACATTGAAAAGAGAAACTTGAGAGCATACTTCCCAATGCTATATAAGAAAGGCATTTGGGGCATTATAAAGGGAGAAAGGAAGAGCAAAGGCATGCCCGAGAGATTCTGAAGGAGGAGGAAAAGCTCAAATTTCTTCAAAAGAAAGGGTGAAGGAAGGGAAGCTCATGGCAATCGAGGAGGGATTCACACCAAGATCCATGGGAAGGATGTACCTCTTCATTGTTTTAATATGAATTTATTCATGTTTCTATCATCTAAGAGTTTGAATTTTTCTTATCATGTATGAATTTAATTCTCAAATGGCTTTAGATCTTAATGAGTTTTTGATGAATGAATGTAGATCTTTAGAAGCTTGTGATAATATTTTCATTTTCTGACATAGAAACTCACCATTTCTTAGTAAGATAGATTGATAACCTGCATATCTAACCCCCTACTAGCAAACTGCTTCATCTATTATCAGATTGGCGACCATACTAGTTGAATTTCCTTGAAAATTTCTTCATATTTTGGTGTTCTTGAATTTTATTGAAAATTTCTTCATATTTTGGTGTTCTTGAATTTTATTGAAAATTTCTTCATATTTTGGTGTTCTAACCTTTCATATCTACTCCATTTCAGCATTAATATCCATCCAAGAACCTTTGATGCAAGTCAGAAAATCCTTCAAAATTAAGCCCCAAACCGGCCTAAATCCACCTTCCAACTCAGAAAATCCTTCAAAATTGAGCCCGGATATCGATTTTCCTTGCTTTAGAAGGTTGTCGCACCCTACCTGTGTCTACAGAGCGGCGTCTCACCATATACACCAGCAAACTACGACAGTGTATCACTTTACCTGTGTACAAACTGCGACGACCCCCTGTTGTCGCTTTGTTATGTTCCAGACTTTGTGTCGACCGAGCTTTTGAGTTTTTGGATGGATGTTCTTCATCCTTGTCTTGATTTTTGTGATATTTTCTTTACGAGTGGCCTTCGGAACCTATTATATTAGATTTTAAACCTCATTTGGTTCCTCCTTTGCTTATTATTTGGAATATTTTTAAAGAACTTTAAAGCTTTCTTGTTTCAAATTTGCAAAAAATTGCTAGAACTAGCTTTGAGATTTCATTGTTTTAGGGAAACATTTAGGCTTCATTTTTGTACTTGCAGACCTGAATATTGATTCAAGACATGTTAAGATCATTTTACTACTAATTAAGAAGAATTTGGGAGGGTTTGGTTTGAGATTATCAGATTTGGGATTTCCTTCCAAAAACCTTTAAAAATTGCTTAAATTGACATTTCTTTCAAAATTTTCTTACATTGGCGGTAGATCCATTTGCTTAAGGTAATCTTTTGCTTATAGATCCTTGATTGGATAGGATTAGGACTGATATTTAAAGAATTTTTATTCATTGCATGGTTTGCAAATAGTGAAAAGTGAAAAAACATGAACATTTGTTTAAAGAACCTTAAGGCCCTTTGATTTTTGACTCTCATGCAATTGCTTATATGAAACTTGGAACCAAATCTCATGTATAACATTTGAAAATATCACTTTAACACATTTTCATTGAAGAAACAAAAAAAATAAAAATTGAACATCACACTTAGAGATAGTTTTAAAAACAATCTCCTTCCAAAAGCAAAAACAAGCTTTAATTAGTTAAATTTTGTTTTGGATCTATAATATTTTCATTATACTCTTGCACAATTAGAGGAAGTTGTAGCTTTAGATCTCAATTTTCTTGTGATAAGTTGTGTTTGAGCCACCGTATCCTCTTCACTTAGGCCTTTGTGCGATCTTGTGAATGAGAAAGTGGATCTCAAGTGTAACAGTTTAGGATTTTATTTTTCAAACATCTTATTTTTTAGCCACTGTATCCTCTTCACTCGCACCTTATGGCGACCTTGTGAATGAGAAAGTGGATCTCACTTGTAACAGAGTAGGTTTAATTTTCGCATACACTTTTTTGAGCCATCGTATCCTCTTCACTTGGGTCTTATGGCGATCTTGTGAATGAGAAAGTGGATCTCACTTGTAAGTCTTTAGAATTTAATTGATAAGCCTTCCAAATGGCTCTGCGTATCCTCTTTACTTGGGCCTTATGGTGATCTTGTGAATGATAAATAAGGATCCCCCATGTAATAGAATTAGATTCATGTTTACTTGAGATATCTATTTGGGTTACATTGGTCTTTAAACATCAATTATTATCCATATTTTAGAAAAACTGTGCATGAACATACGAAATTTACAAGAAACTTTGCATGTCTGAAAGAAACTCTTGAACCTCTAACTCTTCCTTAATTTAGCATATTCATCGAATTGAAAGGTAGAGTAGTGAGCGTTGTGCATTGTTAGGTTCATTAGTCAAAACACCACCAGTTTCACTTCCACTCCCGAAACTAAGCAAACTACCCTTAAAATTAGCGCTTAATCTAAAATTGACAAACTTTTGATTTTCATATCACCAATAAGTTTAGGTTAGTACCCTGGATTAGGTTTGGAGAGTTAACACTCCTAGGCTATAAAACTTTGAAACTAGCAATTGATTAAAGAGAGTAAATCCATTAGTAGCAAAAAGTGCTTGTTGGGAAAGCGCTTCTGAAACATGTTTCAAGCATGAGATCAATCTGGATAAGTAAGGGTGGTTCCCCTTCTTGATTATTTAGTGGGACATGAGCTTATCGAGGGGATTCTATGTTCAGCGACAAGTCCTTGGGGTGATATCAATCTTTCTAGAGTTCCTGGTTGTAGAGGTTGTGTACTTAAGCAAATTTTTTTTTTTTTTTTTTAAACTTACGCAGTTGACATATCCTAAACCTAGAATTATTCAATCTCTCCTTAGAGGTTTATTTCTCATTTCGTAAGCAAACTCTTATTCAAAAAAAAAAAAATGCATTAATCATTACCAAAGGGTGTAATATCCGTTCACATTGTCCGTCAAACATAAAAGATGTATGAATGTCATAGTGGGTACAAAACCATTTATGCTTGCAACTAATTATATTGCTAGTACACACAATCTCATATTTCCATTCATTTACATGCTCCTTCTAGGTTGTAACTATCCACATTACTAATGCATACCCATCTAATATTTCCTTTTAAACAAATGTGATATTGTACCAAACTATATTGTCTATTCAAGGAAATGTACATATCAAGGTGAATTCTTTTAAGCGATTATAGTACATGTAATCTACTTTATTAGCCGATGCTAATATGACATACTATCTTTAAATAACCAAAATATAATGTAAAATTTCACCCATTTCTTATGAACAGAAGTAAACAACAATTATTAATAAAATGGACTAACTCCAAATGGACATATAGCCATGATCCTTTTTATATAATATTATCATGATAAGAGATGAATACCGACATACCACTTAATTGAATTCACTCCAGAAAGACATACTATTCAATTTTCTAAAAGCTTAAACTAAGATTGGTCTACTACGAAACTGAATAGACCCTTACATTATAATAACAATTTTACTTACCCTACGAATAGTCTGCATTACTTTTATTCCCCCTTTCACAAATTAAACCATATATCACTTTCAATTGCGGTAGCTATTAGAACAATTTGATCCACCAATATATCCACTAAACAACTGACGGAAACAGGGTCAGAATAAATCCAATAACTACGCATGCACAGTAGTTATTATCCGCATAACATGGCACCGGATTGAGGGCGTAACAGGAGTATAACGCAAACAGAGCAGCATCACTATATTTTTCATCAATACTCGTGGCTTCAACAGTAAGGGTAATTTTATATTCAACAAGTGTAAGAAGTATAACAAAGACGAAATCGCCTCATTTAATCTTTAGTCAATTCGCAGGGTTTCTACAGCAATGTAATCTAATTTTTGAACAACCGAGAACAAAAGAAAATCCCATCTCGGGTGAGTATGACGGTAGCAACAGCAGTCGAATTACAATATTTGCAAGTAGGTATTATTCGAATATATCGATCAAGGTTATCGCATCAACGTAATTCAATTCTGACGTGTCATTCAAATTTCAATTTAATGAAGACAAAAAAAATATAGTTTACAGGAAAATATAAAAAGACTGTCATTCAAATTTCAATTAAATGAAGACAAACAAATATAGTTTTTAGGAAATTATAAAAAGACTGTCATTCGAATTTCAATTAAATGAAGACAAAAAATATAGTTTTCAGGAAATTATAAAAAGACTGTCATTCGAATTTCAATTTAATGAAGACAAAAAGAATAGTTTACAGGAAAATATAAAAAGACTGTCATTCGAATTTCAATTAAATGAAGACAAAAATATAGTTTTCAGGAAATTATAAAAAGACTGTCATTCGAATTTCAATTTAATGAAGACAAAAAGAATAGTTTACAGGAAAATATAAAAAGACTGTCATTCGAATTTCAATTAAATGAAGACAAAAATATAGTTTTCAGGAAATTATAAAAAGACTGTCATTCGAATTTCAATTTAATGAAGACAAAAAGAATAGTTTACAGGAAAATATAAAAAGACTGTCACTATACAACACCGCCAAGTAAGTGACACGGTGGTAGTCAAAGGTAAGAGTCGGTCTCCTTAAGTTTTAGTTACGACCAGCTGTCTATGCGTGATAAGCTCCAGCTATCAATACCATGACGTGGTCATTACTAATCCCTGTATTAAGAGCATCACGGTTTTGACGGAGTTGAAGGGTGAGGCGAGAAGGCGGAGTTCACCGAGATAGTGACAGAGATTCCGAATCTTAAATTAATTGGACAGAGATTTCAAGATACAGTAGCCATATAAATGTTTTAATGATCATCATCCAATATTGGTATGTAGATACACAGGGATCTTATAGATCAAGTTACCATCACACTACGGATTCTGGAATCGCCTTTCAGTTTTTGAAACAATGAACACAGAAAGGTTGAAGATTGAAATTACAATTTTAGTCATGATTTTCTGGAAACACAGTTTTGACTCAGATAAACACAGAGATTTTTAAAGTCGAAGTTACAACTAGTATTAAGAATCCTGGAAACGTTAATACATTCAAGGGATCACTGTGTGAGATCGGATGATGAACTTTGAACACTAAAAGAAGGCAAGCAAACAAACTCTAAGTTTGAATATCACGGATCTGGCGGAAGAGTGAAAAAGCGGTAGTTAACTTGTATAATCGATCTGGGTAACTAAACTTACAGGTGATCACAAGTTATACACCGATAACCGTAAATATGTCTGGTTAATTGCCGAAGGCATAGTTAAAGTAGGGTTCACACCTATCGTACAACAGAAGGTTTCCTTAAAAAAAAAATATAAATATCCATCGCCGATATCACGAGGTTATATTTCTATTGGGAACAGTCATGATCTCCGCAGGTCACTATCATTTAAAAGAAAACAGAAGGGGAACGAATCCTAAAGTCAGACCATTCCTCAATCCAAGGCTATGTACCGAGACATTAGCGAAGTGATGGATGATAAGCAAAAGGAGGTAGATCTAGAATTCGGTGGTCTTGCAGGAAGAAGCTAATTTGTACTGGAGCGGATCCAAGTGTCTTGAATGCCAATATACCCGCAGCAAAACACACAGAGACCCATAATGACCAACCGCAATCTATAACAAATTGAATCGTCAATCCAACCTCTAATTTCAGATCATAAGTCCAGTCCAATATTCTGATTTCGATTTCATCACCAAATTCCTAAATGCAAAAGAGATATGGTAGGAAATGATCCGAGTTCTGTAATCAAACTGCAGCCTCGGATCGAGAGCCATTCGACAGTGAGATTCTTTTTTTTTCTTATAATAAAATCTGATTAATACATTTCCGAGTACTGAAATTGAGCTACAGTCTCGGATCGGACTACCCAGCTACAAAATCATACATGGATAAATTCACGCAAGGTTTAGCCAATTTACAGATCGAAAACTTACACAATAAAAACCAGTATTGCAATAACCGTTGATTTACACAGATCTATGACTAAAGCAGCGATCGCGTCTTCGTTATGCAATTTCACCAATGGTTAGCACATAGTTTAAAATCTGACACGAGTCGATCCCTAAATTAGGTAGATAGTAAACTTGTAAAACAGTTTCAGAGGTATGAGATTCATCGACATAGAAAAAGGCGCGATTTGAATAAATAAGTTCCAGAATGCTAAATAAACTAAATCACATGTGAGGAAAGAAATGAAACTAATCCGACTGTTGATAGCGGATTTAAATGATCTTTCCAACAGGAACTAATACTGGTGCGGATCTTCATTAACAGAATCACTACAACCCAACATTAACGTAATAATGACCAAATGCTGGATAGCTGAATCGAAAGGTACTTTCCAGAAATAAAATAATTACAACCATAGCGCTTTATAACAGAAACAGAATTGCACCTTCCAGCTATAAAATAAGGATAATCGTAATGCTCGATAACAAAACAGAAATCAGAAATGTGCTTTCCAATCAACAAGATAATAATGACTGTAATGCTTAATAACAGAAATAAAAATGTGCTTTCCAACAAGAAGATAATAATGATGGTAATGCGTAATAACAAAAATAAAAATGTGCTTTCCAGCAATACAAATAAGAACCTGTAATGGCGGTAGCTCCAAATTGAAAGTGAATCCTCTCATTTTCCGCGGCTCCAAATCTGCCGTTGATCACCACGGTCACTGAAGGACACCTCGGTTAACCACCCAACCACTCTGGAAGTACTCTTCTTCCTTCCAGACCCCCGAGCTAGTCGGGCCGTAGAGTTCACACACGTATTTCAGAAATTCAGCTTGGGATTCCCCTCCCACCAGGATTTCTTAGCCAAACCCTTAGATAGCAGCAAGTCCTTGAGGCAATTGAAAATTACGACAATCGTCCAAATTATGGGCCCTTTACCCATTCCCTAAGCCTTCCTTATAAAGGGAAATCTCTTGCGACACATGTCGCTTCATGCATAATTAAATATTTTTAAATATTTAATTGATTAAAACATTCACCCATCCAAGTGTCAGTTTCTCTGGGAAGTGCACCTACATCCCTAAGTTTGCTCTAGTTTGTCCCCCAGATATTTTAATCAACTCCTAGCTTTTAGTTGACTAGGTGTCTAATCTATTTTGCTCCCAAATAATAATTTTTATTATTTTAAATGCTCAACAAATAACTATTCATGTGCAAATGTCTAAGCTATTGTTATGCATTTGCTAAGTAATAATCTAGAGTTATTCTCCTAAGTTTTTATGCAGTTTAATTTAACAATCAAACTCACTAGCATCACGGTGCCGCGTCGTTGGGCTCCTGGTTCCTTAATTTTTTATAATTCTCTGACATGGCACCACTCCGTCGGGTCCAATCATCCATGGTTTCCATTCCTTGGCATGGTACCACCTCGTTGGGTCCTTGCATCTATTCTTTCCGTTCTCGACAGGGTACCTCATCGTTGGGCCCTTCTGCCACCGTCTTTCCGTTTTGACTTGCGGGAACTCTTGTAGGGATTTTAGGAATCGTTACCATCCATCCTCCGTCTACATGCTATCTAGGGACTAATGGCGCCGAGGAGTGAGTCCGTTCTCACTGCGCGCCCCTCAACTCGTACGTGGCCAACTCCGTCGTGGCCCACCTCGTACGCCCTCACGCATTCCTCTTGAGCAAGCGGATCAATGCTTATCTGCTCCTGCGTGGTATTCTTGTCGGGAGTCGACATCATCGTCGCTTCCCCTGTGTGTGATTTACCCGTACTCTACGACCCTTCATGTTCCTTTGTGTGTCCGTTGGTGAACCGTCTCACTTGTTTCTACACACACTTCTCACAACAAATTATTAGTAGTACTGTTCTCAACAATCATCATCTGGTTTCTAACTCTAGTATTGTTAAACATTTATGATTTATTCAAACTGCTCATTTATCTTATCCAATATACCTTTCGTCGCCAAATACATAATCACCATACAGCTAGTCGTTAAGCATTATCCATCAACATAATTTTCCATAATCATAGCTAATCGTTTAACATATGCAATTATTTATTTACCTTAACAGTTCAGATACACATCCTCAAAAATAAGTTCAAAAGGTTATTTAATTAAAGTTTCAATCAGCCGGGTCACTCAGCAGGTGCCCTCAATGTCTACACAAGTCTAGGGGCACTACATACACCCCTACTTATTTAGAACTTCGTCCCGAAGTTCAGAATAAAAATGGAAAACTACGACGCATCTCAGTTGCGTCCTCCCAAGTCGCAGAGCTTGGACTATAGCTGTCCCACTGCACTTTGACTTGATCAATCAGACGGTGCCTAAGCTGCCGCGTTCGCTGGTCTAAAATCCGGATCGGTTCGGCCATCACGGCCCCGTCGTCCGTTATCTGCACATTGCTCAAGTCAATGATATGTGAAGTATCGGGAACATAGTGGCGCAATACAGAAACATGAAAAACATTATGAATTCTACTTAATGATGACGGCAAGTCAAGACGATAGGAAACAGGTCCTATCCGTTCAGAAATCCTAAAGGGTCCTACAAACCTAGGTGACAACTTGGATCCCTTTCCAAATTTTATAGAACTCTTCTGTGGTTTTACCCGTAGAAATACCCTATCCCCAATTTCGTAGTTACGATCAGTCCTGTGTGCATCCGCATAGCTCTTCTGGCGATCCTGTGCTTCCTTTAGTCGAGCACGAATCGTGACCATCTGGTCTTCCATCTCTTGTATTACCTCAGGACCAAGTAATGTCCTATCCTCTAGTATATCCCAACTTATGGGAGTCCTGCAAGGTCTCCCATAGAGGAATTCAAAAGGAGCCATCTGAATAGAACTCTGATAACTGTTGTTGTATGCAAATTCTACCAAGGGTAGATATTCTTCCCACTTCTTCTGTTGATCCATTACATACATTCTTAGCATGTCCTCCAATACTTGGTTCACTCTTTCTGTTTGTCCATCCGTTTCAGGGTGGTAGGCGGTGCTAAAGTTAAGTTGAGTACCAAGAGCTTCTTGAAAGCTCGTCCAGAACCTTCCAGTAAATACTGATCCTCTATCAGAAATAATTTTCTTCGGAATTCCATGTAGTCTTACTACTTCATTAATGAAAACTCGGGCTATCTCCGGAGCTTGATACGTGTTCTTAATCGGTAGAAAATGCGCACTCTTGGTAAGAGTGTCAATGACCACAAAAATTGTGTCGTGTCTCCTGTTGGTTAAGGGCAACCCAACTATAAAATCCATAGAAATAACCTCCCATTTTGATTCTGGGATCGCATGTGGTTGCAGTAATCCGGCTGGGTGTCGATGTTCCGCCTTTACCATCTGGCATTCCAAACACTTCGCCACAAAACTTACTACATCCCTCTTCATGCCATGCCAAAAGAACAAAGGTTTCAAATCTGCGTACATCTTTTTTATTCCAGGATGTGCTCTATAGACGGCTCGGTGAGCTTCAGACAATATTAAATCTCGAATTTCTTCATTATCAGGGACATACATGCGACGGTTATACCGTAATAAACCGTCCTTGTCCAAAGAGTACCCTTCAAACTTGGGTATCCTCATCTGTTCATTCTCCAAATCAACTTTTACTTCATTATACCAAGTGTCCTTCTGTTGTAGTGTCAAGATCTTTTCTCTTAAGTTGGTCTTTAATGGTATGACAGAGAATATCCTAGGTCTACGACTAAGTGCATCTGCCACTTTGTTTAAGGTCCCTTTCACATAAGTTATGTCGAAGTCGTATTCACTAAGTACTTCCGACCATCTTCTCTGTCTTGCATTAAGGTCGCTTTGAGTGAAGATGTGCTGTAAGCCACAATGGTCAGTCTTTAATTCAAATTTCCTTCCTACCAGATAGTGTCTCCATAACCTCAAAGCATGCATCACTGCAGTCATCTCCATATCATGGGTCGCATAGTTCTCTTCATGCGGCCTAAGTCTTCTGGACGTGTACGCAATTACTCTTCCATCTTGCATCAATACACAACCAACACCATCCTTTGAAGCATCCGTGCATACCAAGAAATCTTTATCCATATCGAGAACTTTTAGGATTGGTGCCGTAGTTAGTAATTCTTTTAATTTAGCAAAGGCCTCTTCGCATTTCTCCGTCCAAATGAAAGGGCGGTTCTTCTTTTGCAATTCAGTAATAGGTCCCGCTACTCTAGAGAAGCCTTCCACAAAACGTCTATAATACCTGGCAAGCCCCATAAAGCTTCGTACCTCATGTACATTTGTGGGTGCCGGCCAATCCCAAATGGCTTCAATCTTGGTTGGATCTACAGCTATCCCTTCGCCAGATATGATGTGTCCAAGATAATGAATCTCCTTCTGGAAGAACGAACACTTTGATAATTTTCCATAAAGGTGATTGTCTCTCAAACACTTTAGGACTATCCTCAGGTGTTCCTCATGTTCTTCCAGTGTTCTTGAATAAATCAGAATGTCGTCTAAGAACACTTGTACAAACTTGTCAAGGTGTTGTCGGAACACACCGTTCATTAGGTTCATAAATACACTAGGTGCATTAGTTAAGCCGAAAGGTACTATGACAAATTTGTAATGTCCAAATCTAGTTTTAAATGTTGTCTTGGGGATATCTTCATCCTTGATCCTCAACTGGTGGTATCCCGACCTTAGGTCGATTTTTGAGAATACTGTCGCACCCTTCATCTGGTCAAAGAGGTCATCTATTCTGGGTAGGGGATACTGATTTCTTACGGTCGCCTTGTTCAATTGACGGTAGTCAATGCACAAGCGCCAAGAACCATCCTTCTTCTTCACGAAAATAACAGGTGCTCCCCAAGGAGACACGCTAGGTCTGATCAGTCCTAAATCTAATAACTCTTGTAGTTGAATTTACAATTCCTTCAATTCAGGTACAGACATTCGGTAAGGAGTCCTAGCTATGGGTTCGGTTCCAGGTTTCAGTTCTATGGTGAAATCCAGTTCACGTTGTGGTGGTAGGCCAGGTAATGCATCAGGAAACACATCCATGAATTCTGAGAACAAGGGATGATTAATTACTTCTACCTTATCTCCTTCCTTGTTCATTGCAATCACCGCATACAGTTGGCACCCTTTCCTCATGCTTTTCTTAAGTTGCATGGCCGATATCATTCTTAAGGAAACCTTCTTCTTCTTCCCTGTTATCATTCTCTTGTAACCTTCATCGTCGATGAAAGTTAGTTCCTTACTTCGGCAATCCATCACCGCCGAGTGTGCTTCCAGCCAATCCATCCCCAGGATTAGATCATAAGTACCCAATTCCGTAACATAAAAGGATATTCTAGAAGAACATACTCCTAGGTCGACTTCACAGTTTTCTACCTTAAGACTCACACTCTGGACACTACCGGATGCCATCTCGACAGTGTCGAAATCATCTTGACTTATTGCCATCATTTTATTATTTTCTACAACTTTTAAGGAAATAAAACTTTCAGTAGCTCCAGGGTCTATAAGCAAGGAAAATACATTACCATGTATCTTACCAGTAGTTTCGAGGACAGTGGACTGATGTTCAGCTTGGCGGTTGTTGACGGCAGCGTGTATACGATGCGCTCGTCCTAAATCGGCTGCGGTAGTTTGTCGCGGTGCTTGGGTTCTCTGGTTTCCCCGGTCCTGCTGAGGACATTCGTTTTGGAAGTGTGGTCCTCCACACCTCCAACATCCTGCTTTGGGCCCCCTTGTTTTGTTTCTAGCAGGTGCATCATTTCTTCTTGGTCCAAACTGCGCCGGTTTTGCGAAAGGCTTTGCATGATCATTCCGTGGTGGTGGTCGGTATGGTGTTCTGTCATCTCTGTTAGACCCTCCGTTGAAAGGTCTCCTCCCAAAATTCTTATTCCCATACTGATGTTTGGGTGCATGCGAAGGTTGACTTCCTCGGTCTGTATTCGTAAAGTTCTTATTCTGCAGCATCTTGCCGGGAAGCTCTTCTTCCGCTATGAGGGCCTTCTGGACCGCATCGTGCAAAGTAGAAGGTGTCAAAATACGAACCTTGTCTCGTATGACTGGGTTTAATCCGTAGATGAACTTATTGACTTTTAGTTTCTCCGTGGCAACATGGGGTGCATACCTTAGTAACTCCATAAAACGGATTTCGTACTCTTGTACTGTCCGTAGTCCTTGTTTTAGTGCATGGAAATCATTCAGCTGTCGCTCAATGAATTCGTCTGATAGGTAATGCTGACGGAAATGTTCATCGAACAACTCCCACGATATCTCCTCAAGCTCTAGACCTAGCTGAGGTCGCAAGGTCTTCCACCAAAGAAGGGCTTCCCCCTTCAGTTGTAGTATTGCCATCCGTACCTTCATGTTAGACGTGTAGTCTCTCAAAGAAAAACACATGGCCATGTTTTCTAGCCATGCCTCAGCGGCAGTCCCCTCAGTGGAACCCCAAAATTCAGGAAACTTTACCTTCTCTAGCTCTCGGTGTATGTTGACCGGAGGTGGCGCCTGTGGTACTGCAGTGACTTGAGAACCAACATTCTCGCGGTCAAGTCGTGTCATCAATGCTTCAGTCATTCTGTGGTAGTTCCTCATCATTGTCATGACCTCGTCCGCAGGTAGGTTAATGGTTTCCTCCGCTCTCGGAGGGTTATTCACAGGGGTTGATGGGGTTGACGGGCGTGTAGCTCGTCCTCGTCCCCTTCCGACTCTACCCTGGCGATTTCTTCGATCCATGACGAAGTCTGTTCAGATGAAAAATAAAATTTATTAGTCAACTAAACATCATAAACTATTTCGCGCGGAATTGTCTAGGTCCGAACTAAGTTCGACCTTGCTCTGATACCAAATGTAGAGGTTGTGTACTTAAGCAAATTTTTAATTTTTTTTTTTTAAACTTACGCAGTTGACATATCCTAAACCTAGAATTATTCAATCTCTCCTTAGAGGTTTATTTCTCATTTCGTAAGCAAACTCTTATTCAAAAAAAATAAAATGCATTAATCATTACCAAAGGGTGTAATATCCGTTCACATTGTCCGTCAAACATAAAAGATGTATGAATGTCATAGTGGGTACAAAACCATCTATGCTTGCAACTAATTATATTGCTAGTACACACAATCTCATATTTCCATTCATTTACATGCTCCTTCTAGGTTGTAACTATCCACATTACTAATGCATACCCATCTAATATTTCCTTTTAAACAAATGTGATATTGTACCAAACTATATTGTCTATTCAAGGAAATGTACATATCAAGGTGAATTCTTTTAAGCGATTATAGTACATGTAATCTACTTTATTAGCCGATACTAATATGACATACTATCTTTAAATAACCAAAATATAATGTAAAATTTCACCCATTTCTTATGAACAGAAGTAAACAACAATTATTAATAAAATGGACTAACTCCAAATGGACATATAGCCATGATCCTTTTTATATAATATTATCATGATAAGAGATGAATACCGACATACCACTTAATTGAATTCACTCCAGAAAGACATACTATTCAATTTTCTAAAAGCTTAAACTAAGATTGGTCTACTACGAAACTGAATAGACCCTTACATTATAATAACAATTTTACTTACCCTACGAATAGTCTGCATTACTTTTATTCCCCCTTTCACAAATTAAACCATATATCACTTTCAATTGCGGTAGCTATTAGAACAATTTGATCCACCAATATATCCACTAAACAACTGACGGAAACATGGTCAGAATAAATCCAATAACTACGCATGCACAGTAGTTATTATCCGCATAACATGGCACCGGATTGAGGGCGTAACAGGAGTATAACGCAAACAGAGCAGCATCACTATATTTTTCATCAATACTCGTGGCTTCAACAGTAAGGGTAATTTTATATTCAACAAGTGTAAGAAGTATAACAAAGACGAAATCGCCTCATTTAATCTTTAGTCAATTCGCAGGGTTTCTACAGCAAGGTAATCTAATTTTTGAACAACCGAGAACAAAAGAAAATCCCATCTCGGGTGAGTATGACGGTAGCAACAGCAGTCGAATTACAATATTTTCAAGTAGGTATTATTCGAATATATCGATCAAGGTTATCGCATCAACGTAATTCAATTCTGACGTGTCATTCAAATTTCAATTTAATGAAGACAAAAAAAATATAGTTTACAGGAAAATATAAAAAGACTGTCATTCAAATTTCAATTAAATGAAGACAAACAAATATAGTTTTCAGGAAATTATAAAAAGACTGTCATTCGAATTTCAATTAAATGAAGACAAAAAATATAGTTTTCAGGAAATTATAAAAAGACTGTCATTCGAATTTCAATTTAATGAAGACAAAAAGAATAGTTTACAGGAAAATATAAAAAGACTGTCATTCGAATTTCAATTAAATGAAGACAAAAATATAGTTTTCAGGAAATTATAAAAAGACTGTCATTCGAATTTCAATTTAATGAAGACAAAAAGAATAGTTTACAGGAAAATATAAAAAGACTGTCAATCGAATTTCAATTAAATGAAGACAAAAATATAGTTTTCAGGAAATTATAAAAAGACTGTCATTCGAATTTCAATTTAATGAAGACAAAAAGAATAGTTTACAGGAAAATATAAAAAGACTGTCACTATACAACACCGCCAAGTAAGTGACACGGTGGTAGTCAAAGGTAAGAGTCGGTCTCCTTAAGTTTTAGTTACGACCAACTGTCTATGCGTGATAAGCTCCAGCTATCAATACCATGACGTGGTCATTACTAATCCCTGTATTAAGAGCATCACGGTTTTGACGGAGTTGAAGGGTGAGGCGAGAAGGCGGAGTTCACCGAGATAGTGACAGAGATTCCAAATCTTAAATTAATTGGACAGAGATTTCAAGATACAGTAGCCATATAAATTTTTAATGATCATCATCCAATATTGGTATGTAGATACACAGGGATCTTATAGATCAAGTTACCATCACACTACGGATTCTGGAATCGCCTTTCAGTTTTTGAAACAATGAACACAGAAAGGTTGAAGATTGAAATTACAATTTTAGTCATGATTTTCTGGAAACACAGTTTTGACTCACATAAACACAGAGATTTTTAAAGTCGAAGTTACAACTAGTATTAAGAATCCTGGAAACGTTAATACATTCAAGGGATCACTGTGTGAGATCGGATGATGAACTTTGAACACTAAAAGAAGGCAAGCAAACAAACTCTAAGTTTGAATATCACGGATCTGGCGGAAGAGTGAAAAAGCGGTAGTTAACTTGTATAATCGATCTGGGTAACTAAACTTACAGGTGATCACAAGTTATACACCGATAACCGTAAATATGTCTGGTTAATTGCCGAAGGCATAGTTAAAGTAGGGTTCACACCTATCGTACAACAGAAGGTTTCCTTCAAAAAAAAATATAAATATCCATCGCCGATATCACGAGGTTATATTTCTATTGGGAACAGTCATGATCTCCGCAGGTCACTATCGTTTAAAAGAAAACAGAAGGGGAACGAATCCTAAAGTCAGACCATTCCTCAATCCAAGGCTATGTACCGAGACATTAGCGAAGTGATGGATGATAAGCAAAAGGAGGTAGATCTAGAATTCGGTGGTCTTGCAGGAAGAAGCTAATCTGTACTGGAGCGGATCCAAGTGTCTTGAATGCCAATATACCCGCAGCAAAACACACAGAGACCCATAATGACCAACCGCAATCTATAACAAATTGAATCGTCAATCCAACCTCTAATTTCAGATCATAAGTCCAGTCCAATATTCTGATTTCGATTTCATCACCAAATTCCTAAATGCAAAAGAGATATGGTAGGAAATGATCCGAGTTCTGTAATCAAACTGCAGCCTCGGATCGAGAGCCATTCGACAGTGAGATTCTTTTTTTTTCTTATAATAAAATCTGATTAATACATTTCCGAGTACTGAAATTGAGCTACAGTCTCGGATCGGACTACCCAGCTACGAAATTCAAATACATGGATAAATTCACGCAAGGTTTAGCCAATTTACAGATCGAAAACTTACACAATAAAAACCAGTATTGCAATAACCGTTGATTTACACAGATCTATGACTAAAGCAGTGATCGCGTCTTCGTTATGCAATTTCACCAATGGTTAGCACATAGTTTAAAATCTGACACGAGTCGATCCCTAAATTAGGTAGATAGTAAACTTGTAAAACAGTTTCAGAGGTATGAGATTCATCGACATAGAAAAAGGCGCGATTTGAATAAATAAGTTCCAGAATGCTAAATAAACTAAATCACATGTGAGGAAAGAAATGAAACTAATCCGACTGTTGATAGCGGATTTAAATGATCTTTCCAACAGGAACTAATACTGGTGCGGATCTTCATTAACAGAATCACTACAACCCAACATTAAAGTAATAATGACCAAATGCTGGATAGCTGAATCGAAAGGTACTTTCCAGAAATAAAATAATTACAACCATAGCGCTTTATAACAGAAACAGAATTGCACCTTCCAGCTATAAAATAAGGATAATCGTAATGCTCGATAACAAAACAGAAATCAGAAATGTGCTTTCCAATCAACAAGATAATAATGACTGTAATGCTTAATAACAGAAATAAAAATGTGCTTTCCAACAAGAAGATAATAATGATGGTAATGCGTAATAACAGAAATAAAAATGTGCTTTCCAGCAATACAAATAAGAACCTGTAATGGCGGTAGCTCCAAATTGAAAGTGAATCCTCTCGTTTTCCGCGGCTCCAAATCTGCCGTTGATCACCACGGTCACTGAAGGACACCTCGGTTAACCACCCAACCACTCTGGAAGTACTCTTCTTCCTTCCAGACCCCCGAGCTAGTCGGGCCGTAGAGTTCACACACGTATTTCAGAAATTCAGCTTGGGATTCCCCTCCCACCAGGATTTCTTAGCCAAACCCTTAGATAGCAGCAAGTCCTTGAGGCAATTGAAAATTACGACAATCGTCCAAATTATGGGCCCTTTACCCATTCCCTAAGCCTTCCTTATAAAGGGAAATCTCTTGCGACACATGTCGCTTCATGCATAATTAAATATTTTTAAATATTTAATTGATAAAAACATTCACCCATCCAAGTGTCAGTTTCTCTGGGAAGTGCACCTACATCCCTAAGTTTGCTCTAGTTTGTCCCCCAGATATTTTAATCAACTCCTAGCTTTTAGTTGACTAGGTGTCTAATCTATTTTGCTCCCAAATAATAATTTTTATTATTTTAAATGCTCAACAAATAACTATTCATGTGCAAATGTCTAAGCTATTGTTATGCATTTGCTAAGTAATAATCTAGAGTTATTCTCCTAAGTTTTTATGCAGTTTAATTTAACAATCAAACTCACTAGGATCACGGTGCCGCGTCGTTGGGCTCCTGGTTCCTTAATTTTTTATAATTCTCTGACATGGCACCACTCCGTCGGGTCCAATCATCCATGGTTTCCATTCCTTGGCATGGTACCACCTCGTTGGGTCCTTGCGTCTATTCTTTCCGTTCTCGACAGGGTACCTCATCGTTGGGCCCTTCTGCCACCGTCTTTCCGTTTTGACTTGCGGGAACTCTTGTAGGGATTTTAGGAATCGTTACCATCCATCCTCCGTCTACATGCTATCTAGGGACTAATGGCGCTGAGGAGTGAGTCCATTCTCACTGCGCGCCCCTCAACTCGTACGTGGCCAACTCCGTCGTGGCCCACCTCGTACGCCCTCACGCATTCCTCTTGAGCAAGCGGATCAATGCTTATTTGCTCCTGCGTGGTATTCTTGTCGGGAGTCGACATTGTCGTCGCTTCCCCTGTGTGTGATTTACCCGTACTCTACGACCCTTCATGTTCCTTTGTGTGTCCGTTGGTGAACCGTCTCACTTGTTTCTACACACACTTCTCACAACAAATTATTAGTAGTACTGTTCTCAACAATCATCATCTGGTTTCTAACTCTAGTATTGTTAAACATTTATGATTTATTCAAACTGCTCATTTATCTTATCCAATATACCTTTCGTCGCCAAATACATAATCACCATACAGCTAGTCGTTAAGCATTATCCATCAACATAATTTTCCATAATCATAGCTAATCGTTTAACATATGCAATTATTTATTTACCTTAACAGTTCAGATACACATCCTCAAAAATAAGTTCAAAAGGTTATTTAATTAAAGTTTCAATCAGCCGGGTCACTCAGCAGGTGCCCTCAATGTCTACACAAGTCTAGGGGCACTACACTGGTTATGAGAGTTGTCCTCGACTTACAACTGTTCCACCCGACCGTCAATTGTGAAGTGGTAACTTTAGTGGATATTCCTAGGATATCACATAGGATATTGTGAGTGGGAAACACTTGCAATACCTGAGATAGACTTTGGAACTTTTACTTCTTGGGAGGGTGATTGGTCAGGAACCAACGCTTGCACCCATGGCAATTAAAGTTTATTGTAATTGTTTCTCACACCTTCGCTGCCAACAATTGTATGAGGCCTAGCATCCCTCAACAACTACTAGTTTCAGAAGGCCCTCTAATACAGCTTTTCACTGAGATTTGTCTCTTTGGAAAAGTAGTTTGCTTGCTTGGATCTATAGGACTTTTTACTGTGTGGACACTTTTCATTTTTGTTGAGTCTAGACTGCCTTAGGATTGTTTGATTAAGAATATCATTTTAAACACATCATTTTATCAACTTTTTAGAAGTGGCTACTCTCCTGATCCACCAGTCACAATGGCAGTGAGGTGATTCACCAGAAATTGAAGGCCTTGCTACATTGCAGAGACATATACAAAAAACACATCCTAATGACATGGAAACATAATTTATTTTAAATACAATTAATATTACTCGAGAAGAACAACATCAAACAAACCCTGAAAATTCATTATCACATCAGGAACTGAATACAGACATAGTTGATGATCTTACTCTAGTTGAAATTGAAACATTGAAAAATCACACAAATGCTCATGTAATTCCACCTTTGATGATTCTTTCAGAACCAGTTGTACTTACTATCCATGAGTCACTGGGTGATATCAAACCTCTTTTTGAAAGTTTGAATGACATGCAAAATTCAACAAGTGACCCTATGGTTTCATCAGGAGCACAAGGGACTACATCACGGCAACATCAACCCATTGTTGGAGGTAGTAATACTTCCAATTTGACCTCTACATCAATCTAAACAGTTAGTATACCGGTTAGTAGCACAAGTTCAACCAACACTTCAGTGCCAGTTGGTACAGTTTCGGGTTCCAATCTCAGAAGTACATCCACTTCGTCTACAAGAATCCCTGCAGAAGGGTATGCCTTACGAAACATTGGTTTTCCATATGGTTCAGCTAATCAAGGTCAACACATGCAAGGAGTAAACCAGAATCCTCTTGGTATTCCTAACACTTGTCCAAATTCTACTTCTGGGGGAAACTATTCACCATGGAATGGTAATATTCCTGGTGGAAGTAATGAACCATGGAACATTTATTCCAATTGGGGATATGCTCCCCAGATTAGTGGAAATGCCCCGGGGGGTTATCCTCTAACTTATCCTAGCTCAATGCCTAGCGGAAATCCACCTATCAACCCCATTCCGCAATGGAGTGGGGAGGCTTCAGGGAGTATCCAATCTTCTTGGGGCCCACCTTCGCAAGGAGTAAATCAACCTTGGAACGCTTATCTAAGCCAAGGAAACAATCAATGGTTTGGTCAGATTCTGGAAAGTAACCAATCTTTTTGGGGCCTACCTCCGCAAGGGGGAAATCCATCCATCCATACTGTTCCACCATGGAATGGACAACATTCAGGAAGTAACTAATCTTTTTGGATACCATCTCTGCAAGGAGGCAATCAACCTTGGAACGCATTTCCAAACCAAGGAAACAATCAATGGAGTGGTCCAGTTCCAACTAGTAACCAATCTAATTGGGTCCCATCTCCGCAAGGGGGCAATCCACCCATGAATCCCAACCAACAATGGAGTGGTAATGTTCCACCAAGTAACCAATCTCAATGGAACATACCCCCGCAAGGGGAAAATCCACCCATGAATCCCAACTAGCTAGGGAGTGGTAATGTTCCACCAAATAACCAACCTTATTGGAACACACCTCCGCAAGGGGGAAATCCATACATGCAACCCAGTTCACAATGTACTAGGCAACATCCAAGCAATAGCCAATCCTTTTGGATGCAACCTCCGCAAGGAGGTAACCCCTCTTGGAATGTTTTTCAAGCCAAAGGACCACGCCAATGGAGTGGCCAGGTTCTAGAAAGTAACCAATATTTTTTGGGCCTAACCCCGCAAGGGGGGAATCCAACCATTAACCGCATTCCACAATGCCATTCCACAATGGAGTGGTTAGGTTATAGAAATTAACTAATATTTTTGGAACCAACCTGTAAGACTTGCATTTGATCTAGCTAGGCTGCCACATGAACCTCATGCCAATTGTATGATGGATTCCGTCGACCATCTTGAACATATTAACCTACATCCGGGACAAGTTTCTATTCAGAATTTGCAACCCACAGCTAGCCAGGCAATGCAGCAACCTTCTAATCCTTCCAACACTTCTGGAATCCTCATAGTCTCATCCATAGACCTGAGAGGAAAGAAGAAGAAGTATAAGGGTAAGCAAAGTGTTAATCCTTCCCAGAATTCTGAAATCCTTATAGTCGAGTCCAAATACCTTAGGGACAAGAAGAAGAAATACAAGAGTAAGAAAAATGCTAACTCTGGGAACAAAGATGCACCAACTATGCTTTAATGCAGTGGGAAACAACAACCCACTATTTTGACACCGGTACCCTTGCCAGGGGGAAACCAGCCAACCCCCCCACAAGGGGGCAATGATCCTAATGCCAATGTCTTCATGTGTGATCATGAGATGAGCATTCAAACAAGAATTGATTCTTATGATGTCTCTCCTAGTACATCGGATCAATCAGAATCACAGCCAAGTGGCTATGTCTACATTGAGAAACCAGCCGTAGACTTAGTACCATACCCCCCCAAAGGTGTTCTACGTAGAACAATGCATAATCCTAACACGCAAGCTGCTAAGAACGGTAATGTTCTTGAGGACCTAGCTCAAGTACCATGTGCCATGTTGGCCTTGGAGGTATTGCAATGTCGTTTTGCGCAAAGAAAGGAACTATTGTCTACAATTGGCACTATCGATCCATCCGATGAGATTTTGATCACATCAGACATAGACCATTCAATATGTAGGATCCTTTCTGAAGTTGGTTTTCAGATTAAAGTAATGACTCATGGTAAGAACATATGTCTAACCATAGTGGATCAAGGGACCTCATCTCGTGTAATGTCATTTAAATGTTGGCAAGCATTTGGATCACCCCTATCTGTCGTAGAAGTTTCAAACGAAGCTACTCAAATAGCTTCGGCAGATTCGAATCAAAATCTTTCCTTGATGGAGAATATGATTCGGTTACCTGGCCCATTTGGGCTATGAGATCTCCCAGATCACATGAATTATTGGATTACATTTTATCATCAAATGAAGATACCCCTGAAGTTGTAAACATTTGGTTGCACCCACCTAAGGACATCTTTTGTGGGGCCACTAGGAGCGTAATTGGATTAGATCTACCCAAGTATAGGAGCATGATCTACATGTTCTGATCTGGTATATTTGGAAGCTTGCATATAGGTTTAAGCCATCCCTTTATGAAGATGCATTTGAACCTTTTGCAACCCAAACTTGCCATAGGGTTGAACCTGTTGGAAATTGGTGGTTCATCCCTTCATATCTATATTTTCCACCATTTTGATAGAAGATCCTACCGAACATGGGACACCCTAGTCAACACCCCATTGCCATTTTGGTACCCATGCTGAGTTATTCTCATAAGCCCGGGAGCCCTATTAGTCCCATCATGACTTGGAGTTCGAGACCACATATTTCTCTTTCATTCATTTCTGACCATATCCTGATGGGATCCCAATTTTTTGTCATTTTACATAAGCTTGTGTTAAAATATCCACTTAAACATTCGTGCAAACTGCTTCATTGCTTATTGCTTATGTTGCTTATTTACCTTTGCAGTTACTTTCTGTTACAAGATGCCTATAAACCATTACTTCTATATATTTGATCCATACCCACGGAGGAAACATCTGTAAGAGTGTACATAACTAGCTCAGCGCTTGTTTGCAATACAGATCTTTTCCTTGGCCTGACCCATGCCCTTGAGATGCTCGTTTCCTCTAATGTATCATAGCATGCTTTATTCTTTTTTCAAGCTAATAAATGAAAAAGGTTAAAAAAAATTGGAAAACACAAAAATCCAAAAAGGAAGAGACTTGAATCACTTCATATTATAAACTTTGAAGAAAGCGACAATAGTTAGTCCTTGTCGCCCTTGAACACGGCACATAATATTGTATCCGCCGTGAGTACACCATCTGCATTTGCCTTAGAAAACTGTACCAGTATCTTGAGAAGATCTCCACCGATGGGTTATCCTTCCCGTCACCAATGGTGGTTTTGTTCATGCATATGGAATTACCAGATTTCATTAAGGTTGGTTACTCAAATTCCTATGTTGCCAAGTGTCCATTCTGCGTCATGTTATGTGTTCAAGGGAAGTTCAAACCGAGTCGACCATTCCTCAAATATTCCTAACCAATCATGTCGGCCTTCCTTGTGTTAGTATACAGTGTTGGATCTTGCAGTTCTACCAAACTATATCAGACTATTGGTATTTGTTTCGTATCGGTTGATATGTGATGCATTAATGCCCTCCTTCTGATGGATCTATTCCTATCGACATCAATACATCATCTAGGACATGGATCTAAAAACCCAAGAGTACCTTGGATCTTGCAGTCATTAGTGGCAGGTTTCCTTGCAAATGACAGTGAATATACATCAATGACCCCTGATTATTTTATTCTACAAGTGTTCGACTTCAGAACATCTATTCACACTTTCTAGTTTGTACTTAGTACCTTATAGTCCATCATCATTATCGGTGGGTCTCTTCGCATCTGTTAACAGTATATATCAATGACCGGTAATCAGATGGTGTTTTATTATGCTCGACATCAGATCACTTATTCGCATGATATAAACTCGTACTGTCATTAGTTTGTATTGAATACCTTGGGAAAAACAATTGTATCACTCATCGATGCACTACCTGAGCTGCACAATATTAGACTGCCATGTCAGAAGCTTGATGATAACTTTGTTCTCGCACTCATCAAAGTGCATGTTTACACTTCTGAAAAAAGTACTTTTGACATGGATCCACTGTGTATTGTTCGTGGCCATGCTTGTTTATTGCAGAGCATGGGTATGCCCGCATCAGGAAGATATTATATATTTGAGAAATTGCTATGTTTTGCAGGTGTGATCCTCAATCTTGCGCACGTGAGTTTTCCTTTCCTCATCCTTGCTTTGAACGATAAAGAGTATCAGTATACAAAGTATAAATTTCAGTAATATATTTTGGCCCTTAGCTTTGCTTCAAACCTCACACATTAGGGGGCATCTGTTAACAATCAAATTAACACCCTTAGTCATGTGACAGAAGAATCATATTTTTACTATGTGCCCGCAACATGAAGACAGAACACAAGTACATTCAGAGACAAATCTTCTCTGATCTAATCACTTCTCCCATAAATGGAAGGATTAGGTGAAGAAAATAAGAACCTAAAGTGATCAAATTCAGTGATTGAACCACTCATAAAAGGTCCAAAAGTAAGCTACACCAATCAAAAAGTGAAGATGAATGCATTAAAGTGCATTAATTGTACTTAAAGTATGCTAAGTTGTGCAAAAAAGACTAAAAACTATGGAAAAGTGGGTTTTTGAGCAAAAATAATCGAAAAACATGAAAATGGACAATCCCACATTGACAAGAGAAACTTGAGATCACACTTCCCAATGCTATATAAGAAATACATTTGGGGCATTGTAAAGGGAGAAAAGAAGAGCAAAGGCATGTTAGAGAGATTCTGAAGGAGTAAAAGCTCAAATTTATTCAAAAGCAAGGGTGAAGGAAGGGAAGCTCATGGCAATGGAGGAGGGATTCACACCAAGATCCATGGTAAGGATGCACCTCTTCATTGTTTTAATATGAATTGATTCAAGTTTCTACCATCTAAGAGTTTGAATTTTGCTTATCATGTATGAATTTAATTCTCAAATGGATTTAGATCTTAATGAGTTTTTGATGAATGAATGTAGATCTTTAGAAGCTTGTGATAATCTTTTCATTTGCTGACATAGAAACTCACCATTTCTTAGTAAGATGGATTGATAACTTGCAGATCTAACCCCTACTAGCAAACTACTCCATCTATTATCAAGTTCCTCCTTAGTGGATACATAGCTCTAGCTTGGGGGTGGTCTATGAGTGTTGAAATAATACAGGATGGGAAGAGACCTATGGTTGGGTTGGAACATTGCAGTCCATATCCATTTTTCTTGGTGGTTTCAATTAAGGATAATTTTTTCTTGTTGCCTTTGAATTGTGCCAATTTATATACATGGTTGATTGTTTGTTTATGTATGAATGCATGGAATGGTCTAGCTGATTAAGGGAACATAATACTTGTACTTATGTTATTATTATTCCTATGATGAAATGCCAATAGATGCATGATGTTTGTGTTCTTAATGTGGTTTATTTCAGCTGTGTTTTTCCTTTATGTGCTTTATTTATATGTAGTTTTGTTCATTGATAAATAGGGATAAGTTTGGTTGAGACCATGGAGGAGATGAGAGTTCATTTAGGGATTTGGGGAGGAAATAGGCATCCATATGTGGTGTTCATGCTTCCCCCTGTGGATCGGATGAAGAGAAAATCTATGACTTAGTAGTAGGAGAGTCCCTTACAGAGTGGAAAAGAGGCATGGATGAAGTTGGGGGCACATTTTAGGTTGGATGAAGGATAGGTTCAGAGTCATTGGAGGCGGAAGAGGATCATGTAGTTGAATAAGGATTTCCGAGAGTTTTCCAATGGCACCAATTTTTCCCAAAATGGACTTGGGATGAGAAAGTTATGATCCATAGAAGTTGTGCAGTTGGGCTTCCAACTTTGTGAACCCACAATGTGGATTGCGGATTGTGGATGTCAGAAGGGTAATTCTATGGAGTTATGTGTGGTTGTTCTGAGTTTCAACTCCCGCAACATGGAATGTGGATTGTGAAAGTTGACAGAGTAAATTTTTTGGAGTTGTGAAAGGGTGGTTCCGACTTACGACGTCCGCAAGGCAGATTGCGGATTGCGAAAGTCCGGGAGGTAACTTTTCCGGATTGGTGAAATTGGAGTTCCGACTTCTGAGTTCCGCATTGTGGATTGCGATTGTCGGAGGAGTAATTCATCAAATTTTAGAAGTCAGTTTCTGACTTCCGACTTCTGCATTGCGGGTTGCGGATTGTAGAAGTCAGAGGCATGATTCAACGAGGTGGAATATTTGGTGTTCGATTTCCGATTTCCACATTGCGGATTCCAGATTGCAGAGGTCGGAGGTGTTATACCTATTGAATTTTTTATATGTGAATTATGACTTCCGACTTCTGACTTCTGATTCCGTATTGCGGATTGCAGACTGAATAGTATTGCGGTTGTGTAAAGATCAGAGTTGCGGATCAGTTTTGGAAGAAAAAAAAGTAGCAGATTGTTTCAAGGTTGTTCCCCCATCACTCTAAAGGTCACTGAGGGGAGTGTGGATGTGAAACCATCCTTTTAATATCCATGATCAGGTTGGAGATGAAATTATCCAAAATTTAAAACTTATTATGCAATTTTTCACAAGCAAAAACTAGTTAACAAAACTATTTGGAAAAGAGATAGTCTAGGGCACAATAAAATGACTCAAGGGTTATGAATTTGGGATATTTAGGATATGACAAATGGATGGGTTAGTGTGAAGTAGCAAAAATATCATAAAAAAGGCTAGATTCTGAGTCCTATGCACAAGGTACTGGGGCCATTTATGTTTCAACAACAACTGTCGTTGAGATCTACTCCGAGGCTTCTTGGGCACACCGACATATCCATACTAAACTCATTGGATCACACCTAGAGGAAACCAAATGGATTTGATCAAATATTAACCTCCTAATGAATTTTTGGACAAGATATTCAGATAATTTGGGAGGTTATGGTTGAGTTTGAAAACCAAAGAGGCAAGAGCGCTATCTCGAACTATTCAACTAGTAATTTTCCAAGTTCTTCCAAATGGGATGAGAGGCATTTTAATCCTCAGGGAAATCATTGTATATGATTCATTAAGTTATTAGGATTCAAAAATTACCATTAGAACATAAAACTGACTCATACATAGCTTTGAATTACAAAAATGGTAAAACTAGTCAAGAAAAAGTGATTGAAGAGCTTGTCTTGGAATTGCTTGATTCAAACTGCCTCTAGAGATTTAAAAATTCACTTCTGAAGTATGTTGGGTATCTGAAATGAATTTATTAATAGTAGCAAATAAAAATGGATGATACTAAACAAAAAATTAAAGAAATTTAAACCATTAGATCTTCAAGGAGTCTCCAATGCTAGAGAAATCTTACAAAACTTGAGATAATGAGTATGATAAGTGGAGAAGAAAGATAAGTTATGCACAGGATCTGCAAGAAGGATGAAATTAGAGCTGGTATATTCAGATGGAGGGCACACTGGAATTCATGAGTTGCTCAGGGCCCATTCACTGAAATAGACCACCTCCTCTAGATGTAATTCTCTTCACAAAACTCAATCCAATTGCACTGTAATTGAGGATCTCTCTCTAGATGTCTTATATTATTCAATAATGGACTAATGCAGGCCTATAGATCAGAATTCCATGCCTCTGGATATGATCAAGGAAAAACTGGAACAATAATTGCGTTGGGGTTCATCTCCCAAGCATTGGTTGAGCCACATCACTCAACTCTGAGTAGAAACATCTCTCAAGAAAAAAGGTATTTGAACAAAATATGTGAATGGTTTTAATTTACCTACTTATTTCAGTGATGCAAAAAGTCCTTTCTTAAATTTAAATAAAAGAATGGTTATGGAAGCTAGAATTACTGGGGATGGTTAAGATCACAGGCTATGGAAGGGTGGAAGGTTTTGATTTAGTATGATACCTAACCATAAAGTAATGAGGAAATTTATGTCTCAATATCAGCAAGCTACAATTTATTCCAGCGCTCATGGGCCACTCAACATATGTAGACTAGTATGGGAGAGATATTTATCTGGAGGTTGGGGATGGTTGTTTTTGAGCTTAAATAGTTTAAATATCAATTTATAACAGTCATTAAATAGTAAAACATCATTCTACAAGGTTGAAAATATATCTTATCAAGTCTCACATAAACACACATAAAATTGCCTTCCAGGACAACTCAACTAGTCCGAATTTAGGATTTCGAAACAGGATTTAAAGGATCATGAATTCATGAAATTTTGGCATATTATTCATATCTAGGTAAAACAATTACTTCATTTGGGTACATTATCATGTATTTATTACTTGCAAAATTGAAACTAGTCAAATTCTAGCTAAATCTAGGAAGGGTAGAGAAATATGACAAAAAATATGAGTTCTGCAATTTTATTGAAGCTGATTGATATCAGAGGACTAAATTAACTGTTAATACATCATATGTAGGCCAAGAGGATCCTCATATAATTACAAAAAATTATCTCCATTCCTACTGAAAATTACAATACTGAAAATCAATGAATGGCTCTAAGATTCAAACCACAAACTTGAAGAAGCTTCTGAAATTCGACTTGATATTGGTTTAGCTACAGGACCTGAAAATAATATCATTTATCATGGCTTAATTCCATCATCCTCTCACATGAATATTGGACACATCTCCTAACCTTGACCAAGGGAACACCTCCCAAGCCTATGAGGAAAAAATTGATCTGTTACAATTCTTCAAACAGACAAAAAATGTGAATGTGGTGAGAACTGGGTTATTTATGGAGAGAGTGTGACTTGTGGATCAATTTAAACAACTAATGCACCTTCCTTCAATGGATGAGTAAATCTAGCTTTCCTTCTTGCTTTCCTTTTTGCTATGCTTTCCTTCTTTTCCGTTTTGTCTGATTTTCCTTGCTTTTCGACTTTCTGCCTTTGCTTTTCCTGTTTTTTCTGTATTTTATTACTTTCCTGATTTACTGAACTTTCTTGCTTTTCTGAGCTTTCCTGCTTTTCTGAGCTTTCCTGCTTTTCTAATTTTTCCTGCTTTCTACTTTGTACTTCTTTTGCTGAGCTTTTGGCACCTTTTTGATTTTCTTAGCTTTGGCATATTTTCTCCTTGCCTCCTCCTCAAGCTATCTTAGTCAACGTTATCCTCCTATGCACCCAAGTGGAGCCTTATCCTCTTTTATTCCACATAAAAACATTAAATGCATAAATTAAATAATCCATGTGCATAATTAAACTTAGGATATCGTTTATTGCAAATTCTAATTAATTAATTGCCTAGGAATTCCAAAATTAACCCAATGGTTATGCAACTGCCTCCTCAACCCAAGGGATTGGTTGGGTTAGGAACTTGTTCCAATGCTCATTGTTGTGGGGACATGACAATGGTGCGCCTCAGTTTTCTTTTATAACTTAGGTAGCTTCCTGGAAAAGTCATTGGTGCATGTGAGAGGTGAGGGTGCCTTCTTTGAGAGAATTAGCAACAATTTGCTTTGTGAAACTTTCTTGCTTTTTGTTTCTCAAATGAATTTAGCAAGTGCTCCCTAGTTAGATTTTCTTGATGTTGCCTTCTTTTTCAAACTGGTTTATTTCTGCACTTTCCTTCTTTTGGATTTCTTGCTTTGTGCTTTTGCTTGTGTTTTCTTGCTTTTGCCAGTTTCTATCTTTTTATGTTGCCACCTTGCTTTTAGCTGACTCCTTGTTGTTTCTAACTTTTCCACTTGAGAAGGTGAGGTCCACCTTGTCCTCATTATCCCTCCTAGCCATGTGAACAACATTTCTTTCCCAAATTTTATTAATAATGATAAGACATTAGTTATAAAAAAATAATTAAAATTCAAAATATTAAAATTGTTAATTACTATAGGCCTTGTACCAAAACTTCATCCCAATAATTATCATCAATTTAATTCTTCTACCTATATAATTAAGGATTGGAGGGTCCAAGTCTTCACCAAATGGCCACTAGGGATGGAACATGGAAGGCCTCCCTCCCCAACATTGCTTGTCCTCAAGCATGTGCAATCCTAGATGTTGCAGAATCTGTTCACCTTCCCAGGTCGCATCTTCACTAGGAAACTCCTTCCATTGCACTAGATATTCTTTAATGATTTTGTTACTCAACTTCCTTTCTCTAACCTAAAAAATATGTTATGGTTCTAAGACGAGGTGTCATTCATCATCGAGAGGAGGAAATTCTTCTGAAATTGTTATTTGTTGGCCAACTGCTTTCTTCGAGCATGACACATGGAAAACATTGTGTATCTTGCTCCGTGAAGAAAGATCTAATTCATAGTCAACTTAACCAATTTTCCTTGTGATTTTATAGGGTCCATGGAATCTTTCCAACAATTTCTTATCCCCCTTTGATTTCAGAGAGTATTGCATGTAAGGTTGCAACCTCAAATAGGCCAAATCACCTTCTTGGAAGGTTTGGTCTGTTCCGTTCTTATCTGCATTCACCTTCTGTTTTTTCTGTGCAACCAACAAGTTTTCTTTCAGTGCCCTGAGTATGTCTTGGATTCTGTTTGTTCTATGCAACCAACAAGTTTTCTTTCAGTGCCCTGAGTATGTCTTGGATTTCCTGAAGCCAATCCTTTTTTTTGTGATCGCCAATCCCCAAAAATCATATCTACAAATGTGGGGGATTCATACCCATACAAATATTTGAATGGGTTCATTCGAATTGAGAGATGGAATGTAGTGTTATAACAAAATTCCCCCAAGTGTAGCTAAGTGACCAATGCTTTCTACTTCCCGGTAATATAATTCTTGATATAACCCTTGAGCCATTGGTTTAACCTATTGTTACACCTAAATATTACCATCATGAGACTCAGTGTAAACATCCTTAAAGTTTCCTTGGCTAAGTCATTAACTTGGAAGAGATGCAGACCCTTTTATACTAGGTTTTGAGAGGTTGTCGCAGGTTGTCCTCATGCAACCTGTGACGTCACAGCTTGTCCTCTTACAGACTGTGACGATGTCAGTTAATTGACTAAAATAGATTCTTCGAGCCCATTCTCGAAGGTAGCTGATGTGGATCCCTATCCCTAGCCTTTGGGGAAGTTGGCATTCGGTTGCTAACCTCTTGGAAGGATCCCATAACTCTCTCCTACCATATCTCAACCTATCCTATCAACTTAGTCTTATATAAGTGAAGCTCACTGCCATTCAAAAAGGAGGAAGTCTATAGTATCTAATTGCTGGTGAAATTAGCTTAGGAGAGATCTCTACTCATCCTTGAGAGATCCATCATCCCTTTGGAGGCTTTGGCATTGCCTTGATCGGACTCAAGGATTGCTACGTTAAGTCATTGGTTGTAATCTCTTCATCCTATGTATTTCCCTTTTAATACAGTAATATAAGTGCTTTCCACCAAATCTCATTGTGTTGATGATATATTGTGTAGTTTGCTTACTTAGATCTATTATTGTGTAAATACCATTTTATTGCTTGTTTTGTTGTGTTGTCTTGACAGGTTTTGCAGCTCAGATCTGAAGACCATCAAGCTTGGAGCAACATTCAAGGAGAAAGGATCAATGATTCAAAAGGTAAAGCATCTAGTTCCTTGATCTCTAATTAGATCTAGGAGAGTTATTTATGTTCTATCTCTATTTGTTCTAGACTCACATTGAGATAGGGAGATCAGGGCTCGAGTCCGCTCTTGGTAGATAGTCCATCAAACAAATCTGACGACCATACTGGGGAAGATATATTGTTTAGTTTTCATTTGAATGTCATTTTCAATTGATTTCTTTTGCAAGACATCTGATCTGTCTCCTAAGTCTTTTTCACCATCAGATCTTCACTTTGAAGAGTCTATAGTCCTCCTATGAATCTGTACTCACTATTTTTAAGCCTCTTTATTGCACATTTCTTGGAGATCTATTGATCCTAGAGTTTGGATCTCACCTGTCGCACTTGGGCAGTGAAACCAGAGCGTTGATTTGACCTCTATTCTCTATCTTTTGGCTTGTCGTCGCAACCTATCCACTAGTGTCCTGCGATATTGTCGTAATTCCCGCACTAGTGACTTGCGACGACCACTCTATGTATGAACATAGACTGCGCAGATCTGTTAGAATTAGTATAAGGCCACCCCCCTCCATTTTTTTATTTGAGTTTTGATTTGGTGTGCAGACCCTCCTTTGCACTGCACCTTCCAGGAATAGACCTTTTTATTTAGCATTGTTTGCATTTGGTTTGCTTGTGTTGGACTTTTGGGTTCTTTTGATATTGGGATCCATGTTTGGCCCTTGGGGGGGCCATGAATTGTGTATCCTACAGTTTTTTTGACCCATATTAAGGTTTTGAGGTCGTTCTTGGTTTGGTGCGATTGGTTTGTTTTAAAAGATTTGAAAAGTGTGGGATATCCATGTCTTTTTGAACATCTTTGTCTTAGGTTGTGCATCCTGTTTCCTTTGCATCCTGATCTGTCTAATGATTGTTGGAAAATATTGATTCTTTGTCTCCACTTTAGCTCAAAGAGAAGCTTGATTTTGTCACTCTTTTGCTATATTCATGAAATTGGAAAACATAGGTATTCTTCTTGCTTTAATTTGATGATTTGAAATTCTTGGTCTCACATTCATAAGAAGAAGAAAGGATTACTTCATATTTGTGTGCATTTGAGTTAGATAATATTGTTATGTGCTTTTCTTTGTCTTGCATTTTATTGGAAGCGTTTCTGGAATTTTTCTTTCTGTGGATCAGATGTGTCTTTTTCAAGTGTAAAAAGATAGGAAATGAGTTATAATTATTGCATTTGGTAGATTTTGAGCCTTTCTTGAGTGCCTTTGAGTTGTTTGGGTGCTTGTCATTTTTCTTTGGGAATTTCTTAATGATTAAGAGTGTTGTATATATTCTCTCACTTTCTGTATATAGATATGAAAAGCGTTTAGTTATCAAGTTCCAATTTTTGATACATGCATTTGAAAATTGAAAGTGCTTCATTATTTTGTCTTAAACATTGTTAAGATTTGTCGCATCTTTCATTATTTTTGCGCTTTTTGGCTTTTTATTGCAGAAAGTTAGAGTTATTACATTCTAGGTATGAATTCTTAATTTCATTACTGCTTAAGGTCATTTTGATTATAAAAGAAAAAGATATCTCCTTAACTTAAGTAGTTTTCATCGAAAGACAAAGAAAAATGTGCATTTTCATGTAGTTAGGATTTGCATTATTTCACATTTCCTGTCTACACCTCATGCATCCACCTAACCGCACAAGATCAAATTAACGCTAGCTTAGGTTAAAATCATTTAGTAACTGTGTGTTAAGTTAGATACATGTTCCAGCATCGTAAAACGTGGTAGCTGTCGTTGCTTGCAAGCACTGTATTCTGGGGGTATTGTAGTCTTCCACGTACGTATCGATATATCGAATCTCTTTCACATACCAACTAGGTATATCGAAGCTCTTTCACGTACCCACCAAGTACTTTGTGTACTTGGCGTATATCGAAAGGTGTTTCACGTACTTGGCGTATATAGAAAGGTGTTTTACATACTCGGTAGTATATAGGAAGGTCTCATGTCGCACGGTTGTGCATTAGATAGCACCACTACGGATTTTGAGTTCCCACTTACCTTGAGTATATCGGGAGACACCATTAGGATTCCTGAGACCAACTGAGTTAACCTTTTGGCCGTATTGGCATTTCAATACACCGAGAATAGCACTCGAGGAGATTACTACGCACGTGTCGTCCAAGTAGTCGGGTATTCAGGAAAGGGTACGGTCCCAATTCTCCTTGTCGCATTTTATTGTTGGACCCTGCAGTATATAGCGAGTTGTGGCGCCTTGACAATCCTATGAAGATCCTGACTGCATATCCACTCCTATTCACACAGTTTGCTTGTGGCTTTTAGACTTGAGTAGTGTTTGATTTGTGTGGTACTCTAGATACTCTTAGGAAGTTAAGATATGGACGATTCTTCTGGGACTACCAATTAAGAGACCCCTTTCCAGGGTATGCCATTTGTTATTCCCCCTTGTGAAACTGTTGGTCCTCCCTTTATGGCTACGTTGAGTCTTTCTAGATTGACGATAGGATTACCGGTATGCTTATTCTCCAATCCAGTTACACCAAGTGCACCAATTGTGTTGAACCTAGGTCCTTCACCACATGAGCATCAATCTCATGGTGACCCTTCTCCTTCTTCGTCAAAAGTTGAATCGACTTCTGTCTCTTCCTCTTCTCCTACTGAAAACTTCGATGTTATTAAGAAGGCGGAGGAGAAGAATAAGAAGAAAAGGAAGATAAATAAGAAGAAGGATCATAAAGAGACCGAGCGTCAACCATCTGCCTCTGATGGCATTCATTATATGAGAAGACCTCATAATCCCAAGTTCCCTTGCAAACTTTGCAAGGGTGATCACCTTCTCAAGGATTGTCCCGGTATTTCCTGTGTGTCAGAAATGTGGTCTAAAAACCCCAAACCACTTGTATTCTCAACCTCTAACCATCATGTTGATGACACTCCCTCGACCAGTGACCCATTGGTGAAGGGTCGGAAGGGTAAAGTCCTGTATCCCTATTTGATATGCAAGGGTATGCACCGTACTTTCCTTTTTCCAAGCATGGATGAAGCTTCACGGTGCTTGGAAGATATTAATAGTCCTCAGCAGGTGCTTCCAACAAGTGATAGTAAGTTGTCCCTCAACCCCCCACTGGTTGACCAAGTGATCAATTCAGTTTCATCTATAACTGATCCCACTCTTCCTTCCAAGAGTGAAATGATCGAGTCGCTGTCATCCCCACTCAATCCCGCTCTTCTATCAGAGAGCGTTCAGATTGCAACTGTCACCTTGACACAGTCTTCATCTCATCCTACTCTCCCTGATCAGAGTGGATTGATAACAACTAATGTTTTTCTAGTCAGTTCCAATCATGGGGGGTAAGTTTCCATTTCCACGGGACCCCCTCCAAGTACTGAGGTTATTTCATTTGATTGGAATAGTCTAGCAGAATCTTGTCTCCCTTTAGATGTTCCTTTCCAGATATCTGTAGGTGTTGTCGATAAGGAAATATTTCACACTATAGTTGACAAGGGAGCTTCTGTTAGTATTTTATCCTCAACTACTTGGTAAGCTATAGGGTCTCCTCAGCTTGTGCTGGTTACCAGCCAGATGTTGGCTTTTAATAGAAGGCCTACCGGACCTTTAGGGATTCTTCCACAGTTACCTGTCACCTTGGGAGGTAAAACTATTTATGTTGATGTCATGGTTGTCCAAGGTCCTTTAGATTTCAATCTACTCCTTGGAAGTGATTATCTCTATGCTATGAAAGCCGTCGTGTCTACACTCTTTCGAGTGATGTATTTTCCCTATGATGGGAGGATTGTGACCGTTGATCAAATTTCCTTCGTGACACCCAATCATCGTATGACTGCCATTCAACAAAATTCCTTGAATGTTCCACACATATTAGTGGTTTCTTCCCCTTAAACATGAGGGGATCTTCCCCAGCCCTTGGAAATCATGTTGGGGGGCACACTACTAACTTATGGACATCATGTTGGATAAGTGCCTTTAAGTGTGAGCAGAGTTTACCTTTGGCTTCAAGCTTGTTAAAAAATGAAACCAGTAGTGTGAGCAGAGTTTACCTTTGGCTTCAAGCTCGTTAAAAAAATGAAACCCATAGTCCGAGCAGAGTTTAACTTTGGCTTCAAGCTTGTTAAAAAATGAAACCAGTAGTCTGAGCAGAGTTTACCTTTCACTTCAAGCTCGTTAAAAAATTAAACCAGTAGGGTGAGCAGAGTTTTCCTTTGAATTCAAACTTGTTAAAAAATGAAACCAATAGTTTGAGCAGATTTTACCTTTGGCTTCAAGCTCATTAAAAAATGAAACCAGTAGTACGAGCATAGTTCCCTTTCTATGTCAAGCTCGTTAAAAAATGAAATAGGTTCCTACGAGCATAGTTCCCTTTCTATGTCAAGCTCATTAAAAAATCAAAATATTCCCACGAGCATAGTTTCCTTTCTATGTCAAGCTCATTAAAAAAATGAAATAGGTTCGCCATGAGCATAGTTCCCTTTCTGTGTCGATCTCTTTAAAAAATGAAACAGGTCTTATGAGTAGAGTTCTTTTCCTGTGTCAAGCTCGTTAAAAAATGAAACAACTCCTTTCCCTTTGAGTCGAGTCTTCTCATAGACTTAGTACATGAACCTTCTTTACATCCGCTTATGCCTTAGGAGAATGCAATGAAGCTTGGGGGGCATGTCTTCAACCTTTGGAAGTTAAGTTGAAGTCAACTCGATCACCTCTCCACACCGTGTTGGAGCTAAGTCACTTACTTCTAGCAATCATGCTGGGGGGCATGTACCAACCTATGGATACCATGTTGGGAAGAGTCCACCAATGGGAATATTTTCGAGCATACTTTCCTTTTTTGGTTTTCGAGCTCATTAAACCATGAAAATAATCCCGAGTTCTTCTTGTATCAAGCTCGTTAAAAAAAATGAAACAGTACCTCTAGAAATCATGCTAGAAGTAAGCTGTAAGTTTCTTGTGCTGAGGGAAAAATTTCCAACCTCTAGCCATCATGTTGGGAAGAAACCTGCCAATGGGCAGTATCCTGAGCATAGTTCATTTTCTGTTACAAGCTCGTTAAAAATTGAAGCAGACATCATGATCATTCTTCCAACTTATCTTCGAGCTCGTTAAAAGCAGTAAGATGGTATTTGAGAAAGCAGTAAGATGGTATTTGAGCTTACTTTTAACTTTTTCTGTGCTCTCATCAAAACATAAAAAATGGTTTTGAGCTTACTTTTCACTTATTTCGTGCTCTCGTCAAAGCATGAAAAGTGGTTTGAGCTTAGTTTTTAATTTTTCGTGCTCTGGTTCAAACATGAAAAAGATTCTGAGTGCTTTTGATACCATGGTCTTGCTCATTAAAAATTTGAGTAAAAAGGTGTGTCTACCAAGTTACAATTTATCACTTTTATGGGCTTGTTAAACTCATCATTCATGATGGGGGAAAAGGAAAGGTTTTATGTTACACTCTTTATCTGTGGTAGTACCTAGCCATTCTTTAACATGGCACTCATTTTCATTTTCATACTGCACTTGGATCATCCGTTTGTCCTCGAGATTTTCCTACTTTCTGAGTCTTGTTACTCCTTTGGTTCATCCGAAGAATACTTCGACCATCAGTTGCGTTAGGAGTTGGTGTTATACTCGTCATGTCAATACTGCCAAGTCATGTCATGCCCATGTTCAAGAACACATTCACTGCTCATCATTCGTAGTCAGTACACCTTCCACCATGTCGGTCTACTTTGAGTCAGTATTGCATGTTACTGTACCATCCGATCTACTCCAAACATATGTTGTCATGTTTCATGTCAATGATGGGGGATTCATCATAGCCCTCCTTCGACGGATTCATCCTTGTCGACTTCAACACATCATCCAGGGATTGAATCTAGAAACCAATTGAGTACCTTGGGCCTGCATGCATCAATCGTAGGTTACCTCGCTTTCGACATGAGTTTGCATCATTGACTCTTGATTGAAATATTTCGTTAAGCGTTCGACTTCAACTCATTTATTCGTGCTTGACAATATGTACTATCATACCTTGGGAATCATTCACATTAATGGTGATTTCCCTCGCGCTTCTTAACGGTATACATCAAAGACAGGTAATCAAGTGGTTTCTACCATGTTCGACATCAAGACATTTGTAATCACATGGATAGATTCGTATCATTGCGGGTTTGGCTTGAAGAGCATGGGGAGTCATGTTTTACCCAGGTTGTGATGGAGATTTTTTTGAGTCATATTACATGGATCCACATTTGTATTGGTCATGGTTGTGTTATCTTCTCATCATGGATCTACGCTTGTGTCTAGTAGCCATGATTGTGTTTAGTCGATCATTACTACCATGGATCTGCAATGTATTGGTCGGAAGCCATGTTGTACATCATATGAGACTATGTACTCAGAGTCAGTTGTACTGCAGTAGTGTCCTTCATCCAACGAGCCATTGCTATTCCTTCTGTCAAAGCATTTCACCTGTCTAGTTTCAAACAACTTCATGCTTTGGGGGCATTATGTTACACCTAAATCTTACCATCATGAGACTCAATGTAAACATCCCTAAAGTTTCCTTGGCTAAGTCATTAACTTGGAAGAGATGTAGACCCTTTTATACTAGGTTTTGAGAGGTCATCACAGGTTTTCCTCATGCAACCTACCACGTTGCAGCTTGTCCTCTTATAGACTGTGATGATGTCTGTTAATTGACTAAAATAGCTTCTTCGAGCCCTATCTCGAAGGTAGATGATGTGGATCCCTATCCCTAGCCTTTGGGGAAGCTAGCATTAGGTTCCTAACCTATTAGAAAGATCCCCTAACTCTCTCCTGCCATATATAAACCCATCCTATCCACTTAGTCCTATATAAGTGAAGCTCACTCCCATTCCAAAAGGAGGAAGTCTATAGTATCTAATTGCTGGTGAAATTATCTTAGGAGAGATGTCTACTCATCCTTGAGAGATCCATCATCCCTTTGGAGGATTTGTCATTGGCTTGATCGGAGGAGGATTGCTACATTAACTCATTGGTTGTAATCTCTTCATCCTATGTATTTCCCTTTTAATACAGTAATATAAGTGCTTTCCACCAAATCTCATTGTGTTGATGATATATTGTGTAGTTTGCTTACTTAACTTCTTACTTAGATCTATTATTGTGTAGATGCCATTTTATTGCTTGTTTTGTTGTGTTATCTTGACAGGTTTTGCAGCTCAGATCTGAAGACCATAAAGCTTGGAGAAACATTCAAGTTGAAAGGATCAACGATTCAAAAGGTAAAGCATCTAGTTCCTTGATCTCTAATTAGATCTAGGAGAGTTATTTATGTTCTGTTTCTATTTGTTCTAGACTCACATTGAGCTAGGGAGATCAGGCCTTGAGTCCTCTCTTGGTATATTGTCCGTTAAACACCTATCATTTTTTCGATCAGTCTAAGGGTGATAACTTGTGCTAAGATTCAAACTAGTTCCAACTAGTTCAAACAGGGCTTTCCAGAAAGCACTAGTAAATTTGGTATCTCGGTCACTTATTATAGTCTTGGGAAGACCATGCAATATGAATGCTTCTTTAAAAAGTAGTACAACAAATTGATCGGCAGTGATAGTTGATGTGACAGCAAAGAAGTGAGAAAATTCATTCAATCTATCATGCACTACAAAATGCTATCCTTACACAATTTTTCACGAGCAAAAACTAGTTGGAAAAGAGATAGTCTAGGGCACAATAAAATGACTCCAGGGTAATGAATTTGGGACATTTAGGATCTGAAAAATGGATGGGTTAATGTGAAGCAACAAAAATATCAGAAAAAAGGCTAGCTTCTGAGTCCTATGCACAAGGTACTAGGGTCATTTACATTTCAACAACATCTGTCATTGAGGTCTACTCCGAGGCTTCCTGGGCACACCGACATATGCATACTAAACTCATTGGATCACACCTGGAGGAAACCAAATGGATTTTATCAGATATTGACCTCCTAATTAATGTTTGGTCAAGATATTCAGATAATTTGGGAGGTTTGGGCTGAGTTTGAAAACCAAAGAGGCAAGGGCGTTATCTTAGACTGCTCAACTAGTAGTTTTCCAAGTTCTTCAAAATAGGATGAGAGACATTTTAATCCTTGGGGAAATGGTTGTATATGATTCATTAAGGTCTTAGTATTCACAAATTACCATCACAACATAACTGACTCATACATAGCTATGAATTACAAAAATGAAAAAACTAGTCAAGAAAAAATGATTAAAGAGCTAGTCTTGGAATGGCTTGATTCAAATTGACTCTATAGATTTAAAAATTCACTTATGAAGTATGTTAGGTATCTAAAATAATTTTATTAACAGTATCAATAAAAAATGGAGGATACTGAATAGAAAATTAAAGCAATTTCAACCATCAAATCTTCAAGGAGTCTCCAATGCTAGAGAAAACTTACAAAACTTGAGAGAATGAGTATGATAAGTGGAGAATAAAGATATGTTCTGCACTGGATCTGCAAGAAGGATTAAATTAGAGCTGGTATATGAAGATGGAGGGAACACTGGAATTCATGAGTTGCTCAGGGCCCATTCACTGAAATAGCCCACCTCCTCCAGATGTAACTCTCTTTACAAAAATCTATCCAATTGCATTGTAACTAAGGATCTCTCTCTGGATGTCTTAGATTATTAAATAATGGACTTATGTAGGCCTGTAGATCAGAATTCCATTACTCTAGATATGATCATGGACAAACTGGAACAATAATTGTGTTGGGGTTGATATCCCAAGCATTGTTTGAGGCACATCACTCAACTATGATTAGAAAAATCTCTAAAGAAAAAAGGTAATTGACAAAAATATGTGAATGGTTGTAATTTACCTACTTATTTCAGTGATACAAAAACTCCTTTCTTAAATTTAATTAAAACAATGGTTACAGAAGCTAGAATTACTAGGGATGGGTAAGATCATAGGCTATGGAAGGGTGGGAGTTTATTATTTTGTATGATACCTATGCAAAAATTAATGAGGCAATTTATGTCTTAAGAGAAGCAACCTACAATTTACTCCAACGCTCCTGGGCCACTCAACATATGCAGACTAGTATGGAAGAGATATTTAACTGGAGGTTTGGGATGGTTGTTTTTGAGATTAAATAGTTTAAATATAAATTTATAACAGTCATTAAATATGAAAACATCATTCTATAAGGTTTCATATAGATCTGATCAAGTCTCACATAAACACACATAAAATTGCCTTCTAGGACAACTCAACTAGTGTGAATTCAGGATTTCCAATCACGATTTAGAGGCTCATGAATTCATGAAATGAAGAATGGGATGTTTTTTTTGGCATATTATTGATCTCTTGGAACCTGAATTACTTCATTTGGATACGTTATCATGCATTTATTACTTGCAAAATGGAAACTAGTCAAATTCTAGCTAAATCTAGGAAGGGTAGAGAAATATGAGTTCTGCAATTTTATTGAAGTTGATTGATATCAGAGGACTAAATTAACTGTTAATAAATCATATGTAGGCCAAGATTCTCCTCATATAATTACAAAACATTATCTCCATTCCTACTGAACATTACAATAATGAAAATCAATGAATGGCTCCAAGATTCAAACCATAGACTTGAAGAAGCTTCTGAAATTCAACCTGAGATTGGTTCAGCTACAAGACATGAAAATAATATCAGTGATCATGGATTAATTCCATCATCCTCTCACATGAATATGGGGCACATATCCCAACCTTGACCATGGGAACGCCTCCCATGTCTCTGAAGAAAAATTAGATCTCTTACAATTCTTCAAACTGACAAAAAATGTGAATGTGGTGAGAAATGGGTTATTTAGGGAGAGAGTGTGACTTGTGGATCAATTTAACCAACTAATTTGCCTTCTTTCAGTAGATAAGGAAATCTATCTTTCCTTCTTGCCTTCCTTCTTTTCTGCTTTGTCTGATTTTCCTTGTTTTTCGACTTTATGCCTTTGCCTTTCCTGATTTTTCTGGATTTTCTTGACTTTCCTAATTTACTGAACTTTCTTGCTTTTCTGAGATTTCCTATTTTTCTGAGTTTGCCTTCTTTCTGCTTTGTACATCTTTTGCTGAGCTTTTGCCACCTTTCCAATTTTCTTAGCTTTGGCATATTTTTTCTTTGCTTCCTCATCAAGTTATCTTAGTCAACCTTACCCTCCTATGCACCCAAGTGGAGCCTTATCCTCTTTTATTCCACATAAAAAACATTGAATGCATAAATTAAATAATCCATGTGCATAATTAAAATTACAATATCATTTGTTTCAAAGTCTAATTAATTAATTTCCTAGGAATTCCAAAATTAACCCCATGGTTATACAACTACCTCCTCAACCCAAGGGATTGGTTGGGTTAGGAACTTGTTCCAATGCTGATTGTTGTGGGGAAATGACAATGGTGTGCCTTAGATTTCTTTTATAACTTAGGTAGCTTCCTGGGAAAGTCATTGGCACATGTGAGAGGTGAGGGTGCCTTCCTTGAGAGAGTTAGCAACAATTTTTATTTGTGTTTTCCAACTGAATTTAGCAAGTGCGCCCTACTTAGATTTTCTTGATCTAGCCTTCTTTTTCAAACTATTTTCTTTCTGCACATTCCTTCTTTTGGCTTTCTTGTTTTGTGCTTTTTTACTGTTTTTTCTTGCTTTTTCCAGTTTATATCTTTTTATGTCGCCACCTTGCTTTTAGTTGACTCCTTGTTGGTTCTAAATTTTCCACTTGAGTAGGTGAGGTCCACCTTGTCTTCATGCTTCCTCCTAGACATGTGAACATCATTTCTTTCCCAAATTTTATTATTAATGATAAGACATTAGTTATAAAAAATAATTAAAATTCAAAATATTAAAATTTTTAATTACTATAAGCCTTGTACCAAAAATTCATCCCAATCAATTATGATCAATTTAATTGTTATACCTATATAATTAAGGATTGGAGGGTCCAAGTCTTCATCAAATGGCCACTACGGATGGAACATGGTAGTCCTCCCTCCCCAACACTACTTGTCCTCAAGCAGGTGCAATCCTAGATGTTGTAGAATCTGTTCACCTTCCCAGGTTGCATCTTCACTATATATTCTTTAATGGTTTTATTACTCAACTTCCTTTCTCTAACCTAAAAAATATGTTTTGGTTCTAAGACCAGGTGTCCTTCATCATTGAGAGGAGGAAATTCTTCTGAAATTGTTATTTGTTGGCCAATTAATTTCTTCGATCATGACACATGGAAAACATTATGTATCTTGCTCTATGAAGAAAGATCTAATTCATAGTCAACTTCACCAATTTTCCTTGTGATTTTATAGGGGCCATCGAATCTTGCCAACAATTTCTTATCCCCCTTTGATTTCAGAGAGGATTGCATGTAGGGTTGCAACCTCAAATAGACCAAATCACCTTCTTGGAAGGTTTGGTCTGTTCTGTTCTTATATCCATTCACCTTCTGTTTGTTATGTGCAAACTGCAGGTTTTCTTTGAGTTCCCTGAGTATGTCTTGGTTTCCTGAAGCCAATCCTTTTTTTTTGTGATCTGTAATCCCCAAAAATCATATCTACAAATGTGGGGGATTCATACCCATAAAAATCTTTGAATGGGTTCATTCCAATTGAGAGATAGAATGTAGTGTTATAATAGAATTCCTCCAAGTGTAGCCAAGTGACCCATTCTTTCTGATGCCCGATAATATAATTCCTGAGATAATCCTCGAGCCATTGGTTTACCCTCTCATTTTTTCCATTAGTCTAAGGGTGATAACTTGTGCTAAGATTTAGACTAGTTCCAACTAGTTCAAAGAAGGTTTTCCAGAAAGCACTAGGAAATTTGCTATCTCGGTCACTTATTATAGTCTTGGGAAGCCCATGCAATCTAAATACTTCTTTAAAAAACAATGCAACAAATTAACTGGCAGTAATACTTGATGTGAGAGCAAAGAAGTGAGCAAATTTGGTCAATCTATAAATGACTACAATACACTATCCTTACACAATTTTTCACGAGTAAAAACTAGTTAACAAAACTAGTTGGAAAAGAGATAGTCTAGGGCACAATAAAATGACTCCAGTATTACGAATTTGGGATATTTAGGATCCGAAAAATGGATGAGTTGATGTGAAGCAGCAAAAACATTAGAAAAAAATCTAGCTTATGAGTCCTACGCACAAGGTACTGGCACCATTTATGTTTCAACAACAACTATCGTTGAGGTCTACTCCAAGGCTTCCTGGGCACACCGACATATGCATACTAAACTCATTGGATCATACCTGGAGGAAACCAAATGGATTTTATCAGATATTAACCTCCTAATGAATTTGTGGACAAGATATTCAGATAATTTGAGAGGCGTGTTGAGTTTGAAAACCAAAGAGGCAAGGGCGCTATCTTGGACTGCTTAACCAGTAGTTTTCCAAGTTCTTCAAAACAGGATGAGAGGCATTTTAATCCTCGGGGAAATGGTTTTATATGATTCATTAAGGTATTAGGATTCACAAATTACCATCAGAACATAAAACCGACTCATACATAGCTCTGAATTACAAAAATGGTAAAACTAGTCAAGAAAAAGTGATTAAAGAGCTAGTCTTGGAATTGCTTGATTCAAACTGCCTCTAGAGCTTTAAGAATTCATTTATGAAGTATGTTAGGTATCTGAAATGAATTTATTAACTATATCAAATAAAAATGGAGGATACTAAACAGAAAATTAAAGGAATTTCAGCCATCAGATCTTCAAGGAGTCTCTAATGCTAGAGAAATCTTACAAAACTTGAGAGAATGAGTATGATAAGTGGAGAAGAAAGATAAGTTCTGTTGTAATATCCTGAATTTTGGACTCACTATTTTATGATGTTATATTGGGCCATGGCCCCAGCACATATGATTTATTATGATTATTGGGCATGAGCCCTAGTGCATATGAATTATTCTTTTGTAGACTGACATATTAGTCATGGACCTTGATTGAATTTCATTATTTGATTATATACTGGGCAAGGAAGCCCCAATGTTCTGATTTATGTTTTTACCATATGATGTGGGTACCAAACCCTAATATATTGAGATGACCCTTTCTTACATACTGTGCAGTGATGCGAATGAAATAATTGACTTATATGGTGTTTTGAGCGTGGACTCAGAAACACACATAGTACCTATGTACTGGGAAAAAGGCCCAATGTACTTAGAGGAAATATGATGTATTGGGAGTAAGCCCTGATGTACATTGAGTGTTGTGCATAAGCCCTAAAGCACTCCAAGCTCGATAAACGAATACCGGATCCGAGGCAACTTAAATATTCTAGATGTGCCTCACAACCACATTCTAACACTAGTGTTGAGAAGGGACTTTGGAATTGCACTAGAGTAACGCCCATGTGAGAGTGTTGATTTAAATGGCTCTGAAGAGCACTCAGGGTTACGGAGTTTCAAAGTGTTGAGTCAGAAAGAATCTGAAGAGCACTTCTATCACACTTATTCAATTTGACTAAATGATTCATCTTTTTATCCATCATCACCTACTGCAGGAGCTACCATGTTAAACGAGGGAATCCGACATACGAAGAGAGAGACTAGAGGTACCTAACCAAGCTGACCAAGACTATACAAAAGAAGTGGACGATGTCCCTAAAAGTTAAAAAGAAAAGAGTGTCATGTGATGACACATAAATAAATAAAAGATAATTACCAGTGGTCTTTTATGACTAACCTGAATAAAGGCCTCCAATCTATTATTATTATTAGGAGCTTTAATAATAATGGTGTTATTATTTAACGATGGAATATAATTAGTATACCTGATTTATGCATTATTTAATATTATAAATGGTATATTAATAGCTAAGTGAAAGGTATTTAATATTAGAATAATTATTAATATAATTGTTGTTATTATAATTATTATTAAGAGCATAAATCAAAATGACTTATAGTCAAACAGTTGGAAAAGTCCTAATTCAAGAGGACTAGATATTTAATTAAATAATATCTTTTAAATTATTAATTATTGAATTTAAAGAAACTTATTAATTCAACAATCCTAATTCAAGACTTCCCTACTTAAAGAGGGAAGATCCCAAGTTTTGGGATCATCTATCATTCTCTTATGGTAGTCCAAGAAAACTATTATGCTCCAAGAAGCTGAAACAGCCTTACCTAAAAATTCTCAGAATTGAACCAGAAGTGGATCTAGGGCCTCTACCTCTCATTGCATGTTGGAACCAAGCTCAGGGGGATCTAGATAGAACCGGAATGGTTCAAGGGTCAAGGTTGGGAGGAATGTGGTAGCCCCAAAGTCATCATAATAGGTCAGCTGAGCTCAGAGGGCTCTACACTAATTATTGTTTGAGTGTGTAGGTTACTTCAGGAAGGGAGCAGGCCACAAAGTGATCAGGTATGAAATGTGAATCTCTTAAACTAAGTTATATGAAATCTTAGATAAGTAATACAGGGTGCTACCCCATCATCTTTGGCATTGCTTTCCTTTCATCCTAAAATCGTTTAATTACCAACTTGTTGATAGGAACAAACAAAGAGCATTGTTTGTAGGCTAGGATTTCGTAACTTAGAAGCTAGGGTCAGTAGAATGTCTAGCAGGTTCCTGTGCTAGACATCCTAGCAAACTCATAATCTATAGATCTGTTTAGATACACATAGATCGCCCATTCAGAGTAGTATGCTTTAAAATTGTATATATATCCATTCTAAAATAGTGAGTGATTTTTATGTTTCCCATAAACTGTGTATAGCTGTGATAATAATTCTACTCGCATTATTTTCTTTCCTCTATTAAATTCTTCTCTTAAATTTACAAACATGACAATATATCACAAATCTGGTTAAAATCATGTTCGAAACTACTAACCCTTTCAGGAAAACGATTACAGACATCAAATTCAAAACATCAAGTAGCGAAGGCACGTACAACATGCAATATAGTCAACTCATCACAAGGAATTAAACGTAGCTTCCAGGCATCATGATTTATCAACTTAGTATCAAATATTTTCATTCTTACAACCTAAACTATGAAAAGGAAACTCAACGAATTGCATTTTAGAAATCAAACTATCCACAACATTCAAATCGCTAACACATCATTTCCACGAGTCGGGAGATTGAACCCCATCCGAGGCTCTGCCATCTTGCAAGACATCACAAGAATAAACGATTGTACAGTAACCCATACCCTCTCAAGGGTCAATCAAAACATTAGCTAGGGTCACGATTCCTATTTAAAATACAGAAGGGATATACTATGTTCATCAAACAAACTCTACATGATTTTATACAGAAACGAGTGGTATAGGCATCGATTCCCATCCCCATCTCACTTTACAGAAAACCATACACGATACTATATAAAGAAATTAAAAAACAATTGATACAGGGATCGATTCCCACTACTTTCATTAAAAGATCCTCTTGTCTTTCTACCTACTTCAAATAGCCAGAAAATGCAGAAGTAAGAACCTAGGGCTTCTCAGACTTATAGATACAACAACTGTAGCGTTACGTATTCCCTCCATTCAATCATTCTTTTCAAACAAGCAGGGCTTTACTCTTTTACATTTTAAAAACACGAAGCCATCAAATCGGGAAGACCACAAAGTGAAGTAACAATAACTTAAAAACGTAAAAATTTATACATCCCCTTCATAGGGTTAATTACAGGTTCATTTCCAAATAGAAAATGCAGATAGTGATACGACTGTATGAAAACCCCATATCCATATGAATTAAAAATGCAGTGATTTAGATAGGGTATCAAACCCTCATAAATTTTATACAGAAAGACAACCCAGTTCTATACCAAAATACATTACGCAAACATATGTAAACCCCAATTCATTTGGGTACTTTTGATAACACTGAGAGTTCAATAAAATACAGACACAGAGCCGGATGGCCAAGATCTCCACTAAAACCTTTAGAGTCTGTAAATGACAAAATATACATCGTTTCATAACAGTCCAGCCAAATGGCGACTTCCAGGAAACTCAAAGTTATCATAGTGAACTCAATCGAGTTCATCAAGTCCCCCATGGAAAATGCAAGACACTCCACAGAGGAGAAAGGAGGAGCTAAGAGATGGAAAATTCTGGACTTACCATTGTCCCACATCGCCACTGTTGAGCACCGACCACACAGAAGAGAAACGCCAGTCAACACCTGTATTTAAACCACGGCATACAAAGTCAGGGCTTTGAATTTTATATCACAAAACATCTAATTTACAATAGCAAGAGTGTAGAACTTAAAACCGAGAGGAATTACCTTCAAAGATTTGCAGTCACCATCGCCATTTCCATATGGTATACCAACCATGAGCAACAGCTCAGGTCAGTAGTGAAACCCTCCATACACCCACAACAGATATGTGAAGTGAACCACGAAAGTGTTCTTCGTTGGTGTAGAACCCTAGAGTAAACCCCCATCATAGCTGGCAGCGTGGCCATGTGTTTTCGCAGAGATACATTCAATGCTACTACCAACTACCATTAATTCGAAATTGACCCAACACTCTAAAGTATTAAGATCATATGATATTCACAACATTGTAAAATATAATCAAATATTACAATGACCCCAAACTCTTCATAGTGCCATTAACTAATTACAAGGTCAAACAAGTAGTGATGTTTGACAAATATCGCAAACCCTAATAAGGCTAAAAAAAAAGAATTGCCAACCTTCAAAGCTATCTCACTGGAGACTTAAAATAGTTACTAGAAGGGTGGAGTAGGAATTCTCGATAGATGGCTCATAAGTACACCTGCAAAACCAAAACAAGTAGATGCATTAGCAATAATGCTAAGTAAGTCCGAAATCTCCATTTCTTACCCCTACAGCATCCTTGTCAGGGTACCTTGCCATTTCAAGAGACCAAGTATCTCATCATGAGCATCAATCGCCACCAATAAAGGATCCATTCCACCTGAATTACCAGTGAAACTTTAATACATATGCATTCAAACCTTTATAACCGTAAGAAGGAGATTCACATTATTGCATTCAACAAATTGGTACACATGCGACAGTTCATACACCTAAACCATTTTAGAAATACTTCCGCAAGGATGTAAAATATTATAATCAATGAACCATGATACTTATGAAGCTAAGACATTTCAAAGAGTAGAAATCAAACATCGGTACAATAAGTACTTGTCAGTGCTGAAGTTAGTATTCATCATATCTTTTTGAGTTTATTCTAGTGTCCGAAATTTTTTAAATTTTTGCTATTTTTGGGACATTACAAGTGGTATCAGAGCCCAGTTACAAAACTAAGTGACCTATTGGGCTCATTACAAACATCCGCTGCAGATACACAGTAAATAGAAACATACATTTAAATTTTTATTTTGTTTTATGCGAAAATGAACTAACATGATTTTCTGCTCTTTATACTTATATAACATTTCAGATACAATCACTATCTGAAAATGAATGCAGAAGGGGGCAGCAGCATACATGGAAATATGAACTCACCACCACGAGTGCAAGAAATTGTGGTGGAAATCAACTTGGATTTAATGAAATCTATGCAGAATCTACAGGCCGAATTCCAAAGCTTCCGAGACGAAAACATGCAAGAAAGAAGAGAACAACAGGCCATAAATGAGGCACTGCTTCAGACCTTAAAAAAGGAAAACGCCCAAGGATAGCCCACACTCTAAGTCAACGCTTTTAAGAAGGGAATTAGTCACACAAAAAGGAATGCCAGCCCTAAAGGAGAAGAGCATGGATAACGCCTACCAGAATCAATGGAAGAGGACGGTAAGAGCTCTTCCAGCAATAAAGGTTCACCACCTCCTTGCAAGAAAAGGAGGAAAAGTGACAATAGTCTTCAAGGGGAATTTCGAAAGATAAAAGCCCCAACATATGATGGAGAGATTAACTCTGGGGAGAAGGCTGAGGAGTGGCTGCTAGGGATGAATAAATACTTCAAAGTTCACAATTACTCGAGTGAAATGCAAGCCCAACTAGCCATATACAACCTAAACGGTAAAGCTGTTAGATGGTGGTGGGACTTGAAACACACCAAAGGATAAGAGCTGAGAAACATAACCTGGGATACTTTCAGCATAATATTCCAGGACAAGTATATGTCTGAAAGATTCTTTGACAAGAAAATAAAAGAATTCCATGAGTTAAAAATGGGCTCCCTAACTATGGAAGCATTCATAAACCGATTCTTAGACTTGCTGCACTATGTGCCTTATATAAAAGACGAGAAGCTAAAGATTTAGCAGTTCTTGGGAGGGCTTCCACCAAACTTTAGAGAAAAGATAGAGTTTGACATGCCCAAAACCCTTGATATAACCTCACATAAAGCAAGGCTGTGTTATGAACACGGACAACCAAGGAATGACAACATCAACCGAAATAGAGATAGGTTCAGAACCTTCTTGGACAACTGCAAACCAGGTTTCAAACCCCCACCTTTCCGAAAACACAACAACATTTTTTCACCCAATAGAGGCTTCAACCGACTGCAAACACGGCCAAGTGCACCCCCATCACCTGTCAACAAGACATCATTCAACAAAGGGACCAAAGTTGTCCCAACAACCGTTTCTTGCTGGAAATGCCAAGGGCCCCACTACTACAGAGACTGCCTCAACAAAACAGATGGATTTTTACACAACATCCAAACAGAGACTACCGTAGGAGACATGGAAAAGACACCAAGGATCTATGCCGCTCTCGACGGTTGACATGCAGATCACCAAGCCACCATGGTGGAATTAGAGGGTAAGATCTCTGGCACTACAGTTTCAGTTTCAATAGATCCCGGCGCTTGGAAAAGTTATAACTCCCCTAAGTTAGTGGACACTTGTAAGTTGAACCGAGAACCTCACGAGAAATCGTGGCTGGTACAACTAGCCACCGGTACCAAACGAAAGATCTCCGAGTTAGTTAAAAATTGCGAGATAAACTTAAATGGATTTCAAACTAGGTTAGATTTAAACATTCTACCCCTAGGGTCGTACGATGTACTCATCGACATGGATTGGTTGGAAGAACACCATGTCCTCCTAGACTGCTTAAACAAATCCTTACTTTGCAGGGATGACCAAGGGATTCAGAAGACGATTCAGGGTATCCCTAAGAAAGTGTCGGTAAGAAATATCTCCGCCTTACAAGCAAAGAAATGTATTAGAAAGGGTTACAAACTCTTTGTCGTCAATATTCAAAACATAGAATTGGTGGAGCTTCTAAAGCCCCGTACCGCATGAGCACACCAGAATTGGTGGAGCTCAAACTTATGTTACAAGAACTAATTGACAAAGGGTACATCCGACCTAGTGTGTCCCTTTGGGGTGCACCAATACTCTTCGTCAAGAAGAAAGATGGCACAATGCGGATGTGCATTAATTACCGCCAACTCAACAAGATGACCATTAAGAACTGATACCCACTCCCTAGGATCGACGACTTGTTTGACCAAGTCAGAGGGGCAAAGATTTTCTCGAAGATCGACTTACGATCCAAATACCATCAGGTAAGGATCCGTGATGAGGATATCAACAAGACCACATTTCGAACCCGTTACGGCCACTACAAGTTCGTAGTGATGCCCTTTGGGTTGACAAACGCATCGGCCAACTTTATGTGCATGATGAACAGTATCTTTAGTAAATACCTCGATAAATTTGTCCTAGTCTTTATTGACGACATTCTGATCTACTCCAAGAACGATATAGAACATGAGGAGCACCTCCGAATTTTTTTACGGATACTAAGAGAACATGAGATTTACGCCAAGTTTAGTAAGTGCGATTTCTACAGACCCCAGATTCAATATTGAGGACATATCATTTCCGAGAAGGGAATAGCTGTCGACCCCGAAAAGGTCAAAGCTATCGAAGAATGGCCCACACCTACTTGTGTATTCGACATAAGGTCGTTCTTAGGATTAGCCGACTACTAACAAAAGTTCATTGAGAACTTTTCACGGATTGCATGTCCCATGATATCCTTGCGGAAAAAGGCAAACAAGTTTGTCTAGATGGATAAGTGCGAAGAAATCTTTCAAAAGCTGAAGCAACTACTGATTAGTGCACCGATTCTGCGTATTGTGGATCCCAATGAGGACTTCGTCGTTTGCACAGATGCAAGCAAGGAAGGAATCGGGGGAGTCCTTATACAAGATAATTTTCCCATATGCTACGAATCGAGGAAACTAAAAGAACATGAGAAGAACTACCCTACTCATGACCTCGAACTAGCCGCCATCATCCATTCTCTGAAGATGTGGCAACATTAGCTCATGGGAAAGAAATTTATATTGATGACGGATAACATGAGCTTGAAATACCTTTTCGACCAACCCAACCTAAATGCCAGGCATGCCAGGTGGCTAGCCTTCCTTAGTGAATACCATTTCGAAGTAAAGCATATAAAAGGAAAGGAAAAAAAGATTGCGGATTCCTTAAGCCGTCGAGCACATATGCTTTACGAGGTCACAATAAACCAAACCGACTCTGACTTACACCACAAAATTCGAACGGCATGTAAGAGTGATTGTTATTATATGGAAATTCTCGCAAAGGTCCAGCAAGACAAACTTTTCCAACAGCAGAAAGAATATAAGATAGACAAAACGGGACTACTGTGGTCAAAACACCGACTTTACGTCCCAAAAAGTGGAGACATCAGATCAAACATTCTCACCGAGTTTCACTAGAAACCTTATTCAGGACACCCCGGATATCAAAAGATGATATTGGCCGTAAAGAAACATTACTTCTGTCCTAAGCTGAAAGCTGACATCGCAATGTTCATCGCGAAATGTCAAGAGTGCCAATTGGTCAAAGCAGAACATCAACACCCCTCCGGATTACTTCAACATCAACACCCCTCCGGATTACTTCAGCCTTTACCCATCTCAGAATGGAAATGGGAGGTAATAACTATGGAATTCATTACGGGCTTACCCAAGAGTAAGAAAATGAATGACTCCATCTTCGTAGTGGTAGACAAGCTGTCTAAAGCCGCCCACTTTATATCGGTGAAATCTACCTACAAAGCAGTTCACATTGCAGAAATATTCTTAAAAGAGATCTTTTGATTGCACGGGATACCCAAAGCAATAATTTCCGATCGAGACACGAAGTTCACTAGAAACTTCTGGAGAGCATTATTTTCAGGTCTGGAAACCCAGTTACAATTCAGTACCGCGTAGCACCCCCAAACCGACGGACAAACAGAACGAGTAAACCAGATCCTTGAGGACATGTTGAGGATGTATGTCATGAAGAACCCCACTAAGTGGGAAGATTATTTGCACTTAGCAAAGTTCGCATACAACAACGGTTATCAAACCTTGGCCAAAATGAGCCCTTTCGAAGTACTCTACGACAGAAAATGTCGGACCCCCGTGACTTGGGATAGTCCAGTAGACAGACTTATGTTAGTACCCGACCTATTAAAGGGCTTGGAACATCTAGTCTCCAAGGTACAACTAAACTTAAAAGAAGCACAAGACCGCCAAAAGAATTATGCGGACAAGAAAAGAAAAGACAAGGACTATCAAGTCGACGAACATGTGTTTCTAAAAATAAAAGCAAAATGAAGCTCGTTGAGCTTGGGACGTTGCGAGAAACTAGCCCCAATATTTTGTGGACCTTTTGAAATATTTTCCAAGAAGGACCTAGTAGCTTATGAGTTGGCCTTACCAGCGCATATAAAAGTTTAGAATGTTTTTCATGCTTCATTATTAAAGAAAGATGTATACGATACTAAACATGTTTTTTATTGGTCCTTATTACAGGTGGAGCCCGAAGGAGAGTTCACGCCAGAACCACCCCACATTCTGGACAAGGGAGAGGTCCAGCTTAGGAGGAGGACCATTACTCAGCTGAAAGTGCAATGGAGGCACTTTGGACTAGATGAGGCTACTTGGGAGGATGGGGCCACCATGAAAGAGGCATACCCCACCTTGTTTCATCATGACCTCATTCCTAGTCCCTAGAAACACCGGGATGGTGTTGTTCTAAGTGGGGAGGGATGTAATATCCCGAATTTTGGACTGACTATTTTATGATGTTATATTGGGCCACGGCCCAAACACATATGATTTATTTTGATTATTGGGCATGATCCCTAGTGCATATGAATTATTCTTTTGTAGACTGACATATTAGGCATGGACCCTGATTGAATTTTATTATTTGATTATATACTGGGCAAGGAAGCCCCAATGTTCTGATTTATGTTTTTACCATATGATGTGGGTACCAAACCCTAATATACTGAGATGACCCTTTCTTACATACTTTGTAATGATGTGAATGACATAATTTACTTATATGGTGTGTTGAGCGTGGACTCAGAAACACACAGACTACCTATGTACTAGGAAAAGCCCCGATGTACTTAGAGGAAATATGATGTACTGGGAGTAAGCCCTGATGTACATTAAGTGTTGGGAATAATCCCTGGAGCACTCCAAGCTTGATAAACGAATATCGGATCCGAGGCAACTTAAATATTCTAGATGTGCCTCACAACCACATTCTAGCACTAGTGTTGAGTAGGGACTCTGGAATTGCACTAGAGGAATGCCCATGTGAAAGTGTTGAGTTAAATGGCTCTAAAAAGCACTCGGGGTTACAGAGTTTCAAAGTGTTGAGTCGGAAAGACTTTAAAGAGCACTTCTATCACATTTATTTAATTTGACTAAATGATTCATATTTTTATCCATCATCACCTACTGCGAGAGCTACCATGTTAAACGAGGGAATCCGACATGCAAAGAGAGAGACTAAAGGTACCTAACCAAGCTAACCAAGACCGTCCAAAAGAAGTGGACCGTGTCCCTAAAAGTTAAAAATAAAAGAGTGTCATGTGATGACACATAACTAAATAAAAGATAATTACTAGTATTCTTTTATGACTAACTTGAATAAAGGCCTCCAAGCTATTATTATTATTAGGAGCTTTAATAATAATGGTGTTATTATTTAACTATGGAATATAATTAGTATACCTGATTTATGCATTATTTAATATTATAAATGGCATATTAATAGTTAAGTGAAAGGTATTTAATATTAGAATAATTATTAATATAATTGTTTTTATTATAACTATTATTAAGAGCATAAATCAAAATGAATTATAGTCAAACAGTTGGAAAAGTCCTAGTTCAAGAGGACTAGATATTTAATTAAATAATATATTTTAAATTATTAATTATTGAATTTAAAGAAACTAATTACTTCAACAATCCTAATTCAAGGCTTCCCTACTTAAAGAGGGCAGATCCCAAGTTTTGGGATAATCTATCATTCTTGGTTATTATCATTCTTTTATGGTAGTCCAAGAAAACTATTATGCTCCAAGAAGCTGAAGCAACCTTACCTAAAAATTCTCTGAACTGAACCAGAAGTGGATCTAGGGCCTCTACCTCTCATTGCATGTTGGAACCAAGCTCGGGGGGATCCAGATAGAACCAGAATGGTTCAAGGGTCAAGGTTGGGAGGAATGTGGTATCCCCAAAGTCGTCATAACAGGTCAGCTGAGCTCAGAGGGCTCTACATTAATTATTGTTTGAGTGTGCAGGTTACTTCAGGAAGGGAGCAGGCCACAAAGTGATCAGGTATGAAATGTGAATCTCTCAAATTAAATTATAATAAAGCTTAGATAAGTCATATAGGGTGCTACCCTGACATCTTTGGCATTGTTTTCCTTTCATTCTAAAATCGTTTAATTGCCAACTTGCTGATAGGAACAAACAGAGAGCATTGTTTGTAGGCTAGGATTTCGTAACTTAGAAGCTAGGGTCAGTAGAATGTCTAGCAGGTTCCTGTGCTAGACATCCTAGCAAACTCATAATCTAGAGATCTGTTTAGATACACCTAGATCACCCATTCAGAGTAGTATGCTTTAAAATTGTATATATATCCATTTTGAAACAGTGAGTGATTTTTATGTTTCCCATAAACTGTGTATAGCTGGGATAATAATTCTCTTCACATTATTTTCTTGCCTCTATTAAAGTATTCTCTTAAATTTACAAACATCAATATATCACAAATCTAGTTAAGATCATGTTCAAAACTACTAACCTTTTCAGGAAAAGGATTACAGACATCAAATTCAAAACATCAAGTAGCGAAGGAACGTACATCATGCAATACAGTCAACTCATCACAAGGAATTAAACGCATCTTCCAGGCATCATGATTTATCAACTTAGTATCAAATATTTTAATTCTTACAACCTAAAATATGAAAAAGAAACTCAACGAATTGCATTTTAGAAATCAAACGATCCACAACATTCAAATCAATAACACATCATTTCCATGGGTCGGGAGATCGAACCCCATTCGAGGCTCTACCATCTTGCAAGACGCCACAAGAATAAAGGATTGTATAGTAACCCATACCCTCTCAAGGGTCAATCAAAACATTAGCTAGGGTCATGATTCCTATTTAAAACACAGAAGGGATATACTATGTTCATCAAACAAACTCTACATGATTTTATAAAGAAACGATTGGTATAGGGATCGATTCCCATCCCCATCTCACTTTACAGAAAACCATACACGATACTATACAGAGAAATTAACAAACGATTGATACAGGGATCAATTCCCACTACTTTCATTAAAAGATCCTCTTGTCTTTCTACCTAATTCAAATAGCCATAAAACGCAGAAGTAATAACCCAGGGCTTCTCAGACTTATAGATACAACAACTATAGGGTTACATATTCCCTCCATTCAATCATTATTTTCAAACAAGCAGGGATTTACTCTTTTACATTTAAAAACACGAAGCCATCAAATCGAGAAGACCATAGAGTGAAGCAACAATAACTTAAAAACGTATAAATTTATACATCCCCTTCATAGGGTTAATTACATGTTTATTTCCAAATAGAAAACGCAGATAGTGATACGACTGTACAAAAATCCCATATCTATATGAATTAAAAACGCAGATATTTAGGTAGGGTATCAAACCCTCATAAATTTTATACAAAAAGACAACCCAGTGCAATACCAAAATACATTACGCAAACATAGATAAACCCCAATTCATTTGGGTACTTTTGATAACACTGAGAGTTCAATAAAATACAAACATGGAGCCGGATGGCCAAAATCTCCGCTAAACCCTTTAGAGTCTGCAAATGACAAAATATACATCGTTTCATAAAAGTCCAGAGAAATGGCAACTTCCAGGAAACTCAAACTTATCATAGTGAGCTCAATCGATTTCATCAAGTCCCCCATAGAAAACGAAAGATACTCCACAGAGGAGAAAGGAGGAGCTAAGAGATGGAAAATTCTAGACTTACAATTGTCCCACATCACCACTATTGAGTACCGAACACGTAGAAGAGAAACCCTAGTCAACACTTGTATTTCAACCAGGGCATACAAAGTCGGGGCTCTTAATTTTATATCACAAAACATCTAATATACAATAGCAAGAGTGTCGAACTTAAACCCGAGAGGAATTACCTTCAAATATTTGCAGTCGCCATCACCATTTCCATATGGTATACTAACCATGTGCCACAACTCAGGTCAGTAGCGAAACCCTCAATACACCCACAACAGACATGAGAAGTGAACCACGAAAGTGTTCTTCGTTGGTGTAGAACCCTAGAGTAAACCCCCATCACAGCTGGCAGCGTGGCCATGTGTTTTTGCAGAGATACATTCAATGCTACTACCAACTACCATTTATTTGAAATTGACCCAACACTCTAAAGTATTAAGATTATACGATATTCACAACATTGTAAAATATAATCAAATATTACAATGACCCCAAACTCTTCATAGTGCCATTAACTAATTACAAGGTCAAACAAGTAGTGATGTTTCACAAATATCACAAACCCCAATAAGGCTAAAATAAAAGAAGTTCCAACCTTCAAAGCTATCTCACTTGAGACTTAAAAAAGTTGCTAGAAGGGTGGAGTAGGAATTCTCGATAGATGTCTCATAAGTACACCTGCAAACCTGAAACAAGTAGATGCATTAGCAATAATGCTAAGTAAGTCCGAAATCTCCATTTCTTACCCCTACCTCTTGGTAGCCCTGTCAGGGTACCTTGCCATTTCAAGAGACCAAGTATCTCATCATGAGCATCAATCGCCACCAATAAAGGATCCATTCCACTTGAATTACCAGTGAAACTTTAATACATATGTATTCAAACCTTTACAGCCGTACGAAGGAGATTCGCATGATCGCATTCAACAAATTGGTACACATGCGACAGTTCATACACCTAAACCATTTTAGAAATACTTTTGCAAGGCTGTAAAATCTTATTATCAGCGAACCATGATACTTATGAAGCTAAGACATTTCAAAGAGTAGAAATCAAACATCTGTACAATAAGTACTTGTCAGTGCTGAAGTTAGTATTCATCATATCTTTTCCAGTTTAATCTAGTGTCGGAAATTTTTTAAATTTTTGCTATTTTTGGGACATTACATCTACACTGGATTTGCAAGGAGGATGAAATTAGAGCTGGTATATGCAGATGGAGGGAACACTAGAATTCATGAGCTACTCAGGGCCCATTCACTGAAATAGACCACCTCCTCCAAATGTAATTCTCTTAACAAAAATCAATCCAATTGCATTGTAATTGAGGATCTCTCTCCGGATCTCTTAGATTATTCAATAATGGACTAACGCAGGCCTGTAGATCAGAATTCCATGGCTCTGGATATGATCATGGACAAATTGGAACAATAATTGTGTTGGGGTTCATCTCCCAAGCATTGGTTGAGGCACACCACTCAAATCTGAGTAGCAAAATATCTCAAGAAAAAATTTAATTGACCAAAATATGTGAATGGTTGTAATTTACCTATTTATTTAAGTGACACAAAAACTCCTTTCTTAAATTTCATTAAAACAATGGTTACGAAAGCTAGAATTACTGGGGATGGGTAAGATCACAGGCTATGGAAGGGTTGAAGGTTCTGATTTCGTATGATACCTATGCAAAAATTAATGAGGTAATTTATGTCTCAAGCTAAGAAACCTACAATTTACTCCAACGCTCCTGGGCCACTCATCATATGCAGACTAGTATGGGAGAGATATTTAACTGGAGGTTGGGGATTGTAGTTTTTGAGATTAAATAGTTTAAATATCAATTTATAACATTAATTAAATAGTAAAAAATCATTCTAGAAGGTTTCAAATAGATCTGATCAAGTTTCACATAAACAACATAAAATTGCCTTCAGGACAGCTCAACTAGTGCGAATTCAGGATTTCCAAACAAGATTTAAAGGCTCATGAATTCATGAAATGAAGCATGGGATGTAATTTTTGGCATATTAATGATCTCTTGCAACATGAATTACTTCACTTGGATACGTTATCATGCATTTATTACTTGCAAAATTTAAACTAGTCAAATTCTAGCTAAATCTAGGAAGGGTAGAGAAATATAACAAGAAATCTGAGTTCTGCAATTTTGTTGAAGTTGATTGGTATCACAAGACTAAATTAACTGTTAATACATCATATTTAAGCCAAAATTCTCCCCATATAATTACAATACATTCTCTCCATTTCTACTAAACATTACAATACTGAAAATCAATGAATGGCTTTGAGATTTGAACCACAGACTTGAAGAAGCTGATGAAATTCGACCTAAGATTGGTTCAGCTATTGAACCTGAAAATAATATCAGTGATCATGGCTTAATTCCATCATCCTCTCACATGAATATGGGGCACATATCCCAACCTTGACCTGGGGAACACCTCCCAAGTCTCTAAGGAAAAAATTGATCTCTTAAAATTCTTCAAACTGACAAAAAATGTGAATGTGGTGAGAACTAGGTTATTTATGGAGAGAGTGTGACTTGTGGATCAATTTAACGAACTAATGCGCCTTCCTTAAGTGGATGAGGAAATATAGCTTTCCTTCTTGCTTTGCTTTCCTTCATTTCTGCTTTGTCTGATTTTCCTTACTTTTGGACTTTCTGCCTTTGCTTTTCCTGCTTTTTTTGGATTTTCTTGACTTTCCTGATTTATAGAACTTTCTTGATTTTCTGAGATTTCTTGCTTTTCTGATTTTGCCTGCTTTCTGCTTTATACTGGTTTTGCTGAGCTTTTGCCACCTTTCTTATTTTCTTAGGTTTGGCATATTTTCTCTTTGATTCCTCCTCAAACTATCTTAGTCAAATTTATCCTCCTATGCACCCAGGTGGAGCCTTATCCTCTTTTATTCCACATAAAAACATTAAATGCATAAATTAAATAATCCATGTGCATAATTAAACTTAGGATATCATTTATGGCAAAGTCTAGTTAATTAATTTCCCAGGAATTCCAAAATTAACCCCATGGTTATGCACCTACCTCCTCAACCCAAGGGATTGGTTGGGTTAGAAACTTGTTCCAATGCTCATTGTTGTGGGGGACATGACAATGGTGTGCCTTAGATTTCTTTTATAACTTAGGTATCTTCCTAGGAAAGTCATTGGCACATGTGAGAGGTGAGGGTGACTTCCTAGAGAGAATTAGGAACAATTGTGCTTTGTGTTTTTCAACTAAATTTAGAAAGTGCTCCCTACTTAGAATTTCTTGATGTTGCGTTCTTTTTCAAACTGGTTTCTTTCTGCACTTTCCTTCTTTTATCATTCTTGCTTTGTGTTTTTTCCTTTTTTTCTTTCTTTTGCCAGTTTCTATCTTTTTATGCTACCATCTTGCATTTAGCCGATTCCTTGTTGTTTCTAACTTTTCCACTTGAGTAGGTGAGGTCCACCTTGTCCTCATGCTCCTTCCTAGCCACGTGAACATCATTTATTTCCCAAAATTTATTAATAATGATAATACATTAGTTATAAAAAATAATTAAAATTCAAAATATTAAAATTGTTAATTACTATAAGCCTTGTACCAAAAATTCATCCCAATTAATTATCATCAATTTAATTCTTCTACCTATATAATTAAGGATTGGAGGGTCCAAGTCTTCACCAAATGGCCACTACGGATGGAACATGGAAGTCCTCCCTCCACAACACTACTTGTCCCCAAGCAGGTGCAATCCTATATGTTGCAAAATCTATTCACCTTCCCAAGTTGCATATTCAATAGGAAACCCCTTCCACTGCACTAGATATTCTTTAATGGTTTTGTTACTAAACTTCCTTTCTCTAACCTAAAAAATATGTTCTTGTTCTAAGACCACATGTCCTTCATCATCGAGAGGAGGCAATTCTTCCTAAATTGTTATTTGTTGGACAACTACTTTCTTCGAGCATGACACATGGAAAACATTGTGTATCTTGCTCCGTGAAGAAAGATCTAATTCACAGTCAACTTCACCAATTTTCCTTGTGATTTGATAGGGTTCATAGAATCTTGGAAGCAATTTCTTATCCCCCTTTTATTTTAGAGAGGATTTCATGTAGGGTTGCAACCTCAAATAGACCAAATCGCCTTCTTGGAAGGTTTGGTCTTTTCTATTCTTATCTGCATTCACCTTCTATTTGTTCTTTGCAACCTGCAAGTTTTCTTTGAGTGCCCTGAGTATGTCCTGGCTTTCCTGAAGCCAATCATTTTTTTTGTGATATGGAATCCCCAAAAATCATATCTACAAATGTGGGGGATTCATACCCATACAAAGCTTTGAATGGGTTCATTCCAATTGAGAGATGGAATGTAGTGTTATAACAGAATTCCCCCAAGTGTAGCCAAGTGACCCATGCTTTATGTTGCCCGGTAATATAATTCCTCAGATAAACCTTGATCCATTGGTTTACCCCCCTTAGTTTTTCGATTAGTCTGAGGGTGATAACTTGTGCTTAGATTCAAACTAGGTCCAACTAGTTCAAACAGGGTTTTCCAGAAAGCACTAGTAAATTTGTTATCTCAGTCACTTATTATAGTCTTGGGAAGAGCATGCAATCTGAACACTTCTTTAAAAAATAGTGCAACAAATTGAATGGCAGTAATAGTTGATGTGACAGCAAAGAAGTGAGAAAATTTATTCAATCTATCAACCACTAAAAAATGGTATCCTTACACAATTCTTCACAAGCAAAAACTAGTAAACAAAACTAGTTGGAAAAGAGATAGTCTAGGGCACAATAAAATGATTCCAGGGTTATGAATTTGGGATATTTAGGATCTAAAAAATGTATGGGTTAATGTGAAGCAACAAAAATATCAGAAAAAATGCTAGCTTCTGAGTCCTATGCACAAGGTACTGGGGCCATTTACGTTTCAACAATAGGTATCGTTGAGGTCTACTCCGAGGCTTCTTGGGCACACCGACATATGCATACTAAACTCATTGGATCACACCTGGAGGAAACCAAATGGATTTTATCAGATATTAACCTCCTAATGAATTTTTGGACAATATATTTAGAGAATTTGGGACGTTTTGGTTGAGTTTGAAAACCAAAGAGGCAAGGGCAATATCTTGGACTAGTCAACTAGTAGTTTTCCAAGTTCTTCCAAACATGATAAAAGGAATTTTAATCCTCAGGGAAATGGTTGTATATGATTCATTAAGGTCATAGGATTTGCAAATTACCATAAGAACATAAAACTGACTCATACATAGCTTTGAATTACAACAATGCTAAAACTAGTCAAGAAAAAATGATTAAAGAGATTGTCTTGGAATTGCTTGATTCAAACTGTCTCTAGAGCTTTAAAAATTAACTTCTGAAGTATGCTAGGTATATGAAATTACGTTATTAACAGTATCAAATAAAAATGGAGGATACTGAACAGAAAATTAAAGGAATTTCAACCATAAGATATTCAAGGAGTCTCCAATGCTAGAGAAATATTACAAAACTTGAGAGAATGAGTATGATAAGTGGAGAAGAAAGATAAGTTTTGCACTGGATCTACAAGAAGGATGAAATTAGAGATAGTCTATGTAGATGGAGGGCACATTGGAATTCATGAGCTGCTTAGGGCCCATTCACTGAAATAGACCACCTTCTCCAGATGTAATTCTCTTCACAAAACTCAATCCAATTGCACTGTAACTGAGGAACTCTCTCCAAATGTCTTAGATTATTCAATAATGGACTAATGCAGGCTTGTAGATCAGAATTCCATGGCTCTGGATATCATCATGGACAAATTGGAACAATAATTGCATAGGGGTTCATCTCCCAAGCATTGGTTGAGGCACATCACTCAACTCTGAGTAGCAAAATATCTCAAAAAAAATGTAATTGACCAAAATATGTGAATGGTTGTAATTTACCTACTTATTTCAGTGATACAAAAACTCCTTTCTTAAATTTAATTAAAACAATGGTTACGGAAGCTAGAATTACTAGGGATGGGTAAGATCACAGGCTATGGAAGGGTCGAAGGTTATGATTTGGTATGATACCTATGCACAAATTAATGAGGCAATTTATGTCTCAAGATAATTAAGCTACAATTTACTCCAACGCTCTTGGGCCACTCAACATATGCAAACTACTATGGGAGATATATTTAACTGGAGTTTGGGGATGGTTGTTTCTAAGATTAAATAGTTTAAATATAAATTTATAAAATTAATTAAACATTAAAAAATCATTCTAGAAGGTTTAGAAGGTTTCAAAGATATCTCATCAAGTCTCACATAAACACACATAAAATTGCCTTCCAGGACAGCTCAACTAGTGCGAATTCAAGATTTCGAAACAGGATTTAAAGGCTCATGAATTCATGAAATGAAGCATGCGATGTAATTTTTGGCATATTATTGATATATTGGAACATGAATTACTTCATTTGGATACATTATCATGCATTTATTACTTGCAAAATGGAAACTAGTCAAATTCTAGCTAAATCTAGAAGGGTAGAGAAATATGAGAAGAAATCTTAGTTCTGCAATTTTATTGAAGCTTCTTGATATCAGAGGACTAAATTAACTGTTAATACATCATATGTAGGCCAAAATTCTCCTCATATCATTACAAAAAAATCTCTCCATTCCTACTGAACATTACAATACTAAAAAATCAATGAATGGCTCTGAGATACGAACCATAGACTTAAAGAAGCTTCTGAAATTCGGCCTGAGATTGGTTCAGTTACAGGACCTAAAAATAATATCAGTGATCATGAATTAATTCCATCATCCTCTCACATGAATATGGGGCAAATCTCCCAACCTTGACCAGGGGAACACCTCCCAAGTCTCTAAGGAAAAAATTGATCTCTTACAATTCTTCAAACTGACAAAATATGCGAATGTGGTGAGAACTGGGTTATTTATGCAGAGAGTGTGACTTGTGGATCAATTTAACCAACTAATGCGCCTTCCTTCAGTGGATGAGGAAATCTAGCTTTCCTTCTTGCTTTCCTTTTTGCTTTGCTTTCCTTCTTTTCTTCTTTGTCTGATTTTCCTTGCTTTTCGACTTTCTGCCTTTGCTTTTCCTGTTTTTTTCTGGATTTTCTTCACTTTCCTGATTTAGTGAACTTTCTTGCTTTTTATGAGATTTCCTGCTTTCCTGATTTTGTCGGCTTTCTTCTTTGTACTTCTTTTGCTGATATTTTGCCACCTTTTTTATTTTCTTAGCTTTGGCATATTTTCTCTTTGCTTCCTCCTCAAGCTATCTTAGTCAACCTTATCCTACTATCCACCCAAGTGGAGCATTATCCTCTTTTATTCCACATAAAAACATTAAATGCATAACTTAAATAGTCCATGTGCATAATTAAACTTAGGATATCATTTATTGCAAAGTCTAATTTATTAATTGCTTAGGAATTCAAAAATTAACCCCTTGGTTATGAATCTGCCTCCTTAACCCAAGGGATTGGTTGGGTTAGGAACTTGTTCCAATGCTCATTGTTGTGGGGACATGACAATGGTGTTCCTTATATTTATTTTATAACTAAGGTAGCTTCTTGGGAAATCCATTGGCACATGTGAGAGGTGAGGGTGCCTTCCTTGAGAGAATTAGCAACAATTTTGGTTTGTGAAAATTTCTTGCTTTGTGTTTTTCAACTGAATTTACCAAGTGCGCCCTACTTAGATTTTCTTGATGTTGCCTTCTTTTTCAATCTAGTTTCTTTCTGCACTTTCCTTCTTTTGGATTTCTTGCTTTGTTCTTTTGCGTGTTTTTTCTTGCTTTTTCCAATTTCTATCTTTTTATGCTACCACCTTGCTTTTAGCTGACTCCTTATTGTTTCTAACTTTTCCACTTGAGTAGGTGAGGTCCACCTTATCCTCATGATCCCTCCCAGCCATGTGAACATCATTTCTTTCCCAAATATTATTAATAATGATAATACATTAGTTATAAAAAATAATTAAAATTCAAAATATAGAAATTGTTAATTACTATAGGCCTTATACAAAAAATTCATCCCAATTAATTATAATCAATTTAATTATTCTACCTATATAATTAAGGGTTGGAGGGTCCAAGTCTTCACCAAATGGCCACTAGGGATGGAACATGGTAGTCCTCCCTCCCCAACACTGCTTGTCCCAAAGCAGGTGTAATCCTAGATGTTGCAGAATCTGTTCACCTTCCTAGGTTGAATCCTCACTAGGAAACCCCTTCCACTGCACTAGATATTCTTTAATAGTTTTGTTACTCAAATTCCTTTCTCTTACCTAAAAAATATGTTATGGTTCTAAGACCAGGTGTCCTTCATCATCGAGAGGAGTAAATTCTTCTAAAATTGTTATTTGTTGGCCAACTTCTTTCTTCGAGCATGCCACATGGGAAACATTGTGTATCTTGCTCCATGAAGAAAGATCTAATTCATAGTCAACTTGCCTAATTTTCCTCGTGATTTTATAGGGTCCATAGAATCCTGGCAGCAATCTCTTATCCCCCTTTGATTTCAGAGAGTATTTCATGCAGGGTTGCAACCACAAATACACCAAATCACCTTCTTGGAAAGTTTGGTCCATTTTGTTCTTATCTGCATTCACCTTCTGTTTGTTTTGTGCAACCTCCAAGTTTTCTTTGAGTGCCCCGAGTATGTCTTGGATTTCCTGAATCCAATCCTTTTTTTTGTGATCTTCAATCCCCAAAAATCATATCTACAAATGTGGGGGATTCATACCCATACAAAGCTTTGAATGGTTTCATTTCAATTGAGAGATGGAATGTAGTGTTATAAAAGAATTCCCCCAAGTGTAGCCAAGTGACCCATGCTTTCTGCTCCCCAATAATATAATTCCTGAGATAACCATTGAGCCATTGCTTCACCCTTTCAGTTTTTCCATCAGTCTAAGGGTGATAACTTTTGCTAAGATTCAAACTAGTTCCAACTAGTTTAAACAAAGTTTTCCAGAAAGCACTAGTAAATTTGCTATCTCGGTCACTTATTATAGTCTTGGGAAGACCATGCAATCTAAATACTTCTTTAGAAAATAGTGCAACAAATTGAATCGCAGTAATAGTTGATGTGAGAGCAAAGAAGTGAGGAAATTTAGTCAATCTATCAATCACTACAAAATTCTATCCTACCACAATTTTTGACAAGGAAAAACTAGTTAACAAAACTAGTTGGAAAAGAGATAATCTAGGGCACAATAAAATGACTCCAGGGTTATGAATTTGGGATATTTAGGATCTGACAAATGTATGGGTTAATGTGAAGTAGAAAAAATATCAGAAAAGAGGCTAGCTTCTGAGTCATATGCACAAGGTACTGGGGCCATTTACGTTTCAACAACAACTGTCATTGAGGTCTACTCCGATGCTTCCTGGGCACACCGACATATGCATACTTAACTCATTGGAACACACCTGGAGGAAACCAAATGGATTTTATCATATGTTAACCTCCTAATGAATTTTTTGACAAGATATTCAGAGAATTTGGGAGGTTCTGGTTGAGTTTGAAAACCAAAGAGGCAAGGGCGCTATCTTGGACTGCTCAACTAGTAGTTTTCGAAGTTCTTCCAACTGACTCATACATAGCTCTGAATTACAAAAATGGTAAAACTAGTCAAGAAAAACTGATTAAAGAGCTAGTCTTGGAATTGCTTGATTCAAAATGCCTCTAGAGATTTAAAACTTCACTTCTGAAGTATGTTAGGTATCTGAAATGAATTTATTAACAATATCAAATAAAAATGGAGGATACTGAACATAAAATTAAAGGAATTTCAACCATCAGATCTTTATGGAATCTCTGATGCTAGAGAAATCTTACAAAACTTGAGAGAATGAGTATTATAAGTGGAGAAGAAAGATAAGTTATGCAGTAGATCTGCAAGAAGGATGAAATTTGAGTTGGTATACGCAGATGGAGGGCACACTGGAATTCATGAGCTGCTCAGGGCCCATTCATTGAAATAGACCACCTCCTCCAGATGTAATTCTCTTCACAAAAATCAATAAAATTGCACTGTAAATGAGGATCTCTCTCCAGATGTATTAGATTATTCAATAATGGACTAATGCAGGCCTATAGATGAGAACTCCATGGCTTTGGATATGATCATGGACAAACTGGAACAATAATTGCGTTGGGGTTCATCTCCCAAGCATTGGTTGAGGCACATCACTCAACTCTAAGTACAAAAATCTCTCAAGACAAAAGGTAATTGAGAAAAATATGTGAATGGTTTTAATTTACCTACTTATTTCAGTGATTCAAAAAATCCTTTCTTAAATTTAATTAAAATAATGGTTACGGAAGCTAGAATTACTGGGGATGGGTAAGATCATAGGCTATGGAAGGGTGGAAGGTTATGATTTGGTATGATACCCATGAAAAAATTAATGAGGAAATTTATGTCTCAAGGGGAGCAATCTACAATTTACTCCAACACTCCTGGGCCACTCAACATATGCAGACTAGTATGGGAGAGATATTTAACTAGAGGTTGGGGATGGTTGTTTCTGAGCTTAAATAGCTTAAATATCAAATTATAACAGTCATTAAATAGTAAAACATCATTCTAGAAGGTTTCAAAGATATCTGATCAAGTCTCACATAAACACACATAAAATTGCCTTCCAGGACAACTCAACTAGTGCGAATTCAGGATTTCCAAACAATATTTAAAGGCTCATGAATTCATTAAATGAAGCATGGGATGTAATTTTTTGCATATTATCAATCTCTATGAACAAAAATTACTTCATTTGTATACGTTATCATGCATTTATTACTTGCAAAACGGAAACTAGTCAAATTCTAGCTAAATCTAGGTAGGGTAGAGAAATATGAGAAGAAATCTGAGTTCTGCAATTTTATTGAAGATTATTGATATCATAGGATTAAATTAACTATTAATACATCATATGTAGGCCAATAGGCTCCTCATTTAATTACAAAACATTCTCTCCATTCCTACTAAACATTACAATACTGAAAATCAATGAATGGCTCTGAGATTCGAACCACAGAATTGAAAAAGATTCTGAAATTCAACCTAAGATTGGTTCATATACAAGACCTAAAAATAATATCAGTTATCATGGCTTAATTAAATCATCCTCTCACATGAATATGGGGCACATCTCCCAACCTTGACCAGGGGAACACCTCCCAAGTCTCTGAGGAAAAAAATTATCTCTTACAATTCTTCAAACTGACAAATAATGTGAATGTGGTGAGAATTGGGTTATTTATGGAGAGAGTGTGACTTTTCGATCAATTTAACCCACTAATGCACCTTCATTCAGTGGATGAGGAAATCTAGCTTTGCTTTTTGCTTTGCTTTCCTTCTTTTCTGATTTGTCTGATTTTCCTTGCTTTTCGACTATCTGCCTTTGCTTTTCCTGTTTTTCGGGATTTTCTTGACTTTCCTGATTTACTAAAATTTCTTGCTTTTCTGAGCTTTCCTGCTTTTATGATTTTCCCTGTTTTCTGCTTTGTACTTCTTTTGCTGAGCTTTTGCCACCTTTGTGATTTTCTTAGCTTTGGCATATTTTCTCTTTGCTTCCTCCTCAAGCTATCTTAGTCAACCTTATTCTCTTTTATTCCACATAAAAACATTAAATGCATAAATTAAATAATCCATGTGCATAATTAAACTTAGGATATCATTTATTGCAAAGTCTAATTAATTAATTGCCTAGGAATTCCAAAATTAACCCCATGGTTATGCAACTGCTTCCTCAACCCAAGGGATTGGTTGGGTTAGGCACTTGTTCCAATGCTCATTGTTGTGGGGACATGACAATGGTGTGCCTTATCTTTCTTTTATAACTTAGGTAGCTTACTGGGAAAGTCATTGGCACATGTGGGAGGAGAGGGTGCCTTCCTTGAGAGAATTAGCAACAATTTTGCTTTGTGAAACTTTCTTGCTTTGTGTTATTCAACTGAATTTAGCAAGTGCGCCCTACTTAGATTTTCTTGATGTTAACTTCTTTTTCAAACTGGTTTCTTTTTTCACTTTCCTTCATTTGGATTTCTTGCCTTGTGCTTTTGCCTGTTTTTTCTTGCATTTGCCAGTTTCTATCTTTTTATGCTGCCACCTTGCTTTAGCGGACTCCTTATTGTTTCTAACTTTTCCACTTGAGTAGGTGAGGTCCACCTTGTCTACATGCTCCCTCCTAGCCATGTGAACATCATTTGTTTCCCAGATTTTATTAATAATGGTAAGACATTAGTTATAAAAAATAATTCAAATTCAAAATATTAAAATTGTTAATTACTATAGGCCTTGTACCAAAAATTCAACCCAATTAATTGTCATCAATTTAATTCTTCTACCTATATAATTAAGGATTGGAGGGGCCAAGTCTTCACCAAATGGCCACTACGGATGAAACATGGCATTCCTCCCTCCCCAACACCGCTTGTCCTCAAGCATGTGCAATCCTAGATGTTGTAGATTATGTTCACCTTCCCAGGTTGAATCTTCACTAGGAAACCCCTTTCACTGCACTATATATTCTTTAATGGTTTTTTTAATCAAATTCCTTTCTCTTACCTAAAAAATAGGGAGGTTATTCCTCAAGTGCATTAGGTGATCACTGAGAGATTCGAATAGGGAGGCTATGTGAGAGTGCAATTGTAAGTCTTCTAATTATACTGAGTAGGCAAACCATACGTGTTGGTGTAGGTCTCTTTGAATGCCGAGTCTTGAGGACTGGACAATTTACATTCTATTACAAGTTGATCTAATAAGGCTTCTACAGAATCTTCCTCTTGGTGGTTCAGTGAACAGGCTCGGGGGTACTAAGGCAAGTAACTTGGCTATCTTCAGGAATTGGTTGGGTGGAACAGGTTCCTTGGGTTGTTTGTTTCCCTACAGTAAACCAGGTTTTACTATTCCTACTTTTGTTTACAGTTAAATGTTTTCGGCATCATAGAATTATTAACTCAGTTATGCAAAAGAGATTATTTTATGTTCTGATCTAAGTACGATTCTGAGAAAAAGCTTTGTGAAATATTTGATTTGATAATCATATCTATATTTTTCCCCATGCTGTTCTCTGCATAGTACTCTAGTATAGAGAAGAAAATTAAGAAAAATAAGTGATAAGGAGAAAGCCATTGATTGGAAGAATGATTACAGTAGTATTCTTGTTAAAATCCTGTCCTATATTTAAACATAGTAAACATTACAGTATAGCATCAACAGCAGTATTAAATTTATTTAATTTATACATGAAAGAAAAACATAGTATGTTTCTACATAGTTTTATATATTTCTTTTAACACTATTTATTTCAAATAGTAAGAAAATGCACATCAATATTATACATTTCATGTTTTTCAAGCAAGTGTAATTTCAAGAATAATAGCAGCTGCAAGAATTAATTTCTGCACAAGGTTTATATGTTTCCATTTCAAATACATCTTTTTTAGATAGAAATATTATGCAATTCAACATTTATTTCCTTAATGTTTTCCAGTAAAGTATAGTCTAGAAATTTAGCATCTGCAAAATCTATTCTCTGCACAAAAATTATTATATGTAAACCTATTAATTCATCATCCATTCATTTCAGTATTTAAATTACAAATCTATTAACAATAGTATCAAAACCCTATTATTACAAACCCTAGAATCTAAACGTTCTTTTAGTACATAGTTCATAATCCTCTCATCAAGCCATTCATGGAAAATTTTAGACATTATTTCAGAAATTATAGCAATTATGACTTACTAAACCCTAGTTATCGTTTTCTAGAACCATACTATCTTTTGTACATGGCAAGTTTACCATCGAAGCATTATTTAGCACTTAGTCGAAAACACGAGTTTGTATCAATGTTTAACATTAGCTCACAACCCTAGCATTAAAACTCACACAGCGTCGAAATATTCATATACGAGCTAAGGTCTACTTCGTGGTTCAAACTATCTCATCAACTTTCCAAACATGTGTAGAAACAACGAAGATGGAGTACAGAAACAACTCTACAGTCAACCATCGTGGCTCGACACACTTTAACAAATATTACACAGTTTTCTTATCCATCATTTTAAAAACATAACTATCCATTGCAAAGAAACAAGCCATTGTTTTTAATACAAAAGAACCCTTGGTTCTTGGTTTCCATTCAAAGTATATAACAGAGAATTACATTACGGACTTACAAGGTTCCCAATAGTATACAGAGTTAACTTCTTCATCTTTAAACCTTAAGCCGAGACCATGGAACAACAAAAACTACACAGGGTTTTACCCTAGACTTTAACAACACAACAACTAGAACCAAGTTCTCATCAACAACATATCCAGGCATCAAATATCCAAGTGGCAAATTAAAAGACTGAGAGGTTACTCTATGTACAGTTTGAATCAAAACAAGACAAACTTAAAACTTCATATTCGGCCATCACTGAAACTAGTCGAAGGTTTCCAACTCTCGGCACACAGAAAAAAAACACCATCAAAGGCACCTACGAGATTTTCAAGAACCACTGGAGCTTACCAGGAAGCAGTAGAAGCTTTCCATTCTCAAACCCTTTGCATAGAAACCTGCCAGCAAAGTGTGCACTTGCCAAATTACAAGTTCGAAGGGTTAAAAGCATGCAAACGCAAATAAAAATTAAGTTCACAGTATTACACTTAGTATCAAAATACTTACCCTTAGAACAAAGCCTCTGATCTTAGAATCACCACTCCTGCAAAGACGATGAAGCCTGAAGATGGTTGCAGCATTCACAAATGCAAGGACTCAGAAGACGATACCATCTATTGGAAGAATTCGAAAGCCAAATACAAACCACTCTCAACAGCTGATAGAAGAACCACACTTTTTATGACTGTATCATGGCTCTATGGCACGAAGCATAAGCCTATAACTTTAACTATTTCACTCAGGTCTTAGGTTCGAGACCGAGGAGGAGTCCTTCTCTCAGAAAATCAAACAACCCTACATCGCAGCATTCGGTCGGAACCACTAAGTGTAACAATGAAGACAAGAAACCAACTTCCATTAGTTACCATCACAAGTTTAGGGTTTTTTTCATAGCCTTAGATCATAGGAAAATCAACGGTGGATCAACTGCCAGTAAGGCACGTTGATAATCGAACCTGCAGTACAATCAATACCATTTAATAGCTGCATCTACCATTTTTCCAAGTAAGCATACTGAGGGCTAGTGCAGGGCATAGCTCAGCTTTTCCAGTGAACATTACAATGCAATACCACGTGAAGAATTTACAACTAGGATTCCACATCACCTAGCCGTGGATCAACTTTAATGCTAGGCCTGTCGATGCAGCTTGGGAAGCATGCCAAGTTAATACCTGTCAATATCGAAATGATTGCAAGGTCATAACCGTGGATCGAATTTCATATCAATCTCTATAGTCTTTTGTTATGCATCGTAATATGCTATTATATGCTAAGGTATGGTGTGATTGTATAACCACCTTATAATGTTAACGATTCAATTAATAAGGTTTGAGTATATATATATATATATATATATATATAGAATAGAACTAGCCATATATGTATATTGTTAAATAATTGATAATGGATACCATAGATATGGTTAGGTTTTCTAACTATGCAAAAGTAGTATTAGATACTAAATGCATTATAGATTTCATACATTACTCATAACTTTCCAATGCATAATAATAGTGTGAGCCTCTAGGTATAGTTAAGTAACACACATTTAATATGTTATCCATGTATTGTAAAGTTTAATTGTTAAAAATGATACCAAGGGCATAGTTTAAATGATGACATTATACATTATAATGTAGAGTTCATAACACTAGTCACTAGACCGTTCATATACATTAACTATGTAATGATAATTAAATAATGAATTCAGGACTTAGAATAGTCTAAGTTCTATAGATGTAAAACATAATGATAGTTTAAAGGTATAAACACTTCTTCTACAAGTTTTCTAATAGCAGTTTCAATAGATATTAGTATCGTTGTTTTCATGATAATGACAGTAGTCATATGATAATATATATGTAGCAGTATAACAGAACACTTGGACAACGCGAAATGATAACACTGAAGAGCTTCGTAAGATAGTATAAAAACTAGGATTAGAACCATGTATCCATACCTCCAGTAACTTGTGTCGCAAGGAAGTACTTAGTATTCTAATTTTATATTGACGATGAATTGAAAGACAAGTACTCTTAACACATTTTGTCATAGGATTTATTACCTGCGGTCTGCACATGGAAATAAGATTCAAATGCCTTAGCTAAACGTAGCTAAGTAAAACTCCAGGGTACCTCATAGGATGCCTTCATCATCATACAAACAAACTGTCAGCACTTCACCAAGAACATCACAATAGTACAGCATGTAATCATATTCAAGAACTTAAGAAAATCTGTAAACTGTACTCGTATGCATAATCATAAAAGATCTTTCGCCAAGGAGATTAACATCCACTTAAATCTGAAATAGAAAATACAATTATATCATATTTATTGGAGAAGTATGATGTGTCATCATTATTAATTATCTTAGTTAAGAAATCTAATTAATTTATATGTTCCGCATTAATGACTTTGATAATTATTGCTATTATGAAAAATTTTAAATTTTGGTATTTTTTGGGATGTTACAGATTCATAGGTTTTCACTGGTAACTGGTTGGTATTGGTAATTGCCACATTGTATCACTTGATGTCAAGGATGACGATATTTTTTAAAACTTTTATATACTTTATACCTCAAGTGAAGGATGACTATATTTTTTGTAAACTTTTATATACTTTATATGAGGTATAGACATATATTTGTGTGAAAAAAAAGAGAGCAGCAAGCAGCTACAAAAGCCATGAAGGAAGGGGTGATCAAAAGACGGGTCATGTAGCACAGGTTTTCAAAATTTAAATGACTGACAATGGTGGATGAGGCGTTTCAGATATGATGGCATGTGTATCATGCATGTATATTGTCCAATAACTGGCCGATATTGTTCGCTGCTGATTTGGACCGTGAGCCAGATGGTAACGGGTTATCCCAAATGGAGTGGGGATGGGGTGCCCAAAACTTGACCAAAGATAATGATTTGACGTTCCCAGAGAGTGAAAAACGTCTCCTGGTGAGCCTACGTCCTTTTATAAGGTCCAATTTTCATTCAGATGTGCTATGGCTATAAAGGTTGTATTATAAACGACTATAAAGTATTGTGGGGCGTGCATTAGAAAAGCAAATATTCAGGATATGAAAATGACTTGAATGACGCAACGGCTATGTACACCAGAGTGGGAAGCATGCATTAAAAAAGAAAATCCAATTCGTTGAACTTGAGGGAATGAAGACCATAAAAAAGGGTAAGGTTCATTGTATCATTGAATGTGATGGAGGACGCAGGGAAATCAGAGCAGAGGTGGTCTCGTTCATCGAAAGCCAAACCCAACAACAATATTAGCATTTTTAGAAGCATTAAGCCGCTCATGAACATGGCAGATAGTGAAGAAGATATAACATGTAACACAGTTAAAGGCCTGGTTGGATTTGTCTTGGTGAAGTGTAGAAATCCTGTGAGGGGCACCGGTTAAGACATTCGGATCTGTAGAAGCAAAGGTGGATTGATACAAGATTGTATTTCCAGGTAACTTTCATTTCGTCATACACTCAACTATTACTAAAACATCTCCTTCTTTAGTTTTTTTTTTAAACTTATCATAATCTTCAATACTGCTTGTAAATTGTGGATAGAATCCTTGTATTAATGATGTGGTTTATACATTTTGATTTATGCTGTTAAAAAATGATGGACCGGAAATTTAAGAGAATGTACTACAGAGTTCTTGACCCTGGGTTAAGAATGTTTGGGAAATTATATATTTGATACAGATTGGGGCAGATTTTTTGATTTCGTCATTTCTATTAACAGATGTACATATTTTTAAATATGTGGAACTGATGTCTTCATTATATATTGTGTTGTTGAAATTACGTTGATTATGGGCTAGATCCAGGTTACCTATATCAGGCTATAGTAGATCGGGATCCAAAATTGTTGGGAACCTTGGTTAGAGTCTTTCATTATGCAGGCCTTCTTCGTAGTAGCAAGTGATTAACAGGTTTTTCACCACAGCTGCTGTGGTTGTGGTCCACCTATGGTTTTGAAAATTAATCTGTGAAAGTGGATACCAAGAATAAGATCTGATGTCCAATGTTATTCCCTTTTAAATACCTGGTTTTATGAATATCTTATTACCCAAATCGACATCCTTTTTCTTTATCATGGAAATACCATTGGGGAGAGCATCTGTTAATGTTTCAGATCCTGCAGGAATGGGAATCCACAGTTCGGTAGAGGGCACGTACACTTCATCCTAGGGAGTATTGGTTTCTGATTCATTAATGCAAACACATCACCTAGATACTAAGGTGGGAGTTAGTAATCTCTTAATTAAGATAGGGCCATGGGGGCTTCACTAGAAGGAAATATAATACCACGTTCATTCATATTGCGATATTAAATATTCATGAAAACCTAAAAATTATATTGCTTATATATTAAGGAGAAAAGGGTTTTTTTATTTAATATAACAATACAAAATACTTTGGGAAGGCTGACAAATATCCACCAAATGGAGATGGCGGGATCACAGTCGAATGAGAAATCGGGTTGAAGCAAGGCTCAGGCTTACCAGTACGTAGGGAAATCGCGTCTTGAGTCATGCTTGAGGCTAGGGGTTTCTTTGTGAAGTGGGTTTCCAGTCGATCATAGTCAAGAAATAGTGGCCATTGACAACCAATTGTTACCAATAGCACTCAGGCAGTTGTTACCAATAGCCTTGGGAGGCTCTAAGCCTCCAAGTCCTGTTATAGGCCCTCAATAGGCCTTGGGGGCTTGAATACCCAACCACTCGTGCATATCACAGCCCTTAGAAAGTTTATTTAGCCTCCTAGATCTTGTTATAGGCCCTGGGGGCTTGAATACCTAGCCCACAACAGGCTTAGTCAACGATTGGGGAACTGCAACATGCAATATAAATGTTGTATTATGTGCATTGGCTCTAGTGGCATACAAGAAGTGATCTCCTATCTATTCATTAGACCATTAGATGTTGTAAATCATAATGATATGTGGTTGAGTAATTGCATTGTGGGTGAAGTAATGTGCTTCCACGATATACATCGAAAGAAGCAAGGTGCATTGTAGAATGCATGTGGGTTCATAAGAGGGGTATCATATCAGTATACTAGGTTGAAATATAAAGGGGTATAAAAAATTTAATGAAAAAATTGATACATACAATATTTAATGAAAATAGGGGTTTTTTTAAATTGGGAAGGCATATTGGGAGGGGGTTAAAAAAAATTATTTTGGAAGGTATTTTCCAATATTTAGTGAAATTAGGGGTATTGTTTCATATTCCACGATCGAACGTGCTATGATAGTTGTTTATTGAGTGAAGCCCCCGTGGATAGGGCAAAGATAGAGAAACTCAACGCGCTATTTATAAGGCCCTGATCGGCTTCTTGATCTTCAGTGGCACCTGCCCGATCAACACCAATATCTCTAGGGGTTTTGTGCGCTCTCTTTGGGGGTTTTAGGTGATTTTCCATTGTTCAAAGCTATCGGGATCCAAAATTATCAAGTTCTGAATAGTAACTGCTAAAGGATTTTTTGACCATGACAGAAGACCCTCCTCGTTTTCAGAAAGAAGCACAAAATTGGAGACTAGGGTAGAGACGAAGGACTACCACTCCCTTGCTTCGTCTCCTTGGAGTCCCAATTCTACTACAGATTTTCGTACGATAGACCCCTTCAACGAAGACTTTGATGGAATTCGATACCATTCTTCCATTTTTTATTGCATAAATAACATAAATAGATTTGGGACCTACAAAACCCTTGATTGTGATATCTCAACCCCTTATTTCTACTATGCCAACATTTCCAACAAGCTTTTCTAAAATACCAATATGTTAAGAAAAAATACATACAAATCATATAAACCATGTTGAGATTGATATCTACGAAGATTTCTTACAAAGTTATTATTACATGAAATTTTTATTTTTTTCAGAAAAAAGGTAATGCCACAAGGAAAACATGGGTTAGACAGTGATAGTCCAGTGTATTCATTTTTCTACCTCAAAAATTGCAAGAAACCAGATTCTATAATTGCTCCTACAAGTTAAATTAAAATCGGCTAAAACATGTACGTTAAGTATTTTACTTCAAGTAGGAGATAATATCCTTCAAGGATTAAATACAGATAAATAAAAATTTAAAGCAAAGTTCCATTTCATTTGCACATAAAATTTTTAGGTCAAGTTAAACCAAAAGAAAATCAAAATTAGGTCTCGGACTGAAATTTAAACTAAATTTATTTTAATCACAGTTGGAAAAAATACGAATTATTTTAAAGGCATAGAAGCTTCTTATAAGAGGTTCAATGTTAAATCTATCATGTTTATTTTAAGCATAGCGTTCAAGAAAAGGGGAACTATGGTTACCTTGGTGTAATGTTGGACTACAAACTTGCAACAACATACAATTTGTCCCACAACAAAGTAGACAAGAGTTGTAACTTTAATATTTAAATAGCTTTAATCCATCAGAGAAAACAACAAAAAATAATGTTAAGTAGCTCAAATTTTATAGCTAAGCAAATGTGAGTCTGTCTGATCAAATAAATCTACAATCTAAAAACATAGGAGAGCATTTCAACTTGAAGGGACAGCTCACAGGAAGGTAATTTAGTTTATTTAAAACCCAATCCATCTGGACGTTGGAACTACAAAAGGTAACATGTGCAAAGGGATGGAGAAAATCGACATATATCAACGAAAGCAAATATAAAAAGGGTCAAATCTTACCTTCTAAATTCTAGTGAGGAGTGGATCTTCCCCTTGAAACTCCATCCAATAGATGCAGTGAAGAGTTGAATGTATAAATGCAACCCTGTTGTTGAATGTGCATCCGACCGCCACATTTCCACGCTTGTAGCATGTTATTCCAGTCTTTCGAAGAAATGTTGTAGTTCATTTCTTCATCCTGCTCATGTCGGCCAAGTTTCTACTCACTCAGTGAACTGCCGACTCACATGGACTCGGCACTCACGAGGCCCTTCCTTAGATACATCAATGTTGCCGCTCACCAGTGATCACAAAGAAATTCTCAAATCCTAAAGATAGAACTTTCTTTGGTAAGAATCGAAAGCTAAAACCATAGAAATACTTACAATGCAGAACTTTCTCTGGTAAGCATTGAAAGTTACAAATCAATCTCACTAAAGATAAAACCCCCCAAAATTAGCATTATTTTTTGCCAATGTCAATTGTGAGTTATCTTACGAGCTATGAGCAATGAAGTAGCAAAACCCACCAGCAAAAATTAACCAAAAAAAAACCATTGGGTATCAAAATCTAGCCCTAACTACAACACCCAAGAAACCAAAACAAGCTAACATCTCTGCATTGAAGAATCCCAATAATCTATACAACCCAAAATCTAGATATCTACTAGCAATTCTCAGTGAAATGGACACAAAAAAACCTCCACGTTTCCACCTACTCTTGCATATTGATATTCTCCTATTTCTTCTCTCGTTGATGCAAAAATAGCTCAACTAGATTTGCTACCTTGTTCTTCTCCGGGGTAGGACCTTCGGTAATCGGTTATCCCTAGTAAGTTATCAAATCTATTCACGATCCTAGCATTTAATTTCACATCCTATACTCAGGTTTGATCACATGAAGAAGAAAATGGAAAATCGAGTTGGCATCCTCTTAGATCGAGGTTTAATGAAGTTTGGTATCATGTCATTAAATGCTTTTAACACTAAATCAAACACATAACTTAGTAACGTGTAAGCTAATACAATAAGATAGCATATTAACAATAGCAACCTCGACCGTCCAATTGAGTCACTTGACACATGTCTTCAACTCACTGAGCCTGATCTACCCACTAGGACAGAGGTTAAAGGGAACTCGGTAGTCTCCAAATCTCTAGACTTTGAGTCTCCCACGAAATCACTAATAACCCTTAGACAGGGAAAATTGGGAACTGCCCTTCTGTTGCAAATTTACACAGGCATGTTGAAATTTATTATTGAAGGGCTTCACATAAAATTAAATTTTTTTTGCATGGTAAAATTCATGGTGGCCTTTTATGACAAGTAAAATGGCCTTTGAAGGGAAATGGAGGCTTCAAATTTGAAGCTTGAGCACCATGCGTTGGCTATATGGTCTACGCTGAGTTCGCTTATAAATTCTCGGGAGCCGGAATGGAAATCTCCTTCCTAAATAATATATATATATTTGCTTATTTTCTAAGATGCATAGGACTAATGAATAATTTTTATTATTGTTACAATTCTTAATTTAGCGCCCTCAAAGAACCAATTAAGAGCTATATTGACTTAAAATTAGATGTATGTTTATATATATAATTATAAACCAACAAGAATAGAAGTCCAATTTTAATTCAAATTGAACCACCATTTTACCTCTCTTTCAGCGTTTTTCCTATCAAATACATGAATATTTTTCTTCAAAATGTTTTGTTAGACTTTTAATTTTTTTTATAAACAATCATTTTGAAGCCTTATATTTTTTGCAAAACGTCATAAATATCTATATTAAGATTTCCTAGAGAGTTGGGGCTAGGAGGTGGGAGGACCATCTCCCTTTATGGTAGAAGTTTGACTATAGGTTTTAGCATTCGTAGGATATTTACCAAAGGCTGTTATCACTAGGAATGGGAGGGAAATGCAAATTTAAAATTTAAATGCCTTTCTTGCTTTCCCTCGATTGTAAATTGTATTGCTCGCCCACTCAAATGGATCACTTTCCATCTTGATTGTAAAGAGAAAAAGGTAGTTTAGAGAGAAAAAATTGGCACGCAACAATAGGTCATTATACAAAATGCATCGATGTTGCTTTGTTTCAGCTAAAGATGAGGTCCACTGTCTAGAGCGTGTTTTCTTCTTGTCGAACTCGATCTGGCTGGAGGTAGGAGGAGCCATGTTTATCCATGCCACTAGGCCCATCAAGAGTGGAGAGGATACCACGATTTGGTATTTTGATAATGTGTACCCTTGATGTAGAGTGAATGTATGTGCCAATAATGGGATTGGTTCAAGTGCAGGAGGTGCATTATGGAGCACTCTCCTAGGGCCCGAATTTAAACATTTGCATGACAAAGCAATGGAGAAAACCATTGTTCTTCAACAACATTTCCATGCGGATCTTCCCGCATCAACATAATTTTCAAGGTTTTTTGTTAAGTTAGAGGAGGTTATCAGGAGCTCTCCCAAATTGAAAATTGAAGAGAACTAGATTTGTATGTCATTTGTGTCTGCATACTTCAAGGAACGAAGTCGAACGAGTTATTGCTATGAATTTGATTATAGTGCAGTTATGTTTTTTTTATAATTACTTCCTCATGAAATCTTCGTTTGAATTCCTTTTATCCGATTTTCAAAGCATTTATACTCTGTTATACCATTGAAATTTACTAGTTCATCTTTTTTCATGGTGTAGGGTGTAAAATTTTGTAATCTTATACTTTCATGTCTGTCATGTAAGACAAACCTACACCTTAAGATAGATGGTGGATTTATCATGCTCTTTAATAATCAATTAGTGCAATTTCTCTTGAAAATGTTTCAAGGTTTTCTTATCTTGATGGGATGTAGCTGATGAAAACACAAAATGAGAGAGGATAAACTGAAACTTGCTTGATTGTTCATTGCTAACAACACACATATTTATACAATGTTGAATTGATATCATCCATTGATCTAGATCAAGATCTAGGGCTTTAATTGTTCCTTCTAGACTCTTCTCTTCAGTTAGTCAACATCTTATTTATTACAACCATATCTCTATCAACTACTCAAGTATCTAGAAACTAACCTATTTTTCTAAGTCATCTTCTTTTGTTACTTGTTCAACATGTCATCATACAACAAGCATGAGTTACATATTCCAACACTCCCCCTTAATGAATACTTGTTGTTCATATCTTCACTTCTTTTGCTTGTGCTTGCTCACTGTGCTTGTTTTTGGTTGTTTTGGTCTTTATCTGGGGCATGTCCACATCTGGTTGTCTTCACTTGACTTTAATGTGCCGCTGAACATTATATGGGCTTTCCCTCATAAAAAATTCACCTTGGGAATTTGTGGCTTACCCCTAACCATTACAATTATCTAGTGGTTTTGGATTACCATGAACCATACATCACATCAGTGGTTTCTAGCTTACCACGAACTTTCATCTGTCACAACAAGTGGTTTTGGTTGACCACGAACCTCACATACAAGTGGTTTCAGATGACCACAAACCTTGTGATGGGGAAACAAATTTTCATTCCACACACTTAGGCTTTCTTCACTATGGGCTCTATCCTCGAACTTTGTGGTTCTTCTTTTGTACCTGCATAAAATCGATCATTGATGTCCATATAAAAAACAATCCATCTACCAAGATACATGGGTGCCATCCGCTATACTCGCTAGTTCTCTAGGAATGCTTTTCACCTACATGTTTCATCAACATGCTAAACTTTCTCTTAAACATATTAACTTGGTCCGAACATATGAACAATTTAAGATTTACTCACACTTCCCCCTTCAATCAAAGATTCATCTTCTTCAATCTATCATCAAGCTAGCATACGGGTACACCTATCACCCCCGTACCTCTCATAGTGGTTAATTCCACAACTTGATGTCACATATTGTACCTGTAGAAGAGGATAACTTTGTGCATTTTGCACCACAACACGTATGCCTAAACAAGACGAACATGTCTTACAACAACTTGGGGAATTCAGCTTGCTGATGGCCAAGCTTTACAACTTGGACCAAAAACTTTGGGGTGTCCGGTACAACCAATCATGCACCCCTTGCATCATTACAACACTTCATCTCAAGTACAATAAGCATTCTTTACAACAATATCAAAGTTACCATCACTTTATGGTACCAATCATAAGCCCAAAATATTACAAACCCATTACATATGCCCATTTACATATCAACAATATGCATACATTTTTCTTTGCAATTGGAGTCTTCTTGCTTTTTCTTCTATTAGCCTTTGTCTTCTACAGAGTCAATCTTTCATTGCTTCTTCTTTGCTTTTTGTATCTTTCATGCAACTAACCAATTGTTGCATAGCATATTTTTCTTGTTGGATTTGATCAAGGTCCAACAAGAGATCTATGGCCTTGGCTTGGGGAGCTTAATTGATGTACCAATGCCACGATTTTACATGCTATAAAATTGACAAACTAGACTTTGACTCACTTAACTTGTCATTGACTTCACTTTGAACTTCAACATTAATATGACTTGACTCCAATTCTGTACAACAATAATCTCTCCACTTTTAAGTGGATTTTGACTCCTTCCAACTCATACCCATTACATTATTATTTTCACCAATGATTTGATTATTATTGTCACACATGTGACCATGTCTTCACCTATCAGATAACCTTGACCTTGACCATGACACTTAATGGTGTTACTCAAAATACCAACCATTCAATACAACTCACTTCACGTTCCTCATGAAGAGATACAACTCCACATGATCATTCATTCCATACTTTTCATGCATCCTCACTTTACTTTGATACTTCGATAAAGAACAAGACCTTATATTTTAAGGACCCCTTACATCATTAAGGCATACATTTACTCACCTCACATGTCATATGTTTGACATTTTTTAATAACCTTTCATGACTCACCTTAAGACATGCATTATTTCGAAGACATTCAAACTATGCAACCATGACCTTTCATCATACTTATCTATTTATGACACTCATGACCTTTCATCATACTTATCTATTTATGACACTCATGACCTTTTAATTTGTGATTTGGTTTTTCATCTATTTAGTTTTAACTGCAAGCCCATCGCACAACACAATAATTAATGGTTCACGACTTTGTCTTCTTCTTCGCACGGTCCTGGCATGCTGCAGCAACTACTCTTACACGTTTTCAGGACATCAAGGGATCTCCATCGATGGCAGTGAATTCCCATACGGTGGCCTTCCTGCAAACCCATGACAGTAATGCACAGAATGGGGTTTGACAGTAATGCACAAAATGACTCCAGAAAGAATTATGGTTCTAAAAAATGGAGACAATCTTTTTCTCCTTCACTGCTGGTCTCGGAGGCAGCGTTCCTCAAACACGGATCTGCAAACATTTCTTCCAGTCAATCGATCAGAACACAGACATTTGCTACGCAATTTCTCACAACAATATTCCTATACCTTCTGGAAGTTGATGATGTAGAAAGATGGGGTCAGCGTCTCTTTCCTTGGCCTCATCAAACTGATGGCATCTCCTCTCTTTGACACATGGTTGACTTCGATAATGACAGCGGGCTACTCCGCTCACGCGAGGGTGGCTCTTCTTGTCAACAACGTATTCTTCAGCGGAACTACGGATCACACTTTTCTTCATCATTTTTCTAGGGTTAAACAACGGATTCTTCTAGCAACAACATTTCTCATCACAGCTCCCTTGGCAACTCGTTCTCTCTGGGGGCAACAAAGATATGTCAAACAACAACTTATTCTCATACTCAGTAGCGTCTCTTCTAGACTTTTCTTCAAGAAGCAAGTATTCACTGGGTGGAAATACCTTCACCCAATAGACAATAGCTCTTTCTATCGGCAACTCGACTTCCCCGGCGACGTCTCAATACACACACGGTTCTCTTGTGACTTCTACACAAGACGAAAATTTTTCACTGGAGCAGTGAATGCCATGCAGGTATCACCTACAGCAGGCATTTTCCTCTACAAACTGAAATTTCTCAATCATGTATAGCTGTAGACAATCAGAACAACAAATAATGAGCAGCTCCACCATCACGTCTTCCTCCTTCAGCTGCGGATCCTCATTTAGGAGAGGAAATCAGGTCGACACAAAACAATCTTCTCTTTCTGGCTTCTTCACGTCCATAGACAATAGACAACTCCTTCACTAGCAGCTACAATCACAGAACTGCAATGACAGGAGCGATTGAGGGAGTAAACGTCATATCAAATGGCACGGCTGGATATGCACCAATCTAGCTATTACAAAACAAGACTCTTACGCGCAACAGACTAACATACTTCTTGCAACTATAGCTAACAGACCTAACATAACACCATAATCTACAAACTTAAACATAGTAACAACACTACTCTATCCTCTACTCCTACAAGGATACAATTACTCTTACTTCTCTCTCATGATTCTGGGCACTCCCATGAGGGAGTCAAGCCCAGACACCAAGCTCTCATACCATGATGAAAACACAAAATGAGAGAGGATAAACTGAAACTTGCTTGATTGTTCATTGCTAACAACACACATATTTATACAATGCTGAATTTATATCATCCATTGATCTAGATCAAGATCTAGGGCTCTAATTGTTCCTTCTAGACTCTTCTCTTCACTTAGTCAATATCTTATTTATTACAACCATATCTCTATCAACTACCCAAGTATCTAGAAACTAACATATTATTCTAAGTCATCTTCCATTGTTACTTGTTCAACAGGTCATCATACAACAAGTGTGGGTTGATATCCCAACAGTAGCTGCATGAAGATTAAAAAACGTTAAGTATTGAGGGGTTTCACGTTCAGGATTGAGGGGTTTTATACAAACAACGGAATCTTTGTAGAGAGAATTGAAATTTGAGAGTGAAATAAACGGGAGAGTCGTCTAAATTCTAAATTAAGCCTTGAGAAAGGTATATAAGTTCTATATACATCAATCTACATTATGGTAGTATAAGACCATATATTTCCGTAAACGAAGGAAATGGATTCCTCTCAGAGTTTGTTTTAATGTTAAATATATAATAAATGTTGGAAAAATGAGATGCTGATAGATTTTGGGTGCATTCTAGATGAACTTCACGTTTTAGATAAATTAAGGTTCCATTTTGAATCTTTGTTTTATTAAAAAAATTCTTTCATTTCATTAAAAAGTCTTTTATTGATTAAGAAAACATTTGAAGAAAAGACTCTTCAAGTACTTTTTTCACTTTTAATTTAAATATTTTTATTTTTAGGACAATTTCAACATGTTGTTTGGTCCATGGAAATAATATTTAATAATTTATTATATATTCATTGGAAGAAATTTGAGGTCTAAAATGGGCCTCCCAAGGAAAATAATAAAATAATAGTTAAAATAATGAAATAATAGTTAAAATAAAAAAAAAAAAATATTTATTAATTTTGGAGGAAGAAAGAAAAAACTACTTTTGTGTTCACATTTTCAACATATTTCCATGTGTTTTTACTCAAATTTCCAGCTAGAGCACTCGTTAGATGCGGAATTAAATTCCGCATCCAATGAGTACCCACTCAACATGCTTTTGACGGTCCTCGCTTCCCCACCATGTTTTTTCAGGTATTTCTTGTTTTTGGGGCAGCAGGGTCCGTCAAAAGTATGCACTCTGGGTACTCGTTGGATGCGGAATTTAATTCCACATCTAACAAGCGGTCCCACTCGAAATTTGAGTAATGTCATATGAGTACTCATTGGATGTGGAATTTAATTCCGCATCAAACGAGTGCTCCCGTTCGAAATTTGAGTAAAAAACAGGAAGATATGTTGAAAATACAAACAAAAAAAATAGTTTTTTATGACAAATATCTCAAGTCAACCATTATGGTTGATTTGTTTTATTGAAATTCTATTGTTTCTTGAATTCCAAATCATCAAGAAATTATGGTTGACTCGTTTTCTTATTAGACCCATTTTAGACTCCAAAGTTCCTCTAATAAAAGTTTTTTTATTAATTTAACATATTAGTTATGTATTTTGGCAACTTTTTGGAATAAATAAATTTTAATTTGAGAATTCTTAATTTATGACATTGGAGTTGATTGTCTCCTATTTTATATTACAAAATAAATTTATGATAAGGATTTAAGTTGTAAAGAAGACCATAGATTGCTATTTAGATTTATCTACAATTAAATAGAAAGAATTACACATTGAAGGGAAAGAAATACAATTATATATAATTAAATAGACATAATTACACATTTAAAGGAAAGAAATACAATCCTCAAACAACAAAAATACAATGCTTAAGATTATTTAAGTGATTTTTTTTTTTTTTCCGATTTTTAATGTGAGATATTATATATTCTGTTAAGATGCCCAATGGCACACACACATATTGGCTAAATCACAAAGACAAATAACCATAAAAAATGCACAAAGAAAAATATTAGGCATGAACGCACACTATGCTTTCTCATTAACCAAATGTGTGTATATATATATATACAATGAGAAAGGACCCTTGGGTTCCAATTTCCCAAGAGGTCTCTTGGACTCCTTCATGACTTTTCATATTCACCCGACTCTTACTCATCATTTCACGTGAATATACCTAACCCTAAGGATTAGGTTCCAACAAATCCCCCCTTAATCTTAAGGGTGCCTATGAGTCCAAGAAAAAGAAGAGATCTGAATGGATGGAAGTGGATAGCTACCACAAGCTGGAAATTTCCATATCGAATATTCTTTACTAGAAGGTTAGCTAGAAGCTTGCACATGTTTATGCTAAATACAATATCTCTCTGAATGGATAGCTTTTAGGCTAACCATCAACCGTAATGGGATAGCAGAAGATGAAAACTTCTACTATGTGTGTGATTCAATGTTGACCACAAAATATCGAACTTGGAAACAACACCCGCTTAAAGGTTCTTTGGAACTTGGCTTGAATGCTTAGAGGTTGTGTCTAGAATAGATGGAATGGTGGTTTTAGGCTGACCAGAAACCAACTGGAGAGCAGAAAATAGGAAGTGAACAACAACAACTAGCTGAACATTTCCATCTTGACAACCTTTTTCCAAGTTAGCTCGAAGCTTGTACATGCTTCTGCTAATATAAAGTGTTAGCAATACCAGTGGTTTTATGATGACCACCAACTCTGGAGCTCAGACAAAAATAACTCTCTACAGGCTCACTTACTCTGGCTTGCTTGTCACTGATGGTCTTCATCACCTCTGTCAGGAACAATGTGAGGAGAGGAGAGAGTCATGGTGACACAACTAGACACAAAACACTGCATGAGTACTCTATGTCATGGTTCTCTTCTATTTGTGTGGCTACATCACTGAATCTGGCCTCTGAAACTAGATGTGGATCATGCTTGTTTGATCTCACTTACTTGTAGAGGGTCATGGTTGCTTGTTGTTAAATGGAGACTTTGAAACTTGACGCCTGATATCATGTACCCCTTGTCAGGTACAAAGTGAGGAGAAGAAGATGTATCAATTGCAAGATATGTCAATAATCGTGAATGAACTCTTCAGTATGACTTTAAAATCTTCTTGGTTGTTGATGACCATTTCCAAGAAGCGATCCACCCTTATTGAATCTTCTTTATTGCAAGTTTCTTTAGAATGAAGCATCTATCTGATGAGTGTGTATGTTTTCGACAATGCTTCCAAGGGTGAAGATCAAAAAAATGATATTTCATGTGGCCAACTCATTCACAGTGTTGGCATCTCAAACATTGAACTGATGTGGATGAACATGGACTCTTATTGAGGAATTCAATACTCTGAAACTAGATAGGCTTGGAGAAATTGGGAATGTGAACTGTCACTTCATTGTCGTATCCAAGGCATGTTTTGTGCTTGTTATGGCTGATCTCTTCTCATGGTCTGATGATGGGCTTGGGTGAAACAAGCAGAACCTCTGCATGCATGTTTTCATCTTCATTTTCTTTCACTTATGTACTGGTGCCACCGATTTACTCATGTGCTTTTGAAGTGGCATCAATCTGTGCAAGCTATGGAACTGGATCATAAAGAGGATTATTTTGAACATGAACAAGTTCAGAATGTCTTTCTTCTTGTTGAAGCTGCAACTCAAGCTGTAGGAACTCAAGAGTTTCTTGTGATTCTTTTCCACAGTCTAGAATGTGAATGAGCATGTTATTGTCGATCATGATAGTGTTGTCAACAGAGGAATGTAGCAGAGTGTTCAGTAAAGCTACAAGGCCATTTAATCTCGCCATTGATAAAAGAATCACTCAAATACTGAAAGGATTCTTACAATTCCACCCTTTTACAAACAAACGTAACAAAATCAAACTTGGAAAACGATAGATGTCGATTTCAATCGAGAATGCACTCAAGTACAAGTACAGTACAATTTCAATTTTCTTTTAATTTGATACTTGAAGAAAATACAATACATGCAAGTACGAAAAAAAAGCACGGAAAATTACAAAAAATAACAGTTTGAGTGAAAAGTTGAATTTGTTTCCAAAATGAATGATAGACACCACTCTAAATCTTTTGATCGTTGACTCGCTCGCTTGCTTAAAATGGAAGAATCAATAGCTCAATGGGATTCAACCACAAAGGTCTTTTGCACCCTTCCCAAACAATTTCTGTTATAGTTTCCAGTCTACAGTCTTCTGCAACAAGATGGTAAAGGAATCTACAATTTCATCCAATATGCCAAAGATCTTCCAGACTCCATAAGTGTACGTAGGTCTTCACATAGACCTCCACGAGATTTTATAAAATATTCGTAAAAGTACAAATGATAGCAGCATAATATAGGTCGCAAGATGATAATATACTTCAACAACGTGAAAATGTCAGTTTCAGGAAGCAACCCGTCTTGTAATATTCAATATGGTCCTCTCTGTGGTCGATTTCTTCTAGAGACATATTCAAGTTTTCACGCACAATTTTAGTTGTCCATGCTTTGAAAGAGGTTCACAACTCAACTTCTCTTATGAAATTTATGCACCCTCGTCTCCTCTGGAGGAAGGTCAAGCAAGCCAATGCACATACACATACAACCACTGACCGAAATTCAATATTTGCATGATCACTCCTCACACGCAAAGTGCCTCCAGGTAGATCAATAGAGTATAGATACAAAGTGGTGTTTGAGTCACCACTAACCTTGATCGATGTACTCTAAGACACAAAAGGATCTATGGAAATTATTTATTAATTAATATTAGTAACAGAACAAAGAGTTAACCCATCATTCTCTTCATCTACTACCGCGTCCATAGTTCCCATACAAAAATGACTGAAATTTATGACCTCTATCATAAGAAAAATGACTCAAATTTATGACCGGGTCACTTTAACAATGGAATTCATCACTGGCTATGCCAATCCGATGTTGCCACTCATAGCTGATTCGAACCTTCAAAATACACAGTCTTGCAGTCTACTTTCCAGGATCACACTTCACAACATTATATAGCCCGCGAAAATATATATATTTCCCCTCTCTCGACCTTAGTGCAATAAAATATGGTAGTGAACCAATAAAAAAACCACTGTAATCACCAGCAACAACTCCAAGTAGTCATGTTATCCAATGCAATTCACTCAAGATAACAAAAATCATTGACAATTCTTCCACGCAATCAAATATATGTTATATACGCCCGATTGGGTACTTAATTGGCTCTTCTGTAGTAGGCTCAAGAAAGAGAAGGAGCCACGTACAGGCAGTAGTGGTTGTGGCTGGTTGACAGTTGGAATTCTTATAGAAGAAACCACAACAAATTTGATTGTTTTATTTTTTTTGTTATGCAATACACCAAAAATGTGCACACAACGGCTCATGCATACTCACATACAGTGGCTCCAATAATCGAATCACCCTTTCTTGTTGAGTCTTCAACATAACAACAAAGGAATGCACTAAAATGATGCACTAGGATTTCACCTTCAACGGGCGGGTACCTTCAACGATGGTCACGATCCTCAACCGTTCAGCTTCACGTCTCTATCCTCAATCGTTCAGCTTCATCTCCCTTGTGGTTCACCAATGCATTGATATTAATACACAGCGAGGATACACGTGCTTCAACCCAGCAGCGTTGAGTATTTTTCAACCAATACCTCTCATGGAACACTGGATTTTAATACACACCAAGTGGTATTCTACAATAGTGGTGGCTCTTTCACTAGTTCTGACAAATTGCTTTTGCAATGGATGTCTCAATGACTTAGTCCTTGACCACAATAACTCAGATTATAGTCCGCAATAAGTTATTCGTGTCGTAGAGACCTGTCTGCATATGCACATAGCTCCAGGTCTACTATTATCATTGGGAATGAACTTGGTTGACAACAATTAGCACAAATGTATACAAACTCTTCGCATGAGTAGCTACTTGATCCTTTCCATACCACTCAGAAAATTATGGCTCGATGTTCTTCAAGTATTTCTTTTCAGATAAAATTGTATAGGAATGAAACAATAATATTGCAACAAATGATGAATTTTAAGGAACAAGCTACGGTTTTCTATTCACATAAAAGTTCATACTTACATTGGACCCAAAGGCCTAAATATATAGAAGTATCACATGCTAAACTTAGAGTTAACTGACTCTATGTCTTAGTTCTAACTAAGACTCATCTAACTGCTTGTTAGGAACTGAGCATCTAACTGATGTCATCAGGGAGTAATTATCTCTAACACTCTCCCTTAATTACAACCGCTAAACATACTATCTAATTGCAGCTAAAACATACTGCCTCTAAAGAATTTCATCAAAAAAGATTGCTTGTTGGTCTATCTCTCAGCTAGGCATACAGAACATCTTCATCTTGACTTTCTTTGTTGCAATGTGCTGATGCAACATCTTCTCATACTTTGTGCTCCAAACTTTGAAGCTTTCAATCCTTTTCTTCTTCTTTATGCTCTAGACTTTAGACTCTGGATATCTCTTCTTGTTATTGCATGGATTTTTCTTTTTTCCATGGCTCTCATTGAAAAACCGGTGATCTACAACATCTTCAATGCTTCATGCAAAATACTTGTTGCCTATTTCTTCCTTCATCTTTTCAACTGGGTACATAGCATATCTTGCTTCTTCTTCAAATTCTGCTACTACAGAATGTAAGTTGTCATCTACAACTTCTTTTGGCTTTGCAAGCCAATCCTCAATGAATGCCAAATCTTCTTTGAAACTTGTTTATTTAGCTTCATCCTTCTCAGTTGCTACTGCTACAAGGACATCATCCACTTGATCATCATTTTCAAGTAGCGTTACCATTCCAAACAACAACTCATTAATGAGCTTCTTTTGTTGTAGCACTATCACTCTTTCTTCATAAAAAAAAGTGATCACCATCATACTCTCGTTCAAGTTCTTCATCCTTTGTTGCTAAGAGGTTATCAACTTGTGTATGAGCCTTCTGCTGAGACTCACTGAGGACTAAGGACTCCTTCTCTTGAGTCCACATACTTTCTTCCTTATCTCTCCCTAAAAAAAATACAGGATTTGCTTCGCGCTCCCTTAATGCAAGATCTCAAAAGATCTACATTCTTTTTTTTTTAACTTCAAGGCTACGGCCTTTTACTTTCATGCAAGGGTTTCTTCACTTTTCTAAACAAGCACTTTTCAAGAAAAAACAATAATATTTCATTTCTAAATGCTGTGAGGATAACAAGACATTTTTATAAAACCTTTATGTGCGTACACAAAACTTTTAATATGACATATTAAAAGAATACCCTCGCCTTGACTTTATCTTCTCGACAACAAGCCAATGATCACGCAGTCCGATATCTCAATTAGATTTCTTCACGCGATTTTAATATCTCTTCATTTTTGGCCGTCACTTCAACTTTGATGGTTTTAGATAGTCGTACTTCTCCACACAGATGGTCTCATGCATATTTAGGATTTCCACGGTGCGAATCCTTTTTTTTTAATGGCGCGACTCCTTTCATACCTTTTCTCTTTACTTCACGACTGGACTTCACTCCAGTTATTTTCTCCGTACGGATAGTTGAACCGGCTCATACGATTCCCAAAAATGGCATACCTTCAAACCCTCCTCAATGGATTTGACTTTCGCTTCAATAGTCTTCTCACGTGGATGGACATGGCTCCTTCCCTATCAACTATATGTTATCCACATGCTGGTAGCTTTTTCTTTGGATGGATTGGCTTATGGTCTTTCCAATACAGTAAAGCCTTCACTCCATGCGAATGTATCTTGTCACAGCAATTTCATTTCCTCAACACGCGATCAAGCTTAGGCCTGGCTCCCGGCCGGTCTTGCCTCCGTCTTCTTCGACAGATCTTTCCTTCTTTCACGCAGTGATCTTTCAACTAAGTTCGCATGCAACATGCATGCTTGGGCTTCGTTCTAATGCAATTTCTTCACATGGACAGGTTCTTCGATGCTGGAGTCATCTTTCTCATGCGGATTCTCTAGTAGTGATTTCACCTCTTCATGCGGATTCTCTAGTAGTGATTTCACCTCTGGTGGATTGGGACGGCTCCTCAAGACTGTTGTCTTGCCTTCATGGATCAAATCTTGTCTTCACGACTTGCGGATCAGATCCTGGCTGCTTTCTTCATGCTTTCCAACAATGGTTGGAGTTTCTTCACGAATTTGTTTCAGATCTGTGGATGTAAAAGCTTTCTCGGGTCGATTTCAGTCTTGTGCTTCAGACCCGAACCTGGATCTCAATTCTTTCACTTGATTGGTGAAATATCTTGGCTTGGATCGAATGATCTCTGCCTTCTTCGCTATGGAAGAATAAAACACGCTTGGATATGCTCTTGGATCAATATGCTCTCCAAGAGACTTAATCAAGCTCTGATACCATGATGAATTTTAAGGAACAAGCTACGGCTTTCTATTCACATAAAAGTTCATACTTACAATGGACTCGAAGGCCTGAATATATAGAAGTATCACATGCTAAACTTAGACTCTTTAACTTATACTTAACTGACTCTATGTCTTAGTTCTAACTAAGACTCATCTAACTGCTTGTTAGGAACTGAGCATCTAACTGATGTCATCAGGGAATAATTATCTCTAACAACAAATAGTATCACCTAAATTTGATCACGGAAATGCATTTAGATCATGCAACTCTTATATAACCACTTCATGTAATTGTGGCAAGATTTCACCAGATTCTACAATGTCTCTGCAGAGATGATGCACGATATCAAGAATGAAGCAGTCACGACATCGTTATGCGCAAAAGGAGGTGTATCTAAGATTCAAATGCATTGTGTCAGCCACCAACAAGATCCTCGAAGAGAAAATTCAATAATTCTACCAAGGGACTTCAAAGAGTGCCTAATAAGGCTCGACACTGGTGAAATGAGAAGTCCTGAAACTTGAAAGAATATTGGCGCACAATGATAAGGTTTCCACTGTTGGATGAACTCACATGGTATACAAAAATCCGAGGACAATGCCACACATAAGAATGATCCAATCAAGGTTTCCTTTGAAAGAAGACCAAAAATGCCATGCAGACGCACATGCTTAAACTATCAGCTTCAATGTGGTCGCAGAGGTACAAGAAGAGAGGAAAAAATGCCCAGCATATAGAGATAAATTCACACATGCACAGGAATGAATTTAGTTGGTACACATGGTACTCACAATTCCTTCTATTAGGGATGGCTCTATGTCTGAAGATGATTTCTCAAAAATGTTAGCTGGTTCAATTTAGAACACTTATTCCAACTTAATGCAGGTTTATAGGTGGGTGTGTATGAACTCAACGCACCAGTGGATACAAGTAGAGGCAGTGCTCAGATGAAGTTGGAGTATGCCCAAGTCATGATTTCATAAAAAACGAATAGATTCGAGGCTATTCATAGCTCTAGGAAAAAATCACTCGTGGATTTATTTGGAGGGAACGAGCTCACAGGCTCGATGCCAGAGGAGAGGAGGCCCAATATTGAGAGGAGGATCCAAGAGATTTATACACATGCTCGAATATTGTGCGATATGGAGCAAATTTTGGCAACAATTTCACAAAAAATGCCCAACAGAAAGATAGACAGGTGTAGAAATATCAAATTGGTACAGGAATATGAAGTGGGTCCAGGCATAATAATATAACATAGAAAAGATAATACCTCAACTTCTCAGGAAGGTCTGGAGTTAGCAGAGAAGGTAGTGAACACAATGACTGATTGGAGTAGGCTACAATTTACAGGTCATGATCAAATACCTTGAGGTGTAAACTTTTCCTCAATTTAGGACTTTAAAAGGAGTTTGCACCTCAAGGGATTCGATCCCTATTAACACTTGTTAAAACTAGAGTTAAGATGGATCTATGTTGATGTAAAATCAACCAACATATTACTCGATGAATATTTTGAAGCTTTAAAATTTTGGATAACTTTGGATTAGAAAATCTTATGGATTGCATCGACTCACATGTGACTACAATTGTTTGGGGCACATTGAGAGGAATCCATGTCACCAAATTAATGTATTTGGTTTTGGCATATTGTTGTTGGAACTCATAACAGGTGGAAAGTGTATTTGGATAGCTTTCTTTATGCACACGGAGTATACCTTTTAATCCCTATGTTGAGTGCTCCAACAACAGACATAAGGTTCTAGCCTATGTGACAAATCTATTGACTGCCTTATTTGTGGCTGTAGTCATATGAGCAACTAATATTTTGTTGTTGAAGGTGGTCACTTCTAGTTTCATGTCAACACTTTCTTTGGCATAATCAAAAGTCCTTTTTCCATCAATATGTATTAGGGATGCTCTAAGGGCCTCCTGTAATGGAGATTCAATAGAGCCAAAGGGATGATATGAATCTCCCCAAATCCATTACTACTGATCACAATATTCCTATGGGAGGATTTTAGGTGAGATACAAGTGTATCGGGGAAAACAAGAAGAAATATTGTGTTGGGGATAAGGAATATGTAACGACCATTGTCATAAATGTGGAAGAACTCCACAAGTTGAATAAGAAAAATATGTTTGCTTGGAAGATAAAGAGATCGATGAAAATCACTAGGCATTCTGGAATTCCTACCATCTATAACACAATTGAAGAGTCAGAACATTGTTTGTGAAAATATTAGAAGAGATGTTGGAGAATTTTCCTTAAGAGACTACCAAGGTTGTTTCCAATGACCCATTGGGATGATATGTCGAAGGATAGAATTTGTCCCATAAAAGACTCCCTCGAGTAGTTATGTTATGTAACTTAATATAGATCTTATATAGAATATTCCTACAAACATGGTGATAAGACTAAGCAAAATAATGTGGAATCAAACATTGCATCAATTAGGGATTCATAATGTGCCAAAAAATCATTGTTGTATACAAATTCATTATAAAACCATAGTGTTAGGTCCTTCCTTCTTAGACTAATAAGGTGATCTCAAGACAGTGAAGTGGGTATAAGAACAGATTTGAAGAGCGGTATGTGTTGATATATGTGGAGAGATACTTTAGAATGCTAGAGGTGATGGACAAACCCTATAGTAGGCGTGTGTCCTAGGTGGTCATAAATAGTAAAGGTGGCAGAGTAGATATATACAAGAAATACTAAGTTGGTTGTCAAAAACTATACTGTATCAAAAGGATGGAGCTTTGTAGTGTATTCTTGTGTATTATTTTAAAGAAAATATGGAAAGTGGATAAGTCTGAGATTAGGTTGAAGGAAAATATAAGGAAAAAATGTGGTGGTAGTTTTCAAAGGCGACAGAACCCTCGATACGTTGCTCTTGGTCACAAAAAATGCAAAAGAATTGCAAGCTATGTAGTTTACATTGCTTATGGTTTGAAGCATAGTAGCATAATTCAATTGTATTGGCCTTTCGTGTACAAATTCGGAAGAATTCTAACTGATCGAATATTTGGTGTAGGTGTAATACAAATATTGGTTCTTATTAATAGACAATTAAATTTTGATTTAACCAATTTAAAACAAAACAAATTTTAATTATTTTGACACTATATAACATAAATCCAATTCAATTTCTTACTCTTATTCAAATAATTATTAATAATCTCTCACACTTGTTGTATATTTAATACTTGATATTTAATATTTTATTAAAAATATTATATTTATTTATTTTTATTATATAGATGTCCATGTACATTTATGCTATATTGGTGAATGTTTAATTAAAAATAGTATATATAAGAAGTCTACTTCAATATTTTATCTGTATTGTATTTTTTCATTACATATTTGTTTAGTATAGAATCATATTTGTATCCATATTCATACTTGAATTATGCTACTATGGTTTGAAGCATAGACACACTGGAAACGTTTGCAATAATAAATACCATTTTAAGCTTTGCAATCATAAGCAAAAAAACATTGTTGATCGTGAGTGAAAATTGTAATTCTATTGTATTCAAATATTTGTTCAAATACTTGAATTGTTTGAAGGCTTACCACCACTAGCAGAACTTAGATCTTTGGAAGAGGATACTATGCTACATTTCAATGAGAGATGCACCATGTCTACTTTCACATGTGGGAAACCCATTGTGTGGTGTTAGAACAGTAACCACACTTAGTACCATAATCCATAAATTTTTTGATTGCCCATGTGCTTAATTAAACCATGTTTTGGATTAAGTGACTATAGTTGGTCAAAAACCCACTTTTAGAGTGTTCACACCCACTTCCAAGCAAACCAGTTCACCCAGCCTCCAGTTTTGTCCACAAGTGCGCCCTCATTTATTGCTGGTGCGCCCTCTCTCCTTGTTTTGGGGAATTTTAGTTGACCAAGGGCGCTAGGGTGGATTTTTGCCCTTTTTTGGCTAGATTTGGAGCATTTAATGCTCCCTTGGGCCCCCAAACCTCCTCTACTTGCTCACCCACGCCTGCCTTGAGCTCATTATTGATCCAGCATGCTTCAGCCACCTCACCACCAGAATTCGTGGCTGTTTGGGATGATTGGGATTGAGTTGGACCCACCTAGGGGGGATTGAGGCCAATTTGGCATTGATGACTTGTACACTTAGCTTGAGCCACCTAATGCTCTCGATTTTCTCATGGATGTAATAAAAACCTGTTACTAACATTTTCACATGTTAGACAGTCAGTTAATCAAAGATTTGAGCATACATTGTGTGTAAATTTATCATCTTTTTAAAAATTTTCCACTGTTTTTGAAAATAGATCAATTTTGTGAGGTTCTCCATAGCTCCTCGATCTTCTGTGATCAAAATACTCACATGGTATCAGAGCCTTCGTGGAGTTAGTGAGTTGCAGGCCAACATTGAGCGTTGAACTGCATTCTAGAGAGGATTTCCAGACAAAAATTGAGTGTTTTTTGCAGGTGTTTCAGTAGTTTTCTCACCATCAATGCAGCAGTCATGGAAGCAAACCAAATGTTGCTCACACCCTTCAATTTTTTCGATTGGAAGGCTGAGATGGTCATCAAGCTGAGATCTAAGGGTCTCTATAGAGTGACCATGGGCACAGAAGTGGAGCCAAATTCTGCTGTGGAGAAAGCAAAGTACTACAATCGACTTGATGAAGCTTATGGATTGCTATGCCTGAGCATTTCAAGGGAACTCTTGTTTCATACAGACAGTTTGACAACTCCCAATGAAGTATGGGTGAAGCTAGAATCACTCTTTGGGAAAAATGATGAACTGAGAGGCCACCAGCTTGAAAACGAGCTCATTAGCTTGAGCCCAGCGCATTTTGAAACCATCCAGGAGTTCTTCATGAAATTCAAGTCACTGGTGCTTCAACTGCAACAATGTGGAATTGTTAAGAAGGAGGAACAACTGATTCTGTCCATCCTTTCGAAGCTAGGCCCAGAGTTTTCAGTATTTGTTAGCACATTTCACTCAGCCAAAATGACCCTTCGAAATTGGCAAATGCCATCACTAGCTACCTTCATGGAGTGTCTCACTCAGGAGAAGGACAAACTAGTTCAGATGGGCACCATAAAATCAAAGGACCAAGCATTGGCAATGGGTGTTTCAAATGCAAGCAAAGGAAAGCAGAAAGCCAAGAATTCGAAGCAGCAAGAGAAGAGGAAGTTTGACAAGACCAAGTCTGCAGATGGGGGTTCGAATCTGTCAAAGGAGAAGGACAAGAAGGGAAAGGAAAAGACCAAATGCACCTATTGTCATAGGGGATGGCATCCAGAGAGCTCATGTATGAAGAAAACCATTGACTCAATGGCGCAGCTGCTGGAGAAGAACAACATCCCAGTCCCTGAGGGCGCAAGGAAGAAAGAGAGCACCTCAAACCCTGACAATAAGGAGAAGTGTCATGCCTTGGTAGCAGGTACTTCGAATCCCTCATCCTTTATCATTGATTCAGGAGCTTCCAGACATATGGTTTCATCCAGAGAGCTCTTCTCCTCTATGCATTCGAATGGTGGCCCAACAGTTCGAATGGGAGATGATTCAGAACTCCAGACCAAGGGGATTGGTAGGATTGACATGGAGCATGGCTATTTCAGTGATGTGCTCTATGTACCTTTATTGGCTGCAAATTTGCTATCAGTCTATCAAATGACTCATACAGGAGAAGCCAACAGAGTGACATTCACTCCAGATTTGGTAGAAATCTCAGAAATTTCCTCAAATCAAGTTGTGGCAGTAGGGTATGCAGATCATGATGAGAGAATGTACAAATTCTCAAATTTCATTCCAAATTCTAGTGACCATGCTCTTGTCTCTCATGCCAACGAGACCTCCAAGTTGTGGCATGAAATATTTGGCCACATGAACTACAAATACCTCCAGCAATTGCACAAGGACGAGATGGTGGAAGGGCTTCCAGAAATCAGATCATCAAATGGTGCATGCATTGGGTGTGTAGTTGGAAAGCATCCTGAGCGCAGCTATGAGAAGGGAATGGCAAGGAGAGCCACTCAACCACTTGGATTGGTACATTCAGACCTCATTGGTCCTCTTCCCACTCCATCATATGGTGGATCAAGGTATGTACTTACATTCATAGATGACTACTCTCGATTCTGCTGGGTTTACTTCCTTAAATTGAAGTCAGAAGTGTTTGAGAAACTGAAGATTTGGAAAGCCCTAGTGGAGAACCATAGTGGTCATAAGATAAAGATCCTTAGGACTGATAATGGAAAGGAATATGTGAATAATAACATTCAGCACCTTTGTGAGGAATGTGGCATCCAAATGCAACATTCAATCCCCTACACACCTCAGCAAAATGGTGTGGCAGAGAGGAAAAATAGATTTCTCAAGGAGATGGCTACCTGCATGATTGAGGCTAGGGATCTAAGCCCTAAGCTATGGGCTGAAGCCATCAATTGTGCTGCTCATATTCAGAACAGAGCCTTTCACAAATCAGTCAAAGGAAAAACCCCCTATGAGGCATGGTTTGGCCAAAAACCAAATGTGTCAAATTTCAGGATTTTTGGGTCTAGAGCATGGGCTCGAATTCCATCAGAAAAGAGGAAGGCTTTGGAGCCACAAAGCAGGGAATGTATCATGGTTGGATATGGTGAGGACACAAAGGGCTACAAGCTTTTTGACACATCCACACTCAAAACTTTCATTGAGAGAAGTGTGCAATTCGAAGAAGAACCAATTCCAGATTTTGAGCTTGCACCGGGGGAAAGCTCCTCTCCTCCACACCTTAATGAGATTAGTGATGATTCCACCTCTGATTTTTCTGATATTGCTGAAGATGACATGGATTAAGATGACATTGCTGTACATGAGTCACCATCAAGGCCCAAGTGGGCTGAAAAAATCATATAAGCTGCAGGTGAATTGGCAGGCAATCCCCAAGAGCCTAGGAAGACTAGATCCCAAACAATGAATGCTTCCTTTGCAAATGAGAGTGAGCTTGCTGATCACTATTATATGATGATTGGATCTGATCCAACATCATATCAGGAAGCTCATCATGATCCAAGGTGGAGGGCAGCAATGCAAGAAGAATTCCAGTCTCTCAAAGAGAACAAAACATGGGATTTGGTGCCTCTTCCTCCCAAGAGGAAACTTGTGCAATGTAAGTGGATTTTTCGAACCAAACCTGTTGCTGATGGTTCTGATCTGAAGTATAAGGCTAGGTTAGTGGCTAAGGGCTACTCACAAATCCATGGTGTGGATTATACAGAGACCTTTGCACCGGTTGCAAAGATGGACTCAATTAGACTAGCTCTAGCCATGGCAGCTAGTAAAGGTTGGGAAGTTCACCACATGGATGTCAAAAGTGCATTCTTGCATGGTGAGCTACAGGAAGAGATATATATGCAGCATCCTGAAGGATTCCAAGAGGATCCCACACTTGTATGCAGGTTGAAGAAGTCACTCTATGGACTCAAGCAAGCCCCCAGGGCTTGGTATGCCAAAATGGATGCCTTTTTGCTCTCAATTGGTTTCTGTCGATGCAAGTCTGATCAAAATGTTTATTTGCAGCATTGTGATGATAATTTGCAGGTCATTGTACTGTATGTTGATGATCTCTTAATTACAGGGAGCTGCACCAAACAAATTGGCTCAATTAAAGCTTCTTTGCACAGTGAATTTGCCATGAGCGACCTAGGATTGCTAAGGCAATTTTTGGGTTTGGAAATTGAGCAATCTGAGAGAGGTATATTGCTGAGTCAATCTAAGTATGCTTCAGACCTGTTATTCAAGTTCAAAATGGCTGAATGTAAGGCAGCCAAGTGCCCATTCCTTTCAGGCATAAAACTAGGTGAATTTGAAGACTCTCCGGTGGTGGATTGCACTCTCTATAGGCAGCTAGTCAGAAGTTTGCTGTACCTTACACATACAAGACCTGATTTGTCTTATGCTGTAAGTGCTGTAGCAAGGTATATGTAGCAGCCACATGAGATCCATTGGAAGGCAGCCAAAAGGATCCTTCATTATGTCCAAGGAACAAAGAACTTCGGGGTACACTATGCAGCTGGTTCTTCACTTCAACTAGCTGGATTTTCTGATTCCGATTGGGCAGGAGATCCCATCGATAGAAAGTCCACTTCAGGTTTTGTGTTTATGTTTGCTGAAGGTCTCATTTGCTGGTCAAGTAAGAAACAGCACACAATTTCTCTTTCATCAGCAGAGGCCGAGTACAGGGCAGCAGTGAACGCAGCCACACAGTGTGTTTGGTTGCAAGGCATTCTTCGGGAGTTTGGTGTTGCTATTGATTCTCCAACCAATATTTGGGTGGATAATCAAAGTGCCATAAAGATATCTACTGATCCAGTACAGAGGCAAAGAACAAAGCACATTGAGATCCACATGCATTACATTCGGGGCTTGGTGCATGACACGGTGATTTCACTGCAATATTGCCCATCCACCGAGCAAACTGCAGATATTTTCACCAAGTGCTTTACAGAGAAGACCTTCACTCACTTGAGAGATTTGCTTGGAGTGAGTGATGGATGGTGATTGCTGCAATTTAATTGCAGGTTCAGCCCCATGTCCATTTTTGAGGGAAGTTTTTATCCCATGAGGTTTTACTTCTTTTCCTCGGTTCATATGGACAAATAAAATTTCTGTTGTATTGAGGTGACTTGAGCCTTTGTTGCCAAGGCCTCCCACTTATCTTTCATGAGATGTACAAAGTTATGGTTAAGGGGGGGTGTTAGAACAGTAACCACACTTAGTACCATAATCCATAAATTTTTTGATTGCCCATGTGCTTAATTAAACCATGTTTTGGATTAAGTGACTATAGTTGGTCAAAAACCCACTTTTAGAGTGTTCACACCCACTTCCAAGCAAACCAGTTCACCCAGCCTCCAGTTTTTTCCACAAGTGCGCCCTCATTTATTGCTGGTGCGCCCTCTCTCCTTGTTTTGGGGAATTTTAGTTGACCAAGGGCGCTAGGGTGGATTTTTGCCCTTTTTTGGCTAGATTTGGAGCATTTAATGCTCCCTTGGGCCCCCAAACCTCCTCTACTTGCTCACCCACGCCTGCCTTGAGCTCATTATTGATCCAGCATGCTTCAGCCACCTCACCACCAGAATTCGTGGCTGTTTGGGATGATTGGGATTGAGTTGGACCCACCTAGGGGGGATTGAGGCCAATTTGGCATTGATGACTTGTACACTCAGCTTGAGCCACCTAATGCTCTCGATTTTCTCATGGATGTAATAAAAACCTGTTACTAACATTTTCACATGTTAGACAGTCAGTTAATCAAAGATTTGAGCATACATTGTGTGTAAATTTATCATCTTTTTTAAATTTTTCCACTGTTTTTGCAAATTAATTCGATTTTGTGAGGTTCTCCATAGCTCCTCGATCTTCTGTGATCAAAATAATCACATGTGGAGCTGAATATGCAATACATATGATCATCCTATTTGTGAAATTATGGTGCTTCAGGAACCCTAATTTGCTACATTTTGTTCCCTGTCGAGGTGCTAGACGGTGGGTACTAGAGGCATGTATCACCAACCAATGGATTCAGGAAAGAGAGATAGAAGGAGTTCCCAAACTAGAAATCGATCAATTGGTTTTGGAATCACATCACAAATGTTGTAGACGCTCTCTTGGCATAGATCGTTTATGGGTTACATGTTGGTAGGAATAGTTAATTCCTCCCTCCATATACTTATCAAATCAAGTTATCGTCTGAAAGAAGTAAACTAGTCAATGTATTACTGGTAGAACTAATCTTCCTGATGTGCGGGCTTTTGACAGTAGATGTGATAGTCATAAATAGAGTTAATTAGTTTAGTTGATGCAGGAAACGTCCTGAACTAGTCTAATACATGTTTATATGTATGAAATATGAGTAGTAGAGTATTATGTAGAGATATTTTTTTGTATTAATAGAAGAACACCATTCTGCTCATTTTGGTGTGTGTTAGAGTTGTACCTCTGTATTTATCTTTTGTATTTTCCATAGCTATGAAAAATTTGTTGTCCCAATATTAGAACAGGTTATTGGACTTGAGAGTTGCTCCACCAATTTGATCAAGTTATAGGTCTGTAGAATTTTCTCCCCATGCATTGAGGTGAATACTGGAACCATGAGAGAGCTGATAAGACTCAAGGAAGTCAAGCCAAGATCCTTGCAGAAGATTGTGGAGGTTTTTGAGCAGTCATTGCTGCCATTCTTCTTATCTTGAAGGGGCCGAGAAGCTTGTGCATGAAGTGGAGTGTGAAGAGGTACGAAATAAACCCCATAAAAATAAATTAATTAAAAATAATAATTTACAGCCCAAATTTACCGAGGAATATCCAAAATTAAAAAGCTACAACTCCTTGATGAGAAAGTGACATCATTCAAAAGATTTGGAAGTAGTTGTGAAAAGTAAATTTGCATGTGTGAAGGCCAACTTCTCTGTGAATTAAAATAAACCTCAAGAATTTTTGGAGGAGTTGTTTGTAAAGTAAATTAAAAATCATGCATTTTGGTAGGATTTGTGGAAAAATTAAACCACATAACTCCTCCGTGAAGCAAAATTAAAAACTGTGCATGTTTGACATGCATGTGAATGTCCATTGGTTGTAGCTTGGGTGGTTGGGAGGAATGTTTGTTACCCTCCCCACCCAGGTTCAATTCTTGTAAGTGACATATTGCTCTTGTTGAGCTCATATTGTAATGATTGTAATTCGTGCCACCTTGATTCTCTAGAATAGCAGGTGGTGACCATTTCCCCAGGTGGACTAGCCCTCTAACAAACGGCGAACCACCCTTTAGAAAAAAAGACATGCATGTGAATAAATAATTTAACCCTAAGTATGATTTATGCGTTATTAAAGTAAATTCAATTATTAATCTTTATTAAAAGTGAAATTTTTCATTTGTCTTAAAGAAAATGAGAAGCCGCTTTCTTTCCTTAAAAAGCGGAAATTTTTAATTAATTAAAAGGGGGAAAGGGGCCCATAGTTAAACCAAAAAAAGGGTGGATTTTCAAATTAAAAAAAAGTAGGATCCACTATTAAAAAAAGGAAGGGTTCGTAAATAAAAGAGTTGGGTCTTGTTATTAAAAAATTAGTTTTTTAAATAAAGAAGCCATGGTTAAAACAAAAGAGAAAGAGTCATAGCTCTGAAGAGAAAGCAAGCATATGTAGAAGTTTGGAAAAGATAGAAAGCATAGAAATGAGAGAACAATATGTTGAGATAAAAGGTTGAAGCTTGTGGTTGTTGACCTTCCAATAGTGCTCTAGGGTGTATGGTGTGTCCATAGATGAGAAAATTAGCTAAGGAGAGAAGTTCCCCATTGAAAACAAACTTTGAGTAAAGAAAAGTTGTTTGAGTTGTAGCATAGCACTGATGCGTATTTGAAAGTAATATTTAAGAAAGTTAACTTGAAGACAAAGGATACCAGAAAAATAAAGAAAGAAGAAATGAGAAAGAGAAGAAGGTTCGGGCAATTGAAGAAGAAAATTGATAATGCAGAAGAAATTGGTCATGTTATTGCAAAAATACTAGGGACAAGTATTGAAGAATCTACTTAAGCATATGGCATTGAAGAATAGTCACAAGATTATTGGAACATCTTTTTTTACCCCCATATTTCTCAGGTAAGAATTATGATATTTGTACAATGAGAATGAAGACTAGGCTTTGTGTTGATGATTTATGGATTGTAGTATTGAATTTATTTGAAGAACCAAATCAAGATGTCTTTGAATCCATGTCAAAAAGTCAAATAGGTAATTTATTAGTAGATAAAAATAATGATGCAACAACATTGTGTCTCCTTCAACAAGCTATGGATGAGAGTATTTTACCTAGAATTGCTCTAGCCAAAACAACCAAAGAGGCTTGGAATATTTTGAACATGTTTTCTGGTGTAAGGGGGAGTAGTTGTGATGATACAACGATAGCTATAGAATATGATGATATTATGGAATTTGCAGAAGCAAAGAAGACAAAATAAATTGACATTTGTGAAGCTCATTGTGCAAGATCACAGATGGATGATAAAAAATTTGAATCCCATAATACATATATGTATGTGGATGATGATGAGGTTGGAACTTTCATTGCTGCAATAGAATATCTAGCCATAAAAGATGTTCATAAATTTTTGAACCCCACACTGTTTTGGAGGATGAAGCTGAAGAACTTGCTATATAACCATAAGCATTTTCCCTTAAAGAACAAGAAGAAAAAATTGTTGAAATAACTAAAATACTATATGATGAAGAAGACTATTTAACAAAAGAATGGATGCAGATGATGAAAGAGAAGAATGATATTGATGATTTTTTGAATGGAGGAATATTGCTTGGTACCATAAACCAAGTGGAAGTTGTAGTTGAAGAAGGCCTAGCAGGGGTAGTAAATGTTGTTGAAGCAAAAGGTGAAGCAGATGAAACTGAAGACAATGAAGAGGAGTTTGTGAAGGCCAAGCCCATGAGGGAAAAAGTTTTTCATAATAATTCTGTTGTTTTTTAATGTACATGTACAAAGAGAAATCAACCAACAGTTGAAAATGAAAATGAAGATGGTGAAGGCTCCAATTTTGTTGCATAATTGTTGACTGAATCGCGACCTCACAGTCGACAGGGGTCCACCAACTGTCGACCCATACCATAGTCTCCCTGGGCATCGGCTCGGGCAGGTTTGATCCCACCCAACAACACCCGCAGAGTGGATGAGATCTCAACCGAGGCGTTCAGGAAGAGCAGACAAAACCATGTTTCCACCGAGGGAGGAGGCAAGTTGTGGCAATGTGATACTAACAACAATTCTAAATATTCATCGCAGAGTTCTAGCAAATTACCTTAATCGCAACATTTAACATTATCATAAACAGAGATCGCACATTAATCTATTCGTAGCATTTTCACATAGACCGATAACCCATTATTGCAGCATTCACATTATAGCAACATAAAACAGATAATTGTATTAAGAATATGCAATAACATAGGAATCAAGCAACATTACACATGGATTGCACCAAATCATCATCCTTATATTACTATGACAAAACAGTACATAAATCTCTATGCAACATCCACATTATCCCCGCATATAGCACTTATCCTCTTTCACTACTATCGACTCCTCTAACCCTTGCAATTCTCCTCTATTTATAGGCTTCCGCCGATTACAATACTTGTCCACTTTCCTAACCGAAACTATGGACAATCGACTAACTGACTTGGTCTAATGACCCAAAAACCCACATACCACGGTACAATGACTCAATATTACAAAATACATGGCCCAACACCCGCGAATGGCGGTCTACTTGACTCAATATTACAAAATACATGGTCCAAGTGACCCAAAACCCGCCAAGTGTGGTATCCTTTGGCCCAAGGTACTCCTTTCGCGCCTTCATCCACCATGTCGCGGCGTCAGCAGTACCGCGATATTTCCTCATCAAACTTCCTGCCAACAATAATTTGATAACAAAATTCCAAATTGCATAGAAATTGCAGACATTATAGTTCAAGATGAATGCAATGATAGCATTTTTTATTTTGATGTTGAATTGAAGCTCATTGAATAATGTGTTCAAGAGCCAAACTATGTTGAAGTGGATTGCACTGTAGCTGCAGGTGTCATAAGTTTAGTTGAAGGTAGCACTAAAGATGCAACAGAGATAAAAAAATATGAGTAATGAATCCACTATTGATGATGGCCTTGATGTTGAATCAAAGGCTGAAACAAATCAATTATTGTGTGAAGAAGATGAAGATGATTCTCTTGAAGTAGAGAAAAATGAGAAGAATCAAAATTGCTTAGATGAAAAAGAAGAGCTAGTAGAGAAAAATGAAAATGATTTATTTAAAAATCTAACAAATGTTTCCAGGTTTGCAGGTGGTGAAAGAAACAATCATCAAGCAACAATTGAAGAAAAGGAGGAAGAGCATTCAGTCATAGTGCCATTAAATTTTGATGTTGAAATAAGGTTTCTTTAAGGCTTGAAAAGCCTAAGTATACCATGGAAGAAAATATTGCAGCTAAAAATGATATAGATATCCATATTTTGTAGCAAGGAAAACTGAACTAAGAACTCTTGGATGAACATTTTGAGAAATGGAGCCTTGAATAAATGAGGAATTATTATCATCTCATGATATGGATAAATTCCATGTTCAAACTGATAATGAAATGAAATAAAATTATGTTTATGGTTTATTTGACTCTGATTATGCAGGCATTAAAGTTAGGATTGATAAATCTGATGCTAAAACATATGGAAGTGCTAAAGCTACAAAAATTGAAAAAGATGGCATGGACATCAAGTTTGAAGAAACTCTGAAAATACAGAGGACAAAGAAAAATGTCAAGTTGAAGATGAAGAACTTCAAAAAAATGAACGAATATAAAGTGTGGAGTAAAAGGAAAAATAAATAAAGTCATGCAAGGTGCAGAGGATAATTTGTGCTAATCTGTGATGAATTTTGAAGTATTTTGTGATCGTAAGCTTGACTGAGACTAAGACTAGTAGGCATCAAATTTCTGAATTTTGTTGAGTCAAAATACCATAGAGGAATCGTTGAAACGTGTCAGTAGGTGTTAGTGTTCATGTAAATTTTCTAATTTTTTTAGTAGACTATGGTTGGAATTAAGGGAGAGTGTTGGAAGGAATGGTTAATTCCATTATTCCTCCCTCCATATACTTATTAAATCAAGTTATTGTCTGACAGAAGTAAGCTATTCAATGTATTACTGACAAAAGTAATCTTCCTGATGTACATGCTTTTGGCAGTAGATGTGATAGTCATAAATAGAGTTAGGTAGTTTAGTTAATGCATGAAACTTCATGAACTAGTCTAATACATGTTATATGAATGAAATATGAGTAGCAAAGTATGTTGTAGAGAGATTTTTTCTCTCTTAATAGAAGAAGAGCATTCTGCTAATTTTGGTGTGTGTTAAAGTTGTAGCTCTGTATTTTTAGTTTGTAATTGTATGATTATCAGTAATAGTTGTGAACAATTTGTTGTCTCAATCCAACATTACATGCTTGTAAACAACACATAACAAAGGATAATATCATGAAATGGTCCATAGTAAATTGGTGGAGTTGAAAAGGACAAGGCATTTAGGAGGAGAATGTTAGTGAGAGGAATGTCAAGAAATAGGAATTTTGTGAAAGAGAAGGAACCTAAGGGCTTAGCTGAGATAACAAAAAGTGCAAAAAAATGGTGTTGATGGAGGTGAGTTGCATAGGAGACATCTGTCCAAATAAACCCCAACGAACAAATCCATTGAGTGAGAGAGAATTGTTGGTTGGGAAAGTGAAAAATTAGAAGGGTCTAAGAATTGTTCTGATAACAAATGATATGGAACATTGTTCATGCCAGTAAAGAGGATATTATGAGGAATAATAACCCAAAAAATATTCTTATATGACATTTAGATTAAGGAATAGGCTCAGATATTCATTTAAAAAAAAAATCCTTCTTATATATTTAAAACTAATGGCCTAACTCATCGCACTCAATCGAATGCTTGTTACTAAGATAATAAAAAATCTTTAGGTGAGGAACCATTTCTTTCGAGATCATTGTTCCCTTCAGGGTTGAAATTTCATTAAAATATTACCTATCATACTATTTTTTTTAGGTTTTGGGGTTTAACATTCTCCTTCACTGAACATTTTTCCTAAATATGTAACTGCCAGTAATAACATTTTAGTGTTGGGACCTCGCACGAAGTTGAGAGACCTTTTAAATGAAATATTAGTTTCATGAAACGCGCAAAAGTTTAGTGAAACCAAAGCACTCAAGTAATTCTTTGAACTAGGCATGGGAAGACTAGAGACTGCCATCTCATTTAACAAACAAGATAAGAAACGGAAGTGCTTGAGCATTATAGAAATACATAACGCTAAATTCCTGAGCGTTATAGAAATACATAACGCTCTAGCATTATGTTTAATATCTACACCCAAAACATTATCCTTGAAACCTTATTTAATATTTACTTACCAATAAAATATTTCCTTTATTTCCCTATCCCTTCTTGTATTCAAAGTTTTTGGGCTTCATGTCGTATGGGTTAGGAGGTTAACTATGGATTTGGTGTTAGGGGTTAAGGGATTAGAGTTAAAGGGATAAAGGGGTTTAGGTGTTTAGATTTTGGGGTTGGAGGGCCAAGGAGCTAAGACATTATGGAGTTTAAACTAGGGGTTAGTGGTTAGTGGTTGAAGCATTATAGGTAAATAGGTAAATGGGTCAAGGTGTTAGGGGTCAAGGGCCTTAAGGTTTAAGGGATTTAGTTCTTAAAATGGATTTAGGGCTCCAGTTTTAGGGGGTTAGGGATTTATATGTCAGACATTAACATATTAAGTGTTTGTGGATAAACTAGTGATTAGGTGTTAGGTGTTAAGTGCTTAGAGATAAAGGAGTTTAGGGGTTAAGGGGTTGAGGGAACCAATGTTAGGGGGTTAGGGTTCAAGAGGTTAAGCACTAAGGGTGAAGGGATTAAGTGTCAAGGGATTGTAATAGATTAAGGGCTTAGGGTATTAGTGGTTAATGACATAAGGGTTAGGGGATTTGTGGTTATTTAAGAGGTGAGGGATTAGCACATTTACGGGACAAGGAATTTAGTTTTCTAGGTTTAGGATGTTAGGGTTGATTTGGTTAAGGTTTAAGTGTCAATAGGTTAAACGATCAAAGGCTTGGGGGTTAAGGGATTAATGGCTTCTGGGAGATGAGGAATTAGGATCTTTTAGGGATTTATGGGTTTTGGGATTTAGGGATTATGGGTTAGGGGTTTTAGGGTTAGGGGGTTAACTGGGACTTAGGGGTTATGGATTAAGACTTTAGAGGTAAAGGCATAAAGTGGTTAGAAAGTTTAAATATTTATGGGTTATGGAGTTAATCAGGTAGGGGGTTAAGTGGTTTTATGGGTTATGAGATTTGGAGGTTAAGGAATTTAGGGCTCAATGGTTAGGGGGATATGGTTTAATGGGTTGGGGGTTAATGGTTTAGGGATTTAGGGATTTAGGGATCAGGGCTTTAAGTATTATGGGTTAGGTTGTTTAGGGGTTATGGGTGGACTCATTCTTATGGGTTAGGGGTTGTGGGATTATAGGTAAAGTGGTTAATGGGTTTAATGTTTAGAGGATTTAGGGGTTAATGGATTTAGTGTTTTGTGGTTAGGGTGTTAGGGTTTATGAGTCTAGGCATTAATGGTGAAGGGTTTAAAGGGTTAAAGTCTTATAAGCGGTAAAATAGAGCTTAAAGGCTAATGCACAATCCCAAGCGAGAATTCCAAAGCCAAGAGAGGAGCGATCAATCCCAAGGGAGAGAGATCAAGCAAACATAGAGCTCTCATGCAAACAAAGAGAGCACATGCAAACGTAGAGTGCACAAGCAACTGCAGGCCACATTGGCATAAGGAAGGTCACACATGCAAATGCAGTGTAGAGGTAAACAATTATTTTATCTCTATAGACTAAACCAGAGCTTAGAGGCTAATGTTTAAAGGATTAGAGGTAAATAATTAAAGAACTTAAGGGGTTTATGGATTATGGGATTTAGGGCTCTGTGGTTAGCAGGTTAGGTGTTAAGAGATTAGGCATTAAGGGCTTAGGTGCTATAGTGTTAAGGGAATATAAGGGGTTAAGGGCTTAGGGTGTTAGATGATAACGACTAAGAGGATGGGAGATACATGTTTAATTAAGGGACTAACGCTTTAAGGACTAGGATATGTATAGGTTAAGGGATTTAGGGATCAAATATTAGCGGGGTAAGGTATAAAATGTTAGTATTAACTATCAATGGGTTAGTGGTAAAGGATTATGTGTTAACGGCTTAGATTCTTAGGGGTTTAGGGATTTAGGTGGTTGGGGACTTAGGACTTATAGGTTTAGGAATTTAATTTTCTCTCTCCTCATTCCTCTCTCCACCTCCCTAAATTTATGTCTCTTTCCCCCCCGTATCATATCCCCTCTCTCTCTCACACACCCCTTATATCCATTCAACACTTAACACATAGATTATATGGTTTATAACACTAAAGCATTTTGTAACTCCAAAACTCTCTAGTGTTTTGTTTCTCCAAAACGCTTGAGCATTTTGGAGAAACAAAACCTTAGAGCGTTTTTGTTGACACCAAGTGTGGGAATAAAAATTTGAATTTAAAAATAATGCACGAGCATTCCTTATTTCCTAAAACATGACTCCTCATGCACTTGCGTGTCATCCACAGTCCTATCTGGTTGGTTCAAAGTTACCAAACCTGTGCTATGGAATATTGTAAACCATAGCTAATTGGGGATTTCCTCATTTTTCTCAATACAGATGTCTCCCACCACTCTTTACAGCATGACCGACAAAACCATTTTTTACGAAAATTTAGACATATATAGAATTTTTTATGTAGATTCCAAATATGTAATTTTAAAAAATAATTTTGTTTCTATTTTTTTCCTAATTTTCTTGTATAATCACTCCTTGAGTCATTTCACAACCATTTAAAAAAAAATTGTATGCTGCACTAGTACACACTGACCTCTACATTATGTAAAAAATCTATGTTGAAATCACTGCATTAAGACCTTCAAATGCTGCACCCACACTTGACTTACCTTTCTCGATGTTTTATCACTTAGATAATTAAAAAAAATTAAACAATTAAATTTGAAAAAATAGATTAGCACTAGTGCTACTTGTTTTCTACATGTCTACCAATTTTTGTATCCCAAAACAACCATTTAGGCACTCAAAGGCTGCACCCACAAAAACATATACATTATCATTTGCCAAAAAAATAAAAAGGCGACTGTTAGAAAAGATGAAATTTGACATAGTTATGTAAATTTTCAATACATAGAATTTATATATTTGGAAACATGATTCAATTTCCTACATTTCATCTATTTTACTCAATGCAAGATATCTTCTGTAAGTATCTCAAAAACCTCCAAGTAAGTTGAGGGATGCATGATTTTTTTAGTTTTCTATTGCATCTAATGCATCAAAAGTTACCCTCATTAGCTTGCACTCACCCTGTTGGAATTTGGGAGTAGAAAATGAACTAAATGTGGATCAAGGACAACAACAAATGGAGTATTGGTGCAGATGATAAGTATATTTTTCTCCTCACACATCTCAATCCTTTGAATTGGAGATAGAAATATGTTCTCTGTTTAGAACTATGTTCTAATCCCTTTACTCTATATTAACTCCTTGATCCCAGAGTACACATAGAAAATGATGAGCCAGGAAAGTATTTAAATCCACCCCAACTCCAAGTAACCATACTACAAGAGTGTCTCAGTCATAATCATGATGTTAATTAAATTAATAAATAACACCTAGTCCTCCACTTCTTTTTCCTCTCAGTCCTCTCACAAACTAATAATTCCCACAGGTAGGAAACCATGATTTTCTTTATTAAAAGCATGCGTTATTCCATACATGTACTCGTTTGTACATTGAGGTTCTCAATTAGGGACGTAAGACAACTTCGTTGACATTAATAATCCTCTCAAATCAATCCAAATGAAAATAATTGACACTTGTTCATATTATTCATATTAAAATCACCACCAATAATTACGCCGATAGGCGTTTTTTTCCTGAAGTGCATTTTGAAAAACACTATTAATTTTCGTCGTCCTTCTAGCTAATCCTATTCTACCACGTGTTGTCTTCCTCTCTATGCATTGTCCGCTGGAAAACATGTTTACCCTCTAGGTTGATCCCACGATTTACCCGGTATAAGCGGTAGATATTTATTCGGCAGCAACACCAATTCCAGTCATAAAGGAAGGAGCGACAGGAGAAGCGAACACAACATTAAAAAATTACAGGCAAGGCTGAGCGATTCTGAGGCCACATAGAGGCAGAAAGTGAGCTAGGAAACACAGAAGTAGAAAGCGACAGAGGGACTAGAAGATTGGATTTGGCTTTTGCTGGTCGAAGATCATCCTTTGCCACAGGTTGATGTTTGGATTCGGTATTTTGGCCATGGTTTAGGGTTTATGTCTTTCTTGAGGGTTTGAGGTCACGTCAAGGGTTTCGACCTTCGAAGCAGACGTTCAAGGCCTCTGGTCTTTGGTCATAGGAAGCCTGCAATTTCTGTTGGCCGGATACTCTCAAAATAATGCCATGGATGAAAATATTTTGGACCTCTCACATCCCATTGATGTCCCCCTTCTTGATGCCACAGTTGCGGCTTTCTACGGCACGGGATCTAAAGAAGAGGCGAGTTTTCATGTTTGGCTTATGAAAGAAACATTTAAATGCATATGTGGTGTTATTAATTTTTCAATATTTTTTATTATATGTCTGGTTTGAGCTCCAGTCGCAAGTCTAATGCCATGTAACTCATCATTTCCTTGCACATTATTACCGCCATGTGCATCTCAATGGGTTTTAACGTTTCTTTTTTACTCCCTGGAAGTCGACACTCATGCATATTCTAAAACCCTAATCTGGGTTTTTGTTTTTGAATATTTGATTGTGAGTTCATCCATCTTTGTAGTTGCACACTGCAATTCTCAGTATCGTGAGTAGGAACGCGTAGCATAGTCACCGTCAGTAGGTTGGATTTCTTCCCCAACTGTCTTTCATGCAAAATGCACAGCCTTCTGTGATTTTTTGGGGTGTTCACTCTCCTCTTCCTGTTGTGCTTCAATCCCATTTTTTTCCATCTTGTAGCAGCTGGGTACGCAGATCGAGTCTCCTTGCTATCATCATCTATCTATCTATATCTCTGTATCTATATAGGAGATTGAGAGTGAGAGTGCATAATATGGCGAGGATGACTGTATGGTCGGGATTCATAGATGACAACATCAGAACAGTGCAGTCAGCCTCCCAGTGGTGGGATGACATCAACGAGTCTACAAAATGGCAGGATGGGATTTTCTATACACTCTCTATTGCTTATGCCCTTTTTGCTTCTGTGGCCCTGGTAAGTTTGTGTTTTACATCCCTTACTCCACTCAAAATACTCACAATTTTACTTTTATTCAGAACAAACAATTTAACATGTAATTCCAGCCGTATGGAGCTTTTGTTGAATGGACCATTGAAATATTTATTTGAAATAGATCCCCCTTTCCATGGACCACTACCGCACCGTATAGTTTAGGTGTTGTTAGATTTTTATATGTACCTAAATGAAGGTTTTAGTGGAACTGCAGAAATTGATGGGAGTCGATGAAAATTTTATTTTGCATGAATGACATATACAAATTATTCGCATTCAATTACGAGTTCCAGAATATGGCTGGACAACTCAAAAGGTTTCCCATCTCATGAACTTTATTGTCAATGGAGGTGAGTTTTGATAACAGTGAAAATTTTTGTTTTTGTTTTGAATTTTTTGGGTGTTTGAGTGTGTTATTGCACTTACCTGTTGATACATTGTTGATGTTGTTTTCTATATGGCAGTACGTGCTGTTATATTTGCAGTTTTGATATGTCACCACGCAAAATATTGAAAGCAACTTTCATCTTTGTTAGGAAGCTAGAATTGCTAATTTATTGTAATCTACTTTTCCCTTTTATGACTGATTCATATATTTGTAATTCATGTATGCATTTCACCTCTTTTGTGGTATGTCTTCGTTCTGCTAGGACAAAACCTAGGCTTACTTTATAGGCATGCATACAATGTTTACTTTATACCCACTATGTCTTCTGCATTTACTGCTCCAATTTATATGAACCTAAATGACATTTCTGCTTCTTATACTTTCTTGGTTCTACTAGATTCAATACTTGACTCTGATTAAAATGCTTGGAAATTATGTGTTTTCTAAAATCTTCCCTTCATGGGTTAGCATGATATACTAATTGAGGCTTGAATTATTGTGAGATTGGAGAATGCGTTGCACTAATGAAAATCTTTCCTTTATGGATTTTTTGATGGTAGGTGCTGGGACATGCACATTTCCATCAGGGTATATATTGGGGGTCGCATTCCTCCTATCTTTTCTAGTTTTTTTCTATTCTATCAATAAGTACCATTTCAAGTTTTGATACAGGATTTAGAACCAAGATTTACCGGATTTTGTTACATTATATTCCATCCCAGCTTATAGTTTTTTAGCATTCTGATTGTTCCAAATTTCTTGCAGCACCAGCATTTCATCAATTCTCAATACAAGCATACCTACATTTGGTGGCTTGGGTGTTCAATCAGGCTTGAACCAGCCACTAATAAACATACAACCCGGCCTAAACCAATTGGCTGCATTGGGCCAGCCATTCATCAATAGCCTTGCATTGAGTGGGACTCATAACCAACATTTATCTGCACAGGTTTTGGCCATGGCCAGTTGCTTGATGATGCTCGTTCTTCTTGTTTCTCTTCATGTGATCAGTAATTCTAAGCTTCTTGTTTCTCTTCATCTGATCAGTAATTAGCGTGTTCCATGTACATGCAAAATAATCTCATAATGCCCACTATATATTTCCATACTTTCCTCATGATTTCTGCTTTATTCCTGTCGTAAAGATTATGTAAATAATGTTGGTGATTTCTATATGAATTCACACTTTATATTTTTTATATCGTTTTCAGTGGTGAATAAATGAATTGAAATTGAAATAGTATTGTCATTTTGTCTTTTACAAGAATTTCCTATAAAAACGACTACTTGCAATCAATATAATAAATATGACTACTTTCAATCAATAATTTCACTTGCAATGACTTCCAAGATCATATGTTTTAAAGCATTTAGTTGACTTATTGAATCCACTATGGTATACCGCAACCGTGGTTTGTGCGACCACTCTGTTGAAAATGGCCGCCATGGATCATTGCATTGAACACACAGATGACACATATTAGATTGATAAGTAGCATTATGTACAAGGACAAGGTGAATGTATATTGTTTGGCTTCTTCTCTATATCCAGTTATAAATGTTTTTAGGAAGGCAATTTATTAAAGTTAGAAATTCAAGGCAATTTATTAAAGTTAGAAAGTCAAGGTCAAAGTGATAAGATTAGATTGACTTTCATACTAGGTTAATTTTGGATATATGAACGGTTGAAAAAATTAGTCTTTTAAAGAGTCAATGCAAAAAAAATTGAAAGGTTTATTTTTAAAAGAGATTTTAATTTTTTTTAAATTAATTCTATTTTATAGGGAACAAATAAAATTTGTATAAAACTTTGATTGATGAAGTCTAACATTGATTTGACTCACTAGCTTTTTCTTATAAAACTCATATTATTGAAAATGATATATTTGACATGTATTTTCTGGTCCTGTAAGTTATTCAAATCCGACTTTTGCAAATTGGTCATGTTTCCCACCAGTAAATGAAGCATGAAGTTTTTGATTGATGTACAAATCTGTGTAGTATCTCCATCATCTTGAGTGAATTTCCTCCCATGTCTTTTGTTGTTCCACATGAAAGAGCTAGATTTTGAATCAATTTCAACCATTGAATTCTCTTCGAAATTGATTAGGGATTGATCTTCTCCACTAGTATGACCACCCCCTTTCTCGTGTTATCCTAAAATTCAACTGAAATCTCCTTCAATTATTCATGGAATATCCACAAAGGGAGTTCTTTCTTCGTAACATAGTTGCAACTTGCCAGCACATGGGATTTAACATAACAATGATAAAGCCATAGATGTCTACGTAAACAAAAAAGTTGTACATTTTGGACAAGAAGTTTATGCTTTGATGGTCACACCATATGAGTATGCCCCCTGGTCTTCCAGATGGATCCTTATATATGCCTTCTGAGACAAACCTGATAGATCATCTAATTGACTCCATAGCTTCCCTTTTAACTTTTGTTTCTTGTAAACTAAGAATGGCTTGTTTTTTCATTTTATTTTTTATATTTAGAGCATGTCGCTTTATTGGGGTTTTTAATTAAGTTATGTTCCATGATAAAATCTGTGTGTGAACCTTTAGCATCTCTGTTAGATAGAGACCCTGAAAAGTCCTTTGGAACAAACCCTTGGAATCTTACCTGTTTTTTCTTTGGGCCATCCTGAAAGCAATGCTCCAGCTGCTTTTGGGAGCTCTCTATTATCAATTTGTGGGATTCTTCTTGCCTTTTTACCTAGTGCTTCTTCCTTCCTTTAGTGTCCTTTTACCACCGCATCATATTTAAAGCTCTTATTTATTGTAGAATAGGGCTTTCATGCTTTGTTTTTCCTCTGGAAGTTGAATATTTGATAGATATTGCTGAGTCTTGTAGTGCATAAAGGTCCTCTTCAACTTATTTTGTGTCTTTTCCTTTTAAATTTTTTCATATCAAAATAGGGCTTAGAGGCTTTGGATTTTGGCTGGAAGTTGGATATTTGATAGGTGCTATTGAGTTTTGTTGTGCATGACGATTTTCTTCAACTTATTTTGTGTCTTTTCTATTGGAATCTTTTTCATATGAGATTGATCTAGATGTTCCAAGATTTGGTTCTGGAGTAGGTTTTGTCGTGGGCGAGGGTGGGGGATGTAGGGGGTTCACTGATTCATTGCTTGGTTCCTCATCCACCCTTACATCATTATGAATTTACACAGGGTCCCTCAACACAAAATTTATTCTGGGCTTCAAGTTGAGGATTTGGGACCCATTTCTCTTTTTGGAGGGCCATTTTGGGCGTCGTCCTTTTTGGCTTGCATTCTTTATTAAAAGGCATAGTTTCTTTCCGTTTCTATGGCTTGCTTTCTTTCTTAGAAGGCATAGTTTCTTTCCGTTTCTATGGGCATTTTACTTCCAGATGTCCATATTTAGGACATGCTCTACATGGGAAGGGAAGGTTTTCATGGTTGATATGATCAATGTATCTAGGTTCGGTTTTTAAGGTGACATTTTACAAAAGAAGCTTTTATTTCCAGATTCATGTAGAGCCTAGCTTAATTTTCCAACCTTTTCTCAAGTTTGTCCATTTTACAGAATACACATATTCTCCGAGGCCATTCCCTATGATATTTAGGGATTTCTCACTCGATAATTTTGGGGGGAGATATGGAAGTCGGAGTTCAGAGTCCAGACCCATTATAGGACAATACAAGGGTGTCAACTTTGTATGAAACCAGTCTCCCAATATTTCATGTAGAAACTAGCTCGGTTAAAAAACCAAAGGGCACCCTGAAAAACATGTTACTCTACCTTAGCCCATGCCTTCTTGGTTAAGAAATAAATAAAACATCAATAAAAAATTTGCATGGCTTCATTACTGAATTAGATTAACCAACAATGAATAGATTGCTACTATCCATCCATCAAATTTAGACATGGTTTTTATCAACACGAAATTAATTATGAGAAATCTAGTAAGAGACTTGTGCTTGAACATTTCTGTCATTAAAACCACTCTATTAAAAAGTTGGAAAGAATTAATGCATTAGCTTTCATATGGAGCAGTTGTATCTTTAATTGTTGCTTTAATAAAACAATATGACTAATAGCAAAGACATTCATGTTGTGTAAATACATTGGAATTAGAAATAATACAAAGAACCTGGGCAACATATCTTCACACACAACGCATTTGCCGCCACTTGTTTGAGTGGGATCCCTGGGTCTTATACGCATTCGACTGTTTTATAGTCCTTCCTCTTTAGATGGAAGAGGAAACCCTTAAAAAGATGCAGAATCAGTTGTCAATACAACTGAACCATGACCTGAGAATTTTTGAGAAAATCTCCCAACTTTCCTGTAAACTATTCCACCATACCCGTCGTATGACAAGGATTTTATGTAGAATCAGTTGTCCATAAAACTGAACCACAACCTCAAGAATTCTTTGTGCAATTTGAATTGTTTGTTAATGCTTAGTGCATTCCTTGAACAATGTTGATCAATGCTTTTCATATTAAGCCATATATGAAGCCACCATTAAAGCCACATAGGATAAATAAGCCTAACTCCGAATGAGTTGGGTAGTATATTGGAAATAAAGAAGCCAATACAATTTTTGTACCATTGGTTTCATCAGTAGCTACGCATTCCAAAGCCAAAATAGTAGTAAAAATGGAAACCTGCACTCTTAGAACTACCATGGACTTGCCATTTTATAGAACAATAAGATGAACTGCAAAGCTTGTATAGAGTTACATAACATATACTGTTGTAGTGCACACCCTAGGAGATGCAAATAATTTGACTCCAAAGTTGTGAGATAAAAGATGGAAAAGTTGACCTAATTTAGTAGTTTAACCAAATTACTTAACTATAGAAACCTTACTGTTTATCCTTCATACCTTTTCCAAGTGCATAAAAAATAAAATCTCAGATTTCCAAAGAGTTTGATAATAGTAATTTACATATCGATGTCAAACTGTGTAGCTTTCATACTAATTATCAGAATACCTTTTGGCCCACCCCCTTGGCTGAGTAGTAATAGTTGGTTATGAGATTTGATCCCAATGGGAGCCTGTGAAGAGCAATAAAATCACCAAATTGTGTGCCTAGAATACCTTCCTTCATATAATATAGAAACATGCTTGCAGGGTTTCTACATAGTGATAATGATCTACATGATACAGTCTTTTGATATAAACTTGGCAAAATGGTCATCAGAGGGGCCCAAAATTTTCCCAAGTATATATATTCCTTATCTTTCATATTCCAAACAAGAAAACGCTACTCCCAATCAGAAATTGGGATGTAGCCATATCCACTCACACCAAATTAGCCAAATAAGGGTTGAGATGCGAATGTTGCTTTATTGCATGCTCAAGAATCAGCTTCCAAAGAAGCTTAGGAGTAGCTCCCTTAATTTCTACGATTTAGAAGAAAAAAAATCATAACTATTTTCTATGATTGAGAGCTTATTTTTCAAGAATTGGATCAATGTAGTTGAAAGTGATGATAAATAATATCATTTTTATATGACTTTAAAAAAATAAAGGAATTGTTATTGAAGCTTTTATTTATTTTAATCTATTTACAAATATGTATGTGATTAACAAGGATTGATGTATGATTCACAATTATTCACAATATAATGACATGGCTTGATGTATGATTCACAATTATTCACAATATAATGATGAATTCTTTTCAAAGGAGCGGCTTATACACAGATACCTTAATTTAGGATTGCATTTTTTACTCAACTAAGTAGATGGTCTAAAGGGGGCCTTCTTATATACACAGATGTTCTAATTAAAGACTATTTTTCTATTCAATTAATTAAGACATCTTACAAGGATTATCTAATTATGTCTTACAAATTGTTTAATGATTTAACTTTTCACCAACTCACAAGTAATAAAGTACATTATTATGACATCATAATCATTCCATTCAACACAGTTTACAAAATAAAATAGACTACAAAATATACATAAGATTTGACTTTAATTTAGTGTTTTAAAATATTGCCCTAAGTTTAATTGGGAAAGCAAATTGTAATGAGTTTGTTACATTTGAAGTATTTTTTATGAACAAAATGATCTAATCCAACAAACTCATTACAATTTGATCTAAAATGAACAAAAAGATCCAATGTAACAAACTCACAATCATTTTGTTAGTCAAATGAGATTACATCTAAAGATGACACAATGGATTGATTAAGTACTTAACAAATTCATCTTTTCACAAAAACTTATTTTCAAATGGTGGTACAACACCAAGGGAAAACTTTAGTCTATACACTTTTGGGGGTTGTTGCCAAAACATCAATTTGATTTAGTTTCCCCTTTTCAGTCATTTCACCCTCCAGCAACAACTTATCGACGTATTATTGCACCTTTTTGGGGCAATTGCTAGTTAATATTTGCTACAAAATTTATTGAAGAAATAACACAAATGAAGAGTATCATAAATTAGTAGAACGTGAGACTACATAGCTGATTTTATAGAAAAAGTGATAAAACTACCCATTAAGAACTGTACAAAATACAAAATATAAAATATAAGAGAGAATCTAATTAAAATTTGATTATTATGATACCATACAAAGCATGAGTTTTTAAGATAATGCCAAACTCTTAAATTACACGCCATAATCCTAGGAACAACTAGTGGCATGCTCCTCTTGAGCATTTTAAGAGTGTATAATCCTGGTGGCACCCTCCATAAATGATATATTTTGGTGTATAATCATCCTAATTTGACATCTTGAAGCCCTACAAACGGTAATCTCATAGAACACTTCAATTTGCATGAGCTAAAAGTTTATCAAATTTTTATCTAAAAAGATTAAGGTGTGAACTATATTACTAATTTCGATTCCCAAGAAATTAATCGCTATAAAGTCAAATATCCCTCTCAACAACATGTTATATCTAGCCTTGAAAATAATGATAAAAAGTTTTCTCAGATAACTTGGGATTGTATGTACTAATAATGTGATATCAATATGATTTTAAATTGTTGATCATTTTGGAGAAACACAATCCATCAATAATATTTTTCCATTAATTATGAACATCCATATTTAAGCTAGGTCATGCTTAAATGGTGAGCCTTATTAAAAGTGTGAACATCCATCAAAGGCTCATTAATGAATGTAGTGTCATAAAATTGAACCATTATGCTTAGTAATACAAAATGATACTTTGTAAAGATAAGGAAATGGTTGTTGGGTAAAGATTGCTCATCTATAATGCAATAGAAATCATCCAATCCACTACAATTGGAAAAACATTGCCATGCATTCCTCTCAAGCACGCTATATCTATATATGAAGTTTACCAGTTGGAAATATATTGTTGGTAAATTAGCTTCCATGGAACTACAATTTAGAGTATAAATGATGAGAATTCTTCTTAACTTCAAGTTAGGATTTAGCTCAGCTATTGTTTTTATTGAATATATTGGAAACTAATCCTTAGAGTTAGGTATATTCACATGAAATGAAGAGTAAGATTCAGGTGAATATGAAAAGTCATGAAGGAGTCCAACATACCTCTTGGGAATTTGGAACCCAAGGATCCTTTCTCATTGTATATATATATGCACATTTGGTTAATGAGAAAGCATAGTGTGTGTTCACACCTAATATTTGTCTTTGTGCATTTTTTTGTGGTTATTTGGCTTTGTGATTTAGCCAATATGATTGTGTGCCCATTGGGCATCTTAATAGTGGTATCATAGAGAGGTTGGAAATCAGTAACTCTTTCTTCAGCAGAAGCAAAGTATGTCGCAGCTACAAGCGTTGCATCTCAAGCCGCTTGGATGCGGACACTACAAGAAAAAAGGTCATTGGTTAGGGTCCAAAAATGTCACCATAAGCTCATTTGGTCATGGTCAAGAGGGGTCCCATCACCAAAACCTGAGCGTCGCCAAAGGCACCGTCACCTTAAGTGGGGGTATGTGGTGACATTCAAGGCCCGTCACCAATAATTACGATTATTCCAGGTTGTGACCGTCACCAATCATTACGAAGTATTGGTGACGGACCTACTTTGACCCTCACCATTTGATGCGTATATGGTGACGGCCAATGACCGATCATTGGTGAGGGTTGAGACATGTCATCAGAATCTCATCGGTGATGGTGAAAAAGGAGGGCGTCACCAAAATGTGAATGTTAGCAATGGCTATGTCCCCAAAAGTAGAGGTGGTGTGGTGACATTCAATGTTCGACACTAATAAGGATTATTAGTGACAAATAGTTACCCTCACCAATTTATATGAAGTTTTGGTGATGGACCTGAGGGCCTCCATCACCAAAAAAACTGAACGTCGCCAATGACATATGATGAGGGCCTTGCAATGACCCTCACTATTGAGGATATTTCCATTAACATATCAATGGTGACAACCGCTATGAGATTGTCAACACTTTTCATTTTGAAAATCTTTTAATGACGCAACATAAAGGACTGTTGCCATTTCAATTAAAATTGTCATAAAAATAATTATAATTATAAATTGTCATAAGAAGAATGTAACCCTAGTAGATGGTGATGACCAATAGCCTGCTGGAATAAATTGAACATTTGGTTATTATTATTATAACATTTTACTAATTTGAAAAAGCAAAAATATCACATTGTTATAAGTAAAGTAAATAGAAATGATTCACTAACATGTTTACACGATAACTAAAACAAATATATAAAAAAATTTAAGCATATGGAAACAAGATACCAAAAGAGGATATAAAATGTTGTAACAACAGTTTAATAATGTATATCTACAGGATTGGCCCAAGCTTGTAAGATGAGTTGTTTTTTACACTTTCAGATGCACAAATGGAAATCAGACATATGGGCCTTCTTTGGAATCATGTCACCCAGCTCATCCTCCTGTTTGTTCCTCCAAGTTCATTCTATTGTTAACCGAGGAGTGGATTTATTGCAGACTAGTCACCAAACAAAGGAAGCATAGTTTATGCTTCCGTTGTGATGAAATGCTATGAAGGTTAATGGAAACTAAACAAGCTATAAATCAACACCATTGACAACAACATAAGCACAAGAAACTATTCAAAAATCTATTCAACAACTTTTTTGAACTCCAGCGAAAAACATGAACCATACCTCAGTCATTATTTCTGCCAGCTGCTTGACAGTGACCTCATTATTAGGATTGCCAACATTGAAGATGTGACTGTTTTCCCTGGAAGGAATTTCTTGAAAAATGAAATAGGTAAGTACTATAAATATATAAGCACTATGCAACAAATAACATTATGGTCCTCAAAAGTCATTATTTCTCATTATTTCTCTCTTTTGCTTCATATTGGATCATCAAATTTTTATGGTCCTCAAAACTCCTGCTCTGTGCAACAATAACATTAACATTGGATATCATTCTCAAAAGTCTTATTTAAAAGAATACTTGACCTCATAATTTTTTAAGTGTGGTTCTGAAACTTGCACGATATAATTCAAATCCAATCTGCCACAATATAATATGCAGAGGAATTTCAGGATTCAACAAACCACATGGAACTCAACTTTGAGCCCAACTTCATTGGTTAAAATCTAGAGATAGACTATCCAAGGTGTTTTTCAAAGCTTTGGCTACTAAACATGTACATCAAAGGATAGTGGATAGCGGTTGTGAGATGAGTGGGAGGTCTCATCATGAAAATAAGAGATTGAAGAGGAAATTATGGCTCGTGATAGGATTGTCTTCCAATCTCAAGCTTAGATTGATGAGAGGAAGGTGTCCTCATAATTGGTCTCCCACAACATCGCAGCTATAAGCATAGGGATTATATTATGTCACCTTTTTTGTTAACTTGTTCTAGATTTGAAGAATCACAAAAGGTGTTTTGGGTTGTCTGGCATACTATTCAATCTCTGCTTGCACAAAAGTTTAGATGGCATACAAGTATATGATAATTGATTCATGCAAGCAAAAGCATCTATACTCTTTCTATCATTATCCAAATTTGCAATCCCTACAATTTAATGGGCTAGACAATATTATCAAACAAAAAGAAGTCAGGGTGGATGTTTTGGAATTTGGTCAGAAATACTCTCTTTATAAATGAAAAAGAACAAGTGGTGCCTTGCTTATGAGATATTGTTTAGTTGCTTCCTATATTATTCCATTCACTTCAGGTTCTTTTTTCTTTGATTTTCTTTTCTCCAGTCTATTATGTGCTTTCCTGGTTGACCTAAATTTGGGGGGCTGAAATCACATTCTCCCAAATTTGCTGAACTCCCATCACCCTCTGCCACTGAGCTTGTGTAAGCAGGCCCTTCACCTAGATTCATCCCATCAATTTCTGGACTGTATTCAGCCGTACAAATCCCTAAAACATTTTTTTAGAATAACCATATGCTTGACTGTATGGAGCCCCTTGAGCAGAAGGATCATTTATTATTACATCATAAGAAACACTCACAGGGACACTGTCTTTCCTTGGAGATCCTATTCTCATTTGATTGTCCCCCTGGTTGGATGGTTGACCACTATATATATCATTTAAACTAGACAGAACCTCAATCTGCTGACATTCAGTTTCATTCTCACACTGGGTGTTGCATCTTGCCTTCTCATAATCTCCATTACATGTTCCTCTCTCACTTGTGGTCACATCTTTTGTTTTCCTTGTATTCTGCGGTATTTGATGATGGGAGAAGTTTATCGCAAAGGTGACAGCTGGAAGAAGTGTCCCCTCTGCTCTGTTATGATATCGTGTAAGGATCTTCATACTGTTTGCATTCACAATGTAAAGCAGTATGATGTTTGGGAACACATTGACTTCATACTTCTAACTCAGGCAAAACAATTTGTCATTCCTTTTGAGAAGAATCAACATTCTTTGGGTGCTTTTCCTCACACTATAGATGGTTAGTGTAATGCCTTTTCAAGGTTTACTCTGACATATGATCCAAATTTATCTACAATCAAGGCAGCACTTGAGCTTACTAGTTGGACTGACAAGGTACAGTTTGAGGGGGGTGAAGATCTGGAGTTACTTCCTTATGCGTATGCAACTAGAGATCAATTAGAAGAAAGAAAAAATGCATGGATTGAACGTCATGCCTCATAATATATGAGTGTTACTCCACCATTGAAACAACAGTTTATAGCTGAGGCTAAAGCGGGGCTTGGTAAACTCAAGATTGACAGTTCTAATTTAGGATGTCTCACAGAATCTGTGAAATTAAAATCTGGGGATGACATTACTTTCTCTAATCATGAATCAAGTCATCAAGTAACAAAGAGGTCAGGAAGTTATCTCAGTTGAGTTGTTTTTTACACTTACAGATGCACAAATGGAAATCAGACATATGGGCCTTCTTTGGAACCATGTCACCCAGCTCATCCTCCTGTTTGTTCCTCCAAGTTTGTTCTAATGTTAATTGAGGAGTGGATTTATTGCAGACTGGTCACAGAACAAAGGAAGCATAGTTTATGCTTCCGTTGCGATGAAATGTTAATGAAGGTCAATGGAAACTAAACAAGCACTATAAATCAACACTATTGAAAACAACAAAAGCACAAGATATTATTCAAAAAGCTATTCAAACAACTTTTTTGAACTCCAGCGAAAAGCATGAACCATACCTCAGTCATTATTTATGCCAGTTGCTTGACAGTGACCTCATTATTAGGATTGCCAACATTGAAAATGTGACTGTTTTACCTGGAAGGAATTTCCTGAAAAATGAAATAGGTAAGTACTATAAATATATAAGCACCATACAAGATCATTATAAATCCACAAAGGATTGTTGTTACTTACCATCATCAAGAGAACAGGTTAGCTAGCATATTGTGCCCCATATGTTTAAAGACTGTTTATACAATTCCAAGCATGCAAAACCAACACAGAACACACTAATTTTTTCCTTAAAGAAATCTATTGTGTAATAACTCCAAGTTAATGATTTAAAAATAAAAAAAACAAATGCAAAACACAACCAAAAATACACCACTATAAAATGATATAATTCCATACCCAAGTTAACACATCTAGAAAGTCAATATGAAGCAATTACAACCACATAGTAGTCCACTTACATTCCAAGAGCATAATCAAACATAAAGGATGAGCTGTAAATAATCCACTGGATAGTCCAACAACATCTTAATTCAGTCCAAGACAAAAGATCAAAACTAGCATTTATCAAGAACATCATTCATTCAATGTAAATCCAAACCATTAGTGACCCAATATGCAAAGTATGCAAATGTATAAACCATGTAAAGGTGAATATAGAAGAATCGATATGTTTTATTGTTTAATATTCAACCATATTCCTTCACAATCTGAATGGACATAATCCACGTTCACGTCAACATCGACATCGACTATATCTTCTTCATTTACACATTTTGCTTCTTGAAAGTCTGTAACCCCTGACAAATCTGCATACTTGGGTTCATATGATGTACTGTTTCTCAATCCTTTTGGAGAACATGTTAACACTACATACCAGTCAGTCTCAACTGGATCTTGTACATAGAATACCTGTTTAGCTTGCGATGCCAGAATAAATGGATCATCTTGCCAATGATTCTGACTTAAGCATTTCTTCATATTCACCATTGTAAAACCCAAATCATCAGTTTTAATCCCTCTCTTATTATATACATCAACCCAATTACATTTGAACAATGTGTACTCCATACAAAAATAGTCCAATGTAATTATTTCTTCTATTACTCCATAAAATGTTGTTTTCTGAAGTACAGGGTTTGGATCTTTGGAACTTGACCTCATCATTGTTTCGACTTCCAAACACACACCACTATTTTGTGTGGTTCTCTCATTATCCATTATTTTTGTATGGAATCTGTAACCATTGGTTAGGTATCCCTTGTACTTATTCACAAATTTCCTTGGGCCCCGCGCTAGCCATTTAAGTGTATCAGACACATTTCCGTCTCCTTCCACCTACATATTTTCAGATTTTTTAATGTAGTTAGAACACATACATCCAACATATGGAAAAATATTTAAATTTTTACATGACAATATTCAACATGTAATGATTTGTAGGTACTTATAATATAAATAGTATAAAGTGACCTGTTTTTTTAGCCAACTAGAAAACTGTTGGGTGTGGAGTCTCTACAATAGAGCTTCATCTTTTTTGGTTTGGGTAAATGAGTTGAGAATCTCCCTTTTGTGCATCCTAATTTGACAATTATGGACAGTAAAATTGGTTATTAATGTGTTTTGATAAAATATGAATACAAATAATTTGAAATGTCAAATACATTATTCCATCCATGGATCTGTGTTTTGTTAAACCACAAACAAACAAAATTTTGAAGGTCAAACATGTTACTTACTCTATCCATGGATCAACTTCATTTGTGTGAAATAGAACCCACCTTTGGGCTTGTTCCCAACTAATGTTATCCATTTCTGATGGAATTGAAGCAAATAATGGCTTTCCATCAAGAATTACTTCTTCAACTTCATCATCCCACACTTCATTTCGACCATGTGTGGTTCCAATAGCTTCCATACCTTTCAAGTACCCTCCACAAAAATTTATTGATTCCTCCACATTGTAGCTTTCAGCGATGCATCCTTCAACCCTATTTTTGTTCTTAACATAACTCTTGTATACTTTCATACACCTACAAAAAGAGCATATTTTTTAAGTAATGTCAAAAGCTTTGAATAAATTATTCTTCTTGTGGTTCTTGATAGCAAGTAAAGTTCCATGTACCTCTCAAAGGGGTACATCCATCTATATGAAACTGGGCCACAATATCGAAGCTCGCGTATCAAATGCATCATTATATCGAAAAATGAAGGAGGGAAGTACTTTTCAAGTGAGCATATTGTCTCCACGATATCATTTTCCAACTTGTCAAGGCTCTCTATTGAAACCGATTTTGCACAAATCTACCTATAAAAATAACAGAGCTTACAAAGCGTCTTTCGAACAACAATTGGTAGCACATGGTGTAGAGCTACTCGGAGAAGTTGTTGCATTAGAACATGGCAATCATGTGCTTTCATTCCACGGAACTTAAGCTCTTCCATAGATATATGATTTTTTGGATTAGAGCTATAACCATCTGGAACTTTTAATGTGAAAAGAACGTGACATAGGGTCTCTTTCTCTTTCTTTGAAAGAGTATGCGGTGCAGGTGGAAGGAATATTTTTTTCCTTTAACTTCTGGCCATAGTGATTTTCTCAAACCCATTTTTTGCAAGTCATCTCGTGATTTCTTTCCATCTTTGGACTTCCCTTTTATATCCAAGAGAGTTCCAAAAATGATTTCACGCACATTCTTCTCCACATGCATCACATCTAAATTGTGACGTTGTAGGTGTTTCTGCATTCCAACACATTGAGAATATTGGAAAATTATTTAATATGGAGGAAATCATAAACAATGAATTCAATGAATACATCTAAGCACAATGACGTCATATAAGCATGCAATGTATAATAATTAGGAATGGTTGATGTCTCTACATACCTGCCAATATGGCAGATTGAATAGGTTTGATTGTTTCTTCCACACCACAACATTAGTTTTTTCACCTTTTTCCTTATTTATTTTCCTTTTCTTTGATTCACTCTTCCCCCAAACTGTTTCATTTCCCCTTGTTTCCTTAAAAATATCTAACACTCTTACAACTGGAGGGGCATAACGAAGCTCCTCCTTCCCATTAAATGGTCCCTTCTGTGAGCGAAACTTATTATTTTGAGGAAGAAATCTCCTATGTCCCATGTACACACATTTCTTGCTACAATTGAGGTACTCTGATTCTGTGTTCTTTCCACATATGGGGCATGCATTATAGCCTTTTTTTGTGCAACCAGCCATGTTCCCATAAGTTGGAAAGTCATGAATCACCCACATAAGAATCACCTTCATGTTAAAGCATGTGTTATTGTAAGCATCATATGTCCATACTCCTTGGTCCCATAATTCCTTTAGTTCATCTACCAAGGGTTCCAAATACACATCAATGTCATTACCTGGTTGCTTGGGACCAGGTATTAACAATGTTAACATACAAAAATTTCTTTTTGTGCACAACCATGGTGGGAGGTTGTATGTAACCAACACTACAGGCCAAACACTGTATGTACTGCTCAAGTCTCCAAATGGATTAAATCCATTTGTTGCCATTGCAAGTTGTACATTGTGGGGTTCGCCTGAAAAACTAGGCCATCTTTCATCAATAGTTTTCCAGGCTGGGCTATCAACAAGGTGGCGGATATGACCATCATTGCTTGCATTCTCATGATGCCACCTCATTTTTTGTGACATGTCCGCGGAGCTAAAACAACAAAGAAAATATTTCATTTATATATAATATTATCATATAATAACACTATGAAAAATGGTAAATATAATACAAGAAGGTGAAAACTTGAATACAATTATGGTGTTGAAAATCATACCTATACATTCTCCTTAGCCTCGGTGCTATGGGGAAATATCTTAACACCTTTGCAGGAACACCTTGACGCACCTTTTGAGATTGAGCATCCACCTTCCATCGAGATTTTCCACATGTTGGGCATTCGTCTTTACTTTCGTTACTTCCTCAATATAAAATGCAATCATTGGGACATGCATGTATCATATGATAGTTTAATCCCAATGATTTTATCAACTTTTTTGCAGCATATGCAGAATCTGGAAGTGTGTTATCTCTAGGAAGTGTATTTTTATGCAATTTTAACATTTGGTCAAAATTTCTATCAGACCATCCACTATTCACTTTGAGATTGTAATATTCTACGGTTGTTGATAGTTTTGTGAAATCAACACAACCAGGGTACAATGGCATCTTTGCATCTTCGATTAACTTCCTATATTCATTAAATTCATATAGTACATTTGTTGATGCCAAACCCACATTATCACAACCTTCGTTTAGGTTTTGATCAAGACATGGATAAGCATCATTCACCATATGAAGCACTTGATCACCAACAATGGTTGTATCATCATCCTTTTTGAGTGGATCATTACCATTCTGAAACGATGTTCCAGGCTCATCAACCTGATTATCGTAATGGCATTCTACATGTCCATAACCCTATTAATAAGAAAATTAAAATTCATGTCAGTGATTTTATGGTTTTTATGAAAATTAGAATGAATAGATATTGGTCAAATAGGGGCCTTTACCAATGCAAATTAGCTTACTAGTTGAGATGATATATGCTCTATAACTTCATGTGGCTCATTTTCAGAGCGTTGCCTAGCCTCATCAATAACGGATGGAATCTAAAGGTGAGAGGAAAACATAATTAAGCACATATAAATATAATTTATATCTTTATTGTAATACAGCACATATAAATATAATTTATATCTTTATTGTAATACAAGTAAGTTTGAAACTAGATCAATTCAATTATTTCAAGATACCTGACTGTGAATGCTCTCTCCATGAAAATACCAAATTTTATATTGTTCTATTATTCCATCACAAATCAAGTGCTCGCGTATTTTATCAAATGTTTGTACTTTGACTATGAAAAATTTATTACATGGACATTTTATGGATATCTTATTCCTTGAATGCGCCTGGGCAAACTTTAAGAATTCCTCAACCCCATCTCTATATTCTTGTAGTGTCCTACACATAACCAATTTTCATTAAGTCACATAAATTTAATTGAGAACAAGTTAGCACTGATACATTTTTTTGGTATATCACCATGAATAACCAAATATAGAAACTATACCTATTTTTCAAGTTCATCCAGTTTCTTTTGTCCATTTGATAATATGCTCCAAGCTCCTTTTAAATTATGTCTACAATGAACTAAAAACGTTAGTTGATATTAAACCTCATATATATTGAAAACACACAACTTTGCAATAACAACTTGCGGTCAAACAACTGCATAAACCCACATTTCTTATTAAGAGGTATTCTGATATAAAAAAACTCCCTAAACTGTTCAAATATTTGACTTAGACCTTCTGGAAATAATCTCTGTGGCTTAATGCATTATTGTAATTGTCTCTTTAGATGTCAATTTGTAGAACCATTGAAATTCGAACCAATATGGCATCTAACTTCTAAGAAAGTAGAACCCATAAAGATTCTACCCAGACTCAAAACTAATTCATTCCAGGCAGCCCTTCAATGCAGAGTGTTCAACATCACTCCTCTTCATACTAAGTGTAATTCCAATGTAGTAAACACTCAACCTTAGATCTTAATTCAATCTTAAATTAAAATGTAGCCCAACAGAGAGTAACACAATTAACTAATTCATTTCCTGGTTAGTTTGTATATTCACCATAGTTCATCAATCACACAAACATATATGAAATCAACACACAACATCATGGCAAATAATCCTTTTCCATTTATTACTTGGAAATTTGCAAGCTAATAAACAAACTCTAACCTATCCTCTGTTTTTCTTGCCTTGATTCTTACCATTGTGTAGCTAACCCTCCTAACCATCATTTTTCAAGCCTCTCTCTAACCTCTAATGCTCGCAGGCATACAAGATATACTTGGAAACATAACTTGTAGCTAAATAACAAACCTCATACATTTATGGAACTAACTCCTAAAGTTTTTGTAAAGTTCTTGTAATTGTAATTGTCACTATTATGTTAAAATAAATTGATTTTCATCCTTAAGACTGTTTAATAACGTATATCTATAGGCTTGACCTAATCCTGTAAGTTGAGTTGTTGTTTATACTTACATATGCAGAAATGAAAATCGGACACATGGGTCTTATTTGGAATCGTGTCACATAGCCCATCCTCTTGTTGGTTCCTCCGAGTTCATTCTGATGTTACCCAAGGAGCGGATTTATTGCATACTGGTCACAGAATAAATGAATCACTTTTTCTGCCTAGATTAGAAGATCTGTCGATTCTTTGAATCTTGACAGATCCTCCCTGAGCCTAAAAGAAATCTTGTAAATGTTCAATAGTTAGCAAGGTTAAACTAGAAGTTTCCAAGCGTGATGAGGTGTCAGTGATGCATCATCCTTTAGGATACAACTGAACTCCTATTTAGGGAGGCAGTTACAGAAATATAGAAAGGTCGTTAGGGTTAAACCGTTAAATTGATTCTTCATATATATGATTGTAATCCTACGGGCCACAACAAAGGTAGAGCGGAGGTGAGGCAAAGGCAAAGAGGATAGGAAAATAGAGAGGAGGGGACTAGGGTAGAATACTCCCATATTGTGTAATCAGGTCATGAAATTTTTAGTAATTGAATTTGATTAATGAAAGCATTTTATATGCATATGGACTTGTGAATATCTCTTTCTATGTATTTTTTTATGAAGTTCATTGTCTCTGTTGAATGTGAAATGGCGTCCTGCTGAAAACATAAAGTCATTTACTCTGGAATTTGTATGCAATTCCTGCAACGAAAAATGAGTACATAGGCTTTGTTAATTGGCTGACTTCCTGACAGTAAGCAACTACAGGAATATGCAATTTCTGCGAAGTATTTGGAATTGGAAGACCCTTCTGAAAACTGACTCGATGTGATTGTTTATCACTCGAGTGTTTTTTTGTTATGAGATCTCAGGTTATGCAAATCGGAAGGAAGTGAAGCGATTGAAATTGGAACATCAAGTTACTTCAATTAGATTGTTTAAAGTACATTCTGCATAAAACCCTAACCCTAACCAAAATTTAACAGAATAAATAAATGTGTTGGGTGAGAATCTACTGTCGCTGAAGGTAAAATATTGCATATTTTAGCATTTGTTTAACATTTTTATACAGAGATCGAGTTACGGAATTGATAGCTGGGTTCCATATTTCAGGGTTAGGGTTTGAATATTTGGAAGTGTGTTGAAGGGTAGTAGTTATTTTTTTCCACTTGTTCATGAAAAAACTAAGTTTCTCAAATGTTGAAACAAACACTGAAGAAATGAACACTGGCTTGGAGGAAAAATCGTGGCAAATTGTCATTGTGCACAAATTTGAATACCCAAGGATACTCTGTTTGGGAATCGAACTCCATTTTAGATTCCATTTGTGGTATGAGCAGCAGTAGATCATGGCCCAATTGTAATCATATTATTAAAAGGAAAATGCCATTTCTGAACAAAGAATTGAATTTATACTCAAGGTAAGAGTTCAAGAATTTGGGGAAGCGTTTTTTGTTGAAATTGCAGGTGGTTCCTACATCAAAAATAAAAAGAAGAGTTGCGTGGATAGCATTGGAACCTGATTTCTGCAGTTCGTCTCACTCCCTTTCCTTCCGATTGGCACCTATGTCTATCTCTCCATTCACGGTTCAACCCAACAACATTTCATTGTGATTTTTTGTCTATCTCTCCATGCGCGTGGTTTAAGCCATAGCAATCATTCCCACCCTAATTTCATCCGTACCAAGATTCAAAAATTGAATTTTTTAGTCTTTGGAAAATGGTATCTTTTGAATCTTTGAAAATGGTATAAAATTGAATCTTTTTAATCTTTACAAATGGTATAAAATTGAACCTTTCAAATCTTAGAAAATGCAAGCATCGTTTCTTGATGTAATTTAATTTACGATATACAAAGTGACAAAGTGTTACCATTATTGTAGTTTATTATTAAAATATTATTATCCACAAAATCAAGATTCATGCATGACTTCACAATGTCTCAGCTTGCCATAAACCACTAGGCGAAGGCATACCTGGTGGGAGACCATGCGTCACACATCAAAGAATACCCGAGTATAATTGATCTACTACAGAAGGATATTGAGCTATAGAATAACGAATCCCAATCACACACACAAGAGGAAGACCAAGTTGATATAACATGATGACAACATGACTCTCTCATATATATTATAGAGGTCTAGGGGTATAAAGCCTCCAATAAGTATATGATCCCAGACAAGACCGACTTAACCAATGAGTTAAGTTAGGGGTCACACATCATGACCAATACTCCAACGTTAGGTTATCAGGGGCTTGCAACTGCATAAGGACTTCTCTATACCTATGACACATGGAACACCCATCAAGGAAACCAACTCAGTCCACCATCATTAATTACTGCTACCACCATCAAGGGATAAAAACGGTGAGGGCCAACTATTTGCTGAGGGATCCATCCCCTGGCTCAGTGGCGTTGGGAAATGCCACCGTCTCTCTGACTATTCCTCTCACTTTTGTTTCTACTATTAAAACACATATGCATTCTCAGTTTCATGACAACCCCTGCGATGGGTGGTCCACACCCTCCTGTGAATGTGTATTCGGCTATAATGACAAAGAACATTATAATATAGGTGGTTCTTTCAAATCTATATTAATGCAAAACAACATGCTTACATTCCAACTTCATCCTAGATATGATGGTAGATATAGAAACAGTAAGCAAATTATAGGATCACATGTTTATAGAAAATGCACAACTACACAACATGTATCATGGGAAGCCCTCATGGGGGGAGAAAACCCAGTTACAACCTTTCACTGTGATAGAATCCGCAAAATCAAGAGTCATGCATGACTTCACAATGTCTCAGCTTGCCATAAACCCTAGGAGAAAGCATACCTGGTGGGAGGCCATGCGTCACACATCAAAGAATACCCGAGTATAATTGTTCTACTACAGAAGGATAGTGAGCTATATAATAACAAACCCCAATCATACACACAAGAGGAAGACCAAGTTGATATAACATAATGAGAACATGACTCTCTCATATATATTATAGAGGTCCAAGGGTATAAAGCCTCCAATAAGTATATGATCCCACACAAGACCGACTTAACCAACGAGTTAAGTTAGGGGTCACACATCATGACCAATACTCCAACGTTAGGTGATCAGGGGCTTGCAACTGCATAAGGACTTCTCTATACCTATGACACATGGAACACCCATCAAGGAAACCAACTTATTCCACCATCATTAAGTACTCTGCTACCACCATCAAGGGATAAAAATGGTGAGGGCCAACTATTTGCTGAGGGATCCATCCCCTGGCTCAGTGGCGTTGGGAAATGCTATCGTCTCTCTGACTAGTCCTCTCACTTTTGTTTCTAGTATTAAAACGCATATGCATTCTCAATTTCATGACAACCCTGCGATGGGTGGTCCACACCCTCCTGTGAATGTGTATTTGGCTATAATGACAAACAACATTATAATATAAGGTGGTTCTTTCAAAGCTATATTAATGCAAAACAACATGCTTACGTTCCAACTTCATCCCTAGATATGATGGTAGCTATAGAAACAGTAAGCAAATTATAGGATCACATGTTTATAGAAAATGCACAACTACACAACATGTATCATGGAAGCCCTCATGGGGGAGAAAAAACCAGTTACAACCTTTCACTGTGATAGAATCCGCAAACTCAAGAGTCATGCATGACTTCACAATGTCTCAGCTTTCCATAAACCCTAAGTGAAAGCATACCTGGTGGGAGACCATGCGTCACACATCAAAGAATACCCGAGTATAATTGCTCTACTACAGAAGGATAGTAATCTATAGAATAACGAACCCCAATTATACACACAAGAGGAAGACCAAGTTGATATAACATGATGAGAACATGACTCTCTCATATATATTATAGAGGTCCAGGGGTATAAAGCCTCCAATAAGTATATGATCCCACACAAGACCGACTTAACCAACGAGTTAAGGTAGGGGTCACACATCATGACCAATACTCCAACATTAGGGTGATCAGGGGCTTGCAACTGCATAAGGACTTCTCTATACCTATGACACATGGAACACCCATCAAGGAAACCAACTCAGTCCACCATCATTAAGTACTGCTACCACCATCATTTGTAAAGGTGTTAATTCCTCAACGTGAAGTCATATTAATGGATAGGGTATTTTTAGAATAGTGATAATTGCAATCCATGAGAAGAACCTTGGATCACACATTTTGGTTTGATCTTATCTTAGGCATCACTCATGATGCTTGATCAAGGAAGCAAATCACTAAGAGGTTGTAGGGTGAGAATTTACTCAATAGACCTTTCGCATTACTAACCGAAAATTTTCCACATATTTAGAGGAACTTTTGCATATTTGAAGGCATACCTCACCATTGAGGTTCATATATATGTTTTAAATGTCTTTGCTTAGATAATATATTAGGTCTTGGCACCTCTTTTATGGTGTGAGAAATGTGTTGTAGGCAATGAAGTTTAAGTAGGTCCATTTCAACTTTATTTAATTGTTGCATTAGTTTTTGTAGGAGAAGGGTTAACATTAATAGAAAACCAATGCATTACACTCACCATTACAAACTTTTTTTTCACACCATTAGTTTGATTGAGAAATTATATTGTTTGACTTATAATGATTTTACTCTTGTACATGTGAAGATGTTAACTTTATGTTTTTTCAAATCCATATGCTTTCCTTCTAGTTGTGCATTTTTTAGTGGATTGTGTATCTTCTATAATCATGACTACCTCTTAAAATTTTAAGGATCCATACTTAAAAATGTATAAGTCTTGGCAAATCCAATCAATTCTTAAATTCTAACTATAAAATATTTGGCGATACTTTTTAATTTTTTTTTCTAATTTATAAGTATTTTATATAATAATTTGGAGAAAATAGTAACATCTGTAAATGGAAATAGGAACATCTATTATCAAGAAAAGAATGTTTGGATTTGTATTTCCCTCCATTGTTTTTAGTATTTAGATTTCCCTCCAATTTTTTTTTCATTTTGTAATATAAATAGGAACAAAGCTCATATGTATTCAACAATATTTTAATTGAAAACATTTTTTGCTTGGCGTTGAAGTTAGAAAACTATGAAGACTAGAGGAAATGAGAAGCAAACTCTCTTACAACAGGCAATCTTAACCCGTGGAAACAAAAAGAGGTACCATTGCCTTGTACTATTGTTTGTACTATATTGCTCATACTATTGTTTTGTCTTTATTGTCCCTTTGTACTATATTGCTCATACTATTGTTTTGTCCTTATTGGCCATTGTTTTGTCCTTATTGTCCCTTTCGGTCAAGATGAATTATGATGAGTATTTCAAAATTTAATAGTATTTTAAAATACATATTTGCAAATGACATTTATCGTGGATAATTGGCCTTTTGCAAAGACATTTTTTGTTATCTTGTCAGTTGTTTTTATCCATTCATGAACTAGATATTAAAATACATTACATCATCATATTGTGGATTTGAAATAAGTAGGCCAACATGTGGTGCCACCGGCCGTTTCCACCCTTGTTGATGTAGGGGATGGGCAGACTTGTTTCGTTCCCTAATCTCGTAATATTAGAATAGGGTTACCAGAATTTTCTAGATGTATCGTTGCTGGAAATCCACTTACTCACAAATCCAAACAAAAAATGTAGATTCGCTCTTTCCAAAAGTTACAGAGGTCTTGTAAACGCCTGAGTCAGTCTCTCCAACATCTAGTTAGCAAAAATCGTATAATTTCTTCAAGGAAAAATATTGGAATCTAAACCGGGAGTAAATGGTAAGATTTACAGATTCTAAACCAGTTAAGCAAATTTATATCAAAATTCTCAGAACCCCACCTCACATCTGCTCAGTATTTAGAGTTGTGCAGCATAATTTCCAAACACTCTTCATGAATTAGTAGTCCATAAGAAGATGTTTTGTGGTTTCAGCATTATGCATACATAGACAACATCTGTTGGGACCAATCCGGCCTTTTTTTTAAATATGTTCCCATGTCTTGAGACGCCCCTGTTGGCAATATGGCAGTTACGTCCTCAGAATCGCAAACCCTGGAGTCACTCTTGGTTTCTGATGAGCGTAACTTTGTGATCAAACAATAGACGTGACCAGGTCCCGGTATCTGATCTTGTGGGCAAGATAGTTGCTCTGTTTTTCTGTGACAAGTTTTTCTCCACCATCACTGCAGATCTTATAAAGATGGAGATCTTAATAAGAAGAAGCTAGAAGATTAAAAAATATCATGCCCAAGTTTTGGGAGAAAGGAAGCCCGTAGAAAGCCCAAGCATGCAGTTTTGAAGGAAATGAAGCCTACAGGCTTGAAGTTAATTTATGAATTAATTGACTAGTTAATTAATTAATTAGTTCATTAAAACAGAGATTTGAAAGGGCATGAAACCCGCAAACCTGGAAGATGTCCATTGAGATTTTAATTGGTTAAATAATCAAAATCTGCAAAAGACAGAAATATGGATTAAAAGGTTTAATAATAAAAGATTCGATGAAGCATGTGAAGATTACACATCAAAGAATACCCGAAAAATCTAAATAGAAGAAAAGAGTTTGTCTTGGAGTCATAAGTTGCAGTAGCATCCTGAGCAGTCCAAGATGCAGTAGCATCCTGAACCAGTTAATAACATTAGATTTCATATATTTTGCCTGTAAAACTTTTGACCACAGAGTATTCCCAAAAAGCACCCTTTATATTTTAGTATACATTGTTAGACATTTTGTTATGAATGAGTTAAAGATATTTGTATAATGTTCATAAATACTATTTAATTTTCATGATTGTGTTAGTTGGCTTGTTTCAACGATGTGTTAATAAAAATGATTTTTTTTGTTATGCAATTTATTTGCGGATGTCCATATCAAAGTAAGACATTTTTTTGTTTTGTTTTGGATTTCAATAACTTCAATATTTTTTTAACAATTAATGTCCCCTCTTTTATACCTTAAAAATTGTCTAACTTTCTGTGAGCACGAGCTGCAATCCATATTTGTAGGGAGCTAACAAGATTAAATTAAGACGTTGCAATACATCACTTTTAACAAAGTCAGCCGCATTACCAAAAGAAATGACAATGTTATATGTGGCACAACTTCAGGTAAATATTTTAAACATGATGGTAACTTATTATTTACTTTTTAATAAATAAACAATTATATTAAAAAAATTTATAATATACTTGACCATAGACTCTAAGATGGGAAACAAATTCCAACAAAATATAGCATTGGGATCCACTGTCCCATTACAAAGGGAATCTACTTGCTATAGTGTCAACAACAATTCTAATGCACATACTCTTGAGAAAGATGTGAAAGAACCAGTACTGGAAGGTATGATCATTTCTAAACATTTCTTGTCCTATACAAGTATTTCAAGATTTCATATTAACAATTTCATATTGTCATTGTCTCAAGAGGGGTACTGGTTTGTTTTTCCAGAAAATTTTCAACAGGAACCACCACAACAAGATCATGTTTTGGAGGAGGATCCACCACAACAAGAGCATGTTTTGGATCAGGATCCACCACAACAAGAGAATGGTTTAGAAGATGCAAATGCATCTACCGAAGCTAGTACTGCAATAAATGTGAAAAGAAGGAGTAGAGGACCAACAAAATGTCTCTTTGGAACCACTATAGAGGGAATTGCATTGCCTGAAATTCAATTTAATGAGAGGGGCCAGCCTATTGGTCCAAATTCAAAGAAATTCTCCTCATTTTTTAGGTGTTCTTGCAAGGGAAATTCTAGGCATCAAGCACATGGAATGGAAAAAAGTGTCTGGAGTGAAAAAGAAAGACATGTAGAGTGCAATCAATGTGAGCATCAACTTATTCTAAACTTTATATATTGTTGCATATTGAGCTTGTGTGTGATAGGTTTAGTATCAAATAACGCTTGTATCAAATAATGGATTTTTTATCTATTGTAGCATACCTACCAAATATATCCGTTAGCAGAGCAATGGTGTCATAAAGCAATATCTCAACGCTTGAGAACCTATAGATATAATTTGTATAAGAAATGCTATTTGAAATACGAAACAGATGAGGAGAGGATTGCAAACATTCCTATTGGAGTAAATGAAACTGTTTGGATTGAATTTGTTAGATTACGATCTGACCCTAAATTCAAGGTAAAAATGAAAGACAGATTTGAATGTTATCATCTTTGATTCTGAATCCTCTCATACAATCAACTATAATCTTAGCATCTATTTTTTTATTGAGTTGCAGGAGAGGTCAAGAAAAAATAAGGAAAATAGGGCATTAGAACAAGAGACCCACACTTCTGGCCATAGAGGTTACTTTAGGGTTATATATGACCTCGTAAGTTGCAACAAATTCTATTATTTGTTCACAATTAACAACTTTAAATATAGTTAACTAGATTGTTGTATTTGTGGATACTAGAATTAATCTCGTGGTCCAAGTAATAAGCCTATAACTAGGGTTGATGTGTGGATGAAATGCCATAAAAAGAAGGATGGCACTCCAATGTCATCATTCATTGCAGAGAAAATAGTAAGTTCCGAACCTATTCTTGTATCATTTATGCTTTTTTTAGAGTTTATGATATTTCTTATATCAGTTTGTTGAAATGTTGACATTGCTAGAATCAAATTGAATTGGCACAAAATGAGTCAGTGTCTCTTGCATATGCTACAAAGCAAGATGCCCTTGCTATAGTTTTGGGGCCTAAGAGGAGGGGTCATGTACGTGGGGTTGGATTCAGAGTCACTCCAACAATATTATTTGGAAAAGAGCGTTTGTACAAGAAGGAATTTCATAATACTAAAGAGAAATTAAGAGAAAAAGACAAGGAACTTGGAAGATTGAAAAAAGATGTTGAAGAATTAATGGAATGGAAAGCTACCATGGAGGTGGGGAAAGAAAGTGGCAGAGTTGTTCCAAAATCCAACAATGTAAGGATTGCATGTGTAGACTTTAATTTTTTATGTAGGCCATCTTTAATGTTGAGGATTTCAAAATCATAATGCTAACATGAACATGATCGTATTGTTGTAGGGTGTGTAATATATGAATTATTGTTTTTGCATCCTAACCCTTTATCTTCTGATTTCATGTTATCTAATGCAAACTATTATATTGGCAGAGTAATATTTCCATGTCATATGTTGAATCAAATTGACGATCTCCGCAACTATCACCTCTTAATCCATTCAGCCCAATCCATGTAGTTTTTGAAACCAACTCTTATTTTTTCCATTATTTGAAAATCGCTCACAAGTATTTATTTTTGAGGAGAGTCTCCAGAATAATCCTAGTCAAGGTTCATTGGAAAAAAATACAATGGCTCCTAGACCATCTAATACATTTGATACTCCAAAGTCTAATACATTTCATACTCCAGAGTTGATGGTGAGTTTTGAAACTATTTAATATTTACTGCAATGTTATAATCGTTATTTCACTATATCTTACAAGTATTTATTTACTAACAGGCTTCTCTGAGTCCTCGTCATGCTTTGCCAAAACAAACTCCTTTGACTTTGGGAGAACATAATCATGACCCAATTGGAAAATCAATACAACAGGTAAGTTCTAAGCCTCTTTATTTCTATGTTTAATATTCCATTCTTATTCCGAGGAATCTCACAGGAATTTGTTTATTGACAGGTTCAATTGCAATTACCATCTTCAGATGCGGGATTGAATGGAAAAAAATGTTTACTGACATATTTTAATGGTCAATTGAAGGTTGCAAAGGGTTACATCAAAAGAATTGAACCAAACTTTGTCATGCCTAATGGGGAAAAATTAGGTGATGGATATTATCTTGTGTGCCCACAATCAATTCTGGTTGATCTTGATTATGAAATCAAGCTTAAGCATAGAAGTAATCAATGCAAGTATTTAGCGGATGCAATTAACAGTTTTATACCTTGGAAAAGCAATGACATTGAATTGATCAAAGATTGAGAAGAATGTGAAATCGGAGTAAACAACAGGAGGATGGGCTAGGTGACAGGATTCCAAATAAGACCCATGTGTCCAATTTCCATTTGTGCATATGTAATTATAAACAACAACTCAACTTACAGGCTTAGGCCAAGCCTGTAGACAAGCATGGAAAAGCATGGCAAGCAAGCTGGATGACAAAGACATGGCAAAGGTGACATGGAGGATTGATGACAGAGAATTCACTTTTGAAGAAGCCTAAGCAGTGTCTGATTCTTATAATTCCACAAGTACTGGTATATCTCCCTCTTGAAAAAGCCGTGTCTGATACAAATAACTATCTTCACAGAGATAGATTAAAAAGGGCAATGACTGCAACTATAACCTTTTTCAGCATTATTTCAGGTTTATGGAAAAAAAATGGATCTGTAAGAGGTTATAGGACTAATTACCTTGCAATCAATGCTAATAGTTTCATGTCCAGCACATAGTCCTAGTGAACATGACCCTTCTATAGCTAGTTGTAACAAAACAAGTATAGTTTAGTTCGTGCATTTACATGAAATAAAAGGTCGAAGTTTTTCCTAAAATCACCATAAAAATCCTCCACAACACCCCTATAATCCCCACAACTAGATGGTCATCTTGTTAAACCCATAATAATATCTAAAAATTATAAATAAATTTAAAACTCAAATATGAAAAAATCAAAATTGCATTCACACATTTGTAATTTTTATCCCAACGAATACACCTTCAAAACCAAGCAAAACAAATTGAAAACTTATCATGAAGATACCCACATCCCACATACGAAATCCTATATGCATCAAAATATCTCTTGGGCTTATCCATTTACATATAAATGTTGGTCTAAAAACACTAAACAAGAAAGTCATCGGATCCCATGGGAAAGCAACTAAAAACAATCATGATATCCACAAACATGTATAGATTATGCTTAAAACATGATTCAATGAACTAAATCAATGAAACACAATGTAACTTACTGATTTTTTCTATTGTTACCTGTGTTTAAACCAAGCGATATTCATGGCAATACAGATGTAGTGATGAACCCTATCATGCCTTAGAAAAAATGTGAAATGAAACAAAATGAGGGTTCCCAAAACCCATAAATCTAAGATCAATGAAAGTGGTGGATATCTGGGTGGCGGTGGATATCAGTGCATTAGAATTCAATGGCCACTGATGTCTAATTGGACACCTATCAGAAGAGTCTCCTGAGCTTATATTTATTGAATACATCATCAGTGCAAAGCCAATGAAAACAATGGAAAAAATCCAAAATTGTATTTCTAATGTCGAACATTGGGTGTGCCTTACAAGAAATCTTGAACAGACATATAATTGTGTCCCTGCAATCGCTATATTTCCCATAGGGACATAAAAATATCAGAGATAAAGCCATGGTTCACTATATTTCTTCAATACATAGTTTTCTTATCCAGTTGGTTCATTGTAATAGTGAGGTGGATGCAAGGTTAAATCATGGGTTCCCTTCTCATGTTGGTATTCCCTACTTGTATGCCATTACTTTCAAAGGCGTAAGGATAAGTACAATACCTAGACCAGGAACCTAAATAGAAGGAAGTCCACTCTATTGTGCATCCATAAGAACTTTAGGAGTTAGGAGTTAGTTCCATAAATGTAGGAGTTAGTTCCATGTTACTTGCAATGAGATAATATTCTATGTTCAAGGGAATAGAAATAATGAGACAAAGTGGACATGTGGTATTGTTTGCAAGGAACCTGCCAATGTACTCCAAGTGAAAGGTAGGCCCATAGACAATTAGTTGTTGTAGCTTTTCATCTATTTGGTCATCCCCAAGTTAAGGTTTCAAGATCCAAAACATCAACTTCTCCTAAGTAATGGTATCCAAAATATCCACCTTATACCATAAGCATGTTTTCAATAGAAATTGTAGTGTGGCTATCTCTGGGAGCAATAAGATCCCATTCACATCAAGGGAAATCCATTTCATTAGCTTCAGGTCCAGAATATGAACATCAATCAAGTAATTTCCTCCCCCTCTCTCATGGGGATGGTGGAGTTCCGAGAATGCAAGCATGCCTCCATTCATTGGTCTACAAGTCTAAAGTGTGCAGATCATTTATCTTATTAGACCCGTTTGTTCCCCCAAACACTATGATATTGTGTTCTAAGAGAATGGCACTATGGATGTCTCTTGTACCTAGCTCTTTCCTAGTTGATACTAATAGGATACAGTACACCATCCAATGCGGGCATTTGAAGCCCTTTGCATTTAAGGTCTCTAAAAGACCTTAGGTACTGATGAATATGGTTTTCTATGATTTTCATTGATGAAAACATTAATGACAAAGGTGTACATGGCATGAAGATAAGCAAGCTATATAACATTGACAAGCATGCATGATAAGCATGAATGACATGGCAAAAGTAATATGGGCATTGGATGACATATGTGGACATGACAGCTTGGGAAAACAAACCATGACATGAAAAAGAAGTGATAAATATTAATGACATGGCGTGATTGGGATTTGGAACATCAAAGTGGGCAAATGACCCATTCTGTGGTCATTTGTGGGTTGATGGGGTCATGAAACCCTTGAAGATGGTCATGGTGCATGTAAAGGTTTGGCACCCACATATATGGTGGCATGATGGCACTTGGATGATGACATGTCATAGCTAGATGATATGAAGCTCTTAAAATTTGATGGATGAAGTTCTTAATTGTGAAGTTGGTCTAGTATACCACTTGATGATAGCAGCTACAGTAAACAATTTTTTTTAACTCTGATTTTTGGTGTGACTGAGGAATTTCGGACTGATATATAGCAGCAGCAAAAGGTGGACAAGTGGGAAATTGTAGGAGCATGATAGGAGTCTAATTTTCTTGTCTATTATTTCTGATTTTGGGTATATAACTTCTGAGAGCTTTTGGGATTGTCCAGAATTTGTTTACAGCAGCAGAATGATGCCCTAACAAGTCTGCTGACCTTGTTCACACCTTCAACAATCTGAATGATGAAAACCGAGGATGTATGCTACCTTATGATGATGCTGCACACTATAGTATGGAGATAGGTGAAGTATGAACAGTGATGTACACACAATTGAATAGCAATGAGATGATGCAATATGCATGTTCAAACCTTGATGTATACAGACCTTGATGATGATCTACCATGCCATGATTTGATGAACACTTGATGTTTATGTTGCCTGCACTGATGTTGATAATGATGATGCATAGAATTACACAATAGATACAGTGATGTATATACTGTTAATGGTGTATTAATATGATGATATCTCAATGATATACATGCATAGTGACCTTGGCATGAGCAGTAGTGACTGTGACATACATGACCAGCTTGACCATTGAGTATGAGCAGTATATGGACTAATTTGACATGACAACCTTATATAGCAATGCAAGCCTTGGCTTAACAATAACAATATTGGACATCACTGTGGATGATGTGATAGTTCGATATGATAACTAGCATGACAATGATGACAGTAACAACATGATGAGCAACAGTTGGTTGGTTAAGGAAATGATGATAAGAAGAAGTTGAAGACATAAGAAAACCTTGAAGATATGAGCACATTTAGTTGATGAGAAAACTTTGTTAATATGACTAAACTGTTAGACTGATGATATTACTGAGGACAGACTAAAGACATGGTTGTGACAGGTTGATAAAGTGTGACATGACAGAGATGATGAAATTTGATAAGATATGCATATGTACATATAATACAAGCAGGGTCTTGTATCCAATTTTCTTGGTTGGGTCTAAGAAAGACTAGGCATGGTCCTAGATAAACACATAACCTACAACTGATGAAAGTAAGAAGTCTAAAAAGTTATGAGAACAGGAGGATGATCTCTATAGGAACTCTACAAACCTAAGAGCAGAATTGAAAAATTGTCTGAAGCATTTTTTTTGGCACAATAATTTGTGAATGCATTTGAGAACTGTTCAAAGGCAGATTTGAAGGCTTTGAAGCTAATTGGGAATGTTCTAGTAATTCCATAAATAGTGAAGAATTAGTTGCATGTGTATATACAAAATTATTGACAATAGGTTGCTTGAGTTCAAGCTTGCCCAAGGAAAATCTACATCAAATGAACTTGGAGCAACCAACATGAGGATGGGCTAGGTGACACGATTCCAAATAAGACCCATGTGTCTGATTTCCATTTGTGCATATGTAATTATAAACAACAAATCAACTTACAGGCTTAGGCCAAGCCTGTAGATATACGTTATTAAATTGTCTAAAAACACTAACCAGACAGTCATCAGATCCCATGGGAAAGCAACTAAAAACAATAATGATATCCACAAACATGTATAGATTCTGCTTAAAACATGATTTGATGAACTAAATCAACGAAACACAATGTAACTTACTGATTTTTTCTATTGTTACCTGTGTTTAAACCAAGCCATATTCATGGAAATATAGATGCAGTACTGATGAACCCTATCATGCCTTAGAAAAAATGTGAAATGAAAACAAATGAGGGTTCCCAAAACCCATAAAATCTAAGATCAATGAAAGTTACGGATCTGTGGGTGGCGGTGGTTATCAGTGCATTAGAATTCAATGGTCACTGATGTCTACTTGGACACCTGTCAGAAGAGTCCCCTGAGCTTATATTTATTGAAAAAATCATCAGTGCAAATCCAATGAAAACACGAAAAAATAATTATTTAAATAATGGAAAAAAAACAAAATTTTATTTCTAATGTCGAACATTGGGTGCGCCTTAAGAGAAATCTTGAACAAACATATAATTGTGTCCCTGCAATCGTTATATTTCCCATAGGGACATAAAAATATCAGAGATAAAGCCATGGAATACAATAGGGTATGGAACCATGGTGTGGATACATCCCTAAACACCAAAGAGAACCAGACTAACATGAAACGTAGTCAAAATACACAAACAAAATTCCTAGATGTGAAAACACCTCCAAAGATGGCTACAGGATAGTCCACATGATAATGAATATGGCTATGCCTTAAATACATTGTACAATCGCCTAGGAGGCAAGAGGAAGATGCAACACATTGATCAAAAGGATAATCATACTAATTGTATGCCAATCATATCGAAATTAAAAAGGGCAGTGACTGCAACTATAACATTTTCAGCATTATTTCAGGTTTATGGAAAAAAATGGATTTGTAAGAGGTTGCAGGACTGATTACCTCGCAATCAATGCCAATAGTTTCATGTGAACATGGCCCTTCTATAACTACTTGTAACAAAACAAGTATAGTTCAGTTGGTTCCTTTACATGAAATAACAGGTTGAAGTTTTTCCTAAAATCACTATAAAATATCAGATTATGGGATTTAGTAAGTTTCCAAGGAAAAAATTATACACTTCTTTTGAACAAGTTCAAATTCACATAAACATAAAAAGACATAGTAGGGTGAATCATTAGATTTGAAATATCATACTTTAGAGTCTAGATAAACAAGAAGGATATTTCCACTATTGTGCATTTAATAAACCTGAAATCCTGACAAAACAATTACAGGTTTTTAACATCCTCTAGTATATTATCAAGTAACAACATGATAGAGATCCAAGTGAAAACCTACCCTTTGGGTAACAATTCAAGCACCAAGCATCTTCCCTAGAAGGAAGTTTGTTGCATGTCTCTATGCAACTTATTCCCCCCATAGTAAATTTTGATGTAGCTCGGTCCAACTGTAAGATGGGTGACTTACTCCATTTCTTTCCCAAAAGCCTAAATGATGATCCACTTCCATCCATGAAGAGTTCTCTGCAAAATCATACCACTTGCCAATCACACTGTACTCAGTTTTGCTGCACCAGAGCAAAAGGAAATGGAACCTTAACCCAAGCCATTGAGTACCATTTCTTCGTAGAGAATTCACATACAAACTTGTTCTTGAAAAGGCAACCTGGAAAAATGGGTATCCCATGGGGTCCCGTTGTTGGAGTACTGGAGGAAGCAAATTCCAATATGTCTCTGAGGCTTGCAAAGAGGCCAAAGTCCCACAAGATATAAGTTCTTCAAAACTCTGTAACACTGATCTCTAATTCATTCTAAATTGTTTCACCCTCATAGGATCCTTGAGGAATTGACTGGGACTAGAAAAGGCCACTTCAACATCTGGATGGTCTCCTATGACATGAAGTTCAGACTGGAATTCCAACTTATAAAAGAATTTCATCCCTATTTCCCACTTAATTTGATTTTGAATAAAAGATGAAAAGGCTCGTAACTGAATATATCCTACTACAGGATTGGGATTCTATTCCAATTCATGTTCTAGAAAGAATTTAAACTGATAAAGTTCACACAACAAATCCTTTTCCCTTGTAGATGAGTCATTATAGATATCCACAAAGTCATCAACATTTACCATCATGAACTTTTTGTTATTATTCAATCTAATCATCTGAAGGCCTACCCATTGTTCATGCAGGTACATTGAATAAACTCTATCAGGACTTCTACAAGAAATGGCTTTCTCAACAAATTTAAACATTTGTCTCTTTTCTTCTTCTTTAATCATTAATTGCTGCTATAAAGACTATATCTTGGACTTCCACTTTTGTTCTTGAACCAAGTAAGTAGAAAACCAAGTTTCCTGCATACGTTGTACTTCAAATTTATATCTTTGTTGATAAATAAGGCCCAAGTCATATAATTCATCATTTCTTCCAATCCATTTAACAGTATTTACTTCACCTGATGCTAAAGCCAGGGTATTAGTACAGACATCATCAAGAATTTGATTAAAAAATTCATAGAGAACATCTGTGACTTTTTCTTTATCTTCAGAACTTTTAGAGGTACTAGGAAGAATGTTTTCTGCAGCTGTTGTAGCCAATAATTCCAAACTTGTATTATCCTCAGCCAGTGGTACTGTTTCCTTTAGTACTGATTTATCTGTAAGAAATTTATTTTGTTTCCTCAACCTTTTGTTTTGGAAACTCCATCAGTGAGCCTTATTTCTCAAAATTTTCAGTCTTTTCTTAAGAACACCATTCTTTCTCTGTAACTGTCTACTCCTCTGTTTTAACTTTTCATTTTCATTCTTAACATGTCTGTCCAAAATTTGAAATTCACGAACTTGCTTCTGAAGTTTCTTAATCCTCTTCTGTAACTTACTTGAAATTAAACCAGGAGAATCAGGCCTTACCACTTGATTAGATTCGTCTTCTTCCCTTTGAGCTTGGTCTTGAAACTGAGTAGCTTCCAATTCTGGGAGGGGTGTTGACTCTAAATTCTGACTCTGTGTGTAATGGGTTCTTGTACGTTTGGGTATTGTCGAAAACATATCTTCAGATATTCTAACTTTTTCAATAACTTCTTCAGAAATTCCTTCTAGCCTTGCAGATCTTCTTCTCACCATAACTGAAATTTTATTAACCTCTTCATCATCTCTATGCCTCTTTGGAGATGGTTGGGATTGAATTGGTTCAGAAAATGTTGGTGCTGGATAAAATTCTGTCTGAACTGTTGGAGGGGGTGATACAGAATCTTGTGGATCATCATTAACCTGCTCCTGAAAACCTTTTTCCACTAAACATTGTTCCCATGTTAGGTTGCTCTTCTGTAATTCCTCCACAATCAACAACTTAATTAAAACATGATGATACAAGCTATTACCAAGTCACTGATCAGGCCGCTTTTGGGAAGCTAAAGCCATTTTAGACAGGCTCTTCCACAAAAAGTATGGAATGTTCATCAATTCTTCTCCTTTAATGTGAAGGAGAAGCCGAATATGATAAAGAAAGACAAGGCTATATCGTCCTTCACAAGTCAAATATTTCTACAAAAAGAAAATGACATTACCCCATTCAGCAGTGAAACAGTTGTGTTCAGCTCCCTTCTTCCAATGAATACTAGAATTAGCCACCTTCACAAACTGTTTCCAAGAGTCAGGGTTTTTCAAATGACCAGCTTTAAACCATCTTTCCCCTGTTTTTGGTAAGCCTGCAGCGAGAGCAATGGACGTTTCTGAAACTGGAAGCAGAAACCCCCGAATGTTAGAACAAGCTCCATCGAAATTGAGAGCAAATTCCTTGGTCACATCTTCATTGTGCCCTCTGAATTTACTAAAAAACGCATACAATCCAATTTGTTGAAAAATCCTCTTACTAGAGGGATCTTCATCCAACAGTTCAATGGAATATGGCTCCTCCCTATGTGCAGCACTAGCCATGCCAACTGAAACTTTCTTTGCTGAAAGGAAGTTAGGTGATCAAACCGGTATCCTTTAACCCAAATTGGTATTTATAGGCTTGATATATGCATAACAAAGAAATCCAACTTTCAAATCAGGTGTACATATAATTGTTCAGACATGCAGGGACAAAAGGATAGAGCTAATTACGACAATTGATGGGGTCAAATCAGCATATACCCATTCGTCCAAAAAGCAATGAGTTAACGGTCACTCCATTTATGGAAATTATTTGAACAAAAATACTTGGTCTCACATGTCACGATATATAATAAGCCATGAAATGACCTTGAAAAGCTAATTGAAATGCATAAAAATCATTCTTATATGCTAGAATTTATACACATTAAGGAAAAATATATTGAATTTAACCCTACAGGAACAATACTTGTCCGGAATTAAGAGAAGACTTTGAATAACATACCACATAGGCAGGGGATAAAACCAAGATCCAACCCTTCCAATCATGCAAATACAGATCCTCCATGGATTTTAAAGATATAACTTTGTTGGAAGAAATCATTATATCTGCAACTTGAAAAGAATAATTCCAAATAGAACTGAAAGTTTGCTTGTACTGGGAGGGATGAATCCAAGAGAGTATCAAGGTTCTGTTAATTTTCAGGATTCCCTTCCCCATATATGAGACATTCCATTTTACCAACAATCTGTTCATCTTCAGTATTTTACTGAAATATTTAAAAAACACAGAAACTGGAGATTCTACAGGCTTGAGTCAAGCCTGTAATTGTCTGCTAAAACATGCTGAAATGCAAATTCTTCAACCAAACCATTTGTCATGCAATCCAAACCATGTGAATTAAGGTGTTGGAGTAGAACATGGATGAGTAGACATCCCTCCATTAATGCCAATGGCTTTCAAAGCTTGGAAGTACAATCTAACAAGATATATGAATCAATTTTATTGATGTCGAATACCCAAAATATCAGATTGCTTATGGATCCATTTTGGAATGGTACTTATAAATTGCTAGTGGTTTCTTATGGAAAACCACTAGATATTGCTTATAGACCTTATGAGTGGGTATTGTGACTAGTATGACCTTGGAAACATATTAATTACAAAGAATCCATAACAATACTAGCTGTCTTAAACCATTATATTCTTTTGTCAAAAAATATAGCAATGCTCACATAGTGTCGCCAAAAACCAATTATAATGATAATTGGTGACAAACATTTACTACACTCACCAAAAGTAAAATAAACATGTATTAGTGAGGGCTACTAAAATATTGTCACCATAAGTGTCACCAAAGAGAGAATCAATAAGGGTCCTTTAACAACCCTCACCAAAACTATCCCTGAAAAGGGATTTGGTGACGAACCTTAAAGGACCATCTCAAAAGGAACTTATAATGACGATGTTTTAAGGACCGTCATCATATATGACATTGGTGACAAACCTTAAAGGTCCGTCATAGGCATGACCCTCACCAATGACCTTTTTTCTTGTAGTGGGAGGATGTTAAGTGATCTATCGCAAAACCATCAAGAACCCACAGTCATTTAGTGTACCACAAGAGAACCAAGCACATCGACACAAGGTATCATTTTATTAGGGAATTGATAAACAACAAAGAAATCTGTTTAGAATTTTGCAGGTCTGAAGATTAGGTAGTAGACATATTTACAAAACCATTGGAAAGGGACACATTTCAATATCTGCAAAGTTGTTTGGGAGTGACAAGTTCTGCGCAGTGAACTTCGTCGTGAACAGAGCATGTTTCAGCTCTGAAATATTTTGTAATATTTTATTTTTTGTTTAATGATCTCCATGTGCTCATAATTAAGGGGGAGTGTTGGAAATATTGTATTTATGAGCTGATAGCGTATTTGATATGCATTGGCTCTGTCAGACACTCAGTCAGTCTGCAATGTCAGAAGTCAGTTAGTCAGTTTGCAGCCAATCAGGCTCATGGCAAGTTAGTATTTATGTAGCCGCATTTGTATTTCATGGGCCCAAAACTTCTTAGGTAGAAATTTATTACAGTCTTTAATGTAACCCTGTAGCTTCCAAGTGAAGCAATCCCAAGTTTGTGTATAAATGAAAATCACTCATAGAAGATTAAATAGAGATAGAGATAGAGATGTATGTGAGGGAAGAAGAGTAAAATGAGGAGAATCGCATCCCGTGAAATGTATGAAGAGCCCAAGCTCTGTAAAATTGTGAAAGATTGAAGTAAAACTCATCTCTCTGTAAGTGTGGCAAAGTTACTCTGTTTTACAGTGGTAATATATATAAGTCTTTAGCTTTATGTATTCATTCTCAAGAATGTTGGTTTATGCATCCCGCACATCTACTTCATATTGACCTGCATAAATGCTGTTTACATTTACAGTCTGTAAATCAAATCAATATTTTCAAGTATTTCACGGTGGTAAATGACCTAGGTTAACGCGCAGTAACTTCAACATATGTTCCGGTTCTTATGCTTTAGCATGAAATACATTTATACAAAGTTTGTTTAAGTTTGGGTTGTGCACAGTTAACCTTCGTAAAGTTAAGAGAAGTTTGCAAAAGTAAATTTGTGTGAAGTGCGGAATTCATACAAAGTCAAGATCTACGAGGTTAGAGATCTGTGCAACAAATTTCACCTGCACAGTAGAAATTCGAAATGCGTAGTTAATCTCTATGCAGTAAAAAGTGGAATCGCGTAGGTAATTTCCCCGTAGATAATTTGTGAAGAAAAGTGTTCGGGAAAATAATTAGAGAAATGTATTTGCTATGTGAAGTGCAACTCTAAAGCAAAGAAAAGAAAAATATTTATTTATTGCGCAACTCAAATCTTTTGACTACGTGGTGTGCTTTTACCTTGATGATCCTAGAAAGTAGACTGGAAGATTGTGTATTTTGAAGGTTCGAATCAGCTGTGAGTGGCAACATCGGATTAGCATAGCCAGTGATGAATTCCATTGTTAGAGTGACCTGAATGATAGTGGTCATAAATTTTAGTCATTTTTCTTATGGGAACTATGGACGTGGTAGTAGATGAAGAGAATAATGGGTTAACTCTTTGTTATGTTACTAATATTAATTAATAAATAATTTCCATAGATCCTTTTGTGTCTTAGAGTACACCGATCCAAGTTAGTGGTGACTCAAACACCACTTTGTATATATACTCTATTGATATACCTGGAGGAACTTTGTGTGTGAGGAGTAATCGTGGAAATATTGAATTTCAGTCAGTGGTTGTATGTGTATGTGCATTGTCTTGCTTGAACTTCCTCCAAAGAAGACGAGGGTGCATAAATTTCATAAGAGAAGTTGAGTTGTGAACCTCTTCCAAAGCATGGACAACTAAAATTGTGCATGAAAACTTGAATATATCTCTAGAAGAAATCGACCACAGAGAGGAGCATATTGAATGTTACAAGATGGGTTGCTTCCTGAAACTGACATTTTCACGTTTTTGAAGTATATTAGCATCTTGCGACCTATATTATGCTGCTATCATTTGTATTTTTACGAATAGTTTGTAAAATATCGTGGAGGTATTCTATGTACACTTGTGGAGTCTGGACGATCTTTGGCATATTGGATGAAATTGTAGATTCCTTTACCAGCTTGTTGCAGAAGACTGTAGACTGGAAACTATAATAGAAATTGTTTGGGAAGGGTGCAAATGACCTTTGTGGTCGAATCCCATTGAGCTATTGATTAATGAAATACATTTAAGAATTCAGATCTGAGAAGTGATCATCAATTGGAGATTGCGGATATATATTTGTTGCACAGATCCCTGAAAGTATTCTTCCATTTTAAGCAAGCGAGGGAGTCAACGATCAAAGGATTTAGAGTGGTGTCTATCATTCATTTTGGATACAAATTCAACTTTTCACTCAAACTGTTATTTTTTGTAATTTTCCGTGCTTTTTTTTATTCTTGCATGTATTGTATTTTCTTCAAGTATCAAATTAAAAGAAAATTGAAATTGCACTGTACTTGGGTGCATTCTCGGTTGAGACCGACACCTATCATTTTAGAAGTTTGATTTTGTTAAGTTTGTTTGTAAAAGGGTGGAATTGTAAGAATCCCTTCAGTATTTGAGTGATTCCTTTATCAATGGCGAGATTAAATGAACTTGTAGAGTTATTGAACACTCTACTATATTCCTATGTTCACAACACTATCATGATCGAGAAGAACATGCTCACTCACATTCTAGACTCTGCAAAAGAATCATAAGACACTCTTGAGTTCCTATAGCTTGAGTTGCAGCTTCAACAAGAAGAAAGACATTTTGAACTTGTTCATGTTCAAAATAATCCTCTTTATGATCCAGTTCCACAACTTGCACAGATTGATGCCACTTCAGAAGCACATGAGTAAATCAGTGCAACCAGTACATAAGTGAAAGAAAATGAAGATGAAGACATGCATGAAGAGGTTCTTCTTGTTTCACCCAAGCCCATCATCAGACCATGGGAAGAGATCAGCCATAACAAGCACAAAACAGGCCTTGGATACGTCAATGAAGTGATAGTTCACATTCCCAATTTCTCCAAGCCTATCTAGTTTCAGAGTGTTCAATTCCTCAATGAGAGTCCATGTTCATATACATCAGTTCAATGTTTGAGATGCCAACACTATGAATGAGTTGGCCACATGAAAGATCATTGTTTTGATCTTCACCCTTGGAATCATTGTCGAAAACATACACACTCATTAGATAGATGCTTCATTCTAAAGAAACTTGTAAGAAAGAAGATTCAATATGCGTGGATCGCTTCTTGGAAATGGTCATCAACAACCAAGAAGATATATAAGTCATACCGAAGAGTTCATTCACGATTATTGACATATCTTGCAATTGATACATCTTCTTCTCCTCACTTTGTACCTGACAGGGGGGACATGATATCAGGCATCAAGTTTCAAAGCCTCCATTTAAGAACAAGCAACCATGGCCCTCTACAAGTAAGTGAGATCAAACAAGCATGATCCACATCTAGTTTCAAAGGCCAGATTCAGTGATGTAGCCACACAGATAGAAGAGAACCATGACATAGAGTACTCATGTAGTGTTTTGTGTCTAATTGTGTTACCATGAGACTCTCCTCTCCTCACATTATTCCTTACAGGAGTGATGAAGACCATCAGTAACAAGCAACCCAGAATAAGCGAGCCTGTAAAGAGTTATTTTTGTCTGAGCTCCAGAGTTGGTGGTCATCATAAAACCACAGGTATTGCTAACACTTTATATTAGCAGAAGAATGTACAAGCTTCTAGCTAACTTGGAAAAAGGTTGTCAAGATGGAAATGTCAGCTAGTTGTTGTTGTTAACTTCCTATTTTCTGCTCTCCAATCGGTTTCTGGTCAGCCTAAAACCACCATTCCATCTATTCCAGACAGAACCTCTAAGCATTCAAGCCAAGTTCCAAAGAACCTTTAAGCGAGTGTTGTTTCCAAGTTTGATATTTTGTCGTCAGCATTGAATCACACACATAGTAGAAGATTTCATCTTTTGCTATCCCATTTCGGTTTATGGTTAGCCTAAAAACTATCCATTCAGAGAGATATTGTATTTAGCATAAGCATGTGCAAGCTTCTAACTAACCTTCTAGTAAAGGATATTTGAGATGGAAATTTCCAGCCGGTGGTAGCTATCCACTTCCATCCATTCAGATCTCTTCTTTTTCTTGGACTCATATACACCCTTCGGATTAAGGGGGGATTTGTTGGAACCTAATCCTTAGGGTTAGGTATATTCACGTGAAATGACGAGTAAGAGTCGGGTGAATATGAAAAGTCATGAAGGAGTCCAAGAGACCTCTTCATAATTTGGAACCCAAGGGTCCTTTCTCATTGTATATATATATATATATATATATTTGGTTAATGAGAAAGCATAGTGTGTGTTCATGCCTAATATTTTTCTTTGTGCATTTTTCTATGGTTATTTGTCTTTGTGATTTAGCCAATATGTGTGTGTGCACATTGGGCATGTTAACAGAATATATAATATCTTACATTAAAAATTGGAAAAAAAAATTCACTTAAATAATCTTAAGCATTGTATTTTTGTTGTTTGAGGATTGTATTTATTTCCTTTAAATGTGTAATTCTATCTATTCAATTATATATAATTGTATTTATTTCCCTTCAATGTGTAATTCTTTCTATTTAATTGTAGAAAAATGTAAATAGCAATCTATGATCTTCTTTACAACTTGAATCCTTATCATAAATTTATTTTGTAATATAAAATAGGAGACAATCAACTCCAATGTCATAAATTAAGAATTCTCAAATCAAAATTTCTTTATTCCAAAAAGTTGCCAAAATAAATAATTAATATGTTAAATTAATAAAAAAACTTTCATTAGAGGAAATTTGGGGTCTAAAATGGGTCTTATAAGAAAACAAGCCAACCATAATTTCTTGATGAGTTGGAATTCAAGAAACAATAGAATTTCAATAAAACAAGTCAACCATAGTGGTTGACTTGAGATATTTGTCATAAAAAAACTACTTTTTTTGTTCGTATTTTCAACATATCACCCTGTGTTTTTACTCAAATTTTGAGCAGGAGCTCTTGTTGGATGCAGAATTAATTTCCACATCCAATGAATACTCATACGGCATTACTCAAATTTCGAGCGGAACCACTTGTTAGATGCAGAATTAAATTCCGCATCCAACGAGTACCCAGAGTGCATACTTTTGATGGACCCCCGCTGCCCCAAAAGCAATAAATACGTGAAAAAACATGATGGGGCAGCGAGGACCGTCAAAAGTATGCAGAGTGGGTACTCATTGGATGCAGAATTTAATTATGCATATAACGAGTACTGCAGCTAGAAATTTGAGTAAAAACACACGGAGATATGTTGAAAATGTGAACAAAAAAGTAGTTTTTTCTTTCTTCCTCCAAAATTAATAAATAATTTTTTTATTTATTTTAACTATTATTTCATTATTTTAACTATTATTTTATTATTTTAACTATTATTTTATTATTTTCCTTAGGAGGCCCATTTTAGACCTCAAATTTCCTCTAATGAATATATAATAAATTATGAAATATTATTTCCATTGACCGAACAACATGTTGAAATTGTCCTAAAAATAAAAAATATTTAAAATAAAAGTGAAAAAAGTACTTCAAGAGTCTTTTCTTCAAATGTTTTCTTAATAAATAAAAGATTTTTTAATGAAATGAAATAATTTTTTTAATAAAGCAAAAGATTCAAAATGGAACCTTAATTTATCTAAAATGTGAAGTTCATCTAGAATGCACCCAAAATCTATCAGCATCTCATTTTTCCAACATTTATTATATATTTAACAGTAAAACAAACTCTGAGAGGAATCCATATCGTTCGTTTACGGAAATATATATATGGTGTTATACTACCATAATGTAGATTGACGTATATAGAACATATATACCTTTCCCGAGGCTTAATTTAGAATTTAGAGGGCTCTCCCATTTATTTCACTCTAAAATTTCAATTCTCTTTACAAAGATTATGTCGTTTATATAAAAACTCTCAATCCTGAACGTGAAACCCCTCAATCCTGAACTTTTTTTAATCTTCATGCAGCTACTGTTGGACTATGTAACTCATACTTGTTGTATGATGATGACCTGTTGAACAAGTAACAAATGAAAATGACTTAGAAGAATAGGTTAGTTTCTAGATAGTTGAGTAGTTGATAGAGATATGGTTGTAATAAATAAGATGTTGACTAAGTGAAGAGAAGAGTCTAGAAGGAACAACTAAAGCCCTAGATCTTGATCTAGATCAATGGATAATATAAATTCAACATTGTGTAAATATGTGTGTTGTTAGCAATGAACAATCAAGCAAGTTTCAATTTATCCTCTCTCATTTTGTGTTTTCATCATGGTATCACAGCTTGGTGTCTAGGCTTGACTCCCTCAGGGGAGTGCCCAGGATCATGAGAGAGAAGTAAGAGTAGTCGTATCCTCATAGGAGTAGAGGATAGAGTAGTGTTGTTACTATATGTTTAAGTTTGTAGATTATGGTGTTATGTTAGGTCTGTTAGCTGTAGCTGCAAGAAGTCTGTTAGTCTGTTGTGCGTAAGAGTCTTGTTTTGTAATAGCTAGATTGATTCATATGCAACTATGCCAGTTGATATGGCGTTTACTCCCTCAATCGCTCTTGTTGTTGCAGTTCTGTGATTGCAACTACTAGTGAAGGAGCTGTCTATTGTCTGTGGATGTGAAGAAGCCATAAATAGAAGATTGTTTTGTGCTGACCTGATTTCCCTTCCTAAATGAGGATCCGCAGCTGAAGGAGGAAGATGTGATGGTGGAGCTGCTCACTGTTTGCTGTTTTGATTGTCTAAACCTGTACATGATTGAGAAATTTCAGTTTGTAGAGGAAAATGCCTGCTGTAGGTGATACCTGCATGGAAATCGCTGCTCTAGTGAAAATTTGTCATCCTGTGTAGAAGTCACAAGAGAACCATGTGTGTGCTGAGATGTCGCCGAGGAAGTTGAGATGCTGATAGAAAGAGCTATTGTCTGCTGGGTGAAGGTTTTTCCGCCTAGTGAATACTTGTTGCTTGGAGAAAAGTCTAGAAGAGACGCTACTGAGTATGAGAATAAGTTGTTGTTTGACATATCTTTGTTGCCCACAGAGAGAACGAGCTGCCAAGGGAGCTGTGATGAGAAGTGTTGTTTCCAGAAGAATTCGTTGTTCAACCCTAGAAAAACGTTGAAGAAAAGTGTGAACCGCAGATCCGCTGAAGAACGTTTTTGACTGGAGGATCCACCCTCGTGTGAGCGGAGCATCCCGCTATCATTACCTAAGATAACCATGTGTCAAAGAGAGGAGATGCCATCAGTTTGATGAGGCCAAGGAAATAGACGCTGACCCCATCTTTCTACATCATCAGCTTCCAGAAGGTATTGAAATATTGTTGTGAGAAATTGCGTAGCAAATGTCTGTGTTCTGATCGATTGTGTGGAAGAAAAGTTTGCAGATCCGTTTTTGAGGAACGCTGCTGCCAAGACCAGCAGTGAAGGAGAAAAATATTGTCTCCATTTTTTAGAGACATCATTCTTTCTGGAGTCATTCTATGCATTACTGTCAAACCCCATTCTGTGCATTACTATCACGGGTTTGCAGAAAGGCCACCGTATGGGAATTCACTGCCATCGATGGAGATCACTTGCTGTCCTGAAAATGTGTAAGAGTAGTTGCTGCAGCCTGCCAGGATCATGCGAAGAAGAAGACAAAGTTGTGAATCTTTAATTACTATGTTGTGCGATGGGCTTGCAGTTAAAACTATATAGATGAAAAACCAAATCACAAATTAAAAGGTCATGAGTGTCATAAATAGATAAGTATGATGAAAGGTCATGGTTGCATAGTTTGAATGTCTTCGAAATAATACATATCTTAGGGTGAGTCATGACAAGTTATTAAAAAATGTCAAAGATATGACATGTGAAGTGAGTAAATGTATGCCTTAATGATGTAAGGGGTCATGAAGATAGAAGGTCTTGTTCTTTATCGAAGTCAAGTGAGGATGCATCAAAAATATGGAATGAATGATCACGTGGAGTTTTATCTCTTCATGAGGAACGTGAAGTAAGTTGTATTGAATGGTTGGTATTTTGAAGTAACCCCATTAAGTGTCATGGTCAAGGTCATCTGATAGGTGAAGACATGGTCACATGTGTGACAATAATAATCAAATCATTAGTGAAAATATTAATGTAATGGGCATGAGTTGCAAGGAGTCAAAATCCACTTAAAAATTGAGAGATTATTGTGGTAAAGAATTGGAGTCAAGTCATATTAATGTTGAAGTTCAAATTGAAGTCAATGACAAGTTAAGTGAGTCAAAGTCTAGTTTGTCAAGTTTATAGCATATAAAATCGTGGCATTGGTACGTCAATTAAGTTTGCCAAGCCAAGGTCATAGGTCTCTTGTTGGACCTTGATAAAATCCAACAAGAAAACATATGCTATGCACCAATTGGTTAGTTGCATGAAAGATACAAAAAGGAAAGAAGAAGCAGTGAAAGATTGACTCTGCAGAAGACAAAGGCTGATAGAAGAAAAATCAAGAAGACTCCAGTTGCAAAGCAAAATGTATGCATAGTGCTGATATGTAAATGGGCTTGTAATATTTTGGGCTTATGATTGGTACCATAAAGTGATGGTAACTTTGATATTGTTGTAAAGCATGCTTATTGTACCTGAGATGAAGTGTTTTAATGATGCAAGGGGTGCATGATCGGTTGTACCCGACACCCCAAAGTTTTTGGTCCAAGTTGTAAAGCTTAGCCATAGGCAAGCTGAATTCCCCAGGTTGTTGTAAGACCTGTCCGTGTTGTTCAGGCATACGTTTTGTGGTGCAAAATGCACAAAGTTATCCTCTTCTACAGATAGAGGATGTGACATCAAGTTGTGGAATTAATCACTATGAGAGGTACGGGGGTGACAAGTGTACCCGTATGCTAGCTTGATGATAGATTGAAGAAGAGGAATCTTCGATTGAAGGGGGAAGTGTCAGTAAATCTTAAAGTGTTCATATGTTCAAACCAAGTTATGTTTAAGAGAAAGTTTAGCATGTTGACGAACCATGTAGGTAAAAAGAATTCCTAGAGAACTGGTGAGTGCAGCAAATGGCACCCATGTATCTCAGTAGATGGATTGTTTTTATGTGGACATCAATGATCGATTCTATGTAGGTACAAAAGAAGAAGCACAAAGTTCGAGGATAGAGCCCATAGTGAAGAAATCCCAAGTGCGTGGAATGAAAATTTGTTTCCCCATCACAAGGTTCGTGGTCATCTGAAACCACTTGTATGTGAGGTTCGTGGTCAACCAAAACCACTTGTTGTGATAGATGAAAGTTCGTGGTAAGCTAGAAACCACTGATGTGATGTATGGTTCATGGTAAACCGAAACCACTAGAGAATTGTAATTGTTAGGGGTAAGCCGCAAAATCCCAAGGTGAATTTTTTATGAGGGAAAGCCCATTTAATGTTCAACAACACATTAAAGCCAAGTGAAGACAACCAGATGTGGACATGGCTCAGATAAAGACCAAAACAACAAAAAACAAACAGAGTGAGCAAGCACAAGCAAAAGAAGTGAAGATATGAACAACAAGTATTCATTAAGTGGGAGTGTTGGAAAATGTAACTCATACTTGTTGTATGATGACCTGTTGAACAAGTAACAAAGGAACATGAATTAGAAGAGTAGGTTAGTTTCTAGATACTTGAGTAGTTGATAGAGATATGGTTGTAATAAATAAGTTGTTGACTAAGTGAAGAGAAGAGTCTAGAAGGAACAATTAGAGCCCTAGATCTTGATCTAGATCAATGGATGATATCAATTCAGCATTGTATAAATATGTGTGTTGTTAGCAATGAGCAATCAAGCAAGTTTCAGTTTATCCTCTCTCATTTTGTGTTTTCATCAACTACATCCCATCAAGATAAGAAAACCTTGAAACATTTTCAGGAGAAATTGCACTAATTGATTATTAAAGAGCGTGATAAATCCACCATATATTTTAAGGTGTAGGTTTGTCTTACATGATAGACATGAAAGTGTAAGATTACAAAATTTTACACCCTGCACCATGAAAAAAGATGAACTAGTAAATTTCAATGGTATAACATAGTATAAATGCTTTGAAAATTGGATAAAAGGAATTAAAACTGAGCTTTCATGAGGAAGGAGTTATCAAAAGAACATAACTGCACTATAATCAAATTCATAGCAATAACTCGTTCGACTTCGTTCCTTGAAGTATGCAGACACAAATGACATATGAATCTACTTCTCTTCAATTTTCAATTTGGGAGAGCTCCTGATAACCTCCTCTAACTTAACAAAAAACCTCGCAAATTCTGTTGATGCAGGAAGATCCGCATGCAAATGATGTTGAAGAACAATGGTTTTCTCCATTGCTTTGTCATGCAAATGTTTAAATTCAGGCCCTAAGAGAGTGCTCCATAATGCACCTCCTGCACTTGAACCAATTCCATTCCTGGCACATAGCTTCACGCTACATCAAGGGCACACGTTATCAAAATACCAAATAGTGGTATCCTCTCCACTCTTGATGGGCCTAGTGGCATAGATAAACATGGCTCCTCCTACTTCCAGTCAAATCGAGTTCGACAAGAAGAAACCACGCTCTAGCCAGTGGACCTCATCTTTAGCCGAAACAAAGCGACATCGATACATTATGTATAATGCCCTATTGCCGCGTGCCATTTTTTGCTCTCTAAACCACCTTTTTCTCTTTACAATCAAGATGGAAAGTGATCCATTTGAGTGGGCGAGCAATACCATTTACAATGGAGGGAAAACGAGAAAAGCATTTAAATTTTAAATTTGCATTTCCCTCCTATTCCTAGTGATAACAGCCTTTGGTAAATATCCTACGAACCCTAAAACCTATAGTCAAACTTCTACCGTAAAGGGAGATGGGCCTCCCACCTCCTAGCCCCAGCCCTCTAAGCAATCTTAATATAGATATTTATGACGGTTTGCAAAAAATCTAAGACCTCAAAATGATTGTTTATAAAAAAAATTAAAAGTCTAACAAAACAGTTTGACGAAAAATATTCATGTATTTGATAGGCAAAATGTTCAAAGATAGGTAAAATGGTGGTTCAATTTGAATTAAAATTGGACCTCTATTCTCGGTTGTTTATAATTGTATATATAAATACACATCTAATTTTAAGTCAATATAGCTCTTAATTGGTTATTTGAGAGCGTTAAATTAAGAATTATAACAATAATAAAAATTATTCATTAGTCTTATGCATCCTAGAAAAGAAACAAATATATATATTATTTACGAAGGAGATTTCCATTCCGAGAATTTATAGACCGTATAAAGCACAAAAGCACAAAAGGAGTGGAGTGGAGCGCTGCTTTTCTGTTAGAAAAGGACAAAAGCAGGAGTGGATTACGTGCTTTTCTGTTAGAAAAGGAAAAAAGCAGAACATGACAAAGGCAACGGATAATAGGTGGAAGCATGTCATACAAGTCCCAATGCAACGGGCGGCATTTTTACAGAGGCTATATATAAGTGGGGATTGTGCCTCTGCTTGGATGCACAAGTTACCTGATTTCCTCTCCTCTCTTCAATTCTGAAGAATTGATGTCATTTGTAATTCCTGTTCTGAATTGAAGAATTGATGTCATTTGTAATTCCTGTTCTGTTGATCTTTGTGGTCTTCAGTCATCCTATTTTTGAATGTCTTTTGACAAATTGTTTTGTCTTTTATTTAAATTTTAGGACGAATGTGATTAGAATTTTAGCAGAATGTTGAAATGCTTATTCATAAATTTGTTTTTTAATTGTTTAAGGATTAAGTGAATTACTTTGTTGATTTCATTCCGTTTCAAATGCAATGGTTCTCTATAGTTTTAGATGCAATCCACAAGCAAAAGTTTAAGAAATTGTGTTGCATCATTTATTTTCTATTTCGTATAATTTGTCTTTTAACATTTTCGGGTTAGGCCGAACCCTTCTATTTGTCTAGGATCCCATTAGAGATGATCCATTAAATCTATTGTTAATGTATTCATGAAAATGTATCGCTATTCTTAAGTTAGATTTCATTTCGACTGTATTGAAAGATCATTCTTCTGTATTTTCTTGTAAACATGTGTCCCGGTCTATGTCTTCGTTCAGGATCAGCTTGCTATCTGTGTGAGCTATTTTAAGGAAGGCCGTTTATCTCAAACTCTGGTTTCCTTTTTACATATTTTTTTCTCTCTTGCCTTTAATTTCAATAAGAACATATCATTAGAAACATAGCCAAGTATTGGAATATTTACCTTCGTAGCCATTGCTAATTTCTTCTATGGAAATCTAATGTGATGTTATCAAGAGCATACAATGGAATCCGCAAATGACAATCTCGAACAATAGTTATCGAGTTTTGCATGGGTTCTATATCCTCGGATTTGTTTTAACATCGTTTTTTTATATGAAGGGCCTTTACCACTTAGAGATGGAATCTTGCCAAGATGATCAGAAATCGTTCTTAAATTCTGCGTCGTTGCATTTACGAGTCGTTTGGTGTACTGTTTTCTTATTCATGCTAATTCCGGTTATCTGTTTATATATATTCCTCGTTGTGAATGTTAATGTCTATGTGGTACAGTTCATCGTCGCTATCACCGGTTTTCTGTTTAGAAATAAGACATCAACCTATAATTAGAAGAAAAGAGAAAAAAAGTTGAAACAAACCAAGAGAAAACAACCATCTGACGCTCCGTGCCCAGATTCAGAAACCGGATATTTAAACCAGCGCATCCTGTCTAGTGCTGCATTCATAGTTTCCTAACTACGAGACTCAGAGCGAAAAGTCGGGCGTGGGATATGGGGCACTCAAATCGCCCCGTCCCGCCGCCAAACGGACCCACCCCCGTTCTGCTTCAACCCCGTCCACCGTCCGCCAGATACGACGAGGCGACCCCACCTCCGTTGCGTCAACGCCCGTAACCGAAACAAAGACTAACCCACGTGGAACCCGTTTGGACGTGAGTTAATGGGCGCAGAGCCACCACCTTGCTCGTCGATTTAATGCCGAGCTACCACTTCCGGGCGGCCTGTTCAAATCGTTTACGCGCTCAATCTCGGCGCCCTCAATCTCCTGCAACCCCTGTTTCCTCAAATGACCAAGCAGATCTGGCGTGAACTGCAAGGCGTGGAGACAGAAGGTGGAAAAGTATTCCGCGATTTTTCAGAAGCTAAGCGAGCGTGGTCTCCTTCGTCCCGGTTTCAAAGCGCTCTGCGTGGGGGCTGGTTCGCGGAATAGGTATGGACTCAAGTTATTGCTGTAAAAAAACGTATTTGTATTTCCAGAACAGAAATTAAATACAATCTTCAAGAGTTCTGTAAGCAGCAGCTTGTACAGGGTAGCCGTAAATTCTTCAAAAAAGCTTATATATACACAAAAACAGAAACTGGGATCCCGAGCCCCCTTCATCATAGCAGAAAACATGTCGCAGCATGCAAAGATAACTTTGGGCTCTTCATAGAGCCAATGTCTAAAAAATAGTAGCAGCAAGGAAGTTCTATTTTAGTAGCAGCAAGGAAGTTCTTTTTGGGATGTGATCAAAAGCTATATCCACGGATCGTTCACTCCAGGAATGGATAGTCCGTGTAGCCAACGACAGGATAAGGAGTGTAAAAAGTGTTTCTGTCGTATTTGTTGAGAGGGGCATTTAACTCAAATCTTCTCGGCAAATCTGGGTTCGCCAAAAAATGTCGACCGTAAACTACAAGATCAGCCTTGCCGCTTGCAATTGCTGCATTTCCATCTTCTCAACCATAAGCCCCTGCAACCAAGAATGATCCTTTGAATGCCTTCCTCATCGGAAGCAGACTCTTGTTTTTTGCAACAGCTTCAAGTGAACTTACCAGTCTGGGCTCTACATAGTGCGCATACAGGATCTTGTATTTATTTAAGGCCTGGGCCATGTAAAGCCCAAGCGCCTCCGGATCTGAGTCAGTGGATTCATTAAATTCTGTAAATGGAGAGAGCCGTATGCCCAGTCTCTCTGCTCCAATTTCATTTGCCACTGCTTCAACAACCTCCAGAGTAAATCTGCAGCGGTTCTCCAGTGTCCCACCATACTGATCGGTCCTGTTATTTATGCCGTCTTTCATAAATTGGTCAAGGAGATATCCATGAGCCCCATGAAGTTCGACACCATCAAAACCTGCCACAAAACCAGTCAAACCATGAATGGAAAAAATGTAGCACTTCCCTATTTAGTTCACGAAAATCTGTATTTTGATGTTAATGGAAATTGAATCGGTTATATTCAGCGTCCTTGAAGGAAAAAAATAAAAGAGCGCCTTCAAAAGAAAAGCCCTGTAGTCTATTAAGAAAAAACAACTCGAGCTCTCCCTTGGATAAAAATAGTTCTTGTAGCCTGTGCCCTATGTGTGCAAATATTTAAATGCCAAATTTACGATTTCTTTAATAACAGTTACCTGCTTTGATAGCATTTTTGGCAGCAAGACGAAATTCATTAATAATCTGTGGAATCTCCTCAATTTTTAGAGCTCGAGGAGCGGAATAATCTGCAGAATCCTTGCGGTTGGGTAACCCAGTCTGTCCTGCTAATTTTCTATCCGTGGATGAAACGGGAGCCTGGCCTTTGGGGCCATAATCTGCATGTTATAAACCCGGTTAGTCATCTCATTTCAAAGAATCTGACAGCAAATGTTCCGAGAAAAACATGCAATTGCATTCCTGATAAAACTGACCCAATACAACAAATTTATTAGGGCAAGAGACTAGGAATTGTCACTACCCTTTTTGCATCATCAAATACCATGGCCAAATGAAGTGAACAATTTGAGGCATTAGAGTGGAAATCATGCATTGGAAGCAAATCAAGAAAATCCAATCCACACAGATCTGTCCAGTGAAAGGATTTGATGGATAGCAAAGCAATGGAATGCAGAGATACTTACCAACATGAGAAACCCTTCCCATGTGCCAAATCTGACAGAAGAAAACACCTCCTTTCTGGTGGACGGCATTGACAATGGGTTTCCATGCTTCCACCTGCTCGTCTGTCCAAATTCCAGGGGTGTCAGGTAACCTGCCAGTTGAACATAACAAGCACTTTGCTTATTACTTTGTTGAATGGGGTATTTTACAACTTTCAGATCCAATGGATAAATAGGTGCATCTATAACAATTTGCTAAGGCATTAAGAGACCTATGTTAAACTACAAAACTAAAATAATGGATCAGTATAATAAAATAAATCAAAGTAATATATCTTAACTCCAAATTTATTAGATGACTAGAGGATCAAAAGATGATCAAAACTCTTGAAGTGCAAATTTTTTTAAGAGTGCAAAATTTGAAGATCTAGAACTAAGATATAAATTTTGATATGAATATTTGATAGAAAATGTTACCCTACCCTACCCTTGACAATAGTCAGAAACTACAGTGGCTTCTGCAATGAGAAGACCTCCAGGGTTGGTTCTCTGAGAATAGTATAAAATTGCATGCGATTGAGGTAACCGCTTGTAAGATCTCATTCTTATTAATGGTGCCAAAACCACCCTGTCAAACCCCTTCTAGTATTAGCAAACTCAAACTATGTTGTCAAAATGAATAAAAGAAAAAACATAAACGTGATGAATGATACCTGTGAGACAAGCTGAAGGGACCCAATTGGTATGGTGTTATCAATGGGATCCGCTGCTTTGATTGGTTTTCTTCTGTGTTTTGTTGTCCTCCCATTGTGATTAGTGTCCTTATTCCTACTCCTCTACAATTGAAGTGAATGAGCTCCATCGAGTTGGAAAAATAGTATGATCGATGTGGAAGAATGCTTGATAGATTCATGTAGTGGCTAATGGATTTATATAGAAATCCAACGTAACGTCATGGGTGATGAATTTTGAGTTTCCTGTGAAGACATATAACTAAAAGACATATAAAAAGCATTATGAATATCTTAAGAATTTGGGGTTTTCGAGGGAGGTCCAACGTAACGTCATGGGTGAGGAATTTTGAGTTTCTTGTGAAGACATACAACTAAAAGACACATATAAAAAGCATTATGAATATCTTAAGATTTTGGGGTTTTCGTAATTTGGCTAAATTATTGGAACAAGTGCAATGCAAAATGTTCACTTTCTCAAATAGAGTCTCCAAGGTGGAATTGGAGAATCTATCCCTCAAAAAATTGTTGAATGAAAACAAAGTGCAAGAATCCCTTCAAATGATGCCTTGCACGTAGAAATCCTCAACCTTAAAAACAAGTAGAAGGAGATTAGAACCCAACATGTCACCTTTAAACAAAAAACCAAAACATACATCAATTCATGCATATAGGTGGTTTGAGGAAGGGATAAAGCTCCCCCCCCTCTCTTGCGGCAATCGAGGAAGTAGTGCATGCTAAGCTCATTGAGGAGTGCACTAGGTGAGTAAGGAAGTTGAACCTTAAGGTGAGGGTGCTCCCTCTACTACATCCTTCCTCAGACCTCATGGAGGTTGGGTCCATTTTCCTTAAGGCACCCTTGATCTCCTTGATGTTACCCTTGAAAGGGATTTGGCTTGGATTCGACTCCATCTCTTTTCTCTAGTTCATATTTGTGGTTGATTGACTTTGGGCCTTGAGAGCTAAGCGAAAGTTGTTTCTCTTCCTAGTTGTATATCTCACTACATCACAAGTTGTGGAGTGAAAACCTCCAGGGAGCTAGTTATGACAACATGACATGCAAGGATATGGGTGGTCATTAGGAATCTCAATGTTGTCATTCAAGACTACTTGTTTCTTTTGGAAAGAGAAGGTATGCTTTGTTCACTGAGCTTTTTTCACATAATTTATATTACTTGTTATTTATTACTACATTTCTAGGCCAAAATTTGATGAGATTCAAGTGTTTTAACTCAGTCTCTTTCCATCACATGTACAGGGAAAGAAATGGGTAAACAGATGGACTTTCAAAAGTTGGTCTACAGCTGAAGAATGGATTGTGGCATATTCAAGAGCCAGCATTCTGAATATTTTCATCCCACTTTGTTTTGAGATTATTCTAGATGAAGGAGTATATAGTGATACTGATGTAGCAAAGATTTAGGAGTTACTGGTTTATTTTGATCATTTAGATGGAAAATTGTTAGAACCTTTTTTGAGAAATCTAAGTTTAGAACTGCGAGTGTTGTCCAGAGACAAGTTTTTTGCTCCCTTGTGGAAGCCAACATTTGTAATGTTCTAGAGTATCAAGCAAAAGCCAGAAACGAAGTTGTTATTTCCCTCTCTTTTTTAACATGACAGAAATACTTAAATACATATACGAAATGTACTTTCTATCTTAATATGAATAAAACTATGGTTTTTCCTTGGCCAATATTTGATGAGATTTTGTATAATGGTTGCATTAGCTGACTATAAGATGATCCCAAGTATAACATATTTTTCTGGGATTTGAAGTTGTTTGATTATATTCCTAATTGATGAAGATAATAGAGATAGTTTTGGGGAGTGGAGACTGTTGTCACAAATGTCATCTATTGCAGCATACAAAGCCTAATTCCTGTAGCATATTTGATGTGTCTGCAGATTTGATATGAAGTTTGTATAGACGTCTTCAAGTACATCATGTAATTTTAGGTTCAATTTTAACCTTAAGTGTCAAGTTACTATGTACTCCTTTGAGATACACTTTGTCACTAAACATATCTGATATATATATTAAGGAAAGACTGTTTTACATACCTGTAGGTGATAGATGGCATATCTGAAAGTAACTGCCCTTAAACTCAAGGAATGGGATCACTATAATGTTGTAGCAGACTTGTGTATACTCCAGTACTGGATTTTGTGAGTTGATGTAGCACTTGTCAAATGCACCCAGAACTCTCTGTAGCAGCGTGCAATTTCTCAAGATAAACCACAAATTCGAGCTGCCTTCAATTTCTGGCCTCAGGATTTCCAAAATCAGTCCAAAATGAGTTAAATGATGGAAACTGCAGACTTTGAATCCAAAGCTTCATTCAACAGTCATGGGAAATGTTGAGGCTCAGGATTTGTCCACAAAGCTGCCCAGAAGATCATTGTCACACTGATTTAATCTCTTCTTACTGTGCTCTTGTGAATGGTAGACTGATAGGCATTTCATTCTAACTCCCGATCACACTCACTTCAACCTCTCACTAGCCTAATCCATATCAATGTAGTCACTAATATATAAAATCAGGGGAAGAAGCAACTTGGAGTTGCATGAGGACTCTAGTTATCAGAGTAAGAAATGGAAAATCCACATAAAGTCATTTGGTTTCACAACTTCTATTGACATTGTTATGTTTTAAATTGTAACAATTTACTTTTATGATACGTCCCTTGCTATGCTTCTAATTTTTAACCTTTGTATACTTTATCGTGGAAAAATAATCTTTTGATTTTTAAGGCTATATTTGATTTTATATTTGGGTTTGTGCTAAGCTGGATAAATTCATATTCTTCTTGGTTTTATATTGAGTGTGCATCTATATGATTATCAGTGTAATATGGGGCTTTTTTAATAGAGCACAAGGAATGGACATCCAAGTACGAAACATATGGAATTATCTGCAAGTGAAGCTAAAGAGAAATTTAAGCTAGAACAAGCTACACTTTCAGTTGCTATAGCTGAAGCAGAGACGTGAGAAGAAAGCCTAAAGAAGGGTTTAGGTGTTGAGAAGCAATGTGTAGTTGATGTAAGGCCACAATTCACAATTTTCTAGCACTTAGCAAATGGTGAAACAATCTGATGGCCCATCCTGACAGTTGAGAGATTACACAGTATGCAGAATTTTTGACATACTTCAATTTTTGACAAGTCAATTTCAGTATGTGAAGCTTAGTTTTAGTTTAAAATCAAATTTCAAATAGGTACTGTATGTATTCCAAGCACATGCCAATATATAGAGACAATAACGATGCCAAATCAACCTCCAATGATACTTCAATACAATCAATGAGTAAAACTTAGATTTCTAATTGAATAAACGAGCAGTCTCAAATCCCCTCAAACTCAAATTTTTTTATGCATTGTAGATGCTGGTATATTCTAATGTGATCACAATTATCATGCAAAAATGGAGACAAAATATGAGAGAAAAATCATCCCTAGGTTCAGGTTTTCAAGGTGGTCATCTATGTATTTACCAAGTAATCATATTTATACAAACAAATCAGCCCCAAGTAGAATTGCATCTGTGTGTGTAAATGAACAATTAAGATACCCACAAATTTCAGTCCCTTTTCATTAAATTTCTAGGACAATGTTACAAATGTCTCAAAAGTCCAATGTAATGACAATAAGTGACCAGCATTAGGAAGGTAGGCTGTTCCAGTGTTAATACCTTAAACACATGGATATTTTAAGTGATCGACATTATAGTTGATGAGTCATTCTACACAGAATTAAAGGATATTAAACCCAACAGTGATATCTAGAGATGGAGCAGAATATAAACTCAATAGATTGACCTTCACTTATATGTTATGAAAAACAACATTTCAAACCGTAAGCATAATAATGTAGCCAATGCTAAGTTTATATTGTGGATGTAATGGAAAACAAAGCCATCAACCTTCATGAAGGAACACTAAAGGTCGCAAAGTGGACAAATGGAGTGCTGTAGCTTACTGGGGATGTAAATTTTTTTGCCCAGAAATTCAGTTGCAGCCTTTACATAAATCATTTGATGTGTCTTGATCCATTGTGATGAAGGAGCGTCCAACCCTTTTGGAACAGATTTGCATGTCTTTATTGCCATTTTGGATGAAACTCCATAATGAGGGTTTGTTGCACAATTTGGGATGGTTTAGAGTTGGACCATTGGATCATGTGATATTCATCAAGAGATTGAATCTAGAGTGGCAAACTCTAACCAACAACATGCTATCTTTTTGGATGAGGATGCTAATACAAGGACAAGTTCAGTATCATGATTGTCATATTCAGAGGGATGTATGCAACATGTTGGTGCATTTGAAAAGTATAGCACAGGTTTGGATCTGCAAACTATTCAAGCAATTTTTGCTCCAAATCATTTTGACAGTTCTTATAAAACACTAAAGGTATCTGATTTCATAAGTTTCAAATTATCATTAATTACTAAAAGTGTCCTTTGCATGACAATTACTTTTCCTCATCTTTTGAACTTTGCTTTATTGACTGAAGACATGGTGTTTATTAAGGAAAGACAACAAAAGCTAGTTATATATGCATGATTTTTCTTGGAAAATCATTAAAGAAGACATGCCTTACATTGTTTAGAGATGCTAAATGGCACAAAGATAGTTTTCACACATGCAATTTGTTTCCTTTGACAGACCTGACCGAATTTCCTGTATGTACCGAATTGATGGCCAAAAGAAACCATTGACTTCAGAGTTGTTTGCTTAAATTTATCCTTAAAAGAAACCATTGACTTCCTTTAAATGATTAGAAATTGAAATACATAAATGATCACAGAGAATAAGAAAACATTCAACAAAGATAGAGAGACATCATCAACAATTTGACACAAAAATCATGTGAACAATCTTGTTTTATTACTGGTGGATCCCTTGTAAAGTTTACACAACAGCTCCTGGGTGCAGAAATCAACCCTCAATACTTCGAAGAAAGAAGTATTTATACAATTATTTACATCTGCTCCTGTCATAAATGACTAGGATATTATGGAGAAAATATCTAACTAATTAGATCTCAAATTACAAATATAGGAATTATGTTGATTTGTTCAAATCCTTGGTGCTGATTTTCAAATCTATATGCATGGCCAGATTTCTGCCATAGACTTGCTGATATCCAACTAGATGTTTTCCTTGGCTTCCGCTAAGGTCTTTGCCATCACATTCCCTTTCTGTAGCTGCTGTAGTTGTTGACTGAGTCTCGGAGATTTATGCATTTCTGTATGACAACTGGTCTGGAACATAGACTTCAGTGCTTGGAGGTTTTAACTTCCTCTTGCAATTTTCTGATCTCCTGTCAGAAGGACTGCCTCCAGAGGGATAATGACCATCTGCACACTCTGTTCTTTCTCCTTTATGATAGGCTACACTTCCGTTTGGCATGTAAGGATACACAAGAAGTCTCGCTATGTGAGTCATGAAAAATCCATATAACTGTAACAAGTTCCTATGTACAACCAAACTGATCATTTCCAAGATTGTGGAGATAAGTATGAAAGAAGCAATGGTTGCGAATAAGTCTCTTTGGTTCCAATGCAAAATCACCTTTGATGCTTCTAGGTGGTTGATTATACATGTAGTGAAAATACCATATGGAATGGACAGATGCTGCATAACTACTATTGGTAGGTTTTTCCTTCAGCTACCATGTACATTTGTTCATCTATTCATATTACAAAAATAGTAAATAACACTCGTATCAATTTTTTGTAATTCTTATTTATATTTAAAACAAGGCAATCTATGGGCATTCCGATAAAGGATTTATAAGCTTGTTTTGTGAAAGACTATCATCTGAATGTTTCTGTTTAAATTCATCACACTGACTGGTATACTTGCAGTGAAATAGTTTGGTCTTTTTGTGCCAACTTGCCAAGATAAATTGAAGACTGAAGTTCATTCCTGTAATTCTTTCTAATTATGCCAATTGGCAAAATCCAGTTGGGTTTGGTTTAATTTAATTGTGTCAAGACTCAAGAGTAGCTAGGTCAAGTTGCTCTACAGCCTAGAAGGAAATCTACATCACTACTGGCGTGTAATGCTTAAAAAAAGAGCCGACATCTTATTTCCCTCAAGTCAAAGCCAAAGGCTTTCTTCTAGATCACGATGGTAACAATGTAGCTGTTCATGCATATTCAGGACTTAGTACAGCACTGACTACATTAAGCTAGCTCACTTTTTCCTCTGTAATTATATGAATTTCTGGGTAACATAAGACATTTATCCAAAATAAATAATGAGGAAGCAAACCCTATGATATCTGCATGTCATTTGCTCAAAATAGAGATTGGTCAAGCTGCCACAAAGAAAATACAAGGAAAATATGATGATAGAGTCATAGTTGTTACAATGTCGGGTCCCAGCTCAGGTTACAGGATATTTGTAATTTTGTAGAAAGCATGAATATATGTGTTAACAACTTAACAGAGTATAAATCTAAAAAATTACTGCACTTACATGAAGAACTATGTGAAATAACAAAGATACAAAGGAAAGAAATGTATCCTTTATGTTACGGAGAAAACCAACACAGTGCGGAGAGATTGGGCAGAAATCAGCCTTCATTTTCTTGCTTGTGTCAGTGCAATATACATGTATATACAAGACGAAAGTACATTGAACCGTCCAGTTAACTGAAATGACTCAATTCCTGTAGTTGACTCAATTTACATTGCATGAAAATTTTCCAAACATCTGCCCATGAAGCTTGTAATTCTCGCTGAACCTGCATATAGAAGTCAATCATGTACAGTCACAAACTGAATATTTACAACAATAGCAGATGCATTAATTATTATAGAAAAAATATGTTAAGAGCAGAGCAGTGCACAAAGAAAAATAGTGAGGCAACAAATATAGGTTAAGAGCTCGTAAATTATGTAGAAAATATACTTAAACATTTAAAAGGCTGCAAAAATCTTGGCCAACTGGACAATGACATTGTTATTCCTCAATATAAACAACTTTGTAGACTAAACAAAAGTAGTGGGAGATCATTTCGGAGTACTCATAAGAACAAAAGTAACAAGTCATAAATAAACTCAATAACCTCAAAACAAAATACATCTCCAAAAATAGGAAAGGCATTTCAATCAGAGGAAGGAAAGAAAATGGAATTGCATTCACAAGGATTAAAGAATATACAAGAACATACCTGCCTGAACCTCTCCGATACATGGGGCGTTGATGCCCTAAGGATGCCCTTTATAGGCCTTCTCTTATTAAACCTCTATATCTTAACACCAATTTTCATCTATCCATAATTCATGCTAAGTGTGGGAACATGACCTTTGTAACATTAGGACTTTAAAGATTAATTGATTAACACGATATGACACTACAATGACTAACAAAAACACTTACCGTATTTTAAGATTAGAATTTTCACTCATAGTCATGACTAATGACTTATGAGCTTGATACTAACACCAGCATAGATCCATCTTAAACCCGGATCTATCAAGCACCGAGAGGGATGCAATTTCTTGAGGTGTAATTTTTTTTAATCTTAAAGTCAAGAAATTTGATCCCTCTCTTGCTTGATAGATAGCTTTTATTTTTTTATTTTTTTATTTTTTTACGCGGACTTCGATTTTTTAAATCACTTTTCATAAAAAAATATTTTATGAGCCGACATGTATTTTTTATTTCATGAGCCAACATGTATTTTGTAATTTTTATTTTATTTTTGGTAATGTAACGTTATGTTATGTTACCTTACCTTACCTTACCTTACTTTGAGTGACAACATCTCCCCCATACTGGTTTGTAGAGCACCTCACTCCTCTTGGTGCAATAAATGTTTACTGTTAAGACTAAGGACAATTATTTACATATTAATTCCTATCAAAAAGCCACCTAATAAGGGTGTTAAGCAACTTCCTTCACGTTGACGACTCTTCATAATTATGGAACAAGTTACCAAGCTCACCAAGCTTAAAATCCAATATGTTTATCTAGATTGAACATATGATTCAACAGAAAAATTATTCCAGTCCTGTAATGTAGTAGGACAATCTGTGTTTCCTGCCAAATCTACACAGAAAAGAGCCTAAATATTGAATTTAAGTTTTAACCAATGGGAAAAGAAACATAAACATATGTACATCGTCTTTAAGCAACAAGCAGGTACTCGGGAAGGTCAATATACGTATAAAACAAAAGGACAAATGGCAGACATAAAAATGAACTGAACCTGGGCACCAAAAAGATCGAATCCTGGAAAATTAAACAAACACAATTTGATAAAACTCCTTCGCTCAGTATTACTTGTACATGCTAATTCTACTGTAAAGCTTGTCCATCATTTAATTGTTCAGTTAGTTTCAGCGATTTCCAAGAATTGTTGTTTTCTACACACAGTTCTCTTTACAGTCTGGAAGATAAGTTGTTTCAGAATCCCCCCTTCAAATAGTCATGGAAAAAGGAATAAAGTTGGTTTCAAATTTCCCTATGTCTTCCAGATCTTAATAGCATGAATCATGGAACAAATGAAGAACATACTCGTAAGATTTGATTTGCCTAATACAACGAGTGCTTTGATAGGACCAAACAATACCTACCCAATATGATACAGGTTGATGAATGGAATTGTATGGCAGAGTCATGCCACTATCATTACTTTCAGACATCTACACCAATCTTTTGGGTAACCTGCAGTCAATGTTCTCATGTATTTACAATTGTTGATTGTATTAAAAACCACAAATAGACAACAATGTGAAAAAATGATAGCAAGCTCACCTCTTTAAAAGAGTGTACATCAGCACCCCAAAGCCAAGCATCACAACCCGCATCTCTGGCACCCCAAATGTCATTGCGACGATCGTCTCCTACTTGCACTGCATCCTCTGGCTCTACTCCTAGAAATTCGCATGCCTTCCAGAATATTGTGGGGTTGGGCTTCTCTGCTTCCACCTATTCCAAAGCCCCAGAAGCATAAACCAAAATTTTACATAGTAAATCTTTCATGACCCATACAACAATATATTTATAAAATAATATAAACAATGGTTTTAAGCAACAAAATACACATTTTAAACAAATAAATGCACATTAATGTCTTTGACCACAAGTGTGAATACCTCAGCTGATACAGCCAATGCGTCAAACCAGTGTTCACACTTGAGAGCCTGCAATAATGGCCTTAGGCGAGTATCAAAATTCGAAACTACTGCTAGCTTTACTCCAGCTCTCCTCAGTGCTTCAAATACTTTACCCGCTTCTGGGTCACAAATATGCCAAGCCTACAAAGCCAAAACATCCATCTCAAATCAACAGAAAAGCCCAGGTTGGGCAATCACATGTGCCCGATCATTTCTAAAATAAAATAAGAGGATAAGATTCATTAAATAGAAATGAAACGGAGAGAAATGTAATAAAATTATATTCATGTCACAAATGACCCAAAAATGGTTGTTAGGACCTAAGAGTAAGGCCGGTACAAATAGAAAAATAAGAAGAGCTTGATGAATCTCCTAAACTGTAATAAATCTAGGCTATTGACGGTGCAGGAAGATAGAAAGGGACTAATAGAAGGGTTGAACCAATCAAAGAAAAGTTAAAACCCTCTATCATGTATAAAAGGATAGCCAGGAAGAATTGGAACACAATGAAGAAAATGATCTAGTCTTACTCGAGTATAAATTTAGGCTATCAACAGTGCAGGAAGATAAAAAGAGAGGAATAGAGGGATTGAACCAATACAGAAAACCCTTTATAATGCATAATAGTCAAGAAGAGTTGGAACGCAATCAAGAAAAGGGTCTAGTCTTAGCCTGAGCAGAAAAAATAAATGTAAATGAATACCTGATCCGTAGTATAATACTCATAAAGCTCCTCAAAATATCGAGAATCAGAGCAGCCCGTAGCATTCTGTACAACAAACTGCCAAATAGGTCTGGCGTCGTCCATGAATCTGGAACAAAACAAGCATTAATCCCCAACGCCTCAAATTCCATACAACCAGAAGAGCTTTAAAGATTGAAGTGATACAAAAATCCTGTTATAAAAAGTAGTCCTGCTGCTTGCCAAAACAGAGTTTGAAATTAAAAAGCATGTATGTTGTTTTCTAGCCCAACCAGTAACTAAACCATAACCAACCATGCCCATGGATAGATTATGAATAGAAGGATATTACTGTTTATAAATGCATGCATACCTTAAGCGAGTGTTAGGCCAAGGTTGCTGATAAGCCCAACGGTATCGACTCAGAATTTCGTCCTCCGAATAACTGACCATACTTAAGACCGATATTCCTGTATATCTGCATTAACAATTTGCACCCAACACACAAACATGAGCAACACCTGATATCTCAAACCCCAATTGGTTATTTTCTGTTCTGTCAAAAATTAACATCTCATTTCCCCAGATCTTATATTCCAAGTATATATACAAATGCAAAGACTACACGGACTATCCATTCCTGGAGTGAACGATCCGTGGATATAGCTTTTGATCACATCCCAAAAAGAACTTCCTTGCTGCTACTAAAAAAGAACTTCCTTGCTGCTACTATTTTTTAGACATTGGCTCTATGAAGAGCCCAAAGTTATCTTTGCATGCTGCGACATGTTTTCTGCTATGATGAAGGGGGCTCGGGATCCCAGTTTCTGTTTTTGTGTATATATAAGCTTACGGCTACCCTGTACAAGCTGCTGCTTACAGAACTCTTGAAGATTGTATTTAATTTCTGTTCTGGAAATACAAATACGTTTTTTTACAGCAATAACTTGAGTCCATACCTATTCCGCGAACCAGCCCCCACGCAGAGCGCTTTGAAACCGGGACGAAGGAGACCACGCTCGCTTAGCTTCTGAAAAATCGCGGAATACGATTCCACCTTCTGTCTCCACGCCTTGCAGTTCACGCCAGATCTGCTTGGTCATTTGAGGAAACAGGGGTTGCAGGAGATTGAGGGCGCCGAGATTGAGCGCGTAAACGATTTGAACAGGCCGCCCGGACGTGGTAGCTCGGCATTAACTCGACGAGCAAGGTGGTGGCTCTGCGCCCATTAACTCACGTCCAAACGGGTTCCACGTGGGTTAGTCTTTGTTTCCGTTACGGGCGTTGACGCAACGGAGGTGGGGTCGCCTCGGCGTATCTGGCGGACGGTGGACGGGGTTGAAGCAGAACGGGGGTGGGTCCGTTTGGCGGCGGGACGGGGCGATTTGAGTGCCCCATATCCCACGCCGAAAAGTCGGTCTAATTATGTACCATATTAATGAGATTTTATGGGAGTTGGTGTCAGTTTACCAACCATATTAGTTAGCACGACTGAATGACTCCAAGTTCTTCAAAAGCCGGTTCGGCTTACCAGCAATACAGGTTACATAACAATGGTGGGAGTAGCAGGTAACAGTGGATCGTTCATTGGTACATTGTTTTTAGTACTCTGTATTTTAGCAGCTTGGACGTTTTACATCTGCCAGAAAGTGCCCAGAAGATGGCCTCTCGTAGGCTTCTTTCCTTCCTTGATTTACAATTACAAGAATTTCTACGAGTGGATTACCTGGGCGCTGATCCAAAGCGGCCGGACTCTGACGCATCTGAAGGGACCATGGACGAATTGGGTTGTGACTGCAGATCCTGCAAATGTAGAATACATTCTGAAAATAAGGTTCCCTAACCTCGTCAAGGGCGACTATTTCGTGCAGGCCTTTCGCGACGTCTTTGGCGATTTCTTCAAGATGATGGCGAGACCTAGAAGCGATTGAGGGCAACGGTGTCCACCATTTTCGCTTCCCCGAGCTTCCGCAGCAACGTTGTTCAGACGACATTCACGTTGGTGCATCAGAGGCTTATTCCGCTGTTCCAGCGCGCGGCAACAGAAGGCATTGTTCTTGATCTCGAGGATGTTATACATTGCTATAGCTTCGATAGCGTCTGTAATTTCGGCCTCGGCTTCGACCCGGGTTCTCTGGCCTCCCGCGAGTTCCTTTCGCGGAGGCGTATGACCGGTCTATCAAGGTATCCATGCGTCGGTTTTTTACTATGGGCACGGAGGGTCAGATGGTTGTTTTCTCTTGGTTTTTTTCAACTTTTTTTCTCTTTTCTTCTAATTATAGGTTGATGTCTTATTTCTCATTAATGTGTTTTCAGTGTAAAGGGCATTAGCAGAGATGTTTCCACAGTTTTTCTTGCTTCTTTGTACGTATTGTTTTCTTTCTAACTTCTAATTTGCAGGATGCAAGTAATTGGAAATTTTAGAGGATAATTAGCAGAGATGTTTCTACAGTTTTTCTTGCTTCTTTGTACATATTGTTTTCTTTCTAACTTCTAATTCTCAGAGATGCAAGTAATTAGCAGAGATGTTTCTACAGTTTTTCTTGCTTCTTTGTACATATTGTTTTCTTTCTAACTTCTAATTCTCAGAGATGCAAGTAATTGGACATTTTAGAAGATACTGAAATATAGTCTCAATGCAATGCTATGCCACCGATATGTCTATGTCTGTGTACGCGATAAAAACGAAAACACATAGTAAAAAGGATGACAAATAATCTCCGAGACCTCCATCCAAATAAAACGGGAAAGAATTAGAATGATAATAATTGGTTGATTTGTTTTTTAGTTGTTTTTATTTTCAATTATATTTTATTTATTTTAAAATCAAGAAATATAATTTTTTAAAACAGAAAAAACTGTTAATTGTTATTTATATATAGAAATCAAAGTTATGATTCTCTGAGATATATATATAAGCTGAAAAATTTTCACAAATCCATACTACTGATACCCTTCATGAATTAAAAAGATGTTAGGAAACTAACTCTCAATAAAGTTTAGTCAAAAAACTTAATACATAACTCCTTACAACAAGTCCAACCACAAAGGAGATTATGGATCTACAAATAGTATGAAAGCCAAGTATAAACTTCTGAAAAAACTAATTAAAACAAATCCAACCACAAAGAAGATTATGGATCTACAAATAATATGAAAGCCAAGTATAAACTTCTCTAAAAACTAATTAAAATATATATGTAATTCTTGACTTTATCAAACTATAATATATATTTTTTAAAAAACATTTATATCCATATTCTCAATAGCCATTCATATTTGAAAGACTGTCTACCATTCTGTTCATATAAACAAGTATATGAACAATAAACATGAATAAAAAACCATCAAACACATTTATATTTATATTTTTCTAACGTTTACACTTACATTGGTTTTTAGTTGGAATTATTTTTCCCTTTACATAATACAAAATATAACCATAATGACTTTGAAAAAGATTGTAAGTTTTCTATTTACATTGATTTTTAAGATACCATTAACTTTTACTTGTGATGGAATGCTTCCAAGATGATCAGATTCTTAATGTATTCACTATTGTTTATTTAGAATTAGTTTCTAATCTTAATCATTTTTTAGTTATATTTTTATGTGTATAACGCTTAGTACACCTCTTATGTTCAATATGTTATTTATCTTTGCATTATAATATTAATGAAAACATTTCCATATTTTTGGTTTCCTTTATTAATTTCTAAAATGTTAGAAATTATAAATTTAGATTGATATTAAAATATATATTTTAATGAAATATTATGCTATGTAAATGAAATATGGTTTCTTTTATTAATTTTTAATGTTAATAATTATAAATTTAGATTGATATTGAAATATATACTCTAATCAAATGTTATGCTATCTAAATGGAATATGTTTCTATGTTTATGTATATTTTTATTATTAATCTATTATATTTGTAAACAACATTAATAGAGATGTTTTGTCATGAAAATTTATGGTTTACTTTTTCAAATTTGCTACAAATTTTTAATTTCTAAGATCTATTTGATCTTGAATTTGACACATTATTAAAATGTTTATTGTCAAGATCTATTATGAAATTTAATTATGGTGCAAATAAAAGAGTATAGTGATAGTGAATTGGACAATATCGTGAGATAGATTCAATTGTATCGGTTGTTTTCTATTGGCAATGTTCAAGAGGTGAAAACAAAAACCTTGGATACATTGCTTATCTAAAAAACCTTCTCTAGAAACACAATTTTTTTAAGTTTTGGAGGTGAAAATTAGGGAGATAATGGACATTCTTGAGTGCAATGTCTTACAAGCAACACAAGTGATTATGGTGTTTAAGGTAGTTGGTAGCCCCATTATTTCCCTAAAGTTCATGTAACTACCACAAGGGATTCACCGTGCTGACCAATACCTTATCAAGTTCATTCATAAAGGGTAGATTTTGAATTGTGAAGCCTAAGGTCAATATATTGTAGGTATTGGGGGAAAACGAGTACGGTATGGGGGATTTATAGGTATTGGGGGTATAAAAAGGGGTATCTATTAAAAACAAGGAATATCCTGTAAAAATACAGTTTTTATTGGAAATATGTATTGGGAGGGGAGTCATCAAAAGGATTTTGGTAGGTATTTAGCACTATCTAGTGAAATTAGAGGTATTCTTTAATATCCCATGAACGAAGGAACTATGACATAGTTAACTAATCGAAGACCCTGTGGTAAATACAAATAACATGGCATTTTTAGGGGTGAAATTTCATCAATTGAGATTTTTTTGACTTTTTTTCGAAAAATAAATTTGTTATTTGGCCATTTTAACTCTAAAATATTCCTTATGTTTACATAAATTGTGTTTTTTTAATATTTGCCAAAATTTACAAAGTCTCTTAGTAGTGAATTTGGAGTGTTTGTTATCTAATATCTGCCTACCAATCTATATGTATGATTTTTTCAATACAACATAATCGCCTAGTACATTATACTTAGGTTTACTATTTCAATCCTTAAAAAATACCATGACAAATACGATTTTTTATTGTCTACGATTTTTATTTTATTTTTTATTCTACTTAATAAAATTTACATTGTTTAAGTCTTGGAGGGAACAAATTTTGCATACTTTCATCTACCTGAGACTCAAATCCAAAACCATAATATAACTATATGTATGCATTAAATTATAGACATTGAGGAAATACATTATAAATTGTCCAAACATGTAATTCATGACAAGTCCATTTACATGCTAAGCTTGCAGATGGAAAATGTAGAATAAAAGGCAATAACTATTGGAAAAAAACAATTTCATAAACATTGGTAATATTGTATGTTTGAAAAAGGATATACGAGAACCATACTCAATAACTTCTTCAAAGGAACTGCAAATTACATCGAGATGTTTCTCTTCCATAAAAAATTGGTGAACCTCTTGGTTCAATTCCCAAAACACATGAATAAAGGAAATATTATCAAAATAACTATCTACCTCCAACAATAGATCACCTACTATATTGAGATGAACATAATGTAGAAATCCCACAAGCTTCACCAATTGTATTCTAAAGAGAAGTCACCCAAAAACTATAGCCTCTTTAACACTTTGATATGTAGCATACTTTAAGAGAATATATGTTGGGCCTAAAATTCAACATAGATGTTAGATCTTTCCTCGATGCTTTCTTTCACTTGAAGGAAAAGACCACCTAGTTGGGTTTTTTGTGGAACCTCTCCAAATAAATTCAACCAATATCAATTTACAATGGAGGAAGGCGACCCAAGGTTTTACAATAAGTTTTTTTGGCAATATGCTCAAATTCGCTTAGGTGCCCTAGTTTGCACACATATAGGGTGCATCGATGTATTCCCATTATCGATGTACCAACTATTATTATTAGTAATTCGTAATAAATATCAATGCAAATCCATTCTAAACATATTCTAGAGACGGTGCATATTTAAATCACAAGAGAATTGGTGTATTTCTATATAAGATGCACCAAATAAGGTTTAAAAATGTCATGCACCCAGTGTCGTCATGATGCCATTGGGGCCATGGAACACCCATATTATTAAATGTAAACACATATGATATTCAATTTCGTTTTTCCACTATTTGAATTAAATATTTATACATGAATGAATTCACATAAAGCTAATAATTCGATGCAATTAAATCATTGTATAACAATAATTACATTAAACACATATCAGAGATAAATACAACACATTTAATGCACATGTGGAGATTTATATGAAAACATAAAGCATCCGAATGCATAACAAGGAGATTCCTCCCAACGGCAAGCTCTATCAAGCCACATATTTCTTTAACATGATATCCCCAAGCTAGGGATAACAAAACACAAGAAGGTACCAATTTCTCTCACTGCCATTATCCCAATATTTTAGCACTCCTTCTCCATCATCCCGCACAACCCAAGGAATGGGGATCCCTTCTCTAAGTTAACAGTCCATTGGGATCTCTTCTCTTAGTTAATAGTCCCTTGGGTTTCTTACCCCAATTCCTTTCTAGCACTCCAACAAAAGCTTCTGAGGAACTCTCTACATTGAGGCTCTAGGGAACACATTTTTTCTCAATATGGGTTCAAACTATAGTACGAGTGATGGTGGTTAAGATATGACAACATTTATATCTCAATGATGGTGGTTAAGATAATGAAAAGATATTGACGTGTCATTATATAAGTGCATTGAATAAGGTTTAGACATTTTGTTATACAATATTGATTTTTATTTTTTTAAATGAAAAATATTATTGTTGTGCTTAATAATTATACATGCACCTTTGTGTACTAACCAATAGTGCATCGAATTAATTTATTTTAAATCTAATTGCTGTATAAAAAATCTATGAATGCATTAGGGCACCTTAATATTGAGCACACTGAAGTAGGGTATAAAAAAAATAAAACCATAATTTTATTTTTAACATGCATTTAGTGCTTGAACCCATACAAGTATCAACACACATTATCCTTGTATGACCATTCCATTGTCAATTCTACCGTATAGCCAAATTTATCAAATTCTTCACTTCCATCGTGGATTTGATTCATTTTAGAATTTTGCAAAATGGTACTAGTTTTTCATGTTTTCTTTACACAACAACCATCCTTCCTAGAAAAAAAAAACTAGGTAAATTCCTTGTTATCCCCTATTTTACATTTTTAACATTTTAACATTTAACACTGTGCTTGAATTTGTGTATTTTATCATTTAAAAAAATAATTTTGACAGTGATTTTTGGCCATGCAAGTCACACAGACATGTTTGGAGTGTCTTTATCATTAATAAGGTGCATTCTTATAAGTGCATCTTATAAAATTGAGCACATCGTTGAAGCCATAGAATAAGAAAAATTCCATGTTTTATTATGATCTATACGATGTTAAAAGCACCTTTAAGAATACTCCAACATATTGTAAGTGCACTTTTATTAGTATAAATTCCCCCATTTTGTAGGTTCTCTCATAAATGTAGAGAGGCACCATTGGTAGTGATTCTATACAAACCAAGTGCATTGTGACAATAAAAAATAAAAATAGAATTATCACACTTACTAGTGTAATAATATTTAGTCAAGGACATCAATGCTAATGTATTGATCACACATCTGCATTATAGATGGTGTGTATGTATAAATAATCCACACTTGGTATTTTTACATATTTTTATTGCACCCCAAAAAATCAATATTTAATGTATATCATGGATGAGAATGTAGTATAGATTGTTTATGTTACAATTGTGCGTGTATGTATGTTCCTAATGAAATTTATATGTGAATCAAAGACCATGATGCATCCATCAATAACAAAAAGGTCAACATGTATAACTCCATATCTAAGTGGGAGGATCGAGAGAGCAAGATGGACATGTACCCTCATACAATACAGTACAATACAATACAGTAACAATGACTAAATAATTGGAATTAACCAAGGGGGTCATTTGAATAGCCTGCATGATGTAGCTGGTCTGCACTAAAATTCCTCAGCATCAATCAGTTGTAGTGTCATCAATGCACAAGTAACGGTCAACCAGGTATCAAACTGAGTCTAACTGAATGTAGGTAGGTGTAACTGATGTATGGAGCACTAATGTAGTGAAGGAGAATCCAAGGAGGGCACATAAGGAGTTGTCTGGAGTCAAAATAGTCAAACTAGTCTCTTTGGATGTCCATCAGAGTGTTTCAGTTAGTTAACTAGTCAATCTGTCCTCAAATCAAGGAACAGATCCACAAATCAAGCAACTAACTGACTGTGTCATTGGTGGTAGGTAAGAGAGGGAGCACTTGGTCATAGGATATGAAAACAAGGCGCATGATGGACTAGGAGGGATGGAACTGAGATTGAAGGTCACCCCAGTACAGAAAATAATCCAAAATGCTAGAAAAATCTAAGTGAGGAAAGAGGGAAGACCCAGTGGGAAGAAATCCCCCCCTCAAGATGAAAACTAAAGGATCTAATATGTCTCCACCATAGTAGAACTCACCCCCAACATTGAACGAAGGTAAGAGAACTTCTTCTCAGTGAAGCTCTTGGTGAAGATGTCTGCAATTTGCTCTTCTATAGGGCAATATTGCAGTACAATGGTTCTGTCATGCACAAGCTCTCGGATGTAGTGCATGTGGATCTTGATATGCTTGGTCCTTTGTCTCTGAAATGGATCCGTCGAGATATTGATAGAACTCTGATTGTCACAAAAAATGACAATAGAAGTGGCGCTACCAATATCAAACTCTGCTAGAATACCTTACAACCAAACTGCATGAATGCAAGCGTTGACCTCTCCTCGATACTTTTCCTTTGCTAAAGATAAGGAAATGGCTGCCTGCTTTTTGCTTGAACAAAAAATAGGCCCTGTGCCAATCATGAAAACATATACGGAAGTGGACTTCCAATCAATGCTATCACCCTCCCAATCTGAATTAGTGAATCCCACTAAATCTAGCTCAGAATTTGCAGCATAGTGTATGCCAAAGTGTCTAGTACCTTGCACATAGTGCAAGATTCTCTTGGCTTCCCTCCAATGAAGCTCATGGGGCTGCTACATATATCTTGACATGACACTCACGGCATAAGAAATATTAGGCCTTGAGTGTGTCAAGTATAGAAGACTACCAATCAACTGTCGATAAAGTGTAGAATCCACCAATGGTGTGGAATCACCATACCCAAGTCTTATTCCCGAGAGGAATGGGAATGGTGTTTCCTTACAATATAACATATTAAATTTTTTTAGCAGGTATGAAACATATATTTTCTAATATATGGTGATCCCATCAAAATTTTGAGCAATCTCTAGCCCAAGGAATTGCTTCAACAAGCCCAAATCATTCATGTCAAAAGTTAAAGCATTTTTTGTGTTGTCGATCGAAGCAAGATTGCTTCTAGTTATTAACAGGTCATCAACATAAAGGACAATGATCAAGAAATTACCTCTATGCTGCTATAGGTACACATTTGGATCTGATTTGCACCTTGCAAAATTCCGTGACAGAAGCAAGGAGCCCATCTTTGCATACCAAGCTCTTGGGGCCTGTTTTAAACCATACAATGATTTCTTCAGTCTGCACACTAATGTCATATCTGATATGTATCCTTCAGGCTACTTCATGTAAATTTCTTCTTTCAGATATCCATGAAGAAATGCAGTCCTCACATCCATATGATGTAATTCCCAGTGCTTAGACGCGAAAATTGCCAAAACTAGGTGGATAGAATCCATCTTTGCAACCGGTGCAAAGGTCTCAGTGTAGTCCACTCCTTGGACTGGGTAAAATCCTTTTGAAACCAACCTAGCTTTGTATTTTTAGGTTGATTCATCAGCAACAACCTTTGTGCGGTAGACCCATTTTCATTGGACTAATTTCCTCCTAGGTGGAAGAGAAACTAGCTCCCATGTAGCATTTTTCTGAAGAGAACTGTACTCTTCATCCATGGCGGTTTTCCATCCAGGATCTAGGTGGGCATGATAGTATGATTTAGGATCTGAACCTATCATCAAATTTTTTTTTTCAGACAGTAAAGGATTAGAAATGAAAGAGCCATACTTGCTCTTTGAAAGTCTACTCGAGTTCTCCTTGGATCGACATTATTTCCAATGTTAGAACCAACAGATTGGAAAGTATTTTGGGCCCACTTTGGCAACTGAGGAGGATCATTTGGATCTGATTCTGAACCTGATATTTCATGTTCATCAATGTCTGATAAAATATCAGAAATATCAGAGCACAAACTATCATCATCTTTTTTCTAATCTTCTTCTTGTAGAGGCAGCAATTCAACAATTTCTTCCTCGACTAGTTTTAGATCTTGAAGTGGTTCTTCAAATATTACACTTCCCTCAATGAATATATTTTTGGATCTAATATCCATGAGTTTGTAGCCTTTTTATTATTCATCATATCCAATTAGGATGCAGTCAGTACTTTGCGGATCCAAATATTTTCTCTTCTTAGTCAGAATTCTAGCCCATGCAGTTGAGCCAAAAACCCTGAGATTGGACACATCAGGCTTGTGACCAGTATAGGCTTCAAAAGGAGTAGTACCTTTCATAGAATGTGGAACTCTGTTTTGAATGTATGCAGCAACATTCATAGCCTCATCCCAAATATTTACAGCCAAACCCTTTGACTCAAGCATACAGGTTGCCATCTATTTCAGTGATCGGTTCTTCCTTTCCGCTACACTGTTCTGCTGAGGTGTGTAGGGAACAGTGTGTTGGATATGAATTCCATTTTCTGCACAAAGTTGTAGCAGCTCTGATTTGATATATTCACCTCCATTATCATATCTAAGATCTTTGATGTTTCTCTCTGTGACAGTCTCAACAGAAGCCTTGAAAATCTTGAATTTTTGTAGCACTTCTAACTTGTTTTTGAGAAAGAAGACCCATGTGAATATGGAGAAGTCATCAATGATCGTCAGAACATACCTCGAGCCATTAATGGAGGAATGTGGAAGCAGACCTGTGATATCAGAATGAATCACCCCCAAAATACAAGAAGCTCTTCTAGCTTTTCCTCGGTCAAACTTGTGCTCGGGGTGCTTCCCAATGATGCAACCCTTGCATATTCCTTTCGAGGATTTGATCTTCGGAAGGCCATCAACCATGGATTTATTTTTCAGTAGCTGCAAATATTTATAATTTAGGCATCCAAACCTCTCATGCCATAGCCTACTAACCTCATTTCCATGATTCAGAAGAGCACTAGGCTTTGAATGTGGTAAAAAGTGAGAAAACTCATATGTTTTTGCAGCATGATTTGCCTTTCCTACTGCAATGAGCTTTTGGGTGGAAATATCAAAAATTTCAACATCATTGGGGATAAATACAACCTTCTTTGGTAAACTAGTGTGTGTCATTTGATACACAAAAAACAGGTTTGTAGCTAGAGAAGGAACATAAAGAGCATTCTAAAAACTACCATGTTCTAAATGAATAGTACCTTTTCCTTTCGAAGAAATTTGTGAGTCATATCCCATGTGGATGGAGATGGTGTTGTTGGATTCCAATGAAGAAAAATAATCTTTTTTTCAGCCACGTGATTCGAAGCTCCTGAATCTATGAGAAGAGTGGTGGAATTTGAAACACTAGCCATGAGTGCATGACCTCTTTTTGTATGATCATTGTTGTCCTTCTTCCTTGTACCATCAGGAAGAGTAATGTTGTTTTTCTCCAAGAGAAGGGCCATCTGATCTATGGTATTCTTCATGCATGGAATTTTGGGATGAAATCCCTTGCTACAATAAGAAATTTTAGTCTTCTCTTTTCCCTTTTGTTTGTCTTTTCTTGAACCAGATGGCTCATGTGGCTGATTTGTCTTCACCTTTTTCTTTGGGTGATCAAGCTTTGGCTTCTCTTTCTTTTGCTTCCCTTTTCCATTCGTAGCTTTTGATCCTCCAGCAAAAAGGGCTTGATCTTTTGAGGTTTTGATGGTCCCCATTTGAACAAGCTTATCATGCTCTTTTTTCAAGGATTCAATGAAGGCATTCAAGGTAGGCATCTTCCAATTAGGAATTGTGAGCTTTCTCGTATTGAAAGTGGAAACAAAAACTGAATAAAATTTTCCCTGCTTCGTAAGGATGGATATAATCAATTTCTTATCTTCCTTTTTCACTCCACATTTCTCGAATAGCATTACCAAGTGCTTAAACTTAGTGAAGAAGTCATTGATGGTCTCCAAATACTTAGGATTGTGTGCAATCAACTAATTTTCTAGCTGATAGGATATCATTTCATCCTGCTTTCCAAAGAGAATGGCAAGTTGATCCCACACTTCTTTTGAGGTAGTCAATCCACTAAGATGGAAAATAAGATCCTTAGAAATGTTGAGACAAAGGAAACCATAAGCTTCATCAAGCTTATTGAAGTATTTTTCCTTCTCTATTGCAGATGTAGCTTCAACTTCTAGGACCATGGTGACTCTGTAGAAGCCCTTCGAGTGCAATATTATCTCCATATCAGCCTTACAATGATAATAGTTGAAGGGAGTGAGGAGATTTGATGAAGAAGTGTCCATCTTCAAGAAGAGCGAATGCAATAGGATGAGGAGAGAACCTGCAAATCACAAAACAAACAAGAACCTTCAGGTCGAAAACATGTACTTTTCAAGTTGCATCACACTCGGCATAGGAGATCAAGCAAGCTTGAATATCCAATGATCAATATCCAAGAATTATGTGGAAACTATCGGATTTTGGTGCAGAATTGGAAAAACTGCCATGCAGTGTAGAATCACTAGTGCAGAATCACCAGTGCAGAATCACTAGTGCAAAATTTGCATGTAGTGCAGAATCGACATGCAGTGTAGAATCGAAGTACAGTGTAGAATAGTTGGCTAGTCCCTGGCATGGCTCTGATACCATATGAAATTCAACACTGCAAATCTATGGAACAAGAGAAACCATTGCAATAGATGCATGCAGAATAATATGTGAAAATTGTGCAAAATGACTTGCATCAGTGCTCTATTCAACTCAGAAGTAGAAAACAATACAATACAGTAACAATGACTGAATAATTCGAATTAACCAAGGGGGTCATTCGAATAGCCTACATGGTGTAGCCGGTTTGCACTAGGAGTCCTCATCATCAGTCAGTGGTAGTGTCATCAATGCACAAGTAACAGTCAACCAGGTGTCAAACTGAGTCTAACTGAGCCTAACTGAATGTAGGTAGGTGTAACTGATGCATGGAGCACTAATGTAGTGAAGGAGAATCCAAGGAGGGTGCATGAGGAGTTATCTGGAGTCAGAATAGTCAAACTAATCTCTCTGGATGTCCATCGGAGTGTTTCAGTTAGTTAACTAGTCAATATGTCCTCAAATCAAGCAACGGATCCACAAATCAAGCAACTAACTGAGTGTGTCGCTGGTGGTAGGTAAGAGAGGGCGCACTTGGTCATAGGAGATGAAAACAAGGCTCATGATGGACTAGGAGGGCTGGAACTAAACAAAAATAAGCTCTAGGGGCTAGCAAAGTAGGGACTAGGTTGTGGGAGACACCATACTCATGACTGGGATGCATGCAAACATAAAAATGATGGTGAGATATCCTAACGTTTTGTTGGAATCATGCTAGGTAGGAATTCAAATATGGTATATTGTAGTACCATCCCATAGAAGAGGATATTTATCTCATCACTACGTTGTCCAAGAGTATGGGGGATTTTCATCATTTCCTGAAATTTTCTCTTGGCATGGTGGGATAAAGTCAGTTGGCATGTGTGTATAATTATGCTAGTGCATCCATCATTGGCCCTAGTTTGTTCTAGGTTATTCAACGCTAGTTGTGTTTAATTGCATTTGGTGTAAAGGATGTTAGGTGCATGCCCATCCTGGTCATGAGAATTTCACACTATACTTCTAATGGGAAACACGTTTTTTTATGTATGATGCAATATGTACATAGTTTAGTTATTAGGTACAAACTAATGAGATGAACTATAATTTTTTATGATAGTTTGTTTTTCTCTAGATCAATATTGTGCCATATTTGATAGAATGATTGTCTTCCACTTTGCTTCATATTGATTCACTTTAGATTTCAAGACATTTTTGGTGGTTCAACCAACAATTGACCACCTCCTTCATATGCCAATGAATGATGAGTATATGTTCATGTGAGGGTGGATGTTTCAAAAGAGGGGCTAGTGGAAGTGTATGTGTAGGATGTTGAGTTAAGAGGCATTGGATTTCTTAGCCAATCAGGATGATCAAATTCTCAATCTTTTATTATACCCATACATAGGGATGGACTTGAGAGGATGTATGAACATCCTATCTAATCCACTATAGGCAAGGAAAATTTTAAGGAATAAATTTCACCCATGGAATAATTCTCCATGCATTTTGTGAAAAATTGATTTGCCAATATCCATTTTTCTAAAAATGATTCACCCAAATTCTAGAGGATAAAGTTAATTTTCCTTAAAATTCAGTAAAAATTTATAGAAGCTATATATTAAAATCCTTAAAGTTTTTAATAATTTTATCAAAAAATAGTCAAACATTTTATAGTTGACCTATTAATGACTGGTAAGATTTTCCAAGGTTCCTACACTCCAAGATAAATTCCCATCCTTCAAATTTTCTATGAAATATAAAACCACCAAATGTGAGAGGCAATATGATTGTTATATTTTAATTAATTTAGTTGTATAATTATTTTGTCTCATTTATAGCATATGTAATTGATTGTAATATTTTTTTAAATTATCTAGTTATTATTATCTATTATTTTGCAGATGTTGGGATGTATGTTGGGGAGGTGCCTCCCAACATGATGAGGAGATGGTTGAAGTTGATGAGCCATTTCAGGTTTAGATACATGGCATGGCATCCAATGCATTTCATAGATTTCCTTAGAAAATGAAATATAAAATATGTGCAATGACGGATTTCCATAGAGTGTGCTCTAGTACCATGAGCTGTAATGTACCTAAGGCAATCTAGGCACACTAAATCAAAACATTTTAGGCTTGGTATCACTAGAGAGGGATTTGACACAAGATTGGCAACTCTAACTCAGTGAGGATAGATCAGACACATTGAAATCATGATGTGAAGACTAAATCAAGGTTCTAACTTCGACAACTACACTTTTGGGAGTATGTCATGCTTGGGTAGACTCCTTTGGCTAGGTCAAAGGCTTCAAGGCACTAGCCCCAGGACTTCTGTGGAAACTCCACTGCTTCTAGTGCAGTTTGGAAGCTATTAAAACTTCACGAGACTGACCAAACTATTATAAACCTATTTCATACCTGTTATGTTGATTTCACTGAGATATGATTGAAAACAAATAAAGTAGTTGTCAAATCGTTCACTTCAACTAGTGAAGGAGGAGATTTCTATATGAGTTTTAATGGGTCTAAATCCTCCCAATTTTCTGATATGAGGGCATATATCGGTTCATTTGCTCATTAATTAGATGTGGGGACCTTCAAAAGATAAATTAGAAACATAATATTTCAATAAATGCTCAAAAATGGAAAACTAGTCAAATTAGATCCTTAATTGTGCTAGTCTAGTTAACTAACCACTCAAATGACTCAGTAAATTCTCTAATTATGGAATAATGGAAAGTAACAGGTCTGATAACATATAAAATTAAAAAATCAAGCTAAAACCACACATTTGGAGCTTCATTCATTGGTTTATTACATTCAAACTGTCAAAAACCCAAAGATATTGAGGATTTTATAAAGAAGAAGGAAAAGTGGAGAATTGGAGAGCAGCATCGGGTGTTTTTCACCACTTTATCTAGTTCATGAAATGAATAAGGTCATCCTAGAACACCCTGGTTTTTACCATAGTCACAGGATATAGTGCGCGCTACATGAAGATAGCTCTTGACTAGCTAAGGATCTTGGTATTGGAGCACTGCTTGTTGATGTATTTGTAACTTCGGAAGATTATCACTTGTATATTAAATTTGTACTTTATTGTATCCCTAACAAAGATGTATTATTCCTCCGATTGGAAGTGTTGTCATTTGTATTTGCAAGTGTCGTAAGTTATATTGTAAGTGTCATAACTTATACTTGATGGGTTATTAGACCACCTTGGTGGGGTCGGCCCTGTATGAGTTAAAGGGTTATTAGACCACCCTAGTGGGGTTGGCCTAGTGAGAAGTGGTAATGGATTATTAGACTCTCCTAAGGGAGGTCGGCCTAGTTAGGGTTAAAGGCAAGTCAAGTCATTCTATAAATAGAGAGTGTGACTCTCTCATTCTATTCATTCATTCACTCACTCATCCAACTCGCATAAGTTGAGAGAGAGGAGTGCACAGAAGCGGAGGAGTAGCAGCTGATGGATACATATATTTTTTGGTTTTGATCTTTGTGATATTTGTATTGGGCTCATTCTATCTTTGAGGAAGTTGCGGGGTTTTTCACCTTCTTGGTTTTCCCCGGTGAAATGCTTTGTGTCTCTCATCTCTTGTGTTTGAGATGTTGTACATGTTTTTCTCTCAGTTAAGATCCTAGATCATATTGATTTAAATGATGAAAAGCTAACATGGTATCAGATCTAGCCTAAAGGAAGGCATTGTATGGAATTTACGACACTTGTTGCACTTGCGACAAATTGGAAGCTAGGGCTTGGTTTAATAAAAAATAGTCATCATGGCACTTTCGCTATAAATCCGTTTTGAAACAGGTTCAGGATATGAAACTTTTACAGGCCGAACCCTGAGATTTATCAAACCCTAGTTTCGGTTTTGGACCAAAAAAACCAGAAAACCAAATTTTGACAGAAGTTGCAGATCCAAAATTCATAGGCCATTTTGAAAGGGTTAATTTTTGAATTTTTCAAAATCTGAGCACACCAGCTTGCTCGCCTCAATCAAATGCATCTCCATGTCTAGATAGAATTTTGAAATTCCAAGTTTGGATTTTTAGGGCTTCTCTCCCAAACCCTAGCCAACTCCAAATCCAGTTTCAACAAATCAATGTGTATAGGATTGGGTTAATCCTAGAAGAGAATGAATTGGACACCTACATAAGTGAAGAAGTTCCAGTTCTAGAGGGAGATGAGGCTAAGGACTTACATAAGAGGACTACAAGCAATCCCGATAGGTATGACTTTAGGAGATACAGGTATGTTTTGAAATCTGTTCATGATTAAGTTTGTCTTCATATTATTGAGGTTAGTACAATCTTGATTAATTTTAGACTTGTCTTATCACCTTAGTAAAAGTATGAATGCATGTGAATGATAGAAGACATTCATTGATTAGGGTTATGACACTTATGATTGTACTAATGCACTGTGGTGTTGTATGAGGATGATGTCGTCCGCTAAGATGAAAGGTACATCAAGAAAGACAAATCAAGTTCTAGATCAAGAACATATGACCATGGTGACATGAAGAAAAAGACTCATCCATAGCCATTGATCACATAGAAGCTCTACCTATGAGGTATGTATAATTTGGTTCTACAATGCTTAACTTATGAGATATGCAGGTTACTAGCACAAGGTCTCTAAATCATTGAAGAGAACAAAGAAGACATTGTTTGGGTATGTTAGACATAACTCACAAACATGATAATCTAGGTATGTTTTTCCTATATCAAGTTAGAATCCTACCTTGTGTTAGGGTCTCATATAAGTATGCTTTCATATGATTGATAATGATTATTCATGAAGTTATAGGTTTGAATAATCATGGGTTTATGCATATTATGCTTCTTAGTTTGATTGATGATATGACAAACCAGAAGAGTCCTATGGTCAAATAAGAATATACATGAGTAAAAGAAGTACTCCCTGAAACATTGAATACTAACGCTTGTGATAAGTTACTTGTGTATGAAATGATCATGACCATACCTATTTAGAATCATAATTTTTTGATAGTATTGAGATTATACTAATGCATGTATGATTATGTATGATATCTTGAGGATGACACAATGATGACACTAGTGCACACTTAAGCATGCATAGTTGTCTAGGATGGATATAAGTTCAAAGACAGATAATCTAGAAAGTAAAGATCAAGAGGGAGCACACTCCAATAGTTCCTGCAAGGAAGCAAATATTGAGAGGGAGTCCACCCAACAAGCAAACAAAGATAAGTATTTGAATTGTCATTTCTTATTACTTATGTATTTGATAAGTAAAGATTATGTATTTGCTTCCTGTAAGGAAGCAAATATTGAGAGGGAGTCCACCCAACAAGCAAACAAAGATAAGTATTTGAATTGTCATTTCTTATTACTTAAATGATGTTGTTCATTCATGTACATACTTATGTTCCTAGATTTAGGATGTACATTATGCATTTTAGAAAAGTTGCATTAATGAACAAGATACTACTAAATATAGTAATGGTTAAGTGGCTTATGGTACTGTACAACACTCCATTGCTACTTATCTAGAATGAAACCTCTTTGCTGACATGTTGGAGTAGTGCACACTCTTAACAATATTCTGGTAGAGATGGAAGGTATCTAGAAAGTTAAGGGATATGGATGAATGTTGTATTCAAGCATTGGCTAAGATAATTGCATGACTATATGAAATATGTCTTTATGCGTAAGAATTTGTTCTAAAAACTATGAGATATTTCTAATCATGCAATTGAATTTGACTTGTAGGAAAGATCGTGTACAATCACCTACAAAACAAGGACAATAACATTTGTTCCAGCAACGAAGTTCAAGAAAACTACCGATTAAAGATATTGAATAATCTGAAGTTCCCAGGAGCCGGGATGCAGTAATGGAAGGATGCCATGATCGAGGGGTACCGATCGATCATGAAGAATGATGTTTGGGATGTGGTCCCGAGACAAGTAGAGAATTCTGTTGTGACTTCCTAGTGGATCTACAAGATCAAGCATGCTGCACATAGTAGCATAGAGAAATACAAGGAAAGTTTTGTGGCTCATGGCTTCTCCCATAAAGAAGGGATAGATTATGAAGAGACTTTTGCACCTGTAGCCAGATATAATTCCATTAGAACAATACTTGCTCTGGCTGCAGTGATCAAATGGAAAATACACCAGATGGATGTCAAGACAGATTTCTTGAATGGTGTAGTTGAAGAGGAAGTGTATGTCGAGCAGCCACTCAGTTTTGAGACACATGACAGGGAGTCATATGTGTGCAAATTTAAGAAGGCCTTGTACGGTTTGAAACATGCACCCAGGACATAGTATGGAAGGATAGATAGCTTCCTAACCAGTTTGGGTTTTACCAAGAGTAAAGCGGATTCCAACCTTTACTACAAGGTTGAAGAAGGAAATCCAGTGATACTCCTACTGTATGTGGATGAACTGTTTGTGACATGTGAGGATAGGTTGATTGCCGACACGAATAAGAAGCTTGTTTCCGAGTTCAAGATGAAGGACTTGGGTATGATGCATTACTTTCTAGGTATGGAGGTGTGGCAAAGTACATATGGAATCTTCCTTGGACAAGGGAAGTATGCAATAGAGATCCTAAAGCGGTTCAGGATGATGGACTTGTTAACAATCAAATTAACACCCTTAGTCATATGACAGAAGACACATATTTTTACTATGTGCCCGCAACATGAAGACAGAACACAAGTACATTCAGAGACAAATCCTTTCTGATCTAATCACTTCTCCCATAAATGGAAGGATTAGGTGAAGAAAGTAAGAACCTAAAGAGATCAAGTTCAGTGATTGAACCGCTCATAAAAGGTCCAAAACTAATCTACACCAATCAAAAAGCAAATATGAATGCATTAAAGTGCATCAATTCTACTTAAAGTATGCTAAGTTGTGCAAAAAAGCCTAAAAACTATCGAAAAGTGGGGTTTTGAGCAAAAATAATAAAAAAACATGAAAAGGGACAATCCCACATTGAAAAGATAAACTTGAGAGCACACTTCCCAATGCTATATAAGAAAGGCATTTGGGGCATTGTAAAGGGAGAAAGAAAGAGCAAAGGCATGCCAGAGAGATTCTGAAGGAGGAGGAAAAGCTCAAATTTCTTCAAAAGAAAGGGTGAAGGAAGGGAAGCTCATGGAAATGGAGGAGGGATTCACACCAAGATCCATGGTAAGGATGTACCTCTTCATTTTTTTAATATGAATTTATTCAAGTTTCTACCATCTAAGAGTTTGAATTTTTCTTATCATGTATGAATTTAATTCTCAAATGGCTTTAGATCTTAATGAGTTTTTGATGAATGAATGTAGATCTTTAGAAGCTTGTGATAATATTGTCATTTGCTGACATAGAAAATCACCATTTCTTAGTAAGATAGATTGATAACTTGCATATCTAACCCCCTACTAGCAAACTGCTTCATCTATTATCAGATTGGCGACCATACTAGTTGAATTTTCTTGAAAATTTCTTCATATTTTGGTGTTCTTGAATTTTATTGAAAATTTCTTCATATTTTGGTGTTCTAACCTTTCAGATCTACTCCATTTCAGCCTTAAGATCCATCCAAGAACCTTTGATGCAAGTCATAAAATCCTTCAAAATTGAGCCCCAAACCGGCCTAAATCCACCTTCCAACTCAGAAAATCCTTCAAAATTGAGCCCGGATCTCGATTTTCCTTGCTTTAGAAGGTTGTCACACCCTACCTGTGTCTATAGAGCGGCGTCTCACCATATACACCAGCAAACTACGACATTGTATCACTTTACCTGTGTACAAACTGCGACGACCCCCTGTTGTCGCTTTGTTATGTTCCAGACTTTGTGTCTGCCAAGCTTTTGAGTTTTTGGATGGATGTTCTTCATCCTTGTCTTGATTTTTGTGATATTTTCTTTATGGGTGGCCTTAGGAACCTATTATATTAGATTTTAAACCTCATTTGGTTCCTCCTTTGCTTAATATTTGGAATATTTTTAAAGAACTTTAAAGCTTTCTTGTTTCAAATTTGCAAAAAAATGCTAGAACTAGATTTGAGATTTCATTGTTTTAGGGAAACATTTAGGCTTCATTTTTGTACTTGCAGACCTGAATATTGATTCAAGACATGTTAATATCATTTTACTACTAATTAAGAAGAATTTGGGAGGGTTTGGTTTGAGATCATCAGATTTGGGATTTCCTTCCAAAAACCTTTAAAAATTGCTTAAATTGACATTTCTTTCAAAATTTTCTTACATTGGCGGTAGATCCATTTGCTTAAGGTAATATTTTGCTTATAGATTCTTGTTTGGATAGGATTAGGACTGATATTTAAAGAATTTTGATTCATTTCATGGTTTGCAAATAGTGAAAAGTGAAAAAACATGAACATTTGTTTAAAGAACCTTAAGGCCCTTTGATTTTTGACTCTCATGCAATTGCTTATATGAAACTTGGAACCAAATCTCATGTATAACATTTGAAAATATCACTTTAACACATTTTCATTGAAGAAACAAAAAAATAAAAATTGAACATCACACTTATAGATATTTTGAAAAACAATCTCCTTCCAAAAGCAAAAACAAGCTTTAATTAGTTAAATTTTGTTTTGGATCTATAATATTTTCATTATACTCTTGCACAATTAGAGGAAGTTTTAGCTTTAGATCTCAATTTTCTTGTGATAAGTTGTGTCTGAGCCACCGTATCCTCTTCGCTTAGGCCTTTGTGCGATCTTGTGAATGAGAAAGTGGATCTCAAGTGTAACAGTTTAGGATTTGATTTTTCAAGCAACTTATTTTTGAGCCACCGTATCCTCTTCACTCGCACCTTCTGGCGACCTTGTGAATGAGAAAGTGGATCTCACTTGTAACAGAGTAGGTTTAATTTTCGCATACACTTTTTTGAGCCATCGTATCCTCTTCACTTGGGTCTTATGGCGATCTTGTGAATGAGAAAGTGGATCTCACTTGTAACAGTTTAGAATTTAATTAATAAGCATTCCAAATGGCTCTGTGTATCCTCTTTACTTGGGCCTTATGGCGATCTTGTGAATGAGAAACAGGGATCCCCCATGTAATAGAATTAGATTCATGTTTACTTGAGATATCTATTTGGGTTACATTGGTCTTTAAACATCAATTATTATCCATATTTCAGAAAAACTGTGCATGAACATACGAAATTTACAAGAAACTTTGCATGTCTGAAAGAAACTCTTGAACCTCTAACTCTTCCTTAATTTAGCATATTCATCAAATTGAAAGGTAGAGTAGTGAGCGTTGTGCATTGTTTGGTTCATTTTCCTATTTTCGAGTCAAAACACCACCAGTTTCACTTCCACTCCTGAAACTAAGCAAACTACCCTTAAAATTAGCGCTTAATCTAAAATTGATAAACTTTTGATTTTCATATCACCAATAAGTTTAGGTTAGTGCCCTAGATTAGGTTTGGAGAGTTAACACTCATGGGATATAAAACTTTGAAACTAACATTGATTAAAGAGAGTAAATCCATTAGTAGCAAAAAACGCTTGTCAGGAAAGCGCTTCTGAAACATGCGTCAAGCATGAGGTCAATCTAGATAAGTAAGGGTGGTTCCCCTTCTTGCTTATTTAGTGGGACATGAGATTATCAAGGGTATTCTATGTTCAATGACAAGTCCTTGGGCTGACATCAATGTTTCTAGAGTTTCTGGTTATGAGAGTTGTCCTCGACTTACAACTGTTCCACCCGACAGTCAATTGTGAAGTGGTAACTTTAGTGGCTATTCCTAGGATATCACATAGGATATTGTGAGTGGGAAACACTTGCAATACCTGAGACATACTTTGGAACTTTTACTCCTTGGGAGGGTGATTGGTTAGGAACCAACACTTGCACCCATGGCGATTAAAGTTTATTGTAACTGTTTCTCATACCTTTGCTTCCAACAATTGTATGAGGCCTAGCATCCCTCAACAACTACTAGTTTCAGAAGGCCCTCTAATCCAACTTTTCACTGAGATTTTTCTCTTTGGAAAATTAGTTTGCTTGCTTGGATCTATAGGACTTTTTACTGTGTGGACACTTTTTATTTTTGTTGAGTCTAGACTGCCTTAGGATTGTTTGATTAAGAATATCATTTTAAACACATCCTTTTATCAACTTCTTAGAAGTGGCTACTCTCCTGATCCACCAGTCACAGTGGCAGTGAGGTGATTCACCAGAAATTGAAGGCCTTGCTACATTGCATAGACATATACAAAAAACACATCCTAATGACATGGAAACAGAATTGATTTTAAATACAATTAATATTACTCGAGAAGAACAACATCAAACAAACCTTGAAAATTCATTATCACATCAGGAATTGAATACAGACATAGTTGATGATCTTACTCTAGTTGAAATTGAAACATTGAAAAATCACACAAATGCTCATGTAATTCCACCTTTGATGATTCTTTCAGAACCAGTTGTACTTACTATCCATGAGTCACTGGGTGATATCAAACCTCTTTTTGAAAGTTTGAATGACATGCAAAATTCAACAAGTGACCCTATGGTTTCATCAGGCGCACAAGGGACTACATCACGACAACATCAACCCATTGTTGGAGGTAGTAATACTTCCAATTTGACCTCTACATCAATCTGAACAGTTAGTATACCGGTTAGTAGCACAAGTTCAACCAACACTTCAGTGCCAGTTGGTATAGTTTCGGGTTCCAATCCCGGAAGTACATCCACTTCGTCTACAGGAATCCCTAATGAAGGGTATGCCTTACCAAACATTGGTTTTCCATATGGTTCATCTAATCAAGGTTAACAAACACAAGGAGTAAACCAAAATTTTCTTGGTATGCCTAACACTTGTCCAAATTCTACTTCTAGGGGAAACCGTTCACCATGGAATGGTAATATTCCTGGTGGAAGCAATGAACCATGGAACATTTATGCTAATTGGGGATATGCTCCCCAGATTAGTGGAAATGCCCCGGGGGTTATCCTCCGACTTATCCTAGCTCAATGCCTAGCGGAAATCCACCTATCAACCCCATTCCGCAATGGAGTGGGGAGGTTTCAAGGAGCATCCAATCTTCTTGGGGCCCACCTTCGCAAGGAGGAAATCAACCTTGGAATGCTTATCTAAGCCAAGGAAACAATCAATGGTTTGGTCAGATTCCAGAAAGTAACCAATCTTTTTGGGGCCTACCTCCGCAAGGGGGAAATCCATCCATCCATATTGTTCCACCATGGAATGGACAACATTCAGGAAGTAACTAATATTTTTGGATACCATCTATGCAAGGAGACAATCAAACTTGGAACGCATTTCCAAACCAAGGAAACAATCAATGGAGTGGTCCAGTCCAACTAGTAACCAATCTAATTGGGGCCCACCTCCGCAAGGGGGCAATCCACCCATGAATCCCAACCAACAATGGAGTGGTAATGTTCCACCATGTAACCAATCTCAATGGAACATATCCCCACAAGGGGAAAATCCACCCATGAATCCCAACCAACCAGGGAGTGGTAATGTTCCACCAAATAACCAACCTTATTGGAACATACCTCCGCAAGGGGGAAATCCATACATGCAACCCAGTTCACAATGGACTAGGCAACATCCTGGAAATAGCCAATCCTTTTGGATGCAACCTCCGCAAGGAGGTAACCCCTCTTGGAATGTTTTTCAAGCCAAAGGACCACGTCAATGGAGTGGCCAAGTTCTAGAAAGTAACCAATATTTTTTGGGCCTAACCCCGGAAGGGGGGAATCCAACCATTAACCCCATTCCACAATGCCATTCCACAATGGAGTGGTCAGGTTATAGAAAGTAACCAATATTTTTGGAATCAACCTGCAAGCCTTGCATTTGATCCAGCTAGGCTGCCACATGAACCTCATGCCAATTGTATGATGGATTCCGTCGACCATCTTGAACAAATTAACCTACATCCAGGACAAGTTTCTATTCAGAATTTGCAACCCACAGCTAGCCAGGCAATGCAACAACCTTCTAATCCTTCCAACACTTCTGGCATCCTCATAGTCTCATCCATAGACCTGAGAGGAAAGAAGAAGAAGTATAAGGGTAAGCAAAGTGTTAATCCTTCCCAGAATTCTGAAATCCTTATAGTCGAGTCCAAAGACCTTAGGGACAAGAAGAAGAAATACAAGAGTAAGCGAAATGCTAACTCTAGGAACAAATATGCACTAACTATGCTTTAATGCAGTGGGAAACAACAACCCACTATTTTGACACCGGTACCCTTGCCAGGGGGAAACCAGCCAACCCCCCCACAAGGGGGCAATGATCCTAATCCCAATGTCTTCATGTGTGATCATGAGATGAACATTCAAACACGACTTGATTCTTATGATGTCTCTCCTAGCACATCAGATCAATCGGAATCACAGCCAAGTGGCTATGTCTACATTGAGAAACCAACCATAGACTTAGTACCATACCCCCCCAAAGGTGTTCTACATAGAACAATGCATAATCCTAACATGCGAGCTGCTAAGAACAGTAATGTTCTTGAGGACCTAGCTCAAGTACCATGTGCCATGTCGGCCTTGGAGGTATTGCAATGTCGTTTTGCACAAAGAAAGGAACTATTGTCTACAATTGGCACTATTGATCCATCCGATGAGATTTTGATCACATCAGACATAGACCATTCAATATGTAGGATCCTTTCTGAAGTTGGTTTTCAGATTAAAGTAACGACTCATGGTAAGAACATATGTCTAACCATAGTGGATCAAGGGACCTCATCTCGTGTAATGTCATTTTAATGTTGGCAAGCATTTGGATCACCCCTATCTGTCATAGAAGTTTCAAACGAAGCTACTTAAATAGCTTCGGCAGATTCAGATCAAAATCTTTCCTTTATGGAGAATATGATTCGGTTACCTGGACCATTTGGGCTGTGAGATATCCCATATCACATGACTGATTGGATTACATTTTATCATCAAATGAAGATACCCCTGAAGTTGTAAACATTTGGTTGCACCCACCTAAGGACATCTTTTGTGGGGCCACTAGGAGCGTAATTGGATTAGATCTACCCAAGTATAGGAGCATGATCTACATGTTCCTCAATCTAATTTGGTATATTTGGAAGCTTGCATATAGGTTTAGACCATCCCTTTGTGAAGATGCATTTGAACCTTTTGCAACCCAAACTTGCCATAGGGTCGAACCTATTGGAAATTGGTGGGTCAGCCCTTCATATCTATATTTTCCACCATTCCGACAGAAGATCCTACCGAACATGGGACACCCTAGTCAACACCCCATTGCCATTTTGGTGCCCATGCTGAGTTATTCTCATAAGCCCGAGAGCCCTATTAGTCCCATCATGACTTGGAGTTCGAGACCACATATTTCTCTTTCATTCATTTCTGACCATATCCTGATGGGATCCCAATTTTTTGTCATTTTACATAAGCTTGTGTTAAAATATCCACTTGAAGATTCGTGCAAACTGCTTCATTGCTTATTGCTTATGTTTCCTATTTACCTTTGCAGTTACTTTCTATTACAAGATGCCTATAAACCATTACTTCTATATATTTGATCCATACCCATGGAGGAAACATCTGTAAGAGTGTACATAACTAGCTCAGCCCTTGTTTGCAATACGGATCTTTTGCTTGGCCTGACCCATGCCCTTGACATTTAGGCACATGCCCTTGAGATACTCGTTTCCTCTAATGTATCATAGCATGCTTTATTCTTTTTTCAAGCTAATAAATGAAAAAGGTTAAAAAAATTGGAAAACACAAAAATCCAAAAAGGAAGAGACTTGAATCACTTCATATTATAAACTTCGAAGAAAACGACAATAGTTAGTCCTTGTCGCCCTTGAACACGGCACATAATATTGTATTTGCTGTGAGTACACCACCTGCATTTTCCTTAGGAAACTGTACCAGTATATTGAGCAGATCTCCACCGATGGGTTATCCTTCCCGTCACCAATGGAGGTTTTGTTCATGCATATGGAATTACCGGATTTCATTAAGGTCGGTTACTCAAATTTCTATGTTGCCAAGTGTCCATTCTGCGTCGTGTTATGTGTTCAAGGGAAGTTCAAACCGAGTCGACCATTCCTCAAATATTCCTGACCAATCATGTTGGCCTTCCTTGTGTTAGTATACAGTGTTGGATCTTGCAGTTCTACCAAACTATATAAGACTATTGATCTTTGTTTCATATCGGTTGATGTGGGATGCATTAATTCCCACCTTTCGATGGATCTATTCCTATCGACATCAAGACATCATCTAGGACATGGATCTAGAAACCCAAGAGTACCTTGGATCTTGCAGTCATTAGTGGCAGGTTTCCTCGCAAATGACAGTGAATATACATCAATGACCCTTGATTATTTTATTCTACAAGTGTTCGACTTTAGAACATCTATTCACACTTTCTAGTTTGTACTCAGTACCTTATAGTCCATCATCATTATCGGTGGGTCTTTTTGCATCTGTTAATGGTATACATCAATGACCGGTAATCAGATGGTGTTTTATTATGCTCGACATCATATCACTTATTCGCATGATATAAACTCGTACTATCATTAGTTTGTATTGAATACCTTGGGAAAAACAGTTGTATCACTCATCGATGCACTACCTGAGCTGCGCAATATTAGACTGCCATGTCAGAAGCTCGATGAAGACTTTGTTCTCGCACTCATCAAAGTGCATGTTTACACTTTTGAAAAACGTACTTTTGACATGGATCCACTGTGTATTGTTCGTGGTCATGCTTGTTTATTGCTGAGCATGGGTATGCCCGCCTTCGGAAGATATTATATATTTAAGAAATTGCTATTTTTTGCAGGTGTGATCCTCAATCTTGCGCCCGTGAGTTTTTCTTTTCTCATCCTTGCTTTGAACGATAAAGAGTATCAGTATACAGAGTATAAATTTCAGTAATATATTTTGGCCCTTAGCTTTGCTTCAAACCTCACACATTAGGGAGCATCTGTTAACAATCAAATTAACACCCTTAGTCATGTGATAGAAGAAGCATATTTTTACTATGCGCCTGCAACATGAAGACAGAACACAAGTACATTCAGAGACAAATCTTATCTGATATAATCACTTCTCCCATAAATGGAAGGATTAGGTGAAGAAAGTAAGAACCTAAAGTGATCAAATTCAGTGATTGAACCGCTCATAAAAGGTCCAAAACTAAGCTACACCAATCAAAAAGTGAAGATGAATGCATTAAAGTGCATTAATTGTACTTAAAGTATGCTAAGTTGTGCAAAAAAGACTAAAAATTATGGAAAAGTGGGGTTTTGAGAAAAAATAATCGAAAAACATGAAAAGGGACAATCCCACATTGACAAGAGAAACTTGAGAGCACACTTCCCAATGCTATATAACAAAGGCATTTGGGGCATTGTAAAGGGAGAAAAGAAGAGCAAAGGCATGTTGGAGAGATTCTGAAGGAGTAAAAGCTCAAATTTATTCAAAAGCAAGGGTGAAGGAAGGGAAGCTCATGGAAATGGAGGAGGGATTCACACCAAGGTCCATGGTAAGGATGTACCTTTTCATTGTTTTAATATGAATTGATTCAAGTTTCTACCATCTAAGATTTTTAATTTTGCTTATCATGTATGAATTTAATTCTCAAATGGATTTAGATCTTAATGAGTTTTTTATGAATGAATGTAGATCCTTAGAAGCTTGTGATAATATTTTCATTTGCTGACATAGAAACTCACCATTTCTTAGTAAGATAGATTGATAATTTGCAGATCTAACCCCTACTAGCAAACTACTCCATCTATTATCAAGTTCCTCCTTAGTGGATACATATCTCTAGCTCGGGGTGGTCTATGAGTGCTGAAATAATACAGGATGGGAAGAGACCTATGGTTGGGTTGGAACATTGTAGTCCATATCCATTTTTCTTGGTGGTTTCAATTAAGGATAATTTTTTCTTGTTGCCTTTGAATTGTGCCAATTTATATACATGGTTGATTGTTTGTTTATGTATGAATGCATGGAATTCTCCAGCTGATTAAGGGAACATAATACTTGTACTTATGTTATTATTATTCCTATGATGAAATGCCGCATTAGAGAAATTTTGAGGTCAAAAAATGGCCCCAAAACAAAGAAAATGTACTATAAAAAACAACCAATCACATTCTAGTAGATGACATCACCCCCTTGGTGAGGTGGCATTGCATGAGTTAAGAATGCTTATTTGTCAAATTTTCTATGGTGGATAAAAACACATAGTTAACCAAGGTAGTGGTGTAAGTACTTTTAAGTCATAAAGTAAACTACTCATAATGATAGTCTTTTCATAAAATAATATTATTGTCATTTTCAAGTGAAGTACTCTTAATTCATAAAAAAAGTCCTTTCACATTTTTTTATAAAATAATATATTATCATTTCTATGTTTTTAATTTTAAATTATATATTCACTCCATTCTATTTAATAACATAATGTCAAACTAATAAAGACTAATAATAGATTTAATAAATAATAATAATAATAATAATGCAATGTGGATTATAATAATATTATTAACATTTTACATGTAAATAAATTCTGAATTCAATTACATTATATTAAATTCATGAGAAAAGTACTAAATATAAAAAGTCAACATAAAATTAAAAAAATAGCTCTTAAAAATATTTATTATTATTTAATTTCATTTGCATGTTCATGACAAATAAATGTTAAAGGACAATAAATTTTTGGGAATTTACAATGAATCTTAGTCACATCAATGTAGACTTATTTTATTAATTTTATTTCTAGTGAATTTTGAAAAGCAACTCAACCATGGTTATTTATATTGTGCATAGAAAATAGTGTGGGAGGTGACTTGGCATATATACCTACCCCATAAAACCCCCAATTCATAATATTTTAATATATCTCATATTTTTGTAGTACATCTCTTAGGAGGCCATTTTTTGACCTCAAAATCTCTCTAATGATAGATGCATGATGTTTGTGTTCTTAATGTGGTTTATTTCAGCTGTGTTCTGCCTCTATGTGCTTTATTTATATGTAGTTTTGTTCATTGATGAATAGGGATAAGTTTGGTTGAGACCATGGAGGAGACAAGGGTTCATTTAGGGATTTGGGGAGGAAATAGGCATCCATATGTGGTGTTCATGCTTCCCCCTGTGGATCAGATGAAGAGAAAATCTATGACTGAGTAGTAGGAGAGTCCTTTACAAAGTGGAAAAGAGGCATGGATGAAGTTGGGGGCACATTTTAGGTTGGATGAGGCATAGGTTCAGAGTCATTGGATGCAGAAGAGGATCATGTAGTTGAATAAGGATTTCCGCGAGTTTTCCAATGGCACCGAGTTTTCCCAAAATGGAATTGGGATGAGAAAGTTATGATCCATAGAATTTGTGCAGTTGGGCTTCCAACTTTCCGAACCCACAGTGTGGATTGCGGATTGTGGATGTCAGGAGGGTAATTCTATGGAGTTATGCGTGGTGGTTTTGACTTTCAACTCCCGCAACGTGGAATGCGGATTGTGAAAGTCGACAGAGTAAATTTTCTGGAGTTGTGAAAGGGTGGTTCTGACTTATGACGTCCGCAAGGCGGATTGCGGATTGCGAAAGTCCGGGAGGTAACTTTTCCGGATTGGTGAAATTGGAGTTCCGACTTATGAGTTCCGCATTGTGGATTGCGATTGTCAGAGGAGTAATTCATCAAAGTTTATAAGTCAAGTTTCTGACTTCCGACTTCTGCATTGCGGGTTGCAGATTGTAGAGGTTAGAGGCATGATTCGACGAGGTGGAATATTTGGTGTTCGATTTCCGATTTCCGCATTGCGGATTCCGGATTGCAGAGGTCGGAGGTGTTATCCCTATTGAATTTGTTATATGTGAATCATGACTTCCGACTTCTGAATTCTGATTCCGTATTGCGGACTGAATATTATTGCGGTTGTGTAAAGATCAGAGTTGCGGATCAGTTTTGGAAGAAAAAAAAAGTAGCAGATTGTTTCAAGGTTGTTCCCCCATCAATCTAAAGGTCACTGAAGGGAGTGTGGATGTGAAACCATCCTTGTAATATCCATGATCAGGTTGGAGATGAATTTATCCAAAATTTAAAACTTATTACGCAATTTTTCACACGCAAAAACTAGTTAACAAAACTATTTGGAAAAGAGATAGTCTAGGGAACAATAAAATGACTCAAGGGTTATGAATTTGGGATATTTAGGATATGACAAATGGATGGGTTAGTGTGAAGCAGCAAAAATATCATAAAAAAGGCTAGCTTATGAGTCCTATGCACAAGGTATTGGGGCCATTTATGTTTCGAAAACAACTGTCGTTGAGGTCTAATCCGAGGCTTCCTGGGCACACCGACATATGCATACTAAACTCATTGGATCACACCTAGAGGAAACCAAATGGATTTGATCAAATATTAACATCCTAATGCATTTTTGGACAAGATATTTAGATAATTTGGGAGGTTATGGTTGAGTTTGAAAACCAAAGAGGCAAGGGCGCTATCTCGGACTGTTCAACTAGTAATTTTCCAAGTTCTTCCAAACAGGATGAGAGGCATTTTAATCCTCAGGGAAATCATTGTATATGATTCATTAAGTTCTTAGGATTCAAAAATTACCATTAGAACATAAAACTGACTCATACATAGATTTGAATTACAAAAATGGTAAAAATAGTCACGAAAAAGTGATTGAAGAGCTAGTCTTGGAATTGCTTGATTCAAACTACCTCTAGAGATTTAAAAATTCACTTCTGAAGTATGTTGGGTATCTGAAATGAATTTATTAACAGTAGCAAATAAAAATGGACAATACTGAACAAAAAATTAAAGAAATTTAAACCATCAGATCTTCAAGGAGTCTCCAATGCTAGAGAAATATTACAAAACTTGAGATAATGAGTATGATAAGTGGAGAAGAAAGATAAGTTATGCACAGGATCTGCAAGAAGGATGAAATTAGAGATGGTATATTCAGATGGAGGGCACATTGGATTTCATGAGTTTCTCAGGGCCCATTCACTGAAATAGACCACCTCCTCCAGATGTAATTCTCTTCACAAAACTCAATCCAATTGCACTGTAATTGAGGATCTCTCTCTGGATGTCTTATATTATTCAATAATGGACTAATGCAGGCCTATAGATCAGAATTCCATGCCTCTGGATATGATCATGGAAAAACTGGAACAATAATTGCGTTGGGATTCATCTCGCAAGCATTGGTTGAGCCACATCACTCAACTCTGAGTAGAAAAATATCTCAATAAAAAAGGTAATTGAACAAAATATGTGAATGGTTTTAATTTACCTACTTATTTCAGTGATGCAAAAATTCCTTAAATTTAAATAAAACAATGGTTACGAAAGCTAGAATTACTGGGGATGGTTAAGATCACAGGCTATGGAAGGGTGGAAGGTTTTGATTTAGTATGATACCTAACCATAAAGTAATGAGGAAATTTATGTCTCAATATCGGCAAGCTACAATTTATTCCAACGCTCATGGGCCACTCAACATATGCAGACTAGTATGGAAGAGATATTTATCTGGAGGTTGGGGATGGTTGTTTCTGAGCTTAAATAGTTTAAATATCAATTTATAACAGTCATTAAATAGTAAAAAATCATTCTACAAGTTTGAAAAGATATCTTATCAAGTCTCACATAAACACACATAAAATTGTCTTCCAGGACAGCTCAACTAGTGCGAATTTAGGATTTCGAAACAAGATTTAAAGGATCATGAATTCATGAAATGAAGCATGGGATTTAATTTTTGGCATATTATTCATCTCTATGTAAAAAAATTACTTCATTTGGGTACATTATCATGTATTTATTATTTGCAAAATTGAAACTAGTCAAATTCTAGCTAAATCTAGGAAGGGTAGAGAAATATGACAAGAAATATGAGTTCTGCAATTTTATTGAAGCTGATTGATATAAAAGGACTAAATTAACTGTTAATACATCATATGTAGTCCAAGAGGATCCTCATATCATTACAAAAAATTATCTCCATTCCTACTCAAAATTACAATACTGAAAATCAATGAATGGCTCTAAGATTCGAACCACAAACTTGAAGAAGCTTCTGAAATTCGACCTGATATTGGTTTAGCTATAGGACCTGAAAATAATATCATTTATCATGGCTTAATTCCATAATCCTCTCACATGAATATGGGGCACATCTCCTAACCTTGACCAAGGGAGCACCTCCCAATCCTATGAGGAAAAAAGTGATCTGTTACAATTCTTCAAATAGACAAAAAATGTGAATGTGGTGAGAACTGGGTTATTTATGGAGAGAGTGTGACTTGTCGATCAATTTAACCAACTAATGCACCTTCTTTCAATGGATGAGGAAATCTAACTTTCCTTCTTGCTTTCCTTTTTGCTATGCTTTCCTTCTTTTCCGTTTTGTCTGATTTTCCTTGCTTTTCGACTTTCTGCTTTTGCTTTTCCTTCTTTTTCTGTATTTTATTACTTTCATGATTTACTGAACTTTCTTGCTTTTCTGAGCTTTCCTGCTTTTCTGAGCTTTCCTGCTTTTCTGATTTTTCCTGCTTTCTGCTTTGTACTTCTTTTGCTGAGCTTTTGCCACCTTTCTGATTTTCTTAGCTTTGGCATATTTTCTCCTTGCCTCCTCCTCAAGCTATCTTAGTCAACCTTATCCTCCTATGCACCCAAGTGGAGCCTTATCCTCTTTTATTCCACATAAAAACATTAAATGCATAAATTAAATAATCCATGTGCATAATTAAACCTAGGATATCATTTATTGCAAATTCTAATTAATTAATTGCCTAGGAATTCCAAAATTAACCCCATGGTTATGCAACAGCCTCCTCAACCCAAGGGATTGGTTGGGTTAGGAACTTGTTCCAATGCTCATTGTTGTGGGGACATGACAATGGTGCGCCTCAACTTTCTTTTATAACTTAGGTAGCTTCCTGGAAAAGTCATTGGCGCATGTGAGAGGTGAGGGTGCCTTCTTTGAGAGAATTAGCAACAATTTGCTTTGTGAAACTTTCTTGCTTTTTGTTTTTCAACTGAATTTAGCAAGTGCTCCCTAGTTATATTTTCTTGATGTTGCCTTCTTTTTCAAGCTAGTTTCTTTCTGCACTTTCCTTCTTTTGGATTTATTGCTTTGTGCTTTTGCTTGTGTTTTCTTGCTTTTGCCAGTTTCTATCTTTTTATGTTGCCACCTTGCTTTTAGCTGACTCCTTGTTGTTTCTAACTTTTCCACTTGAGAAGGTGAGGTCCACCTTGTCCTCATTCTCCCTCCTAGCCATGTGAACAACATTTCTTTCCCAAAATTTATTAATAATGATAAGACATTAGTTATAAAAAAATAATTAAAATTCAAAATATTAAAATTGTTAATTACTATAGGCCTTGTACCAAAACTTCATCCCAATAATTATCATCAATTTAATTCTTCTACCTATATAATTAAGGATTCGAGGGTCCAAGTCTTCACCAAATGGCCACTAGGGATGGAACATGGAAGTCCTCCCTCCCCAACACTGCTTGTCCTCAAGCATGTGCAATCCTAGATGTTGCAGAATCTGTTCACCTTCCCAGGTCGCATCTTCACTAGGAAACTTTTTCCATTGCACTAGATATTCTTTAATGGTTTTGTTACTCAACTTCATTTCTCTAACCTAAAAAATATGTTATGGTTATGAGACGAGGTGTCATTCATCATCGAGAGGAGGAAATTCTTCTGAAATTGTTATTTGTTGGCCAACTGCTTTCTTCGAGCATGACACATGGAAAACATTGTGTATCTTGCTCTGTGAAGAAAGATCTAATTCATAGTCAACTTCACCAATTTTCCTTGTGATTTTATAGGGTCCATGGAATCTTTCCAACAATTTCTTATCCCCGTTTGATTTCGGAGACGATTGCATGTAAGGTTGCAACCTCAAATAGGCCAAATCACCTTCTTGGAAGGTTTGGTCTGTTCCGTTCTTATCTGCATTCACCTTCTATTTGTTCTGTGCAACCAACAAGTTTTCTTTTAGTGCCCTGAGTATGTCTTGGATTCTGTTTGTTCTATGCAACCAACAAGTTTTCTTTCAGTGCCCTGAGTATGTCTTGGATTTCCTGAAGCCAATCTTTTTTTTTGTGATCGCCAATCCCCAAAAATCATATCTACAAATGTGGGGGATTCATACCCATACAAATATTTGAATGGGTTCATTCGAATTGAGAGATGGAATGTAGTGTTATAACAAAATTCCCCCAAGTGTAGCGAAGTGACCAATGCTTTCTACTACCTAGTAATATAATTCCTGATATAACCCTTGCGCCATTGGTTTAACCTATTGTTACACCTAAATCTTACCATCATGAGACTCAGTGTAAACATCCTTAAAGTTCCCTTGGCTAAGTCATTAACTTGGAAGAGATGCAGACCCTTTTATACCATGTTTTGAGAGGTCGTCGCAGGTTGTCCTCATGCAACCTATGACGTTGCAGCTTGTCCTCTTACAGACTGCAACGATGTCAGTTAATTGACTAAAATAGATTCTTCGAGCCCATTCTCGAAGGTAGCTGATTTGGATCCCTATCCCTAGCCTTTGGGGAAGTTGGCATTCGGTTGCTAACCTCTTGGAAGGATCCCATAACTCTCTCCTACCATATCTCAACCTATCCTATCAACTTAGTCCTATATAAGTGAAGCTCACTGCCATTCAAAAAGGAGGAAGTCTATAGTATCTAATTGCTGGTGAAATTAGCTTAGGAGAGATCTCTACTCATCCTTGAGAGATCCATCATCCATTTGGAGGTTTTGGCATTGTCTTGATTGGACTCAAGGATTGCTACGTTAAGTCATTGGTTTTAATCTCTTCATCCTATGTATTTCCCTTTTAATACAGTAATATAAGTGCTTTCCACCAAATCTCATTGTGTTGATGATATATTGTGTGGTTTGCTTACTTAGATCTATTATTATGTAGATACCATTTTATTGCTTGTTTTGTTGTGTTGTCTTGACAGGTTTTGCAGCTCAGATCTGAAGACCATCAAGCTTGGAGTAGCATTCAAGGAGAAAGGATCAATGATTCAAAAGGTAAAGCATCTAGTTCCTTGATCTCTAATTAGATCTAGGAGAGTTATTTATGTTCTATATCTATTTGTTCTAGACTCACGTTGAGATGGGGAGATCAGGGCTCGAGTCCGCTCTTGGTAGATTGTCCATCAAACAAATCTGACGACCATACTGGGGAAGATACATTGTTTAGTTTTCATTTGAATGTCATTTTTAGTTGATTTCTTTTGCAAGACATCTTATTTTGTCTCTTAAGTCTTTTTCACCATCAGATCTTCACTTTGAAGAGTTTATAGTCCTCCTATGAGTCTGTACTCACTATTTTTAAGCCTCTTTATTGCTCATTTCTTGGAGATCTATTGATCCTAGAGTTTGGATCTCACCCATCGCACCTGGGCAGTGAAACCAGAGTGTTGATTTGACCTCTGTTCTCTATCTTTTGGCCTGTTGTCGCAACCTATATATTAGTGTCATGTGATATCGTCATAATTCCTGCACTTAGTGACCTGCGATGACTACTCTATGTATGAACACAGACTGCGCAGATCTGTTAGAATTGGTATAAGGCCACCCCCCTCCATTTTTTGATTTGAGTTTTGATTTGGTGTGCAGACCCTCCTCTGCACTGTACCTTCCGGGCATAGACCTTTTTATTTAGCATTGTTTGCATTTGGTTTGCTTGTGTTAGAATTTTGGGTCCTTTTGATATTGGGATCCATGTTTGGCCCTTGGGGGGGCCATGAATTGTGTATCCTACAGTCGTTTTGACCCATATTAAGGTTTTGAGGTCATTCTTGGTTTGGTGCGATTGGTTTGTTTTAAAAGATTTGAAAAGTGTGGGATATCCATGTCTTTTTGAACATCTTTGTCTTGGGTTGTGCATCCTGTTTCCTTTGCATCCTGATCTATCTAATGATTGTTGGAAAAGATTGATTCTTTGTCTCCACTTTAGCTCAAAGAGAAGCTTGATTTTGTCACTCTTTTGCTATATTCATGAAATTGGAAAACATAGGTATTCTTCTTGCTTTAATTTGATCATTTGAAATTCTTGGTCTCACATTCATAAGAAGAAGAAAGGCTTGCTTCATATTTGTGTGCATTTGAGTTAGATAATATTGTTATGTGCTTTTTTTTGTCTTGCATTTTATTGGAAACATTTCTGGAATTTTTATTTCTGTGGATCAGATGTGTCTTTTTCAAGTGTAAAAAGATAGGAAATGAGTTATAATTATTGCATTTGGTAGATTTTGAGCCTTTCTTGAGTGCCTTTGAGTTGTTTGGGTGCTTGTCATTTTTCTTTGGGAATTTCTTAATGATTAAGAGTGTTGTAGATATTCTCTCACTTTCTGTATATAGATATGAAAAGCGTTTAGTTATCAAGTTCCAATTTTTGAGACATGCATTTGAAAATTGAAAGTGCTTCATTATTTTGTCTTATACATTGTTAAGATTTGTCGCATCTTTCATTCTTTTTGCGCTTTTTGGCTTTTTATTGTAGAAAGTTAGAGTTATTACATTCTAGGTAGGAATTCTTAATTTCATTATTGCTTAAGGTCATTTTGATTATAAAAGAAAAACATATCTCCTTAACTTAAGTAGTTTTCATCAAAAGACAAAGAAAAATGTTCATTTTCATGTAGTTAGGATTTGCATTATTTTTACATTTCCTGTCTACACCTCATGCATCCACCTAACCGCACAAGATCAAATTAACGCTAGCTTAGGTTAAAATCATTTAGTAACTGTGTGTTAAGTTAGATACATGTTCCAGCGTCGTAAAACGTGGTAGCTGTCATTGCTTGCAAGCACTGTATTCCGGGGGTATTGTAGTCTTCCACGTACTTATCGGTATATAAAAGATCTTTCACATACCAACTAGGTATATCAAATCTCTTTCACGTACCCACCAAGTACTTCGTGTACTTGGTGTATATCGAAAGGTGTTTCACGTACTTGGCGTATATAGAAAGGTGTTTTACGTACTCGGTAGTATATAGGAAGGTCTCATGCCATACGGTTGTGCATTAGATAGCACCACTGTGGATTTTTAGTTCCCACATACCTTGAGTATATCAGGAGACACCATTAGGATTCCTGAGACCAACTGAGTTAACCTTTTGGTCGTCTTGGCATTGCAATACACCGAGAATAGCACTTGGGGAGATTACTACGCACGTGTCGTCCAAGTAGTTGGGTAGTCAGGAAAGGGTATGGTCCCAATTCTCCTTGTCGCATTTTATTGTTGGACCTTGCGGTATATAGTGAGTTGTGGCACCTTGACAATCCTGTGAGGATCCTGACTGCATATCCACTCCTATTCATACAGTTTTCTTGTGGCTTTTAGACTTGAGTAGTGTTTGCTTTATGTGGTACTCTAGAGACTCTTAGGAAGTTAAGATATGGAAGATTCTTCCGGAACTACCAACCAAGAGACCCCTTTCCAGGGTATGCCATTTGTTATTCCCCCTTGTGGAACTGTTGGTCCTCCCTTTATGGCTACGTTGAGTCTTCCTAGATTGACGATAGGATTACCGGTATGGTTATTCTCCAATCCGGTTACACCAAGTGCACCAATTGTGTTGAACCTAGGTCCTTCACCACATAAGCATCAATATCATGGTGACCCTTCTCCTTCTTTGTCAAAAGTTGAAACGGCTTCTGTCTCTTCCTCTTCTCCTACTGAAAACTTCGATGTTAGTAAGAAAACAGAGGAGAAGAAGAAGAAGAAAAGCAAGATAAAGAAGAAGAAGGATAACAAAGAGACCGAGCATCAACCATCTGCCTCTGATGGCATTCATTCTATGAGAACACCTCATAATCCCAAGTTCCCTTGTAAACTTTGCAAGGGTGATCACCTTCTCAAGGATTGTCCCGTTATTTCCTGTGTGTCAGAAGTGTGGTCTAAAAACCCCAAACCGCTTGTATTTTCAACCTCTAACCATCATGTTGATGACACTCCCTTGACCAGTGACCCATTGGTGAAGGGTCGGAAGGGTAAAGTCCTGTATCCCTGTTTGATATGCAAGGGTATGCACCGTACTTTCCTTTGTCCAAGCATGGATGAAGCTTCACGGTGCTTGGAAGATATTAATAGTCCTCAGCAAGTGCTTCCAACAAGTGATAGTAAGTTGTCCCTTGACCCCCCACTGGTTGACCAAGTGATCAATTCAGTTTCATCTGTAACTGATCCCACTCTTCCTTCCAAGAGTGAAGTGATCGAGTCATTGTCATCCCCACTCAATCCTGCTCTTCTATCAGAGAGCGTTCAGATTGCAACTGTCACCTTGACACAATCTTCATCTCATCCTACTCTCCCTGATGAGAGTGGATTGATAACCACTGATGTTTTTCTAGTCATTTCCGATCATGGGGGGTAAGATTCCATTTCCACAGGACCCCCTCCAAGTACTAAGGTTATTTCATTTGATTGGAATAGTCTAGTAGAATCTTGTCTCCCCTTAGATGTTCCTTTCCAGATATCTGTAGGTGTTGCGGATAAGGAAATATTTCACACTATAGTTGACGAGGGAGCTTCTGTTAGTATTTTATCCTCAACTGCTTGGCAAGCTATAGGGTCTCCTCAGCTTGTGCCGGTTACCAGCCAGATGTTGGCTTTTAATAGAAGGCCTACCAGACCTTTAGAGATTCTTCCACAGTTACCTGTCACCTTGGGAGGTAAAACTGTTTCTGTTGATGTCATGGTTGTCCAAGGTCCTTCAGATTTCAATCTACTCCTTGGAAGTGATTATCTCTATTCTATGAAAGCCGTTGTGTCCACACTCTTTCGAGTGATCTATTTTCCCTATGATTGGAGGATTGTGACCGTTGATCAAATTTCCTTCGTGACACCCAATCATCGTATGACTGCCATTCAACAAAATTCCTTGAACGTTCCACACATATTAATGGTTTCTTTCCCTTAAACATGAGGGGATCTTCCCCAGCCCTTGGAAATCATGTTGGGGGCACACTAATAACCTATGGACATCATGTTGGATAAGTGCCTTTAAGTGTGAGCAGAGTTTACCTTTGGCTTCAAGCTCGTTAAAAAATGAAACCAGTAGTGTGAGCAGAGTTTACCTTTGGCTTCAAGCTCGTTAAAAAAATGAAACCAATAGTCTGAGCAGAGTTTAACTTTGGCTTCAAGCTCGTTAAAAAATGAAACCAGTAGTCTGAGCAGAGTTTACGTTTCGCTTCAAGCTCGTTAAAAAATTAAACCAGTAGGGTGAGCAGAGTTTGCCTTTGGATTCAAACTTGTTAAAAAATGAAACCAATAGTTTGAGCAGAGTTTACCTTTGGCTTCAAGCTCATTAAAAAATGAAACCAGTAGTATGAGCATAGTTCCCTTTCTATGTCAAGCTCGTTAAAAAATGAAATAGGTTCCTACGAGCATAGTTCCCTTTCTATGTCAAGCTCATTAAAAAATTAAATAGGTTCCCACGAGCATAGTTCCCTTTCTATGTCAAGCTCATTAAAAAAATGAAATAGGTTCGCCATGAGCATAGTTCTCTTTCTATGTCGAGCTCTTTAAAAAATGAAACAGGTCTTATGAGTAGAGTTCTTTTCCTGTGTCAAGCTCGTTAAAAAATGAAACAACTCCTTTCCCTTTGAGTCGAGTCTTCTCATAGACTTAGTACCTGAACCTTCTTTACATCCGCTTATGCCTCAGGAGAATGCAATGAAGCTTGAAGGGCATGTCTTCAACCTTTGGAAGTTAAGTTGAAGTCAACTCGATCGACTCTCCACACCATGTTGGAGCTAAGTCACTTACTTCTAGCAATCATGCTAGGGGGCATGTACCAACCTATGGATACCATGTTGGGAAGAGTCCACCAATGAGAATATTTTCGAGCATACTTTCCTTTTTTGGTTTTCGAGCTCATTAAACCATGAAAATAATCCTGAGTTCTTCTTCTATCAAGCTTGTTAAAAAAAATGAAACAATACCTCTAGAAATCATTCTAGAAGTAAGTCGTCAGTTTCTTGTGCTGAGGGAAAACTTTCCAACCTCTAGCCATCATGTTGGGAAGAAACCTGCCAATGGGCAGTATCCTGAGCATAGTTCATTTTCTATTACAAGCTCGTTAAAAATTGAAGCAGACATCATGATCATTCTTCCAACTTATCTTTGAGCTCATTAAAAACAGTAAGATGGTATTTGAGCTTACTTTTAACTTTTTCTGTGCTCTCGTCAAAACATGAAAAATGGTTTTGAGCTTACTTTTCACTTATTTCGTGCTCTTGTCAAAACATGAAAAGTGGTTTGAGCTTAGTTTTTACTTTTTCGTGCTCTGGTTCAAACATGAAAAAGATTCTGAGTGCTTTTGATACCATGGTCTTGCTCATTAAAAATTTGAGTAAAAAGGTGTGTCTACCAAGTTACGATTTATCACTTTTATGGGCTCGTTAAACTCCTACGGAAAAGGAACCCCCCCGGAGTCCTCTTCAAACTCTTTTCAGACTCCCTAAATAGCAAAAGATCGCCAAGCGAACTTGGTGCATTCACACTTGTAAAAGGATTTGAATGGTCATCTCCCTGGTGATAGTTTATCCCTTTTTCGGACCAGGGGGCACTACTTACGAAAAATGAATACTCCAGGCGAACATGACTGGAAGAGTCCTCTCTTGCATTGTTTTACCCTTTTTTGGGCGAAGAGGCTAACCTTGCGAAAAAGGACCTTTGGAGTATTCTTTAGTTCTTTTCAGACTCTCTAAACATGAAATGGCGCCGAGTTTACCTTCTATGGACTCGTTAAAATTCAACATTGAAGGGCCCGTCATGGGACGAACCCATCCTCTCCCAGGTTCAAAAAATATTTGGGATTGGACTAATCTCTGAGATGAGCTATATCGAGCATCTGGTTACCCTCATCAAGATCGTAAAAAACACATGAGGAACTCATCATTCATGATGGGGGAAAAGGAAAGGTTTTATGTTACACTCTTTATCTATGGCAGTACCTAGCCATTCTTTAACATGGCACTCATTTTCATTTTCATACTGCACTTGGATCATCCGTTTGTCCTTGAGTTTTTCCTACTTCCTGAGTCTTGTTACTCCTTTTGGTCATCTGAAGAATACTTCCACCATCAGTTGCGTTATGAGTTGGTGTTATACTCGTCATGTCAATACTGCCAAGTCATGTCATGCCCATGTTCAAGAACACATTCACTGCTCATCATTTGTAGTCAGTACACCTTCCACCATGTCGGTCTACTTTGAGTCGGTATTGCATGTTACTGTACCATCTGATCTACTCCAAACATATGTTGTCATGTTTCATGTCGATGATGGGGGATTCATCATGGCCCTCCTTCAACGGATTCATCCTTGTCGACTTCAACACATCATCCGCGGATTGAATCTAGAAACCAATCGAGTACCTTGGGCTTGCATGCCTCAATCGCAGGTTACCTTGCTTTCGACATGAGTTTGCATCATTGACTCTTGATTGAAATATTTCATTAAGCATTCGACTTCAACTCATTTATTCGTGCTTGACAATATGTACTATCATACCTTGGGAATCATTCACATTAATGGTGATTTCCCTTGCACTTCTTAACGGTATACATCAAAGACAGGTAATCAAGTGGTTTCTACCATGTTCAACATCAAGACATTTGTAATCACATGGATAGATTCGTATCATTGCGGGTTCGGCTTGAAGACCATGGGGAGTCATGTTTTACCCAGGTTGTGATGGAGATTGTTTTGAGTCATATTACATGGATCCACATTTGTATTGGTCATGGCTGTGTTATCATCTCATCATGGATCTACGCTTGTGTCTAGTAGCCATGATTGTGTTTAGTCGGTCATTACTACCATGGATCTGCAATGTATTGGTCGGCAGCCATGTTGTACGTCATATGAGACTGTGTACTCAAAGTCAGTTGTACTGCAACAGTGTCCTTTATCCAATGAGCCATTGCCATTCCTTCTGTCAAAGCAATTCACCTGTCTAGTTTCAAACAACTTCATGCTTTGGGGGCATTATGTTACACCTAAATCTTACCATCATGAGACTCAATGTAAACATCCCTAAAGTTTCCTTGGCTAATTCATTAACTTGGAAGAGATGTAGACCCTTTTATACTAGGTTTTGAGAGGTCATCACAGGTTTTACTCATGCAACCTACGACGTCGCATCTTGTCCTCTTACAGACTGTGACGATGTCGGTTAATTGACTAAAATAGCTTCTTCGAGCCCTATCTCGAAGGTAGCTGATGTGGATCCCTATCCCTAGCCTTTGGGGAAGCTAGCATTATGTTCCTAACCTATTAGAAAGATCCCCTAACTCTCTCCTTCCATATATAAACCTATCCTATCCACTTAGTCCTATATAAGTGAAGCTCACTCCCATTCCAAAAGGAGGAAGTCTATAGTATCTAATTGCTGGTGAAATTATCTTAGGAGAGTTCTCTACTCATCCTTGAGATATCCATCATACCTTTGGAGGCTTTGCCATTGGCTTGATCAGAGGAGGATTGCTACATTAACTCATTGGTTGTAATCTCTTCATCCTATGTATTTCCCTTTTAATACAGTAATATAAGTGCTTTCCACCAAATCTCATTGTGTTGATGATATATTGTGTAGTTTGCTTACTTAACTTCTTACTTAGATCTATTATTGTGTAGATGCCATTTTACTGCTTGTTTTGTTATGTTGTCTTGACAGGTTTTGCGGCTTAGATCTGAAGACCATAAAGCTTAGAGCAGCATTCAAGTTGAAAGGATCAACGATTCAAAAGGTAAAGCATCTAGTTCCTTGATCTCTAATTAGATCTAGGAGAGTTATTTATGTTCTGTCTCTATTTGTTCTAGACTCATGTTGAGCTAGGGAGATCAGGTCTCGAGTCCTCTCTTGGTGTATTGTTTGTCAAACACCTATCAGTTTTTCCATCAGTCTAAGGGTAATAACTTTTGATAAGATTCAAACTAGTTCCAACTAGTTCAAACATGGTTTTCCAGAAAGCACTAGTAAATTTGCTATCTCGGTCACTTATTATAGTCTTGGGAAGACCATGCAATCTAAATGCTTCTTTAAAAAGTAGTACAACAAATTGACCGGCAGTGATAGTTGATGTGACAGCAAAGAAGTGAGAAAATTCATTCAATCTATCATGCACTACAAAATGCTATCCTTACACAATTTTTCACGAGCAAAAACTAGTTAAGAAAACTAGTTGGAAAAGAGATAGTCTAGGGCACAATAAAATGAATCCAAGGTTATGAATTTGGGACATTTAGGATCTAAAAAATGGATGGGTTAATGTGAAGCAGAAAAAATATCAGAAAAAAGGCTAGCTTCTAAGTCCTATGCACAAGGTACTGGGGCCATTTACATTTCAACAACATATGTCATTGAGGTCTACTCCGAGGCTTCCTGGGCACACCGACATATGCATACTAAACTCATTGGATCACACCTAGAGGAAACCAAATGGATTTTATCAGATATTGACCTCCTAATTAATTTTTGGACAAGATATTCAGATAATTTGGGAGGTTTGGGCTGAGTTTGAAAACCAAAGAGGCAAGGGCGTTATCTTAGACTGCTCAACTAGTAGTTTTCCAAGTTCTTCAAAATAGGATGAGAGGCATTTTAATCCTCGGGGAAATGGTTTTATATGATTCATTAAGGTCTTAGGATTCACAAATTACCATCACAACATAACTGACTCATACATAGCTATGAATTACAAAAATGACAAAACTAGTCAAGAAAAAGTGAATAAAGAGCTAGTCTTGGAATGGCTTGATTCAAATTGCCTCTATAGATTTAAAAATTCACTTATGAAGTATGTTAGGTATCTAAAATAAATTTATTTACAGTATCAAATAAAAATGGAGGATACTGAACAGAAAATTAAAGCAATTTCAACCATCAAATCTTGAAGGAGTCTCCAATGCTAGAGAAAACTTACAAAACTTGAGAGAATGAGTATGATAAGTGGAGAATAAAGATATGTTATGCACTGGAATTCATGAGTTGCTCAGGGCCCATTCACTGAAATAGACCACCTCCTCCAGATATAACTCTCTTCACAAAAATCTATCCAATTGCACTGTAACTAAGGATCTCTCTTTGGATGTCTTAGATTATTAAATAATGGACTTATGTAGGCCTGTAGATCAGAATTCCATTACTCTAGATATGATCATGGACAAACTGGAACAATAATTGCATTGGGGTTCATCTCCCAAGCATTGGTTGAGGCACATCACTCAACTATGATTAGAAAAATCTCTCAAGAAAAAAAGGTAATTGACAAAAATATGTGAATGGTTGTATTTTACCTGCTTATTTCAGTGATACAAAAACTCCTTTCTTAAATTTAATTAAAACAATGGTTACAGAAGCTAGAATTACTAGGGATGGGTAAGATCACAGGATATGGAACGGTGGGAGTTTATTATTTTGTATGATACCTATGCAAAAATTAGTGAGGCAATTTATGTCTTAAGAGAAGCAACCTACAATTTACTCCAACGTTCCTGGGCCACTCAACATATGCAGACTAGTATGGAAGAGATATATAACTGGAGGTTGGGGATGGTTGTTTTTGAGATTAAATAGTTTAAATATAAATTTATAATAGTCATTAAATATGAAAACATCATTCTATAAGGTTTCAAATAGATCTGATCAAGTCTCACATAAACACACATAAAATTGCCTTCTAGGACAACTCAACTAGTGTGAATTCAGGATTTCCAATCACGATTTAGAGGCTCATGAATTCATGAAATGAAGCATGGGATGTATTTTTTGGCATATTATTGATCTCTTGGAACCTGAATTACTTCATTTGGATACGTTATCATGCATTTATTACTTGCAAAATGGAAACTAGTCAAATTCTAGCTAAATCTAGGAAGGGTAGAGAAATATGAGTTCTGCTATTTTATTGAAGCTGATTGATATTAAAGGACTAAATTAACTGTTAATAAATCATATGTAGGCCAAGATTCTCCTCATATAATTACAAAACATTATCTCCATTCCTACTGAACATTACAATAATGAAAATCAATGAATGGCTCTTAGATTTGAACCACAAACTTGAAGAAGCTTCTGAAATTCGACCTAAGATTGGTTCAGCTACAAGACATGAAAATAATATTAGTGATCATGGAATAATTCCATCATCCTCTCACATGAATATGGGGCACATATCCCAACCTTGACCATGGGAACGCCTCCCATGTCTCTAAAGAAAAATTAGATCTCTTACAATGCTTCAAACTGACAAAAAATGTGAATGTGGTGAGAACTGGGTTATTTATGGAGAGAGTGTGACTTGTGGATCAATTTAACCAACTAATTTGCCTTCTTTCAGTGGATAAGGAAATCTATCTTTCCTTCTTTTCTGCTTTGTCTGATTTTCCTTGCTTTTCGACTTTATGCCTTTGCGTTTCCTGATTTTTCTGGATTTTCTTGACTTTCCTAATTTACTGAACTTTCTTTCTTTTCTGAGATTTCCTGCTTTTCTGAGTTTGCCTTCTTTCTGCTTTGTACTTCTTTTACTGAGCTTTTTCCACCTTTCCGATTTTCTTAGCTTTGGCATATTTTTTCTTTGCTTCCTCATCAAGTTATCTTAGTCAACTTTATCCTCCTATGCACCCAAGTGGAGCCTTATCCTCTTTTATTCCACATAAAAACATTGAATGCATAAATTAAATAATCCATGTGCATAATTAAAATTAGAATATCATTTGTTTCAAAGTCTAATTAATTAATTTCCTAGGAATTCCAAAATTAACCCCATGGTTATGCAACTACCTCCTCAACCCAAGGGATTGGTTGGGTTAGGAACTTGTTCCAATGCTGATTGTTGTGGGGAAATGACAATGGTGTGCCTTAGATTTCTTTTGTAACTTAGGTAGCTTCCTGGGAAAGTCATTGGCACATGTGAGAGGTGAGGGTGCCTTCCTTGAGAGAGTTAGCAACAATTTTGCTTTGTGTTTTCCAATTGAATTTAGCAAGTGCGCCCTACTTAGATTTTTTTGATCTATCCTTCTTTTTCAAACTATTTTCTTTCTCCACATTCCTTCTTTTGGCTTTCTTGTTTTGTGCTTTTTCCTATTTTTTCTTTCTTTTGCCAGTTTCTATCTTTTTATGTCACCACCTTGCTTTTAGCTGAATCCTTGTTGCTTCTAACTTTTCCACTTGAGTAGGTGAGGTCCAACTTGTCCTCATGCTTCCTCCTAGAAATGTGAACATCATTTCTTTCCCAAATTTTATTATTAATGATAAGACATTAGTTATAAAAAATAATTAAAATTCAAAATATTAAAATTTTTAATTACTATAAGCCTTGTACCAAAAATTCATCCCAATCAATTATCATCAATTTAATTATTATACCTATATAATTAAGGATTGGAGGGTCCAAGTATTCATTAAATGGCCACTACGGATGGAACATGGCAGTCCTCCCTCCCCAACACTACTTGTCCTCATGCAGGTGCAATCCTAGATGTTGTAGAATCTGTTCACCTTCCTAGGCTGCATCTTCACTATATATTCTTTAATGGTTTTATTACTCAACTTCCTTTCTCTAACCTAAAAAATATGTTCTGGTTCTAAGACCAGGTGTCCTTCATCATTGAGAGGAGGAAATTCTTCTGAAATTGTTATTTGTTGGCCAATTAATTTCTTCGATCATGACACATGGAAAACATTATGTATCTTGCTCTGTGAAGAAAGATCTAATTTATAGTCAACTTCACCAATTTTCCTTGTGATTTTATAGGGACCATCGAATCCTGCCAACAATTTCTTACCCCCCTTTGATTTCAGAGAGGATTGCATGTAGGGTTGCAACCTCAAATAGACCAAATCAACTTCTTGGAAGGTTTGGTCTGTTCTGTTCTTATATGCATTTACCTTCTGTTTGTTATGTGTAAACTACATGTTTTCTTTGAGTTCCCTGAGTATGTCTTGGTTTCCTAAAGCCAATCCTTTTTTTTGTGATCTGTAATCCCCAAAAATCATATCTACAAATGTGGGGGATTCATACCCATAAAAATCTTTGAATGGGTTCATTCCAATTGAGAGATGGAATGTAGTGTTATAATAGAATTCCTCCAAGTGTAGCCAAGTGACCCATTCTTTCTGATGCCCGATAATATAATTCCTGAGATAATCCTCGAGCCATTGGTTTACCCTCTCATTTTTTCCATCAGTCTAAGGGTGATAACTTGTGCTAAGATTCAAACTAGTTCCAACTAGTTCAAAGAAGGTTTTCCAGAAAGCACTAGTAAATTTGCTATCTCGGTCACTTATTATAGTCTTTGGAAGACCATGCAATCTGAATACTTCTTTAAAAAACAATGCAACATATTAACTGGTAGTAATAATTGATGTGATAGCAAAGAAGTGAGCAAATTTGGTCAATCTATCAACGACTACAAAACACTATCCTTACACAATTTTTCACGAGCAAAAACTAGTTAACAAAACTAGTTGGAAAAGAGATAGTCTAGGGCACAATAAAATGACTCTAGTATTACAAATTTGGAATATTTAGGATCCAAAAAATGGATGGGTTGATGTGATGCAGCAAAAACATCAGAAAAAAATCTAGCTTCTGAGTCCTTTGCACAAGATACTGGCGCCATTTACGTTTCAACAACAACTATCGTTGAGGTCTACTCCAAGGCTTCCTGGGCACACCGACATATGCATACTAAACTCATTGGATCACACCTGGAGGAAACCAAATGGATTTTATCAGATATTAACCTCCTAATGAATTTGTGGACAAGATATTCAGATAATTTGGGAGGCGTGTTGAGTTTGAAAACCAAAGAGGCAAGGGCGCTATCTTGGACTGTTTAACTAGTAGTTTTCCAAGTTCTTCAAAACATGATGAGAGGCATTTTAATCCTCATGGAAATGGTTTTATATGATTCATTAAGGTATTAGGATTCACAAATTACCATCAGAACATAAAACCGACTCATACATAGCTCTGAATTACAAAAATGGTAAAACTAGTCAAGAAAAAGTGATTAAAGAGCTAGTCTTGGAATTGCTTGATTCAAACTGCCTCTAGAGCTTTAAAAATTCACTTATGAAGTATGTTAGGTATCTGAAATGAATTTATTAACTATATCAAATAAAAATGGAGGATACTAAACAGAAAATTAAAGGAATTTCAGCCATCAGATCTTCAAGGAGTCTCTAATGCTAGAGAAATCTTACAAAACTTGAGAGAATGAGTATGATAAGTGGAGAAGAAAGATAAGTTCTGCTGTAATATCCTGAATTTTGGACTGACTATTTTATGATGTTATATTGGGCCATGGCCCCAACACATATGATTTATTCTGATTATTGGGCATGAGCCCTAGTGCATATGAATTATTCTTTTGTAGACTGAGATATTAGTCATGGACCCTGACTGAATTTCATTATTTGATTATATACTGGGCAAGGAAGCCCCAATGTTCTGATTTATGTTTTTACCATATGATGTGGGTACCAACCCTAATATATTGAGATGACCCTTTCTGACATACTGTGTAGTGATGTGAATGACATAATTGACTTATATGGTGTGTTGAGCGTGGACTCAGAAACACACAGAGTACCTACGTACTGGGAAAAAGCCCCAATGTACTTAGAGGAAATATGATGTACTGGGAGTAAGCCCTGATGTACATTGAGTGTTGCGCATAAGCCCTGGAGCACTCCAAGCTTGATAAACGAATACCGGATCCGAGGAAACTTAAATATTCTAGATGTGCCTCACAACCACATTCTAGCACTAGTGTTGAGAAGGGACTTTGGAATTGCACTAGAGTAACGCCCATGTGAGAGTGTTGAGTTAAATGGCTCTGAAGAGCACTCAGGGTTACGGAGTTTCAAAGTGTTGAGTCAGAAAGAATCTGAAGAGCACTTCTATCACACTTATTTAATTTGACTAAATGATTCATCTTTTTATCCATCATCACCTACTGCGGGAGCTACCATGTTAAACGAGGGAATCCGACATGCGAAGAGAGAGACTAGAGGTACCTAACCAAGCTGACCAAGACTATACAAAAGAAGTGGACGGTGTCCCTAAAAGTTAAAAAGAAAAGAGTGTGATGTGATGACACATAACTAAATAAAAGATAATTACCAGTGGTCTTTTATGACTAACCTGAATAAAGGCCTCCAAGCTATTATTATTATTAGGAGCTTTAATAATAATGGTGTTATTATTTAACTATGGAATATAATTAGTATACCTGATTTATGCATTATTTAATATTATAAATGGTATATTAATAGCTAAGTGAAAGGTATTTAATATTAGAATAATTATTAATATAATTGTTGTTATTATAATTATTATTAAGAGCATAAATCAAAATGACTTATAGTCAAACAGTTGGAAAATTCCTAGTTCAAGAGGACTAGATATTTAATTACATAATATCTTTTAAATTATTAATTATTGAATTTAAAGAAACTAATTAATTCAACAGTCCTAATTCAAGACTTCCCTACTTAAAGAGGGAAGATCCCAAGTTTTGGTATCATCTATCATTCTTAGTTATTATCATTCTCTTATGGTAGTCCAAGAAAACTATTATGCTCCAAGAAGCTGAAGCAGCCTTACCTAAAAATTCTCAGAACTGAACCAGAAGTGGATCTAGGGCCTCTACCTCTCATTGCATGTTGGAACCAAGCTCGGGGGGATCCAGATAGAACCAAAATGGTTCAAGGGTCAAGGTTGGGAGGAATGTGGTAGCCCCAAAGTCATCATAACATGTCAGCTGAGCTCAGAGGGCTCTACACTCATTATTGTTTGAGTGTGCAGGTTACTTCAGGAAGGGAGCAGGCCACAAAGTGATCAGGTATGAAATGTGAATCTCTCAAATTAAGTTATAAGAAATCTTAGATAAGTAATACAGGGTGCTACCCCAACATCTTTGGAATTTCTTTCCTTTCATCCTAAAATCGTTTAATTACCAACTTGTTGATAGGAACAAACAGAGAGCATTGTTTGTAGGCTAAGATTTCGTAACTTAGAAGCTAGGGTCAGTAGAATGTCTAGCAGGTTCTTGTGCTAGACATCCTAGCAAACTCATAATCTATAGATCTGTTTAGATACACATAGATCGCCCATTCAGAGTAGTATGCTTTAAAATTGTATATATATCCATTCTAAAATAGTGAGTGATTTTTATGTTTCCCATAAACTATGTATAGCTGGGATAAGAATTCTACTCGCATTATTTTCTTTCCTCTATTAAAGTCTTCTCTTAAATTTACAAACATGATAATATATCACAAATCTGTTTAAAATCATGTTCAAAACTACTAACCCTTTCAGGAAAACGATTACAGACATCAAATTCAAAACATCAAGTAGCGAAGGCACGTACAGCATGCAATACAGTCAACTCATCACAAGGAATTAAACGCAGCTTCCAGGCATCATGATTTATCAACTTAGTATCAAATATTTTCATTCTTACAACCTAAACTATGAAAAGGAAACTCAACGAATTGCATTTTAGAAATCAAACGATCCACAACATTCAAATCGCAAACACATCATTTCCACGAGTCGGGAGATCGAACCCCATCCGAGGCTCTGCCATCTTGCAAGACATCACAAGAATAAACGATTGTACACTAACCCATACCCTCTCAAGGGTCAATCAAAACATTAGCTAGGGTCACGATTCCTATTTAAAATATAGAAGGGATATACTATGTTCATCAAACAAACTCTACACGATTTTATACAGAAACGATTGGTACAGGCATCGATTCCCATCCCCATCTCACTTTACAGAAAACCATACACAATACTTTATAAAGAAATTAACAAATGATTGATATAGGGATCGATTCCCACTACTTTCATTAAAATATCCTCTTGTCTTTCTACCTACTTCAAATAGCCAGAAAACGGAGAAGTAAGAACATAGGGCTTCTTAGACTTATAGATACAACAACTGTAGCATTACATATTCCCTCCATTCAATCATTCTTTTCAAACAAGCAGGGCTTTACTCTTTTACATTTTAAAAACACGAAGCCATCAAATCAGGAAGACCACAAAGTGAAGCAACAATAACTTAAAAACGTATAAATTTATACATCCCCTTCATAGGGTTAATTACAGGTTCATTTCCAAATAGAAAATGCAGATAGTGATACGACTGTACAAAAACCCCATATCCATATGAATTAAAAACGTAGTGATTTAGATAGGGTATCAAACCCTCATAAATTTTATACAGAAAGACAACCCAGTTCCATACCAAAATACATTATGCAAACATACGTAAACCCCAATTCATTTGGGTACTTTTGATAACACTGAGAGTTCAATAAAATACAGACACAGAGCCGGATGGCCAAAATCTCCACTAAAACCTTTAGAGTCTGTAAATGAGAAAATATACATCGTTTCATAACAGTCCAGCCAAATGGTGACTTCCAAGAAACTCAAAGTTATCATAGAGAACTCAATTGAGTTCATCAAGTCCCCCATGGAAAATGCAAGACACTCCACAGAGGCGAAAGGAGGAGCTAAGAGATGGAAAATTCTGGACTTACCATTGTCCCACATCGCCACTGTTGAGCACCGACCACGCGGAAGAGAAATGCCAGTCAACACCTGTATTTAAACCACGGCATACAAAGTCAAGGCTTTGAATTTTATATCACAAAACATCTAATAGACAATAGCAAGAGTGTAGAACTTAAACCTGAGAGGAATTACCTTCAAAGATTTGCAGTCACCATCGCCATTTCCATATGGTATACCAACCATGATCAACAACTCAGGTCAGTATTGAAACCCTCAATACACCCACAACAGACATGAGAAGTGAACCACGAAAGTGTTCTTCACTGGTGTAGAACCCTAGAGTAAACCCCCATCATAGCTGGCAGCGTGGCCATGTGTTTTCCCAGAGATACATTCAATGCTACTACCAACTACCATTAATTCGAAATTGACCCAACACTCTAAAGTATTAAGATCATATGATATTCACAACATTATAAAATATAATCAAATATTACAATGACCCCAAACTCTTCATAGTGCCATTAACTAATTACAAGGTCAAACAAGTAGTGATGTTTCACAAATATCGCAAACCCCAATAAGGCTAAAACAAAAGAACTGCCAACCTTCAAAGCTATCTCACTAGAAACTTAAAATAGTTACTAGAAGGGTGGAGTAGGAATTCTCGATAGATGTCTCATAAGTACACCTGCAAAACCGAAACAAGTAGATGCGTTAGTGAGATGCACCTGCAACAATTAATTACTAAGAATATGCGAAATAGCATAAATAATAGAACAAAATCACTTTTATATTGATCACGGGCCACTTCGAGGGGGCAACCTCCTTTAAGCAAGCTCAATACAATTAACTTCACGGTGCCTTCAATGACCTCAACACACACTTATATACTAAGTCTATGCCCAATACCATGAGTCAAAACCATGGGACATATAATACTACGGGATGACTTACAAAGCATATGCGTCCAATACTATGGGTCAATACTATGGGCTAATATAAACTACGGATCAACAAATACTACGGGACGACTTACAAAGCATATGCATCCAATAACAATATACTAATATAGTAAAGAGAAGGGTTTACATAGGTTCCTAACATCCCCTCTCCCTTAGAAAAAGCTTTGTCCTCAAAGCTTTGGTTGGAGAAATTGCTGCAGAAGCTGAAGGAGTGGTTCCCCGCTAGCATCCTCGGGTTGCATTTCAGGCCACTGACGCCTTTGGAGTGTCAAGGAGGATTGCTTGGAAGGCTGTAGATGAAGAAGAACCTTGTCAGCTGCGTGGAAAATGCGCTCAGAACGGAGTTGATCAGCATGTTGATTCAGGCGAATTCTGGCCATGTGAAGATTGTCCTGCAGAATGAGAAGAGTCTGATTGCGGTTTCGAAGAACCGAGTCAATTGCTTGAACTGGGGAGCTACTAAGGGTGTATGGAAGAAGAACTGGCGGTGTTTGTCCATAGACCGTTTCATATGGTGTTCTGTGAGATGTGGTATTGTACCACCAGAGCGCTACTAGGAAATCCATAGAAATAGTTGGCCAAAGATGTTTAGGGATGGGCAAGGGTTTGAGCAATCCCGAAAGGAGTGTCGTTTCACCCTTGTTGACTTGGAAAATATCATCGTCAGCCACCATCTGTTGAATTGTCATTTTTAGTCCCTACCAAAAGAATTTACATTGTTCTTGGTCATACCTGTTGCAGAACCTAGAGTGCCCTGTTGATGAAGAAGCATGGAGTTCATAGAAGAGAGAGCCCTGTTGAACATATTGCACCCAAATTGGAACAAGCAGAGAAAGAGTTGTAAGAGAAACTGGGTCATCAATTGTGCAAGAAGGAGCATCTTCCACCATATTGTCCTTACCCTTCTTGTAAGTGATCACATAGGGATAACCCATTTCAGGTGTGTTGGGGAGGAGACCCATTGTTCCAGAAAATTTTCCAGACTCAGGAGATCAGTCTTGATGCAGAAATAATTCCCTAATAGGTATGGGTGCCACTTCTGTATTGCATCCAAAATAGCCATCATTTTCTGTTGAGAGGTAGATGTGGCTAAATTCTTACCGGAAAGGTCTCGTGAAGGTAGAAAGCACATTGGTTTAGCAAAGATGCCTGCATATCTATCCAAGGAAGTAGTGGAGATTGTTGATGGGTGCATCTGAATGGAATTGAGCTGAGCGATGACACCATGTGAATTCTTCTTAAGGAGTTTTTATAGGCGGTATGAACTGATGATGCAGAGAGACCCTGGTTGTAAGCCCATAAATTTTTGTTGTGCCCCATTGACTTTAAACTACATCCAAAGTTCAGCAAAATCCCATAAGATGGGGCCAAGTGTGTGTAACCATTGAACGCCCAAAACCACATCACATCTGCCTAAGGGCAAGGCAAACATGTCAGAGCATAGGTTATAATCTTCCATAGAGATACGCACATTGTGACACTTCTCCTTGCAAGGTAAGGTGCCCCCATTGGCAACCATGACTTCAAAGCTGGAGTAAGGATGGACAAAACAATCAGCCTGTTTGGCAATCCGAGGGTCAATGAAGTTATGAGTGCTACCAGAATCAGCGAGTATGGTAAGAGAGAGCTTCTTGAAGTATCCCCTGACCCGCATTGTTTGTGGGGTGGTAACGTCGGTTACAGCATGGAGAGAGATCTCAGGTGGGTCGTCCTGAAATGGGGTGTCAACAGGCGGGTGTTAAATGTCGATCTGATCATCCACTGTATCTGTAGCTACTTCACCAAGTTCTAAGGCAGGCGAAGAATCCATATCCAAGAGATAGAGCTTTTGTTGAACACATCTATGTCCTTGAGTGAATTTTTCATCACAATTATAGCAAAGCCCTTTTTTTCGGCGTGCCTGCATTTCTATTTCAAACAAATGCTTGATAGGAGTTGGTTGAGGAGAAGGCGTGATGGGAGGTCGTTGGGAACCCATATTTCTGAAGGGAACAAGGGTGGGTTTGGAGCGTTGTTGAACTGCAATCTTGTCCTCAGCCAGCTTAGCCAACCCTAGGACTTCCATCATTCTGTTGGGACAAAACATTTTGACCTCTGAGCGAATTTCATCCTTGAGACCACTTATAAAACAACTCCTGTAGAATTCATCAGATAATCCTTGTGTGTGATTGGTCAATTTCTCAAATTCTGTCTGATACTCTCTCACTGTGCCAATTTGGTGAAGTTTAGTGAGTGCTCCTGTGAAATCATCAAAAGCACTAGGGCCAAATCATGGCAAAATGAGTTGGCAAAAGTCTGTCCAGTTTGGTTCGGGATGAGCTTTGATGTACCAACGGTACCATTGAAGGGCTTCCTGTTCCAAATAAAAGGATGCAAGTGGAACTTTCTGGACATCAAAAGTATTATGCAGACTGAAATATTGTTCTGCTCGGTATATCCATCCAGTCGGATTAGTACCATTGAAGCGAGAAAAATCAAGCTTTGGCCCACGAAAATTGTTGGAAGAAGAGAACCTGGTGGCTGCAAAAGATTCTGGCTATCGATTATTGTTCATGGCTGAATGCTGAAGATTCTGGCTGTCGATTATTGGGGTTTGACTACATTTTGGACACTGTTGAAAGGACAAGAAAGCAAAAAGGGGGATTTCAGAAGCGGGGTGATAGAATGAGAAAATTTGGCAGAGAGGGACAAAGAAGCAGAGTTCAGAAAGGAACTCTGTGGTAAAATTTGAAGGCAAATGTGGGCTTTCGGGCTTTGGGAAGGGGAATTGGGGATAGGGTCCTCAGGTATGAAATATGTAGAATGGGATGACAGGGGCTCCCCAAAAATTTCAAGGGAAACAGAGTAAAAATAAGGGAGATATCGAGAAAAAACTGATTTTTTTTTTTTTTAGACTGGAGCGGCTACGGCTCGAAAGGGATCTGGAACAACGCCGAATGGATTGAAAACGGCTGAATCTAGAATGGCTTGCAAATGGATCTGAAACGGCGCAGCAGTGATCAACAATAGTTCAGCTGAAAGTAGATATGGACCCCAGGTATGTGCGGCTTCCTAACAGTTCAGGGGTTTCACTCGGCCACCAATGCTGTCTGACGGCTTGCGTATTGGGGCAGTACCCCTCACTCCATAGCTCAGGTAAAACTGATAACCGCTTTGCCACAAATGATAGCTCTTGGTTTACCTCACGGGTGGGAACTAGTCAATCAGGTAGGGGTCGTTGCCCTTTTCGCTGGCAGGTCCTCTCAATGGGTCAACTACTTCGGGGTTCCTGTGGTACTCCTCACAATGAGTTTTAGGGCTTATGCCCAAGTACTTCCCATATTTAAGCAGATAGGGATGATTCCCAAATCCGAACCTGCAACAGAAAAAAATTTGGGCAAAAATTACACCCAATGTTCAAAAACCGGATCTATATTGCTCAGAATCGCTATTATAGCATGTTTCTGGAACTAGAACAACCACTCTGCTTCTACTTATGTAAGCGGAATAGAAATCTGGGCACTCGGTCAAAATATTTTCTCGCCGCAATTTCCGCGACCGTCACCGAAATTCTGAAAAATTACTGATTTTAAATCCGCGATATCTCCACTTTTAGAACTCCAAATGAGATGATTTTTTTTTTGAAACTGAGTATTTTGGAAAGAGGAATTCAGATATGCAATCAGTTTCTTCTGATTTTGGGTAGAAAGTTTCAAAAATTGATCTGAAATTCGCCGCCCAAAAAAGAAAAAAAAATTCCCACTTGTGCCAAGGAAAGTGCTCTGATACCAGATGAGATGCACCTGCAACAATTAATTACTAAGAATATGTGAAATAATAAAACAGAATCATTTTTATTTTGATCACGGGCCACTTCGAGGGGGCAACCTCCTTTGAGCAAGCTCAATACAATTAACTTCACGGTGCCTTCAATGACCTCAACACACACTTATATACTAAGTCTATGCCCAATACCATGAGTCAAAACCATGGGACATATAATACTACGGGACGACTTACAAAGCATATGCGTCCAATACTATGGGTCAATACTATGTTCTAATATAAACTACGGATCAACAAATACTACGGGACGACTTACAAAGCATATGCATCCAATAACAATATACTAATATAGTAAAGAGAAGGGTTACATAGGTTCCTAACAATTAGCAATAATGCTAAGTAAGTCCGAAATCTCCATTTCTTACCCCTACCTCTCGGCAGCCCTGTCAGGGTACCTTTCCATTTCAAGAGACCAGGTATCTCATCATGAGCATCAATCGCCACCAATAAAGGATCCATTCCACCTGAATTACCAGTGAAACTTTAATACATATGCATTCAAACCTTTATAACCGTAAGAACGAGATTCACATTATTGCATTCAAAAAATTGGTACACATGTGACAGTTCATACACCTAAACAATTTTAGAAATACTTCCACAAGGCTATAAAATCTTAGAATCAACGAACCATGATACTTATGAAGCTAAGACATTTCAAAGAGTAGAAATCAAACATCGGTACAATAAGTACTTGTCAGTGCTGAAGTTAGTATTCATCATATCTTTTCCAGTTTATTCTAGTGTCGAAATTTTTTTAAATTTTTTCTATTTTTGGGACATTACAAGTGGTATCAGAGCCCAGTTACAAAACTAAGTGACCTATTGGGCTCATTACAAACATCCGATGTAGATACATAGTAAATAGAAACATACATTTAAATTTTTATTTTCTTTTATGCGAAAATGAACTAACATGATTTTCTACTCTTTATACTTATATAACATTTAAGATATAGTCACTATCTGAAAATGAATGCAGAAGGGGGCAGCAGCATACATGGAAATTTGAACTCACCACCACGAGTGCAAGAAATTGTGGCGGAATTCCAAAGCTTCCGAGACGAAAACATGCAAGAAAGAAGAGAACAACATGCCATAAATGAGGCACTACTTCAGACCTTAAAAAAGGAAAACCCCCAAGGACAGCCCACACTCTCAGTCAACACTTTTAAGAAGGGAATTAGTCACACAAAAAGGAATGCTAGCCCTAAAGGAGAAGAGTAGGGATAATGCCTACCAGAATAAATGGAAGAGGACGGTAAGAGCTCTTCCAATGATAAAGGTTCACCACCTCCTTGCAAGAAAAGGAGGAAAAGTGACGACAATCTTCAAGGGGAAGTCCGAAAGATAAAAGCCCCAACATATGATGGAGAGATTAACTCTAGGGAGAAGGCTGAGGAGTGGCTTCTAGGGATGAATAAATACTTCAAAGTTCACAATTACTCGAGTGAAATGCAAGCCCGACTAGCCATATACAACCTAAACGGTAAAGCTGCCAGATGGTGGCGGGACTTGAAACACACAAAAGGATAAGAGCTGAGAGACATAACCTGGGATACTTTCAACATAATATTCCAGGACAAGTATATGTCTGAAAGATTCTTTGACAAGAAAATAAAAGAATTCCATGAGTTAAAAATGGGCTCCCTAACTATGGAAGCATTCATAAACCAATTCTTAGACTTGCTGCACTATGTGCCTTATATTAAAGACGAGAAGCTAAAGATTTAGCAGTTCTTGGGAGGGATGCCACCAAACTTTAGAGAAAAGATAGAGTTTGACATGCCCAAAACCCTTGATATAACCTTACATAAAGCAAGGTTGTGTTATGAACACGGACATCCAAGGAATGACAACATCAACCGAAATAGAGATAGGTTCAGAACCTTCTTGGACAACCGAAAACCAGGTTTCAAACCCCCACCTTTCCAAAAAAACAACAAAAATTTTTCACCCAATAGAGGCTTGAACCGACTGCAAACATGGCCAAGTGCACCCCCACCACCTATCAACAGGACAAGGGACCAAGGTTTTCCCACCAACCGTTTCTTGCTGGAAATGCCAAGGGCCCCACTACTACAGATGCTGCCTTAGAAAAACGGATGGATTTTTACACAACATCCAAATAGAGACTACCATAGGAGACATGGAAAAGACACCAAGGATCTATGCCGCTCTTGACGGTCGACATGCAGATCACCAAGCCACCATGGTGGAATTAGAGGGTAAGATCTCTGGCACTACAGTTTCAGTTTTAATAGATCCCGGCACTTGCCAAAGTTATATCTCCCCTAAGTTAGTGGACACTTGTAAGTTGAACCGAGAACCTCACGAGAAATCGTGGCTGGTACAACTAGCCACTAGTACCAAACGAAATATCTCCGAGTTAGTTAAAAATTGCGAGATAAACTTAAATGGATTTCAAACTAGGTTAGATTTAAACATTCTACCCCTAGGGTCGTACGATGTACTCATCGGCATGGTTTGGTTGGAAGAACACCATGTCCTCCTAGACTGCTTAAACAAATCCTTACTTTGCAGTGATGACCAAGGGATTCAGAAGACGATTCAAGGTATCCCTAAGAAAGTGTCGGTAAGATAGATCTCCGCCTTACAAGCAAAGAAATGTATCAGAAAGGGTTGCAAACTCTTTGCCGTCAATATCCAAAACATAGAAACTGATAGGGAACAGAAGATCGAAGACTTTCTAGTCCTCGTAGAATTCAAGGATGTATTTCCCGAAGAAATACCAGGATTACCACCTAAACGAGACTTAGACTTTTCTATAGAACTGACACCCGGGTCAATACCAGCTTCTAAAGCCCCGTATCGCATGAGCACACAAGAATTGGTGGAGCTCAAACATTTGTTACAAGAACTAATTAACCAAGGGTACATCTGACCTAGTGTGTCCCCTTGGGGTGCACCAATACTCTTCGTCAAGAAGAAAGACGGCACGATGCGGATGTGCATCGATTACCGCCAACTCAACAATATGACCATTAAGAGGATCGACGACTTCTTTGACCAAGTCGGAGGGGCAAATATTTTCTCGAATATCGACTTACGATCCAGATACCATCAGGTAAGGATCCGTGATGAGGATATCAACAAGACCGCATTTCGAACCCGTTACGGCCACTATGAGTTCGTAGTGATGCCCTTTGGGTTGACAAAAACACTTGCCAACTTTATGTGCATGATGAACAGTATCTTTAGTAAATACCTCTATAAATTTGTCCTAGTCTTTATTGATGACATTCTGATCTACTCCAAGAACGAGATAGAACATGAGGAGCACCTCTGAATTGTTTTACGGATACTAAGAGAACACGAGATTTATGCCAAGTTTAGTAAGTGTGATTTCTATAGACCCCAGATTCAATACTGAGGACATATGATTTTCGAGAAGGGAATAGTTGTCGACCCTGAAAAGGTCAAAGCTATCGAAGAATGGCCCACACCTACTTGTGTATTCGACATAAGGTCGTTCTTAGGATTAGCCGACTACTAACAAAAGTTCATTGAGAACTTTTCACGGATTGCATGTCCCATGATATCCTTGCAGAAAAAGGCAAACACGTTTGGTTGGACGGATAAGTGCGAAGAAAGCTTTCAAAAGCTGAAGCAACTACTGATTAGTGCACCGATTCTGTGTATTGTGGATCCCAATGGGGACTTCGTCGTTTGCACAGATGCAAGCAAGGAAGGACTCGGGGGAGTCCTTATGCAAGATAATTTTCCCATATGCTACGAATCGAGGAAACTAAAAGAACATGAGTAGAACTACCCTACTCATGACCTCGAACTAGCCGCCATCATCCATTCTCTGAAGATGTGGCGACATTATCTCATGGGAAAGAAATTTCTATTGATGACGAATAACATGAGCTTGAAATACCTTTTCGACCAACCTGACCTAAATGCCAGGCACGCCAGGTGGCTAGCCTTCCTTAGTGAATACCATTTCGAACTAAAGCATATAAAAGGAAAGGAAAACAAGATTGCGGATTCCTTAAGCCGTCGAGCACATATGCTTTACAAGGTCACAGTAAACCAAACCAACTTCGAATTACACCACATAATTCGATCGACATGTAAGAGTGATTGTTATTATACGGAAATTCTCGCAAAGGTCCAGGAAGACAAACTTTTCCAACAGCAGAAAGAATATAAGATAGATGAAACGGGACTACTATGGTGAAAACACTGACTTTACGTCCCAGAAAGTGGAGACATTAGATCAAACATTCTCACCGAGTTTCAATAGAAATCTTATTCAGGACACCCCAGATATCAAAAGATGATATTGGCCATAAAGAAACATTACTTCTGTCCTAAGCTGAAAGTTGACATTGCAATGTTCATTGCGAAATGTCAGGAGTGCCAATTGGTCAAAGCAGAACATCAACACCCCTCCAGATTACTTCAACCTTTGCCCATCCCAGAATGGAAATGGCAGGTAATAACTATGGAATTCATTACAGGCTTACCCAAGAGTAAGAAAATGAACGACCCCATCTTCGTAGTGGTAGACAAGCTGTCTAAAGCCGCCCACTTTATATCGGTGAAATCTACCTACAAAGCAGTTCACATTGCAGAAATATTCTTAAAAGAGATCTTTTGATTGCATGGGATACCCAAAGAAATCATTTCCGATTGAGACACGATGTTCACTAGAAACTTCTGGAGAGCATTATTCTCAGGTCTGGAAACCCAGTTACAATTCAGTACCGCGTACCACCCCCAGACCGAGGGACAAACAGAACGAGTAAACCAGATCCTTGAGGACATGTTGAGGATGTATGTCATGAACAACCCCACCAAGTGGGAAGATTATTTGCACTTAGCAAAGTTCGCATACAAAAACGGTTATCAAACCTTGGCCAAAATGAGCCCTTTCGAAGTACTCTACGACAGAAAATGTCGGACCCCCATGACTTGGGATAGTCCAGTAGACAGACTTATGTTAGTACCCAACCTATTAAAGGGCTTGGAACATCTAGTTTCCAAGGTACAACTAAACTTAAAAGAAGCACAAGACCGCCAAAAGAATTATGCAGACAAGAAAAGAAAAGACAAGGACTATCAAGTCCACGAACATGTGTTTCTAAAAATAAAAGCAAAACGAAGCTCGTTGAGCTTGGGACGTTGCGGGAAACTAGCCCCAATATTTTGTGGACCTTTTGAAATATTGTCCAAGAAGGGCCCAGTAGCTTATGAGTTGGCCTTACCAACGCATATAAAATTTCAGAATGTTTTTCATGCTTCATTATTAAAGAAAGATGTATACGATACTAAACATGTTTTCGACTGGTCCTTATTATAGGTGGATCCCGAAGGAGAGTTCATGCCAGAACCACCCCACATTCTGGAAAAGAGAGAGGTCCAGCTTAGGAGGAGGACCATTACTCAGCTGAAAGTGCAATGGAGGGACTTTGGACTAGATGAGGCTACTTGGGAGAATGAGGCCACCATGAAAGAGGCATACCCCGCCTTGTTTCATCATGACCTCATTCCTAGTCCCTAGAAACATCGGGATGGTGTTGTTCTAAGTGGGGAGGGATGTAATATCCCGAATTTTGGACTAACTATTTTATGATGTTATATTGGGCCACGACCCCAACACATATGATTTATTTTTATTATTGGGCATGAGCCCTAGTGCATATGAATTATTCTTTTGTAGACTGACATATTAGGCATGGACCCTGACTGAATTTCATTATTTGATTATATACTAGGCAAGGAAGCCTCAATGTTCTGATTTATGTTTTTACCATATGATGTGGGTACCAAACCCTAATATACTGAGATGACCCTTTCTTACATACTGTGTAGTGATGTGAATGACATAATTGACTTATATGGCGTGTTGAGCGTGGACTCAGAAACACACAAAGTACCTATGTACTAGGAAAAAGCCCCGATGTACTTAGAGGAAATTTGATGTACTGGGAGTAAGCCCTGATGTACATTGAGTGTTGGGAATAAGCCCTGGAGCACTCCAAGCTCGATAAACGAATACCGGATCCGAGGCAACTTAAATATTCTAGATGTGCCTCACAAAAACATTCTAGCACTAGTGTTGAGCAGGGACTCTGGAATTGCACTAGAGTAATGCCCATGTGAGAGTGTTGAGTTAAATGGCTCTAAAGAGCACTCAGGGTTACAGAGTTTCAAAATGTTGAGTCGGAAAGATTCTGAAGAGCACTTCTATCACAGGGGTCCTCAGGGATGAAATATGTAGAATGGGATGACAGGGGTTCCCCAAAAATTTCAAGGGAAACAGAGTAAAAATAAGGGAGATATGGAGAAAAAACTATTTTTTTTTCTTTTAGACTGGAGCGGCTACGGCTCGAAAGGGATCTGGAACAACGCTGAATGGATTGAAAATGGATGAATCTAGAACGACTTGCAAATGGATCTGAAACGGCGCAGCAGTGATCAACAATAGTTCAGCTGAAAGTAGATATGGACCCCAGGTATGTGCGGCTTCCTAACAGTTCAGGGGTTTCAATCGGCCACCAATGCTGTCTGATGGCTTGCGTATTGGGGCAGTACCCCTCACTCCACGGCTCAGGTAAAACTGATAACCGCTTTGCCACAAATGACAGCTCTTGGTTTACCTCACGGGTGGGAACTAGTCAATCAGGTAGGGGTCGTTGCCCTTTTCGCTGGCAGGTCCTCTCAATGGGTCAACTACTTCGGGGTTCCTGTGGTACTCCTCACAATGAGTTTTAGGGCTTATTCCCAAGTACTTCCCATAGTTAAGCGGATAGGGATGATTCCCAAATCCGAACCTGCAACAGAAAAAAATTTGGGCAAAAATTCCACCCAATGTTCAAAAACCGGATCTATATTGCTCAGAATCGCTATTATAGCATGTTTCTGGAACTGGAACGACCACTCTGCTTCTACTTGTCTAAGCAAAATAGAAATCTGGGCACTCGGTCAAAATATTTTCTCGCCGCAATTTCCGCAGCCGTCACCGAAATTCTGAAAAATTACTGATTTTAAATCCGCGATATCTCCACTTTTAGAACTCCAAATGAGATGATTTGTTTTTTGAAACTGCGTATTTTTGAAAGAGGAATTCAGATATGCAATCAGTTTCTTCTGATTTTGTGTAGAAAGTTTCAAAAATTGATCTGAAATTCGCCGCCCAAAAAAGAAAAAAAAATTCCCACTTGTGCCAAGGAAAGTGCTCTGATACCAGATGGCCATGTGTTTTCCCAGAGATACATTCAATGCTACTACCAACTACCATTAATTCGAAATTGACCCAACACTCTAGAGTATTAAGATCATATGATATTCACAACATTATAAAATATAATCAAATATTACAATGACCCCAAACTCTTCATAGTGCCATTAACTAATTACAAGGTCAAACAAGTAGTGATGTTTCACAAATATCGCAAACCCCAATAAGGCTAAAACAAAAGAACTGCCAACCTTCAAATCTATCTCACTAGAAACTTAAAATAGTTACTAGAAGGGTGGAGTAGGAATTCTCGATAGATGTCTCATAAGTACACCTGCAAACCCGAAACAAGTAGATGCATTAGAAATAATCCTAAGTAAGTTCGAAATCTCCATTTCTTACCCCTACCTCTTGGTAGCCCTGTCAGGGTACCTTGCCATTTCAAGAGACCAAGTATCTCATCATGAGCATCAATCGCCACCAATAAAGGATCCATTTCACTTGAATTACCAGTGAAACTTTAATACATATGTATTCAAACCTTTACAGCCATAAGAAGGAGATTCGCATGATCGCATTCAACAAATTGGTACACATGCGACAGCTCATACACCTCAACCATTTTAGAAATACTTCCTCAAGGATGTAAAATCTTATTATCAGCGAACCACGATACTTATGAAGCTAAGGAATTTCAAAGAGTAGAAATCAAACATCGGTACAATAAATACTCGTCAGTGCTGAAGTTAGTATTCATCATATCTTTTCCAGTTTATTCTAGTGTCGGAAATTTTTTCTATTTTTGGGACATTACATCTGCACTAGATTTGCAAGAAGGATGAAATTAGAGCTGGTATATGCAGATAGAGGGAACACTAGAATTCATGAGCTACTCAGGGCCCATTCACTGAAATAGACCACCTCCTCCAGATGTAATTCTCTTCACAAAAATCAATCCAATTGCACTGTAACTGAGGATCTCTCTCCAAATCTCTTAGATTATTCAATAATGGATTGATGCAGGCCTATAGACCAGAATTCCATGGCTCTGGATATGATCATGGACAAACTGGAACAATAATTGTGTTGGGGTTCATCTCCCAAGCATTGGTTGAGGCACACCACTCAAATCTGAGTAGCAAAATATCTCAAGAAAAAATGTAATTGACCTAAATATGTGTATGGTTGTAATTTACCTATTTATTTAAGTGACACACAAACACCTTTCTTAAATTTAATTAAAACAATGGTTACAGAAGCTAGAATTACTTGGGATGGGTAAGATCACAGGCTATGGAAGGGTTGAAGGTTCTGATTTGGTATGATACCTATGCAAAAAGTAATGAGGCAATTTATGTGTCAAGATAAGAAACCTACAATTTACTCCAACGCTCCTGGGCCACTCAACATATGCAGACTAGTATGGGAGAGATATTTAACTGGAGGTTGGGGATGGTAGTTTTTGAGATTAAATAGTTTAAATATAAATTTATAACAGTAATTAAACAGTAAAAAATCATTCTAGAAGGTTTCAAATAGATCTGATCAAGTTTCACATAAACAACATAAAATTGCCTTCAGGACAACTTAAATAGTGCGAATTCAGGATTTCCAAACAAGATTTAAAGGCTCATGAATTCATGAAATGAAGCATGGGATGTAATTTTTGGCATATTATTGATCTCTTCGAACATGAATTACTTCACTTGGATACGTTATCATGCATTTATTACTTGCAAAATTTAAACTAGTCAAATTCTAGCTAAATCTAGGAAGGGTAGAGAAATATAAGAATAAATCTGAGTTCTGCAATTTTGTTGAAGTTGATTGGTATCAGAAGACTAAATTAACTGTTAATACATCATATGTAAGCCAAAATGATCCTCATATCATTACAATACATTCTCTCCATTTCTACTAAACATTACAATACTGAAAATCAATGAATGGCTCTGAGATTTGAACCACAGACTTGAAGAAGCTTCTGAAATTCAACCTAAGATTGGTTCAGCTATTGGACTTGAAAATAATATCAGTGATCATGGCTTAATTCCATAATCCTCTCACATGAATATGGGGCACATATCCCAACCTTGACCTGGGGAACACCTCCCAAGTCTCTGAGGAAAAAATTGATCTCTTAAAATTCTTCAAATTGACAAAAAATGTGAATGTGGTGAGAACTAGGTTATTTATGGAGAGAGTGTGACTTGTGGATCAATTTAACGAACTAATGCGCCTTCCTTAAGTGGATGAGGAAATCTAGCTTGCCTTCTTGCTTTGCTTTCCTTCATTTCTGCTTTGTCTGATTTTCCTTACTTTTTGACTTTCTGCCTTTGCTTTTCCTGCTTTTTCTGGATTTTCTTGACTTTCCTGATTTATAGAACTTTCTTGATTTTCTGAGCTTTCTTCCTTTTCTGATTTTGCCTGCTTTCTACTTTGTACTGGTTTTGCTGAGCTTTTGCCACCTTTCTTATTTTCTTAGGTTTGGCATATTTTCTCTTTGATTCCTCCTCAAGCTATCTTAGTCAAATTTATCCTCCTATGCACCCAAGTGGAGCCTTATCCTCTTTTATTCCACATAAAAACATTAAATGCATAAATTAAATAATCCATGTGCATAATTAAACTTAGGATATCATTTATTTCATTTATTGCAAAGTCTAGTTAATTAATTGCCTAGGAATTCTAAAATTAACCCCATGGTTATGCACCCACCTCCTCAACCCAAGGGATTGGTTGGGTTATAAACTTGTTCCAATGCTCATTGTTGTGTGGACATGCCAATGGTGTGCCTTAGATTTCTTTTATAACTTAGGTATCTTCCTGGGAAAGTCATTGGCACATGTGAGAGGTGAGGGTGACTTCCTAGAGAGAATTAGGAATAATTGTGCTTTGTGTTTTTCAACTAAATTTAGAAAGTGCTCCCTACTTATATTTTCTTGATGTTGCGTTCTTTTTCAAACTAGTTTCTTTCTGCACTTTCCTTCTTTTATCATTCTTGCTTTGTGCTTTTTCCTTTTTTTCTTGCTTTTGCCAATTTCTATCTTTTTATGCTACCATCTTGCATTTAGCTGATTCCTTGCTGTTTCTAACTTTTCCACTTGAGTAGGTGAGGTCCACCTTGTCCTCATGCTCCTTCCTAGTCACGTGAACATCATTTATTTCCCAAAATTGATTAATAATGATAATACATTAGTTATAAAAAATAATTAAAATTCAAAATATTAAAATTGTTAATTACTATAGGCCTTGTACCAAAAATTCATCCCAATTAATTATCATCAATTTAATTCTTCTACCTGTATAATTAAGGATTGGAGGGTCAAAGTCTTCACCAAATGGCCACTAGGGATGGAACATGGAAGTCCTCCCTCCACAACACTGCTTGTCCTCAAGCAGGCGCAATCCTATATGTTGCAAAATCTATTCACCTTCCCAAGTTACATATTCACTAGGAAACCCCTTCCACTGCACTAGATATTCTTTAATGGTTTTGTTACTAAAATTCATTTCTCTAAACTAAAAAATATGTTCTGGTTATAAGACCACGTGTCCTTCATCATCGAAAGGAGGGAATTCTTCCTAATTGTTATTTTTTGGACAACTACTTTCTTTGAGCATGACACATGGAAAACATTGTGTATCTTGCTCCATGAAGAAAGATCTAATTCACAGTCCACTTCACCAATTTTCCTTGTGATTTTATAGGGTTCATAGAATCTTGGAAGCAATTTCTTATCCCCCTTTGATTTTAGAGACGTTTTCATGTAGGGTTGCAACCTCAAATAGACCAAATCACCTTCTTGGAAGGTTTGTCCTTTTCTGTTCTTATCTGCATTCACCTTTTATTTGTTCTTTGCAACCTGCAAGTTTTCTTTGAGTGCCCTAAGTATGTCCTGGCTTTCCTGAAGCCAATCATTTTTTTTGTGATATGGAATCCCCAAAAATCATATCTACAAATGTGGGGGATTCATACCCATACAAAGCTTTGAATGGTTTCATTCCAATTGAGAGATGGAATGTAGTGTTATAACAGAATTCCCCCAAGTGTAGCCAAGTGACCCATGCTTTCTATTGCCCGGTAATATAATTCCTCAGATAACCCTTGATCCATTGGTTTACCCCCTTAGTTTTTCGATTAGTCTGAGGGTGATAACTTGTGCTCAGATTCAAACTAGGTCCAACTAGTTCAAACAGGGTTTTCCAGAAAGCACTAGTAAATTTGTTATCTCGGTCACTTATTATAGTCTTCGGAAGAGCATGCAATCTGAACACTTCTTTAAAAAATAGTGCAACAAATTGACTGGCAGTAATAGTTGATGTGACAGAAAAGAAGTGAGCAAATTTAGTCAATCTATCAACCACTAAAAAATGCTATCCTTACACAATTCTTCATGAGCAAAAACTAGTAAACAAAACTAGTTGGAAAAGAGATAGTCTAGGGCACAATAAAATGATTCCAGGGTTATGAATTTGGGATATTTAGGATCTGAAAAATGTATGGGTTAATGTGAAGCAACAAAAATATCAGAAAAAATGCTAGCTTCTGAGTCCTATGCACAAGGTACTGGGGCCATTTACGTTTCAACAACAGGTGTCATTGAGGTCTACTTCGAGGCTTCCTGGGCACACCGACATATGCATACTAAACTCATTGGATCACACCTGGAGGAAACCAAATGGATTTTATCAGATATTAACCTCCTAATGAATTTTTGGACAATATATTCAGAGAATTTGGGACGTTCTGGTTGAGTTTGAAAACCAAAGAGGCAAGGGAAATATCTTGGACTACTCAACTAGTAGTTTTCCAAGTTCTTCCAAACAGGATAAAACGCATTTTAATCCTTAGGGAAATGGTTGTATATGATTCATTAAGGTCATAGGATTTGCAAATTACCATCAGAACATAAAACTAACTCATACATAGCTCTGAATTACAAAAATGGTAAAACTAGTCAAGAAAAAATGATTAAAGAGCTTGTCTTGGAATTGCTTGATTCAAACTGTCTCTAGAGCTTTAAAAATTAACTTCTGAAGTATGTTAGGTATATGAAATTATGTTATTAACAGTATCAAATAAAAATGGAGGATACTGAATATAAAATTAAAGGAATTTCAACCATAAGATATTCAAGGAGTCTCCAATGCTAGAGAAATATTACAAAACTTGAGAGAATGAGTATGATAAGTGGAGAAGAAAGATAAGTTTTGCACTGGATCTACAAGAAGGATGAAATTAGAGCTAGTCTATGCAGATGGAGGGCACACTGGAATTCATGAGTTGCTTAGGGCCCATTCACTGAAATAGACCACCTCCTCCAGATGTAATTCTCTTCACAAAACTCAATCCAATTGCACTATAACTGAGGATCTCTCTCCAAATGTCTTAGATTATTCAATAATGGACTAATGCAGGCCTGTAGATCAGAATTCCATGGCTCTGGATATCATCATGCACAAATTGGAACAATAATTGCATAGGGGTTCATCTCCCAAGCATTGGTTGAGGCACATCACTCAACTCTGAGTAGCAAAATATCTCAAGAAAAAATGTAATTGACCAAAATATGTGAATGGTTGTAATTTACCTACTTATTTCAGTGATACAAAAACTCCTTTCTTAAATTTAATTAAAATAGTGGTTATGGAAGCTAGAATTACTGGGGATGGGTAAGATCACAGGCTATGGAAGGGTTGAAGGTTATGATTTGGTATGATACCTATGCACAAATTAATGAGTCAATTTATGTCTCAAGAGAATTAAGCTACAATTTACTCCAACGCTCTTGGGCCACTCAACATATGCAGACTAGTATGGGAGATATATTTAACTGGAGTTTGGGGATGGTTGTTTCTGAGATTAAATAGTTTAAATATCAATTTATAACATTAATTAAACATTAAAAAAAAATTCTAGAAGGTTTCAAAGATATCTGATCAAGTCTCACATAAACACACATAAAATTGCCTTCCAGGACAGCTCAACTAGTGCGAATTCAAGATTTCGAAATAGGGTTTAAAGGCTCATGAATTCATGAAATGAAGAACACGATGTAATTTTTGGCATATTATTGATATATTGGAACATGAATTACTTCATTTGGATACATTATCATGCATTTATTACTTGCAAAATGGAAACTAGTCAAATTCTAGCTAAATCTAGAAGGGTAGAGAAATATGAGAAGAAATATTAGTTCTGCAATTTTATTGAAGCTTCTTGATATCAGAGGACTAAATTAACTGTTAATACATCATATGTAGGACAAAATTCTCCTCATATAATTACAAAAAATTCTCTCCATTCCTACTGAACATTACAATACTAAAAAATCAATGAATGGCTCTGAGATACGAACGATAGACTTGAACAAGCTTCTGAAATTCGACCTGAGATTGGTTCAATTACAGGACATGAAAATAATATCAATGATCATGGATTAATTCCATCATCCTCTCACATGAATATGGGGCAAATCTCCCAACCTTGACTAGTGGAACACCTCCCAAGTCTCTAAGGAAAAAATTGATCTCTTACAATTCTTCAAACTGACAAAATATGCGAATGTGGTGAGAACTGGGTTATTTATGGAGAGAGTGTGACTTGTGGATCAATTTAACCAACTAATGCTCCTTCCTTCAGTGGATGAGGAAATCTAGCTTTACTTCTTGCTTTCCTTTTTGCTTTGCTTTCCTTCTTTTCTTCTTTGTTTGATTTTTCTTGCTTTTCGACTTTGTGCCTTTGCTTTTCCTGTTTTTTCTGGATTTTCTTCACTTTCTTGATTTAATGAACTTTCTTGCTTTTCTGAGATTTCCTGCTTTCTTGATTTTGTCGGCTTTCTTCTTTGTACTTCTTTTGCTGAGCTTTTGCCACCTTTTTTTATTTTCTTAGCTTTGGCATATTTTCTCTTTGCTTCCTCCTCAAGCTATCTTAGTCAACCTTATCCTACTATCCACCCAAGTGGAGCATTATCCTCTTTTATTCCACATAAAAACATTAAATGCATAACTTAAATAGTCCATGTGCATAATTAAACTTAGGATATCATTTATTGCAAAGTCTAATTAATTAATTGCTTAGGAATTCAAAAAATAACCCCTTGGTCATGAATCTGCCTCCTCAACCCAAGGGATTGGTTGGATTAGGAACTTGTTCCAATGCTCATTGCTGTGGGGACATGACAATGGTGTACCTTATATTTCTTTTATAACTAAGGTAGCTTCTTGGGAAATCCATTGGCACATGTGAGAGGTGAGGGTGCCTTCCTTGAGAGAATTAGCAACAATTTTTGGTTTGTGAAAATTTCTTGCTTTGTGTTTTTCAATTGAATTTACCAAGTGTGCCCTACTTAGATTTTCTTGATGTTGCCTTCTTTTTCAAACTAGTTTCTTTCTGCACTTTCCTTCTTTTGGATTTCTTGCTTTGTTCTTTTGTGTGTTTTTTCTTGCTTTTGCCAATTTCTATCTTTTTATGCTGCCACCTTCCTTTTAGCTGACTCCTTATTGTTTCTAACTTTTCCACTTGAGTAGGTGAGGTCCACCTTATCCTCATGCTCCCTCCCAGCCACGTGAACATCATTTCTTTCCCAAATTTTATTAATAATGATAAGACATTAGTTATAAAAAATAATTAAAATTCAAAATATTAAAATTGTTAATTACTATAGGCCTTATACCAAAAATTCATCCCAATTAATTATAATCAATTTAATTATTCTACCTATATAATTAAGGATTGGAGGGTCCAAGTCTTCACCAAATGGCCACTAGGGATGGAACATGGTAATCCTCCCTCCCCAACAATGCTTGTCCTAAAGCAGGTGTAATCATAGATGTTGCAGAATCTGTTCACCTTCCTAGGTTGAATCCTCACTAGGAAACCCCTTCCACTGCACTAGATATTCTTTAATGGTTTTGTTACTCAAATTACTTTCTCTTACCAAAAAAATATGTTATGGTTCTAAGACCAGGTGTCCTTCATCATCGAGAGGAGGAAATTCTTCTGAAATTGTTTTTTGTTGGCCAACTTCTTTCTTCGAGCATGACACATGGGAAACATTGTGTATCTTGCTCCATGAAGAAAGATCTAATTCATAGTCAACTTGGCTAATTTTCCTCGTGATTTTATAGGGTCCATAGAATCCTGGCAGAAATCTCTTATCCCCCTTTGATTTCAGAGAGTATTTCATGTAGGGTTGCAACCACAAATACACCAAATCACCTTCTTGGAAAGTTTGGTCCATTTTGTTCTTATCTTCATTCACCTTCTGTTTGTTCTGTGCAACCTCCAAGTTTTCTTTGAGTGCCCCGAGTATGTCTTGGATTTCCTGAATCCAATCCTTTTTTTTATGATCTTCAATCCCCAAAAGTCATATCTACAAATGTGGGCGATTCATACCCATACAAAGCTTTGAATGGTTTCATTCCAATTGAGAGATGGAATGTAGTGTTATAAAAGAATTCCCCCAAGTGTAGCCAAGTGACCCATGCTTTCTGCTCCTCGATAATATAATTCCTGAGATAACCATTGAGCCATTGCTTCACCCTTTCATTTTTTCCATCAGTCTGAGGGTGATAACTTTTGCTAAGATTCAAACTAGTTCCAACTAGTTTAAACAAAGTTTTCCAGAAAGCACTAGTAAATTTGCTATCTCGCTCACTTATTATAGTCTTGGGAAGACCATGCAATCTAAATACTTCTTTAAAAAGTAGTACAACAAATTGAATGGCAGTAATAGTTGATGTGAGAGAAAAGAAGTGAGGAAATTTAGTCAATCTATCGACCACTACAAAATTCTATCCTACCACAATTTTTGTCAAGGAAAAACTAGTTAACAAAACTAGTTGGAAAAGAGATAATCTAGGGCACAATAAAATGACTCCAGGGTTATGAATTTGGGATATTTAGGATCTGACAAATGTATGGGTTAATGTGAAGTAGCAAAAATATCAGAAAAGAGGCTAGCTTCTGAGTCCTATGCACAAGGTACTGGGGCCATTTACGTTTCAACAACAACTGTCATTGAGGTCTACTCCGAGGCTTCCTGGGCACACCGACATATGCATACTAAACTCATTGGATCACACCTGGAGGAAACCAAATGGATTTTATCATATGTTAACCTCCTAATGAATTTTTTGACAAGATATTCAGAGAATTTGGGAGGTTCTGGTTGAGTTTGAAAACCAAAGAGGCAAGGGCGCTATCTTGGACTTCTCAACTAGTAGTTTTCCAAGTTCTTCCAACTCTCATACATAGCTCTGAATTACAAAAATGGTAAAACTAGTCAAGAAAAAGTGATTAAAGAGCTAGTCTTGGAATTGCTTGATTCAAATTGCCTCTAGAGATTTAAAAATTCACTTCTGAAGTATGTTAGGTATCTAAAATGAATTTATTAACAATATCAAATAAAAATGGATGATACTAAACAGAAAATTAAAGGAATTTCAACCATCAGATCTTTAAGGAGTCTCTGATGCTAGAGAAATCTTACAAAACTTGAGTGAATGAGTATTATAAGTGGAGAAGAAAGATAAGTTATGCACTAGATCTGCAAGAAGGATGAAATTTGAGCTGGTATATGTAGATGGAGGGCACACTGGAATTCATGAGCTGCTCAGGGCCCATTCACTGAAATAGACCACCTCCTCCAGATGTAATTCTCTTCACAAAACTCAATAAAATTGCACTGTAACTGAGGATCTCTCTCCGGATTTCTTAGATTATTCAATAATGGACTAATGCAAACCTATATATCAGAACTCCATGGCTTTGGATATGATCATGGACAAACTGGAACAATAATTGCGTTGGGGTTCATCTCCCAAGCATTGGTTGAGGCACATCACTCAAATCTAAGTACAAAAATCTCTCAAGACAAAGGTAATTGAGAAAAATATGTGAATGGTTGTAATTTACGTACTTATTTCAGTGATACAAAAAATCATTTCTTAAATTTAATTAAAACAATGGTTACAGAAGCTAGAATTACTGGGGATGGGTAAGATCACAGGCTATGGAAGGGTGGAAGGTTATGATTTGGTATGATACCCATGAAAAAATTAATGAGGAAATTTATGTCTCAAGGGGAGCAAGCTACAATTTACTCCAACACTCCTGGGCCACTCAACATATGTAGACTAGTATGGGAGAGATATTTAACTGGAGGTTGGGGATGGTTGTTTCTGAGCTTAAATAGCTTAAATATCAAATTATAACAGTAATTAAATAGTAAAACATCATTCTAGAAGGTTTCAAAGATATCTGATCAAGTCTCACATAAACACACATAAAATTGCCTTCCAGGACAACTCAACTAGTGCGAATTCAGGATTTCCAAACAATATTTAAAGGCTCATGAATTCATTAAATGAAGCATGGGATGTAATTTTTTGCATATTATCGATCTCTAGGAACACAAATTACTTCATTTGTATACGTTATCATGCATTTATTACTTGCAAAACGGAAACTAGTCAAATTCTAGCTAAATCTAGGTAGGGTAGAGAAATATAAGAAGAAATCTGAGTTCTGCAATTTTATTGAAGATGATTTATATCATAGGACTAAATTAACTATTAATACATCATATGTAGGCCAAGAGGCTCCTCATTTCATTACAACACATTCTCTCCATTCCTACTAAACATTACAATACTGAAAATCAATGAATGGCTCTGAGATTCAAACCATAGAATTGAAAAAGATTCTGAAATTCAACCTGAGATTGGTTCATATACAAGACCTAAAAATAATATCATTTATCATGGCTTAATTAAATCATCCTCTCACATGAATATGGGGCACATCTCCCAACCTTGACCAGGGGAACACCTCCCAGGTCTCTGAGGAAAAAAATTATCTCTTACAATTCTTCAAACTGACAAATAATGTGAATGTGGTGAGAATTGGGTTATTTATGGAGAGAATGTGACTTTTCGATCAATTTAACCCACTAATGCACCTTCATTCAGTGGATGAGGAAATCTAGCTTTCCTTCTTGCTTTCCTTTTTGCTTTACTTTCCTTCTTTTCTGATTTGTCTGATTTTCCTTGCTTTTCGACTTTCTGCCTTTGCTTTTCCTGTTTTTTCGGGATTTTCTTGACTTTCCTGATTTACTGAACTTTCTTGCTTTTCTGAGCTTTCCTTCTTTTATGATTTTCCCTGTTTTCTGCTTTGTACTTCTTTTGTTGAGATTTTGCCACCTTTGTGATTTTCTTAGCTTTGGCATATTTTCTCTTTGCTTCCTCCTCAAGCTATCTTAGTCAACCTTATTCTCTTTTATTCCACATAAAAACATTAAATGCGTAAATTAAATAATCCATGTGCATAATTAAACTTAGGATATCATTTATTGCAAAGTCTAATTAATTAATTGCCTAGGAATTTCAAAATTAACCCCATGGTTATGCAACTGCTTCCTCAACCCAAGGGATTGGTTGGGTTAGGCACTTGTTCCAATGCTCATTGTTGTGGGGACATGACAATGGTGTGACTTATCTTTCTTTTATAACTTAGGTAGCTTACTGGGAAAGTCATTGGCACATGTGGGAGGAGAGGGTGCCTTCCTTGAGAGAATTAGCAACAATTTTGCTTTGTGAAACTTTCTTGCTTTGGGTTATTCAACTGAATTTAGCAAGTGCGCCCTACTTAGATTTTCTTGATGTTAACTTCTTTTTCAAACTGGTTTCTTTTTGCACTTTCCTTCATTTGGATTTCTTGCTTTCTTTTTTTGCCTGTTTTTTCTTGCTTTTGCCAGTTTCTATCTTTTTATGCTGCCACCTTGCTTTTAGTGGACTCCTTATTGTTTCCAACTTTTCCACTTGAGTAGGTGAGGTCCACCTTGTCTACATGCTCCCTCCTAGCCATGTGAACATCATTTGTTTCCCAAATTTTATTAATAATGGTAAGACATTAGTTATAAAAAATAATTCAAATTCAAAATATTAAAATTGTTAATTACTATAGGCCTTGTACCAAAAATTCAACCCAATTAATTATCATCAATTTAATTCTTCTACATATATAATTAAGGATTGTAGGGTCCAAGTCTTCACCAAATGGCCACTACGGATGAAACATGGCATTCCTCCCTCCCCAACACCGCTTGTCCTCAAGCATGTGCAATCCTAGATGTAGTAGAATCTATTCACCTTCCCAGGTTGAATCTTCACTAGGAAACCCCTTCCACTGCACTAGGTATTCTTTAATGGTTTATTTAACCAAATTCCTTTCTCTTACCTAAAAAATAGGGAGGTTATTCCTCAAGTGCATCAGGTGATCACTGAGAGATTCGAATAGGGAGGCTATGTGAGAGTGCAACTGAAAGTTTTCTAATTATACTGAGAAGGCAAACCATAGGTGTTGGCGTAGGTCTCTTTGACTGCCGAGTCTTGAGGACTAGACAATTTACATTCTATTGCAAGTTGATGTGCTAAGGCTTCTACAGAATCTTCCTCCTGGTGGTTCAGTGAATAGGATCGGGGGTACTAAGGCAAGTAACTTGGCTATCTTCAAGAATTGGTTGGGTGGAACAGGTTCCTTGGGTTGCTTGTTTCCCTACAGTCAACTAGGTTTTACTGTTCCTACTTTTGTTTACAGTTAAATGTTTTCCGCATCATAGAATTATTAACTCAATTATGCAAAAGAGATTATTTTATGTTCTGATCTAAGTATGATTCTGAATGAAAAATCTTTGTGAAATATTTGATTTGATAATCATATCTATATTTTTCCCAGTGATGTTCTCTGCATAGTACTCTAGTATAGAGAAGAAAATTAAGAAAAATAAGTGATAGGAAGAATGCCATTGATTGGAAGAATGATTACAGTAGTATTCTTGTTAAAATCCTGTCATATATTTAAACACAGTAAACATTACAGTATAGCATCAACAGCAGTATAGAATTTATTTAATTTATACATGAAAGAAAAACATAGTATGTTTCTACATAGTTTTATATATTTCTCTTAGCACTATTTATTTCAAATAGTAAGAAAATGCACATCAATATTATACATTTCATGTTTTTCAAGAAAGTGTAATTTCAAGAATAATAGCAGCTGCAAGAATTAATTTCTGCACAAGGTTTATATGTTTCCATTTCAAATACATCTTTCTTAGATAGAAACATTATGCAATTCAACATTTATTTCCTTAATGTTTTCCAGTAAAGTATAGTCTAGAAATTTAGCATCTGCAAAATCTATTCTCTGCACAAAAATTATTATATGTAAACCTATTAATTCATCATCCATTCATTTCAGTATTTAAATTACAAATCTATTAACAGTAGTATCAAAACCCTATTATTGCAAAACCTAGAATCTAAACATTCTTTTAGTACATAGTTCCTAATCCTCTCATCAAGCCATTCATGGAAAAATTTAGACATTATTTCAGAAATTATAGCAATTATGACTTACTAAACCCTAGTTATCGTTTTCTAGAACCATACTATCTTTTGTACATGGCAAGTTTACCATCGAAGCATTATTTAGCACTTAGTCGAAAACACAAGTTTGTATCAATGTTTAACATTAGCTCACAACCCTAGCATTAAAACTCACACAGCGTCGAAATATTCATATACGAGCTAAGGTCTACTTCGTGGTTCAAACTATCTCATCAACTTTCCAAACATGTGTAGAAAGAACGAAGATGGAGTACAGAAACAACTCTACAGTCAACCATCGTGGCTCGACACACTTTAACAACTATTACACAGTTTTCTTACCCATCATTTTAAAAACATAACTATCCATTGCAAAGAAACAAGCCATTGTTTTTAAGTACAAAAGAACCCTCGGTTCTTGGTTTCCATTCAAAGTATATAACAGAGAATTACATTACGGCCTTACAAGGTTCCCAATAGTATACAGAGTTAACTTCTTCATCTTTAAACCTTAATCCGAGACCGTGGAACAACAAAAACTACACAGGGTTTTACCCTGGACTTTAACAACACGAAAACTAGAACCAAGTTCTCATCAACAACATAGCCAAGCATCAAATATCCAAGTGGCAACTTAAAAGACTGAGAGGTTGCCCTATGTACAGTTTGAATCAAAAGAAGACAAACTTAAAACTTCATATTCGGCCATCACTGAAACTAGTCGAAGGTTTCCAACTCTCGGCACACAGAAAAAAAAAAAAAAAAAAAAAAAAAAAAAAAAAAAAAAAAAAAAAAAAAAAAAAAAAAAAAAAAAAAAAAAAAAAAAAAAAAAAAAAACCCATCAAAGGAACCTACGAGATTTTCGAGAACCACTGGAGCTTACCAGGAAGCAGTAGCAGCTTTCCATTCTCAAACCCTTTGCATAGAAACCTTTCAGCAAAGTGTGCACCTGCCAAATTACAAGTTCGAAGGGTTAAAAGCATGCAAACGCAAATAAAAAGTAAGTTCACAGTATTACACTCAGTATCAAAATACTTACCCTTAGAACAAAGCCTGTGATCTTAGAATCACCACTCCTGCAAAGATGATGAAGCCTGAAGATGGTTGCAGCATTCACAAATGTAAGGATTCAGAAGACAATACCATCTATTGGAAGAATTCGAAAGCCAAATACAAACCACTCTCAACAGCTGATAGAAGAACCACACTTTTTATGACTGTATCGTGGCTCTATGGCACGAAGCATAAGCCTATAACTTTAACTATTTCACTCAGGTCTTAGGTTCGAGACTGAGGAGGAGTCCTCCTCTCAGAAAATCAAACAACCCTACATCGCTGCATTCGGTCGGCACCACTAAGTGTAACAATGAAGACAATAAACCAACTTCCATCACTTACCATCACAAGTTTAGGGTTTTGTTCACAGCCTTAGATCATAGGAAAATCAACGGTGGATCAACTACCGGTAAGGCACGTTGATAATCGAACCTACAGTACAATCAATACCATTTAATAGCTGCATCTACCATTTTTCCAAGTAAGCAGACCGAGGGCTAGTGCAGGGCACAACTCAGCTTTTCCGGTGAACATTACAATGCAATACCACGTGAAGAATTTACAACTAGGATTCCACATCACCTAGCCGTGGATCAACTTTAATGCGAGGCCTGTCGATGCAGCCTGGGAAGCATGCCAAGTTAATACCTATCAATATCAAAATGATTGCAAGGTTATAACCATGGATCGAATTTCATATCAATCTCTATAGTCTTTTGTTATGCATCGTAATATGCTATTATATGCTAAGGTATGGTGTGATTGTATAACCACCTTATAATGTTAACGATTCAATTACTAAGGTTCAGGTATATATCTATATATCTATATATATAGATATATGTATATGTATATGTATATGTATATATACGTATACATACATATACATATATATGTATATATACGCATACATATATATGTATATATATGTGTATATATACATATATATGTATGCGTATATATACATATATATGTATATGTATGTATACGTATATATACATATACATATACATATACATATACATATACATACATGTACATATACATACATGTACATGTACATGTACATGTACATGTACATCTACATCTACATGTACATGTACATGTACATGTACATCTACATGTACATGTAGATGTACATGTACATCTACATGTACATCTACATATACATGTACATGTATAGATATGTATATATGTATATATACATGTACATGTATAGATATATCTATACATGTACATGTATATATACATATATACGTGTACATGTATATATACATGTACACGTATATATGTATATATACATGTACATGTATATATACATGTACATGTATATATACATATATACATGTACATGTATAGATATATCTATACATGTACATGTACGCATATACATGTATATATACATGTATATGCGTACATGTACATGTATAGATATATCTATACATGTATATATATGTATATATACATATACATGTATACATATACATATACATGTATAGATATATATGTATATGTATATATGTATAGATATGTATATATACATATATATACATAAATATACATATACATGTATAGATATATATGTATATGTATATATACATACATATACATATACATGTATAGATATATATATGCATGTATATGTATATGTATGTATATATACATGCATATATATATCTATACATGTATATGTATATGTATGTATATATATACATGTATATACATGTATATATACATGTATATATATACATACATATACATATACATGTATATGTATATGTATATGTATGTATACATACATATACATGTATATGTATATGTATGTATATGTATATGTATGTATATATACATACATATACATATACATGTATATATATATCTATACGTGTATATGTATATGTATGTATATATACATATATATAGATATACATATATATATATATATATATATATATATATATATATATACATATATATATATACATATACATATATAGATATACATATATATATATATATATATTTATATATAGCCATAGCCATATATGTATATTGTTAAATAATTGATAATGGATACCATCGATATGGTTAGGTTTTCTAACTATGCAAAAGTAGTATTAGATACTAAATGCATTATAGATTTCATACATTACTCATAACTTTCCAATGCATAATAATAGTGTGAGCCTCTAGGTATAGTTAAGTAACACACATTTAATATGGTAGCTATGTATTGTAAAGTTTAATTGTTAAAAATGATACCAAGGGCATAGTTTAAATGATGACATTATACATTATAATGTAGAGTTCATAACACTAGTCACTAGACCGTACTGTGTAATGATAATTAAATAATGAATTCAGGACTTAGAATAGTCTAAGTTCTGTAGATGTAAAACATAATGATAGTTCAAAGGTATAAACACTTATTCTACAAGTTTTCTAATAGCAATTTCAGTAGATATTAGTATTGTTGTTTTAATGATAATGACAGTAGTCATATGATAATATATATGTAGCAGTATAATAGAACACTTGGACAATGCAAAATGATAACACTGAAGAGCTTCGTAAGATAGTATAAAAACTAGGATTAGAACCATGTATCCATACCTCCAGTAACTTGTGTCGCAAGGAAGTACTTAGTATTCTAATTTTACATTGACGATGAATTGAAAGACACGTATTCTTAACACATGTCATAGGATTTCTTACCTGCGCTCTGCACATGGAAATAAGATTCAAATGCCTTAGCTAAACGTAGCTAAGTAAAACTCCAGGGTACCTCATAGGATGCCTTCATCATCATACAAACAAACTGTCAGCACTTCACCAAGAACATCACAATAGTATAGCATGTAATCATATTCAAGAACTTAAGCAAATCTATAAATTGTACTCGTATGCATAATCATAAAAGATCTTTCGCTAAGGAGATTAACATCCACTTAAATCTGAAATAGAAAATACAATTATATCATATTTATTGGAGAAGTATGATTTGTCATCATTAGTAATTATCTTAGTTAAGAAATCTAATTAATTTATATGTTCCGCATTAATGACTTTGATAATTATTGCTATTATGAAAATTTTTAAATTTTGGTATTTTTCGAGATGTTACAGATTCATAGGTTTTCATTGCTGACTGGTTGGTATTGGTAATTGCCACATTGTATCACTTGATGTCAAGGATGACGATATTTTTTAAAACTTTTATATACTTTATACCTCAAGTGAAGGATGACTATATTTTTTTGTAAACTTTTATATACTTTATATGAGGTATAGACATATATTTGTGTGAAAAAAAAGAAGAACAACAAGTAGCTGCAAAAGCCATGAAGGAAGGGGTGATCAAAAGACGGGTCATGCAGCACGGGTTTTCAAAATTTAAATGAGTGACAATGGTGGATGAGACGTTTCAGAGATGATGGCATGTGTATCATGCATGTATATTGTTCGGTAACTGGCCGATATTGTTCGCTGCTGAGTTGGACCATGCGCCAGATGGTAACGGGTTATCCCAAATGGAGTGGGGATGGGGTGCCCGAAACTTGACCAAAGATAATGATTTAACGTTCCCAGAGAGTGAAAAACATCTCCCGGTGAGCCTACGTCGTTTTATAAGGTCCAATTTTCATTCAGATGAGCTATGGCTATAAAGGTTGTATTATAAACGACTATAAAGTATTGTGGGGCGTGCATTAGAAAAGCAAATATTCAGGATATGAAAATGACTTGAATGACACAACGGCTATGTACACCAGAGTGGGAAGCATGGATTAAAAAAGAAAATCCAAGTCGTTGAACTTGAGGGAATGAAGACGATAAAAAAGGGTAAGGTTCATTGTATCATTGAATGTGATGGAGTATGCAGGGAAATCAGAGCAGAGGTGGTCTCGTTCATCGAAAGCCAGCCCCAGTGACAATATTAGCATTTTTAGAAGCATTAAGCCTCTCACGAACATGGCAGATAGTGAAGAAGATATAACATGTAACACAGTTAAATGCCTGGTTGGATTTGTCTTGGTGAAGTGTAGAAATCCTGTGAGGGGCACCGGTTAAGACATTGGGATCTGTAGAAGCAAATGTGGATTGATACAAGATTGTATTTCCAGGTAACTTTCATTTCGTCATACACTCAACTATTACTAAAACATCTCCTTCTTTAGTTTTTTTTTTAACTTTTTATAATCTTCAATACTGCTTGTAAATTGTGGATAGAATCCTTGTATTAATGATGTGGTTTATACATTTTGATTTATGCTGTTAAAAAATGATGGACCGGAAATTTAAGAGAATGTACTATAGAGTTCTTGACCCTGGGTTAAGAATGTTTGGGAAATTATATATTTGATACAGATTGGGGCAGATTTGTTGATTCCGTCATTTCTATTAACAGATGTACATATTTTTAAATATGTGGAACCAATGTCTTAATTATATATTGTGTTGTTGAAATTACGTTGAGTATGGGCTAGATCCAGGTTACCTATATCATTCTATAGTAGATCGGGATCCGAAATTGTTGGGAACCTTGGTTCGAGTCTTTCATTATGCAGGCCTTCTTCGCAGTAGCAAGTGATTAATAGGTTTTTCACCACAGCTGCTGTGGCTGTGGTCCACCTATGGTTTTGCAAATTAATATGTGAAAGTGGATACCAAGAATAAGATCTGATGTCCAATGCTATTCCCTTTTAAATACCTGGTTTTATGAATATCTTATTACCCAACTCGACATCCTTTTTCTTTAGCATGGAAATACCATTGGGGAGAGCATTTGTTAATGTTTCAAATCCTGCAGGAATGGGAATCCACAGCTCGGTAGAGGGCACGTACACTTCATCCTAGGGAGTACTGGTTTCTGATTCATTAATGCAAACACATCACCTAGATACTAAGGTGGGAGTTAGTAATCTTTGAATTAAGATAGGGAAAATATAGAGAAACTCAATGAGCTATTTATAGAGCCCTGACCAGCTTCTTGATCTTCAGTGGCACCTACTCGATCAACACCAATATCTCTGGGGTTTTGCGCGCTCTCTTTGGGGGTTTTAGGTGATTTTCCATTGTTCAAAGCTATCGGGATCCAAAATTATCAAGTTCTGAATAGTAACTGCTATAGGATTTTTTGACCATGATAGAATACCCTCCTCGTTTTCAGAAAGAAGCACAAAATTGGAGACTGGGGTAGAGACGAAGGACTACCACTCCCTTGCTTCGTCTTCTTGGAGACCCAATTCTACTACATATTTCCGTACGATAGACCCCTTCGACAAAGACTTTGATGAAATTCGATACCATTATTCCATAGACTTTCCTCCTAAATCTTTGGATTTGAAGACTTTGATGGAATTCGATACTACTCTTACTATTTGGATTTCAAGACTTTCTGAGTTAAATCTCCAAAGACTCCGAGCAGCGAGGGACTGAGCGAACAGGTGAACGTGTTTTAGACCTCGGCCTCTAAGGATTTTTGGCATCGATATCCTTGACCATTTTACAAGATGCACTCCATCCCCATTTCGACCTCTCAACCATTCAAAATTCAAACTTCGCTTTAAATATTTGTTAAAATACCTTTGGGGATGTGAAGAACGGAAAATGGAGGCCCAAAATACAAGGGATACTTTCTATAACGGATTTGAGCAGAACTAACCTTTGGCCACTAGAAAGGAATCTATTTAGCCAAATTGAAATGTGAGAGTCCACTATAAAGCCATAACCAATCTTCATATTTGTATGAATTTGGATAAAGGTAAAAATCAAGATGTTATAACCCACCCTCCATATCTTTTACAAGAAAAGGGACAAAAGTCTCCACATTATCATAAACAAGACCTGGAAAAATGATATGGATCGGTCCAAATGCAGACTTGCCCATGCGGTATATTAGTTACTATAATTGGGTAGTTGTTAAGATTCTAGTGGGTGGCCTTCACTAACACCTCGAGGTTTTGGTGTAACGGTTTGCACATCTGGTATCAGAGCACTTTCTTGGGCTCGGTGGGTGAAATTTCTGTCAATTTTTTTCGCATCTGTTGCAGGTTCGGATTTGGGAATAATCCCTATCTGCTTAATTGTGGGAAGTAATTGGGCATAAGCCCTAAAACTCATTGTGAGGAGTACCACAGGAACCCCGAAGTAGTTGGCCCATTGAGAGGACCTGCCAGCGAAAAGGGCAACGACCCCTACCTGATTGACTAGTTCCCACCCGTGAGGTAAACCAAGAGCTGTCGTTTGTGGCAAAGTGGTTATCAGTTTTACCTGAGCCATGGAGTGAGGGGTACTGGCCCAATACACAAGCCGTCATACAGCATTGGTGGCCGAGTGAAACCCCTGAACTGTTAGGAAGCCGCACATACCTGGGGTCCATATCTACTTTCAGCTGAACTATTGTCGATCACTACTGCACCGTTTCAGATCCATTTTGCAAGCCATTCCATATCCAGTCATTTTCAATCTATTCGGCACTGTTCAAGATCCCTTCCGAGCCGTAGCTGCTCCAGTCTAGAAAAAAAAAAAAATCAGTTTTTTGTCCATATCTCCCTTGTTTTCACTCTGTTTCCCTTGAAATTTTCGAGGAACCCCTGTCATCCCATTCTGCATATTTCATTCCTGAGGACCCTATCCCCAATTCCCCTTCCCAAAGCTCGAAAGCCCACATTTGTCTATTTTTAGGGTTTGCCATAACTTCCTTAGATTTCACCCAATCACCTTCAAATTTTACCACAGTGTTCCTTTCTGAATTCTGCTTCTTTGTCCCCCTCTGCCAAATTTTCCCATTCTTTCACCCCGCTTCTGAAATCCTCATTTTTGCTTCCCTATCTAGTCGACAGTGTCCAACACCTAGTCAAACCCCAATTACCCTTCAGATTTTTTGCCAAGTCCAGATTTTCCCTTACTGAAGCAGTTTCTGTTTTTGTTTTCCTACCCAGTCAAAAAAAAAAAAAACTCCTGGTTATGGTTGTCACCCGTGCAGGAGCAAAAACCATGGAAGAAGCACTTGCAGCCATCCAAGCCAAAATCCAGGATCTTGATGAAAAATTTCTTGGCCTCCATCTTGAACATTCAGCTATGAACAACAAACTGCAATCCGATTCTTCATCAGACAATGGGTTCTCTTCTTCCCGCAATTTTCGTGGTCCGAAGCTTGATTTTCCTCGCTTCAATGTTACTGATCCAACTGGATGGATCTATCGTGTAGAACAATATTTCAGTCTGCATAATACTTTTGATGTCAACAAAGTTCCGTTGGCATCCTTTCACTTGGAATAGGAAGTTCTTCAATGGTACTGTTGGTACATCAAGGCTCATCCAGAGCCCAAATGGTCAGAATTTTACCAGCTCCTTTTGCAACGATTTGGTCCTAGTGCTTTTGAGGACTTCACCGGATCCCTCACTAAACTTCGCCAAATTGGCACTGTGAGTATCAAACCGAATTTGAGAACCTAGCCAACCACACTGAAGGATTGTCTAATGACTTTTCCCAGAGTTGTTTTATCAGTGATCTAAAGGATGCCATCCGCTCTGAGGTCAAAATGTTTTGTCCCACCACAATGATGGAAGCCCTAGGGTTGGCTAAGTTGGCAGAAAACAAGATTGCATCCCAACAACGCTCCAAGCCCACTTTTGTTTCCTTCTGAAATATGGGTTCTCAGCGACCACCTATACCGCAGGCTCCTCGACCGACTCCTATCAAGTGTTTGTCTGAAACAGAGATGCAAGCACGCAGAGAAAAAGGGGCTTTGCTATAATTTTGATGAGAAATTCACTCAGGGACATTAAGATGTGTTCAGCAAAAGCTCTATCTCTTGGATGTGGAGTCTCCGCCTGCCTCTGAAATTGGTGACGAAGATCCAGAAACACTGGATGCTCCGGTCGACATTTAGGAACCGCCTATTGACCCTCCGTCTCAGGATGACTAGCTAGAGATATCTCTCCATGCTTTAGCTGGAATCACCACCCCCTAAACAATGCAGGTCAGGGGTTACTTCAAGAAGCTTCCTCTTACAATACTCATTGATTCTGGTAGCACTCATAATTTCATTGACCCTCGGATCGCCAAATAAGCTGATTGTTTTATCCATCCTTGCTCCAACTTTGAAGTCATGGTTGCCAATGGGGGCACCTTACCTTGCAAAAGAAAGTGTCAAAATGTGCGTATCTCTATGGGAGATTATACCTTGCGCTCTGACATGTTTGCCTTTCCCTTAGGCGGATGTGATGTGGTTTTGGGCACTCAATGGCTACGCACACTTGGCCCTATCTTATGGGATTTTGCTGAACTTTGGATGCAGTTTTTCCTCAATGGACAAAAACACACATTGACAGGATTATAACCAGGTTCTCTCAGCATCATCAGTTCACATCGCATGGAAAAACTCCTCAAGAAGAATTCACATGGTGTCATCGCTCAGATCCATTCCATTCAGATGCAACCATCAGCGGTCTCCACTACTCCTTTGGATCTACAACAAATTCTGGATCGATATACAGGTGTATTTGCTGAACCAGTGGGATTGCCACCTTCCAGGCCAGAAGACCATCGTATTCAGCTCCTTCCTGGCAGCGTTCCTCCCAACATCAGGCCCTATCGCTACCCATTTCACCAAAAAACGGAGATTGAAATGCTCGTTCGGGACTTATTGAAGCAAGGTATTATTCGCCCAAGCACTAGTTCCTTTTCTTCTCCAATTATTCTTGTCCGCAAAAAAGATGGGTCATGGCACTTCTGCATTGACTTCCGAGCACTTAATCACCTCACCGTCAAGGATAAGTTTTCAATTCCTGTTTTTGATGAGCTTATTGATGAGCTTCATGGGGCTCATTTTTCTCCAAGTTGGATCTTCGTTCTGGGTATCATCAAATTCGGGTTCATGAGGATGATATCCCTAAGACAGCTTTCCGCACACATGATGGCCATTATGAGTTTTTGGTCATGCCCTTTGGCCTCACTAATTCTCCTTCCACATTCGAGGCCTTAATGAATAAAATATTTCGACCCTACTTGCGGAAATTAATTCTGGTATTCTTTGATGATATCCTCATCTACAGTAAAAACATGGGATGAACATCTCTAGCATCTGAATCTTGTCATGCAACTTTTCTCTGACCATCATCTCCATGCCAAGTAGTCTAAATGTGTTTTTAGACAGAAGGAAGTTGAGTATCTCGGGCACATTATCTCAGCACAAGGGGTTCGCATGGATCCTGCCAAAATCGATGCCATGAACAATTGGCCGCATCCTCAGACACTCAAGAGCCTTCGTGGTTTTTTGGGGTTGACTGGCTACTACGGCAAGTTTGTCAAGGATTATGGAAAGATTGTAGCTCCATTAACTGCTCTATTGAAAAAGGATGTTTTTACATGGACACCTGCTGCTCAGTGTGCTTTTGACAAACTAAAACAAGCTATGTGTACTACACCTGTGCTAGCTATGCCCGATTTTTCCAAGCCCTTCACTATTGAGAGTGATGCTTGCAGTAATGGACTTGGTGCTGTTCTCCTTCAAGATGAACACCCCATTGCGTTCACCAGCAAATCCCTTTCAGGTAAGAATTTAGCTGCCTCTACCTATGAGAAGGAAATGATGGCTATTTTGCATGCAGTACAAAAGTGGCGCCCATACCTATTAGGGAATCATTTCTGCATCAAGACTGATCACTAGAGTCTGAAATATTTCTTGGACCAGCGTGTCTCCTCCCCGGCACAATAGAAATGGGTTAGAAAACTCATGGGTTATGACTATGAGATCACTTACAAGAAGGGTAAAGACAATATTGTGGCAGATGCTCTTTCTCGCACATTTGATGCCCAAGGTTCTCTTTCAGCTATTTCTATGCCTGTTCCAAATTGGTTGCAATCTGTTCAACAGGGTTATGTCAATTGACTCTTCCTTATCTCAATCATCCAACGCTTGACCAACAACCCTTTCGCTGTACCACATTACTCTTGGGATAGTGCTTCTCTGCGATACAAGGGTCGTCTGGTTCTTCCCCAGAGCACAGATCTTCAACAGGTTGTCTTCTATGAACTCCATGCTTCTCCATCGGCAGGGCACTCTGGGTTCCTCAAAACGTTATGAACGAGCATGGCGTAACTTCTTTTGGCAGGGCATGAAAAGGACAATTAAACAGATGGTGGCCGAATGTGATACCTGCCAGCGCAATAAGGGTGAAACAACACTCCTTCCAGGATTGCTTGAACCCTTGCCCATACCTACACGGATTTGTACAGATATTTCTATGGATTTCATTGAAGGGATCCCTAAATCTGGTGGGAAGACAGTGATTCTCGTGGTGGTTGATCGCCTCTCCAAATATAGTCATTTTTGTGCTCTCATCCATCCCTATACAGCCTCCTTCGTCGCTCAAATTTTCCTGGACCAGATCTTTCGTCTTCATGGCATCCCTTCTTCCATTGTCTCGGATCGTGATGCGACTTTCACCAGTCATTTTTGGACAGAACTATTTCGCCACACTGGCACCAAACTGAAGATGAGTTCAGGGTATCACCCACAAACAGATGGTCAGACTGAAACTATCAATAAATGCTTGGAAACTTATCTTCGTTGCTTCACCTTGGAACAACAACATCAATGGGAAAAGTGGCTTCCTCTCACTGAATGGTGGTACAATACCCCTTACCACACCGCCTCTAAAATGACCCCATATGAAGCAGTCTATGGTCAGGCACCTCCAGCTCTTCTTCCATACACCCCCACCAGTTCAGGAAGTAGACACGGTCCTTCAAAATCATGATCAGATTCTTCGCATTTTGCGGGACAATCTTCACATGGCAAGAAATCGCATGAAGCAACAAGCTGATCAGCACTGTTCTGAGCGCACTTTTCAAGTTAGCGATATGGTTTTTCTTCGTCTCCAGCCGTACAAACAATCCTCCTTGAAACTCAAAGGGCATCATAAGCTCGCTCCAAAGTTCTATGGGCCATATCGGACTCTTCAAAAGATTGGGTCCATTGCTTATAAATTGGAACTTCCTCCTTCTTCCCGCATTCATCCAGTCTTTCATGTCTCTTGCCTGAAGAAAGTTCTTGGCACCAACATCAGTGGACAAACGATTTTACCTGAACTGGATAATGAAGGATCCATCCTTTTGGAGCCAGAGGCCATCCTCAATCGGCGCATGCGTCACCTTCGCTCTCGCTCTATCACAGAGGTCTTAATTCAGTGGCATGGCATGCAACCAGAGGATGCTACATGGGAACCACTCCTTCAGATTCAACAACAATTTTCCACATCTAAAGCTTTGAGGAAAAAGCTTTTTTTAAGGGGGAGGGGATGTTAGGAACTCATGTCTTTACTTTGTTAGTATGTTGTTGGACGCATATGCTTTGTAAGTCATCCCGTAGTAATTGTTGATCAATAGTTTGTGTTATTGTTGTTGGCACATATGCTTTGTAAGTCGCTCGTAGTATTGTTGATCCATAGTTTGTAGCGGCCCATGGTTTTGACCCATAGTATTGGCGCCTAGAATTAGTATATAAGTGTGTGTTGATACCTATGAAGGCATCGTGAAGTTATTTGTATTGAGCTTGCTCATAGGAGGTTGCCCCCTCGAAGTGGCTTGTGATCAATATAAAAGTGATTCTGAGTTCTGTCATTTCTGCTATTTCGCATATTCGTATTAATTAATTGTTGCAGGTGCATCACATCTGGTATCAGAGCCTCCACCCAGGTTCAAGTCACAGAGCGGGTGGCAACGTTGGCATTGCAGTGTTTTCCCAAGGCTCGTATGGCTCAAAGGGGACACCACCATACGAGCGCACATCTAGCCCAGAGTCTAGACTGCGAAGCGTGGTGGGATGTTAAGATCCTAGTGGGAGGCCTTCACTAACACCTCGAGGTTTTGGTGTAACGGTTCGTATCAGTAGTACCATTACCCAAGAATACCAAGTCAGCCTGTTATTTAGATTCGTTAAGAAGTGTCTCAGGTGATTTGAAGGTCAAGTATATACTGTTTTTTATTTTTTAATTGGTAAAAAATGTAGGTTGCTAATTTTTTCTTTACAAATATAAATATAAATATTAAAATAAAATGGAAGTGGTCTATACTACGTCGGTAAAGTTTAGATTACTTAAAATGAAAGTTGAAGTTAAGCATATTATGTGGATCAAGTTTTATTGATGTATATTTTATTAAAATTAATCAATTTTTATAATTAATTATTTTTTTTATTAAAATTGGATGTATATATTTTAATATATTTATATAAGTTGACATATTTTATTTGTATTTTGTTTATTTTTGAATTCACTAATAACTATATAGTTTCTTTATTGCAGTATTAGACATTCAAACTCATCTCAAAAGGTTTCACATTTATTTTATATGCATTGTAATTTTTGTTAGGTGAAATATTTTTAAAAACTATGATACTCTTAAAAGGATTGATAATAAAATATAATTTATGTCCCTTCTCAAATGCTAGGGTTCTTTATGTTTGCTCTCTTTTTCATCTTTTTTTTTTCAATCTTATTGAGTATAGTGTTAAGAATATTATATTCTAATAGAGGTTTTGTCCATTCTCAAATCCTAGAGTATGGTTCTTTATGTTTCCTCTCTTTTTGATTTATTTTATTTTTTCAATCCTATTGAGTGGGGGGGGGGGTCACGAAGATGTATATGGAGACGAAGATGGGTGGGGGAGAGAATGGAGGGGGGAGAGGGAGAGAAATGAGGGGGATGGATAGGGGGAGGAGGAGGAGGGGAAGGGAGAGGGTGAGGGGGGGGGGGGGGGGGGGGGGGGGCAGGACAAATGTGCCTCTTGGCATGCCTGGGTTCCCTTGGAGGTTGCGTATAGTGACTTGTGTGGTCCTCTTCCATCTACTTCTTTTTTTGGTTTCAATATTTCTTAAATTTCATTTATGATTACTCTAGATGCACTTGGGTTTATTTCTTAAAACTTAAGAGCAAAGTATTTAACATGTTCTTGTCCTACAAGGCCCTTGTTGAAAAATAATCTGGTCATCAAATTACTAAGTTAAGATCCGAAAATGGAGGAGAATATGTTAACAAAAAGTTCACTACTTTCTGCACTGAACAAGGAATCCAACAACAACACACTGTTGATGTATACACCACAACAAAATGGTGTAGTTGAATGGAAGAACCGCACTTTAAAAGAAATGGCTAATTGTATGATCCAATCTAAGGGACTAAGTCTTCAATTTTGGGCTGAAGCCATAAATTGTGCAAATTACTGTAATACCCCAATTTTGACCCTTATGAAATATTGGCTTTTAATGTAAATATTGTATACATGCGATGTATGTTTTCCTAGCGCGGAGCTCAAGGCCAAGGCCCCACTAGTGTATGTTCGAATTTTTTTAAAAATGGACAAGTATTTGCTATTTTATTACCCATGTGCTATTAAGCCATGGAATATTGTAAATTGATGTAAATATTTGATATTGCAATAAAATACCAAAACTGGCTGTAGAAGTAGTGAATGAGAAGGGGCCATGTGTATCCACTAAGAAGTGGTGAGGGGGATTGTGGGGATGAACCATATGCTACCAAATGTCATTGTGAGAACCCATTTGACTTTCCTTGCTGACATTTATTTCTATTTTAAGGAAGTTGTTGAAGAATTCAGTCCATGGCTTCAATGAAGCATGGGCAGCCCAGAAATTCATATGGGAGAGTATGGGCTCTGTTTTCTTGTACCAAAAGCCACTCTACCTCATGGGAAATACTCCTTCCTTATTCTCATTCCATTTCCTAACATCCCAGCATCAATTTTCATCCATTACGAATTCCCAGTAGTGAGCAAAAACCAGAAATCGCAACTTTGTAAGAATCCACGTTTTGAAGAGCCATAAACACCCATAATTGGTATTAGACAATGAAATCGAATGGGGGATCCATATATATGAACTTTGGGGCAAATTTGAGAGTATTAGATACCCTGAAATCGATTGGAAAACCCAGTTTTTTTAGCCCAGAAATCAAGTGACGGGATTGAGTTATTGGATGACAGAATTGTGAGAAATCCAAGTGTGAATGACTAAGCAGAAGTTGGGTTTGCTTGATAAACCCAGTGAAGGCTAGAATCTCAAGGAATTAGCAGCTGGACCTTTCTATGCCCATCCTGAAGAGCACTGAAGGGAAGGAACGCCTGAGGGACTGTACAGCAGAGAAGGGGGCCTTCCTTGTGTTGGATGGGTAGGTAATGTGGGTGCCTTGACTGTTGAATTATCTTGAGATTCCTGTAGCTCTGTGGATGAGCTCACTATCTTAGCATCCTCCTCATTTGTCATTTGTATGCTTGATAAACCCAACTGTGTGTTGGCTTAGCATAACTGTTGAGTGAAACCATGGCTGTGAGTAAGCCCAATTAGTTCCTCCTTAGTGGATACACAACCCAGCTCGGGGGTGATCTCTCAGCTGAAAGAATATAGGCTAGATAGAGATCTATGGTTGGGTGGAACGTTGCTCTCACATAGCCAGTTGTTTGGACAGCTTCAACTCAAAAATAAGTGTTCTCTGTGTTTAAATTATATGCATTCTGTGTTTTGCAATGTATTAATTCTGAATGATAATAATTCATGTTAATGGAATTGATATGAAGTCTGTGCACAACGTGAGAATGGGATGGATTCTCTGCCTGTCGGTTCATCATTTGCTTGAAATAAATATACTGATGCATTTCAGTTTGTGTGTGTTAATACGAGTTTTAATTCCGCTGTGTTTATTGGAAGTATGAGCCTGTATACACAAGTTTTTATTTATTATCAATTTCTTAGTAATGTATGGGGCTGAGTTTAACAATTAAGCCCGGTATGTCAGTCATGTTTCCCTCCCTTGCATTGGATTGATGGAAGGGGACGTGACAATTACATAGTTAATCGCACCCCCACTAAAGCTTTACAAGGTATCACACCGGAAGAAGCATGGAGTAAAACTAAACCCGATATAAGTCACTTCCATGTGTTTGGTAGTGAAACATGGGCTCACATTCCAGATGAAAAACGGAAAGCATTGCAGCCTAAAAGTGAAAAGTGCATATTTGTTGGATATTCTGAAGATGTAAAACATTATAGACTTCTTAAACCACATTCTCATGATATAATCATTAGAAGAGATGTTAAATTTGATGAAAATATCTTAGCCTGCAAGCCTAACTCGACGGTTGTTCCATCTTTGGCATGCGAGCCTGATTCAGCGATTGTGCCTTCTTCTACTTCCAAGTTTTTTGAAAGATTTCCAACTCCAGTTTCTGATGATGAGAATGAGGATGAAAATCCACTTCCACCTGCTCATGTTCCTCCAGTTGCACCAGTACAAGCGCTTCCTCGATGGGTCCATTCAACATGTGAAGCAACTGGTGATCTTGCTGGTGATCCTAGAGATCAACGTCGAACACATTCTTAGTTTCAGCGAGCCTCTTCTCTTTTGGCTCAAGTTTCCCAGAATCATGATCCAAAAACTTTTGCAGAAGCTTCAGGAAATCCAGATTGGGATGCAGCTATGGATGAAGAATATCGTTCCTTAATGGCGAACGATACTTGGGATTTTGTACCTCTTCCAAAAGGAAGAAAACTTGTCAGATGTAAATGGGTCTATAGAACTAAGTATGCATCAGATGGAAGTGTTGAATGACTTAAGGAAATGTTAGTTGCCAAAGGTTTTTCACATGTTGAAGGGATTGACTACGATGAAACCTTTGCTCCTGACACAAAAATGAACTCCATTCGCCTTGTTCTTTCCCTTGCAGCTTTACATAACTAAGAAGTCCATCAAATGGATGTCAAGTCTACATTCTTACATGGTGATTTATAGGAGGAAATTTACATGGAACAACCTCTTGGATATGTTCAAAATAACTCTATCCTTGTCTGTCACCTTAAGAAATCCTTATATGCCCTTAAGAAAGATCCTAGAGCTTGGTATGCCAAAATGGATACCTTTCTCATTGACACTAGTTTTTCTAGATGCCATTCTGACCCCAATGTCTATACCAAGAAAGTAGGAAACCATCTCATCATACTTGTTCTATATGTTGATGACCTTATTCTTACTGGTAGTGACCCTAATCTTTTAACCCATGTGAAATCTAGTCTTAAGTAAAAGTTTGAAATGTTCGACTTAGGACATTTGCATTATTTTCTTGGTCTCCAAGTCCTGCAAACCAAAGAATGAATACTTCTTTCTCAATCTAAGTATGCTTGTGACCTTCTTCATCGCTTTCACATGGAAGATTGTACACCAGCCCCTTCTCCCTTCCAGTTTGGAGTCAAACTTTATGCCACTTATACTTCACCTGAAGTAGATGCCACCTTGTATCATCAGCTTGTTGGTAGTCTCTTATACTTGACTCATTCCCGTCCTGACCTTTCCTTTTCCGTTGGTCGTGTTGCCCATTATATGCAAACACCTCACGAAAGTCACTAGAAAGCAGCTAAAAGAATACTTTGATATATTCGAGGTACAATTTATTTTGGGATTCATTATAGTATAGGGGGGGAACCTTTGTTGGTTGGTTTCGCTAATTCAGATTGGGTCGGTGATCCTGATGATCGAAAATCTACTGCAGGTTATGTTTTCAGTCTGGGATCTGGACCTATCACTTGGGCTTGTAAGAAACAACAAGCTCTTGCTCTTTCTTCAGTAGAGGCAGAATATTGAGTTGCAGTTAATTCCAGTCAGGAAGCTTTATGGCTTCGATAAATCCTTTTAGAGTTTGGATTCGAGCAGGAGTATCCTACTCCACTTTGGTGCGACAATCAAAGTTCCATCAAGCTCACCAAAGATCAAGTTCTTCATCAACGCAGCAAACACATTGAGCTACATATGCACTTCATCAGAAATCTTGTTCATGATCATGTTCTTGAAGTACTCTTTTGTCCTATAGATGATCAAGTTGTAGACATCTTCACCAAGTCTCTTAGAGAAGCAAAGTTTTCTAAACTTCGATCTATGTTAGGAGTTCAGGATTTGTCATTAAGGGGGGATAGGCTCTAATTCCTCCTTCCTTCTCCTAATAGTGTCACTTTTGTAAATCTTTCAATCATATCCCAAGTTGTTCTTAAGGGGGGATGTTAGGATATTTAGACACTTAGGAGTTAGTTAAGATCAACTTGTGTAATATATCCATTAAGTAAAGTGTGTTTCTTTAGTATGCATTAGTATGCATTTGTAAATATTTAATCCGACGGTCACGATATGTTCTAGACATAGAGTGATCCGACAGCTCAACTTCTCTTAGATCATACCTACCCTTGATCCGTGGTTTAACACCCGATTGGTCCATGATCTCTATTTAAAGAGCATGGAGGGTCACTGTCTAGATGATCGATTATGAGAAGCTCATTTGTAACTTTCTTTCTTTTGCATAATAAACTGCTCCGTATCAACTATTTGGCCGAGGCCATGAACTGTTTCCCTCTAGAGGGTTTTAACCACGTCAAAACATCATGTGTCGATCTGTGATCTGTTTGTGTGAAGTGGTTGCTCTAGGTGTTCGTTCTTTTGGGAGTACCATTTGTACCCGAACAAGAACTCTCTTGGGACTCATCACAATTTTTCAAGAGAACATTCAGAGGACCATGCTATGATACCATTGTAATATCCCTGATCAGGTTGGAGATGAAATTATCCAAAATTTAAAACTTATAACACATTGTTTCACGAGCAGAAACTAGTTAACAAAACTAGTTGGAAAAGAGCTAGTCTAGGGCATAATAAAATGACTCCGGGGTTACGAATTTGGGATATTTAGGATATTCTAAATGTATGGTTGAATGTGCAGAAGCAAACATATCAGAACCAGGGATAGATTCTAAGTCCTATGCACAAGATACTGAGGCCATTTACATTTCAACAACAACTACCGCTGAGGTCTACTTCGAGGCTTCTTGGGCACACCAACATATGCATACTAAACTCATTGGATCACACATGAAGGAAAAAAAAATGCATTTTATCAGAGATTAACTTCCTAATTAAGTGCTTTAAAATATCTTCAGATAATTTGGGAGGTTCTGGTTGAGTTTGGAAACCAAAGAGGCAAGGGCACTTTCTTGGACTGCTCAACTAGTATTTTTACAAGTTCTTCCAAATAGGATGAGAGGAATTAAAATCAATAGCTAAAAGGTTTTATATGCTTCATTAAGGTCTCGGGATTCACAAATGACCATTATAATAGAAAACAAACTCATACATAGCTCTGAATTACAAAATGGTAAAACTAGTGAAGAAAAGGTGATTAAAGAGCTAGTCTTGGAATTGTTTGATTCAAACTGCCTCTAGAGCTTACAAACTTAACTTCTGAAGTATGTTAGGTATCTGAAATGAATTTATTAACATTGTCAAATTGAAATGGAAGATCCTGAACAAAAAATTAAAGGAATTTCAACCATCAGATCTTCGAGGAGTCTCAAATGTTAAAGAAATCTTACAAAACTTGAGAGAATGAGTATGGGAAGTGGAGAAGAAAGAGAAGTTATGTGCTATATCTGAAAGAAGGATGAAATCAAAGCTGTTAGATGAAAATGTATGGTTCACTAGACTTCATGAGCTACTCAGGGCGCATTCACTGAAATAGACCATCTCCTCTGGATGTAATCAATCTTCACAAAACTCTCTCCAATTGCACTGTAACTCAGGATCTCTCTATGGATGTCTTAGATTCTTCAATAATGGACTAATGCAGGCCTATCTATTACCATTCGATGGCTCTTTATTTGATCATGGACAAATTGGAACAATAATTGCATTGGGGTTCATATCCCAAGCATTGGTTGAGGCACCTCACTCAACTCTAAGTAGAAAAAGCTCTCAAGACAAAAGATAATTGAACAAAAGATGTGAATGGTGTGCCTTATCTTTCTTTTATAACTTAGGTAGCTTCCTGGGCAAGTCATTATCACATGTGAGAGGTGAGGGTGCCTTCCTTGACAGAATTAGAAACAATTTTGCTTTGTGAAACTTGCTTGCTTTGTGTTTTTCAATTGAATTTAGAAAGTGTGCCTTGCTTAGCTTTGCTTGATGTTGTCTTCTTTTTCAAACTAATTTCTTTTTGCACGATCCTTCTTTTTGACATTCCTGCTTTGTGCTTTTGCCCGTGTTTTCTTACTTTTTCCAGTTTCTATCGTTTTATGCTGACACCTTGCTTTTAGCTGACTCCTTGTCATTTCTAACTTTTCCATTTGAGTAGGTGAGTTCCACCTTGTCCTCATGCACCCTCCTAGCTATGTGAACATCATTTTTTTCCAAATTTGATTAATAATTATAAGGAATTAATTATAATAAATAATTAAAATTCAAAATATTAAAATAGCTAATTACTATAGGCCTTGTACCAAAAATTTATCCCAATTAATGATCCTCAATTTAATTCTTCTACCTAGACAGTTAGAGATTGGAGGTTCCAAGTATTGACCAAATGGACACTAGTGAAGGAACATGACAGGTTATAAAACGTAACCATCCAATGCTGGGTCCCATTGAGAATCAAACAATACCGTCCAGTTACTCGACCATCTACATTCGTATCATGCATAGGCATGCGCATGCCACCATATATTAAATGTATCATCCACTACTGTGACTGAAATTTAAATTTTGAAACACCCACACTCCATGGTCCGCATTTCTTCATGGTTTTTCCAGCGACTTCCTTCCCTTCTATGGTGCCTGCTTCCGTGATGAGCTTCATCAAGGGTCTGATTCTTTTTTCTTCCATGATCAGTTTCTGGTCGTGTTCATTGTCCAGGGCGAGAGACACCAAAGAGGATGTGGCCTTGACTCTCTTTGGGGTTCCTACGGTGTGCAACAGCACAATATATTTGCAAACGAGGTTGAGCATGGTATTTTTATTGGCTATTGGAGGAAACCCAAAATGTTCTTCTCCCCTGAAACAGACATTCAGAAGCCGATTCACGTTGGCCACATCAAGGAACAGGTGGCAGTCGATCACTCCAATGTGAGTCATAATGCCCACAAAATCCTCCAACGAGACACGTGGGTCACTCCCTAAAAGACAAAAAGAACCTGCACAGCCCAGTTGGCATCCTCTACGCGACACATGGAAAGAATCAACTAGTTGCTTCGGTGTTCTTTCTAGACAGGGAGACCAGTCTCATGCATTTCTTCAGCAACGTATTTTCTTCTAATTTTCTATTTTTCATAGTAGAACAGTAATTTCAGTGAAAACAAAATAATCATATCTATGATTTAGGTGGATTGCACCAATACGCACAAGATTAAAATATCTCCATTCAATTTTAAAAGGAAAAAGGTCTTCCTATCGAAATGCGGTGAGTGATCCTTTTAACTTAATACACATTCTCGAGGTAGAATTAATATAATAACCCATTATTATTTGGCCTACTATATATATATAAATATATATATATATATATATACATTCTTCTAAAAATATATTTTCATATATAAATTCTAAAGATAACTCCCAAAAGATATCTTTCTCTCAACTTCCTATGACGGAAAAATATCATATAGTTATTTAAATAGGAAAAGTTTTGTTTCTCATTTAGAGGCTTTGATAATCATCTTCTTGGCACAAGATGTCGTACTTAATTTATTAGAATAATTATCTTTATCCCTTTTAAGTATTTATAAGGGTATTGGTTTCTAGTTAGACGTTATCTGGTTCTTAGTTCAATAGTTACTTAATTCGTCTTAGGATGATACCTTAGGGTTTTATATTTTTAAGTGAGAAATCACTTTTTTTTTGGTGTGGAAGGTATCGAGATGACATTTGTCCTTTTTAACTAATTCTTCATCATTTTTTCTACCCTACTATATTTCATTTTCTCGTCGATTAGTTACATCATAGCCTACAGTCTCCAGGTCTATAATCGACCAACACAACTTGGAAATAAACAATCATATTACAAAGTTTTACTAGTGGGGTCTTGGTTTTGAGCTCCTCACTAGAAACCCTTTGCATAGTTACATTTTACATTACAATTTAATAAGGTAAAATAGGAGGATGTTACATCCTTTCCCCCTTAAGAATAACACCGTCCTCGGTGTTCACATTCTTCAAGACTGGCCTTCGGCTCTTGAGTTCTTTTGTACTTCATTTTGTTCACTTCACTTGTCATCTCTTCTTCGGTTTTCTTGTTCCTCTTTGAATCTTCATGATCTTCACAAGTCCTTATGGTTCATACTTCTTTCACAAACTGTACATTGTGCAGCTCATACAAGATAACATAATTATACCGTTTGCAATTTTAATCATAAGGTAAGCACCAATCTTTTGGAACACCTTATCATTCACAGGTTAGCATCATATGCTTCAAAAAATTTCAAACAATAAACTTTTAACATTTATCATTCATCCTCATCCTTGAGGAAATTTTGCTTACTCAAGCATTCAAAACATTTACCCATTAGGACATCCACATAATCTAGTTACAAGAAAAATCATTTTTTATATCATAAAACAAATCTTTCAACAACACTTTGTTGATCATCAAACTCTCCCATGAGTTTGGAACATCAACAACCCTCTGTTGAACACATAATTCTTCCTCGAATTCTGTCACCAATTCATGTGGACTTACGGGCTACACTTTTGAGGTTACTCTCATTTTTTATTGCTAGTCAAAAAGTTTTCCTCCTCAAAACATCAAACAACGTCCTATCTCCAGATGTCAATCTTTATACCTAGGTATTTTCCATTTATACCACAAAACTCTTTCGCAATTCCCCTCAAGCCTTTTTGCTTGAGTCCAGGAATTTCTTTTCCACCCAGCCTCCTGCTTGAGTCCAGGAAAAGTTGCTTTAGCAAAGCAGAGTTGGGTCAATTTTTTCCACCTCAACCCTCCTGCTTGAGTCCCAAAATATTCTTTTCCCCTCAAACCTTCTCGTTTGAATCCAGGAAATAACAATAATTTATTATTTCTTGTAGTTTTGGTTAACCACAATACACAATCACAATAGTAGCATAATATTAACATCAAATAGGTTCATCTATTTACTCATCAGTTCGAACTCATGCTTTTATCATATCACTTCACGAGTCATTGATCTTACCATATGCTTACCATGTGTACTACACCGTGTCCTTGTCTTTCCACAAGTTCCACAGGATGTGACCATCTTCCAAATTCACTTGTTAGTATAAAGAAATATTTCTTCGCTTCAATTGCTCAACAATTGAACTCATTAGTTCCATCACATTATACGCATGCTCATTCAATTAACTTGTGCATTCTTCTTCACTTTATCTTGATGTAAACTCTCCAATGTCTGATGTGAGTCTGAGATCAAGTCTGCTTACAAACCAATATGTCAGTAGCATATAGATTCATTTCGATCTAGGATTCATTACCTAAAGACTCTTTTCTCTTTAATATCTCCATACTCTTTCAGAAGATACCATGATTCAATTCCATCCTAACCAGATTTAAGATTCTTCTATTATAATCATACTTATACTTTTAACAAAATCTCTTTTTGTAATACACATCAACCTTTATTTAGAAGATTCAACAACCCTACCAGGGGTCTATCTAAGAAGAAATAAGGTATTTAGAAATAAGATCATTTAAACTCCTAGGACGCAATACATGCAATTCCTTACCATGACGCACCCTTAGGCTTATCTTAAAGAGTTATAATAAGAATCTTTATACTTCTACAATGAGATACCATACTACGATCTTAATTTTTTAACAAAACAAAGCAATATTTCAAATGCATGAGTCACCTTATCAAATGAGTTTGTTCATATCTCTAAACATAACTTGTAATCCCATGAACTAAAGGTATGCCAATTTCATCTGGTTATCAATCACTTAAGAGTAATAATTCCATACTATTGGATCCATGGAAGAAAATGAAAGAAAGTCAACATTTTTTTTTTGCAATAAGCATACTACCAAGACATAAGCAAAATGATGTACACTCTAACTTGATACTTGAGAATCCACTTTTTATTTTGAGAAAAACGCCTATTAATATGTAGCTGTAACTTCATCCGTATTCTATAACATCTACGAAGCAATATTTTCTAATATAGCACTCCATGAAACCGCCGTATCAACTATGCATTATAAAAAATCATGTAGCCTTATTTGAAGATGTTCAAGTGACTTCACTATGTGTAATGAACCTACTATGTCATGTCCTCTTTTTTATTGTTTTCTTTCTCTTCACGTACAAATAATGAAAATACTAGTCTAACATAAAGGAACATGATGTTTAAAAAGTTAATCAATTATAAAACAAAAATCATTATATTTCACATCAACCTCAGAAAGACATAAAAACAATCATCTATTTCGATTCGTCCTTCATATGAATAAACTACACCCTAGTGTATCTTTCAAAACCTTTCATGTATTTTTCGTGCATATCTCACCCAAGCTAACCGTCATTTTAACAAATGTACGAACACCAATTAGTTTGATTTTTTGATGATTATGTCGTAGAATGTTATAACATCAACTAGAGTTAACTATCATCGATTTCAAATTGAAGTACATCACTCACATACTAAAAATATGAGTAGTTTATGCCTTATGTAAATCTCATAACCTTTTGCACATCAAAATACCAATTCGCTTAACAATACCATGCGATAATATGAGTATCTTTATCTTGTATCTAGCAAGGGACAACTCACGATAAACTGAAATCATACCTCACTCACAATTTTTGTAAGGAAAACAATGACAAGAAATACTTATCTTTATTCATTTCGAGATCTTGTAGTTTTAATTCCGTTAACAATTCTCCCTTGTACAGTCCAGTTCATGCGTTAAAAAAAAACAAGAACAACTTCATTAGCCTTCATAATTATTTATCTCATGTTGAGCCCAATAAGCCCAAGTATTGTAACCTAAAGCTCTGATACCATATGTAATATACCCGAATTTCTCGGTTAGAATTTCTGTAAATATTTGAAATTTTTACATTAACTACTTAGCTTATGGTTGTAAGGCTCTTCAACGAATATCAAAATCGAGATCTCAATATATATTTAAGAAAGCAGATTTCTTAATTCAACATGTGTAAAAATTCATTTCCGTTTTTCCTTGTAATCTTAGACTTGTTTATTAATTGCTTCAACCGTAATGACTTTCAAAAATATCTTTTACCTTAAGACATGGATGACATAATGTATATTTAGTCATAACAACAATCATTCGGATAACTTACATATATGAGTTGTTGAACATCTAGAACATAATCTTGTCTTGTATGTCTCCATAATTTTCTTATTAATTGGTATTAACTTGAATTGTTCATGAACACCATAGTTAAACACATCTTCATATGAACATTACAACATTAGCAAACATAATCATCCTTTCACAAAATACTTGATAGAACATATCTTTATCCATCAACAACACAAGATAACAATATCACCTATGGAAAGGTCCATATCTACAAAAGAAACCATAAAAACCATCATGAAAGCATGAGGTACACTAGTAGACACACACAAGGAGACACATTTATAGGTGGTTCACCCAAAACTCTGGGCTACGTCCACAAGGTGGGTCGCATCATATATTATTTCTTTAGAAACAGATTACATCTTGTAACACAGTTGTCCCATAATTATTTGCCACTCTCATCGAGAGCATATCCAACACGAAATTTATCTTCTTGTGGGCTTCTTCCAAGCCTATCATTCAAACTATAAATACTAACCAAACGTTGCGCTATTCTTGACCCATTCCACCCGTACATAAATAAAATTGATCTTTTATTACCTTTAACCATTATATGAGGTCATTCCCTTACACACTCACTACCTACATTCACTATAATAATTAAGCACAGGTTATAAGAGTCTTATGTAATTTACTCATGGACTCTACCCAGAATATAATTGAGTTATAGCACATACCACTAGTAGCCTCACTCTATTGGAGAGGAGTATCTAAACTGTAAGTCTGTGTAAGCTCATATACAATTCTCTCTCTCTCTCTCTCTCTCTCTCTCTCTCTCTCTCTATCTATATATATATATATATATATATATATATATATATATATATATATATATATATATATGTTTATATAAATATATATAACAAAAAGGGGTATTCATACCACAAAGTATGTATAATAAATATGATGAGAAGTGGGAATCCTTCCCTACATTTGCATTTCGTAATAATAACAAGGGAAAACACCATATATAAAGGATGGGGTTAGATCCCCAATTTATCTGACTGAGAAATTTAAAATGAAAAGAAAATAGGTAACAAAATTATAAGTATGAGGACCATTACTCAAGTATCAAAAGTCAAACCAAAAGTCTAGAGAACCCAACTAATAACCAAGGTTTTAAATGAGTAGTTTACGTTCGACAACCATACCTTTTCAAGAGCGATATTTTGACTTCCGAAAAGAAAGCAGCACTACCAAGCGTCAAGTGCACAATAATTCAGTTTTTGAAGTCTCCCTATTGGTAATTTAAATAGAATACAAGTGTAAAGTGGAAACAGAGGTCTATGTTGGCTTCTACCTATGAAAGGTATAAACTCAGGCAAGGTAATACCATGGATCCAAGTGCAGAAACGCATCACCAACTACTGGAGTTACGCACTAACCAATTCAGGGATGGATCTAAGCAATTAGATATGGAAGGAAATACGCATTCATAGAAAGAGTAATAAGCAGTCACCAAAATAGGGATCATTCACGCAGAGATCTATAAAGGCAATACACGTTCAACCAACCCTTACTTATCCAAGGGTTCTCGTAGTCACACAACTGATAGATGCAAACCATAACTCCATGCTTTCGTGTGGATGAAATCGCTTTAAAAACAAAGGGTACATAGCTTGCATTATGCAAAAACGTGACATGGGTGAAATACAACTATGCCTATCAATAAGATGCAGAACGTGCATCTCTTACCACAGAGTTTAAAATGCAATTTTATCAAACAAACAAAATCACAGAGATCACCTCACACAATGCAAGAAGAGATTGTGTTATACAATGCAAGTAGAGATGTGTTAAGGTAAAACAAGCAATAAAAAAACTCTATTCGGGCCAATCGCTATCCAACAAGATAGGCATAAAAATAAATCACTAACCGAAATCGGATCATGCGACTCTATCAACGCCGAACCGATCTACGCTGAGGTTGACTTCAATTAGTTAAGCTATGACAGAGATCTAAACTTACAACAGATATTAAGCTTATATCCACCACTGGCATATACATTGTTAACATCTAATCAACATATTTATATATCTCCATCAATCTACGAAATCAGAAAGGATTTAAATTTCGTTTTTAGGCGTAAGTAAGAAATGTAACCTGGTTCCCACATGACAATAATCCAATAATCCCTTGTACTCTACAGCTCTCAGGTGACCTGTGTTGCGCTATCATGCCTTGGTGGATTATTGATGATCCCTGCGCTAATTTGAATGCACACGCAACTGAAAATAAAAGCGATATCAAATTTGATGGGTAAATGGAAATATTTACATATAAGTTCTCAACATCAGAAAAACGGATCTTGGGATCTGTGTATATCTGTTATATACTGTAAAAACAAGTCAAGTTTATCTTTGCGATATACAGTAGAAAGAAGGCAGTTATAGCATATAGTATATGCTTGTTTCGAGCCATAAAATAGACTAAACATCTCAAAATAAATGGCTAAGCTTGAAATTTTGTCTTTGGAATAAGAAAGAAAGCATGCCTTTTCTTCATAAGCATAAAACATCCGAGAGAAGTTTATAACGATGACCTAGCCCACCTTTGGAGTTGTTCCTTTGGGGAGAAGTATGGGGCACATTTCTGCAGCTTTCAATAGACAACTTGCAGCCTTCTAAAAGACCCAACAACTGGTTCTGTTTGCTCCCTCCATGCCTGACTTGGATTTTAAGGGTAGTAATGTTGCCATTAACCCTTCTGTGGTTTTCAATGGTTACCAATGTAGGTTGTTTCATGGTGTTTGTGGATGCCGACCTTGACACAATTTAACTGTCAGTTACCTTCTTGGCCTTCCCACTTCCAATTTCATGCAGTTCAACTTTCCTTTTGTGTCTTTGAATCTTCTCGTTTGCTTCGAAGTGTAGGAACGAGTAACATATGTTTACGACGTCTAATTCCAATTGATCAGAATACAACCTGCTACAATATCTACAAGATTGGTTTCATGATGCACATATCAAAATTAAAATAACTAATATGTGCCCCCAAACAGACCATTAGAGAAGGAAATGCCAACATTCGATGTACTTACTAGGAGACAATCTTACATGTGTTGAAATCGGTGGTGGCATCTTTTGCATCTGAATAAGTGTTCCTGAAATCCAACATCGCCGCACATACAACATTCTATTTCTTTGTTTTTCATTTCGTTCCAGATCCATGGACGAGAGCCCGCGATTGTTTTCCATGGATAACTTCTTGCTCAATTTACTATGAGACCCCATCATCACATAATTATATTGTGACATAATATTTGTTGGTATTGAATATCAAAGCAAAGTTCGAAAACAATTGAAAAGCGTATGATATTATAAACCAAATCGTTCAAAAGGGCTGAGATTCAAACAAAGCTTACAACATTCCAAGGGTGATAAGGGCATCGATGGATCCTTTTTCGCAAACGTTGTCGAAGTTAGAAGTGCAGGGAGGTTATATGCACATGTTCATGGTTTGAGTGAAAAATGATGAAGATCCCAAGCCTGTCTAACTCGAAGCAGTAAAGGGGAAAGCACACCGCAACAGTCAATAAAAAAATTAACTGCGCAGTAAACAAATCTTTTCTTTCGCTGCGAACTTTGACGGAAACTCCAATTTTTACTTCGCAAATGACTTTCACTTCTGCGAGCATTTACTTCACGTGGATTAACTTTCCACGATCATTTACTTCGCGTGGATTAACTTTGTGGAATTTTACTTTGCCGCAACATTTGATATCGCACCAAATTTAATTCGCACCAATGCGATATGCTTAACCTTATGCAATATGCATAACCTTGCGATAGGCAATACAATGCGGAAATTATAAACTTGAAGTTATTTTTACTCGCGTAACTTCGTAACTTTGCGGCGGAGTTGTTGAAATCGACAAGCCTAATCTTAAGCAAATATTTTAATAAAATATTTCTTGCTAAAACATAAGAACGGAAGAATGAAGATTATGCCGAAGTTACTCTGTGTTAAACTAAAAACTTTCACCACCGTGAAATACTTGGAATTCTTGATTTCTTTTACTGACAGTAAATGTAAACAACATTTACACAGATGAATATGAAGAAGATGTGCGACATGTAATGACAACCATTCTTGAGAATGAACACAAAAATAACTATTGACTTATATATTACCCCAGTAAAACAAGTAACATTGTTGCAATACAGAGAGATGGTAAATCCTTCAATATTCACCATTTTACGCAGAGCTTGGGCTCCTCATACATTTCAGGATGAACTTATTCTTCTTCTTCTTTCACTTCTACATCTCTTTCATCTCTACTTAATCTAATGAGAGTGATTTACATTTATACAAAAAACTTGGGATTGCTTCGCTTGGAAGCTATTGAATTCCATTAAAGACTGTAATTAATTTCTACCTAATAAATTCAACTTGCGGAATACAAACATGGTTGATTAAATACTAGGAAGTGTGCACGATGCCTTCTGACGAATTGGCAGACTGTCTGACATCTCTGCGAATACAACGGATTGAAAAAATGTCTGACAAGGTGACTGACATTGCCGGTGCGAACTAGATGCGCATTCAACTTGTAAGTACATTTCTCCAACACTCCCCCTTAATTATGAGTTGATGAAAACATTTAAAAAAATGTTTCAGAGCTAAAGCATGCTCTGTGCATGACAAAGTTCACTCTGCAGAACTTGTCACTCCTAAACAACTTCGCGAATATTGGAATGTGTCTCTTGCCAATGGTTTTGTGAAGATGTCCGCAACCTGATCTTCAGACCTGTAAAATTATAAACAGATTTCCTTGTTGTTTATTAATTCTCTGATGAAGTGATACCTTCTATCGATGTGCTTGGTTCTCTTGTGGTAGACATGATTCTTTGACAGTGCGATAGCTGAATTGTTGTCGCAGTAAATGACTGTAGGTTCTTACTGATGCTGCGACAGATCACTTAACATCCTCAGCATCCATACGGCTTGACATGTAGTGCATGTTGCTGCGACATACTTTACTTCTGCTGAAGAAAGAGTTATGATTGGTTGCTTCTTTGAAGCCCATGATACGACACCTGTTCCTACATGAAATGCATTCCCGGATGTGCTTTTTCTGTCATCTACACTGCCTCCATTGTCGCTGTCTATGTACCCAATGAGTTTGAAATTTTCTACAGTTGAATACAAAATACCAAAGTCTTTTGTTCCATTTACATACCTCATAATTCTTTTACCTACTTGCCAATGTGATTCTCTTGGTGTCTCCATGAATCTTGAGATTAAAATGACTCCATACATGATGTCTATCCTTGTCGCTGTAAGATACATAAGGTTGCCAAGAAGTCTTTTAAACAATGTAGGATCTATATTAGATTCGTCATCATCCTTGCTCAATTTCAAACCTGTTATCACTGGTGTTGGTGTTGTCTTGCAATTTATCATATTAAATTTGTTTAAGACATCACTTGCATACTTTGACTGAGATATAAATATCCCATTTTCAGTATGATGCACTTCAATACCCAGAAAGTACTTCATATGCCCCAAATTTGTCATTTCAAATTCACTTTCCATGACTTTTCTAAATTCTTCTATGCCGAAATCACTAGTAAATATTAAATCATATACATGCAAGCAGACGATTAGCTTATTACCTTGCTTGTTGATTTTTGTGTACAGCGTTGGCTAACATTCACTTCTATGAAATCCATTCTGAATGAGTTAAGAGTCAATGTGACTGTACTAGGCTTGCGGAGCTTGCTTGAAACCATAGAGTGCCTTTTTCAGTTTGTATACTCTATGTCCTTGTCCTGGAACTTCATAGCCTTGTGGCTTCTCCACGTATACTTCTTCCTCCAAATAACCATTTAAAAATGCAGAATTGACATCCATTTGATAAACATGCCATTTCTTATGTGTTGCAATAGCCAGAACTGTTCTCACAGTGTCCATTCGTGCTACAAGTGCAAAAGTTTTATTGAAGTTTATGCCAGGCTGCTATGTGAATCCTCTTGCTACCAATCTCTCCTTGTGCTTATGCACATTTCCTTCAACATATTTCTTGGTCTTATAAATCCAATTGACGCTTATCACATCCTTGTCGATAGGAACATCAACTAGTTCCCATGTTTGATTTGTCTTTATGCATTCTATTTCTTCATTCATGGCTTGTGCCCAAAATTCATCTTCAACTACTTCTTCATATGTCAACAAATCATAAATTTGAGAAAATAATGCAAAACATGAGAATGAATTTGGTGTACCGGTCTCATATATCTCATGCAGACTTCTTGTTCTTGGCGGAGTTGGTCTCGAACTGTGCGAACTACTTGATGGAGTTTGTTGCATACTTGCTGTCCTTGTCGGAGTTGCTTGAGCTATGACTGATGTTGCAGTACCTTGTGCTGAAACATGTTGTGTTGTCATGGGAGTAGATGGTGTTGCAACATTCTAGTTTATATGCGGAGTTTCAACCGCATCTTTTGCGATGTCATCATGTTCGATATGCGACACGATTTTAACATTCTTCTCTATGGTTCCATCCCATGCTTCATTTTCAACAAACTGAACATCACAACTGATAATGACTTTCTTTGCAACAGGATCATACAACTTGTATGCTTTTGTGTCTTCAGAATAACCAATAAAAATGCATTTATGTCCCTTATTGTCTAATTTCCTTCTCAGCTCATCTGGTACATGTGCGTATGCTACACAATCAAAAAAATTTAAATGTGAAACACTATGTTTCATACCTGTCCATGCTTCCTGCGGAATTTTGTTCTTCATGCTCTTTGTCGGACATTGATTCATGATGTAAACCGCAATTGCCATTGCTTCAGCCCAGTATTCATTTGATAGATGCATTGCTTCCAACATGCTACGCGCCATTTCCATAATCGTTATGTTCTTCCTTTTTGCGACACCATTCTGCTGCGGTGTGTACCGCATAGTGAATTGTTTCTGTATGCCATGATTTTTACAAAAGTTTAAGAAATCATTTGAAGCATACTCACCTCCTCTGTATGTTCTTAATATCTTGATGTTGTAACCACTCTACTTTTCCACGAGTGCCTTGAATTGCTGAAAACAATCAAATGCATCAGATTTATGCTTTAGAAAATAAAACCATGTTTTTCTTGTGAAATCGTCAATAAATGTGAGAAGATAAGTGCAACCTCCCATGGACGGTGTTTGCATCGGTCCACAAATATTTGAGTGCACAATTTCAAGTGGTGCGTGAGCTCTATATGACTTTCCAACTAGAAAAGTCTCTTTGTGTTGATTTCCAAAGATACAACCTTCATAAATTCTCTCTGGCTTTTCAATCAATGGCAATCCTTTCACCATGTTCTTCATGTGCAGCAGCTTCAGCCCACCAAAGTTCAGATGTCCAAATCTGAAATGCCATAACCAGGATTCATCCTTCATTTATGTTTGAAACATAGCTTGCATTGTGTTGGCTCTTTCTTCCTTGTCGCTGTGAACTTCTGCTCCTTTGCTTTCTGTCTGAAACGCAGCTTCAGAATTTTCATTCTGACTTTCATGAACAACAATGCTTTCCTATCATGTGAACTCTGTAACCTTTCTCCATCAGTTGTCCAATGCTCATCAAATTATGCTTTAAACCTTGAACATAATAAACATAAAGCATAAATTTCTGCTCCTCCTATTTTGTTAGAATATCAACAGTAACCTTACCCAAAACAGTGACTTGGATATTATTTCCAAGTGTTACATCAGTTTGAACTGATTTATCTAGACTAGAAAATAAACTTAAATTACCAGTCATATGATTGCTACAACATGAGTCTAAATACCATATGTCATTTGGACTTTCTTGGATGGCATTGCACTCCAGCGATGATGCGCATGCTAAGAAAAGTGAACTATTCGCAATGTTGTTGCTGCCCGAATGAGTTTCACCTTGATTTCCTTTGTCATACTGCTTCTTTCTGCATTCATATGCGAAGTGTCCATACTTCTTACAGTAATGACATTGAATTTTTTATTTATCATACCTTTTCCCACTTGGCTGATTAGGAGTCTGATTCTTGCCTCTACCAGCGACATGTGCAGGACTGCTGCTGTGACCTCCTTTGAAGGAACTTCGTCCTCTGCCTCTAGAGACCGATCTTCCTCTGCCTCTACTGTAAATTATGGATGACTGTGCTGTGAATGCACCTTCTAGCGATGTGTCTGAACCGTTGATTCTATGTTCATGATTGAGTAATGAGACTTGCAACTCAACAATAGTAAATGTGGACAAATCTTTGTTTTCCTCCAGGGTTACAACCAAAGATTCAAATTTCTTTGGAAGAACTCTAAGAACTTTTTCAACAACCCTTTGGTCACCTAGAGTTTCTCCATGAGACTTTATTTGATTAACCAGACCAATTCCATGAGTATAGAATGAGTCTACTAACTCTGTATTTTTCATTGATAGTGATTCAAAATCTCTTCTAAGAATTTGTAGTCTAGCAGTTTTTATCATGTTCAAACCTTGGTATGTTGTTTCTAGCGTGTCCCACGCTTCCTTGGCTGACTGCACTACTACTACTCTTGGGAGTACTGATTCATGTGCCGCTTGATGTATGTGGAACAACGCCTTTCTGTCTTTCTTCCTCTGTTCCCTTAGAACATCCTTCTAATCTTGAGTGAGATTGTTGTATGCTGCTGCATTTACTAGTTCTGCATAACCAGTCTGGACTATATCCCATACATCTTGACCTTTGAATAAAGCTTTCATAGTTAGTGACAAATATTCATAATTTTTACCGAAAAATATTGGAGTTTGCAAATTACCAGAAGTGGAAGCCATCACTTTTCCCTTTTTGTAAATAGAAATCTTTCTTGCCGTAAAGTAGGCTCTGATACTAGATGAAGGGGAAAGCACACCGCAATAGTCAATAAAAAAATTAACTGCGCGAACTTTGACGGAAACTCCAATTTTGACTTCGCGAATGACTTTCACTTCCGCGAGCATTTACTTCGCGTGGATTAACTTTGCAGAATTTTACTTTGCCGCAACATTTGATATCGCACCAAATTTAATTCGCACCAATGCGATATGCTTAACTTTATGCGATATGCGATATGCATAACCTTGCAATAGGAAATACAATGCGGAAATTATAAACTTGAAGTTATTTTTACTCTGTGTAACTTCGCTGCGGACGTGTTGGCATCAACAAGCCTAAACATAAGAACGAAAGAATGAAGATTATGGTGAAGTTACTCTGCATATTACGTAGTAAAACAAGTAACATTGCTGCAATACAAAGAGATGGTAAATACTTCAATCTTTCACCATTTTACGCAGAGCTTGGGCTCCTCACAGTGTTACCAAAAACGTAAAGGCTGGAGTCGTTTCTTTTCAAAAACGGCCTAGAAACGAGAACCCGATGGGAAACGCCATTTTCTACAGCCGTTCCCGGAAACCGTTTCTTACGAAACAAACATCGTTTCTTACAGTTGTTTCTTTGGAAGCAACAAAAAGATGCTTGAACGATCCCTTTCTAGGCACCTCACTCTACTTACGGTAACTCAGAACCAGTAGTTATGAGGGGGCATGGGTAACCAACCAACCGCAACTCCGTGTGTGGGTGAGTCGAACCAACCGGCTATAGGCCCGAGCTCTCCATAAAGCGTTTAGTTTGGGCACTTATTTCTAGAGGCATTGCAAGCCATCCATTATCTAGACACTGAAAGGAAGGCCAGTCTAAGGCCAGACAAAAATAAAAAGGAAGCTTAACGATTTAAACCAATTGATTCGCTTATGCTCAAACAACGACATCGGTAGCAGCAGTCAAAGTTAATAATTAAATTATTTAATTTTCATTTTCTTTTACCATAATGGGAAGGAAAAGGCTTTGCAAAGGTTAAAGAGGTTTTAATTATATACTATCAGTATAATTTTAAATAAGTAAAGAGGTTTTTAGAATATTTAATTGGCGTAATTGGAAATGAATATAAAAGATAAAATAAGCAAAAATTTCTATTGTGTTTTAGTATTTTTTAATTTAATTATCTGATATTTTCATCCTTTGTATCTAACTTTGTAATTAAGATAGGTTTAGATATAAATTGATGTAAATCAATGCTACCAAAAAAATTGTGATCCATTTTTACATCTAGGCCCAATCTTTATCACTAAAGCTATTAAAAGAGTTTATACAATTTTCAGCTTTTTTCATTTTCAATATTAATGTTTTTCTCTCTCCTTGTTTCTTGTGGTGCGAAACCTCTAGACTACGTCGTACCATTCTCGTTTCTAGTTTCGTTTGCTGATTAAATACTAAGAAGTGTGCAGGATTCCTGACAAACTATCTGACATCTCTGCAATATAGCGAACTGACAGAGTCGGCCCGAACTAGATGCGCATTCAACTCGTAAGTACATTTCTCCAACAAGCAGGACAAATTCAAGGCGGGCCTTGTTGTTACATACGTGCCAAAATTAGCAGAAACAACGACCGTTCCAGAAAATAAAAATTAGCAGAGAACGCAACTTCTTACTGTTACTGCAGAATGCCAAGTGGAAACCCTCGGATGTAACTGTAAGATTCTCTCAGGTGCTACTTTGTAGCGTAAATGGGGGAAGACGCCAACAGCTGACACTTCATTGAGAAGAAACAGCCCCCCCTCTTGCCATCTTATAACAATTGAAAAAATGCCGTCCACCTTGAAGCTCGGATTTGATTAAAGATAAAATATATTTAAGTCATGAAGTTGTGTATTTGTGTACTGTAATTAGTGGGAGTTTGCTGGCCCGAGAGGAAGAATATTTGAGCCGGTGCATAAAAAATTTGCTCACAAATTAAGCAATCCGAAACTGGTCGTGCAACGATTGCTTGCACGAATATTATGCGACGACTACTTGCATTGCGAAAAGCAAAAAATCTCTTTCCACTTTGTATGATAGATTTTCTGTCTTTCGGCACAGGAAAGCTCATAGGCCTCATCGAATATTATTAATCTCGTAATATATGATACAATATTACTAATGACATAATATTTTTTCAGCGAAACTAATGACATAATATATGTATTAGTGTGGGCATATGCACTAATATAAAACGAAAATAAAACGTCCGAACAGGGAACACCGCCCGTTTGCTGGCTTCTTTTTAACCATGGAACATGTAAAGAGAGAGCTGCAGGTCTTTGAGGAGACAAAAATAGGTTTGCAACGGACAGCGTGAGACAGCCACCGACTGCGGGTCGCGACCCATTGAATAAGAAGAGCGTAGGTTTAGCTTTAATGTGAAAGTTGAAACAATCCTATATTAAGAAAGTAGGTTTAATGTGAAACAATCCTATATTAAGAAAGTAGGTTTAATGTGAATATAACTTATATAGGTAATGTCCTACAGGCAGTTGAAATAGCATCCGTCCCGACTCCCGATCTTTGATTTTACAGAGAAAACAGATACATCGGGATCGTCAGACGACAGTAGTCTTCCTGTACGGTTTACCACTTCGGATTTTGGGCTCACGTTTATTTGGCTAACAGCGTTTGGAGATTGGAAATAGTCGCGCCCAAATTCCCAATAACCATATTGGATCCTTCGTTCCTTGCATCGCTGACAATTTTTACCTAAAGAATCATGCCTTATGCGAGTTTAAAACCTAAAAACCACGGTGTAACCTAAACTGTGGACTATTTGCACTAGTTGTTTAAGGCTAAAATTAAGAGGAAACTGATGAACTTGTGTTGGAATTGCATATGGAAGATGTCTCAAAATAATTAAAATACTGAATCTATTTCTACAACCAAAATTGTAACAGGAGAACATGGTACTTTCAATAAAAATCACAGGACTGAAATCCCCCCCAAAAAAATCTTCTCCTCTCAATTCTTCCCATTCATCCTCCTCGTTCTTCCCATTCATCCTCCTCGTTCCTCTTCTCACAGCTGCAATGCCTGTGAAGTTGCAAAGGATCATTGGCACGTTAATTCATCATTTTACTAACAAAATGTTTTCCAGCTTAACCATCCGAATCCCAAAAATGTTGGAGTTATGACTAACATTTTCTTCAGACCCGCTACATGTCACTAAAATTTGGCTAATTCCTCTTGTTTTTCTTCTTTATCACATTTATTTATGTTTTATTCACATGTTAATTTAATTCTAGAGTTCATTCAGACAACTGTTTATGCTAAGTTGGAATGCTGATCTCAAACTATGGTTGATAAATACACAATATTCATGTGCTCTCTTTGTTTAAGTATGGAGGCAAAGGAATGAACCTGCATGGGATGTTTGCATGCTCCCAAATGGTAAGTCAGGTTTAGGCTTGATTTTGGTTACTAAATGGGTGGTGCAGCGTCTTGAAGGTTCAACATCTTGGTAGGGTCTCTTTAGGCAGCGAGTTATGTTGGAATAGCATTTAGATAGGGTGTGTCATGTTTGGTTTATGCGGCACCATCTTTTTACCTTCTATGTTTTGGATTGGGGGTTTATTCTATTCATGAGTATGTGGGACATTGCCTCCCATATGAACTAGATTTGTTGAGATCACGGAGTTTATATTAGAGTTGATGTGGTTTCAAGCACGTTGACTTTCGAGGCTCCACTAGTGTACTTAGTTTGTTCACTATTGAAAATAAATGTTTGATCTACTATCCAATATTCACTTCCTAAGACTGGGGAGATTGACTGACTTGAGGTTCTGTCCATGGAATAATTTAATTCCTCTAGTTTTCCATAATATTCCACTTCACTGTTGAAATAATATGCAGCTACAGAAGATATTCTTATTGTATTTGTCTTATATTTGGTCATGTGAAAACCCTAAAAGAACAATATTATATTGTACTTGTAAAACATGTAATGTCGGGTCAAGAAGTTTCCATGAGAAACAATAAATACACAATATTATGTTTCCCCCTAGACAACTTGGCCTAGTCAACTAGAAAAGTCCGCCCAACAGTGAAAAAGGGCACACAAGACAAGTATAAATAAAGAGTGGCACCTCCTAATTTGGACACCAAGCAAGTCAAGTGAGATCTACTCCTTAAGTGTCCATAGGAGAGTATATGTAGTTGGAGGAAGCTTATATTTTGGGTTCTATCTTATCTTGAATATAAAGTATCTTCTATTTTGGGGGAATCTTTGTATGAGAGAGTTTTAATCTCTTTGTTGTATTGACATTGTACTTTGTTGACAAATCTATACTAAGAAGTTCTGTTGGGTTTTTCCCGTGAGAGGTTTTTTCCAGGATAAATATTTGTCTCTATTGTTGAATGAATTTCTTTCAATGATCCTCATGCATGTAATATGATAAATTGAATGAAAGTATAACATAATTGCTCTTAAGTAAAATTTGTAACATGGTATCGGAGTAGGACTGAAAAAAAGCATTGCGACAATTACAAAGTTGGAAACTAGGGCTTCTTGTTTTCAGGTTTCCATACATAGATCATTATCAACCTTAGAACTCTTGAAATTTCCCTAGGAGGGTGCATCTGTCTGTGAATTCAAATCTAAGATCAAAGAATTTTCAATTTTGACCTAAGTTAGATATAGAAAGTGTCAAAAACTGCAGAAATTAGGGTTTCTAGTTTTTGCATGTTTTGTCCATAAATTTGAGTGAAAATAAGGTTTTCTCAACTCCCCTTGAGAGGGCGCATCTTCCAAGCATATTCAATTCTCAATTGAAGAACTTTCAATTTTGACCCTCCTCTTGCGAGGGTTTCTAGAACCAGATTTGGAAAGATGACAAACATCACCAAGATTGATGAGAATCTTGAAGGGATTGATAAATTTAGATCATGGAAGTCTAGGATGCTCCTCATCCTAGAAGAAAATGACTTGGAAAAGTATGTTAAAGAAGAGGTAGTGGAGAGAGAGGGAGTTGAGGCTAAGGAAAGGCACAAGAAGAACATGGTTAGGGAAAAGAGGATCGTTGTTGATTCTATCAAGGATAAATTTATCCCTTGTGTCCCATCAAAGAAGACTCCGAAGCAAATGTTTGATTCCTTTTCCAGTTTGTTTGAAGGAAAGAACATCAACCAAAAGATGACCTTGAGAACTCAACTCAAGAATGTGAATATGCAAGAGGCAAAATCCATTCAATCCTACTTCATAAGGGTATCTTAGATCAAGGAACAACTTGAAGCTATTGGAGACATGGTCAAGGAAGAAAAAGTAGTGATTCCTATTTGAATGGAATTCCAAGGCCATGGGAATATTTCATCCAGGGAAGAAGAATCTAGATTGGTAGCAAGAGAAGAAAAGTTGGGTAATGATGAAGACCAAGCACTAGCTGCACACACAACGGACGAAAAGAGCAAAAAATAAGTTCATCCTTCAAAGAAGTCTCAAAAGGCTCAACGGGATTACTCAAACTTCACATGCTACAACTATGAGAAGATGGGACATATTGTAAGAAATTGTCCTCAAATAAAAGATCAAATCAAAAGAGGAAAGATACATCATGCTCATACCATAGAAGACAATGAACCAGTTCAAAATAAAACAAGAGAAAATTATTGATGTGTATAATATGTATTGATATAAGCTCTTATAGGGATAGTCACTCATGGAAGTGACACATGGCTTGCTGATAGTGGTGCTTCTAAGCACATGACTGGTTACAAGGATTCTCTCACAAGTTTGATTTGGAAGGACTCACCTCATAAAGTGAAGCTTGGAGATGATTATTAGTATCCTATTAAAATAATAGTAGAAGCCTCCTATAGGTTGGATTCTGGAAAGCCTATAAAGAAAAATGATGCGTTATATGTACTTGGTTTGAAGAAGAATATTATATCCATTTCAGCCTTGGATAAGAAAGGATTCGGATTTGATTTCATTGATGGAGAAGTTCTCAAGTAGCCAAAAGGAAAGACCAGTGATTATGTAGTCATGATTGGTATTGAAGAAGGAGGACTATACAAGTTGAAGGGACACTCAGATTCAACACTAGCACATAGTACAATGAATCTAAGTGAACTATGGCATGGAAGACTTTCTCTCTTAAACTACAAAGCATTGTTGATCGTGAGCAAGGTGGTAATAGGTTTGCTAGAGATTCAGGTAGATCATGATGGTGTTTGCAAAGGATGTGCACAATGAAAGAATGTGAAGAGTCTGTTTCCAAGCAATAACATCAAAGCATAAGGATATCTTGTATTTAGTGCATGAGGACCAAGGTTGAAGACGTCAACACATTTCGGACTAGATGAAGAAGAATATCAAGGTCTTCAAAACCAGATTATGGAGCATAGTACACTTCCAAAAACACCGGTGACTTCTGCAAGGAGGAAGAAATTAAAAGGGAGCTTGAAAAACACATGAAAGATAAGTATTTACTAACATTTGAGCTATTTCTTAAATTCCTGAGTATTTTGAAGGATATTTCTCATAACCCTTATATGTAGATATGTGATACTGTTTTCTTTTATGCATTTATATATGACTGAGATTGACTAGCAGTAGGCTCATGCAGTGCATGTTATGTATATTTGGGTAAGTATCCTATAGTGTTGCACAACATCCCATGAGTCCTTGATGGAGCTAGTCTAGGATGCAACCTCTTTGCTAATATACTGAGAGTATTATATTTACAATGTGTGCTTGGGAAATGGATGAGCGTTGTGCTGAAGCATTGGATAAGATACATTGGTTACATTACTGTGTGCATTATGCATAAGAAGTTTTCAATGCATTGAATTGATTGATTAGTGTGCAATATTTCTAACTATCTGACTAAATTTGACTTGTATGAAAGATTATATACCATGGATTTTAAGTCATACAGGATACAGATTCCATTAATATTCATTGTTTCAAAGAGAGCAAGAGACCTCGACCATATTCCAGCTACGTGGCATTACTATGTGATATCATTGATGAAGAACCTACTTGTTATGAAGAGTTTGTAGAGAAGAAGGTATGGAAGGATGCCATAATCGAAGAATACCAGTCCATTATAAAGAATGATGTTTGGGATGTGGTACCAAGAACAAAAGATAAGTCAGTGGTATATTCAAAGTGGATCTTCAAGACAAAGCATTCAAGAGATGGCAATATTGAGAAGTATAAGGAAAGGTTCGTGGCATGCGGTTTCTCCCAGAAATAAGGAATAGATTAGAAGGATACTTTTGCTCTAGTAAAAATATACACTTTGATTAGAGCTATACTTGCTATAGCTGCAAAAATGAAATGGAAGGTACACGAGATGGACGTGAAGACAAATTTTCTAAATGGTGTAGTGGAAGAGGAAGTGTATGTGGAGAAACCACAATGATTTGATACACATGAAAGACATACACATGTGTGTAGATTAAATAAGGCCTTATATGGATTGAATCAAGCACCCATGGCATAGTATGACAAAATTGACATCTTCCTGATGAGATTTGTATTTTCAAAGAGTAAAATAGATTCCAACCTTTACTAGAAGGTTGTGAATGGTAGACCAGTGATATTACTTTTATATGTGGATGAACTGTTTCTAAAAGGGAATGGTAGACCAGTGAATGTAAGAGGAATCTTGTTGTAGAGTTTGAGATGACATACCTAAGTATGATGCACTATTTCCTGGGTCTAGAGGTATGGCATAAACCAAATGATATTTTCCTTAACCAAGGAAAATATGTTGTGGGAATCCTAAAGAGGCTTGGAATCATGGATTGTAAAACAAATCTTACACTGATGGTGACAAACATGAATTTATTGAGTGATACTTCATTTGAGACAATGGATGCCACCATGTATAGATAGATGATTAGTTCATTGATGTACTTGATGAACATGACGCCAAATATATGCTTTTTGGTGAACACTTTGAGTCAATACATGGTTGAGATGAGATGTGTTCACTTGATTGTGGAAAAGCGCATGTTGGGGTACCTAAAAGGTACAATGGATCATGGAATTAGATATGTTTCATATTGTGAGGCAAGACACCTTCCTAATGAGCTTGGGATTTTCCAAGAGTAAAACAGATTCCAACCTTTACTACAAGGTTGTGAATGGTGGACCAATGATATCACTTTTATATGTGCATGCCTTGTTTCTAACATGGGATGAATTGAATGTAAGAGGAAGCTTGTTGTAGAGTTTGAGGTGACATACCTAGGTATGATGCACTATCTCTTGGGTCTAGAGGTATGGCATAAACCAAATAAGATTTTCCTTAACCAAGGAAAATGTGTTATGGAAATCTTGAAGAGGTTTGGAATGGTGGATTATAAAAACATGCATACACCGATGGTGACAAACATGAAGTTATTGAGTGATACTTCATTTGAGACATTGGATGCCACCATGCATAGACATATGATTGGTTCATTGATGTACTTGAAAAACACGAGGCCAAATATATTCTTTGTGGTGAACAATTTGATTCAATACATGGTTGAGCTTAGGCGTGTTAACTTGATTGTGGAAAAGTGCATGTTGAGATAGCTAAAAGGTATAGTAGATCATGGACTCATATATGTTTCATATTGTGAGATAAGATTGTATGGCTATACTGATTCAGATTGGTCCGGTTTTGTCGCAGACTGGAAGAGTACATCAAGATTTTGCTTCAGTCTAGGGTCAGCTATGATTTTATGGCTCCATAGTAAGTAGACTTATGTGGCACTTAGTACAACTGAGGAAGAGTATATTGTATCATGTTCAGCCAGAGTAGCGAAGCTGTGTGGCTAAGAAATTTTCTTGCAAGGTTGTTTGATCTCGAGTTAGAGGTGACTTGTATCTTTTGTGACAACCAGAGTTACATAAAGTTGTCAAAGAACCCTGTGTTTCATGACAAGTGCAAACACGTTGATATCAAGTACCATTATATTAGAGATATGGTATAGAAGGGAGCTGTGAAGCTCCAGTATGTTGTGGCAAACGAGCAGATAGCCGATGTGTTGACCAAGCCTATGCCAAGGGTAAAGTTTGAATACTTCAGGGATAAGTTTGGAGTGGTCCAAATGGAATTCCCTTGTGAGAGGGAGTGATGTGTTACATTTGTGATTTTAGGAGGCATAACACAGTGAGTGTGGGAGCAATGGGTAGTCATTCATGGAATAGTTTCCTAGATTCTATGTGAGCTAGGTGAAGTTGTGTAATGACATAAGGTATGATGAGATGACAAGATCCATAAGGTACGAAAGGAAAATGAGGTTGCACCCCACTAGTGAGATGCTATGATAAGATCCTGAATGCATGATGTAATGAAAGGGATTTCTCATACAAAAATTCTAGTGAGAGAGAGATTCGTGAAAGGTCAACAAGTAAATGGTCAATTACAAGTCAGCAGAATCAATGTTGAAGATTGTGTCAAAAGAATACATTCCTTGCTGAGAGGGAGTGTTGAAATAATATGCAGTTGTGGAATATATTCTTATTGTATTTGTCTTATATTTGTTCATGTGAAAACCCTAAAAGAATAATATTATATTGAACCTGTAAAACATGTAATGTCGTCTCAAGAATATTCAAGAAGAAACAATAAATAAACAATATTATGTTTCTCCCTAGATAATTCATCTCAATCAACTAGACAAGTTGGACCAACAATGAAAAAGGGCACACCAGACAAGTATAAATAAGGTATGGCGCCTCCTCATTTGGGCACCAAGCAAGTCAAGTGAGATCTACTCCATAAGTGCACTTAGGAGAGTAGATGCATCTGAAGGAAGCTTATATTTTGGGTTAACCTTATCTTGTATTTGTATCTTAAATTATTGGGGCATATTTGTATGAGATATCTTTAGCTCTTCATTGTATTGACATTGTATGTTGTTGACAAATCTATATACTGAGAAGTTCTGCTGGGTTTTTACTATGAGAGGGTTTTCCGATGATAAATATTTATGTCTATTGTTAAATGTATTTCTTTCAGTGTTCCTTATGCATGCAATATGATAAATTGAATGAAATTCTAACATAATTTCTCTTAAGTAAACTTTTAACATTCACAACCACGTGCTTCCAATCTTTCAGTAAGTCCTGTGTATGTACTTGAATATACTTTGCATGCTACTACTAGAATCCAAAGGTGTTGATTGTTTCCTTAATCGATTCCAAAGGATGATTGGGATTAAAATGGGCCGTAATAGGGAGCATAGCCTCACCATGGAGGAAACAACATTGGTGAAGTAACGATGATAGGGGAACCATGAACGGATTCTTTTTTCCTCTACCTTTGAGCATGCAACCAATGTTGTAGACAAAGCAACAAGAACTGCTTTCAAGGAAGTCAGAAGAACGTAGGCATGTTTCTATTAATGCTTATTTAGTTAACCAAATCTCAATAGTTGCACCTAGGCCAACATACAAGCATGTAATTTCTATGGCATCATGCGTATCCCTCTTCTAAATATACCACTTCAAGACAAGCAAGGTAAACGTATTCAATTGGTTTCCATATTTTGGAAAATATTGAAATATTTCAATTATTTTTATATTTTTTTTATATCTACAACTATTCATTGTATCTGAAAATTGCTATCATAATTTTTCAAAATAATTAGAAATTGTTATTCCAAGGAAAAGGACTAAAAGTGCATACCTTAATTTCAAAGCATGTTGTGTCTTCTTCATAATAAAGAGTTCAAATAGATTTTAGGCCACATACCTCCAATGATTTCTTGAATCTTGGCTCTCTATCCTTTGTTTCGTTGCATGTAAGTTGGCCAGTTCTTTACAAGTCTTCGGGTTGTTGTCTTCTTATCTTAAAAAATAGGTTGCATAATCACTTAAGAATCCAAATGTTTTAGTTTCAATACTTTGGACAACCAATCACATAGATTAAGAAAGCATCAATGTGAAATCATGGAATTTTTTTTTAAGAAAGGTACACACTCAAATTGATGGGAAGATTTGCAAAACTAGCTTGATTTTATCATGTTTTCATGCTTGAAGGATAGACAACCAAATTTCCATCTTATCGAATAGTATATTTCAATTTGGTCAAATCAACCCTCTAGGTGCTGGTAAACCGGCACACTCCATTTCACACCATCCATCACTTCCTCTTTATGATTGTTTCCTGCACTAGAGGATTGTTTCCTGTAGGTGGATTGTTTTCCTTATGGTGTTGTAATCTTTGAGCAATCTTCTTACAGGCTGGACAGTTAGAATGTTGGCCACGGTGCCCTATATCATGAAGACCAGAATAAGAGGGTTGAGAGGAAGAGACATAATTTGACTCAGCTTGTCTTCGAGCATTTTGATAAGAAGAGATTCCACCTACTTTTAATTCACTCAGATCTTTATGCTTTGGTTAAATATTTTCTTTCCCATAAAATCGCTTATGTTCCCATTTCCCGCTTCTATTCGAGTAAACATTTCATGCACTTAATGGGCTCGGTCAATCGCACCCATTAGTCTCATCTTGAATTATCCTCCCGTGCATGAGGTTGGTGGCTTAAATAATATTCATATACACTATTGTTTTGTGCCCAGTGTGTATCTCATATCGTGGACATTGCGATTGGTTCTTTCATAAGTATCGCCTTGGGATCCATTATGCACATAGAGTGTCAAGATGAGAGCAAAGAGATCAAAAAAGAAATTAGAGATAACAAAGGATTGGAACTTGAACTTGAATTATCATTTTTTTCCAACAGGAAACAAAACAAAGAACAGAACATGAAACAAGACTTATTGCGTCGAGAGGTGCTCTACAGTCCAGTATGAGGGAGATATTGTAACATGTGAGTGTTTTTCATGTTTGTCGAGTGTTTTCCAGTAACAAAATAATACAAAGTAAACAAAAAAGAATAATACAAAGTAAAAAGTAAATATGAGACTTAAACTAGAGACTTTAGAACTTAGGATTAGGTGGTAAATATTATGTCCCCCGTAAACAAAAAAGAATAATACAAAGTAAAAAGTAAATATGAGACTTAAACTAGAGACTTTAGAGCTTAGGATTAGGTGGTAAATATTATGTCAGCCATAAACAAAAAAAAAATAATACAAAGTAAAAAATAAATATGAGACTTAAACTAGAGACTTTACTTTTTACTTTTAATACAAAGTAAAAAGTAAATATGAGAATTTAGAGTGTTTCTCGAGTTTGTCGAGTAACAAAATAATACAAAGTAAACAAAAAATAATAATACAAAGTAAAAAGTAATAAATATTATGTCGGCCATAAACAAAAAAGAATAATACAAATTAAAAAGTAAATATGAGACTTAAACTAGAGACTTTAGAGCTTAGGATTAGGTGGCTCAGGTATTGCACTCAAGGAGATATTCAAGGAGAGGTTTGCAGCTCGGGAAATTTGATCCCTCTCGGTGCTTTATAGAGCCTAGTATTTGGATCTAGGATGGTACAAGGCATAGCCCAAATGTCATACCATTTGATAGTTGGAAGGCCATGCACATATTATTCATGCAACATGCTAATTGATGAAGAGTGAGTTCCAAGGGTGTTGACAACTTTCTTAAATGCTTGATTGTTGATATGAGTATGTAGTAGATGCCTTTATATAAGTACGAGGACTAGCTTTAGCGAGAACAAAGTGGCTAAGGGAATCTGTTTGGATGGCATCCACAAGGAATATGTATGTATGTCGGTTGCCATTGGCTATTGGATGTCCATAATAATCATTATTCACCACCGCAAATACTAATTGTTAGCTTGTCAAATCATTTCATTATCATTACCGAAGTCTAAATTAATAATATTTATTTTATTGTATCGTGAAATATATAACATGAACAACACATTTGAAAAGACAAGAACTTTTTCTTAATTTTTTATCTTTAATTCAGAGTTGCAATAATACTTGAAATCAAATAACAATCATAAACATAAGCAATCACAATCGACACATGAATTTACCCTGGGGAAATCCTCTATGACTTGAGTGAAAAAACCCCAGCAAAAAAATCCTTAGTATATTTATAGATAGCATAGAATATATTTTTACATCAAGCACCCCGAGTGCAATTATAGAGCAAGACAAAGATAAAGAAGAGAGGCTCAAAATAATATCCTGCACAAATAGAAGTGCATTGCCTTCAAGACAGATGAGAATTCGCTTTACATTGAATTCATCAATCCTGTATAACATATTTATACATTCTTCTCATGCACCGGCTTCTATTTTTATCTTCTGACTTCAGGATGAACTAGCCCTCCATTTGGATGCATCCATATTGCATGAATAAGTATGCCCCACTTTTCATGCAATGCATTAATTCACTAAACTATCTCTTAGGATGAAACCGTTCCTTAACTGAAAGCTTTCCCACTTAGTTAGGTGGCTAACTTAAGTGTAGTCATGTGCAAGTGTCGCAACTCAAGTGTCATCTTTTAGTTTAACATAAATGTCGTCATGCAATAACACTTAGTTAACTAGATCTTCTTTGTTATCACTTAGTTAACTCTCTTAACTGATTCTTTCTTGTTAACATTACTGTAGTGATCAATTCAAGCTCTCCCTTGATTTACTCAAGTCTTCATTGAAGTTTAACAATTCGAATTCTATCTTAATTAATTATTTTATGTGCAATTCGAATTCTATCATATCTTATCACATCTTATATTTATCTCTTGTCTTACCTTCATGGTCCACATGTGCTAGATTAGTTATCATATAAAATATATTAAGGATATTTTCCCAATGATGTGATCATATTGTTCTATATTGTTCCAAGTCGTTACATGCTAAATTAATTCACTCTAGGGGTGGCCAGTATCTAGAGGAGACTTAATATCTCAACCATGATTAGTAGTAAATCACACACCATATATGCTTCGACATTCAAAGCATCACCTCGACACATGAGGCACCACCTCAAGACATGAGGATCTGTCTTTACACACAATACCTTATCCTTGACTAGCAAGACTATACAACATTATCACTTTGACATACAAATCACTTTCCTCGACACATGAAGCTTAATCATTATTGAGTCCAACTCAAGATTCTTGTCCAAGTTTCCTATGTCCAACTCAGGATCCTATAAGGCACTACCTTGACACATGAGGCTCAATCTTGAAAGAAAATATTGAACTGGAGAATGACTCATGATGTTGTAACTTTAACACTCTCTCTCAATGAGGGAGCATTCTATGCCATGCTAAGCTTGTCTCGGAAGTACCTATACTTTGTCACTGATAAAGGCTTAATCAAAATATCCATTATATTCTCTCTAGTATAAATGTACTGAAGTCTTATGGAACCTCTCTGGACCATGTCTCTGATGTAGTGATACTTCATCTCAATGTGTTTCGATCTGTCATGAGACACAATTTTTTTTGATATCTTTATACAGCTCCGATTTTCAGAGCAAATGATAGTAGTCTCAAGCTTCTCACCGAACAACCCAGAAAGTAGCTTCCTAAGCCACACAACTTCTCTGTAGAAACTATGTTGGGCTCTTATCCTCATTCTAGAAATTTCTTATATTAACCCAAGTTCTGCGCAGTTGTGGTCCAACAAAACCCTTCTTCACCAGCCCTTTCGGCAACAGCCTACGAACAAGCTGAGGTATCACCCGAGGTGAAGTTTATGGGGGATTATAGAATTAGGTTTCTGTAATCAGGTGATGCGCGGTTAACAAACTGGGGAATTGTGCGACGTTTCACCTACTTCACGGATGTTACTTATACTATAGTGCACACTGGGACTGCGCACTTCAAAATGACCACTTAGACAATAAGACAATGCAACTCCAAGTTGCGCTACTTCTTAACAATTACACACCTTACAGGATTCGCTGACTTGGTGTAGTTATGCTTTCAACGCATGGGATAGTGCACTTCACGTACACATGTGTTATGGTGAAATACAATGCAATGATGTGCTTTCAATACTGTGCTTATAGGGAATCACACTTAACACAGACTTTACTGACTTAATGTTTACCCAGATAACTCATGTATTCAACATATTCATAATTACTTGCACATTCAATATTCAAGCATATATGTTCGACACTTAACATATTATTTTCATCACTCATTCACGTGGAAAGTACATATAAAAGAGAGGACACATGTAAATATAATCATGAACTTAACCATAAGCAAAAGCAAAGACACACATTCAAGCACATAACACGATATTTGCGTGGTTCACCCCCCGGATGGGAGCTAAGTCCATGGGAACTGTTGATTATATTAATGAGAATGGTTCAACAGTTTCAGTCTGCGCACTCAGCTGCAGACTCTTCTCTCTACAATAGGTCTCTGCGCACATAGCTACAAAGCCTCTTTCCCTCTTCAGTATGTCTCTTTGCACACAGTTGCAAACTCTTCTCTCTACAATAGGTCTCTACGCACACTGCTGCAGAGCCTCTTTCCCTCTTCAGTATGTCTCTTCGCACATAGCTGCGGAGCCTCTTTACAATCCTCGATCTTTTAGAACAAGACTATGAGAGAACAACAAAAATCCACTTAGAAAATCAACCCTTCCCTTACAAAAATGCCCCTTTTAATCGATCATTCCCTTAGGTCATGTCTTTACAATGCATATGAGACAAAATCCCTAGAGTTACCAAAAGTGGTGCGGTTACCCCGTCAACCGGGCCTGTCATAGTCGACAGCTGCTCCACTCACCTCTGGTCGCCTTTCCCTACCACTCCTGGCTCTGACGCTCTTCTAACAGCTGCAGTCCTCATGAACGGTTCTAACTGCATAGTGGTGTGTCCCTTTCCACCACTCTGACCTTCCTGTCGCTGTCGACCCGTGCATTAGCTTCTAATGGTTTCTACCACTCTAACTGACAGGTCACTTTCATTTGCTTCCACGCTACTCCTTACCCAAATCTCAGGAATCATGGAGTTACTTACCCAAAATTGGTCGCTTTCATCTACTCGAACTTTACTTATATTATTTTCCCAAAATTACCTTCTGCATTGGCGCTACGCATCAACAAAATTGTGTCGTTCTTAGAATTTGCACTCCCCACTGTGCCACTTGGACTTCACAATTCAAACTGTGCTATTGACAAAACTATGCCACTTGGGCCTCTCCCAACGGGCCCTTAAAAATTACTCGTGGATCATCTCTGATCCACTTGGCTCTTGCTCCTCATCCTATAGCAGCCTCAATTTTTTAGTGAAGCCCTGAAGAGTTGTGCTCAACTTCGCAACTGCTTCCTTTGTTTCTTGCTCGAAGTCCTTAACAACTTCCAACATCTCCTTGGAAACATCTTCCTTAGCATACTGCTGGATTGTCTTCTACATGGTGCAGAGTTCCTGCAGTTTTTCTTCGATTTCATCAGTAATGGCGAGCGCCTCTTCTTGCACTAGCTATAGTCTTGCCAATGTCTCAGTCTCTTTATCCCTCAAGACTTTCAGTTCTCTTGTCAAGTTGTTGACTTGCACTAACTTTTGGATTTTCTCTCTAGGCTTCAATGTATTCATGGCCGCATTCACATCGTCCAACTTTGCTTTCCACTGATGTAAGTCATCATGAATCTGTTGTAGGGTAGGATCATCCTGCAGCATAGCCCATACCTTCATAGCTTCTTCTAGCAAATATTGACATTTTAATATTTCAGCAGAGATAGTCTCTGCTGAAGCTTTTAGTGCTATGACTCTTCCTTCTCCAATATCTGGTGGTGTAGTAGGTGACTGCTGGGTTGCGAGGTTAGCAACCTCTACCTTGTGGGATATATCCATGTCCGCCATCCATGATTTTAGATTTACTACCACCTTGCCAATCTATACTATTGTATTTTCTAACTCTAGCTGCGCTTCGCATTCAGGTATCTGTGTGCAGACAGTAGCAACTGTCTCTTCCATCCTTCTTCGCTTTTCCTGCACCTTGATTAGTTTTGTGGTTTTTTTCACACATTCCTATGCTAGTTGTTTGTAGCTCTCCTTTAGGTTTATGTTCAGGTTGTAAGAGATGATGTCTCTATCTCTTATCTCCTCGACAACCTGTAGATGCAGATCGTGCAACCCCTCAAGAGGTATCATGCCAATATTAATTTCAAGGTGTTCTACTTGCTTCGCACCTTCAGCCATCTCCTCAGTCGAGAAAATGATGTTGAGTGGCTACATTCTGACTAGGTGGGGCTTCATTGTCAGGACCAGTGGCCTTCTCCTTCGTTTACTAGATTCATCGATCTTACCTTCCGAATCAGACTCTCAAACAAAGTCCTGCTGCACTTGTTCGATCTTCGCAACCATAAGCTTGATCTTTGGGAGGTTCTTGTTCAACTGCGCTTGTTCCTCTTCGTTCTTACTGTATTTTATTACGAGCGCCTCATATATATACTCTCCTACATGCAGATTGATGCAGTCGTAGTCCTCTTTGTGCAATTGCGCTTCTGGGTTGGTTTTGGATGCCTTTCTTTTCTTCCTTGGTCCTTTTTCTGGTACCGAACTTTCGGGATCCTTTCGCTTTTATTTTTTTGGCACTTGAGTAGTGTCTTTTTCTATTTCCTCTTGAGGGATTATAACCTTAATGTTGCTTTCATATGATGTAGAATGGATTTCTAGTGGCGCATCTACCTTCCACTCTGGTGGCCACTCTTCTATGGCTAGTTCAATCCTTGACGCATCCAACTGGTAATCCAAAGGGAACCATACTGGGTTCTACTTTTCGGCCTTTGGATGAATGTAAATAGAGTGCAAGTCAGCCTTAAATAACATCTTCTGAAGAAACGTTGTTGTCGTATCTTTTGAAATTCACGGAGTGTGCAGTATTACATCGCACAATTGGCCATAGTAAGTGTGGAATTGCTCATTATTTACACGCTGTCGTTTCGGCTATGCGTTTTCCCATATATTTACATACTTCGCGGCTCGATAATATCCCATTATCATTGGAAGTTTTTGCTAATACAGTGTCTCCTTCCATCCTATAAAAGAAATCAATATCATCAGCCATGTGTAGTGGAATGCACTACCCGTCTGCTGGGTTTTACGAACATCCTCCAAAAATTCATTCAACAGATAACTAGCCCAATCATATGGGTTCCAATATTTGGCCTTTGCGGCGAGAAGAACTGCTACGACCGGCACTTTCGTCAGTCTATAGATTCACAAAATCTTTCCTACGAGAAGTGGGATGATGAACTTTGTGGCTTTGTCTTCAATTCCAATTGTGATAAAGCCCCGTTTCCACTTTACTATTTTGTATTATTCTTTCATTTGCTTTTCAATCTCTTTATCCTTTTTTTTCCCACAAACTCCCCTACAACATCATTGCCTCGCTTACTGAGATAAGTAATGCTGTAGATGAGGTCGACATTGATGTCAATCTTGCAGTCAAGACATAGGAATCCCTGGTGCATGGACGATATCAGGGTGCACACCACCATGGTACATTCGGGACTTCACTCAAAGTGGGGTATACACAGGAGATGCAGTAGGTCGAAGGGCGCCAACTTCTTAGCCCATTCTTGCGGAACGATGATAGGTTTCCCTGATTTTCCATCCTCCCTTCAGAAAATGTACTGCTCAGCTTGAAACTAAGGATATTTTGGCTCTCTCGGGTCTTTCACTTCTAGGAGATTATGGTCTGCAAAATTGCATCCTTCTACTTTGCCAAGTAGGTTCCCCTTGATTTCCACATCGCCAAAAATCGGCGGTATCGGAATGTCATACTGCGCGTTCTTAAACAGGGTAATTGCTGGCATGTCGATCCTTCTTGGTAGGATATATACATGTGTCAGGTAAAGGGGGCTATCCCCTGGTGTCAATGGCACTCTAGGATTCGACTTTCCTAGTGCCTTCGACTTCTCAGGTTCCTGAAGCGGTCCCTTATCCTTTCGTTGCATATTTGCTGTGTTCCTGGGTGAGCTTCTTGACGCAAAACCTCTCTTTGAAAAAGATTTCTTAACGAACGTTTTCATCAACCTTGCAACCTCGGAGCGTTTAAAGTCCTTCACAACCTGCTCAACTGTAGATTTCTTAGACATTCACTAGGGATTTAGTCTGTATCCTCTCGAGATTGCTTGGCACTGACTATAAAAAATTAAAACTGCTCTTCGCACAGAAAATTGAAAACCTGCGGTAAAACTCGCGAGTCTGGTCTTAGCGGTATTTATAGATGCAGTTAGGCTTGAGCCGTGCCTATAAATGGCTATATGAACATTAACTGTCATCACCGTTGGCCAAATCCATCGAGGATATTGGTCCTTTCCTTCATTAAATGCATCAGAACGGCTAAATTTGCGTTAAATGCAGAAGCGGGCATCGGTAAAAACATTGTATAATGACTAGTTTTCCAACCGACATTTTAATGGCTAGTTTCTTCGAAGTGCACTCATGGCTGGGGCAAAATATTTTTGCGCGGTTCCTCTGGGCACTTGTGCGCCTTCATTTTTAACTTCGCAAATGCGCTTTTTCTTGGTACTTCGCATCATAGCTTCCAGTGTAGACTTCGCATATGCACTTCAAACATGCACTGGGCATCCAACTTGCTTCGTGCACTGCGCAGTTCATATTTCATGGAACTATGTATTTCACCAAAATTGTGTAGACTCTTTACTTTGTCATTCTTAGTGTCCAATTTCAACTACACTTGACATTTATAATCTTCTTCACTTCTGATCACTGAGGGCCCGACAAAGTAGGACTATCCCTGTAGGGTTTTAGTCTACTTCCATTAATAAGACTTGGTAGGTTTTCTCCTGCTAATATGGCTAGCTGAACTGCACCACTGTTAGTAACATGCATAACAATATATGGCCCTAGCCAATGCATTTTAAATTTTCTAGGAAACTTCACGAATTTACTATCATAGAGGAGGACAAGGTCTCCTACCTGAAAATATTTGTGCTTGATGTGTCGATCATGCCATGCTTTTTTTCTGTCTTTTTGTACTTGTTGGTGAAATCCTACAATGAAGTGATCTTCCTTCAACCCAACCAAGTGTAGTAGCCTTTCTTCCATTGTCTCATCATCTGCCATGCCTGTGAATGCTGCAATTCTTAAGTTTGGTACTATGTATTCCATTGGCATCACAACTTCTTGTCCATATGCTAATCTGAATAGTGTATGTCCTGTCAACTTCTTACAAGTTGTCATGTATGCCCATAACACAACTGGTATTCGCAGATCCCAATCATCCATGTTTGTATTACATATCTTAGTCAACACATTTTCCAATACTTTATTAAATACTTCAATAATTCCATTAGCTTGTGGATGATATGGTGTGCTTTTCTGATGGTAAATATGGAATTCTTCATTCATGGATTCAATAGTTTATTCAAGAAGTTTGTTTCCTAATCACTCATTAAGATATTTGGGCATACAAACCTTGTGATGATGTTTTCAAAAATGAAATGCGTGGTAGTAACTGTGCTACAGTCCTTAACTGGTTTTTCCTCTGCCAATCTGGTTAGATAATCTGTAGTTGTAATAATGTATCTTGAACCAGTTCGCTTTCCTGGTGGGTTAATAGGTCCCACAAAATCAATAGACCATTTATCAAAGGCTTGCAATGTTAAATGTGGCCTCAATGGCATCTTGTCTCTGCAAGATGGCTTTCCTCTTCTTTGGAAAACATCACAACTTTGACAATGTTCATTTGAATCATTATGGAGTGTAGGCCACCATAGTCCTACTCTTAAGATATTCTGCACAGTATCTCTTCCTGCGTAGTGGCCTCCAGACACTACTGAGTGTGCTTCAGCTAGTATCAATACTTTCTCATGTTCGAAAACACATTTGCACGGTACTTCATTCAGTCCTAGCTTGTATAATTTCCCTACAATTATGGTGAAGTCAACTGCTTTTACTACCAGTTGCTTCTTCTGTTGCGTAGTAAACTCTATAGGTTCCAATCCCGTGGTTAGAAATTCTATAATGTCCTTCTAATAGTCATCAGCTATCTGAATAGAAAATAACTATGCATCAGGTAGACTGTCTTCCAGGTTTGTAGGTTCTTCGCCTGACTCAATTCTAGAAAGATGGTTAAGTCCTAAGCTCAACCTTAAGAACGATTTTAAAATCATACTCTTGAAAGATTAACAACCATCTACATATTCTCCCCCCTAACACTATTTTATTGACAAGGTATTTCAAAGTTGAATGGTCAGTAAACATGCAGAATTGCACATCCAACAAATAGTGTCTGAACTTCTACAGTGCGTACACCATAGCTAGACCTTCTCTCTCCGTTGTTGTATAATTCTTTTCTCTTGAGGACAACTTCATACTTGAGAATGCAATAGGATGGTTAATACCTCCCTAACCTAGATGCACTAGCACAACACCAAGTGCAATGGATGAAGCATCTACATGTACGTGGAATTGTTTGCTCCAATCCATAAAAACTAAGATAGGTGCAATTACCATCCTTTCCTTCAGTGTGTCCAGTCCTTTCTGGCAGTCTTCAGTCCATATGAACTTTGCTTATTTCTTCAACAATTTTTCCATGGGAACAGTTATCTGTGCATATCCTTTGATGAACTTCCTGTAACAGCCTGTGTTCCCCAATGTGGTGCGTAGTTATTTTACTGAATTAGGTGCTGGCAAATTCACAATAACTACAATTTTAGCTGGATCAACCAACAACCCTTGTTTACAAACAATGTGTCCCAGTAGAATTTCATAGGGAACACAGGAGATGCTCTTCTTTAATTAAGTTCAGGGAGATCTGATGTTGTCTACACTTTGCTAACATTAGTCTTAAGTTGGCATAATGGTTCTTCGGTAACCCAAATACTGTCCAATCATCAAAATATACTTCTAGAAATTTATGGATGAAATCCTTGAATGTAGCAACAACTACTCGTGAAAAAATGGCAGGTGCATTCTTCAGACCAATGGACATAACTGTGTACTAAAACAAGCCCCATTCTGTGGAAAAATTTGTCTTATACTTGTCTGCTGTGTCAATTTTGATCTGATGGTATCCAGAAAATCTATCAGTGAAAGAGTATGCCTCGTTCCCTCCAACATTGTCTAATACTTCATCTATGAATGGAGTAGGAAATGGATCATGTCGCAATGCATCATTTAGTTTTAAGAGATCTACGGAGATCCTGATTTTGCCTCTAGTCTTCTTTTTCTGGATAACCATAGGACTTATCCATTCTAACTCTTCTATAGGTTCAATGATTCCTGCATCAAGCATCTTATCAAGCTCTGCTTTTACCCTTTCTTTGTATATTGGATTAAGTCGGTAAGGTCTCTGCTTTATAGGCTTCGCATCCAGCTTGAGAGTTATTTTCGTAACCCCCAAGTCGCTCAAAATGCCTTTCATTTTGGAAAAAAAATTCGGGAATAAGTCTTCATACTCGCGAAGTAAATCAGCTATCTGTGCAACCATCTCTTCGTCCCAGTAATCTCCTATAGAAGCGAACTTTGGTTCTTCAGTAGTTCCAATGTTCACTATCCAAGTTTTTACAAGATCACTTAGATATGGAATTTCGAATGGAGGTCCTTTGACTTCGCGCTTTCCTTCCGACTCAGGTTTATTGACATTGTGTGGGTCGTCATCATCACTTTCCTCTTCCTCTTCATCTGAAGCGAAGTTGTAACATTCCAGGGCATGTTTTAGCTATCTTTCCCATTCAAGTTGGTGATAGACAAGTTCTAATGTGCATCGAATACCTTCTTTTTGATGACTTGTAGTGCTTCATTAATACTTGAACATTCATCCTCAAAGCTGAAATTTGCTTGGAAATTATGAATCATGACAGACCATTCCACTGTTTCTCTGTGCAATTTTGTTTCTGTGTACCAATTCTTCGGAATCTGCTCTAGTGTGTGTACAAACAGATGAACCCATTTTGTTTGCAGTCTATGTGTCCATGCTTTCAGACAGTGGTATACATGATCCGTTTGTCCATTATATTTTACTTGTTCAAGCTCAGTTTGTTCTAGGAATCGGATCTCCATCATATGCTTACATTTATCCCATTTGGTCAGATTCTGCTTGTGCGCGGCCCACCATCTGGTAGGTGTAGCGCGCAGTGATATATCCAATGATGTTATATTATGTTCATCTGAAACTTCTATAAGATAATCTTGAAAAAACGTATGGATGTTAGTCAAGCCATCATAAGTAGGGATTGGACTTACCTCTGTTCCAATCCAACACAGTGATCTTGTGAGCTGTGCACATCTTCTTGCGGATACTTCATGCATTTTGCTTTTCCAATTCTCCAATCTTGCATTTGAGTTTGATATGAAAGAACTGTCGGATCACCAACTCAATGTTCCATCACCAGTTGGGTTGATGTAATCTGCCTTGTTCGCTATCATCTTGTATATACGATCCAGATCTTGAGTTTTGCATTCTTCTCTTATTGGCTCAGTGTATCTAGGTACTTGTGAAGGATCCAAAAGTGCAATGATTCTGATATCCTTTCCTTCGAATATCATCTCCTTCTTTTTCAAGTTGATGATTGTGAGGTTATCCATGGCCCAATATATCCCCAATAGTGTAGGATAAGGTTGGCTATCATCAATAATTTCAATAACCTCGAAGTCTACATGACTTCACACTCCATCATTGTCAACGAGGACATTTGATAGTCTCCCAAAGGGTATAACCTTCTGTTGATTTGCTAGTCTCAACTGTATGGGTGACCATGAAAACTTTGGATTCCCCATTTGTTCCCATGTATTCTTTTTCACGACATTCACTTCTGATCCTAAGTCAAGGATGATCTCATCCATTTTAAAATATCCAATGTACGCATTCAGTCGCATTTCTCTTCCATCTCTTTTATGGTTCTTGATATGATGAACCACTCTGTGTGATTCATTTACTATATTGCACTACTCCTAATTACTCAGTAGGCTCTATAATCTTGCTAAGGAATTCTCATGTTTTAACAGCTTCATGCAGCTCTGCAATAGCTGCGCAACAAGACTCATTGTGTCTATTGTAGTGCGTGATCGATCATATGTAGCTGGCATATCCTTCATAGGTGCGGTCTCACTTCGTAACTTGATTCTTGGAGTTATAGGTTGTTGGGTCCAAGAAATGCCCCTTTTTGGCCATCCTTATTACATCATTTTTCCCTGATTACATCCTATTTTCATAAGCTATACCTATGCCTTTTCTCCAGATCAACCAATGATATTAACAAGTATAATTTGTTATTGCTTTATTTATTTTATGCCTAAGATTGTTAACGTTCTAGATCCTAGTCCTTGGTTTATGCTAATCTGTGTGATTTCATTTAGTCAAGGTATAAAGCGCAGGTGTATCAGCCGAATGGCGTCAGCTGTTACTCTTCAAAGCCCGATTCCTCATAACTCCAAGGGACAACACACTCCTCCACGAGAATCTGTAACCTTCCTCTACTAAAATAGAACCCAGCTGCAATAGACAGATCGCATTCCATCTTGCTAAATCCATTGATCCATTCATTACTGGAGTAACAGCTCCTTCATGAGTAACAACCTTGTTTAATACGGTTGTAACAGTTAGCTGTAACTCCGCAGCTTGAAGATCGTAGATCTTCATTGCTGCATGATTTTAGTGGATCGTGATCTGTACTTTCAATGTATAAATATGTGAAGGCTCTCGTAGCCTGGGGTTGGACAATTACCATTTTGCATAAGCTGTAATAGAGCACTGATATTGTCAATTTCCATCATTAATATGAGAGCAGAGTTCTTCATTTCTATGTCTTAATTTGTTGTGATTCTTGATGTCTTTGTTAGAAGGCCAGGGCCCGCCTTCTCACAGAGATAGCCGGCTTAAGTAGGTAGGGTAATTTAGCTTTCTTTCTGTTGTGTGGTGTGGAATAATTGAAGATGTTACTGTTAGCTGCAACAGAGATTAGCTTTCCTTTTGGTAGTTCACGATTGCATCTTGAATAGCTATAGAAGATTGGTGTGACAGTCGATTGTGTAGAATAATTCAGTTAATGCATGTGTGTTTGAATTAGCTGTAATAGCCAAGCTCAATTCCAAGATCTTTCAGTTGTTTATGCTTTCTAGGATTTCCAGTAATTATCAGTTGGAGTTCAAAGCTTTTATTTAGATTCTGGTTGCTGTTGTATATTTAGTTGGTTTATTAAGGTAGACAGATTATGATTGAGTAACAGTAGCTACTGGATGGATCATTTTGGTAAATATTGAATATTGTAGTTTGATAATTATAGGATTTAACCTCTTGCAAAAGCAATCTGGTTTATTTCTATTCTTAATTTTATAACTGCTATGTGATTTCTGTAGGAAGGTAGTTTCAATTGAATTCCTAGATGTGTGAATTAGATTAGTCCGCTTTCTGGAGTGAGTTTGGATGGATAGACTGGTAGGATCATTATCTCCATTTAGTTAATCAATTGCTTGACATGTTTATGCACAAATTATGCTTATTGCCATTGAAACAAAAAGACCTCCCTGGGTTTGACAATTTATATTGACCATCTTGTGTGTTACCTTTAATTAATTGACATATAGGGTGACCAACATTTTGCCGCCATTGCCGGGGATGGTAATAGATAGACAGAGTTAGTAGTTGGTTTCATTTGATTTTATTTTGGTTTAATTATTTACAGCATGCATGAATACAAGAAAAACAAAGCAGGAACCCCCTTTGAATACTAACATTGCAAGTGGAAGAGGTCGAGGTCATCACGTAGGTCAGGGAAGACATACATACATTGATGAAATAATTGCTAGAGCAGATTCTTCCACTAGACCACCACAGACATCTACAGGAAGGGGAAATTATGTTCCTCCCAACCTTGAAAATTCAGCATCTATAGTGGAGAATACAACGGGACCTTCAACTCCTATTGCATAAAATAAATTTCCTGAAGATAAGGGAAGTGCCGTGGGTGCACCAGATAGAAAGGAGATCTATCATATCAATGGAACCAGAGTTACTAAAGAAGTGTGGTTGGAGACTCTCCGAGTAGCATAGGAAGAGAGAAGGCAAGACGAATAGAGGAGAAGAGAAGAAGAAGCCAAAGCAAAGGAAGAACGCATAAGGGAAGCTGTTGAATTTTGGACTAGAACCATGGTTGGTAGAGAACAGGAAGGGGAGAATGAACATGGGGAGAACCGGGAAGGAGAAGGAGAAAATAATCAGCCCGTTAATACTGTGGCTACATTAGAATTCCCTATACTCTAGACACCTAGAGTATCTCCCATGAAACATATCTCACCATCAGTCCTCCCAAATTTTCATGGTAAGTCCTTTGAGGATCCTGATGAGTTTCTTTTTGAGTTTGATATCCTCTATTGTAGCTATGATTACACCTCTAGTGCTCAGAAGCTGAAGTTATTCCAATCACCTTGAAGGGAAATGCTCTGCGTTGGTTCATGAGTCTGGGTCGTGAGACCATTACTACTTGGGACCAAATGAAAAACACCTTCCTTTCCAAGTACCAGGAATATTGTAGAACTAGGGATAGAAAGGAGGAGTTGTTTAAAATGGTTCAGAAGGATGAAGAAAGCTTGGAAGACTTTGTGGAAATATTGTTGTACAATTTACAAAGATCTGGTCATGCTGAGATTGGAAAGGATGTGGTCAAGATAATTTTACTACGAGGAATTAGAGAAGACTGCCTTGATATGTTGAATTTGTTGGGAAAAGGGAACATCTCAAAGGAACCTTTCAAGAAGATTGTTGAATTATTCCAAAGGTACTCAAGGGGATCCTCTAGAACCAACAAACAAGACAAAGATCGAGATCATGATGTCTTCACGAGGACTTAGAAGTCAGCTAGTGGAGGAGCCACTCGAGCAGAAATAGGCAACTTATTAGAGAATTTTAAAATGGACATGATGAGCTCCATTTCCTCAGAGTTAGATGTCATGAGAGCAAAGCAGAGGCAAGTAGTAGAAGACCTTACACTTGGGGTATTTTCTCCTAAATGTAGGAAATAGAATCCACTGAAAGAATGCCCGTTGGACAAAGTAGAGATATGTAGGATATGTGAGCTGGAGCATGATACCAAAGAATGTCCTTCACTACCTAAGGTAAAGGCAATCCTACAGGAATCTCTTCCGGATGTGGAGCCAACTTACTTCATTGCACAGAAGAAACCATGGAAGTCTCACAATCAAGGTATGAATCCAGACCCATCATTTTTTCTGAATAATATGAATGGAATGAACAAAATGCATAATATGAATACACAATTTCCTTCACCTTATTCTAAAAATCAGTGGCATCCATCTCAGAACCCAATGCATAATCCTAACCCATGGACACCATGGTCACAACAGTCAAACAACCAAGCTCCTTGGAATTCCAACTGGAGAAATTCTTACCAAGGAAATAACTTTCCCCATCACCAGACTTAGTATCAACAATATCCTTCTCAACAGTATCAGCATCAACAGTATCACCACCAATAGTATCAGCAACCACATCTCCCATTCCAAAACAATGTTGCACCTATGAATGCACCACTTCGACCACAACTACCTGCACAACCTAACCCGAACCCAAACAATAAAGTAGTCCATCAATTTGAGATTGCCAACATGCCTGCATATTCCATCACCCAGATTCCCTGCAATGATATACAATTACGATCAGGAAGGGTGGTGGAACCTATTATCACTGAGGATGTTTCATCCCCAGTGATTGAAACTGGAGTGAATCAGCACTATGAGAATATGGTTAATTCAGCAAGACCCATTATTGAGGATGCTGATACTCCTATTGAAATAGTAGCTGAAACTCAAAGAGTAACACACGATGTATCACAACCTACACAATCGATGAGAGAACCGCCCTACCCTGAACGATTGGCCTTGCAGAAAACAATGGAACAGCCTCGATTCGACCTTTTGGGAGAATTAAAAAATTTGTATGTTAAAATTCCACTGTTACAGGCCCTCCATGACGTGCCCATTTATGCCAAGACTGTTAAATATTTATGTGTCAAGAAACTAGGAAGAAGACCCAGGGATCCTCCCGCTGTCCATGTACTGGGAAAGCTTTCTAAATTAATAATGGGAAAGGCCCCTGTGGAAAAATACGATGACCCTAGAAATCCAACTGTTACAGTTCACATAGGGAACACACAAATCCCCAATGTCTTGGTATATATAGGCATAGCCATTAACGTTATGACCATAGAGACTGTGAAGAAATTGGGAGTCACTAATCTTCGTCCGACCCCTACTGTTTTGGAACTTGCTGATAGATCAATGATCAAGCCTGACGGGATCTTAGATGACATCATGATCTCAGTTGACTCATGGGAATACCTTGTAGATTTCTTGGTGTTACAGCCAAAATCCTAGTTGAGGGGACACCAACTGATCCATGGAAGACCGTGGTTGGCCACAGTAGATGCCTGCATCAGCTGTCGGTCAGGATCTATGACCATTTTAGATGGAACTGAGATCAAGAGCCTAACCCTGTACCCTCCAGCTCAACCAAGCACAGAAGCTAAAACTCCATTGTGGGCAGATTTGGAGGAGGAAGAAGGTGTGCAGCCATTATTAACAATAGGGAGAGCCTTAACATTTAAAGATGAAACATAGGATTATGCCATTAATCGTTTCATCAGTGAGCCCACGTCAGTCAATAAAAATGTCTATTAGATCTTGGACAACACTCTAGCTGCAACATAATAGGAAAATCTTATAGAAGAAACTCTAATCAGTGATGCCAGTATAATTCCAGTACTCAAGAATTCGAAGAGTCTTCCAGTAGAAATGAAGCCAGGGAAAACATTGAATATCAATCCCAATCTGGCACCTAGTGAAATGAAACAGCTAGTCACTCTGCTGAAACAACGTAGGGGAGGTTTCGCTTGGGAGTACACATACATGAAAGGGATTCCTTCCAATCTGAGCACCCATCACATTTATATTAAGAGCGGCTCCATGCCTACATGTTAGCCACACCAAAGGATGAACCCGAACCTAAGAGACTTAGTGAAAGAGGTGATCCAAAAACATTTGGAAGCAGGATTTATATACCCGATTTCAGATAGTGAGTGGGTTTCTCCACTTGTGAATGTTCCAAAGAAGAATGGGAAATGGAGGGTTTGCGTGGATTATAGAGAATTTAACAAAGCAATGCAGAAAGACCATTTCCCCTTACCTTTCATTGATCAAGTCCTTGATACCTTGTTTGGGAAAAAGTATTTTTCCTTTCTGGATGGCTTTAGTAGCTATAACCAAATCCAGATTGCTCCAGAAGACCAGGACAAAACCACTTTCACCTGTCCCTGGAGGACTTTTGCATACCGAGTACTTCCTTGTGGGTTGTGTAATGCACCAACCACATTTCAGAGAGCAGTGATTGGAATCTTTTCGGAAATGGTAAATGATTGCATGGAGATTTTTATGGATGACTTTACTCCATATGGTGATAGTTATGAAGAAGCACTGAACAACTTAGAAAAGGTCTTGAAACACTGTGAACAAAGCCAGCTCTCTTTAAGCACTGAAAAGTGCCATATGATGATGAGTGAGGGCATAGTGCTGGGGCACTTCATCTCTTCTGATGTTATCCAGGTAGAACCATCCAAAATCAAGGTGATTGAAAACATACCAACTCTTGGGACACAGAAGGATGTACGTAGCTTCTTGGGGCATGCTGGCTATTAGAAAAGGTTCATAGAATTTTTTTCCAAACTAGCTTCTCCTTTGTTCAATCTGTTGATGAAGGATGCACAGTTTGTCTGGAATGATGCATGCCAAACATCGTTTACTGAGCTAAAGAAAAGGCTATCTACAACACCCATCTTACGAGGGCCCAATTGGACTCTGCCTTTCCATATTTCTTCAGATGCTTCAGAGACAGCCATTGGGGAAGTTTTGGGATAGCATGAAGGTAATGCTCCTTATGCCATTTATTACATTAGTAAAAACTTGTCTCCTACTGAACTAAACTATACTGTCAAAGAAAAGGAATTTCTTGCCATTGTTTATGCCATCAATAAATTTAGAAATTATATTACTGGATATTTTACTTTTGTGCACACTGATCATTCTGCTATCAAGTATTTAATGAATAAACCAATCACGAATGCTAGAGTTACTAGATGGTTGTTACTGTTATAGGAATTTGATATCACAATTATTGATAGACGAGGGAAGGAAAATGTTGTTGCAAATTTTTTTATCTCGACTTACTAACAGTGATGGCAATTTACCAGTCGAAGATTCCTTCCCTGACGAACATTTTTTTGCAGTATCATCTCATTCCCCATGGTATGCAGATATTGCTAACTTTTTGGCTGCAGGTAAGATCCCAGCACATCTGTCAAAGAGAGAAAAAAGGAAGATCATACAACAGAGCGCTAGGTACTACTGGATTGATGGCCATCTTTTCTACAAAGGGCTTGATTTAGAGATCAGAAGATGTGTTAGAGAAGATGAGATCTTTAGCATTCTTAAAGCTTGCCATGATGAGCCCTGTGGGGGACATTTTGCTACTAAAAGGACAGGTCATAAAGTTTTGAGAATGGGCTATTTCTGGCCCACATTGTTCAGATACAAAAAGAAGTATGTTCAGGCATGTGATAGCTTCCAAAGGATGGGCCAACCCAACAGATTAGATGAAATGCCTTTGCAGCCACAGCTTGTGGTTGAACCATTTGATAGGTGGGCTCTAGCTTTTTTAGGGCCTATCAACCCTCCCTCAAAACAGAAAGTTCACATTTTGGTTTGCACAGATTACATGACCAAATGGGTAGAAGTTGTAGCCTTGATTAAGGCCAACGATCAGGTTATCATTGATTTCCTATATGAAGAGATTTTTACTTAGTTCGGAGTACCTAAGGAAATCATTACAGATGGTGGACCACATTTTGTGTCTCACAAGATGGAAGCACTGTTACAAAAATTTCATATTCAACACAGAATAACCTCGCCATATCATCCACAGGACAATGGCCAAGTGGAGAGTACAAACAAGGTTATCGAGGCTATTTTGACAACAACAGTGAACAACCATCGTAAAGATTGGGCCGAAAGGCTTCCAGAGGCACTATGGGCCTATCGTACTACGTGGCATAACACCATTGGTTTTTCCCCATATGAGTTAGTGTATGGTAAGAATGTTTTTTTTCCAATTGAATTTGAAATCAGAACCTTGAAAACAACTATCGAAGCAAACCTGGATTTATCAGAGGCACAGAGGGACCAACTGAATCAACTCAATGAGTTAGATGAGAAACGCACAGCTGCAGTACATCATACAGCTTTAATCCAACAACAACGCTCTAAGTGGCATGATCAATTTATAAAAAAGAAAGTCTTCCAAGAGGGGGACTGGGCTCTGTTGTATGATTCATGATTTAAGAGGGACTTTAAAGGAAAGTTGCATACTCGTTGGTTGGGACCCTATTAGATAGATCGGGTATTTGATAATGGAACAGTTTGGTTGATCACCATTGATGAAAACAAAATACCATTATTCGCAAATGGTCATTGCCTGCGACTGTATCACAAGCCGATCTCAAGGGAAGATTTCGTTTCGCATGTTGCAGATGATCCAGATTATCAGTTAACGCCGGGATAGGGAGTTTCCTCAACCCCTATCAATTCTTAAGAACTGAAACCTCCACATGATTTGTACATAAATAATTCATTTTATTTTTTTTCATTCTGTATTTTATCTATTTTTCATTTTTCATTTGATCGGGTTTGTTTTGAAGAATTCTTTGCAGGAATTAATTGGAGGAACAACAGTCATGACTGGGCCAGTTGACTGCAGACACCTTGTATTGTTCCTGACCTGATAAATCTATTTTTAAGAAGATAAATGATTTGTCACCTTTCAGCATTCAGCTGAAAAGTTTCCTATTACTTCATTATTGCGCAGCTGCGACTCCTTACCTTGCGCATTCTTCCAAATGCAGCAGCTGTGACTCTGCTATTTCCACTTCATTTTCGCTCTTTGCCAGCAGTTGCGAATCTGCTATTCCTGACCAATCCGTCAAATGCAGCAGCTGCGAATCCGCTATTTCCACTTCATTTTTCGCTCTTTGCTAGCAGTTGCGACTCCCCTATTTCCACTTCATTTTCACTCTTTGCCAGCAGCTGTGACTCCACTATTCCTGACCAATCCACCAAATATAGCAGCTGCGACTCCGCTATTTCCACTTCATTTTCGCTCTTTGCCAGCAACTGCGATTCCGCTATTCCTTACCAATCTGCCAAATCCAGTAGCTACGACTCCGCTATTTCCACTTCATTTTCTCTCTTTTCCAGCAGCTGCGACTCCGCTATTCCTGACCATTCCGCTAAATCCAGTAGCTGCAACTCCACTATTCTTGACTATTTTTACAAATCTAGCAGCTGTGACTCCATTTTTTTTTCTTCCCATTTCGCTCTTTCTATACAGTTGCGACTCCGCCAGCCTTGCTTATTTTGCTAAATCTAGCAGCTGTGACTCCGCTAGTCTGCCTACTCTCCGAATGATGATGCCAATGATGATTCAATTAGGCATCATTTTTGTTACTTGCTCCACAAGATCCAATCATGGTTTGCCACGAAGGAAAATTTTGGGCTCTTGGGTAGCTGTTAACTCGAGTGGTGGTGGCCACATCACTTCAGCACATGTGCATTCATACTTGTGAGGATGAAGGCCGACTGTAATGATTGATTCACGGCTGAAATCATAAATGCAAAGGTACGGATCGCACCTTTTACATGATTTAGTAGAAAATTAAATATGGTAATAACGATTATGCACTGTCGTAGCCCTCGATTTTCGAACCCATACTAATTAACCTCTAGGGAATATGTCAGGACCATGGTTGTATTTATTTCCCATCACCTTACACGATTTGCACCCGATACCCCAATTCTGCCAACTTCCTCGTTCCAACGGAATGTTCATACCTATGCCGACTTGCCTACAAACCTGATTCTGAACCCCAACGATCCCTTGCATGTTTGTAAAACTTCAACTTCCACGTCTAGACTGGTAAATTATTGTATTCATTTTGAATTGTGAGGAAAGGTCGATATGGGAAACCTAGTCCGGCATGAACCAGTAAATAGAGAAGTTGTACGTGCCAATGCAGAAGTTCTTAACATTTTCACAGCAGTAGGTTGGATGGAATATTTTGAACGGCTGAACGGTTTCCACACAGAAACTGCATTACAATTTTCCCTTAACCTGACTAATACTCACTTTGAGGTTAGGGGAATGCAAGTGGATGTTACAAAAGAAATAATAGCAGAGGTGACTGGCTTACCCCAAGTTGGGAAGAAGTCATTTGGATGAAAAGCGCATAATGCAAATGCTGTGAGAGAAGTTTTGGCAATCGGGGAGCATATTAGTCCAAAGCACCGTGGGTTGAAACTGGCATCTTTACCACGAACCTGGAATCAACTAGCAGTCTTCATCAAGCACTATATCTCTTGTGAAGGTAGGTACCAAACTGTGTCCTTCTCTGATTTTCCCTTATTGTCTCATTTACGCCATGGCAATTTGGTGAATATACCATTTTATCTTTTTAAAGCCCTACAAACCATGGCTGGATATGCAACATTGCTTCTTGATGTGATTTTTGGGAGGTAGGACACGTTAATAAGTCATCAAGTGGAGAATGATATCATGAACTTGAGCTTGAGAAACGTTGACACTATCCAAGACATTTTCATCAAGTTAAAACTATCGAGGCTATAATTAACACTGAGTGGGATTGAAAAATATGACATGCACTTGGTTTTCTCCATTCTTGCCAACTTGACCAAGACTACCCTATCTTTGTCTCCACCTTCCATATGTTAAATTTTCAGAATTTACTTCAATATGATCTAGGATCTTAACTGAGAGAACAACATGTACAGCATATCTACAGCATATCAATCATGGAGACAATAATGCAAGCACACAAGAGACACAAAGATTTACTTGGGGAAAACCATAAAGGTGAAAAACCCCAATAACTTCCTCAGAGATAGATAGAGCAATGATACAACCAACCAATAGAGATAGCCATAACCTAGCAGCAATCGTCCTCCTCCATAAGTGCGCCTCTCCTCCTTGAGAGCATGTGTGAGAAGTGAGTGAGCAAATAGAGTGCCTCCCGCACTCTATTTATACTTGACTTGACTTGCCTTTTTACCTAACTCATGTAGGCTCGAACTTAACCACATAACATAATGCTGAGTGGGCCGACCCCCAATAGGGTGGTCTAATAACCCTTTGACCCACATGGCCGACCCCCAATAGGGTGGTCTAATAACCCTTTGACCCACATGACTTATACAGGGCCGACCCCAAACAAGGTGGTCTAATAACCCATCAAGTATAAGTTACGACACTTACAATATAAATGACGACACTTCCTTATAGAGGAATAATACCATCTCTATAGGAATACAATATACATATATGTGAAATACATTCTGAAGTTACATATACATCAACACTCCCTCTTAACTAGGAAGGTATTTCTCAGCACAGTTCTTCTAGCACAAGTCATCTTCTCTGGATCATCGTCACTGGATGAGTCATCATCATCGTCACTGCTGCTGCTATCTCATCCAATCTCTGTCTCTACTCGTCATAGGAAGTTCTACAGAGCCAGTCCTTTTTCATACTGGATGTAGGCCCACCACCTGCAGGTCTTCGTCATCACTGGCCATACTGTGGAATCCTCAGGACTTATTACGTGCGTCACAAAACCTCGAAAGAGCATCCCAGGATATTACGGGTACACAACTCCAACCTGTAGGATCTCCCAGGGCGTTATTACATGTGACCCCACCACAAAACCTCGAAAGAGCATCTTAGGATGTTACGGGTACACAACTCCGACCTAAGATCTCCTAGGGCACAAATTACATGTGGTCCACCACAAAACCTAGCAAGAGCATCTCAGGATGTTACGGGTACACAACTCCGACCTGAGATCTCCTAGGGCACAAATTACATGTGGTCATGGCAAAACCTCGCAAGAGCATCTCAGGATGTTACGGGTACACAACTCCGACCTGAAATCTCCCAGGGCCCAAATTACATGCCATAGGACAAAACCTCGCAAGAGCATCTCAGGATGTTACGGGTACACAACTCCGACCTGAGATCTCCCAGGGCACAAATTACATGTCCTCCCAGAGCAATGTCTCGACAGAGCATCCCAGGCTGTTACGGGTACACAACTCCGACCTATAGGATCTCCCAGACATGCTCATCTGCACAACCTGATCCACGGCCACAGAGTATCAACCTGATACTCACCATACATCATCCTGATGTACTCATGATCGTCCTGATCATAATCACTGCAACGTCCTGCTGCAAGTCATCTGGAGCAACATCCTGAAGCTCGTCATCTATGATCATCCTGATCATCACTGCAACATCCTGCTGCATGCCAAGTATCATACATGATCCTCCTGATCATCAATGTATCCACCTGATACAAATACATGATACATATCATCATACATGATCCTCCTGATCATCAATGTATCTACCTGATGCATACCAAGTATCTACCTGATACATATCATCATACATGATCCTCCTGATCATACAATGTATCCACCTGATACAAATACATGATGCATATCATCATACATGATCCTCCTGATCATCAATGCATCTACCTGATGCATACCAAGTATCTACCTGATACATATCATCATACATGATCCTCCTGATCATCAATGTATCCACCTGATACAAATACAGATACATGATACATATCACCATACATGATCCACCTGATCATACAATGTATCCACCTGATACATATACAGATACATGGTCCAAGCATCCAACATGATGCATATACAAAATGATCATATCCAGCATCCTCATGATGCGTACATACATACATAAAAATGATCCAACTGATCATATCAAGCAGAAACCAGAACATCATTCTGATGCTCATCATCCAGCGCTTACATCCACATCCATGTGAAGGATCCTCCTTCCAACATGCTTGGAATGGCTTCAGCAAATGTGTCCGTCACTTCTTCCTCGAAGTGTCCTCGATCTGAATAACACCAAGCCTCTCTCTGAAGTACTCGAACTTCACACTGGCTAGTGGCTTCGTCAGCACATCTGCAATCTGCTCGTCCGTCGCAACATACAGGAGCTTCACAGCTCCTCTCTGCACCATATCCCTGATATAGTGATATTTGATCTCTATGTGTTTTGACCTGTCATGAAACACTGGGTTCTCGGACAGCTTCACACAACTCTGGTTATCACAGAAGATACCAGTAGCCTCCAACGGGAGATCAAATAACTCAGACAGTAGCTTCCGTAGCCATACTGCCTCACAACTAGCTGAACAGGCTGCAACATACTCTGCCTCAGCTGTACTCAGTGCTACACAGGACTGCTTCCTGCTAAACCAAGAGATCACACCTGATCCCATACTGAAGCAACACCCAGATGTGCTCTTCCTGTCTGTAGCACTGCCATCCCAATCTGAATCAACATAACCCTGCAGGTTAAACTTTTGATTCGCCTCATATCTGAGCCCATAATCTACTGTACCCTTCAGGTACCTCAGAACGTGCTTTACAGCAACCAGGTGAACACTCCTCGGATCCGTCAGGAACTGGCTCAATGTGTTCACAGCAAAGCAAATGTCTGGTCTCGTGTTCGTCAGGTACATCAAGGACCCAATCATCTGACGATACATAGAGACATCAATCGGCTCAGATGAAGCATCACATAGAAGCTTCAGATTTGATGCCATAGGTGTGGCCATGGCCTTGCAATCCATCATCCCGAACCTCTTTGGGCTCTCTACTGCATACTTCCCTTGTCCAAGGAAGATTCTATCTGCACTCTGCCACACCTCCATGCTAAAAACAAATAGTGCATCATCCCCAAGTTCTTCATCTCGAACTCGGTAGTAAGCTTCCGCTGCGTGTCGGCAATCAATCTATCTTCACCATACCAAGTTCTGCACATATATGATTTCCTATCATGTGTCTCAGAACCAAGTGGCTTCTCTACATACACTTTTTCTTCAACTACACCATTCAAGGAAGCTGTCTTGAATCCATCTGGTGTATCTTCTATTTCATCACTTTTATATTTCTCAATGCTGCCATCTGCAACATGCTTGATCTGATAGTTCCATTTGGAAGTCATAGCAAACTTCCCTTCATGTCTTTGGGATTACATCCCAAACATCATTCTTCATGATCGACGGATCATGGCATTTCATTTCTTCATCCCAGATCCTGGGAACTTCAATATCTTCAATAGATATCTTTGTTGCTGGAACAAATGTTGTAGTTCTTCTTTTGTAGGAGATGGCATATGATCTTTCCTACACAACAAGTTAAATTGCATGATTAGAAAACATCTCATAGTTTTGAGAACAAATTCTTACACATAAAGAAATATGCCATACAGTCATGCAATTATCTTAGCCAATGCTTCAATACAACATTTATCCATATCCCGTAACTTTCTAGATGCCTTCCAATCTCTACCAGAACATTGTTAAGAGTGTGCACAACTCCCAACATGTCAGCAAAGAGGTTTCATTCTAGATAAGTAGCAATGGAATGTTGTACAGTGCCATAGGCTACTTACCCATGCATATTAGTAGTATACTGTTCATCAATGCAATTATTCTAATATGCATAATACGCAACCTAATTCTAGGAACATCAGTATATTCATTATTGAACAGTATTATTTAAGAAATGATAGTTCAAATACTTATCTTTGTTTGTTCGTTGGGTGGACTCCCTCTGAGTCTTCGCTTCCTTGCAGGAGCTGCTGGAGTCCTAATCTGAAGTAGCTTCTTCTACACCTTTCTGTTGTGGGATGTAGAGAGATGGTCAACTCCCTCTGAATATCTGCATCCTTGCATAAACCACTGGAATGTACTCCCTCTTGATCTTTGCTTCCTGGATTACCTGTTCTTGAATCTCATATTCATCCTTGGTCCCTATGCATGCTTATTAGTATCATGAATGTGTTATCCTTGTGATCTCATATAAAATCATACATTCATTAGTATACTATTAAAACACAATAATCTCAAGCATGTATAGTCGTGATCATTTCAAACAGAAATAATAAGCATTAGCATTCAAGGTTTATGTAGGATTCTTATGGTTAGTCAAATCATAAGAAACATAACATGTCTAAACCTGTAATTACTCAAACATATGACTCTTCGTGAATAATCATTATCAACAACACAATAGTATAAGATCCTAAACCAAGGTAGGATTCTAGCTTGATATAGGAAAAACATACCTGGATTAGCATGCTAGCTAGTTTATGTCTAACATACCCGCATAATGTCTTTTGGTTCTCTTCAGTGACTTGTGCTAGTAACCTGCATGTCTCATATGTTAACCATTACAAAACCAAGTTATACATACCTCGTAAATGGATCTTCTATGAGATCCATGACAATGGATGAATCTTTGTCCTCATGTCACCATGATCATATGTTCTTGAACTGGAACATGATTTGTCTTTCTTGGTGTACCTTTCATGTTAGTAGACAACATAAACCTCATACAACACCATAATGCATTAGTACAATCATAAGTGTCAACACCCTAAATAATGAATATCTTCTATCATGCATTCATAATTTTGTTAAGGTGATATGACAAATCTAAAAACAAAATTGTACTTAACTGTAATAACATGAAGACAAACATACCATAAACTTAATCATGGACAAATATCAAAACATACTTCGATGAGTCATACCTGTCGAGATCGCTTGTAATCTTCTTATGTAAGGCCTTAGCCTCATCTCCCTCTGAAACAGGAACTTCTTCACCTATGTAGGTGACCAATCCATCTTCTTCTAGGATTAACCCAATCCACTTGATTTGCAAGAACTGGACCTTGAGCTGGATATGGGTTTGTCAGAGAAACCCCAAAAATTCAAACTTTGAATTTCAACCTTCCGATAGGATAGGAATATGCGCCTTGATGAACTGATCAAACTGGTATATTCAAAATTTGAAAACTGCAAAGTTTCACTCCTCAATTTTGCCTTTGAAACTTCTGGATTCATTGGACGTGACCCTGAACTGGGGTTTGATGAAGCCCACTCTTTTTCCCCATCAAAATGTTTGATCCAAATCTCTAAGCTTCTATTTTTCTGAGGAGCTTCCAGCCGTGTTCACAGATTTCAAAAATTCCCATTTTTACAGAAGCCCTAATTTTCCACTTTTCTGATCAAAGTCCCGAACTAGGGTCTAATCAAGCCCGGCCTTCTGCCCAACCAAAAATTCTGATCTCGGTCTCTAAATTTCTATTTTGATGAGTAGCATCTAGCCGTGGTCTCCGATTACAAAAATTCCAACTTTCTCCAAAGCCCTAAATTCCGGAAGCCATGAATGAAGGTAAAAAAAAATAATTCTGTTTTGACAGAAATATGTACCTGATTGTTTCTGGTGTAACTCCAAAATTTTTGATCCACAGGGTCTGAAAAAGTTTCCTGAGATAGCCTGACCTGTTAGCTTTCCATCCTGATAGGTCTGACCTCAATTGGATGTTCTGAGAGAGAGTTATGCCAAATGTCGCAACGTGACCTGTTTTGGGAAAATACAGGAGAGCGAAATTGTACGGCGTGCCACGTGTCACTGTTTGACCTTCGGCCTCTGAAAAAGTTTTCTTAGATAGCTCGGCCTGTTATCTTTCCATCCTGACAGGTCTGACCTCAATTGGATTCTCTGAGAGAGAGATATGCCAAGTGTCGCAACGTGACCTGTTTATGGGATAATACAGGAGAGCGAACTTGTACGGCGTGCCACGTGTCACTGTTTGACCTTCGGACTCTGAAAAGGTTTTCGGAGATAGCTCGGCCTGTGTACTACCTGTCACTTTTCACGAAATTTCATTTGGAGCTTCCTAGCCCAAGTTATGACCTTTTTCCCAAGGTCACCTGATTTTGACTCAGATCTGGAAGAGGCAGAAACCCTATATTGTACAGATCATAAATCACAAAGTACAACGAATTAGAGGTTGTCCTTTGGACACAAGATACCTGGAGATCTTAGATTCGGCCTGTAACCATTTCAGATCCGAAAACTTTGCCAAAACGGATTTATAGCGAAAGTGCTACGATGACTGGTTTTTTCTATATCAAGCCCTAGCATCGTAAGTGCAACAAGTGTCATACATGCCATATCATGCCTTCTTTCAGGCTAGCTCTGATACCATGTTAAATTTTCAGAATTTACTTCAATATGATCTAGGATCTTAACTGAGAGAACAACATGTACAGCATATCTACAGCATATCAATCATGGAGACAATAATGCAAGCACACAAGAGACACAAAGATTTACTTGGGGAAAACCATAAAGGTGAAAAACCCCAATAACTTCCTCAGAGATAGATAGAGCAATGATACAACCAACCAATAGAGATAGCCATAACCTAGCAGCAATCGTCCTCCTCCATAAGTGTGCCTCTCCTCCTTGAGAGCATGTGTGAGAAGTGAGTGAGCAAATAGAGTGCCTCCCGCACTCTATTTATACTTGACTTGACTTGCCTTTTTACCTAACTCATGTAGGCTCGAACTTAACCACATAACATAATGCTGAGTGGGCCGACCCCCAATAGGGTGGTCTAATAACCCTTTGACCCACATGGCCGACCCCCAATAGGGTGGTCTAATAACCCTTTGACCCACATGACTTATACAGGGCCGACCCCAAACAAGGTGGTCTAATAACCCATCAAGTATAAGTTACGACACTTACAATATAAATGACGACACTTCCTTATAGAGGAATAATACCATCTCTATAGGAATACAATATACATATATGTGAAATACATTCCGAAGTTACATATACATCAACACCATACTACTAATTTGTTTTTGGAACTACCTGCAAAATGTTGTCTCTTGACAACTTCACTATAGAAATAAAAAGGTAGAAAGTTAGAAGACAAACTTGTTCAAATGAGCACCTTAAAGACCTCAAAGGCTAGTTCCCATGCCGCAAAGATAAGTACAAATGATTCAACAACCAAATTTATCTGTTGCCAGTTTTAGGGACCCTATTACACTTGGTATAAAGCATCCCAACCAATTTGTACATTCCAATCTTAAGGGGGGGAATATTGGACTATCGCCAAACTCCACAAGTAAAACATTGGCTGGGAAAGGATGTTTTTTGGAAGGACTTGTGCAATCCAATACGTACAACAATAAAATGCGATCAATATGAGGAGCAGAGAGGGTAGGAGGTTTAAGAAGGAGGGATTTGAACTTCAAAGGCATGCTAGTAGCCTTCATCCCATACAAATAGAACATCCTTCCTAAAGAGGTAGGTAATTGGTTGTGATACTTATATTAAACCCTCAACAAAATGGTGAATAGCCCCAACTCAACTAAGGCAAGAATGACAACCTTTCCCGTAGTTTCATATCAAGGATAGCCTTTAACTTCGTTGGATCAATCTCAATGCCACAATAATAAATGATGCAGCTAAGTAATATTTTTCCAAATGTGACTCGAAATATACACTTGGTGGGGTTAAGGAAAATGTGATATTGCCTTAATCTCTCAAAGATGATCCTCAAATTATTGACATGGTTTAATCTAAAAACAGATTTGCCAAGAAGTTTGTATACTAGGGATTCTATGATTTTATGGATCAGGTCATGGAAATATGTGGTTATCACATGTTAGTATGTAGTGGCAGTGTTTTTAAGAACAAAGAGCATGAAATAGCAGCAGTAGGTACCCTAGTACCATCTAAAGCTTATTTTTATATGATATTCTTTGGATATCATGCTTTGATTGCATCCTGAGAACTCGCCCATTGAAGACATCATAAAAAAAACTACTATTGAATTGAGTATCTGATAAATGCAAGGTAAGTAAAATCATCTTTTATACTAGTAGCATTAAAATATTGAAAGTCGTAAAGACTTGAATAGATCCATTATTTTTCATAATAGTTTAAATGTTCACAAAGTGCCAACCACCAGGATAATCTACGGGCTGGATGAGGCATCTACCATATTTGTTCTGTTGGCTCATCGTTTTTGGATCTTTCTTTCAAATCTATCGTTGTTGAAAACCCTTTGTGATGAAGTAAAATAAACTCAAATGTGAAGCTCAAACCACAAACATGCAGAACAAAAAAAATGTTAGACAATTTGCTAAGCTTTAGCTTCTAATCCGAGGGGAAAAAATTTTTGGGGGGCGAATTGAACCCAAAACCTCGAATTCAGGGCGAAGTAACTAGGAAAAGTTCCTTATGGTCCATAAATCGAGGGCGAAAAAACTAGTTATCCCCTCCATGAATGAAAACTAGGGGTGAATGAATGGATCACGCCTCTATGAATGAAAAATTATGGGCAAACCAACTACCCTTGACTTCCATTACGGGAATTACAGGGGCGAACCCACCATTTCGGTCATCTTTCACAGGGCTAAATTACATTTTTCCTCTCTTATGAGCTCTCACAAGGTGGGCTATTTGATTTTTCACCATGGTGGAATTAATAAATTGTGGACTAATTTGTTAAATTTAAAAAAACCACTTTCATATTAAAAATTCGCTCAGGGTTTTTTATTGACCCCTATAATTTCATCCATGGGCTATAATTCGCCCCTAAAATCATCCTTGGTTTTACCTTTGACGTTTCCACGATAAATCTATGTGTTCAAATTGTTAATTGTCTTGTTCACGTTACCTATGATTATTTAACGTTTTCTTAATAATAATTGTTTATAAAAGGTTTGAGAAAGGAAATACTAATTCTCCCCCCCACCTCTCAGTATTGCTGGCTAAACCATCACCCGCCGCATAGCGTCCTGGTCATCGGATAGGCTCCTTTGTATTTGATCCTATAGCGCCTCTACTTAACATTTTAAGTGCTTGGTCCTAATGGCATCAATTTGTAGGCTCCCTAAGGTAAGCTTACTTCCCTTACACTTTTTAATCCTTCTTTGGACTCCAAACCTCATGAACTATTTACCCAATCTTCTTAGGTACTTGGGACAAAAATAATGCTAACAATGAGGTCCCTTTGTGCATAGATTTTGTACGTTGTCCCAGATCTCTTTAGATGATGAACACTTTCCAACTTTATCTTTCAAATTATCATATATTCCATGCACGATGATATCCACTTCCATTGAATTATTATTTCTTAGCTCCTTCATGGTTGCATTTTTTTGTGGTATTTTTGGAGCGATGTAGTTACCATTTACAATAGATTTCCATATATCAAAACCTTGTGCATGTAAATGGATTCTCATTCTTATAATCTAATGATCAAAATTTGATCCATAGTACAGTCGAACCCCATCTGTAGAGTAGAGACTTTCATGTTCATCCATGTTCTCTAGATATCTTCGTTCTAGCTATCACAATCTCTTGAAGGAATTGACTCTAATACCAATTGATTGTTGGAAAATTATACTAAGAGGGGGGTGAATCAACATTTATCATGTTTTAACACTTTTAACCTTACGTACAACCTGTTACATTAACCATTAACAATGTCATTCACCATCACATAAAACAAACACATAACATCATACACAATGCACAAGAGATTTAACGTGGATCTGAAACCCAGAAAAGATAAAACCACATAATGATTTTCTTATATAACAATAACATGATTGCATTCATAGGAAGCACCCACGAACCACCCCAGCACTAACTGGAAGGAGGCACCAACCCCCTATTTTACAAGATCCAACTTGAAGGAATATCCAACTCCCTGATTTACCTGTGCCAACTGGAAGGAGGCTCCAACCCCCTAATGTATAGGATCCAACCTGAGGGAAGCTCCAAATCCTTGGTTTACTAGCTCCAACTAGAAGGAGCCTACAAACCCTTGGTTTTCATAATTTCCAACCTATATATAGGACTCCAGTCCTTAGTAAAATCCAACTCAATAATTTTACTAGCACCAACTGGAAGGAATCCCCAACTCCTTGAGATCACAAGCACCAACCTAAAGGAGAATTCAATCTCCTATCCTTGCCCCATCCTGCCACCCTTATGTGAATAAGAAGAACAATATTCCACTGCCATTGTATCACTATATCCATCAACCTATACCTGTATCTATTCCCTTGTACCTGTATCACTGCTTTTGTACCTATACCTATCATTGTCACAATCAATGTATTGTTGTCACTATCACAATACCTGTTCGTCGCAATGACACAATCATTGTCTCTATCACAATGCCACAAAAACTATCTCTTTAACAATGCCAACCTGTACATGCCTCAAATATGTCCTCCAAGAATGTCAACAACTTCTTCCAAGATATACTTCAGATGTATAACAAGACCAGAAGATGCCTCCAAAGAGTGTAATCAAATCCCATAAATAATCACCAATAGACTTAATCTATTTGCACCTTCAAACCCTTACATCATAGACCTCATAGTACAATCCAAAAGCTTAGAGGTATCTCATGCCAATAACATTACCATGGATAATTTCAATACAATCACCAATAATATCTATCCTAAGATCATCATATAATGTACCAAGATAATTACCAAGATCATCATTAAGTATGTTGATCCAACATGCCAACAAGTTTGTGATTTTGATACCATATGAGAAAGTTATGCAATATTTTGTTAACCTTCTTCTCTTGAATTTTCATTGTCTCTGTCATTGTCACAAACCCTAACATTCAGCAAGTATAACTCAACCTTTAATGAATAAAGATAGGAAACTTTTACCACATATTATTCAATATCTCTACGACATCTCCTCTAAGGGTCATTCTCTGGAAGTCATGGATCAAAAGTTATAGTGAAAATGCCAAAATAACTTGTTTAAAGATTATTTTTGAGTCATTTAAAAGCCATGTCTTCCAAAGTTCATATCTTCGAAAAATATAGCGAACCAAGATCTGAAATTTTAATCATGTGTTTTTAAAGACCTATTTTACATATCCTCCAAACGGCACTATCTGAAACATTCTGGATCAAAACTTATACGGAAAATTACAAATTGACATGTTTGAAGGTTATTCAAAAACCCTAACTTTTCAAGGTCATATCTATGGAACTGTAGCGAATCAGCATCTGAAATATTTACCATAGTCACTCACAAGTCTTGACATGTCTCCATCCCATAAAAAATTCACGGTCTGAAAATCCCAGAAACAAAGATATACTAAAAATTCCAAGATGACCTAAAACAAAAAAAAACAAGTATAAATCATCGCAAGATTTCATCTTCCACTAGAATTTCAGCCTTCTTCACTTCATATTTCCCTTAAATTTGACCCTATACTCTTGCATATGAGCTCTTCAATTTTGGATGATGAACATGAAATTTTTCCTCTCCTATTTATACTACTCTAAGAGCATGATTTAGCTTAATATTTTATTGTTACACTTTAAGAGCCTTTAGCTTTAGCTTGAGTAACTCTTGACCCTTGCTCGTGAACAACAAAGTGAACAACAAAGTGAAAACATACTGATGATCAAGAGTCAGTGATAAATGAATTAAAAAGTCAAATTACCAAGATGCAACTAGATGTCTAGGGTGAAGCATTGTTGAGAAGAACTAGAAAGACCCTTTGGGACAAAATATCAATTGGAATGCTAGATAGATGGGATTATTTTGTTCGTATACAAGATGAGTTAGAGATGTATGAAACATGTCAAAAGGAAATCAAAGATATTGAAAAGTAGCTTGGAGAAATGACTAAGTAGGATGATGAAATAATAAATTTCCCGAATACTAGTATAAATAAGAAGCAATCGGAGGACTTGCAGGTTTAAAAAAGGACTCATATGATAAATATAGCCAACCAAATGATTACCAAGGAGGTATTGATGTCCAGAACTCAAGACAAAACTAAAGCATTGGCTAGAGAGATTATTAGATTGAAAGGTCTTTATAAATAAAAGTCTTGCATAATTTAGTCTTGGTTTACCTCATCCATGGGATGGGAGTAGTGATATGTATAATAAGGATGAGTACAAATCCAACATATTAACTCAAAAGAGAGATTATGTTGCATAGTTTGATTATCTAGAATGAATCAAAATTGGTGATGCAATGGTAGATAGCTTGAGATATGGATAAATCTTAAAAGAAAACTCAATTTAAAGATTAAATACCATATATTATGAGAAGATTACTAATGTTGAAATAACATTAGAGTACATAAGGGACTACCAATTCCCAATTGGTAATTTGTGGCAGTCATTTGCTAAATACATTTGCACTTTGTCGTCCACTTTCAAGTTTTGAAAAGGGCTTCAGAGGAATAAAGTTTGTTATTGAAGCGATTCAAGATAATAATTTTTGTATTCATGAACATATTTTTTAGATTCACTCTCTCTTTTTTATTTATCAATCTCTATATTCATTGTGCATTGCAAAGATTGTATTTCATTTCCATATAACCTTGATTTTATATTAGAAGTTTGATTACTTGTCAATTCAATCTCCATGGTTATAAATATTTTTCAAATGTTTTTTTCATATCGTCAGGTATTTTTTATGTTTCTAAAATTTCCTCTATGGGTTCTTGGTTTATTTGGGTTAGACATTGCTTATTAAAAGCTATAGAGTGGAACGATGCAAATTTTGTCGTTTTCTTGAGAAATTGGATGAAACCATGCCCAATACTCCAATTGCGTAGGGGTGAAACTTGAAACAGATTTTATCTTGGGTAATTCATCTCCATTGTCGTTTCCACCCCATTTTATTCACTATGCAATCGTGATTCGTCCAACTAGGTCCTTACAAACATCTTTTGCAACATTTGCATTTGTGATTCATCTAGTGTGCCCCTTATATGACTAGGCTACTGTGAATTTACAGGGGTGTGCAGAATTTTGCACTATGGATTGGATTTTCAAATATGTGTAGCATTTTGTATGTGGAGAACAAAGTTAGATGTAGGGTTTTAACTTTCCACAACCAAATTGTTTGAAATTTGTAATGCATTATGCGAATAGTTTATGGAGGCAAAGTATCGAATGACCCACACTAATGAACCAACAAAAGTTACACTTCCCAAATTGTAAAACCTCACTACCATTTTTCGCAATTTCCAAACCTCGAATGGTAGAATTATGCAGATAATATGAAATGGGTCGTGTAAAAAATTTAACAACAACCTTAGATGTTATTCCTATGGCATGTTGTCTCTCCTTCTTTTCCTAATTATGTTTCATCTCAATGCCATATTGGAAGATTGATATTTTTGTTTAGACTTCTCTTATATCTTATGGTCATCTCTCCCTCTTCTTCATGGAATTTTTCCCGTGTTATACTAGATATTCTACAAACCCATCTACAAACAATGTCTAGAATTGGTATAATTGATCAAACAAGTAATTTCTTCATATTGTTATATTTTTTGTCTTTATGTCTTTTAAATTTATTCTATATGGATTCTTGGTTATTTAACTGGCACATATTAATATAACATTTCTTATTAAATTTTATAGAGAGGAACAATACAAATATTGTCACTATATTAAGAAATTTGTAAAAGCGATAATGAAATTTTGATGTACTATTACATTTTCAAATGAAAAGAATGGTTCAATATCTCATAGCCCTTCAAAGTGAAATGGGACCCTACCACTGATTATATCGGAGAACCCTAGAATTCAATCTATCCCATTAGTTAATCCAAAGGTCAGTCAGCTTAAGGTTTTGGGTAAGGTCTCTAACTCGTAATGTCATATAACCCTCTTTCAACCCTTGATTATATCGGTGAACACTAGCAGTCAATCTGTTCCATCAGTTAATCCAAAGGTTGGCGAGGGTAAGGTCTCTGACTCGTGATGTCATATAACCCTCTTTCAAGTACTATGATATTTAATTTCAACGGTTTTGGAGATTTATTCCGATCCGTGTTCAAGTTTTTATTCATTTGATATTTAATTTCGACGGTTCTGGTAGATTTCTTCTGATCTATGTTCAGTTTTTTTGTTCATTTTTTCTCCTTTATATCATATCTTCCCCTTTTCTTTGGTGATTACCAAAAATGATTTCTAAATTATCTCTTTCTTCGCCATTTTCTCCCTCAACTGGCCCTCATCGTTTGGTTGTTTAAATTTTAGAAAAGGGAAGGCACCGGATTCTGACCAGTGCTCTGCTTAGTGGCGGTGAGCGTCTGTACGAGAATATTTGTTACACCAGTTCTTTATTCCTATCTCCTTGTTATACAATGGCATAAGGTAGTAGTCGCAGCCATGTTGAAAGGACTAGCGGCATTGATGCATACAGCCAAAGAGTGGAGCAGTTAGAAAAGAAGATAGTAGAGCTTCGATAGAAGATGGAGGGGAAATGCGACAAAGCGTAATTGGAGTCATTAGAGAAGAGAATCAACGATACCATCGACCACAAGTTTGAAAATAACAATGAAAAACGAATCGAATGGATGTGAAGGCTCCTTATCGAACACGAAGAAGACACCTGAGTTCAACGTGACGTCGAGAGGAACCCAGTGACTTCGGCAGGTTCTGGAAAATCCTCTCTAGTTGACAGACCTCCCCCAGGGCCAAAATCAATGGATCTTGATTGAGGGAACCACATGGCCCACCCACCATGGTCTCTTGATATTTTTAGGATAACTTTTATTTTTTCATTTTCTATTAGGCTTACTTGTCTATTTTTAGATTTTTGTTTTCTGTTAGTTTATGGGAGGGATTTTGTCCTATTTATCAAGGCCCTTCTGTTCAGTTTGTATACGCAGGTAATTTGTAAGGATTGTAATTTTAGGGGGACAATAGAAGAATGGAAGGATAATATCATACTGACCTATTTTGCAGAGGGTCTTTGATTCATCATTTTGTATAATTGGGATAAATGATAGTTTAACTAATTTATCTAGCCGTCCGATTTGGATGACAACCTTTATGATATTTATCGGTGTTATAAGATGAATATATATATATATAATGTAACTTTAACATGATCAATTTGCACTATTGTTTTTTATGTCTTCTCTTATGAGTCCAATATTAACTTGTTTTGTTGTATGTGTTCCTTTATGAATCCAATATTAATTTATTTTGTTGTATGTGTTATTTTATGAATCCAATATTAACTAATTTGTTGTATGTGTTCTTTTATGAATCCAATATTAACTTTAGAAGAAGGTATTTTAACTTTAGAAGAAGGTTTTTGTGAATATTTGAATCCTATGAACCAGAGCATATCAATATGAATTGTGACTCAACATAACCTCATTCACAATAGATAACAACAGGAGAATCTCTGCTCAAATAGAAAACACAATGGAAATAGATAACAGGAATAACATTCACATACGGAGAATCAAGCATATTTGTTTAACATTTCTTTGTCGATTCGGTCGATCATCTTTGTTTAACATTTATTTAACATAAAACATCTAACAAACCAAAATAATAGTTGACACTAATATTTTTAGTGCTAAAGTGAAGAAGAGATTTGGATAAACATAATTAAAATAATATGAGGAATGCTTTACATTATGTTCTCACATGAAAATGAATAAATGATGAATACTTATTAGAATAAATGCAAATTTCAAATGGAAGATATTTCATGCAATTGTGACAATAAAAAGAAAATGTCTTGAAATCAGTAAATGGGCAATTTTTGTAAGAGGTTCGTGGATCAATGGTTCATATCAAAGTAGTGACGAGATCGACGGTGGATACAATTTTCGCTAAGAAATAAGAAGGGGATTTAACACATAATAAAGTTACCGAAATGATCGTTAACTTAATGTTAAAGTGAGAAAGAGATCAACAGTCATCCATCAATCGATAAGAAGATCAATGGATCACAAGGATTTCGCATCACCAACTTGCACGGACAAAGGAAGTGGTGGGTGGTTGCGAAATCTAAAACCACCCACCATGTATCGATACAGTGCCATTTCCCTGGTTGAAAATGAGGTAAAGGAAACCACCTTCTAGGGTTGCGAAACCACTTTGGGGGGTTATAAAAGGCAAAGTGCACAAGATAAATGACACTTGTCATTTGGCATTGAATGGTTTGGACGTGTCGCGTGCGGTTGGAACATGACAGAGCATACTTATTTTCCATCTCACGTATTTACAGGTAGGCTTTCAAGACTCTTACAAATATTTCAGACACTTATTTCAATGGAAAATCAGAGTGAAGTAGGGGTTCAAAGTGGGGAATGTGCAAAATTTGAGGAATTTTTTGAATATAGGGACGAGGATGTGTTTGGCACGATTGTGACTAGAAACATAGTTAATGAGATTAAAAACATGTTGGGAGATTTCCGGAAGCAGGGTATAGACGTACATGATATTCATAAGTTTCATTTTATTCACTTTTGTCCAGAACAAACCCTAGGTTTCCGAGACTTTGTTTCCTAGTGTGCCCAAAATTATTCCCAAGATGAAAGAGTCGTCACGGATTCAAAAAGACCGAAAGTACTGTGTCCTATCAATTCCTCAGTGATTAAGAAAACCATATGTTTATATTAAAATGGTACCACTTTAGATGGTGCAAAATTCATTAGCTTTACCTTTTTTTTAGGAGTTACCATCTATGATTCTAACAGAACACACTATTTCCAAAAAATATGAATTTGGAGGCAAATTTGTATTGACCCATGATATGCATCTTAAACCTAAGTTCTGAAACATATCATCCACTCCACTCTGTCTCTTCATTTACAGAAGATTTTATTTGAGACCTTGTATGCTTGGGTAGTTTTAGAAAATATGATTCAGAAACAGACTCAATACGGTCTGTATCCCTAATAGATATGTGTGACACTCATGCAGTTTCCTTCTCTTGTGGGCCAAATTTTGAAATACAAGGTTTCTTTTCTTCTTTTGAATGAGTATTTTACTTACATGTGTCCTTTTCTTTTTATATTCGGCTTCCAAGTGCTCAATCTCTTGGATTTTGTGACTCACTTTGTCTTCTATTGGGATTTCCACACCATGTTGGTTTCCTCTTCTTCACTATCATCATCATATTCATCATTGTCTATGGTGGAACTTCAATCTAGTTCAAAATATTTATCGCCACTTGGTGATATTTTAACCCTTTTATTGCATGATTTCTTGGTTTTTCCCTCGATGTTTGTGCTCTTCCATTGGATTTACTATAACTTAAATACATATGTCTATATTGAAATGGTATAATTAATATCCTTAATATTGGTTTATACAATCTTTAAACTAATTTTAAAAATCAAATATGCCACGTGTCACAATCTGAGCATTCCACGTGTCATCTTGGAAACTATATATCGACATTTTAACAACAAAATTTATAGAAATTTTGCTTCAAAGAGGTTGATGGAAAGTCAAAATTTTTTCAGAGAAAGAGAGGTTAATCATGAAATTAATTAACATAAACGTGTTCTTCCCAATAATTACATCAAGAATTTAATTGACCTATGCTCATTTTATTAATTTGTGTCCACCAAGCAAAGATTGTTGTTTTCTTGTACTTTGGTCTTATACAAAATTGGGTGTTTGTTCACATTGTGCCTTGATAAAATATCCTGTTGATACTGATGAATAAAACCTATTTCATTTGAAGTTGTTTCTCTATCCAATACATCTTGGAAAGAATTATCTCCTTGGTAAATAAGATCATTTGGATATGTTTCATGAACATAGCCGCTTTTCAAGTGTGCATGTGAGAAATGACCTGCTAAAAATTATTTGGGATCATGCATTATTTTAGGAGATTCTCCAAGATTCATAGTGGTGACCTTTTTCCCAAGAAAACTAGCATGTGTAGAACTCTAAATAACCAAATATCCAAGAGAAAGAGGAAACTTCGACCAAGCTTTTCTTTTTGAGGCACTACATTTATGATAAATGCCTTAAATTACTGTCTGATACGATATTTCCTCAAGTACCATTTTATCAGGTATAATTATGGGTATAATATGAGCTTATTTACTACCACAGATCTTGATATAAGAGAAATACTCTCCCAGATACCACTCTCCCATTGTAGCAATCAAAGACTTGGCCTGTGGTGAAAATCTGGGTGCATCGTCATTGAAGATCATAAAATGAATAGACCTAAGAAATTGGTCAAATATGTCATAGATGAAATGAATGTAATTTAATTCCATAATGCAAAGAAATACATATGAAATGGTTTTGCTGCGTTTTTCCATTTCCATCCAATGGTAGGGAAAGGAAAAGATGATCAGAAAACGTCAATCACATACCCTGAAAGATACAATGCTGACTTTTTGGTATTAGAAGCTTTCTTATACTTCTCAATAGTTTCCCTCATTACCATAGATAGTATATATGCCCAATTAAAAGATTCAATGGAATTGAGAATATGATGCGCAACAAGTGCCCTTTCTGCTTTAAAAAATACGCAATTTGGTAATCCATACAATCGACACAACATGCTAGAAAAAGATGCTCAACCAAACCGACACAAATCCGACCAACAATATGTCAACTGAATCATCATAATCACTATCAATTTTTCATTAAAGACACATAATGTCGAATAAAGCATGATGAGATTATTTTCTTCACACAAGTGATACAAGCCATCATTCACCATTAGCACCATCAGGACTAAATCATCACCATCACTATCAATTGTTCGTGACAAGACATAATGTTGACTAAAGAATGATGAGACTATTTTCTTCACAAAGTGATACAATCCATCATTCACCATTTGTACCATCTGGATAACTACCATTTCATAATTTCATCGTATAAACCAACTCCATGTTAGCATACAATCCTTTCTCAAGGCATCAATTGGACTGATACATGTACAATTACTCCAGCAAAATCTACAGTCGCTACAGATGATATCTATGACCACCATCGAGCCATACTGTGATATTACCATTCCCCATCCATCCCATCCCATTCAATTCACCAATTCACTAGCCACTCTATCATGTCCCAAATTTGGAATTGGGTCACAATGGCCTAATCACATTAGTCATATTCATTAGAGTTTGTAAAATTGATGTTAAGGGTCAAATAATTGCCAAGGAGGAAAATTACTAGTTTCCTAGGTTTGGGGTGGAAGCTTTGGGATTTGGAATAAGGGGGATAATAAATGATGTTTAGACATTAGAAGGGTTCAATTATTTAATAAATAGAGTGAATAAAGAAATTCAAGAGAAATCCTAGGTGACAAATGGTTTTGGAGACATATGGAGGATGTGGGACCCACACTAGCTTGATTTTTCATAATACATGGTATCTCTCTTTTGCAAATTCGAATTAATGGGAATGTGAACACTCTTGGGTGAGTTGGTAAGTCATAACACATGTCATTGAGTATCTTAGGTCGAATTGGGAAGGATTGGTAACCTCCATGGAAGATAAAGAGTCAAAGTGGAAGTTTGTGGACACTTGGGCTAGATTCCCTAGCCCCTATGACACCAATGATGGAGCATCTATGACAACTATGACAAATTGCAGACCTGACCTCTGACATCTGACCACTATGACATGTCAGCCCCAAAAATAGGCTCAATGAAGGCGAATTTGGGAGTTGGAGAATCCAAAGAGACTCAAAATCGAATTTGGGAGAAGATGGAAGGTTGGAACTAGGAGACAAGTGGCAAATGTGGAATATTTCCTAAATTGAAATCTATTGAATCTATTGAGAGGATTTCGACCCTTAGAAGGATAATGTTGGTTATAAAATGTAGAAATCAAGTATGAGAATAGCTTTTGATCATTTGTAGAATTTGCAATTGCATTTGTGAAGAGGGAGAGCTAGTGGATGACTAGTTTCTTGCCTTAGGCAATTTCGAGGGTGAAAGATTCCCATCCAAGTTGGTAATTGGAAAGGACATTCAGACCTTTCATTTGGAGATTTAATGGAGTCTTCATTTGCCGGTGAAATCTATAGGGCAGCTCATGCTTTCTTCTATTGCAGCTCACTCCTTCAACCATTTCCAGTTTTGATGGCATATTCTTGATCCTTGAGGGAGGGCATTTTTGGTGAGCTATTGTACTCTTTGGGGAAGATTTTAATGCCCCATTTATTTTGTAATATGAATTAAATACTCTTTTCTTCATCTCCAAAAATTTTCAGGTCTAAATTCCAAGTAGAAATGTATAAATCTCATTTTTAATGGAAGAACAATGCCATTTCCCCACTACCTTGTTGTGAGCCAATGTATTGATGATGATTTCGAATGAATGGATGATTATTTGATATATTTGTGATCAATATACTGCCATGTATGTCTTCTAAAAGTTTCATGTACTGTACTTGATCATTTGAAGCATTTTTACTCAGTTTCGTTGTATTGGGAGGTGAAATAGTGCCATTCCCCCAAGGGTCGAATTGGGGATTTTTGCAGTTGAATGGGAGAGGGTGAGAACAGTTGTAATAATCCATTAATGGTGCATATGAGACTTTAATAAAATACTTAACACATTACATACATTTTTTCATAAATTTGAGTGGGTTTGGAGGCATTTGGGAAGCCATTTTCAGTACTTACCCCAGGGGGATTTGAACCCCAAATTACTAGTAAAATTGCATAATTGGTACAGAATCTTAAGAGAGTTTACAGAGGTTTTTTTGTGGAAATATGTCATCCATAAAAATCATATTCAATTTCTAATATCATTCATACACATTCCTTGATGATTTGAAGGAATTTGGAGTCAATTTGAGACCTAGAGACCAATACTAGTCAAAGGAAAATCACTAGTAAAGTTACCTACATTGATCAGAATTGAAAGAGGATTTGAAGAAGTATTTCAAAGGTCCAAAGGAATTCCTGAAACACATATTTATGTTCTAATATCATTCATATACCTTATCAGAATATTTGGGATCATTTGGGGCAAATTTGGGATCTAGAGATCAAAACTAGTCAAAGGTCGAACTAGGGAAAAAAAGTGAAAAATTGCAATTTTAATAAAATTCCTAATAAGGGACATTACAGTGGTATCAGAGCATGGTCCTTGCACATGTGTATTAGGTACATACATTCAAGAATAATTGGCAGCCATGTCTTACTATTATGATGAATCCTATGAGTATAATTCTTATGAGGAATATGCAGATGCTTATGAGCAATATGAAGCAGAATGTGAATGGTACGAGGAAGAGGTGCCATCATGCAACACTTCTTACAATTTCAAGAGAAATGAAGATTATTCTTATGAATTTAAATCTGATGAATATGAGTGTGTCACACCAACCAAGGATAATTCTATGAGTGAGTTCCAAAGATAGAGAGCAAAATATAAAACCTTGCCCCAACAATATCAAAAATATCAAAAATATATTGCTTTTAGAAAAAATACACAAAATGCCATGTCTTTTGAGTACTTTGCTGAACATGTTTTTGAAAATAGGCCCTAAAATGAAGATGTGGAGTTAGTAAAGAAAGGTTTATGCCCTTCTTGTAAAGAACCTTGGAGTGAGTATCATACATGTGTGCATGAAATTATGTCCCACTTGAGGAGAGCGTTTGGGAATTCTTCAAAAAGAGATTTCAAAGATATTGATCATAAGGAAAACAAGGGGCAAAATGCATCATCTTGATTGAAGGATAAAAATGAAGAGACATCACAAGAGCATGAAGAATATTCTATTGAAAATATTGAAGATCATTTCGAGACACCTTTTAGCTTAGACATGAACCAAAGAGCATCTACTGATGGATACTTAAACTATGAAGGAGTACCTACTGATGGGTGCTCACAACTCTATGTTGGTGACATAGAGATCACTTTTGAAAGTGCTGCTGCAAGCCCAAGTTCCATTAAGCATGATAATGAAGACCTTGTAGCAGTTGAAGAAGAACCAAGATCAACTTCCCCATCACCACTTGAGCTTCATGAAGTTGGTCCAAGCAAAATTGAAGAAGATGAGGAGGTTCATTTGCAAGAGCCTCATTTTCTTGAAGGGTCCTTAAAGATGAATGAAAATAAGATCCAAGAGTCCCTCAGCATTCTCCATAACACTCAAGCATTGGTGTCAAATTCTTGTTGGAGAGCTACTTCATTGGAGGAAACATCCTTCCTTGAAGACATGGAGAAGATTCAAAGAGCAATGTGCCACATGAAAGGTAATTTCATGTCTTTGATTTTTGATAGAAACCATTTGTTTGAGCTTAATGAATTGTTACATGATACATACTTGAAGAATAATGAGGATATTCATAAGCTCACAATTCAAAATGAACAACTTCTTGAAAAGTTGCAAGATACTTGTTTTTCCTCCTATGTTTCAGATTGTCAAATGGTAGATTGTTTGGAGGATTCTCATGACATGGTGGATCATGAGAAATGTGGGAATTTGAATGTGCTTAATGTGTTTGAAGATGAACTTGAAGAGATCCAAACACTTGATGTGGTGGAAGAGGAACTTGAATTGTCTCTTGATGAAGCTTATACAATTTTTAAAGAAGAGCATGATTCCTCTACATGGGAACCAATCTATGACAAAGGTTTCCCACTTTTGAAGGAGCTGCATGATACTACCCACATGGATTCTTCCCATGATGAAACTTCTTCACTTTTTGATCATTTGGGTGAGTTAGTTCATTCTCCTATATCCTACAATTCCATGTTTTGCAGTATTAGTCTCAATGAAGTATGGGTGAAAGGGTTCTTTTTGATGGTGCCACATGAGGAGTATGGAACTCCTAGATTTACCTTTTATGATGACATGGTTGGAGAACATTCTTATTCACATTTGCAGCAACATTATTTGTCATTTTATGATGATGCAAATCTACATGGATGCACCTATGATATGCATTTGAGTCACTTGAAGACTCATGGTTTTTCTTCCTCAACATTTGATTAATTTGATGTTGGAGGAACTTCATCCAACACTTGGGAGAATAGATTTATGATTGGAGAACATTTTTGTTGGAAGCCACATACTTTATTATATTTTTATGATTCTCACATTCATGGATGTATGGGTGAGACTTCTTTGAATCATTTGAAGTCTCCTTGTTTTTTCTGCTCATTATTTGGTTCAGATTTTAGTGGAGATTCTTCATTCACTTCTTGGATGAAAGAATACATGGCTGAATATTTTGATGCATATCACATCCTTTTGGAGCAGCATTATAGGACATGGGATCCTCACCTATGTCATTGGAGCAGATTTGATTGGTCACTTGAAGCTTGTATTCACTTGGAAAATGGTAGTCTACTTGCTTGGAGGTATAAGCACTTTCATGACTCTTTGATGAAGCATATCCTTGATGTACATTTTCATTATGTTGTTATGTGCTTTGATGATATATATTTGGTACTCATGATGTTTGGAAGAATGCATACAAGAAAATGGGATCCAGGAATCCTCTTACCTAATGGTGTAGGTTGGAGAGCACTCTTAATTGTTGGGGTGCAATACAAGCAATGGGACCCTGGAATAATTTGTGTCTCATTGGTTTCATTTGTTGGGAGGAAGCAAGTAGTATGGGAGATGGATTCCCCACTTAATAAAGTGATTTTAATCAGAGTAGTGCAGCAGCAAGCATGGTGGTTCCTCTCTAAAATATTCATGGAAACTCAAAGACTCAAGGTTTGGCAATTCAATGGCAACTTCAAAGAATTATACAGAAAGCAGGTTCTTCAACACCCATGTTTGAAATTGCTTGAGGACAAGCAATATTGGGAAGCGAGGATTTTTCATGTCCCAAATTTGGAATTGGGTCACAATGACCTAATCACATTAGCCATATTCATTAGAGTTTGTAAAATTGATGTTAACGGTCAAATAATTGCCAACGAGGAAAATTACTAGTTTCCTAGGTTTGGGGTGGAAGCTTTGGGATTTGGAATAAGGGGGATAATAAATGTTGTTTAGACATTATAAGGGTTCAATTATTTAATAAATAGAGTGAATAAAGAAATTCAAAAGAAATCCTAGGTGACAAATGGTTTTGGAGACATATGGAGGATGTGGGACCCACACTAGCTTGATTTTTCATAATACATGGTATCTCTCTTTTGCAAATTCGAATTAATGGGAATGTGAACAATCTTGGGTGAGTTGGTAAGTCATAACACATGTCATTGAGCATATTATTTCGAATTGGGAAGTATTGGTAACCTCCATGGAAGATAAAGAGTCAAAGTGGAAGTTTGTGGACACTTGGGCTAGATTCCCTAGCCCCTATGACACCAATGATGGAGCATCTATGACAACTATGACAAATTGCAGACCTAACCTCTGACATATGACCACTATGACATGTAAGCCCCAAAAATAGGCTCAAGGAAGGCGAATTTGGGAGTTGGAGAAGCCAAAGAGACTCAAAATCGAATTTGGGAGAAGATGGAAGGTTGGAACTAGGAGACAAGTGGCAAATGTGGAATATTTCCTAAATGGAAATATATTGAATCTATTGAGAGGATTTCGACCCTTAGAAGGATAATGTTGGTTATAAAATGTAGAAATGAAGTATGAGAATAGATTTTTATCATTTGTAGAATTTTCAATTGCATTTGTGAAGAGGGAGAGCTAGTGGATGACTAGTTTCTTGCCTTAGCCAATTTCGAGGGTGAAAGATTCCCATCCAAGTTGGTAATTGGAAAGGCCATTCAGAACTTTTATTTGGATATTTGATGGAGTCTTCCTTTGCAGGTGTAAGATACAGGGCAGCTCATGGTTTCTTCTATTGCAGCTCACTCCTTCAACCATTTCCAGTTTTGATGGCATATTCTTGATCCTTGAGGGAGGGAGTTTTTGGTGAGCTATTGTACTTTTTGGGGAAGCTTTTAATGCCCCATTTATTTTTTAATATGAATTAAATACTCTTTTATTCATCTCCAAAAATTTTCAGGTCGAAATTCCAAGTAGAAATGTATAAATCTCATTTTTAATGGAAGAACAATGCCATTTCCCCACTACCTTGTTGTGAGGCAATGTATTGATGATGATTTGGAATGAATAGATGATTCTATGATATATTTGTGATCAATATACTTCCATGTATGTCTTATAGAAGTTTCATGTACTTTAATTGAGTATTGAATCATTTTTACTCAGTTTAGTTGTATTGGGAGGTGAAATAGTGCCATTCCCCCAAGGGTCGAATTGGGGATTTTTGAAGTTGAATGGGAGAGGCTGAGAACAGTTGTAATAATCCATTAATGGTTCATATGAGACTTTAATAAGATACTTAACACATTACATACCTCTGTTCATAAATTTGAGTGGGTTTGGATGCATTTGGGAAGCCATTTTCAGTACTTACCCCAGGGGGATTTGAACCCCAAATTACTAGTAAAATTGCATAATTGGTCCAGAATCTTAAGAGAGTTTGCAGAGGTATTTTGGTGGACATATTTCATCCATAAACATCATATTCAAGTTCTAATATAATTAATACACCTTCCACTAAGATTTGAAGGCATTTGGAGTCAATTTGAGACCTAGAGACCAATACTAGTCAAAGGAAAATCACTAGTAAAGTTACCTACATTGATCAGAATTGAAAGAGGATTTGTAGAAGTATTTTAAAGGTTCAAAGGAATCTATGAAACACATATTTATGTTCTAATATCATTCATATACCTTCTCAGAAGATTTCGGATCATTTGGGGCAAATTTGGGACCTAGAAATCAAAACTAGTCAAAGGTCGAACTAGGGAAAAAAAGTGGAAAATTGCAATTTTAATAAAATTCCTAATAAGGAACATTACACACTCAGTATATATAGGCTAAAACATACCCCATTTTGCAGCAAAATGAAATCTCCGGGAAGTCATGGAACTCTTCTTTACCACCTTTGTTCCCTTTTCTTTGTTGTTTTATTACAAATACTTGAGTGTTATGGTCGCTCCCCAGTTCTATTCATGATATATGAGCACCTAGACATCAGTGCCCTGACAAATCCTCACCACACCATGATATATGGGAATTTCAAGCACTCTCGAAGCCCCAAGACCAGGATTTGTCATTATGTTCCTTGCCACCAATCACATTTTCATCATTCTTATTTCATTAATTCATTTGGTGTACAATTTGGAATGGATGTTGTTAGGATATTCCTATACTCCATCCTAGTCCCACCAGTATTTTGATCATTTACATTTTCAGTCATGCATGCACCTTTTAGGGTTTGCATGCATTCTAGGGTTTGCATGCATTTTACATGCATCCCAGTCATCAGTCCAGCACCTAGCCCTCAGTTAGCCAGCCCCCAGGAGCTTCTCACTATTCAGTTTTAGCCCTCCAATTGCTTAATGCACCCTTCTTCTTTGATTTTAGGGAGCAGCTCGCCCTTCTTCACCTATCAGTCTAGTTGTCACTCAATCACACTCAGTTACACTAAGTTACACTCAGTTACAGTCAGTTACACTCAGTTACAGTCAGTTACATTCAGTTACACTCAGTTACATTGAGTTACACTCAGTTACACCTACCAGAGTTAGTTTGACTGATGGTTGACAGTTACTTGAGCATTGATGACTCCACTGATGATGATGAAGACTTCTAGTTGTGCTCCGATGATCATGAGGACACCTAGTTGTGCTCCGATGACACTCCAGTGATCCTTTGATCACTCCATGAAGGCTAATTCGAATTGCCACCTTAGGCATTCGAATTCCTCATGCATTGTATTATTTATATGTCCATTTGTGATTAATAATCTAGTATGACCGAAGTATTATTGCTTCTATCTGAGTTCTACTGTACCATATTATTCTGTTGCTCATTATACTGCATGTATCACTCTTCTTCTATTTTCTTTCTTAATCATAATTATTCTCTTGTGAGATACATCATCTCTTAGATCTGCTGTGAGGATTTTCACATGGTATCAGAGCATGTTGAGAGTATTGTTTATCTCCATTATTGAGAGTTTTTTGCAGGTTATTACCAAGATTTCGAGTGCCGCAGTTGCAGCAGTAGCAGTTGCAGTTATTCTATATTGTTTTTGCAGGTCCTCTACAGCTTCAATGTATTCATTAGGAATTACTCCTCTTGATCCACTCAACTATGATGAATGGAAACCAAGAATGATAGCAGACTTGAAGATCCATGATCTTTTTGATTGTTATTTTGAAAGAGAGTTCGAATCCCTTGAAGAGAAGATTGACTGGTTAAATAAAAGAGACATGCACTTTGCAGCAATAATGTTTTCTTTGTGTGCATACCAGAGATTCCAATTCAAATACCGTGATGGTGTTGAAATTCCAAGAGAGCTATGGACTCCAAAAGAGATATGGGCTCACCTCGATGGAAAATTTGGCAGAGAGAATGAAGCACTTGGTCCCAACCCATTCGAAAGAAAACAAAGTGATGCATTCGCTCCTCTTTATGGTCTCTCAGATCATGAACCAGTATCATCTCATATTGAAGTTGTTGACAAAGAACTTGCAGATTCTCCACTCATGCTCAAAATTTCTTCTCTTTCTGTGCCAGCTCACACTCTAGATATTGCAGAAGGTCCTAAATCTTCTCTTGCACCATAGTCTATTGGTTTGCATCATGATCACATGATTATTTCAGAGGTCAAATCAGCTAATGGAGGTAATGCATTCGCTCCTCTTCAGCAAACATCTCTTTTATACTACTATATGATCATAAATTCATGCTTTCAGAAGGTCATTGAAGAATATGGCCATTGCCATTCACTTGGGATAATTTCTCATGCATCTACTGGTTTTGATATCACCTCTCATGGTTCAAAGGAGATCTCAAGAAGCCATGATTCAAGTCTTGTATCTAATTTGGGTTCTAAGCAATTACTGCTTGGGAAAATTTTTCATGCATATGATAGTTTTGATCTCACCCCTGCTGGTTCAAAGGAGATCTCAAGAAACTGTTTTGAAAGTCTTAAATCTGATTTTGATTTCAAGCAAACATGTAATAGTTCTTTTTGGCATAATCTCACCCATGGTGGTTCGAAGGAGAAGACAAAGGACTATATGCACATTCAAAAATTTGATCCTAACTCAGCTGATTCGAATCACAGGTTCAAGGATCATTCTAATACTGTTGGATTTGTTCTCATCACATTCGATCTGAAGAGCAAGTACAAGCACATGTTTTTTGAGCATGATCCACTTCTTCCAAAGAAGAAGATACCTCTAGACACATGACCAAGCATCACACATGCTTGAGTTTGGAGCATTTATTTTTATGTGTGCCTTACAGTCTATTTTTTTTGAGGAGGGGGTATGTTTCCCATGAAATTTTCCCACTTCCTTGGTTTATTGATTGTTATTATTCATTGTATTGGGTGACCTTTGGTCTTAGTTACCAGGGTCTAGGATGGATTAAGGGGGGGTGTTAGGATATTCCTATACTCCATCCTAGTCCCACCAGTATTTTGATCATTTACATTTTCAGTCATGCATGCACCTTTTAGGGTTTGCATGCATTCTAGGGTTTGCATGCATTTTACATGCATCCCAGTCATCAGTCCAACACCTAGCCCTCAGTTAGCCAGCCCCCAGGAGCTTCTCACTATTTAGTTTTAGCCCTCCAGTTGCTTAATGCGCCCTTCTTCCTTGATTTTAGGGAGCAACTCACCCTTCTTCACCTATCAGTCCAGTTATCACTCAGTCACACTAAGTTACACTCAGTTACACTCAGTTACACTCAGTTACATTCAGTTACACTCAGTTACATTGAGTTACACTCAGTTACACCTACCAGAGTTAGTTTGACTGATGGTTGACAGTTACTTGAGCATTGATGACTCCACTGATGATGATGAAGACTTCCAGTTGTGCTCCGATGATCATGAGGACACCTAGTTGTGCTCTGATGACACTCCAGTGATCCTTTGATCACTCCATGAAGGCTAATTCGAATTGCCACCTTAGGCATTCGAATTCCTCATGCATTGTATTATTTATATGTCCATTTGTGATTAATAATCTAGTATGACCGAAGTATTATTGCTTCTATCTGAGTTCTACTTTACCATATTATTCTGTTGCTCATTATACTGCATGTATCACTCTTCTTCTATTTTCTTGCTTAATCATAATTATTCTCTTGTGAGATACATCATCTCTTAGATATGCTGTGAGGATTTTCACAGATGTGAGAATATTGGTGGTCCATGTACCTGTTTTATTGGACACTTATTTGTCTAAAACAACATGATCTACCACTGTCGTCAACGTTAGGCTTGTAGCAGTCGTCCAAAGTTGTTTGGTACCTTTCCATGTTATCATCTTTTGTCTACCAGCATGGACATGCTCCCATAATTGACGACCCATTTCCACCCATGATAGTAGCCGATACCAGCTCAGAGTCATCAAATGTCTACACTTACTTACAAGACAAGCCACGGTGAAGTTCATATGTTTATCCAGGTCCAGTTATTTTTTTATTTCTTCGAGATGAAGAAATATCTTGTTCGTGGGGGAGATGTTGGAAGAGACTAGGTCGACCGCTCGACTAGGTCCTCTGTTCGACCACTTCAGAGAACATGTTGAACCACTCTGTCAACCACCAAAGGTCGAGTCAGTTCATCATGTCGGTTAGTGAACCGACGTGTCGTTATGTAACTGTCTATAAACTATATATATATAGGATTGAAAAGAGTAAATAGAAAACCTTTGTCTATGTCGCAATTGGACATAAATGTTTTGTAAATAATACAAAGCGTGATCTTGTATCGAAAAGAATTGGTCAACTATATTAAAGTATTTATTAATTTAATAGCCATATACTTCCAAGCTATTCTTTTAATTGTTAAAGGAAAGTTCGAGATAACTAGAATGTTTCGACATGCTATAAGGGCGAGATAAGGTTTTGAGTAAATTTATTGACAAGCAAGTAAGGCATTCCAGGACACACTAATCTAATTGATCAAGTATCATTTACTAACTGACTCTTAAGGCGTGTATTATCAAATAACAATGTTAAGAACATAACAACGAATAAGGTATTAAGGATAGGCCCTAATGGGCATCCCAACTGGTCGAATCTCTCATCCAAATCCGACCCTTTATCATGTGGTTGTGGGTTTGATTATGCTTGGATCCATCAGGATCAGGCTTGTGCTTTTCGGAATTAGATAGGTGATTCCTCCAATGTGGATGTGGGTTGGTGAATGTTGCACGATGTATAGCATGCATCAACACTTAACGCCAATAGAGATTGGTATCGTGTGCTATAATGATAAGTAATCATCCAATTCTCCTCTGTTATTTGAGAGTAGGACTGAAATGCTTGGTGTTTGTACATGATTAAAAATACTGATACTAAGTGCACACTAAATTATATGGTATAACGAGTGGACTAATATATGTATCGGCCACTGCTAGTACTTGCATGAATGATGCTCATTATCTCTAGTTCAATTAAGAATATAAATTTGCAATAAATATAACTCATCAATACAATAACCATATGATTTCCTTCCGGTTTTCTACTTTTGGAAAAAAGAATATATTGAAGGACACATAGGATCAAACCTAGTTGCATGGGTAATTTCCATCAATGATAAGAAGATACCATCTTTTAGAATATCTCGTGTAGGTGGTTTCGAGATCATGAGAAGTGGTTTTCCATTACATTTTTTCATTCAGTGGAACGATCCTTGACTCGACATGGTAAGTGGTAAAAATTCCACTACCACTTACCCTTTTCATTCCCCGCACTAGTTGAAAGTGAGAAATCAACATTAACCATAGATATTTTATTCTGCCACTCATCCACCATAGATTTCTTCCTAACTTTAACACATACCAAAGGTCATTTTTCCAAAGTTTCCAATGCTATAGAACATGCACCTTTTCCGAGCGAATTCCCTGTTTGCCACAGATATGAACCCTCCTCGAATCTAAACCATTTATTTCCTAAAAAAAATTACAAAACGTTTCATCAACCATTCTGATCCCATTTTTTCCTGGCAGTAGCGTATAATAAAGGTGAATTCTGTCTTAAATTAATTCGTTTGACGCATCAAGTTTTCAGGGGCATTGTCCAACCTCCATCATATTTACCTAATTGCCAAAATATTTGCAGGAGTTTCGGGCAGTAGTTACGAGATAAATTTTTTTATGGTTTGGGTTCCAGTTCCCCTGCAACATCAACAAAGCTCTGGTGCGCTGGTAGAAGCTCAGGTAACAGTTCCACGTAGCGGGCTCTATTTTACGCTCAGTCCCATCTATTTTCAACACGGCTCAATCCCTACGTAAGTTCCATGCTTGTTTCAAACTCTAGTCGCACACTACCACACTCCAGTCGCACACTTCCACACTCGAGTTCCCATTCTAGGCTCGGTCTACTCCAAATTCCACGTAGGTTCCAGGCTATTGAACTCTTATATAAACAAATCTATGAGATGGGGTTAATTATTATTTTCGCTGCAACTCTATATATAGGACCATGAATGATTTATATTTTTTTTTATAAACATGGTGAACATCTTTTGCATAAAATTTAACACTAAGCCATGTAGCTCATAAATTTATCCTTAAACATGATATTTATCATAATACTGTCTAACTGGAACGATAAACTAAAATTACACATATTGTTGAGTCCATACCAATACTCCTTATAGAACATCATATAATCTAAACTACAAGACATGACCCAAACACTAGTACTTCTGATATTTCCAGTCATAAAACATCTAATAGACCAAAATAATAGGCTTATCTGAATGGAGTTGTAGTTATATAAACAAGGGAGATATAGTTGTCCATAGGATCAATTTCAGTTGAACAGTTTGTTAGATGTTCATAATTAAGCTGGGTGGCATGGCATTGTTAGAGATCACTTTCTTTAAGTCTATGTAGCGAAATATGTAATGTATTACTCATATCTAGTAATATTTTATTTAGCAATTTTTTTAATGAAACGTTGAGTTAATTTATTATTGTCAGTTGAAGTGTAATTTTTTTTATTAAATCCCGTCATGCTATAAGGGTGGCATGAATATATAATCTTCAACCTTAAATTAAGTTCATCCCTTCAAATTTGATCCCTGATACCTATTCCAAAAATTTATATAACTTAAATCCATATGTTTATATTGAAATGGTACCATTACTATCCTTAATATTCGTTTATACAATCTTTAGACTAATTTTAAAAATCAGATATGCCACGTGTCACAATATGAGCATTCCACGTGTCACACTGGGAAACTAGATATCGACATTTTAACAACAAAATTTATAGAACATTCTCCTCATAAATCATATGTAGGCCAATATTCTCCTCATATAATTACAAAACATTATCTCCATTCCTACTGAACATTACAATAATGAAAATCAATGAATGGCGCCAAGATTCAAACCATAGACTTGAAGAAGCTTCTGAAATTCGACCTGATATTGGTTCAGCTACAAGACATGAAAATAATATCAGTGATCATGGATTAATTCCATCATCCTCTCACATGAATATGGGGCACATATCCCAACCTTGACCATGGGAACGCCTTCCATGTCTCTGAAGAAAAATTAGATCTCTTACAATTCTTCAAACTGATAAAAAATGTGAATGTGGTGAGAACTAGGTTATTTATGGAGAGAGTGTGACTTGTGGATCAATTTAACAAACTAATTCACCTTCTTTCAGTGGATAAGGAAATCTATCTTTCCTTCTTGCCTTCCTTATTTTCTGCTTTGTTTGATTTTCCTTGCTTTTCGACTTTATGCCTTTGCCTTTCCTGATTTTTCTGTATTTTCTTGACTTTCCTAATTTACTGAACTTTCTTTCTTTTCTGAGATTACCTGCTTTTCTGAGTTTGTCTACTTTCGGTTTTTAACTTCTTTTGCTGAGCTTTTGCCACCTTTCCGATTTTCTTAGCTTTGGAATATTTTTTCTTTGCTTCCTCATCAAGTTATCTTAGTCAACTTTATCCTCCTATGCACCCAAGTGGAGCCTTATCCTCTTTTATTCCACATAAAAACATTGAATGCATAAATTAAATAATCCATGTGCATAATTAAAATTAGAATATATTTTGTTTCAAAGTCTAATTAATTAATTTCCTAGGAATTCCAAAATTAACCCCATGGTTATGCAACTACCTCCTCAACCCAAGGGATTGGTTGGGTTAGGAACTTTTTCCAATGTTGATTGTTGTGGGGAAATGACAATGGTGTGCCTTAGATTTCTTTTATAACTTAGGTAGCTTCCTAGGAAAGTCATTGGCACATGTGAGAGGTGAGGGTGCCTTCCTTGAGAGAGTTAGCAACAATTTTGCTTTGTGTTTTCCAACTGAATTTAGCAAGTGTGCCCTACTTAGATTTTCTTGATCTAGCCTTCTTTTTCAAACTATTTTCTTTCTGCACATTCCTTCTTTTGGCTTTCTTGCTTTGTGCTTTTTCCTGTTTTTTCTTGCTTTTGCCAGTTTCTATCTTTTTATGCTACCACCTTGCTTTTAGTTGACTCCTTGTTGCTTCTAACTTTTCCACTTGAGTAGGTGAGGTCCAACTTGTCCTCATGCTTCCTCCTAGACATGTGAACATCATTTCTTTCCCAAATTTTATTATTAATGATAAGATATTAGTTATAAAAAATAATTAAAATTCAAAATATTAAAATTTTTAATTACTATAAGCCTTGTACCAAAAATTCATCCCAATTAATTATCATCAATTTAATTATTATACCTATATAATTAAGGATTGGAGGGTCCAAGTCTTCATCAAATGGCCAATATGTATGGAACATGGCAGTCCTCCCTCCCCAACACTACTTGTCCTCAAGCAGGTGCAATCCTAGATGTTGTAGAATCTGTTCACCTTCCCAGGTTGCATCTTCACTATATATTCTTTAATGGTTTTATTACTCAACTTCCTTTCTCTAACCTAAAAAATATGTTCTGGTTCTAAGACCAGGTGTCCTTCATCATTGAGAGGAGGAAATTCTTCTGAAAGATCTAATTTCTTCGAGCATGACACATGGAAAACATTGTGTATCTTGCTCTGTGAAGAAAGATCTAATTCTTAGTCAACTTCACCATTTTTCCTTGTGATTTTATAGGGACCATCGAATCTTGCCAACAATTTCTTATCCCCATTTGATTTCAGAGAGGATTGCATGTAGGGTTGCAACCTCAAATAGACCAAATCACCTTCTTGGAAGGTTTGGTTTGTTTTGTTCTTATATGCATTCACCTTCTGTTTGTTATGTGCAAACTGTAGGTTTTCTTTGAGTGCCCTGAGTATGTCTTGGTTTCCTGAAGCCAATCCTTTTTTTTCGTGATTTGTAATCCCCAAAAATCATATCTACAAATGTGGGGGATTCATACCCATAAAAATCTTTGAATGGGTTCATTCCAATTGAGAGATGGAATGTAGTGTTATAATAGAATTCCTCCAAGTGTAGCCAAGTGACCCATTCTTTCTAATGCCCGATAATATAATTCCTGAGATAATCCTTGAACCATTGGTTTACCCTCTCATTTTTTCAATCAGTCTATGATAACTTGTGCTAAGATTCAAACTAGTTCCAACTAGTTCAAAGAAGGTTTTCCAGAAAGAACTAGTAAATTTGCTATCTCGATCACTTATTATAGTCTTGGGAAGACCATGCAATCTGAATACTTCTTTAAAAAATGATGCAACAAATTAATTGGCAGTAATACTTGATGTGACAGCAAAGAAGTGACCAAATTTGGTCAATCTATCAACGACTACAAAACGCTATCCTTACACAATTTTTCACGAGCAAAAACTAGTTAACAAAACTAGTTGGAAAAGAGATAGTCTAGGTCACAATAAAATGACTCCAGTATTACGAATTTGGGATATTTAGGATCTGAAAACTGGATGGGTTAATGTGAAGCAACAAAAATATCAGAAAAAAATCTAGCTTCTGAGTCCTACTTACAAGGTACTGGCGCCATTTACGTTTCAACAACAACTATCGTTGAGGTCTACTCCGAGGCTTCCTGGGCACACCGACATATGCATACTAAACTCATTGGATCACACCTGGAGGAAACCAAATGGATTTTATCAGATATTAGCCTCCTAATGAATTTGTGGACAAGATATTCAGATAATTTGGGAGGCGTGTTGAGTTTGAAAACCAAAGAGGCAAGGACGCTATCTTGGACTGCTTAACCAGTAGTTTTCCAAGTTCTTCGAAACAGGATGAGAGTCATTTTAATCCTCGGGGAAATGGTTTTATATGAACATAAAATCGACTCATACATAGCTCTGAATTACAAAAATGGTAAAAGTAGTCAAGAAAAAAATGATTAAAGAACTAGTCTTGGAATTGCTTGATTCAAACTGCCTCTAGAGATTTAAAAATTCACTTATGAAGTATGTTAGGTATATGAAATTAATTTATTGGCAATATCAAATAAAAATGGAGGATACTGAATAGAAAATTAAAGGAATTTCGGCCATCAGATCTTCAAGGAGTCTCTAATGCTAGAGAAATCTTACAAAACTTGAGAGAATGAGTATGATAAGTGGAGAAGAAAGATAAGTTCTGTTGTAATATCCTGAATTTTGGATTGACTATTTTATGATGTTATATTGGGCCATGGCCCCAGCACATATGATTTATTCTGATTATTGGGCATGAGCCCTAGTGCATATGAATTCTTCTTTTGTAGACTCACATATTAGTCATGGACCCTGATTGAATTTCATTATTTGATTATATACTGGGCAAGGAAGCCCCAATGTTCTGATTTATGTTTTTACCATAGGATGTGGGTACCAAACCCTAATATACTGAGATGACCCTTTCTTACATACTATGCAGTGATGCAAATGACATAATTGACTTATTATTATGGTGTGTTGAGCGTGGACTCAGAAACACACAGAGTACCTACGTACTGGGAAAAAGCCCTGATGTACTTAGAGGAAATATGATGTACTGGGAGTAAGCCCTGATGTAAATTGAGTGTTGCGCATAAGCCCTTGAGCACTCCAATCTTAATAAACGAATACCGGATCCGAGGAAACTAAAATATTCTAGATGTGCCTCACAACCACATTCTAGCACTAGTGTTGAGAAGGGACTTTGGAACTGCACTAGAGTAACGCCCATGTGAGAGTGTTGATTTAAATGGCTCTGAAGAGCACTCGGGGTTACGGAGTTTCAAAGTGTTGAGTCGGAAAGACTCTGAAGAGCACTTCTATCACACTTATTTAATTTGACTAAATGATTCATCTTTTTATCCATCATCACCTACTACGGGAGCTACCATGTTAAACGAGGGAATCTGACATGCAAAGAGAGAGACTAGAGGTACCTAACCAAGCTAACCAAGACTATACAAAAGAAGTGGACTGTGTCCCTAAAAGTTAAAAAGAAAAGAGTGTCATGTGATGACACATAACTAAATAAAAGATAATTACCAGTAGTCTTTTATGACTAACCTGAATAAAGGCCTCCAAGCTATTATTATTATTAGGATCTTTAATAATAATGGTGTTATTATTTAACTATGGAATATAATTAGTATACCTGATCTATGCATTATTTAATATTATAAATGGTATATTAATAGCCAAGTGAAAGGTATTTAATATTAGAATAATTATTAATATAATTGTTGTTATTATAATTATTATTAAGAGCATAAATCAAAATGACTTATAGTTAAACAGTTGGAAAAGTCCTAGTTCAAGAGGACTAGATATTTAATTAAATAATATCTTTTAAATTATTAATTATTGAATTTAAAGAAAATAATTAATTCAACAGTCCTAATTCAAGACTTCCCTACTTAAAGAGGGCAGATCCCAAGTTTTGGGATCATCTATCATTCTTGGTTATTATCATTCTCTTATGGTAGTCCAAGAAAACTATTCTTCTCCAAGAAGCTGAAGCAGCCTTAACTAAAAATTCTCAGAACTGAACCAGAAGTGGATCTAGGGCCTCTACCTCTCATTGCATGTTGGAACCAAGCTCGGGGGGATCCATATAGAACTAGAATGGTTCAAGGGTAAAGGTTGGGAGGAATGTGGTAGCCCCAAAGTCATCATAACAGGTCAGCTGAGCTCAGAGGGATCTACACTAATTATTGTTTGAGTGTGCAGGTTACTTCAGGAAGGGAGCATGACACAAAGTGATCAGGTATGAAATGTGAATCTCTCAAATTAAGTTATAAGAAATCTTAGATAAGTAATACAGGGTGCTACCCCAACATCTTTGGCATTGCTTTTCTTTCATCCTAAAATCGTTTAATTACCAACTTGTTGATAGGAACAAATAGAGAGCATTGTTTGTAGGCTAGGATTTTGTAAATTAGAATCTAGTGTCATTGGAATGTCTAGCAGGTTCCTGTGCTAGACATCCTAGCAAACTCATAATCTAGAGATCTGTTTAGATACACATAGATCGCCCATTCAAAGTAGTATGCTTTAAAATTGTATATATATCCATTCTAAAATAGTGAGTGATTTTTATGTTTCCCATAAACTGTGTATAGCTGGGATAAGAATTCTACTCGCATTATTTTCTTTCCTATATTAAAGTCTTCTATTAAATTTACAAACATGATAATATATCACAAATCTAGTTAAGATCATGTTCAAAACTACTAACCCTTTTAGGAAAATGATTATAGACATCAAATTCAAAACATCAAGTAGCGAAGGCACATACAGCATGCAATACAGTCAACTCATCACAAGGAATTAAACGCATCTTCCAGGCATCATGATCTATCAACTTAGTATCAAATATTTTCATTCTTACAACCTAAACTATGAAAAGGAAACTCAACGAATTGCATTTTAGAAATCAAACGATCCACAACATTCAAATTGCTAACACATCATTTCCACGATTTGGGAGATCGAACCCCATCCGATGCTTTGCCATCTTGCAAGACATCACAAGAATAAACGATTTTACGGTAACCCATACCCTCTCAAGGGTCAATCAAAACATTAGCTAGGGTCACGATTCCTATTTAAAATATAGAAGGGATATACTATGTTCATCAAACAAACTCTACAAGATTTTATACAGAAACGATTGGTACAGGAATCGATTCCCATCCCCATATCACTTTACAGAAAACCATACACAATACTATATAAAGAAATCAGCAAACGATTGATACAGGGATCAATTCCCACTACTTTCATTAAATGATCCTCTTTTCTTTCTACCTACTTCAAATAGCCAGAAAACGCAGAAGTAAGAACCTAGGGCTTCTCAGACTTATAGATACAACAACTGTAGGGTTACGTATTCCCTCCATTCAATCATTCTTTTCAAACAAGCAGGGATTTACTCTTTTACATTTTAAAAACACGAAGCCATCAAATCAGGAAGACCACAGAGTGAAGCAACAATAACTTAAAAACGTAGAAATTTATACATCCCCTTCATAGGGTTAATTACAGGTTCATTTCCAAATAGAAAACGCAGATAGTGATACGACTGTACAAAACCCCCATATCCATATGAATTAAAAACACAATGATTTAGATAGGGTATCAAACCCTCATAAATTTTATACAGAAAGACAACCCAGTTCCATACCAAAATACATTATGCAAACATACGTAAACCCCAATTCATTTGGGTACTTTTGATAACACTGAGAGTTCAATAAAATACAGACATAGAGCCGGATGGCCAAAATCTCCACTAAAACCTTTAGAGTCTATAAATGACAAAATATACATCGTTTCATAACAGTCTAGCCAAATGGCGACTTCCAGGAAACTCAAAGTTATCATAGTGAACTCAATCGAGTTCATCATCAAGTCCCCCATGGCAAATGCAAGACACTCCACAGAGGCGAAAGGAGGAGCTAAGAGATGGAAAATTATGGACTTACCATTGTCCCACATCGCCACTGTTGAGCACCGACCACGCAGAAGAGAAACGCCAGACAACACCTGTATTTAAACCACGGCATACAAAGTCAAGGATCTGAATTTTATATCACAAAACATCTACTATACAATAGCAAGAGTGTAGAACTTAAACCCAAGAGGAATTACCTTCAAAGATTTGCAGTCACCATCGCCATTTCCATATGGTATACCGACCATGAGCAATAGCTCAGGTCAGTAGTGAAACCCTCAATACACCCACAGTAGACATGAGAAGTGAACCACGAAAGTGTTCTTCGTTGGTGTAGAACCCTAGAGTAAACCCCCATCATAGCTGGCAGCGTGGACATGTGTTTTCGCAGAGATACATTCAATGCTACTACCAACTACCATTAATTCGAAATTGACCCAACACTCTAAAGTATTAAGATCATATGATATTCACAACATTGTAAAATATAATCACATATTACAATGACCCCAAACTCTTCATAGTGCCATTAACTAATTACAAGGTCAAATAAGTAGTGATGTTTCACAAATATCGCAAACCCCAATAAGGCTAAAACAAAAGAACTGCCAACCTTCAAGGCTATCTCACTAGAGACTTAAAATAGTTACTAGAAGGGTGGAGTAGGAATTCTCGATAGATGTCTCATAAGTACACCTGCAAAACCGAAACAAGTAGATGCATTAGCAATAATGCTAAGTAAGTCCGAAATCTCCATTTCTTACCCCTACCTCTCAATAGCCCTGTTAGGGTACCTTGCCATTTCAAGAGACAAAGTATCTCATCATGAGCATCAATCGCCACCAATAAAGGATCCATTCCACCTGAATTACTAGTGAAACTTTAATACATATGCATTCAAACTTTTATAGCCATAAGAAGGAGATTCACATTATTGCATTCAACAAATTGGTACACATGCGACAGTTCATACACCTAAACCATTTTAGAAATACTTCCGCAAGGATGTAAAATCTTATAATCAACGAACCATGATACTTATGAAGCTAAGGCATTTCAAAGAGTAGAAATCAAACATCAATACAATAAGTACTTGTCAATGCTGAAGTTAGTATTCATCATATCTTTTCTAGTTTATTCTAGTGTCGAAATTTTTTAAATTTTTGCTATTTTTGGGACATTACAAGTGGTATCAGAGCCCAGTTACAAAACTAAGTGAGCTATTGGGCTCATTACAAACATCCGCTGTAGATACACAGTAAATAGAAACATACATTTAAATTTTTATTTTGTTTTATGCGAAAATGAACTAACATGATTTTCTGCTCTTTATACTTATATAACATTTCAGGTACAGTCACTGTCTGAAAATGAATGCAGAAGGGGGCAGCAGCATACATGGAAATCTCAACTCACCACCACGAGTGCAAGAAATTGTGGTGGAAATTAACTCGGATTTAATGAAATCTATGCAGAATCTACAGGCTGAATTCCAAAGATTCCGAGATGAAAACATGCAAGAAAGAAGAGAACAATAGGCCATAAATGAAGCACTACTTTAGACCTTAACAAAGGAAAACCCCCACGGACAGCCCACACTCTCAGTAAACACTTTTAAGAAGGGAATTAGTCACACAAAAAGAACTGCCAGCCCTAAAGGAGAAGAGTAGGGATAACACCTACCAGAATCAATGGAAGAGGACGGTAAGAGCTCTTCCAATGATAAAGGTTCACCACCTCCTTGCAAGAAAAGGAGGAAAAGTGACGATAGTCTTCAAGGGGAATTCCGAAAGATAAAAGCCCCAACATATGATGGAGAGATTAACTCTGGGGAGAAGGATGAGGAGTGGCTGCTAGGGATGAATAAATACTTCAAAGTTCACAATTACTTGAGTGAAATGCAAGCCCGACTAGCCATATACAACATAAATAGTAAAGCTGCCAGATGGTGGCGAGACTTGAAACACACCAAAGGACAAGAGTTGAGAGACATAACCTGGGATACTTTCAACATAATATTCCAGGACAAGTATATGTTTGAAAGATTCTTTGACAAGAAAATAAAAGAATTCCATGAGTTAAAAATGGGCTCCCTAACTATGGAAGCATTCATAAACCGATTCTTAGACTTGCTGCACTATGTGCCTTATATAAAAGACGCGAAGCTAAAGATTTAGCAGTTCTTGGGAGGGATGCCACCAAACTTTAGAGAAAATATAGAGTTTGACATGCCCAAAACCCTTGATATAACCTTACATAAAGCAAGGTTGTGTTATGAACACGGACAACCAAGGAATGACAACATCAACCGAAATAGAGATAAGTTCAAAACCTTCTCGGACAACCGCAAACCAAGTTTCAGACCCCGACCTTTCCAAAAACACAACAACAGTTTTCCACCCAATAGAGGCTTCAACCGACTGCAAACACGGCCAAGTGCACCCCCACCACCTGTCAACAAGACAACATTCAACAAAGGGACCAAAGTTGTCCCACCAACCGTTTCTTGCTGGAAATGCCAAGGGCCCCACTACTACAGAGACTGCCTCAGCAAAACGAATGGATTTTTACACAACATCCAAACAAAGACTACCGTAGGAGACATGGAAAAGACACCAAGGATCTATGCCGCTCTCAACGGTCGACATGCAGATCACCAAACCACCATGGTTGAATTAGTGGGTAAGATCTCTGGCACTACAGTTTCAGTTTTAATAGATCCTGACGCTTGTCGAAGTTATATCTCCCCTAAGTTTGTGGACACTAGTGATTTGAACCGGGAACCTCACGAGAAACCATGGCTGATACAACTAGCCATCGGTACCAAACAAAAGATCTCCGAGTTAGTTAAAAATTACGAGATAAACTTAAACGGATTTCAAACTAGGTTAGATTTAAACATTCTACCCCCAGGGTCGTACGATGTACTCATCGGAATGGATTGGTTGGAAGAACACCATCTCCTCCTAGACTGCTTAAACAAATCCTTACTTTGCAGGGATGACCAAGGGATTCAGATGTCGATTCAGGGTATCCCTAAGAAAGTGTCGGTAAGACAGATCTCCGCCTTACAAGCAAAGAAATGTATCAGAAAAGGTTGCAAACTCTTTGTCGTCAATATCCAAAACATAGAAACTGATAGGGAACAAAAGATCAAATACTTTCCAGTCCTCGTTGAATTCAAGGATGTATTTCCCGAAGAAATACCAGGATAACCGCCTAAACGAGACTTAGACTTTTCTATCGAACTGACACCTGGGTCAATACCAACTTCTAAAGCCCCGTACCACATGAGCACACCAGAATTGGTGGAGCTCAAACTTCTGTTACAAGAACTAATTGACAAAGGGTACATCCGACCTAGTGTGTCCCCTTGGGGTGCACCAATAATCTTCGTCAAGAAGAAATACAGCACGATGCGGATGTGCATCGATTACCGCCAACTCAACAAGATGACCATTAAGAACTCCTACCCACTCCCTAGGATCGACGACTTGTTTGACCAAGTCGGAGGGGCAAATATTTTATCAACGATCGAATTACGATCCAAATACCATCAGGTAAGGATCCATGATGAGGATATCAACAAGAACGCATTTCGAACCCGTTGCAGCCACTACGAGTTCGTAGTGATGCCCTTTGGGTTGACGAATGCACCAGCCAACTTTATGTGCATGATGAACAGTATCTTTAGTAAATACCTTGATAAATTTGGCCTAGTCTTTATTAACAACATTCTGATCTACTCCAAGAACGAGATAGAACATGAGGAGCACCTCCGAATTGTTTTACAGATACTAAGAGAACACAAGCTTTACGCCAAGTTTAGTAAGTGCGATTTCTATAGACCCCAGATTCAATACTGAGGACATATCATTTCCGAGAAGGGAATAGCTGTCGACCCTGAAAAGGTCAAAGCTATCGAAGAATGGCCCACACCTACTTGCGTATTCAACATAAGGTCGTTCTTAGGATTAACTGGCTACTAACGAAAGTTTATTGAGAACTTTTCACGGATTGCATGTCCCATGATATCCTTGCAAAAAATGCAAACAAGTTTGTCTGGATGGATAAGTGCGAAGAAAGATTTCAAAAGATGAAGCAACTATTGATTAGTGCACCGATTCTGCGTATTGTGGATCCCAATGGGGACTTCGTCGTTTGCACAGATGCAAGAAAGGAAGGACTCGGGGGAGTCCTTATGCAAGATAATTTTCCCATATGCTACGAATCGAGGAAACTAAAAGAACATGAGCAGAACTACCCTACTCATGACCTCGAACTAGCCGCCATCATCCATGCTCTGAAGATGTGGCGACATTATCTCATGGGAAAGAAATTTCTATTGATGACGGATAACATGAGCTTGAAATACCTTTTCGACCAACCCAACCTAAATGCTAGGCAGGCCAGGTGGCTAACCTTCCTTAGTGAATACCATTTCGAACTAAAGCATATAAAAGGAAAGGAAAACAAGATTGCGGATTCCTTAAGCCGTTGAGCACATATGCTTTACGAGGTCATAGTAAGCCAAACTGACTCCAACTTACACCACAAAATTCGAACGGCATGTAAGAGTGATCGTTATTATACAGAAATTCTGGCAAAGGTCGAGGAAGACAAACTTTTCCAATAGCAGAAAGAATATAAGATAGACGAAATGGGACTACTGTGGTCGAAACATCAACTTTACGTCCCAGAAAGTGGAGACATTAGATCAAACAATCTCATCGAGTTGCACCAGAAACATTATTCAAGACACCCCGGATATCAAAAGATGATATTGGCCGTAAAGAAACATTACTTCTGTCCTAATCTAAAAGCTAACATTGCAATGTTCATCGCGAAATGTCAGGAGTGCCAATTGGTCAAAGCAGAACATCAACACCCCTCCGAATTACTTCAACCTTTACCCATCCCAGAATGGAAATGGGAGGTAATAAGTATGGAATTCATTACAGGCTTACCCAAGAGTAAGAAAATGAATGACTCCATCTTCGTAGTGGTGGATAAGCTGTCTAAAGCCACCCACTTTATATCAGTGAAATCTACCTACAAAGCAGTTCACATTGCAGAAATATTCTTAAAAGAGATCTTTTGATTGCATGGGATACCCAAAGCAATCATTTCCAATCGAGACACGAAGTTCACTAGAAACTTCTGGAGAGCATTATTCTCTGGTCTAGAAACCCAGTTACAATTCAGTACTGCGTACCACCCCCAGACCGACGGACAAACAGAACGAGTAAACCAGATCCTTGATGACATGTTGAGGATGTATGTCATGAACAACCCCACCAAGTGGGAAGATTATTTGCACTTAGCAGAGTTCGCATACAACAACGATTATCAAACCTTGGACAAAATGAGCCCTTTTGAAGTACTCTACGATAGAAAATGTCGGACCCCCGTGACTTGGGATTGTCCAGTAGACAGACTTATGTTAGTACCAAACCTATTAAAGGACTTGGAACATCTAGTCTCCAAGGTACAACTAAACTTAAAAGAAGCACAAGACCGCCAAAAGAATTATGTGGACAAGAAAAGAAAATACAAGGACTATCAAGTCGACGAACATGTGTTTCTAAAAATAAAAGCAAAACGAAGCTCATTGAGCTTGGGATGTTGCGGGAAACTAGCCACAATATTTTGTGGACCTTTTGAAATATTTGCCAAGAAGGGCCCAGTAGCTTATGATTTGGCCTTACCAGCGCATATAAAAGTTCAGAATGTTTTTCATGCTTCATTATTAAAGAAATATGTATATGATACTAAACATGTTATTGACTGGTCCTTATTATAGGTGGAGCCTGAAGGAGAGTTCATGCCAGAACCACCCCACATACTGGACAAGAGAGAGGTCCAACTTAGGAGAAGGACCATTACTCAGCTGAATGTGCAATGGAGGCACTTTGGACCAGATGAGGCTACTTGGGAGAATGAGGCCACCATGAAAGAGGCATACCCCACCTTGTTTCATCATGACCTCATTCCTAATCCCTAGAAACACCGGGATGGTGTTGTTCTAAGCGGGGAGGGATGTAATATCCTGAATTTTGGACTGACTATTTTATGATGTTATATTGGGCCACAGCCCCAACACATATGATTTATTCTTATTATTGGGCATCCGCGCTAGTGCATATGAATTATTCTTTTGTAGACTGACATATTAGGCATGGACCCTGACTGAATTTCATTATTTGATTATATACTGGGCAAGGAAGCCCCAATGTTCTGATTTATGTTTTTACCATATGATGTGGGTACCAAACCCTAATATACTGAGATGACCCTTTCTTACATACTGTGCAGTGATGTGAATGACATAATTGATTTATATGGTGTGTTGAGCATGGACTCAGAAACACACAGAGTACCTACGTACTGGGAAAACGCCCCGATGTACTTAGAGGAAATATGATGTACTAGGAGTAAGCCCTGATGTACATTGAGTGTTGAGAATAATCCCTGGAGCACTCCAAGCTTGATAAACGAATATCGGATCTGAGGCAACTTAAATATTCTAGATGTGCCTCACAATCACATTCTAGCACTAGTGTTGAGTAGGGACTCTGGATTGCACTAGAGTAATGTCCATGTGAGAGTGTTGAGTTAAATGGCTCTAAAGAGAACTCGGGGTTACAGAGTTTCAAAGTGTTGAGTCGGAAAGACTCTGAAGAGCACTTCTATCATACTTATTTAATTTGACTAAATGATTCATCTTTTTATCCATCATCACCTACTGCGAGAGCTACCATGTTAAACGAGGGAATCTGACATGCAAAGAGAGAGACTAGAGGTACCTAACCAAGCTGAACAAGACCATCCAAAAGAAGTGGACCGTGTCCCTAAAAGTTAAAAAGAAAAGAGTGTCATGTGATGACACATAACTAAATAAAAGATAATTACTAGTATTCTTTTATGACTAACCTGAATAAAGGCCTCCAAGCTATTATTATTATTAGGAGCTTTAATAATAATGGTGTTATTATTTAACTATGAAATATAATTAGTATACCTGATTTATGCATTATTTAATATTATAAATGGTATATTAATAGTTAAGTGAAAGGTATTTAATATTAGAATAATTATTAATATAATTGTTTTTATTATAACTATTATTAAGAGCATAAATCAAAATGACTTATAGTCAAATAGTTGGAAAAGTCCTAGTTCAAGAGGACTAGATATTTAATTAAATAATATCTTTTAAATTATTAATTATTGAATTTAAAGAAACTAATTACTTCAACAGTCCTAATTCAAGGCTTCCCTACTTAAAGAGGGCAGATCCCAAGTTTTGGGATCATCTATCATTCTTGGTTATTATCATTCTCTTATGGTAGTCCAAGAAAACTATTATGCTCCAAGATGCTGAAGCAGCCTTACCTAAAAATTCTCTGAACTGAACCAAAAGTGGATCTAGGGCCTCTACCTCTCATTGCATGTTGGAACCAAGTTCGGGGGGATCCAGATAGAACCAGAATGGTTCAAGGGTCAAGGTTGGGAGGAATGTGGTAGCCCCAAAGTCATCATAATAGGTCAGCTGAGCTCAGAGGGCTCTACACTAATTATTGTTTGAGTGTGCAAGTTACTTCAGGAAGGGAGCAAGCCACAAAGTGATCAGGTATGAAATGTGAATCTCTCAAATTAAGTTATAATAAAGCTTAGATAAGTCATACAGGGTGCTACCCCGACATCTTTGGCATCGTTTTCCTTTCATCCTAAAATCGTTTAATTACCAACTTGCTGATAGGAACAAATAGAGAGCATTGTTTGTAGGCTAGGATTTTGTAACTTAGAAGCTAGGGTCAGTAGAATATCTAGCAAGTTCCTGTGCTAGACATCCTAGCAAACTCATAATCTAGATATCTGTTTAGATACACCTAGATCGCCCATTCAGAGTAGTATGCTTTAAAATTGTATATATATCCATTATGAAACAGTGAGTGATTTTTATGTTTCCCATAAACTGTGTATAGCTGGGATAATAGTTATGTTCACATTATTTTCTTTCCTCTATTAAAGTCTTCTCTTAAATTTACAAACATCAATATATCACAAATCTAGTTAAGATCATGTTCGAAACTACTATCCTTTTCAGGGAAAGGATTACATACATCAAATTCAAAACATCAAGTAGCGAAGGAACATACATCATGCAATATAGTCAACTCATCACAAGGAATTAAATGCATCTTCCAGGCATCATGATTTATCAACTTAGTATCAAATATTTTCATTCTTACAACCTAAACTATGAAAAAGAAACTCAACAAAATGCATTTTAGAAATCAAACGATCCACAACATTCAAATATCTAACACATCATTTCCATGGGTCGGAAGATCGAACCCCATCCGAGGCTCTACCATCTTGCAAGACGCCACAAGAATAAAGGATTGTACAGTAACCCATACCCTCTCAAGGGTCAATCAAAAAATTAACTAGGGTCACGATTCCTATTTAAAACACAGAAGGGCTATACTATGTTCATCAAACAAACGCTACATGATTTTATACAGAAACGATTGGTATAGGGATCGATTCCGATCCCCATCTCACTTTACAGAAAACCATACACAATATTATATAGAGAAATTAACAAACGATTGATACGGGGATCAATTCCCACTACTTTCATTAAAAGATCCTCTTGTCTTTCTACCTACTTCAAATAGCCATAAAACGCAGAAGTAAGAACCCAGGGCTTCTCAGACTTATAGATACAACAACTATAGGGTTACGTATTCCCTCCATTCAATCATTCTTTTCAAACAAGCAGGGATTTACTCTTTTACTTTTTAAAAACACGAAGCCATCAAATCGAGAAGACCATAGGGTGAAGCAACAATAACTTAAAAACGTATAAATTTATACATCCCCTTCATAGGGTTAATTACATGTTCATTTCCAAATAGAAAACGCAGATAGTGATACGATTATACAAAAACCCCATATCCATATGAATTAAAAATGCAGAGATTTAGATAGGGTGTCAAACCCTCATAAATTTTATACAAAAAGACAACCCAGTGCAATACCAAAATACATTACACAAACATAGGTAAACCCCAATTCATTTGGGTACTTTTGATAACACTGAGAGTTCAATAAAATACAAACATGGAGCCGGATGGCCAAAATCTCCACTAAACCCTTTAGAGTCTGCAAATGACAAAATATACATCGTTTCATAAAAGTCCATCCAAATGGCGACTTCTAGGAAACTCAAACTTATCATAGTGAACTCAATCGATTTCATCAAGTCCCCCTTAGAAAACACAAGACACTCCATAGAGGAGAAAGGAGGAGCTAAGAGATGGAAAATTCTGGACTTACCATTGTCCCACATTACCACTATTGAGTACCGAACACGCAGAAGAGAAACGCCAGTAAACACCTATATTTCAACCATGGCATACAAAGTCAGGGCTCTGAATTTTATATCACAAAACATCGAATATACAATAGCAAGAGTGTAGAACTTAAAACTGAGAGGAATTACCCTCAAATATTTGCAGTCGCCATCGCCATTTCGATATGGTATACTGACCATGAGCCACAGCGCAGGTCAGTAGCGAAACCCTCAATACACCCACAGTAGACATGAGAAGTGAACCACAAAAGTGTTCTTCGTTGGTGTAGAACCCTAGAGTAAACCCCCATCACAGCTGGCAGTGTGGCCATGGGTTTTTGCAGAGATACATTCAATGCTACTACTAGCTACCATTAATTCGAAATGGACCCAACACTCGAAAGTATTAAGATCATACGATATTCACAGCATTGTAAAATATAATCAAATATTACAATGACCCCAAACTCTTCATAGTGCCATTAACTAATTACAAGGTCAAACAAGTAGTGATGTTTCACAAATATCACAAACCCTAATAAGGCTAAAACAAAAGAAGTGCCAACCTTCAAAGCTATCTCACTTGAGACTTAAAATAGTTGCTAGAAGGGTGGAGTAGGCATTCTCGATAGATCTCTCATAAGTACACCTGCAAACCCGAAACAAGTAGACGCATTAGCAATAATCCTAAGTAAGTCCGAAATCTCCATTTCTTACCCCTACCTCTCAGTAGCCCTGTCAGGGTACCTTGCCATTTCAAGAGACCGAGTATCTCATCATGAGCATCGATTGCCACCAATAAAGGATCCATTCCACTTGAATTACCAGTGAAACTTTAATACATATGCATTCAAACCTTCATAGCCGTAAGAAGGAGATTCGCATGATCGCATTCAACAAATTGGTAGACATGCGACAATTCATACACCTAAACCATTTTAGAAATACTTCTGCAAGGCTGTAAAATCTTATTATCAGCGAACCATGATACTTATGAAGCTAAGACATTTGAAAGAGTAGAAATCAAACATCGGTACAATAAGTACTTGTCAGTGCTGAAGTTAGTATTCATCATATCTTTTCCAGTTTATTCTAGTGTCGGAAATTTTTTAAATTTTTTCTATTTTTGGGACATTACATCTGCACTGGATCTGCAAGAAGGATGAAATTAGAGCTGGTATATGCAGATGGAGGGAACACTAGAATTCATGAGCTACTCAGGGCCCATTCATTGAAATAGACCACCTGCTCCAAATGTAATTCTCTTCAAAAAAATCAATCCAATTGCACTGTAACTGAGGATCTCTCTCCAGATGTCTTAGATTATTCAATAATGGACTGATGTAGGCCTGTAGATCAGAATTCCATGGCTCTAGATATGATCATGGACAAACTAGAACAATAATTGTGTTGGGGTTCATCTCCCAAGCATTGGTTGAGGCACACCACTCAAATCTGAGTAGCAAAATATCTCAAGAAAAAATGTAATTGACCAAAATATGTGAATGGTTGTAATTTACCTATTTATTTAAGTGACACAAAAACGCCTTTCTTGAATTTAATTAAAACAATGGTTACGGAAGCTAGAATTACTGGGGATGGGTAAGATCACAGGATATGGAAGGGTTGAAGGTTCTGATTTGGTATGATACCTATGCAAAAATTAATGAGGCAATTTATGTCTCAAGATAAGAAACCTACAATTTACTCCAACGCTCCTGGGCCACTCAACATATGCAGACTAGTATGGGAGAGATATTTAACTGGAGGTTGGGGATTGTAGTTTCTGAGATTAAATAGTTTAAATATCAATTTATAACAGTAATTAAACAGTAAAACATCATTCTAGAAGGTTTCAAAGAGATTTGATCAAGTTTCACATAAACAACATAAAATTGCCTTCAGGACAACTAAACTAGTGCAAATTCAAGATTTCCAAACAGGATTTGAAGGCTCATGAATTCATGAAATGAAGCATGGGATGTAATTTTTGGCATATTATTGATCTCTTGGAACATGAATTACTTCACTTGGATACGTTATCATGCATTTATTACTTGCAAAATTTAAACTAGTCAAATTCTAGCTAAATCTAGGAAGGGTAGAGAAATATAAGAAGAAATCTGAGTTCTGCAATTTTGTTGAAGTTGATTGGTATCAGAGGACTAAATTAACTATTAATACATCATATGTAGGCCAAAATGCTCCTCATATCATTACAAAACATTCTCTCCATTTCTACTAAACATTACAATACTGAAAATCAATGAATGGCTCTGAGATTTGAACCATAGACTTGAAGAAGCTTATGAAATTTGACCTAAGATTGGTTCAGCTATTGGACCTGAAAATAATATAAGTGATCATGGCTTAATTCCATCATCCACTCACATGAATATGGGGCACATATCCCAACCTTGACCCGAGGAACACCTCCCAAGTATCTGAGGAAAAAATTGATCTCCTAAAATTCTTCAAACTGACAAAAAATGTGAATGTGGTGAGAACTAGGTTATTTATGGAGAGAGTGTGACTTGTGGATCAATTTAACGAACTAATGCGCATTCCTTAAGTGGATGAGGAAATCTAGCTTTCCTTCTTGCTTTCCTTTTTGCTTTACTTTCCTTCATTTCTTCTTTGTCTGATTTTCCTTACTTTTGGACTTTCTGCCTTTGCTTTTCCTACTTTTCCTACTTTTTCTAGATTTTCTTGACTTTCCTGATTTATAGAACTTTCTTGATTTTCTGAGCTTTCTTGCTAATCTGATTTTGCCTGCTTTTTGCTTCATACTGGTTTTGCTGAGCTTTTGCCACCTTTCTTATTTTCTTAGCTTTGGCATATTTTCTCTTTGCTTCCTCCTCAAGCTATCTTAGTCAAATTTATCCTCCTATGCACCCAAGTGGAGCCTTATCCTCTTTTATTCCACATAAAAACATTAAATGCATAAATTAAATAATCCATGTGCATAATTAAACTTAGGATATCGTTTATTGCAAAGTCTAGTTAATTAATTGCCTAGGAATTCCAAAATTTACCCCATGGTTATGCACCTACCTCCTCAACCCAAGGGATTGGTTGGGTTAGAAACTTGTTCCAATGCTCATTGTTGTGGGCACATGACAATGGTGTGCCTTAGATTTATTTTATAACTTAGGTATATTCCTGGGAAAGTCATTGGCACATGTGATAGGTGAGGGTGACTTCCTAGAGAGAATTAGGAACAATTGTGCTTTGTGTTTTTCAACTAAATTTAGAAAGTGCTCCCTACTTAGATTTTCTTGATGTTGCCTTCTTTTTCAAACTGGTTTCTTTCTGCACTTTCCTTCTTTTGGATTTCTTGCTTTGTGCTTTTTCCTTTTTTTCTTGCTTTTGCCAGTTTCTATCTTTTTATGCTACCATCTTGCATTTAGCTAACTCCTTGTTGTTTCTAACTTTTCCACTTGAGTAGGTGAGGTCCACCTTGTCCTCATTCTCCTTCCTAGCCACGTGAACATCATTTATTTTCCAAAATTTATTAATAATGATAATACATTAGTTATAAAAAATAATTAAAATTCAAAATATTAAAAGTGTTAATTACTATAGGCCTTGTACCAAAAATTCATCCCAATTAATTATCATCAATTTAATTCTCCTACCTATATAATTAAGGATTGGAGGGTCCAAGTCTTCACCAAATGGCCACTAGGGATGGAACATGGAAGTCCTCCCTCCCCAACATTGCTTGTCCTCAAGCAGGTGCAATCCTATATGTTACAGAATCTATTCACCTTCCCAAGTTGCATATTCACTAGGAAACCCCTTCCACTGCACTAGATATTCTTTAATGGTTTTGTTACTAAACTTCTTTTCTCTAACCTAAAAAATATTTTCTGGTTCTAAGACCACGTGTCCTTCATCATCGAGACGACGCAATTCTTCCTAAATTGTTATTTGTTGGACAACTACTTTCTTAGAGCATGACACATGGAAAACATTGTGTATCTTGCTCTGTGAAGAAAGATCTAATTCACAGTCAACTTCACCAATTTTCCTTGTGATTTTATAGGTTTCATAGAATCTTGGAATCAATTTCTTATCCCCCTTTGATTTTAGAGAGGATTTCATGTAGGGTTGCAACCTAAAATAGACCAAATCACCTTCTTGGAAGGTTTGGTATTTTCTATTCTTATCTGCATTCACCTTCTATTTGTTCTTTGCAACCTGCAAGTTTTCTTTGAGTGCCCTGAGTATGTCCTGGATTTCCTGAAGCCAATCATTTTTTTTGTGATCTGGAATCCCCAAAAATCATATCTACAAATGTGGGGGATTCATACCCATACAAAGCTTTGAATGGGTTCATTCCAATTGAGAGATGGAATGTAGTGTTATAACAGAATTCCCCCAAGTGTAGCCAAGTGACCCATGCTTTCTATTGCCCGGTAATATAATTCCTTAGATAACCCTTGATCCATTGGTTTTCCCCCTCAGTTTTTCGAATAGTCTGAGGGTGATAACTTGTGCTCAGATTCAAACTAGGTCCAACTAGTGCAAATAGGGTTTTCCAGAAAGCACTAGTAAATTTGTTATCTCGGTCACTTATTATAGTCTTGGGAAGACCATGCAATCTAAACACTTCTTTAAAAAACAATGCAACAAATTGACGGGCAGTAATAGTTGATGTGACAACAAAGAAGTGAGAAAATTTAGTCAATCTATCAACCACTAAAAAATGCTATCCTTACACAATTCTTCATGAGCAAAAACTAGTAAACAAAACTAGTTGGAAAAGAGATAGTCTAGGGCACAATAAAATGATTCCGGGGTTATGAATTTGGGATATTTAGGATCTAAAAAATGTATGGGTTAATGTGAAGCAAAAAAAATATTAGAAAAAATGGTAGCTTCTGAGTCCTATGCACAAAGTACTGGGGCCATTTATGTTTCAACAACAGGTGTCGTGGAGGTCTACTTCGAGGCTTCCTGGGCACACCGACATATGCATACTAAACTCATTGGATCACACCTGGAGGAAACCAAATGGATTTTATCAGATATTAACCTCCTAATGAATTTTTTGACAAGATATTCAGAGAATTTGGGACGTTCTGGTTGAGTTTGAAAACCAAAGAGGCAAGGGCGATATCTTGGACTACTCAACTAGTAGTTTTCGAAGTTCTTCCAAACAGGATAAAATGCATTTTAATCTTTAGGGAAATGGTTGTATATGATTCATTAAGGTCATAGGATTTGCAAATTACCATCAGAACATAAAACTAACTCATACATAGCTCTGAATTACAAAAATGGTAAAACTAGTCAAGAAAAAATGATTAAAGAGCTTGTCTTGGAATTGCTTGATTCAAACTGTCTCTAGAGCTTTAAAAATTAACTTCTGAAGTATGTTAGGTATATGAAATTACGTTATTAATAGTATCAAATAAAAATGGAGGATACTGAACAGAAAATTAAAGGAATTTCAACAATCAGATATTCAAGGAGTCTCCAATGCTAGAGAAATATTACAAAACTTGAGAGAATGAGTATGATAAGCGGAGAAGAAAGATAATTTTTGCACTGGATCTACAAGAAGTATGAAATTAGAGCCGGTCTATGCAGATGGAGGGCACACTAGAATTCATGAGCTGCTTAGGGCCCATTCACTGAAATAGACCACCTCCTCCAGATGTAATTCTCTTCACAAAACTCAATCCAATTGCACTGTAATTGAGGATCTCTCTCCAGATGTCTTAGATTATTAAATAATGGACTAATGCAGGCCTGTAGATTAGAATTCCATTGCTTTGGATATCATCATGGACAAATTGGAACAATAATTGCATAGGGGTTCATCTCCCAAGCATTGGTTAAGGCACATCACTCAACTCTGAGTAGCAAAATATCTCAAGAAAAAATGTAATTGACCAAAATATGTGAATGGTTGTAATTTACCTACTTATTTCAGTGATACAAAAACTCCTTTCTTAAATTTAATTAAAACAGTGGTTACGGAAGCTAGAATTACTAGGGATGGGTAAGATCACAGGCTATGGAAGGGTAAAAGGTTATGATTTGGTATGATACCTATGCACAAATTAATGAGGCAATTTATGTCTCAAGAGAATTAAGCTACAATTTACTCCAACGCTCCTGGGCCACTCAACATATGTAGACTAGTATGGGAGATATATTTAACTAGAGGTTGGGGATGGTTGTTTCTAAGATTAAATAGTTTAAATATAAATTTATAACATTAATTAAACATTAAAAAATCATTCTAGAAGGTTTCAAAGATATCTCATCAATTCTCACATAAACACACATAAAATTGCCTTCCAGGACAGCTCAACTAATGCGAATTCAAGATTTTGAAACAGGATTTAAAGGCTCATGAATTCATGAAATGAAGCATGCGATGTAATTTTTGGCATATTATTGATATATTGGAACATGAATTACTTCATTTGGATACATTATCATGCATTTATTACTTGCAAAATGGAAACTAGTCAAATTCTAGCTAAATCTAGAAGGGTAGAGAAATATGAGAAGAAATCTCAGTTCTGTAATTTTATTGAAACTTCTTGATATCAGAGGACTAAATTAAATGTTAATACATCATATGTATGCCAAAATTCTCCTCATATCATTACAAAAAATTTCTCTCCATTCCTACTGAACATTACAATACTAAAAAATCAATGAATGGATCTGAGATACGAACCACAGACTTGAAGAAGCTTCTGAAATTCGACCTGAGATTGGTTCAGTTACAGGACCTAAAAATAATATCAGTGATCATGGATTAATTCCATCATCCTCTCACATGAATATGGGGTAAATCTCCCAACCTTGAACAGGGGAACACCTCCCAAGTCTATAAGGAAAAAATTGATCTCTTACAATTCTTCAAACTGACAAAATATGCGAATGTGGTGAGAACTGGGTTATTTATGTAGAGAGTGTGACTTGTGGATCAATTTAACCAACTAATGCATCTTCCTTCAGTGGATGAGGAAATCTACCTTTCCTTCTTGGTTTCCTTTTTGCTTTGCTTTCCTTATTTTCTTCTTTGTCTGATTTTCCTTGCTTTTCGACTTTCTGCCTTTGCTTTTCCTGTTTTTTTCTGGATTTTCTTCACTTTCCTGATTTAGTGAACTTTCTTGCTTTTATGAGATTTCCTACTTTCCTTATTTTGTTGGCTTTCTTCTTTGTACTTCTTTTGTTGATCTTTTGCCACCTTTTCTATTTTCTTAGCTTTGGCATATTTTCTCTTTGCTTCCTCCTCAATCTATCTTAGTCAACCTTATCCTCCTATCCACCCAAGTGCAGCATTATCCTCTTTTATTCCACATAAAAAAATTAAATGCATAACTTAAATATTCCAGGTGCATAATTAAACTTAGGATATCATTTATTGCAAAGTCTAATTAATTAATTGCTTAGGAATTCCAAAATTAACCCCTTGGTTATGAAACTACCTCCTCAACCCAAGGGATTGGTTGGGTTAGGAACTTGTTCCAATGCTCATTGTTGTGGGGACATGACAATGGTGTGCCTTATATTTCTTTTATAACTAAGGTAGCTTCTTGGAAAATCCACTGGCACATGTGAGAGGTGAGGGTGCCTTCCTTGAGAGAATTAGCAACAATTTTGGTTTGTGAAAATTTCTTGCTTTGTGTTTTTCAATTGAATTTACCAAGTGCGCCCTACTTAGATTTTCTTGATGTTGCCTTCTTTTTCAAACTAGTTTCTTTCTGCACTTTCCTTCTTTTGGATTTCTTGCTTTGTTCTTTTGCATGTTTTTTCTTGCTTTTGCCAATTTCTATCTTTTTATGCTGCCACCTTGCTTTTAGCTGACTCCTTATTGTTTCTAACTTTTCCACTTGAGTAGTTGAGGTCCACCTTATACTCATGCTCCATCCCAGCCATGTGAACATCATTTCTTTCCCAAATTTTATTAATAATGAAAAGACATTAGTTATAAAAAATAATTAAAATTCAAAATATTAAAATTGTTAATTACTATAGGCCTTGTACCAAAAATTCATCCCAATTAATTATAATCAATTTAATTATTCTACCTATATAATTACGGATTGGAGGGTCCAAGTCTTAACCAAATGGCCACTAGGGATGGAACATGGTAGTCCTCCCTCCCCAACACTGCTTGTCCTAAAGTAGGTGTAATCCTAGATGTTGCAGAATCTCTTCACCTTCCTAGGTTGAATCCTCACTAGGAAACCCCTTCCACTGCACTAGATATTCTTTAATGGTTTTGTTACTCAAATTCCTTTCTCTTACCTGAAAAATATGTTATGGTTCTAAGACCAGGTGTCCTTCATCATCGAGAGGAGGAAATTCTTCTGAAATTGTTATTTGTTGGCCAACTGCTTTCTTCGAGCATGACACATGGGAAACATTGTGTATCTTGCTCCATGAAGAAAGATCTAATTCATAGTCAACTTGCCTAATTTTTCTCGTGATTTTATAGGGTCCATGGAATCTTGGCAGCAATCTCTTATCCCCCTTTTATTTCAGAGAGTATTTCATGTAGGGTTGCAACCACAAATACACCAAATCACCTTCTTGGAAAGTTTGGTCCGTTTTGTTCTTATCTGCATTCACCTTCTGTTTGTTCTGTGCAACCTACAAGTTTTCTTTGAGTGCCCCAAGTATGTCTTGGATTTCCTGAATCCAATCCTCTTTTTTGTGATCTTTAATCCCCAAAAATCATATCTACAAATGTGGGGGATTCATACCCATACAAAGCTTTGAATGGTTTCATTCCAATTGAGAGATGGAATGTAGTGTTACAAAAGAATTCCTCCAAGTGTAGCCAAGTGACCCATGCTTTCTGCTCCCCGATAATATTATTCCCGAGATAACCATTGAGCCATTGCTTCACCCTTTCAGTTTTTCCATCAGTCTGAGGGTGATAACTTGTGCTAAGATTCAAACTAGTTCCAACTAGTTTAAACAAAGTTTTCTGGAAAGCACTAGTAAATTTGCTATCTCGGTCACTTATTATAGTCTTGGGAAGACCATGCAATCTAAATACTTCTTTAAAAAATAGTGCAACAAATTGAATGGCAGTAATAGTTGATGTGAGAGAAAAGAAGTGAGGAAATTTAGTCAATCTATCGACCACTACAAAATTCTATCCTACCACAATTTTTGACAAGGAAAAACTAGTTGGAAAAGATATAATCTAGGGCACAATAAAATGACTCCAGGGTTATGAATTTGGGATATTTAGGATCTGACAAATGTATGGGTTAATGTGAAGTAGCAAAAATATCAGAAAAGAGGCTAGCTTCTGAGTCCTATGCACAAGGTACTGGGGCCATTTATGTTTCAACAACAATTGTCATTGAGGTCTACTCCGAGGCTTCCTGGGCACACCGACATATGCATACTAAACTCATTGGATCACACTTGGAGGAAACCAAATGGATTTTATCATATGTTAACCTCCTAATGAATTTTTTGACAAGATATTCAGAGAATTTGGGAGGTTTTGGTTGAGTTTGAAAGCCAAAGAGGCAAGGGTGCTATCTTGGACTGCTCAACTAGTAGTTTTCCAAGTTCTTCCAACTAACTCATACATAGCTCTGAATTACAAAAATGGTAAAACTAGTCAAGAAAAAGTGATTAAAGAGCTAGTCTTGGAATTGCTTGATTCAAACTGCCTCTAGAGATTTAAAAATTCACTTCTGAAGTATGTTAGGTATCTGAAATGAATTTATTAACAATATCAAATAAAAATGGATGATACTGAACAGAAAATTAAAGGAATTTCCACCATCAGATCTTCAAGGAGTCTCCGATGCTAGAGAAATCTTATAGAACTTGAGAGAATGAGTATTATAAGTGGAGAAGAAAGATAAGTTATGCACTGGATCTACAAAAAGGATGAAATTTGAGCTGGTATATGCAGATGGAGGGCACACTGGAATTCATGAGCTGCTCAGGGCCCATTCACTGAAAAAGACCACCTCCTCCAGATGTAATTCTCTTCACAAAACTCAATAAAATTGCACTCTAACTGAGGATCTCTCTCCGGATGTCTTAGATTATTCAATAATGGACTAATGCAGGCCTATAGATCAGAACACCATGGCTTTGGATATGATCATGGACAAACTAGAACAATAATTGCGTTGGGGTTCATCTCCCAAGCATTGGTTGAGGCACATCACTCAAGTCTAAGTACACAAATCTCTCAAGACAAAAGGTAATTGAGAAAAATATGTGAATGGTTGTAATTTACCTACTTATTTCAGTGATACAAAAAATCCTTTCTTAAATTTAATTAAAACAATGGTTACGGAAGCTAGAATTGTTGGGGATGGGTAAGATCACAGGCTATGGAAGGGTGGAAGGTTATGATTTGGTATGATACCTATGAAAAAATTAATGAGGAAATTTATGTCTCAAGGGGAGCAAGCTACAATTTACTCCGACACTCCTGGGCCACTCAACATATGCAGACTAGTATGGGAGAGATATTTAACTGTAGGTTGGGGATGGTTGTTTCTGAGCTTAAATAGCTTAAATATCAAATTATAACAGTCATTAAATAGTAAAACATCATTCTAGAAGGTTTCAAAGATATCTGATCAAGTCTCACATAAACACACATAAAATTGCCTTCCAGGACAACTCAACTAGTGCGAATTCAGGATTTCCAAATAATATTTAAAGGCTCATGAATTGATTAAATTAAGCATGGGATGTAATTTTTTGCATATTATCGATCTATAGGAACAAAAATTACTTCATTTGTATATGTTATCATGCATTTATTACTTGCAAAACGGAAACTAGTCAAATTCTGGCTAAATCTAGGTAGGGTAGAGAAATATGAGAATAAATCTGAGTTCTGTAATTTTATTGAAGATGATTGATATCATAGGAATAAATTAACTGTTAATACATCATATGCATGCCAAGAGGCTCCTCATTTCATTACAAAACATTCTCTCCATTCCTACTAAACATTACAATACTGAAAATCAATGAATGGCTCTGAGATTCGAACCACAGACTTGAAAAAAATTCTGAAATTCAACCTGAGATTGGTTCATATACATGACCTAAAAATAATATCAGTTATCATGGCTTAATTAAATCATCCTCTCACATGAATATGGGGCACATATCCCAACCTTGACAAGGGGAACACCTCCCAAGTCTCTGAGGAAAAAAATTATCTCTTACAATTCTTCAAACTGACAAATAATGTGAATGTGGTGAGAATTGGGTTATTTATGGAGAGAGTGTGACTTTTCGATCAATTTAACCCACTAATGCGCCTTCGTTAAGTGGATGAGGAAATCTAGCTTTCCTTCTTGCTTTCCTTTTCGCTCTGCTTCCCTTCTTTTCTGATTTGTCTGATTTTTCTTGCTTTTCGACTTTCTACCTTTGCTTTTCCTGTTTTTTTTGGGATTTTCTTGACTTTCCTGATTTACTGAACTTTCTTGCTTTTCTGAGATTTCCTGCTTTTATGATTTTCCCTGCTTTCTGCTTTGTACTTCTTTTACTGAGCTTTTGCCACCTTTGTGATTTTCTTAGCTTTGGCATATTTTCTCTTTGCTTCCTCCTCAAGCTATCTTAGTCAACCTTATTCTCTTTTATTCCACATAAAAACATTAAATGCATAAATTAAATAATCCATGTGCATAATTAAACTTAAGGATATCATTTATTGCAAAGTCTAATTAATTAATTGCCTAGGAATTCCAAAATTAACCCCATGGTTATGCAACTACCTCTTCAACCCAAGGGATTGGTTGGGTTAGGCACTTGTTCTAATGCTCATTGTTGTGGGGACATGACAATGGTGTGCCTTATCTTTCTTTTATAACTTAGGTAGCTTACTAGGAAAGTCATTGGCACATGTGGGAGGGAAGGGTGCCTTCCTTGAGAGAATTAGCAACAATTTTGCTTTGTGAAACTTCTTGCTTTGTGTTATTCAACTGAATTTAGCAAGTGTGCCCTACTTAGATTTTCTTGATGTTAACTTCTTTTTCAAACTGGTTTCTTTTTTCACTTTCCTTCATTTGAATTTCTTGCTTTGTGCTTTCACCTGTTTTTTCTTGCTTTTGCCAGCTTCCATCTTTTTATGCTGCCACCTTGCTTTTAGCGGACTCCTTATTGTTTCTAACTTTTCCACTTGAGTAGGTGAGGTCCACCTTGTCTACATGCTCCCTCCTAGCCATGTGAACATCATTTGTTTCCCAAATTTTATTAATAATGGTAAGACATTAGTTATAAAAAATAATTCAAATTCAAAATATTAAAATTGTTAATTACTATAGGCCTTGTACCAAAAATTCAACCCAATTAATTATCATCAATTTAATTCTTCTACCTATATAATTAAGGATTGGAGGGTCCAAGTCTTCACCAAATGGACACTATGGATGAAACATGGCATTCCTCCCTCCCAAACACCGCTTGTCCTCAAGCATGTGCAATCCTAGATGTAGTAGAATCTGTTCACCTTCCCAGGTTGAATCCTCACTAGGAAACCCCTTCCACTGCACGAGATATTCTTTAATGGTTTTTTTAATCAAATTCCTTTCTCTTACCTAAAAAATAGGGAGGTTATTCCCCTAGTGCATCAGGTGATCACTGAGAGATTCGAATAGGGAGGCTATGTGAGAGTGCAACTGTAAGTCTGCTAATTATACTGAGAAGGCAAACCAGAGGTGTTTGTGTAGGTCTCTTTGACTGCTGAGTCTTGAGGATTGGACAATTTACATTCTATTGCAAGTTGATGTGCTAAGGCTTCTATAGAATCTTCCTCCTAGTGGTTCAGTGAACAGTCTCGGGGGTCCTAAGGCAAGTAACTTGGATATCTTCAGGAATTGGTTGGGTGGAACAGGTTCCTTGGGTTGTTTGTTTCGCTACAGTCAACCAGGTTTTACTGTTCCTACTTTTGTTTACAGTTAAATGTTTTCTGCATCATAGAATTATTAACTCAGTTATGCAAAAGAGATTATTTTATGTTCTGATCTAAGAATGATTTTGAATGAAAAAGATTTGTGAAATATTTGATTTGATAATCATATCTATATTTTTCCCCATGCTGTTCTCTGCATAGTACTCTAGTATAGAGAAGAAAATTAAGAAAAATAAGTGATAGGAAGAATGCCATTGATTGGAAGAATGATTACATTAGTATTCTTGTTAAAATCTTGTCCTATATTTAAACACAGTAAACATTACAGTATAGCATCAATAGTAGTATAGAATTTATTTAATTTATACATGAAATAAAAACACAGTATGTTTCTACATAGTTTTATATATTTATTTCAAATAGTAAGAAAATGCACATCAATATTATACATTTCATGTTTTTCAAGCAAGTGTAATTTCAAGAATAATAGCAGCTAGAAGAATTAATTTCTGCACAAGGTTTATATGTTTCCATTTCAAATACATCTTTTTTAGATAGAAATATCATGCAATTCAACATTTATTTCCTTAATGTTTTCCAGTAAAGTATAGTCTAGAAATTTAGCATCTGCAAAATCTATTCTCTGCACAAAAATTATTATATGTAAACCTATTAATTCATCATCCATTCATTTCAGTATTTAAATTACAAATCTATTAATGGTAGTATCAAAACCCTATTATTGCAAACCCTAGAATCTAAACGTTCTTTTAGTACATAGTTCCTAATCCTCTCATCAAGCCATTCATGGAAAACTTTAGACATTATTTCAGAAATTATAGCAATTATGACTTACTAAACCCTAGTTATCGTTTTCTAGAACCATACTATCTTTTGTACATGGTGAGTTTACCATTGAAGCATTATTTAGCACTTAGTCGAAAATACGAGTTTGTATCAATGTTTAACATTAGCTCACAACCCTAGCATTAAAACTCACATAGCGTCGAAATATTCATATACGAGCTAAGGTCTACTTCATGGTTCAAACTATCTCATCAACTTTCCAAACATGTTTAGAAACAACAAAGATGGAGTACAGAAACAACTCTACAGTCAACCATCGTGGCTCAACACACTTTAACAACTATTACACAATTTTCCTACCCATCATTTTAAAAACATAACTATCCATTGCAAAGAAACAAGCCCTTGTTTTTAAGTACAAAAGAACCCTCGGTTCTTGGTTTCCATTCAAAGTATATAACAGAGAATTACATTATGGCCTTACAAGGTTCCCAATAGTATACAGAGTTACCTTCTTCATCCTTAAACCTTAATCCGAGACCGTGGAACAACAAAAAATACACAGGGTTTTACCCTGGACTTTAACAACACAAAAACTAGAACCAAGTTCTCATCAACAACATAGCCAGGCATCAAATATCCAAGTGGCAACTTAAAAGACTGAGAGGTTACCCTATGTATAGTTTGAATCAAAACAAGACAAACTTAAAACTTCATATTCGGGCATCACTGAAACTAGTCGAAGGTTTCCAACTCTTGGCACACAGAAAAAAAACACCATCAAAGGCACCAACTAGATTTTCGAGAACCATCGAAGCTTACCAGGAAGCAGTAGCATCTTTCCATTCTCAAACCCTTTGCATAGAAACCTTCCAGCGAAGTGTGCACCTGCCAAATTACAAGCTCGAAGGGTTAAAAGCATGCAAACGCAAATAAAAAGTAAGTTCACAGTATTACACTCAGTATCAAAATACTTACCCTTAGAACAAAGCCTCTGATCTTAGAATCACCACTCCTGCAAAGACGACGAAGCCTGAAGATGGTTGCAGCATTCACAAATGCAAGGTCTCAGAAGACGATACCATCTATTGGAAGAATTCAAAAGCCAAATACAAACCACTCTCAACAGCTGATAGAAGAACCACACTTCTTATGACTGTATCGTGGCTCTATGGCACGAAGCATAAGCATGCAAATTTAACTATTTCACTTAGGTCTCAGGTTCGAGAGCGAGGAGGAGTCCTCCTCTCAGAAAATCAAACAACCCTACATCGCAGCATTCGGTTGGCACCACTAAGTGTAACAATGAAGACAAGAAACCAACTTCCATCACTTACCATCACAAGTTTAGGGTTTTGTTCATAGCCTTAGATCATAGGAAAATCAACGGTGGATCAACTGCCGGTAAGGCACATTGATAATCGAACCTGCAGTACAATCAATACCATTTAATAGCTGCATCTACCATTTTTCCAAGCAGACCAAGGGCTAGTGCAGGGCACAACTCAGCTTTTCCGATGAACATTACAATGCAATACCACGTGAAGAATTTACAACTAGGATTCCACATCACCTAGCCGTGGATCAACTTTAATGCTAGGCATGTCGATGCAGCCTAGGAAGCATGCCAAGTTAATACCTGTCAATATCGAAATGATTGCAAGGTTATAACCGTGGATCGAATTTCATATCAATCTCTATAGTCTTTTGTTATGCATCGTAATATGCTATTATATGCTAAGGTATGGTGTGATTGTATAACCACCTTATAATGTTAACGATTCAATTACTAAGGTTCGGGTATATATATATATATATATATATATATATATAATAGAACTAGCCATATATGTATGTTGTTAAATAATTGATAATGGATACCATAGATATGGTTAGGTTTCTAACTATGCAAAAGTAGTATTAGATACTAAATGCATTATAGATTTCATACATTACTCATAACTTTTCAATGCATAATAATAGTGTGAGCCTCTAGGTATAGTTAAGTAACACACATTTAATACGCTAACAAGGGCATAGTTTAAATGATGACATTATACATTATAATGCAGAGTTCATAACACTAGTCACTAGTGTTGAATATTGTAACTTCTAAGAATATTATATTTGTACATTATTTATTCCGGAGATGTTCCATCCCTCCTAGGTGATTCTATTATGTATCCGGAGATGTTTATTCCTCCGAGTTGTGGCAACTAGGGTTATTAGACCCACCATGTGGGGGTCGGCCCAGTCAGTTATAATAGGGTATTTAACCTAATGGTTAAATACGAGCCTACATGTACTTGTGTAAAATATATGTCAAAGTAGTGTATAAATAGAGGAGTTGTGTTCCTCATTTGATACACTCACACACTTGAAAAGAGGAGCACTTGTCTGGGAGATTTTCTAAGGAGGATTAGAAGGAGGGAGCACATCTTGTATTTTGGTTTATCATCTTATTGAGGAAAGCTTTGCTGGGTTTTCTACCCCATGAGGGTTTCCCAAGATAAATCTGTGTCTCTTGTGTTTATGTTATGCTTGTTGTTTCTTTAGTGATCCTGTATATGCTATTATTGTGAAATAGAATGTAATGCTGCTATTTTCTGTCTTAGCATATTGAATTTTAACATGGTATCAGAGCTAACCTGAAGGAAGACAAGGTATGGCACTTACGACACTTGCTTTACTTCCGACAATTTGAAGGTTAGGGTTTTACATAGCAAAAACCAGTCATCGTGGAACTTTCGCTATAAATCCATTTCTGCGAATTTTTAGGGTCTGAAAAGTTTACAGGTCGAAGATAACATCCCCAGGTACCTTGTGTCCAAAGGGAACCCTCATATTCGTTGTACTTTATGAGTTATGATCAGTACAAGTTAGGGTTTCTGCCTCTTCCAGATTTCAGTCAAAATCAGGTGACCTTGGAAAAAAGGTCATAACTTGGGCTAGGAAGCTCCAAATGACATTTCGTAAAAAGTGACAGGTAGTACACAGACTGTACTATCTCAGGAAACTTTTTCAGAGGCCGAAGGTGAACCAGGGACACGTGGAATTCCGTACAAGTTCGATCTCTTGTTTTATACCATAAACAGGTCACGTTGCGACACTTGGAATAATTCTCTCTCAGAGAGTCCAATTGAGGTCAGACCTATAAATATGGAAATATAACAGGGCGAGCTATCTCAAGAAAATTTTTCAGAGGCCGAAGATCAAACAGTGACACATGGCACGCCATACAAGTTTGCTCTCCTGTTTTATCCCATAAACAGGTCACGTTGTAACACTTGGCATAACTCTCTCTCAGAAAATCCAATTGAGGTCAAACCTATCAGGATGGAAAGATGACAGGTCAGGCTACTGCAAAAAAAAATTTCAGAGCCCGTGGAGCAAAAATTTCAGAGTTATAGCAGAAGCAATGAGGTGCATATTTTTGTCAAAACAGAATTATTTTTAGCACCTTTATTCATAGCTTCCAAAATTTAGGGTTTCGGAGAAAGTTGGAATTTTTTGAAGTCTGTAACCACGGCTGGAAGCTCCTCAGAAAAATAAGAGTTTAGAGCCTTGGATCGAACCTTTTGATTGGACAGAAGGGTGGGCTTCATCAAAACCTAGTTCGGGTTCCTGTCTAGAAGATCCAGAAGTTTTGAAGGCAATTTTGAGGGGTCAAATTTTGGAGATTTCAAAATTGAAGAATGCTAGGTTGATCAGCTCAGAAAGACACATTCTTCCATCCATTCAGAAGTATGAAAGTCAAAGATTGAATTTTTAGGGTTTCTTTAGCAAACCCTAATCAAGCTCCAGATCAGTTTCAGGGGGAGTTGAGGCTAAGGCCTTACATAAGAAGACTACAAAATGTCTCGACAGGTATGACTTAAGGAGGTTCAGGTACATTACAAAAGACAAATCAAGTTCCATGACCATGACAACATGAAGACAAAGACTCACGAGGTATGTATGAGTTTGTTATATTATGTTTAACCTACAAGATATGCAGGTTCTAGCTCAGGATCTCTAAATCATTGAAGAGATTGTTTAGGTATGTTGTACATAACTAAGCAGGTATACTAATCCAGGTATGTTTTCCTATGTCATGTTAGAATCTTACCTTGTGTAAGTATACTTGGTATGATTGGTTAGTAATCAAGGGTTTATGCATATTATGTCTCTTATCTTGGTTGATGATTTAACTAACTAGATCAAACAAGAATATGCATGAGTAAAAGAAGACTTCCTTGAAAACCTGAATACTAATGATCATGACTGTACATATTCAAGATTATTTAGAATTAGAATGTTTTGATAATATTGAGAATATACCAATGAATGTATGTTTGTGTATGAGATCATGAGGATGACACTAGTGTACACTTGAGCATGCACAGTGGTACAGAATGAATAGAAGTTCAGAAGACATACAGAAGATCAAGCGCGAGGCAACCACACAAACATAAAAGATAAGTATTTGAGTTGTTATTAGAAATAGTAAATGATATTGCTTGTATGCATATTTGTATTCCTAGAATATATCATGCTGAGTGTAAACATTCATAAAGCATTGAACAGTATACTACTAATATGCATATGATTGGTAAGTTGGACAAACATTCCATTGTTGCTTGTCTAGAATGAAACCTCTTTGCTGACATGCTGAGAGCTGTGCACACTCTCAATAGTATGTTCTGGTAGAGATGGAAGGCATCTAGATAGCCACTGTATGCATACAGGATATGGGAAAGTGTTGTGCCAAAGTATTGGTCAAAATAGTTGCATAACTATGTAAATGATATCTGTATGCATAATAGGTTATCATGTCAATATGATTTGATGATTATGAAGTATTACTAATCATGTACTTAATTTTGATTTGTAGGAAAGATCATGATGAATGATGAACACTGAACAAGCGATGGATGTTCAACAAAGGAAACACACTATAGAAGGCTTGTGGCTAGAAGATTCTCTTAGAAAGAAGGAAGAGAATCATGATGAGATGTTTGCTCCAAGTGGCTAGATAAGACCATTCTCTTAATGGTGTAATTAAAGAAGAAGTGTGAATCAGATTCTGTATGGGTTCCCAGGATCGATAATCAATTGATGAGCTTAATGATCACCATGGGTGATGTGGATCTCAACCTTTGCTACAAGGTTGAATATGGCTTCTATACACATATGACATGAATGCAAGAAAGAACTCACCACAGAGTTCGAATGATTTTGAGGCTCATATTAGTAGACCCATCTGACGAGAGATGGCACAGATAGATATGCAGAAGATCACTCAATGCTGAGTGCGAATAATGGACAATTGATAGCTTCATGACAAAGCTTGGGCTTTACCAGAAGCAAAGCTGTTCCTAACCTTTACCTTAAGGTTGTGGATGATGAACCTATCATACCATTATTGTATGACGATGATCTCTTTCTGACAAGGAATGAGAAACAGGGCATGAAAATGGATGCAGAAATGAAAAATGAAAGATCTCAGATTAATGCACTACTTCTTAGGTCTAGAAGTATGGCAAGATCCAAAAAGAATCTTTTAATTCAAAGTAAGTATGCTGTGAAGTCTCTAAAAAGATTTGATATGTTGGAGTATAAAGCCATGGCCACTCCCATGGACTCCAACTTGAAGTTGTTAGTTAATGACTCATCGTATTTAGTGGACCTAACCCTATATAGACAAATCATTGGGTCATTGATGTATATAACAAATACTAGGCCAGATATATGCTTTGCTGCAAATACCCTAAGTCAATATCTAGTAGAACCTAGAAAGGTTCACTTAATAACTACAAAGCATGTAGTGAGGTACCTAAAAGGTACATTAGATTTTGGTCTATATTATCTTGGAGGTCATGAACTCCGTTTACATGGTTACTCAGATTCTGATTGGGCAGGAAGTGCCTCAGACAGAAAGAGTACATCAATTGGATATTATAGTCTTGAATCTGCCATGATCTCATGGTTCAGCAAGGAACATTCTAGTGTGGCTCTCAGTACTGCTGAAGCAGAATATATATATAGCTGTCTGCTCTGCCAGCTGTGAAGCAGTGTGGCTTCAGAAGCTATTATATGGAGTGTTTGACTTAGAAATGAATTCCACTATGATTATGTGTGACATTTAAAATTGCATCAAGATAGAAAATCTTGTATTCCACAATAAGTCAAAAACACATAGAGATCTGATACTTCTATATACGAGATATGGTGCAGAGAGGAGCTATCAAGCTCGAGTATATAAGCACTGAGGATCAGATTCTAATATCTTGACTAAACCTCTCTCTCAAGTAAAGTTTGAATACTTCCGAGACAAGCTTGGTATAGTCCAGAAGGACCCTCCTCGAAAGGGGGAGTAGCATAGTATCTGATAACAAGTCTGTCTCATCAATGATGAGGTTACCTATTTACTGCACCTAGTTACTTAGAATTATTTAGATTTAGGAATCTTATATTTTTTTCTTTTGATGATAGATGTATACATGCTTTTGATGATAGATGTTATGCATGTTTTGATGAGGAGGATACATGTTTTGTTATACATGTTTTGATGATGAGGATACATGTTTTGTTATACATGTTTTGATGATGAGGATACATGATTGACACATGTTTTGATGAAGTTCTTGGTAAACATGTGAGGGGATTGGATCATCCCTGGACTTCAGTCCTAAAGAGAGCCGTAGACGTATGTCTTCGAGAATGAAGTCCTTGGTGGACTTGAGGGGATTGGATCATCCCTGGACTTCAGTCCTAAAGAGAGACGTAGATGTATGTATTCGAGAATGAAGTCCTTGGTGGACTTGAGGGGATTGGATCATCCCTGGACTTCAGTCCTAAAGAGAGCCGTAGACGTATGTCTTCGAGAATGAAGTCCTTGGTGGACTTGAGGGGATTGGATCATCCCTGTACTTCAGTCCTAAAGAGAACCGTAGACGTATGTCTTCGAGAATGAAGTCCTTGGTGGACTTGAGGGGATTGGATCATCCCTGGACTTCAGTCCTAAAGAGAGCCGTAGACGTATGTCTTCGAGAATGAAGTCCTTGGTGGACTTGAGGGGATTGGATCATCCCTGGACTTCAGTCCTAAAGAGAGTCTTAGACGTATGTCTTCGAGAATGAAGTCCTTGGTGGACTTGAGGGGATTGGATCATCCCTGGACTTCAGTCCTAAAGAGAGCCGTAGACATATGTCCTCGAGAATGAAGTCCTTGGTGGACTTGAGGGGATTGGATCATCCCTAGAATTCAATCCTAAAGAGAGTCGTAGACGTATGTCTCCGAGAACAAAATCCTGAATGAACAGGTAAGGGGATTGGATCGTCCTCGGACTTTAGTCCTTTGAATTGAGTCGTAGACATGATGTCTCCGAGAACTAAATCCTGAATGAACAGGTAAGGGGATTGGATCGTCCTCAGACTATGGTCCTTTGAATTGAGCCGTAGATATGATGTCTCCGAGAACTAAATCCTGAATGAACAGGTAAGGGGATTGGATCGTCCTCGGACTATGGTCCTTTGAATTGAGCCGTAGACATGAGGTCTCCGAGAATTGAATGATAGGACTGGATCGTCCCTGGACTTCGGTTCAAAAGGTACATGATAGGACTGGATCGTCCCTGTACTTCGGTTCAAAAGGTACATGATAGGACTGGATCGTCCCTGGACCTCGGTTCAAAATGTACATGACAAATCCTAGAATTGTTCTAGGTTACATCCAGCATGAAATAGGGCTGGCTCTGTAGATGTGATACATCTAGCATGAAACAGGGCTGGCTCTGTAGATATGATACATCCAGCATGAAACAGGGCTGGCTCTGTAGATATGATACATCCAACATGAAACAGGGTTGGCTCTGCAGATATGATACATCCAGCATGAAACAGGGTTGACTCTGTAGATATGATACATCCAGCATGAAACAGGGCTGGCTCTGTAGATATGATACATCCAGCATGAAACAGGGCTGGCTCTGTAGATGTGGTACATCCAGCATGAAACAGGGCTAGCTCTGTAGATATGATACATCCAGCATGAAATAGGGCTGGCTCTGTAGATGTGATACATCCAGCATGAAACAGGGATGGCTCTGTAGATGTGATACATCCAGCATGAAACAGGGCTGGCTCTGTAGATGTGATACATCCAGCATGAAACAGGGCTGGCTCTGTAGATGTGATACATCCAGCATGAAACAGGGCTGGCTCTGTAGATGTGACACATCCAGTATGAAAAAGGATTGGCTCTATGGTGGTAAATCCTAGATTTGATCTAGGTCACATCCAGTATGAAAAAGGACTGGCACTGTGGTTGGGATTGGATCGTCCCTAGACATGAGACTTGTCTTAAAGAGATAAGGATTGATCATCCTGGAACTTGATCTGGATTGCATCATCCATGGACCTATGTCCTAAAGAGAGCAGGATTGATCATCCTATAATATGATCATGTGATGACGATGCTGCCGATCGTGTATGCTGATCGTATGATGACGATGTTGATCGTGTGATGACGATGCTGCTGATCATGTGATGACGATGTTGATCGCATGATGACGATGCTGATCGTGTGATGACGATGCTGCCGATCGTGTGATGACGATGTTGATCGTATGATGACGATGTTGCTGATCGTGTCATGACGATGCTAATCGTATGATGACGATGCTGATCATATGATGACGATGCTGCTGATCGTGTGATGACGATGTTGATGATCGTGTGATGACGATGTTGTTGATCGTATGATGACGATGCTGCTGATTGTGTGATGACGATGCTGATGATCATGTGATGACGATGCTGATGATCATGTGATCATGTGATGACAATGATGATGACGATGCTGATGATCGAGTAATATCAACTCTGATGATGTTGATGTTCCAGTAACTAGTTGAGTTACTGATGATGATGAATTTAAGAAAGCTTCCGATGATATATAGATGATGTAGTCAATGACTCCTTGCTCCTGCAGATGTTGTTATAATATCCTTCTCGTTAAGGGGGAGTGTTGAATATTGTAACTTCTAAGAATATTATATTTGTACATTATTTATTCCGGAGATGTTCCATCCCTCCGAGGTGATTCTATTATGTATCCGGAGATGTTTATTCCTCCGAGTTGTGGCAACTAGGGTTATTAAACCCACCATGTGGGGGTCGTCCCAGTCAGTTATAATAGGGTATTTAACCTAATGGTTAAATATGAGCCTACATGTACTTGTGTAAAATATATGTCAAAGTAGTGTATAAATAGAGGAGGTGTGTTCCTCATTTGATACACTCACACACTTGAAAAGAGGAGCACTTGTCTGGGAGATTTGCTAAGGAGGATTAGAAGGAGGGAGCACATCTTGTATTTTGGTTTATCATCTTATTGAGGAAAGCTTTGCTGGGTTTTCTACCCCATGAGGGTTTCCCAGGATAAATCTGTGTCTCTTGTGTTTATGCTATGCTTGTTGTTTCTTTAGTGATCCTGTATATGCTATTATTGTGAAATAGAATGTAATGCTGCTATTTTCTGTCTTAGCATATTGAATTTTAACAACTAGACCGTTCATATACATTAATTGTGTAATGATAATCAAATAATGAATTCAGGACTTAGAATAGTCTAAGTTCTGTAGATGTAAAACATAATGATAGTTCAAAGGTATAAACACTTCTTCTAGAAGTTTTCTAATAGCAGTTTCTATAGATATTAGTATCGTTGTTTTCATGATAATGACAGTAGTCATATGATAATATATATGTAGCAGTATAACATAACACTTAGACAATGCAAAATGATAACACTGAAGAGCTCCGTAAGATAGTATAAAAACTAGGATTAGAACCATGTATCCATACCTCCAGTAACTTGTGTCGCAAGGAAGTACTTATTATTCTAATTTTACATTGACGATGAATTGAAAGACAGAAGTACTCTTAACACATGTTGTCATAGGATTTCTTACCTGCGGTCTGCACATGGAAATAAGATTCAAATGACTTAGCTAAACGTAGCTAAGTAAAACTCCAGGGTACCTCATAGGATGCCTTCATCATCATACAAACAAACTGTCAACACTTCACCAAGAACATCACAATAGTACAACATGTAATCATATTTAAGAACTTAAGCAAATCTGTAAACTGTACTCGTATGCATAATTATAAAAGATCTTTTGCTAAGAAGATTAACATCCACTTAAATCTGAAATAGAAAATACAATTATATCATATTTATTGGAGAAGTATGATGTGTCATCATTACTAATTATCTTAGTTAAGAAATCTAATTAATTTATATGTTCCGCATTAATGACTTTGATGATTATTGCTATTATAAAAAACTTTAAATTTTGGTATTTTTCGGGATGTTACAAATTCATAGGTTTTCACTGCTGACTGGTTGGTATTGGTAATTGCCACATTGTATCACTTGATGTCAAGGATGACGATATTTTTTAAAACTTTTATATACTTTATACCTCAAGTGAAGGATTACTATATTTTTTTGTAAACTTTTATATACTTTATATGAGGTATAGACATATATTTGTGTGAAAAAAAAGAAGAGCAGCAAGCAGCTGCAAAAGCCATGAAGGAAGGGGTGATCAAAAGATGGGTCATGTAGTGCGGGTTTTCAAAATTTAAATGAGTGACAATGGCGCTGCTAAGTTGGACCATGCGTTAGATGGTAATGGGTTATCCCAAATGGAGTGGGGATGGGGTGCCCAAAACTTGACCAAAGATAATGATTTGACGTTCCCGGAGAGTGAAAAACGTCTCCTAGTGAGCCTACGTCGTTTTGTAAGGTCCAATTTTCATTCAGATTTGCTATGGCTATAAAGGTTGTATTATAAACGACTATAAAGTATTGTGGGGCGTGCATTAGAAAAGAAAATATCAGGATATGAAAATGACTTGAATGACGCAACGGCTATGTACACCAGAGTGGGAAGCATGCATTAAAAAATAAAAGCCAAGTCATTGAACTTGAGGGAATGAAGACCATAAAAAAGGGTCAGGTTCATTGTATCATTGAATGTAATGGAGGACGCAGGGAAATCAGAGCAGAGGTTGTCTCATTCGTCGAAAGCCGACCCCAGCGACAATATTAGCATTTTTAGAAGCGTTAAGCCGCTCACGAACATGGCAGATAGTGAAGAATATATAACATGTAACACAGTTAAAGGCCTGGTTGGATTTGTCTTGGTGAAGTGTAGAAAGCGTGTGAGGGGCACCGGTTAAGACATTGGGATCTGTAGAAGCAAAGGTGGATTGATACAAGATTGTATTTCCAGGTAACTTTCATTTTGTCAGACACTCAACTATTACTAAACATCTCCTTCTTTAGTTTTTTTTTTAAATTTATCATAATCTTCAATACTGCTTGTAAATTGTGGATAGAATCCTTGTATTAATGACGTGGTTTATACATTTTGATATATGCTATTAAAAAATGATGGACCAGAAATTTAAGAGAATGTACTATAGAGTTCTTGACCCTGGGTTAAGAATGTTTGGGAAATTATATATTTGATACAGATTGGGGTAGATCTGTGATTCAGTCATTTCTATTAACAGATGTACATATTTTTAAATATGTGGAACCAATGTCTTAATTATATATTGTGTTGTTGAAATTACATTGATTATGGGCTAGATCGAGGTTACCTATATCATGCTATAGTAGATCGGGATCCGAAATTGTTGGAAACCTTAGTTCGAGTCTTTCATTATGCAGGCCTTCTTCGCAGTAGCAAGTGATTAACAGGTTTTTCACCATAGCTGCTGTGGTTGTGGTCCACCTGTGGTTTTGCAAATTAATCTGTGAAAGTGGATACCAAGAATAAGATCTGATGTCCAATGCTATTCCCTTTTAAATACCTGCTTTTATGAATATCTTATTACCCAACATGGCATCCTTTTTCTTAAGAATGGAAATACCATTGGGGAGAGCATCTGTTAACGTTTCAGATCCTGCAGTAATGGGAATCCACAGCTTGGTAGAGGGCACGTACACTTCATCCTAGGGAGTACTGGTTTCTGATTCATTAATGCAAACACATCGCCTAGATACTAAGGTGGGAGTTAGTAATCTCTAAATTAAGATAGGGAAAAGATAGAGAAACTCAACACGCTATTTATAAGGCCTTGACCGGCTTCTTGATCTTCAGTGGCGCCTGCCCAATCAACACTAATATCTCTGGGGGGTTCTGCGTGCTCTCTTTGGGGGTTTTAGGTTATTTTCCATTGTTCAAAGCTATCAGGATCCAAAATTATCAAGTTCTGAATAGTAACTCCTGTAGGATTTTTTGACCATGACAGAAGACCCTCCTCGTTTTCAGAAAGAAGCACAAAATTGGAGACTGGGGTAGAGATGAAGGACTACCACTCCCTTGCTTTGTCTCCTTGGAGTCCCAATTCTACTACAGATTTTTCGTACGATAGACCCCTTTGACGAAGACTTTGATGAAATTCAATACCATTCTTCCATAGACTTTCCTCCTAAATCTTTGGATTTCAAGACTTTGATGGAATTCAATACTACTCTTACTATTTGGATTTCAAGACTTTGTGAGTTAAATCTCCAAAGACTCTGAGCAGCGAGGGACTGAGCGAACATGTGAACGTGTTTTAGACCTCGGCCTCTAAGGGTTTTTGGCATCGATATCCTTGACCATTTTACAAGACGCACTCCATCCCCATTTCGACCTCTCGACCATTGAAAATTCAAACTTCGCTTTAAATATTTGTTAAAATACCTTTGGGGATGTGAAGAACGGAAAATGGAGGCCCAAAATACAAGGGATACTTTCTATAACGGATTTGAGCGGAACTAACCTTTGGCCACTAGAAAGGAATCTATTTAACCAAATTGAAATGCGAGAGTCCACCTATAAAGCCATAACCAATCTTCATATTTGTATGAATTTGGATAAAGGTAAAAATCAAGATGTTATAACCCACCCTCCATATCTTTTACAAGAAAAGGGACAAAAGTCTCCACATTATCACAAACGAGACCTGGAAAAACGATATGGATTGGTCCAAATGTAGACTTGCCCATGCAGTATATTAGTTAGTATAATGGGGTAGTACCATTACCGAAGAATCCCAAGTCAGCCTGTTATTTAGATTCGTTAAGAAATGTCTCAGGTGATCTGAAGGTCGAGTATAGACTGTTTTTTTTTTTATTTGGTAAAAAATGTAGGTTGCTAATTTTTTCTTTACAAATATAAATATAAATATTAAAATAAAATGGAAGTGGTCTATACTACGTCGGTAAAGTTTAGATTACTTAAAATGAAAGTTGAAGTTAAGCATATTATGTGGATCAAGTTTTATTGATGTATATTTTATTAAAATTAATAATTTTAATAATTAATAATTTTTTTTATTAAAATTAGATGTATATAGTTTAATATATTTATATAAGTTGACATATTTTATTTGTATTTTTTTTTTTTTTTAATTCACTAATAACTATATAGTTTCTTTATTGCAGTATTAGACATTCAAACTCATCTCAAAAGGTTTCACATTTATTTTATATGCATTGTAATTTTTGTTAAGTGAAATATTTTTAAAAACTATGATACTCTTAAAAGGATTGATAATAAAATACAATTTATGTCCCTTCTCAAATGCTAGGGTTCTTTATGTTTGCTCTCTTTTTCATCTTTTTTTTTTTTCAATCTTATTGAGTATAGTGTTAAGAATATTATATTCTAGTAGAGGTTTTGTCCATTCTCAAATCCTAGAGTATGGTTCTTTATGTTTCCTCTCTTTTTGATTTATTTTATTTTTTCGATCCTATTGAGTCGGGGGGGGGCGGCACGGAGATGTATATGGAGACGAAGATGGGTGGGGGAGGGAGAGAAACAAGGGGTATGGATAGGGGGAGGAGGAGGAGGAGCGGAAGGGAGAGGGTGAGGGGAGAGAGAGGGGGGAGAGCAGGGGTGGGTACAAGGAGGGGGGGGGGGCACGAGGGGGAGAGGGAGGGGAGGGGGGGAGGGGAGGACAAATGTTCCTCTTGGCATGCCTGGGTTCCCTTGGAGGTTGCATATAGTGACTTGTGTGGTCCTCTTCCATCTGCTTCCTTTTCTAGTTTCAAATATTTCTTAACTTTCATTGATGATTACTCTAGATGCACTTGGGTTTATTTCCTAAAACTTAAGAAAAAAGTATTTAACATGTTCTTGTCCTACAAGGCCCTTGTTGAAAAACAATCTGGTCATCAAATTACTAAGTTAAGATCCGAAAATGGAGGAGAATATGTTAACAAAAGGTTCACTACTTTTTGGACTGAACAAGGAATCCAACAACAACACACTGTTGGTGTATACACCACAAAAAAATGGTGTAGTTGAACGGAAGAACCACACTTTAAAAGAAATGGCTAGTTGTATGATCCAATCTAAGGGACCAAGTCTTCAATTTTGGGCTAAAGCCATAAATTGTGCAAATTACTGTAATACCCCAATTTTGACCCTTATGAAATATTGGCTTTTAATGTAAATACTGTATACATGCGATGTATGTTTTCCTAGCGTGGAGCTCAAGGCCAAGGCCCCACTAGTGTATGTTTGGATTTTATTTAAAATGGACAAGTATTTGCTATTTTATTACCCATGTGCTATTAAGCCATGGAATATTGTAAATTGATATAAATATTTGATATTGCAATAAAATACCAAAACTTGCTATGGAAGCAACGAATGAGAAGGGGCCATGTGTATCCACTAGGAAGTGGTGAGGGGGATTGTGGGGATGAACCATATGCTTCCAAATGTCATTGTGAGAACCCATTTGACTTTCCTTGCTGACATTTATTTCTGTTGTAAGGAAGTTGTTGAAGAATTCAGTCCATGGCTTCAATGGAGCATGGGCAGCCTAGAAATTCGTATGGGAGAGTATGGGCTCTATTTTCTTGTACCACAAGCCACTCTACCTCATGGAAACTACTTCTTCCTCATTCTCATTCCATTTTCTAACATCCCAGCATCAATTTTCATCCATTACGAATTCCCAGGAGTGAGCAAAAACCAGAAATCGCAACTTTGCAAGAACCCACGTTTTGAAGAGCCATAAACACCCATAATTGTATTGGACAGTGAAATTGAATGGGGGATCCATATATATGAATCTTGGGGAAAATTTGAGAGTATTAGATACCCCGAAATCCATTGGAAAACCCAGTTTTTACAGCCCATAAATCAAGTGACGGGATTGAGTTATTGGATGACAGAATTGTGAGAAATCCAAGTGTGAATGACTGAGCAGAAGTTGGGTTTGCTTGATCAACCCAGTGAAGGCTAGAATCTCAAGGAATTGGCAGCTGGACCTTTCTATGCCCATCCTGAAGAGAACTAGAGGGAAGGGACGCCTGAGGGATTGTATAGCAGAGAAGGGGACCTTCCTTGTGTTGGATGGGTAGGTAGTGTGGGTGCCTTAACTGTTGAATTATCTTGAGATTCCTGTAGCTTTGTGGATGAGCTCACTGGCTTAGCATCCTCCTCATTTGTCATTTGTATGCTTGATAAACCCAACTGTGTGTTGGATTAGCATAACTATTGAGTGAAACCATGGCTGTGAGTGAGCCCAATTAGTTCCTCCTTAGTGGATACACAACCCAGCTCGGGGGTGATCTCTTAGCTGAAAGAATATAGGCTAGATAGAGATCTATGGTTGGGTGGAACGTTGCTCTCACATAACCAGTTGTTTGGATAGCTTCAACTCAAAGATAAGTGTTCTCTATGTTTAAATTATATGCATTATGTGTTTTGTAATGTTTTAATTCTGAATGATAATAATTCATGTTAATGGAATTGATATGAAGTCTGTGCACAACGTGAGAATGGGATGGATTCTCTGCTTGTTGGTTCATCATTTGCTTGAGATAAATATACTGATGCCTTTTAGTTTGTGTGTGTTAATAGGAGTTTTAATTCCGTTGTTTTTATTTGAAGTATGAGCCTGTATACACAAGTTTTTATTTATTATGAATTTCTTAGTAATGTATGGGGCTGAGTTTACCAATTAAGCCCGGTACGTCAATCATGTTTCCCTCCCTTGCATTGGATTGATGGAAGGGGATGTGACAATTACATAGTTAATCGCACCCCCACTAAAGTTTTACAAGGTATCACACCAGAAGAAGCATGGAGTAAAACTAAACCCAATGTAAGTCACTTCTGTGTGTTTGGTAGTGAAGCATGGGCTCACATTCCAGATGAAAAATGGAAAGCATTGCAGCCTAAAAGTGAAAAGTGCATATTTGTTGGATATTCTGAAGATGTAAAAGGTTATAGACTTCTTAAACCACATTCTCATGATATAATCATTAGAAGAGATGTTAAATTTGATGAAAATATCTTATCCTATGAGCTTAACTCGGCGGTTGTGCCATCTTTGGCCTGCGAGCCTGATTCAACGATTGTGCCTTCTTCTACTTCCATGTTTTTTGACATATTTCCAACTCCAATTTTTGATGATGACAGTGAGGATGAAAATCCACCTCCGCCTGCTCATGTTCCTCCAATTGCACCAGTACAAGTGCTTCCTCGATGGGTCCATTCAACATGTGAAGCAGCTGGTGATCTTATCGTGTTGATGTATATGTAACTTCGGAATGTATTTCATCTGTATATTTTATATATATTTATTGTACCCTTATAAGAGATGTGTCATTCCTCTATAAGGAAGTGTCGTCATGTGGATTAACAAGTGTCGCAAGTGTGTGTACTTGCCGATGGGTTATTAGACCACCATTTGGGGTCGGCCCGGAATTATATATAATATAATGTGGATGTATCTAAGTAGACAAGTCGGCCCCAGTAGGTCACTGGGCAAAAAGGTAAGTATAAATAGAGATAGGAGATCTCTATTTTACTCACTCGGAAAAGTAACTCACTCTCTCTCTGGAAAGTGGCGCACTTGTGAGGAGGAGGAGGATCATCTGCTAGGAGACTATCTCAGTGTTATTTGGTTGTATTTTGGTTGAGCCATTGCTCTCTCTATCTCTGAGGAAGTTGTGGGGTTTTTCACCTTAGGGTTTTCCCCACGGAAACTCTGTGTCTCTTGTCTCTATGCTTTTGATTCTTGTGATGCTTGTGATGCTTGTCATATTATGATTGTCATGCATTGATATACTGTATATGTTATTCTCTCAGCAAAGATCCTAGAGTATAATGAATTAATGCTCAAAATTTAACATGGTATCAGAGCTAACCTGAAAAGAAGACATTTTACAGTGATGGAAGCTTGTATTCCTTGTTTATTGGGTTTCTCTCCACAGATTTTTGAAATTCAGTATAGTAGATTGGATCTACTCATCAAGGCGCATCTATCTGTCCAATCAGAATTCAGTTCCGAGCATTTTCAGATTTGGCCCTAAAAATTAGGGTTTCCACAAAAATAGGAATTTCTGGAAACTGAAGGCACAGCTGGAAGCTCCTTGCAAAAATCGAAGATTAGAGCTTTGGATCGAGATTTTTGGCTGGGTAGATCTCTAGGAAACTTAAACCCTAATTCAGGGCTCTCCCTAGTGAACCCGGGAGGACAAAAAGGCAATTTTGAAGGGCAAGACTTTGCTGATCTCAAATTCTGAATGTACTAGGCTGATCAGCTCTCCAAGGCGCATCTTTCTATCCTTTCGGAATTTTGAAATTCACATTTTGAATTTTTAGGGTTTCTCTGACAAACCCTAATCCGGGACCAGATCCAGTTTTTAGCACTTCAAGTGGTAAGTCCTAAATCTTTTCTATTTCCATTTGAAGTACTCTTAAAGATGTCTCTCCACACTAAGATTGAGGATAAGCTTGAAGGGGCTGATAACTTTCGAGCCTGGAGGTATAGGATTGGGTTAATCCTGGAAGAGAATGAGTTGGACTCATATGTGAAAGAAGACATCCCTATCCCAGAGGATGAAGAAGCCAAGGCATTACACAAGAAGAACTTGGTCAAGGCATTACACAAGAAGAACTTGGTCAAGGCAAAGAGAATCATTGCTGATTCTATCAAAGACCATCTCATACCCCATGTGTCTTCTCTTAAGACACCCAAGGAGATGTTTGAATCTTTGACCAGGCTATTTGAAGGAAAGAACATAAATCGGAAGATGACCCTGCGGAACCAATTGAAAGCAGTGAAGTTTCAGAATGGAGAAACCATTCAATCTTACTTTTCAAGGGTCTCCCAGATCAAGGAACAATTAGAAGCAGTAGATGAAATGGTGGAGAATGGTGAAGTGGTGATGACCACTCTAAATGGCCTACCCAGGTCATGGGATTTCTTTATTCAAGGAATTTGTGCAAGGAAGAAGTTGATCTCCTTCAGTAGACTTCGGGAAGAATTCTCTCAAGAAGAAGCTAGACTTATAGCTCGTGAAGAAAAGATGGGAGGTGAAGATCAAGCTCTTGCAGCCCACACCAGGAAAGGAAAGTTCAAGAAAGAGCCATCTCACTCCAAGAGATCTTCACATCAATTCAAAGAAAGAAGAGTATGCTTCACCTGTAATGAGAAAGGACATATTCCCATAAATTGTCCCAAGAACAAGAAGGACAACAACATCTCCAATAAGAAGAAGAAGGGTGGAAAAAGAAGGTTTCATGCTCATGCTGCCGAAGATGATGAACCTCCAAAGAAGAAGGCTAGGGCAGAAAGTGATAGTAATGATGACTCATCAAGTGAAGAAGAGTATGTTCTAATCTCTGCTCTCACAGGTACCATCTCCCATGGTTGTAATGATTGGTTGATTGATAGTGGGGCTTCCAAACACATGACTGGGTTCAAAGAATCTTTTGTGAACCTATCTGAACATGAATCACCCCATAAGGTGAAACTTGGGGATGATTATCAATACCCAATCAAAGGAAGTGGTGAAGCCTCCTACAACCTAGATTCTGGAAAATCTCTAAAGATGAAGGAGGTACTTTATGTACCTGGGCTCAAGAAGAACTTACTCTCCATTTCTGCATTAGATGCAAAAGGTATGAGGGTTGCATTTGTGGATGGCCAAGTCCTAATGTGGCCAAAGGGAAAGACCATAGATGATGCAGTAGTAATTGGAGAGCAAGAGGGAGGCTTGTATAAATTGAAGGGACAACCTGAACATGCCATGGTGCATGAATCCATGGAGCCAAGTGAACTTTGGCATAGAAGACTTGCTCACATGCACTATAGAGCACTTCCAATTGCAAGCAAGGCAGTAGAGGGTCTTCCTGAAATCAAGACCAAAAATGAAGGTGTTTGCAAAGGATGTGCAAAAGATAAGAACATTAAGAAGGATTTCCCAAGCAGTGAAAGCAAGGCAAAAGACGTCCTGGAAATCATCCACTCAAATGTATGTGGTCCTATGTCATCCAGTTCCCTGAGTGGGTATGTTTACTATGTCTCGTTTATTGATGACTTCTCCAGGAAGACTTGGGTATACTTCTTGAAGGGAAAAGATGAGGTGCTTGATAAATTCAAGGAATTCAAAACCTTGATGGAGAATCAAACTGACAAGAAGATCAAAACATTCAGATCCGACAATGGTGGAGAATTCACCTCAAATGACTTCAAGAAACTTTGCAGTGATTCGGGGATTAAGAGGGAGTTGACTACTCCTTATAATCCTCAACAGAATGGAGTTGCAGAAAGGAAGAATAGAACAATCATGGAAGCAGCAAGGGCAATGTTGCATGATCAAGATCTTCCTATGCATCTATGGGCAGAAGCAGCCAGAACAGATGTATACGTGCAGAACAGAACACCCCACAAGATATTGGACAACAAGACACCAGAAGAGGTCTTTTCTGGTAAGAGACCTAAAGTCAGCCATCTCAGAATATTTGGTTTTCCAGTATATACTCATGTCCCAAAAGAGAAGAGGACTAAACTAGATCCTTCAGGAAAGAAGGGCATCTTTGTGGGTTATAGTGAAAGCTCGAAGGCTTACAGAATATACTTTCCAGGGTTCAAGAAGATTGATGTCAGCAGGGATGTAACATTTGATGAAAACTCAGCATTCATCAAATCAAGGAAGGCACCTACTGAAGTTTATGAAGAACCTAAGGAAACAAGATTTCAAGACACTCCCATGACTGAAGCAGTTCCAGAAGCTGTTCGTGAGTTTGAAGATCCACAAGAACCTATAGATCCACCCCGTGAGGATAACTCTCACAAGAGGAAACCTGTATGGGCTAGAGAGCTCATTCAAGATGCAGAAAGATTTGGTATTCCAGAAGAAGAACACAGAGCAAAGAAAAGAACCAGATCACAGACCAACTATGTTGCTTTACTCTGTGACATTATGAACAAAGAGCCTTCCAGTTATGAAGAAGCAGCATAAAAGAAAGAATGGAAGGATGCCATGGTTGAGGAATACCAATCAATAATGAAGAATGATGTTTGGGATGTTGTCCCAAGACCTAAAGAGAAGTCTGTTGTGACTTCTAAATGGATCTTCAAAATCAAACATGCTGCAGATGGCAGTGTGGAGAAATACAAAGCAAGATTCGTAGCTCGTGGATTCTCTCAGAAAGAGGGAATAGATTATGAAGAAACATTTGCACCTGTAGCCAGGTATACTTCCATCAGAACAGTACTTTCCCTGGCTGCAGCTATGAAATGGAAAATACACCAGATGGATGTCAAGACTGCTTTCCTGAATGGTATAGTTGAAGAGGAAGTATATGTGGAATAGCCAGTTGGTTTTGAAATACATGACAGGGAGTCATATGTGTGCAGACTGAAGAAAGCCTTGTATGGCTTGAAGCAAGCTCCCAGAAATTGGTATGGTAGGATGGACAGTTTCCTATCTAGTTTGGGCTTTACCAAGAGTAAAGCGGATTCCAACCTTTACTACAAGGTTGAGGAAGGGAATCCTGTGATTCTACTCCTGTATGTGGATGACTTATTTGTAACATGAGATGACAGACTGATTGTAGATACTAAAAGGAAGCTTGCCGCTGAATTCGATATGAAAGATTTGGGAATGATGCACTATTTCCTAGGTATGGAGGTGTGGCAGAATGCAGGTGGGATCTTCCTTGGTCAAGGGAAGTACACAGTAGATATCCTGAAGAGATTTGGGATGATGGATTGCAAGACCATGGCCACACCTATGGCATCCAATCTGAAGCTTCTATGTGATGCTTCATCCGAGCCGGTTGATGTCTCCATGTATCGTCAGATGATTGGGTTCTTGATGTACCTGATGAACACGAGACCAGACATTTGCTTTGCTGTGAACACATTGAGCCAGTTCCTGACGGATCCGAGGAGTGTTCACCTAGTTGCTGTAAAACATGTTCTGAGGTACCTGAAGGGTACAGTGGACTATGGGCTCAAGTATGAAGCGAATCAAAAGTTTAACCTGCAGGGTTATGTTGATTCAGATTGGGCTGGCAGTGCTGCAGATAGGAAGAGCACATCTGGGTGTTGCTTCAATATGGGATCAGGTGTGATCTCTTGGTTTAGCAGGAAGCAGTCCTTCGTAGCACTGAGTATAGCATAGGCTGAGTATGTTGCAGCCTGTTCAGCTAGTTGTGAGGCAGTATGGCTACGGAAGCTACTATCTGAGTTATTCGATCTCCCGCTGGATGCTACTGGTATCTTCTGTGATAACCAGAGTTGTGTGAAGCTATCCGAGAACCCAGTGTTTCATGACAGGTCGAAACACATAGAGATCAAATATCACTATATCAGGGATATGGTGCAGAGGGGAGCTATGAAGATCCTATATGTTGCGACGGACGAGCAGATTGCAGATGTGCTGACGAAGCCACTAGCCAGGGTGAAGTTCGATTACTTCAGAGAGAGGCTTGGCATTCTTCAGATCAAGGACACTTCGAGGAAGAAGTGATGGACACATTTGCTGAAGCCATTCCAAGCATGTTGGAAGGAGGATCCTTCACATGGCTGTGGATGTAAGCGCTGGATGATGAGCATCAGGATGATGTTCTGGTTTCTGCTTGGATATGATCAGTTGGATCATTTTTATGTATGTATGTACGCATCATGTTGGATGCTGGATATGATCAGTTGGATCATTTTTATGTATGTATGTACGCATCATGTTGGATGCTGGATATGATCAGTTGGATCATTATGTGTACGCATCATGTTGGATGATGATGGATACATTGTGTGGATCATGTATCTTTGTATGATCGTGTGGATCATGTATCTTTGTATGATCATGTAGATCATGTATGTTGATGGATACATTGTGTGGATCATGTATCTTTGTATGATCAGGTAGATCATGTATGTTGATGGATACATTGTGTGGATCATGTATCTTTGTATGATCAGGTAGATCATGTATGTTGATGGATAGATCGTGTGGATCATGTATCTTTGTATGATCAGATAGATCATGTATGTTGATGGATACATTGTGTGGATCATGTACCTATGTATGTATCAGGTGGATACCTGGTGTGCATCAGATGGATGCATTGTATGATCAGGATGATCGTGGATGACGAGCTTCTCCAGATGACATGCAGCAGGATGTTGCAGTGATGATGATCAGGATGATCATGTGTACATCAAAATGATGTTTGATGAGTATCAGATGATACTTTGTGGTCGTGGATCAGGTTGTGCAGGAAAGCATGTAATTTGTGCCCTGGGAGATTTGCAGATGGTCTTTCGAGGTTTTGCCTATGGCATGTAATTCGGTGCCCTGGGACATCTGGAAAATGCTCTTGCGAGGTTTTACTTGGGAGGACATGTAATTTGTGCCCTGGGAGATCTGCAGATAGTCTTTCGAGGTTTTTCCTATGGCATGTAATTCGGTGCCCTGGGATATCTGGCAGATGCTCTTGCGAGGTTTTGTCCTATGGCATGTAATTTGCTCCTGGGAGATCTGGACAGGATGAAAAAGGCCTCAGATGCTTCAGCCAGGTTTTGCCATGACCACATGTAATTTGCTCCTGGGAGATCTGGACAGGATGAAAAAGGCCTCAGATGCTTCAGCTAGGTTTTGTGTTGAGATCACATGTAATGTGCTCCTGGGAGATCCGACAGGTAGAACCGTGTGTTCGTAACAGCCTAGGATGCTTCAGCCAGGTTTTGTGATGGGTCACATGTAATGTGCTCCTGGGAGATCCTACAGGTAGAGCTGTGTGCTCGTAATAACCTGGGATGCTGCAGCCAGGTTTTGTGACGCACATAATGAGTCCTGAAGATTCCACAGTATGGCCAGTGATGATGAAGACCTGCAGATGGCGGGCCTACATCCAGTATGAAAAAGGACTGGCTCTGTAGAACTTCCTATGACGAGTAGAGTCAGAGATTGGTTGAGATAGCAGCAGTGACGATGATGATGACGATGCATCGATGACAATGATCCAGAGAAGAAGACTTATCTAGCAGATCTGTGTCGAGAAATACCTTCCTAGTTAAGAGGGAGTGTTGATGTATATGTAACTTCGGAATGTATTTCATCTGTATATTTTATATATATTTATTGTACCCTTATAAGAGATGTGTCATTCCTCTATAAGGAAGTGTCGTCATGTGGATTAACAAATGTCGCAAGTGTGTGTACTTGCCGATGGGTTATTAGACCACCATTTGGGGTCGGCTCGAAATTATATATAATATAATGTGGATGTATCTAAGTAGACAAGTCGGCCCCAGTAGGTCACTGGGCAAAAAGGTAAGTATAAATAGAGATAGGAGATCTCTATTTTACTCACTCGGAAAAGTAACTCACTCTCTCTCTGGAAAGTGGCGCACTTGTGAGGAGGAGGAGGATCATCTGCTAGGAGACTATCTCAGTGTTATTTGGTTGTATTTTGTTTGAGCCATTGCTCTCTCTATCTCTGAGGAAGTTGTGGGGTTTTTCACCTTAGGGTTTTCCCCACGGAAACTCTGTGTCTCTTGTCTCTATGCTTTTGATTCTTGTGATGCTTGTGATGATTGTCATATTATGATTGTCATGCATTGATATACTGTAGATGTTATTCTCTCAGCAAAGATCCTAGAGTATAATGAATTAATGCTCAAAATTTAACATATTGATGATCCTAGATATCAGCGTCGAACACATTCTCAGTTTCAGCGAGCCTCTTCTCTTTTGGCTCAAGTTTCTGAGAATCGTGATCCAAAAACTTTTGCAGAATATTCAAGAAATCCAGTTTGGGATGCAGCTATGGATGAAGAATATAGTTCCTTAATGGTGAATGATACTTGGGATCTTTTACCTCTTCCAAAAGGAAGAAAACTTGTCAGATGTAAATGGGTCTATAGAACTAAGTATGCATCAGATGGAAGTGTTGAACGACTTAAGGAAAGGTTAGTTGCCAAAGGTTTTTCACATGTTGAAGGGATTGACTACAATGAAACCTTTGCTCCTGTCGCAAAAATGAACTCCATCCACCTTGTTCTTTCCCTTGCAGCCTTACATAACTAAGAAGTCAATCAAATAGATGTCAAGTCTACATTCTTACATGGTGATTTACAGGAGGAAATTTACATGGAACAACCTCTTGGATATGTTCAAAATAACTCTAGCCTTGTCTGTCACCTTAAGAAATCCTTATATGCCTTTAAGAAAGCTCCTAGAGCTTGGTATGCCAAAATGGATAACTTTCTCCTTGACACTAGTTTTTCTAGATACCATTCTGACCCCAATGTCTATACCAAGAAAGTAGGAAACCATCTCATCATACTTGTTCTATATGTTGATGACCTTATTCTTACTGGTAGTGACCCTAAGCTTTTAACCCATGTGAAATCTAGTCTTAGGTAAAATTTTGAAATGTCTCCAAGTCTTGCAAACCAAAGAAGGAATACTTCTTTCTCAATCTAAGTATGCTTGTGACCTTCTTCATCGCTTTCACATGGAAGATTGTACACCGACCCCTTCTCCCTTCCAGTCTGGAGTCAATCTTTTTGCCAATTGTACTTCACCTGAAGAAGATGCCACCTTGGATCATCAGCTTGTTGGTAGTCTCTTATACTTGACTCATTCCCATCCTGACCTTTCCTTTTTCGTTGGTCGTGTTTCCCATTATATGCAAACACCTCATGAAAGTCACTGGAAAGCAGCTAAAAGAATACTTCGATATATTCGAGGTACAATTTAGTTCGGGATTCATTATAGTATAGGGGAGAAACCTTTGTTGGTTGGTTTCGCTAATTCATATTGGGTCGGCGATCCTGATGATCGAAAATCTACTGCAGGTTATGTTTTCAGTTTGGGATCTGGACCTATCACTTGGGCTTGTAAGAAACAACAAGCTCTTGCTCTTTCTTCAGTAGAGGCAAAATATTGAGCCGCAGTTAATGCCAGTCAGGAAGCTTTATGGCTTTGATAAATCCTTTTAGAGTTTGGATTCGAGTAGGAGCAGCCAACTCCACTTTGGTGCGACAATCAAAGTTCCATCAAGCTTGCCAGAGATCCAGTTCTACATCAACGCAACAAACACATTGAGCTACATATGCACTTCATCAGAAATCTTGTTCATGATCATGTTCTTGAAGTACTCTTTTGTCCTACAAATGATCAAGTTGCAGACATCTTCACCAAGTCTCTTAGAGAAGCGAAGTTTTCTAAACTTCGATCTATGTTAGGAGTTCAGGAATTTGTCATTAAGGGGGGATAGGCTCTAATTCCTCCTTCCTTCTCCTAATAGTGTCACTTTTGTAAATCCTTCAATCCTATCCCAAGTTGTTCTTAAGGGGGGATGTTAGGATATTTAGACACTTAGGAGTTAGTTAAGATCAACTTGTATAATATATCCATTAGGTAAAGTGTGTTTCTTTAGTATGCATTAGTATGCATTTGTAAATATTTAATCCGACGGTCACGATATGTTCTAGACATAGAGTGATCTGACGGCTCAACTTCTCTTAGATCATACCTACCCTTGTTTCGTGGTTTAACACCCGATTGGTCCATGATCTCTATTTAAAGATCATGGAGGGTCATTGTCTAGATGATCGATTATGAGAAGCTCATTTGTAACTTTCTTTCTTTTGCATAATAAACTGCTCCGTAGCAGCTGTTTGGCCGAGGCCATGAATTGTTTCCCTCTAGAGGGTTTTAACCACGTCAAAACATCATGTTTCGATCTGTGATATGTTTATGTGAAGTGGTTGCTCTAGGTGTTCGTTCTTTTTGGAGTACCCTCTGTACCCGAACAAGAACTCTCTTGGGACTCATCACAATTTTTCAAGAGAAAGTTTAGAGGACCATGCTATGATACCATTGTAATATCCCTGATAAGGTTGGAGATGAAATTATCCAAAATTTAAAACTTATAACACATTGTTTCGCGAGCAGAAACTAGTTAACCAAACTAGTTGGAAAAGAGCTAGTCTAGGGCACAATAAAGTGACTCCGGGGTTACGAATTTGGGATATTTAGGATATTCCAAATGTATGGTTGAATGTGCAGAAGCAAACATATCAGAACCAGGGATAGATTCTAAGTCCTATGCACAAGGTATTGAGACCATTTACATTTCAACAACAACTACCGCTGAGGTCTACTCCGAGGCTTCTTGGGCACACCAACATATGCATACTAAACTCATTGGATCACACATGAAGGAAAAAAAATGCATTTTATGAGATATTAAATTCCTAATTAAGTGCTTTAAAATATCTTCAAATAATTTGGGAGGTTCTGGTTGAGTTTGGAAACCAAAGAGGCAAGGGCACTATCTTGGACTGCTCAACTAGTATTTTTACAAGTTCTTCCAAATAGGATGAGAGGAATTAAAATCAATAGCTAAAAGGTTTTATATGCTTCATTAAGGTCTCGGGATTCACAAATGACCATTATAATAGAAAACAAACTCATACATAGCTCTGAATTACAAAAATGGTAAAACTAGTGAAGAAAAGGTGATTAAAGAGCTAGTCTTGGAATTGTTTGATTCAAACTGCCTTTAGAGCTTACAAACTTAACTTCTGAAGTATGTTAGGTATCTGAAATGAATTTATTAACATCGTCAAATCCAAATGGAAGATCTTGAATAGAAAATTAAAGGAATTTCAGCCATCAGATCTTCAAGGAGTCTCAAATGTTAAAGAAATCTTACAAAACTTGAGAGAATGAGTATGGGAAGTGGAGAAGAAAGCGAAGTTATGTGCTATATCTGAAAGAAGGATGAAATCAAAGTTGTTAGATGAAATTGTATGGTTCACTAGAATTCATGAGCTACTCAGGGCGCATTCACTGAAATAGACCATCTCCTCTGGATGTAATCAATCTTCACACAACTCTCTCCAATTGCACTGTAACTGAGGATCTCTCTATGGATGTCTTAGATTCTTCAATAATGGACTAATGCAGACCTATCTATTACCATTCGATGGCTCTTTATTTGATCATGGACAAATTGGAACAATAATTGCATTGGGGTTCATATCCCAAGCATTGGTTGAGGCACATCACTCAACTCTAAGTAGCAAAAGCTCTCAAGACAAAAGATGATTGAACAAAAGATGTGAATGGTGTGCCTTATCTTTCTTTTATAACTTAGGTAGCTTCCTGGGCAAGTCATTATCACATGTGAGAGGTGAGGGTGCCTTCCTTGACAGAATTAGAAACAATTTTGCTTTGTGAAACTTGCTTGCTTTGTGTTTTTCAATTGAATTTAGAAAGTGTGCCCTACTTAGCTTTGCTTGATGTTGTATTCTTTTTCAAACTGATTTCTTTTTGCACGATCCTTCTTTTTGACATTCCTGCTTTGTGCTTTTGCCCATGTTTTCTTACTTTTTCCAGTTTCTATCATTTTATGTTGACACCTTGCTTTTAGCTGACTCCTTGTCGTTTCTAACTTTTCCATTTGAGTAGGTGAGGTCCACCTTGTCCTCATGCACCCTCTTAGTGATGTGAACATCATTTTTTTCCAAATTTGATTAATAATTATAAGGAATTAATTATAATAAATAATTAAAATTCAAAATATTAAAATAGTTAATTACTATAGGCCTTGTACCAAAAATTCATCCCAATTAATTATCCTCAATTTAATTCTTCTACGTAGACAGTTAGAGATTGGAGGTTCCAAGTATTGACCAAATGGACACTAGTGAAGGAACATGACAGGTTATAAAACGTTACCATCCAGTGCTGGGTCCCATTGAGAATCAAACAATACCGTCCAGTTACTCGACCATCTACATTCGTATCATGCATAGGCACGCGCATGCCACCATATATTAAATGTATCATCCACTACTGTGACTCAAATTTAAATTTTGAAACACCCACACTCCATGGTCCACATTTCTTCATGGTTTTTCCAGCGGCTTCCTTCCTTTCTATGGTGCTTGCTTCCGTGATGAGCTTCACCAAGGGTATGATTCTTCCTTCTTCCATGATCAGTTTCTGGTCGTGTTCATTGTCCAGGGTGAGAGACACCAAAGAGGATGTGGCCTTGACTCTCTTTGGGGTTCCTACGGTGTGCAACAGTGCAATATATTTGCAAATGAGGTTGAGCATGGTATTTTTATTGGCTATTGGAGGAAACACAAAATGTTCTTCTCCCCTGAAACAGACATTCAGAAGCCGATTCACGTTGGCCACATCAAGGAACAGGTGGCAGTCGATCACTCCAATGTGAGTCATAATGCCCACAAAATCCTCCAACGAGACACGTGGGTCACTCCCTAAAAGACAAAAAGAACCTATTAATATGTAGCTATAACTTCATTCGTATTCTATAACATCTACGAAGCAATATTTTCTAATATAGCACTCCATGAAACCGTCGTATCAACTATGCATTATAAAAAATCATGTAGCCTTATTTGAAGATGTTCAAGTGACTTCACTATGTGTAATGAACCTACTATATCATGTCCTCTTTTTTATTGTTTTCTTTCTCTTCACGTACAAATAATGAAAATACTAGTCTAACATAAAGGGACATGATGTTTAAAAAGTTAATCAATTATAAAACAAAAATCATTATATTTCACATCAACCTCAGAAAGACATAAAAACAATCATCTATTTCGATTCGTCCCTCATATGAATAAACTACACCCTAGTGTATCTTTCAAAACCTTTCGTGTATTTTTCGTGCGTATCTCACCCAAGCTAACCATCATTTTAACAAATGTACGAACACCAATTAGTTTGATTTTTTGATGATTATGTCGTAGAATGTTATAACATCAACTAGAGTTAACTATCATCGATTTCAAATTGAAGTACATCACTCACATACTAAAAATATGAGTAGTTTCTTCCTTATGTAAATCTCATAACCTTTTGCACATCAAAATACCAATTCGCTTAACAATACCATGCGATAATATGAGTATCTTTATCTTGTATCTAGCAAGGGACAACTCACGATAAACTGAAATCATACCTCACTCACAATTTTTGTAAGGAAAACAATGACAAGAAATACTTATCTTTATTCATTTCGAGATTTTGTAGTTTTAACTCCGTTAACAATTCTCTCTTGTCCAATCTAGTTCATGCGTTAAAAAAAAACAAGAACAACTTCATTAGCCTTCATAATTATTTTATATCATGTTGAGCCCAATAAGCCCGAGTATTGTAACCTAAAGCTCTGATACCATATGTAACATCCCTGAATTTCTCGGTCAGAATTTCTGTAAATATTTGAAATTTTTACATTAACTACTTAGCTTATGATTGTAAGGCTCTTCAATGAATATCAAAATCGAGATCTCAATATATATTTAAGCAAGCAGATTTCTTAATTCAACATGTGTAAAAATTCATTTCCGTCTTTCCTTGTAATCTTAGACTTGTTTATTAATTGCTTCAACTGTAATGACTTTCAAAAATATCTTTTACCTTAAGACATGGATGACATAATGTATATTTAGTCATAACAATAATCATTCGGATAACTTACATATATGAGTTGTCGAACATCTAGAACATAATCTTGTCTTGTATGTCTCCATAATTTTCTTATTAATTGGTATTAACTTGAATTGTTCATGAACACCATAGTTAAACACATCTTTATATGAACATTACAACATTAGCAAACTTAATCATCATTTCACAAAATACTTGATAGAACATATCTTTATCCATCAACAACACAAGATAACAATCTCACCTATGGCAAGGTCCATATCTACAAAAGAAACCATAAAACCCATCATGAAAGCATGAGGTACACTAATAGACACACACAAGGAGACACATGTATAGGTGGTTCACCCAAAACTCTGGGCTACATCCACAAGATGGGTCGCATCATATATTATTTCTTTAGAAACAGATTACATCTTGTGACACAGTTGTCCCCATAATTATTTGCCACTCTCATCGAGAGCATATCCAACACGGAATTTATCTTCTTGTGGGCTTCTTCCAAGCCTATCATTCAAACTATAAATACTAACCAAACGTTGTGCTATTCTTGACCCATTCCACCCATACATAAATAAAATTGATCTTTTATTACCTTTAACCATTATATGAGGTCATTCCCTTACACACTCACTACCTACATTCACTATAATAATTAAGCACAAGTTATAAGAGTCTTGTGTAATTTACTCATGGACTCTACCCAGAATATAATTGAGTTATAGCACATACCACTACTAGCCTCACTCTATTGGAGAGGAGTATCTAAACTGTAAGTCTGTGTAAGCTCATATACAATTCTCTCTCTCTCTCTCTATATATATATGTTTATATAAATATATATAACAAAAAAGGGTATTCATACCACAAAGTATGTATAATAAATATGATGAAAAGTGGGAATATGCATTTCGTAATAATAACAAGGGAAAATACCATATATAAAGGATGGGGTTAGATCCCCAATTTATCCAACTGAGAAATTTAAAATGAAAAGAAAATAGCTAACAAAATTATAAGTACGAGGACCATTACTCAAGTATCAAAAGTCAAACCAAAAGTCTAGAGAACCCAACTAATAACCAAGGTTTTAAATGAGTAGTTTACGTTCGACAACCATACCTTTTCAAGAACGATATTTTGACTTCCGAAAAGAAAGCAGCACTACCAAGCGTCAAGTGCACAATAATTCAGTTTTTGAAGTCTCCCTATTGGTAATTTAAATAGAATACAAGCGTAAAGTGGAAACAGAGGTCTATGTTGGCTTCTACCTATGAAAGGTATAAACTCAGGCAAGGTAATCCCATGGATCCGAGTGCAGAAACGCATCACCAAGTACTGGAGTTATGCACTAACCAATTCAGGGATGGATCTAAGCAATTAGATATGGAAGGAAATACGCATTCATAGAAAGAGTAATAAGCAGTCACCAAAATAGGGATCATTCACGCAGAGATCTATAAAGGCAAAACATGTTCAACCAACCCTTACTTATCCAAGGGTTCTCGTAGTCACACAACTGATAGATGCAAACCATAACTCCATGCTTATGTGTGGATGAAATCGCTTTAAAAACAAAGGGTACATAGCTTGCATTATGCAAAAACATGACATGGGTGAAATACAACTATGCCTATCAATAAGATGCAGAACGTGCATCTCTTACCACAGAGTTTAAAATGCAATTTTATCAAACAAACAAAATCGCAGAGATCACCTCACACAATGCAAGAAGAGATTGTGTTATACAATGCAAGTAGAGATGTGAAAAGGTAAAACAAGCAATAAAAAAACTCTATTCGGGCCAATCGCTATCCAACAAGATAGGCATAAAAATAAATCACTAACCGAAATCGAATCATGCGACTCTATCAACGCCGAACCGATCTACGCTGAGGTTGACTTCAATTAGTTAAGCTTATATACACCACTAGCATATACATTGTTAACATCTAATCAACATATTTATATATCTCCATCAAGCTACGAAATCAGAAAGGATTTAAATTTCGTTTTCAGGCGTAAGTAAGAAATGTAACCTGGTTCCCACATGACAATGATCCAATAATCCCTTGTACTCTACAGCTCTCAGGTGACTTGTGTTGTGCTATCATGCCTTGGTGGATTATTGATGATCCCTGCGCTAATTTGAACGCACACACAACTGAAAATAAATGCGATATCAAATTTGATGGGTAAATGGAAATATTTACATATATGTTCTCAACATCAGAAAAATGGATCTTGTGCTCTGTGTATATCTGTTATATATTGTAAAAACAAGTCAAGTTTATCTTTGCGATATACAGTAGAAAAAAGGCAGTTATAGCATATAGTATATGTTTGTTTCGAGCCATAAAATAGACTAAACATCTCAATATAAATGGCTAAGCTTGAAATTTTGTCTTTGGAATAAGAAAGAAAGCATGCCTTTTCTTCATAAGCATAAAACATCTGAGAGAAGTTTATAACGATGACCCATCCCACCTTTGGAGTTGTTCCTTTGGGGAGAAGTATGGGGCACATTTCTGCAGCTTTCAGTAGACAACTTGCAGCCTTCTAAAAGACCCAACAACTGGTTCTGTTTGCTCCCTCCATGCCTGACTTGGATTTTAAGGGTAGTAATGTTGCCATTAACCCTTCTGTGGTTTTCAATGGTTACCAATGTAGGTTGTTTCATGGTGTTTGTGGATGCCGACCTTGACACAATTTCATTGTTAGTTACCTTCTTGGCCTTCCCACTTCCAATTTCATGCAGTTCAACTTTCCTTTTGTGTCTTTGAATCTTCTCGTTTGCTTCGAAGTGTAGGAACGAGTAACATATGTTTACGACGTCTAATTCCAATTGATCAGAATACAACCTGCTACAATATCTACAAGATTGGTTTCATGATGCACATATTAGAATTAAAATAACTAATATGTGCCCCCAAACAGACCATTAGAGAAGGAAATGCCAACATTCGATGTACTTACTAGGAGACAATCTTACATGTGTTGAAATCGGTGGTGGCATCTTTTGCATCTGAATAAGTGTTCCTGAAATCCAACATCGCCGCACATACAACATTCTATTTCTTTGTTTTTCATTTCGTTCTAGATCCATGGACGAGAGCCCGCGATTGTTTTCCATGGATCACTTCTTGCTCAATTTACTATGAGACCCCATCATCACATAATTATATTGTGACATAATATTTGTTGGTATTGAATATCAAAGCAAAGTTCGAAAACAATTGAAAAGCGTATGATATTATAAACCAAGTCGTTCAAAAGGGCTGAGATTCAAACAAAGCTTACAACATTCCAAGGGTGATAAGGGCGTCGATGGATCCTTTTTCCCAAACGTTGTCGAAGTTAGAAGTGCAGGGAGGTTATATGCACATGTTCATGGTTTGAGCGAAAAATGATGGAGATCCCAAGCCTGTCTATCTCGAAGCAGTAAAGGGGAAAGCACACCGCAATAGTCAATAAAAAAATTAACTGTGAAGTAAACAAATCTTTTCTTTCATTGCGTCCAGATCATGCATGAGAATCTCTTCTGTTCCATAAGGATCCAGTAATATTTAGTCTTCATTCCAAATTGAAAGACTCTTTCCATGGAATTATTTCCTCTTTATCCCCGTAAGGGATGTGCATAATCCCTTATCATTATCATTTTCCTATGACAAATCTGATTCTCTCTAACAGGTTTTAATAAATTAGTTCTTTTCTAGAATGAGTTGATAATATTGTTTCTTCCACTGAAGAACGATCTCTCTCTTAGTAGAAATAGAAATAGTCCCTCATGTTTTACCGGATGGTTCCGAATTGATCGGATCCGATATGAATTCCGTTCTCTTACTTCGCGAATGACTTTCACTTCTGCGAGCATTTACTTCACGTGGATTAATTTTCCGCGATCATCTACTTCGCGTGGATTAACTTTGTGGAATTTTACTTCACCGCAACATTTGATATCGCACCAAATTTAATTCGCACCAATGCGATATGCTTAACCTTATGCGATATGCATAACCTTGCGATGGGCAATACAATGCAGAAATTATAAACTTGAAGTTATTTTTACTCGCGTAACTTCGTAACTTTGCGGCGGAGTTGTTGAAATCGACAAGCCTAATCTTAAGCAAATATTTTAATAAAATATTTCTTGCTAAAACATAAGAACGAAAGAATGAAGATTATGCCGAAGTTACTTTGTGTTAAACTAAAAACTTTCACCACCGTGAAATAATTGGAATTCTTGATTTCTTTTACTGATAGTAAATGTAAACAACATTTACACAGATGAATATGAAGAAGATGTGTGACATGTAATGAAAACCATTCTTGAGAATGAACACAAAAATAACTATTGACTTATATATTACCTCAGTAAAACAAGTAACATTGTTGCAATATAGAGAGATGGTAAATCCTTCAATATTCACCATTTTACGCAGAGCTTGGGCTCCTCATACATTTCATGATGAACTTATTCTTCTCCTTCTTTCACTTCTACATCTCTTTCATCTCTACTTAATCTACTGAGAGTGATTTACATTTATACAAAAAACTTGGGATTGCTTTGCATGGAAGCTATTGAACTCCATTAAAGACTGTAATTAATTTCTACCTAAGAAATTCAACTTGCGGAATACAAACATGGTTGATTAAATACTAGGAAGTGTGCACGATGCCTTCTGACAAATTGGCAGACTGTCTGACATCTCTGCGAATACAACGGACTGAAAAAACGTCTGACAAGGTGACTGACAGAGCCGGCGCGAACTAGGTGCGCATTCAAATCGTAAGTACATTTCTCCAACACTCCCCCTTAATTATGAGTTGATGAAAAAATTTAAAAAAATGTTTTAGAGCTAAAGCATGCTCTGTGCATGACAAAGTTCACTCTGCAAAACTTGTCACTCCTAAACAACTTTGCAGATATTGGAATGTGTCTCTTGCCAATGGTTTTATGAAGATGTCCGCAACCTTATCTTCAGACCTGTAAAATTTTAAACAGATTTCCTTGTTGTTTATTAATTCTCTGATGAAGTGATACCTACTATCGATGTGCTTGGTTCTCTTTTGGTAGACACGATTCTTTGACAGTGCGATAGCTGAATTGTTGTCGCAGTAAATGACTATAGGTTCTTACTGATGCTGCGACAGATCACTTAACATCCTCCGCATCCATACGGCTTGACATGTAGTGCATGTTTCTGCGACATACTTTGCTTCTGCTGAAGAAAGAGTTATGATTGGTTGCTTCTTTGAAGCCCATGATACGACACCTGTTCCTACATGAAATGCATTCCTAGATGTGCTTTTTTTGTCATCTACACTGCCTCCATTGTCGCTGTCTGTGTACCCAATGAGTTTGAAATTTTCTACAGTTGAATACAAAATACCAAAGTCTTTTGTTCCATTTACATACCTCAGAATTATTTTACCTGCTTGCCAATGTGATTCTTTTGGTGTCTCCATGAATCTTGAGATTAAACTGACTCCATACATGATGTCTAGCCTTGTCGCTGTAAGATACATAAGGTTTCCAAGAAGTCTTTTAAACAATGTAGGATCTATATTAGATCCGTCATCATCCTTGCTCAATTTCAAACTTGTTATCACTGGTGTTAGTGTTGTCTTGCAATTTATCATCTTAAATTTGTTTAAGACATCACTTGCATACTTTGACTGAGATATAAATATCCCATTTTCAGTCTGATGCACTTCAATACCCAGAAAGTACTTCATATGCCCCAAATTTGTCATTTCAAATTCACTTTCCATGACTTTTCTAAATTCTTCTATGCCGAAATTACCAGTAAATATTAAATCATCTACATGCAAGCAGACGATTAGCTTATTACCTTGCTTGTTGATTTTTGTGTACAGCATTGGCTAACATTCACTTCTATGAAATCCATTCTAAATGAGTTAAGAGTCAATGCAACTGTACTAGGCTTGCGGAGCTTGCTTCAAACCATAGAGTGCCTTTTTCAGTCTGTATACTCTATGTCCTTGTCCTGGAACTTCATCGCCTTGTGGCTTCTCCACGTATACTTCTTCCTCCAAATAACCATTTAAAAATGCAGACTTGACATCCATTTGATAAACATGCCATTTCTTATGTGTTGCGATAGCTAGAACTGTTCTCACAGTGTCCATTCGTGCTACAGGTGCAAAAGTTTTATTGAAGTCTATGCCAGGCTGCTATGTGAATCCTCTTGCTACCAATCTCTCCTTGTGCTTATGCACATTTCCTTCAACATCTTTCTTGGTCTTATAAATCCATTTGACGCTTATCACATCCTTGTTGATAGGAACATCAACTAGTTCCCATGTTTGATTTGTCTTTATGCATTCTATTTCTTCATTCATGGCTTGTGCCCAAACTTCATCTTCAACTACTTCTTCATATGTTAGCGGATCATAAATTTGAGAAAATAATGCAAAACATGAGAATGAATTAGGTGTACCAGTCTCATATATCTCATGCATACTTCTTGTTCTTGGCGGAGTTGTTGATCTCGAACTGTGCGAACTGCTTGATGGAGTTTGTTGCGTACTTGCTGTGCTTGTTGGAGTTGCTTGAGCTATGACTAATGTTGCAGTACCTTGTGCTGAAACATGTTGTGCTGTCATGGGAGTAGATGGTGCTGCAACATTCTGGTTTATATGCGGATTTTCAACCGCATCTTCTGCGATATCATCATGTTCGATATGCGACATGATTTTAACATTCTTCTCTATGGTTCCATCCCATGCTTCATTTTCAACAAACTGAACATCACAACTGATAATGACTTTCTTTGCAATGGGATCATACAACTTGTATGCTTTTGTGTCTTCAGAATAACCAATAAAAATGCATTTATGTCCTTTATTGTCTAATTTCCGTCTCAGCTCATCTGGTACATGTGAGTATGCTACACAATCAAAAAAATTTAAATGTGAAACACTATGTTTCATACCTGTCCATGCTTCCTGCGGAACTTTGTTCTTCACGCTCTTTGTCGGACATCGATTCATGATGTAAACTGCATTTGCCATTGCTTCAGCCCAGTATTCATTTGACAGATGCATTGCTGCCAACATGCTACGTGCCATTTCCATAATCGTTATGTTCTTCCTTTTTGCGACACCATTCTGCTGCGGTGTGTACCGCATAGTGAATTGCTTCTGTATGCCATGATTTTTACAGAAGTTTAAGAAATCATTTGAAGCATACTCACCTCCTCTGTATGTTCTCAATATCTTGATGTTGTAACCACTCTACTTTTCCATGAGTGCCTTGAATTGCTGAAAACAATCAAATGCATCAGATTTATGCTTTAGAAAATAAAACCATGTTTTTCTTGTGAAATCGTCAATAAATGTGAGAAGATAAGTGCATCCTCCCATGGACGGTGTTTGCATCGGTCCACAAATATCTGAGTGCACAATTTCAAGTGGTGCATGAGCTCTGTATGACTTTCCAACTGGAAAAGTTTCTTTGTGTTGATTTCCAAAGATACAGCCTTCATAAATTCTCTCTGGATTTTCAATCAATGGCAATCCTTTCACCATGTTCTTCATGTGCAACAGCTTTAGCCCACCAAAGTTCAGATGTCCAAATCTAAAATGCCATAACCAGTATTCATCCTTCATTTCTGTTTGAAACACAGCTTGCATTGTGTTGGCTCTTTCTTCCTTGTCGTTGCAAACTTCTGCTCCTTTGCTTTCTGTCTTAAACGCAGCTTCAGAATTTCATTCTGACTTTCATGAACAACATGAGTAGTTTTACCTTTGATGATTGGTGTTATGTTCAAAGGAAACAAGCGATTGCTTGTCATCGACACTCTGGAAATTAACTGATTGCTTGGGTATATGTCTTTGATCACACAATCCTTTCCTATCATGTGAACTCTGTAACCTTTCTCCATCAGTTATCCAATGCTCATCAAATTATGCTTTAAACCTTGAACATAATAAACATCAAGCATAAATTTCTGCTCCTCCTATTTTGTTAGAATATCAACAGTAACCTTACCCAAAACAGTGACTTGGATATTATTTCCAAGTGTTACATCAGTTTGAACTGATTTATCTAGACTAGAAAATAAACTTAAATTACCAGTCATATGATTGCTACAACTTGTGTCTAAATACCATATGTCATTTGGACTTTCTTGGATGGCATTGCACTCCAGCAGTGATGCGCATGTTAAGAAAAGTGAACTGTTCGCAGTGTTGTTGCTGCCTGAATGAGTTTAACCTTGCTTTCCTTGGTCATACTGCTTCTTTCTGCATTCATATGCGAAGTGTCCATACTTCTTACAGTAATGACATTGAATTTTTTATTTATCATTGTTAACACCTAAAAAGTGCTCACTAGCTCATTCCCTTATTCACATGACCCATTTGTCCACTTTTCCACCATCTGAGCCTCTTAAACCAACAAAAGGTCACCAAAAGACCTTAGTACACCCCTTTTTCCATTAAAAAAAGATTATTTTCCTGAAAAGCATAAAAAACCCTCAAAAAGGGTCCAAATTCCCAAAAATATTAAAAAGGGAATTAAAATATTATTTTTATTCAAAAAAGGAAAAAGGAGGGAAAAGTACCTAAACCATGTTGGTCAATACCATTTGGTTTCCAAAAAACCACAAATGGTATTCCCCACCACCAAAACCTATAAAAAGGTGGTAGGGGCTTCTCATTTCACATCCATCCATTATCTCATCCTTATGCTGCTGAAATCTCCCTTGAGCATTTTAGCCATTGCAAACCACATTGGAGAAGAGACCATTGGAAATTGGAGTTGCTCATCCTTGGAGCCATTCAACCTCATCATTAGAGGTATTGATTCCGCAAGCACTTGCTTGCCCCATTCTTTCAATACAAATTCATTATTTTACATTATCTTGTTCTTGATTTTAAATTATTTTTGTTATTTGTTTAATATCTTTGCATAGATTCATGGTTAGTCTTGTTTAATTAGTTTATTGTTATTTATTTCCATTGAAACTGTTGCTACTAGTTAGCAGGTGCCCATAGCACTAAGCCTGGTTGCAAAATCGGGCCAACAATCATACCTTTTCCCACTTGGCTGATTAGGAGTCTGATTCTTGCCTCTACCAGCGACATGTGCAGGACTGTTGCTGTGACCTCTTCTGAAGGAACTTCGTCCTCTGCCTCTACTGTGACTTATGGATGACTGTGCTATGAATTCACCTTCTAGCGATGTGTATGAACCATTGATTCTATGTTCATGATTGAGTAATGAGACTTGCAACTCATCAATAGTAAATGTGGACATATCTTTGTTTTCCTCCAGGGTTACAACCAAAGATTCAAATTTCTTTGGAAGAACTCTAAGAACTTTTTCAACAACCCTTTGGTCACCTAGAGTTTCTCCATGAGACTTTATTTGATTAACCAGACCAATTACACGAGTATAAAATGAGTCTGCTGACTCTGTATTTTTCATTGGTAGTGATTCAAAATCTCTTCTAAGAATTTGTAGTCTAGCAGTTTTTATCATGTTCAAACCTTGGTATGTTGTTTCTAGCGTGTCCCATGCTTCCTTGGCTGACTGCACTACTACTACTCTTGGGAGTATTGATTCATGTGCCGCTTGATGTATGTGGAACAACACCTTTCCGTCTTTCTTCCTCTGTTCCCTTAGAACATCCTTCTCATCTTGAGTGAGATTGTTGTATGCTGCTGCATTTACTAGTTCTGCATAACTAGTGTGGACTATATCCCATACATCTTGACCTCTGAATAAAGCTTTCATAGTTAGCGACCAATATTCATAATTTTTACCGAAAAATATTGGAGTTTGCAAATTACCAGAAGTGGAAGCCATCACTTTTCCCTTTTTGTAAATATAAATCTTTCTTGTCGTAAAGTAGGCTCTAATACCAGATGAAGGGGAAAGCACACCGCAACAGTCAATAAAAAAAATTAACTACGCAGTAAACAAATCTTTTCTTTCGCTGCGAACTTTGACGGAAACTCCAATTTTGACTTCGGGAATGACTTTCACTTCCGTGAGCATTTACTTCGCATGGATTAACTTTGCGGAATTTTAATTTTCCGCAACATTTGATATCGCACCAAATTTAATTCGCACCAATGCGATATGCTTAACCTTATGCGATATGCGATATGCATAACCTTGCGATAGGCAATACAATGCGGAAATTATAAACTTGAAGTTATTTTTACTCCGTGTAACTTCGCTGCGGACGTGTTGACATCAACAAGCCTAGACATAAGAACGGAAGAATGAAGATTATGGTGAAGTTACTCTGCATATTTCGCGGTGGACGTGTTGACATCAACAAGCCTAAACATAAGAACAGAAGAATGAAGATTATGGTGAAGTTACTCTGCATATTACGCAGCAAAACAAGTAACATTGCTGCAATACACAGAAATGGTAAATACTTCAATCTTTCACCATTTTACGCAGAGCTTGGGCTCCTCACAGTGTTACCAAAAACGTAACGGCTGGAGTTGTTTCTTTGCAAAAACGTCCTAGAAACGAGAACCCGATGGGAACGCCGTTTTCTATGGCCGTTCCCATTTTTAATAGCCGAAAACCATTTCTTACGAAACAACATCGTTTCTTACAGTCATTTCTTTGGCAGCAACAAAAAGTTGCTTGAACGATCCCTTGCTAGGCACCTCACTCTACTAACGGTAACTCAGAACCAGTAGTTATGAGGGGGTATGGGTAACCAACCAACCGCAACTCCGTGTGTGGGTGAGTCGAACCAACCGGCTATAGGCCCGAGCTCTCCATAAAGCGTTTAGTTTGGGCACTTATTTCTAGAGGCATTACAAGCCATCCATTATCCAGACACTGAAAGGAAGGCCAGTCTAAGGCCAGACAACAAATAAAAAGGAAGCTTAACGATTTAAACCAATTGAGTCGTTTATGCTCAAACAACGACATCGGTAGCAGCGGTCAAAGTTAATTAAATTATTTAATTTTCATTTTCTTTTACCATAATGGGAAGGAAAAGGCTTTGCAAAGGTTAAAGAGGTTTTAATTATATACTATAAGTATAATTTTAAATAAGTAGAGAGGTTTTTAGAAGATTTAATTGGCGTAATTGGAAATGAATATAAAAGATAAAATAAGCAAAAATTTCTATTGTTTTTTAGTATTTTTTAATTTAATTATCTGATATTTTCATCCTTTGTATCTAACTTTGTAATTAAGAGAGGTTTAAATATAAATTGATCTAAATCAATGCTACTAAAAAAATTGTGATCCATTTCTACGTCTAGGCCCAATCTTTATCACTAAAGCTATTAAAAGAGTTTATACAATTTTCAGCTCTTTTTTATTTTCAATATTAATGTTTTTCTCTCTCCTCATTTCTTGTGGTGCGAAACCTCTAGACTACGTCGTACCATTCTCGTTTCTAGTTTCGTTTGCTGATTAAATACTAAGAAGTGGGCACGATGCCTTCTGACAAATTGACAGACTGTCTGACATCTCTGCAATACAGCGAACTGATAAAGTCGGCCCGAACTAGATGCGCATTCAACTAGTAAGTACATTTCTCCAACAAGCAGGACAAATTCAAGGCGTGCCTTGCTGTTATATACATGCCAAAATTAGCAGAAACAACGGCCGTTCCAGAAAAGAAAAATTAGCAGAGAACGCAACTTCTTGCTGTTACTGCAGAATGCCAAGTGGAAACCCTCGGATGTAACTGTAAGATTCTCTCAGGTGCTACTTTGTAGCGTAAATGGGGGAAGACGCCAACAGCCGACACTTCATTGAGAAGAAACAGCCCCCCCTCTTGCCATCTTATAACAATTGAAAAAAAGTCGTCCGCCTTCTTGCCATCTAAGGTTGAGCACACATTTGAAGCTCGGATTTGATTAAAGATAAAATATATTTAAGTCATGAAGTTGTGTATTTGTGTACTGTAATTAGTGGGAGTTTGCTGGCCCGAGAGGAAGAATATTTGAGCCGGTGCATAAAAATTTTGCTCACAAATTAAGCAATCCGAAACTGGCCATGCAACGATTGCTTGCACGAATATTATGCGACGACTACTTGCACTGCGAAAAGCAAAAACTCTCTTTCCACTTTGTATGATAGATTTTCTGTCTTTCGGCATAGGAAAGCTCATAGGCCTCATCGAATATTATTAATCTCGTAATATATGATACAATATTACTAATGACATAATATTTTTTTCAGCGAAACTAATGACATAATATATGTATTAGTGTGGGCATATGCACTAATATAAAATGAAAATAAAACGTCGGAACAGGGAACACCGCCCGTTTGCTGGCTTCTTTTTAACCATGGAATATGTAAAGAGAGAGCTGCAGGTCTTTGAGGAGACCAAAATAGGTTTGCAACGGACAGCGTGAGACAACCACCGACTGCGGGCCGCGACCCATTGAATAAGAAGAGCGTAGGTTTAGCTTTAATGTGAAAGTTGAAACAATCCTATATTAAGAAAGTAGGTTTAATGTGAAACAATCCTATATTAAGAAAGTAGGTTTAATGTGAATATAACTTATATAGGTAATGTCCTACAGGCAGTTGAAATAGCATCCGTCCCGACTCCCGATCTTTGATTTTACAGAGAAAACAGATACATCGGGATCGTCAAACGACAGTAGTCTGCCTGTACGGTTTACCACTTCGGATTTTGGGCTCACGTTTATTTGGCTAACAGCGTTTGGAGATTGGAAATAGTCGCGCCCAAATTCCCAATAACCATATTGGATCCTTCGTTCCTTGCATCGCTAACAGCTTTTACCTAAAGAATCCCGCCTTATGCGAGTTTAAAACCTAAAAACCAAGGTGTAACCTAAACTGTGGACGATTTGCACTAGTTGTTTAAGGCTAAAATTAAGAGGAAACTGATGAACTTGTGTTGGAATTGCATATGGAAGATGTCTCAAAATAATTAAAATACTGAATCTATTTCTACAACCAAAATTGTAACGGGAGAACATGGTACTTTCAATAAAAATCACAGGACTGAAATCCCGAAAAAAAAAATCTTCTCCTCTCAATTCTTCCCATTCATCCTCCTCGTTCTTCCCATTCATCCTCCTCGTTCCTCTTCTCACAGCTGCAATGCATGTGAAGTTGCAAAGGATCATTGGCACGTTAATTCATCATTTTACTAACAAAATGTTTTCCAACTTAACCATCCGAATCCCAAAAATGTTGGAGTTATGACTAACATTTTCTTGGGACCCGCTACATGTCACTAAAATTTGGCTAATTCCTCTTGTTTTTCTTCTTTATCACATTTATTTATGTTTTATTCACATGTTAATTTAATTCTAGAGTTCATTCAGACAACTGTTTATGCTAAGTTGGAATGCTGATCTCAAACTATGGTTGATAAATACACAATATTCATGTGCTCTCTTTGTTTAAGTTTGGAGGCAAAGGACTGAACCAAGTTGCATGGGATGTTTGCATGCTCCCAAATGGTAAGTCAGGTTTAGGCTTGATTTTGGTTACTAAATGGGTGGTGCAGCGTCTTGAAGGTTCAACATCTTGGTAGGGTCTCTTTAGGCAGCGAGTTATGTTGGAATAGCATTTAGATAGGGTGTGTCATGTTTGGTTTATGCGGCACCATCTTTTTACCTTCTATGTTTTGGATTGGGGGTTTATTCTATTCATGAGTATGTGGGACATTGCCTCCCATATGAACTAGATTTGTTGAGATCACAAAGTTTATATTAGAGTTGATGTGGTTTCAAGCACGTTGACTTTCGAGGCTCCACTAGTGTACTTAGTTTGTTCACTATTGAAAATAAATGTTTGATCTACTATCCAATAGTCACTTCCTAAGACTGGGGAGATTGACTGACTTGAGGTTCTGTCCATGGAATAATTTAATTCCTCTAGTTTTCCATAATAGTCCACTTCACTATTGAAATAATATGCAGCTACAGAAGATATTCTTATTGTATTTGTCTTATATTTGGTCATGTGAAAACCCTAAAAGAACAATATTATATTGTACTTGTAAAACATGTAATGTCGGGTCAAGAAGATTCCATGAGAAACAATAAATAAACAATATTATGTTTCCCCCTAGACAAGTTGGCCTAGTCAACTAGAAAAGTCCGCCCAACAGTGAAAAAGGGCACACAAGACAAGTATAAATGAAGAGTGGTGCCTCCTAATTTGGACACCAAGCAAGTCAAGTGAGATCTACTCCTTAAGTGTCCATAGGAGAGTATATGTAGCCGGAGGAAGCTTATATTTTGGGTTCTATCTTATCTTGAATTTAAAGTATCTTCTATTTTGGGGGAATCTTTGTATGAGAGAGTTTAAATCTCTTTGTTGTATTGACATTGTACTCTGTTGACAAATCTATACTGAGAAGTTTTGTTGGGTTTTTCCCGTGAGAGGTTTTTTCCAGGATAAATATTTGTCTCTATTGTTGAATGAATTTCTTTCAATGATCCTCATGCATGTAATATGATAAATTGAATGAAAGTATAACATAATTGCTCTTAAGTAAAATTTGTAACATGGTATCGGAGCAGGACTGAAAGAAAGCATTGCGACAATTACAATGTTGGAAACTAGGGCTTCTTGTTTTCAGGTTTCCATACATAGATCATTATCCACCTTAGAACTCTTGAAATTTCCCTAGGAGGGTGCATCTGTCTATGAATTCAGATCTAAGATCAAAGAATTTTCAATTTTGACCTAAGTTAGATATAGAAAGTGTCAAAAACTGCAGAAATTAGGGTTTCTAGTTTTTGCATGTTTTGTCCACAAATTTGAGTGAAAATAAGGTTTTCTCAACTCCCCTTGAGAGGGCGCATCTTCCAAGCATATTTGATTCTCCATTGAAGAACTTTCAATTTTGACCCTCCTCTTGCGAGGGTTTCTAGAACCAGATTTGGAAAGATGACAAACATCACCAAGATTGATGAGAATCTTGAAGGGATTGATAAATTTAGATCATGGAAGTCTAGGATGCTTCTCATCCTATAAGAAAATGACTTGGAAAAGTATGTTAAAGAAGAGGTAGTGGAGCGAGAGGGAGTTGAGGCTAAGGAAAGGCACAAGAAGAACATGGTTAGGGAAAAGAGGATCGTTGTTGATTCTATCAAGGATAAATTTATCCCTTGTGTCCCATCAAAGAAGACTCCAAAGCAAATGTTTGATTCCTTTTCTAGTTTGATTGAAGGAAAGAACATCAACCAAAAGATGACCTTGAGAACTCAACTCAAGAATGTGAATATGCAAGAGGAAAAATCCATTCAATCCTACTTCACAAGGGTATCTTAGATCAAGGAACAACTTGAAGCTATTGGAGACATGGTCAAGGAAGAAAAAGTAGTGATTCCTATTTGAATGGAATTCCAAGGTCATGGGAATATTTCATCTAGGGAAGAAGAATCTAGATTGGTAGCAAGAGAAGAAAAGTTGGGTAATGATGAATACCAAGCACTAGCCGCACACACAACGGAAGAAAAGATCAGAAAATAAGTTTATCCTTCAAAGAAGTCTCAAAAGTTTCAAAAGGCTCAAAAGGCTCAAAGGGATTACTCAAACTTCACATGCTTCAACTATGAGAAGATGGGACATATTGTAAGAAATTGTCCTCAAATAAAAGATCAAATCAGAAGAGGAAAGATACATCATGCTCATACCATAGAAGACAATGAACCAGTTCAAAATAAAACAAGAGAAAATTATTGATGTGTATAATATGTATTGATATAAGCTCTTATAGGGATAGTCACTCATGGAAGTGACACATGGCTTGCTGATAGTGGTGCTTCTAAGCACATGACTGGTTACAAGGATTCTCTCACAAGTTTGATTTGGAAGGACTCACCTCATAAAGTGAAGCTTGGAGATGATTATCAGTATCCTATTAAAATAATAGTAGAAGCCTCCTATAGGTTGGATTCTGGAAAGCCTATAAAGAAAAAGGATGCGTTATATGTACTTGGTTTGAAGAAGAATATTATATCCATTTCAGCCTTGGATAAGAAAGGATTCGGATTTGATTTCATTGATGGAGAAGTTCTTAAGTAGCCAAAAGGAAATACCAGTGATTATGTAGTCGTGATTGGTATTGAAGAAGGAGGACTATACAAGTTGAAGGGACACTCAGATTCAACACTAGCACATAGTACAATGAATCTAAGTGAACTATGGCATGGAAGACTTTCTCTCTTAAACTACAAAGCATTGTCGATCGTGAGCAAGGTGGTAATAGGTTTGCTAGAGATCCAGGTAGATCATGATGGTGTTTGCAAAGGATGTGCACAATGAAAGAATGTGAAGAGTCTGTTTCCAAGCAATAACATCAAATCATAAGGAGATCTTGTATTTAGTGCAGGAGGACCAAGGTTGAAGACGTCAACACATTTCGGACTAGATGAAGAAGAATATCAAGGTCTTCAAAATCAGATTATGGAGCATAGTACACTTCCAAAAACACCGGTGACTTCTGCAAGGAGGAAGAAATTAAAAGGGAGCTTGCAAAACACATGAAAGATAAGTATTTACTAACATTTGAGCTATTTCTTAAATTCCTGAGTATTTTGAAGGATATTGCTCATAACCCTTATATGTAGATATGTGATACTATTTTCTTTTATGCATTTATATATGACTGAGATTGACTAGCAATAGGCTCATGCAGTGCGTGTTATGTATATTTGGGTAAGTATCCTATAGTGTTGCACAACATCCCATGAGTCCTTGATGGAGCTAGTCTAGGATGCAACCTCTTTGCTAATATACTGAGAGTATTATATTTACAATGTGTGCTTGGGAAATGGATGAGTGTTGTGCTGAAGCATTGGATAAGATACATTGGTTACATGGCTGTGTGCATTATGCATAAGAAGTTTTCAATTCATTGAATTGATTGATTAGTGTGCAATATTTCTAACTATATGACTAAATTTGACTTGTATGAAAAATTATATACCATGGCCTACAAGAGAAGGATGATGACACTTGTTCCAAAGAACAAGTGATGGATTTTAAGTCATACAGGATACAGATTCCATTAATATTCATTGTTTCAGAGAGAGCAAGATACCTCGACCATATTCCATCTACGTGGCATTACTATGTGATATCATTGATGAAGAACCTACTTGTTATGAAGAGTTTGTAGAGAAGAAGGTATGGAAGGATTCCATAATTGAAGAATACCAGTCCATTATAAAGAATGATGTTTAGGATGTGGTACCAAAAACAAAAGATAAGTCAGTGGTATATTCAAAGTGGATCTTCAAGACAAAGCATTCAAGAGATGGCAATATTGAGAAGTATAAGGAAAGGTTCGTGGCATGCGGTTTCTCCCAGAAATAAGGAATAGATTAGAAGGATACTTTTGCTCTAGTAAAAAGATACACTTTGATTAGAGCTATACTTGCTATAGCTGCAAAAATGAAATGGAAGGTACACGAGATGGACATGAAGACAAATTTTCTAAATGGTGTAGTGGAAGAGGAAGTGTATGTGGAGAAACCACAATGATTTGATACACATGAAAGACATACACATGTGTGTAGATTAAATAAGGCCTTATATGGATTGAATCAAGCACCCATGGCATAGTACAACAAAATTGACATCTTCCTGATGAGATTTGTATTTTCAAAGAGTAAAATAGATTCCAACCTTTACTAGAAGGTTGTGAATGGTAGACCAGTGATATTACTTTTATATGTGGATGACCTGTTTCTAAAAGGGAACGAGAATCTCATCATTGAATGTAAGAGGAAGCTTGTTGTAGAGTTTGAGATGACATACCTAGGTACGATGCACTATTTCCTGGGTCTAGAGGTATGGCATAAACAAAATGATATTTTCCTTAACCAAGGAAAATATGTTGTGGGAATCCTAAAGAGGTTTGGAATGATGGATTGTAAAACAAATCTTACACTGATGGTGACAAACATGAATTTATTGAGTGATACTTCATCTGAGACAATAGATACCACCATGTATAGATAGATGATTGGTTCATTGATGTACTTGATGAACATGAGGCCAAATATATGCTTTTCGGTGAACACTTCGAGTCAATACATGGTTGAGATGAGACGTGTTCACTTGATTGTGGAAAAGCGCATGTTGGGGTACCTAAAAGGTACAATGGATCATGGAATTAGATATGTTTCATATTGTGAGGTAAGACACCTTCCTAATGAGCTTGGGATTTTCCAAGAGTAAAACAGATTCCAACCTTTACTACAAGGTTGTGAATGGTGGACCGATGATATTACTTTTATATGTGGATGCCTTGTTTCTAACACGGGATGAGAAGCTCATCATTGAATGTAAGAGGAAGCTTGTTGTAGAGTTTGAGGTGACATACCTAGGTATGATGCACTATCTCTTAGGTCTAGAGGTATGGCATAAACCAAATAAGATTTTCCTTAACCAAGGAAAATGTGTTATGGAAATCTTGAAGAGGTTTGGAATGATGGATTATAAAAACATGCCTACACCGATGGTGACAAACATGAAGTTATTGAGTGATACTTCATTTGAGACATTGGATGCCACCATGCATAGACATATGATTAGTTCATTGATGTACTTGAAAAACACGAGGCCAAATATATTCTTTGTGGTGAACAATTTGATTCAATACATGGTTGAGCTGAGGCGTGTTAACTTGATTGTGGAAAAGTGCATGTTGAGATAGCTAAAAGGTATAGTGGATCATGGACTCATATATGTTTCATATTGTGAGATAAGATTGTATGGCTATACTGATTCAGATTGGTCTGGCTGTGTCGCAGACTGGAAGAGTACATCAAGATTTTGCTGTAGTCTAGGGTCAGCCATGATTTTATGGCTCCGTAGTAAGAAGACTTATGTGGCACTTAGTACAACTGAGGAAGAGTATATTGTATCATGTTCAGCCAAAGTAGCGAAGCTGTGTGGCTAAGAAATTTTCTTGCAAGGTTGTTTGATCTCGAGTTAGAGGTGACTTGTATCTTTTGTGACAACCAGAGTTACATAAAGTTGTCAAAGAACCCTGTGTTTCATGACAAGTGCAAACATGTTGATATCAAGTACCATTATATTAGAGATATGGTATACAAGGGAGCTGTGAAAATCCAGTATGTTGTGACAAACGAGCAGATAGCCGATGTGTTGACCAAGCCTCTGCCAAGGGTAAAGTTTGAATACTTCAGGGATAAGTTTGGAGTGGTCCAAATGGAATTCCCTTGTGAGAGGGAGTGATGTGTTACATTTGTGATTTTAGGAGGCAATAACACAGTGAGTGTGGGAGCAACGGGTAGTCATTCATGGACTAGTTTCCTAGATTCTATGTGAGCTAGGTGAAGTTGTGTAATGACATAAGGTATGATGAGATGACAAGATCCATAAGGTACGAAAGGAATGAGGTTGCACCCCACTAGTGAGATGCTATGATAAGATCCTGAATGCATGATGTAATCAAAGGGCTTTCTCATACAAAAATTCTAGTGAGAGAGAGATTCATGAAAGGTCAACAAGTAAATGGTCAATTACAAGTCAGCAGAATCAATGTTGAAGATTGTGTCAAAAGAATACATTCCTTGTTGAGAGGGAGTGTTGAAATAATATGCAGTTGTGGAATATATTCTTATTGTATTTGTCTTATATTTGTTCATGTGAAAACCCTAAAAGAATAATATTATATTGAACCTGTAAAACATGTAATGTCGTCTCAAGAAGATTCAAGAAGAAACAATAAATAAACAATATTATGTTTCTCCCTAGATAATTCATCTCAATCAACTAGACAAGTTGGACCAACAATGAAAAAGGGCACACCAGACAAGTATAAATAAGGTATGGCGCCTCCTCATTTGGGCACCAAGCAAGTCAAGCGAGATCTACTCCATAAGTGCACTTAGGAGAGTAGATGCATCTGAAGGAAGCTTATATTTTGGGTTCTACCTTATCTTGTATTTGTATCTTAAATTATTGGGGCATATTTGTATGAGATATCTTTAGCTCTTCATTGTATTGACATTGTATGTTGTTGACAAATCTATATACTGAGAAGTTCTGTTGGGTTTTTCCCGTGAGAGGGTTTTCCGATGATAAATATTTATGTCTATTGCTGAATGTATTTCTTTCAGTGTTCCTTATGCATGCAATATGATAAATTGAATGAAATTCTAACATAATTTCTCTTAAGTAAACTTTTAACATTCACAACCACGTGCTGCCAATCTTTCAGTAAGTCCTGTGTATGTACTTGAATATACTTTGCATGCTACTACTAGAATCCAAAGGTGTTGAGTGTTTCCTTAATCGATTCCAAATGATGATTGGGATTAAAATGGGCCGTAATAGGGAGCATAGCCTCACCATGGAGGAAACAACATTGGTGAAGTAACGATGATAGGGGAACCATGAATGGATTCTTTTTTCCTCTACCTTTGAGCATGCAACCAATGTTGTAGACAAAGCAACAAGAACTGCTTTCAAGGAAGTCAGAAGAACCTGGGAATGTTTCTATTAATGCTTATTTAGTTAACCAAATGTCAATAGTTGCACCTAGGCCAACATACAAGCATGTAATTTCTATGGCATCATGCATATCCCTCTTCTAAATATACCGCTTCAAGACAAGCAAGGTAAACTAATTCAATTGGTTTCCATATTTTGGAAAATATTGAAATATTTCAATTATTTTTATATTTTTTTTATATCTACAACTATTCATTGCATCTGAAAATTGCTATCATAATTTTTCAAAATAATTAGAAATTGTTATTCCAAGGAAAAGGACTAAAAGTGCATACCTTAATATCAATGCATGTTGTGTCTTCTTCATAATAAAGAGTTCAAATAGATTTTAGGCCACATACCTCCAATGATTTCTTGAATCTTGGCTCTCTATCCTTTGTTTCGTTGCATGTAAGTTGGCCAGTTCTTTACAAGTCTTCGGGTTGTTGTCTTCTTATCTTAAAAAATAGGTTGCATAATCACTTAAGAATCCAAATGTTTTAGTTTCAATACTTTGGACAACCAATCACATAGATTAAGAAAGCATCAATGTGAAATCATGGAATTTTTTTTTAAAGAAAGGTACACACTCAAATTGATGGGAAGATTTGCAAAACTAGCTTGATTTTATCATGTTTTCGTGCTTGAAGGATAGACAACCAAATTTCCATCTTATCGAATAGAATATTTCAATTTGATCAAATCAACCCTCTAGGTGCTGGTAAACCGGCACACTCCATTTCACACCATCCATCACTTCCTCTTTATGATTGTTTCCTGCACTAGAGGATTGTTTCCTGTAGGTGGATTGTTTGCCTTATGGTGTTGTAATCTTTGAGCAATCTTCTTACATGTTGGACAGTCAGAATGTTGGCCACGGTGCTCTATATCATGAAGACCAGAATAAGAGGGTTGAGAGGAAGAGACAGAATTTGACTCAGCTTGTCTTCGAGCATTTTTATAAGAAGAGATTCCACCTACTTTTAATTCACTCAGATCTTTATGCTTTGGTAACATATTATCTTTCCCATAAAATAGCTTATGTTCCCATTTCCCGCTTCTGTTCGAGTAAACATTTCATGCACTTAATGGGCTCGGTCAATCGCACCCATTAGTATCATCTTGAATTATCCTCCCGTGCATGAGGTTGGTGGCTTAAATAATATTCATATACACTATTGTTTTGTGCCCAGTGTGTATCTCATATCGTGGACATTGCGATTGGTTCATTCATAAGTATCGCCTTGGGATCCATTATGCACATAGAGTGTCAAGATGAGAGCAAAGAGATCAAAAAAGAAATTAGAGATAACAAAGGATTGGAACTTGAACTTGAATTATCATCTTTTTCCAACAGGAAACAAAACAAAGAACAGAACATGAAACAAGACTTATTGCACCGAGAGGTGCTCTACAGTCCAGTATGAGGGAGATATTGTAACATGTGAGTGTTTTTCATGTTTGTCGAGTGTTTGCCAGTAAGAAAATAATACAAAGTAAACAAAAAAGAATAATACAAAGTAAAAAGTAAATATGAGACTTAAACTAGAGACTTTAGAACTTAGGATTAGGTGGTAAATATTATGTCCCCCATAAACAAAAAAGAATAATACAAAGTAAAAAGTAAATATGAGACTTAAACTAGAGACTTTAGAGCTTAGGATTAGGTGGTAAATATTATGTCAGCCATAAACAAAACAAAAAAATACAAAGTAAAAAATAAATATGAGACTTAAACTAGAGACTTTACTTTTTACTTTTAATACAAAGTAAAAAGTAAATATGAGATTTTAGAGTGTTTCTCGAGTTTGTCGAGTAACAAAATAATACAAAGTAAAAAAAAAAGAATAAACAAAAAATAATAATACAAAGTAAAAAGTAATAAATATTATGTCGGCCATAAACAAAAAAGAATAATACAAATGAAAAAGTAAATATGAGGCTTAAACTAGAGACTTTAGAGCTTAGGATTAGGTGGCTCAGGTATTGCACTCAAGGAGCTATTCAAGGAGAGGTTTGTACCTCGGGAAATTTGATCCCTCTCAGTGCTTGATAGAGCCTAGTATTTGGATCTAGGATGGTACAAGGCATAGCCCAAATGTCATACCATTTGATAGTTGGAAGGCCATGCACATATTATTCATGCAACATGCTAATTCATGAAGAGTGAGTTCCAAGGGTGTTGAAAACTTTCTTAAATGCTTGATTGTTGATATGAGTATGTAGTAGATGCATTTATATTAGTACGAGGGCTAGCTTTAGCGAGAACAAAGTGGCTGAGGGAATCTGTTTGGATGGCATCCACAAGGAATATGTATGTATGTCGGTTGACATTGGTTATTGGATGTCCATAATAATCATTATTCACCACCGCAAATAATAATTGTTAGCTTTTCAACTCATTTCATTATCATTACCGAAGTCTAAATTAATAATATTTATTTTATTGTATCGTGAAATATATAACATGAACAACACATTTGAAAAGACAAGAACTTTTTCTTAATTTTTTATCTTTAATTCAGAGTTGCAATAATACTTGAAATCAAATAACAATCATAAACATAAGTGTTGAGCCCAGAATTGGCCCTTTTTGACCATCATTTATCATCTTCCCTTCCCTTGTCTCACACCAATTACCTTGGCAATTCGACTTATTGTCCTTATCTTATTCCCCAATTTACCAAGGTATGGCCGATTATTGTTTTATTGTATTAATACTTATGATTGTGATGATTAAAGCTGTGCATCTCTTAATTTGTGCTAACATGATGCGATTTATGAAGGTAGTAAGACAAATAGACTGCAGGAAGATCGGAGCTGAACAAGTCATGGAGGAAGGGACGTCCATTGCTTGTAGAAGGTTCCTTGGGGCTCAAATCGTCAATCAAGGCACAATCGTGGCAGGGAAGCTGTAACATAAAGTGCTATCTTAAGTATGTCGCTGCTCGAATCCAGCTGTGAGCTGGAAGGACCGCCACTCTTGGGACAGTTAATAACTCCCCTCATATTTGGATATTTCAGTTCTGCCACGCATTGTAACAGCTAGATTATTTAGGGCGCCTGAAGATCAGAGATCTTCATGGCTGCCCAATTATAGGTTTAGATGTTGCAAATTGTATGTATAAATATGTGGGATTGCCTCGATCGAGGGGTTGGACAGCAAACAATTAATTTATCTTGTATTAGCAGTCGAGCCAAAACTGTGTACTCATTCTTCTGTTAATATAAGGAGTTACTTCTGAGTTAAAGAGAGTGTTGTTCGACCAGCGTCTCTGTGTGAAGACTGGGCCCGTCTTCCACAGAGATTGCTGTGTTAATTTAGGATTTCATCTTTCTTGTTGTGTGATGCTTTGTTCTTTCTTTTATACGCAGCAGCAATATTCATTGTGTGGATTTCTCAGTAATTGATTATATTTTCGTGAGATTGGTGAATGGTATCGAATAACAGTCGACTGAGTCAGGTTTGTTTTACATATTTCAATTTCTGTTCACACTGCTGTGTTCATCCTACAGCTGAGACGTAATCCCAGGAGCTCTTACAAATTAGCTTTCCTGTTATGTGTTGATTTATTTATATTTTGCAATTCAGTTTCTTAGAACAGTTGCTTCAATCTCTTTCATTAAAGTTCTAGAGTAATGTTCAGGTCATGCTTTATGATTCCCAGCTTGATTAGATTAGACAAGTGATTGTTTTAGAATGCGAATGAGATTTCCTTCTTGCAAATCGTTGATTAGATCTGATACCATTTCTTCTTGATGCATAATAGAAAAGAATTGTAGTATAGCAGTTAAAAGGCAATTGGGATTGCATAGATTCTTGGGATGAACATGGATGATAGAAGATAAAAGTATTCACTTCTAATGGTTTTGTGTTTAAGCATATATTGTGCACTTGTCCTTTGAAATAAAAAGACTTTCTCGGGTTGACAATAAATTTCATACGCTCTGTGTGTTTGATATTTAATTATCTGCAATTAGAGTGCTTGACATTTTGGCGCCGTTGCCGGGGAAGGATGAAAATTAAACACTAGTCATTAGTTGTATCTGATAATTGCTTTTAGTCAGTCTTTTGGTTGTTTTTGAAATGATCTGCTTCGCATGAATACGAGGAGGGTAAAACGCGATCACCTCCCAACCCCCAAAACTCCACAAATTACTAACAGTGCAGGTGGTTCGGGTCGTGGTCGAGGTACACTGCTGGGTAGAAGAACATTTATTGACGACCTTGTTGACAAAACTGATTCAGCTGTCAGATCTCGTCAACGGGAGACTCCTATCAAAAGAGGCCCTGCTGATCCTGGAGCGTTAGCATCAGGATCTACAGTGGAAGATACAGGAGCAGCTGTGATTCCTGCATATACTCCTGCTAAAGAAGGAACGGCTGATTCAGCTGTTGCAACTGAAGAATACGCAGCTGTTACAACCGAAGAATACGCAGCTGTTACAACCGAAGAATACGCAGCTGTTACAACTGAGGTAAGGAACAAAGGAACAAACGAAGGAGAAGATATAGAAGAAAAGATGAATAACGGACATGAGAACGAAGAGGAAGAGGCAGTGGTACAATACCATCATGAAGATAATTCCCCGCCAGAGACTATGGCTACATTGCAATTCCCAATATAGCAGCTAGAGGGGATAGCTCCTATGAAAAATATCTCACCGTCGGTGTTACCCCGCTTCCATGGCAGGGCGGCAGAAGATCCAGATGAATTCCTGTTTGAATTCGATATCCTCTGTCGCAGCTATGATTATGTCACAGATGCTCAAAAGTTGAAGCTTTTTCCTGCCACCCTGAAGGACAATGCATTACGTTAGTTCATGAGCCTTGGGGGAGGAACTGTTGCTAATTGGAACAAGATGAAGCAAGTGTTCCTGGAAAAATATCAAGAATATTGCAACACCAGGGACAAAAGGGAGGAGTTATTCAAGATGGTACAGAAGGAGGATGAAAGCTTGGAGGATTTTGTAGAGAGGTTGCTGTACAATGTGCAGAGAGCTGGACAGACGAACATGGGACTAGATGTGCTTAAGATAATCCTGCTTCGAGGGATCAGGGACGATTGTTTAGACATGCTAAATTTATTAGGGAAGGGAGATATCTCTAAAGAACCCTTTGAGACAATTGTGGAATTATGTAAGAGATACTCCAGGGGATCTTCTAGGCATAATAAGCAGAATAAACGAGATAAGCTGGAACGTGATGTCTTTGACAGAACTCAGAAGTCATCCAATGGGGGAGCTACACGGGCAGAGATAGGCAATCTTCTTGAAAATTTTAAAACAGAAATGATGAGCTCTATCTCTTCAGAGATTGACGTCTTGAAGGCCAAGCAAAGACAGGCAGTGGAGGATCTCACACTAGGTGTGTTTTTTCCCCGATGTAGAAAGACTCATCCACTGAAAGAATGCCCTCTTGACAAAGTACAAGTGTGTCAGCTGTGCGAGCTGAACCATGATATGAAAGAATGCCCCATGTTTCCCCAAGTGAAGGCTGTTCTGCATGCATCAACTCCAGAGGTGGATTCAGCCTACTTCATTGCACAGAAGAAACCCTGGCAGCCCCGGAATCAAGGTATGTCTCCCGATTCATTTCCATTTTTGAATAATTTGAATAATTGGAATACTAATATGCAAAATGTGAATACACAATTCCCTTCAAATTATGCTCAGTGGAATTCCCCTCAACCTGCGATGCAAGGTTATAATTCATGGAGTCCTTGGACATAGCCTCCACACCAACCTACTTCATGGTCTCCTGGATGGAGGAACTTCCATCCTGGGAACCAGTTTCCTCAACCACCTCCACCTCAACAGTTACCGTATCCTCCATATCCTCAATTTCATCAATATCCTCAATACCCACCTCAGCAGTCACAGCTGCAGCTGCAAAATAATCCTGTGCCTAACATACCAATACGGCCTCAGCTGCCTGCCCAACCTAACCCTAACCCAAATAATAAAACTGTCCAGCAATTGGAAGCTCTCAATATGCCGGCCTACTCTCTCTCCCCTGTACCTTGTAATGATATTCGCTTACGGTCTGGAAAGATAGTAGAACGTGTAACTGCAGAAAATATTCCACCAACTGTGTATGACAAAGGAGAGAGTTCCCAGCATCCATTTGATCCGGTTCCTATCACTGAAGATGCTGAGCATCCCTCAGATGGGAGGGCTGAAACATTAAACGATGAAGTGGATAACACGCAGCCTACCTAGTTGGTAAGGAAACCACCTTACCCTGAGAGATTGATGCTGCCACAAAGAGGGGGGCAACCTCAGTTCAATCTCCTAGGAGAATTGAAGAACCTTTATGTTAAGATTCCCCTTTTACAAGCTCTTCAAGATGTACCTATCTATGCTAGAACTGTTCGGGATCTGTGCACTAAAAGACCGGGGAGGAAACCCAGAGATCCTCCTACTGTTCATGTTATAGGGAATTTATCCGCTTTAATGACTGGAAAAACCCCTATAACCAAGTATGAGGATCCCGGCAATCCTACTGTCACTGTACACATAGGACAAACGCAGATACCCAACGTACTAGTAGATTTAGGAGTTGCGATCAATGTTATAACGATGGAGACTGTAAAGAAGCTCGGATTCACCAATATTAGACCGACCCCTACTATCTTAGAATTGGCAGATAGATCCACCATCAGACCCGAAGGGATTTTGGACGACCTTGTTATTTCAGTAGACTCATGGGAATACCCTGCCGACTTTCTGGTATTACAACCAAAATCACAGCTGGGGGGACATCCATTGATTCTGGGGAGGCCCTGGTTGGCTACAGCTGATGCCTGCATCAGCTGTCGATCAGGATCTATGACTATATCTGATGGCATGGAAACCAAAAACCTCACCCTGTACCCTCCAGCACGGCCGAGTCTAGAAACTGAAACCTCCCTTTGGATAGAACAGGAAGAAGAGGAAGATGTTCAGCCATTACTAACAATAGGGAAGGCACTAACCTTCAAAAATAAAACAGAAGACGATGCCATTAATAATTTCATTAGCGAACCTGCTTCAGTAGACAAGGAAGTTTATCAACTCCTGAACAGTACCCTCGGTAAAGAAGAACAGGAACAGCTTACGGAGGAAGCACTAGCCAATGACACAAACATAATCCCAGTATTGAAAAACTCGAGAAGCATTCCTATTGAGGTAGAGCCTGGAAGAACTTTGAACATCAATCCTGGTCTCTCCTCAGAAGAACAAAAGCGCCTAACCAATCTCTTGAAGGAACGTAAGGGGGCATTCGCCTGGGAGTATACCGACATGAAGGGTATTCCTTCTAGTCTGTGCACTCATCATATTTATATTAAAAACGACTCCCGGCCTGTATGTCAACCCCAACGATGCATGAACCCCAATCTGAGGGATATAGTGAAGGAAGAAATCCGGAAACTCTTGGACGCAGGATTCATCTATCCTATCTCAGACAGTGAGTGGGTTTCCCCACTTGTAATTGTACCCAAGAAAAATGGTAAATGGAGAGTCTGTGTCGATTATAGGGAGCTGAACAAAGCTACACAAAAGGATCATTTTCCTCTTCCCTTTATTGACCAGGTACTTGATACCCTATCTGGGAAGAAGTTTTTCTCCTTCCTGGATGGGTTCAGCGGGTACAATCAAATTCAGATTGCTCCAAAGGATCAGGATAAGACCACCTTCACTTGCCCTTGGGGAACGTTCGCCTACAGGGTGCTTCCCTTTGGATTGTGCAATGCACCTGCAACGTTCCAAAGAGCTGTGATTGGCATATTTTCTGAATTGGTTAATGATAGCATGGAAGTTTTTATGGATGATTTTACTCCTTATGGCAGGGATTTTGAGGAAGCACTGGAAAATTTGAAGAAAGTTTTAATTCGCTGTGAACAGGCTCGCCTCTCACTAAGCACTGAGAAATGCCACATGATGATGAGTGAGGGAGTGGTATTAGGACATTTCATCTCTACTGATGGTATTCAAGTGGATCCTTCAAAAATTAAGGTGATAAAGAATATACCAACTCCTTCAACTCAGAAAGAGGTGCGAAGTTTTCTGGGACATGCTGGGTATTACAGGAGATTCATAGAAAACTTCTCCAAACTTGCTTCTCCTTTGTTTTCATTGTTAATGAAGGACGCACAGTTTGTATGGAGTACAGCATGCCAGACAGCATTTGATAAGCTTAAAGAGAAACTGTCCACAACCCCTATTTTGAGGGGACCTAATTGGACCATACCTTTCCACATTTCTTCAGATGCTTCTGATACCGCCATTGGAGCAGTACTAGGACAACAGGATGGTCAAGTACCTTATGCTATTTATTATGTTAGTAAAAACTTAGCCCCTGCTGAACTAAACTATACTGTTACTGAGAAAGAATTCCTTGCTATTGTTTATTCTATTAATAAGTTTCGGCATTACATTACTGGGTATCCTACATTTGTGCATACTGACCACTCTGCCATTAAGTATTTAATGAATAAACCTGTCACTAATGCCAGAGTAACCAGGTGGCTTTTATTATTACAGGAATTTGATATTACTATTATAGATAAACCTGGAAAAGAAAATGTTGTTGCTGATTTTTTATCACGATTTACTAACAGTGATGACAGTTCACCTGTTGAGGATGCTTTCCCGGATGAACATTTATTCGCACTCTCAGCTCATTCACCCTAGTATGCAGACGTTGCTAATTATTTGGTTGCAGGGAAGCTTCCGCCACATATGTCTAGACGAGAGAAAAGAAAAATTATTCAGCAAAGTGCCAGGTATTGTTGGCTCAAAGGCCATCTCTTTTACACAGGACCTGATCTTGAAATTAGAAGATGTGTAAGGGAAGATGAGATTTTTCATATATTGAAGGCCTGTCACGATGAACCCTGCGGAGGACACTTTGCAGATAAAAGAACATGACATAAGGCGTTGCGGATGGGATATTATTGGCCGACACTGTTCAGAGATGCTAAGAGATATGTTCAGTCCTGTGATAGCTGCCAAAGGATGGGCCAACCTAATAAGACAGATCAGATGCCTTTACAGCCCCAAGTGGTACTAGAACCGTTTGATAGATGGGCATTGGACTTTGTTGGTCCTATCAACCCTCCTTCCAAACAGAAGGTCTACATTTTGGTGTGTACAGATTACATGACCAAGTGGGTAGAAGCTGTAGCTTTGGCTAAGGCAAATGACCAGGCGGTGATTGATTTCCTGTACAGTGAAGTTTTTACCCGTTTTGGAGTACCAAAGGAAGTAGTTACCGATGGGGGACCACAATTTATTTCACACCAATTTGAATCCTTGCTCCGGAAGTATCATGTGCAGCACAAGATAGCTTCACCTTATCATCCCCAGGCTAATGGCCAGGTGGAAAGCACTAATAAAGTTATCGAAGCAATCCTTACTAAAACAGTTAAAAGCCATCGAAGGGATTGGGCTGACAGGCTTCCAGAAGCACTGTGGGCATATCGCACGACTTGGCGTAACACCACGGGCTTTTCTCCTTATGATTTGGTATATGGAAAGAGTGCCATTTTTCCAATTGAATTTGAGATCAAGACCCTGAAAACAGCCATTGAAATGAACCTGGATGTAACAGAAGCCCAGAAAAGAAGATTGAATCAATTAAATGAGTTGGATGAGAAACGATTAGCTGCAGTAGACCAGACTATGTTGCTTCAGCAACAAAGATCTAATTGGCATGACCGATTCATTAAAAAGAAAATCTTCCGTGAAGGAGACTGGGCACTATTGTACGACTCCAGATTCAAGAAGGATTTTAAAGGGAAATTACGCACAAGATGGCTGGGTCCATATTTGGTTGACAGGGTATTTGACAACGGCACTGTTCGCCTGGTCACCATTGATGAAAACCGTATACCATTACTTGCTAATGGCCACAGATTGCGACTGTATCGGAAGCCCATTTCGAAAGATGCATTCATTTCACAGATTGCTGCTGATCCAAACTATCAATTGGCACCAGAGCAGGAACATTCCTCTACCTTTGCCAAATCTTAAACTGAAAATTATATTTGCTGTACATAAATAATGTCTTGCTGTAGCGTATAGTTGTCGTTTTCTTTCTCTTTGCATTTGATCTCTTTGCTTGCTGTCGTCTTTAAAAATTTTCAGGGAAGCGCCAGGGGAACGACCAGTTTTGGGCCCGTAATGAAAATCGCCCTGTGCTGTCCTTGTGTGAAAAAAAAAAAAAAAAAAAAAAAAAAAAATCGACAGCTGCAACATATTTTCCGACAGCTGCAACATATTTTTCCGGCAGCTGCAACATATTTTCCGGCAGCTGTATATCCTTTTCCGGCAACCATATTCTCCATTTCCCCGTAGCCATAATGCCCTTTTCCGTCAGCCGTCAATCTTTTCCGACAGCTGCAATTTCGGCAGCTGCAACATTTGCGGCTGCAACATCGGCGGCTGCAACTCCAGTTTCCGCGGCTGCCACCTCATCGTCCCCATGGTTGCCACCTCATTTCCCACGGCTGCCATCTCATTTTCCGCAGCTACCACTCCATTTACCAGCCACGGCCATTTCACTTCCCGGTAGCCGTAATGTCCTTTTTCCGTCCGCCGTCAAATCTTTTCCGACAGTTGCAACTCTGGCAGCTGCAATTCTAGCAGCTGCAATTTCGGCGGCTGTAACATTGGAAGCTGCAACATCTTTTTCCCACAGCCGCCACATCATTTCCCCGCTGCCACCTTATTTCTCGGCGGCTGCCACCTCATTGACCAAGCCACTTCCACATCATTTCCACGTAGCTGCCATTTCTTTCCAGCGGCTGCGACATATTTCCCATAGTTGTAAAATATTTTCCCGCCAGCTGTAAGTTTTTTTCCCCGCCGCCGTAAAACTTTCCCGTGACAGCCGTAATTTTCCCTTATATCGTAAATCTTTTTCCGGATGCCGTGAATTCTTTTCTGGTGGCTGTAACTTCTTTCCTGCCAGCTGCAACAAGCTTTTTCATCGGCCGTGTGATCATTTCTTTGGCAACTTGCAGTGGTAACTCCCGTGTTAACAGAAGGATTGTTCAACCTGCTAATTATGATGCTGATTCATCCCAGTCCTGCCGGCGAACTCATCATTTTAACCCGGAGGATGCGACGCCTTGTGTTTTACCGGCGAAGGAAATCAGTTCCTTATCCGAGTCATCATGATCCCACGTCTGACTGTGCACGCGTTCGGCTCCGTGATGTCACCAACTCCATGCTCCACTAGTTTCCGCAGCCTTCCGACGCACAGTTTTATGAGGTATGGCTTTCATTTATCACGTGATTAAGTATTGATATCATTTAAACGAGATTGGCCGTACCTTCACTCGTACCACCATTTATACCTGATTAAACCTTTCCCTCGTACGACGTAATACTAATAACTGCCACCCTCCCCAATTCGGCATGAAAATTTTAAACTCTTCTCTGCGCTTAACTTTCCGAATTAGTTCATTCGCTCAACGTCTCCGCTCAACGATTCGTGCATTCTCTGTGCTGCAACTTCCATTCTAGGATCCTGTACTCTGTCGAACAGCAGTTTCATCTTGCAGCCAGGACCATGGGCATTCCAGTTCGCCATGAACCTTTCAATACCCGGGAACTTAGACGGAATCTGCAGGTTCTGGCCATTTTTCAAGCTGCTGGCTGGGTCGAGTTCTTTGAACGATTGGACGGATTCGATCGGGACGCAGCCCTGCAATTCGCCTTGAATCTTACTAAAACACACTCCACGGTGTGGGGGCTGTGTATAGATGTTTCGGAGGTCATTATATCCGAGGTTACAGCTATCCCGATGGTGGGAAAACCTTGGTTTAACCGTCGAGTCCCTGCAACGGTTGCACGGGAAGAATTTTTACTTCCAGGGGAGCAAGTTGAAGCATCCAGGAGAGGGATTGCACTGAAGTCATTGCCGCAGCCATGGGACCAGGTTGCTGTCTTCCTCAAGAAGTACATTACCTGCGAAGGTCGATACCAAACTGTGTACAACTCTGAACTTCCTTTGCTTTCTCATCTCCGTCATGGCATTTTGTTGAATATTCCATTTTATCTATTGCACAACTTGCGCCATATGGAAACATTTGTTCAAACTGCAAAGCACCCATTATCCTCCCTCACCCACCATGGCCTTATTAAGTTAATTATTGTAAGAACCCTGGCCCAACATAATATAACATGGGACCAATTCATTACCCGACCACAGCAACCTGTTCCCTTGAGGGTCATTCCATTACAGCAAATACCGGTTCCGCCACAACAGGAGGACCGAAGTTCCTCCAGTGAAGTTGGGGGGAGGGATGAAACGGAAGAAGAACAACAGGGGGCACAGGCAGGACCATCCGGGAGGGATGAAATGGAAGAAGAACAACAGGGGGCACAGGCAGGACCATCCGGGGTGGATAAAACCACAGAGGAAGAACAAACAGGGGCACAGGCAGAGCCATTTGAGGTGTATGAATCCCCAGCACAAGCAGAACCAGTGGGGGATGACACTGCATTTGAAGGAGAGCGAGGGGAACCACAAACAGAGCCATCAGGCGACAATGTAGATGAAAACCTCGCGGAAAACCTAGATAACAGGGCAGCTCCGACAGCAGAAGGTGAAATTGGAGCAGCATCAAATGCTGCGACAATGGAACCTGAAGATGACGGAGCCAGAGCAATGGAAGAAGATATTGAGCTGGTCACAATCGAGTCTTCACCGGAGTGGGTAGGAGGAGCAGCTGTGATTGAAGAAGAACAGCATGGGGGGCAGGGAAATATTCCTTTAACTTCAGTTTTTCCCCCCTATATTCCGGCTCCACAAGAAGAAACATCACAAAAAGGAAAGTCACAAAAGAAAACGCCACAGAAAAGGAAGAGGGCTACCAATGAGTTTGATTTAGTGGCACCAATCAGAAGGAAACGAACTCGATCAATCACAGCAGCAGAGGCAGCTAGAACAAAATGGGCAACCTTAGAAACACAGGTTGAACCACCAATCCTTACACCAAAACTGAGGGATGCTCCACAAAGGCCAGTGGAGGAAGAACCTGAAATTGAGGGACTCTTGTATGAGAATGCAATGCTGAAAGAGGACCTCCAAGCACTTAGAAAGGAGCTGGAAACATGGAAGGAAATCTGCAGAAAGCAGGGTGGAAGAAAGATGTATACATTAATAGAGGCTGCAGACCAAGTGGAGGAATCAGCTTCTGCTGGAGCTGGAGAAAAGGATGAGCGAATACTCTGCCCCACCTGTGGGGAGATCTTTGAGGAAGCAGGCCATAAAATTTTACTTAGCACCTATTCAGCACAACAGCCTGTAGCCACAGAAGGGAAAGCAGTGGAGAAAGAAGGTGCTATTACACAAGAACCAGCACCTTTAAACATCCTTGCTGCAGCTGCCACTTCCCATGATGCAAAAGTCATAGAACAGATGGGAGAAGAACAGGGAGTGGAGGATGCCCTGGAAATTTATGAGGAATGTATGGCAATCCCAAAATGCTCCCACAACATAGAAATCATAGAACAGATGGGAGAAGAACGGGAAATGAAGGATGCTCTGGAGCTTATAAAAGAATATGGTGAGACTCCAGAATGTTCCCTTGATACAGAGATCATGGAGCCGAAGGATACTCTGGAGGATAGTGAAAAATTTTGTGCTGTAACCCCAGAACGTTTCCAGGACACAATAATTTTAGAAGAAGAAACGGAAAGACAGGACAGTGATAAGTTGGAACAGGATGCTGTAACACAAGAACCAGCAATCCTGAATAGGACTGTCCAACTGGCTGAGCAGACAGTAGAAGAAGCTGAGACAGAGGATACTTTGGCATTCAATGATGAACTCTGGGTTGTAACCCCAGAGAGCTCCCATGATACGGAACTCATAGAAGAAGAGCTGCAGCAGAAAAAGGATGAAGAGGTAAGCCAGGATGTTGTTACACAAGAACCAACATCCTTGGAGGCTGCAACAAAAACTCCTAAATTACAGCTGGGAGATAACTTGGGAGTGGATATCATCCCTGATACACAGTGGAGTGACAATGAACAGGTACAGACACCATGCTCAGGTGACACTGAAATCTTGGAAGAGGAGGCTGCAACAAAAACTCCTGAATTACAGCTGGGAGATAACCTGGGAGTGGATATCATCCCTGACACACAGTGGAGTGACAATGAACAGGTACAGACACCATGCTCAGGTGACACTGAAATCTTGGAGGAGGAGCTGCAAATTGAAAAGGATATTCAGTCTCAGCAGCAGAATGACAAAGAAGATACTGTTACACAAGAACCAGTGTCTCCAAAAGCAATGAAGGTAGCTGCTGAAGATGGGTTAAGGGATGTTGCTGTTACACAAGAACCAGCAACTCTCCTGTTAACATTAGCTGCGCTGGAAGACACTGTCCCACAAGAACCAGTGCTTCCACCTCCTATAGGTGTCATTGAGTTGGATTCAGATTGAGGGTGTCTTTTCAACTTCCCCAGGCATAGCATAAGAGAACTGCAGAAATATTCCCACCACACCAAGTGCATTCTCAGATATCAGCAAGAAGCAGTGGAAGGGAAACAGTGAAGTTGGAAGATGCCGGGTTGCTCACAGAAGCTTTTTCAAAAAGGTAGATGAGGTGCCTGATTTACCTACATTCCTTCCTCTCTCCTGGACAGAGCTCAGTTCAAGATTCAGATGCAGGTTGTTGCATGAGGACATGCAACAGGGTAGTTGGGGGGAGATGTTGAGCCCAGAATTGGCCCTTTTTGACCATCATTTATCATCTTCCCTTCCCTTGTCTCACACCAATTACCTTGGCAATTCGACTTATTGTCCTTATCTTATTCCCCAATTTACCAAGGTATGGCCGATTATTGTTTTATTGTATTAATACTTATGATTGTGATGATTAAAGCTGTGCATCTCTTAATTTGTGCTAACATGATGCGATTTATGAAGGTAGTAAGACAAATAGACTGCAGGAAGATCGGAGCTGAACAATTCATGGAGGAAGGGACGTCCATTGCTTGTAGAAGGTTCCTTGGGGCTCAAATCGTCAATCAAGGCACAATCGTGGCAGGGCAGCTGTAACATAAAGTGCTATCTTAAGTATGTCGCTGCTCGAATCCAGCTGTGAGCTGGAAGGACCGCCACTCTTGGGACAGTTAATAACTCCCCTCATATTTGGATATTTCAGTTTTGCCACGCATTGTAACAGCTAGATTATTTAGGGCGCCTGAAGATCAGAGATATTCATGGCTTCCCAATTATAGGTTTAGATGTTGCAAATTGTATGTATAAATATGTGGGATTGCCTCGATCGAGGGGTTGGACAGCAAACAATTAATTTATCTTGTATTAGCAGCCGAGCCGAAACTGTGTACTCATTCTTCTGTTAATATAAGGAGTTACTTCTGAGTTAAAGAGAGTGTTGTTCGACCAGCGTCTCTGTGTGAAGACTGGGCCCGTCTTCCATAGAGATTGCTGTGTTAATTTAGGATTTCATCTTTCTTGTTGTGTGATGCTTTGTTCTTTCTTTTATACGCAGCAGCAATATTCATTGTGTGGATTTCTCAGTAATTGATTATATTTTCGTGAGATTGGTGAATGGTATCGAATAACAGTCGACTGAGTCAGGTTTGTTTTACATATTTCAATTTCTGTTCACACTGCTGTGTTCATCCTACAGCTGAGACGTAATCCCAGGAGCTCTTACAAATTAGCTTTCCTGTTATGTGTTGATTGATTTATATTTTGCAATTCAGTTTCTTAGAACAGTTGCTTCAATCTCTTTCATTAAAGTTCTAGAGTAATGTTCAGGTCATGCTTTATGATTCCCAGCTTGATTAGATTAGACAAGTGATTATTTTAGAATGCGAATGAGATTTCCTTCTTGCAAATCATTGATTAGATATGATACCATTTCTTCTTGATGCATAATAGAAAAGAATTGTAGTATAGTAGTTAAAAGGCAATTGGGATTGCATAGATTCTTGGGATGAACATGGATGATAGAAGATAAAAGTATTCACTTCTAATGGTTTTGTGTTTAAGCATATATTGTGCACTTGTCCTTTGAAATAAAAGGACTTTCTCGGGTTGACAATAAATTTCATACGCTCTGTGTGTTTGATATTTAATTATCTGCAATTAGAGTGCTTGACAATAAGCAATCACAATCGACACATGAATTTACCCCGGGGAAATCCTCTATGACTTGAGTGAAAAAGCTCCAGCAAAAAAATCCTTAGTATATTTATAGATAGCATAGAATATATTTTTACATCAAGCACCCCGAGTGCAATTATAGAGCAACAGAAAGATAAAGAAGAGAGGCTCAAAATAATATCCTGCACAAATAGAAGTGCATTGCCATCAAGACAGATGAGAATTCACTTCACATTGAATTCATCAATCCTGTATAACATATTTATACATTCTTCTCATGCACCGGCTTCTATTTTTATCTTCTGACTTCAGGATGAACTAGCCCTCCATTTGGATGTATCCATATTGCATGAATAAGTACGCCCCACTTTTCATGCAATGCATTAATTCACTAAACTATCTCTTAGGATGAAACCGTTCCTTAACTGAAAGCTTTCCCACTTAGTTAGGTGGCTAACTTAAGTGTAGTCATGTGCAAGTGTTGCAACTCAAGTGTCATCTTTTAGTTTAACATAAATGTCGTCATGCAATAACACTTAGTTAACTAGATCTTCTTTGTTATCACTTAGTTAACTTTGTTATCACTTAGTTAACTTTGTTATCACTTAGTTAACTTTGTTAACTGATTCTTTCTTCTTAACATTACTGTAGTGATCAATTCAAGTTCTCCCTTGATTTACTGAAGTCTTCATTGAAGTTTAACAATTCGAATTCTATCTTAATTAATTATTTTATGTGCAATTCGAATTCTATCATATCTTATCACATCTTATCTTTATCTCTTGTCTTACCTTCATGGTCCACATGTGCTAGCTTAGTTATCATATAAAATATATTAAGGATATTTTCCCAATGATATGATCATATTGTTCTATATTGTTCCAATTCGTTACATGCTAAATTAATTCACTCTAGGGGTGGCCAGTATCTAGAGGAGACTTAATATCTCAACCATGATTAGTAGTAAATCACACACCATATATGCTTCGACATTCAAAGCATCACCTCGACACATGAGGCACCACCTCAAGACATGAGGATTTGTCTTTACACACAATACCTTATCCTTGACTAGCAAGACTATACAACATTATCACTTTGACATACAAATCACTTTCCTCATCACATGAAGCTTAATAATTATTGAGTCCAACTTAAGATTCTTGTCCAAGTTTCCTATGTCCAACTCGGGATCCTATAAGGCACTAGCTTGACACATGAGGCTCAATCTTGAAACACAATATTGAACTGGAGAATGACTCATGATGTTGTAACTTTAACACTCTCTCTCAATGAAGGAGCATTCTATGCCATGCCAAGCTTGTCTCAGAAGTACCTATACTTTGTCACTGATAAAGGCTTAATCAAAATATCCATTATATTCTCTCTAGTATAAATGTACTGAAGTCTTATGGAACCTCTCTGGACCATGTCTCTGATGTAGTGATACTTCATCTCAATGTGTTTCGATCTATCATGAGACACAATTTTTTCTGATATCTTTATACAGCTCTGATTTTCAGAGCAAATGATAGTAGTCTCAAGCTTCTCATCGAACAACCCAGAAAGTAGCTTCCTAAGCCACGCAACTTCTCGGTAGAAACTATGTTGGGCTCTTATCCTCATTCTAGAAATTTCTTATATTAACCCAAGTTCTGCGCAGTTGTGGTCCAATAAAACCCTTCTTCACCAGCCCTTTCGGCAACAGCCTGCGAATAAGCTAAGGTATCACCCAAGGTGAAGTTTATGGGGGATTATAGAATTAGGTTTCTGTAATCAGGTGATGCGTGGTTAACAAATTGGGGAATTGTGTGACGTTTCACCTACTTCGCGGCTGTTACTTATACTATAGTGCACACTGGGACTTCGCACTTCAAAACGACCACTTAGACAATAGGACAATGCAACTCCAAGCTGCGCTACTTCTTAACAATTACACACCTTACAGGATTCGCTGACTTGGTGTAGTTATGCTTTCAACGCATGGGACAGTGCACTTCACGTACACATGTGTTATGGTGAAATACAATGCAACGGTGCGCTTTCAATACTGTGCTTATAGGGAATCACACTTAACACAGACTTCACTAACTTAATGTTTACCCAGATAACTCATGTATTCAACATATTCATAATTACTTGCACATTCAATATTCAAGCATATATGTTCGACACTTAACATATTATTTTCATCACTCATTCACGTGGAAAATACATATAAAAGAGAGGACACATGTAAATATAATCATTAACTTAACCATAAGCAAAAGCAAACACACAGATTCAAGCACATAACACGATATTTACGTGGTTCACCCCTCGGATGGGAGCTAAGTCCATGGGAACTGTTGATTATATTAACGAGAAAGGTTCAACAGTTCCAGTCTGCGCACTCAGCTGCAGACTCTTCTCTCTACAATAGGTCTCTGCGCACATAGCTGCAAATCCTCTTTCCCTCTTCAGTATGTCTCTTTGCACACCATTGCAGACTCTTCTCTCTACAATAGGTCTCTACGCACATAGCTGCAGAGCCTCTTTCCCTCTTCAGTATGTCTCTTCGCACACAGCTGCAGAGCCTCTTTACAATCCTCGATCTTTTAGAACAAGACTATGAGAGAACAACAAAAATCCACTTAGAAAATAAACCGTTCCCTTACAAAAATGCCCCTTTTATCGATCATTCCCTTAGGTCATGTCTTTACATTGCATATGAGACAAAATCCCTAGAGTTACCAAAAGTGGTGCAGTTACCCCGTCAACCCGGCCTGTCATAGTCGACAGCTGCTCCACCCACCTCTGGCCACCTTTCCCTACTACTCCTGGCTCTGACGCTCTTCTAATAGTTGCATTCCTCATGAACGGTTCTAACTGCATAGTGGTGTGTCCATTTCCACCTCTCTGACCCTCCTGTCGCTGTCGACCTGTGGATTAGCTTCTAATGGTTTCTACCACTCTAACTGACAGGTCACTTTCATCTGCTTCCACGCTACTCCTTACCCAAAATCTCAGGAATCATGGAGTTACTTACCCAAAATTGGTCGCTTTCATCTACTCGAACTTTACTTATATTATTTGCCCAAAATTACCTTCTGCATTGGCGCTACGCATCAACAAAATTGTGTCGTTCTTAGACTTCGCACTCCCCACTGTGCCACTTGGACTTCACAATTCAAACTGTGCTATTGACAAAACTATGCCACTTGGGCCTCTCCCAACGGGCCCTTAAAAATTACTCATGGATCATCTCTGATCCACTTGGCTCTTGCTCCTCGTCCTCTAGTAACCTCAATTTTTTAGTGAATCCCTGAAGAGTTGTGCTCAACTTCGCAACTGCTTCCTTTGTTTCTTGCTCGAAGTCCTTAACAACTTCCAACATCTCCTTGGAAACATCTTCCTTAGCATACTCTTGGACTGTCTTCTACATGGTCCGGAGTTCCTGCAGTTTTTCTTCGATTTCATCAGTAATGGCGAGCGCCTCTTCTTGCACTGGCTGTAGTCTTGCCAATGTCTCAGTCTCCTTATCCCTCAAGACTTTCAGTTCTCTTGTCAAGTTGTTGACTTGCACTAACTTTTGGATTTTCTCTCTAGGCTTCAATGTATTCATGTCCGCATTCACATCGTCCAACTTTGCTTGCCATTGATGTAAGTCATCATGAATCTGTTGTAGGGTAGGATCCTCCTGCAGCGTAGCCCATACCTTCATAGCTTCTTCTAGCAAATATTGACATTTTAATATTTCAGCAGAGATAGTCTCTGCTGAAGCTTTTAGTGCTATGACTCTTCTTTCTCCCATATCTGGTGGTGTAGTAGGTGGCTGCTGGGTTGCGAGGTTAGCAACCTCTGCCTTGTGGGATATATCCATGTCCTCCATCCATGATTTTAGATTTACTACCACCTTGCCAATCTATACTATTGTATTTTCTAACTTTGGCTGCGCTTCGCATTCAGGTATCTGTGCGCAGACAGTAGCAACTGTCTCTTCCATCCTTCTTCGCTTTTCCTGCACCTTGATTAGTTTTGTGGTTTTTTGCACACATTCCTATGCTAGTTGTTTGTAGCTCTCCTTTAGGTTTATGTTCAGGTTGTAAGAGACGATGTATCTATCTCTTATCTCCTCGACAACTTGTAGATGCAGATCGTGCAACCCCTCAAGAGGTATCATGCCAATATTAATTTCAGGGTGTTCTACTTGCTTCGCACCTTCAGCCATCTCCTCAGTCGAGAAAATGATGTTGAGTGGCTACATTCTGACTAGGTGGGGCTTCATTATCAGGACCGGTGGCCTTCTCCTTCGTTTACTAGATTCATCGATCTTACCTTCCGAATCAGACTCTCGAACAAAGTCCTGCTGCACTTGTTCGATCTTCGCAACCATAAGCTTGATCTCTAGGAGGTTCTTGTTCAACTGCGCTTGTTCCTCTTCGTTCTTACTGTATTTTATTACGAGCGCCTCATATATATACTCTCCTACATGTAGAGCGATGCAGTCGTAGTCGTCTTTTTGCAATTGTGTTTCTAGGTTGGTTTTGGATGCCTTTCTTTTCTTCCTTGGTCCTTTTTCTGGCACCGAACTTTCGGGATCCTTTCGCTTTTATTTTTTTGGCACCTGAGTAGTGTCTTTTTCTATTTCCTCTTGAGGGATTATAACCTTAATGTTGCTTTCATATGATGTAGAATGGATTTCTAGTGGCGCATCTACCTTCCACTCTGGTGGCCACTCTTCTATGGCTAGTTCAATCCTTGGCGCATCCAACTGGTAATCCATAGGGAACCATACTGGGTTCTACTTTTCGGCCTTTGGCTGAATGTAAATAGAGTGCAAGTCAGCCTTAAATAACATCTTCTGAAGAAACATTGTTGTCGTATCTTTTGAAATGCACGGAGTGTGCAGTATTACATCGCACAATTGGCCATAGTAAGTGTGGAATTGCTCATTATTTACACGTTGTCGTTCGGCTGTGCGTTTTCCCATATATTTACATACTTCACGGCTCGATAATCTCCCATTATCATTGGAAGTTTTTGCTACTACAGTGTCTCCTTCCATCCTATAAAAGAAATCAATATCATCAGCCATGTGTAGTGGAATGCGCTACCCGTCTCTTGGGTTTTACGGACATCCTCCAAAAATTCATTCAGCAGATGACTAGCCCAATCATATGGGTTCCAATCTTTGGCCTTTGCGGCGAGAAGAACTGCTACGACCGGCACTTTCGGCAGTCTATAGATTCGTAAAATCTTTCCTGCGAGAAGCGAGATGGTGAACTTTGTGGCTTTGTCTTCAATTCCAATTATGATAAAGCCTCGTTTCCCCTTTACTATTTTGTATTCTTCTTTCATTTGCTTTTCAATCTCTTTATCCTTTTTTTTCGCACAAACTCCCCTGCAACATCATCGCCTCGCTTACTGAGATGAGTAATGTTGTAGATGAGGTCGACATTGATGTCAATCTTGTAGTCAAGGCATAGGAATCCTAGGTGCATGGACGATATCAGGGTGCGCACCACCGTGGTATATTCGGGACTTCACTCAAAGTGGGGTATACACAGGAGATGCAGTAGGCCGGAGGGCACCAACTTCTTAGCCCAGTCTTGTGGAACGATGATAGGTTTCCCTGATTTTGCATCCTCCCTTCGGAAAATGTACTGCTCAGCTTGAAACTAAGGATATTTTGGCTCTCTCAGGTCTTTCACTTCTAGGAGATTATGGTCTGCAAAATTGCATCCTTCTACTTTGCCGAGTATGTTCCCCTCGATTTCCACATCGCCAAAAATCGGCGGTATCGGAATGTCATACTGCGCATTCTTAAACAGGGTAATTGCTGGCATGTCGATCCTTCTTGGTAGGATATATACACGTGTCAGGTAAAGGGGGCTATCCCCTAGTGTTAATGGCAGTCTAGGATTTGGATTTCCTGGTGCCTTCGACTTCTCAAGTTCCTAAAGCGGTCCCTTATCCTTTCGTTGCATATTTGTTGTGTTCCGGGCTGAGCTTCTTGACTCAAAACCTCTCTTTGAAAAAGATTTCTTAATGGACGTTTTCATCAACCTTGCAATCTCAGAGCGTTTAAAGTCCTTCACAACCTACTCAACTATAGATTTCTCAGACATTCACCAGGGATTCAGTCTGTATCCTCTCGAGATTGCTTAGCACTGACTGTAAAAAATTAAAACTGCTCTTCGCAGATAAAATTGAAAACCTGCGGTAAAACCCACGATTCTGGTCTTAGCGGTATTTATAGATGCAGTTAGGCTTGAGCCATGCCTATAAATGGATATATGAACATTAAACATCATCACCGTTGGCCAAATCCGCCGAGGATATTGGTCCTTTCCTTCATTAAATGCATCAGAACGGCTAAATTTGTGTTAAATGCAGAAGCGGGCGTCGATAAAAACACTGTATAATGAGTAGTTTTCCAACCGACATTTTAACGGCTAGTTTCTTTGAAGTGCACTCATGGTTGGGACAAAATATTTTTGCGCAGTTCCTCTAGGAACTTGTGCACCTTATTTTTTAACTTTGCAAATGCGCTTTTTCTTGGTACTTCGCATCACAGCTTCCAGTGTAGACTTCGCATATGCACTTCAAACATGCACTGCACATCCAACTTGCTTCATGCACTGCGCAGTTCATATTTCATGGAACTTTTTATTTCACCAAAATTGTGTGCAGACTCTTTACTTTGTCATTCTTAGTGTCCAATTTCAACTGCACTTGACATTTAGAATCTTCTTCGCTTCTGATCACTGAGGGCCCGACGAAGTAGGACTATCCCTGTAGGGTTTTAGTCTACTTCCATTAATAAGACTTGGTAGGTTTTCTCCTGCTAATATGGCTAGCTAAACTGCACCACTGTTAGTAACATGCATAACAATATATATCCCTAGCCAATGCATTTTAAATTTTCTAGGAAACTTCGCGAATTTACTATCATAGAGGAGGACAAGGTCTCTTACTTGAAAATATTTATGCTTGATGTGTCGATCATGCCATGCTTTTTTTTCTGTCTTTTTGTACTTGTTGGTGAAATCCTACAATGAAGCGATCTTCCTTCAACCCAACCAAGTGTAGTAGCCTTTCTTCCATTGTCTCATCATCTGCCATGTCTGTGAATGCTGCAATTCTTAAGTTTGGTACTATGTATTCCATTGGCATCACAACTTCTTGTCCATATGCCAATCTGAGCAGTGTATGTCCTGTCAACTTCTTACAAGTTGTCATGTATGCCCATAACACAACTGGTATTCGCAAATCCCAATCATCCATGTTTGTATTACATATCTTAGTCAACGCATTTTCCAATACTTTATTAAATACTTTAACAATTCCATTAGCTTGTGGATGATATGGTGTGCTTTTCTGATGGTAAATTTGGAATTATTCATTCATGGATTCAATAGTTTATTCAAGAAGTGTGTTTCCTAATCACTCATTAGGATATTTGGGCATCCAAACCTTGTGATGATGTTTTCAAAAATGAAATGCGCAGCAGTAACTGCACTACAGTCCTTAACTGGTTTTTCCTCTGCCCATCTAGTTAGATAATCTGTAAATGTAATAATGTATCTTGAACTAGTTCGCTTTCCAGGTGGGTTAATAGGTCCCACAAAATCAATAGACCATTTATCAAAGGCTTGCAATGTTAGTTGTGGCCTCAATGGCATCTTGTGTCTGCAAGATGGCTTTCCTCTTCTTTGGCAAACATCACAACTTCGACAATGTTCATTTGAATCGTTATGGAGTGTAGGCCACCATAGTCCTGCTCTTAAGATATTCTGCACAGTATCTCTTCCTGCGTAGTGGCCTCCAGACACTACTGAGTGTGCGTCAGCTAGTATCAATACTTTCTCATGTTCGAAAACACATTTGTACAGTACTTTATCCAGTCCTAGTCTGTATAATTTCCCTGCAATTATGGTGAAGTCAACTGCTTTTACTACCAGTTGCTTCTTCTGTTACGTAGTAAACTCTGTAGGTTCCAATCCCGTGGTTAGAAATTCTATAATGTACTTCTAATAGTCATCAGCTATCTAAATAGAAAATAACTACGCATCAGGTAGACTATCTTCCAGGTTTGTAGGTTCTTCGCCTGACTCAATTCTAGAAAGATGGTTAGGTCCTGAGCTCAACCTTAAGAACGATTTTAAAATCATACTCTTGAAAGATTAACAACCATCTACATATTCTCCCCCCTAACACTATTTTATTGACAAGGTATTTCAAAGTTGAATGGTCAGTAAACATGCAGAAGTGCACATCCAACAAATAGTGTCTGAACTTCTACAGTGCGTACACCATAGCTAGACCTTCTCTCTCCGTTGTTGTATAATTCTTTTCTCTTGAGGACAACTTCCTACTTGAGAATGCAATAGGATGGTTAATACCTCCCTAACTTGGATGCACTAGCACAACACCTAGTGCAATGGATGAAGCATCTACATGTACGTGGAATTGTTTGCTCCAATCCAGAAAAACTAAGATAGGTGCAATTACCATCCTTTCCTTCAGTGTGTCCAGTCCTTTCTGGCAGTCTTCAGTCCATATGAACTTTTCTTATTTCTTCAACAATTTTTCCATGGGAACAGTTATCTGTGCATATCCTTTGATGAACTTCCTGTAACAGCCTGTGTTCCCCAATGTGGTGCGTAGTTATTTTACTGAATTAGGTGCTGGAAAATTCACAATAACTACAATTTTAGCTGGATCAACCAACAACCCTTGTTTACAAACAATGTGTCCCAGTAGAATTCCATAGGGAACACAGGAGATGCTCTTCTTTAATTAAGTTCAGGGAGATATGATGTTGTCTACACTTTGCTAACATTAGTCTTAAGTTGGCATAATGGTTCTTTGGTAACCCAAATACTGTCCAATCATCAAAATATACTTCTAGAAATTTATGGATGAAATCCTTGAATGTAGCAACAACTACTCGTGAAAAAATGGCAGGTGCATTCTTCAGACCAATGGACATAACTGTGTACTAAAACAAGCCCCATTCTGTGGAAAAAGTTGTCTTATACCTGTCTGCTGTGTCAATTTTGATCTGATGGTATCTAGAAAATCTATCAGTGAAAGAGTATGCCTTGTTCCCTCCAACATTGTCTAATACTTCATCTATGAATGGAGTAGGAAATGGATCATGTAGCAATGCATCATTTAGTTTTAAGAGATCTACGGAGATCCTGATTTTGCCTCTAGTCTTCTTTTCCTGGATAACCATAGGACTTATCCATTCTAACTCTTCTACAGGTTCAATGATTCCTGCATCAAGCATCTTATCAAGCTCTGCTTTTACCCTTTCTTTGTATCTTGGATTAAGTCGGTAAGGTCTCTGCTTTATAGGCTTCACATCCGGCTTGAGAGTTATTTTCGTAACCCCCAAGTCGCCGAAAATGCCTTTCATTTTGGAAAAAAAATTCGGGAATAAGTCTTCATACTCGCGAAGTAAATCAACTATCTGTGCAACCATTTCTTTGTCCCAATAATCTCCTATAGAAGCGAACTTTGGTTCTTCAGTAGTTCCAATGTTCACTATCCAGGTTTTTACAAGATCACTTAGATATGGAATTTCCAATGGAGTTCCTTTGACTTCGCGCTTTCCTTCTGACTCAGGTTTATTGACATTGTGTGGTTCATCATCATCACTTTCCTCTTCCTCTTCATCTGAAGCGAAGTTGTAACATTCCAGGGCATGTTTTAGCTGTCTTTCCCATTCAAGTTAGTGATAGACAAGTTGTAATGTGCATCGAATACCTTCTTTTTGATGACTTGTAGTGCTTCATTAATTCGTGAACATTCATCCTCAAAGCTGAAATTTGCTTGGAAATTCTGAATCATGACAGACCATTCCACTGTTTCTCTGTGCAATTTTGTTTCTGTGTACCAGTTCTTCGGAATCTTCTCTAGTGTGTGTACAAACAGATGAACCCATTTTGTTTGTGGTCTATGTGTCCATGCTTTCAGATAGTGGTATACATGATCTCTAGGATCCGTTTGTCCATTATATTTTACTTGTTCAAGCTCAGTTTGTTCTAGGAATCAGATCTCCATCATATGCTTACATTTATCTCATTTGGTCAGATTCTGCTTGTGCGTAGCCCACCATCTGGTAGGTGTAGCGTGCAGTGATATATCCAATGATGTTATATTATGTTCATCTGAAACTTCTATAAGATAATCTTGAAAAAATGTATGGATGTTAGTCAAGCCATCATGAGTAGGGATTGGACTTACCTCTGTTCCAATCCAACACAGTGATCTTGTGAGCTGTGCGCATCTTCTTGTGGATACTTCATGCATTTTGCTTTGCCAATTCTCCAATCATGCATTTGAGTTTGATATGCAAGAACTGTCGGATCGCCAACTCAATGTTCCATCACCAGTTGGGTTGATGTAATCTTCCTTGTTCGCTATCATCTTGTATATACGATCCAGATCTTGAGTTTTGCATTCTTCTCTTATTGGCTCAGTGTATCTAGGTACTTGTGAAGGATCCAAAAGTGCAATGACCCTAATATCCTTTCCTTCGAATATCATCTCCTTCTTTTTCAAATTGATGATTGTGAGGTTATCCATGGCCCAATATATCCCCAATAGTGTAGGATAAGGTTGGATATCATCAATAATTTCAATAACCTTGAAGTCTACATGACTTCGCACTCCATCAATGTCAACGAGGACATTTGATAGTCTCCCAAAGGGTATAACCTTCTGTTGATTTGCTAGTCTCAATTGTATGGGTGACCATGAAAACTTTGGATTCCCCATTTGTTCCCATGTCTTCTTTTTCATGACATTCACTTCTGATCCTAAGTCAAGGATGATCTCATCCATTTTAAAATATCCCATGTACGCATTCAGTCACATTTCTCTTCCATCTCTTTCATGGTTATTGATATGATGAACCACTCTGTGTGATTCATTTACTATATTGCAATACTCCTAATTACTCAATAGGCTGTATAATCCTGCTAAGGAATTCTCATGTTTTAACAGCTTCATGCAGCTCTGCAATAGCTACGCAACAAGACTCATTGTGTCTATTGCAGTGCGTGATCGATAATATGCAGCTGGCATATCCTTCACAGGTGCGGTCTCACTTCGCAACTTGATTCTTGGAGTTATAGGTTGTTGGGTCCAGGAAATGCCCCTTTTTGGCCATCCTTATTACATCATTTTGCCCCGATTACATCCTATTTTCATAAGCTATACCTATGCCTTTTTTTCAAATCAACCAATGATATTAACAAGTATAATTCGTTATTTCTTTATTTATTTTATGCCTAAGATTGTTAACGTTCTAGATCCTAGTCCTTGGTTTATGCTAATCTGTGTGATTTCATTTAGTCAAGGTATAAAGCGTAGGTGTATCAGCCGAATGGTGCCAGTTGTTACTCTTCAAAGCCCGATTCCTCATAACTCCAAGGGATAGCACACTCCTCTACAAGAATCTGTAACAGGCCTCCACTGAAATAGAACCTAGGTGCAACAGACAGATCGCATTCCATCTTGCTAAATCCGTTGATCCATTGATTACTGGAGTAACAACTCCTTCATGAGTAACAACCTTGTTTAATACGGTTGTAACATTTAGCTGTAACTCCGCAGCTTGAAGATCGTAGATCTTCATTGCTGCACGATTTTAGTGGATCGTGATCCGTACTTTCAATGTATAAATATGCGAAGGCTCTCGTAGCCTGGGGTTGGACAATTACCATTTTGCATAAGTTGTAACAGAGCACTGATACTGTCAATTTCCATCATTAATATGAGAGCAGAGTTCTTCATTTCTATGTCTTAATTTGTTGTGATTCTCGATGTCTCTGTTAGAAGGCCAGGGCCCGCCTTCTCACAGAGATAGATGGCTTAAGTAGGTGGGTAATTTAGCTTTCTTTCTGTTGTGTGGTGTGGAATAATTGCAGATGTTACTGTTAGCTGCAACATAGATTAGCTTTCCTTTTGGTAGTTCACGATTGCATCTTGAATAGCTATAGCAGATTGGTGTGACAGTCGACTGTGTAGAATAATTCAGTTAATGCATGTGTGTTTGAATTAGCTGTAATAGCCAAGCTCAATTCCAAGATCTTTCAGGTGTTTATGCTTTCTAGGATTTCCAGTAATTATCAGTTCGAGTTCAAAGCTTTTATTTAGATTCTGGTTGCTGTTGTATATTTAGTTGGTTTATTAAGGTAGACAGATTATGATTGAGTAACAGTAGCTACTGGATGGATCATTTTGCTAAAGATTGAATATTGTAGTTTGATAATTATAGGATTTAACTTCTTGCAAAAGCAATCTTGTTTATTTTTATTCTTAATTTTATAACTGCTAGGTGATTTCTGTAGGAAGGTAGTTTCAATTGAATTCCTAGATGTGTCAATTAGATTAGTCTGCTTTCTAGAGTGAGTTTGGCTGGATCGACTGGTAGGATCATTATCTCCATTTAGTTAATCAATTGCTTGACATGTTTATGCACAAATTATGCTTATTGCCATTGAAACAAAAATACCTCCCTGGGTTTGACAATTTATATTGACCATCTTGTGTGTTAGCTTTAATTAATTGAAATATAGGGTGACCAACATTTTGCCGCCATTGCCGGGGATGGTAATAGATAGACAGAGTTAGTAGTTGGTTTCATTTGATTTTATTTTGGTTTAATTATTTACAGCATGCATGAATTCAAGAAAAACAAATCAGGAACCCCCTTTGAATACTAACATTGCAGATGGAAGAGGTCGAGGTCATCACGTAGGTCAGGGAAGACATACATACATTGATGAAATAATTCCTAGAGCAGATTCTTCCACTAGACCACCACAGACATCTACAGGAAGGGGAAATTTTGTTCCTCCCAACCTTGAAAATTCAGCATCTATAGTGGAGAATACAACGGGACCTTCAACTCCTGTTGCATAAAATAAATTTCCTAAAGATAAGGGAAGTGCCATGGGTGCACCAGATAGAGAGGAGATCTATCATATCAATGGAACCAGAGTTACTAAAGAAGTGTGGTTGGAGACTCTCCGAGTAGCATAGGAAGAGAGGAGGCAAGATGAATAGAGGAGAAGAGAAGAAGAAGCCAAAGCAAAGGAAGAACGCATAAGGGAAGCTGTTTAATTTTGGACTAGAACCATGGCTAGTAGAGAACACGAAGGGGAGAATGAACACGGGGAGAACCGGGAAGGAGAAGGAGAAAATAATCAGCCCGTTAATACTGTGGCTACATTAGAATTCCCTATACTCCAAACACCTGGAGTATCTCCCATGAAACATATATCACCATCAGTCCTCCCTAATTTTCATGGTAAGTCCTTTGAGGATCCTAATGAGTTTCTTTTTGAGTTTGATATCCTCTATTGTAGCTATGATTACACCTCTAGTGCTCAGAAGCTGAAGTTATTCTAATCACCTTGAAGGGAAATGCTCTGCGCTTGTTCATGAGTTTGGGTCGTGAGACCATTACTACTTGGGACCAAATTAAAAACACCTTCCTTTCCAAGTACCAGGAATATTGTAGAACTAGGGATAGAAAGGAGGAGTTGTTTAAAATGGTTCAGAAGGATGAAGAAAGCTTGGAAGACTTTGTGGAAATATTGTTGTACAATTTACAAAGATATGGTCATGCTGATATTGGAAAGGATGTGGTCAAGATCATTTTACTACGAGGAATTAGAGAAGACTGCCTTGATATGTTGAATTTGTTGGGAAAAGGGAACATCTCAAAGGAACCTTTCGAGATGATTGTTGAATTATGCCGAAGGTACTCAAGGGGATCCTCTAGAACCAACAAACAAGACAAAGATCGAGATCATGATGTCTTCACTAGGACTTAGAAGTCAGCTAGTGGAGGAGCCACTCGAGCAGAAATAGGAAACTTATTGGAGAATTTTAAAATAGACATGATGAGCTCCATTTCCTCACAGTTAGATGTCATGAGAGCAAAGCAGAGGCAAGTAGTAGAAGACCTTACACGTGGGGTATTCGGTCCTAAATGTAGGAAATAACATCCACTGAAAGAATGCCCGTTGGACAAAGTAGAGATATGTAGGATATGTGAGCTGGAGAATGATACCAAAGAATGTCCTTCACTACCTAAGGTCAAGGTAGTCCTACAGGCATCTCTTCCGGATGTGGAGCCAACTTACTTCATTGCACAGAAGAAACCATGGAAGTCTCACAATCAAGGTATGAATCGAGACCCATCATTTTTTCTAAATAATATGAATGGAATGAACAATATGCATAATATGAATACACAATTTCCTTCACCTTATTCTAAAAATCAGTGGCATCCATCTCAGAACCCAATGCATAATCCTAACCCATGGACACCATGGTCACAACAATCAAACAACCAAGCTCCTTGGAATTCCAACTGGAGAAATTCTTACCAAGGAAATAACTTTCCCCATCACCAGACTTAGTATCAACAATATCCTTCTCAACAGTATCAGCATCAACAGTATCACCACCAATAGTATCAGCAACCACATCTCCCATTCCAAAACAATGTTGCACCTATGAATGCACCACTTTGACCACAGCTACCTGCACAACCTAACCCGAACCCAAACAATAAAGTAGTCCATCAATTTGAGACTGCCAACATGCCTGCATATTCCATCACCCAGATTCCCTGCAATGATATACAATTACGATCAGGAAGGGTGGTGGAACCTATTATCACTGAGGATGTTTCATCCCCAGTGATTGAAACTGGAGTGAATCAGCACTATGAGAATATGGTTAATTCAGCAAGCCCCATTATTGAGGATGCTGATACTCCTATTGAAATAGTAGCTGAAACTCAAAGAGTAACACACGATGTATCACAACCTACACAATCGATGAGAGAACCGCCCTACTGTGAATGATTGGCATTGCAGAAAACAATGGAACAACCTCGATTCGACCTTTTGGGAGAATTAAAAAATTTGTATGTTAAAATTCCACTGTTACAGGCCCTCCATGATGTGCACATTTATGCCAAGACTGTTAAATATTTATGTGTCAATAAACTAGGAAGAAGACCTAGGGATCCTCCCACTGTCCACGTACTGGGAAAGATTTCTTAATTAATAATGGGAAAGGCCCCTGTGGAAAAATACGATGACCCTGGAAATCCAACTGTTACAGTTCACATAGGGAACACACAAATCCCTAATGTCTTGGTATATTTAGGCACAACCATTAACATTATGACCATAGAGACTGTGAAGAAATTGGGACTCACTAATCTTCGTCCGACCCCTACTATTTTGGAACTTGCTAATAGATCAATGATCAAGCCTGGAGGGATCTTAGATGACCTCATGATCTCAGTTGACTCATGGGAATACCCTGCATATTTCTTGGTGTTACAGCCAAAATCCCAGTTTGGGGGACACCAACTGATCCATGGAAGACCGTGGTTGGCCACAATAGATGCATGTATCAGCTGTCAATCAGGATCTATGACCATTTCAGATGGAACTGAGATCAAGAGCCTAACCCTGTACCCTCTAGCTCGACCAAGCACAGAAGCTAAAACTCCATTGTGGGCAGATTTGGAGGAGGAAGAAGGTGTGCAACCATTATTAACAATAAGGAGAGCCTTAACGTTTAAAGATGAAACAAAGGATTATGCCATTAATAGTTTCATCAGTGAGCCCACATTAGTCAATAAAAATGTCTATTAGATCTTGGACAACACTCTAGCTGCAACATAATAGGAAAATCTTATAGAATAAACTCTAATCAGTGATGCCAGTATAATTCCAGTACTCAAGAATTCGAAGAGTCTTCCAGTAGAAATCAGGCCAGGGAAAACATTGAATATCAATCCCAATCTGGCACCTAGTGAACTAGAACAACTAGTCACTCTGTTGAAACAACGTAGGGGAGCTTTCTCTTGGGAGTACATAGACATGAAAGGGATTCCTTCCAATCTGTGCACCCATCACATTTATATTAAGAGCGTCTCCATGCCTGTATGTCAGCCACAACGAAGGATGAACCCAAACCTAAGAGACTTAGTGAAAGAGGAGATCCAAAAACATTTGGAAGCAGGATTTATATACCCGATTTCAGACAGTGAGTGGGTTTCTCCACTTGTGAATGTTCCGAAGAAGAATGGGAAATGGAGGGTCTGCGTGGATTATAGAGAATTGAACAAAGCAATGCAGAAAGACAATTTCCCCTTACCTTTCATCGATCAGGTCCTTGATACCTTGTTTGGGAAAAAGTATTTTTCCTTTCTGGATGGCTTTAGTAGCTATAACCAAATCCAGATTGCTCCAGAAGACCAGGACAAAACCACTTTCACTTGTCCCTGGAGGACTTTTGCATACCGAGTACTTCCTTGTGGGTTGTCCAATGCACCAGCCACATTTCAGAGAGCAGTGATTGGAATCTTTTCGGAAATGGTAAATGATTGCATGGAGATTTTTATGGATGACTTTACTCCATATGGTGATAGTTATGAAGAAGCACTGAACAACTTAGAAAAGGTCTTGGAACGCTGTGAACAAAGCCAGCTCTGTTTAAGCACTGAAAAGTGCCATATGATGATGAGTGAGGGCATAGTGCTGGGGCACTTCATCTCTTCTGATGGTATCCAGGTCGAACCATCCAAAATCAAGGTAATTGAAAACATACCAACTCTTGGGACACAGAAGGTTGTACGTAGCTTCTTGGGGCATGCTGGCTATTAGAAAAGGTTCATAGAAATTTTTTCCAAACTAGCTTCTCCTTTGTTCACTCTGTTGATGAAGGATGCACAGTTTGTCTGGAATGATGCATGCCAAACATCATTTAATGAGCTAAAGAAAAGGCTATCTACAACACCCATCTTACTAGGGCCTAATTGGGCTCTGCCTTTCCATATTTCTTCATATGCTTCAGAGACAGCCATTGGGGATGTTTTGGGATAGCATGAAGGTAATGCTCCTTATGCCATTTATTACATTAGTAAAAACTTGTCTCTTGCTGAACTAAACTATACTGTCAAAGAAAAGGAATTTCTTGCCATTGTTTATGCCAACAATAAATTTAGACATTATATTACTGGATATTTTACTTTTGTGCACACTGATCATTCTGCTATCAAGTATTTAATGAATAAACCAATCACGAATGCTAGAGTTACTAGATGGCTGTTACTGTTACAGGAATTTTATATCACAATTATTGATAGACCAGGGAAGGAAAATGTTGTTGCAAATTTTTTATCTCGACTTACTAACAGTGATGGCAATTTACCAGTCGAAGATTCCTTCCCTGACGAACATTTTTTTGCAGTATCATCTCATTCCCCATGGTATGCAAATATTGCTAACTTTTTGGCTGCAGGTAATCTCCCAGAACATCTGTCAAAGAGAGAAAAAAGGAAGATCATACAACAGAGTGCTAGGTACTACTGGATTGATGGCCATCTTTTCTACACAGGGCTTGATTTAGAGATCAGAAGATGTGTTAGAGAAGATGAGATCTTTAGCATTCTTAAAGCTTGCCATGATGAGCCCTGTGGGGGACATTTTGCTACTAAAAGGAGAGGTCATAAATTTTTGAGAATGGGCTATTTCTGGCCCACATTGTTCAGATATGAAAAGAAGTATGTTCAGGCATGTGATAGCTTCCAAAGGAGGGGCCAACCCAACAGATTAGATGAAATGCCTTTGCAGCCACAGCTTGTGGTTGAACCTTTTGATAGGTGGGCTCTAGATTTTTCAGGGCCTATCAACCCTCCCTCAAAACAGAAAGTTCACATTTTGGTTTGCACAGATTACATGACCAAATGGGTAGAAGTTGTAGCCTTGATTAAGGCCAACGATCAGGCTACATTGATTTCCTATATGAAGAGACTTTTACTTAGTTTGGAGTACCTAAGGAAATCATTACAGATTGTGGACCACATTTTGTGTCTCACAAGATGGAAGCACTGTTACAAAAATTTCATATTCAACACAGAATAACCTCGCCATATCATCCACAGGCCAATGGCCAAGTGGAGAGTACAAACAAGGTTATCGGGGCTATTTTGACAAAAACAGTGAAGAGCCATCGTAAAGATTGGGCCGAAAGGCTTCCAGAGGCACTATGGGCCTATCGTACTACGTGGCATAACACCATTGGTTTTTCCTCATATGAGTTAGTGTATGGTAAGAATGTTGTTTTTCCAATTGAATTTGAAATCAGAACCTTGAAAACAACTGTCGAAGCAGACCTGGATTTATCAGAGGCACAGAGGGACCAATTGAATCAACTCAATGAGTTGGATGAGAAATGCACAGCTGCAGTACATCATACAACTTTAATCCAACAACAATGCTCTAAGTGGCATGATCAATTTATAAAAAAGAAAGTCTTCCAAGAGGGGGACTGGGCTCTGTTGTATGATTCATGATTTAAGAGGGACTTTAAAGGAAAGTTGCATACTCGTTGGTTGGCCCCCTATTAGATAGATCGGGTATTTGATAATGGAACAGTTCGGTTGATCGCCATTGATGAAAACAAAATACCATTATTCGCAAATGGTCATTGCCTGCGACTGTATCACAAGCTGATCTCAAGGGAAGATTTTGTTTCGCATGTTGCAGATGATCCAGATTATCAGTTAATGCCGGGATACGGAGTTTCCTCAACCCGTATCAATTCTTAAGAACTGAAACCTCCACATGATTTGTACATAAATAATTCATTTTCTTTTTTTTCATTCTGTATTTTATCTATTTTTCATTTTTCATTTGATCGGGTTTGTTTTGAAGAATTCTTTGCAGGAATTAATTGGAGGAACAACAGTCATGACTGGGCCAGACGACTGCAGACACCTTGTATTGTTCTTGACCTGATAAATCTATTTTTAAGAAGATAAATGATTCGTCACCTTTCAGCATTCAGCTGAAAATTTTCCTATTACTTCATTATTGCGCAGCTGTGACTCCTTACCTTGCTCATTCTTCCAAACGCAGCAGCTGCGGCTCCGCTATTTCCACTTCATTTTTGCTCTTTGCCAGCAGTTGCGAATCTGCTATTCCTGACCAATCCGTCAAATGCAGCAGCTGCGACTTCTCTATTTCCACTTCATTTTTCGCTCTTTGCTAGTAGTTGCGACTCCCCTATTTCCACTTCATTTTCACTCTTTTCCAGCAGCTACGACTCCGCTATTCCTGACCAATTCGCCAAATACAGCAGCTGCGACTCCACTATTTCCACTTCATTTTCGCTCTTTGCCAGCAACTGCGACTCCGCTATTGCTTACCAATCTGCCAAATCTAGTAGCTACGACTCCGCTATTTCCACTTCATTTTCTCTCTTTTCCAGCAGTTGCAACTCCACTATTCCTGACCATTCCGCTAAATCCAGCAGCTGCAACTCCACTATTCTTGACTATTTTTCCAAATCTAGCAGCTGTGACTCCATTTTTTTTTTCCCATTTCGCTCTTTCTATACAGCTGCGACTCCGCCAGCCTTGCTTATTTTGCTAAATCTAGCAGCTGTGACTCCGCCAGTCTGCCTGCTCTCCGAATGATGATGCCAATGATGATTCAATTAGGCATCATTTTTGTTACTTGCTCCACAAGATCCAATCATGGTTTGCCACGAAGGAAAATTTTGGGTGTCTTGGGTAGCTGTTAGCTCAGGTGGTGGTGGCCACATCACTTCAGCACATGTGCATTCATACTTGTGAGGATGAAGGCTGACTGTAATGATTGATTCACGGCTGAACTCATAAATGCAAAGGTACGGATCGCACCTTTTACATGATTTAGCAAAAAATTAAATATGGTAATAACGATTATGAACTGTCGTAGCCCTCGATTTTTGAACCCATACTAATTAACCTTTAGGGAATATGTCAGGACCATGGTTGTATTTATTTCCCGTCACCTTACACGATTTGCACCCGATACCCCAATTCTGCCAACTTCCTCATTCCAACGGAATGTTCATACCTATGCCGACTTGCCTACAAACCCGATTCTGAACCCCAACGATCCCTTGCATGTTCATAAAACTTCAACTTCCACGTCTAGACTGGTAAATTGTTGTATTCATTTTGAATTGTGAGGAAAGGTCGATATGGGAAACCCAGTCCAACATGAACCAGTAAATAGAGAAGCTGTACGTGCCAATGCAGAAGTTCTTAACATTTTCACAGCAGTAGGTTGGATGGAATATTTTGAATGGCTGAACAGTTTCCACACAGAAACCGCACTACAATTTTCCCTTAACCTGACTAATACTCACTTTGAGGTCAGGGGAATGTGAGTGGATGTTACAAAAGAAATAATAGCATAGGTGACTGGATTACCCCAGGTTGGGAAGAAGTCATTTGGATGAAAAGCACATAATGCAAATGCTGTGAGAGAATTTTGGCAGTCGGGGATCATATTAGTCCAAAGCACCGTGGGTTGAAACTGGCATCTTTACCACGAACCTGGAATCAAGTAGGAGTCTTCATCAAGTGCTATATCTCTTGTGAAGGTAGGTACCAAACTGTGTCCTTCTCTGATTTTCCCTTATTGTCTCATTTATGCCATGGCAATTTGGTGAATATACCATTTTATCTTTTTAAAGCCCTACAAACCATGGCTGGATATGCAACATTGCTTCTTGATGTGATTTTTGGTAGGTAGGACACGTTAAGAAGTCATCAAGTGGATAATTATATCATCAACTTGAGCTTGAGAAACGTTGACACTATCCAAGACATTTCCATCAAGTTAAAACTATCGAGGCTATAATTAACACTGAGTGGGATTGAAAAATATGACATGCACTTGGTTTTCTCCATTCTTGCCAACTTGACCAAGACTACCCTATCTTTGTCTCCACCTTCCATACTACTAATTTGTTTTTGGAACTACCTGCAAAATGTTGTCTCTTGACAACTTTACTATAGAAGTAACAAGGTAGAAAGTTACAAGACAAACTTGTTCAAATGAGCACCTTAAAGACCTCAAAGGCTAGTTCCCATGCCGCAAAGATAAGTACAAATGATTCAACAACCAAATTTATCTGTTGGCAGTTTGAGGGGCCCTGTTACACTTGGGATCAAGCATCCCAACCAATTTGTACATTCCAATCTTAAGGGGGGGAATATTGGACTATCGCCAAACTCCACAAGTAAAACATTGGCTAGGAAAGGATGTTTTTTTGGAAGGACTTGTGCAATCCAGTACGTACAACAATAAAATGCAATCAAGATGAGGAGCAGAGAGGGTAGGAGGTTTAAGAAGGAGGGATTTGAACTTCAAAGGCATGCTAGTAGCCTTCATCCCATACAAATAAAACATCCTTCCTAAAGAGGTAGGTAATTGGTTGTGATACTTATATTAAACCCTCAACAAAATGGTGAATAGCCCCAACTCAACCAAGGCAAGAATGACAACCTTTCCCCTAGTTTCATATCAAGGATAGCCTTTAACTTCGTTGGATCAATCTCAATGCCACAATAATAAATGATGCAGCTAAGTAATATTTTTCCAAATGTGACTCGAAATATACACTTGGTGGGGTTAAGGAAAATGTGATATTGCCTTAATCTCTCAAAGATGATCCTCAAATTATTGACATGGTTTAATCTAAAAATAGATTTGCCAAGAAGTTTGTATACTAGGGATTCTATGATTTTATGGATCAGGTCATGGAAATATGTGGTTATCACATGCTAGTATGTAGTGCCAGTGTTTTTAAGAACAAAGAGCATGAAATAGCAGTAGTAGGTACCCTAGTACCATCTACAGCTTATTTTTATATGATATTCTTTGGATATCATGCTCTGATTGCATCCTGAGAACTCGCCCATTGAAGACATCATTAAAAAAACTACTATTGAATTGAGTATCTGATAAATGCAAGGTAAGTAAAATCATTTTTTATACTAGTAGCATTAAAATATTGAAAGTCGTAAAGACTTGAATAGACCCAATATTTTTCATAATAGTTTAAATGTTCACAAAGTGCTAACCACTTAGGATAATCTACGAGCTGGATGAGGCAGCTACCATATTTGTTCTGTTGGCTCATCGTTTTTGGATCTCTCTTTCAAATCTATTGTTGTTGAAAACCCTTTGTGATGAAGTAAAATAAACTCAAATGTGAAGCTCAAACCACAAACATGCAGAACAAAAAAAATGTTAGACAATTTGCTAAGCTTTAGCTCCTAATCCGTGGGGAAAAAAATTTTGGGGGGCGAATTGAACCCAAAACCTTGAATTCAGGGCGAAGTAACCAGGAAAAGTTCCCTATGGTCCATAAATCCAGGGTGAAAAAACTAGTTATCCCCTCCATGAATGAAAACTAGGGGTGAACGAATGGCTCACACCTCCATGAATGAAAAATTATGGGCAAACCAACTACCCTTGACTTCCATTACGGGAATTACAGGGGCGAACCCACCATTTCGGTCATCTTTCACAGGGCTAAATGACATTTTTCCTCTCTTATGAGCTCTCACAAGGTGGGCTATCTGATTTTTCACCATGGTGGAATTAATAAATTGTGGACTAATTTGTTAAATTTAAAAAAAACTGCTTTCATATTAAAAATTCGCTCAGGGTTTTTTGTTGACCCCTATAATTTCATCCATGGGCTATAATTTGCCCCTAAAATCATCCCTGGTTTTACCTTTGACATTTCCACGATAAATCTATGTGTTCAAATTGTTAATTGTCTTGTTCACGTTACTTATGATTATTTAACGTTTTCTTAATACTAATTGTTTATAAAAGGTTTGAGAAAGGAAATACTAATTCGCCCCCCCACCTCTCAGTATTGTTGGCTAAACCAACACCCGCCGCATAGCACCCTGGTCATTGGATAGGCTCCTTTGTATTTGATCCTATAGCGCCTCTACTTAATATTTTAAGTGCTTGGTCGTAATGGCATAAATTTGTAGGCTCCCTAAGGTAAGCTTACTTCCCTTACACTCTTTAATCATTCTTTGGACTCCAAACCTCATGAACTATTTACCCAATCTTCTTAGGTACTTGGGACAAAAATAATGCTAACAATGAGGTCCCTTTGTGCATAGATTTTGTACCTTGTCCCAGAGCTCTTTAGCTGATGAACACTTTCCAACTTTATCTTTCAAATTATCATATATTCCATGCACGATGATATCCACTTCCATTGAATTATTATTTCTTAGCTCCTTCATGGCTGCATTTTTTTGTGGTATTTTTGGAGCGATGTAGTTACCATTTACAATAGATTTCCAGATATCAAAACCTTGTGCATGTAAATGGAGTCTCATTCTTATAATCTAATGATCAAAATTTGATCCATAGTACAGTCAAACCCCATCTGTAGAGTAGAGACTTTCATGTTCATCCATGTTCTCTAGAGATCTTCGTTCCAGCTATCACAATCTCTTGAAGGAATTGACTCTAATACCAATTGATTGTTGGAAAATTATACTAAGAGGGGGGTGAATCAATATTTATCATGTTTTAACACTTTTAACCTTAAGTACAACATGTTACATTAACCATTAACAATGTCATTCACCATCACATAAAACAAACACATAACATCATACACAATGCACAAGAGATTTAACGTGGATCCGAAACCCAGAAAAGATAAAACCACATAATGATTTTCTTATATAAAAATAACATGATTGCATTCATAGGAAGCACCCACGGGGGGTTCACTAGCAAGGAAATATCATATCACGTCCATTCATATTGGGGGTTTGAATACTCCTAAAAACCTCAAAAATATATTTCCTCGTATTAAGGGGGAAAGGGGGCGTTTTTAATTTGACATAGTAATATAAATATTGGGGGTTATTTTATTTGGGTGGGATGAGGAATAACCTCCAAATCATCGGATGGATTCATACCTCCAAATCGTGGGCTCAATTCATACATCCAAATTGTGGGTTGGATTCATACTAGTCCTAGTTTTTGCTAAGGAATAACCTCTAAATTGTGGGCTACACTCATACCTCAAAATTATGGGATGGATTCATATCAAAACTAACTACTGGTAAGGATGTGAAGAACCTGCAATAATTAATTAATGCAAATACACAAGATATCAGAAATAATAGAACTCAGAATCACTTTTATATTGATCACGGGCCACTTCGAGGGGGCAACCTTCTTTGAGCAAGCTCAATACAATTAACTTCACAGTGCCTTAATTGACCTCAACACACACTTATATACTAAGTCTATGCCCAATACTCTGAGTCAAAACCATGGGACATATAATACTACGGGACGACTTACAAAGCATATGCGTCCAATACTATGGGTCAATACTATGGGCTAATATAAACTATGGATCATCAAATACTACGGGATGACTTACAAAGCATATGTGTCCAACAACAATATACTAACATAGTAAAGAGAAGGGTTGACACAGGTTCCTAACATCCCCTCTCCCTTAGAAAAATCTTTGTCCACAAAGCTTTGGTCGGAGAAATTGCTGCAGAATCTGAAGAAGTGGTTCCCCGGTAGCATCCTCGGGTTGCATTTCGGGCCACTAACACCTTTGGAGTGTCAGGGAGGATTGCTTAGAAGGCTGTAGACGAAGAAGAACCCCATCAGCTACGCAGAAAATGTGCTCAGAATGGTGTTGATTGGCTTGTTGTTTAGGGCGAATTCTGGCCATGTGAAGATTGTCCTGCAGAATGAGAAGAATCTGATCGCGGTTTTGAAGAATCGAGTCAATCTCCTCAACTGGGGAGCTGCTAAGAGTGTATGGAAGAAGAACTGGTGGTGTCTATCCATAGACTACTTCATATGGTGTCCTTTGAGATTTGGTATTGTACCACCAGAGCGCTGCTAGGAGATCCATAGAAATAGTTGGCCAAAGCTGTGTAGGGATGGGCAAGGGTTTGAGCAATCCCAAAAGGAGTTTCGTTTCACCCTTGTTGACCTGGAAAGTATCACAGTCAGCCACCATCTATTTACTTGTCATTTTCAGTCCCTGCCAAAAGAAGTTACATTGTTCCCGGTCATACATTTTGAAGAACCCAGAGTGCCCTGCTGATGAAGAAGCATGGAGTTCATAGAAGAGATAGCCCTGTTGAACATATTGCAACGAATTTGGAACAAACAAAGAAAGAGCTGTAAGAGAAACTGGGTCATCAATTGTGTGAGAAGGAGAATCTGCCACCATATTGTCCTTACCCTTCTTATAAGTGATCACATAGGGATAACCCATGAGTTGGATAACCCATTTCAGGTGTGTTGGGGAGGAGACCCATTGTTCCAGAAAATTTTCCAGACTTTGGAGATCAGTCCTGATGCAGAAATAATTCCCTAATAGGTATGGCTGCCACTTCTGTACTGCATGCAAAATAGCCATCAGTTCCTGCTGAGAGGTAGATGCGACTAAATTCTTACCGGAAAGGTCTCTTGAGGGCGAAAAGATCATTGGTTCAACAAAGACACCTGCATATCTATCCAAGGAAGTAGTGGAGACCGTTGATTGGTGCATCTGAAGGGAATGGAGTTGAGCGATGATACCATGTGAATTCTTCTTAAGGATTTTTCCAGGCGATGTGAACTGATGATGCAGAGAGACCCTGGTTGTAAGCCCATTAATTTGTGTTGTGCCCCATTTACTGAAAACTGCATCCAAAGTTCTAAAAAATCCCATAAGATGGGGCCAAGTGTGCGTAACCATTGAACGCCCAAAACCACATCACATCCGCCTAAGGACAAGGAAAACATGTCAGAGCACGGGTTATAATATTCCATAGAGATACGTACATTGTGACACTTCCCCTTGCAAGGTAAGGTGCCCCAATTGGCAACCATGACTTCAAAGTTGGAGCAAGGATGGAAAAAACAGTCAGCCTGTTTGGCAATCCGAGGGTCAATGAAGTTATGAGTGCTACTAGAATCAATGAGTATGGTAAGAGGGAGCTTCTTGAAGTATCTTCTAACTCGCATTGTTTGTGGGATGGTGACGCTAGTTACAGCATGGAGAGAGAGCTCGGGTAGGTCGTCCTGAGATGGGGTGTCAATAGGCGGGTGTTGAATGTCGACTTGATCATCTACTGTATCTGGAGCTTCTTCACCAAGTTCTGAGGCAGGATGAGAATCCACATCCAAGAGATAGAGCTTTTGTTGAACACATCTATGTCCCCGAGTGAATTTCTCATCACAATTATAACAAAGCTCTTTTTCTCGGCGTGCCTGCATCTTTGTTTCAGACAAATGCTTGATAGGAGTTGTTTGCAGGGCAAGCATGATGGGAGGTTGTTGGGAACCCATATTTCTGAAGGGAACAAAGGTGGGTTTGGAGCTTTGTTGAGCTACGATATTGTCCTCTGCCAACTTAGCCAACCCTAGGACTTCCATCATTGTGTTGGGACATAACATTTTGACCTCTGAGTGGATTTCATCCTTGAGACCACTGATAAAACAACTCCTGTAGAATTCATCAGACAATCCTTCTGTGTGATTAACCAGTTTCTCAAATTATGTTTGATACTGTCTCACTGTGCCAATTTGGTGAAGTTTAGTGAGTGCTCCTGTGAAGTCATCAAAAGCACTAGGACCAAATCGTGGCAAAAGGAGTTGGAAAAAATCTGTCCAGTTTGTCTCGGGATGAGCTTTGATGTACCAACGGTACCTTTGAAGGGCTTCTTGTTCCAAATGAAAGGATGCAAGTGGAAATTTCTGGACATCAAAAGTATTATGAAGACTGAAATATTGTTCTGCTCGGTATATCCATCCAATTGGATCAATCCCATTGAAGCGAGGAAAATCAAGCTTCGTCCCACAAAAATTGCTGGAAGAAGAGAACCCGGTGGCTGCAAAAGATTCTGGTTGTCAGTTATTGTTCATGGTCGAATGCCAAAGATGGAGGCTGAGAAATTTTTCATCCAGATCTTGGAGTTTGGTTTGGATGGCTGCAAGTGCTTCCTCCATGGTTTTTTTTTTATTTATGGAAATGGATAGAGAAACACAAACAAAAGCTTATTTAGTAAAGGAAGATTTGGATTTGGGAAAATTTCGGATGGGTAATTGGGGTTTGACTAGGTTTTGGACACTTTCTAATGGACAAGGAAGCAAAAAATGGGGATTTTAGAAGTGGGGTGAAAGAATGAGAAAATTTGGTAGAGAGGGAAAAAGAAGCAAAATTAGGAAAGGAACACAGTGGCAAAATTTGACGGTGTTTGGGTGAAAATTGAAGGAGTTATGGGAAACCCTAAAAATAGACAAATGTGAGATTTTTGGTCTTGGGAAGTGGAATTTGGGATAAGGTCTTCAGGAATGAAATATGCAGAATGGGATTGCAGGGATGTCAGTGAAGTTTCAAGGAAAACAGAGTTGAAACAAGGGAGATATGGCCGAAAAACAATTTTTTTTTTTTTTGATTGGCAACAACGGCGCGGAAGGGATTCACAACAGATGGATCTACAATAGCGTGAAAATGATCAAAAATGGCTAGATCCGGAATGAATTTCAGAATAGATCTGAAATGGCTGGATCTGGAGTGGAAGTGATTGACAAAAGTTCAACTAAAAATAGATATGGACCCCAGGTATGTGCGGATTCCTATCGGTTCAGGGGATTCACTCGACCACCAATGTTGTCTGACAGCTTGCGTATTGGGGCAGTACCCCTCACTCCACGGCTCAGGTAAAACTGATAACCGCTTTGCCACAAACGAAAGCTCTTAACGGGTGGGAACTAGTCAATCAAGTAGGGGTCGTTGCCCTTTTCGCTGGCAGGTCCTCTCAATGGGCCTGCTACTTTGGGGTTCCTGTGGTACTCCTCACAATAAGTTTTAGGGCTTGTGCCCAAGTACTTCCCACAGTTAAGCGGATAGGGGTTATCCCCAGATCCGAACTTGCAACAGATGCGAAAAAAAAAATTTGGCAGAAATTCCACCCAACGAGCCCAAGAAAGTGCTCTGATACCAGATGTGAAGAACCTGCAATAATTAATTAATGCAAATACACAAGATATCAGAAATAATAGAACTCAAAATCACTTTTATATTGATCACGGGCCACTTCGAGGGGGAAACCTCCTTTGAGCAAGCTCAATACAATTAAATTCACAGTGCCTTCAATGACCTCAACACACACTTATATACTAAGTCTATGCCCAATACTATGAGTCAAAACCATGGGACATATAATACTACGAGACAAATTACGAAGCATATGCGTCCAATACTATGGGTCAATACTATGGGATAATATAAACTATGGATCAACAAATACTATGGGACGACTTACAAAGCATATGCGTCCAACAACAATATACTAACATAGTAAAGAGAAGGGTTGACACGGGTTCCTAACAAAGGAATAAAGTCCAAATTGTGGACTGGATTTATACCTCCAAATCATTGAACTTATAAAGTCTTTTTTTTTTAGAATCATTTTCTTTATGAATGGGATTTTTCTAAGATTTCTTTGGCCCCAAGTCCATGAAAATGGGTAGTAAAAAAATCAGAAGAAAATATTAAAATTGAAAATGTGATACTCCCCTTAATGAGATGTGCTCTTAAATTCCTAGTCAATTGTGCCTCCATCCATAAGTGTGATCTATCCTTTTAAATTCCTAGTGCTGTTTGAATAATTTAATGTAATATGTGCCTCCATTCATTTGTTGCGGTTCATATTTTTATGACGCAAGCAATTTTCTCATCCATATTTTGTCACCCATTGAATTCCTCATGGGGCCTTCATAGTTTGCTATTTATTTTATACAACTTGCAGTCTAGATGGGAATTAAATGTTCAGGAAACTCCTGTCTCCATAGTTGTTTAAATTTATATAGAATTTAGGAGCTCCTCAATGCATCTTCCACGTATATGCGTAAATTGACTTGTACAAATTTTTTGTGGGTTTAAATTTTCTACTCAGATGCATCAAACTCAACAATTGAACTTATTTTTCATTTTTGCATGAATCCCGATTTACATTTCCATGGTTGGTACAAATTAAAAAACAAAAATAAACAGTCAACCTCTAAAAGCATGTATCCAAAGAAAACAGCTTATTTTTAATGCACATAAGCTCCAATTCATATAGAATAAATTTTAAAAAGAAGAAAAAACATTTTCCATCTCTTAGATATGTGCATACCTTCTTTCTTGCATTTGCTCTTAAAGATATATATATATAGTTTTCTTTTGCAAAAAAAAACAAAAACAAAAGAGGATTGGGAGAGCTCCAATGCTCAATGGTTATTTCTTTGGAAATATAAGGTTGGATATTTCCTCCCATGCCACTTTAAAACAATTTCACAAAAGAAAATGATAGCATGAATTGAATGAGGGTGGTGAGAAATTACTAGTTGCATTCATTGCTATGACCATCGTATCTGATTGCTTCAATTTCCCCTATATTTGTATGTGTACACATCTCAACTGGAATCTTCCCTAAGCCCTCGATTTCATATTTGGAATTTATTACCCTTATTCTTATTTTCCTGTCTACTCATACTTTCCCATTCTACTTTCAGTTTCGAATTTCTTCCTGATTCTTCATCGGGATAAGTTTTAGATCTTCACTGGTTCAAATTCCTAAAATTATTTAGAACCCTCCATCCCCCAAATTCTTGAATTCTGCAAGGGTTCGGTCTTTTTTTTCCCTGTAGTAGGGGTTGATTGGGACAAGGATTGAAAGGTGTTATAATTTTGTCCCAATGATAGTCAGGGATAGGCGTCCGCTCAACTTCCAAGTGTTCTTTGCACATAATGCATAAATGATTTCTTTTCATTCTGTTCATGTGAACTCACTACACTTTCTTCTTGTAAAATATCTAACTCTTCTTTTTTTTTAGGTTGGGGTTTAGGTGGGTATTGAGATCAAACCTTACTCCGCGACAACCAAGAAAAGTGAGATCAATCTTTCTTGGCTCACTAGAACCAAGAAAAGATGGATCAATCTTTCTTGACTAATTATTTCTTTCAACTTTATGTATTATTCTTTAGCATTTTCACATTTTTCAGTTATGAATATATGTTATATTGAGTGATATTTGGCACATTCATAATTATAACTTCAATTCTTATATGTAAGGAAATCATCTTAATATTGTATTGGAACTGACATGAACATAGGTGAAAATGTAAATCCATATTTACATACCCTATGTGTTATCATTACCATGAAAAGGTATCATATAAGTTTCACCAGCTGTGTATGTTTATAACTATTGCATGTTTGAAACTTAACAATAGAGATTTTCCCCTCTCATGTAAAGATTAAAAAAACTAGATATAACCCAAGAAAAGGTAACTAAATGTGGTTAATTCCCTTGATTGCAAGAATAAATGTAAAGGAAGTGGATGAAATTCATTGCATCTTCTGAATGACCCAAATCCAAGCTATGCACATGAACATATGGTGTTATTGGAAAGTAAGATGAATTTTTCTATGTTCATTTGGGTTCAAACATCAATGATGTTTGTTTTTACAAGAAGGTAGACAAGTCCATCCATGAACGTGTTTCAATTTTTTATTTTTATGGAGTTTAATTTATTAATCTTATATAAAACATGAGCTCTTTATGGCTATATTTGTACTTACATGATATAAAATTGGTATATTGACAGGCCGTGGTGTAAAACATCTGTAATTCTCATGTTTTCTAAGCAATGCACCAACTATTGGACTATCAATCTTTTACATTATTTGTTACATTAATATCTTGATTGGGTTTCCTTTTATGCATTTCCCTTCCCCATTACTATTTCATTGGGTCTTCCAATATCCAATGCTACAAATTGATCACTTGCCCCTACAATCTCGGTGGGATAATTATTAGCATTATACTATTGTTTTATTTAGCAAATTGCTTGTTTATACTAAGATGCATTATGGATCCTATTTGTTACAAATTGATAATATGATATAAAGGGAGTATTAAAAATGGGTTGATAAAAATGGATACCTATAATATCTAGTGAAACTAGGGGTGTTTTAATTGGAAAGGTAAATTGAGAGGGGGGTTTAATAATACAATTTTAGGAGGCATTTTCCAATATTTAGTGAAATTAGGGGTATTCTTTAATATCCCATGAACGATCGCACTATGTAACAAGTTCACTGAGTGAACCCCCCGTGGAAGCACCCCAGCACTAACTGGAAGGAGGCACCAACGCCCTATTTTACAAGATCCAACTTGAAGGAATATCCAACTCCCTGATTTACCTGTGCCAACTGGAAGGAGGCTCCAACCCCCTAATTTATAGGCTCCAACCTGAGGGAAGCTCCAAATCCTTGGTTTACTAGCTCCAACTAGAAGGAGCCTACAACCCCTTGGTTTTCATAATTTCCAACCTATATATAGGACTCCAGTCCTTAGTAAAATCCAACTCAATAATTTTACTAGCACCAACTGGAAGGAATCCCCAACTCCCTGAGATCACAAGCACCAACCTAAAGGAGACTTCAATCTCCTATCCTTGCCCCATCATGCCACCCTTATGTGAATAAGAAGAACAATATTCCACTGCCATTGTATCACGATATCCATCAACCTATACCTATATCTATGTCCTTGTACCTGTATCACTGCTCGTGTACCTATACCTATCATTGTCACAATCAATGTATTGTTGTCACTATCACAATACCTGTTCCTCACAATGACACAATCATTGTCTCTGTCACAATTCCGCAAAAACTATCTCTTTAACAATGCCAACCTGTACATGCCTCAAATCTGTCCTCCAAGAATGTCAACAACTTCTTCCAAGATATACTTCATATGTATAACAAGACCAGAAGATGCCTCCAAAGAGTGTAATCAAATCCCATAAATAATCACCAATAGACCTAATCTATTTGCACCTTCAAACCCTTACATCATAGACCTCATAGTACAATCCAAAAGCTTAGAGGTATCTCATGCCAATAACATTACCATGGATAATTTCAATACAATCACCAATAATATCTATCCTAATATCATCATATAATGTACCAAGATAATTACCAAGATCATCATTAAGTATGTTGATCCAACATGCCAACAAGTTTGTGATTTTGAAACCATATGAGAAAGTTATGCAAGATTTTGTTAACCTTCTTCTCTTGAATTTTCATTGTCTCTGTCATTGTCACAAACCCTAACATTCAACAAGTATAACTCAACCTTTAATGAATAAAGATAGGAAAATTTTACCACATATTCTTCAATATCTCTATGACATCTCCTCTAAGGGTCATTCTCTAGAAGTCATGGATCAAAAGTTATAGTGAAAATGCCAAAATAACTTGTTTAAAGATTATTTTTGAGTCATTTAAAAGCCATGTCTTCCAAAGTTCATATCTTCAAAAAATATAGCGAACCAAGATCTGAAATTTTAACCATGTGTTTTTAAAGGCCTGTTTTACATATCCTCCAAACGGCACTATCTGAAACATTCTGGATCAAAACTTATACGGAAAATTACGAATTGACATGTTTGAAGGTTATTCAAAAACCCTAACTTTTCGAGGTCATATCTACGAAACTATAGCGAATCAGCATCTGAAATATTTACCATAGTCACTCACAAGTCTTGACATGTCTCCATCCCATAAAAATTTCACGGTCTGAAAATCCCAGAAACAAAGATATACTAAAAATTCCAAGATGACCTAAAACAAAAACAAAAACAAGTATAAATCATCGCAAGATTTCATCTTCCACTAGAATTTCAGCCTTCTTCACTTCATATTTCCCTTAAATTTGACCCTGTACTCTTGCATATGAGCTCTTCAATTTTGGATGATGAACATGAAATTTTTCCTCTCCTATTTATACTACTCTAAGAGCATGATTTAGCTTAATATTTTATTGTTACCCTTTAAGAGCCTTTAGCTTTAGCTTGAGTAACTCTTGACCCTTGCTCGTGAACTTGAAAGTGAACAACAAAGTGAAAAAATACTGATGATCAAGAGTCAGTGATAAATGAATTAAAAAGTCAAATTACCAAGATGCAACTAGATGTCTTTGGTGAAGCATTGTTGAGAAGAACTAGAAAGACCCTTTGGGACAAAATATCAATTGGAATGCTAGATAGATGGGATTATTTTGTTCGTATAGAAGATAAGTTAGAGATGTATGAAACATGTCAAAAGGAAATCAAAGATGTTGAAAAGTAGCTTGGAGAAATGACTGAGTATGATGATGAAATAATAAATTTCCCGAATACTAGTATAAATAAGAAGCAATTGGAGGACTTGCAGGTTTAAAAAAGGACTCATATGATAAATATAGCCAACCAAATGATTACCAAGGAGGTATTGATGTCCAGAACTCAAGACAAAACTAAAGCATTCGCTGGAGATATTATTAGATTGAAAGGTCTTTATAAAGAAAAGTCTTGCATAATTTAGTCTTGGTTTACCTCATCCATGGGATGGGAGTAATGATATGTATAATAAGGATGAGTACAAATCCAATCTATTAACTCAAAAGAGAGATTATGTTGCATAGTTTGATTATCTAGAAGGAATCAAAATTGGTGATGCAATGGTAGACAGCTTGAGATATGGATAAATCTTAAATGAAAACTCAATTTAAAGATTAAATCCCATATATTATGAGAAGATTACTAATGTTGAAATAACATTAGAGTACATAAGGGACTACCAATTCCCAATTGGTAATTTGTGGCAGTCATTTGCCAAATACATTTGCACTTTGTCGTCCACTTTCAAGTTTTGAAAAGGGCTTCAGAGGAATAAAGTTTGTTATTGAAGCGATTCAAGATAATAATTTTTGTATTCATGAACATATTTTTTAGATTCACTCCCTCTTTTTTATTTATCGATCTCTATATTCATTGTGCATTGCAAAGATTGTATTTAATTTCCATATAACCTTGATTTTATATTAGAAGTTTGATTACTTGTCAATTCAATCTCCATGGTTATAAATATTTTCAAATGTTTTTTTCATATCGTCAAGTATTTTTTATGTTTCTAAAATTTCCTCTATGGGTTCTTGGTTTATTTGGGTTAGACATTGCTTATTAAAAGCTATAGAGTGGAACGATGCAAATTTTGTCATTTTCTTGAGAAATTGGATGAAACCATGCCCAATACTCCAACTGCGTAGGGGTAAAACTTGAAAGAGATTTTATCTTGGGTAATTCGTCTCCATTGTCGTTTCCACCCCATTTTCTTCACTATGCAATCGTGATTCGTCCAACTGGGTCCTTACAAACATCTTTTGCAACATTTGCATTTGTGATTCATCTAGTGGGCCCCTTATATGACTAGGCTACTGTGAATTTACAGGTGTGTGCAGAATTTTGCACTATGGATTGGATTTTCAAATATGTGTAGCATTTTCTATGTGGAGAACAAAGTTAGATGTAGGGTTTTAACTTTCCACAACCAAATTGTTTGAAATTTGTAATGCATTATGCGAATAGTTTATGGAGGCAAAGTATCGAATGACCCACACTAATGAACCAACAAAAGTTACACTTCCCAGGTTGTAAAACCTCACTACCATTTTTCGCAATTTCCAAACCTCGAACGGTAGAATTATGCAGATAATATGAAATGGGTCGTGTAAAAAATTAACAGCAACCTTAGATGTTATTCCTATGGCATGTTATCTCTCCTTCTTTTCCTAATTATGTTTCATCTCAATGCCATATTGGAAGATTGATATTTTTGTTTAGACTTCTCTTATATCTTATGGTCATCTCTCCCTCTTCTTCATGGACTTTTTCCCGTGTTATACTAGATATTCTACAAACCCATCTACAAACAATGTCTAGAATTAGTATAATTGATCAAACAAGTAATTTCTTCATATTGTTATATTTTTTGTCTTTATGTCTTTTAAATTTATTCTATATGGATTCTTGGTTATTTAACTGGCACATATTAATATAACATTTCTTATTAAATTTTATAGAGAGGAACAATGCAAATATTGTCACTATATTAAGAAATTTGTAAAAGCGATAATGAAATTTTGATGTACTATTACATTTTCAAATGAAAAGAATGGTTCAATATCTCATAGCCCTTCAAAGTGAAATGGGACCCTACCACTGATTATATCGGAGAACCCTAGAATTCAATCTATCCCATTAGTTAATCCAAAGGTCAGCCAGCTTAAGGTTTCGGGTAAGGTCTCTAACTCGTAATGTCATATAACCCTCTTTCAACCCTTGATTATATCGGTGAACACTAGCAGTCAATCTGTTCCATCAGTTAATCCAAAGGTTGGTTAGGGTAAGGTCTCTGACACGTGATGTCATATAACCCTCTTTCAAGTACTATGATATTTAATTTCAACGGTTTTGGAGATTTATTCCGATTCGTGTTCAAGTTTTTATTCATTTGATATTTAATTTCGACGGTTCTGGTAGATTTCTTCTGATCTGTGTTCAGTTTTTTTGTTCATTTTCGCTCCTTTAAATCATATCTTCCCCTTTTCTTTGGTGATTGCCAAAAATGATTTCTAAATTATCTCTTTCTTCTCCATTTTCTCCCTCAACTGGCCCTCATCGTTTGGTTGTTTAAGTTTTAGAAAAGGGAAGGCACTGGATTCTGACCAATGCTCTGCTTAGTGGCGGTGAGCGTCTGTACAGGATTATTTGTTACACCAGTTCTTTATTCCTATCTCCTTGTTATATAATGGCATAAGGTAGTAGTCGTAGCCATGTTGGAAGGACTAGCGGCATTGATGCATACAGCCAAAGAGTGGAGCAGTTAGAAAAGAAGATAGTAGAGCTTCGATAGAAGATGGAGGGGAAATGAGACAAAGCGGAATTGGAGTCATTGGAGAAGAGAATCAACGATACCATCGACCATAATTTTGAAAATAACAATGACAAACGAATCGAATGGATGTGAAGGCTCCTTATCGAACATGAAGAAGACACCTGAGTTCAACGTGACGTCGAGAGGAACCCAATGACTTCGGCAGGTTCTGGAAAATCCTCTCCAGTTGACAGACCTCCCCCAGGCCCAAAATAAATGGATCTTGATTGAGGGAACCACACGGCCCACCCACCACGGTCTCTTGATATTTTCAGGATAACTTTTATTTTTTCATTTTCTATTAGGCTTACTTGTATATTTTTAGATTTTTGTTTTCTGTTAGTTTATGGGAGGGATTTTGTCCTATTTTCCAAGGCCCTTTTGTTCAGTTTGTATACGCAGGTATTTTGTAAGGGTTGTAATTTTAGAGGGACAATAGAAGAATTGAAGGATAATATCAGACTGACCTATTTTGTAGAGGGTCTTTGATTCATCATTTTGTATAATTGGGATAAATGACAGTTTAACTAATTTATCTAGTCGTCCGATTTGGATGACAACCTTTATGATATTTATCAGTGTTATAAGATGAATATATATATATATATATATATATATATATATATATATATATATATATATATATATATATATATATATAATGTAACTTTAACATGATCAATTTGCACTATTTTTTTGTATGTCTTCTCTTATGAGTCCAATATTAACTTATTTTGTTGTATGTGTTCCTTTATGAATCCAATATTAATTTATTTTGTTGTATGTGTTCTTTTATGAATCCAATATTAACTAATTTGTTGTATGTGTTCTTTTATGAATCCAATATTAACTTTAGAAGAAGGTATTTTAACTTTAGAAGAATGTTTTTGTGAATATTTGAATCCTATGAACCAGAGCATATCAATATGAATTGTGACTCAACATAACCTCATTCACAACAGATAACAACAAGAGAATCTTTGCTCAAATAGAAAACACAATGGAAACAGATAATAGGAATAACATTCACATACGGAGAATCAAGCATATTTGTTTAACATTTCTTTGTCGATTCGGTCGATCATCTGTGTTTAACATTTATTTAACATAAAACATCTAACAAACCAAAATAATAGTTGACACTAATATTTTTAGTGCTAAAGTGAAGAAGATATTTGGATAAACATAATTAAAATAATATGAGGAATGCTTTACATTATGTTCTCACATGAAAATGAATGAATGATGAATACTCAGAAGAATAAATGCAAATTTCAAATGGAAGATATTTCATGCAATTGTGACAATAAAAAGAAAATGTCTTGAAATCAGTAAAAGGGCGATTTTTGTAAGAGGTTCGTGGATCAATGGTTCATATCAAAGCAACGACGAGATCGATGGTGGATACAATTTTTGCTGAGAAATAAGAAGGGGATTTAACACATAATAAAGTTACCGAAATGACCGTTAACTTAATGTTAAAGTGAGAAAGAGATCAATAGTCATCCATCAATCGATAAGAAGATCAATGGATCACAAGGATTTCACATCACCAACTTGCACGGACAAAGGAAGTGGTGGGTGGTTGCGAAATCTAAAACCACCCACCATGTATCGATACAGTGCCATTTCCCTGGTTGAAAATGACGTAAATGAAACCACCTTCTAGGGTTGCGAAACCACTTTGGGGGGTTATAAAAGGCAAAGTGCACGAGATAAATGACACTTGTCATTTGGCATTGAATGGTTTGGACGTGTCGCATGCAGTTGGAACACGACAGAGCATACTTATTTTCAATCTCACGTATTTACAGGTAGGCTTTCAAGACTCTTACAAATATTTCAGACACTTATTTCAATGGAAAATCAGAGTGAAGTAGGGGTTCAAAGTGGGGAATGTGCAAAATTTGAGGAATTTTTTGAATATAGGGATGAGGATGTGTTTGGCACGATTGTGACTAGAAACATAGTTAATGAGATTAAAAACATGTTGGGAGATTTCCGAAAGCAGGGTATAGACGTACATGATATTCATAAGTTTCATTTTATTCACTTTTGTCCAGAACAAACCCTAGGTTTCCCAGACTTTGTTTCCTGGTGTGCCCAAAATTATTCCCAAGATGAAAGAGTCGTCATGGATTCAAAAAGAGCGAAAGTACTGTGTCCTATCAATTCCTCAGTGATTAAGAAAACCATATGTTTATATTAAAATGGTACCACTTTAGATGGTGCAAAATTCATTAGATTTACCTTTTTTTTAGGAGTTACCATCTATGATTCTGACAGAACACACTATTTCCAAAAAATATGAATTTGGAGGCAAATTTGTATTAACCCATGATATGCATCTTAAACCTAAGTTCTGAAACATATCATCCACTCCACTCTGTCTCTTCATTTACGGAAGATTTTATTTGAGACCTTGTATGCTTGGGTAGTTTTACAAAATATGATTCAGAAACAGACTCAACACGGTCTGTATCCCTAATAGATATGTGTGACACTCATGCAGTTTCCTTCTCTTGTGGGCCAAAATTTGAAATACAGGGTTTTGTTTTCTTCTTTTGGATGAGTATTTTACTTACATGTGTCCTTTTCTTTTTATCTTCGGCTTCCAAGTGCTCAATCTCTTGGATTTTGTGACTCACTTTGTCTTCTATCGGGATTTTCGCACCACGTTGGTTTCCTCTTCTTCACTATCATCATCATATTCATCATCGTCTATGGTGGAACTTCAATCTAGTTCAAAATATTTATCGCCACTTGGTGATATTTTAACCCTTTTATTGCATGATTTCTTGGTTTTTCCCTCGATGTTTGTGCTTTTCCATTGGATTTACTATAACTTAAATACATATGTCTATATTGAAATGGTATGATTAATATCCTTAATTTTGGTTTATACAATCTTTAAACTAATTTTAAAAATCAAATATGCCACGTGTCACAATCTGAGCATTCCACGTGTCATCTTGGAAACTATATATCGACATTTTAACAACAAAATTTATAGAAATTTTGCTTCAAAGAGGTTGATGGAAAGTCAAAATTTTGTCAGAGAAAGAGAGGTTAATCATGAAATTAATTAACATAAACGTGTTCTTTCCAATAATTACATCAAGAATTTAATTGACCTATGCTCATTTTATTAATTTGTGTCCACCAAGCAAAGATTGTTGTTTTCTTGTACTTTGGTCTTATACAAAATTGGGTGTTTGTTCACATTGTGCCTTGATAAAATATCCTGTTGATACTGATGAATCAAACCTATTTCATTTGAAGTTGTTTCTCTATCCAATAAATCTTGGAAAGAATTATCTCCTTGGTAAATAAGATCATTTGGATATGTTTCATGAACATAGCCGCTTTTCAAGTGTGCATGTGAGAAATGACCTGCTAAAAATTATTTGGGATCATGCATTATTTTAGGAGCTTCTCCAAGATTTAAAGTGGTGACCTTTTTCCCAAGAAAACTAGCATGTGTAGAACTCTAAATAACCAAATATCCAAGAGAAAGAGGAAACTTCGACCAAGCTTTTCTTTTTGAGGCACTACATTTATGATAAATGCCTTAAATTACTGTCTGATACGATATTTCCTCAAGTACCATTTTATCAGGTATAATTATGGGTATAATATGAGCTTATTTACTACCACAGATCTTGATATAAGAGAAATACTCTCCCAGATACCACTCTCCCATTGTAGCAATCAAAGACTTGGCATGTGGTGAAAATCTGGGTGCATCGTCATTGAAGATCATAAAATGAATAGACCTAAGAAATTGGTCAAATATGTCATAGATGAAATGAATGTAATTTAATTCCATAATGCAGAGAAATACATATGAAATGGTGTTGCTGCGTTTTTCCATTTCCATCCAATGGTAGGGAAAGGAAAAGATGAGCAGAAAACGTCGATCACATACCCTGAAAGATATAATGCTGACTTTTTGGTATTAGAAGATTTCTTATACTTCTCAATAGTTTCCCTCATTACCATAGATAGTATATGTGCCCAGTTAAAAGATTCAATGGAATTGAGAATATGATGTGCAACAGGTGCTCTTTCTGCTTTAAAAAATACGCAATTTGGTAATCCATACAGTCGACACAACATGCTAGAAAAAGATGCTCAACCAAACCGACACAAATCTGACCAACAATATGTCAACTGAATCATCATAATCACTGTCAATTTTTCATTAAAGACACATAATGTCGAATAAAGCATGATGGGATTATTTTCTTCACACAAGTGATACAAGCCATCATTCACCATTAGCACCATCAGGACTAAATCATCACCTTCACTATCAATTGTTCGTGACAAGACATAATGTTGACTAAAGCATGATGAGACTATTTTCTTCACACAAGTGATACAATCCATCATTCACCATTAGTACCATCTGGATAACTACCATTTCATAATTTCATCGTATAAACCAACTCCATGTCAGCATACAATCGTTTCTCAAGGCATCGATTGGATTGATACATGTACAATTACTCCAGCAAAATCTACAGTCGCTACAGATGATATCTATGACCACCATCGAGCCATACTGCGATGTGACTGTGATATTACCATTCCCCATCCATGCCATCCCATTCAATTCACCAATTCACTAGCCACTCTTTCATGTCCCAAATTTGGAATTGGGTCACAATGGCCTAATCACATTAGCCATATTCATTAGAGTTTGTAAAATTGATGTTAAGGGTCAAATAATTGCCAAGGAGGAAAATTACTAGTTTCCTAGGTTTGGGGTGGAAGCTTTGGGATTTGGAATAAGGGGGATATTAAATGATGTTTAGACATTAGAAGGGTTCAAGTATTTAATAAATAGAGTGAATAAAGAAATTCAAGAGAAATCCTAGGTGACAAATGGTTTTGGAGACATATGAAGGATGTGGGACCCACACTAGCTTGATTTTTCATAATACATGGTATCTCTCTTTTACAAATTCGAATTAATGGGAATGTGAACACTCTTGGGTGATTTGGTAAGTCATAACACATGTCATTGAGCATCTTAGGTCGAATTGGGAATGATTGGTAACCTCCATGAAAGATAAAGAGTCAAAGTGGAAGTTTGTGGACACTTGGGCTAGATTCCCTAGCCCCTATGACACCAATGATGGAGCATCTATGACAACTATGACAAATTGCAGACTTGACCTATGACATCTGACCACTATGACATGTCAGCCCCAAAAATAGGCTCAATGAAGGTGAATTTGGGAGTTCGAGAAGCCAAAGAGACTCAAAATCGAATTTGGTAGAAGATGGAAGGTTGGAACTAGGAGACAAGTGGCAAATGTGGAATATTTCCTAAATTGAAATCTATTGAATCTATTGAGAGGATTTAGACCCTTAGAAGGATAATGTTGGTTATAAAATTTATAAATGAAGTATGAGAATAACTTTTGATCATTTGTAGAATTTTCAATTGCATTTGTGAAGAGGGAGAGCTAGTGGATGACTAGTTTCTTGCCTTAGCCAATTTTGAGGGTGAACGATTCTCATCCAAGTTGGTAATTGGAAAGGCCATTAAGACCTTTCATTTGGAGCTTTAATGGAGTCTTCATTTGTAGGTGTAATCTATAGGGAAGCTCATGGTTTATTCTATTGCAGTTCACTCCTTCAACCATTTCCAGTTTTGATGGCATATTCTTGATCCTTGAGGGAGGGCATTTTTGGTGAGCTATTGTACTCTTTGGGGAATCTTTTAATGCCCCATTTATTTTTTAATATGAATTAAATACTCTTTTATTCATCTCCAAAAAGTTTTAGGTCTAAATTCCAAGTAGAAATGTATAAATCTCATTTTTAATGGAAGAACAATACCATTTCCCCACTACCTTGTTGTGAGCCAATGTATTGATGATGATTTCGAATGAATGGATGATTCTCTGATATATTTGTGATCCATATACTGCCATGTATGTCTTCTAAAAGTTTCATATACTGTACTTGATCATTTGAAGCATTTTTACTCAGTTTAGTTGTATTGGGAGGTGAAATAGTGCCATTCCCCCAAGGGTCGAATTGGAGATTTTTGCAGTTGAATGGGAGAGGGTGAGAACAGTTGTAATAATACATTAATGGTTCATATGAGACTTTAATAATATACTTAACACATTACATACATCTGTTCATAAATTTGAGTGGGTTTGGAGGCATTTGGGAAGCCATTTTCAGTACTTACCCCAAGGGGATTTGAACCCCAAATTACTAGTAAAATTGCATAATTGGTACAGAATCTTAAGAGAGTTTGCAGAGGTATTTTTGTGGAAATATGTCATCCATAAAAATAATATTCAATTTCTAATATCATTCATACACATTCCTTGATGATTTGAAGGAATTTGGAGTCAATTTGAGACCTAGAGACTAATACTAGTCAAAGGAAAATCACTAGTAAAGTTACCTACATTGATCAAAATTGAAAGAGGATTTTCAGAAGTATTTTAAAGGTCCAAAGGAATCCCTGAAACACATATTTATGTTCTAATATCATTCATATACCTTCTCAGAAGATTGGGGATCATTTGGGGCAAATTTGGGATCTAGAGATTAAAACTAGTCAAAGGTCGAACTAGGGAAAAAAAGTGAAAAATTGCAATTTTAATAAAATTCCTAATAAGGGACATTACAGTGGTATTAGATCATGGTCCTTGCACTTGTGTATTAGGTACATACATTCAAGAATAATTGGCAGCCATGTCTTACTATTATGATGAATACTATGAGTACAATTCTTATGAGGAATATGCAGATGCTTATGAGCAATATGAAGCAGAATGTGAATGGTACGAGGAAGAGGTGACATCATGCAACACTTCTTACAATTTCAAGAGAAATGAAGATTATTCTTGTGAATTTAAATCTGATGAATATGAGTGTGTCACACCAACCAAGGATAATTCTATGAGTGAGTTCCAAAGATAGAGAGCAAAATATAAAACCTTGCCCCAACAATATCAAAAATATCAAGAATATATTGCTTTTAGAAAAAATACACAAAATGCCATGTCTTTTGAGTACTTTGCTGAACATGTTTTTGAAAATAGGCCCAAAAATGAAGATGTGGAGTTAGTAAAGAAAGGTTTATGCCCTTCTTGTAAAGAACCTTGGAGTGAGTATCATACATGTGTGCATGAAATTATGTCCCACTTGAGGAGAGCGTTTGGAAATTCTTCAAAAAGAGATTTCAAAGATATTGATCATAAGGAAAACAAGGGGAAAAATGCATCATCTTGCTTGAAGGATAAAAATAAAGAGACATCACAAGAGCATGAATAAGATTCTATTGAAAATATGGAAGATCATTTCGAGACACCTTTTAGCTTAAACATGAACCAAAGAGCATCTACTGATGGATGCTTAAACTATGAAGGAGTACCTACTGATGGGTGCTCACACCTCTATGTTGGTGACATAGAGATAACTTTTGAAAGTGTTGCTGCAATCCCAAGTTCCATTAAGCATGATAATGAAGACCTTGTAGCAGTTGAAGAAGAACCAAGATCAACTTCCCCATCACCACTTGAGCTTCATGAAGTTGGTCCAAGCAAAATTGAAGAAGATGAGGAGGTTCATTTGCAAGAGCCTCATTTTATTGAAGTATCCTTAAAGATGAATGAAAATAAGATCCAAGAGTCCCTCAGCATTCTCCATGACACTCAAGCATTGGTGTCAAATTCTTGTTGGAGAGCTACTTCATTGGAGGAAACATCCTTGCTTGAAGACATGGAGAAGATTCAAAGAGCAATGTGCCACATCAAAGGTAATTTCATGTCTTTTCTTTTTGATAGAAACCATTTGTTTGAGCTTAATGAATTGTTACATGATGCATACTTGAAGAATAATGAGGATATTCATAAGCTCACAATTCAAAATGAGCAACTTCTTGAAAAGTTGCAAGATACTTGTTTTTCCTCCTATGTTTTAGATTGTCAAATGGTAGATTGTTTGGAGGATTCTCATGACATGGTGGATCATGAGAAATGTGGGAATTTGAATGTGCTTAATGTGTTTTAAGATGAACTTGAAGAGATCCAAACACTTGATGTGGTGGAAGAGGAACTTGAATTGTCTCTTGATGAAGCTTATACAATTTTTAAAGAAGAGCATGATTCCTCTACATGGGAACCAATCTATGACAAAGGTTTCCCACTTTTGAAGGAGCTGCATGATACTACCCACATGGATCCTTCCCATGATGAAACTTCTGCACTTTTTGATCATTTGGGTGAGTTAGTTCATTCTCCTATATCCTACAATTCCATGTTTTGTAGTATTAGTCTCAATGAAGTATGGGTGAAAGGGTTCTTTTTGATGGTGCCACATGAGGAGCATGGAACTCCTAGATTTACCTTTTATGATGACATGGTTGAAGCACATTCTTATTCACATTTGCAGCAACATTATTTGTCATTTTATGATGATGCAAATCTACATGGACGCACCTATGATATGCATTTGAGTCACTTGAAGACTCATGGTTTTTCTTGCTCAACATTTGATTCATTTGATGTTGGAGGAACTTTATCCAACACTTGGGAGAATAGATTTATGATTGGAGAACATTTTTGTTGGCAGCCACATACTTTATTATATTTTTATGATTTTCACATTCATGGATGTATGGGTGAGACTTCTTTGAGTCATTTGAAGTCTCCTTGTTTTTTCTACTCATTATTTGGTTTAGATTTTAGTGGAGATTCTTCATTCACTTCTTGGATGAAAGAATACATGGCTGAATATTTTGATACATATCACATCCTTTTGGAGTAGCATTATAGGACATGGGATCCTCACCTATGTCATTGGAGCAGATTTGATTAGTCACTTGAAGCTTGTATGCACTTGGAAAATGGTGGTCTACTTGCTTGGAGGTATAAGCACTTTCATGACTCTTTGATGAAGCATATCCTTGATGTACATTTTCATTATGTTGTTATGTACTTTGATGATATATATTTGGTACTCATGATGTTTGTAAGAATGCATACAAGAAAATGGGATCCAAGAATCCTCTTATCTAATGGTGTAGTTTGGAGAGCACTCTTAATTGTTGGGGTGCAATACAAGCAATGGGACCCTGGAATAATTTTTGTCTCATTGGTTTCATTTTTTGGGGGGAAGCAAGCAGTATGGGAGATGGATTCCCCACTTAATAAAGTGATTTTAATCAGAGTAGTGTAGCAGCAAGCATGGTGGTTCCTCTCTAAAATATTCATGGAAACTCAAAGACTCAAGGTTTGGCAATTCAATGGCAACTTCAAAGAATTATACAGAAAGGAGGTTCTTCAACACCCATGTTTGAAATTGCTTTAGGATAAGCAATATTGGGAAGGGAGGATTTGTCATGTCCCAAATTTGGAATTGGGTCACAATGGCCTAATCACATTAGCCATATTCATTAGAGTTTGTAAAATTGATGTTAAGGGTCAAATAATTGCCAAGGAGGAAAATTACTAGTTTCCTAGGTTTGGGGTGGAAGCTTTGGGATTTGGAATAAGGGGGATAATAAATGATGTTTAGACATTAGAAGGGTTCAATTATTTAATAAATAGAGTGAATAAAGAAATTCAAGAGAAATCCTAGGTGACAAATGGTTTTGGAGACATATGGAGGATGTGGGACCCACACTAGCTTGATTTTTCATAATACATGGTATCTCTCTTTTGCAAATTTGAATTAATGGGAATGTGAACACTCTTGGGTGAGTTGGTAAGTCATAACACATTTCATTGAGCATATTAGGTCGAATTGGGAAGGATTGGTAACCTCCATGGAAGATAAAGATTCAAAGTGGAAGTTTGTGGACACTTGGGCTAGATTCCCTAGCCCTTATGACACCAATGATGGAGCATCTATGACAACTATGACAAATTGCATACCTGACCTCTGACATATGACCACTATGACATGTAAGCCCCATAAATAGGCTCAAGGAAGGCGAATTTGGGAGTTGGAGAAGCCAAAGAGACTCAAAATCGAATTTGGGAGAAGATGGAAGGTTGGAACTAGGAGACAAGTGGCAAATGTGGAATATTTCCTAAATGGAAATATATTGAATCTATTGAGAGGATTTCGACCCTTAGAAGGATAATGTTGGTTATAAAATGTAGAAATGAAGTATGAGAATAACTTTTGATCATTTGTAGAATTTTCAATTGCATTTGTGAAGAGGGAGAGCTAGTGGATGATTAGTTTCTTGCCTTAACCAATTTCGAGGGTGAAAGATTCCCATCCAAGTTGGTAATTGGAAAGGCCATTAAGACCTTTCATTTGGAGCTTTAATGGAGTCTTCATTTGCAAGTGTAAGCTACAAGGCAGCTCATGGTTTCTTCTATTGCAGCTCACTCCTTCAACCATTTCCAGTTTTGATGGCATATTATTGATCCTTGAGGGAGGGAGTTTTTGGTGAGCTATTGTAGTCGAAATTCCAAGTAGAAATGTATAAATCTCATTTTTAATGGAAGAACAATGCCATTTCCCCACTACCTTGTTGTGAGCCAATGTATTGATGATGATTTGGAATGAATGGATGATTCTCTGATATATTTGTGATCAATATACTGCCATGTATGTCTTATAAAAGTTTCATGTACTGTAATTGAGCATTGAAGCATTTTTACTCAGTTTAGTTGTATTGGGAGGTGAAATAGTGCCATTCCCCCAAGGGTCGAATTGGGGATTTTTGCAGTTGAATGGGAGAGGATGAGAACAGTTGTAATAATCCATTAATGGTTCATATGAGACTTTAATAAAATACTTAACACATTACATACCTCTGTTCATAAATTTGAGTGGGTTTGGAGGCATTTGGGAAGCCATTTTCAGTACTTACCCCAGGGGGATTTGAACCCCAAATTACTAGTAAAATTGCATAATTGATCCAGAATATTAAGAGAGTTTGAAAAGGTCTTTTGGTGGAAATATTTCATAGATAAAAATAATATTCAAGTTATAATATCATTAATACACCTTCCTTGAAGATTTGAAGGCATTTGGATTCAATTTGAGACCTAGAGACCAATACTAGTCAAAGGAAAATCATTAGTAAAGTTACCTACATTGATCAGAATTGAAAGAGGATTTATAGAAGTATTTTAAAGGTCCAGAGGAGTCCCTGAAACACATATTTATATTCTAATATCATTCATATACCTTCTCAGAAGATTTGGGATCATTTGGGGCAAATTTGAGACCTAGAAATCAAAACTAGTCAAAGGTCGAACTAGGGAAAAAAAGTGGAAAATTGCAATTTTAATAAAATTCCTAATAAGGAACATTACACACTCACTATATATAGGCTATACCATACCCCATTTTGCAGCAAAATGAAATCTCTGGGAAGTCATGGAACTCTTCCTTACCACCTTTGTTCCCTTTTCTTTATTGTTTTATTACAAATACTTGAGTCTTATGGTCGCTCCCCAGTTCTATTCATGATATATGAGCACCTAGACATCAGTGCCCTGACAAATCCTCACCACACCATGATATATGGGAATTTCAAGCACTCTCGAAGCCCCAAGACCAGGATTTGTCATTATGTTCCTTGCCACCAATCACGTTTTCATCATTCTTATTTCATTAATTCATTTGGTGTACAATTTGGAATGGATGTGAGAATATTAGTGGTCCATGTACCTATTTTATTGGACATGATCTACCACTGTCGTCAACGTTAGGCTTGTAGCAGTCGTCCAAAGTTGTTTGGTACCTTTCCATGTTGTCATCTTTTGTCTACCAGCATGGACACGCTCCCATAATTGACGACCCATTTCCACCCATGATAGTAGCCGATAGCAGGTCAGAGTCATCAAATGTCTACACTTAGTTACAAGACAAGCCACGGTGAAGTTCATATGTTTATCCAAGTCCAGCTATTTTTTTATTTCTTAGGGATGAAGAAATATCTTGTTCGTGGGGGAGATGTTGGAAGAGCCTAGGTCGGCCGCTCGACTAGGTCCTCTGTTCGACCACTTCAGAGAACATGTTGAACCACTATGTCGACCACCAAATGTCGAGTCAGTTCATCATCTCGGTTAGTGAACCGACGTGTCGTTATGTAACTATCTATAAACTATAAATATATAGGATTGAAAAGAGTAAATAGAAAACCTTTGTCTATGTCGCAATTGGACATAAATGTTCTGTAAATAATACAAAGAGTGATCTTGTATCGAAAAGAATTGGTCAACTATATTAAAGTATTTATTAATTTAATAGCCATATACTTCCAAGCTATTCTTTTAATTGTTATAGGAAAGTTTGAGATAACTAGAATGTTTCGACATGCTATTAGGGCGAGATAAGGTTCTGAGTAAATTTATTGACAAGCAAGTAAGGCATTCCAGAACACACTAATCTAATTGATCAAGTATCATTTACTAACTGACTCTTAAGGCATGTATTATCAAATAACAATGTTAAGAACATAACAACGAATAAGGTATTAAGGATAGGCCCTAATGGGCATCCCAACTGGTCGAATCTCTCATCAAAATCCGACCCTTTATCATGTGGTTGTGGGTTTGATTATGCTTGGATCCATCAGGATCAGGCTTGTGCTTTTCGGAATTAGATAGGTGATTCCTCCAATGTGGATGTGGGTTGGTGAATGTTGCATGATATATAGCGTGCAGCAGCACTTAACTCCAATAGAGATTGGTATCGTGTGCTATAATGATAAGTAATCATCCACTTCTCCTCTGTTATTTGAGAGTAGGACTGAAATGCTTGGTGTTTGTACATGATTAAAAATACTGATACTAAGTGCACACTAAATTGTATGGTATAACGAGTGGACTAACATATGTATCGGCCACTACTAGTACTTGCACGAATGATGCTCATTATCTCTAGTTCGACTAAGAATATAAATTTGCAATAAATATAACTCATCAATACAATAACCATATGATTTCCTTCCGGTTTTCTACCTTTGGAAAAAAGAATATATTGAAGGACACATAGGATCAAACCTAGTTGCATGGGTAATTTCCATCAATCATAAGAAGATGCCATCTTTTAGAATATCTCGTGTAGGTGGTTTCGAGATCATGAGAAGTGGTTTTCCATTACAATTTTTCATTCAGTGGAACGATCCTCGACTCGACACATGGTAAGTGGTAAAAATTCCACTACCACTTACCCTTTTCAACATTAACCATAGATATTTTATTCTGCCACTCATCCACCATAGATTTCTTCCTAACTTTAACACATACCAAAGGTCATTTTGGCAAAGTTTCCAATGCTATAGAACTTGCACCTTTTCCTAGCGAATTCCTTGTTTGCCACAGATATGAACCCTCCTCGAATCTAAACCATTTATTTCCTAAAAAAAATTACAAAAGGTTTCATCAACCGTTTTGATCCCATTTTTTCCTGGCAGTAGCGTATAATAAAGGTGAATTTTGTCTTAAATTAATTCGTTTGATGCATCAAGTTTTCAGGGGCATTGTCTAGCCTCCATCATATTTACCTAATTACCAAAATATTTGCAGGAGTTTCGGGCAGTAGTTACGAGATATATTTTTTTATGGTTTGGGTTCCAGTTCCCCTGCAACATCAACAAAGCTCCGGTGCAGTGGTAGAAGATCAGGTAACAGTTCCACGTAGCGGGCTCTATTTTACGCTCAGTCCCATCTATGTTCAACACGGCTCAATCCCTACGTAGGTTCCATGCTCGTTTCAAACTCCAGTCGCACACTACCACACTCCAGTCGCACACTTCCACACTCCAGTTCCCATTCTAGGCTCGGTCTACTCCAAATTCCACGTAGGTTCCAGGCTATTGAACTCTTATATAAACAAATCTGTGAGATGGGGTTAATTATTATTTTCGGTGCAACTCTATATACAGGACCATGACTGATTTATATTTTTTTTATAAACATGGTGAACATCTTTTGCATAAAATTTAACACTAAGCCATGTAGCTCATAAATTTATCCTTAAACATGATATTTATCATAATACTGTCTAACCAGAACAATAAACTAAAATTACACATATTGTTGAGTGTATACCAATACTCCTTATAGAACATCATATAATCTAAACTACAAGACATGACCCAAACACTAGTACTTCTGATCTTTCCAGTCATAAAACATCTAATAGACCAAAATAATAGGCTTATCTGAATGGAGTTGTAGTTATATAAACAAGGGAGATATAGTTGTCCATAGGATCAATTTCAGTTGAACAGTTTGTTAGATGTTCGTTATTAAGCTGGGTGGCATGGCATTGTTAGAGCTCACTTTCTTTAAGTCTATGTAGCGAAATATGTAATGTATTACTCATATCTAGTAATATTTTATTTAGCAATTTTTTTAATAAAACGTTGAGTTAATTTATTATTGTCAGTTGAAGTGTAAGTTTTTTAATTAAAGCCCGTCATGCTATAAGGGTGGCATGAATATATAATCTTCAACCTTAAATTAAGTTCATCCCTTCAAATTTGATCCTTGATACCTATTCCAAAAATTTATATAACTTAAATCCATATGTTTATATTGAAATGGTACCATTACTATCCTTAATATTCGTTTATACAATCTTTAGACTAATTTTAAAAATCAGATATGCCACGTGTCACAATATGAGCATTCCACGTGTCACACTGGGAAACTAGATATCGACATTTTAACAACAAAATTTATCGAAATTTTGCATCAAAGAGTTTATTGGCAAGGTGAAATTTTTTCAAAGAAAGAGAGGTTGCTCTTTCCTCAGGTTGTTCTATTTTGGGGTGTTGGAAGTAGATGTTGAGGAAAAACAACATTCGCTCCTTCCTCCAAGGATTTTTTTTAGGAGTGGGGAAAGTAGATACCGACACTCTAAAAAAAAATTCATAGGAACATTGCTTTGCACAGTTTGCTGGAAAGTGGAAATATTCTCAGAGAAAGAGTGGTTGCTCTTTATTAAAGTTCTATTTTTACAATTCCCTCATAATGAAGGGTTGGCTGACCCTTCTTCTTCCTAGTATTCTTTTCATAATAGTTTTAGAATGCAAGAAAGGTCGGTTGATCCTTCTTGTTTTTTCCATTCTTCATATAGGAAAATTGTTGGATATAGATGTTCACAATTATCTGCTAAATGAAGGGGCGACTGATCCTTCTTCCCAGAAAATAGAATTTAGGACAAACATTTTTAATATGTTATAACTTAGTTGATGTTTGGGTCCCTACTATTTACAGTGGAAGTCAAATGTTGGGAATTGTTAGCCCATCGTTTGTAGATTAAATATTTTTACATTTCTCTCGTGAATGAAGGGTCGGCGGACCCTTCTTGTGCTCAGTATTATTCTAGTGTTCACCATTTTGGATATACATGAATTAACAGCGTAGACTTCGTAGGTTGAATATTTTTACAATTCCCTCATACATGAAGGGGTGGTCGACCCTTCTTCTGCCCAGTATTCTTTTTATAATAGTTCTAGACTACAAGAAGGGTCAATTGATCCTTCTTGTGCTCGGTATTCTTCTAGTGTTCACCATTTTGGATATACATGAATTGACGTCCTAGCCTTCGTAGGTTGAATATTTTTACAATTTCCTCATAAATGAAGGGACAGTTGACCCTTCTTCTTCCCAGTATTCTTTTCATGATAGTTCTAGACTACAAGAAGGGTTGGTCGATCCTTCTTTCGTTTTCCATTCTGGATATAGGGAATTCAAAGATATAGGTGTTCACAATTATCTACTAAACGAAGGGGCGAACGATATTTCTTGTCGGAAAACAAAAGTCAGGACAAACATTTTTTATATGTTATAACTTAGCTGATGTCTAGATCCCTACTATTTACAGCGGAAGTGGGAAGTCGGGAATTTTTAGCCTAGACTTCGTAGATTAAATATTTTTACATTTCTCTCATAAATGAAGGGTCGGTCAACCCTTCTTATGCTCAGTATTCTTCCATTTTTTACCATTTTGGATATACATGAATTGATGGCCTAGCCTTCATAGGTTGAATATTTTTACATGTCCCTCATAAATGAAGGGTCGGCTGACCCTTCTTCTGAACATTATTCTTTTCATAATAGTTCTAGACTGCAAGAAGGGTCGTTTGATCCTTCTAGTGTTCACCATTCTAGATATAGGGAATTTCTAGATATAGGTGTTCACAATTATCTATAAAACGAAGGGGCGACCGATCCTTCTTGTCGAAAAACGAAATTCAGGACAAATTTATTTTATATGTTATAACTTAACTGATGTCCAGATCCCTACTATTTACAGCGGAATTCGAAAGTTGACAATTGTTGGCCTAGACTTCATAGATTAAATATTTTTACATTTCTCTCGTAAATGAAGGGTCGGTCGACCCTTCTTATTGACTTATTTGATAATATATACTAGTGGAAAACAAATTATTTGTTCAAAATCAATATTATTTTTAATGTGCTCATGTTATTTTATATTTCATAAATTGCTTCTGAAATGGATTTTGGTTCCCAACAATGTGTCCTGTTATTTTATATTTTAGAAATCACTTCTGAAATGGATTTTGGTTCTCAACATTGTGTGGACCTCCTTTTGAGTGGATTGAAAGTTGATAAAGGAATCTCTTTTCCAGAAAGAAAAATATTGCATAATATCAACATTCATGATGTATGTATCATTGTAAATGTTACCAAGACTTTAAATGCAAGTATTTAATTTCCCTATCCATCAGAAGGTGCAGATACATTGTCAGAGGAAGTTTTTGGTTATATTCAATGGCCTGCATATGAGATCGTTAACCACATTGGATATTCTCTTCACAAGAATGAGGTGAATGATATACCAGATTCTACTTCAACTAGTGTAGAACATATCATAACAACTGAGAATAAATCTTCTTTTATTATGAGAAAATTTAAGTTGTTACATAAGTGTTTAGAATGAAAGGATTGCATTTCCATTGGTTTTGTAACAAATGTGAGTGGGACTAATTTTGTTGGGGGGATGTTTTTGGGTGACTTATCCTTTGGTATTCTAGTGGATGAAGTGGTGTTTTCTTGTATGGAATGTTGTCCAAGGTTAAGCAGTGGAGGTTTTTTTGTATGGCCGATTAAAAGAATCATATATTTTAATACAAAAACATTGCTTTATAAATCTCCCACATACCCAAAAATACCTATATATATATAATTGATAGGATAAATAATAGAAATAAAAGCATGTATACTCGCAGAAGACAAAATAATTTACATGATTACATACTGGACTCTAATCCAAGGTTGGAATCATGTCAAGGTTCTGTTTCTCAAAACAATCTAGGGTCTAGGACTTAATCCATTTGTTACATCTGTAGGCTAGGGTAAATGTTCTAGGCTTACTTCATCATTCCAAGAGTATTTTAGATTAGGTTTATAAGCATCAAGTTTTTAACCCATCATAAATAGAAAAAAGAGGGTTTAAACCCTTACCCAAACCCTTGCAAATCCCAAGCATATAACAGTTAAAAGTTAAGGTTTCTGCAATCCAACTTCCCCATTGCGGATTGCGGGTTGCGGAAACCTTAGTTACAAACTTGATCTTTGATTGCTTTTGCAATCCAGACTTTTGCAATTTAGGACGCGGTTTGAGGAACCCTCGAACCCGAATTTTTTACTTTACGATTCCGCAATCCGCATTGCGTATGTAGGTTATGGAACCCCGAATTCAGACCGTTTAACAAGACGGGTCCACAATCCGACTTTCGCATTGTGGATGAGGGATTTAGGAACCCCCAAACCCGACTATTTAACATGACGGGTCTGCAATCTGAATTCCCCATTACGGAAGTGGGATTGTGGAACCCCAAATTTTCTAGGGTTAAAACAATGGTTTTGCATTGCGGATTTCAGTGGTTTTGATGGCTTGCGAAACATTTTAAAGGTAAGCCAAAATTAGATAAAACACAATATTTGGACTTATAAGTAATTACATTTAGTAAACAATATCTAGGTTTTGCAACTACATAATTATCTTTACAAATGGTTACAAGTTATTTTAATTGAATCTATAAACATAAATAAAACAAACGCCCATGTTTTATAAACACATGCTTCCATTATGAACTCTTAAATATTTAAGCCAGTCAGATTTGTATAATCTTTGAGAGTATAAATACTGATCTATTTGTCTCTATATGAAATATATAAAATTATGTTCTATTATCCAAATTTAAATCTATATGAACCCTAGATTTATAACAACGTTATAGCTCAAAACGCCTAATCCATAAACCCATTTGCAATAAACCCTATATAATGTTTTACCTATAACAATAAGGGTATATATATATATATTATGCATAAAGACTGAATGATGAATGTTACAGTAAACAATGATATACAGAAAAAAGGGTAATGTACAGTCACTTCACGATAGAAGGATTAATGGAAATGAAACCTGCACCAAAACTAAAACTCACACTAAGATAGTTTTGTGCCTTCTATAACTTATCATTTTACTGAAATAGACCTAAACCAGTCACTTGTATATCTTGCATGCAAGTCCAAAAACATAATTATGAATAAGAATACTTATAGTAAAATCCTTACTTTATAACATGCATAAGAAAGATAATCAATTCTGATAACATGCATAAGCAAGGTAACATGCATAGCAATTAATGCACAGTAAAAATGTTATATGAATCATGCATAAGAAAAATATTCATTTCTGGTAATATGCATAAGCAAGATAAAATAATAATGTACAGTAAATTGGTATATGATAACATGCATAAGCAAGATTAATCATTTCTGGTAACATGCATGTATAGTAAATCATTAGAGATCAATAGAAAGACATTTCAGAAATGAATAAACAGACCTGAACTAAGCAATGAAATTATTAGATGCCATAAACAGTTCAGAAATAAATAGAGCCTAATCTAGGAAATGCATTCATTAGATAGTTTAGAAATTAAGTAAAACGGATCATAATATGGGAAATATGATTTACAATAAATAGACAGATCAAAAATAAATAAAATATAACCTAATCTCATCCATGCAACCATTAGATATCAGTAGAATATATAGTTCATAAATAATTAATCAGAACCTGATCTAATTTATGAAATCAACAGATAATTTCATAATTTAAATGAATAGAACCAGAACTAAGCTACGCTATCCATAGAGAGTTCAAAAATTAAATAAATAGAACATAAATTAAGTTATGCGATCAACAGATACCATCTACAACAACAGATATGTCAGAAATAAATCAATGGAGCTTGAACAAACCATGCAGTCATTTTACTTGACAACTTGTATATCAAAACATTTCAGAAATAGATAATGAAACGTGATCTAAGCAATGCAATTTACAGTAAATAAACATATCAGAAATAAATAAAATAGAATCTAATCTGAGCAGTGTGACTTACAGTAAATGGGTAGTTCAAAAATAAATAAACCGAACCTGAGATAAGCCATGCAATCAATAGATAGTTTAGAAATAAATAGACATAACCTAATTAGAACAGTGCAATCATTAAATATCGTAGAAAGATCAGAAATAAATAAAATATAACCTAATATAAGCAATGCAATCCTTAGATATCATTTCAGAAACTAGACATGTCAGAAATAAATCGAGCCTGAACCTCAGGGGAAAATAGAAACTGAATGTCGTCGTTCTTCCCAACCAACTTCCATAGCAACCAAACTACTTTCTCTGAAACCCCTGAGCCTGTTTGTTGAACCACAAGGACAGAGACTTGGTCACAGATTCCCTCTTGCAATCTAGGTCATGCTCTCACTTCATCATAAGCCTCCTTCTCATTGGATGAATCAATACTCAGCGTATTCTCCCCTTCATCATGAGCCTCCTATTTAGTGGATTAAAATGATGCTTTATAGCATTTTCCTAGGACTTAGGTCGTCCATGAGCCTCTTTCTTATAATGCTCCAACAAGAGCCATGACCTGAATGTTAGGGAGGATGCATCCTACATCATGTGCTCCTTTACTAATCTGGCTTGCGGTGTTGGGTTTCCTCTTGACACTTGTCTTTTCTTCCTTGTGGGTCAGTAGACACTCTTTAACGACTGACTTCAGTTTTGATTCCCTTATTTAATTATTTAAAAATTATTATTATTATTTTACAAATGTTTTGACCCCGCTTGGTCAATTAATTTCAAATAAAAAATAATAACATAAGGTATTATAAAAACAATAATAATTAGGGTTCCTAGGTGTATTACATACAGCCCCCCTTAAATTCCTAACACCGTCCTCGGTGTTAGTTTTAAACTTCATTTGCATCATTCTGAAACAGAATTGGATATGCCCCCCACATATTACTTTCCAATTCCCAAGTAGCCTCTTCTAGGTTAAGGTGCTTCCATTGCACCTTGACTTGTCTGATGGTATGGTTTCGGATCAAAATTTCTCTTCTCTCAAGAATGCATTTCGGTCCCACCTGAAATTCTCCTTCGGGTTCCACCTGGATAGCATTCCATTCAACCACATGAGTAGCATCATGAACATATATTTTAAGAATTGAAATATGAAAAACATTATGTACTTTAATTGTAGGTGGTAGTGCTAATTGATAAGCCACTGGCCCAACCTTGGCCAATATCTCAAATGGTCCACAATACATGGGTGCCAATTTTGTGCACCTTCCTAATTTCAAGGAACTTTTTCTGGGTTTTACTTTCACATAAACATGATCCCCTACCTGGAACTCTCTTTGATTTCTTTTCAAATCAACATAGCTCTTTTGTCTATCTTGAGCTATCTTCAAGTTGTGATCTACATGTTTCACTGTTAGTTCCATATCTTTGAATATTTAAGCACCTAACACTAGTCTACCAACTGGACTACTCAAAGAAATTGGAGTATTACATTTATGTCCATAAAGTATCTCAAATGGACTCGGTTTTTCAAAGGCCTGAAAATGATTATTATATGCAAACTCAACAAGATGTAAATATTCTTCCCATTTCCCAGGTTTGTCCATTACATACATTCTAAGCATGTCTTCTAAAATTTGGTTTACTCTTTCAATTTGACCATCAGCCTGGGGATGATATGCAGTGCTAAAATTTCATTGAGTATCCAAACGTTTAAATAAAGCTTTCCAGAAATTTCCTGTAAACGTTGCATCCCTATCAGAAATTACAAGTTTAGGTACATCATGCAATCTGAAAATTTCTTTCATAAAAATATCAGCAATATTAATAGCTTTGTAAGTAGATTTAACTGGAATAAAATGTGCTTCTTTACTAAGCTTATCTACCACAACCATAATTGAATCATTCTGTTTAGCATTCTTAGGCAAACCTGTAATAAAATACAAGTTAATAACTTTCCACTTCCATTTTGGAATGGGTAAAGGCTTTAGTAATCCGGTTGGGTTTTGATGTTCATCCTTAAGTTGTTGACATTCAATGCATCTAGCAATGTATTCTTCTACTTCATTTTTCATATTAGGCCAAAATAATTCTTTTCTTAACATAGTAATCATTTTTTTATATCCAGGATGTCCTGAATATGGTCTTGTATGCATTTCAATCATAATTAATGACTTGACCTATTCTGAATTAGGTACATACATTATGTTCTTAAATACCAACATTTCTTTCTTGTTAAGACTGAATTCTAATTTTACTTCATGTGTCTTATTTTCTCCTATCCTTTCTTTTAGCCTTTGATATTCTTTATCAAATTTTGTTGTTGTTATAATTTTACTTTCTAGATCTGTTTCATAGATGCTACTTGTAGTTACATATAGCTTGTTTGCAGGATGACTTAATGCATCATCCACTTTATTTTCCTTTCATTTAATATGTTTAATTTCGAAATCATATTCACTTAGGAAAAACAACCATCTAGCTTGTCTAGCATTTAAATTTTGTTGGTCAAATAAATATTTTAAATTGACTTTATTAGTCATTAGTAAGAATCTTCTTCCAATAAGATCAGCTCGCCACATTTTAAGTGCATGAATAATGGCAGCTAACTCCCAATCATGAGTAGCATAATTATTTTCATGTTCTTTAAGTTTTCTTGATTCATAGGCTACCACATAGTTGTCTTTGCATGCATTTGTACATATAACAAAATATTTATAGGGGTCTAATATCTTTAGGATAGGAGTTGTTGTTAATAAATGTTTTAGTTTATTAAAGCTGACTTCACATTTCTCATTCCATTCAAATTTATTACCTTTCTTTTGCCAAGAAGTTATAGAATATGAAAATTTTGAAAACCCTTCAATAAATTTACGATAATATCCAGTGATCCCCGTGAAAGATATAACATCAAATACATATTTAGGTACAGGCCATTCCATGATGGCTTTAACCTTATTGGGATCCACCAATATAGCATCCTTAGACACATGTCCCAAGTATTGAATTTTATCTTTAAAGAAATCACATTTATTTAATTTAGCATATAGTTTTTGTTCTCTTAAAACTTGTAAGACCATTCTTAAATGCTCTTCATGCTCTTGTTGATTTTTAGATAGATTAATATGTCATCAATGAAGACGACTACAAATTTATCTAAATATTTACTTAATATACTATTCATTAAACACATAAAATATGTTGGATCGGTTTTCAACCCAAAAGGAATTACGAAAAATTCATAGTGACCGTATCCAATTCTAAAACTTGTCTTATATATATCTTCATTGTTAACTCTGACTTGATGATATCCAGATCTCAAGTCTATCTTTGAAAATATTGTTTCTCCCCGGAATTGGTCAAATAAGTTATCAATCCGAGGTAAAGGATATCTATTTTTAATTGTCATTTTATTAAGTTGTCGGTAATCTATGCACAACCTTAATGTTCCATCTTTTTTCTTCACAAACAACATCGATGCTCCTAAAGGAGAAACACTTCATTGAATGTACCTTTTAGCAATTAATTCTTGAATTTGTTCTTTTAATTCATTAAGTTCCAAGATGTTCATACAATATGGGGCTTTTGAAGCTGGGACTACTCCCGGTATTAAATCAATATCTCTTTTCAGAGGTAATCTGGGAATTTTTTTCTGGAAACACATCCTTAAAATATTTTAAAACTAGAAAATCATCTATTTTAATTTTTTTATTTTCATCTCTATCATCAATTATATGAAGAACATAAACTTTACATCCTTTGCGAACAAATCTTTTCATTTGTAAAGAAGAAATCTTTCTAATAGTAGTTTTCCTTGTAATTCCTTTAACTATTCTAGGTCTACTTTCTTCGTCTATGCATGAGAACGTTTTATCATAACAATTCATAATTTCTCTATTCTTTTTTAACCAATCCATTCCTATCAATAAATCATAAGATCCTAAAGGAAAAATATTTAAATCAGCATGCTTCATAAGACCATTCATATTAAATTCACATTCTTTCACAAAACTAGTGACTTTTCTTTTCGTTCCTATAGCAAGCTGAACTAACCAATATTTTTCAAATTTATTCTGCTGTAATTTGAATAGTCCTATAATTCTTGGTGAAACATAAATTAAATTTGCCCATGGATCAATTAAGATGGAGATTGGTTTATATTTTAACATACCTTCAATTTCTACCATTGATGTCTAATCGTATGCTTGTATGTTCTCCAATGTTGTGCAAATTCTGGGCATGCTCCTTGCTACATCTCCGGCCGTAGGATCTCTTTGAAGATTGTGAACATTGTTAAATATTTCTCTTCTAACAGGATAATTTTTAAAGTAATGTTGTTTGCCACATTCCCAAGATTGTAAAGGTTCCTTTTGCACCGTATTTTTATTATAACCAACAGGTGCTTCTCTTTCTTTCATTACTGTAGGATTTTGTGTCTTACAAATTTTGAAATTATTTCTATGATAGTTTCGATGATTATTTCCAAAAGTATTATTAAATTTACTAACTTTTCTTTTGTGTTCAAAGCTTTCATGTTTTATGTTGTTCCAACTTGGTACATTATCTCTTTTGTTTTTATTTTGATCATAACATAAATTTTCTTTTCTCCTAGCTTCATCCAAGTTTTTAGGATTGTGTGGATGCCTCGGTTGAACATGTGTTGGAATGGTGTTCAAGGCAGACAACAGAGGATGAAAACCCAACCAAAGGATTCAGATAATCCTATGCAAGTTTCACACTATCCTCGAGTTGTTTGGTGTGGTTAACACCCATGGATACAAAGGCCTCCCTAGCAATTGTCTGTGTTTGATCCTAGAAAGGATCTGTCTTCCTATGAGGAAAAACAATAGTTTTCCTAATCTTAAGAGTTAGTTTAACCTTGAAAAATAAATCTAATCTAATTCAGGCCTATTCTAAAAGGAATGATTTGTTTGTGCACAAGACAGCTTGATCTATAAATTATTAAATCTATTCACCAATTTAACAGATATGTAAAACTAGATCTTGACTCAGTAACTTAAGATATAATTAATTGAAAACATTCAACCAACAATAACTTAAGAATGAAGTGCATACAAGCTTATCCTAAATATTGAATGTTAATTAACAAATTAACATTAACTTAATTTTTTTGTGAATCATTTGTTTAAATAGATAAAATGTTTTAGATAAATACATTCATTTAAAAAATCAATTGCAAAGATCATAAGTTGAGAGAAATATGAACTATAAAGCAATGCAGGTTACTGGTTGCAAATAATAGACAGTATTAGTGAATTCATCGAAGGAAAACCACAATTCATCAAAAACATTTGACAAATTAAAACAGAAGAGATAGATTAAGAAAATTGGTTGTGTATTAAAGGCCTGCAAAACATTACAAAGTCTGCAACAACAGAGTATCTCCTATCTCTTTTGGCGCTTATGTCCCCTAAGCATCCATCCCTTGCTATGAGATCTTAAATCCCTTAAATAATAATTACAAAATAATAATTCAGGATCAAATCTCCCATAGAGCCAGGATAATCAAAACTATATTGTCCTAAAAATGGCCAAGAAAAGACTGCCTCTTGGCCTACAATATCTAACAATCCTTATACATAGGAATAATAAACCAATTCGGACCCCAAACTAGGAATCATACAATTGAAAATATTGCACTGCATATCTTTGAGGCCATCCTGTCATAGGTTAAGGAGAATCAAGATAGATCAATATTTGTTGAAGGTAGCTGGCGAGGAACATATGAAATCTTCCCTGGATTCACGAGGACCAGACATATCTTCAGAAACTAAAAAATCAGCTAACGGATCCTCCTTGAAAGGAATTATGGGACACATAGGTGGCAAGTTGATGATTAAGTCCTGAACAATTGTATTATCTTGATCAACATCTTCTTTGTCACCCTTCTTCTGCTTGTTGAAAAGGAGTCGTTCATATGTGAATTTAACCTCACCATCTTCCTCTTCATTGTCGCTGCTACCATCAGAAACATCAACATCAAATGGTGCAAGAACAGGTTCAAAGTATTCCATTGGCTGAGGCTCTTTTTCAATATAATGCTTGACAGGAATGTCAGACACTCTCTTCCTTTTACTTACAGCATGCAATTGTTAACAGAGATATCAAATTATCAATCCAAATTTTGCATATATCATCGTATAATAACAGATTATCCATAACAACCATTATAGGACATGAAACCACAGGTTTTGACATCAATTGAGTATAACCAACTAGCATGATTGTAGATCAACAATGCGCAGTTTGCAATTAACATTCCTGCAATCGAAATATCAGTCAGTGATGCATCAATTAAAATTTGGCGTGAGACAAGGTAAATTTACATAATAACACAAGTAAAATCCCTTATCCCACTCTCTTTCTCCCCTGATCCACTTACCACCAATCTCCTAACACCCCCCCCCCCTTAGTCTCTACCTATAACCCCTTTAGCACCCCTTCTCTCTCTATACCTCTAACCCCCTGACAACCCCCACTCTCTCTCTCTCTCTCTCTCTCTCTCTCTCTCTCTCTCTCTAATGCCAACACCCCCACCCCTCACCTATATCCCATTTTCTCTCTAATCATCCTACTCATCCCCAAACCCCAAACCCCCCCCCTCTCTCTCTCCCTACTCCTCTCTTTCTCTATATCCCCCCTTCCCCTTAACCCTTACTAACATTTACTGACATTCTATATACCTATCCATCCAAATCTTTTTCATGTTATCATCACCAAGTCATATTCGCTTTCTTCATGAAATATGTTCATTCTATATAACTACCCATACAACTCTTTTTAATGTTCTCATTTTTTATCATCATAAATCCAAATATAACACACCAATTCATGTTCATTCTATATACCTAGCCATCCAAATATTTTTAATGTTATCGTTGCCAAGGCAGGTCTACCGCGCCTTGAATCATTTTAATGGTATCATCACCAAGCCAAGTCTAATGCACCAAGTTGCAAAGTGCAACAAATCCAAAACATGTTCATCTATATACCTATCCATCCAAATCCATGTCAGAAGATGTTAATTTTACTTTCCTAGCCATCCAATTCTTTTTAAGATTATCATCATCAAACCCTAAATGTAATTGTAGTTTTACCATATTGCGTACGTGTTTTGTAATGCATATCGTGTATGTGTTTTGTTTACCACAACACTTTCTTTGGAAGGCTCATCACTTTGAGTTTAAAAGAAATGAGTACACATTTCATAGCACTAGGACCGACCCTCCACACATGTCAGCGTGTCATCCTTGTGCCTATGTCTCTGCTTTGGATTAACCAAACCTATGCCATGGAATGTGCTAAACCATGTTTAATTGAGCTGTCACTTCCCGTCCCATGGATCCATCGCAAGAAAGGGAGCATGACTAACATTCTGGGGCTTTTACAAATCTCATCCCCATTCATCAGATTCATACAAATAAAAAGACATGTGTGTGCAGATGTATAAATCTATTAAACACAGTGGAATGAAATTTTTTCTACACAAACATATATCATGAGATTTCCAGCATATTGATAACATGCATCAAATAAAACAATGCATAAGTAAACACATAGAGAATACTCATCTTTAAGGTGAAGTTGTCCCAAGAAACTAGCTATGCAACTGTAACATTCCACCCAACCATAGGCCAATTGTGTTCATCAATCTCTCAACACAATTGCCACCCCCTAGCTGGGCATGGTTTCTAAAAGGAAATGGAACACTCAAGCTCAAGAACAACCAAAGAAATGGATACCCATCTCAACCACGACATTCTCTCCTACACACAATAATCTCAAATATTGGACATGGATACACATTTTTAACGATGGAATTTACAAAACAGGGTCCCCATTGGTTCTTCCACTTCGTGGCACATCCAAAATGAATTATGGGGAGGGAAAATCGACCACAGGGAAGAAAACATTTCCCCACATGTATATGAGCATTTGAATGCATAAACAAGGACTCTATGGACTCCCAAATCGATCTCCCTTCCTCCCAGTCACTCTGCAACATCAAAAATGCCCTCTTCACAACTAGAAAACTAGGAAACACTAGAAAAACGCCCCACCAGCTAAAACTGCATGAGAGATACCAACTGCTTGATGGATAATGGCCTGGGGAGAAAATTCATGGCTCTTTTCTTTCCTAGGAATCCAAACACATTTTTCCAAAAATGGTTGCTTTCCCATACCCGAATTTGGATAGCCATACCTCACCATTTCCCAAATAATAACAATTTCAACCAACTCTTGGGAGAAATAAATGATTGGGTACAAAAGTCAACATGGGTAGTTAAGGGTTTATGGGTTTCCTCATTGACACTTGGCTTGAATTGATTGGTTCATGGGTTTGAATATTTCACTCCCAATTCCTTGTAAAAGTCATCCCCCATACTCTTGTTGAATTGCATAGCTAGTTGTGGGTATTTTATTAAAAAGCATATTTACATTATATCAGTGATTTCTATTGTGCCTCGCTAGCACACAAACCATATGCATCAATTTTAACACTAAATCGATGGTGGGGCCTTGGCCTTGATCTCCTCACCACGATTTTATAACAATTTTACATCATTTATATTTTAATGCATTGGGGTAAAAAACAAGATATTATAATCCCCTCCCCCTTGGAATAACTCTGTCATCGGTGTTCTCTTTATTTTTAGCAAGGTTCCATGTCTTTCTTTTCAGCTACAACTGAAATTCCTTTCTCCCTCTTCATCAATGTCCATTGGATCTCTTTCCAATCTTTAGCCGCTTGTACTAATATGTTTAGGACAACCACATATCCATTGCATCCTTACAATTCCTTCAAGGTCCTTGCATCTAGCAATACCTATACTCAAACATTGATTCAATTCATATTTCAAATCCATTTTCATAGGATTCATCTCTTAACGAGAGTTTCAAAACCATAGCTGATATATATACACATGTGTATTCACATTAAATAAGCAAGAAGATGTAAGATAAACCAAATACTTATCTGCATGAGCATCTTCCTTTAGCTCCACAGGAATCCTGCATTTACTTCAGACAATGATGGCACCCATAAGACCTTCCCCACCCAACATAAGGATGGTACCTCTTCTCTGCTACACAGTCCCTCGAGTGTACCCACCCCTTCTAGTGCTCTTCAAGTTATGCATCGAATTCTAACCAATTTTCTGCAAGCCTCGGATCACATGCGCATATGTATAAAACAAATGTTACGCCAACACACTAGCTACTTCACATCATTGAAATAACTGATTCGAAGCCAATATGCTAACCAGGTTTATTAGGCATTCCATTGACCAGTATGCTAAGCCAGTTCTCTAACTGGTTGTCTCAAGCATACAAAAACCAGTATGCTAAGCTAGTTCTTCGACTGGGTTTATCAAGCATACAAAAACCAGTATTCTAATCCAGTTCTCTAACTGGGTTTATAAAGCATACAAAAACCATTAACCAGTATGCTAAGCTAGTTCTCCGAGTGGTTTTATCAAGCATACAAAAACCATTTCCAAGCCAACGTCTCTATTGGGTTTATCAGGCAATAAAACAAAAGAATACAATTACATGGCTCATTTTCCTATGAAAACTAGTGGTTCCCTCCATGAATTCCATAGGTAACTCACTTGACTGCAGGCTAGCACGACCCCACTATACCCACTCACACAACAAAAGGATGGTACCCCTTCTCTACTAGGCAGTCCCTTGGGCATACCCATCCCTCCAGTGCTCTTCAGTGTGAGCATAGAAAGGCTACCAATGCCCATGCAATCTTCCTGAGTACCCATTCTCTTACTGGGTTTAACAACACTATGGAGATACAAGCACATATATATAATTTTTCAGGGTTTCTCAAACCCAAGCCACTCTTGTCGTTTCCTTTTTATTTTCATCTTTATCATCTTACATCTGCCCCAATGGCATGTTTTCACCATCTCAGCTGCATTACACACAAGCATGCAGTTCACATGAGATGCTATTATAATAATTTCAATTAGAGTTTCTCAAATATGTTTCATATGGAAATTAGATTTCCAAAACATGAGGTCCTTCTCATGATGTTTATCTCTTGCAAGCCATAACACATGGTCTTCCTACATTGTGTCCTCCTGACACAATTCAAAAACAATCAACCAATCAATGCCATTAATAATCAAATTCAAATATGAATTTACAATTATGTTCACTAGATAAATTTGATTTATTTAACCATGAGGTTGTCCTCATATTGTTTGGCTCTTGTAAGTGGTATCACTATGTCCATTATAGTTTTACACTTGCTACCATAACATGAACATCCAACTACAAAACATCCTCTTGACATAATTCTAGAGAATCCAAACAACCATTAGTAATTATTAGCATAATTTCAAACCTGAAATTCACAGTATGTTTTCTACATAAATTAAATTTCACAACCATGAGAACCTTCTCATATTTTTTGGCTTTTTCCCATGGTATACTCCATTCTTTATTATGGAATTACCCACATTTCCATACCCAAGACATTTTTACCTGAAATCTGAAAATTTCAATCATCCATCACTTGGTGAGTGTCCATGCAAATAATCTTTTCATTGCAACATTTACAAGTCATTGAAGTGAGCTTAGAATTATAGCACTCGATAATTCAAACACTATCAGTTGTCATTATCTCAAAGACAATGAAATACATTTACTTGTTGTGCATCATTATCACAATAAAATTGTAGGATAGAATTACATTATCTATGCAATTTAAATTATACTTCCAATTCTCATGATTACACAATCGTATCCATTCAAGCAACTATGGCCCCCCAACAGAGCACTCTTGGTATCCCATCAAACATGACTACTTTCTTCATGCAATCATTTTCCTACATCCATGGAAGCTCATGAAATGATCTCATAATTTCCAATAATTCTATCATTTCAGTTATTAATGACTTGCCATGAAATATATATATCACAACCATGCATTCGGACAATGCATCTCAACATGTGTACCTACACATATGCATAAAAAATCACAACATATACATAATATTTTAATGTGCATTCACTCAATGCTTCCTTGCATTGATTCATGAACACCATAATGTCATGTCATACATTCCACTATGATTTGTTGGAAGATCTAGCTAATGCCTTGACACATCACCCAACCATCTCCCTGGTCACTTGGTTAACTTATCTGGGTGCCTTTCGTCTCTACCCGAATACCACGTTAGGAGTTTTTTCTCACTCCTTGTTTGTTGGCTAAGAGGTTTCATCCCAAATTAACACTAATATGGGGGTTCATGGGATACTTGTGTAGAACTATAGCATTACCATTCCAACCACATTATGGACTTAACCATGAATATCTGATATGGCATGCACTATCAAAACAAGACCATAAGTCCCCACTTACTTTGGCTATTAAACTCATAACCAACATACACAAATGGCATGATATATTTTCATATGAAAGCATTTACAATTCAAAATATCTAGATGGTATAAGGATCTTTTCCCTTACTACCACATACCTCACCATACCCGGTGGGATAATGTTCGCATAAATGCATTCAACATCATATACATACCAATTTACGATTATTAAATATGGCTTAAGGGATTCTTACCCAAACCCCTTTTTGTATGCAATCATAAATCAACCATTACTTGCATGGCTTCCATTAACATCTTTGTAGTTACCTAATCAGTTGGTCTCCTACAAAGGATTACACCATCCTTCCACCAACCTCATGATCATATTTTTTTTCCTCAACTTTTCTTCATAAGGTTGTTGGTCACATGCGACAACATCATCAACATGTTTAGCCATGCTTTGGTTGTCTTTGGTCCTACAACCAATGCGAACACCACTAATTATTAACAACCACAATAATTATCTTAAGTGGCTCATTGCATATGTAAAAATTCGCTACTTTTACCAACATGCAACATCATATACATGCACAAACATATTCATATGCACTATGCAATATCTAGCAATATTCCTACTAGTGTGTATTCATTTCATCTATCTAATCTCTTTCATTTTCAGGATTTCTATGCCATAATTTTATGTATACATAACTCATAAAATATAAATGCAATAGAAAGAGAGGAGTTAAGGAATTATCCCTTTCCAATCCCTCATCATAGCACGGAATTTCCTCTTCCACATCATAGATAATCCAATTTCATGGCCTCTCTAACAATCACACAAGCAATTATTATCTATGATCTTCTCACCAAGTAGCAATTCAATATGTATAACATTCATACTTGCTACTTTGCAAGCATACAATTCTTATGTTATAAACATAAATAGTTTAAGGTGGGAAATTTCCCTCTTTATCAACATTGCCTTACTATTCCAATTTCTTTCTTAAATTTATGGCCAAGTTCAACTTGACATTTCTTAAATTCCTAACACTAATAAGCACTACAATTGATTCAATATCAACTCCATAGCGATTCTTTGCAAGTTCCATTATATGCCCTTGCACCTTATTCAACCATAATACTTCATTTCCTTTTTCATAGAGATATTTTCCACAATTATGAACCACGCAATTTATTTACACATGGGAATGCCTCATTCCCCAATTAATAGCCTTTGCATGACCACCATGTCACTATCATGAGCCACATGCAAATTCCACATACTAGGATTTCTTATTCCTATGAGTGATAACTTTTAGGAGAATGGAATTGCCTTACCCATTCCCATTACTTACTCATATGTTACTGACTCATATCTTGCAACTTCTCTTATCATGTATGCACTTTCCCACAAGTATGATTGACTCATCATCTTTACAAGTTACATGTCCCTTACCTACATGTATATTCCATACTTTTCTTATCAGTCTTTCATGGAATACAATATCCATCTTTGATAATCAAGAGTTCTCATGGCTCTTCCTTGCAAATCAAATTACATACATTCTGAGCATAGAGAATGCATTTCATACATTCTGTATAAGGAACAATCACTTCCTTTTAGTTACCTTACTCCATCCCATGCTTATAAAAGACAACCTGCAAGAGTATATTCTTATCCATTCAACATGTTTCTCCACATGTTAATGTGAATTACCAAAATACTCTCAATTGAGTATCCTTCCTCATTAATGATATTTCCTTGTTACCAAATATCCAACCATACTTGGTTCAATTCTTTTACATTTCTAGCTAACAAACATTCTTACCATGATTTCTTTATGAAACAACTAGAAACATGTTTTAAGAATAATATCATTCTATCTTCTCCTCCTATGGATAAGCTTTGAACGGAGTAGGAGCATGCATATTTATGATTATTGAGCAAAAGCTGCAACCCTTCAAAATTGCCAACATTGGTCAAATTACATAAACATATGAATCACCCTTTTATAATCCATAACTTGCCAAATTGTCCCATGGACTATTACCATGATGCAACATTTCCATTTCTATGAGTCTTGTCATCACCATATAAATTTCTCAAAATCGATAATGTCATAGGGGGACAATGGGGGTCAAGGGGGCTTTCCCCCTTGTGGCTTCGCACAATCTGGCACATAAGTTCCATGACATTTTTCAATTTCTTATCTCTGAAAATTTCCCTAGAAAACTGGTGATATTCTCTGTTTCAGCGGGACTTATCCATTTTTGCCGACCTGTTTCAGCAGATTTGGCCTTTTGTCTTCAATCGACGCATTTTCTGTTTTGATCTAACCCATTTTGACGGACTTATCCTTTTGTCTCCAATCGAGGCACTTTTCAATTTGATGTCGACCTATCTCGGTGGACTTTTATTTTTGTCATCGATCGACACACTTATCAATTTTTCTCCGAAAGACTTTTTGGTGCAATTTCCACTTTGTCGCCAATCTATTTCGGCCCTTTGAATTTCTCATCGATTGGCGAACTTTTGACTTTTGCGCCGACCGTTTCAGTGCACCTTTCAATTTTCCATCGATCTATTTTGGTGCAAAATTCATTTTGTCGCCGAACTGTTTCGGCGCAAAATTCATTTTGATGCCGAACTGTTTCGACACAAAACTCAATTTGTCACCGATCGACGAAATTTTCATATTTTTCCGAAAGCCCTCTTTTCGGAAACTCTTCCATTTTTTGTCGACAGATTCGGCAAAATTTTATCTTTTTTGCCGAAACGCCTTCAATGGACTTTACCATTTTTCGTCGAAATCTTATTGGCGCAACTTTGCGAAACTCCCCAAATCGTGTTGGCACAAATTTCATTTTCGTGTCGAAACACCTTTTTGGCAACTTTTTGTTTTCTCACCGAAACGCATCGGTGACCCTTTCATTTCCTCACCGACAGTTTCGACGTTTTTTCCAATTTTGTGCCGACATACACTTAGCAGAAAACTCAAAAACTTAGAAAAATTATTTATTTATTTATTTTTATTTTTCTTCTGATTACCAATGTTGAGCAGGTTGCAAGCTTACCTCTGCAAGTTGTTATATGTATCCCATGTAGGCCCAATGTTGCAACCTCATGCTCTAATACCACTTTGTCACGTCCCATCCCATGGTTTCAACGCAAGGAAGGGAACATGACTAACATTCTGGGGCTTTTACAAAAATCAACCCCATTCATCAGATTCATACAAATAAAAACACATGTTTGTGCAGATGTATAAATCTATTTAACATAGTGGAATGAAATTTCTTCTACACACACATATATCATGCAATTTCCAGCATATTGATAACATGCATCAAATAAAACAATGCAGAAGTAAGCACATAGAGAATACTCATCTTGAAGGTGAAGTTGTCCCAAGCAACTAGTTATGTAGCTACAATGTTCCACCCAGCCATAGGATAATTGTGTTCATTAATCTCTCAACACAATTTCCACCCTGAGTTGGGCATGATTTATACAAGGAAAGGGAACACTCAAGCTCATGCACAACCAAAGAAATGGATACCCATCTTAACCACAACATTCTCTCCCACACACAACAATCTCAAATATTGGGCATGGATACACATTTTTAACAATGGGATTTACAAAACAAGGTCCCCATTGGTTCTTCCACTTCATGGCAAATCCAAAATGAATTATGGGGAGGGAAAATCGACCACATGGAAGAAAAAAAAAATCTCCACATGTATATGAGCATTTTAATGGCAAAACACGGCCCCTATGGACCCCCAAATTGATCTCCCTTCCTCCCAATTTCTTTGCGACATCAAAAAAACTTTCTTCACAACTAGAAAACCAAGAAACAATAGAAAAATGTGGAGTAAAAATGCCCCACCAGCTAAAACTATGTGAGAGATCCCAACTACTTGATGGATAATGTCTTGGGGAGAAAATTCATGGCTCTTTTCTTCCCCAATAAGTCAAACACGTTTTTCCGAAAATGGTGGCTTGCCCATACACGAATTTGGACAACCATACCTCACCATTTCCCAAATAATAACTATTTCAACCAACTTTTGGGAGAAATAAATGATTGGGTGCAAAATTCAACATGGTTAGTTGAGGGTTTATGGGTTTCCTCATTGACACTTGGCTTGACTTGATTTGTTCAAGGGTTTGAATATTTTCCTCCCAATTCCTTGTAAAAATCATGCCCCCATACTCTCGTTGCATTGCACAGCTAGTTGCGGGTATTTTATTAAAAATCATATTTACATTATATTTATGATTTCTATTGTTCGTCGCTATTACACAAACCATATGCATCAATTTTAACACTAAATCGATGGTGGTGCCTTTGCCTTGAGCTCCTCACCACGATTTTATAACAATTTTACATCATTTACGTTTTAATACAATGGGGTCAAAATCGGGATATTACATGAGCAATTCATCCATTTTCTCATTATGCCCATGTTTTACCACTGATTACAGTATGCTACACCATATATTTTTATGAAAATCTAGACCGAGATAGCATTTTTTTTTCAAATTCAAAATATGTAAAAAAAATTAAAAACTTTTCTCATTTTTTCTTATTTTTATTGTGTCATGACTCCTTGTAATGTCCCCAATATTTCACTACGGACCACTCCATGGGACTAAGGAATTCAATGGTCTAAAGTCACTTGGAAAAATTAAAGTATAATTGTAAAGTGGTGATTTGGGTTCATAAGGCTTTATGGAAAAACCAAGGACCGAGGAAAATTTTATGAAGTAAGGAATCATTGACTCTCCTAAAACTCAATTTTATTATTATTTTGAGAGATTATGGCCAAGGAGGGTGCCTTAGAGGATAAGTGGGCCCCCCATGAGGTGTAACTTCCATCAAAGTTGGAAAGAATCCTATCATGAAGGCATCTCAGGAGTTGTAACTCCTAAGGCTAAAAATAGAAAATCTATGACAATCTATGACATGTATGACAATATATTACAATATACGATAGCTATGACATCTATGACGGAATCTATGGCAAACTATAACAAGCAAAGGTCCTAAATATTGCCAAGGAGGGCGCATGAGGGAATAGTGGGCCCACAAGGTAGTGTAACTTCCCCAAAACCAAGGAAAACATCTCTAATTTGAATTCCAAGGAAGCCAAATCATCCATGAGGCAAAAATTAATATTAGAGAGGAAGTTAATGTGTCCCAAAGAATTATTCTCTCATGAAAATAATGTTTATTAATATTTTAATGATATTTTTTAGAGAGAAAACTCTACAAGGATGAATGAACAATTATAAAAGGACGGTGAGGGTGTTTATTGGTGAACTTATGGCATTTGTAATTTTGAATTGAATATCTCTTTTTGCTTTCAATATTTGGATATTTTCCCCTTGCATTTGTGGCTGGTTTTAGTGGTGAAATATTCCATCCTAGCTAGTGTGAGAGGGGAGATCATCCAAATCTCTTCATTTGGGATTCATTGTAGGTGTTGAGAAAGTTCATCCAGATATTTCTACTGAGCTTCATCGATCAGAGTATGCCATGAGTTTTATTGCAGATTTCAAGATTCATTAGTATTCCAGCGTTTCCTTTGTGTTCATTTTCCAGAGTTTCCAATGTGGAGGGTGCACTTGCTCTCACATAATGTTAGTTGCTATTGTTTTCAAATATTGGAGGTTGCACCAGTGGATCCCATTTTTATTGAAGGAATCTCTCTTGGGCTTGATATCATGCACATATGACCGAGGACACAATTTGGAAGGAAAATATATCATTTGGAGCTTCTTTCTATTGAATTAGAGTGTGGACTAGTGTAGATGGACTGAGAATGAAATTTTGGTTATGGTAGTTCCATGCATTTTGGGGTTATGAGACCCATTCCATTGTGTCTAGAGCGCCATTTCCATTTAGAACCACTTTTTTTGCCCCCAAAAAGGTTTCCATATGCCCTAGATATCGTCATTTTAGCAGATCTACTCTATTCAACATCTCTTCTGGTGGAAGGACGCACCTATACATTTCTATCTATGTGTTCCATGACGTTAGAGCTATTGTAAGAGATAATATATTGTTGTAATTTTGTTCCCATCAATATATTTAATGTTACCAACCATTAATAATAAAGATCCACAACATTATCCTCATATTGTATCTCATGTTGATGTGCTGGAACATCTTTGTGTAAATGTGCAATTGTGGTTGTACAAGATTATTCTTTTGTGTGTAAAACTTCCATAGGATATACCTGAAGTCTATTAGTGAGTTATTTGGTTCTTTTTTAGGGTGTTTTAATGAATTTGTGGTTGTTTGGGTGAATTTGAATGGTTTAGGAGGTATTTGGAAAGAGTTGGAAATTAAGACAATTTATGTGGTGAAAGTCAAGCTAATCATTCTTGGTTCGAGTTGGTGATTGTATGGTTGTTCATGCTTGTTTAAATCTGAAATACAAGTCACTTACTACTATTATATGGGGCCAAGAACCATTCATTTACATCTGGTGATGTGATTTTCACTTTCCATGCTTCAACATTAATGATAAAGAGGTTGCATACAAAGTGTTTGAAGAAAGATCCGAACCGAACTTAATAACTAGCTACCAAGTTTTATATCGGATCTGATTTGGGCATATTACAGTGATCTAAAATCTAATTCTAATGGGATGCATACCTTTATTCGAATCCTAAATTATAAATACATTCAGCTTTTGTTGAAACTAGAACACTTCATAAGCCACTGTTTGGACAAAGTTGAAAATCAACATAGTTTTCGTTGGAAATTTGGAGTTAATATTCCTAATTTTTAATTGGGAATATTACGCTCCTTAACTCAAAATACACATTGTAATTGTTTCGTCCATAAATTTTTTGTTTCTCAAACATTTAAAAAAAAAATGTATTCTACACTACTAGATAGTGGTGACCTCTACGTGCTATAAAAAAATTGTTTCATGATCATTGCATTAATAACTTCAAAGGATGCACCCACACTTGGCGTATTGTTTTCGAATTTCAATCACTCAGATAATTAAAAAAAACTATAACTTACAAATTTATTTTGGAAAAATAGATCCAAACTAGTACTTAGGGTGAATCCATGGAGCTGGTTCACCATTTTTGGCAAGCGGAACCCAAAAAATTTGTTTTCATACCCTCGATCAAGGTATTTTCAATCCCTTGATCGAGGGTTTCAAAATACCTCGATTGAGGGCTTGGCAATACCTGAATCGAGGATTTTTAAATACCTCAATCGAGGGTTGAAACAAGACCTCGATTTAGATATTCAAAAGCTCGATCTAGCTTTTAAAAGCTCGATCTAGCTTTCAAAAAGCTCGATCTAGCTTTTAATACCTCGATTGAGCAAATAGCTCGATCGAGGGCTTAAAAACAAGCTGAGAGCCCTTTTCACTGCAGAATGAAAGTTTTGTCTTCCTTCCATAGAGTTAAACCATGTCATTAAATGCTCGTTAATGAGTGGACTTGATACCATTGGATTCGTCAATGAATCCTCTATCCAGATACATAAAATTTACGAATTTTTATCTTCATATGTCTTTTGTTTTTAAATTTCTACTAAAACTTGCCTTAAAAAACCCTGCCGACAACTTTGATTGAGCTCAAAGATAAATCCACAACATTCAAAATACACATCCAAATTTTTTTTTAAAATAAACAAGCCTTAGATAAACGTGTCCTCTTTAAAAGGGTGTTTTTAGTTTTGCAAATTATGTAAAAAATCAAAATATTTCGTGCACACACACACATGTGTGCAAAATGCGACTTAAATATTCATTGGTCAGTTTCGAAAAATAATAATAAATATAATTTTTCAATAAAAATTAAAAGAAAAATATGTAAGCCCTAGTGCATTTTGTCTTGATCATGTTCACATATTTCATTTTTTAAAATTATTACTTTAACATTAAATTATTGTGCACACACACAAACTACTTGTTAATTGCTCTTCAAATTTTTAAGTACACACGTTTCATTAAATGAAAATTCGACACGATATATGACATTGGTATATTTCGCAACAAATATCATTGGAAATCCAACATAATCCTCTACATTTCGTTTTTCAACCACATGTCAAAATTCATGTGGCAAGTATGAGTTTCGAGGGATTCAATTTAATACATGTGTAAAATTTCTGCTTTTCACTGTCATATTTGGCCAAAAAGAGTTACCCATCTTCATGGAAATACAAACTAGTTGTTCTCTATATGTCTACTAGTTTTCATAGGCTCATTATATTATTTAGGCATTCAAGGGATGCACCAACAAAAACATATACCTTATAATTTGTCCAAAAAAGGTGCATGCTAGAAAATATCAAACTTTATATAGTTATGAACATTATCAATAGATAAAATTATATATTTGGAAATGTGATTCAATTTGGACTGCATTTCATCTATTTTACTCAGAGCAAGATTCATTGTGTCTGTATCTCAAAATATCCATGTAAGTTGGAAGATGCCCGATTTTTCACTTTTCTATTGCATCTAACGTGTCAAAAGAGACTGTCATTAGCTTGCACACACCCTTAAAATACATTAGGCCTATGGCTGAGAATGTAGAAATCAGTTGTCATTGTTATCATCTTATAATCATATCATCATAAACACCATTGTCTTTGTGATCATGCATCGTCATCATCATCTTCATGTTGTTAGGGTCACTCATATTCCATTAAGGTCACTGAAATGTTGTTGTGGACACTTGAATGTCATTAGAGTCATTTATGTGACATTAGGGTCACTTAGACACCATTATGGAATTTAAGTTCCATCAGGATCAATCAAGATCCATAAGTTTTATCACATGCATCATCATTGTGGACATTGACATCATCATGATCCTCAATATAATTTTCATCATCGTTGTTATCAGCATTACCATCTTCATAGATATCAACATTATCACCATAATCATCGTCATTGTCATTATTGATGTAGTGTTGATAATTGTCATCATTATCATCTTGTAATGAAATCATCATCAATTCGATCAGCATTAATCAATTATCAACATCATCCTCATGCTATCAGGGAGACTCAAGTTCCATTAGGTTCACTCAAATTTTGTTAGGGATAATCATATGCCATTAGGGCCATTTAGGTGCTACTAGGGTCACTCATATACCATTAGGGTAATCTACGTTCCATTAGGATCAATCAAGGTCAAATAATTCTATAATAAACTACATCATCATTATTGACATTGACATTTTCATCATCATCAATATCCTAGTCAATATCATACAAATCATCAATGTCATATTTATCATTACAAATATGTATCATTATTATCATCGGCATGCCATTAGAGTCACTCAGATGTTGTTAAGGGAATTCAGATTCCATTAGGGTCATTTAGGATTAATTAGGGTCTGTTAGTTTCCAAAAGGGCCACTTAGGTTCCATTAGGGTCACTCAAGGTCAAATAGTGCAAAAACATGCACCATCCTAATCCTCATCATTGTCCTTATCATCGTTGTTTTCATCATAGACATCAACATCAATTTCTAACACAACCTTCCCATAATCCTCAACTCCAATAACCATTATCCTCTATTCCATCAATTAAGTAACTCATGTGCTAAACTAGGCTCAATTCTAGGAGGAAAACTCGATGCTATTTTGGGAGCAAATTTAAACACAATCCTAGGAGAAAAAGCATGGTGGTACTTTAGGAGAAAAAATAGATGTTATATTAGATGTTATTGTAGTCACAAAACTTGGTTCTAAACCTATTGATAATTAGGAAGCTAAATTAGGCACTAAACATGTTGCTAATCCTAGCTTAAATCTTGGTGAAATTTAGGGAACCAAACCAAACGCAATGTTTGGCTTAAATACTGGTTCAATTCTTGGCACAAAAGAGGAAGTTAAATTTGGTTCTAAACTTGGTACTATAAAGGATGTTATTTATGGAGCAAAAATAAGCAAAACTAGGTGCTATTGAGTGCTTTATTCCTAGTGCTAAAGTGGATGCAATTAGCATCTAGTTTAGCACCTAATTTAAAAAAGACTCACAAAAAATGCCAGGAAAAGCACCATCCCGTGAAATGGCACCAACATTTACTTGAAAATGAACAAAAATACACTAAAAGTGTTAGTGGACACCAGAAAGGGAGCAAAAAGAGATATTAATCATAGAGTTTTTTTGTAGTGTTTGTTGATTTGAAGACTACCTAGTAGACATGTTTATGAAACCCTTGTCTAGCTAGTTATTTGAATTTCACAGAGATAATTTAAGATATTATATACTGTAGGATGTTGCAACACTTAATCTGAATTTTTTTTCTAGAAATAATTAAGGGGGAGAATGTTGGAGATAATTATTTCTTCAGACCCCTATTCATTCAAATTGTCAATTTATGATGGCAGGGTTATTATTTTCAGTAGCAAGTCTCGAAGTCGGCTTAGTCAGTCAAAGTTCAATTCAATCGGTGAAGTGGCAGGGTTATTATTTTGCAGTAGCAAGTCTCGAAGTCGGCTTAGTCAGTTAAAGTTCAATTCAGTGGGTGAAGTGGTGTGGCATCCCATACACGCATTGAAGAACTCTTGCAGGTTCTAGTAATGGTGTCGTGTCAGTCTTGGTCAATATTCAAGTTTGCATCTATCATCTTGAATGCCGTTATTTTCATTCACATCAGAAGCTCATCATTAGAAGCCACGCTTGATGAAAATTTTGGTTAAATGTGAAGTTTGTGGAAGAATATGGAGTCCCGACAGATATAGTATGACAGTGAATTAGAAGACATGTAGAAGCAATCGAGTGGTCATCATGATGTTACATCACAGGAGAAACAAGAGTGCCTCGGAGAATTCCCAAGGGAGCAAGTCCGATATTTTATCAAACTTTGTGCATTGGAGTTGCTTGAAGGTTCCGTTGAGACACATGAGAATCATAGTTTAGATTTCGGGGTATGCAACAAGGTATAGTTTGTTAAAGGCCAGAAGGAAAGGCATGACAACCAATTAGTTTGTACGAGACCAGAGTAGATCATTGTGAGTTCGATGGTGTTTGAGCTTATAGATTTCTATTGTGATTTAATAGTTTGTTTTGTAATAGTTTTCGACACAATGGAAATTCTAGTCGTCAAGAAAAATATTGACTATATCTATGTAATTTTTAACTTGTTAAGTATAGAAGGAGAGATAGATGAACATACCAAGTTTGTTTATGTTGTGTCTCTACATGTAAATTTTCTGCTTTTGTGAATTTCTAAAATCCGTCATTACCTTCATTTACTATCAACTTTTATCATTGATATTTTTAATTTCAAAAAATATAGGGTTAGTGAACAAATTATAAAATAAGTTTTATGCTCATAAATGTTCTTTATTGTATTATATACTAAAGTGTCAAAAAATTGTTAAAATTTCTCATTTGTTTCAAACTACAACAATGAGCAAAACGAGGGACCACCTACATACTAGTCTCATTTTCAGTGTACAAAAATAAAAAGTGTACAACTATAAAAACCTTCCAGTACATTAATAATAAAGGTGTTCCGTATTTCTGGTTTATAATAGCTTAATTAATATATTCAGAAAAACATTGAGAACACTTTAAAAAATATGACAAATTTCCGGCTACCCGTATCCGCATTAAATAAAACTAATACCAAAGTAATTTTCTAAAACACACCAAGCATTGTTTATAGATGTAAGAGATTACGATGTATCTATGTAATTTATAAATATCGAAGTTCAAAGATTGAAAAAACTCTTCAAATTGAAAGATACGTAATTTTCTAAAACACACCAAGCATGATTTATAGATGTAAGAGATTACCATGTATTTATGTAATTTATAAATATCGAAGTTCAAAGATTGAGAAAACTCTTCAAATTGAAAGAGTTTTTTTATGTATTTTTCCTATTTCCACCGGTTTTGAACTTGTGACCTTTACAGAGATAACACATGTTCTTAACCATTAGGCCCATTCAAGTGATCCAAAAAGCCTCCTACTAACTTAATAATTTGACAATAATCCTCATCAATCCCTAAAGCTAGGGTATAATTCAGATCATCGTTTATAAAACCCCACAACGAATATTCTGAAAGTTTTTTAATCTTACCAGTCGGTAATAAATTTGGATAAAACAAATTAAAAAATGTGGCGCCCCACCCAATTCTGAACTAAATGCACCTATTCCCTAACTATCGGCATAAGCACTTTTTATTTTTGGTTGCTTACCATTCCATTCTGTATCGACGTAAAAATAACGACAATTTCAACTAATTTTTTTTTTTTTTCTATACATAACTATATTGAGGAGTTTAACCATGATTCGGTTCTGCAAATTACTACGAACAATCCAACCTTTTGAGCACCATAGGTAACAATCTAAATGTCCACTCAGAAAACATACAACTTCATGTTGATTCTCCATAATGCTATGTAAACCCCTCAGATTTAGCGGCGAGAATCGCAGAGGCGCAGACTGCAGTTATGCTTTGCATATGTGGTGGACGCCAACGGCCAATAGAACATCTCTTGTGAAGCGTGTCATATAACAGCTGAAAGTACACCTCTCGTCTTCCTGCCATCTGTCCAGTTTAAGTTAGGGCTGAGCGTTGATATGGGATTCGAATTTGACGCTCGGCTCTGCCATTCCATTCGCCGATTGCTTATCAATGCCTTTTAAATCCAGATTGGCATTGACTAAGTTCTCGCATGAAGAGGTATTTTGCAGAATCTTCCCCTTGCAAGAAACGATAAATAAAAGAGAATCTTATTGTGGTTGTAACATCGATGAGATCAAGTGGTGGGTACACATGTCAGAGGGGGAATAATTGAGTCGGTGCATCGACCTTTTTTATCAAGTGGGCGTGGTGGGACTGATAAATCCAACGACTTTTTGACAGTCCACCCCAAAGAAAAATCTGATTTCGCTTTCTTTGCCACGCAGACACTGTCACCCTAACCACTCAATTTGCTTTCATTCTTTCGGCATAGACAGTTTCCACGGCAGATGAATATTATTAATCTCATAACATATATTAGTGTGGGCATATGCATGAATATAAAACAGAAATAGAACGTGGCCGGCTCGCTGGTTTCTTTGTCAACATGAAACGTAACATTGTAATTTTGGGGGGGTAACAATGATAGGTTTAAAGAATAAAAGTTGATGATAGCGTAACGTGAGGAAGAGCTGCACATTGAGAATGGCAGGATTGGAAAATTTGAAACATTTTCCCACGTTACAACATAGGTTAAGTATAAATCTATACTCCCTTCCCACCTACAGAGAGGAAGGATATTCTCGTGCATAATTGGAGAGTATAAGTAATGATAAGACTAGCACACCCCATAATTGTGGATGAGTATTTCATAGATTTATTGCAATTGATGTTTTTAGTATTATCATAGCCCCTTAACTTGTGGTTAGTATTAGCATAATCCCTTAACTTGTGGTTAGTGAATACCGATAGATTACAAATTAAGTGCATGAACAAGTTATATCTTTTTGTTAGAAACGGGTGACAACCCGCTATGACAGTAACTATGTAAGTGACTAACTAAATATGCAGTTATTAGTAACCGTGTAAGAAATGTATATGTTTCTTGTATTCTCGTAAGATAAGATATTGGAGAGTTGAGAGTTGTTGTAAATCTTCAGTTTCTGAATAATAAGAAGACCGATACCATTGCTCAGTGGATGTTTCCCTAAGAGAGGGTTTTACCACGTAAATCTCTCCGTATATCTCATGTGTGTGAATTTATTGTCTTTCTTGTTTTATTTGCTTCCGCATATTGTATTCTGTGGCTGTTAGATCCAACAAGTGGTATCAGAGCTTGGTAGAAAGCCACAGAGAACGAGAAAGCCGAATAATCATTGTTCGTTTTACGGGTCAAAAGTTACCGGAGGAAAAAAGCCTGAACCCTGAAGAGAAGGGGCGGTAATCTTCAACTACCGCAGGTCCATTGCTTAGTGAGGCGCGACACTTTTCGGATTTGAACTAACGCGACCTTCCTTCATCAAGGAGCGCGGTACTATTTTCCATTTGGAATTAAAGCTTGTTTTTTCATTTCAAGTTTAAGCGTGAAAGAAAGCTAAACGATGCAAACCGTGAAAAATTTAATAAGCTTAAGTCATTTTTTGTTTTCACGTGGATAAAGAGAGGTAAAGTCATTTTTTGTTTTTCATGTGGATAAAGAGAGGTAAAGGGAGGCTTATTTAAAAAGCTTATTAAAATATATATTGAAAAGTGGGTATGTTCTTTTTAAAAAGGGTGGGAGTTATAAGGGATGTTTTATAAAGGTTTGTTTTAACAAAGGCTTGAGTTGGGAGTTATAAGGTTTAATATATTTTGAGTATTCGAAAATCTTTATTTTTTTCCGAAAAGGGATTCTTTTATAAAGTTTTTTGACCTGGTGTTTTTCTTGAGAAAATGGCAAAAACGCAGAGTGTTAAGTTTGAAATTGAGAAGTTCAATGGGAGTAATAATTTCAAGTTGTGGAAGGTCAAGATGCGGGATATGCTCGTGCAGCAAGCAAGGAGTGGCGAAGGCACTGGTAGGGAAAATAAAGAAACCCGCAGATATTTCAGATGGAGACTGGAGCGAGATGGATGAAAGAGCTCTCAATGTTATTCGTCTGTGCTTGGTCGACGATGTTTTATTTAACATCGTGTCTGAAACTACAGCAGCAGGTCTCTGGACAAAGTTGGAAAGTTTGTACATGACTAAATCCTTGACGAATAAAATCCTCCTGAAGCGGCAATTGTTTACCTTGTGTATGAAAGAAGGTACAAAGATTTATGAACACTTGAATGCATTCAATACTCTTATTTTTCAGTTAACTAGTATGGAAGATATTATTAAATCTGAAGACAAAGCGATTTTAATGTTATGCTCTCTGCCTGAGTCGTGGGCACATTTTGTAACCTCTATCAGTTTTAGTTCTACTGAGTCTATTACCTTCGATGAAGTTGTGGGAGCCTTACTTTCGGAGGAAACTCGAAAGAAATCTAGTCTTGAAACCTCGACATCAGAAGTAATGGTGGCCAGAGGAAGAACTAGTGAAAGAGGACAACATTCAAAGGGTACATCAAGGTCAAAGTCGAAGGGCAAAAAGAGTAAATTAAAGTGTTGGTACTGCAATAAAGCAAGACATCTAAAGAAAGATTGCTGGAAACGTAAGCGAGCTTCTGAGGAGGAGGACTCTACAAAGGAGGCGAACATAGCTGAGAATGATTTAGGTATGATCGATGAGGTATTATCTACATCTATTGTTTCACAATACCATTCTGACTGGTTAATTGATTCTGAAGCATCTCACCACATGTGTCTTCATAGAAATTGGTATTCCTCATACCAATCTATAGATGATGGGGTAGTTTGTATGGGAAATAATGTTACATGTAAAACTGTTGGGGTAGGGAGTATCATAATTAAAATGTATGATGGGACTGTTAGGACTCTAACAGATGTGAGACATGTACCTGAATTAAGGAAGAACTTGATATCAATGGGAGTTCTTGATGATGTTGGTTACAAGTTTACAGTTCAAGGTGGAGTTATGAAGATATCGAAAGGTATCTTGGTTGTTATGAAAGCAAACAGAGTTGGGAACCTATATAGACTTGAAGGGAGGACGGAAGTTGATCACGCAACAGTAGCATCAGTTGGTGCAGCAGCAGACATCACTCGTCTATGGCATCAACGGTTAGGTCATATCAGCGAAAGAGGTATGAAGGTACTTGCTGATCGAAAGTTGCTTCCTAGTTTAAAATCTGTAGATTTGAAGTTTTGTGAGCATTGTATTTATGGTAAACAGGCTAGACAAAAATTTAAATCTGGAAAACACACTAGTAAAGGTATCCTAGACTACATACATTCTGATCTTTGGGGTCCATCTCCAAAAATTTCTTATGGGGGATCGTCATATTTCATCAGTTTTATAGATGATTACTCGAGGAAAGTTTGGATCTATTTATTAAAGAGAAAAGCTGATGTTTTTGATATATTTAAGCAGTTTAGAGCTTTGGTTGAAAAGAGCACTGGCAGGTTCATTAAATGTCTTAGAAGAGATAATGGAACCGAATTTACTTTGAAGGAGTTTGATAATTATTGCAAGCAGGATGGGATTGAGAGGCATAAGACCACTGTTTACACTCCGCAGTAGAACGACATTGCTGAACGCATGAATAGGACTCTTCTTGAAAGAGCAAGGAGTATGCTCAGTAATGCGAAGTTGCAGCAGGAATTGTGGGGAGAGGCATTACTTACAGCTTGTTACCTGGTCAATCGATCACCATCAACAGCAATTGACTGCAAAATTCCAGAAGAGGTATGGACAGGTCAATCATGTGATTATTCTAATCTTAGAGTATTTGGTTGTGAAGCCTATGCACTTATTCCGAAAAATCAACGTTCCAAACTATATCCTAAGTCAAGAAAATTGATCTTTGTTGGATATGGTGATGGTGTTAAGGGATATAGGTTGTGGAATCCTACTGTCCACAAAATCATCATAAACAGAGATGTAAAATTTGATGAATTTTCTCTGACAAATTTAGATGTAAGTAATGATTTGAAACAGGCTAATGTACCACAGTTTCAACAAATTCAGTTTGATACTCAGTCATCTGCGAGGGGGACTCATGAGGATTTCCCGGAAGAGGATATTCATGAGGACACTCCTCAGGAAGAGGATGAGCAGACAGAAATAGAGGAAATACCACAACAAACTCTATGGAGATCTACGCGGAACAAAACTTTTCCAAAGAGGTATGATGATTTTGTTTTCATCTCTAATGAAGGAGAACGTAACAGTTATAAGGAAGCATTAGAAGTGTCTGACAGTGACAAATGGAAACATGCAATGAAAGAAGAAATGGATTCATTGGCAAAGAACAAAACGTGGGATATTGTGGAACTTCCAGAGAGTAGGAAAGTGGTTGGCTGCAAATGGGTGTACAAACTGAAGAAAGGAGCTGATGAAACTGTTCCGAAGTACAAAGCGAGACTTGTTGCAAAAGGATTTTCTCAGAAAGCAGATTTTGACTTTCATGAGATTTTTTCACCAGTTGTAAAACTTGTTTCTATCAAAATTTTGTTAGCACTAGTTGCTTTATATGATTTGGAGTTAGAGCAGCTAGATGTCAAAACAACTTTCTTACATGGAGATTTAGATGAGGAAATTTTCATGGAACAACTAGAAGGGTTCGTTCAAAATCGCAACAAGAGGTTTGTTTGCAAGCTCAAAAAATCATTGTATGGCCTGAGGCAGTTTCCCAGGTAATGGTACAAGAAGTTTGATTCTTTCATGGTGAGTCAGAATTTTACCAGGAGTGAGTATGATCATTTTGTGTACTTTAAAAAGTTGAAAAATGGCATGTTCATTATTTTGGTATTGTATGTTGATGATATGCTTGTCGCAAGCAAGAGCATGTTTGAAATCAGCAGGTTAAAGGCTCAGTTGGCTAGGACGTTTGATATGAAGGATCTAGGAGCAACAAATCAGATCTTGGGCATGCAGATACACAGAGACAGGAAAAATGCCAAGCTGTGGTTATCACAAAAGAAGTATGTGGAGAAAATACTTTAGAAATTCAGTATGGATAAGGTGAAACCTTTAGTATCCCTTTAGCTTCTCATTTCAAGCTTTCTTCAGGTCTGAGTCATAAAAATGATGAAGAAAAGCAGTATATGTCTCGTGTACCATATGCTAATGCAGTAGGAAGTTTGATGTATGCGATGATAAGTACAAGACCAGATATTTCACATGTAGTTGGTGTTGTCAGTAGATATATGGCAAATCTAGGAAAAGAGCATTGCGCAGCACTGAAATGGGTGCTTCGGTATCTTAGAGGCACAAGTGACTATTGTATCACTTTTGATGGTTGCAGTGATAAAGTCTGTGGTTATGTTGATTCTCATTTTGCAGGTGATTTGGACAAGAGGAGGTCCACTTCAGGTTATGTTTTTACTCTTGCAGGTGGAGCTATTAGTTGGATGTCAAAGCTTCAGAATATTGTTGCTTTGTCTACTACAGAAGCAGAATATATAGCTGCTTCACATGCTTGCAAAGAGGCAATCTGGTTAAAATTTTTGCTGGTTGAGTTAGGAAAGGTTCAGAACTCTATAAATATTTTCTATGATAGTCAAAGTGCTATTCATTTGGCTAAAAATCCAGCTTATCACAGTAAGACAAAACATATTCCTGTAAAATATCATTTTGTAAGACATATTATTGATGAAGGTGGAGTGGTTCTTGAAAAGGTCCACACTCAAAAGAATAGTGCAGACATGTTCATGAAGCCAATTACTTCAGAGAAGCTACGGTGGTGCTTAGCTTCTCTAGGCTTGCAGGAAAGGTGATCAATAGAGCAATGAGCAATGGTATGAGGTAAATTGTTGTCAAGGTGGAGATTGTTAGAAACGGGTGACAACCGGCTATGACGGTAACTATGTAACTGACTAACTAAATATGCAGTTATTAGTAACCGTGTAAGAAATGTATATGTTTCTTGTATTCTCGTAAGAGAAGATATTGGAGAGTTGAGAGTTGTTGTAAATCTAGGGTTTTACCACGTAAATCTCTGAGTATATCTCATGTGTGTGAATTTATTGTCTTTCTTGTTTTATTTGCTTCCGATGCATATTGTATTCTGTGGCCGTTAGATCCAACACTTCTTTAATTAAATGGATTGTCTCTCACTACTTATTATCCATGCATGAATTAGGAGTCATCCATACAAAAACTACCAATTATTTATATATATATAATTGTTTATTTTTAATTTTAAAAAACTACCATAATCTAAAATATAAACCTATAAGTATAAATCTAATATAAATCTGAAATTGTTGTGAAAATTTATAATGTTATAAACCATACAAATTAATAGCTTTTTAAATTAATAACTTATTATAGATATTGACTTAGTCGATAATAATATTTAAATATAATAATTATGTAAATTTAAAATAGCCCTATCTAATAATTCCATAAATTGAAACAATTTTACTGTGCATAATATGAAATCAGTTAACTTTACTGTTTCATATTGATATTGAGCCTATAAGTGACACACATTATTATTTGTTTAGTATAATAAGAAACCTGAGATTTAGTTGAGGAGAGAAACGTTAGATTTATAACCAGAACTTACAACGATCCATTTGGTTATCTCGAATCTGTTCATCTTTGATAAATTTAAGAATAAACTTTATAAGACCGTATAAGATCCATGTGGCAAAAGTTTTAAAAAATTCATTCCCGGGCGTCATCAGATTTTTCTGCGAGAAGTCCCAACCAAAAACTTTCGTCCTCACGGCCTATAAACAAGAGGGAGTCAATCCAAAACGTCACCTATATATGGCACAGGAAAATAAAGAATCAGAATTATATGCCCATGCATGCATGACAAAAAAAAAGTTGATGACTTGAAATATGAAAGAAAAAGTTAGATTCCACCCCCACCCCACTCCACTCCACTCCAACATAAAATTCCGAACTGACCCTGGGTTTCTGAACGGAGCGTGTACATTCCCTCAGTCTAAGTCAACAAATCTGAAAGAGATGCATTTCAATCTTCATAGCTCTATCAAGTGGCAGCGGGAAAGATTGTACCATCCCGATATCCCTGATGGAAGGAAGGTTTGGAAAAAATATTCACTCCTGACTAGCAAAATTAGGTCCCGGTGCCGTCTTACATGTGGTTCTTGGATTAGTTTCTGATGGTTATAAATCTGTTAGGGTTTGGAGAACAACAGCTAGCACAGTTACAAACTTGTCGGATGGAGGTAATTTGGCTTTTTACTTTAATCATCAGTTAAAAAATCTGGAACAATTCTTATCAGTGCACAATTAAATTTTAAAAATCAATTTAAATAAAACCAAATTTCAATTGTTTATTCAATTTCATATTTTTTTATTAAAATAATTGTTATCACAATAATAGCAAGTTGATATTATATTTTTGTTTTTTAATTATATGTTTGATTTGATTATATAAATTTCTATATACATTTACAACATATGTAACAAATGTCTATATACATTTACAACATATTTATAAATATTTAATTAAGAATATTATACATCAATCTACATCCATCAGTAATTATGCTATTATGATTTTTGGGATTGTGGTGATCGATCTCATAAAAACGAAAACAAAACCAAAAATAAACATAAAATTGAAATTGAAATTATTAATAATATATTACATAACTATTAATGATACTATGTCTATTCTGGAGTGGTAGGTGCGGGGGGAGTTCTAATGGATTCCGATGGTAACAAAATGACTGACTACGCTTGGGGGATTGGAAGACAGACAAACAATGCTGTGGAATTGATAGCCTTGCTCAAGGGCATTGATGTTGCTAAGGAAAATCATATTCAGGATCTTGTAGTCATTGGGGATTCCCTGCTCGTGATTCATGAAGCGAGGGCTCTAGCTAACAAGGCCCGTAAACCTTCCTCCAAGTATCAATGTCACTTCTTCCATAAGATCAAGGACCTTAACTCTATCTCCCTCTACCACATTCTCAGGAACAAAAACAAGTTAGCTGACTCCATGGCTAATGTTGGAGCCAGGTTAAAATGCGGTGTAATGGAAAAAAAATGGGCTTTCTTCTGATAACAACTGGGTTCCTTAATGATTTGGTCTCCCTAACCATTAAGCTACCTCCCTGCATGATTCCTTGGTTTTGTCTCTTGGATCAGTTTGATCTAAGGGTTGGATACATTTATTAAGGGTCACGTCCAAAATCCCATTCCAAATCCGTCCTCCGTTCCCAAGACGCAATCGTCGGCACTCTCTTGCTGGCCCTTACTGCCTTGCATGCGTGAATTTATGGTGTGCAGGTGGTAGGATGATCTTCCGCTATATCAAGAACATAAGTGAAGGCTTCCCACACTCAAAAATTTTCTGCTCTCATAACAACTTCAAGCTCTTCAGGCTCAGGCATTCCTCTCTCAGGTGCATCATGGAGTGTGGAAACAATGGGCTCTGCCTTTCGGATCTGCAGTGTCGTCAGTGTTAGACCCACATTCAAGTGAATTCTGATGGTTTTGGTCTCAAACGTTACCTTTCTTCCCTTGAGGTGGTGCACGGGAATGGGTCCGATGAGAAAGATGTGCAGGGCACCCTGGTGGGCAAGATGAAGCATGTTCGCAAGGATCACCCAACAATCTCGAAGCCTCTTAGAGGATGGATACATCAGGATGTGGGTCAGAACAGGAATTTAGCCCTCGGCGGGAAGTATGGTATTGGACTCGACTTCGGGAAGAATAACCGACCATAGGATTTTGGCATCAACGCAAATTTTGGCGCACCCCCCACCCCGCATCTTGGTTCTCTACAGCGTCTACACAGTAGCATTGGAGACCCAAACACTAACAAGCAATGGAGTCTGGTTGATGATTCGACTGGTGTGGTGAATTTGGACTCACCTCAAGGTCTGGAAAGCCCTCCCCAGGGCGTGCTATCTCACCTTCAGGACATTGAAGCCCAGGTATGTGGTTTGAAGGGAGAAAATAAAGATTTGAAAAAGGCTCTCTCTCATCTTACCACCCTGGTTGAAATTTCTATTTCGGAAGCTAGAATCTTCAATAGCAATGCGAAGGAAAAGTTGGTTAATTTGGCCGGTAAAGTGGACTCCATTCACACCTGTCTTAGGATCGTTGAAGCCAAAACTGATTGCATCAGAACAAGCAAGAACAACAGCCCTGCTGCGATTCTGGGTTTCAAAGAAAATGATAATTTGGTTGCAAGTGGCAAGAAAAAAACTAGTCATTCAGTTGAAAAATGAACTTTGGATTTCCCTATTCTCTTTTTTCTTAATTATGTAATCGATAGCTAAAGCTAAATGCTTTCTTTCCTTGTTCGGTTAGCTATTTCCATGTTTTGTAAACATTGGTTAAGAGGTGTCTTTTTCCCTCACTTTGCGGGGTACAGTTTCCCCATGTTCTGTAACAGCTCTTTTTTATCATATAATGCTACTTACCCGTTTCTGTAAAAAAAAATGATACTATGTCTATTAAAAAATGTCTTATAATAATATATAAATAACAATATTGCTTTCAATATAATATAATAATGATAATAATTATTATTTTTAATATAATATAATAGTGTTAAGAGTAATACTAAAAGAGTAGAACTATGGTATTTAATATGAGTGAAAGTCTTTCTACTTATGACAAGTTATTTTAGGTAACAATACCATTTAAAAAAACTAATAGTTAATTAGATGAATGAAGATCAAGTTCCAACTTTGAGTTCATTAATAGAGCTCATTAATAGATAAATAAAGATGACGAACTCCTAGATTGAGTGTCTTATATTTCTTGATGGCTTGTGAATTACACGGAATATTGCAAGTCGAAAAAAAGTATATTTTGGAATGGAAATTTGGAAAAGCTAAGTACAAGGTTATTAACCAATTTTTTTTATTAATTTGGACAAGTTCTTGCTCCTAGTCAAATAAGTGCAAGATCTCCTAGTCTATGAAACTGTGTTTATTAAGGCTTTGGCGTGAATTCTAACCCTTCATATCCATCACATGGTGTTGAGGTTTGATCGAAGGATGTTTCCATATGAAGATACAACATTCAAGTAAATTCCATCATTAACTATTTCAATATTATATCGAAAGAAGTCATCTTGAGCCATCATTTTTTATCCAAAATTATATAGAAGAAAGTCATTAAACCACCAATTTTTTTTATTAAAGAATTGTGAGACAAAAAATGTTTCAAGACATATACTTGTAACCTTAATATTTTTTTTATTAAAGAATTGTGAGACAAAAAATGTTTCAAGACATATACTTGTAACCTTAATACGGTTAATACGGTGGAGAGGAGAAAGATCTAAGATGCAGAGGAAGGACTTCCCTTTAACAAACTAAGGTTACTAAGGTGAGAAGAAAGGTTGGAATTTTGAAAAGTTTCAAACATTTGAGGTGGATATTCTACTCACTATCATTAGAATGAAAGAGAAGAAAAGTCTTAAATATTTGAGGTGGATATTCTACTCACCATCATTAGAATAAAAGAAAAGAGGAAAGACTTTCCTTTAACAAACAAGGTGAGAAGAGAGGTTGGAATTTTGAAAAGTCTCAAACATTTGAGGTGGATAATCTACTCACCATCATTAGAATGAAAGAAAAGAAAAGTCTCAAACATTTGAAGTGGATATTCTACTCACCATTAGAATAAGAGAAAAGACTGAAAAGACAATAGTTAAAAATGAAATAATTGACATACAAAAGAAAGAGCCAAATAGGTTGTGATATGAAAAACAGAACGAATCAAATATGTTTTGATAAATTCTTATAATTAAAATAATTAGAAAAGGGTAATTTTATATATAATGAAAAAGATTGAGTTGTAATCTAGAACATAGGGAAGAAGAACATAAGGAAGAAAATATAGAAGAAAAATAAATAAAGATAGAGAACTAATAAATGTTCAAGCTAAAGAATAAATTAAAAGAAAGTATCAATTTGAAAAACTCTAATCTAAATTTAAAAAAGAGTTATAAGCTAAATTACTAATAAAAACAAACTTAATATCATAGTTACCACTTTAACTTAATGTTAAATTACTAATAAAAACAAACTTAACATCATAGTTACCACTTTAACTTAAAACTATTATATAGTAATCTCATGCTCACAACCTATCCCAAAACAATAAATTGTGTAATGAAGTTTGTAAATGCACAATAAATCATCTCATCAAAATATCATATAACATAACATACTACACTAATGCAATTTAAATTAATCATCAACCATCTTGTTAATTCATAATGATGAATTATGTATTACCCATAATCTACATTTTATAATTTATTCAAAATTATATCATATCTTTGAGAGTATATATATATATATAAAACAAGTCTACATAATATAATTTATTAAAAATGCATTAACACCAAATGTGCATAATCAAATATAACAGTCGAAATGTCCGGTTTGATATGTATGAATTGCAAACATCTCATGTCATGTTTCCTAGGCCAAACAATGTAGAGCAATAGGACATTATAGTGGTATAGGAAAGTTATTTCCAGAGCTTAAGATCCATCCCTCAATCTCGAGCAGCCGACACATGGTAAAGCCTGCTTTGAACGAGCGCGCTCGAGGATAATTCTTCTGTCATGGCGCTCTTGGGCTCGTGAGCAATCGTAGGATTGATTTGTTTTATCTGAAAAATTAAGCTGGCCGATTCACTTCCGTTCATCTGCGGCGGTGCCCTAAGATGTAGTAATTAGGGCGTCTTTTCTGCAAATACCGTAAATTCGCGTATGGAGACATATTTTGCAGAATCTTCCACTTCCCGGAAAGGATAAAGAAAAGAGAATCATATTGTGGTTGTAACATCGATGAGATGAAGAGGTGGGGACGCCTGTCAGAGGTAGAATAATTGAGTCGGTGTATCGATTTTTTGTCAACAAATGAAGCGTAGCCGAAACTCGGCGTGGTGGGACTGAATAATCCAACGACTGCTTAACAGTCCACCCCAAAGAAAAATCTAGTTCCGCTTTCTGTGGCACGCATGCATTGTCACCCTAGCCACTCAACTTGATTTCCTTTTTTATTCATGAGAAAGTTTCGACGAAGATAAAATATTATTAATTTCATAATTACATTACAAATTCAAAATAAACAATTATAAAAAAAAGAATATAAAAAATAACTAGTAGCTATCCATGGATAACTAGTAATTGATGCATAAATAACTCATAGTTTATGCATATATAACCAATAGTTTATACATATGTAACCGACACTTCATACAACTACACATGGAGAACGCATAACTTTGTATGTGGCACTTAACTTGTGACCTATCGGTGTTCACCAATCACTAGTATATATAAGTGTGCGTTGGTTTCTTTGTCAGCATGGAATGTAACTATATGTAATTTTTGTTAGTGATAGCGATAGCTTCAAAGGGTAAAAGTTGATGATAACTTAACGTGAGGAAGAGCTGCAGGTCCTTGAGGAGACCAAAATAAAGGTTCGCTATGGACGGCCTTAGACAACCATGGACCGTGGGACGCGACCCCTCGAGTTGGAAGAGCCTAGGTTTAGCATAGTAGAAGAGAAAAGCATAGATGAAGAAGGTGAGGGATGACAAAGAGTTCCAATGGACTATTACGTCGGAGTATTGTTTCCCATCTGAATTACTTGTCGATTGGCAAGATTTGAAAGTTTGAAACTTCTTGACACGTGTTAGAAACGTAGGTTGAAGATGAATCTATACTATCTTCCCACTAAACCTCTTGACTCATGTTAGAAACGTAGGTTGAAAATGAATCTAGATTCTAAACTATGTTCCTACTTGACACTAATAAAAATGGCATTTTAGCCTTGAAAGAACCAAGCTATTGCTTCTAACACTAAAGAAATAAGTTTTGCATTATAGATTTGAAAACTTTAACATATTTTTTTCAAGAAAATATACTAAACACATAAAAAAATAGCATAGCCACTTACTTAAGTTGTTGTTGGTGAACAACAATAGGCCACATTAACTTGTAGTTGGTGAACACCGATAGGCCACAAGTTAAGTGTCACTACAAGGAAAATGACCTGTAGTGGAGGTCATAGCATATGTTTTTAGTGTTACAAGATTGAGAAAAGTTGTAAAAAAAACCTCCACTATGATCTTTGCCATCAATAGCGGATGTTTTTACGGAGGTGATAACAGATACAATTTATAAATAAAAAATACTTGGCGGCCAAAGGTTTTAGTAGAGGCTAGTTTACCAGTGCACACAATAGAAATTAAGCGCACCGGTGCGTTTTCTCCTATAATGCACTGGTGCTATATACTTAGAACAGACGCATCGGTGCACTCAACTAGAACAAGCACCAGAAAGAATCAAATTACAACATCGCACCGATGCTTGAGTATATTAAATATGCATTGGCGCATCTATACAAAATAAAAGCATTGGTACGATATTTTATATTATACGCACTATATAGTTTTTCATTACATTTATATTTAATGGTGTCGTACATTTATCCGGCCGCATCGGTGCATTGTATGCATGAACGCACATGTGCATTTAATAGTAGAATGCACTGGTACTTACAAAATATCAACTTGGCTCGGTGCATTTAAACACATGGAATGCATCGCCGGACTTAAAAACTAAAAATCGGTTGGCATAAGTTGTGATCTTTCTCGGTGCGCATAAGCAATCTAAATGCACTGATGCGATAAATATAATAAAACGCATCGGTGCGCAATGTTGTAAACGCACTGGTGCTAAATTATTTGAATGCACTGGTGATTAATCTTTTACACGTACCAGTGTTTAATTTTCGTTTATACGCACCGGTGTGCAATGTTAGCATAAGAACCCGGGTGCGACATATATTATTAAAAGCACCGAATATTTATTATTTTAAGAATGGCTATTGATATTTCATTCAAATATATATATATTATATTATGTATTTTGTTAATTTCATTATTCACATGAAATTGAAATATTTGTTTATAGTAAATTTTATTTCACTTTTAATTATTGAAATTATTTATTTGAAATAATTTCTTATATCATAAATGCAAGAATCTATAGTGGTAGTGAAAATTTTATTTTTGCTCCATCTTGAATGAAAATACACATTTTGTTATTGGAAAAAAAAATTACCAATGTACCATTTCACATGTTCCATTTGAAAATAGTATTGATGAATGCAATAGAATAGATTATTTTATTTTATATATATCAATAAGAGTGACTTTGTTGAATACAAAATACAACAACATAGAGACAACAATAATCAAAATCTCAACATGCATGTAATTATTGTTACACTTATTAGTAACTCGTCTTTGAATTCAGACACTATGTCCAGTACATTATTATACAAAATGTCTGATTTTCACAAACATATATTTCAAAATATACAACAAGCTTCAATAGTTTGCATTAACATCAAAATTAAATATAGAGCATCATTCTTCGCTCGAATTGTTATCGGTGCTCAAGCCACTTGCATCAATTAGGTTATTTGGCGGAATGTTTTTTTTATTGTCTCGATTCTTTTCCTCTTTTTCAGCTTCCATCTATAAACATAAAAAAAAAAGTATACTAAGTGTATCTACATTACCAGCGAAAATAATGAAAAATAAATAGATGGTATACACTAATGTAAATTGAAAAGTGGCATACCATAGAAATAATCGACCCATGAATGATACACTTCTCTCAAAACCAAATCTCATGCCTTCTATCAACAATTATTTTGTTGGCTCCACTCCATACTTTGTTTCCTGCAAGTGTTATGCTCTGTCAAATATCATAGATTTAATATAAAAGGTTTTTTTTGTTTTATTAATTATAAAATGAAAGAAGTAAAACAACATAGAGACTTACAAAATCCACAATTAATTTCTAATACGCTAACATATACTCACAAGCCTTACTTAACCCAATGTTGGCTCCTCTTTTTATGTTAACACCTATTTGAAGGCATGCAATGATTGCTAGTGAAAAAAAATAAAAATAAAAATAAATATATCAATCACAACCAATACGAAATGTTTATTTCTTACAATGAAATAAAAAATACTCACAAACTTTGCTATCAACCCCTTTTTTCCTTGTTGTCTTGTCTTGTGTGTTGATTAGGTTCCATTTTCTTTTCTTTTCTGCAACAAAACAATTGAAAATTAATATTTAATGTTGAATTAATTAATGAAATGTATAACATAAACCTAAAAACCAATGATTTTATACATTTGAAGCACGTTGTTGTTGAGATGGCTCTTCCTGTGATGCAATTATGTCCATTTTCTTGACCATCTCCTTGTACACTTTCTTGGACATCCCTACTGACACCAAGGATAATTTTAGGGGTGAAATTTAGCCCATGGGCTATTTTTCCATTTTTTTTCCAAAAAACGATTCGCCAATTTGCATTTTTTGAAGCCCCATTTTGCCCAATTTTGATGGGGTAAACTTTTTCACTCTAAAATCGCCAAATTATTATATAAACTATATAAAATCCTTAGAAATTGAAATAATTTTAGAAAAATATCGCCAAATATTTTACAGTTGACATTTTAAGAATTGGTAAGATTCGTCAAGGTTTATACACTTTTAAATAAGTATGGGTCCTTAAAATTATCCCTGACTGACACACTTCGCATATCAGCTCGATCATCTTTTCGGATTCTCATAATCTTCCTGAAAATGTAAAATGACATTAAACTATTTCTTTGTTGATATGAAAAATAAATATGATAGAATTAAAATTATTGAATGAATGATGCTTTGTAATAGTTTTAGATACATATTCTAAATAGACATGTTTAGGAATATTACCTTTTGAATGATTATTTTTTGTTTTTGTATGTTTCTGCTATTGCAATCCTAACAGGTCTCATTAACTATTTCTCTCGGAACGCCTCTTGTAGTTTACGTATGACCTAATTCCTGAATCATTTGATTGGTTTTTGTATTGTAAGATAAAATTACATCTCTACGTTCTTTCCACTAAATGGGCCCTCATAGTATTATAACATTCTTTGCCCCTTCTATTAACTTCCAGCACCACTCCAGATGAGCTAATGACCAATTGATTATCATTTGCATCTTCCATAATTTTTTTCTTATGATGACATTGAATTATGTTGTTCTCAGTACCTGCATAACATTCATCATATGTGAATTGCATTATTTGAAACATATTAGTGAATATTCTTAATTAAGTAGATTATTACTCAAATTTCAATAAATAATTCATATTGACTTATTTTTTATTCAGTTGATTCATCCATCTACAACTTTTCCATCAACATTTTACGCTCTTATGGAGTTAGTTTGGTAAGAAACTTATCGAGATTCATCATTTTGGCACTGCATGTCACACATTAACCAATACATATTAGTTAACTTTACAAATAATTCAAACAAATTAATATAAATACAAAATTTAATTAAAGCACTTTCCTTCTTCGTAATTCTCGATGTGCTCCCATCATGTTGATTAAAGTTGTTTTTCATTGAACTCATAGCATGCATTTTATATCAATAAACAACCTGTACCATTAAATACAGAAGCTATCAATATATTATACAAACAAATTACATACCTTCTAAATATGAAAAAAAATAAATCTGATTTCGGTGCACTCATATACATTAAACGCCGGGGTGCGTTAGTGACAAACCTGCACTGGTGCATTAATTCCAATTTGTCGCACCAATAAGAGAGAATAGATATAATAAAATCGGCTTTTTCGTTTTTGTAAAGTAAAAATAAAAAGCAAGTTATAATAAATCCGGTGTGTTACAGTAAATGCGACGCACTGGGAACAGAGAACTGAGACACAAAAACCAACTTTTATGTTTTTATAAAATAATTAAAAATGATGCGACGTGGCTCAAAATTGGCGCATTGTTTAGATGAAAACACCAGTGCGTTCCAATAATACAAACGCACCAATTTTGATGTATGACTTTTTTAATTAAAAAAAAAAAGCTTGACAGGGCTGACATGGTTATAGATTCGACCAAGTAAGTGGACCCATATCACCCTATGCTTTCTATATATAATCACAAGCTAAGTAAATCCAAAATCCCTAAAAGGTGAAATTGTAATTCTATACAAGAATAAAGGGATTTAAATGATAATGAATAATTTTGCAGCTACATAAAACAAAAAGAAGCATGGAGAAAATAATGGTTGCAACATTGAAGGTAAGTATGAAGTTGTTTTTTTATAAATCTAGTTAACCTCTAAATAAGGTTATACGATCTACAGTAATACTTACATGCTTGAAATTTTTATCATGCATGGTTTGGTTTGATTCACCATACATAAGAAATTTCGACCCTCAGAACTCCTTCCAGTTGCTCCAAACTCCTTCCAATTGCTCCAAACTCCTTCCATGTAAGTCTCTCTTCCACAAGTCTTCCCTAAAAATTTCGGCAAAATAGTGAGTTATTGTTTAGGTCTTTGGCTTTTATAGACTATTTAGATTTACTTTTCGAGTTTAAAATTGCCGCCTTTTTTCAATTTATGGCAAAAAGGGTTCGTGGGATTTTTTTAAATTTTGATTTTCGGCATTTTTAGTGTGCTTTTTTTTTAATTCGCACCGGTGCGTACTGTAATATCCCGAATTTTGGACTGACTATTTTATGATGTTTTATTGGGCCACAACCCCAGCACATGTGATTTATTATGATTATTGGGCATGAGCCCTAGTACATATGATTTATTCTTTTGTAGACTGACATAGTGGGCATGGACCGTGACTGAATTTCATTATGTGATCATATACTGGGCAAGGAATCCCCAATATTCTGATTTTGTTTTGATGTGGGTACAAAACCCTAATATACTGAGATGAAATTTTCTTACATACTGTGCAGTGATGTGAATGGCATAATTGACCTATATGGTGTGTTGACCGTGGACTCAAAAACACATAGATTACCTGTGTACTCAGAAAAAGCCCCGATGTACCTAGAGGAAATATGATGTACTGGGAGTAAGCCCTAATGTACATTGAGTGTTGGGCATAAGCCCTGGAGCACTCCAAGCTTGATAAACAAATACCAGATCCGAGGAAACTTAAATATTCTAGAGGTGCCTCACAACCACATTCTAGCACTAGTGTTGAGCAAGAACTCTAGAATTGCACTAGAGTAACACCCATGTGAGAGTGTTGAGTTAAATGGCTCTAAAGAGCACTCGAGGTTATGGATTTTTCAAGTGTTGAGTCGGAAAGACTCTGAAGAGCACTTTTATCACATTTATTTAATTGACTAAATGATTCATCTTTTCTATCCATCATCACCTACTGCAGGAGCTACCATGTTACACGAGGAATTCCAACATGCAAAGAGAGAGACTAGAGGTACCTAACCAAGTTGTCCATGACCGTCCAAAAGAAGTGGACCATGTCCCTATAAGTTAAAGATAAAAGAGTGTCATGTGATGACACATAACTAAATAAAAGATAATTATCAGTATTCTGTTATGACTAACCTGATCAAAGGCCTCCAAGTTATTATTATTATTATTTATTATTAGGAGCTTTAAATAATAATAGGTGTTATTATTTAAATATGGGATATAATTAGTAAATCTGATTTATGCATTATTTAATATTTTAAATGATGTATTAATAAGTTAAGTGAGACATATTTAATATAAGAATAATTATTAGTATAATTATTGTTATTATTAAGAGCATAAAACAAAATGACTTATAGTCAAATATTTGGAAAAGTCCTAATGCAAGAGGACTAAGTCATTTAATTAAATAATATCTTTTAATTATTAAATAATGAAGTTAAAGAAACTAATTACTTCAACAGTCATATTACAAGATTTCCCTATTTAAAGAGGGAAGATCCCAAGTTTTGGGGGGGCATCCATCATTCTTGGTGATTATCATTCTCTTATGGTAGTCCAAGAAAACTATTATGCTCCAAGAAGCTGAAGCAGCCTTACCTAAAAGAAAATTCTTAGAACTGAACCAGAAGTGGGTCTAGGGCCTCTACCTCTCATTGCATGTTGGAACCAAGCTTGGGGGGATCCAGATAGAACGAGAACGGTTCAAGGGTCAAGGTTGGGAGGAATGTGGTAGCCCCAAAGTCATCATAACAGGATAGCTGAGCTCCAAGGGCTCTACCCTAATTGTTGTTTGAGTGTGCAGGTTACTTCAGGGAGGGAGAAAGCCACAAAGTAATCAGGTATGAAATGTGAATCTTTCAATTTAAGTTATAATAGAGTTAGATAAGTAATACACGATGCTACCCCAACATCATTGGCCTTGTTTTCTTTCATCACATTTATTTAATTATAGATTTTTTTATCGGAACGAACAAAGCACGTTGGTTGACGCTAAACTTAGAAGATAGAGTCAGTGGGATGTCTAGCAGGTTCTTGTGTTAGACATCCTAGGGAACTGATAACCTAGATATGTTTGAAGTTACGTTTTCCATACTTTATGTTTAGCTAAGATAAGTCTCTGTTCACATGATTTCTTTTATTATTGTCTCCACAAAAGCTCTCTTTTAGATATGTATAATCCAACACAGTCAAAACATCACAAGAATGCAAACGCATCTACCAGACCTTACGTTTTACCAATCCAGCACCAGATTGTTTCATTCTTATAGTCTAAACTTAAACAAAGGAGACTCAACGATACGCATTCTAGGAATCAAACAATTCACAAACAATCAACACTATGGTTAGGGTCACTATTCTTATCCAAAACATGGAAGGGTTACACCATACTCATCAACCCAAATATATACTATATTAGACAGAGAAATGCACAGACGATGGTGCAGGGATCGATTCCCACCTCCAACACACTACAGAAAAGCATTATTTACAAACAATGGCATAAGGGTCGTTTTCCACTACTTTATTGTATAGAAATCCTTTTCTTCCAAGAAATCAAAACATCAGTAGGTATCCTATCACGGATCGAATCCCACTACTGAACCAAAGTATTTCCCCATCACGAAATAATATTATTATTTCAACCATCGAAGTAAAAGTCACAAGATCGGAATTCATTAACATTCTCAGGAAGACTCTGTCATCATCATAGTGAACAAACATCGTGGTATTCTTTTACACAAGCATTTCCTTATCATTTAATAAAAACCAAAACCTACAACCAGTCTATCAGTATATACACAATAAGAATAATCCAAGCGAAAATCCTAGGCATACAAGAAGTCTAGATGAGGGTTTCGTCTTACCAGCTATTACACTTTATACTAGTGATTATTCCAGAGCTCATCATTTTTCATAGAAAGCACACTTCTAGTCAGATGGAAATATGTCTACGAATGTTGCCAATACATTTAAGAGCACGATTTGTTTTCCCACTTCTTAAATCTTACAACTAAAAAACTATCAGGCAGGGGAACGATAGAAAACAACCATTGAAGAACCACCATTAGCATAAGAAAACTCAAAAGACCGAATCATAGAGTCATTTCTCCTCTATTGAAACCACAACTTAATTGTTTACAAGCAAAACATGCAAATATCCACCTTAGTATTCACATTGCATATCGCCACTACAACTCACAGGGTTTAGCATTGATCCAAATGGCCAAAACCCTTCAGGAAATTTAAATAGAAAATCAATAGGTTTAATTACATAATGGTCCAGCCAACGGTGACCTCATCCAAACCAAAAATCGAATTACAGTAAAACCCAAGTCGAGTCATGAGTAGTATCTTTCCATCACAAGCATACACCACCAGTATCCTCCACGGAGGCGAGAGGAAGAGTGAAGGGATGAGGGACCCTAAACTCACCTTAAGTAAAGATTTCAAAAGTAAGATGCATCCCATCAACTAACATCCAGGTTGAAGGAGAGTGTCACACGACCACCTGCAAACCAGTGAACCCTACGAGATTAGAACCCTGAGATGTATTATCAAAACAAATTACCAAATCGATTTAACAAGAAAATGTAACAGCCATTACCTTCTTAGACAATTGCCATCTCTGCATACAAAGACTCCAAGGTGTGCTGACCATGAGCCAAGTTCAAGTCAGTACACGAAACCCTCCAATGTATCCACAACCAAAACAGGCACATGAAACATATCTTCATTGGCATGGAAACTGAGAAGAGAACCCTCATCAAAGATGGCTGCATGGCCATGTGCCTTCGCAGGAGTGCATTGAATGCTATCACCAACTCCAAAGATCTCATTTTAGACCCAAAAGTCTATAATATGAAAGTAGCACTTGCCCATTTTATTAAAACAGACAAATAGTTGTAAATGCCATAAGCATTGCCTAGAACTAGTAACACTTAACTAAAGTCAAACAATTCCATAAGATTCAACAAAGTTTCACAAACAACTTCCATGGTTTTAAGAGGTGTCCCATACTTTGGATTGCGAATTAGTGGAACCGCATAGTAATCCCTGTAGGCCGTTGCCACTTTAAGAACACCTGCAAATAAGATGCAAAAGAAGGACATTAGCGAATATCGCTAAGTAAGTCAGGGATACTCATTCTTACACCCTACCTCTCGACATCCCCGCCGGGGTACTCTTACCCTTGGAGAATCTAGCAGTACGACATGAATATCAATCGCCACCAATAACAAATCCAATCACCTGAATTACCAAAGGGAACTTTAAATACATATTCAGTCAAACCTTACAACCACAAGAAGGAGACTCACATTATTGCATTCATTATATTTGTACACATGCGACAGTTCACCCACCCGAAACATTTCCGAAAAGCTGTAGAACTTTATAATCAGCAAACCATGATACTTATGAAGATAGGACAGTTCAAAGAGTATAAATCAAATATTGGTACAATAAGTACTTATCAGTGCCAAAGTTAGTATTCATCATATCTCTTTATCAGTTTAATCTAGTATCGAAAAATTTGAAATTTTTGCTATTTTTAAGGGACATTACAAGTGGTATTAGAGCCCAGTTACAAAAATAAGTGGCCTATTGGGCTCATTACAAACATCCATTGCAGATACACAATAAACAGAAACATACATTTACATTTTATTTTGTTTTATGAATAAACTAACATAATTTTCTGTTCTCTATACTTATATAACATTTCAGGTACAAACACTGTCTGAAAAATGAATGCAGAATAGGGAAGCAACATTCACGGGAATCTGAACTCACCACCCCAAGAGCAAGAGGTGGTGGTCGAATTAAACATAGATTGGAGACAGTCTACGCAAAACCTACAAGCAGATTTCTGAAGATTCAGAGATGAAAAAATGCAGGAAAGAAGAGAACAGCAGGCCATAAATGAGGCACTGCTTCAGACCTTAACAAAGGCTAACCCTCTCGGACAGCCCACACTCTCAGTCAACACCACCAAGAAGGGAAATAGTCACACAAAAAGGAGTACCAGCCCTAAAGGAGAAAAGAAGGGACAACATATACCAGAATCAATGGAAGAGGGCGGTAAGAGCTCTTCCAACGATAAAGGTTCACCACCTCCTTGCAAGAAAAGGAGAAAAAAGTGACGACAGTCTGCAAAGGGAATTCCAAAAGATAAGAGCCCCAACATATGACAGAGAGATTAACTCTGGGGAGAAGGCTGAGGAGTGTCTACTAGGGATGAATAAATACTTCAAAGTTCACAATTACTCCAGTGAAATGCAAGCCCGACTAGCCATATACAACCTAAATGGTAAAGCTGTCAGATTGTGGCGGGATTTCAAACACACCAAAGGACAAGAGCTGAGAGACATAACCTGGAATACCTTAAGCAAAATATTCCAGGACAAGTATATGTCTGAAATATTCTTTGACAATAAAATAAAGGAATTTCATGAGTTAAAAAAATGGTCTCCCTGATTGTGGAAGCATTCATAAACCGATTCTTAGACTTGCTGCACTATGTGCCTTATATTAAAGACGAGAAGGTAAAGATTCAGTAGTTCTTGGGAGGGCTGCCACCAAACTTTAGAGAAAAGATAGAGTTTGACATGCCCAAAACCCTTGATATAACCTTACATAAAGCAAGGCTGTGTTATGAACACGGACAACCAAGGAATGACAACATCAATAGAAATAGAGATAGGTTCAGAACGTTCTCAGACAACTGTAGATCGGGTTTTAGGCTCCCACCTTATTGGAAACATAACAACATTTTTCTGCCCAATAGAGGCTTCAACCGACCCCAAGCACGGCCAAGTGCACCTGAACCACCTGTCAATAGGCCAACATTCAACAAAGGGACCAAGGCTATCCCACCAACTGTTTCTTGCTGGAAATGCCAAGGGCCCCACCACTACAGAGACTGCCCCAGCAAAATGGATGGAGTTTTGCACAACATCCAAACAGAGACTACCGTAGGAGACATGGCAAAGACACCAAGGATATATACCACTCTCGACGATCGACAAGCAGATCACCAAGCCACCATGGTGGAATTAGAGGGTAAGATCTCTAAAACTACAGTTTCAGTTTTAATAGATACCAATGCTTGCCGAAGTTATATCTCCCCTAAGTTAGTAGACACTTGTAAATTGAACCGAGAAACTCACGAGAAATCATGGTTGGTACAACTAGCCACTGGTACCAAACGAAGGATCTCTAAGTTAGTTAGAACTTGCGATATGAACTTAAACGGATTTCAAACTAGGTTAGATTTGAACATTCTACCCCTAGGGTCGTACGATGTACTCATCGGCATGGATTGGTTGGAAGAACACCATGTTCTCCTAGACTGATTAAACAAATCCTTACTTTGCAGGGACGACCAAGGGATTCAGAAGACAATTCAAGGTATCCCTAAGAAAGTGTCGGTAAGACAGATCTCCACCTTACAAGCAAAGAAATGTATCAGAAAGGGATGCAAACTCTTTGCCGTCAACATCCAAAACATAGAAACTGATAGGGAATAGAAGATCAAAGAATTTCCAGTCCTCATAGAATTCAAGGATGTATTTCCCAAAGAAATACCAGGATTACCGCCTAAACGAGAATTAGACTTTTCTATCGAACTGACACCCGGGTCAGTTCCAGCTTCTAAAGCCCCATACTGCATGAGGACACCAGAATTGGTGGAGATCAAATTGCAGTTACAAGAACTAATTGACAAAGGGTACATCCAACCTAGTGTGTCCTCTTGGGGCGCACCGATACTCTTCGTCAAGAAGAAAGATGGCACGATGTGGATGTGCATCGATTACCGCCAACTGAACAAGATGACCATTAAAAACCGCTACCCACTCCCTAGGATCGACGACTCGTTTGACCAAGTCGGAGGGGAAAATATTTTCTCGAAGATTGACTTACTATCCAGATACCATCAGGTAAGGATCCGTGATGAGGATATCAACAAGACCGCATTTCGAACCCGTTACGGCCACTACGAGTTCGTAGTGATTCCATTTGGGTTGATGAACGCACTGGCCAAATTTATGTGCATGATGAACAATATCTTTAGTAAATACCTCGATAAATTCATTCTAGTCTTTATTGACGACATTCTGATCTACTCCAAGAACGAAATAGAACATGGGGAGCACCTCCGAATTGTTTTATGGATACTAAGAGAACACGATCTTTATGCCAAGTTCAGTAAGTGCGATTTCTACAGACCTTAGATTCAATACTTAGGACATATCATTTCCGAGAAGGGAATATCCGTTGACCCTGAAAAGTTCAAAGCTGTCGAAGATTGGCCAACGCCTACTTGCGTATTCGACATAAGGTCATTCTTAGGGTTAGTCGGCTACTACCGAAAGTTCATTGAGAACTTTTCACGGATCGCATGTCCCGTGACTGCCTTGTAGAAAAAGGAAAACAAGTTTATCTAGATGGATAAGTGCGAAGAGAGCTTTCAAAAGCTGAAACAACTACTGATTAGTGCACCGATTCTGCGTATTGCGGATCCCAATGGGGATTTCGTTGTTTGCACAGATGCAAGCAAGGAAAAACTCAAGGGATTCCTTATGCAAGACAATTTTTCCATATACTACGAATCGAGGAAACTAAAAGAGCATGATCATAACTACCCTACTCATGAGCATAACTACCCTACTCATGAGCCTAAGCCGAAAGCTGACATCGCAATGTTCATCATGAAATGTCAGGAATGCCAATTGGTCAAAGCAGAACACCAACACCCCTCCGGATTACTGCAACCTTTACCCATTCCTGAATCGAAATGGAAGGTAATAAGTATGGAATTCATTATGGGCTTACCCAAGAGTAAGAAACTGAACGACTCCATATTTGTAGTGGTAGACAAGTTGTCTAAAGCAGTCCACTTTATACCAGTAAAATCTACTTACAAATTAGTTCACATCACGGAAATATTCTTGAAAGAAATATTTCGATTGCACGGGATACCCAAAGCAATCATTTCCGATCGAGACACGAATTTCACTAGAAACTTCTGGAGAGAATTATTCTCTGGTCTGGAAACCCAATTACAATTCAGTACTGCGTATCACCCCCAGATCGATAGACAAACAGAATGAGTAAACTAGATCCTTGAGGACATGTTGAGGATGTACGTCATGAATAACCCCACCAAGTGGGAAGATTATTTGCACCTAGCATAGTTTGCATACAACAATGGTTATCAAACCTCGGCCAAAATGAGTCCTTTCGAAGTACTCTATGGCAAGAAATGTCAGACTCCCGTGACTTGGGACAGTCTAGTAGACAGACTTATGTTAGGACCCGACCTATTAGAGGACTTGGAACAGCTAGTCTCCAAGGTATAACTAAACTTAAAAGAAGCACAAGACCGCCAAAAGAGTTATGTGGACAAGAAAAGAAAGGACAAGGACTATCAAGTCGGAGAACATGTGTACCTAAAAATAAAAGCTAAATGAAGCTCGTTGAGCTTGGGACGTTGCGGGAAACTAGCCCCAATATTTTGTGGACCTTTTGAAATATTGACCAAGAAGGGGCCGGTATCTTATGAATTGGGCTTACCAGCACATATAAAAGTTCATAATGTTTTTCATGCTTCATTATTAAAGAAATATGTATACGATACTAAACATGTTATTGATTGGTCCTTATTACAGGTGGAGCTCGAAGGGGAGGTCACGCCAGAACCACTCCACATTTTGGCCAAGAGAGAGGTCCAAATTAGGAGGAGGGCCATTACTCAGCTGAAAGTGCAATGGAGGAATTTTGGATTAGACGAGGCTACTTGGGAGAATGAGGCCACCATGAAAGAGGCATACCCCGCCTTGTTTCATGACCTCATTCCTAGTCCCTAGAAACACCGGGACGGTGTTGTTCTAAGTGGGGAGGGCTGTAATATCGCGAATTTTGGACTGACTATTTTATGATGTTATATTGGGCCACGACCCCAGCACATGTGATTTATTCTGATTATTGGGCATGAGCCCTAGTACATGTGATTTATTCTTTTGTAGACTGACATAGTGGGCATGGAACCTTATTGAATTTCATTATGTGATTATATACTAGGCAAGGAAGCCCCAATATTCTGATTATGTTTTGATGTGGGTACAAAACCCTAATATACTAAGATGACCTTTTCTTACATACTGTGCAGTGATGTGAATGACATAATTGACTTATATGGTGTGTTGAGCGTGGACTCAGAAACACACAGATTACCTACGTACTAGGAAAATCTCGGATGTACCTAGAGGAAATATGATGTACTGGGAGTAAGCCCTGATGTACATTGAGTGTTGGGCATAATCCTTGAAGCACTCCAAGCTTGATAAACGAATACCGGATCCGAGGTAACTTAAATATTCTAGATCTACCTCACAACCACATTCTAGCATTAGTGTTGAGCAAGGACTCTGGAATTGCACTAGAGTAATGCCCATGTGAGAGTGTTGAGTTAAATGGCTCTGAAGAGCACTCGGGGTTACGTATTTTTCAAGTGTTGAGTCGGAAAGAATCTGAAGAGCACTTTTATCACATTTATTTAATTGACTAAATGATTCATCTTTTCTATCCATCATCACCTATTGCGGGAGGTACCATGTTAAACGAGGGAATCCAACATGCAAAGAGAGAGACTAGAGGTACCTAACCAAGCTATCCGCGACTGTCCAAAAGAAGTGGACTGTGTCCCTATAAGTTAAAGAGAAAAGAGTGTCATGTGATGACACATAACTAAATAAAAGATAATTACCAGTAGTCTGTTACGACTAACCTGATCAAAGGCCTCCAAGTTATTATTATTATTTATTATTAGGAGCTTTAAATAATAATAGGTGTTATTATTTAAATATGGGATATAATTAGTAAATCTGATTTATGCATTATTTAATATTTTAAATGATGTATTAATAAGTTCAATGAGATATATTTAATATAAGAATAATTATTAGTATAATTATTGTTATTATTAAGATCATAAAACAAAATGACTTATAGTCAAACAGTTGGAAAAGTCTTAGTGCAAGAGGACTAAGTCATTTAATTAAATAATATCTTTTAATTATTAAAAATTGAATTTACAGAAACTAATTACTTCAACAGTCATATTAGAAGATTTCCCTATTTAAAGAGGGTAGATCCCAAGTTTTTGGGAGGCATCCATCATTCTTGGTGATTATCATTCTCTTATGGTAGTCCAAGAAAACTATTCTGCTCCAAGAAGCTGAAGCAACCTTACCTAAAAGAAAATTCTCAGAACTGAACCAGAAGTGGGTCTACGGCCTCTACCTCTCATTGCATGTTCGAACCAAGCTTGGGGGGATCTAGATAGTACTGTTAAATTTTGAGCATTAATTCACAATACTCTAGGATCTTACTGAGACAATAACATGTACAATATATCAATGCATATCAATCATAACAAGCATGTCAATCATTACAAGAATCAAAAGCATGAGAGACAAGAGACACAGAGTTTTCGTGAAGAGAACCCTAAGGTGAAAAACCCCACAACTTCCTCAGAGATAGAGAGAGAAATGGCTCAACCAAAGTACAACCAAAATACACAGAGATAGTCTCCTAGTAGCAGATGATCCTCCTCCTCACTAGTGCGCCAATTTCTGAGTGAGAGAAGTGTGAGTTTCTGAATGATCAAAATAGAGATCTCTCGATCTCTATTTATACTTGTCTGTTTTCCTAGTGACCTTATGGGGCCGACTTGTCTAGCTAGGTACATCAACCATATAATATATATTTCAGGGCCGACCCCACACATGGTGGTCTAATAACCCATCGGCAAGTTCGCACACTTGTGACACTTGTCAATACATATGATGAAACTTCCGTATAGAGGAATGACACATCTTTATAGGAGTGCAATAATATATAAATGAAATACATGGATGGAATACATTCCGAAGTTACATATACATCAACACTCCCTCTTAACTAGGAAGGTATTTCTCGACATAGATCTGCTAGCACAAGTCTTCTTCTCTGGATCATCGTCATCGATGCATCAATCTCAAATCATCGTCATCATCATTGTTGTTGCTATCTCAACCAATATTTGAATCTACTCGTCATAGGAAGTTCTACAGAGCCAGTCCTTTTTCATACTGGATGTAGGCCCACCACTTGCAGGTCTTCATCATCACTGGCCATACTGTGGATATCTCAAGACTTATTACGTGCATCACAAAACCTTAAAAGAGTCTCTTGACTAGCAAGAACCCTAAAGAGCATCTGAGGCCTTTTTCATCCTGTCCAGATCTCTAGGACTTATTACATGTGACCCTACCACAAAACCTCGAAAGAGCATCCCAGGATGTTACGGGTACACAACTCGAACCTGAAGGATCTCCTAGGGCACAAATTAGATGTGCTCACCACAAAACCTAGCTAGAGCATCTCAGGATGTTACCGTTACACAACTCCGACTTGAAATCTCCTAGGGCACAAATTACATGTGGTCATGGAAAAAACTCGAAAGAGCATCTCAGGATTTGTAACATCCCGATATTTTCATCAAAATAAAAAAAAATTAAATAGCCATTAAAAGCTAATATTTGTAAAATGCGGAAATAATAATAATTAATAAATCCATAATTAATAAATGCGACATTTGGTAGGAAACAATTTAATGGCTATGTATTTTTGTCTTCTGCTGGTGTATCGTGTCGGCGACACGTCATGAATCCTATTAATTATTATGTTCTTTATTTATATGCTGGAATGATTGAAAATTGTGATGCATTTCGAAAACATAATTCTTCTTGACAAGTGCTGACAGTTTAAATTTTCTGGATGATGATGAAAGGGGTCCCACGAGGTGCCCCGAGGCTTACTTAGCTACTCAGCTAAAGCATTGTACTCGTCCTTCATGCGCAAATTCACAGGTAAGAGATAGCGATAAAATTCAAAGTGTCTAATAACCGTGATATAAATAAAAACTGCTTATGATTTCGACACTACAGGTATGGTTTCCTTCCAATTTGTAAGATGAACTTGGCTATCTCAAAGACTGCAGATATCGTCAATCTCAGGGTGTGCTTGTTATGAATGTTTTGGTTAGGTGTCTATGACTTTACGTGTGGTCATTCCATGAATGACTTGCGGCTGTTAAAATAATTATTTTATAAATTTTGACGGTGACAATTTTAGGACAAGGGCACATGGTCCTAATCATACTATAGAACGAGTGATAAGGTGGTTCTAGTCTCTATTACCTACGCAATTAAAATGGTGATGCATTAAACATTAATACCCTACCATGCAATGTATGCGATGGGTCCATGGGTGGCAACCATACCATAAGGGTGTATTCATATAACTTATGATGTGAACAAAGCTTTAAGAGCTTTATAATGATCCTTATGATGAAATTTATAGTAAACTTTATATGTTGGCGTAGAGTCAATCCATGCCCTATGATTGATCGCGACCTAGGTGGATATTCATATGCTATGAATGTGCTCGAAATTGGTTAAATGGAACATCTAAGACCTTTATTATATGCTACCGAGAACATTATACCTTGATATTAGTTATATGTCGATGCTATTAACGTTGATCCGTATGGTTGGCAGGTAGAATGATGGCACTGCAAAAAGCCTGCATACGAAGTCGAGGGTGTAGTAAATGATTGGGTTTGCAATTAATTTTCCTGGCCACCGTGTTAAGGATAATGTTACATGCACGTCGTGGTGGATGTTCGGTGTGTGATAAGGTTTGGAAATGCTGAGTTGTAACAGGCCTCCTTCCCTAGTGTCAACAGAATTGGCAACTTCGTGGCTCGGGAGGTAGATGAGTAATTTAATACTACTTCTACCACCCTCCAATGTGGCTTAACGAAATTAGATCTCCGTCGTTGATGGTTGTGCGTTGGTATTGAGATGAACCCTAACATAACTTATGGATTCTTGTAATGTTTTCTTGGTCATTGTTTCGGTGGTAGGGTTTGGGAGGTGAGGCCAACCGGTCAAGAGGCACTTAGGGTTTTGATGTTTTTCTAGCCTTCCTCGGGCTCGATCCTAAGACCGGAATCAGTCCTCAAACTGTAGGTGAAATCCATCAATGGAGGCCGAGTTTGGAGTTAAATGGTGTGGCAATCCGCATGTTGGATGAGTGCGTCAGTTTGGCGTTGTAATAGCTTACAAGTCTGGGGTTTCAATCGGGTTGTAAGTTTTCGGAAGGTATCACACAGTGTGACCTTCGAGCTGAGTGTTTCTCCTTCGCAGTGGATGGATGCTGGCTTCATTAAGCCTCTGTCATGAATCAGTTACAGTAAAGTCCCACTGATTTTAAGGTTTCCTTTGTTGCATGCACCGTATTTCAAGATTGATATTTAACTCAGTGTATGGTTGTTTGGCAGGTAGCTCTCGACGAACAGCAGGGTGCCAGAATAATTGATGGGGAGAAGAACTATGGTGAATCCACCAGTAAGCTTCGGTGGTATCCCTCCCTATTGTTTCTCCTGGAATCGGACTTGATGAGTAGGGTGTTGGTAGCACGCCTTCACCGCAGTGGCTTTATCTCGCCTGCAGCATTTGGGGGAACATTACTGTTTTAAGTTTTGTTGATAGTGTAGATGATGTAAATGTTTAAAATGTATGGCCAGCCATTCCTTGGCTCCGCAAGCTTGGTAGGGTTGAACCCTCGTGTTTGCAAAGAGTCTTACAGTTTTAATGTTTGATGTCTGTCGTTTTGGTACTTCTGTGTTGATGGAAGATCAAGTGTGAATCTAAAGGGAAGAGAAACGTTGACTGTAATTTTGTTTTGGCATTAGCTGTGTCTGTAAATAGCATTGGGTTTTGAATGGAACCTTCAGTAAAAGAATGTGGCAATCTGTAGGATGTAACCATCGTTAATTTAAATGGAAATGATGTTTGTTTAGGGTTTAATGGATATGTATGGTGTTTTCAAAATCTCGTTTTTGAATCTGTAAATGAAAGCCTGTTTTAAGTTGTTTATTTAAATAGTGGCTATAAGCCGAAAGTGATCCACTTGGCTTACATTGCATCTGTGCATACATGGGTTAAGCCGAGAATAGGAAGGTATTGGTTTTGTTTGAATACAAATGTGATAATTTCTAAACCCTAGCTGTCGATGTTAATGAAGTCTGCTGGTCTGTAATGATGTCTAAGGAAACAAGAATAATAGATCTTGATTTTGTAGTTAGATCATCTATGGTAATGAATCATTTGATTTGGTTGCTGTTTAAATGTTTGTAAATAATAATGTGGTGAGAACAAGTCAACCCTGGTTTGGGTGTAGAGATACTGTAACATGCTATGTCAATTCAATAATGCTATGTTTTTTTTCTTACTTTTAATAACATGATATTCTGCGATGTAAATTCTGTCACGTATAGTTGATAATACAGAAAATTAGAAAACGACAGTGCATTCGTCAGTTAATTTAATTGCTTATGAATAAAATAGTTTTTCTATTTTAATTCGGTCTCCCTGTATTAGTCCAATTTGGAATCTCTGGAAAAAATGAAAGAACAATGCAATACTCCTTTTTTTTTTGCACAAAATAATAATACAGTCATGACAAGAATTTCTATAACGATTAGTCAAATTCAAATAACAATAAAAGAATGAGTATGTTGTTAAACAGAATGCTTGATATTGTTTTCTTTGAATAAATAACTGAAGACCAGTAAACCCTAGTTGTTAACACAATGTTCACCTTCAGAAATCAGAAAAGAACCTACTGCTATGACTAGTTTCTGGTAGGTTGTTCGGCATACAGATTTGAATAGTAAAAACAATGCATGCAAGGATCTAATCTACAGCTGCTAAAATATAAGATGCATAAGGAACATAAGTCTGTGCATGGGTGGTCTCTTTGGTTTAGATATTTAGATGCATGCTAGGTTTCACTTTTCACTGAACAGATTTAATGCTACCTCTCTGTACTAGAGTACGATGCAGCTCCACGCATGGGGAAAAATGCAGAGGAGTCATTTTATCATTTCAACAAATCTAAATTAGTTAGGATCTAACATTTTACTGCTATTGATCATTAATAATATTACTAAGCCATTTTCTGAGAGCATTCATATGATTGAGAAAGAAACACAAAAGAATAGAACCTAAGTGTGATGGGAGGAACAAATCACTCACGAAGCCTGTTCCACCCAACCTGCTCCCAAGTAGCCAAGATGTATGCCTTAGGACCCCCTAGCCTGTCCACTGATCCACCAAGAGGAAGAAGGTTCTGCACCTTAGGACCTCTACTTGCAGCAGCAAGGAATTTATCCAACCTTACAAGCTTAATAAGTAATTGGATAGCACCAGCACCTCTGGTCTGTCCTTCTCATAATATGTGCAGACTTACACTTGCACTCTCCACAGCCTCCCTATTCGAATCACTCAGCCATCACCTGATGAGCATGAGGAATGTTTCTGCAGAAAACATTGTAAGAGCTCCCTGCTCACCTCCCTCCACCTGGAGGGAGAAATGCCACAAAATTAGGGGGGGTTGTCCCATACCAACAGCTAATGGTAGAGTGCAAATGCTGCCATCTGTCCCAATCCTTCCAGCAACATCCATTCCTCCTAGTGGGCTAGTAGACACTCTTGTAACAGCTTTCTTGAGTGTTTGTCTCCCATTTTTATTTATTAAATAATAATAATGAGTCATTACATTCATCTTTGACCTAATTGGTCATAATTACAAAACTTGTAATTATAATTTAACACAAAGTATTTTTGCAAAAACGATAATAGTAGAAAATAATTATTCTCGAAATTGGGTACGTGACATACACCCCCCCTTAAACCTCAATGTTACTTTATTCACTCCTTGAGTGTTCCTGGAACAGAGTTCAGTATGCAGCCCGCATACTACTCTCCAACTCCCAGGTAGCCTCTGCTGGACTATAGTGCTTCCATTGCACTTTTACTTGGCCAACCGTGCGGTTCCGGAGTAGAGTTTCTTTCCTTGCAAGAATACAGTCCAGTTCCACCTGAAAATCGCCGACTTGTTCCACCTGAACATTATTCCAATTTACAACATGAGTAGGATCATGCACATATTTATTTAAAAATGAAATGTGAAAAACATTATGGATTTTGAGGTTCGAAGGTAAGGCTAATTGATATGCCATAGGTCCAACTCTGGACAAGATTTCAGAAGGACCACAATATCTGGGTGCCAGTTTGGCACAGCTTCCCAATTTTAAGGAACTCTTTTTCGGCCTTACCTTAAGAAAAACATGTTCACCAACCTGGAACTCTTTATGAGTTCTTTTAAGGTCTACTTGAATTTTTTGTCTATCCTGGGTAGCTTTAATATTCCCTTGTACTTGCTTCATGATTAGTTCTAATTCCTGCAACAATTCGGGCCCTAAGGTAACCTTGCTAACTGAATCACTCCATGACACCGGTGTGTTACACTTCCTTCCATAAAGGATCTCAAATGGGCTAAGTTTGGCTGAAGCATTGTAGTGATTATTATACGCAAACTCTGCTAAATGCAAGTAGTCTTCCCACTTACCAGGCTGATCCTTAACATACATTTTGAGCATATCTTCCAATATCTGGTTCACCCTTTCAGTCTGTCCGTCTGTTTGCGGATGGAACGCAGTGCTGAAATTTAAGGTGGTGTTTAACCCCTTGAACAAAGACCTCCAAAAGTTACCTGTGAACTTCGAATCTCGGTCTGAAACTATTACCTTGGGTATTCCATGCAGTCGAAAAACTTGTTTCATAAAAATCTCTGCGATATCAGGAGCTTTATGGGTAGTTTTGACAAGGATAAAATGGGCTGCCTTGCTAAGTTTGTCTACTACCACCATGATGGAGTCATGTTGTTTTTTATTCTTTGGTAACTTAGTGATGAAATCTATACTTATGACTTCCCATTTCCAACTGGGTATAGGCAAGGGCTGTAGCAATCCAGTAGGATGCTAATGTTCCACCTTCACTTTTTGACAGTCAAAACACTTAGCTATATACTCCGCTACTTCATCCTTCATCCTGGGCCAGTAGTACTCCTTCCTTAGCATTGTGATGGTTTTCTGGTAACCTGGATGGAAAGAATAGTGGCTTTTGTGCATCTCATCCAAAATCAAAATTTTTCTTGCTGGTACGTTTGGTATGTACAATCTATTTTTGTGTAGTAGTAAGCAATTTTCCTTCAAACTGAAATCTATTACAGAATTTTCAGAGTTGTTTTCTGCTGTCCTTTCCTATAATTTTTTGTATCCCTCATCCTCCTTAATTCCTTCAAAAATCTGTTCCTCCAAATCTATTGCGTATGTGCTGATGGATGAAACAAAATGTATCCTTGCATTACGACTTAATGCATCGACAACTTTATTCTCCTTCCCCTTAATGTGCTGAATTTCAAAATCATACTCACTCAGAAAAGTTAGCCATCTGGCTTGCCTGGCATTCAAATTTGTTTGATGTAACACATATTTCAGCCCCATATTATCTGTCATCAAGGTAAATTTTCTGCCGATAAGGTGGTGACGCCACATTTTCAAGACATGAATCACTACTAACAATTCTAGGTCGTAGGTGGAATATTTCTTCTCATGTATTTTTCAGTTTTCTTGATTCCTATGCTACAACATGTCCCTCGTGCGTTAGGACTCCTCCCAGTCCATCATTGCACATGTCTGTGCATACTACAAAATCTTTATTAGGATCTGTAATCCTCAAAATAGGCGTTGAAGTCAGCAATTCTTTTAACTTTACAAAGTTGTCCGCACACTTTTGATCCTAGACAAACTTCTTTCCCTTTTTCTGTAGCGATGTTATGGGGTTTGCAATCCTAGAAAACCCCTCAATGAATTTTCTATAATAACCAGTGATTCCCATAAATGATCGCACATCTGTCACATCCTTAGGAACCGGCCATTCATTAATGGACTTTATCTTGGCGGGGTCAATCGAAATCCCTTCCTTAGAGATTATGTGTCCTAAGTACTGAATCTTGTCCTTGTAAAATTCACATTTGTTGAACTTAGCATACAGTTGGTGCTCCCTCAGAACTTGCAGAATGATACGTAGATGTTCATCATCCTCTTCCTTGTACTTAGAAGATACCAAAATGTCATCGATGAACACAAGTGCAAACTTATCTAAGTATTTATGCAGAATTTTTTTCATTAAGCATATAAATACAACAGGTGCATTAGTTAATCCAAATGGCATGACAGCGAACTCATAGTGTCCATAATGAATTCTAAAGGCTGTTTTGAAAATGTCTTCATCCTTCACATGGACCTGATGATATCCTAATCGTAAATCGATCTTCGAGAACACTGTTGCTCTGTGTAGATGGTCAAAAAGATCGTCAATGCGGGGCAGCGGGTACCTATTCTTGATCGTAATTTTATTTAGTTGATGATAATCTATGCAAAGTCTTAGGGTACCATCCTTCTTCTTAACAAAAATGACCGGTGCTCCCCAAGGGGACATGCTGGGTCTTATATATTTTTTATCGATCAACTCCTTCAGCTGATATTTTAACTCATTCAGCTCTAGTATATTCATCCAGTATGGAGCTTTAGAACTTGGTACTGCACTAGGTATTAATTCAATAGTAAAATCCAAATCCCTTTTGGGAGGTAATTCTGGGATCTCTTCAGGAAAAATATCTTGGAAATCTTGTAAGATAGGTATGTCCTCCAATTTCAGTTTTTCCTCCTTAGTACTTATCTCATCATGCACCACATTTACAGAAAACATCTGACACCCTTTTCTGATTTCCCTTTTCACTTGCATGGCTGAAATCTAACGAACGGATGTTTTTCTAGGGATGCCTAGTTTTACCTCTGCTGTCTTTCCTTCATCATCCAGGCAAATGAAATTTTTTTCATAACAATTCAGAATGACACGATGGGTTTCTAGCAAGTCCATACCGATTAGGATGTCATATGACCCTAATGGAGGAATATTGAATTCACCAAATATCTGTTCGTATTATTTATTCCTTTCTCTTTTTGCTTAAAGTCTCCTTCGCTGCTATCACTATAGTAGTTATGCTTCTTTTTACGTGGATGTTTGGTAGCTCTTAATGACATTGAGTTGCTATTTTCTTCAGCTGTTTCTGTTTGTTTATTTTTTCCTTCATGGAATACCTCTTTAGTTTCAGAAGTATGTTCCAGGTTCTGTTCATATTTTGGATATTGGTCGAACAGTGCTTGTTTCAGCTCTTCTTGTGTCCTCGGGATTCTTTCATTGTCCTGTTTTACTGACTGGATCTCTGCTTTTAATTCATGAAAAGCACGCAATAATTCTGACAAATCGTTACCCCCGATTGCCCTGGAATTGTTGTTCCATACTTGGGTTGTTTGGTGGAAATATGCCCCTTATGTGTTCAGCTGATCCTTCCATATCTGTAAATCAAAGAAATTTTTTTGTATAGGACAAAATAATTTAAACTTGAGTTAGCGAAAATTTTCACAGTCATAAATTTTCTGTTTGCATGTTTCTTGGACCGTATTTAGGCCCAGAGTTCAAACATGAGCTTTGATACCACATGTAACATCTCGATATTTTCATAAAAAAAAAAAAATCGCCATTAAAAGCTAATATTTGTAAAATGTGGAAATAATAATAATTAATAAAGCAGTAATTAATAAATGCGACATTTGGTAGGAAACAATTTAATGGCTGTGTCTTTTTGTCTTCTGATGGTCTATCGTGTCAGCGACACATCATGAATCCTATTAATGATTATGTTCTTTATTTATATGCTCGAATGATTGAAAATTGTGATGCATTTGGAAAACATAATTCTTCTTGACAAGTGCTGACAGTTTAAATTTTTTGGATGATGATGAAAGGGGTCCCACGAGGTGCCCCGAGGCTTACTTAGCTACTCAGGTAAAGCATTGTACTTGTCCTTCATGCACAGATTTGCAGGTAAGAGATAGCGATAAAATTGAGAGTGTTTAATAACTATGATATAAATAAAAACTGCTTATGATTTCAATGCTACAAGTATGGTTTCCTTCCAATTTGTAAGATGAACTTGGCTATCTCAAAGACTATAGATATCATCAATCTCAGGGTGTGCTTGCTATGAATGTTTTCGTTAGGTGTCTCTAACTTTACATGTGGTCATTCCATGAATGACTTGCAGCTGTTAAAATAATTCTTTTATAAATTTTGACGGTGACAATTTTAGGACAAGGGCACATGGTCCTAAGCATACTATAGAAAGAGTGATAAGGTGGTTCTAGTCTCTATTACCTAGGAAAGTAAAATGGTGATGCATTAAACATTAATACCCTACCATGCAATGTATACGATGGGTCCTTGGGTGGCAACCATACCCTAAGGGTGTATTCATATAACTTATGATGTGAACAAAGATTTAAGAGCTTTATAATGATCCTTATGATGAACTTTATAGTAAACTTTATATGTTGGGGCGGAGTCAATCTGTGCCCTATGATTGATCGCGACCTAGGTGGATATTCATATGCTATGAATGTGCTCGAAATTGGTTAAATGGAACATATAAGACCTTTATTATATGCTACCAGGAATGTTATACCTTGATATTATTTATATGTCGATGCTATTAACGATGATCCGTATGGTTGGCAGGTAGAATGATGGCACTGCAAAAAGCCTGCGTACGAAGTCGAGGGTGTAGTAAATGATTAGGTTTGCAATTAATTTTCTTGGCCACTGTGTTAAGGATAATGTTATGTGCACGTCGTGGTGGATGTTCGGCATGTGATAAGGTTTGGCAATGCTGAGTTGTAATGGGCCTCCTGCCCTGGTGTCAACAGAATTGGCAACTTCGTGGCTTGGGAGGTAGATGAGTAATTTAATACTACTTCTTCCACCCTCCAACGTGGCTTAACGAAATTGGATCTCCATTGTTGATGGTTGTGCATTGGGATTGAGATGAACCCTAACGTAACTTATGGATTCTTGTAACGTTTTCTTGGTCATTGTTTCGGTGGTAGGGTTTGGGAGGTGAGGCCAACCGGCCGAGAGGCACTTAGGGTTTTGATGTTTTTCTAGCCTTCCTCGGGCTCGATCCTGAGACCAGCATCAGTCCTCAAAATATAGGTGAAATCCATCAATGGAGGCCGAGTTTGGAGTTAAATGGTGTGGCAATCCACAGGTTGGATGAGTGCGTCAGTTTGGCATTGTAGTAGCTTGCAAGTTTGGGGTTTCAATCGGGTTGTAATTTTTTGGAAGGTATCACACAGTGTGGCCTTCGAGATGAGTGTTTCTCCTTCGCAGTGGATAGATGTTGGCTTTGTCAAGCCTCTGTCATGACTTAGGTACAGTAAAGTCCCAATGATTTTAAGGTTTCCTTTGTTGCATGCACCGTATTTCAAGATTGATATTTAACTCAGTGTATGGTTGTTTGGCAGGTAGCTCTCGGCGAACAACAGGATGCCGAAACAGTTGATGGGGAGAAGAACTATAGAGAATCCACCAGTAAGCTTCGGTGGTGTCCCTCCCTAGTGGTTCTCCTGGAATCGGACTTGATGAGCAAGGTGTTGGTAGCATGCCTTCACGGCAGTGGCTTTATCTCGCCTGCAGCATTTGGGGAAACGTTATTGTTTTAAGCTTTGTTGATAGTGTAGATGATGTAAATGTTTAAAATGTATGGTCGGCCATTCCTTGGCTCGGCGAGATTGGTAGGGTTGAACCCTAGTGTTTGCAAAAAGTCTTACAGCTTTAACATTTTATTTCTGTCGTTTTGGTACTTCTGTGTTAATGGAAGATCAAGTGTGAAGCTAAAGGGAAGAGAAACGTTGACTGTAATTTTGTTTCGGCATTAGCTGTGTGTTTAAATAGAATTGGGTTTTGAATAGAATCTTCAGTAAAAGAATGCGGCAATCTGTAGGATGCAACCATCGTTAATTTAAATGGAAATGATGATTGTTTAGGGTTTAATGGCTATGTATGGTGTTTTCAAACTCTCGTTTTCGAATCTGTAAATGAAAGCCTGTTTTAAGTTGTTTATTTAAATAGTGGCTATAAGCTGAAACTGATCCACTTGGCTTACATTGCATTTGTGCATACATGGGTTAAGCTGAGAATAGGAAGGTGTTGGTTTTGTTTGAATACAAATGTGATAATTGCCAAACCCTAGCTGTCGATGTTAATGAAGTCTGCTGGTCTGTAATGATGTTTAAGGAAACAAGAATAATAGATCTTGATTCTACAGTTAGATCATCTATGGTAATGAATCATTTGATTTGGCAGTTGTTTAAATGTTTGTAAATAATAATGTGATGAGAACAAGTCAACCCTGGTTTGGGTGTAGAGATACTGTAACATGCTCTGTCAATTCAATAATGCTATGTTTTTTTTCTTGCTTTTAATAACATGATATTCTGCAATGTAAATTCTGTCACATACAATTGATAATACAGAAAACCAAAAAATGACAGTGCATTCGTCAGTTAATTTAATTGCTTATGAATATAATAGTTTTTCTATTTTAATTCTGTCTCCCTGTATTAGTCCAATTTGGACTCTCTGGAGAAAATGAAAGAACAATGCAGTACTCCTTTTTTTTCGCACAAAATAATAATACAGTGATGACAAGAATTTCTAAAACAATTAGTCAAATTCAAATAACAATAAAAGAATGAGTATGTTGTTAAACAGAATGCTTGATATTGTTTTCTTTGAAGAAATAACTGAAGACCAGTAAACCCTAGTTGTTAACACAATGTTCACCTTCAAAAATCAGAAAAGAACCTACTACTATGAGTAGTTTCTGGTAGGTTGTTCGGCATACAGATTTGAACAGTAAAAACAATGCATGCAAGGATCTAATCTATAGCTGCTAAAATATAAGATGCATGAGGAACATAAGTCTATGCATGGGTGGTCTCTTTGGTTTAGATATTTAGATGCATGCTAGGTTTCACTTTTAACTGAACAAATTTAATGCTACCTGTCTACACGGGAGTACGATGCAGCTCCACGCATGGGGAAAAATGCAAAGGAGTCATTTTATTAGTTCAACAAATATAAATTAGTTAGGATCTAACATTTTACTACTATTGATCATTAATAATATTACTAATCCATTTTCTGAGAGCATTCATATGATTGACAAAGAAACAAAAAAGAATAGAACCTGAGTGTTATGGGAGGAACAAATCACTCAAGAAGCCTGTTCCACCCAACCTACTCCCAAGCAGCCAAGATTGCTGCCTTAGGACCCCCGAGCCTATCCACTGATCCACCAGGAGGAAGAAGGTTCTGCATCTTGGGACCTCTACTTGTAGCAGCAAGGAATTTATCCAGCCTTACAGGCTTAGTAAGTAATTGGACCAACACCAGCACCTCTAGTCTATCCTTCTCATAATATTTGCAGACTTATACTTGCACTCTCCTTAGCCTCCCTATCTGAATCTCTCAACCATCACCTGATGAGCATGGGGAATGTTTCTGCAGAAAACATTGTAAGAGCTCCCTGCTCAATTCATATTTCCCTTTATAGGCTGCCTAGGTCTTTTTTGTAATTAATTGGTCATTAGTGAGCTACCTGCTCACCTCCCTCCACCTGGACGGGGAAATGCCACCAAATTAGGGGGGGTTGTCCCATACGAACAGCTAATAGTAGAGTGCAAATGCTTCCATCTGTCCCAATCCTTCTAGCGGCTTCCATTCCTTCTAGCGGGCCAGTGGACACTCTTTTAACAACTTTCTTGAGTGTTTGTCTCCCATTTTTATTTATTAAATAATAATAATGAGTCATTACATTCATCTTTGACCTAATTGGTCATAATTACAAAACTTGTAATTATAATTTAACACAAAGTATTTTTTCAAAAAGGATAATAGTAGAAAATAATTATTCTCAAAAATTGGGTAGGTGACAGGATGTTACGGGTACACAACTCCGACCTGAAATCTCCCAGGGCTGAAATTACATGCCATAGGAAAAAACCTCGCAAGAGTGTCTCAGGATGTTACGGGTACACAACTCCGACCTGAAATATCCCAGGGCACAAATTACATTTCCTCCCAGAGCAATGTCTCGAAAGAGCATCCCAGGCTGTTACGGGTACACAACTTCGACCTATAGGATATCCCAGACATTCTCATCTACACAACCTGATCGACGGCCACAAAGTATCAACCTGATACTCATCATACATCATCCTGATGTACACATGATCATACTGATCATCATCACTGCAACATCCTGTTGCATGTCATCAGGAGCAACATCCCGAAGCTCGTCATCTATGATCATCATGATCATACACTGCATCCACCAGATGCATACCAAGTATCTACCTGAGACATATCATCATACATGATCCACCTGATCATACAATGTATCCACCTGATACATACATAGATACATGATCCACACAATGCATCTAACTGATATATATCAACATACATGATCTACCACATCATACACAGTATCCACCTGATACATATACATATACATGGTCCAAGCATCCAACATGATGCATATACAAAATACATATAAATGATCCAACTGATCATATCCAACATCCAACATGATGCGTACACACATATACATATAAATGATCCAACTGATCATATCCAGCATCATCCTGATGCATATACAAAGTAGTAACTGAAGCATCGTCATGATGCTCATCATCCAATGCTTACATCCACAACCATGTGAAGGATCCTCCTTCCAATATGCTTGGAATGGATTCAGCAAATGTGTCCATCACTTCTTCCTCGAAGTGTCACCAATCTGAAGAACACCAAACCTCTCTCTGAAGTACTCGAACTTCACTCTGGCTAGTGGTTTCGTCAGCACATCTACAATCTTCTCGTCCGTCGCAACATACAGGAGCTTCACTGCTCCTCTCTGCACCATATCCATGATATAGTGATATTTGATCTCTATGTGTTTCGACCTATCGTGAAACACTGGGTTCTCAGATAGCTTCACACAACTCTGGTTATCACAGAAGATACCAGTAGCATCCAATGGGAGATCAAATAGCTTAGACAGTAGCTTTTGAAGCCATACTGCCTCACAACTAGCTGAACAGGCTGCAACATAATCTACCTTAGTTGTACTCAGTGCTACACAGGACTGCTTCCTGCTAAACCAAGAGATCACACCTGATCCCATACTGAAGTAGCACCCAGAAGTGCTCTTCTTATTTGCAACACTTCCTGCCCAATCTGAATCAACATAACCCTGCAGGTTAAACTTTTGATTCGCTTCATATTTGAGCTCGTAATCAACTGTACCCTTCAGGTACCTCAGAATATGCTTAACAACAATCAGGTGAACACTCCTCGGATCTGTCAGGAACTGACTCAATGTGTTCACAGCAAAGCAAATATATGGTCTTGTATTCATTAGGTACATCAAGGACCCAATCATCTGACAATACATAGAGATATCAACTGGCTCAGATGAAGCATCACATAGAAGCTTCAGATTCGATGCCATAGGTGTGGCCATGGCCTTGCAATCCATCATCCCGAACCTCTTCAGGATATATACAGTGTACTTCCCTTGTCCAAGGAAGATCCCATCTATACTCTGCCACACCTCCATACCTAGACAATAGTGCATCATCCCAAAGTCCTTCATATCGAATTCGGTAGCAAGATTCCTCTTTATATCTGCAATCAATCTGTCATCTCCTGTTACAAATAGGTCATCCACATACAGGAGTAGAATCACAGGATTCCCATCCTCAACCTTGTAGTAAAGATTGGAATCCGCTTTACTCTTGGTAAAGCCCAAGCTAGATAGGAAATTGTCCATCCTACCATACCAAGTTCTGGGAGCTTGCTTCAAGCCATACAAGGCTTTATTCAATCTACACACATATGACTCCTTGTCATGTGTTTCAAAACCGAGTGGCTGCTCCACATATACTTCCTCTTCAACTACACCATTCAGGAAAGCTGTCTTGAAATCCATCTGGTGTATATTTCATCACTACAGCTAGAGCAAGAATGGAAGTGTATCTGGCTATGCTTGATCTTGTAGATCCTCTTGGAAGTCACTACAGACTTCCCTTCAGGTCTTGGGACTGCATCCCAATCATCTTCATGATCAACTGGTACTCCTCGATCATGGCATTCTTCCCAGATCCTAGGAACTTCAATATCTTCAATATTTTCAATAGATAACTTTGTTGCTGAACAAATGTTGTAGTCCTTCTTTTGTAGGTGATGGTATACGATATTTCCTACATAACAAGTTAAATTGCATGATTAGAAAACATCTCATAGTTTTTAGAACAAATTCTTACACATAAAGAAATATGTCATACAGTCATGCAATTATCTTAGCCAATGCTTCAATACAACATTAATCCATATCCAGTAACTTTCTAGATGCCTTCCAATCTCTACTAGAACATTGTTAAGAGTGTGCACAACTCCCAACATGTTAGCAAAGAGGTTTCGTTCTAGATAAGTAGCAATGGAATGTTGTGCAGTTCCATAGGCCACTTACCCATGTATATTAGTAGTATACTATTCATCAATGCAACTATTCTAATATGCCCAATACATATCCTAAGTCTAGGAACATAAGCATATACATCATTGAACAATGTTATTTAAACAAACAAATATGTAAAATACTTATCTTTGTTTGTTTGTTGGGTGGACTCCCTCCGAGTCTTTGCTTCCTTGTAGGAGCTACTAAAGTAGCTTCTTCTACACCTTTCTGTTGTGGAATGTAAAAGATGGTCAACTCCCTATGAATATCTGCATCCTTGCAGAAACTACTGGAGTGTGCTTCTTCTTGATATTTGCTTCCTTGCACGGGAAACTGGAGTGTGCTCCCTCTTGATCTTTGCTTCCTGGATTACCTGTTCCTTGAACTTATATTCATCCTTGGTCTCTATGCTTATTAGTATCACTATTGTGTTATCCTCGAGGTCTCACACATAATCATACATTCATTAGTATAATCTTGATACTATCAAAACACAATAATCTTAAACATGTATAGTCATGATCATTTCAAACAGAAATAATAATTATTAGTATTCAAGGACTTTTATGGTTAGTCATAATATACCTAAATCCGTTATTACTCAACCTTATGACTCTTCTGGTTAGTCATATCATCAATTAAGGTAAGAAACATAATATGCATACACTTATGATTATTCAAACCTATAACTTCATGAATAATCATTATCAGTCATGTCATGCATACTTATATAAGAGATCCCATTATATAAGAAACACATACCTGGTCATCATATTTGCTAGTTATGTTTAGCAATGTTTTCTTGTTCTCTTCAATGACCTGCATAACTCACAAGTTAACTTTTGCAAAAACAATTTATACATACCTCTATGTGATTCATGATTATGGATGAATCTTTGTCTTCATGTCACCATGGCATATTTAGGTTGTCCCTTCAATTTGTACAATCCTCCCTCTTTCTCTCCAATCACTACTGTATCATCAATAGTTTTACCCTTTGGCCACATTAGGACTTGGCCATCTACAAATCCAACCCTCATGCCTTTTGCATCCAATGCAGAGATGGAGAGAAGATTCTTCTTGAGCCCAGGTACATAAAGAACTTCTTTCATCTTCAAAGACTTTCCAGAGTCTAGGTTGTAGGATGCTTCACCACTTCCTTTGATGGGGTATTGAAAATCATCCCCAAGTTTCACCTGTGAGAGTAGAGATTAGAACATATTCTTCTTCGCTTGATGAGTCATCATCATCGCTTTCTGCTCTAGCCTTCTTCTTTGGAGGTTCATCATCCTCACCAACATGAGCATGATATCTTCTTTTGTTGTTCTTCTTCTTCTTATTGAAGTTGTTGTTGTTGTCTTTCTTCTTCTTGGGACAGTCTGAAGCAAAGTGTCCCTTCTCATTGCAATTGAAGCATCTGAGATCTTTCGTATTTTTATGAGAATGGTGGTGAGAGAATTTCCTGCTATGAGATGATTCCTTCTTAGACTTGCCTTTCCTGGCATGTGCTGTGAGTGCTTGATCTTCATTTCCCATCTTTTCTTCTGGGGCCACAAGCCTAGCTTCTTCTTGAGAGCATTCCTCCCACAGCCTACTGAAAGAGATCAATTTCTTTCTTGCACAGATTCCTTGAATACAGGAGTCCCATGACCTAGGTAGGCCATTCAGAGTGGTCATAACAACTTCACCATTGTCCACTAGTTCATCCATAGCTTCAAGTTGTTCTTTGATCTAAGAGACCTTGGAGAAGTAAGATTGAATGGTCTCTCCATTCAACATCTTAACCCCTTTCAATTGATTCTACAGAGTCATCTTTCGATTTATGTTTTTCCCTTCAAATAACCTGGTCAGGGAGTCAAAAATCTCCTTGGGTGTCTTTAGAGATGACACATGTTGTATGAGATGGTCTTTGATAGAATCAACAATGATTCTATTTGCCTTGACCAAGTTCTTCTTATTCAATACCTTAGCCTCTTCATCCTCTGGGATAGGGACCTCAGAGCTGATGTAGGAGTCCAATTCATTTTCTTCCACGATTAACCCAATCCTATACTTCCAGGCTCGGAAGTTATCACCCCCTTCAATCTTATCCTCAAGCTTGGTGTGGTGAGACATCTTAAAGAGTACTTCAAATGGAAATATAAGAGATTTAGGTCTTACCACTTGTTTTGCTGAAAACTAGATCTGGTCCCGGATTAGGGTTTGTCGGAAAAAACCCTAAAAATTCAAAATGTGAATTTCAACTTTCTGAGAGGATAGAAAGATCCACCTTGATGAGATGGTCAGCTTGGTGTAATCAGAATTTGAGATCTGCAAAGCTTCACCCTTCAGAAATGTCTTTTAGTCTTCCCGGGTTAACTCGGGAGGACCCTGAATTAGCGTTTAAGTTTCCTGGAGATCTACCTAGCCAAAAATCTCGATCCAAAGCTCTGAACTTCGATTTTTGCAAGGAGCTTCCAGCTATGTCTTCAGATTCCAGAAATTCCTATTTTTCTGGAAACCCTAATTTTTAGGGAAAAATCTGAAAATGCTCAGAATTGAATTCTAATTGGATAGATAGATTCTCCTTGATGAGTAGAGTCAATCTACTATAGTTCTTTTCCAAACTCTGTGGAGAGAAACCCAATAAATAAGAAACCCTTGGTTTCCGTCACTGCACAATGTCTTCTTCTCAGGTCAGCTCTGATACCATGTTAAATTTTGAGCATTAATTCACAATACTCTAGGATCTTATTGAAAGAATAACATGTACAGTATATCAATGCATATCAATCATAACAAGCATGTCAATCATCACGAGAATCAAAAGCATGAGAGACAAGAGAAACAGAGTTTTCGTGGGAAAAACCCTAAGGTGAAAAACCCCACAACTTCCTCAGAGATAGAGAGAGCAATGGCTCAACCAAAGTACAACCAAAATACACAGAGATAGACTCCTAGTAGCAGATGATCCTTCTCCTCACTAGTGTGCCACTTTCTGAGTGAGAGAAGTGTGAGTTTCCGAATGATCAAAATAGAGATCTCCCGATCTCTATTTATACTTGTTTGTTTTCCCAGTGACCTTATGGGGCCGACTTGTCTAGCTAGGTACATCAACCATATAATATATATTTCAGGTCCAACCCCACACATGGTGGTCTAATAACCCATCGGCAAGTTCACACACTTGCGACACTTGTCAATACATATGACAACACTTCCGTATAGAGGAATGACACATCTCTATAGGAGTACAATAATATATAAACGAAATACATGGATGACATACATTCCGAAGTTACATATACATCAATAAGAACCAGAATGGTTCAAGGGTCAAGGTTGGGAGGAACGTGGTAGTCCCAAAGTCATCATAACAAGACAGTTGAGCTCCAAGGGCTCTACCCTAATTTTTGTTTGAGTGTGCAGGTTACTTCAGGGAGGGAGCAAGCCACAAAGTAATCAGGTATGAAATGTGAATCTTTCAATTTAAGTTATAAGAGAGTTAGATAAGTAATACAGGATGCTACCCCAACATCATTGGCCTTGTTTTCTTTCATCACATTTATTTAATTATAGATTTTCTGATAGGAACGAACATAGCATGTTGGTTGACTCTAAACTTAGAAGATAGAGTTAGTGGGATGTCTAGCAGGTTCCTGTGCTAGACATCCTAGGGAACTCATAACCTAGATATGTTTGAAGTTACGTTTTCCATACTTTATGTTTAGCTAAGATAAGTCTCTGTTCACATAATTTCTTTTATTATTGTCTCCACAAAAGCTCTCTTTCAGATATATATAATCCAACACAGTCAAAACATCACAAGAATGTAAACGCATCTACCAAACCTTACGTTTTACCAATCTAGCACCAAACTGTTTCATTCTTACAGCCTAAACTTAAACAAAGGAGACTCAACAATACGCATTCTAGAAATCAAATGATTCACAAACAATCAAAACTATGGTTAGGGTCACGATTCTTATCAAAAACATGGAAGGGTTACACCATACTCATCAACCCAAATATATATGATATTAGACAGAGAAATGCACAAATGATGGTGCAGGGATCGATTCCCACCTCCAACACACTATAGAAAAGCATTATTTTCAAACAATGTCATAAGGGTCGTTTTCCACCACTACTTTATCATATAGAAATCATTTTCTTCCAAGAAATCAAAACATCAGTAGGTATCCTATCACTGATCGAATCCCACTACTGAACCAAAGTATTTCCCCATCACGAAATAATATTATTATTTCAAGCATCGAAGTAAAAGTCACAAGAGCGGAATTCATTAACATTCTCAGGAAGACTCTGTCACCATCATAGTGAACAAACAACGTGGTATTCTTCTACACAAGCATTTCGTTACCATTTAATAAAAACAAAAACCTACAGCTAGTCTATCAGCATACACTCAATAAGAATAATCCAAGAGAAAACCCCAGGCATACAAGAATTCTAGATGAAGGTTTCGTCTCACCAGCTATTACACTTTATACTGGTGATTATTCCAAAGATCATCATTTCTCATAGAAACCACACTTCTAGTCAGATGGGAATCTGTCTACGAATGTTTCCAATACATTTAAGAGCATGATTTGTTTTCCCACTTCTTAAATCTTATGACTAACAAACTATTAGGCAGGGGCAACGATAGCAAACAACCATTGAAGAACCGCCATTATCATAAGAAAACACAGAAGACCAAATCATAGAGTCATTTCTCCTCTATTGATACCACAACTTAATTGTTTACAAGCAAAACACGCAAATCTCCACCTCAGTATTCACATTGCATATCGCCACTACAACTCTCAGGGTTTAGCGTTGAGCCAAATGGCCAAAACCCTTCAGGAACTTTAAATAGAAAATCAACAGGTTTAATTAGATAATGGTCCAGCCAACGACGACCTCATCCAAACCGACAATCGAATTACAGTAAAACCCAAGTCGGGTCATGAGTAGTATCTTTCCATCACAAGCATACATCACCAGTATCCTCCGCAGAGGCGAGAGGAAGAGTGAAGGGATGAGGGACCCTAAACTTACCTTAAGTAAATATTTTAGAAGCAATATGTAGCCCATCAACTAACATCTAGGTCAAAGGAGAGTTTCACACGACCACCTGCCAACCAGTGAACCCTACGAGATTAGAACCCTGAGATGTATTATCAAAACAAATTACCAAATCGATTTAACAAGAAAACGTAACAACCATTACCTTCTTAGACCATCGCCATCTCTGCATACAAAGACTCCAGGGTGTGCTAACCATGATCCAAGCTCATCTCAGTACACGAAACCCTCTAATGTATCCTCAACCAAAACAGGCTCATGAAATATATATTCATTGGCATGGAAACCGAGAAGAGAACCCTCATCAAAGCTGGCAACATGGCCATGTGCCTTCATAGGATTGCATTGAATGCTATCACCAACTCCAAAGATCTCATTTTAGACCCAAAACTATATAGTATGAAAGTAGCGCTTGCCCATTTTATTAAAACAAACAAATAGTTGTAAATGCCATAAGCATTGCCTAGAACTAGTAACACTTTACTAAAGTCAAACAATTCCATAAGATTCAACAAAGTTTCACAAACAACTTCCATGGTTTATGAGGTGTCCCATACTTTGGATTGTGAATTAGTGGAACCACGTAGTAAGCCCGCTAGGCGGTTGCTACTTTAAGAACACCTGGAAATAAGATACAAAATAAGGACATTAGCAAATATCGCTAAGTAAGTCAGGGATACTCATTCTTACACCCTACCTCTCGACATCCCCACTGGGGTACTCTTACCCTTGGAGAATCTAGCAGTACGACATGAATATCAATCGCCACCAATAACGGATCCAATCACCTGAATTACCAAAGGGAACTTTAAATACATATTTAGTCAAACCTTACAGCCGCAAGAAGGAGACAAGAGAATCACATTGTTGCATTCATTATATTTGTACACATGCGACAGTTCACCCACCCGAAACATTTCCGCAAAGCTGTAGAATTTTATAATCACCAAACCATGATACTTATGAAGCTAAGACAGTTCAAAGAGTATAAATCAAATATTGGTACAATAAGTACTTATCAGTGCCGAAGTTAGTATTCATCATATCTCTTTATCAGTTTAATCTAGTATCGAAAAATTTGAAATTTTTGCTATTTTTAAGGGACATTACACATACATACATAAAACGAATTATATTTAAAACATGTACGTCAATGCATGTAATGTTATACCACACTAGTGTGCTTAGATGTAGTAAATGTATCGGAACGAATTATTTTGTGAAAATGCATGTAGAAGTATCCGCTACCAAATGTAGCGGATGTTTTCCACCGCGGGGGATTTTGTGGATATACTTTAACAATGCATTTATATTTTTTATTCACTGATGCGTCTTGTTTGTTTTGGCACACCAGTGCATTTATGTATGGATAAATACATCGATTTATTTTTTAAATTCTATGTTTTTATGTCTCCACTTAAAATTATAGATTCATACTAAATGTCCTTTTACTATTTAACCACACCAATTACAATATTTCATAATATATATATGTTGATTGTTGATTTGGCTCAAATGTAGGAAGAAAAGTTTCTAATATCAAATGTCCAATTCTTTAGATTCCAGCTCATACCATCTTGTTCAAAGTTTGACGAGTTCTCCCATTCCATCCTCGGTAAGTTCAGGTTTTATTTACTTATTGACTACTTATTTGAATTTATGCTACTAATCCATGTGAATTTGAATATCAATTTATTTTATATTGCAGGATCACGATTCGGGTTCCAGTTCGGATGCACAAGACATACCACTAGTTTCAAAATGTCATAATCTCTTATCAGGAGCAATATACCACAGCAGTTCGTGGATGAAAATGGGCAGCTGCTTTACCTTGCCAATTGTAACATGCCATCTTCAAGTTGCCATCTTGGTTCATCGATGATAATTTGTCACAAGCTAGAACTCTTTTATGAAACCCTAGTAGTTTGTGGTTGTTCAAAATGTCAAGGGTTGAAGGAGAACCATCGGCATGCCACACTCACCAGTTACACCAATGATAGATTACCTAATGTCGATGGTCTAATTCCCCCTACTATAGTAAAAAATCCAATAGGTGATATAGAAAATACATGTAGGAACACTTCCTTATGCTCATTTTTGAAAAACTTGGAAGCCAAAACAATTATGTCTCATCATAAATTAATGAACTCCTCGGCTTATGTTCATCCATCTGAAATTTCTAGTGATCCAAAGTATGATATGAATTGCACCCAACCCATATCTACTAGAAGATTCAAAAAGTTGCATGAGTTGAGAGCAAAAATTTCCAAGTACACACCGAGGTCCATCCAATTGTTGGAGGGTAGCGATGATTTCTCCCTTCCTGTGAATTTGCAAAGTAAATATCAAAATTCTTACAACCACGCTTTATACGGCGCTTGGCCATCCTCGCTTCTCGTGCCTGATGTTGGAACCAGATTATCCTTTTGTGGTAATAGTTTTATGATTATCAAGTCTAATATAGATGCTATAAATCTTGGGTTGTTTATCCTTTCACATGTACGTGTTCCTCCCAAAAAGCCAGTAGCACTTATGTCATTTTGCAGACCTATTTATTGTCAATCTGATTACTTGAATATTGTTAAATACAAGCACAACATTTCCATTATAGCATGTGCAAGAATGGTTATTTTTCTGGAAACTTTAACAGGAAGCACCTGATTGTATATAGATGGTCCTCCACGCACTCATGGTAATATTGTAGGGTTCATAAATAATTCTAGGTACTCTTTATTTTATCCAAATTGTTCATTTGAGAAACACTTCAATGACCAAGAGTTCTTTATGAGAAGGAAAGCGTCCATATTTATTGTTGTACATGCAATACGTAGTTTTCCTCATGGTGCTGAGTTGTTAATAAAATACATCTTATGTTGGCTCTTATAGTCCCTCGTAAAAAACAAGTGAGAATATGGATGTGTACCTACAACCATTGATCGATGAATTAAAGTAATTATGGGAAGGGATACAGGCATATGATATGTCAAGACCCATCCCATCACAAAGGAGTTTTACACTGTACGGAATATGTGCATGCACCACACATGATTATCTGAGATTAGGAGTTTGTTTAGGTAAATATGTTGTTCTATTTTTTTTATATTCAGAGCAATAATTTTTGAAATATTTCAAATTCAATGTGACTCTCTCCATCGTCAACACTAATGTGTTCTCTTTACTATAGCATCACAGGTCTTGTAAAAAAAGGTTATTATGGATGTAAATGTTGTGGATCTTCTATGCAGGCTAGGTGGTCCAAAGACATACGAAAGTCAATGTACGACTTCTCTAGGGTATTCCTCCTAGAAAACCACTCTTATATAAGAGAAACATATGCTTTCAATGTTAAACGAGAGAGAACCCAAAGGCCTAAAATAATGACAATGTATGACTGGCTTAGGGAATATGACAGAGAGAAGGAGAAGGAATACATAGAGATGTTTGATTCTGTAAGGTGCTATCTCGGGGACATAAAACATAATTCATGAAAGCATATGAGATAGGCGTCAAAGCACACTATTCTCTTTCATTAATTGTACATATATACAACAGAATGGTCCCTTGGGTTTCATATTCCCAAGTGGACTCTTGGACTCCCGATTGACTCTTGGTCTACCCTCACAACTATTGATCTTCTTTGCACGTGAATAGTTCACACCAATCCTAACACCAAGGATTAATCTCCAACAAATACCCCCTTAATCCGAAGGGTGTATGTGAGTCAAGAAAAAGAATAGATCTGAATAAGTGGAAGTGGACAACTACCACCAGTTGAACATTTCAATCTCGAACATCCTTTACTAACGAAAGGTTAGCTAGAAGCTTTCACATGTTTCTGCTAAATACACGAGCTCTCTAAAGGGATGGTTTTGGATGACCATCAACCGAAATGGGCTAGAAGAAGCTGGAATATTCTACTATGTGTTTGGTTTAATGTTGACCACAAAATTTTGAACATGGCGACAACATTCGCTCATAGGTTCTCTATAACTTGGCTCGAAGGCTCAGAGGTTCTGTTTGGAATGGTGGTTTTAGGATGACCACAAACCAATTGGAGAGCTAAAACCAGGAAGTGAACAATAGCAACTAGCTGAACATTTCCATCTTGACAACATTTTTCCAAGTTAGCTAGAAGCTTGCACATACTTCTACTAAATGAAGGTGCTATCGATACCAGTGGTTTTAGGATGACCACAAACTCTGGAGCTCATTCAAACATAGCTCTTCAGAGGCTCACGTTTTCCATCTCGCTTGTTACTGATGGTATTCATCCCCCCCATAAGGAACAATGTGAGGAGAGGAGAGTCTCATGGGGTCACAACTAGACATAAAACACATGAGTACTCTATGTCATGTATATCTCCTCTATCTTCATAATACATGCATATGAGAATCAGGTGGCATCTCTGAATCTAGTGGCTATCCAAACTCAATATGGATCAGGCTCGCTTGATATGACTTACTTGAGGAAGGCTGTGAGTGTTTGTTGTCAGAGGGACAAGGATTTGAAACTTGAAGCTTGACATCATGTTCCCCCTTGTCAGGTACAATGTAATAAGTAGTACAATAATTTGTTGCAAGTTTCAATCTTGCAGTTTTCTTCAGCTTCACACATCGATCTGAAGAATGGTTGCGCTTCCCACAATGTTGAGAAGGATGAAGATCAAAAATCCAATCTTTCACATGCCCAACTAAGTCACACTGTTGGCATCTAGAACTCAGAATAGGTAGTACATCTGACATGATTTCATTGTTTTGTGGCAGCTAATAGGAATCATCTTCAAACAAGGAGTTATTCTGAAAAATCACTAGTTCAAAATGTTGATTCTTGTGATGTGCATCTTCCTCAATGGATTTCAAATTCTGCAATTGATTGATAAGAGTTTGGAGTGTCTTTTCCGATTGTGATTGAGTCATATGCAGTTGAATGTACTAGAGTGTTCAACAACTCTAATGTTTCTTTTGTATCAGACATAGTGAATATAGTTTAAAGACTCCTTGTGTAGGTAGGACCAAGAGACAGAGGGATTCTTGCAAATCTACCCTTTACAATTAATTTTTCAGCAGATTCAAACTTGAAAAAGAAGGGGTGTAAGTATCAACCAAAAATGCACCACATACAATGTACAATTCAAATTGACTTGAGTTCGGTATTGTACACAAAACACAAATGCAAGTACCAAAACAAATACTAGAACTTACAAACAAAACACAATCTACAAGTTACTTCTTGAATGTTGAACTGAGAATCTACTATACTTTAATGATGTAGACTTCTCTTCTTTTGGAGCAAGTGTAGCAACAACTGCAAACTTGCTTGGATCCTTCAAGTGGATACACCAAAACGATCTTGAATCTTCTTTGCGATCTCACTTTTATCAATTAGCTGTAATTTATATTCAATGATGTAGGATAATTGATGGTTAGAGAAAGAACTATTAATCTGGCATATACACAATGCATTTAAATTCTGCAACACTAAAAAAATTCTGCAACAAGCAACATAAACATGCAAATCGATTCTTCATCTCTAGCTCAAATCTTCATGGGATCAACTCCAACTCTTCAATGAAATCTCCATGTAGTATTTTGAAAGAGAGGCTTCATGATTAAATTTTCAAGGAGTAGAAATATTTAATCCAACTCTAATCATTTGCAGCAAAAATGAGTTAATACCATTCCAGCTCAAATTTTACAAATACAAAGCAATATTATATCTTCTCGAGCATGGACACTTGCATATTGTCAGCTTATCCTCATGTGACATAAAATGAAATACTTCCCGCTTGCACTTGTCAATGAGATCCATGTGGAGATAAAAAGAATAGTAGGTATACAATCAATTGCTGCCATTATTACAAAGTAGGTATACTCGAAATTCGACTTTTCCCACAAAGGATAGTAGTGTTTATTTCATTTAACAAAAAGAGGACAAACACTTCATATCTTCAAATACAATCTTACATGTTCAAGCAGGACATGTCTCTTGTTACACTATTCCACGGTCAACATTCAATGCAAGTGTACAGTCTTCAAAACAGGCTCCACACTCCTTTACTCATATCAGATTAGGGTTTTAGCTTGGTAGCAGTCAAGGAATATCTTTCCGCACATCTTGGAGACACATTGGTGGACTCTCAAGTCTCCAATCTAAACCATGGAAACTTTTGTACAGGTCACAGATTCTATGGCTCACGTATAGATAGCTCCAAATCACTAAGGGTATTTGGCACACTTCATACATAGGGCATGGACCTTTCCTCTTCAGTACTAGCATCAACAAGAGCCATATAATCTCGAATTCCAGCTCCATGTTCTTAGAATGAAAATGCAGTTTCAAAATAATTATCAACTCCAATACACTCAAAACCAAGGTTTCTCTACAGCATGGAGGTAGATGAGGAGAGGTCGCAACATTCAATGATAGCACCAGCGTCAATGAATTCAAAGTTGGAAATTAGGGTTTCGTTCTTTGGAGAGAACGCTTAGCTCCCGCAGTTCATAGATTCTTCCATGCAGCACAACAGATACAAGGCACTATTTTCCATGCTAAGACGCAACAACTCAAAGAGAGCAGTCACATCTCTTCAGAGGTCGCAACTACCAAATGGAGGATACTGTTGAAATCTTCTTCTCAATGGTCTATCTCCGATGGTCTTCAACACATTTTCTCGATGGAGAGTGGTATCTGCACACTTTAGTTATGAGGAAGATACAGGTCCAGTTCTTGATCATTCTTCATAATGTTGCATCGTCGAACAAAAAGAGAACCACAAATATTTGTAGAATCTCTTCTGAGTTCATGTTTATATAATAAGTCATCCACGTCAAACTAGGTCTCCAAGTGCCATACGGTGCAGTCGTTTAGAGAGCACGCGGTCTTCGAACAAGTTAGATAGATTGCAACTCTATCAAGAGGGAGGTCGTGTTTTCATGTGTGTCAACTTCCCAATCTTATGAGAGCAGCTCTTCAATGGAGTGGGATATGAACGTCTTCACTAGTGGAGAAGTATTGTACATCTATGATTTTTCAAGATGCATAAAAAATAACAACTTCAATAAGGAGATCTTACACTAGTGTTCTCATTGCATTATCACCACCAAATGGTGCTCAATTCGCATCAATACACAACTTCCACGATACAGGAGATAGGCTTCAAGCTAGCAGAGATCTTCAACTTTTCACGACTTCAAAGGGCTCACATTCTCCACCCGCAGCTACAACATGATTCCTCTAGGTTGCACGCAACAGTATCTCAACAATGGAATCATTCAGTTCGAGGAAAGAGAGGAGTGTCTTCACACAGTGACAGAACATAGCAATAATTTAGGAAGATGTGGCACACAACATTTGAATGTCTTACCCATACAAAATACACTATCAATAATACACCGGCTATAGTAGGAGCTAGGGTTTTGCAGTTCATTGTTCATCAATGACTTTACCAATGGATTCAATGTTTGTAGCAGAGAGCCTCACGATGGGATTCACTAGCAGTATTCAAGTCGTAGCATTCAAAAACTGAAAGTCTCCACGACTTCAACATACAATAAAGAGAGCCCATTCAACGCAAAAACTAGGTTTAAGAATATCAACGGATGGTGAGGATGAGCGGTAAGCTTTGGTAAATGTATGGTGTGCAGCTACACCAATGCTAGTAATACTCCAGAAAATACACATAGATAGAAAGTAACGCCTTTCAAATATGGAAAATGAACAGGCCTACAGTAAATGAGTTATGGAAGTGTTATTGATGAGAAAACGTTGAAGGTAGGAGCTAGCGGACAGCCTGGGATCAGTACGCAGAGCGAAGTAGGTAGGAGAGAGCAGAATTAATTTAATTAATGTGTCATACAATGTAACGTATAGGAAAAATTCCAGGCTAGACTGAAGCTTCAAGGAATATGACAGAATGGTGTCAGCATAATGGAGAGTGGCATTCACCAAGAATTAATCCATAGGCCTGTCAGCTACACGAATGAGAAGAGAGCATATTAATATATAGCATACTGGAATGTGACATAATTGGAAGCGGAATCACAGGCCACATGTTTATAGTAGGATCTGATACCACTATAAGGTTCCACCTAGGGAACATAAACAATAATTCATGAAAACATAGGAGATAGGTGTCAAAACACACTATTATGTTTCATTAATTGTACATATATACAAAAGAATTGTCCCTTGGGTTTCATATTCCCAAGTGGACTCTTGGACTCCCTGGTGACTCTTGGTCTACCCTCACAACTATTGATCTTCTTTGCACGTGCATAGTGCACACCAATCCTGACACCAAGGATTAGTCTCCAAAAGATTCAAATGTGCATCCTGCAATCGATGATCCTGATTTCTTTGACACCTATGTTGAGAAAATGCTCACAGGATGAAAAGGAAATTGATATTTTATGAGCTCCCATAATAGGAGCAGCTTAAGATTTCCCACTTATTAGATCCCATGGATATATTTAAAAATGTTTCATCTTCTTTGTGGCGTCACATATCATCCAAAAAAAGTGACAAGATGAAAGTCAGGAAAGACCTTATTGCTTCTAATATGAAAAAGAAGCATTGGCCAAGACAAGAAAATGGAGGGGAGGATGGCACCTCTTTTTCATTTAAAAAGGGCGATGTCCCATGGATTTTGAAGAAAGATGATCTTAATTTGGAAAATTAAGTTATATTTGGTGTGAAGGCACCTACATTTTTTGGGTCTACTCTACGATGATGCCTCAGTACATTAGACAAAAAGTTGTCGAATTTGAAATCACATGACCATCTCAACCTTCTACGAGTACGTATAATGCCAAAAAATTGTTATTACTATTTGTTTATAGATTTTTCCACAAAAGTTAAAATGCACTTAACTTTTTGTGTTTACTTTTTAGTGTCATTATCCGTTGTTCATGTGTGGGTGTGTGAACCATGAATTTCGTGATGACCATCAGCATGCCATATCTATAATATATGCATTTGTATGGTGGATCACATAAAAGGATATTTACATTGCTAGCATTCCATAGTGGCGTGAAGTGATATCTGATATTGTTTGTATGTTTGAGAAGGAACTGTCGTCGAGTTTTATGGACTTGCAAATTCATCTTCTAATTCACCTAGTCAATGACGTTGAATTAATCAGGATAGTCTCCTGTCACTGGATACATTCTTCTTAGAGAGGTTCATGAAAAAAGTGAAGAGATTTGTTCATCAAAGGGGAAAACCCGAGGGGCCTATGGAAGAGGGGTACATAATATATGAGTCGTTCTATTATGACAGTGAGTACATCAAGCAAATCGATGACATACCATGCATAGTGATTTGGGATGATGAATGTGATGAGGACAGAAGGGGAGGGGAGGTACTAGAAACAAATGGAAAAAGGCTCATGATAAAGAGTAAGTCACTTATCTTTCGATCTTCAATTTTTCACATAGTAACTTATATTCACAAAAAACGTCAAAATCTATATTTGATCCCATACGTAGTGAATGTGGTTTTGTTTCCATGGATACAATAGCAAATTCATAAATTGATAGGATCAATAAATTCATTATTTACAATGCGGAGGAAACACAACCATGGGTTGCATTGTATGAAGAGAAGAGGAGGAAATGGGACATTAAAAAAAAAGAATTTAGGCTATTGCACTGTAGAAGCATGCCTTTTCTAGCTCATTTAAAAGAAAATATGCCAATGATCTGTCCCAACAGTTGGGTTGCAGAACAAGTCAGAGAGAAATATGGTAAATCCAGTCGTTACCCTCCTTAAGAGGAGGATATGCTAAACATTGGGATTGGGTGCAACAACTCGGTAATAAATACTTATGTGCATAATTTCTAAATTTATAATGCAACTTTGAATTGTAAAATTTATATTTAATATATTAATGGTTGGGTTAATAGACATATGACATCATCATTTGTTAAATTTTCTTATAGGTGCATTTGTTCCCATCTGTGTGGGCTTATGGACATCATTTTCACGTTGAGGATGCTGATAATGGGCGTGTAACACAAGACTGGGGAGTGGAATTCGAGTTCTACCAATCTAGTCCTGCTAGCCACCGAGATCAAAAAATGGTAAGAGGAATGTTGGATTATGTCGGAAAGATACAAGAGATCATTCAAGTGGACTTCTCATCTTTCTAATGTTTTATTTTTAGGTGTAGGTGGTGGGACACATTCGACAAGATTAGTGTCAAGGAAGATCGTGACAATGGGTTGATATGTATCAACTCTAGAAAGACGTGGGATGAAAGTAAGGAGCCTTATGTTTTCCCAAAACACTGCAACCAAGTTTTCTTTCACCTAGATGTGTTGGATAGAGATTGGTGGTTCATATTAAGACACGACCCTAGATCTAAATATGTTTCTAAGAACAACAATGCTATCATGCCAACCAAGGAAGATAATGAGGGTGATGGCAATGAAGAGTGATATGTACATGTTTTATTCTGTCATCTATAGATTAAGATATCGTTTTGTTATTGTTATCTTTGATTGTCTAATTATATTGTTTATTTTTCATTTTATGATGGTGGAAATGGAAATTTGATTATTGGAAGCAGTGTTTAAACAATTTCATTTGGTTAAGAACCAATTATATGATGTGAAATATGGTTTATGTATATGAAGTAGTTTATGATCGTATAGAATGATTATATGTCATTGTCTAGATTATATAAACCATGAAAAACAACTTACATGATTCAATTTTATTTTTTTGAATGTAAAGGCTAACATATTTATTCATTCTTGACTTGAAGGTGGTCTGAAATTTCTATATTGATATTTCAGTGCTTGTATTTTCTGATGTTTTTGTTATAAATAATGTTAAGAATTATAATTGCATTATTAATTTATGACATGTTTGTTAGTCTAGTGTAACGTTTTTTTTCATTATATGATTCAGTTAAATTGAATTTTGGTTATAATGTAATGTTTTTCGTTTTTTTACAGTATTTATAATGCTCCAACATAGAAAATGATACTTTTGCAACCTCGATGGAGAATGAAAATCCAACAATTTTTTTAATAGTGTTGAGCTCTACAATGAAATCATTTAAGGCCTCGATAATAATGAAATGTACAACAAATTCTAAGGTGCTCTCTGATATCTCCATCAATATTTGAATGCTTGTATTTCTTGATTTTTTTGTTATAAATAATGCTAGGAATTATAATTGCATTAATTTATGACTTTTATGTTAGAATCTAAATTTTTTTAATTATATGATTCGATTAATTTATTTTTTTGTTATAATGTAATGTGTTTGCATTTTTTTATTGTATTTATAATTTTAACTCCAACATAGGAAATAACACATTTGAAACCTTGGTGGAGAATGGAAATCCAACAATTTTTTAGTAGTGTTGAGCTCTACAATGACTTAATTTATGGCCTTGATAACAATGAAATGTACAACAAATTCTACGATGCTCTGTGATATCTCCATCAATATTTGAATGCTTGTATTTCTTGATTTTTTTGTTATAAATAATGCTAAGAATTATAATTGCATTAATTTATGAATTTTATGTTAGAATGTAATGGTTTTTAATTATATGATTTGATTAAATTGAATTTTTGTTATAATGTAATGTTTTTGGATTTTTTATTGTATTTATAATGTTGACTCCAATATAGAAAATGACATATTTGAAACCTTGGTGCAGATTGTAAATCCAACAATTTTTTTACTAGTGTACCTGACCTCTACAATGACTTAATTATTTATGCCGTGAATAGCAATGAAATTTATAACCACAAAATTTAATGTGCTCTCTAATTTCTACATGATCAATATTTGAATCTTTTTATTTCATGATGTTTTTGTCGTAAATAATTCTAAGCATTATAATTACAAATGTTTGCAAATGTTTTCTGAATGAGAATAAGAGACAAAAACCAAATTGAAGATCATCAAATCAAATTAATGATTAATAATAATAATAAATTTTGAGAGTTGTGGATTTACATTAATTGAGAGAAAAAGGGTGTTCTTTTAATTAACTATTTGCTTTTCTTCTTATTAAAGATTTTATATTTGTCATTGTAAATTGAGCTATTGTCAACAAATTAAAAATATTGAATGATACATTGATAGGTCATATTCATGTTCATATAATTTAGTTTTTTTTTAATGTTCATAAACATGATACTATGAAAAATTATACGACCATTAACATAAATCATATAGCTAGTTGTTACAACTTCATTCATTAATATCAATACAAAATTCATAAGCATATTTAATTGAATGATAATATTTTTGAAATTATATTATGTAAACATAAACATATCATCATTAATATCATTGTCACCATCTAACAAACATAAAAATAAACACCATCATACCATCATGAACATAGAACTAATAAAAATAAGCATGAATGCACCACCATAAACATTACATTACTGCATATATATATATATATATATATATATATATATATATATTATAGATTTAAACATCATCTAACACATATGATCTAACATTACATGTAACAAAACACAAGTTCTAGTTTCTAACATAATGAACGTAATCAAAAGTGACCTAACATACACAAGTACATTACCAACAACATATAAATAAGTATCAATCTAATCATCAACATCAATGTATGTAAAAGGGAAAACAAAAACATCTAATGAACATCATCGAACCTGACCTAACGTAACATCATGACCATCAACATATAAATAAAAATCAACATAATCATCAACATCAACATCTGCAAAATGGAAAATGACGTATATATATATATATATATATATATATATATATATATATATAAACAATAGCATCAAAATGATGATAAATGTCAAATATACATGTATAGTCCACCCCTAGAAGCCTATCATCATCACTATCTGTCGACCCACTAGATGTATCGACACTTGCAGCAGTAGAGCTAGAGGCATGATCTGTAACTTTTCTAGGAAATAATCTATCATGTAGATCAGTAAGAAAGGCATGACATCTAGGAATATGGATCATCCCACCTGATCTGAGCATCCTCTCCACAGTTGAGGGGACTACTGGATCTGTTGAAGTAGGAGGGGTGGAGGAATTGATGAAGGAGGTGATGGATCAATATAGGCTGGTCGATCGGATAGGTATAAAATATCAGATGTTGGATCAGTCGAAGGAAGGGGAGGTGGAGAAGATGATGGAGGTCGAGGACATGGTGGAGGAGGGGGTGAATGAGATGTCGAAGGTGGATGAGTAGAAGGTGGAGGACGAGGAGGAGGTGCAATGGATGTGGAGATTGCCCCACCAGTTGAAGTAGTTGATGGAGAAGGAGGTGGACTAGGAGGCTGAGGATATTTGACCTCATCAGATGATGAACTACCATGAAGGATGGTATCCAAAAGAATGCAAGCACCATCAATGTGCTGCATCAAGCTCCTCGTATCAATAGGAATCATCCTCCATAGCTCAATGTATTGGTCCTGACTCTAAATCTCCCTAGCAGGAACATGTTGAACCCCTCAATCTGCTAATAATATAGCCAGCCTATCTACAATACCCTGTATGAACATTTGGTTAGCCCTCCGTCAAAGGTCAGGTCTAGCAGCCTAGATGAGGCACCTCCGGATGATCCTACATCTGTATGTCCTCATCCTCATTAGCCTATGGTGGAGGAGGCCTCACATCACCATCAAAAGTGCCAATATCTGTAAAATATATAGTACACAATAATAATTAGATAATTTCATTAAACAAAAATTTAATATAACAATTTAAAACATGTTTCAATTGCAATAAGTATAACGAGAATAAAATGAAAATAGTAAACATAACGCTAAATTTACCTCTTTCATTAGGTGGCTCATTTCGAGTGAAGAAGATGTTGGTACACCCTCTCCAATCCAACCCCGCATTTGGATATGCAACCATATATAATTGAGGCTGGTCCTCGTCGCCTCTCATGTCAAGCACATCAGCAGTGATCCTCGCAAGAAACTCTAGCTACCCCCTCTTGGGAATCGTCTGCTCCTACATGTGCATACACACATCTGTCATCAACTTAGGAGGGAACCAGTCAAAAGATGGCCTAGTCACCAAAAATATATCAAAAAATAGACAAAACAACTCTGAACTGAAGGGGAAGTTCGCCCTCCCGCTAATACACACCCGACATCGACTGAGAGCATAAAAAAATTGTTGTAAAAAAATAGCAGACTACCTAATGCATCTAGGTGCCTGCACTAAAGAATCAACATAATATAATAAAGGGAAGCTAATGCGCTGCCCATCCGTGGTGTAATGCACGATATTCGTCACCAACAAAGAGAGGCACCTCACATCCTCTCTACAAAAAGCAGGAATGGAAAGTTTCCCACAGCGCACCTACAACTAAGAAGGCTCAAGGATGTTGTCATCAACATATCTCTGAAAGTATACCAGCTAAGTCACTACTACAACTCCAGCTGGAACCTCAGGGAACTGAGAAAATTACTCACCTCTCCTAGATAGCCCAATGATAAAGTAAATGTCCTCCTCAGTGGGTTGGAACCACTCATCAGGACTAACTTTAAAGGCCTACTAAAATGATCCCACCGTGCGGTCAACTCGGTCAACAAGGTACTATTCCCTTTGAGTGATGTTGCCTCCTCATAGAGCTTGAGGAGGCCAACAACTCTCAAGAGGTGTCTAGTTTGAGGCGTAATGGGATGAGGGTATAAATTTATCTCCCTCTTCCTTGCCTCCCACTCCCTGTGGAAGTTGTACTGATCAACCTCTGCCTCGTGCTCCTGCTGTGCCTCGCGGAAATCACATCTATGTTTCACATATAATATCAATTAGTATGATAAGCATACATATAAAATAATTATAACAATATTATATCTACCAAAATCAAATATTAAATTTTTTTCTAAAAAAAGTAAACCAGTGCACGATAAATATTAGAAATGCACCACCACCGGTGCATTTATGATATTGGAAGCACCGAGAAGCAGTGCGCTACAATATCTATGACTCACCGCTTATATATAAAAAAAATAAAATTGATTTCGATAGTGCACCTTAATTTGATTAGCACATCGTTACTCAAACACACCAAATTTAAACAACAATAAATTATTTGAAAAATATTCATGGTGCGCCTATGCCACGTTAGCGCACCGCGAACCAGTGCCTTGACATGACATAAGAGCACCGAAAATTTTGTGTTCATGGGTTTGTGAGAGGTGCACTTACATACTGGAATCACCAACGAGCGATGCACTACAATATATAAGCCACACCGAGGGTTATATATCAAAAATTTTAAATTGAATTTGACGGTGCACCTAAGTCTTATTCGCGCACTGTCATGCAAATGCACCGAATTTTTAAATTATAAATTATTTAATGTATATTAATGGTGTGCCTATGCCAAGCTAACACACCATACAACCAGTGCCTTGACATGACATATGAGCACCATTAATTGTGTTTTCAAATGTTTATCAAAAGGGTCATAGGTGCATCTATTTCACGTAATTGCACCGTTCCCGGTGCGATGACGTGACATACACACACCATACATATGATTTTGGGTTTATTTTACCAATACCAGTGCACTAGACAATAACAAGCACCAGAACTCCGGTGCCCTTTATTGTACTAAACGCACTAGTGTCTATTAGAATTTAGTTTTTTAGTAGATGTATCAATGGTGTGCTTACGACACGTCAATGCACCGACATCCGGTGCGCATGAGTAGCATAAGTGCACCGTTGAAAGTTTATTATTATTTTTATTAATTGATAAGGTCATCGATGTATGTATTACATTTAAGGGCACTGGAATGCCAGTTCTCTTAAATGTGTAACTTACAGGTGACCATTTGTGGGTTTTTTTTTCTGTTCTTATCGATGCGTTAAAATCGTTTGGCTCGCACCGCTAGTGGTGCCCTCTGTAAAATTTTATAGGGTGCACCATTTAGCAGTGCGAGCCGAAAGATTTGATTATACAGCGCAGTTTTTATTTATTTATTTTTTAAATGGAAATTTAAGGGTGAATTTTGAAAACTAAACCGTTAAAAAATTATTTTGTGAAGTAATAAACATTTTACCTGTTGAACGACATGTCAAGGAGGCATATTGGCGATGTATGGTAAATTTGAATTTTTCCAAAATAGTTTGGCAAAATTCAAATGAACCGAATTTCCAATAGAATGCAAGGATGCATCCACGTGGACCATCGATGTCATGGCGTCCTGGTAGGTGAAGGGAAGCACTAGTGCATAGGGGATCAGACGCACTGAAGTTTGGTAAAAATGATTTTTCGGCCACGGTAATTTTTTTTATTAAACCCTGCACTAGTGCGGTCAACGTTAAGATGCACTGGTCCGATCAAAGGCCGCATGCACTGGAATTAGATGATGTCAAAATAAAAAAAAAAATTAACAAAATTCTTTCCGGTGTGTTCTGTTTATAACCATGCACTCGTGTGATCCAAGGGCGCATGCATCAAAATTAGCCAATGATAAAAAAAATATTTTTTAAAATAAAATTCTCTTCAGTGCATTGTGTTGATCCTCACACAATGGTACGGAAAGACTAGTTAGCGCACTCAGAATGGTTTTAAAATATTTTTTCAATTATAATTATTTTTTTTTTATAAAATGAATGTCAGTACATTAAGGTCTTTGGAACGCACTGATGTGTTTAACTAACCAGCATAGATCCATCTTAAACTTGTATCTATCAAGCACTGAGAGGGATCCAATTTCTTGAGGTGTATTTCTTTTTTTAAATTTAAACTCAAAAAATTTGATCTTTCTTGATTGATAGATCCGGGTTTAAGTTTTAAGTTTTTATTTTATAAATGAACATCTATTTTTTAATTACTTTTCATAATATTTTATTTTAAGAACCAACATGGAATTTTTTTTAAAAATATTTTCCATAATTTTTTATTTTATGAGCCAACATGAATTTTTTTAATTATTTTGTTACTAACGTTATAACGTTATATCACGTTAGAGGATCTCTCCCATACTGGGTTGTAGAGCACCTCGTTTCACTCAGTGCAATGACTCACCATTGTAGACTTTCGAGATGTTTTTTTAAGAAAATAGATTATAAAATAATGTTCAATGCGTTAGGGTTTGATGAAACACACCGGTGCGGTTATGGTTAATGAACGCACCGTGTTTGGTTTTTTAATTAAATATTTTATTTTATTTTAAAAGTGGGCAGTGTGACTGCTTCTAAATAATGCACCCGTGCGAGTATATGTGATGTAACGCACCGCTACTGTTATTTGGAAATTATTATGGTTTAGTATTGACATTTTGGGTCGCGGTGCGTTAAAATATGATGCGTCGGTGAAAACACCGGTGCGCTAATGTCAGGGACGCATAGGTGCCATTATGTTGAAACTGCACTGTACTAAAAAATTTCCACTAAAACCTACGATCGCTCGCCTCCGCCAGAAACAGATATTTAAGATCTTTTGTGAGGAGCATACGCTATAACCTCCACTAAAGAGCCTTTTCTTTGTTGTGTGTTACAAATAAGTAATAAGTTATCTGTTACTTATGATATGCCAAGAAGCTCTTTATTCATACATCAACTAAGAGTATTCCATGCATTAGCTACCAGTTATTCATGCATCAACTACCACTTATTTTTATATTCTTTTTCTTTTATAATTGTTTATTACCATAAAATCAATTTGGACAATACATTTATCTCATCCTAACTTAATTTAAGAAAAACATAGATGGCAGTCCACTCCAATTTCATAATCATAATTGTTAATATTTACAACATAATCATTAACATTACCATAAAACTCTTCACAAATTTGATTAGGTTTTTTAACCTAACATTTACATTATAGATAATTAGCTTACAATGAAGCATCCTTACGGTGCACTTTAATTCTCTTAAATTTTATTTTCACCTATCATCCATTTTAACATGTAAGTTGATGATTAACATCTATCTTGTTAGGAAATCAAAATGGAAAGACAACACCCAAGAATCTAAGAATGTTGCCAACCTATCGGTGATGTAGTAAATCCTCGTAAAATTATATCACAAAAATCGATTCTCCTGACCCTTGCACTCTTTGGTTGGCTCAGACGATATTATATATGGAGACATGGCGAGAGATGAGAGGTGAAATTGATCCGACTGGAAAGGCTGTTTGGTTTCCAAATTACTCGAATTATGGTTCTCACTTAACCTGCTACAAAAACACAACAAAAGCCATTAATCTATACAATGCTATAATTCATGTAAAATTTCAGCGTTCCATCAAAGAGGTCTATGCATTAAAGCGATCAGCTTGAGAGAAAAATCTGACTTATCAAATTATTTAAAGATTATAGAAGTAGCAGATTTGGATCATAACCGAGATATGGCCAAGCATGAATTTGGGAAAAGTATCTTGGAGTATTACAGTGATGTGCATGTTGCAATTCCTCGACTGGAATCAATGCCCAGGTTGGTTGATGCAATCTAAACAATTAATTTGTCAGCATTAACCAAACTTCATGGATTGTTTTATACAATATAAGATGCATTAAATATGCTATGATCGAATTGTTTATTTTCAATTATCGTTAAACTAACCATCATGTAACATATTCAAATTATTTCTTTCCAATTGTCGTTTAAAATACAGATTAATTCCTTGCATGGTTTGCAAAAAGACAATGTAATATATTTAAATAACAAATTTTGGGCTGGAATATTAAAAAAAAACGTTATTGGATCATATAGCAAAAACAAATTGCAACAATGACATTACCAACAGCAACTCAACACTCTCGACTAATTGCAGTATTTTAATGACTCATGAGTTCCATTTTTCATTTACGTCGGCTTGTCTTGGCCATGTTTTTTTTAACAGAAATAAGTAGATAGCTTTATATATTAAAAAAAGAAGGAGATTACATATGGCCGGGAGGCTGTTCCCGTAATATGGGGAGGCTGTTCCCGTAATACCCATAGTTGCCGTAGCAAACATATAATTGTTCAGCCTCTGATTTTCAAAATGAATAGCCCTTATACAAAATACAAAAAGAAGCTTGAAGGTCTAAACTTAAGCTAGAACTAGAACAGAGCTATTACAGAGCTTTGGAGATACATAGAAAAACCAAAAGAGAGATATAGAGTGCCTGTAGATACGAGAGCCAAGTCAATTGGCCTGGTGGCGACTGGTAGGAGTTGTGACTGCATTTTTTTCATCCAGATTCAGAATAACAAAGGGGCTGCTTCACTTGCTGACCATATTGTTGCCATTGTTGACCCTTATGCAATCTACTTTGGCTTCCAGAATTTGAAGACAGCTGAAGAAAGTGTCATGCTTACCCATTATCTTTTCAAAGTAGTCTTTTGCCTTGCCAGCGCTGTTCCTAACTTCCGAGTTGGAGATGTGCACGAAGGTGGCTAGACTGGAGATTTCCTTCTTGGTGTCCATCAAGTCGCCACGAAGCCAGCGAATCTGGGCTTCCAGATCCTTAATCTGGGTATTAGCTTCAGGTGTGGAGCTCGCGTTCCCGTGAGGAGTGTCCATAGCAACTAAGTTTCCCTCGTATCCCAAATGCTGCCTCTAGCTCTTGCTGCCATACCCATCCGGGCTATTACACACCAAAATATGAGGACCATTGTGCCCAGGTTCTGGGGATTTATGCGGCTTCCTGCTTCTGTTGCCATAGTCGAACCCACTCCCAAAACAATGCATTACATCTCGATTTCCAATACTGGTTCCATGTTCCAGAGGGACCCAATTCTTCCTACTATCCTGCTCCTTGGATTGACGATAATTATTACAAACAAGACCCCCTCGCTTGTCGGTGTTTTCATTGTTATACAGAATCTCATTAAGGTAATGCTTCTTGCTTCTCCTAAAGCCAGGGCCCAAGGCGCAATCCTTGCAATGCGGAGAATGGAAAATACCCGCCATGACAGAGAACATAAGCTTGCAGAAGAGAATGCTCAGAGAGAAAATAGGAGAGAATGTGGACGGTCGATGTGAAATGCCACCACCCTACAAGATATAAGGGAAAGGTGGCCTGGGGAAGAGCCCAAAATTAAGGTTGGGGCATGCGTGACAGATGGAGGTCAGACGCAACCGTCGGAAGGGTTGAGTGGGCTTGGAGAAGGACGCTGCTAAGATCCAAGGAAGATTGCGGTAGTTAATGCCCCCATTGGGAAGAGTGAAAATGGAGGTAGTGGGATGATCCCTAGAGGAGGGTGGAAAGGGTGGAAGGGAGGGGGGGCTAGGGGACTCAAATGTTGAGGTTGAGGATGCCATTGGTTAAGGCATGACCACATTCCAACCTTGCTCCGGAATTTGCCATTCTATCGGCAGCTTGATTGTTGTTCCTTAGAATGTGCAGGAAGGAGATGGAGTGAAAGCCAGTAGCTGCAAAATTAGAGTGTTGGTGCAGATGGTGAGTGGCTTTGCGATGGTTGTTGACATATCTTCTTGCCTCCCTTATGACCAACAAGGAATCCCCAAAGACCACTAGATTACTGACTTGATTTTTTTTTCTATTTCGAGACCTTTTATCAGTCTGAGCCACTCAACTGTGTTGTTGGTCTTCTATCCGATCCACGGAGGGTTCACCAGTGAGGCAATATCATATCACGTCCATTCATATTGGGGGGTTGAATACTCTTAAAAACCTCAAAAATATATTGCCTCATATTAAGGGGTCAAGGGGGGTTTTTAATTTGACATAGTAATATAAATATTGGGGGTTATTTTATTTGGGAGTGCCGAGGAATAACCTCCAAATCATCGGATTGATTCATACGTCCAAATCACGGTCTCAATTCATAACCACCTAAAACTTAAGGACCTTCCATTTTTATTTGATATTGCTTATGATCCTAAGGTTTGCATAAATTTGATAACAGTGTACCAATGATAATATCGATGAAGTCTCTTTGGATTATTGGCCTTTAGCAATCCTCATTTAATAGATTATTTAGGCTTGGTTTGAATTGATGTTATATTGTTTTCCATCTTTAAGTTAAGAGATATAGTTAAATGGGAGTTCTAGACTTGAACAATTGTATTGTATTTTTTGTAGGCATCAGGTAAAAGATTTACATCTTCATTTTTTAGGTTGGAGTTTAGGTGGGCATTGAGATTCAATTAAACCTTGCTCCACCACAACCAAGAAAAGTGATACCAATCTTTCTTGGCTCACTAGAACCAAAAAAAGTTAGATCAATGTTTCTTGACCAATTATTTTTTTCAACCTTTTGTATTCTTCTTTAATATTTTCACATTGCCACTTAGGAATATTTGTTAGATTGAGTTATATTCGACATGTTCATAATTGTAATTTCAATTCTTATATGGAAGGCATTTGTCTTAATATTGTATTGGAATTAACATGAACATAGGTGAAAATATAAATCCTTATTTATATACCCTATGTGTTATCGTTACCATGAAATGGTATCATATAAGTTTCACCATTTGTGTATCTTTATAACTATTGCATGCTTGAAACCTAACAATGGAGATTTTTCCCTATCCTTTAAAGATAAAAAAAAACTAGATATAACCCAAGAAAAGGTAACTAAATGTTGTTAATTCCCATGATTGCAAGAATAAATGTAGAGGAACTAGAGGCAATTCATTGGATATTGTGAATGACCCAAATCCAACATATGCACATGATCATACGGTGTTATTGAAAAGTAGAAGGAATTTGTCTATGTTCATTTGGGTTCAGACATCAATGATGTTTGTTTTGATAGGAAGGTAGGGGTGTACCTCCACAAAAGGGTTTCAATTTTGCATGTTTATGGAGTTTAATTTATTAAGCTTATAGAAAACATGAGTTCTCTATGGCTATATTTGTATTTACATGATATAAAATTGGTAGATTGGCAGGTTGTGGTGTGAAACATTTTCAATTCTCATATTTTCTAAGAATTGCACTAACAATTGGACTATCAGTCTTTTACATTCTTTGTTATGTTGATCTCTTGACTATGTTGCATTTTATGCATTTTTCCTTTGCAAGTACTATTTCATTGGGTGTTCCGCTATCCAATGTTACAAAATGATCAGTCACCCTTGGAATCATAGTGGGATCATTATTAGCATTATACTATATTTTTATGTAGCATCTTGTTTGCTTATACTAAGATGTGTTAGGGCTCCTATTTGTTACAACTTGGTAATATGATATAAAGGGGGTGTTAAAAATGGGTTGATAAAAATGGATACCTACAATATCTGGTGAAACTAGGGGTTTTCTTAATTAGAAAGGCATATTGGGAGGGGGGTTCAACAATACAATTTTAGGATGCATTTTCCAATATTTAGTGAAAATAGGGGTATTCTTTAATATCATGCGAATGATCGTGCTATGTAACAAGTTCACTGAGTGAACCCCCCGTGGTCCGATCCCCCATGCATAATCTTCAACTTTGTTTCCACTAGAGTCTGAGAGAACTCCCCCTGCGCCTGCCAACCCTAGTGCTGGTCTTGGCCATGTTAACCACCACCACCATCACATATATATATATATATATATATATATATATATATATATATATGCGACTTTAACTACTATCATCATCATCATCATCATCATATATATATCGCACTTTAACCACCACCACCACCATCATCATCATCATATATATAACCAAAGATCTTAGTTCACTTAGAAATATGAGTGGCCAAAAGATAAAAAAATTCACTTTTCAATTATTAAAACACTTTTCCCTTGAACTTTTCTTTAATTATTAATTATTTTGTATAAACTCACACTCCAAATTTTTTATATAATTATTTATTTAGATTTTTTTTTACAATTATTTATTTCAAAACAAAATTAAAAAAACTAACCTATTATAGAATATATGCTATCTACCGTCCATATTATCTAAAGTGGTCTAGTATGGTGTCCATATTATCTACCGTCACACAAAAGGAACTTGTGTAGCCGTAACGAGTTGTATATGACCCGAGCTTTCCGGTAAACATGAAAAGCAAGGTCCAGCATTACTCAAGATGGCTGCAATGCTCGGCTCGACCTATACTAAGAGATCTAACATATAGCACCTACCCTTCGTAAGAGATGTAACATTATTTGTTGCAGAATCCACCGTCGATGAACCAATTAACACTGTCCAAACTTAAACCTGAAAGAAAATTGTTATGAAAGAGAGTTATTGGATTCCGAATGTTTAGTAAAATTGGATAAGCCAAAGAAAAATATTAATTGAAAAATTAATATGATAGATTCACCTATGTCATTGTTAATTCCTTCCGATGAGAGGAATGGTTGCTTCCTCTTCAAAGTTCGATTAAAGAATTGGATCGGCCATTTAACTAAAAGATATGCATAAAGAATTGGATCTGCCATTTAACAACAACAAAAAATATGTATTTATGATTTTTAGGTGAAGGGAAATTGAATATTTTTGTTTTTAGTTTTTCAATAATATATCATCCATTTTAATAATTAATATGTTTTTTTTTAATTGAGAAATTTTTTATATCCATTACATTTTCAATCATTTTTTTTTTAATATTCAGTTATCATTTTAGATTTTGAAAAGATATATAATCTCATTAAATTTGTAAGAACAAAAAATCGAATAATCTTAAAAAAAAATAATTACAATTAAAAAAATGAGTAAATAATTTAATGCTAAAAAGTTAACCCTCTTATTTGTGAAATTAAAAAAAAAATCAATAAAATTAAGATCAAATGGATTGACGAATGGTTTATATCATCGTTTTTTTAAAATAAAATAAAAAGTATGCTTATAATTCACAACAAAACAAAATAATAATATAATTTATTTAAAAAATGAATTTTTATTTGTATCCTTTTGTATTAATCTATTAAATAATTTTTAGATAATAATTAAAATAATAGAAAATCAAAAGGAATTCAATTTTTTTTAACATTAAAAAAACAAACACATAAAATTGTCTAAATGGAAATGATTTTTAGAGTATGGAAATAAATAATTTTTATTTCTGAGAAACAAAACTTATATAAAGTGTTTTTACAAAAGATAAAATAAAAAATATTTTTTGAAATTATAATTTAAAATATAAAGTATTTAGGTTCATTGTGAAATTAAAAAAGAAATCATAGTATTTTTTTTAATAAAAATAGATAACATCTTAAAGATTTATTTAACATTTATATTTTAGAAATTGGTTAAGTTATTTCAGTTATACTAATTGTTGTTTTCAGTTTAAAAGAATGAGCATAATATTATTTTAACTCTCATATTTTTATGATGGATCAAATTTCTTGAGGTGCAACTTTATTCTAAGTTTTTGCAATTTAAAAAATGGTTGCACCTCAAGTGATTTGATAGGTGGAGACACATGATAGATCCAAAATTAATATTAATTGTCGTTGGTTTTTATTAACTCCCAATTTATTCATCACTTAAGGAGTCAGAACAAATTTAAAGTACAAATATATCAAGGCTTCAAATATAAGGATTAAGAGGGGTCTAGACTAGTTTATTTTATTACTATATATAGTATTATCGTTGTTGTATGTGGAACTTCATACATAATCTATGTGTGGAAACATAGTGGATATGTTGAACACAACGTACCAATTTTTAATTATGATATACACAATCACATATTGTTACAAAATGGTGTTTGTGTACTCAAGTACTCATGCGGTATCCTTGACCCATTCTATGATTATAATGTTTGATGTCATAGATGTTCTTTTCATTCATTCCCAAATACGTCAACATATATGCAATGAATGTCCAGTCAATTCGATCATATCTATATGAAAATCTATTTGAAGGAAGATATATTGTTGCTTAGATTACCTATCCCACTCCATCGCCACCCAAGCAAAAATCATTATGTCTAGAATAAATCCCCCTTAAACGAAACATGTATACAATTTAAACACATAATCTTCTTGGAAATATCCCTTGCCCTTATTGTCACTACCTTAGCGATGATATTGTAAGACATACTCAATAGTGTTATTGGTCGCCATCCTTGGATGGTGTCCTTGATGTGTTCTTTGGAGCGAGATTGATCAACCCCAAATCAATGGATTATGTTAAACATCCTATGGAAAAGGCCTTTTAAGCCATGTTACTAAAGTCATGCCTCCAATAGTATACCACGTAGACTTGTAAAACTCACAAGGTATTTCATCAATCCCTAGAGATAATTTAACATTTTACATATAGCTAAGAACTGCAAAATATTCATCCTTTATGAAATATCTATCCAATCGGTCATGATCAACAACAAAGACCTTGTGTGGGACCACCCTGTATCAAGAATTCCTAGCAAAAACCACAACCGCTATCCCAAGATAAGTAGAAAAAGTATTATGAAAATGATCACTAAAAACACCTCGGATCTTAGAGGGATCTTCCTCAAGTGAACCATATTCTCTATAAATACCAAGTATTTTTTTAGCAACCACTTTATTTATTAGAATTTTGATCCCTCATCTCCATCCTAATTTTACTATAACTTGACATGGACCTTAGAACCACTAGCTATATTATAATCCTTCCTATGCACCACAAGCTCTAAGTGCACTTTATACTCTTCAAGCACAATGTTATGTAGATCCTCCTCAATAAGGCTATGAATATATTCCAACTTTCTCTTAGCTTCTTGATGTTTTTTCTACACTTGCATGCAATCATACAGCCCCATCCCTGCATGCATTTGATAGTCCTTTGAATGGATGTCTCCCACCATACCATTCAACACCTATCCCCAACATGACAAGGAATAAGTTTCCAAACACAATGGACTAAAGAAGCGACATAAAGGGAATTCAAATGAGAAAAAATGATCTTGAACAAGGGAAAAGGATTTGATTCAATCACATGACCCACCAAAATGGATGTTTGAATAGGAAGATGATATGAGGATGTTGTATCCATCATCACATGATTCGGTCAAAAACTTCCATAAAAGTAAATATCCTCCTAAGTTCCATATACTCTATCAATTCTCGCATCAAACCTCTCCTTACCCTAACAAGAGTTGGACCAAGTGAACCAACCTCCATAGTTAAACTTTTTTTTCCAACTAGGATATCTCAAATATTGGAAGGCTATCCTTATAGGTTAACCATGATTAGTTCTCAACACCACACACCACTAAACCTAAGCGACCCCATGATAACCAACCAATTCCACCATGTTAAAGTCACCACCCACTATCCATTATGCATCTAGAAAATAATAATACAACCACTTCCTAAGGTAGCTTTGAGTTGAACTTATGTTGGGCACATACATGGAACAAAATCGAATCACTAGATCACATGTATCAAAAGAGTAACCTAGATGCAAAACATATATGGGTCACAACAATGTGATGTAATGAAATTCTATATGAAAGATGATAAAGAAGGCAATACCATGCCCTACCTTTTGAATGTGTTCTAAGGACAAAAAGATACCATTCCACAAATAACTCATATCATAGTGAACATGAAAATCACATACTCTACCTCCTAGATAAATACCACATTTGGATTAGCCTTTTATTAAAATCCCTAGACAAGTTGATTCCTACCTAGTATCATCACCTATCTCACATTCCAAGGAAGAATAAAAATATCCATTCAAACAGTAGAGGGTTTGTTGGAAAACAAGTCTACAAAAAGGTTGTAGTCCCATTGAAAGAAAAATAAAAGTTCTAACTACAATGGGTAGTGGGTATATATTCGATCCTCTAGATTAAAGTATTCCCTCCATGACTAAACATAGGGCCAATAACTAGTAATGTACCATGTACCATATTGCAACATCTGCCTTGTTGAAGCCTCAAAATTGAGTCGACAACAAACAAAAAGATTTATATTTGAATCCCTAATAGGAGTTTAATGACACCACATTTTCTTCACAATTCATCAAAAACCATTTATTAAATGCATATTGTTCTAGAATTCAAAGAAGAGAGTACATGATCACTCCTCTACACTCAAGGGTTTTTAACCATTCAAAATTATTGATATTAATATTTCTTATTCTATTAATAGTAAGCAAGCAAAAAATTTAATATGATGGAAGCACTAATGATGGAAGAAAGTTGGGTGTCAATTACTTGGTAATATTTTTAATTTTAATTTCATTACCTTGTTAAAGGCCTCAAAACTGATACCTAGTTCCAAAAAAATCCAATGGAACCAATATCCTAACTCATAGAGTTAAATGATCCCATTGTGAGGTCATGTGGGTTAGTTTGAGGTTTTGTTTTTTGGCCTCAGATACATGAAACATTCATTTAGGGCCTAAATATTATGCTACTCCCTTGATCATGTTGAGGACCCTATGATCCATACCTCATGATTTAAATTTTATGCAACCAAGTCCCATAAAGAGCATGAAAAGAGCATAAATAGACCAAAAAGTGTAATCCATGCCTTAATAATGAAGAAAAGAGATGAATAGAAAGCCTCTTCTAGGGGGGAACCTCCTTACACAATCTACTAAGTACACAAGACAAGACAAGATGAGATGATTCAAATGAAAAGGCTTCCTTCCTATATATAGGAGACAAAAAGGTATAATTACAACTAATGGACCCAAGTCGACATAACTAATATAATAATGCTAATGACAACTACCACTAATAGACCCAAGTCACCATCAATAATATGTAGTGAGCCACAATATAGGGGGTAATGTGCCAATATTTAGGGCTTAACATCAAGGATAATTTTAGGGGCGAAATTTAGCCCATGGGCTATTTTTCCATGTTTTTTTCCAAAAAAAGATTCGCCACATTGCATTTTTCGAAGCCCTATTTTGCCCAATTTTGATGGGGTAAACTTTTTTCACTCCAAAAATCGCCAAATTATTATACAAACTATATAAAATCCTTAGAAATTGAAATAATTTTAGAAAAATATCGCCAAATATTTTATAGTTGACATTTTAAGAATTTGTAAGATTCACCAAGGTTTATACACTTTTAAATAAGTATGGGTCCTTAAAGTTATCCCTACTTAACATGTCCCTAATCCCCTTCAAATATGTGTTGTTCTCAACGCTTGATTAGTTGTGGATTCTTTTGTATGAGGGAATCATCTTCCCATGTCAAATATTCAACAAGTTATTCCACCTGATGAGGTACTCCATAATAGCCTGATTATGTAGTTGTTTGGTCCTTGTTTGAGTGATTTGTTCAAGCTCCAATATGGATTTTCCTTCTTCATCAAGCTACAACAATATAGTTTGATTTCAGATCTTGTCTCCTACTACCTTCTTTAAGCAAGAAACATGGAAAACTAGATGTAAGCTTGAGGGGGAAAGGAGCTCCAATTTGTAAGCCATACTGCCAGTCTTTTGCAACACTTTATAAGGACCATATTGGGTTCTATTTTATTGTATTTATTTAGTTGCTTGAGGGACATCTGTTTGTAAGGTTGCAGCCCCAGAAATACGTAATCCCCTGCTTCAAAACTCCATTCATTGTGATGTTAATCTGCTTATTGTTTCATCTTGGTTTTTTACATAGCCAGGTTGTCCTTCAGTAACTAGAGAACTTATTATTGGTGCTCAAAGTGATCTTCCACAACTTGGACTTTAGATTTTCCTATTCAGGGAGATGTGATAGATGGAGTATGGAACCCATAAAGTGCGATAAACAGAGACATTGTTGATGACACATGGAAGGAATTATTGTAACACCATTTTACCAAAGATAACCATTTCAAACACTTTTTTTTTTATCAGATGTAAAGAAACGAAGATATCCTTCCAAATATTTTTTAACTATCTTAGATTTCCCATCGGATTGAGCATGATAAGATGAACTATGAGCCAACTAGGTACCGAAACATGAAAATAATTTAGTTCAAAATTTTCCAGTGAAAATTCGATCTCTATCGCTTATAATAATCTTTGGGTTTCCATGTAACTTCTGAATTGTTTCCATGAAGGATGCAGCAACTGTACTTGCATTAAAAGGGTGAGAGAGTGCAAAAAAGTGTGCATACTTTGTGAGTCTATAAACAACCACCATAATAGCATTCTTCACTTCTGACTTTAGTATACCTGTGATAAAATCCATTAAGACTTCCGACCAACACTAACAAGGTATTTCTAAGTGTTGTAAAAGACCTCGGGTCTTAACCATTTCAACATTATTTTGTTGGAAAACCAAACATTCTACCACAAACCTTTGAACAACATATTTAAGACCTTCCCAAAAGAATTCCTTCTTGACCCTATGGTATGTTTTTAGGACTCCTAAGTGCTCACCTATAGGAGAGGTGTGTAATTCCAAAGGGATCTTTTGTTTGAGTTGGGTGTTCATAGATATATATATAAGCGATCCTTATACCATGGTGATTCATTTTTCCACACAAAATTATTTGATACACTGGGATCCTTTTGTATATTTTGAATGAGTTTCCACACATATAAGTCATTCTTCCATTCTTCCCTTGCTACTACTGCCCAATCAAGTTGTATAATTGAAATCGCATAAAGTAATCCCTCAACATCCTCATATTTTATGGAGAGTGCATTTGCCATCACATTCTGGTTCCCTTTTTATAGATGATTTAAAAGTCATATCCCAGCATCTTGGTTACAGATTTTTGTTGTTCTTCTGAAGATAGTCTCCATTCCAAGAAGTATTTAAGACTATCATGATCTTTGTTTTTTTTGTAAGCTACATAAAGGATTATATTATAGTACAAAAAAGATTACAGTCATCAGGTGAGGCTGAATATAACATTCTAGCGCTGTTGAAGGTGCCAATATTGCAAAAAGAGTGTTGTAAAACAAGCCTAGAGGCTAAGGCTAGATAGCCAGCGATCCCAAAAACCATAGACAGAGACTAACTTTGTACTAAGCAGAGATAACAAAAACAAGAAAGCAAAATAACAGAACCAGGAGTGCAGTGCTCAACACAAGTCGCGTCAAGAGCTAGCTCCCGCGCCTTTGGAGTCATGGATATCCTCAGAGATAGGGCAAGGGGCGAAGAAGTCATCTGTCCATTACTGCTCTGGGATCTTGATGGGAAGTGGCTTGACTTTGCGCTGGAGAATCACGTCCACCTCATCCTTGCGGATGCACTTGTACTGGGCAACAACAATGGTAGAGGGAACCGGAAAGGAGGTCCCAGGGGGGGATGCACCTTGAACCACAACCACAGCAGGGGATTCAGGACTAGAGGTTTGTCCGAGAGTAGGAGCGACATCCTCTGAAATCGTAAGGCCCATTGATTCATGTAACGAACTGCCAGCCACTTGTGTAGCCGCATGAGAATCGACACCTTTTTTATGAACAACAGTCTCCTCCCCTGAACCTGCAATAGGACATTCCGGAACGACTCCAATGGGTGGAGCTTGATGAGGAAATAGGGAGTAGAGATGACCCGTAAGGCTGGCTTCCAAGGCGACAAGAATTCCATCCAGATGAGCCATGTTGGACCTAGTGTCCATGATGGCCATTTTAGCCAAGTTCCAATTGGTGAGCATCTCTTCCACTAAGGTACCAATCAAATTTTTAAGAAGCCAGTAATGATTCACCTATGTTCTAGCGCTGTCAAAGGAAAGGATCTCCGCAACGTTTCTTGATTCCCAATCATCCACCAGGTGACGGACTGGCATGGAGACGTTATCCTTGTATCCAATGTTTGCAGGGATCTCCTTCTCCACAGAGGCCGCTTTGCCTGTGCCCGGTCCAGAGCCATGCCTGGAGGTGTCGCGCATGATTTTCATGGTGGTTTTGGAGATTTCACAGGGTAATTGCACAGGGGCCAAACTTTCAGCAAAGGAGGCATAGAGTGGATAGCGAAGATGGTTAATGAACACAGGAGCATGAACATGGAGCTTCATATCCCGGAGGAGGGCTCTGGGAGACAGGGGCATCACACAAGAGAAATTAATGGCGAAGTGAAATGAACAAAGGTGTGAGGATGTAGGGAGCTATTCCGGCATTAATGCCATTTTCCAAGCCATGTGGGCGAGGAGAGATGGAGCGTGCAAGAAGGCTAGTTGGGGTGTGGTCATTTTAGGAGTAAATGCTATGTCTCAAAAAGAGCCCATCTTAGGAGTTGGTGCAGGGGGGGTGGAGTGTCCACTCCAACTGTCCTATTAGCGGTTGAATCATCACCTGTATCCGGGAGACTATCATGATCTTTGTTGACCTTGAAGTGACTAACTATTAGGTAAGGACACCATTTCTTAAGTGCATGTATTATTTCCATCATTTCCTTCTCCTTCTCATAAATGGTTTTTTGTAAATTCTTTCCCTTGATTGGTTGACTTTCGAAAGCAAGGCATTTTCCTTCATGCATTAGAACAAAAACGATTCCATTTGCTGAGGAAACACATTCCACAATGAAGGTTTTTGTGAAGTTTGGTGTGGTCAAAACCAGAGCTTTGCACGCTTCCTCTGTAATTTGTTCAAATGTTTGAGTTTCCTCTGGAGTCCAAAAAAATGCTTCCTTATTTAATAATATTGTTAGAGGTGCTTCTATTTTTCCATATTTCTGAACAAACTTGCGGCAGTACCCTGTCAATGTGATAATTTACAAGATAGATCACACAGCTAGAGTAAATCTCACTAATCTCACTCAAGAATTGCAATGGATAAGAAGAAGAAGAAGAATCAATAATCACTCATTAACACAAGAAATGACAAAAACTGTTGTAATGATTCATCAGCTGTAAGTTGGCACTGTGAACGTCAAATAATAACTTAATACAATCAAATGAATTTGAATACACCTAACATCATTCGAATTCTCCTCAATGTGTGGATTGGATAGCATTGGAGACATCACCCAATCAATGGTAGTGGTCACAAATATTCAAATATCAATCAAATGAATCTAACTAAGTCATGTGAGCACAAATGGAAAGGGATGGAGACTCCAAGGAGGGTGCATGAGGCTAATGAGGTTGCTAGTAGGTCAAGTGGCACTCCAATACAGACAACTGGAAGCTAAAGGGAGTTAAACTGAGCAATAAATGAAAGAATTGGTCAATCAATGCTGCAAATGACTGTTAGTGATCCAAGTAGTGTAGTAGGGGGCATTAGTCATCTGGGTGAGGAAAACAAGGTGCAATAGGTAGGTAGGAGGGCTCCTCAGGGCTAAAAACAGGCTCTAGGGGACTGAACATAGGCTCCAGGTGTTGGGGAGACTACCATACTTATGACTGGATGCATGCAGAATGCATGAAAATATAAATAATGGTGGTGCGAATATTCCAATAGTCAAGCCTAAGAATCCTCTAATTTTCTTCAAGGTTTTGGGAATCAAACAATCCATCATGGATTTAATTTTCTTAAGGTCTACCTTGAAACCTTCATGAGATCAAATATGATCCAAATATTCTACCTCATTTACCCCAAAGAAACATTTGGAAGGTTTTGCATATATTTGTTGATCCTTTAGTAGTTGTAGCACCTTGTCAACATGTTGAACATGTTCTTCTCCAGACTTTCTATAGATTAGTATATCATCAAAAAACACAAACACATATTTTCTACAAAAATGCATGACAATTGAAACCTTAAAATGTGGAATGTGCACTTGTAAGGCCAAAAGGCATGACAAAAAATTCATAATGACCTTCATGAGTTTTTAATTTTTTTTGGGATGTACTATTTATGATGATAACCCGAACGGAGATCCAACATTGTAAAGTAGACTACTCAATGTAGTTCATCTAACAATTCATCAATGACAGGAATGGGAAACTTATCTTTAATGGTGATCTGGTTGAGCTCTTTATAATCTGGACACATGAGCCATGATCCCTCCTTCTTGTGTACCATTACCATTGGTGCAGAGTAAGAACTTTTCGTAGACCTAATTATTCTAGATTTTAACATTTCTTCAAGCATACGCTCAATTTCACTCTTCTAGACATAGGGGTATCTGTAAGGTCTGATGTTAGGAGGAAAAATTCATGGAATTAAGTGAGTAGAATGATCAAAATCTCGAGTAGGTGGAATACCTTTTGGAATATATTTAAATACCTTGGAGTGCTTATCAATGACCCTTTGGAGATCCAGGTGAATAGGAGGCTTAGATGTTTAAACATCTAGTGAGTATAATTGTGCAATTACACCTTCAAGTCCATTTTTCAATAATTTTGTCATACCGTTAGAGCTTATCACCTTGATTGGCTTCCTCGTGATACCCTTTAATTCAAAGTATTTTCCTTTGCAATAAAATTTCATGAAAAGTTCCTAAAAATTAAAAGCCACTGTTCTCAATTATTGTAACCATTAAACCCCTAAGATAACATCGGCACCTCCCATTGGGATAGAAATCATACGACTATTCAATACATATTACCCATAGTAAGATTGATATTATGGCATTTCCTTGAGCAATTGATAGTTCCTCCATCTACAATCATTACTTGAAATTCTGGTGTTGTATATACAAAGCAATTGAGAACTTTGGATAGTTTACAATGAATGAAATTATGAGTGCTACCAGAATCAATCAACACTGATACCCTTTTATGTTTGATATATCCTTTGATATTGAGAGTTTGAGGAGTGTTGACTCCCACCAATGCATGACAAGATATGGTGGGATTAATCTCTTCTATTTCTCCAGTTGGAGATGATTCCTGTTCTTTTTCTTCTTCCTCTTCATAATCGATGTAGAATAATTTCTTCTCACAACACTTGTGTCCCTTACTATAAATTCTTTCACAATTAAAGCATGTGACTTTTCCCCTTCTTTCATCCATTTGTTGAGGTATCAACCTTTGAGGTGGGTTAGAAGACAAAACATCATTCTCTGTATATGTTTTGGAGGTGGTTCTTCTAGTATCCATCACCATATTTTTATATTCAACCTTTCTTACCACCATGAAATCCTTCTCTAAAGATGTTGGTTCAAGGAGGTGCACCTCATGTTGGATGTTATCCTTCAAGTTTCCAAAAAATATATCCAACAATTTTATCATCTGGTATGCCCTCCACTCAAAGACTCAACTTTTGAAATTGTTGAATGTGCTCAATTACTAGACCCTTTTTCTTTAGATTTATCAATTGGATAAAGAAGGAATTTCTCTTAACATCATCATGATATGATATCATTTCTTCTATGAAAATGGACCAAGAGATAATGGACTTATTTTTTCATTCACAATGCCATTGGTACCACACAAACTACTAAGGTTCTAAATATAAAGATGCAATATGTACTTTTTGTAGATTTGGCACCTGGTGCATATCAAATAATTGCTCCATCTAAAAGATCCATGTTAAGGGGTCCTTGCCATCAAAATTCCTCATGTCAATCTTGGAGAGTTGGATACCCCTTGGAGACCATCCCTAATTCCTTCCATTATTATAATCAAATACTCTTGTAGTATGCTTATTAAGGGATGGTTTCTCAACATGAACACTATCTTTATCTTCCCTAAATTGGGCCCATTTTGCACCTTCAGGAATATTTTCCTATAGATTATGTATCAAATTAATAATCCTTCCCATTTTTTCCTTTATTTTATTCTCCATCTGTCCTATCATTTAATCCATCATATGTCCCGGATTATTCTCCATATTAACTAAATCCATCATTTCACATACCCTTTAATCAGATATTCATACTTGGATACTCGAAAAGATAGGTCTTCACTTTCATCATAAGTCAAGGATTAATCCTTAGATTGTTTGAGTGGAGTGTGATTTTTTCAACTACCTTTTTATGGAATTTTGAACAATTCAAATATATATCACACCTTGGGTTCACCTCAAATAGATCCTTCTACTAAAATTTATTCAAATTTAAAATGGCGTATGTTTTTCAACCCCTGATTTCAAGATTGGTTTGTTGTCCAACCTTCCAACTAAGGTAAACCTGAAATTTTGAACCTTATGAGTATGAAATATGGGCATGTGGTAGCCATATATTTCCTCTTTCAAATTCCTTAGGTTTCGTTGAATTTGGATGTGGAAAAAAAAGTTGTGACAATTTTCCCAACACTTGTTATTTTTGGCCTTTTTAGAAGAGCGAGAGTGTACATCCTGCCATGTGTCCAGTTTTTTGAGTTTGAAACTAAAAATCATACCCAAGATAATCTGGTATATATTATTTTTTATGAAACAGGTCTCACTCAATTTTAATCTTGTATTTTCCATATATAACTGATTTTCCTAGAACACTTGCTTTAGACTAGTTTTTGGACTAGTAAGAAACCCTAACTTCTATTGAGTATAACTCCAAACAAGTAATGAGTAAGTATCTGAAACTTCGACCCATGATAGCTTAAGATGTAATCTAAATCCATTTCTAGTTTCTCTATCTAAAACATCCTAGAAAACATTTGTAGAAAAAATTCCAGTATGACTTGTTTTGGAAGCGTCAAAGCTCTGATACCAAGTGTTATGCAACCAAGTCCTAGAAAGAGCATGAAAAGAGCATAAATAGACCAGAACGAGTAATACACACCTTAATAATGAAGAAACGATATGAATAGAAATCCTCTTCGATGGGTAAACCTCCTTACACAATGTACTAAGTACACACGACAAACAAGATGAGATGATTCAAATGAAAAGGTATCCTTCATATATATAGGAGACAAAGAGGTATAATTACAACTAATGGACCCAAGTTGACATAACTAATATAATAATACTAATGAAAATTACCACTAATAGACCCAAGATGACATCAATAATATGCAATGAGCCACAATATAGGGGGTAATGTGCCAAAATTTAGGGTTTAACATTAAAACTCATTATACCCACTTAGAGGTCAAATATTATGTTGAGAGCTCATGTGATTTGGTTCAATGATTTAATCTCGAGATTGGATTCCTTTAATATTAATGTATTCCCTAAGGAATATTTTTTCACCCTAGCCATGTATAGGGCCCACATACTCACACCCATTTCTTAAACCTTATACTGCTTCCAAGATCCCTACTCATAGGCCAAGGATATGCTTAGGATGTCAGTGTGATGGATTAATGAATCATTTTAAAATGTAGATGCTTAAAATATTCTTGCATGGTATACATCTTGGGTTTCTCGTCCCAACCATGTTTAATCCTAGAGACTCATACTTAGTATCATAAACCTGATAATACCATCCATATCCGTAGTTAGAGGTAATGATAACTTGATAAAGAGGTCTTCTGTGGTGCTTTGAGGTGGTATTCATGTCCCTAGGTGCATAGTAACTTGTTTATCATCTAGTCCCTATGTTTCTTCACCCAACCATGTTCAAAGTCACTTGGTACGTAAGACAATAAAATATTGTAATGGCATCCATATCCCCATTTGGAATACAAGTATATCCTTGAGAGATACTATGTTATAGTTTGAGTCATTTCTCTTAGCCTTAAATGCCTAAAACCTTCCTTTAGGGCCTAAGTCATGTTATTCCTGCGATTACTATGTCTAAGGCTCTAATATCCATACCTATTGACACTAATATGAACACTCAAATTCCAAGGATAACATTGGGAATTCATGTGTATATTTCACACCTTCATTTAGGGCACAAGGCTTAAGTTTCCGCTCATGATAGCATGCAAAACCTTGACACCCATACATACTACCCAAAGCCTCATAGTGGTGGTTATGTTAGCATTCAGAGGTAAATAATACCCCTAATATCTCATGTGTAGTCATTCAAGGTGTTGGTTTTGTCACTAGAGGCCTAACTTTTTTACTATGGTTGAAGGCCTAGGTTCCCTCCAACAAACGTGTCAACATCCTTGAGACCCATATATAATGCTTAAGACATAATAATGACACTAATACACCCAATATTAGGACAAGGATACCATTAAAAGGACCTATGTGGTGGTTCAAGATATATTTCTTAGTCATATAGGGCTATAGGTTTCCTTTAAGGCCCAAATCGTGGGTTTCCTCCCTTAATCATTCATATGCCCTAGTTATATTTCCTCCAAAATCCCCCTTTATACCTATTATAAGTCTAAGGATCCTCTCAAAATGTCATTTGTTTTGCTTCAACACAAAATTCATGGGATTATATGCCTAGAATATTCCTTTAACCTAAGGACTAGGTGTTTTTTTCAACCTTGTCATGGGCATCCAGACCTATCCCTACTGATAAAAAAATTATAATGGTGTTAATTCCCAAACATAGAGGCTAAAACTACTCTTAGGAATATATTTGTGGTGACCTTTGAGATGTCTTTCTTGTTCTTGATTCCTAAAAGCTACGTTTAGGGCCCAAGGTAGACGATTTAGATGATTTCTCCCTAAACCATGTGCTCAAAACTAACAATAATACAAATATCACTCAAGAAATTTAATAATATCAATAAAAATATTCTCAATAGAATATAATCAATTTTCAATTCAAATCACTTTTATTAGTACTTTATAATAGGAATAAAATAAAAATGGTTGTCTTTAATTATTTGTCAATATTAAGAGTCCTATGTATTTATTTACTTAATAAGTATTAAAAATGAATATTTGAAATGTATCATTTGAAAAAGAAATGTTGTTATTTTGGTGCAAAACCTCTTAAATTACTCTTGATGATTTATTGGATTAAATAAAGAAAAAATAAAAAATTGAATTAAGTTATTTATAAAAAATATATATGTGAAGTTCGTGTGTTTATGGTGGAAATGTAGTGTTCCCTCCTTTAGGGAACCATAGTCCACCACTAACCAACTCAACTTCCATGGGTCCTAGTGGAAAAACAATTAAATTAATTACTAAGGGGGTTAATATTGGCTAAATTTACTTTATGTAAATAAATAATTTATTGTGGGCCTAACTTTGTTTTATTTAATAATTCTAATATTTATTTATGAGTTGTCCATGGATTAGGTGGCCCAAGAGGGTGCATATAATTAGGATAAGGGATATGAGTTGTATCCTCGGAAAAAGCTATACAAAAAGCACAAAAAAATAGGAAAAGCAGCAAAAAAGCAGTCAAGATAGGAGTTTCCTGATTTTGAGGGATAAGGATCAAGGAAGATTAGCAAAAGAAGGAAAGAAAAATAAAATCCTTAGGAAATATCCATAGGCTAATTTTATCCAAAAGGGCGAATTCATTATAGCAAGTAGGTCAAAGGAAAAAGCAACTTTCCAAATAAACATCCATTGCACCCATGGTTCGAATTTCCTTAATGGAAAGTCTGAAAAGGTTAATAAAAGAACCTTGAACACACCCATTCACATCTTTCAGTAATTTGAGAGTTTGTATTGAGAGCTCTACATCTCAAAGGCTTGGGTGATGCGCCCCTAGCGAGCATTGGGTGATGTGCCCCATTGCAAACCTTGATACAGTTGAAAGATTCAGAGGCCTTTTGTTGGATTCTTGAGGAAGAGGATGTCCAATCTTCTTCATAGAGTCTAATGCATCGATGATATTTTTATTTTCATATATGATCCTTCACATAGCATGAAGTGTTCGAATTCTATGAGATTGTGAAGAGATAGTTGCAACATTGTTTTGATTGTGATATGTTTTGGCCAGAGAAGAGGGTAATTTGTGCATTTGTGCCCCATGTGAGTTGTTTCAGTTGCTCATGTTCCTTTAGTGAGATGTAACATGGTCCTTTCCTTCCCATGGATCTGATCTAGTGGTGAAATTCCTTCCTTTTATTCTCAGATACAATATTCTGCTTCTATGTTGTAAAATAATAAGGATTATGGAATTTCTGTAAGTTTGGCTTCAATAGAATGTTAATTGCTACTCTAAAACTATTATTTAAGCTTGTTGTTAAAGGCCATTTGGTTGATGTAATCTATCTGTTTTGTTGAAGAATTCGTGATCATTTACTGCTGTTTGTAACTCACTATTTCACTGCTTGCACCCTATTAAGCAAAATTTGTCTAGTTTCATGTTTCGATTATTTTAATTGTCAAATGCATTACTAATATCTGATATGAAGGTACTATCAGTTAATTCATATGTATTACATCCCATCCATACCTCTAGAACAAAAATTAGGAATCTCTAGAGTCCATTCGAAATCATATGTAAATATTCACCTTCACTAGTCCAAATATCTCCTCCTTTTGCAACTAGTTAGGAATTTTATTGTTTGATCTTCTCTTCCAAATCAAATTGAGTTCATACTAGGTTGATGAAAATCATATCATTGTACCTAAGGTTTTATTACCTCCAAAATTGCACCAGAATCCTTGGGTTACAGAAGTCCTGGGTCCATTTCCTTGAATCCTTTGGCCTAGCCAAAGGAGTATATCCAGGCATGAAGCACCCATAAATGAGCAATTGTCGGAGTATTGACCTTGCTGCCACCTTACTTGCAGCCCTATAAGTGTGTCAACAATATCCTATGTGGTATCTGGGTCAAGTTGTCATTTTTTTAGTGAGTGTTCCTAATAGGGGGTTGGGTACATTTCAGTGGTATCAAAGCATGGTCATTTGCACCTATGAGGAGCAAGACGAAGTTCCGTAAACTCTCAATTGAATAAATATTGTAGATCATATATTCAAGTTGCAGCTATGAGGCTCATATCAGTGGTTGAATAAGACTTTGAGAAATATGAACAAGAAGAGGTAATCTACATAGATGGAGGTTTGCATATGTCATAAGAGGAGGATGACTTCTTCTGTGAACCAATATACAGAAATGGCAGAAGGCTTGATCCACCAATGGATGGCCTAGAAGATATATTAGAAAGGAGGATGGAAGCAATTAAAACCGTGCCTCTCCATTATCAGGAGTATCTAACTTCGGGTTTGAAGATATACACAGCTATATCCTTAAAAGATTATTATATTTGAATGTATCGATTTTGGCCTCAGAATGTTGATGCAGATTCTTTTGAGAGAAGCAAACCATCCATAAAGGAACCAAGTTGTTCCACCTCTCGGAGTAAAGAATAAGAAGAAGGAGGAAAAGGTGAAGCTTCATCAAAGCCACTTGCATATTCAAACGCAACTGCACCAAGCTTTAGGAGCTCGCTTTAATCCATAAATTTATTTCTTCAACCTGTATACTTTGTGTTCTTGTACTGGAGTTTCATAGCCTTGAGGTTGTTCCACATATACTTCCTCCTCTAAATAACCATTTAAAAATGCACTGACTTAACATACATTTGGTAAACATGTCATTTATTGTGCGCAGCAATGGCCAAGACTGTTCTGACTCTGTCCATCCACGCGATAGGTGAAAATGTTTCATTGGAATCTATCCCATGTTGTTGTGTGAATCCCCGTGTAACTAGTCTTTCAGTGTGCTTCTGTACATTTGGCATCTGCTTCTGTACATTTGGCATCTTACTTGATTTTATAAATCCATTTAACACTTATCAGATCTTTTCCTTTAGGAAAATCTACCAATTCCCATGTTCAAGAATCTTTTCAATGCATTCAATTTCTTCATCCATGGATTGCACCCATACATAATTTTTTATAGCTTCTTCAAATGTTAAAGGATAATCTATTTGAGAAAAATAGTGCAAACATTGAAAATGAATTTGTTGTGTCAACATTATATATCTCACGTGGACTTCTTTTTCTTCGTGGAAGCAGACTTGCTAATGTTGGATATGAAGATATAGAACTACTTGGACTACTTGTTGGAGTTTGTTGCGCTCTTAGTGTGCTTGAAGGAATATCTTTTCATTAGGGAAATTTTGAGGTCTAAACTAGGCCTCCTAAGAAAAATTATAAAATAATAGTGAAAATAATAAAATAATACTAACATACCTCATGAAATTTTGAACGAAAAAAGAAGAAAACTACCTTTTCAACTCGTATTTTCAACTTATATCCTTGTATATTCACTCGCATTTTGAGCAATAGCACTCGTTGTATGGGGAATTAAATTCCACATCCAACGAGTACTCACACAACAAAATTTTGATGGGCTCCGCTCCCCCAAAAAACAAGAAAGTCTTGAAAAAATGTGATGATGATGTCATCATCATGTCTTTTCATGAATTTCTTATTTTCCAAGGAGAGAATTCCATCAAAAGTATGATGTGTGGTTACTCGCTAGATGTGTAAATGAATTCCCCATCCAATGAGTTCTCATTCTCAAAATTTGAGTTAATATGCAGGGAGATAAGTTGAAAATACGAGTTGAAAAACATAGTTTTTCACTTTTTTACCTGTTTACCTTTTTACCCAAAAATGGTGATTCATCCCCCATGGTTGACATCATCATTTTGAATCCTATTAGGGATTTTTTTGGTACAATATTATTGTTTTGAGGCCCATTTTTTACTTCAAAAATTCTTTAATGGCTGCAACATGTGACACAGTAGCTTGTGTTGCAACATGTGGCATAGTCTAGAAGTGGATGGTGGGGTAATTTGTCCTATATGTGGTGTTTGAACAAATTCATCTGTTATGTCATCATTAGAAACAACATCTATGATTTTCACAATCTTTGATAAACTTCCACCCTATGCCTCATTCTCCACAAACTGAACATCTTGGCTGATTAAGACCTTTTTGGTGATGGGACCATATAACTTGTATGCTTTTGTATCATTTGAATACCCAACAAATATTCATTTATTTCCCTTTTTATCTAATTTATTTCTTAGCTCATTTGGAATATGAGCATATGCGACACAACCACAAACTTTCAAATGTGAAACACTATGTTTCATACCTATTCAAACTTCTTGGGGAACTTTGTTCTTCACACTCTTTGTTGGACATTTGTTCATAATGTATACAGTAGTTGCTACTTCCTCAGCCCAATATTCATTTGATAGATGTTTAGTCGTCATCGTACTCTGCACCATCTCCATAATGGTTCGATTCTTCCTCTCTGCAACACCATTTTGTTGAGGTGTATAGCATGCAGTAAATTGCTAGTGTAGGCTATGGGTTTTACAAGAATTCAAGAATTCTTTTGAAATATATTCACTACCTCTATCTGTTCTTAAGTATTTGATGTGGTAGCCATTTTTATTTTCCACGAGCACCTTGAACTACTAAAAACATCCAAATCCATCAGATTTATGTTTCAAGAAATAAATCCAAGTTTTTCTTGCGAAATTAGCAATGAATGTCAAAAAAATAATTGCAACCACCTATAGATGGCGCTTGCATTGGCCCACAGATACCTGAATGCACAATTTCAAGTGGTGCGCGTGCTCTATATGTCTTTCCAAGTGCAAATGATTTTCTATGTTGTTTTCCAAAAATACAACCTTCACACACTCTTTTAGGTTTTCAATCAATGGAAAAACTTTCACCATGTTTTTCATAAGAAGTAGATTGATCCCACCAAAATTTAAGTGTCCAAATAATAAATGCCATAGCCAGGACTCATCCTGAACCTCTGATTGAAATGCTACTTGTATTTCTATACCACTATCTTTCTCTTCCTTCGAACAAGGCTTGTCTGTGTCTCTACTTTCTGCTTTAAATACATCTCCAGAGTGTGTTATTTGTGTCTTGCATAGTCTTTCCCTTCATATCAGGATTTAATATTAATGGAAACATATGATTGCTTGCCATATCTATATTTGCTATAAGTTGGTTGCTTGGCCCTACCTGTCCATAATCACACATTGATTGTTTTCCATATACACTATGTAGCCTTTTTTCCCTAGCTATCCAATACTCATTAAATTATGATTTAGGTATGAGACATAGTATACATATGGAATAACTTTCTACTCCCCCTGTTTGGTCAGAATATCAACAATTCCTTTTCCCAAAATAGTGACTTGGATATTGTTACCAAGTGTGACATCTATTTGAACTGATTTATCTAGACTGGAAAATAGATATGAATTTCTTGTCATATGATTACTATAGCCTAAATATAAACACCATATGTCGCATGGACTTTCTTGGGAAATATTACATTCAAGTGGGGAGTTTGTATAAATTGCTTTAGTTATCCTAGTGGATGTCATAAACATTTTGCTGTTGGAAGTTCTATTGTTGCTTGACTAATTTTGACCTTGCTTATTTTGGTGATGCTATTTTTTCTTGCATTCATATGCATAATGCCCAAATTTCTTGCGATAATGACACCGAATTCATGATTTATCAAATCTTTGGTCACTTGGTTGATTAGGATTCTAGTTTTGATCTCTACCACCATTATTTGTAGGACTATTGTTGCATCCACCTCTAGAAGAACTTTTTCCTCTGTCTCTGGGATTAAATCTCCCACTTCCTCTTCCACAACTTATAGATGGTTATGTTGCAAATGCATTTTCCTCTGATGTATTTGATCTATTTAATCTATGTTCACGATTGATGAGAGATGCATGAAGCTCATTAATACTAAATTGACTCAGGTCTTTCATTTCCTCCAAGGTCACAACTAGAGGATCAAATTTAGGGGGAAGATTCATAAGCACCTTCTCAACAACCTTCCTATCCTATATGGTTTCTCCATGAGACTTAATTTGATTAATCAAACCAACAACATGAGTATAAAAGGATTCTACTGAATCGGAATCTTTTGTTGACAAATTTTCAAAATGTTTTCTAAGAATATATAATTTAGCAGTCCTTACTTTGTCCATTACTTGATAAGTGGTTTGTATTGTGTCCCATGCCACCTTGGCTTGCTTGGTTGTTGCTACTCTTGGGAGTACATTCTCATGCATTGCTTGATGTATGTAGAACATAGATTTTCCATCCTTCTTCCTTTTTTCCCTCAAAGCATCTTTCTTAGCTTGTGTGAGGGAATTATACACTACTTTATCTACTAGTTCCACATAGCCATTTTCAACGAACTCCCACATCTATTGACCCGTGAACAAAGCCTTCATGGTCATAAACCAATATTCATAATTTTTCCTTGTAAAAATTGGAGTTTGCAGACTTGAGACTAGTTTTTCCCAAAACACCTATTTGAGACTAGTTTTTGGACTAATCAAAAACCCTAAATTCCATTGCGTATAAATTTGAACCTGTAATGAGTCAAGATCTAAAAATTTTACCACAAATAGCTCAGTCTGTCTTCTACTTCACCCTTGTGTTTTGTTGTTTGAAACATCCTATAAAAAATGTTATAGTGAAAATGCAATGATGACTTGTTTTGGAAGCGTCCAAGCTCTGATACCAAATGTTATTCAACAAATTCCCCAAAAGAGCCTAAATAGACCAGAAAGAGTAATCCATGCCTTACTAATGAAGAAAACAGATGAATAGAAAGCCTCTCCAAGGGGCAACCTCCTTATACATTGTACTAAGTACACAAGACAAGCCAAGCTGATTGAAATCAAATTGTATCATTGGTATATATATAATAGACAAACGGGTACAATTACAATTAATGGACCCAAGCCAACATCAATAATATAAAAATTCTAATGTAAAGTACCCAATTTAGGGGGGAATGGGCCAGGGGTTAACAATCCAAGTGCAAATTTGTGTGTTATATCGGAGAGACCAGTCCTCACAGCCAATAGGAAATTCTGATTGGATGACAAGTCACATCATCATAGTAGACATCGATGTCTGATATCGAAGGTTGTCCCAAGAGTATTTAGAGGAGAACTTTGATAGTGCTTTCGAAGTTTGTTTTAATGGTTATTTAGTCATCGATTTTGTTATCAACTCTAGCTCAAGTAGATTCCATCGACCAAAAAGTTGTAATGTATAAATGGAATTATGTTGTTGCAATTGTAATTCACTTTTAATAGAGGGAAGTTCTGAAATTGTTATTTTTTTACTTCATCTATGTTTGTTCTTCTAGATCTACTCCCTTGTATCAACTCCTACATTACTTTCTCACTCTATTAAAACATGTCATCATTTTAGCGTGAGAGTGAGGGAAGGCATGGGGTGTTGCATCTACTTCAGCAACACACTCATATCAGAAAATTCATAAATTCTCACCTTCAGAACAGTTGCATCTGTGTTGCAACTCACTGTTTCACCCAACAATCATCTACAGGACTATTGTAGCTGACTGTAACAGCTATGTTTAGATAACCCCTGCGTTCATCAAACTTGATTTCATCATACTCTGTTCCAGCAAATTCTGAAATCTAACTTGCTACAACAAAACTAAACATTCCACAATCAATCATATACGCTCAGAAAATCATTATGCTACAGCAAAAAAAACATTATTTAACCATTCAACCATGAGTTTACAAACTCAAAAAGACAGAGAGGAATATAGCAACAATATTATGTAGAGTTGAAGCGCTGTTTCATATTCAATTGAGAAATTGTATTCACCCAGATTACATCGATATTTATACATTAGAAATATAGTCAGTCATTTAATTCAACTTGACATTTCGCTGCACCAAAAAATTACTGTTCAGAATTTAATTAATTCTCTACCGTTTCATGTGCTGCAATAGGAACGTTGGATGCCCCTTCAATCTTTGACATGCTGCACTGATGGTGATTGTCCCTTTGACCTTTGATATGTTGTAACATGCTGCCCCTTTAATTTCTGATCAGCTTGTGGTGTGCTGCCCATACAAAACTGTGACAGCAAGACATAATCAAATGGTGTGGCAGTGGTTTGGCTTTTCAGCATTCCCGGGGTCACTGAGAGAGGACTTTTCAGTCTATGGCGGTGAAGGAATTAACGGCTGCCGACAGAGAGTGGTGAGCCTCCGCACAGTCTAAAAACAAGGTCTAGCCATCCAAATTCATAGGGCATCATTGAAGATGGACAAGAAAAAACTGAAGAGGAGATTTGGAAAAATTAAAGAGGATGGTAATTCGAAGCCCTATAAAACTTATAGAGGAGAAAATTTGAACCTGTGGCAACCCACAAGGTTGTCTACAAGTAAATAAATCAAACGTCAAGCGTTCAATGCGTGACTATAGCTATCATAGCATAATATTCAACAGCTATCGGCTCCAAAAAGATTCTTCCAAATTGCCTTTAGAAGCAGAAAGGTGTCATTAAGATCACTCTCTAGATCTTGCCCAAATCCGTGAAGGCAATTAGAAATACAAAGATTAAGCTTGTGATTATTACTCCAGTGGTAGGTCAAACATGCCAGCATTTTACCATGAGAGTAGTCAGCCTACGCACAGTCTGAAAACAAGGTCTAGCCATCGAAATTCATAGGGCATCACAAATCTCTGCATCTTTGTAGAAGCAATGAGAAGGCATGTTCTGTTGGAATAAACAATTCCGACCTCCAAGGTAAGCCCACGTGACTTGTCAATGATGTAGGTAGTGAATTAAATAGGGTAGTTGAAGTTAAATTAGTTTCTAGAAGAGGCTTACTGCCCTCTCTTTGGAATCATCCAGAAGCTGTATACCAGCGTATATGTAATATATTTTTCTCATTTTTTAATATAGATGGCTGAGCGATAGAGCTCTGTTCTGAGCTTCCTCTAAAACGTTTCTGGCTCCCCCTGATACTCTAACATGGTATCAGAGCGGCCTGTGCGTAGAGGGTGATTCTGCAGAGGTGCGTGCAGGAGAGCAGCCTGGAAGAGAGACCCTCAATACTCGGTGGATGTGTGCAGTGAGCTCGGTGGTGCAGAGAAGGATTTCTCTGTGGTAAAGCCCGTGCAGGCTGTGCGTGGAGAAGGTGATTCTGCAGAGGTGCGTGCAGGAGAGCAGCCTGGAAGAGAGACCCTCAATGCTCGGTGGATGTGTGCAGTGAGCTTGGTGGTGCAGAGAAGGAAAGTTGTAGAGGGTACTGTGGGTCGATGTTCGACTTTATGCACAGAGAAATCTGGTAAGGTCTTCGTTCCTTCCTTGTTTTGATTGGTTAGGGTTTCCGTCGGGCTTCTGTTGTGGGCTCTGGCTGTGAGGCGGTCTCGGTGGACTCTGTGTCGGGTTAATTCCAATGTGGTTCTATTATTGCGTTTAAGGGGAATATCAGTGGCTGTGAGACGGTCCTGGAGGCCTATCTGTCTTTTTATGTTTGCTGTGGCTCCTTATTGTGTTAAGGACTTTTTCCTTCTGTGAATAAGGAATCAAACCCTCTATTGCAGCCTTCAGTACAGTAGAATGGACTGCCGCTCGAATTGGGGGACCCTTGGAGGAAAAGGACTGGATAACATAATTAAGGTCGAATTGATGATGCGCCACCTGATCTCAAAAGAATGTTGCTAGAAGAGCCGAGAGCTCCATTCAGAAATCCTGCTCCTCAAACCCTGTTTTGCTTTTGCCCCTCAGTAGCATACTCTGTTTTTGGGGTTATGCTCTGCCAGCACTGAACACCTGCAACACAGCAGAGCAAAAATGGGTAGAAAGTCCAGGACTAGACAAGCCAAGAAGAAAGAAAATCAGTGGAGCAGAGTGGATTTGCCATCACCTCCACAGTTTAATGGCACGAATTTTGCCATGTGGACAAGTAGAATGAGGGTATATCTACGGTATGTAGATACACATGTTGAATTAAATGATGAAGCTAAAGATGCTTTGGCATTGCATCTCATCCAACTAGCTGTGGATGACAGATTGATGCAAATGATTACAGCAGTAAAGACTTCTAAGGAAGCATGGTGCATTCTAGAGGAAGAATGCAGCGAAAGGGGGAGCAGCCATAAAGAAACAGCTATAGTTATGGTTCAAGTTGAAGCTGAGAAGAAGCTTGAAGTCTCTGTCAGTCAAACAGAGCACAAGAAGTTTGAAATAAGTGAATCCCACATTGCAGTCATGGATGTGGATGTTGTTGAGGTTGAAGAGGAAGCTGCCATAGTAGCAGCAGAGGATGGTGAATTAGCAACTCAAGAAGTTGCAGGACAGCCAGTAGAGGCTGAAAAAGAAGCTGAAGCAGTAGAACAAATCGAAGAAGAAGAGCTCATGAAGAGCATGCCCATGAGGGCAGAAATTTTTCCTAACAGTTTAGATGTTTGTGAGTGTGCAGGTATTGAGAGCAAGAATCAGCCTGCAATAGCTGAAGAAAAAGAGCACGCAGTCAATGTACCAAGAAATTTTGATGAAGATTTGAAATTTATTGAAGAATGGCTCGAAAAGCCAAACTATGTTGAACTGAACTGCACTGAAGTTGTAGCCATTAGAAGTTTAGCTGAAGGCAGCATTGAAGTTGCAAAAATGAATGAAAAAGAAGGCAGCCATGTAGCTGCAAAAGATGAAGAAAAGGGTGACAGTTTTGCTACAGCAGTTGAGCCAGCTGAAAATGAGGAGATGGGTGAACAGGATGAAGGATGTGAAGATGAAAAGCCTGTTGAAGAGATCTTTGAGAAATGGAGTCCTGAAGAGATAAGGTACTATTATGAGCTTATGTGGCAGCAAGCCACAGATTCACAGGTTGCTGAAAATATGAAACCTGAAGATAGCATGTGGGAACCTCATATGATGAAAGCAACTCTGAATTTCATTGAAGATGAGGAGACATGGCAGAATGCCATTGGCAAGTTCGATGACATAGACGGAAGAATGCGACCAAAAGAGCTTGAAGAAATACGGAAGAAGAAGGTGAGAAAGAAGAAGAAAACGAGAAGGATCGTGGAGTACAAGGTTTGGAGCAAACGGAAGAAAAAGGCCGATGAAGGTAAAACAAATTTTGACTTCTTTTGTGACTGTATGTAAGCCTGGCTGAGACTTAGACCAGCAGGCATAAATTTGAACTGTAGTAAGTCCACAGAGTCGTTGATTATATGCTTAGCATTTTGTATGTAGATGTTTACGGTCAGAATTGCGGGGGAGTGTTGGAATAAACAATTCCGACCTCCAAGGTAAGCCCACGTGACTTGTCAATGATGTAGGTAGTGAATTAAATAGGGTAGTTGAAGTTAAATTAGTTTCTAGAAGAGGCTTACCGCCCTCTCTTTGGAATCATCCAGAAGCTGTATACTAGCGTATATGTAATATATTTTTCTCATTTTTTAATATAGATGGCTGAGCGATAGAGCTCTGTTCTGAGCTTCCTCTGAAACGTTTCTGGCTCCCCATGATACTCTAACATGTTCCACAAATTCAAACAACTTTGAGTAGTTGTATTTCCCATTCATCGCACTTCCTCCACTTTCAATTCGACGTAACCACTGATTTTTATTTTTATTTTCAAATGAGTTGGGTAATCAATAGGCAAACTTTTGGGTATAAGGAATGACCGCCTGCAAAAGTGCTTGTGTTTGAACATGAACAAGCATATTTGATTAACAAGAGACGCACAATCGCGACCCAAAAGATGATTATGGAGACGGACCGCCGTAGAATTTTCAAGTTGATAGATCAAGATAGTCTGCGTAACACTTTATGCTAAGTTTTAATAGTAAATAAATTTTGATGAATCATATAAGTAAAAGGGAGTTTAAGTCAAATGTTTAACTTGTAAATAAAAAACGAAAAAAAACACAACGCTATTTTAAAATTTAGAAAAATTGGAGGTGTGCAAATTGCCAAAAAAAAAAATTAATACAAGAAAAATGGATTAACCAAAATTAAGAAATATGCATTTTATTATTGAAAAAATGATAAACTTAAGACAAAATCATATTCAATAACTTATAACTCATAAAGTCCAAATATTAGGGTTCCATGTTTCTTCAAATAATTAGTACAATGTCTTTGATGTATTCTTATCCTTGCTAACGGTTTATTTTTTTCTACTTTTATTTATTGTTAAGATGATGTTTATCCCATGACGATTGAAGTTTAATAATAACCTAGCTCTCAAAAGAGACCACCTCTTGGAATACATTGTGAAGTTTATCCCAACCACAAACCATTGTTAAAACAAAAACAATGATTAATATAGTGTCTAAAGAGATCACCTCACAAAACGATGTTCACCCCACCACAAACAATTGTTGAAACAATCATTATTATGGAAAAAGATTCTTTAAATGCTTTGATCGACAACATATTTTCGAAATCATTCAAATCTATACTTGAAAAATAATTCCATCTTAGATTGTTGAAAATGTAAGCTTGACCAACAGCCCCCAACCACCAACCTGCAGTTGCCCAGCCATCTAACCATCCAATCGTCTAGCCACCTAGCGACTATACAACCGACTTGGACATCCAACTCCACCATCCAGCAGTAAATGCTATAGTAGAATATATTTATGAAATCTATTGTGTTTCAACACTATAAATAGACCATCTTAGATATGCATAAGGAAGAGTTGTATGTAGCTTCTTTTGCTTAATAAAATACTAAACAATAGCTCATCTTATCTATTTATGACTATGTTTTCTCTCTTTTTTCTTTCTGTATTCTTTTTTTAGCATACATTGTCTTCAAATTGGTATTAGAGCTTAGTATATGTGCGGAATTTGGTTGTGGAAGATCATAACCTAGTTGTGGAAGTGCAAAGGATGGTTGTGGAAATGCAAACTCTGGTTGTGGAAAAGCAGAATCTGGTAATGGAAGAGAAAAATCTATTTTTGTAATGCTAATGCTAAATGCAAGAGGTAAAAGCATGAAATTTGTTGTGCAAATGCTGATATAATCACTGGTGATACAATTACTACAAAGTTATTTCATAAACCTCCAAGAAGTTTATTGTTTTTGGTCCACTTTTTTTATGCTTTAACCATAATTTTATTAAAAGGTTGTTGGGACAAAGAAATTATTTTGGTATGGTGCTATAATCAATTTCAATTGGTTGTGCCAAGTTGTGTTAAGAAAGTGTTGTGAAAGTGTTATATTTTGTTGTAAATTAATTGAAGTATGGCGGGTGTGAGTAGCTCTAATCTCACTCAACCCCAAATTGCACAATTTAATGGAAAAAACTATGAATATTGGAGCATTAGGATGAAGACTTTATTTTTTTCACAATAATTATGGGAGTTGGTTTTATAGAGCCAACAGATCAAGTAGCATATAATTCCCTATCACATGCACAAAACGATCCTAGAGGAATAAGGATGCCACTGCATTGTTTTTAATACAACGAGCAATGGAATAGTCAATTTTCCCATGAGTTGCAGTAACTACAAGGTCCAAGCATGCACAGGGCACCATACAAAACTCATATAAAGGTACTAGCAAAGTCAAGTTGGTAAGATTACAAATGCTTAGAAGAGATTTTGAAAATTTGCAAATTACAAATTCGGAGGTAATACTTTTTTTTTCACTCATCACTCAAATCAAATAAAGTCTCATGGAGATACTTTAGATTATAAAAAAATCAAATTATTTGTCTCAAGTTTCTATTGATGGACTTATGGGGTCTTTACAAACCCATGAGGAAACCCTCAATAGATCAATTGGTTCCTCCATGGAAAATGCATTCAAATCACAAGTGCAAGCTAGCAACAACAGAGGCACAAGAGGAGGAAGAATCACTAATAGAAGTGCAAGAGGATTTGAAAGAGGAAGGACTAGCAATCACAATGAAGCTGGCAGATTAGAAAAATCTCATAAAGAAATAACAAATTCTAATTTCTTTGGAAGTAGAAGAGGTAGAGGTGGAAATCATTCTCATGAATTTCATGGCCAATGACAAAGGTATGGCAAATCACATATTCAATGCCATTATTGTCAAAAAATTGGTCATTATGCACCTAAATGTAGAAAGAAGTAGTTTGATATGATAGGCAGAATGCAAATGTTTCAAGAGAAAATCACTCTGAAAATAATGATTCAAAGTTTATTACTTGTAATACTACACAAGAAAGCCCAAAATTAGTACATTTTTTAGATAGTGGTTGTAGTAACCACATGAATGGAAACAAGGATACGTTTGCAAACATAGATGAATCTGTGCAGTCGGAAGTAAAATTGGGAGATGATAACAAAGTAGTTGTCATGGGTAAAGGTAGCATAAACATTAAAACTAAGTAAGGAGAAAACAAGCACATTCCAAATGTGTATTATGTACATAGTCTTAAACACAATCTAATTAGTATTGGTAAACTACTGCAAAAGGGATATAAAGTCTATTTTGAAAATAATGCATGTGAGATTCTTGATACACATGGAATGCTAATTGAAAAAGTCGAAATGACACAAAACAAGATGTTCCCTTAAAGGTTGCAAAATGATTTTCTATTCCTTTCAAAGAAGTCCTCAAAGACCAGTCATGGTTATGGCACTTAAGATTTTGATGTATCCAATAAAAATTGATTCATTCATGAGATCTAAAAACCATGGAAACACATGGGATTGGAAAAACAACAATCTTTTATTCCTTCTCCATCCTAACTATTACAATGAAAGATCGACCCCTTATAACTACTATTTGATATTTTCAAAAATTGCTAGTTTTGGAAAATTCTCAAATAACTATAAAATTGACCAATAACTAAAATCTAACTAAAGTGACACTAGTTGTCAACTCGCTTTTTTGATTAGGTGCATAAACTAAGAGATAATTTAAAATTTAAAATTTTGAAAATCCTGCAAAACCCTAAAACCCCAATTTGAGGCATTGTATGAAGGAATTTAGCCCCGGAAAAGTGTCAAAAAAGGGTCTGATTGGTCACTGTAGTGAACTCTTCGAGATGGAACTTTCTGTTAAATTTCATCGCAAATAGATAACTGAGTCGAAAGTGATGACCCTCGGAAATCCTTGCATCATTTTTCGCATTTTTTTTTAATTTCATCCCAAACGGATAACTAAGTCAAAAGTTGTGACCCTTAGAAATCCCCACATCAAATTTGGTCATCTAAGTTTTAGAGGTCTAGATTTGTTGCACAAAAAAAACATGGTGAACGATTTTTCGTTGATTGAGTAGCCAAACAAAGTTTGTGAAGGTTGTATTCTTGGTAAGCAACATAGAGAATCGTTTCATGTTGGCATGTCATATAGAGCAAGAGCTCAACTTGAAATTGTGCATTCAGATTTGTGTGGGTATAAACGCCTTCTATTAGAAATTGCTTGTATTTCGTAACTTGCATAGATGATTATTCCAATAAAACTTGGGTATATTTTTTGAATCACAAATTAAAATCTTTTGAAAATTTTAAGCAGATTAAAATCACGGCTGAGAAGCAAAGTGGACACTACAATAAAATTCTAAGAACAAATATAGGTGGAGAATTTGTGTCCAATGATTTCTTGAGTTTTTGTAAAGCAAATGGGATAAAAAAAACAACTAACAACTAGCTATACACCACACAAAAATGGTATTGCATAAAGAAAAAATAAAACAATCATGGAAATGGAAAGAAGCATGATGAAAGCTAAACATCTACTGAATGAGTAGAGAGATGAAGCTGTAGCTTGTGCAATATACATTTTGAATCGTTCCCCATAGAGATTTTGAAGGATAAAGTACCACAAAAAGCATGGAGTAATAAAAATAATAATGTTTGTCATTTGAGAGTCTTTGGGTGCATTGCATATGCACATGTTTCTAATGAAAATATGAAGAAGTTAGATAATAAAGGAGAACGATGTATTTTGTGGGATATAGTGAACAATCAAAAGCATACAAGTTGTATAATCCCTTCACATAAATACAACCATAGAGATGTCAAGTTTCTTGAAGATGAATAATGGATTTGGAGTGAAAATTTACATCAACAACAACACATTGAGATGAAATATTTCGATGAAGATCATGCTCCCGTAAAATCTTCATTCAACCATAGTTCCAGTGCAAATAGTACAACATCAACACCTCAATCTACTTCAAGATCTCAGTCAACACCTAGATATTGCCCAAGTGATAGCTCAGGGTCAGATGACACTCCAATGAAGACAAGAAGTTCAGGGAAATATATGAGGTAAATCAAGGTAATGATGATGATGATTTAATTTTCGATTTTGCATTATTTTTTGTTGTTGATCCAATATTGTTTAAAGAAGAAATTATGTATGAAAGTTGGAAAAATGCCATGGATGAAGAAATTGAAGAAATAGAGAAAAATCAAACTTGTCATTTAGTGAGCCTTCCAAAAAGAAAAGATGCAATATGTGTAAAATGGTTCTATAAGACAGTTTAATGCTAATGAAAATGTTGTGAAGCATAAAGCAAGGCTAGTTGCAAAGGGGTTTTCACAACAGTCTATGATTGAGTACAATGAAACTTTTTCTCTAGTAGCTAGACTAGATACAGTGAGATCAGTGTTAGCAATAACAAGGCATCATAAATGGAAATTTTATGAGATGATGTCAAATCAACATTTTTGAATGGGATATTGCAGGAAGAAGTATTTGTGCAGCAACCACTAGGTTATCAGATATTATGTCATGAACATAAATTTTATATATTGAAAAATGATTTGTATGGTCTCAAACAAGCTCTAAGAGCTTGGTATAGCCGCATTGATTCATACTTATTGAGCCATGTTTTTAAAAAATGCAACAATGAGCCAACTCTTTACATCAAGGTGAATAATCAAGGTAAGGTCTTAATTGTATGCCGATATGTTGATGATTTGATATTTACATGAATATTTTCAATTGAGTTGTTTAAATCAATGATGAAAAATCATTTGAGATGACATATTTGGGCTTAATGAAATATTCTTTTGGGAAAAGAAGTAAATCAAACAGATGATAGAATTTTTATTTGTCAAATAAAATATGCAAATGATGCTTTGAAGAGGTTCAAGATGTTGAATTGCAAGCCATCATCTACACATGCATCAACAAAATTGAAATTGAGCAAAGAAGACAGGGGCACAAAGATAGCTCCAAGACTGTTCAAAAAATTAATAAGTAGCTTGATGTATTTGACGGCGACAAAGCCTAACATTATATATGTAGTAAGTTTTATTTCAAAGTTCATGGAGACACTTAAGGACTCACATTGGTAAACATGGAAATGAATTTTGAGATATTTTAGTGGAACAAAAGATTATGAGATCCTATATTCAAGATCAAATGATTCCATACTAGTTGGCTACACAAAAAATGATTTTGGAGGAAGCATTGATGACGAAAAAACACATCTGGATATATTTTTCATCTTGGTTCAAAAGCAATCTCATGGACTTCCCAAAAACAACCCAATGTTACTCTTTCAACTACAGGAACAAAATATGTAGCAACAACATCAAAAGCATGTCAAGCACTGTGAATGAGAAGAATTATGTCAGATTTGATGCAAGATCAAGAAGGAGCAGCAAAAATTTACTGTGACAATAATTCAAAAATAGAATTATCAAAAAATCATGTTTTTTTAGAAAAGAAGCAAGCACATTAATGCTATATATATCATTTCATTAGAGAACTTAGTAACAATGGTGAAATATATCTTGAATTCTACAAGTCCAAAGATCAATTTGCAATATCTTAACAAAGTCATTAACAAAAGAGAGATTTGAACACCTAAGCAAAGGTTTGGGCATCATGAGGAAGCCAAGCTTAAGGGGAGTGTTGAAAATCTATGTTTGACCAGCAACAGCCCAACCGCCGACCAAGAGTTGCCGAGCCATCCAACCATCCAAGTATCCAAGTGCTTAGTAGCCATCCAACCATCCAAGTATCCAGATGCTTAGTAGCCATCCAGATGACGTGTTAAAAGATATTTATGAAATCTTTTGCATTTCACCACTGTAAATAAACCATCTCAAATATGCATAAGGCAGAGTTGTTCGTAACTTCTTTTTGTTTAATAAAATATTGAGCACTAGCTCATCTTATCTATTTGTGATTGTGTTTTCTCTTCTTGTTTTAATCTTTCTCTTGCATACATTGTCTTCATAGATAGCTCTCTCACCCAATTTCCTCAGTCTGAGAAGAAACGGGGAAACATTCAACTTTTCCTAAAAAGAGTGATGTAGTATCTATTCTATATATATATAGTTTTTTTAAGTCATGCAGTAAGGTCAACTATAATGACTATTGTCATTTTTTTATATAAACAAAATAATCAAAACTCAAAAGCTAATACTAAACAAGCTTAGTCAAATATTAAGCAAGACTGGTCATTAGTCTTTTCTATATATTCGATTAACATGTTTGGTTTTTGGTCTCATATTCAAAGGAGCCGGTCTTTATTATTATGGACTTTACCATAGCCATGTTCACCAGCCAAGAAAAGCATGGCTGATGTCATGAAGAAGCAATGTTAAAATTTCGTTTCGAATGGGAAAGCATGGCTGATGGCTTTGACATTATCGAACCTGCACGGAGAGAAAAACGGCTTGTTCCTCACGTTGGGAAAGAATGAAAATGTAAAGTGGAGCGCCGATTTTCTTTGAAAAAACAAGTGGAGCGCCGACTCTTAAATGACTCTGAGTCTCCGACTGTCTTAAGATCCAGTAACACCGTAGAATCTGCTTACTACTAAGTGCCGTATCTTTCTAACCGAAACAGAGAGCATTGCAGCTTGATTGCATGCAGATCAATTGAAAAGCAAGTACAGAGAAGGGATGAACTATTTCAGATTATACAAACTTTCATGGTATCCACGGACCACCGCCACTATTTGGCCGGTACCAGTCCTACATTACATGATATATAAATGTTGCCTCCCTGTGTGTGTTATCAGAGTACAATATTAAGGCGTAGGCTAAAAGAGTTCAATTTCACGAATAGGTAAGGCAGGATTTGAAGTAACACGCAATTGAGAATAAATGAAACTGAAAAGTAAGATATGATATATTGGAATGGGCAAAGAAATTTCGTTGGTAAAATGGAAATGGAAATATATGTCGTCCACAATATATTAGAAAAAAAGTTTAATGAAATTAAACATGAGCTATCAGCTCTGTGTATCGTTGTTATGCTGATACAGTTAAAAAAAAAATCTAAAGCTCATGAAGACAGTCATACTATATCCTTGTTTCCAGCAACAATTGTTGACTCCCGAAATTCTATTTCGGAACACGGAAGAAAGCCCGCCTTGATGAACATAGTACGTCCGAGAGAAGCTTATACCGACGACCCAATCCACTTTTGGTGGTGTTTCTCAGGGTAGAAGAACCGTGCATGTTTCTGCAGCTTTTAGTAGACAACTTGCACTCTTCTGTGAGACTGGACCTCTGGTTCTGTTTGGTCCCTCTAAATTTGGGGTGGAGTTTCACGCTGGACGCGTTGGTATTAGTTTTTCTCGGATTTTCTCTGGTTAACGCTGCAGGCTGTTTCATGGTACTTGTGGATACCGCCTTGGACACAGTTTCGCTGCCAGCTACCTTCTTGGTCTTCTCATTTTCCATTTCCTGCATTTCAGTTTTCCTTTTGTGGCTCTGAATTTTCCCTTTTTCTAGGAAGTCGAGGCACCAGTCACATACATTTACGCCATCTGATTCCAGTTGATCAGAATACAACCTGCTGCAATATCTGCAATAATGGCGGCCGCATAGAGAGCATATCAGAATTAAAATAACTAATTTACAGAAAATGAGAGGCAAGGACAGTGTTCGATGAAATTACTCTGGGACGGAGTCTCACATGTGTTGAAATCGGTGGTGGCATCTGCAGCATCTGAACAAGCTTTTCTGAAATCCAACGTCGCCACACATACAACATTCTTTTTCTTTTTCTCTCCTTGCATTATCTCTGAAGCTATATTGGATGCTCTTTGGATTGTGATCCATAGTCGATTGCTGGCCCAATTTATTACCAGAGCCCATTATGCGATCATTTATTTTAAGAAACATAACATTGGTTGACTCAAAAGCAAAGCATAAATCGAAACGATTGAGCAGCAAATAGACCAGATCGTTGACAAGCCCTCATATTCAAACAAAGTTTACACGTGGATCCATTTTCCCAGCAGACGGTGAAAATTTCAAAGTTGAGAGGACAACAATACGTGGCTGTACTTAGTATCAGCGCACGAGAGCCACCTGCCTTGCAATGTGTAGGTGTGTTGCAATGTTATATACGTATCGTGGGCAGCACACCAGGCAATGCATTGGCGTTCCTCACACTGCCAGACAGACGGAATGTTACGGTAGATCTTATCTAGCAACAAGACGTGTTCACATGGTTTAATTTTTTACGGCGAAAACAATCTTATTTAACATTCTGCATGGGTAGTGAAATAGGGATTTGGAGTGGATTTGTAAGGATTATGAGTTTAGAAATAATAACTTGAAAAGTATTTAAAGATGGAATTGGTTAAATAAAAAATCGAGTTCTTGTCCAGATTTATATGTCTCGGATCTTTGAAAACCGAATTTCATGGATAATTAATACTTGCTGCATAGATAATACATAATTAATAGAAAACAATCTATTTAACTAGAAGAAAGTTACTGATAACAAGTAACTAAGAAAGATATATACGGCACTTAACTTATAATTTATTGATATTTATCAATCACAAATTAAATAAATATATTAATATATTGTATTTAACTTATAATCTATTGATATTCATCAATCACAAATTAAATAAATGTATTAATATATTGTATTTTCTAATTGATTATTCATAGTTTTTAAGTAGTAATTGGCCACTAAATACATCTACCAAACTCGTAAGCCATTTGGAAAAGAATTTATCCAAAAAAATACTTTCATTTTCAATAAAAAAAGCACGATCAATCTTCCACAATTTACCGCGGTTTTTTCCTCAAAGTTAATTGAAAGAAACAGTCATGATTCTTGCTTTAATTTTTATTTGTACACAAAGACAACTATTTTAATAAATTTTATGTTAGAGGTCAGAAAATATTCGCAAATGTCAGCAGATTCACTGAACTTTCTTTGTTTAGGCCTACTATAGTTAGCAGGGAAGAAACATTACTATTAACTTATCATGATAAAATAAAATGATGGGGTGGGCATATGCACAACGACAAAATGAAAATAAAGTGGTACCACTCGGAATATATTCTCGTTTGTTTCTTACTGTGTAAACATGGAACATAAACACGGGACAGTGATAGGCTGAGGCTCTGAAAAACATATATATTCTTAAAATGTGTTTAAATTAGTTTGATTGGTATAATCTAACTCAATTTTTTAAATGTATGGAATTTTAAAAATCAAAGCGCAAGTTTTAATAAAATCCAATATAATATATTCAGATCCTTCCGTCAAACGATTGTTTTAATAAAATCTAATCTAATCTGTCCAGATCCCTCTCTCTGCCAATTATCTGAATTGCTTGTCAGGTTCATCTCTATGATAATGAGATTGGCATTAAGAATTAAGAGTTCAAAGCTGTTGATGGATAATACAAATCAGCCTGGTTTAATATGAATCTATGACGGTGGTGGAGCAGAAAATTTGAGGCTGTAGGATATTCTAAATGGTTTAAGATATTGCAGCTGCTACTGAAACCTAATTATATTAATATTCTTCTTGTCTATCACTTATTTATATATTAACTAGTATAGACACTTAATTTGTGGCCTGTGAACATTTATAGATTACAAGTTAAATGTTATGAACAAGTTTTTTATTACTTGTTATCTTATTTAGTTAAATGGGTTGTTTATCACTACTTGTTATCTATGCATATGCTACCAATTATACATGCATTAGCTACCACTTATTTTTTATACTTTTTTTTATAATTGTTTATTTCAAAACTTGAATGATAAAATCAATCTAGACCATACACTTGTCATATCCTCCTTTAATCTAAGAAAATCATATATAGTAGTCCACCCAAAAATTCTAAGATATAAACACCTTGTAAAAATACAATTTTATAATAAAAAAATACAATTTAAATAACAAAATATATATAAACAATATCATTTAAGAAACACATACATTTTGAAAAGTGAAAAGTTTATATATATATATAATTTAAAAAGTTTACCATGGTTGGATGTTACAAACTGCATGGTATCACACCATTAGCTTTCTACTCAAAACTAAATTAATATCTAAGTTCGACTTTGAACGAAATTGAGTTTGGTAATGTATAACTCTTCAATATGGAAAGGTTTTAATATCTAGGTTTTGACTTTGAACGATGTTGAGTTTCGTAATGTATAACTCTTCAATATGGAAAAGTTTTAATATATAGGTTTGGACTTTTTGAAAGATTTTGTATTGTTGGGAAAGGTTTTGTTTTGTTTTTAAAGTTATGTTTTTATGATTTTTAAAAATGGTGTTAAAATAATTTAATATTTTTAAGTTAAATAGTTCATAATTATTATGAACAAAAATATTAGTTTTTGGTTGGAAAGTAACTTTTAAAGTTATAATAAAGTATCAAAGAAATTAAAAATCAACCCTTTTAGTTGTTACTTTGAATTTAGTAAATTTTTTGACACATTACTTAAAAGTAATTTATAGTTATTATCTAGTTGTTATATTGAATTAGGAAATTTTGTGACACATTATCTAAAAATAATTTATAATGTAAGATCTAAAGGTTTGTGTTGTATTTAAAGTTGTTTAAACATTGTAGTATGAGAAAGTAATTCCAAAGTTTAGTAATAGCAAGGATTGGTCAAAATAAATTAATTGTAATATGGGGTTAAGGTTTCTCCCATGAAGTTGATGGTTGAAAAAGTGGCAATGGGGAATTCAGAACGCATTCATACAAGAACTTATGTGCGTTCTGGAAAACATGCACACTTTCATTTTACAATAGCTCAATGCCTGCCTTTCGAACCACCACATAGATTGGAACCAATTTCTCCCAATAGGCATGGACAAAGACTGCGCACATGCTTTAGGAATGCGCACACAGTAATGACACGTTCATGTTCCAAAACACTAGTGCATTAATTTAACTACAAAAATAATATTTTTTAGTAATTTTCCATAACTTTCTACCTCAACATCAAATTTTCGAGTTATTTAGCTCATTGAAAAGGTCTTGACGAGATCTACATGTTCATATTATTATATTTTTATGTTTATATATAATTAATTGATTATTTTTAAAATGAGTAGAAATGAATGTTTAGGGCATGATCGATACCTCAAACCACCACATCGTCCATGTTCTAACGAGGATATTTGACATTCAATGCTAACATGGGTGCTCTTACAATGTTTTTTACATCAGGGAAAGGTTTTGAGGACTTGAACATTAGTAAGGGGAGGAAAATATGGTAATTAGGCTCCAAATGAAACATCTATGGATCATGGGCCATGAACAAGGCTTCAAACCATCACACAGGCCCTTTGAAGGGGAAGTTTGGCCTCTAGGTAAAGTATGGTTTCTACTATAATTCCTTGGATAATAGGGATGGGTCTCAACGCTTTAACAATGAGGATGAGAGGGAAATAAGGCCCTTAGGCCCTATATGAAGTGTCTAGGGACAAGGACCATGGATAAGGACTCAAACAAAAAACATGAATTATATAACAAATCATTATCCTTAAAGTGTGATATGGGTGGGAATATGAGTTTTTTTTCACTAGGGATGGGTCTTAGACCATGGTTTGGGAAGAAATGAAGGACTTATTCCCTAATATATTATTATTGAGTTAATGGGCCATGATCAAGGCCATGAAAAATAACATACACCCTTTAAAGTGGATATTTGGCATACATGATGGATATGAGCACAATCATGAGTTTTTCATAGTGGGATGGGTCTCAAGGCCTTGATTAGATTCACAAGAGACACACAACGACCTTACACCGTAAATGAATCTTTAAGGCTCATTGACCATAAACACGACCTAAAACAACAAGATATGCACCCTTTAGAGGCAATCTTTGGTCTCTACATGGAATATCGGTAGCATTATGAAGTCTTGTGCACTATGGATGGGTGTCTTAAGGAATTGGTCATGTTCAATGGAGGAGAAAAGTGACATTGGGTCATTGATGAAGCCTTTAAGGATCAATGGCCATAAATAATTGCATAAACCACATAGCATGTCATCTATAAGGAATCATTGTCCTTCAAGTGAGATATGGATATCATTACGTCGTTTTATGCATTAAAGATGGGTTTTGACACCTTAACAATGGTTGAGGGAGAAATCCAAGAAATTAGATCGTAAAAAAATATCCTTGGGCTAATAGGCCATTATCAAGGCCTTAACTACAACCTGGTCCCTTTAAAATGGATCTTTTGCATTAGAGTGTTATAGGGGTACCAGTAAGAGTTTTTTTAGTAGGAATGAGTCTCTAGGCCTTGATCATTATTGGGGGAGAAAAATAAGGTTCTTCATCCATAAATGAATCTTATATGTTTGATGGGACATGCAATATTTCTGAAATCACCACAAAACCCCTATAGAAAGTACCTTTGTCCCGAGTGAGTCGGTATGGGTACCATTAAGAGGATTTACACCCAAGAGATGGATTTTGGGACTTTCTCCCAAATGAAGCTTCTATGGTTATGTTCACTTAAATGGGCCTAAAAGCACCATACATACCGATATTACACCATACAAACCCATATTATTGCCTCTTGGTGGGATAAGTTCATCATTAAAATATTTTATGTACTTAGCATGGGTGTTGGGGCCTTGATCATGGTAAATGAAGGAAATAAGGTTCATATGATCAAAATTAGCGTTCTAGGGATCATAAATGAGATATGGGAACCATTAGAATTTCTTAGAAAAAATGGATGGATGTAGAGACCTTAACCATAGTTATGGGAGAAAATAAAGGGTCTTAGGAATTCAATAAATATTTTAAGTATCATGAGCCATGAACAAATCCTCAAATCACTATGGATTCCCTTTAAAGGGGATATCTAGACTTCAATTGAAATATGGGTGTGACTATGAGGTTTTGTGCTCTAAGGATAGGTCTCTAGATATTGACCATCGTAAGGATCCCAAATAAAGGGTATAAAGTCTTATATAAATATTTTAAGGATCTAGTTCATGAACATGGCCTCAAATCACCACATATTCCCTCTAGAAAGGATATTCAATATTTGAGTGGGATATGGGCACCTATAAGAGAATTTTTTGTGATAGGGACGTATCTTAGGGTCATAACCATGTCAAGTAAGAAAAGAGGAGACATATGACCCCACTAAATATTTTATGGCTCACGGGACAAGGGGAACGCTTAAACCATTACAAACACCCTTTAGAGGGGACCTTTAGCTACCAAGTGGGATACATACTTCATTAGAAGAATTTATTGACCAAGGATGGGTATCAACACCTTATCCATGGTCATATGGGAGACACTATGGGGTTTTCCATTGTAGATGGTTCTTGAGACACTCCTCATAGTCCAAGGATAAAAACCACTCTCAGAGGGACTAAAATATGTTTTTATGGTTTATGGACCATGCATAGGGACCAAAACCACTGCATAATCCCTACAAATCGAATCTTTAGCCACACGTATAATATGGACACCATGATGATCTTCAGATCCTTCCGTCAACTGATTGTTTTAATAAAATCTAATCTAATCTGTCTAGATCCCTCTCTCTGCCAATTATCTTAATTGCTTGTCAGGTTCATCTCTATGATAATGAGATTGGCATTGAGAATTCATAGTTAAAAGCTGTTGATGCATAATACAAATAAGCCAGGTTTAATATGAATCTATAGCGGTGCTGGAGCATAAAATTTGAGCGAGCAGGATATTCTAAATGGTTCAACATATTCTAACTGCTACTGAAACCCAATTATATTAATATTCTTATTTTGTCTTCCACTTGTGCTATGCCATGTGATATGATATCCAAGTTGATTTGATTTTGATTTCTTTTTACCATATTTATATATTTTTCATCCTGATTTGTAATCTCTATTCCACTATCACTTATTTATATATTAACTATTACAGACACTTAATTTGTGGCCGGTGAACACCTATAGATCACAAGTTAAATGTCATGAACAAGTTTTCTATTACTTGTTATTCTCCATGTTTAGTCGTAATCACTTGTTGTTGTCTATGCCTCAACTACTTGTTATCTTATTTAGTTAAATGGGTTATATGTCACTACTTGTTATCTATACATATGCTACCAATTATACATGCTTTAGCTACCACTTATTTTTTATCTTTCTTTTTTTATAATTGTTTATTTCAAATTTTGAATGATAAAATCAATCTAGACAGTACACTTGTCATATCCTCCTTCAATCTAGAAAAAGCATACATAGCAGTCTACCCTAAAATTCTAAGATATAAACACCTGTAAAAATACAATTTTATAATAAAAAAATACAATTTAAATAACAAAATATATATAAACAATATCATTTTAAAAACATATACATATTGAATATATATATATATATATAATTAAAAAAGTTTACCATGGTTGGATGTTACAAACTTCAAGGTATCACACCATTAGCTTTCTACTCAAAAGTAAATTAATATCTAGGTTTTGACTTTGAACGACATTGAATTTGGTAATGTATAACTCTTCAATCTGGAAAGGTTGTAATATCTAGGTTTTGACTTTGAACGACGTTGAGTTTGGTAATGTATAACTCTTCAATATGGAAAAGTTTTAATATATAGGTTTGGACTTTGAACGACGTTGAGTTTGGTAATGCATAACTCTTCAATATTGAAAGATTTTGTTTTGTTGGGAAAGGTTTTGTTTTGTTTTTAAAGTTATGTTTTTATGATTTTTAAAAATGGTGCTAAAATAATCTAACATTTTTAAGTTAAATTGTTCATAATTATTTTGAACAAAAAGATTAGTTTTTGGTTGGAGAGTAACTTTTAAAGTTATAATAAACTATAAGAAAATTAAAAATCAACTTTTTTATTTGTTACCTTGAATTTAGTAAATTTTTGGACAGATTACTTAAAAGTAATTTATAGTTATTATTCAGCTCTTATATTGAATTTAGGAAATTTTGTGACACATTATCTAAAAATAATTTATAATGTAAGATCACTTGCAAATAAGACCCATAAAATTTGCAATAAAAAAATGAAAAATAATATTTTTAAAGGAGATGTACCTCCATCGTAGCTAAGAACACTTATCGAGGTGAAGTGCAAAGAAAGGTTCTAAAGAATACGAATGATGGTGATTTTCGGAAGGATGGCTAGGTTTAGGGTTTTACTGTGTTTTTTCTGCAGGATTGGGGAGATGTTGCTGGTAGAGGCTGACTAATTTTTGGCAACAATTGCTTGGAGTCCAGTTGGCCCCCTGGGGCCAGCCTAGTACCAGCCAAGGGTAAAAAACGTGGGAAGTTTATCTTGTTTGTTGTCATTTTGGTTAGTATTTATATGGCTTTCTCTGCTAAATTCCTATGGGTCACAGTTCTGCCCCTTCTATTTTGGTGGGTAGTTGGTTTTTACATATTGGCCAGGTTCTACATTTAGGGATCTTCCTCTTTCTAGCTACCATTGGCGCATTATTTGGCAAATCTGTCTGTATGTCCTTATTGTGGGCTCCAGGTGTCAGGGGACTGTGACGAGCATCTGTCGGTTGTTTGGTATTGGATCGGGGTTTCAATGGGACATCAGGGGACTTCAGGTGGTATCCCATATCCCAGTACTAGTGACATTTCACAGCCTGTTGGTTCCGGTGGGGTTAGCTGCAAACCTAAGAAACCCTCATTTGCATGGTCTAATAGATGGCGGGGGGAGAAGGCTCGCCGCAAGAGATCTAACAAGACACTGAAGGTTCGGGCGGGCCTTGACTGTTTCACTATCCCTGTGGAAACTAATATTGAGAGAATTAAGATGTTAAATTCTAGGGCGGTGGTAGGGCGACTTGAATTTACTGGTGGAAATCAGCAATAATTTCTTGAGTGGGTTCGGAAGAACTGGTCTCCGTTATGTGGGGATATGCCCAGAGTTATGCAGCTTATCAATGGTTGGGTGATGTTCATTTTTTCGCTGCCGGAGCATGTTAGCATGGTTCTCAAGAGGTTTTGGTGCTTCAAAGATGGGTCGTTTTTCCTGAAAAAATGGCATCTGTCATTTGACCCGCTGAAAGAGAAGCAAGTTTTTCACCATTTGTGGCTTCTCATTCCAGGACTACCGATTGAGCTGCGGACAGAAAATATTCTGATAGGTATTGCTAATTCCGTGCGAAGATTTGTTAGGCTTGATAACAGCTCATTATTTGGGTATGATAGAAGGTCGGTGAAGGTTATGGTGGAGTTTGAGATGGCATTAGGGCTTCCGACTAAAATTGAGCTTCAATGGGGTGAAAGGGTGTGGAGGCAATGATTGGATTACTTTAGAATCCCCTTTCGTTGTCATTACTATCAGCAGATAGGGCATGTCTATTCACAGTGCCCAGAACTCCAATCTATCACTCCACTGAAGACGGCGCCTTTCAATTTTGCTTCTAATGCTCATCTCCAGCTATATCGGTCTGGCGACTCTCTAGTGCCTCCGGATATTTCGGGTAAGTTACCACTTAATCTGGGTTCTCCTACTCCTGTAATTCTGGAAGATGAATTGACTTGTATTCGGGAAGCTGAGGCCATATTGGATAGTAAATTAGCATCGGGTGATACTATTTTGAAATTGGGTAATGTGGATGGGTCGAAGTCTAATGTTGGTCTTTTCCCTGAGAATTCTAGGGTTTGTCGGGGTCTATTTAGGGATTCTTGTGATTCTGAGGGGGATATTTCTTCCACTGTTATGCCTTCTAATAGTAGTTTGTGTAAGGGTTTGACTGTTGGGGAGACTAGGGTAGTTGATTCCTCGGTGCTGTTCCCTAATTAATCCAGTCAGTCTCCTGGTACGTCCATTTTATGCTTAAAGGATACTATTGTTGATGGTTGTGGGTCACATTCTGGTCTTGATAATGTTGCGCCTTTTTTCTGCACTTTTAACACAATTCAGGTTGATGGGGAGACTAGGGTTTCTGAGTCTTCGGTGATTGGCAATTCCATTACCTGTTAGGCCCCTGGATCTACTGAATATTGTTTGGGGAACAATGAGATTGTTGAATTAGGGCCATATGCTGGTGATGATTCCTCTCTATTAGATGAGGCGGGTTATAGAACCTCAGATAAGACTGATATCCTCACTCCCCTTCCTATCTTCTCAAAGAACCCTTCATCTAACCCTAGGGTTCTGTCTTGTAATAGTGCTCATTTTCAGAATGTCACTCTTAGAAGGCCCAAGCGGAAAGGTAAGAAGGATTTGGGGGGTGATGTCGAATCTGTTCTTGAGTCTGCTGCTATTTCTGAGCGTTTAAAGTCGGGTGCTGGCAATTCAATTTACATACTTTCCCTGTGGTGAGAGGGGACATGTCTGGTAACATTTCTGATGTTGTTGTAGAGTGTTTGGGAGATTCTTTAAATGGGGGCCTTGGAGCAAATTCCCCCTGTGATTTGGTTTCCTAATGTCTATTTGCACTCTTAATATCCATGGGTTGGGGTCAGCTGTGCGAGCTAAGGTCCTCTCCAATCTCATTGCTACTACTCGCCCGAACATTCTACTGCTACAGGAAACTATGTGTGGCGATAGTTTTGCTATTTCGAAAGTTACTAGTATTCTTCATGGGTGGGAAGTCACTGCTATTAGCTCGGATGGTTTATCTGGTGCTTTATTGGCTGCATGGGACCCTAGATTTTTTTCATTTCTTGTCTACAGGACAAAGTGGGGTTTATTGTTGGAAGTTTTTTGTAAAATGAATGATTTACATTTGAATATATTAAATTGTTATGCTCCTTATAAAGATCGAGAAGGTTTCTGGACTGGTTTACAATCATCTAAAATATTGAGGCTGGAGAATATCATTGTGGCTGGTGATCTTAACTTTACTAGATTAGCTCAGGATATCTGGGGGGTTAAAGCTAAGTTGGACAGTTTATCTGACTTCATCAATGAGTTTCTTCTCAATAATGACTTAATTGATGTTGTCACAGGACTTAATACTCCTATCTGGACTAACGACAGAAGTGGGAAGGAGGGTATCCATAAGAGGTTGGATAAGTTTCTAGTTCATGCATCCCTATTACAAACATGTGGTAGATACAGAACGTGGGTTGGCAAGAATAAAATCTCTGATCATTGGCCTGTGTTCTTTCATTTTGAAGACTTTGTGTTTCTACAAAACTATCCATTCAAATTTGATTGTTCTTGGTTAAGTCAAGATGACTTTGTTCAGTTTGCAAAGGCAGAATGGTTGAAACTTAGTAACATATCAGAGCATAATCCTATGGATAATTGTTTCCACAAATTACAAAAGTTTAAGCAAAAAGTAACTTGCTGGATTCATGAGAGGAAGAAGATTGACAGACAGGAACTTTTGTTGGTGGAGGATAAGCTACAAGATCTCTATAAAATTCAAATGGATAAGCCTATGGATAGTAAGGCTTTTGATACTCTGAAAAAATTGGAAGAGGAGAAAACTGAGATTTATCTCAAGGAGGAAAAAGAATGGCGACTAAAGAGTAGAGCTCTTTGGGTAAATTATGGGGATAGTAATACAAGGTTTTTCACACCTTTGCTTCTACTAAAAGGAATAATAATACTATCTGGAAGTTATCTAACGAGGAAGGGAATGAAGTCTCGGGTCAGCAGGAACGACAGGGTTTAGCATTGAAACATTCAAGGAAAATATATTCATTGGATCCAGCTTGTGATCTTGATTCCTAGCTATAGGTGATTAAACATTATCCTAGCTTCTTTGACACTGAGGATGTAGATGACTTATGTCAAGAAGTTACCCTAAAGGAGGTGGAGAGGACACTTAAACTTTTTGCCAAGGAAAAAAGTCCAAGGCCTAATGGCTAGACTATGGAAATTTTTCTGCACTTTTTTGATATAATGGGTAATGATATTGTTAGAATGGTGGAGTTTACTAGGTTGGAGGGCTACTTGTCTGGAGCATTAAACTCTACATTCATAACATTGATTCCAAAAGTGAATGATCCGAAGAATTTTGGTGATTTTAGGCCTATAGCTTTGTGTAATTTGGCCTATAAGATTGTCTTGAAGATCATTGGTGGTAGACTTAAACCGTTCCTTTCCAAACATATTTCCAAGGAACAGTTCGGCTTCTTACAGGATAGACAAATTCATGATGCTGTGGGGATTACTCAGGAATTATTACATTCCATCAAATGTCGAAAAATGAAATCCATACTTCTTAAGATGGATCTTGAGAAGGCATATGATAGAGCTAATTGGGATTTCCTCCGGTTGGTTTTGATCCAAATTGGTATTCCAGCTTTGGAAATTAGATGGATCATGTCTTATGTTGATACTATGAATATTGCGGTTCTGGTGAAAGGTGCTCCTACATCCTTTTTTAGCTACTCCAGAGGTATCAGGCAGGGCTGTTCATTGTCTCCATTACTATTTCTCTTTGTGATTAAGGGCCTTAGCAGATTGATCATTCAGGCTAAATTGGATGGGAAGATTAGTGGTATCAAAATCACTAAGGACTTGTACATCACACATATCCTCTTTGTGGATGATGTTTTATTAGCAGGACTGGATACTTTGTCCGAATGGAGAAACTATCGGGATATGATTTCACTATTCTGTAAAGCATCTGGTATGTGTGTAAGCCTGAAGAAATCTTGCTTTTATGGGAATCTTATTAATGATGTTCATATTTTGGGGATTCACTCATTGTTGCCATATACGTTCAACAAAGTTGCTGATGGATTTACCTATCTTGGGTTTCATCTTAAACCTAATGGTTACTTGATTAAAGACTGGGAGTGGTTGCTCAAAAAGTTTGAAAACAAGATTTCTAATTGGACTTACCGGTTGCTATCAATTGGAGGTAAGCTTACCTTGGTGAAGTCTGTATTGATGGGTAATCCGGTGTATTGGTTTTCTTTATTACCTATCCCATGTTCTGTGATTAACTCTCTAAGAAAACTTATGTTCGATTTCTTGTGGATTGGTGGCCTACATAAATCAAGTCTTGTGATGATTGGGTGGGAGAAAATTTCTCTTCCTTTTGAGGTAGGTGGCTGGGGCATTAAGGATCTGTCTGTATTTAGTGAAGCATTAAGGTTGAAGAGCTTCTGGCATGCTATTTATGGCAATACTCTTTGGTCGAGGATTATCCACCAGAAATATATTAAGATTGAGATATCACATTGGTTGAGGAATCTAGTCAAGAAATTCAGTGGTGTGTATCCAATATGGAATGGATTTATGAATGTATACAAATGTTGGCATATAAATTATGTTGGAAAGTTGGTTCTGGAGCTGAAGTGGCTATTGGTGTTGATCCCATTTTGGGGCTGAATGACTCCTACAAACTATAACCTAACTTGCTAATAAATCTCAAATCTGCAAGACATTATACTCTGTATTCTATTGGTAAGCATTGGAGGAATGGCTACTAGGGCACGGACATTGATCTTCAATTGTCTCCTTTTCTTGCGATGGAATGGCAGGGTTATTTGTAGGGCCTTTATGCTACTGGTATTCGCCTGAAGTTTGAAGCTGATAAGGTTGTTTGGGTAGGAAATGAAGCTAATGGGGTGGTGACTGCTAGCACTGCTTATAGTTGCATGATTAAAAGGAGATGTATCTTCCCAAGACATTGGTGGTATGACAAATTATGGCATTGGCATCTTCCTCTTAAACTAAAATACTTCTTTTGGTTTGCATTACAGGATATATTAAAGACATGGGAAAATATTTCATATATGGGCTGGATAGGCCCCAGTCAGTGCAGTCTCTGTCGAAGGAATACTGAAACATCTGTACATTTATTTATGGATTGTCCTTTTACTGTGGAATTGCGGGAGAAAATATATCAGAGCTTTAATATTACTGTAAAGTGGGGAGGACAAAATATTGCTACATCTTTGCATCTATGGTTAATACATTGTAAAGATCATAAGATGATGCCTATTTTCATATGTTGGGCAGTTTGGGGGATGAGGAATAAGGTGATATTTGAGGACTGCACACCATATCTAGAAAAAACTTATAATACTGTCATTAGTCATTATTTGAACTTTCAGCATGATGTGAAACCTCGGGCCCATCGAGAGATTGGAAAATTTGAACTTGAAGTATCTAATCCAGTTTTATTTTTTGATGGTGCTGCTAATATGGGTATCTATGGTGTTGGTGGTGTTATATTTCTTAATCATGAGCACTACTACACTTTGTATATGAATTGTGGCAGAGGCATGAATATGAAGGCAGAACTTGTTTCCTTATGGTGTGTTACTAGGGTGGCTAACATATTTGGTTTGGCTAATGTCAAGATTTTTGGCGATTCTCAAGTGACCATCAAGTGGGCTAGGGGGGAATTTGATCTGAAGGTTTTAAATTTGACTGGCTGGTGTGATAGAACTATGGATGAGATTCATAAGCTGGGGGCAGTCACCTTGGAACATATTTTCCCTGAACATAACTCACAGGAAGATCTTCTTTAAAAATTGGCTTTGGAAGGTGCTGATGATCTTTTATTTTGGGAGGAATTTTTTGAGCAACAACTCATCGATTCTGGTTCTTGTCATTTTCTGTTTTGATCTTGCTAAGTTATGCCAAGGACATCCATATGTCTGTTTTTTGGCTTATGATGTAATATTTTTTGAATACTCTGATATACTCTATGTTTGAGAGGTGGAAGGATGAACAGTTTTTATACTGATATCATGTACTATTTGATTCAAAAGTGAATATCAATAGTATGCTTTTTTTCGCGGGAAAATTTTTTATAATGTAAGATCTAAAGGTTTGTGTTGTATTTAAAGTTGTTTAAACATTGTAGTATGAGAAAGTAATTCCAAAGTTTAGTAATAGCAAGGATTTGTCAAAATAAAGTAATTGTAATATGGGGTTAAGGTTTCTTGCATGAAGTTGATGGTTGAAAAAGTGGCAATGGGAAATTCATAACTCATTCATACAAGAACTTATATGCATTCTGGAAAACATGCACACTTTCATTTTACAATAGCTCAATGCCTGCCTTCCGAACCACCACATAGATTGGAACAAATTTCTCCAAATAAGCATGGACAATACTATGCGCATGCTTTAGGAATGTGCACACACTAATGACACGTGCATGTTTCAAAACACTAGTGCATTAATTTCAATACAAAAATAATATTTTTTAATAATTTTCCATAACTTTCTACCTCAGCATCAATTTTTTGAGTTATTTAGCTCATTGAAAAGGTCTTGAAGAAATCTACACGTTCATATTATTATATTTTTATGTTTATATATAATTAATTGATTATTTTGAAAATGAGTAGAAATGAATGTTTAGGGCATGATCGATACCTCAAACAACAACATCATCCGTGTTCTAACGAGGATATTTGACATTCAATGCTAACACGGGTGCTTTTACAATGTTTTTTACATCGGGGAAAGGTTTTGAGGACTTGAATATAGTAAGGGGAGGAAAATATGGTAATTAGGCTCCAAATGAAACATCTAGGGATCATGGGCCATGAACAAGGCTTCAAACCATCACACGGGCCCTTTGAAGGGGATATTTGGCCTCTAGGTCAAGTATGGTTTCTACTATAATGCCTTGGATAATAGGGATGGCTCTAAATGCCTTAACAATGAGGATGAGAGGGAAATAAGGCCCTTAGGCCCTATATGAAGTGTCTAGGGACAAGGACCATGGACAAGGACTCAAACAAAAAACATGAATTATATAGGAGATCGTTATCCTTAAAGTGTGATATGGGTGGGAATATGAGTTTTGTTTCACTAGGGATGGGTCTTAGACCATGGTTAGGGAATAAATGAGGGACTTATTCCCTAATAAATTATTATTGAGTTAATGGGCCATGATCAAGGCCATGAACCATAACATACACCCTTTAAAGTGGATATTTGGCATACATGATGGATATGAGCACAATCATGAGTTTTTCATAGTCGGATGGGTCTCAAGGGCTTGATTAGATTCACAAGAGAAACACATCGACATTACACCATAAATGAATCTTTAAGACTCATTGACCATAAACATGACCTAAAACAACAAGATATGCACCCTTTAGAGGCAATCTTTGGTCTCTGCGTGGAATATGGGTAGCATTATGAAGTCTTGTAGACTTTGGATGGGTATCTTAAGGAATTGGTCATGTTCAATGGAGGAGAAAAATTACATTGGGTCATTGATGAAGCCTTTAAGGATCAAGGGCCATAAATAATTGCATAAACCACATAGCATGTCATCTATAAGGCATCATTGTCTTTCAAGTGAGATATAGATATAATTACATCATTTTATGCATTAAAGATGGGTTTCTACACCTTAATGATGCTTGAGGGAGAAATCCAAGAAATTATATCGTAAAAAAATATCCTTGGGATAATAGGCCATTATCAAGGCCTTAACTACAACATGGTCCCTTTAAAATGCATCTTTTGCATTAGAGTGTTATAGGGGTACGATTAAGAGTTTTTTAGTAGGAATAAGTCTCTAGGCCTTGATCATTATTGGGGGAGAAAAATAAGGTTCTTCAGCCATAAATTAATCTTATATGTTTGATGGGACATGCAATATTTCTCAAATCACCACAAAAACCCTATACAAAGTACCTTTGTCCCGAGTCGGTCGCTATGGGTACCATTAAGAGGATTTACACCCAAGAGATGGATTTTGGGACTTTCTCCCAAATGAAGCTTCTATGGCTATGTTCACTTAAATAGGCCTAAGAGCACCATACATACCCATATTACACCATACAAACCCAGATTATTGCCTCTTGGTGGGATAAGTTCATCATTAAAATATTTTATGTACTTAGCATGGGTGTTGGGGCCTTGATCATGGTAAATGAAGGAAAATAAGGTTCATATGATCAAAATTAGCATTCTCGGGATCATAAATGAGATATGGGAACCATTAGAAATTTTTAGAAAAAATGGATGGATCTAGATACCTTAACCATGGTTATGGGAGAAAATAAAGGTTCTTAGGAATTCAATAAATATTTTAAGGCTCATGAGCCATGAACAAATCCTCAAATCACTATGGATTCCCTTTAAAGGGGATATCTAAACTTCAATTGAAATATGGGTGCGACTATGAGGTTTTGTGCTCTAAGGATAGGTCTCTAGGTATTTACCATGGCAAGGAGCACAAATAAAGGGTATAAAGTCTTATATAAATATTTTAAGGATCTTGTTCATGAACATGGCCTCAAATCACCAAATATTCCCTCTAGAAAGGATATTCAATCTTTGAGTAGGATATGGGCACCTATAAGAGGATTTTCATGATAGGGAAGTACCTTAGGGTCATAACCATGTCCAAGTAAGCAAAGAGGAGACATATGACCTAACTAAAGATTTTATGGCTCATGGGACAAAGGGAAGGCTTAAACCATTACAAACACCCTTTACAGGGGACCTTTAGCTACCAAGTGGGATACATACTTCATTAGCAGAATTCATTGACCAAGGATGGGTATCAACACCTTATCCATGGTTATATGGGAGACATTATGGGGTTTTCGATAGTAGATGGTTCTTGAGACACTCCCCATAGTCCAAGGATAAAAACCAATCTCAGAGGGACTAAAATATGTTTTTATGGTTTATGGACCATGCATAGGGTCCAAAACCACCGCGTAATCCCTATAAATGGAATCTTTAGCCACAAGTATAATATGGACACCATGATGATCTTCGGATCCTTCCATCAACCGATTGTTTTAATCAAATCTAATCTAATCGATCCAGATCCCTCTCTCTGCCAATTATCTGAATTTCTTGTCAAGTTCATCTCTATGATAATGAGATTGGCATTGAGAATTCAGAGTTCAAAGTTGTTGATGCATAATACAAATCAGTCAGGTTTAATATGAATCTATGGCAGTGCTGGAGCAGAAAATTTGAGGCTGCAGGATATTCTAAATGGTTCAAGATATTGCAGTTGCTACTGAAACCCAATTATATTAATATTCTTCTTTTGTCTTCCACCCATGATATGCCATGCCATATGATATCCACATTGATTTGATTTTGATTGCTTTGTACCATATTTATATATTTTTCATCCTGATTCGTAATCTCTATTCCACTATCACTTATTTATATATTAACTAGTACAGACACTTAATTTGTGGCCAGTGAACACCTATAGATCACAAGTTAAATGTCATGAACAAGTTTTCTATTACTTGTTATTCTCCATGTTTAGTCATAATCACCTGTTGTTGTCTATGCCTCAACTACTTGTTATCTTATTTAGTTAAATGGATTGTCTGTCACTACTTGTTATCTATGCATATGCTACCAATTATACATGCATTAGCTACCACTTATTTTTTATATTTGTTTATTTCAAATCTTTGAATGATAAAATCAATCTAGACAGTACACTTGTCATATCCTCCTTCAATCTAGGAAAAGCATACATAGTAGTCCACCAAAAAATTCTAAAATATAAACACCTGTAAATATACAATTTTATAATAAAAAAATACAATTTAAATAACAAAACATATATAAAGAATATCATTTAAAAAACATATACATATTGAAAAGTTTATATATATATATATATAATTTAAAAAGTTTACCATGGTTGGATGTTACAAACTTGAAGGTATCACACCATTAGCTTTCTACTCAAAACTAAATTAATATCTAGGTTTTGAGTTTGAACGACATTGAGTTTGGTAATGTATAACTCTTCAATATGGAAAGGTTTTAATATCTAGGTTTTGACTTTGAACGACGTTGAGTTTGGTAATGTATAACTCTTCAATATGGAAAAGTTTCAATATATAGGTTTGGACTTTGAACGACGTTGAGTTTGGTAATGCATAACTCTTCAATATTGAAAGATTTTGTTTTGTTGGGAAAGGTTTTGTTTTGTTTTTAAAGTTATGTTTTTATGATTTTTAAAAATGATGCTAAAATAATTTAACATTATAGAGTTAAATTGTTCATAATTATTATAAACAAAAAGATTAGTTTTTGGTTCGAGAGTAATTTTTAAAGTTATAATAAAGTATCAAAAAATTAAAAATCAACCCTTTTAGTTGTTACTTTTAATTTAGTAATTTTTTTGACACATTACTTAAAAGTAATTTATAGTTATTATCTAATTGTTATATTGAATTGAGGAAATTTTGTGACACATTATCTAAAAATAATTTATAATGTAAGATTTAAAGGTTTGTGTTGTATTTAAAGTTGTTTAAACATTGTGGTATGAGAAAGTAATTCCAAAGTTTAGTAATAACAAGGATTGGTCAAACTAAATTAATTGTAATATGGGGTTAAGGTTTCTTGCGTGAAGTTGATGGTTGAAAAAGTGGCAATGGGAAATTCATAACTCATTCATACAAGAACTTATGTGCATTCTGGAAAACATGCACACTTTCATTTTACAATAACTCAATGCCTGCCTTCCGAACCACCACATAGATTGGAACAAATTTCTCCAAATAAGCATGGACAAGACTGTGCACATGCTTTAGGAATGCACACACACTAATGACATGTGCATGTTCCAAAACACTAGTTCATTAATTTCAATACAAAAATAATATTTTTTACTAATTTTCCATAACTTTCTACCCCAGCTTCAATTTTTCGAGTTATTTAGCTCATTGAAAGGGTCTTGAATAGATCTAAATGTTCATATTATTATATTTTTATGTTTATATATAATTAATTGATTATTTTGAAAATGAGTAGAAATGAATGTTCAAGGCATGATCGATACCTCAAACCACCACATCGTCCATGTTCTAACAAGGATATTTGACATTCAATGCTAACATGGGTGCTCTTACGATGTTTTTTACATCAGGGAAAGGTTTTGAGGACTTGAACATAGTAAGGGGAGGAAAATATGGTAATTAGGCTCCAAATGAAACATCTAGGGATCATGGGCCATGAACAAGGCTTCAAACCATCACACGGGCCCTTTGAAGGGGATGTTTGGCCTCTAGGTCAAGTATGGTTTCTACTATAATGCCTTAGATAATAGGGATGGGTCTCAATGCCTTAACAATGAGGATAAGTGGGAAATAAGGCCCTTAGGCCCTATATGAAGTGTCTAGGGACAAGGACCATGGACAAGTACTCAAACAAAAAACATGAATTATCTAGGAGATCATTATCCTTAAAGTGTGATATGGGTGGGAATATGAGTTTTTTTTCACTAGGGATGGGTCTTAGACCATGGTTGGGGAAGAAAAGAGGGACTTATTCCCTAATATATTATTATTGAGTTAATGGGCCATGATCAAGGCGATGAACCATAACATACACCCTTTAAAGGGGATATTTGGCATACATGATGGATATGACTACAATCATGAGTTTTTCATAATGGGATGGGTCTCAAGGCGTTGATTAGATTCACAAGAAAATTACAACGACCTTACACCATAAATGAATCTTTAAGGCTCATTGACCATAAACATGACCTAAAACAACAATATATGCACCCTTTACAGGCAATATTTGGTCTCTGCATGGAACATGGGTAGCATTATGAGGTGTTGTGCACTATGGATGGGTGTATTAAGCAATTGGTCATGTTCAATGGAGGACAAAAATGACATTGGGTCATTGATGAAGCCTTTAAGCATTAAGGGCCATAAATAATTGCATAAACCACATAGCATGTCATCTATAAGGCATCATTGTCCTTCAAGTGAGATATGGATATCATTACGTCATTTTATGCATTAAAAATGGGTTTTGACACCTTAACGATGGTTGAGGGAGAAATCCAAGAAATTAGATCATAAAAAAATATCCTTGGGCTAATAGGACATTATCAAGGCCTTAACTACAACATGGTCCCTTTAAAATGGATCTTTTGCATTAGAGTGTTATAGTGGTACCATTAAGAGTTTTTTTAGTAGGAATGAGTCTCTAGGCCTTGATCATTATTGGGGGAGAAAAATAAGGTTCTTCATCCATAAATTAATCTTATATGTTTGATGGGACGGGACATGCAATATTTATGAAATCACCACAAAACCCCTATAGAAAATACCTTTGTCTTGAGTCGGTTGCTATGGGTAACATTGAGAGGATTTACACCTGAGAGATGGATTTTGGGACTTTCTCCCAAATGAAGCTTCTATGGTTGTGTTCACTTAAATAGGCCTAAAAGCACCATACATACCCATATTACACCATACAAACCCATATTATTGCCTCTTGGTGGGATAAGTTCATCATTAAAATATTTTATGTACTTAGCATCGGTGTTGGGGCCTTGATCATGGTAAATGAAGGAAAATAAGGTTCATATGATCAAAATTAACATTCTAGGGATCATAAGTGAGATATGGGAACCATTATAAATTTTTAGAAAAAATGGATTGATCTAGAGACCTTAACCATGGTTATGGGAGAAAATAAAGGGTCTTAGGAATTGAATAAATATTTTAAGGCTCATGAGCCATGACCAAATCCTCAAATCACTATGGATTTTCTTTAAAGGGGATATCTAGACTTCAATTGAAATATGGGTGCGACTATGAGGTTTTGTGCTCTAAGGATAGGTCTCTAGGTATTGACCATGGTAAGGAGCATAAATAAAGGGTATAAAGTCTTATATAAATATTTTAAGGATCTAGTTCATGAACATGGCCTCAAATCACCACATATTCCCTCTAGAAAGGATATTCAATCTTTTAGTGGGATATGGGCACCTATAAGAGGATTTTCATGATAGGGAAGTATCTTAGGGTCATAACCATGTCCAAGTAAGAAAAGAGTATACATATGACATAACTAAATATTTTATGGCTCACGGGACAAAGGGAAGGCTTAAACCCTTACAAACACCCTTTAGAGGGGACCTTTAGCTACCAAGTGGGATACATACTTCATTAGCAAAATTCATTGACCAAGGATGGGTATCAACACCTAATCCATGGTCATATGGGAGACACTATGGGGTTTTCCATAGTAGATGGTTCTTGAGACACTCCCCATAGTCCAAGGATAAAAACCAATCTCAGAGGGACTAAAATATGTTTTTTATGGTTTATGGACCATGCATAGGGACCAAGACCACCGCATAATCCCTATAAATGGAATCTTTAGCCACAAGTATAATATGGACACCATGATGATCTTTAGATCCTTCCATTTACCGATTGATTTAATAAAATCTAATCTAATCTATCCAGATCCCTCTCTCTGCCAATTATCTAAATTACTTGTCAGGTTCATCTCTATGATAATGAGATTGGCATTGAGAATTCAGAGTTAAAAGCTGTTGATGCATAATACAAATCAGCCAGGTTTAATATGAATCTATGGCGGTGCTGGAGCAGAAAATTTGAGGCTGCAGGATATTCTAAATGGTTCAAGATATTGCAGTTGCTACTGAAACCCAATTATATTAATATTCTTCTTTTGTCTTCTACCCGTTCTATGCCATGCCATATGATATCCATGTTGATTTGATTTTGATTGCTTTGTACCATATTTATATATTTTTCATCCTGATTCGTAATCTCTATTCCACTATCACTTATTTATATATTAACTAGTACAGACACTTAATTTGTGGCCTGTGAACACCTATATATCACAAGTTAAATGTCATGAACAAGTTTTCTATTACTTGTTATTCTCCATGTTTAGTCGTAATCACCTGTTCTTGTCTATGCCTCAACTGCTTGTTATCTTATTTAGTTTAATGGGTTGTCTGTCACTACTTGTTATCTATGCATATGCTACCAATTATACATGCATTAGCTACCACTTATTTTTTATATTTCCTTTTTTTTATAATTGTTTATTTAGAATTTTGAATGATAAAACCAATCTAAATAGTACACTTGTCATATCATCCTTCAATCTAGGAAAAGTATACATAGTAGTCCACCCAAAAATATTAAGATATAAACACTTGTAAAAATACAATTTAAATAACAAAATATATATAAACAATATCATTTAAAAAACATATACATATTGAAAATTATATATGTATATAATTTAAAATTTTTACCATGGTTGGATGTTACAAACTTCAAGGTATCACACCATTTGCTTTCTACTCAAAACTAAATTAATATCTAGGTTTTGACTTTGAACGACATTGAGTTTGGTAATGTATAACTCTTCAATATGGAAAGGTTTTAATATCTAGGTTTTGACTTTGAACGACGTTGAGTTTGGTAATGTATAACTCTTCAATATGGAAAAGTTTTAATATATAGGTTTGGACTTTGAACGACGTTGAGTTTGGTAATGCATAACTCTACAATATTGAAAGATTTTGTTTTGTTGCGAAAGGTTTTGTTTTGTTTTTAAAGTTATGTTTTTATGATTTTTAAAAAAGGTACTAAAATAATTTATTATTTTTAAGTTTTAAATTGTTAATTTTAAGTTTTAAATTGTTCATAATTATTATGAAAAAAAATTAGTTTTTGGTTGGAGAGTAACTTTTAAAGTTATAATAAAGTATAAAAAATTAAAAATCAACCCTTTTAGTTGTTACCTTGAATTTAGTAAATTTTTTTGACTTATTACTTAAAAGTAATTTATAGTTATTATCGAGTTGTTATATTGAATTTAGGAAATTTTGTGACACATTATCTAAAAATAATTTATAATGTGAGATCTAAAGCTTTGTGTTGTATTTAAAGTTGTTTAAACAATGTAGTATGAGAAAGTAATTCCAAAGTTTAGTAATAGCAATGATTGGTCAAAATAAATTAATTGTAATATGGGGTTAAGGTTTCTCGCATGAAGTTGATGGTTGAAAAAGTGGCAATGGGAAATTCAGAACTCATTCATACAAGACCTTATGTGCGTCTTGGAAAACATGCACACTTTCATTTTAGAATAGCTCAATGCCTACCTTCCGAACCACCACATAGATTGGAACAAATTTCTCCAAATAAGCATGGACAAGACTGTGGACATGCTTTAGGAATGCGCACACACTAATGACATGTGCATGTTCCAAAACACTAGTGCATTAATTTCAATACAAAAATAATATTTTTTAGTAATTTTCCATAACTTTCTTCCTCAGCATCAATTTTTCGAGTTATTTAGCTCATTCAAAAGGTCTTGAAGAGATCTACATGTTCATATTATTATATTTTTATGTTTATATATAATTAATTGATTATTTTGAAAATGCGTAGAAATGAATGTTTAGGGCATGATCGATACCTCAAACCACCACATCGTCCATGTTCTAACAAGGATATTTGACATTCAATGCTAACATGGGTGCTCTTACGATGTTTTTTACATTGGGGAAAGTTTTTGAGGACTTGAACATAGTAAGGGTAGGAAAATATGGTAATTAGGCTCCAAATGAAACATTTAGGGATCATGGGCCATGAACAAGGCTTCAAACCATCACATGGGCCCTTTGAAGGGGATGTTGGCCTCTAGGTCAAGTATGGTTTCTACTATAATGCCTTGGATAATAGGTATGGGTATCAACGCCTTAACAATGGGGATGAGAGGGAAATAAGGCCATTAGGCCCTATATGAAGTGTCTAGGGACAAGGACCATGGACAAGGACTCAAACAAAAAACATGAATTATATAGGAGATCATTATCCTTAAAGTGTGATATGGGTGGGAATATGAGTTTTTTTTCACTAGGGATGGGTCTTAGACCATGTTTGGGGAAGAAATGAGGGACTTATTCCCTAATATATTATTATTGAATTAATGGGCCATGATCAAGGCCATGAACCATAATATACACCCTTGAAAGTGGATATTTGGCATACATGATGGATATGATCACAATCATGAGTTTTTCATAGTGGGATATGGATAGAAGCATTATGAAGACTTGTGCACTAGGGATGGGTGTCTTAAGGAATTGGTCATGTTCAATCGAGGATAAAAATGACATCGGGTCATTGATGAAGCCTTTAAGAATCAAGGGACATAAACAATGCCATAAACCACATAACATGTCATCTATAAGGCATCACTGTACTTCAAGTGAGATATGGATATCATTACATCGTTTTATGCATTAAAGATGGGTTTTGACACCTTAATAATGGTTGGGGGAGAAATCCAAGAAATTAGATCCTAAAAAAATATCCTTGGGGTAATAGGCCATGTTCAAAGCCTTAACTACAACATGGTGCATTTAAAATGGATCTTTTGCATTAGAGTGTTATAGGAGTATCATTAAGATTTTTTTTAGTAGGAATGAGTCTCTAGGCCTTGATCATGATTGGGGGAAGAAAATAAGGTTCTTCATCCCTAAATTAATCTTATATGTCTTATGGGACATGTAATATTTCTCAAATCACCACAAAAACCCTATAGAAAGTACCTTTGTTCTGAGTCGGTCGAGATGGGTACCATTGAGAGGATTTACACCTAAGGTATGGCTTTTGGGACTTTCTCCCAAATGAAGCCTCTATGGATATGTTCACTTAAATATGCCTAAAAGCACCATACATACCCATATTACACCATACATACCCATATTTTTGCCTCTTGGTGGGATAAGTTTATCATTAAAATATTTTATGTACTTAGCATGGGTGTTGGGGCCTTGATCATGGTCAATGAAGGAAAATAAGGGTCATCTGATCAAAATTAGCCTTCTAGGGATCATAAATGAGATATGGGAACCATTAGAAACTTTTAAACAAAATGGATGGGTCTAGAGACCTTAGCCATGGTCATGGGAGAAAATAAAGGGTTTTGGGAATTCAATAAATCTTTTAAGGCTCATGAGCCATAAACAACTCCTCAAATCACTATGGATTCCCTTTAAAAGGGATATCTAGACTTCAATTGGAATATGTGTGCCACTATGATTTTTAGTGCACTAAGGATATGTCTCTAGGTATTGACCATGGTAAGGAGCAGAAATAAAGGGTATAAAGTCTTATATAAATATTTTAAGTATCTAGTTCATGAACATGGCCTCAAATCACTAAATATTCCAACTAGAAAGGAAATTCAATCTTTGAGTGGGATATGGTAACCTATAGGAGGATTTTCATGACAGGGAAGGATCTTAGGGTCATAATCATGTCCAAGTAAGCAAAGAGTGTACATATGACCTAACTAAAGATGTTATGGCTCATGGGACAAAGGGAAGGATTAAACCATTACAAACACCCTTTAGAGGGGACCTTTAGCTACCAAGTGGGATACATACTTCACTAGGAGAATGTGTTGACCAAGGATGGGTATCAACACCTTATCCATGGTCATATGGGAGCCATTATGGGGTTTTACATAGTAGATGGTTCTTGAGATACTCCCCATAGTCGAAGGATAAAAACCAATCTCATAGGGACTAAAATATGTTTTTATGGTTTATGTTCCATGCATAGGGTCCAAAACCACCGCATAATCCCTATAATTGGAATATTTAGTCACAGGTATAATATGGAAACCATGATGATGTTTGGAATGCTAGGTATTGGTATTAGGGCCCTAACCATGGTCCTTGGAAAACCAAGAGAGTATTAGGAACAACCACATAATGTTTATTAATAGATAAATATAATATAATAATTAAAGGATTAAACTATGTGAAGATATGAGAATTTTACACCTGAAACTAAAGTCTTAATCCCTTAATCTATCTATGTGTGATGTATGGACAAGGTGAATATTCTTGAAAATTGCCCATTCATAATTATGAGTGGCTTGATAACAAAATTGTCATCACCTAGAATGATAGTGTGAAATCTAGACGTCAGACATATGACCATGAACCCAAAAAATATATTATAAGCACTACTAGTTATCTTTAGACCATTGATAGGACCTTAATACCAATCCCTAGTTTTCCAAACCTCTTAATCGTATCCATATTATACTTGTGGAGTGATGATTTTATTTGCATGAGTTGTGTGGTGGATTCAGGCCATATGCAGGGTCCATAGATCATGAAAGCATATTATAGTGCCTAGGACATTGGTTTTATCCCCGGACTACAAGTTCAAGAACCATTTAATAGCATTGAAAAAATTGTATTGGTACCCATAATGTAATATGCCATTTTTTTCCCTTTCAATTTATTCAGTTAGATTTTGTAAAATGGCATAAATATGATGTCAAGGAGTCCTAGTGTGAAGCTTAAGGAAAATTGCTAACCATTGAATAACTAGGCATGCATGATGTAAATATCTGTATATGGGCCATACATGTTAGGCTTATCATGATGATTTAAATCTATGTAAATATTTATGCTGGAATATAATACAAATTGTCTAATATGGTTGTGTATAGAACAATAGAAAAGTTGTTATTCCACTAGAGGGGAAGAAGAAAGGGGGATTATGGGAAAGTAAATCTTCTTTTTCCAAGTGTCAACATTAGAAATCATCCAATTTTTTCCCTATTCCTTAAATGAGCCATTTAATTTATTTGACTTGGGTGAATCCCCTAAGGTGGTTCACGATTTTGGGCATGGGGAACCCAAAAAACTTGTTTTTAAAACCCTTGATCGAGGTATTTTCAAGCACTCAATCAATTTATTTTCAAGCACTCGATTGAGGTCTAAAAAAATCAATCGAGGGTTTTTAAATACCTCGATCGAGGGCTTTCCCTATTTGAAAATAGGTTCTCGACCGAGCGTATACAAGAGACAGCGACCCCTCGACTGAGCGTCTGTAGGACACATGCCACTCCACGCCCACTCCCACGCCTACGCCCCACGCCAGCTCCCATCCATGTCTACTACTCCACCAGGTAAGTGGGGTTCCAACCTTCCATTTTTTTTTTTAATACAATTTTTATTTTTATTTTTTTTTATAAATCTATGTGAATGCTTCAAATTTTTTTTCCAATTTTAAACCAATAACCATTTTTTTGTTTAGAAAACCCATTGCAACCAATAACCATTTTTTTATGTATAAAAACCATTGAAACCAAAAAATATTTGAAAAAAAAAACAAAACAAAAAACCATTTCAAAACTGTTAGGAACCCATGTCAACCCTTCTATTTACTTTGTTAGTATATTGTTGTTGGATGCATATGCTTTGTAAGTTGTCCCATAGTATTTGTTGATCCATAGTTTGTATTATTGTTGTTGGACGCATATGCTTTGTAAGTCGTCCAGTAGTAATTATTGATCCATATTTTGTATTGTCCTATGGTATTGGTGCCTAGACTTACTATATAAGTTGGTGTTGAGACCAATGAAAGGACAGTGAAGTTATTTGTATTGAGCTTGCTCAAAGGAGGTTTCCCCCTCCAAGTGGACTGCAATCAATATAAAAGTGATTCTAAGTTTTTTTATTTCTGCTATATCGTGTGTTTTCATTAATTAATTATTACAGGTTCTTCACATCTGGTATCAGAGCACTTTTTTGGGCTCGTTGGATGGAATTTTTGCAAAAAAAAAAATTTGCACGTGTTGCAAGTTCAGATCTAGGAATAATCCCTATCCGCTTAACTGTGGGAAGTACTTGCGTATAAGTCCTAAAACTCATTGTGAGGAGTACTACAGGAACCCCAAAGTAGCTGTCCCATTGAGAGGACCTACCAGCAAAAAGGGAAACAACCCCTACCTGATTGACTAGAACCCACCCGTGAGGTAAACCAAGAGCTGTCGTTTGTGGCAAAGTGGTTATCAATTTTACCCGAGCCGTGGAGTGACGGGTACTGCCCCAATACGCAAGCCGTCAGACAGCATTGGTGGCCGAGTGAAACCCCTGAACTGTTAGGAAGCCGCACATACCTGGGATCCATATCTATTTTCAGCTAAACTGTTGCCGATCACTTCCACGCCATTTCAGATCGTTTTGTACACCCTGAAGTCCTACAGTGTAGCCGTAGCAGAGTTTTTCAAAGGTTTCAGAGGTAAGTACTTGAACAATTTGAGTTTATGCATTAAAATGCTTTTAGTTGAGAAAGGCGTTTTAAGAATGTAGTAAAATTCCTAGAAGAGTTTGAGTTTGTAATGGTAAATAGCATATATAGTGACTCTGACCAAGAAACACATAGTTTGAGAAGTGGAAAGAGATACAAGTTTAACACCAATAAGAGTGGACTCCACATAGAAACTAAGTTCCAAGCCTAGCCTGATATCCATACTGCACCCCTATCAACCACCTATCAGCTTATTACTCAGCAGAATCCGCTGGTTGCAAGTACCGCACCTCCTATTTCTCATAATCCATCAGCTTAGAACCCTCCCATTGTTAATATTCCTAACCCTTAAAGTGTCAATACCAGTAACATTACAGGAGCTAGCGCTCAGACCATTTCGTTGCAGACTATTCCATCTCAGAATATCCTTCTCAGTAATATCCCTAACACCACTCAAAACACCACGCAACCAAGAAGGGGAATGACTGACAACATAAAACTGCCGATATTTAAAGGAATGGGTCTAGAGGACCCTAAGCAACATTGGTTTCTATGTGAAGCCATATGGAGTGTCAAGCAAGTTCAGGATAATGCTGTGAAGCGAGCGCAGCTCATCACTATGTTCAGAGATAGAGCCTTGAACTGGTTCATGAAGTATTCTCAGGGACATAATAGAACCTCAATGGAGATTAAGGCTGCACTATTGAGCGAGTTCAAGAAACCAAAGTCAGAAATCCCAATGTATAACAGAATTGAAGGAAATTAAGCTAAAACCTAATGAGACAGTCTGGGAATTTGACAAGAAGTTTAAGAAATTGTTAGAACAGGTCAACTTCGTCATAGCACCTCAATAGCACCAGGAGTGTTTTATAGCCGCGTTGTTTCCCCATATTAGACTATCGTCGATGCAGTAGAAAGTGGCTTCGCAGGAAGAAGCCTTAGAGATCGCAATGAAGTTGGAAGCTTCACCTATAGGTGAGACTAGATCTGGAATGTCCCAGATCCAGACCTAGCTAGCTACCTTGACATTACAGTTGCAAGACATGAAGAACGGGAAAGAACAAAGACAAGAAGTCTGGTGTACAGGATGCAAGGGAGAAGGGCACACCAGAGAGCACTGTCCTTTATTTTCAGAATACCTTAACAGTGGAGCACCGAATCCACTCAATAAAAGCCAAGCACCATGCTGTGAGATCTGTAGAACTAGAGGACACTGACAAGAAGGCTGCTACTTAATTCAGAATTATGTGTCCACCCCTAAGAATTTATATTGCAATATCTGTAAATCAGTTGGACATGATGAATCCAACTGTAGAGCATATAATCTCATGATGGAGAGAAAGCGAGATCTAGAGCATATGCAGGGTGGTGGAGTATACAGAGTCCAAGAAGAAACTTAGCAGAAACAAGATAATGCGTAGTATGACCAAGGTGCATACAGAGGCCATGGGGGATTCCGCATAAGAGGAAGAAATACTAGCCCAGGACAAGAAAGGGGAAGAGGTCAGATGATCTGTTATAACTGTGGCCAGCCAGGTCACTTATCTAGAGATTGTACAAATCCATGTACTACCTGTAACTATTCTAAATATTTTGATCATGTTATTGAGGACTGCGCAGTGTTAGCGGCAGAAATACAGAACAGAAAGAAATATGTACCCAACCCGAACATTCAATTGATCGCAGAAGAAAGAAGGGTTGCGGATCCAAGTGTCAATGCAGTGACGCAAAGTGGCGCTATCACAGGGAGGGATGGGCAAGCAGAAGCTTCGAATTCTGGAGACTTTGAAACTAGGCAAACCCCGGTTGAAACAATATGGATCTGAAACGCTAGTGGGAAGAGACCTGCTTTCAACCTGGAGAAAAACAAAGAAGCATTTGAAGAAGCGCAGGACATCATTAAAGAGCCGGCACCGATGTCACCAAGAATCCCATTGCAAAGAGAAATATCGCATATGGAAGATATGCTAGCTGCGTATGATCAAACTAGTAATGCAGCAGATGTAGGAACCTCTGTTGCGTAGTTCCTAAGGAGCTGCATGAAATTATTGAAAAGCGCAGATGTTGTAGTGGAATTACAAAAATTGTTAAACTAGTATGAACCACGCAGTAAGAAGGATACTGCCCAGAGCGCAGTTCATCACATCAAAAGCTATAAAAGAACAAGCAAAGAAATGAGGCTCACTGCGCAGATATGAGATTATGAGATGTAATGTCCCCTCCCATCATACCAGCATGATAGAGAGGACGTGGTGCTAAAACTGGGCATCTAGCCCCATGAACTCTTACATTAGAATTCACATAATATAAAATGTCATATGGAAATGTATAATTATAAGAAAACACAGCTGAAGTAATTACAATAACACATCCATCATACATTCACGATATTCAGCAAATAAATAATTGCAAAGCTAACACAAGAGAGTACTTATCTTATAACAAAGTAGTCCCAAGCAACAGGCTATGCAACTGCAACGTTCCACCCAACCATAGGCCAGGTTTGCTTATCAAACTCTTGATACAACTGCCACCCCCGAGCTGGGCATGATTTCTACAAGGAACCAGGGAACAGCAGACTTGCACATAGCCAAGCATACACCAAGATGAGCCAAGCCAATCTATAATTGGGTTTATCAGGTTGCTAGGAAATGGAAATGAAGAATTGCTAAGCTAGTGAGCTCAAGCACAGAGCCAGGGATACCTCTACAAGATCTATCTAGCTTGGCACCCACAATGCCTACACACCCCACTCAAGGAAGTATTCCCTTCACCAATGCACAGTCCCTCAGGCCATACCTTCCAATCTAGAGTGTCTAAAGTGTGCATAGAAGAGTATCCAGCCCTCTTGATCTTCTTGAGAGGTTATCTCCCCCCTCCACTAGGTTTATCAAGCCAATTCTGTCCACTATCACTCCAAATCTCTTGCTCACAGATTCAAATCAAAACAGGGATGCACATAATATCAAAACCACACTTATTGGGCATGATAAAAACATTTCTTCAGTGGGATGCCCAAAGAGGGGATTTCTACCAATTCAAAAAAAACATGGGAAAGCCCAAAAACGAAATGGCAATTGGGGAACAACCCTGTAGAGCAGAAATCGTTTTTAGAAAAATGCCCATGGGTATTTTGGAGAAAAAACGACCTCCATCACAGTCCCAAATCGTGGCCCTTCTCTCCCAGCTACTGTATAATGCAAAAACGACTCCCAGGCATGGAAAATGCAGGAAAAATGGTGAAAAACATGATGGGGAAAGACCCAGTAGTTCAGACTGCGTGAGAGAGGAAAGACTATGGGTTTAGAATGGCTTTTGGGCACCATTTCGTGGGTGTTTTCTTGCCCAAGAAGCAAAAAATATGAATTCCCAGGTTGATGGCTTGCCCATGCACAAAATTGGCTTCCATACCTCTTCATTCCCAAGGAATTAACTACCTCAACCAATTTCTGGAAGAATTAAATGTTTGGGTCCATAACCCAAAATGGGTCATTAGAGAGATTTTGAGGTCAAAAAATGGCCTCCTAAGAGATGTACTACAAAAATATGAGATATATTAAAATATTAGGAATTGAGGGTTTTATGGGGTAGGTATATATGACAAGTCACCTCCCACACTATTTTCTATGCACAATATAAATAACCATGGTTGAGTTACTTTTCAAAATTCACTAGAAATAAAATTAATAAAATAAGTCTACATTGATGTGACTAAGATTCATTGTAAATTAACGAAAATTTATTTTTCTTTAGCATTTATTTGTCTTGAACATGCAAATGAAATTAAATAATAAAAAACATTTTTAAGAGCTATTTTTTTAATTCTATGTTGACTTTTTATATTTAGTATTTTTCTCATGAATTTAAGATAATGTAATTTAATTGAGAATTTATTTACATGTAAAATGTTAATAATATTATTATAATCCACATTGCATTATTATTATTATTATTATTATTATTTATTAAATCTATTATTATTCTTTATTAGTTTGACATTATGTTATTAAATAGAGTGGAGTGAATATATAATTTAAAATTAAAAACATAAAAATGATAATATATTATTTTATAAACAAATGTGAAATGGCTTTCTTTATGAATTAAGAGTACTTCACTTGAAAATGACAATAATATTATTTTATGAGAAAGTGTGAAAATACATTCATTATGGGTACTTTACTTGAAAATGACAATAATATTATTTTATGAAAAGACTATCATTATGAGTACTTTACTTTATGACTTAAAAGTATTTACACCACTACCTTGGTTAACTATGTGTTTTCATGCACCATAGAAAATTTGACAAGAATGTGATTGGTTGTTTTTTATAGTACATTTTCTTTGTTTTGAGGCCATTTTTTGACCTCAAAATTTCTCTAATTGAGTTGAGGGTTTATGGGTTTTCTCATTGACACATGGATTAACACCATTGACTCAAGGGTTTGAATAATTTCCCTCCCTATTCCTTGTAGAATCATGCCCCCATCTCTTTGTTGCATTGCATAGCTAGTTGTGGGTTTTTCATTAAAATTCGTATTTACATGATGTCTTAATTTACATTGTGCCTATCTAGCACAAGAACCATAGCCATCTATTTTCAATTGCCGATACATAAAACGCTAAATCAATGGTGGGGCCTTGGCCTTGAGCTCCTCACCATGATTAAATAACAATATTTACATCATTTACGATTTAATGCAAAGGGGGTCAAAATGGGGACATTACATGAGATGGATGAGATCATCCTTGATCCAGGATCAGAGGTAAATGTCTTAACTAAGCATACATGGCAGCAAATGGGAAGACCAAAGTTGTTATGGTCACCCATACAGTTGAGACTGGCCAACTAGCAGAAATTCATACCTTTTGGGAGATTAGCCAATATTATTGTTAACATCGATGGAGTGCGAAGTCATGCAAACTTCAAGGTTATCGAAATTGTGGATGATAGTCAGCCTTCTCCAGCACTAATTGGTATAGATTGGGATATGGATAGCCTCGCCATGATAAACTTGAAGAACAAGAAGATGATCTTTGAAGGAAAGAACATAAGGGTCATTGCACCATTGGACATTTCACAGGGAGAATGATACAGTGAGCCGATTCAAGAAGAATCCAAAGCACATGATATTGATCACATTTACAAGATGACTACGTTAATCCTACTACGAATGGAGCACTTAGTTGGCGATGCGACAGTTCTTGCATCTCAGCCTCTGATGCAGGATTGGAGAATTGGCAAAGCCGTATGCATGAAGTATCTGCAAGGAGATGCGCATAGATCACAAAGTGACTGCGCTGGATTGGAACCGAGGTAAGTGCAATCCCCACCTATGATGGTTCGACTAATGTTTATACATTTATTCAATAATATACTGTATCAGTTGCAGCCGAACATCACATACCAGAAATAGACATGGCATTGCGTGAGACACCTGCCAAATGGTGGGCTGCGCATAAGCAGACTTTGATCACATGCGATCAGTACAGGCATATGATGAAAATCATATTTATGGAAAATACTGCGGTGACCATGGTAAAGTACAATGGACAGACAAGTCCAAGGGATCATGTAGAGATCTATTCAGAAGCATGGATAAAGAGGCTGCAGACAGAATGGGTTCATCTATTTGTGCACACATTAGACCGGATTCCAAAGAATTGGTACCTGGATACAGAGTTGTGCAAAGTATCTATAGATTGGTCTACCTTGACTGTGAACTTCAACAAAAGTTTTAGCTTTTAAGATGAAATTCCAAGTATAAATGAAGCCTTGCAGATCATCAAGGAAACAATATTCAAAGCCGAATGTCCAAGTATAAACGAGGCATTGGAAGAACTCAAAGAGAGGGTGTTTGAAGATATCAAAGTACCTATGAACCTACAACGAGAATAGGGAAGGTAGATAGAACATGCCTTTGAATGCTATAACCTCGTTGAAAATGAAGAAGAACAAGAAGAGGGCGATGGAGAGGATCTGCGCAACATCAATATCTCTAAGTCCGAAGGAGTGCGCCACGTAGAGGGACCTCCATTGGGAATTCTAGACATGAGTTGACCTGTAAAGACAAGAAAAGTTAACATTGGCACAAGTGAAGAGCCAAAGTTTACATCAATTGGAGATTACTGGGATGATGCCACAGTTGCAGAGATTGCAAACCTTCTACATGAATATCAGGATTTCTTTCCGACAAAGTTTACCGAAATGAAGGGTATTTTGGGCGACCTGGGGGTTATGAAGATACCTCTCAAGCTAGGTGCGAAGCCTGTTAAACAAAGGCCCTATAGACTAAATCCTAGATATAAAGAAAGATTCAAGGAAGAACTTGATAAGATGCTCGATGCGGGGATCATTGAGCCCATTGAAGAATCAGAATAGATAAGCCTGATGGTTATCCAAGATAAAAATACTAAGGGTGAGATTAGGATCTTTGTAGATCTCAGGAAGCTGAATGATGCTTCGCTGCATGACCCATTTCCTACTCCTTTTACAAATGAAGTGCTAGACAATGTTGGAGGAAATGAGGCCTACTCAATCACTGATGGATTCTCTGGATATCATCAGATCAGGATCGATCTAGCAGATAGACACAAGACAACTTTTGCTATTGAATGGGGCTCGTTTCAATACACTGTTATGCCCTATGTCTTGAAGAATGCACCTTCCATCTTTTCTAGAGTTGTCGTTGCAGCATTTAAATACTTTATGCACAAATTTTTGGAAGCATATTTTAATGATTGGAATGTCTTTGATTTGCTGAAAAACCATTGTGAAAACCTGAGAATGATGTTAGCTAAGTGCAGGCAACATTAAATCTCATTAAATTTAAAGAAGTGTGTTTTCTGTGTGCCTTATGGTATTCTTCTAGGACACATTGTGTGCAAACAAGGTCTGATGGTTGATCCTGCGAAGATCACAGTGATTGTGGATTTACCTGCACCAACCTCAGTGAAGCAGCTTCGCACCACATTGGGGCATACGAGTTATTACATGAAATTCATCAAGAGTTATTTGCAGATAACCACATCGATGGAAAAACTAATTAAGAAAGAAGCACAGTTCATATGGAATGCAAAATGTGATCATGGATTGGACACACTAAAAGAGAAAATGGTAACTGCGCCGATCCTATTTTTTCCAGATTAGGAGAAACCATTCCATGTACATGTCGATGCTTCATGTATAGCGTTGGGCATTGTGCTTTCTCAACCACCTGAAGGGGGCATTTATCACCTCATTGCATTCTCGAGTAGGAAGCTATCTTCAGCTAAAAAGAATTATACAACCACTAAAAGAGAGGGTATAGCTATGGTCTATGCACTACAGAAATTCAGGCACTATTTGTTGGGTGTGTACTTCTCCATGTACACTGGCCATTAAGCTTTGAAGTACCTGGTTAATAAGCTAGTGTTAGGGGGGAGAATCTGGAGATGGTTGTTACTCTTCCAGGAGTATGATATCGAAATTGTGGTTAAGCCAGGAAGATTAAACTTAGGACCTTCCCATCTCTCAAGGATTGAGTCAGGCGAAGAATTTACCAATATTGAAGACAATCTTCATGATGCGTAGTTATTCTCTATACAGATCGCAGATGACTACTATAAAGACATTATCGATTTCTTGACTACTAGGTTGGCACCGACAGAGTTTACTATGCAACAGAAGAAGTAGCTAGTAGTGTGAACAGCAGACTTCACCATAATCGCGGGACATCTATACAAGTTGGGACCAAACGAAGTGCTGCGCAGATGCATGTTAGAGCATGAAAAGCCATTCATACTGGCTGATGCACATTTAGGTGTATTAGGAGGTCACTATGCAGGAAGAGCCACTGCATAGAAGATATTGCGAGCAGGGATATGGTGGCCTACCATTCACAAAGATGCAAAGGAACATTGCCAGAGATGTGATGTCTGTCAGAGGCCAGGAAGACCATCGTGAAGAGATGAAATGCCCTTGAATCCGCAGTTGACACTTCATGCATTTGAGAAATGGGCTATTGATTTCGTGGGGCCCATTAACCCACCGGGAAAGAGGACTGGTGCGAGATATATTATTATTGGAACTGATTATCTCACCAGATGGGCAAAAGCGAAGCTAGTGAAGGACTGTAGTGCAGTTACTATCACGCAGTTCATCTTTGAGAACATCCTTACTAGATTTGGATGCCCAAAGATTTTGATGAGTAATCAAAACACTCATTTCTTGAACCAAACTATTGAATCCCTGACTAAAGAGTTCTACATTCATCATCAGAGGAGTACACCGTATCATCCGCAGAAAAATGGAACTATTGAGGCTATCAACAAAGTATTGGAGCATGCGCTAACAAAGGTATGCAATATGAATAGGGATGACTAGGATCTATGCATTCTAGCTGTGTTATGGGCATACAGAACTACTAGAAAGAAATTGACTAACCACACACCTTTTAGGTTGGCCTATGGACAGGAAGCAGTGATTCCTATGGAGTACATTGTTTCCAGCTTGAGAATAGCTTCATGTATAGGCATGGAAGATCATGAGGCACTAGAGTAAAGGCTTCTACACTTGGTCGGATTGGAGGAAGATCGCTTCATTGCAGGCTTCCACCAACAAGTGTAGAAAGACAGGGAAAAAGCATGGCATGATCGCCATATCAAGAACAAGTCCTTTCAGGTAGGTGACTCCTATTCCTCCTGTACGATAGCAAGTGTATGAAATTTCATGGAAAGCTTAAGATGCATTGGCTTGGTCCATATATTGTTGTACATGTTACTAACAGTGGCACAGTTTATTTATCCATGTTAGCTGGAGACAATCTACCTGTATTAGTCAATGGAAGTAGGATAAAACCCTATCGAGATAGCCATACTTCACAGAACCCTCAATAGTGTGAAGCCGCGAAGTAAAAAAAAAAAAAAAGAGAACAAGAAAAAGAAAAGAAGAACCGCGCAGCACGAAGCTTAAAAAGGAAGCTACACAGATCCAATGAAGTAGAGAAGATGCAAATTTCAGAACCAATAAGCTCGACATGGCGAAGTACCTACGCTGAAGTAATGATGACCCGCTGCACAGTTCGACGCAACACTCCAAGAAACTAGCCGTTGCAATGTAGGTCAGAAAACTAGTCGTTATACAGTGATTTTGCCGACGACCGTTGGGGCATTTAACGCGGAAATAGCCATTCTGAAGAATTTAATGAAGGAATGGACTAAAATCTTCGCCACATTTGGCCAACGGCCATAACATTTAATGCTTATCTAGCCATTGAAGGGCAAAAATGAGCCCAGCTGCTCCTATAAATACTGCTGTAATTGGACTCGTGGTTGTTATCGAGACTCTAAAAATTTTGTTGTGAGCCATACTTTCAATTCGTTTATAGTGATTGATCAGTGATCCCATCATTCTGTCAAGAACATCCACTGAATGTCTGAAATCTCCTCGATTGAGCAAGAATTCAGAGTTGCGAAGACCGTGAAGCTGTTTAAATATGGAGGGATTGAACGGTTGATGAGAAGCCCTGTTAAGAAGGTTATTACAGAGCAAGGATAGGGTTCACGACGATCGCCAAGACACTCTACATCTATGCAAGACAAAGGAAAAGAACTAGCGGTGGAGAAGATGAATCCAAAGGTGATGTGCTCCACAGCATCGGAAGTGCCACTTGGCGACAAAGAAATACCCTTGAAGTTGACCCCTCAGTATATCTCACTTCGTACAGAGGATGCACCGTCCATTAAGCTGATAAAGAATGCGGAGTACGAGATTCCACTTCCACCTATCTCGAAGCATGTCAAAGTGGAAGGAAATCTGTTGGGGAAAATTGCAGACTGTAAGTTCGAAGACTTCGACCTACTTCAGATGCAGAAGGATCCGACCGAACCAAAGTACCCAAAATTTCATCTAGACTAGTATATGTGATGGAAGAAGGATGTGAAAGGAAATTCTGTGCTGGTTGCGAAGAATTTGTTATCTGGAGTAGTCAAATCGGGACTGATCAACCTATTGAAGCTCTCGCACTTCAACCGAACACCAGAACTGAATGCGATGGTGCACACTCTTATGTTGTGCACTCTTATGGTTGGATCGAAATGTCGACCTGAACATCAACCTTATCCATCACATCACGGGGTTAAGCAAGCGAGGCGAGGATCCGAAGCAATTCTTTCAAGGAAAGAACAGGGATAAGGAGGTCACCGCGAAGATGAAGAAAACACACACTGTCGTCAAACGAAAGAGAGTCTTCGTCATGGATGACATAGACGACAATGCTACGCGGTTTGTAGCACAACTGCTAGCAGGGAAAATTCTGTGAAAAGCAAGACCTAATGAAGTACTCGTTGGCGCAGTGCTCCTTGGGGAAAAGGCCGCGATAGGAGGAATATTTAACTGGTGTCAGTATCTTTTGAACGAATTTCTCAAGGAGTTAAGCGATACACAGACACATGGAAACAACTTTCACTATACTTGGTTGATGGTATTGACTACATTTGTAGGATGGAAGGACCCAAAACATTATGTTGGATTAATCACTGATAGTAATGAATGTCGAGGATTCAGATATGCAAACCTCTGGGTGAATTCGATAGCAGAAAGACAGCGCGTGTCAGCTGAAGTTTTCCATAAATACTATGAGCAGCTATGTGATGTTATTATTCGCACGGTGTGCATACCCAAGCAGGTAACAACTAAATATACTCGCACTGTCAATTTTTGCACTGACATACATTCTATCTACATTTCACCAAAGGCATAGGAGAAGAACCCAGAATGGTTCCAAGGTAACTATCACATGGGCGAAGAAGATATTGATGGCATTATGAAGGAATGGATACCTAAGTATAAAGTCAAAGGACCTATGATCATTGACAGTGATTCTGAAGAGAGTAATCCCATTCCTACACCAATTGTTCCAAGCTCACCATCAGGAAAAAGGAAGGAGACCGGAAGCTCCCCACCGGAAAAAGTCCAGAAAAAGAAGCAAAAGGTTGTAAAGGGCCAGTCAGAAGCGAAGCTCCATGATGATGATTATGATATGATCACATGCACGGCCACTGCACAGATGGAAGACCTGCTGGCCATCAAAGATAAAAAGAATGAGGAGATTCAAGAGAGTTTGCAGAAAAATCTCACCATGCTGCAAGGCATAACATAAAAGTTTGAGCAAGTCCAACGTAACTTGCCCTTGCCACGAGACTCAGAATTGGAAGGAAAGTCAGGGGACACTTCGCAACCAAAGATAGCGCCTCTAGCCCTGACCTTGCCACCAAAGTCGCACATAATCCAACTTGACCCGCTAAGCATAAAGTTATCATGCGAACAGTTAGCTTCTGGCATGCAGGACATAGAGCATGTGGAAGTCAACATTGTGATGTTGCCACTAGAGGGCCTACACAACCTGCACTTGCAGGTTGTCGAAGAAATCCATGATCGAAGTGGGGTCGCTCTGACCCAGCACCATCAGTTACAAGAAAATTATAAGCAGTTGCAAGAAGCAAGCTTAAAGAGGACCATGCAACTTCAAGATGAGCAGGACCGCCAAAGAAGAATAGAGCATACTGTCGCTTCGGTAATAGCGGAGATACCCGAATGTGAAGAGTAGCCAGAGCCCACAGATAGTATCCTTAAGATCAGCTTGGTGGTCAGTGACATTAATGCTAAGATGAAAGATATGGAGAATTATTACAGGGTGAATATCACCGCCTTGGAAGCACAAAATCAGCCAAAGACACCACCAAACCAGGAAGAGCTGAGAGTAGCGGAAGTGAAAGCTGCTGCAGAGAGTACAGCTAGTGAATTGGTAAGTGCCAAACTTTGTTGTACGAGGCAACAAGAACGTTTACTGCGCTGGAAGAGGACCCATAGCTGTTGGAGGTCCATAACACTATGAACGAAAAACAGGCCGCATTAGAAGCCCTGGATGCAGAGGTGAAGGCACTGCAGCCAAGAGATAGAATAAAAAGATTTCCGTATGTCAAAGAACTGAAAAAAGAACTCCAAGTATGGAGAGACAGGGAGGCTGAAGATGGAGATAAATTGCAATCCCTGTAGGAGGAAGCCTACGCGATATCTTAGAATATTGAACAAAAAATGATAGAGCTCCGCGACGCACATGATTCAGTCAAAGAGCACATTGAAGATGACAGTAAACTCGATGTGTTAGACACCATCAAAACTATTGAACACGATGCCAAGGTTACGGTTGCTAAGCTGAGTGCAGCCTATCAAGAATTCACAGCTAAGTTAGCTCCGCAGGAGGAAGAGCAGCTAGGAGAAGTAGATGTTGAAAGTGGCTCGAGGATGAACCACATGTAAGTGTTAGGAGCTTGTTGGGCCTGGCACAAGTAAGGAATTTTTAACAAAATAGTTTTGGAACTGCAAAGTTGAGCGCAGTTCAGTTGAATACTTTTTGGCAAAGACAGTTTCGGGAGCTGTGAAGTTGAGCACAGTGCAACATCGATAGAGTAAGGGAGCCAACGCCACGAAGAGGCAGTGCCTCGAAGAGCCTAATCCGCGGGGATCTAGCAGGGAAGAATGTTGGAAGGAAAATGGTACATATTCTGGTAAGACCATCGATAGTATATTTTTGGTTAAGATACTCCATGATTACCAAGTAGGAGGGTAAGGAGTAAGGAAAAAGGAAAGCGACCGGTCACACGCACAAAGGAAGCACGACGAGAACCAGTCGCATGAATCCGTTAGAGAAGGAATGATTGGGTGAAAGAGACTTGTCAGCATGGGGTCGACGGGGTGGGATGAAAGCGATGTGACCATGCGCAGAGGATAGCCACGAGGGAGGAGTCACTATTAGATCCTAACAGTCCGTTTAGGGGAAAACCGCGACAGTTTTAGGAAACCTTAGGGTTTTTTCCTATGCATTGTAAAGACATGACCTATGGGCATGATCTATAAAAGGGCACAATTTTGTAAGGGGAAAGGTTGTTGTTGGGTTGAATATTCTATTTATGAATTGTTAGTATTTGTTGTTGAACATTGACCTCTGTTGAGAGAATATTGCAAAGGCTCTACAGCTATGTGCGCAGAGACCTGCAGAGAGAGAAGATTGTAAAGTCTCTGCAGCTGTGTGCACAGAGACCTACAGAGAGAGAAGAGAGTCTGCAGATGAGTGCACAGGCTGGAACTATTGTACCCTTCCCAAGATAATAGAACAATAGTTCCTATGGACGTAGCTCCCATTCTGGGGGTGAACAATGTTAAATTCTATGTTGTGTGACTTTTAATGTGCTTGAATCTGTATATTTGCTTACAATGAATGCTTAAGATCTCGTTTATCAGTTTATATGTTCTTACTTTTATATGTATTCGCCATAAAGAATGAAGATAGGAATAATATGTTAAGTATCGCATATGTGTACGGATGTTAGATGCATAAGTATTTCTACGTAAGAATGAATGCATAAGTTGATTGAGTAAACACTTCAGTAAGTGGAGTTCACATCATGCAATTCCCACGAAGCGCAGCACCGGAAGTGCGCAATACATTGTGTTTTGTCATATTGCATAAGTCATAAGATAGATAACCTGAGGCAATTGATGGATGGGTAGGAAAATACAAGTAAGGTCACTGAAGTGGTTAAGTCCGAAGAGGAAGGGTAGTTATCAGTTGCGCTATCCTGCCGTCGGAAAACCCTCTTAACCACGCAATCCTTGGATGCACGAGTTGTACAAGCGTCCTCACTTGTAGTAGTATTAGTCGTGAAGAAGGTGAACTTTGCGTAGTCCTTAGTCCACAGCGCATTGTTCATTAGATCGATTTACGCACTCATCACCTGGTTGTGGAAACCAGATTCCTCAGCCTCCCCATAACTTCGCCTTAGGTGAGACTTCAGTCTATTCGTAGATTGTTTCCGAAAGGGCCTGTGAAAAGGGGTTTTGTTGGTTCCTTGAACCGCGAAGAACCTGCATCTTTATAGAAAACCTCAAGACAGTTATGTCAACCAACAAAGTAGAATTGAAGACTAAATTCAATAGCAATGATGACAATAGGGTTTTTGGTGATGTACCTAGTTTATGAATACTATATTTTTGCAGTACCTTGCAAAGGAAATAGAATAATTTATAGACTATATTTGGTATTCATACATTTTCTTTATGTTTCTAACTAATGAATAGTTTCACCATATTTTATTTAGAAATAGAGAAAATATCGTTCATTGGAAAATATGTTCTCAGGCTCAAGTAAATTCATTCCTTCCACCAAAAGTTCATTTTAGATACCTTTGAAAGGGAATTAAAAAATAAATCCTATTTTTCTAGTTTTTATTTTGGTCTATCACAAAAGTACTTCATTGCATCCAAACTTAACCAGAAGTTGTGCTAAAATCCAGTTTTATAATGTAAAAAAATGAAGTTAAAAGTAAAGTGTGACAAAGTTATATTTTCTACTTTTAATGAATATTTATCGAGGATATTAACTGAAAGAATAACATGCACAACATAACACAATAGACATAAAGAATTTCCTCGTGGAAACCATAAAGGAGAAAACCCTACAACTTCCTTAGAGATAGAATCGTCACCAATACAATATAACAAAAGTAAAACCCCAAAACAAAGATGGTCTTATGCAGCTCCTCTTCATTTCCTCCGATTTGAACTTGTCCTCTCTCTCACTAATGCGAACTTGTGATTGAGTGTGTTTTCCAAATTAGAGAGCTCCACTCTCTCTTTATACTTTATCTTTCACTTGACCTTTTCCCTTACTAGGTCGGCCCCAGTTGTACCTGATTGGGCCGAATTCTATAGGGGACTCAATAACCCTAATCTAACTGAATCTTGGGGGATCTATTGCCCCGAATTACAAAGGAGGATTTACCTCATTCAATTTCCATGACTAAATGTAATAATGACATCCCCGATCGGAGGAATAAACATCTACGTCGGAGGTACAAATAAAATACACTAATAATAACAATATAAAATACAAGTGAATATCTTCTAAAGTTACAATTACATTAACACTCCCTCTTAACTAGGAAGGTATTCTCTTGCCATAGTCATAGAAACATTTGGACACAATTCTTCAATGCTGGATCATCATCAATACTGGAAGATCATCATCAACAGTGGATCATCATCATCGTTGTTGCTGCAATACTCATCATGTCGATCATAGATTGGTTGCATCTCTTGAATCTAATCGTCATAGGAATTTCTACAGAACCATCCCTTTTTCATGTTGGATGTAGGCCTATCCCTCATGTAGGTCTTCATCATCTCTACGAGAAATCTATCAAGTAGGTATAGCCTAGGACCAGTCCTTACATTGCCTCTGCAAACACCTGCATCTCCTACTGTCGCCTCATCGTCTTCAGATCATATCATCATCACACGAATCACACACCAGATGCACATCACATGTCCCACAACGGTCATCCCACATCTACCGGCATGGGAGGACTTTCCTAACACCATGCGAGATCTTGCCTAGGCACACACACAGTGCCTTAAGATCGGTGGACATCACAATGTCTCCAGTATGGGAGGAATTTCCTACCACCATATGAGACCTTGTCTACAACATGGGAGGACTTTCCTACCACCATGTGATACCTTATCTACCAACATGTGAGGAATTTCCTACCAGCACGTGAGACACATCAATTACATCAACCGACATGGGAGGAATTTCCAACCACCATTCGGGAAAGGCTCAGCACATACATCTACCGAAATGGGAGGAATTTCCTACCACCATTAGGGAAATGCTCGGCCCTTACATCTACCAACATAGGAGGAATTTCCTACCACTATGCGATAATGGCCCAACCCTTACATCTACCAACATAGGAGGACTTTCCTACCATTATGCAAGAATGGACCATGTGCATCTGTGTCTTCCAGACTCATCATTTCCTCTTGAAAGGAACCTCGATCTAAATAAAACCAAGCTTCTATCTAAAGTACTCAAACTTCACTTTGGCTAGTGGCTTAGTCAACGCATTGGCTATCTGCTCGTTAGTCGCAATCTACTAGAGCTTCACTACTCCCCTCTGCACCATATCTCTTATATAGTGGCACTTGATATCAATATGCCTTGACTTGTCATGGAACACTGAGTTATCAGCCAACTTCACACAACTATGGTTGTCACGGAATATACAAGTCTCCTCTAACTCGAGATCAAACAAATTAGATAGTAGCTTCCTAATCCATATTGCCTCACAACTAGCCGAAAAAGCTGCAACATACTCTGCTTCAGTTGTACTCAGTGCAACGCACCATTGCTTCCTGTTAAACTAGGAGATCATACCATATCCCATATTGAAGCAGCATCCCAAAGTGATCTTCCTATCTGCGAAAATGCCTTCCCAATTTGAATTAACATAACCCTCCAGGTTAATCTTCTGATTCACATCATACTTGAGTCCATAAGCAATTGTACCCTTCAGGTACCTCAATACATGCTTTGCAACAATCAAGTCAACATTTCTCGGATCCGTCAGGAACTGGCTCAAAGTCTTCACAACAAAGCATATGCATGTTCTTGTATTTGTCACGTACATTAATTACCCAATAATCTGACGATACATCGTGGCATCAATTGACTCTGATGAGGCATCACATAGTAGATTCAAGTTCGATTCCATGGGTGTGGCCATAGCCTTGCAGTCCATCATTCCGAATATCTTCAAAATCTCTACTGCATACTTCCCTTGTATAAGGAAGATCCCATCTTCATTCTTCGACACCTCCATGCCTATAAATAGTGCATGATGCCCAGTTCCTTCATCTCAAACTCTGCAACAAGTTTTCTCTTCGTGTCTGCAATGAGCACATCTTACCCTGTTACAAACAGATCATCTACATAGAGTAGAAGTATCACCAAGTTTCCCACTTCAACCTTGTAATAAAGGTTGGAATCTGCTTTACTCTTGGTAAAGCCCAAGCTCATCAAGAAACTATCCATCCTTCTATACCATGTCCTAGGTGCTTGTTTCAATCCATACAAGGAATTATTCAATTTGCACACATGAGTCTTCCTGTCATGTGTTTCAAATCCGAGTGGCTTCTCCACGTACACTTCCTCCTCTACTACAACAGTAAAGAACGTTGTCTTGACATCCATCTGGCACACCTTCCATTTCATCACTACGGCCAATGCAAGCAATGATCTGATGGAAGTGTATCTTGCTACAGGTGCAAATGTCTCCTCATAATCTATTCCTTCCTTCTGGGAGAAGCCACGTTCCACAAAAATTTCCTTTTGTTTCTCTATGATTCCATCTGCACCATGCTTGATCTTGTAGATCCACTTGGAAGTCACAACAGAATTCCCTTCTAGTCTTGGAACTACCTCCCAGATATCATTCTTCATGATCAACCGGTACTCCTTGATCATGGCATCCTTGCATTCTATATTCTCTGTCGCTTCCTCATAGTTGGCAGGTTCCTTGACAATGATGTCGCACAACAGGGATACATAGTTGGACTCTGTGTGGTTTTCTATCAAGGCTTTGAATTCCTTGAACTTGTTGAATACTTCATCTTTACTCTTCAAGAAGTATATCCAAGTCTTACAGGAAAATTCATCAATAAATGAAACATAATATACATACCCACTCAATGAACTAGATGACATAGGACCGCATACATCAGAGTGAATGATTTCCAATATTCCTTTGCTTTGATCTCGGTACTTGGAAATTCCTTCTTCACGTTCTTTCCCTTTTCACATCCTTTGCAAATGCCTTCATGCTTCGTCTGGATTTCTGGAAATCCTTCATTTTACTTGCTTGCAATGGGTATTTCTCTATATTGCACATGTGTAAGGATTCTATGCCATAATTCACTTGGCTCCATGGAGTCATGGACCAAGGATTGTTCAGGTTGGCCCTTCAATTTTTATAAACCTCCCTCTATCTCTCCAATTATGACTACATCATCTATAGTCTTTCCCTTTGGCCATATTAGGACTTGGGAATCCACAAATGGAACCCTCATACCTTTTCCATCTAGTGTTGATATGGAGAGAAGGTTCTTCTTTAGTCCTGGAACATACAGGACATCCTTCATCTTCAGATATTTTCCAGAGTCTAGCTTGTAAGAAGCTTCTCCACTTCCTTTTATGGGGTATTGGTAATCATCCCCAAGTTTCAGCTTGTGAGGTGACTCATGTTCAGATATGTTCATGAAGGATTCTTTATATCCTTTCATATGCTTGGAAGCTCCACTTTCTACAGGCCAATCATTACTTCCATGTGTGACAATTCCTGTGAGTGTTGATATCAGGACATACTCTTCATCACTTGAAGATTCACCACTTTCTTCTCTGGCTCTCTTCCTTGTAGGTTCATCATCTTCTACAGTGTGATCATGGTTCCTTTTATTATTTTTCTTCTTGTTGTGTGAGCCCATTTTGTTTCTGGGACAATATTTGGAGTAGTGTCCCTTCTCATCACATGTATAACATCTAATAGTAGATAGGTCTCTCCTGAATCTTCTAAAGTTATCCCTATGAATTTGGTGGTGTTGTTTCTCCCTCTTACTGTGATGGTGCTCCCTCTTGTTATGATTCCTCCTGGAGTGTGTTGTGAGAGCCTTATCATCGTTTTCTCCATCTTCTCTTCTCGAGATATAAGTCGAGATTCTTCTTGTGAGCATTCCTCCCATGAACTACTGAATGTGATTAACTTCTTCCTAGCACAAATCCCTTGAATGAAAGAGTCCTATGATCTTGGGACACCATTCAAGGTGGTCATCACAATTTATCTATCTTCTACATTTTATCCCACAGCTTCAAGTTCCTCCTTGATCTAAAAGACCCTTGTAAAGTAAGACTGCATGGTCTCTGCATTTTGTATCTTCACATTCTTCAATGGATTCCTCAAGGTCATATTCTGATTTATATTATTTCCTTCAAATAGCTTGGTAAAGGCATAAAAAATATCCTTAGGTGTCTTCAAAGATGACAAATGTGGGATGATATGATCCTTAATAGAATCTGCAATGATCCTCTTGGCCTTAACAAATTTATTCTTGTGTAAGGATTTAGCCTCATCTTCCCCTGGTGTTGGAATTTCCTCATTTACATATGTGTCCAATTCATTATCTTCAAGGGCAAGTGCAATCCTATACTTCCATGCTCGGAATTTATCATACTCTTCAATCTGATCCTGAAGCTTGGTGTGGTGATACCTCTTTAATGAGAACTTCAAATGGAAATAGCAAATCTTTTAGGTCTTACCACTTTTAGATGTCAAAACTTGTTCTAGAGCTCGCTAGCCCTAGGGTTTGTTAGAGAAACCCAAATTTTCCAAACTTGGAATTTGAAACTTCTGATTGGACAGATAGATGTGCCTCCTCAACAAGAGTTTCCCAATGTAGTCACTCTTCCAAATCAGTGAACAGAAACCCAAAATATCTGATGTCCTAGTTTTCTTCCAGCAATAGTGATGGGCCAAAAACTAAAAATTATCAGAATCAACTTCTTCTTCGATAGAAAGATACACCCTCCTTATGCGAGTTATCCTAGCCTCTTTTTCATTGATTATATGTGGAGAGAAGTCCAAAAATTAAGAATCCCTAGCTTTCGCAGCTGCACAGTGTCTTCTTTTTAGGTTAGCTTTGAAACCATGTTAGATTTTCTACTTTTAATCAATATTTATCTACAATATTAATTGAAAGAATAACATGCACAACATAACACAATAGACCCAAAGAATTTCTTCAGGGAAACCATAAAGGAGAAAACCCCGCAACTTCCTCAAAGATAGAATTGTCACCAATACAATATCACAAAAGTAAAACCCCAAAACAAAGATGGTATTTTGTAGATCCTCTTCTTTTCCTCCTCTGCGAACTTTTCCTCTCTCTCACTAATGCGAACTTTTGAGTGAGTGTGTTGTCCAAATGAGAGAGCTCCACTCGCTATTTATACTTTATCTTTCACTTGAGCTTTTCACTTACTAGGTCGGCGCCAATTGTACCTGACTAGGGAAACTTCTCTAGGGGACTCAATAACCCTAATCTAACTAACTCTTTGGGGATCTATTTCCCTAACTTACAAAGGAGGATTTACCTCATTAACTTTACATGACCAAATGTAATAATGACATCCCCGAACGGAGGGATAAATATCTCCGTTGGAGGTAAACATAAAATATAATAATAATAACAATATAAAATACAAGTGAATACCTTCTGAAGTTAAAATTACATTAACAAAATTCACCTTTCAAGCTTGAAAACTTCGATCTAATCAATTCAAACTAAATTAGTAGTATGTTTTCTATTGTGCCTTTGACTTGATTCTACAACCCAAATTCATATACTTGAGAGAAACTCAAATTACATACAAAAATAATGTAGAATTGATCAAGCTTAAAACCAAGATATAGATAATATACCTAGGTCATCATTAAATATGGTGTAATACCAAAAACAACCTTCTAATTGCATACAAATAGTAGCACCATTTAAGACTTTTTGGCCTTCACATGACTTAGCAAGAGTTAGAACATGTTACTTCTATATGTTAGCCTTGTTATTTTTGTAACAAAAGATAACCTAGTTGTATAATAGGTTCATTTTTACGATATTTTATAGAGTATTTAGAATTTTGGTAAACTATATTGTAAGTTAAATACATAAAATCAAAGGGTATATTACAGTTCAATATATAGTAACATGCATCAAGTTATTAAAGAAGAAAAAGATAAATCTATATCTAAGGTTTATTTTGGTGAAAACGTCAATGATACTGATATACATGTCTCTTCGGTAGTGCGTAGAACTTATCTTTAGAAAAATCCAATTAAAGTAATTCTATTAAACATGAAGAAGCGTATGTGATTAAACATCCAAAATTCAAGTTAGGACTTGGGGGCTTAGGTAATTTCCATAATTACCCAAGAAATTTCTAATGCATACCTATTTAAAACCATCACTACTCAGAATCAGGGGCAAATGGGACTCCAAAAACTGCCATTGCCTAAAATTGAGGGTGAATAAGAGCTATAGAAGTCATCATTGTTGGAAATAAAGGGAATTGGTGCTAAAGAAATTTCCAGCGCTAGAAATCCAGGGCCAAATGGGGCATATAAGGGAAAAATATCTAGAAATCAATGGGTGAATGGGGTATCCAAGGAAAATTCAGGTGGGATAAAATTATTTTTTCTACTATTTATTAGAAATATGACTGGGCTAACCATTTTTAAAAAATATTTTAAAAATAAATAGTTGAATATTAACTATAAAAAACCCCTTCTAGATAAAAAAATTCCCATAGAAAATTTTGAACCCTATGATTTCACCCATATGTGAAATTTAGCCCCTAAATGTTTTCCTAGCCTACATAAGCTAATCTAGATTACATTAACCTACACTACCCTAATATTACCTAAATGATGCATCATTGGTGAAGGATACCATAACTCTTCCAAAACTACAAGGATGAAGCAAGAGTTCTCACAGGGATGTCTAGAGATGACAATTACATAATATAGCTTCCATTATGCAATTTTTCATATCTAGAAATAGTGTAGCTATCCCTATCCCTCCTCTTCTGCCCCCCTATCTCTCTCTCCCTCTCTCTCTTCCCCCCTCCCTTCTCTCTCTCTCTATATATATATATCTCTCCTCATTCCTCTCCCTCTGCCTCTCTTCCTCCACCACACCTTGTCTCCCTACCCTCCCCCTCCCTCTCTCACTCTATCTTCCTTGATCGTCCCTCCCTCCCTCCCTTTCTTTCTCTCCCCCTCCCCCTCACCTCTCTCTACCTCTCCCTCTCTATCCATCCCTCCATCTCTCTCCCTCTATCTCTCCATCTCTCACTTCCTCTCCCTCTCCCCCTCCTTTTCCCTCTCCCTTCCCCTCCCCATACCCCTATGTCTCCCTCCCCCTCTACATATCCCTCCACTCTCTCTCTCCCCCTCCCAATCCTTCTCCCAATCCCCCGTCTCCCTCTCCCTCCCCCTCCCTCCCTCTATCTCCCCCTCCCTCCCTCTATCTCCCCCTCCCTCCCTCTATCTCCCCCTCACTTTCTACCTCTCCCCTCTCTCTCTCCCCCTCCCCCCTTTCTCAATCCCTCCCACTGCTTCTCTCCCTCGTTATCCATCCATCCCCCTCCCCCTCCCCCCCTCCTCCCTCTCTCAATCCCTCCCCCACCTCTCCCCATATCTTTTTTCCTATCCGACTCCCCCACCTGGTCCCCATATCCTTCTCCCTATCCCACTCCCCTCCTGCTCCCCATCACCCTCTCCCCCCTCCTCCCCCTTTCCCCATCCATCCCGCTCCATTTCTCCCTCCCGATCCTCCCTCACAACCTCCCTCTCTCTCTCTCCTTCTTGTTCCTCCATCCCCCCTCCTCCTCCTTCCTCTCTCACTCCCTTCCCCCTAACCCCTCTCCTTCTCCCTCTCCCTCTCCCTCTCCCCCTCCTTCTCTCCACCTCCTCCCTCTCTCCCCTCCCTCCCACGCCCCTCTATGCTTCTCATTCTCCCTCTACCCTCCTTCTCCCCTCCTATTACCCATCCCCCTCTTCCCCCTCCCCGTCCTTCTCCACATCCCCCTCTTTGTCTCCCCCCATCCCTCCCCCCTCCCCCCTTACAATCTCCCTCTCCCTCCCCCCTCCCCCTCCTCCTTCTCTCACTCCCTCCCCCCCCTCTATCCCCCTCCTCCTCCCTCTCTTCTCCCCATCCCCCTCTGCCTCTCCCCCCTCAATACCCCTCCCCATTTACCCATCCCCCTCCCCTCCCTTTCTTCCTCCATCTCCGTCTCCCTCCCCCTAATAATATCACCCCTACTTGTCTCCCTCCCCCCTCTACTCCGTCCCCTCTCCCCCTCTCCCCTTTGATGCTCCCCATCCCCATCCTCCTCTCCCTCTCCCCACCCCCCCTACGACTCCCCCTTTCCCCATCCCCCCCCCTTTCCCTTCCCTCTCCCCCCCCCGCTCCCCCCTCCCATCCTGCCTCTCTCACTCCCTCCCCCTTTGTTGCCCCCCCTCCCTCTCCCTATCCCTATCCTTTCTTCCTCTCCCCCTCTCCCTCTCCCTCTCCCTACCCGTGTGTCCACTCCCCCCCTCCCCCTCTCCCCCTCCCCCCTCCCACTCCCTCCCCCCCTTGTTACCCCCCCTCCCTCTCCCTCTCCCTATCCTTCTTCCTCTCCCCCTCTCCCTCTCCCTCTCCCTCTCCCTCTCCCTACCCATGTGTCAACTCTCCCCCTCCCCCTCCCCTCCCTCTCTCTCCCCCCTGACTTCTCTCCCCCTACCTCTCTCTCTCTCCCCCCCCTTTCCTAATCCCCTCTCCCTCCCCTCTCTCCCCCTCCCCCTTTCTCCATACCTCCTTCCCTCTGTCCCTCCTTCTCCCTCCCTCTCTCCCCCTCCCCCTTTCCCCATACCTCACCCTCCCTCTGTCCCTCATTCTCCCTCCCTCTCTCTCCCCCTCACCCTCATAATATCCCCTCTCCCTCTCCCTCTCCCTCCACTTATTCCCTCTCCCATTCCCTCCCTCTCCCCTCTCCTCCTCATCGCTGTCCCCCTCCTCCCTCTCTCAATCAATCCCACATCCCTCCTTGCATATCCTCCCTCTACTCTCACTCTCCCCTTCCTGATCCCCATCACCCTCTCCCTCTCCCCCCATCCCTCCCCCTCCCTTTCTCCCTCCTTGTCTCTCCTCCCCCTCCTCCCTCCCTCACTCCCTCATCCGCCTCTCCCCCCTCTCCCTCTCCCTCACCCTCTCCCTCACCCCATCCTACTCCCCATCCCCCTCTCCCCTCTCCCTCTCCCCCCCCACCATCCCCCTCCCCCTTTTCGTATCCCTCCCCCCTCCCTTTCTCCCTCACTGTCCCTCCCCCCCTGCCATAATCTCCTTCTCCTTCTCCCTTCCCCTCCTCCTCCCCCTCCTCCCTCTCCCACTTCCCCCTTGCACTATACCCCTCTCTTTCTCCCCTCTCCCTCTCCCCTCTCGCCCTCCTTCTCCCCATCCCCCACTGCCTCTTCCCCTCTTTCTCCCCATCCCACTCTCCCTGTCCCTATTCCCCCCTCCATCTCCCCCCCTCGCTCCCACTCCCCCCCTTTCCCCATCCCTCCCCCGCCTTCCCTGCCATCTCCCCCCACTCCCACCCTACCCATCCCTCCCTCTCTCTACTCCTCCCTCCCCCCCCCTCCTCGCTCCTCTCCCTCCCCATGTACTTCTTCCTCTCCCCCTCCCCCTCTCTTTCCCACTTTCTCCACCTCTCCCTCCCCATCCCCGCACTCTCCCCCTCTCTCCATTTCCCTCTCCCTCTCCCTCTCCCTCTTTCACTCACCCTATCCTTCTTCCTCCCCTTCAACCTCACCACCCTCCTTCCCTCCCCTCCCTCCCCCTAACCTTTCTCCTTTCCTCCCCCCCTCCACTCCCTCTCCCTCTCCCCCTCCCTCACCTTATCCCTCCCTCGCCCCTCCCTCTCCCTGTTTCCCTCAACCCCCTCCTTCCCTCCTTCTCTCACTCCCAGCCCTCCCCCTCTTCATCTCCCTCTCCCCTTCCCCTCCTCGACCTACCCAATCTCTCCCTCCCTCTCTCCTTCCCTCTACATTCCTCGCCCTATCCATGCCCCCCCTCGCCCCCCTGCCCACCCCCGACCTTGCCCTCACCCTCCCCTTCTCTCTCCCCTCGCCCCTCTCCCTTCCCCTCCTCCTCCCCCTCTCCATCCCCCTCGTTCTCATCCCTTTCCCTCTCCCCCTCTCCTTCTTTCTCCCCCTCCCACTCCTCCTCTCCCTCAACCCCCTCATACCCCTACCCCTCCTACCCCCTCTCCTCCCCCTCCTGCCCTCCCTTCCCTCCTCCTCCTCCTATCCATCCCCCTCATTCCTCTCCCTCTCCCCTCTCCATTCCCTCCCCCACCCCCATCTTCGTCTCCATATACATCTCTGTGCCCCCCCCCCCCACTCGATAGGAATTAAAAAAAATAAAATAAATCAAAGCGAGAGGAAACATAAAGAACCATACTCTAGGATTTGAGAATGGACAAAAAACTCTATTAAAATATAATATTCTTAACACTATACTCAATAAGATTGAAAAAAACAAAATAGATGAAAAAGAGAGCAAATATAAATAACCCCTAGCATTTGAGAAGGGACATAAATTGTATTTTATTATCAATCATTTTAAGAGTATCATAGTTTTTAAAAATATTTCACTTAACAAAAATTACAATGCATATAAAATAAATGTGAAACCTTTTGAAATGAGTTTGAATGTCTAATAATGCAATAAAGCAACTATATAGTTATTAGTGAATTCAAAAATAAACAAAACACAAATAAAATATGTCAACTTATATAAATATATTAAAATATATACATCCAATTTTAATAAAAAAAATAATTAATTATAAAAATTGATTAATTTTAATAAAAGATACATCAATAAAAACTTGATCCACATAATATGCTTAACTTCAACTTTCATTTTAAGTAATCTTAAACTTTATCGACGTAGTATAGACCACTTCCATTTTATTTTAATATTTATATTTATATTTGTAAAGAAAAAATTAGCAACCTACATTTTTTACCAAATAAAAAATAAAAAACAGTCTATACTCGACCCTTCGGATCACCTGAGACATTTCTTAACGAATCTAAATAACAGGTGGACTTGGGATTTCTTCGGTAATGGTACCACCCCATTATAATAACTTATCTACCGCATGGGAAAGTCTGCATTTGGACCGATCCATATCATTTTTCCCAGGTCCCATTTGTGATAATGTGGAGACTTTTGTCCCTTTTCTTGTAAAAGATATGGAGGGTGGGTTATAACATATTGATTTTTACCTTAATCCAATTCATACAGATATGAAGATTGGTTATGGCTTTGTAGGTGGACTCTCGCATTTCAATTTGGTTAAATAGATTCCTTTCTAGTGGATCCTTTCTAGTGGACAAAGGTTAGTTCCGCTCAAATCCATTATAGAAAGTATCCCCTGTATTTTGGGCCTCCATTTTCCATTCTTCAAATCTCCAAAGGTATTTTAACAAAGATTTAAAGCGAAGTTTGAATTTTCAATGGTCGAGAGGTCGAAATGGGGATGGAGTGCATCTTGTAAAATGATCAAGGATATCGATGCCAAAAAGCCTTGGAGGCTGGGGTCTAAACCACATTCACCTATTCGGGTCAGTACCCTCACTGCTCAGAGTCTTTGGAGATTTAACTCACAAAGTCTTGAAATCCAAATAGGAAGAATAGTATCGAATTCCATCAAAGTCCTGAAATCCAAAGATTTAGGAGGAAAGTCTCTGGAAGAATGGTATCGAATTCCATCAAAGTCTTCATCAAAGGGGTCTATCGTACGAAAATCTATAGTAGAATTGGGACTCGAAGGAGACGAAGCAAGGGAGTGGTAGTCCTTCATCTCTACCCCAATCTCCAATTTTGTGCTTCTTTCTCAAAACAAGGAGGGTCTTCTGTCATGGTCAAAAAATCCTACAACGGTTACTATTCAGAACTTGATAATTTTTTATCCCAATAGCTTTGAACAATGGAAAATCACCCAAAACCCCCAAAGAGAGCGCGCAGAACCCCCAGAGATATTGGTGTTGATCGGATAGGCGCCACTGAAGATCAAGAAGCCGGTCAAGGCCTTATAACTAGCGCATTGAGTTTCTCTATCTCTTCCCTATTTTAATTCAGAGATTACTAACTCCCACCTTAGTAACTAGGCGATGTGTTTGCATTAATGAATCAGAAACCAGTACTCCCTGGGCTGAAGTGTACAAGCCCTCAACCGAGCTGTGGATGCCCATTCCTGCAGGATCTGAAACATTAACAAATGCTCTCCACAATGGTATTTCCATGCTTAAGAAAAAGGATGTCGTGTTGGGTAATAAGATATTCATAAAAACAGGTATTTAAAAGGGAATAGCATTGGACATCAGATCTTATTCTTGGTCTCCACTTTCACAGATTAATTTGCAAAACCACATTTGGACCACAGCCACAGTAGCTGTGTGAAAAACCTGTTAATCACTTGCTATTGCGAGGAAGGCCTGCATAATGAAAGATTCGAACTAAGGTTCCCAACAATTTCGGATCCCAATCTACTATAGCATGATATAAGTAACCTGGATCTAGCCAATAATCAACATAATTTCAACAACACAATATATAATTAAGACATCGGTTCCACATATTTAAAAATATGTACATCCATTAATAGAAATGACTGAATCAACAGATCTGCCCCAATATGTATCAAATATATAATTTCCCAAACATTCTTAACCCAGGGTTCAAGAACTCTATAGTACATTCTCTTAAATTTCGGTCCATCATTTTTTAATAGCATAAATCAAAATGTATAAACCACATCATTAATACAAGGATTCTATCCAAAATTTACAAGCAGTAGTGCAGATTATGATAAATTGAAAAAAAAACTAAAGAAGGAGATGTTTCAATAATAGTTAAGTGTATGACGAAATGAAATTTACCTGGAAATACAATCTTGTATCAATCCACCTTTGCTTCTACAGATCCCAATGTCTTAACCGGTGCTCCTCACAGGCTTTTCTACATTGCACCAAGACAAATCCAACCAAGCCTTTAGCTGCGTTACATGTTATATCTTCTTCACTATCTGCCATGTTCGTGAGCGGCTTAATGCTTCTAAAAATGCTAATATTGTTGCTGGGGTCGGCTTTCCACGAACGAGAGCACCTCTGCTCTGATTTCCCTGCATCTGCCATCACATTCAATGATACAATAAACCTGACCCTTTTTTTATGGTCTCCATGCCCTCAACTTCAATGACTTGGCTTTTCTTTTTTAATGCACGCTTCCCACTAGGGTGTACATAGCCGTTGCGTCGTTCAAGTCATTTTCATATCCTGAATATTTTCTTTTCTAATGCATGCCCCACAATACTCTATAGCCATTTATAATACAACCTTTATAGCCATAGCACATCTAAACGAAAGTTGGACCTTATAAAATGATGTAGGCTCAGTAGGAGACGTTTTTTCACTCTCCGGAAACGTCAAATCATTATATTTGGTCAAGTTTCTGACACCCCATCCCCACTCCATTTGGATAACCCGTTACCATCTAGCGCACCGGTCCAACTCAGCAGTGAACAATACCCTCCAGTTACCGGACAATATACATGCATGATCCACATGACATCATCTCTGAAACATCTCATCAACCATTGTGAGTCATTTAAATTTTGAAAACCCACGCTGCAATGACCCGCCTTTTGATCACCCCTTCCTTCGTGGCTTTTGCAGAAGCTTCCTACTCTTCTTTTTTTTCACACAAATATATGTCTATACCTGATATAAAGTTTACAAAAAATTATAGTCATCCTTCACTTGAGGTATAAAGTATATAAAAGTTTAAAAAAATATCGTCATCCTTGACATCAAGTGATACAATGTGGCAATTACCAATACCTACTAGTCAGCAGTGAAAACCTATGAAGAACCAAGTCACAAAGAAAACAAGTACTAAAAACTCATAACAACCATTCGTACTCCTACCAATACCGGAATATAGTACTTCCCCAACCAGAATACGGCTAAAACCAGAACAAAAATGAAAACAAAGTATAAAGGATCTAATCGGTTCTCTGGTAGAAGCATAGAGAATATAAAATATACAGAATGATAATATAGAAAAACAAGTGATCCCGAGTCAATCAGTTTATTGTTTACTCAGGATTAAAAAAAAATAAGGCCCTCGTGTTCCTGTTCCACAGTCCACCGTCGAGACCAAGAATCCATTATAATGTTGACTTTCTCAGAATATATGTGTAAAATGTAAACCCTGCATTTCCTGCATTAGTAACTGAATATGTGCCATCCGTTGAGAAAGAGTAATTGCACATATCGATCCTATACCACGAGCCCAGTTGATAATAACCATAGAATCCCCATGCAACCTGTTTAAAGATCCAATCTGCCTAAGATTGGAGAAATATAGCAGCAACGAGAGTGTACAAAAGCACAATTCCTGCCCTTCTACACTTCTATGGTGCTTGATTCCTACCCTTCTATGGTGCCAAAAGCCCAATTCCGCCTTCTTCCATGATCAGTATCTGTTTGCGTTCATTGTCCTAAGCCAATCCAGAGACATGAAAGAGGCTGTGGTATAGTACCACTAAAACGCTAGACATATTTCACAAAGATATGAAGAGTAAATTTTGTATATTTTAAAAATTAAATTGATCAAATTGCTTGTAGAGACCTTGAGCTACTTTTCATTTATGAGACAAAGAACAATTTGTGTTCATAATTCTTTTCATACTAGTGTAACATGTAATGAGTGTAGATATTTTATCTCCTCATACAAGAATTTTTTGGTTTTTTGTTTCTGGTTCTTTGTTTTACATAAACAAGAATATACAGTGATCTAGAGTGATACAGATCTCTAAAGCTAATATTGTGTTCTTTTGTTTTAGGATATTTTCTTTATTTTTTCCTATAAAAAAGAGTAATGTAATCTAGAGTTATATATACCTCTAAAGTGTTTCAAAATAAGTTTATATACCTCTAAAGTGTTTCAAAATAAGTTTGGATTAAATGTACATAATAACTCTATAATAACTCTTTCCATAGGTAGAAAATTACTCTAACCATGAACGATTATATTATATTATTTTAAATCTAGTGATAAAGTATACATGGAGTAGCAATGACCAAAGACAACACCTTATCTCTTAGAGGTAAATTTTGTCACACCTAATTTTTGGAATGTGCTCTCGTAGAAATGTGCATGCATTCTTTTTAAAACTGCCTTGGCACCCTACAAAACCACTAGATAAGCTATCGAAAAGTCCACCTAATAAACATTCAAAAGAATGTGCATGTGGAAAATAAAGGCCTTATGCCATAAATGAATCTCTAGGGATCATTTGCCATGAACATGAACTCAAACAACAACATAGGACCTTAAGAAGATATCTTTGGCATCCATGTGGAATTTAGATATCATTATGAAGTATTCGATACTAGGGATCGACATATTAAGGAATTGGCCATGGTTAAGGGACGAAAATAAGGCTCTTCGACCCTAAATGAAGCCTTTAGAGATCTCATAAACAACAACATCAACAACATAACATACCCTCTATAATGGGGTCATTGTCCTTCAAGTTAGATAAGGATACCATCACTATGTTTCACGCATTATGGATGTGTCTTGGGGCATTAACCACGATTAAAGGAGAAATCTAAGGAATTATACCATAAGTGAAAATTATTGGTCTAATGGACCATGATTAAGTCCTTGAAGTCTAACATGATCCATCTAAAAGGGATCTTTTGCATACGAATGGGAGAGGTGTTCCATTGGGATTTTTACTGCAATAGGGATGCATCTCATGCCCTTGATCATGATTTAGGGAGGAAAATATGGTCCTTATCCACTAAATGAATCATATATGTCTTATCGGACATGAAAGATTCAAGTCAAACCAGGACAAAAACCATTTAGAGAAGGTACAATTGTCCTTAAGTGGGATATGGATGGAGATTTTGCAAACAAGTTATGTGGATGTTGGTCCATTGACCCAAAATGAAGCTTCTATGGTCTTGGTTATTGAAATATGCCTTAAATAACCATAGACATAAAAAATCATTAATCTCTTGATGGAATTATTGAGACATTTTTGTGTACTAAGCATGGATTTTGGGGCCTTGACCATGGTCAATGAAGGAAATCAAACGGGCATATGATCTAAATTAATACTATAGGGCTTTCAATACAATAATGACACCTTGGGTCACTACACAAATTGTTTATATGGAATATTTTTCCTTCAAATAAGTTATGGGAACCATTAGAAAATTTTTGAAACTAGGGATTGATCCTTAAGGTGTGACATTGAACTTTGGAGAAAATAAATGTTCTTAGGACCTAAATGAATCCTTTAATTCCCGTAGAGTCCTTAAATGACTACATTTAGACGGGAATTTTTTACTTCAATTGAGATATGGGTGTCATTGATGTTTTATTGACCTAGTATGGGTCTTTGATTTGTGACCCATGGTAAGGGGAGGAAATAAAGGGCATCAAGTCCTATATAATTATTTCATTCCATGAAAAAGGCATCAAAACACCACTTGGGTCTTTTGAAAGGGGTATTTGATCCTTAGTGAGATATGGGTTCTTATGTGAGGTTTTACACAGTGGGAATATGATGTTTTTTGCATAAGGATGGGTGCGAAGGCCTCAACCATGGTTGGAGGAAAAATAGAAGAAATTATATATTAGATGAATATTCTTAATGCAATGGGCCATTATCAAGGCCTTGAATTGAAACATGATCACTCTAAAAAAACATTTTGAATATGAGTGGGAGAGGGGTGCCATTAGGATATTTTATGTAGTAAGGATGGGTTGAAGGGCCTTGAAGATGATCAGGGGAGGAAAATAATTGCATTAGCCCTTAAATGAATATTGTAGGTCTTATGGGTCAAGAAAAATTATTCAAGCCACCACTAAACCCTAGAAAGTGCATTTGTCCTTGATTTGGGTATAGTACCATTAGTATATTTTACACACACATGATGGGTATTAGCACATTATCCCCAAATGAAGCTTCTAGGCCGCAGTACGTAAACTAGGCCTCAAACCACCACATAGATATTGATCATTGGCTTATTTTTGGGATATTGGCATTAGTAAGACATTTTACAAACAAAGTGTAGGTCTTTGCACATTTACCAACATTGATAGAGGCAAAAAGGGCCATAGGGGCTAAATTAATAATCTAATAGATTTTAATCCACTAATGACACCTTGAACCTCCACCCAAACCATTTAAATGGAATCCTTGGCCTTTGAACAAGATATGGGAGCCAATAGAAATTTTTAGACAAAAGTTGTTCTCGCATATCTTTGTGAAATATGTCCATCATGATTTCCTTTGGCATTTCCTTTTTACACTTTTGTGGACATGCTAGCTATATTTTTTTTATATTGTACAGTGAAGGTAACAGATTTCTAAAGTTTTGTATAATCAATTCAAAGAATTTTTAAAAATGGCCAACTTTCGCAGGGTTGTGTTCATGGTACTTGAGCATGGCCATGCCACATTTGCCTTTTTTTGACACTTTATTCCATTCTCCATATTCACTAGAAGTTGAAGCCTTTTGGATCTACAAAGTTGGGGGGTATTAGAAGAGGTAACCATGGTCAATAGAGGGAAATCCCCAATCCTATGGTTCTTTGAGAATGAAATAAAGTATTCAATCTGTTGATACCATGGAAATATTGGGGTATAAGCTTAGAGCCAACTTTGATGAAAAGTGTATCATCCCTCCTTATGTTTTCTAAGCCAAGGCCCACTATATTGATGAAGCAATAAATGGTTTTATCCCTAAGACTAAATATTAAACAATGGCTAGTGAGTGCATCCATGACACTTGATCATATAGAATCAAGTCCTTATACCACCCTTAGTTTTCATTACTATCCCTCCTTCCATCTCTGGAGATAGCTAAAGAAAGTGGTGACTCCCTCAAAGGGAGACACTAGCCACAATAGTAGGAGGAAGTGTACAATTGTGATGAATCCAAATTAGTAACAACTCATTTAAGGATTTTGCGGCATGAAAGCAAATTTAAGTTAACCCATCTAATGTTGACTATACAAGGATATATACATAAATTAACATGAAAAAAGTCCATATAAACAACATGAAAGCATAACACCATTGTTTTTATAGTCATAATAAATAAAAGAAATGAAAATCTAAAAACCCCAAACCAACTATACACTATATAAAGCATAAAAAAGTAAAAAACAAATACACCTTAAAATATCTAAGAAAAAGGACCTAAACATCCTATCTATACAACACTACATCATATGGAAATATCAAACATATTCCATACAAAGAATAATAAGAATAACATTACATAATAATATAAGATTCTAAAAAATTATATATCAAGCATATTGTATACAAAGAATAAGAATAACATTACATAATAATATAAAATTTAAAAAATTATAAATTTAAAAAATTATAAATTTAAAAAATTATAAATTTAAAAAATTATAAATTTTTAGAAATGTATTTTAGGTTTTAACCTTAAAATATTAGTTATCATTTCATCCTAATACTCCATTAAACATTAAATTAAAACTTAATTATTAAGAAAATTTAGAAACTTGTTTTCACAATATCAATAAAATTAAAAAAATTAAAACATAATAAAACATTAAAAATAACTTTAATTACATGTTTTTCTCTAAATAAAAAGGTAACCATAAACCCAATATACTTATCAAATAATTGAATATTAATATTAACAAAAAAATCAAATACAGGCTTTCCATTAAATAAAAAATAAACATAAACATGATATAGACTCAAGTAAGTAAATATTAATATTAATAAAAGGTTAACGATTAAGTAGATGACTCAATCGGTGGCTACGGGAGGTTGTAATCTAAACTTTCATTTTTTTCCATCAATTAAAAATTCCAAAATTCTCCATCCAAAAATTAAAATAATAATCAATTTTTATTCTAAAAGTCATATCAGTGGTGGAAGTTTCCTAACTACGTTGACAGAAGTAGCGGGTAAGAGATATTTCAGATATTTCAGTTGTGTAAACAAAGATTTCCCATTTTAAAGGGGGGAGGAAACCCTTTTGAGGGGGAGACGGGAGGATATTATGAGTATAGAACTTTGCATCTCGGTAGAAGGGACGGGGGCGCTTAGAACTCCTTTTTGAAAGTAAATGTTGGGGGGAATCGCCTTGGATGATCTCTGCATGATGCCAGCTTATGCCTGCAGGAAAACGAAAGCTCTCCCTTTCGGAATTCGTGGATATATGTGCAGATATGGAAAGGCAGTCAGGTTTTCTTTGTAGATTGTCATGTGGGAACATGGTTACATTTCTTACTTACGCCTGAAAACGAAATTTCTACTTTCTGATTTCATAGATCGATGGAGATATATAAATATGTTGATTATATGTTAACAATGTATATGCCAGTGGTGGATATAAGCTTAATCTCTGTTGTAAGTTTAGATCTCTGTCATAGCTTAACTAATTGAAGTCAGCCTCAACGTAGATCGGTTCGGCGTTGATAGAGTCGCATGATCCGATTTCGGTTAGTGATTTATGTTTATGCCTATCTTGTTGGATAGCGATTGGCCCGAATATAGTTTTTTTATTGCTTGTTTTACCTTATCACATCTCTGCTTGCATTGTATGACACAATCTCTTCTTGCATTGTGTGAGGTGATCTTTGCGATTTTGTTTGTTTGATAAAATTGCATTTTAAACTCTGTGGTAAGAGATGCAAGTTCTGCATCTTATTTATAGGCATAGTTGTATTTCACCCATGTCACGTTTCTGCATAATGCAAGCTATTTACCCTTTGTTTTGAAAGCGATTTCATCCACACGGAAGCATGGAGTTATGGTTTGCATCTATCAGTTGTGTGACTGCGAGAACCCTTAGATAAGTAAGGGTGGGTTGAACACGTATTACCTTTACAGATCTCTGCGTCAATGATCCCTATTTTGGTGACTGCGTATTACCCTTTCTGTGAATACGTATTTCCTTCCAGATCCGATTGCTTAGATCCATCGCTGAATTGGTTAGTGCGTAACTCCAGTAGTTGGTGATGCGTTTCTGCACTCGGATCCGTGGGATTACCTTGCCTGAGTTTATACCTTTCATAGGTAGAAGCCAACATAGACCTCTGTTTCTGCTTTATGCTTGTATTCTATTTAAATTACTGATAGGGAGACTTCAAAAACTGAATTACTGTGCACTTGACACTTGGTAGTACTGCTTTCTTTTCGAAATTCAAAATATCGTTCTTGAAAAGGTATGGTTGCCAAACCTAAACTACTCATTTAAAACCTTGGTTATTAGTTGGGTTCTCTAGACTTTTGGTTTGACTTTTTATACTTGAGTAATTGTCCTCGTACTTATAATTTTGTTACCTATTTTCTTTTCATTTTAAATTTCTCAATCGGATAAATTGGGGATCTAACCCTGTCCTTTATATATGGTATTTTCCCTTGTTATTATTATGATACACAGATGTAGGGAAGGATTCCCACTTCTCATCATATTTATTGTACATACTTTGTGGTATGAATACCCTTTTTTGTTATATATATATATATATATATAATTTTATATGAGCTTACACATACATACAGTTTAGATACTCCTCTCCAATATAGTGAGGCTCTAGTGGTATGTGCTATAACTCAATTATATTATGGGTAGAGTTCATGAGGAAATTACCCAAGACTCTTATAACTTGTGCTTAATTATTAAAGTGAATGTAGGTAGTGAGTGTGTAAGGGCATGACCTCGTATAATGGTTAAAGGTAATAAAAGATCAATTTTATTTATGTACGGGTGGAATGGGTTAGCAATAGAGCAACGTTTGGTTAGTATTTATAGTTTGAATGATATGCTTGGAAGAAGCCCACAAGAAGATAAATTATGTGTTGGATATGCTCTCGATGAGCGTGGCAAATAATTATGGTGACAACTGTGTCGCAAGATGGAATCTCTTTCTAAAGAAATAATATATGATGTGACCTACCTTGTGGACATAGCCCAAAGTTTTGGGTGAACCACCTATACATGTGTCTCCTTGTGTGTGTCTACTAGTGTACCTGATGTGTATTGCTTTTATGATTGTTTTTATGGTTTCTTTTATAGAAATGGACCTTGTCATAGGTGAGATTGTTATCTTGTGTTGTTGATGGATAAAGGTATGTTCTGTCAAGTATTTTGTAAACATATGATTAAGTTTGCTAATGTTGTAATGATCATATAAAGATGTGTTTAACTATGGTGTTCATGAACAATTCAAGTTAATACCAATAAGTAAGAAAATTATGGAGACATACAAGACAAGATTATGTTCTAGATGTTCGACAAACTCATATATGTAAGTTATCCGAATGACTGTTGTTATGACTAAATATACATTATGTCATCCATGTCTTAAGCTAAAAGATATTTTTGAAAGTCATTATGGTTGAAGCAATTAATAAAAAAGTCTATGAATTTTTACACATGTTGAATTAGGAAATCTGCTTGCTTAAATATATATTGAGATCTCGATTTTGATATTCATTGAAGAGCCTTACAATCATAAGCTAAGTAGTTAATGTAAAAGTTTCAAATATTTACATAAATTCTGACCCGGAAATTTGGGTATGTTACAAAATTATAGAAAATGGATAATAAAAATCAATATTTAGAATTGTGAAAATATAAAATTAAAGTCTTAATTCAAAATTAAATTAATAGATTAATTAATATTTTTAAATGTGTTATATTCATAATCATGTTATATTACGAAAAGTTTAACTACAAATTATAAAAAATGGTAGTAAAAATGAATATTTAGAATTGTGAAAATATAAAATTACAGTTTTAATTCAAAATTAAATTAATAAATTACTCAATATTTTTAAATGTTTTATATTTATAATAATTTTATATTGCCAAAACTTTACTAAGAGAAACTTGGTTAATAAAAATTAACTATGACTAAATGTAGTCAAACAATATGATATTAATCTTAAATCAAATATAATCACAAAAAGTAAACAAAAGGAAAATGCCATCTAAACTAAACAAAGTCATTAGAATCCCAACAAATCTAAATGAAGCATAGAATAGTGAACTATAATCAACGCAAGTGTAATACCCCCATTTTGACCTTTAGGATATTTTGGGCTATAATGTAAATATTGTATGCATATTATGTACGGTTCCTAGCGTGGAGCTCAAGGCCAAGGCCCTGCTAATGAATGCTCGACCATGAAGAGGCAAGTATTGGATATTATGCTACCCATGTGCTAGTGAACCATGGGAATTGTAAATATGCATTTTAATATAAATGCCCACAACTAGCTATGCAATGCAACAAGAGATTGGGGCATGATGTTTAAAAGGAATTGGGAGGGAAATATTCAAGCCCTTGAGCCAATCAAGTCAAGCCAAGTGTCAATGAGAGAACCCATAAACTCTCAACCACCCATGTTGACTTTTGTGCCCAATCATTCATTCCTCCCAAGAGTTGGTTGAGGTAGTTAATGCCTTGGGGAATGGAGAGGTATGGTTGTCCAAATTCGAGTATGGGCAAGCCACCCTTACTAGAATTTCGTGTTTGGCTTCTTGGGAAAGAAAGGAGCCACGAAATTGCACCCAAGCCATTATTCACCCATCAATTTTGCTCTCTCATGAGTTTGGAGCTTCCTGGGCATTTTCTTCATGGATTTCCTGTGTTATCCTTCTTTTTCATAGCTGGGAAGGGCGTTTTTGTTATGGCTAATAGTGGGGAAGAAGGGGAAATGATTTGGGGGTTTTATAGAAGCCGTTTTGGCCCACTGTATGCTTATACATCTGTGGGAGAAATTGGTTTTCTTCCCTGGGGTTGATTCCCTCTTCCCACAATCCGTTTTTGGGTGTGCAACGATTTGGGGAAGACCCATAGACTGTATTATGTGAATCCCATTGTTGAAATGTGTATCCATGCCCAGTTTTGAGTTGTTGTGTGTAAATCAATATTGGGGTTGAGATGGGTATCCATTGCTTTGGGCTGTGCTGAGCTTGAGAGTCCCCTTTTCCTTGTAGATATCATGCCCAGCTCGGGGGTGGTCTCTGAGTGCTGAAAGAATACAGGTTGGGCAGAGACCTATGGTTGGGTGGAACGTTGTAGTGACATAGCTAGTTGCTTGGGACAACATTACAGTGAGATAAGTATATTCTCTTATGTCTATGCACTTCTGCACTGTTTTAATTAATTGATGACTATTATTTATATGTTTAATGCATGTGGAAAAGGTGTGTGAAAGATGTCCTTATTCCGCTGTGCATGTTTAATTGATTTTAGTTTGCACATATATGCATTTTATTTGTAATTCAATTGTTTATATTTATCCATGATCATGAATGTTGAAATGGGATAAATTTTATAAAAGCCCAGATTTGGGTATCATGTTCCCTTCCTTGCGTTCGATCCACGAGAGGGGACTTCACAGATTGGTATCAGAGCTTATAGTTCAACACTGCAAAAGTTGGGAATTTCATAGAGATATAAATTATTGTGTGTATATGTATTTAGTGTTTGGAATTAAAATGAATTAAAGAAACCTTAAAATCTCATAAGCTCTATTTGATTAGGATGGGAAATCATTTGTATGACTGTTTTGGGGATTATTTCAAAACTGTTGTATTGAGTTTATTTTATGAAAGTGAGGAAGGAGGCAGAAAATCCCTTTTCAGGTTGAATGCTTGCTTTACATTGTTTCCAATTCAGTAGCATTTTGTTCTGTATTTTTCTGCTTGCCTCCATGGAGGAGGGAAAGGAGGCGCAACCGCTTGCTATCTTCATATTAATTGTTTTATTTTTGACATGGAAGAGGTGCAATTTCTTGACATACTTTTACTATTTTGTTCTATGCAAGCATGATCTCTAAGTGGCTTACTCTGTAAAGAAAAGAAAGGAAAAATTTTAAATTTTTCTAAGTGTTTTTGAAATTTTGCCTAAGTCTTGTGTTGGCGAAAAGTATGCTAATTTTCTACGACACAGCAGTGAAAATTAGGCTAAATTTCTGCGACGCGGGTGGCAAAGTAATGATAAAAATATGCGACATGGCGGCGGAAGTTACGCTAATTTTCTGTGACGCAGTGGCGAAAATTAGGCTAACTTTCTGTGACGCGGAGGCAAAGTTATGCTAATTATCTGTGACACGCGTGGCGAAAATAATGCTAAAATCTACGACGCACGTGGTGAAAATAGTGTTAAAATCCTCGACACTGGTGGCAATTTTAACGTTAAGATCTGCGACACCAGCGACAATTTTAACCTTAAAATATGCGACACCGGCGGTGAATTTTAGCTTAAAATTGCGCAACAACGGCATAAGAGGTTTGTGGAAGCCATATTAAGAGTAATTGGCTGTAATATGCATTGTCGAAGAGCAATGGGAGCAATAAGGCAATGATGATAAGAGGAAAATTTCTCACCTTAAACTATTTCCATTTATAGCATAATAATTGCATGTTTGGAAAATATCAAGAATTAACATTATGAACACATGTATATATTGAATTGCTAATTCATGAGAAGATCATAGCTAATGATTTGCTTGTGTGCATGGTAGAGAGCCCATGAAATTGGACCAGTTATGATGTGGAAGAGGAAATTCCATCCTACAATGAAGAAATTGAAAAGGGAGAATTCCTTCACCCCTCTCTTGCTATTGTATTTATATTTTCTGAATTTTATATACTGAAAATTATGGCATAAGGATGCTGGAAATGCAAGAGAATAGCATATTAAATGCGTATGAATTAGTGGGCATGATTAAAGAGTCATTACATAGTGCATGTGAATTGCTTATGCATGAGCATGATGTTTCATATGGGTAAAGGTAGTGAAATTACACATGCAATGGCCCATTAATGGTAATGCCTATGGTTGATGATAATCAATGTTATTGATAATGGTTGTAGGAATCAAACCATAGAAGCATGATTGGAAATGCAAGAGATTAGATAGATGATATGAATATGCATTAGATGGCATATAAATAAATATTGCACAATGCATGTGAAAATGTTTGTGCACATATACGATATTGCATATGGGTAAAATAGTAAGGCTTTACACATGCAATGAGGCACTTAAGATAATCATTGTGGTTGCTAATAATTAATGGTGTCCGCATTGGTTGTAGGACCAAAGAAAACCGAAGCATGGCTAAAGATGTGGATGATGCTGCATATGACCAACAACCTTATGAAGAAAGGTTTGTGGCAACAAACTTATGATCATGAGGTTGGGAAAAGGACTGTGAAGCCTTAGTAAGAGTCTAACTGATCATGTAACATCAAGCAATGATAATGACAACCATGCAGGTAAGGGTTAATTGTGCTTAATTGCATGAATGTTGAAAGAAGATTTGGTGAGATCCCTTCAACCATGTTTAAACTATGTTGAATTGTTTGCATGTGAGACTGAGTGCCTAAATGTGAATATAATCCTACCAAGTATGGTCAGGTGTGGTCGAGTGAAGGAAAGGAGCCTTACACCCTATAGTTTCTTAGAAACCTCAATGCATTCATCTGAAATTATATCATGCCATTGGTGTATGTTGGTTGTGAGTTTAACAACCCAAGCAAGTGATGACTTATGGTCCTATTATAGTGTATGCCATATGAGATAGTCATGGATAGGCCATAATATGCTGGAATGCGTAGTATTCATGGATTAATGCAAGGTTGTATTGAGGGATTATGCATTTAATGAATTCCTACTAAAATATTATGTAAATGTTGTGAATGTGAGATGCATTGTGGGAATGCATGGTTGTGACATATATGTGTCTTAATGCAGTTAGATAGTAGATGAAATGGTGAAATATTGTTAATTCTGAGACCATTTCATGAGATCCTGTGAATGCAGGAAAATGATTGCATGAATAAGGTAGGCATGTTGATGGGCTACCAGAGTGCTTTGTGGAAGGACAGAGTTGGATGAAATGCGAAGTAATGAGCATTTACATTTTATTTAAATTGCACGGATAATGTACCCATGTCTTGCAATTTTATTATGATAATGATGCATATATATATATATATATATATATATATCATTGCATTTCAAATGTTAACAGCTGAAGGTGTTTGAATTATTGAGTGTTATAATTCTGAGATCACTTCAGTGTCTGTTACAGTAATGAAATATTATATGCATAAAGACTTACAAAGTGTTTGGCTGATTGAAGTTTCAGATTTCGAGTAGAGTGTTTTGGGCATGGCAATGTGTATAAGTCCATGATGAAGGTTGGAATCTAGCATGTGAAAGAGCCAAAACCTCATGAGAAGGGTCTCATGGTTGTAAAAATAGTTTATGTGCAGAACATGTTGTCAATTTTGGACTTGTAGATTTCAGATTTGAGAATTTGATTATAATTGCTATTCATCGTTGGCTTGCATAGAACTGTGTTAGGAGGATGTGTTGCAAGTGGATGTTCATGTTATAGTAGAAATCCTAAAATCCTAATGGTAATATGGGTGCCACTTGCAAGGGACAAGCAATATGAGGATAACCTCAACACTCTACAAGTCAATTTCTGTAGTTGACAAAATTGCAAATTCATGATTGAATTTAATTCTTAATGCCATTGATTGGCTATGACACAATCAAATTTGAATTTTAATGCTAAATGTTGCTGATTGTTTGGCTATTTGATAAGTGTTCCATGAAGACACATTGCAGGAAGAGCATGTGTGATGGCCTGCAGAAGCCAAACTTCATAGGAAGGACCCCATGCTTTGGAAATGGGTTTCGGGTGAAACGCCATTGCATATTTTAAGGATGAAATATCCACTGAACTGCATGTTGGAAATCCATATGAGTGAGATGGTGAAGCTATGCCAAAAAGGCATGTGTGGGTTATGGAACATGAAAGGCTTGGGGTGGCAGACTAAAGGATTGTTGACTCAGAGAAGGGAGCCCCCATTCTTCGCAATGAAGAGAGAATACATATGAAAAAGCATAAGTATTATGTAATCCTAACTAAGGATATACATATCTGGTTATTATATTTAATATGCAGAGCATGTTTTATTATTTCAAACTACTTGAATGAGATTAAGACCCACATGGTTCACATCAGAAAGGGGTGCACACCTTTCTGGTGTTGGGTTATGATAGGGTTTTCAATATTGATTGCACCCTAAGGGAATGGACGCATTCCTGGTGTTTCAATACTTGATAGTGAATGTTATGAAATATGCTTCAATTTTACAACAACAATACTGATGAGTTTGCTTATCCATCTTGTGTTGTCAGCTACAATAGATGCAATTTGGTGCTACACACAGAAGAAGCATAATGAAGGGTTGTTGTATGCCTAATAAACCCAGTCGGTGCACTGGTTTGGAATTATTTACTTGGATGTTGTGGATGTTGTGAAGATTGTTATGAAGGGTTGTTATATGCCTAATAAACCCAGTCGGTGCATTGGTTTGGCATTATTTACTTGGTTGTTATGGGTGTTGTGAAGATTGTTATGAAGGGTTGTTGTATGCCTAATAAACCCAGTCGGTGCATTGGTTTGAAATTATTTACTTGGATGTTGTGGGTGTTGTGAATATTGTTATGAAGGGTTGTTGTATGCCTAATAAACCTAGTTAGTGCACTGGTTTGGCATTATTTACTTGGATGTTGTGGATGTTGTGGATGTATTGTGAAGGGTTGCTGCATGCCTAATAAACCCAGTCGGTGCACTGGTTTCGCATTAATTACTTGGCTGTTGTGGAGGTATTAGTGAAAGGATATTATATGCTTATGGCTCCGTAGTAGAGCTTTGACCTATAATGGTCGGTGGCGCAGTTTCCTTCCATTGGCCGATGACCCAGACGAATGTGCTGGCTCGGAAATGGAGAGGGCCAATCAGGTATGGCACTGGTTGGGCACCAAAAATGCTTGGTAAACCTAGTCGGCGTGAAGGTGTACTGGTTGGGAATTAAACATCCACCCCACAGATGATCTAAGGCTTGTAAAGCAGAGAAGGAAACCTATGGAGTAGCAAGGAACTGCCTAATACATATAAGTATTTCATTTTCATTCATTTTGGATAATGAAAATTTCATGAACAATTCTTATGACAGCCAAGCTGATACACTGTTGTTTCTTTGTTGGAAACTTTGGTCTTTGCAGGAAAGCAAGAAGCCCTGAATGCATCCTAGGGATGCATTTGGACATGTGACTATCCTAGAAGGCTCAGTATGAGCAACAATGATAAGAATGATGCTAGTGGAAATGTGTGGGAGTCCTAGCAGCCAAAGGTTTTGTAGAAAAACCATGGGGAGGAGATTCCCTGATGGAGAAAAGCCTTAGACAGACCTTAGACACTAAGTGCCATAGCCCAGAAAAGGAAAGTCAAGCATTCACATTAAAGTGAAAGGGGCTAAGGAGATTAGAACCACAGTGATGGAGTGGCTCCGGATTGAAACAAGAATAAGAGGGGGAAAACTCTTACTCTTCTCTTTCCTTTTGACTGATGCATCTTAGAAATAGAAAATTGTTGAATGCATGTCATGACTGAAAGTCTATTGTGTTTATTTGCTTAAAATAAATTGTGAATGCTGAAAAAGCTAATTCCCTGTGAAAGGATGAACATGAGTGAGTTCATATGTATGTTGGGAAAGCATGAAAAGTGTGGAAGTCTCATGAATAAAGCATGGACGTTCCATGTCAATTGGAAAATTAATTGACTAATTTTAATGTTTATGTTATGCTTGACCCAACAAAGAATTGCAATAATGAATTTCATAGGTGATAAATTGAACGCAATTGGTTGGCCACTACAAAAAAATAAGTGGTGCTAGCAAGCAAGTGAGGAAAGTTGTGTGCATTGACCATGGAAACAGACTAAGTGTGTGATGTACCCACCCTTGGTCCCAATGCAAGGAAGGGAACATCCTACCAATCTATGGGGCTTTTTATAAAACTCAACCGATTCATTAGATGCATCCAGTTAAAAATAAAAGTGTGCAGATGTAAATCAAACAAATATGCACAGCGAAAATAAATTCATCCACACACATATTTTCATATGCACTCAATATATCAATAATAGTCATCAATTAATTAAAACAATGCAGAAGTAAATACACATAAGAGAATATACTGATCTCACTATAATTTGGTCCCAAACAACTAGCTATGTCACCGCAACGTTCCTCCCAACCATAGGCCAGTTGTGTTCATCAATCTCTCAACACAAATGCCACCCCCGAGCTGGGAATGATTCTTACAAGGAACAGGGGACATTCAAGCTCACACACAGCCAATTAATCATTTGATCTGAGCCAAGCTAGTCCACAGCTGGGTTTATCAGGCTACATTTGAACCCTGGATACTTGCACTCAAGCTCAAGCCAAAGCAATAGATACCCATAACACATACCCCAACATACTCTTTTCTCACATAGCAAGCACAACATTGGGCATAGATACACATTTTAAACAATGGGATTTACGAATAAGATGGCCATGGGTTTTCCCAAAAATGTTCCCAACCAAAAATGGATTGTGGGATGGGGCAAACAACCACAGGGAGGAAAAACGATTTCTTCCCCAAATATCTCAGCCTTCAATAGCCGAAAACGGTCTCTATTGAACCCCCATTCGATTTCCCCTTCTTCCCCACTAGTATACAACACAAAAACGCCCTTCTCCCAGCTGAGGATCAAGGAAAACCATAAAAACATAGCTGGAAAACACCCAGGTAGCTCTCAACTCGTGAGGGAGAGGAACTGGTTGATGGGTAATGGCTTGGGGAGCAATTCATGGCTCTTTTTTTTTCGCCCAAGAAGACAAACACGATTTTCCATGAAGGGTGGCTTGCCCATACCCGAATTTGGACAGCCATACCTCTCCATCCCCAAGGCATTAACTACCTCAACCAACTCTTGGGAGAATTCAATGGTTGGGTACAAAAGTCAACCTGGGTAGTTGAGGGTTTGATGGGTTCTCTTATTGACACTTGGATTGACCTAATTGGCTCAAGGGTTTGAATGTTTTCCCTCCCAATTCCTTGTGGAATCATGCCCCCATCTCTTTGTTGCATTGCATAGCTAGTTGTGGGTATTTTTGTTAAAATGCATATTACATGATATTGAAGTTTCGATGTGCCTGGCTAGCACGCAAACCATATGCATCAATAAATCGATGTCGGGGCCTTGGCCTTGAGCTCCTCACCATGATTTCATAACAATATTACATCAATTACATTTGAATGTAATGGGGTCAATAATGGGGACGTTACATTCCCCTCCCCTTGGACTAACACTGTCCTCGGTGTTCCAATACTTAAGAGTAAATACCCACTTTACACATGCTTCAAAATTCACAAATGGTTGCGGGTCTGTCCTGCATTTCATCTCTTCACTTTGAGCTTTCAGGACCAAGTTCTTTGGCTTCCTCAAGGTGCTCCTATTGGCCTTGATATTCCAGCTCCGCAGGTGGCCATTACTCCACAGTAATCCCTTCCTTTTATTCACCTTTCAGTTGCTCCACAAGTCTGGAATATCATGGATGCCATCTTTCTTGTTGTCCTAGAAACTAGTTGAGGAAGATTTACAACCAAAACAAATAGCTTTTGGTCTGCTTCCATGATCAAGGTGCACAACTGGCTCTCACTTTTCTCACTAGCAATCACTTGGCTAGTAACAGCTACGACAATGGCTTTCAATGTCTCTCTTGTGAGACTCATCATGGCAAATCCTGTTAGGACAAGCATAACACAATATTAAATTTAGTCAATTATTTTCCTAATTGACTTGGAACGTCCATGCTTCACTCATGAGACTTCCACACACTTCATGCTTTCCCACATACACATGAAATCCTTCATGTTCATCCTTTCACAAGAAAATAACTATTTCAGCATTCACAATTCATTTCAAGCAATTAAACACAATTTGTTTTCAGTTATGACATGCACTCAACAATCTTTTGTTTCTAAGATGCATCAGTCAAAAGGAAAGAGAAGAGTAAGAGTTTCCCCCTCTTAGTCTTGTTCCAATCCGGAGTCACACCATCACTTGTGTTTTTATGCTCCTTAGCCTCTTTCACTTCAATTTGAATGCTTGACTTGCCCTTTCTTGGCTATGACACTTTAGTGTCTAAGGTCTGTCTAATGCCTTTCAACTAGGGAACCCTTCCCCATTGTTGCTTACAGAACCTTTGGCTGCTAGGACCCACACAGTTCCATTAGCACCATCTTTCATTATCGCTCATACTGAGCTCTCTCTAGGACGGTCACATGTCCACATGCATCCTCCGGACGCTTTCATAGTCCTTGCTTCCAGCGAATACCTGCACTCAAAAATTGAGTCAATTCACATGTTTAGTGTATTTTCATAGGGTTTATCTCCAAATGAGAATTTAAGAAATCATAATTAAATCATATACACATGTATATTCATAAGCAAGAGTTGCAAGATAACCAGATACTTATCTGTATTGGATGTCTTCACTTTACTCCACAGGATCCCTCTTTTCTTTCCAAGCATTGGATTACCCGTGGATACAACAATGAATGTTGGGCCAGCACGCAGGCTACTCCACAACCATTCGAATAGCTATGCCATGCCAGTACGCCGACTGGTTTTATCAATCAATTAAGGAATGTTTGTCCAGCACGCCGACTGCTCCACAACATCAAGTGTTTAATGTTCCCACCAACTATTCTCTGAGTTTATCGAGCATCAGTTACTCTCTGGACTTACCAAGAATTTTATAGTGTGCAACCAGTTACTCTCCGGTTTTATCAAGGATTTTATAGTGCACAACCAGTTACTCTCTGGTTTTACCAAGCATTTATAGCTCCAACCAATTACTCTCTGGGTTTACCAAGAATTTATAGTTCTTTCAGGGTCCTTGCTTCCTGCAATGGCCAAGGTTTCCAACAAAGAAACAATACTGTATCAGCTTAGCTATTAGAAGACTTATACCTAAAATATTCATTATTCCAAACAAGAAATAAATTGAAATGAATACTTATCTGTATTGTGCGTTTCCTCGCTACTCAAAAGGTTTCCTTCTCTGCTTTACAAGCCTTGTATCACCTGTGGGGTGGATGCTTGGCCAACACACCTGCTGCTCCACAACATCATTCGAATAGGCAATGCCAAGCCAGTGCGCCGACTGGGTTTATCAGGCATCCCAAAAATCAGTATGCTAAGCCAGTACGCCGACTGGGTTTATCAAGCATTTCAAAAATCAGTATGCTAAGCCAGTATGCCGATTGGGTTTATCAAGCATTTTAAAAATCAATATGCGAAGCTAGTATGCCGACTGGGTTTATCAAGCATACGACAATCATTTCCAAGCCAGTTGTCTGACTGGGTTTGTCAGGAAATAACACCCAAATAACCAATACCTCCACAACATGCAAATAAGCAATGCCAAGCCAGTACACCGATTGGGTTTGTCAGGCATCAATCTAACAACATGCCAATCCAGTACACCAACTGGGTTTATCAGGCATCCAACAACCATTGCCAAGCCAGTACATCGACTAGGTTTATCAGGCAATACGAACAACATAACATGATTACGTGGCTCCTTCTCTTATGCAACCAGTGGTTCCTTCCAGGAACTCCATAGGTGACTCACTTGACTGCAGGCTAGCATGGCCCCACAATACCCACTCAAACTACACAAGGATGATACCCCTTTTCCGCAACATAGCTCCTCGGGCCTATCCATCTCTTCTAGTGTCCTTTAGTGTGAACGTAGAAAGGTTACCACTGTCCTTACAGTCCTCTTGAGCACCCTTTCTTCACTTTGCCTCTTACATGCAACACCAAATTGCATCTATGTAAGCTGATAGCACAAGAAGGATAAGCAGACTCATCAGTATTGTTGCTCTAAAACTGTAACCATATTTAATAACATTCACTATCAAGTATTGAAACACTAGGAATGCGTCCATTCCCTTAGGGTGTAGTAAATATTGAAAACCCTAACATAACCCATCACCCGAAAGGTGTGCATCCCTTTCCGATGTGAGCCATGTAGGCCTTAGTCACACTCAAGCAGTCTGGAATAATAATGAAATAATAAAACATGCTCTGCATATTAAATCTAATAACCAGACATCTATATCCTTAGTTATGGTTACCGAATACTAATTCGTTTTACAAATGTATTTTTTCTTCATTTGCGAAGAATGGGGGCTCCCTTCTCTGAGTCAACAGTCCTTCGGTTTTCCACCCCAATCTTTTCTCATGCCATAACCCACACATGCATTCTTGGCATAATTTACTGTCTCACTCACATGCTTTACCAACATGCAGTTCGGCTGAGACATTATCAACATTTACAATGGCGTTTCACTCGAAACCCACTTCCAAAGCATGGGATCCTTCCCATCTAGTTTGGATTCTGCAGGCTATCACACATGGTCTTCCTGCAATGTGTCCTCCTGGCACACTTTATCAAATAGCCAAACAGTCAACAACATTTAGCAATAAGCCTCAAATATGATTGTTTCATAACCAATCGATAACATTAATAATTAAATTCAACATGAATTTACAATTCTGTCTCCTACAGAAATTGATTTGCTTAGCAATGAGGCTATCCTCATATTGTTTGGATCTCGTAAATGGTATCACTCTATCCATTATGGTTTCACCCTTGCTACCATACCTGAACATCCACCTACAACATGTCCTCCTGACACAATTCTATATAAGCCAAACAATCATTAGTAAGTATAAGCAAATTCTCAAATCTGAAATTTGTAAATCTGTTTTCCTACAGAAATTAGATTTGCAACTATGAGACTATTTTCATAAACCTAAACCAGACAATTTTCAAATTTGTTTCATGCATAAATTTACAACCATGAGAACCTTCTCATAACCTTTGGCTTCTGCACATGGTAGATCTCATTCTTTACTATGGACTTATCCTCATTGCCATATGCAAGACTTTTCTACCTAAAAATTGGAACTTCAATCAGCCAAAGACGTTGTGAGTTTCTATGCACATAATCATTCATTTCCATAATAGTCACTGAAGTGATATCAGAATTATAATACTCAATAATTCAAACACCTTCAGCTGTTTAACATTTGAAATGCAATGAAATATATATACATTTCTATATATGCATCATTATCACAATAAAATTGCAAGACATAATCACACTATCCATGCAATTTAAATAACTGTAAATACTCATAACTTCATATTCCATGCAGCTCTGTCCTTCCAACAGAGTGCTCTGGTAGACCATCACATGTCTACCTTCTTCATGCAATCCTTCTCCTGCATTCATAGCAGCTTATGGAATGGTCTCAGGATTAGCAATAGTCCACCATTTCATCTATTATCTAACTGCATTGAAACATATATGTGTCACACCCATGCATTCACACAATGCATTTCAACATGTGCACCTACACATGCATGCATATTTACAAAATTTACCGAATATTTCAATGCACATCTCTTCAATGCCATCTTGCATGATTTCATGAATACTATGCATTCAAACATACTATGGCCTAACCATGATTACTACATACAGTATGCACTACCATGACAAGTCCATAAGTCCTCAGTTGCTTTGGTTGTTAAACTCCCAACCAATATTCACAAATGGCATGATATGAATTCATATGAATGCATTGAGGTTTCTAGAAACTATAGGGTGTAAGGATCCCTGCCTTCACCTACCTACACCTCACCATACTTGGTGGGTTGGCATACACATTCAGGTACTCAATGCAAACCAAATCACCTTAGTTTAAGCTTAGTTGAAGAGATTCACCACATCCTCTTTCAACATTCATGCAATTAAGCACCGTTAATCCTTACCTGCATGGCTGTTATTAATATCGCTTGATGTTACCTGATCAGTCGGCCTCTTACCAAGGCTATTCACTCCTTTTGCCAACATCATGATCATGGATTTGTTACACCATCCTCTCTTCATGAGGTTGGATGCAACAATCATCATCCACATCCTTAGCCATGCTTCGGTTGTCTTTGGTCCTACAACCAATGTGAACACAACTTATTATTAGCAACCCCAATCATTGTCTTAAGTGGCTCATTGCATATGTAAAACCTCACTATTTTACCAATATGCAATATCATATACATGCAAAAACATTTTCACATGCACTATGCAATATGCCATCTAGTACATATTCACTTAATCTATCTATCCTCTTGTATTTCCAGCATCCCTATGCCATAATTTTTCAGAATATAAATACAATAGCAAGAGAGGAGTTAAGGAATTCTTCCCAATTCCTCATTCCATCATGGAGTTCCTCATCCACATCATAGCTAATCCTTCCCTTGGCTTCCCTACCAAGCATACAAGCAATCATTAGCTATGATATTATTATGAATTAGCAATTCAACATATACATATGTGCAATCATTCATTCTTTCTATTTTCCAACCAAGCAATTCTTATGGTATAAACATAAATAGTTTAAGGTGAGGCATTTTCCCTTTCATCTTCCATAATGGACATCACAACCAATTTCTCTTGCTGAGAATTCCATCCTTTATGAAATCTATGCTCCTCATCCCAAGAGTGCATTTCACACTTTCAATGACTGTCTCTGGGGGACGACGGGGGTCAACGGGGCTTGCCCCCTTGTGGCTTCCCTGCGCCACTGCAGGGCGGGTCGAGGGCAGCATCATCATTTTTTTAATTTTTTTTTTGTAAATCCTTCAATTTCGTGCAATCTAGCGCACAAGTTCCATGGCATTTTTCAACTTTCGGCGTCTGAAAAATCTCTCTGGAAAATGGTTGAAATTCCTTGTTTTGCAAATTTCAGAAGAGAATTGGAAATTCCTTCCGCAGTTTCGGAAGAGAATTGGAAATTCCTTCCGCAGTTTCGGAAGAGAATTGGAAATTCCTTCTGCAGTTTCAGAAGAGAATTCCTTCTGTAGTTTCGGAAGAGAATTGGAAATTCCTTCCGAAGTTTCGGAAGAGAATTGAAAGTTCCTTCCGAAACTTTTCCTTTCGATGCCAAACGCTTAGAAATTTTTTCAAAAACTCTTAGAAAAATTTGAGATCCTTCCTTCTTTCTGTGATGATTGCTGCCTAGTAGGAGGTAACCTTACCTCTGCAAACTATCCAACTTAGCCAGTTTAGGCCTGATACTAAGACCTGTGGTGATCAGGAAAGGACCTTCCCATGTGACTGTAATTGGATTTGGCCCATAGAGGTCCAATGCTACAACCAGCAGCTCTGATACCAAAATGTAATGTACCCACCCTTGGACCCAATGCAAGGAAGGGAACATGCTACCAATCTATGGGGCTTTTCATAAAACTCAGCCCATTCATTAGATGCATCCAGTTAAAAACAAAAGTGTGCAGATGTAAATCAAACAAATATGCACAGCGGAAATAAATTCATCCACACACATATTTTCATATGCACTCAATATATCAATAACAAACATCAATTAATTAAAACAATGCAGAAATAAATACACATAAGAGAATATACTCATCTCACTATAATGCGGTCCCAAACAACTAGCTATGTCGCCGCAATGTTCCTCCCAACCATAGGCCAGTTGTGTTCATCAATCTCTCAACACAAATGCCACCCTTGAGCTGGGCATGATTCTTACAAGGAACAGGGGACATTCAAGTTCACACACAGCCAATTAATCATTTCATTTGAGCCAAGCCAGTCCACAGCTGGGTTTATCAGGCTACATTTGAACCCTGGATACTTGCACTCAAGCTCAATCCAAAGCAATAGATACCCATAACCCATACCCCAACATACTCTTTTCTCACATAGCAAGCATAGCATTGGGCATAGATACACATTTTAAACAATGGGATTTACGAATAAGATGGCCATGGGTTTTCCCAAAAACGTTCCCAACCAAAAATGGATTGTGGGATGGGGCAAACAACCACAGGGAGGAAAAATGATTTATTCCCCAAATATCTCAGCCTTCAATAGCCCAAAACGGTCTCTATTGAACCCCCGTTCGATTTCCCCTTCTTCCCCACTAGTATACAACACAAAAACGCCCTTCTCCCAGTTGAGGATCAAGGAAAACCATAAAAACATGGTTGGAAAACGCCCAGGTAGCTCTCAACACCTGAGGGAGAGGAACTGGTTGATGGGTAATGGCTTGGGGAGCAATTCATGGCTCTTTTTTTTTTTTTTTCCCAAGAAGACAAACACGATTTTCCATGAAGGGTGGCTTGCCCATACCCGAATTTGGACATCCATACCTCTCCATTCCCAAGGCATTAACTACCTCAACCAACTCTTGGGAGAATTCAATGGTTGGGTACAAAAGTCAACCTGGGTAGTTGAGGGTTTGATGGGTTCTCTTATTGACACTTGGCTTGACCTGATTGGTTCAAGGGTTTGAATGTTTTCCCTCCCAATTCCTTGTGAAATCATGCCCCCATCTATTTGTTGCATTGCATAGCTAGTTGTGGGTATTTTTATTAAAATCTATATTACATGATATTGAAGTTCTAATGTGCCTGGCTAGCACGCAAACCATATGCATCAATAAATCGATGACGGGGCCTTGGCCTTGAGCTCCTCACCATGATTTCATAACAATATTACATCAATTACATTTGAATGTAATGGGGTCAATAATTGGGATGATACAAAGTGCTATTGGACTTAGCTCAAAGTCTTCTTCAAACAATTTCCAAGACCGAAGAAAATCTTAGAGAGATTCTCAAGCTACAGAAGCAAGAGAATGCGATGAATGACAAGGTTTTGCAGGGATTTATTCATCTGCAAAAAGAGGTAAAAAGTATTCTGGGAGTAATCAGTAAAGGAAAGGAAAGTGTACCAATGATGAAACATTCATCCAATCACCCCATCAGGAAACGCCCAAGGTTGGAAGAGAGAAGGAATGTTGACAAAGGAAAACAAAGGCAGTTATCTCCAATAGAATGTTGGGGATGTGGAGGAAGTCACCTCCTCCGTGAATGTCCAACAAGGGTAACAAGAAAATCTACAACCAGTAGGAGCAATGTGCAAGGGTTAAAGAACCTCACCTTGATGTCTCCAATTAATAAAATGGAGGATGGACCTGCCACATTTTGTGAATTTTGGACATGTATAAAGCGTGTGTTTATTCCTAAGTATTGGAACACTGAGGATGATGTTATTCCAAGGGGGATGGGAATGTAATACCGCGATTTTGACCTTTAGGATATTTTGGGCTATAATGTAAATATTGTATGCATATTATGTACGGTTCCTAGCATGGAGCTCAAGGCCAAGGCCCTGCTAGTGACCGCTCAACCTTGAAGAGGCAAGTATTGGATATTATGCTACCCATGTGTTAGTGAACCATGGGAATTGTAAATATGCATTTTAATATAAATTCCCACAACTAGCTATGCAATGCAACAAGAGATTGGGGCATGATGTTTACAAGGAATTGGGAGGAAAATATTCAAACCCTTGAGTCAATCAAGTCAAGCCAAGTGTCAATGAGAGAACCCATGAACCCTCAACCACCCATTTTGACTTTTGTGCCCAACCATTCATTCTGCCCAAGAGTTGGTTGAGATAGTTAATGTCTTGGGGAATGGAGAGGTATGGTTGTCCAAATTCAAGTATGGGCAAGCCACCCTTCCTAGAATTTCATGTTTGGATTCTTGGGAAAGAAAGGAGCCACAAAATTGCCACCAAGCCATTATTCACCCATCAGTTTTTCTCTCTCATGAGTTTGGAGTTGTCTGGGCATTTTTCTCCATGGATTTCTTGTGTTATCCTTCTTTTTCGTAGCTGGGAAGGGCATTTTTGTTGGGGCTAATAGTGGGGAAGAAGGGGAACGATTTGAGGGTTTTATAGAGGCCGTTTTGGCCCATTGTATGCTCATACATATGTGGGAGAAATTGGTTTTCTTGCCTGGGGTTGATTCCCTCTTCCCACAATCCGTTTTTGGGTGTGCAACGATTTGGGGAAGACCCATAGACCATATTCTATGAATCCCATTGTTGAAATGTGTATCCATGGCCAGTTTTGAGTTGCTGTGTGTAAATCAATGTTGGGGTTGAGATGGGTATCCATTGCTTTGGGCTGTGCTGAGCTTGAGAGTCCCCTTTTCCTTGTAGATATCATGCCCAGCTCGGGGGTCATCTCTGAGTGTTGAAAGAATACAGGCTGGGCAGAGACCTATGGTTGGGTGGAACGTTGCAGTGACATAGCTAGTTGCTTGGGACAACATTACAGTGAGATAAGTATATTCTCTTATGTGTATGCACTTCTGCACTGTTTTAATTAGTTGATGACTGTTATTGATATGTTGAATACATGTGGGAAAAGTGTGTGAAAGATGTCCTTATTTCGTTGTGCATGTTTAATTGATTTGAGTCTGCACACATATGCATTTTATTTGTAATGCAATTGTTTATATTTATCCGTGATCATCAATATTGAAATGGGCTAAATTTATAAAAGCCCAGATTTGGGTATCATGTTCCCTTCCTTGCGTTCGATCCACGAGAGGGGACTTCACAACAAGTCCATAAAAGTTACCCAAAATCAACCCAAGTCACTTATAATTAGCATGAGTAAAAAAAATCTAAACTTGCTCATGTAAATTCAACTAAAGCATTCAAATTCAACTCATGTAAACCAAATCAAGTATAACTCAATAAATTTCAACTATAGTTAACCAACATAAATCATATTTAACTCAAAACCCACTAAATTCAACCAAGGTAAACCACAATCAACCAAATTAAACCTAAATCAATAAAAATAAACAAAAAATACACAGTTAATTTATGTCTCAATTCATCATATTATCAACCTTAAACATAACCTTTCTAAAACATTACTCTTCATTGTCGACCTCTTAAATTATTAGTCTTGGAATGTCACAATGGTGCACAACATTGAAATCCACTATGTATTAGATCATCAATATGATTATACAAAATTATACCCATATTGTCATCAATATGGTTATACAAAATGATACCCATATTATCATCAATATGGTTCTTATATTTACACCAAAGGCATATTTTAAGGGGTCGGCTCCTCTCAGGCCATTGTTGTCTGTCAATGGCCTATGAGGAGCCGCCACCTATCTCTCAGCACCGAGCTTGCAGGTGGAACTCAAGTCTATCAGCATCTGAGGACCCGACACGTGTGTATTAGTGTGCAGTGGAGATGGGGAGGAGAACAATGAGACACCAACACCTCCGCCGCCGCCGTTGCTCCATCCAAGCTACCGAGATACCACCCATCCTACAAGGATGAGTTACTCGACCCACCATCGCCTTCAATTTATTGCCCATGGAAGTTACAATGGAAACCGTAGGCCTGGAATTTGAGAGCATCCGTTGTGCCTTTTAACCCTCTGACCATGAATTCCCCGCATCCATCCAACGCATTGCTGTCAATGTTGGCCGCATGATTCTTCTACCATTCTTTGTATAATCTCACAATATTCTCAACACTCTCTAACTTCTTGCACTTCTCGGCCACCAAAGGCTTCGCATCATCGCCATTCCCATTCTGGGTAATATGGGTATTATTGTTATGACTGTGTATGTTATTTCCAGTGCTAGTCTCATGAACGATGGTGGTGGGATTGTTATAACTATGGTGCTATTGCATCCTAGATATATCATATCTAGACACGGGCGAGATCGAAACCGATATCTGATGGTGAGATTGATGGTGATCCATTATCGAAACCTAGGAAGCACTAGAATTATTCCTAGCCGTTGTAATAACGTTATCAAATTCTCTCCTCAAGCTTATAATTTCGTTGTTGCTTGATACAAACAACAACATGGATGTATCAGACTAGCTGTGATGTAGATGACGCATAGGTCTTCTCATCTCATTGTTGCTTGAATTTGCTCTCATCTGTTCCGTTGTTACATGAATATCCCGGACTCCATCGTTCTCGTCTGAAACAACTCAAACAATATAATCTCAATCTATGATAATCTCTCACCTATCTCCGAAAACATTATATACTTCCAATCGACAACTACCATACATCAATACTTTAAATCCTAGAATTAGACCTTTTGAGTACTCCGAGGAGGGCATGCTGTCTCTATTAGAATGCAAATTAGCAGCCAATAAAGTAAATGATGGATTCCCATACCTCGTTGAGGATGTCCCAACACCATCTACTTTGGATTACTACAATAGTGGGTTACCCCTACAGAAATTCATCTTCTCCCAAATTCCTACTAAATAAGAAGAACGTTACCCCACCAGTACAAAATGAGAAATTAATGACTAAAATTCGACTATAAAAGACTATTTTTGAGTCGGTGACTAATAGTATCCGATTTCCACTATCTTATCTCTAGTCATATTTCACTAGTCATTAATTGGTTGGCTTATTATTCATTGATTTAGTCATTGACAGTCACTGATTTAGTCATTGATAGTCACTAATTTAGTCAATGATTAAGTCAGTGATTGCCATAATTAATGACCAAATATACGACTAAATAAACTACTAGATGATAACATATTAATGACTAAGCTAAATACAACTAAATGTTAGTCGCGCTATAAGATACTGGAAATTAGCTACTAATAATCGTATATATGCGAATTTAGTCGTTTTCTTAGTCACTAATTTATGATAGGGTACGAAGGAATCAAACCACCAATCTCCTGCCTATAATTATGCAGGTTCTCTACCATTGAGCTAGTACCTTTAAACTGCTGAAGATATTCCAAACTATATAATTGTGTCAAAATTATTTTACAAAAAACGCCAGTAAATTCTTAAAGTACATCAATATTTTAACATGCTAAACTCAGATTTATCATTTCAAGAGGACAACAAGAAATTGCAACTTCCAAAATGCCTCAATAAAAACTATGTGAAACAAAGTAATCTAGTGACAACAAGGACAAAATGCAGCGCATAGTCTTTTGACACAAATTAGAGTTAAAAAAGGAAACAATGTAAAACATCAAAGGTTGAAGTTTATATATTGAAAAGAGAAAAAATTTGCTTCATCCTGTTAAACAGTAAAGTGGTCCCAATGTATATCTACTAGTAGATGTCCTTTTTTGGTTGATTAGGTTAAAAAAGTATCACAAAGTCTAGGGGAACAGTAAAACACAGCAGCAAGGAGACAATCGATTACAACCTTAAGCATTGACAGAGACCTTCAGCAACCTTCTGCTCTGGAGTCATGGTTTCATCATCATATGGACATGGTTCATCTTGTTAAAACAACATATTTTCCTTGTTGCTATTCCTGGCATAAATGATATTCTTCGGAGATGAAGAACTACATTATGATCATCTGGGCCCTAACAAACTGGCTGTTGGTCTAAAAGCAGCTTTACAGAATGATAGCTCAGTGTTTGATACAAACCCTTTGAGACCTAGTGCAATGTACTTGACTATTGTATTAATGTACTTGTTCATTTTGTTGCTAACTAACATTTATATCTAAAGTAATTTTAATTAACTGCTTGAATGAATTGGTACTACTATCTTATGATTGACATGGTTTTGTATCTGTATTATTTCTGATTACTATTGTTGATCTGTTTAGCGATTTTTCTTTTTTTTAAAGATTAGTGATGTGAGCCACTTATGGTCCCCTGTGCACTTGCACTGTTTGTACTTCTCAGTCCCATGACCTATTATTGTGGTCATTTGTGGGACATATATAAATTTATCTTATCTTCTCTATCTTATATGTATTTTAAGTTTGTCACATGTGCTATTTGGGTTCCATGCTTGCATAAATATTAGTATAATTAGATTTTGATGCACAATTTTATCTGGTTTTCTTGCAGGAATATGTGCTAACAGCTGAAATCTCAAGTGAGTCTATTAAACTAAGTCAAGATCTTCACTTTGCAAACATTGCTTCTATTTGATGGAAAGATGATTTTGATTGGATGCTATTTTTTCAAAAGAGGGATTGAATTGAACTAATCCTTTATTTTCAGGTGCCTTGTTCTTACTTTGATTGTAATTCCATTTGATGCAGGTTACATACAGTGCTGCATCTGGTTGATGGCAATTGTGGGAAAACGATATTGGCTTCAAAAACGTATGTATGTAATGTGGATTCAAATCCACTTTGCGGTTCACCAAAAGTTCTGAACCAAGTAAGGTGTAAAGATGCAATTCAAACTTAGGAACAACACCTAGAAAGTTTACAAAGTGTTGTAAAAGTGAAACTTGTATTTGGGTTGCAACAATGGTTTAAGAAAATTGCTTCCCTTGGTGAAAAGGAGGCGAGGGGTGTTGCTATCTTAGGAAAATATGCTCCTATGTCACAGCAATCTGCTGGTTCATTTTGCTCAAACAATTCATGGATAAGTAATTTGTCTAATCTAGATATCAATTCATCTGAATCATATATTAAGCAAATAGAAGTTAAGAATGGTTAAGAATATGTGAAAAGCAGTCATAGTGGTGTAATAGCAGTGGCTAACAAGGAAGGATCTCCAGGGTTCAATTTATCTAGGTCTTGTGTAGCTAAGAGTTTGTTGGTCACCCGATGTGGACCCGTCTTAGCCTGTGATATCTTCAGTGCTCCAAACTCATGTGCAGATAATTTAAATGGTAATTCTGGAAATGATGTTCATATAAATACTTGCCCGATAAATTCTCTCACAACTCTCAGTCAACTGACTAACAATGCAGAAATATTTGAGGCAGGGAGTAGAATAACCTTTCCTAGTCATTTATGTCCCGGTGATTCTTTACTAAGGGTGGGAGACTGTAAATTTAAAAGTTTTAATTGCAATCCTCAATATGTGGATATTAATACCTGTTAGATAAACTCTGTTACAACTCATAGTGAACTAGCTAATGATCCAAAAGTACTGGAGGCAAGAATCAGGCAACATCTTCCCAGGCATGATTTATGTTCCGATGATTCCTTTAAGACATGCTCTACTTTACTAAGCATAGGAGACTGTAAATATGAAATCTTGGAAACAAATGCTTGTGTCAAATATCAACACGTAGAGAATCATATATCCAATACTGTATGAAAGAATTCAATTTTAAATTCTCAAATTGAGGAACCATTCATTCTACAATATGGGATAATTGATAGAATTTGCAACCAACTCTTACACTTTATGAAAGTGAAATATGAAGAACATGTACGTAGTCATACAATTGGAAATTACTCTAATCAAGTAAGCACTGACAAAAACCAAATACATCTATCTGTGAATGTGGGAGTTACTTCATTTGTAGGTCAGAGTGGGTCTAGATATTGGAATAACCAAAGAAATGTTAACAGTCACTTACTACAAATCTGAAATGACCATAGGTAGTGGGGTGCCAATTTCCTATACCATTTCCAATAAAACAAACTAAACTAGTAGTAGCTTAACCAAAGGGTCCGATATGGTTGTTCATGGGACTGGTGATAGCTTTGGTAGAAATCATAGCAAGGATATTGGAAAGAGACATACTAATCAGTATAGCAGTGAGTCAAGAAAAGCAAAGGGAAAGTAGAGAAGCACCTTCTGATTTACATAAGAACATGAGGTCTAAAAGCATTATGGAGCAAAGTTTTGTCAGGGGAGAAAAATACTCTGGAAATAGTACTGCTTTAGAGAGTTCCTCATGTGGGAGTGGTCAAAACATTGGTCTTGTCCATGGTTATGGTCCAGTTGGGAAGGGAAATAACTTCTGTGTTTGGAAAAAGGTTGAGAAGCACCCTAAGGATGGCTGTATAAATAAGCCTAAATTGCCCTCTCTAGCAAAGGAAAAGTAGGATACGGAAAAAGTAAACCCACATGTTACAAAAACAAGGAAGACCATATGGGAAAGGAAACCTGGCTCCTCTACTATGGATGACAGTAAACCTTTTTCTCAGAAGGAATAAGTGGATACCTCACAACAATCAAATTGTTCTAAGAGTACAAATCTTGAGACGGAGGAAACTAGAATAATTTGTCATTCCACACCAAGAATATCTAAATCAGTAGGCTAAGAGATGCAGCAGAAAAAGAAACAGACAAATATCCCTTTGAAAGCCAGGGCTTCTTCAATCACAGGAAAAGGGCTTTCTTGTGAAAGAAACAATAAGAGACATCGCAGCTCTTAACAGGTTGCACAAAAATGGGTTCCAGTTGAATCAAAAAGTGGGAAGACCTCTGCAACTGATAAAGTTGTAGCTGACTCCCATGGCAGTATGGTAATTTGTAGAGTGGCTTATTGTAACATCCCTCCAAATTGACCCTTATTATTATTATTATTTTAATTTTAATTATAATTATATAAATGGCCCTGGTGAGGAGCTCAAGGCCAAGGCCCCACCAGTGATACTTGGGAGTATTGTTACGTCATTTTTCTAAATGTTACTAGGAACACGACACTACTTAAATGAAGTAACTAAACCCACTAGGAGGAAAGTGAATAATGACCATAGGCCATCCCAAAGCTACGATAACTAGAAAGATAGTAAAAGAACTTATAAAGTTATCATGTGGATAGAAGTTTTTGTCGCACACTAATCTCCGACAACCTATTTATTGGCCTACAATCATAAAGACTAGTTAATAGCATTAATTTCAAATAAGGAGCACAAAAAGAATTACTCCTTCGAGAAAATATAAGAGTTAGTATAAAGGCATTAGAATTTATCCTATATACTAAAGTTATATATACTTGAGAAGAAGGCAGAAATCAACTTCTCATCATCACCCCAATGATAAGATGGCTTCAAATAAAAGACAGGTATTATATATATATATATCCCAAAAAAGTTATGGAAGAAGTTAACATAATAATGGAGTATAAATTGTATAGTAAGAATTACTATGCACATTATATGCATAGTTACAAGATACAAAAATAAATTAACATACGAAAATAAAAGTATCTTTATAAACTAAGTTATACAAAGTACATGTGTTATAGTCTAAAAAGATTTATATAAAAATATAAATCTTTATTTTGGATAGGATCCAATATACATTTAAAAGAAATATGTACCATTCTATCATATATATAGAGGTATAAGATCTTAAATGCATAAACACATCTATGTACAAAGGCATTAGTAAGGAGTTATCTTAACATATAAAAAGGAGAGTATTTATATATTAAATACTTTTTATGTATAACGGGAAATATAGGCCATTCCTTTTACAACACATAAATTTATAAATAAAGTTAGATAGGGTTCACGTGTCAAGTGAGGAATACATTTCTTGGAGAGATTTAGTTTGGAAAAAACATATATCATATGCTTTTCAAATAAGGTTATTCATTTAAATCATTCGAGGATATATTACAAAGGATCTTTTTGTATATAATTATCAATATGTATATATATATATATATCTCAGGGTAGAAGAGGAGAGTTGTTGGTCACTCTATATGTCAATTAATTAAAACCAACATACATAATGCTCAATATAAATTGTGAAACCCAGGGAGGTCTTTTATTTCAATGGCAATAAGAACTATTTATGCATAAAAAATTTCAGTAGTTGATTAAGTAAATGGAGATAACAATCCTACCTATTTGCTCAGCCAAACTCATTCCATAAAGAAAACTAATCTAATTCATATATCTAGGAATTCAAAATGAAACTACTTTCCTACAGAAATCAACCCAACAGTTTAATGATCTAAGAATGAAAATGAACTAGATTACTTTTGCAAGAAGTTAAATCCTATAATTATCAAACTCCAGTATTCAACCTTTACCAAAATTATTCATCTAGTGACTACTGCAACTCAACCATAATCTATCTAATATATTAATCAAAATTAAGATACAACAACAACCAGAATTAAAACATAAGCTTGAACTCTAACTGATAATCAAGGGAAATCCTAGAAAGCGTAAATGACTGAAGGGAATTGGAACTAAACTTGGCTGTCATAGCTATTGAACACACATGCATAATCAAACTAACCTACACAGTCGACTGTCATACCACGCAGTTACAACTATTCATATGCAAGACATAAACTACCAATAAATAATGCAATCATAAACTCACGGTTGTAGCTATCAGAAATACACCTAATGCAATTCCAAAACACACAACATGAAATGAATAAATCTAACTATCTAACTAAATCGACAATCTCTGTGAGAAGGCGGGCCCTGGCCTTCTAACAGAGATGCCGTCAATCACCACGACTTAAGACATAGAAATGGAAGTAACTCCGCTCTTCATTAAAAGATGGAAATTCATAGTCTCAATCTCTGTTACAACCCATACAACAATGGATGATTAACCAACCCCGAGCATGGAAATCATTCCCATATTTATACATACAAAATGTAGTTCGTGATCCACTAATCCCGTGTAGCAATGAAGATCTATGATCGACATGTTGCTAAGTCAAAGTTAACTATTACAGTCGCATTGAATGAGGTTGTTTAATCATAAAAGATGATTATGTTGGCAAGTCATAGATCAACGGATTAGCAATATGGAAGGCGACCTATCTTTTGCAGCTACACTCTGTTACAGCAATCTGTTACAGCTACCTGTTACACCTCACGTGGAGAGATACGTTGTCCCTTGAAAACCTGAGGAATTGAGCTAAAAGAGTAACAGCTGGCACCACGTATGATTGCTTCCAAGGCATGGTAGCTGATACACCTATGCTTTGAGCTTTGACTAAATGAAACCACACAAGTTAGCATAATTCAAAGGCTAGGATCTCAAACCATAACAATCTTAGGCATAATATGAATAAAAAAATAATGAATTATACCTGTCGATATTATTGGTTGATCTAGAGGGAAGGCATATATATTGCTTGTAGAAATAGGATGTAATTAGGGGAAAATGATGAAATAAGGATGGCCAAAAAGGGGTATTTCTTGGACCCAACATCTCCCCCCAACTATCCGATTGCATGTCCCCATGCAAAAACCTCCACTAGTCTGAATCTGAGTCTCAGTTGAATCTGTGAAGATTTGTGAGATTGTAGGCAAATTCTGGTGTTTCCCCTTGAGGGACAAACCCATATCAGGCTGTCCATTTCCAAACACAACTTCTCTTCTTCTTCATTCAAAGCATAGATGTTCCTGTAAGGACTCACAGGTAGCCATATGAGAGGGAATCTGAATATTAATCCAATCCATCAAGGTCCACAATTTTCCATGCACTGCACATATCGAGGAACCCTTGTCAAGGCTTTCCTGAAATTCTCAAAGTAGTATGGGTCCCCTTCCATTAGAGATGATGAAGAATATAGCCATTTATATTCACTACCTTCCATAGCACTCCGCTGCATATTAAGAATCATCGGGACACAGGTAGTGAGGATTTTATCTCGCAAAATTTCAAAGTATTGGGAAATTGCAGGAACCCTGAGAGATCCAGCATGATTTGCTATGAGTCATTTTGGATCCTGAGGTTCACCCCAATCTAGAGAGTAGAATTCTCTTAATTCTTGAGGATATTTTGGAAAGCATATCACCATTTTACATGGTTTATGACAAAAGAGGAAAATTCCCTCAGCTGAACATCCCCCAAACACGGCAAGGGATTGGATGGAGAGTCAATATAAAAGCCCTATCATGTAAATACAATTCACATAACAAATGCTAATCCTCAAAATCACTTTTCAGGAAAGTTTCTAAAAACTGGGTAACTATTGCTAAATCAAATGATCTCTATTCCTTCAGAGCTCTCAATTGAAATAAAGTTGTCTGCTCGTGGAGAAAGATAGGGTAAGAGGGGGATGGAGCCCTACAACTCAGTAATTCTAGGGAAAGAGTATACATTTTGTCTTTTTTCTTGTTGCAGGGACTTAAGTTTCTTCAATCCTTCCAATTTTTCTTGAATTTTCTCCCACCGGAGTTTCTGGAAGAATAACTCAGCCCACTTTTCTCTCAACTCCCTAATGACATTTCTATGTTCTTGGAGAGAAATCATCCCTGTCCTATACTGATCAATATATTTATGCCATTTATCCAACTCGAGATTCAGTGAGAGAATCTTTTTCTCTAACCTTTGAATTCTTTTGTTCTCCACATCCTTTTCATCATCAGATTCTAGATAAATGACTTCCTAAGAAAGTTGTATTCCTACCTTGTCCCTCGCTATACTGACTTCCTCATTTTGCTTTGATAGTGTAACAATTTCATCCTTCATTGGTGTTGTAGTGGTCTGTTCCTGTAATGCAGTCTCAGCAATTGATTTTGGGGATGTTGTTTCTTGTGTAACAGCATCCTTTCTTTCCATCTCAACCTCAACCATCTCAGTTTTTGTTACAGTCTCAACAAATATTCTTAGGGCTGCTGGTTCTTGTGTGACAACATCCTTTCTTTCCATTTCAATCTCAACCATCTCAGTTTGTGTTGCAACTTCAGCAAATGATTTTGAAAACACTGGTTCTTGTGTAACAATGTTCTCTTCTTGAGCCTTGATGTCAAATATTGTTGTCTGAGTTGCAGCCTCACTATATATTTCCAAGGGTGTTGGTTCTTGTGTAACAACACCATGCCTTTCAATTTTTTTGAACTGTTGAGATTGTTTCTAGGTTATCTCAAATCCCTCTAACTGATGAGACTAGTCTTGAATAAGTTCAGCATCCCCTGATGGTTGGGACTGCATTGTTTCATCTCCTATATTCGAATCAGGAATCACTTCAATTTTTGGCTCATTTTCCCCCATCAATTATATTTTTGGTGTTTTTTCTTCCTCTTGCTCTATCTGTGCATGCTTTTGTGATACAATTCCCAACACCATAACTCTATGTCCTGCTGCAAAGAATATGTCTCCACACTCTAGGCAAACAATCTCTCGCTCCTTATTTTCTAAGGCAAGAGATGAATTTTCTAATAAATTTGCAGCATCTAACAGTGTGTTCAAATTCTTCTCTTCTTGTTTTCCAACTGCTCCCTTCAATCTTTCCAACTCATTTCGCAATGTCTGCATTTCCTCCTTTAATAATTCATTTTCAAACAGGAGGTTTTCTGTTGCTTGGTTTTTCAACCAAGCATGTGCAAGGATGCACTTATTAACTTGTAATAGTAGTTTCAATATAAATAAAAAACAACTATGAATAAACTAATATAATCTGATCTAACATAAGCATGTGCAAATAAATAAAAAACTAGATTTCAAACATAAGCAATAAGATCTAAGACAAAAGCAAGAAATTGAGAAATTTAATCTTTTCTATTACCTCAAATGGTGAGGATGGTGAATGTTGAGTAGCTCCAAGGTTGATAAGCTCCAATGTCCAATGGTCACTTCTTCTCCAATGCTTCAATGGGGTTCTTCAAACTCGAAATGGGAGGCAATGGCTCTCAAACGGAATTTGGCAACATAAGGATAGGATGAAATGTGGATGAATAATGAGGAGCCCCTATCACCTTTTTATAGTTTTTGGGTGATGGGTAATACCATTATGGTTTTAAGGAAACCAATGGTATGGACCAACATTGTTTAGGTCTCATTTTCCCTCTTTTTCCTTTTTTGAATATTTTTTATATTTTTATTCCCTTTTAATATTTTTTGGGAATTTTGGACCATTTTTTAGGGTTTTTTTTGTGTTTTTTGAGGAAAAATACATATTTTGAGGGGAAAAAAGTGTATTCTGGTCTTTTCGGTGACCTTTTGAAGGTTTTAGAGGCTCAAATGGTGCAAAAAGTGGACAAATGGGTCATGTGAATAAGGGAGTGAGCTAGTGAGCACTTTTTGGGTATTAACAGATTGCCCCCTGATGTGTGAGGGTAGGAGCTTATTGTATGGCCGATATACATCATAGTTCTTTTGTATTTTTTCCTAGGGTTTGGAGAAGAGAAGAGACTGATTGGAGACTGGAACAACAGCCCCTTGGAAGCTGCAAAAACTGAAAAAATACATGGCCTCAAAATGAATGAGGAATAATATCTGATAATGGACGAGGCGGGCATACCCATGCTTGTGTCAAGACATATACATAACAATTAGGCCCAAGAAGGGGGACCTGAATAATATATAAAAATCTTTTGGTACATCATAATGGTCCAGAGGGGACATACTGCTGGGACGTACTCATGATCATACCGTGACTGATCTCAATAACTGATACACTGGAAAAGAGCAACAACCATTCTGAAAAAGGTTGCAGAAGGGTTGATGAACTATTGGAGTTGAAGGTGTCCAACATCTGTAAGGACTCAAAGACTATGAGCCAATCTATGAGGAATTTATGTAACTGTATACTCGAGGGAGTATAAAACTGGGGTAAATCTTGAAAACTATCGCTGAGTGCAACCCGGATATCCATAGGAATGTATAACTGGTTTTTTTCTCAAAAAGACTCATAAATGTGGTAGAGTTAGGTGATATCTAGGGTCTTCAACAAATAACTGAAAGGATCGATACCTTGTATGAGTCTCGACGATGCGATGAAGGTGTTGAATTCAAGCATGTGAGAAACAATCATTTGGAGAGGCATTGAGGACTCCTTTCAAAATGATTCATAGGAACTCATCACTAATGGTGATGAGTCCAAGGCAAAGGGACCTCTGGGTCTATCCTCAGAATAGATTTGGTTGGCGTCGACAGAGGGAGACCGGCAACTATCAAGGAAATGATGTTTCCATGATAGGAGTGCGAGGTGTACAACTGAAGTGTGATAGTACTGATGGTAGGACTGACATACTGTGGGGATGGGGAATAACTGGGGTCATAGAGTGGGTGGACGCAAAATTCCTTTGTTCAGAGCATGATGACATGGTTGACCTGGTAGCATATGAAACTGATGTTTAGGTGTGGGGGTCATAGCTTTAAGGGATCATGGGTATATATTGTAGACTGAAGTGACTCTGGGGGGACAAGATGATGGATGCTATGGGGATATTTTCAGGGTGACATACTACAGAATACTCTAAACAAAGGTGACCATAATGGGGAAGCTGCCATATGAGTAGACATGATCTATTGTGGCACCGAAAAGCATTATTGGGTCCTTCTTCGTGGTTTTAATGAGCTCCAAGAAGGGATAAAAGTGTGCTATGAAATGGTACTGTCCTATGGATTTATGCGAGCCCAGGATTGTTCATGCTCGTGAGTGCTTTCATTTTTAAGGAGTTTGAAAACGATAAGAAGACTCTGGATTGGTGGAGGAGTACCGTCCTATGGATTTGTACAAGCCCAAGATAGTAATTGCTCGTGGTTGCTTTCAATTTTAGAGAGTTTGAAAGTGGTAAGTAGACCCCATTGGTGTTCTTTTTCATATGTTAGTGTCCAAGGCCTGAAAAAGCATAAAATGATGCAAATGGAGAACTCTTCTAGCCAATGTGACTAGAGTATTCCTTTTTCGTAATTAGTCTACAAGGTTCAGAAAAGGGGTAAAATTATACCAGGTAGATGCCCTTTCAGATACTTTTAGCGAGCATGAAAGGAAGCAAGACTGCTTGACGATCTTTTCATTGTTTTAGGAGTCAGAAAAGAGCTTAAGAGAAACTCCCTAAGTGCCTTTTTCGTAAAAGAATTGCTCGGCCCGAAAAATGGGTAAAATCATACAGAACAAAAAGGTATTGGTGAGAGGGAGGAATGATTTCGAGTATCGTCACGAGCATGGAAAACTGAATCTGGCGATATAAAGATGGTAAAAAATGGGCAACGGCCGATGTGGCAAGCAAACCGAGGTGATGAGTGGCATTTTGAAAAAATACCCAAAAATTATGGGGGTGAGAGCAAGAAGTGATCTCAAGCATCGTCACCAGTGTGGAAAACTGAATCCAGCGATGTAAGACTCGTAAAAAATGGATCACAGTTGATGTGGCACGTAAATCGAGGTGATGAGGGGCATGTAAAAAATGCCCAAAAATGGGACCTAGTGGAATCAGGAAAATGAGTCTACTATCATAAAGTTCTCACTGTGTTGATTCCAACGGTACCAACGGTTCGAAAAACGGATGTCGTATGATGCCAAAATGTTTGATTGAAAATGGTCAAATTTCTATAAATAGCAAGTGGGCCCAATGTGACAAGTATCATTTTCACCGTTGAGTTTCACAGAGTAATTGAGTTGGGGATGTATTTTGTTGAAACACATTTTGTACGGTTGGTGTACCTTTTGTATTTTTGGGTGCTGAGAGCACTGCTGACATTATGACTCTTATGATGATGATGATATATATATATATATATATATATATATATATATATATATGCGTTTTGGTATATGCACGTGGATGCACATCTTGTCTTTTCATTTATGTTTTGTTCCACGTAGATGCAATTGTAGTTCTTTTGTTTGCCTGTGGAGGCATGTTCGATGCACGTGGATGCAAAGTTATGATTTTTTATATGCCCATGGAGGCACATGTTATGCACGTGGATGCAATGTTATGATGATTTATTTATTTAGATTTTTTGATGCCTATGTGATGCATGTCGTGATGTCCTACATGTTTTGGTTGACGTGCCAATCTAGAATGTTGTTAGCCATTTGGTCTGCTATAGTATTTAGATTTCTTGGGACATGAGTGAAAGAGATGGATTCAAAGTGTCGAATCATTTGTTTATTGTGCAGGAATTTTTCTAAATAGACAGGGATCGCGTACCTAGTAACAATTGTTGAGCTGGGAAACAAGGAGCTGAGAGTCCAGGAAAACACTAAGGTGATTTATGCTTATTTGGAGAGCAGCGTCCAGGAGACCGGTCACGGCATCGTACTCAGCTTGGTTGTTTGTGGTAGCACCTATACACACTCCATCGAGGTGGATCAACTCATGTGAAGGGGAATAAATTACCCAAGCTACTGACGCGAGATTTGGAGACCAACGACTTGCGCCATCGACAAAGCCAATGTGGTAGAGTGGAATAGGATCCATCTGTGTTCATGCAGGAAAGAATTGAAATGTAAGGTTTCAAAATTTACAGTGAAAAAATCAAAAAACTGTACAATATGGACTATGGTGTCCAAGAGTTTTTATGGGTAGAATCTTTTGAGGTACAACCCGTTACAAGGGTTGTGCATGGAATTGCCTTCCGAATCAGTCAAAATGTATGCTCCATGTTTAAGGCAAGTGTGTATAATATGTGGGCCTTGCCACATAGATTGGAACTTTCCTTTGTCTGTTTTGTCATGGGCTTGATCATAAACAAGGACCAGGTCTACTTCACTAAATGCTCGTGGGTGAACATGTTTATCGTAATGGAGTTTAGATCTGTTCTTCATGGCTTCAATTGTTTGGAGAGCTGTGCGGCGATCTTCGTTGGCCTGCTCTAAAAAAACTAGACGTTATTCCATTAGTGACGTATCGGGGAGAAGTTCTATGGAAATTTGTAATGTTGGTATCTGGCATTCAATGGGGAGGACAGATTCCATGCCATGAACTAAATGGAATGGGATAAATCCGGTGGTGGTTTTAGTCGATGTGCGGTAAGCCCATAATGCAAGAAAAGCATATGATGCTAGTTGGATTTATGTTTGTCGACAGTGTGCTGGAGGATGGTCTTCAAAATTTTGTTAACAGATTCGACTTGGCCGTTCCCTTGGGGGTATTAGGTGGAGGAGAAATGATGTTCAAACTTAAGGAGTATGGAAAATTCTCTCCAAATGGAGTCTTCGAAGTGAGAGTCATGGTCTGAGACGAGTTGTTTTTGTACTCCAAAATGAGCGATAACATGGTTGAGGAAAAAACGGGCTGCAGTGTTGGCTTTGCAATTGTAAGTAGGCATGGATTCCGCCCATTTGGTAAAGTAATCAACATCCACAATAATGTGTTTATAGCCACCGGCTGATGTGGGATTGCAATCCATGAAGTCAATGGCCCATTTGAAAATGGTCTAGTGGTGACGACTGGATGAAGGGGGGCTGGGCGGGGTTCTTGCCTTTGGGGCAAAGAGCTGGCAATTTTGGAAGTGTTTGACTACTGTGATACAATCAATGAATAATGACGGCCAAAAATAACCTACGCAGATTACCTTTTGGGCGGTGGCCATTCTGGAGAAATGGCCTCCATAGGCACCGCTATGACAGTCATTAAGGACTTGTTTTGCTTCGTATTGGGAAAGGCATCGTCGTAAGATTGTGTCGACGCCATGTCGATAGAGGACATCACCCAAGAGGAGATAACAGGGGGCATGGTGACAGATGTGACGGCGTCCGTCACGGTCGATGTTGGGTTGAAATTTCTATGTGCAGAGGTATACCAAAATGTCTCCATACCAAGGGTCGTCAGACGAGATGATGAACAAATGTTCGTCGATTAGATCAGTATGGATAGTTGGGGATGACGATGATGATGGTCAGTCTGTAATAAGTTGAGCGAGTGCTAATGCTTTGGTTCTCTTTAGTGTTTTAAAAGTTAGGTCATATTCTTGTAAGATAATCACCCATTTTCCAACACAACCTTGTAGTAGGCGACGATTCAAGAGATAGACCATTGGGTTGGAATTTGCCACAACTATGGTATGGCTGAGGAGGATATAATGTCGCAGCTTTTGTATAGAAAAGATGATGGAGAGGGCCATTTTCTCTTCATGCAGGTAGCGTAAAGGTGGGCCTGATAAAGTTTGGCTCACATAGTAAATGACATGCTCTTTGTGAGCGGAGTCTTCTTGGACGAGAACTCCAGATACGACGTAATCTAATGCCGAAATGTAGAGGGTAAAGTCTCTTGTGAAATCTGGTGGAGAAATCAATGGGGCGCTGGTAAGTGCTTTCTTCAGGTTTGTAAAAGCTCCTTCTACTTGGTTGTACCATACGAAGCGGGTATGAAGATGTAGCAAACGTAGGAAACCATGTACTATGGTGGCATAGTCTGGGACAAAACGACGAAGGAAGTTGGACTTCCCCTGGAGGCTTTGAAGCTGTCTTAATGTACATGGTGATGGTAGGTCCACTATGGTTTGAACGTTTAGAGGATCGATGGTGATCCCTTTTTCCGAAATGACAAACCCCAGTAGGCGACCTGCTGGAACGCAAAAGACACACTTGAGTGGGTTCAAGTGGATGTTGTATTTTCGACAATGCAAGAAAACTTGTCGAAGATCATCTAAGTGGTTAGATCGTTTCTTAGATCGAGCCGTGAGGTCATCTACATAAACTAATATGAATTTGTGCAGATCGTGGAAACAATACGTCATGGCTCATTGGAAAGTGGCTCCAGCATTCTTGAGACCGAACAGCATGACGCAATAGGCAAAGGTGCCCCATGGGGTAGTAAAAGAGGTCTTGTATTGATCTTTTTTACAGATTTTGATTTGGTTGTATCCGGAGAAACCATCCATAAAAGAAAGTACCTCATTACTCGCACACTCATCGATTAGTTGGTCAATAAATGGTGTGGGGAAGTTGTCTTTGGGACAAGCTAGATTGAGATCATGGAAGTCAGTACAAGCATGGATGGTGCCGACTTTCTTATTGACTGGTACTGGGTTTGAAACCCAGGTGGTGTATGCAATAGGGTATATGAAACCTGCTACTCGAAGCTTCTCAATTTCTGCTTTGACGGCTGGAAGTTTGGATGGGTGAATGGGAAGTTGTTTCTGGTGGACCGATGATATGTTGGGCCAAGTGTCAATGTGATGTTCTACGACGGTAGGATCAAGACCAGGCATCTCGGTATAAGACCAGGCGAAGACATCTCGAAATTCTTGGAAGAGTTTCTTATAAACTTGGGTTTCTTTTTTAGTGCATGATGCGCCCAAAGAGATAAGCTCAGGTTTTCCAGGGGTGGTGCAGATGTCGATTTTTAAATGGGTGAAATGTTATCCATGTTACCTTCTTCGAAGGCTTCTGGAGCTGGTATTGGATCTTTGAACCAATTGACCTTGGTTGGGAAGAAGTCCTTGGTTTCAACGGATAGTTGGTTTGCCATGGTGGACGTAGATGCCTCGGGGATGAAGTATGATCGATGGTGCATATCATCCCAAGGGTAGTCCGGTGCAGTGAGTGTTTCTAGAATTTCCTCATCAATGCAGAAGTAGTGTGTCATTAAATTAATTGGTTCGGGTTTATAGGTAGTTGAAATCATATAAATGGTATTGATTTCTTCTGAATGGGAAGATTCTGGGGGGAATATTTCCTAAATAAGTGGTGGGGATATCTCTAGGTTGGCATTATTCAACTCGTATAGTGCTGCTCTGTAATATGGGAGATCAGGGTAGTGATGTGAATAATGGCCGTAGATGCCGCATATTGCACAAGGGTGGTTTGTGCGCAATGATTTATCGCGAGGTTGAGGTGGTAATTCTAATTTGACGACTGGAACGTTGGTGTCATCATCCAACATATTCATATGTTCTTGAAGTGTTGGTAGATGTGGAAATAGATGGGTAGCATGGCCTATATCGTTGCACAAGGAGCACTTAGGGGGAATACGGATCGTTGGGGGATTCTTATCTAATTTGGGTTTTACTGGTGGGGTGCGAGTTGTAGGTCCAGTGGTGTAGGTTTATGGACCTCTAGCCACGATGTGGCGGGATTGAGGGGGAATGTAACTAGATGTCGATGTATTGCCCCCTGTTGTAAGTGGTCTATTTTGTTGTATCGAAACACTAGGTGGGCAACGGTTTTGGAGGTTGGGTACACCGGGTGGTGGATGGTTCGACATATTCATGGGTTGCACGGGTTGTAGAACAACGGTTGGAGCTGGTAGGGGAGTTGGGGCAGGTAAGTACCATACAGGTAATCCTAATGTTAAACCTGGAAGGTTGAGTGTAGCCATTACTGGCGTGTTGACAACTCCTAAAAATGGAAACAAGAATGGGATAGTATGAATCGGTGTTGTTCCGATATGACTAGGCACGATGGGTGCTTGTGGCGGTGGTTGAAGTGTGTTCAAATTCTTCTCTGCTTGTTTTCCAACTGCTCCCTTCAATCTTTCCAACTCATTTCGCAATGTCTGCACTTCCTCCTTTAATAATTCATTTTCAAACAGGAGGTTTTCGATTTGAGGTTCTTCTATGGAAGGTTCCTGTGTCACAACAGGTGACTTGAGGTTCAGAATGGGAATTTCTATATCTACCTCTATTACAGGTGTTATTTTTGCCATAGGTAACTCAATATTTTCTCTGATTGCTCCTGCTATCTCTGCTGAGGGTACTTCACTATTAACCCCAATTGCACCTGCTATCTCCGCTACTACCATTGATCGAGTCCTCCTTTTCTTCAACATTTCCTCTGGCCGACCTCCACTGCATGATGCTACTGATGTTGTGATAGGTCTGGTTTTTCTTTTCTTTGTTGTAGTGGATGTCTGACCCTTGTCCCCTGGATTTCTTCGTCTCTTTGACAGAGGGGTCTTTTCTTTAGTCTTCTTCTCCTCAATAATGGTCCCCCTTATCTCAGGAGAGGACACAACATCAAAAAATTAGACATTTCCTTCTCCTGATGCTTCTGCCTAAATTTATGCTTCTACAATCGCAGCCTCTACTATCGCAGCTTTAACAGCTACTCCAGTTTCAGCTTCTTCTTCTTGAGTTTCTGCTTTTGCAATTACATATTATAATGTCACTTCCTCTTGTGCCATGGATTCCATCACCATTTCTTCAATAACAGGTTTTGTTGTTGTTGCAGCATCCCCCATATTTACCTCATCTTTGTCCTCCTTCTGGTTTCCTAATGCTCCAACCTCCCCCCCAACTAGATTTGAGAAACGTCGGTCCTCTTCACCTTCTCCAATATGCCCCACTTCTAATACAGGTCCTCTAAATGGCCAGACCCCTGCAAGAAATTGCTCCCAGGTTAAATTGTGATTTGTAAGGGCCCTTAAGACTAACAATTTAACTAGACCGTGATTGGTAAGGGAGGAAACTGGGTGTTGGACTATTTTCGCATATCCAACCATGGTTTGCAGAGCTTTAAAAAGATAGAATGGTATATTTACTCAAATACCATGGCGTAAGTGAGACAATAAATGAAGTTCAGAGAAAGAAATAGTTTGGTACCTTCCTTCACAAGAAATATATTTCTTCACAAAGGCTTCCACTTGATTCCAGGGTCGTGGTAAAGATGCCAATTCTAACCCACGGTGCTTTGGACGAACATTCTCCCTGATTGCTAGAAATTCTCTTACAGTCGTCGCATTATGTGCTTTTCGTCCAAATAGCTTCTTTCCAACCCGGGGTAAGCCAATAACCTCTGCTATGATTTCTTTTGTACCATCCATGCGCAGTCCCTTGACCTCATAGTGAGTATCAGTTAGGTTGAGGGCGAATTGTAATGTGGTTTCTGTGTGGAAGCCGTTCAAGTGTTCAAAATATTCCATCCAATCTGCTGCTATGAAAATGTAAAGCACTTTTGCATTAGCATGCAAGGATTCTGTATTCACGGGTTCATGTCGAACTGGGTTTCCCATATCAGCCTTTTTTCAAAATCTTGGTGACGAATACAACAAGTAACAGTCCGGACGTGGGGGTTGCAGCATATGAACATGCAAGGAATCGTTGGAGTTTAAAATTGGGTATTTTCGAAAAGTTGGCACAGGTATGAAATCCTGACAAAATGAGAGAGTTATGGAAAGTTGGCTTAATTGGGGTATCCTGGTGGTTAAATGGTATGGCCTTGCTGATAGGGACTAAAAGACAGTGCATAATCATTATTACTATATTCAATTTCACTCTTAATCATGTAAAAGTCTGAATCCATACCTTTTTCGTTATGCATTCAGCCATGAGTTATCATTATAGCCCACCTCCCAATAAAACAAGCATAAATGCACATGTGCCGAGGTGATTTGACCGTCGCAGTTCAACTGACAGATGCCCGAGACACCTAATGTTGTCTTCTTGGCGGACTGTGATTGGATCCATGGAGAAAGCATTCAAATTGACGCCAGATTGAGTCATTATTACCAGCATTAATTCAAAAAAAGGACAACTAGTGGAGTCTCAGGGGGCATGAAGAAATTCTAGCGGAGTCGCAGCTGTACGGAGAAAAAGTAAAATGAATGAAGAATAGCGGAGTCGCAGCTGCTGAATTTAGTGGAATAGGCAAAAATGGCGGAGTCGCAGCTGCTAGCAAATAGCAAAAATGAAGTGGAAATAGCAGAGTCGCAGTTGCTAGACTAGCGGAATAGGCAAAAATGGCGGAGTCGCAGCTGCTAGCAAAAATGAAGTGAATGGAAAAATGATGGAGTTATAGCTGCGGAAATAGGAAGAATGAGCGAGGTAAGGAGTCACAGTTGTGCAAGAAATGAGTAACAGGCGGACTATCAGCTGGCTGCTGAAAAACTAATGAATCATCCATCTTCTTCAAAGAGCTTTATTAAATCAGGAAACAATGTAAGGTGCCTACAATCGTCTGGCCTAGTCACGAATGTTGTTCCTCCAATTAATCCTTGCACACAAATCTTCAAAACAAACCAATCAAGTGCAAAATGGAAAATAGATAAAATACAAAATGGAAAAAAAAAAAAAAATTATGTACAAATGATGTGGATATTGTAGTCCTAAAAATTCACAGGGGTTGAGAAAACTCCCTGCCCTTGTGATAACTGATAATATGGATCTATTGCAACATGTGAAATGAAAGCATCCCTTGAGATCGTTTTGTGATACGGTCGTAGTCGATGACCATTTGCAAATAATGGTGTCTTTTTTCATCAATGGTGATCAACCAAATTGTTCCATTGTCAAATACATGATCTATTTGATAAGGTCCCAACCAACGAGTGTGTAGCTTTCCTTTGAAATCCCTCTTAAACTGTGAATCATATAACAAAGCCCAGTCTCCTTCCTGGAAGACTTTCTTCTTTATGAATCTGTCATGCCACTTAGAGCGCTGATGTTGGATTAAAGTTGTATGATTTACTGATGCTGTGCGCTTTTCATCCAATTCATTAAGTTGATTCAATCGGTTCCTCTGTGCTTCTGATACATCCAGATTTGCTTCTACAGTTGTTTTCAAAGTCTTGATTTCAAATTCAATTGGGAAAACAACATTCTTACCATACACTAACTCATATGGGAAAGAACTAGTGGTGTTACGCCATGTAGTGCGATAGGCCCACAATGCCTCTGGAAGTCTCTCAGCCCAATCTTTACGATGGCTTTTCATTGTTTTTGTCAAAATAGCCTCAATAACCTTGTTTGAACTCTCCACTTGGTCATTGGCCTATGGATGATGTGGCGAGGTTATTCTGTGCTAAATATGAAATTTCTGCAACAGTGCTTCCAGCTTGTGAGACACAAACTACGGTCCACTATCTGTGACGATTTCCTTGGGAACTCCAAATGGAGTGAAAATTTCTTCATACAGGAAATCAATCACATCCTGATCATTAGCCTTAACCAAAGCTATAGCTTCTACCCATTTGGTCATGTAATCTGTACAAACCAAGATGTGAACTTTCTGTTTTGAGGGAGGGTTGATAGGCCCTACAAAATCTACAGCCCATCTATCAAATGGTTCAACCACAACCTGTGGCTGCAAAGGCATTTCATCTAATCTATTGGGTTGGCCCATCCTTTAGCAGCTATCACATGCCTGAACATACTTCTTTGCATCCCTAAACAATGTGGGCTAGAAATAGCCCATTCTCAAGACTTTATGACTTGTCCTTTTGTCAGCAAAATGTCCCCCACAGGGCTCATCATGGAAAGCTTTAAGAATGCTAAAGATATCATCTTCTCTAACACATCTTATGATCTCTAAGTCAATCCCTGTGTAGAAAACATGGCCATAAATCCAGCAGTACCTAGCACTCTGTTGTATGATCTTTCTTTTTTCTCTCTTCGACAGATGTGCTGGGAGCTTACCTGCAACCAAAAAGTTAGCAATATCTGCATACCATGGGGAATGAGCTGATACTATAAACAAATGTTCGCCAGGGAAGGAATCTTCGACTGGTAAATTGTCATCACTTTTAGTAAGTCGAGATACAAAAATCTGCAACAACATTTTCCTTCCCTGGTCTATCAATAATTGTGATATCAAATTCCTGTAACAGTAACAGCCATCTAGTAACTCTAGCATTCATGATTGGTTTATTCATTAAATATTTGATAGCAGAATGATTAGTGTGCATGAAAGTAGAATATCCAGTAATATAATGTCTAAATTTGTTCATGGCATAAACAATGGCAAGAAATTCATTTTCTGTGACAGTATAGTTTAGTTCAGCAGGAGATAAGTTCTTACTAATGTAATAAATTGCATAAGGAGCATTACCTTCCTGTTGTCCCAAAACTGCTCCAATGGCAGTGTCTGAAGCATCTGAATAAATATGAAAAGGAAGAGCCCAGTTGGGCCCTTGTAAGATGGGTGTTGTAGATAGCCTTTTCTTTAGCTCAGTAAATGTTGTTTGGCATGCATCATTCTAGACCAACTATGCATCCTTCATCAACATAGTGAACAAAGGAGAAGCTAGTTTGGAAAAAATTTCGATGAACCTTCTGTAATAGCCAGCATGCCCCAAGAAGCTATCTACATCCTTCTGTGTTCTAGGAGTTGGTATATTTTCAATTACCTTGATTTTGGATGGATCTACCTGGATACCCTCAGAGGAGATGAAGTGCCCCATCACTATGCCCTCACTCATCATCATATGGCACTTTTCAATGCTTAAAGAGAGCTAGCTTTGTTCACAGCATTTCAAGACCTTTTCTAAATTTTTCAGTGCTTCTTCATAACTATCACCATATGGAGTAAAGTCATCCATAAAAATCTCCATGCAATCATTTACCATTTCCAAAAAGATTCCAATCACTGCTCTCTGAAATGTGGCTGGTGCATTGCACAACCCAAAAGGAAGTACTTTGTATGCAAAATTTCCCTAGGGACAGGTGAAAGTGGTTTTGTCCTGGTCTTCTGGAGCAATCTGGATTTGGTTGTAGCCACTAAAGCCATCCAGAAAGGAAAAATACTTTTTCCCAGACAGGGTATCAAGGACCTGATTAATGAAAGGTAAGGGGAAGTGGTCCTTTTGCATTGCTTTGTTCAATTCTCTGTAATCCATGCAGAACCTCCATTTCCCATTCTTCTTTGGCACAATCACAAGTGGATAAACCCACTAATTGTCTAAAATCGGGTATAGAAATCCTACTTCCAAATGTTTTTGGATCTCCTCTTTCACTATGTATCTTAGGTTCTGGTTCATCCTTTGTTGTGGTTGACACACAAGCCTGGAGTCACTCTTAATACAAATGTGATGGGTGCACAGATTAGAAGGGATCCCTTTCATGTCTGTGTACTCCCAGCGAAAGCTCCCCTACGTTATTTTAGCAGAGTGACTAGCTGTTCTAGCTCGCTAGGCACAAGATTTGGATTGATGTTTAATGTTTTCCTTGGCTCGATTTCTACTAGAACACTCTTCGAATTTTTGAGTACTGGAATTATACTGGCATCACTGACTAGATTTTCCTCTGTCATATTTTCTTGCTCTGTCTCATCTAATGTACTGTTAAGAATCTGGTAAACATGTTTGTTGACAGACGTGGGCTCATTGATGAAACTGTTAATGGAATCATCCTCTGTTTCATCTTTAAATGTTAAGGCTCTCCCTATTGTTAATAACGGATGAACACCTTCTTCCTCCTCCAAATCTGCCCATAATGGAGTTTCAGCTTTTGTGCTTGGTTGAGCTGGAGGGTACAAGGTTAGGCTCTTGATCTCAGTCCCGTTTGAGATGGTCATAGATCCTGACCGACAGTTGATACAGGCATTTGTTGTGGCCAACCATGGTCTTCCCAGGATCATTCGGTGTCCCCCCAACTGGTATTTTGGCTGTAACACAAAGAAATCCGCAGGGTATTCCCACGAGTCAACTGAGATCATAAGGTCATCTAAGATCCCCTCAGGCTTGATTGTTGATCTGTCAACAAGTTCCAAAGTAGTAGGGGTTGGCCGAAGGTTAGTGAGACCAATTTTCTTCACATTTTCTATGGTCATAACGTTAATAGCCACGCCTAAGTCTACCAAGACATTGGGGATTTGTGTGTTTCCTATGTGAACTGTAACAGTAGGGTTTACAGGGTCATCGTATTTCGCTACAGGAGTCCTTCCCATTATCAATTCAGAAAGTTTTCCCAATACATGGACAGTGGGAGGATCCCTAGGCTTTCTTCCTGGTTTCTTGATACACAAATATCTAACAGTCTTGGCGTAAATGGGCATGTCATGGAGGGCTTGCAACAGTGGGATTTTAACATATAAATTTTTCAATTCTCCCAAGAGATTGAATCGAGGTTGTTCCATTGTTTTCTGCATGGCCAATCGTTCAGGGTATGGTAGTTCTCTTATCAACTGTGTAGGTGGTGATTCATGGTGTGTTAGCTCCTAAGTTTTATCTACTGTTTCGGTAGGAGTATCGACATCCTCAATGATGGGGCTTGTTGAATTGACCATATTCTCATATTGTTGATTCACTCCAACTTGAATCACTAGGGATAAAACATCCTCAGTGATAATGGGTTCCACTACCCTCCCTAATCGTAATCGTATATCATTGCAGGGAATCTGGGTGATGGAATACGCAGGCATGTTGGTAGTCTCGAATTTATGGACTTCTTTATTGTTTGGGTTCGGGTTAGGTTGCGTAGGCAGTTGTGGTCGAAGTGGTGCATTGACAAGTGCAGCAATGTTTTGAAATGGGAGTTGTGCTTGTTGATACTGTTCATGCTGATACTGTTGAGGAGAATACTGTTGATATGGAGTCTGGTGGTGGGGAAAGTTATTTTCTTGGTAAGAATTTCTCCAATTGGAATTCCAAGGAGCTTGATTGTTTGACTGTTGTGACCATGGTGTCCAAAAATTAGTATTTTGCATTTGGTTATGAGATGGATGTCAATGGTTATCAAAATAATGTGAAGGGAATTGTGTATTCATATTATTCATACTGTTCATACCATTCATATTATTCATAAAAAATGATGGGTCTTGATTCATTCCTTGATTGTGAGGCTGCCATGGTTTCTTCTGTGTAATGAGGTAAGCTTGCTCCACATCTGGAATGGATGCCTGTAGAACTACTTTGACCTTAGGTAATGAAGGACATTCCTTAGTATCATGCCTCAATTCGCATATCCTACATATATCTGCTTTGTTCAGCGGGCATTCTTTCAATGGGTGCCTTTTCCTACATTTAGGGTAGAATACGCCAAGTGTAAGGTCTTCTACTACTTGCCTCTGCTTTTCTCTCATGAAATCTAACTCTGACGAAATGGAGCTCATCATGTCTGTTTTAAAATTATTCAGTAAGTTGCATATTTCTGCTCGAGTGGCTCTTCCACTAGTTGACTTCTGAGTCCTAGTGAAGACATCCTGGTCTTGATCTGTGTCTCGTTTGTTGGTTCTAGAGGATCCCCTTGAGTACCTTCGACATAATTCAACAATCTTCTCGAAAGGTTCCTTCGAGATGTCCCCTTTTCCTAGCAAATTCAAAATATCAAAGCAGTCTTCTCTAATTCCTCCTAGTAAAATGATCTTGAGTACATCCTTTCCAATCTCAGCATGCCCATACCTTTGTAAATTGTACAACAATCTTTCCACAAAGTCTTCCAAACTCTCCTCATCCTTCTAAACCATTTTAAACAACTCCTCCATTCTATCCCTAATTCTACAATATTCTTGATATTTAGAAAGGAAGGTGTTTTTCATTTGGTCCCAAGTAGTAATGGTCTCACGACCTAGACTCATGAACCATCGTAGAGCATTTCCTTTCAAGGTGGCTGGGAATAGTTTCAGATTCTGAGCACTAGAGGTGTAATCATAACTACGATAGAGGATATCAAACTCAAAAAGAAACTCATCAGGATCCTCAAAAGACATACCATGAAAATTCGGGAGAACTGATGGTGAGATGTTTTTCATGGGAGCTGCTCTAGGTGTCTGGAGGATAGGGAATTCTAATGTAGCCATAGTATTTCCAGGATGATTATCTTCCACTTCTTCTTCACGGTTCTCCCTATGTTCATTCTCTCCTTCCTCTTCTCTACCCGCCATGGTTCTAGTCCAAAATTCAATAGCTTCCTTTATGCGTTCTTCCTCTGCTTTTACTTCTTCTTCTCATCTCCTCTCTTCTTCTCACCTCCTCTCTTCCTATGCTACTTGGTGAGTCTCCAACCACACTTCTTTAGTAACTCTACTTCCATTGATATCATAGATCTCCTCTCTATCTGGTATACCCACAGTGCTTCCCTTATCTTCAGGAGGTTTATTTTCTGCAACAGGAGTTGAAGGTCCTGTTGTATTGTCCACTGTTGATGCTGAATTCTCAAGATTGGGAGGAACATAATCTCTCCTTCCTATAGATTTTCGTGGTGGTTTAGTGGAAGAATCAGCCTAAGCAATTATTTCATCAATGTATGTGTGTCTTTCCTGACTTGTATTACAACCTCGACCTCTTCCACCTGCAATGTTAGTATTCAAAGGGGGTTCCCGATTTGTTTTTCTTGTATTCATGCATGCTGTGAATGATTAAACTAAAATGAAATCAAATAAAACCAACTACTAATTATGTCTATCTATTACCATCCCCGACAACGGCGCCAAAATGCTGGTCACCCTATATGTCAATTAATTAATACAGAATGCTCAATATAAATTGTCAAACCCAGGGAGGTCTTTTATTTCAATGGAAATAAGCACTATCTATGCATAAACAATTTAAGTAGTTGATTAAGTAAATGGAGATAAAAATCCTACCTATCTACTCTGCCAAACTCATTCCATAAAGAAAACTAATCTAATTCATACATCTAGGAATTCAAAATGCAACTATTTCCTATGGAAATCAACCCAGCAGTTTAATGATCTAAGAATGAAAATGAACTAGATTAATTTTGCAAGAAGTTAAATCCTATAATTATCAGACTACAGTATTCAACCTTTACCAAAATGATTCATCCAATGACTACTGCAACTCAACCATAATCTATCTAATCTATGAATCCAAATTAAGATACAACAACAACCAGAATTAAAACATAAGCTTGCATTCTAACTGATAATCAAGGGAAATCCTTGAAAGCATAAATGACTTAAGGGAATTGGAACTGAGCTTGTCTGTCACAACTATTGAATACACATGCATAATCAAACTAACCTACACAGTCGACTGTCACACCACGTAGTTACAACTATTCATATGCAGGAGATAAACTACCAATAAAGAATGCAATCGTAAACTCACTGTTGCAGCTATCAGAAATACACCTAATGCAATTCCACAACACACAACAGGAAATGAATAAATCTAACTATCTAACTAAATCGACAATCTCTGTGAGAAGGCGGGCCCTGGCCTTCTAACAGAGGCACCGTGAATCACCACAAATTAGGACACAGAAATGGAAGTAACTCTCCTCTTCATTAAAAGATGGAAATTCACAGTCTCAATCTCTGTTACAACCGGTACAACAATTGATGATTAACCAACCCTAGGCATGGAAAGCCTTCCCATATTTATACATACAAAATGTAGTTCATGATCCACTAATCTCATGCAGCAATGAAGATCTATGATAGACATGCTGCTGAGTCACATCTAACTGTTACAGCCGCATTGAATGAGGATGTTTAATCATAAAAGATGTTGTTATGCTGGCGAGCCATAGATCAACAGATTAGCAATCTGGAAGGCAACCTGTTTGTCATAGCTACACTTTGTTACAACAATCTGTTACAGCTACCTGTTACAGCTCACGTGGATATATGCGATGTCCCTTGAAAACCTGAGGAATTGAGCTAAAAGAGTAACAGTTGGCACCACGTATGATTGCTTCCAAGGCATGGTAGCTGATACACTTGTGCTTTGAGCTTTGACTAAATGAAACCACACAAACTAGCATAATTCAAAGGCTAGGATCCTAAACTATAACAATCTTAGGCATAAAAAGAATAAAGAAATAATTAATTATACATGTCTATATTATTGGTTGATCTGGAGGGAAGGCATATATATGGCTTGTAGAAATAGGATGTAATTAGGGAAAAATGATGAAATAAGGTTGGCAAAAAAGGGGCATTTCCGGGACCCAACAAGAGCCACTCCATTGAAAACTATCTCCATGTTTCCACTCCTCTCATAAATTAAGGATTTTGTCTCCAACATGAGGAGCATTTCCTTAAAGGAAAATTTATACTTCACCTAACTGTTGCACCTCATTCGCATGAGTGGGGTAGGATCTTCCGGGGAGAAGTTGGACGGATCTAAGAGACCCACAATCCATCAAGCTGGAAGGGAGTTTGGATACGAATTCAATCGGGATGCCTTAATCTGTTGTAGCATGTCTCTTAAATGGAATGACTATGCCATTCATCCAAAACGAAACGACAATGGTCATCTTATTGTTGATCCAAGTGTTTTTAGTTACGAGCAGTAGTGTTGTTGTTGAGGTCACCTCTTCCATAAGGAGAGAGGATTATCTTAAACACATTCCTGTCGAGATCTCCATAGAGAGCATAGTTCAACCCTTAAGTAGGTTTTAATTATGCTCTGCAACAACAACTGGAGTGTGAGGGTAATGACCCGAGGATGGGAATCAGAAAAACTATAGATCAAGAGGAGAATGCGATTTGCTATAGCATGAAAGTAGATCTGTAGGTAACAAGAATGCGATTTTTTTTTACCGAGGTGAAATATTTCGTCTCTTCATTGATGCTGGGAAGAACTAGCTACGACCAAATCAATCCCTTCCATTACATGGATCTCTGCACGTGGAGTAAGTGAAAATCTGCATTTATAAGGTATGTTTTTACCATAGGTCTGTTTTGTTTCTGTATAAGTATTGGGTTACTGGGCATTTAAATAGAATGCCACACCTTTTGAGCAAGAAAGAAATCCACGATTTTGTGTTTGGTAGATGAGTTTAAAATATCTGCATATTATTTTCTTTTGTATATATACTTGTTTTTTTTACTACGAAGATCACAGTTGGACTGAAAACCACACTAGTAAATCTGCGTGCAGCATTTCATTTTGAAAATGCCTGATCGTGTTATTTATATATATGCTTGTTATATAAAAGCCCGCCCTGCCATCTAGAATGGTATAGATTTCTTTAATGTTTTAATCAGTATGTAATCAGTGGTAGGATGGGAAAGTACTATCCACGCTCAGGATCATTCTATGCATCCGGCTGGGGCAATCAGTGAATGGTCAGCTTGTTTTGCTTTTGTGTTCTCTTTGATAAGTTAACGGCCATATTCATGTATTGGGTTTAGTATTATACTTTGTTTGTTATTGTTTAAGATCTCTGTCGAATGCATACAGAGAATACGTCGCCCTCCTTTCTTTACTGTTCAGATCTCGGTGCCCTTCTTAGTTTATCGTTTAAATTCTCTGACAGAGTTTCGTTCATACGTATTGTCTTATTGATCTGTCGCTTTTATAGAGAGATTACGATGCTATCCCTTTTGTATATTGTTTATTGCATTAGTTTCTATATCAATGCATTGAATCTACCACTGTCACTACCGGGTCTGTGCCTCCATGAAAGACTTCTATCTAAGATTTGAAGTTATAGAGTGGATCTGTCATTTAGTAGTATAGATAGATTTGGTCGATCCTCTTTGGCTCTTAAAGAATTTATTTGCCTTGATTAAATTCATAGTAATTTATGGGCTGGTGTTACTACGGCGTGAGCTTGGGATCCAAGTCATCATCCAGTTTTGTTACTCGACTTACTTCCTGCTTGAAGTTTCCATGGAGGACTTATGATCTGAAAATCGTATTTTCTCATTGTAGTTTCTTTTCCCTTTTATTTATTTATTTATTGCATGATTAGAACCTATGCATGCACGTTTGGTTGTGAGTCTGGAGCTTCGGCTTTACTAGAGATTGAGGATATCTTGACTGCTAGTTAAAATTCCAGGCTTTTCATTTTATTACATTTACATTAATTAAATTAAAACATATAATCTAAGTATTCACAATTAGATTAATTTAAGAATTATATTGCTGCATATAAATGGGAAGGGAGGGCTCCATACAGCCTGATCCCTGTTGGAATATAATTTAAATGACCCAAATGTTTAAATTCTGGGTAGTCTTTATTTTGGAAAGCTAATTATATTGTATATAATTCTGTTAGACAATGGTAGTAGTTTGTATGTAAAGATGGGGAGATAGTCTGCTAGGTTTTACTTACCAGAGAAAGATCTTGTATTGGGATGGATTTTAGCATCTTAGAAAATGTTCTAAGATGAGAGAGGAATTAAGCATTGCAGAAGACTTGCAATTACTGAACTTGCACATGTAACCTTCTATTTCATTTAATAGAATAACTATGACTCTGCTTGGTGGACGTAGCTTACGGATGGGTGAACCACGTATATTTTATATTGGTGTGTTTTGATGTCAGTATATGTGAATTATTGTTATATGTTATGTGAAGTGAATTATTGTTACATATTATGTGAAAGGATTTCTAGGAAATTTATTGCTATGGCACAACATATTGAAATTTGTTGATAATATATTATATGGTTCCTCGGTAATTCAGTACTATGGGTCATGTAAAAAAACCATTTTTATAGGCAGATTTATGCTTACCAAGCATGGAAAGTCCGAAAGTCCGAGTAAAAGATTCAATGTAGAATTTAGTAAATTATGAACCAATGCTTTGCTCATTGAAAATAGTTCCTACTTTTATGGACGTTTGTGTAAATGGTATACTTCTACATAAATAGGTAAGATTATAAAGTTATCACTTGTAGGAAGATGAAAGTGGAGATTAATGCTTTGCTCATTGAAAATAGTTCCTACTTTTATGGACGTTTGTGCAAATGGTATACTTCTACATAAATAGGTAAGGTTATAAAGTTATCACTTGTACGAAGATGAAAGTGGAGATTTATGTGCAATTTTTCTCTTTCTTTAATAAGTACTCTTTATGGTTACAAAGATAGGGGACCTTTTCCTTTATTGTAGGAAAATATTATGTTAGGAGAATTTACATGTTATGAAAGTTCTTAATGCAATTCACTAAATATAATGTCGAAAATTTATATATGTTAAGGTAGGGAACTCACCTACCTACTCGAATACCTTTTATTATACGTGATAAGGGAAGTAAATGTTGTTAAGAGTAATAATAGAAGAATTAATTAGGCATGATCATTATAAAGTAATTCTCATCATTTTTATGAGATGGTGTATTACTTATCTTTTTGTTAAATATTCATTATTCATTGTGAAATTTTTTTGAAAAGTCACATAAATTACTAATGTGGGAAAACAGGTTTGTGACAAATGGTATCAGAGCACTAGGTTAAAACACTTGGGCCTATTGGGCTCAACATGGATTGAGTAAAACATGAAAGTTGATAAACTAATTACTCGGTTGTTTTTGTTTTATTTTGAAAGCATGGACAGGAATGGACGAGGAGTAATATTAGTCAAATTACCACTTCAAGTTTCTACGAAAGCGTAAAGATAAGTACTTTTGTTATTGTTTGTCTTAGAAAATTTTGAATCAGGTATTTTTTATGTCTTATGAGTTCTTTTTTTGCTACAAACAAATACTTATCTGGTATTATAATGAAAAGTGGTAACTTGCTGAAATAATTTATGTAGTTCTGCAAAATGCGGTGAACATACCGCTTATTTATAAATTTTAAATTTCATAGAAACATCAAATAATTCCGCATTTTAGTTGTCCAAATTTTATTACCTATGTACATTATTAAGGTAAAAGTATAGTTTTACCAGTGTACCCCGAAGGAGTAAGTTTGTAGATTAGTCAAAGTCACTTGAACACCTTCAATTTCTAGGCATAGTTGTTACAATAGATGCATATGGTAGAATATGACATGGTAAAACATTTGTTTGTAAATTTTTCGAAGTAAAAGTCGATTTTCAAGATATCAAAGTTAGAATGTACATCATTTTAACATAGACTTTTGTTGTATACTCATTGCAAAAACATTGTTGACTTTATTTCTTTTCCATGCATCCGATAGTATGGAATCCATAGCCTTAATAATTAATTATCATTGAGTATTGATAGTCAGGAGGAAATTGACATACTAGGTTACAAGTCATGTTTAAGTCGTGAACGAATTCATGTGATAAGATGACTAATGTGTTTGAGTATTACTTTGTTATGAAAAATCATCATTTTTGTTAAAATTGTGTTTCTAAAACAATGAATGGTGTTTTATTCTAGAATTTCTTATTGTTATTAGAATTCTAAGCATAAGACTAAAGGTGAATTTTTATGTAAAATTTACAAGCTGAGTTTTCGAGGAGTTTTACTGAACTTATTTAGAATATCTACGAATCTAATTATTTTCTTCATAGATAGACTCTTAGTAGGATTTGTTATATATTCTAATAAAAGGTTGACGCGCATTGAGTTAAAGGGTCTTGTTAATAGTAGGAGTTTGAGTTTGGGAAAAGAAGACTCCTAATCTTTTTGTAATTGATTGAGCATGGATCTTTTTAACATCTACATTTATTAAGAAAAGAATCTTTAGATGGTAAGTCTTCAATTTGAAATGAATCTATGTACAACTAGCCATTTTAATTATGAAACTAACATGTTTATTTGTTAGCAGAAGAGTTTGCATCAAGATGAATTGAAGAGGATGCACAAGTTAATTCAATGAGCATGCGCGCAATGCTATGGAACTAATGGGTCGAGTTGTTGAACATTTGAAGCAAAGAAAATTTTCCTTTATACTAACATTTTAGGAGATGATTTTTGGATCATGACCAATGTCATAATCCGAGAGGAACATGGATTATACAACCACTTATATAGATAAGTTGAGCTAAATCTCTCAAGAGTAAGTAATAATTTACTTTACATTTTTATTTGGATTACAGTGCTTTATGAATCATGATTGGTGATAAGACTTATGATTGATGATGTGTAATCACCAAAATGCATAGAATATGATATATACGTTAAATATTTTGTTGCTATTACGTTGCATGTGGCATGCAAAAAATACTAAATGACTGTTACTAAGTAAAATTCCTAGACTCAAACGAGAAGGTTTGAGGGGAAAATAATATTTCCTAGACTCAAGCAGAGGCTGCACCTTGCACTCTCTTACTAGCCGTTGCAGGGTGCACTTCCCTAAATTGTGGTCATGTTCCCCATGGAAGTGGAACAGAGCAGGTGGCTCGTTGAATGTTATACTGACCCAAAAGTCCTCTAGGAAAACTTTATATCCATCAAATTGAGCAGAGGAAGGGATCACAATTTTTCTTGTGTTGTTAGAACTGAGCACACAAAGAGGTTCTTTGAGGAGACTTAACTTTTCCCTTGTGGTGTTAGAACTGAGCCCACAAGAAGATTCAATGAAGGGAAGCTATGTAATGAGTTGCAGAGTAAGACTGTCAAAGTTTCCTGCTGAGTTGTGGAGTGCTATGTATGCAAGTCTCCATGATTGCTGAAGTACATAGGAGTTTTGTATGCAAGTCTCCATGATTGCTGAAGTACAAAAGAGATTTATGATCAACAAAAGTGTTGATAAAAGATTTTGTTTTATGATATTAATGATTGTCTTGTAACTACACTATTGGATGTCTTATTGTGAGAATGCTATGAACGTTAGAGTAAGCAAATATTTCCTCAAGGATAAGGATGAATGATAAATGTTAGATATATACTATTGTGAAATTTTGTATACTTATGTTATACTGAAGAATATTGGAAAATCTTGTACGAATAGTACAAACGTGCAAATTATATGTGAAAAGAGACTGCGGAATTCACAAAAATGTTAAGACAACCAAAGTAGAAAAATGAAGCAAGTGAATAACAATTAAGGGATGCAAACTGTCTAACACCGAGGACAGTGTTGTTCTGAAGGGGAGGAGGATATAACATCCCTCCAAATTGACTCTTATTATTATTATTATTTTAATTATAATTATAATTATGTAAATGGCCCTGGTGAGGAGCTCAAGGCCAAGGCCCCACCAGTGGTACTTGGGAGTATTGTTGCGTCATTTATTGGCCTACAATCATAAAGACTAGTTAATAGCATTAATTTCAAATAAGGCTCACAAAAAGAATTACTCCTCTGAGAAAATAGAGGAGTTAATATAAAGGCATTAGAATTTATCCGATATACTAAAGTTATATATACTTGAGAAGAAGGCGGAAATCAACTTCTCATCACCATCAATGATAAGATGGCTTCAAATAAAAAAACAAGTATTATCTTAATTAATATATATATATATATATATTACCCAAAAGAGTTATGGAAGAAGTTAACATAATAATGGAGTATAAATTGTATAGTAAGAATTATTATGCACGTTATATACATAGTTACAAGATACAGAAATAAATTACCCTGCGAAAATAAAAGTATCTTTATAAACTAAGTTATACAAAGTACATGTGTTATAGTCTAAAAAGATTTATAAAAAAAATATAAATCTATATTTTGGATAGGATCCAACATACATTTAAAAGAAATATGTACCATTCTATCATATACATAGAGGTATAAGTTCTTAAATGTATAAACACATCTATGTCCAGAGGCATTAGTAAGGAGTTATTTTAACATATAAAAGGGAGAGTATTTATATATTAAATACTTTTTATGTATAATGGCCGATATAGGCCATTCCTTTTACAACACATAACTTTATAAATAAAGTTAGATAGGGTTCACGTGTCAAGTGAGGAATACATTTTCTTGGAGAGATTTCTATGGCAGTTCGGAAAAACATATATCATATGCTTTTCAAATAAGGCTATTCATTTAAATAATTCAGGGATATATTACAAAGTATATTTTTTTGATATAATTCTCAATATATATATATATATATATCAGGGTAGAAGAGAAGAGTCACTCCATTGAAAACTATCTCCATATTTCCACTCGTCCCGTAAATTAAGGAGTTTGTCTCCATCTTGAGGAGCATTTCCTTAAAGGAAAATTTATACTTCACCTAACCGTTGCACCCCATTCGCATGAGTGGGGTAGGATCTTTCGGGGAGAAGTTGGACGGATCTATGAGACCCACAATCCGTCAAGCTGGACGGGAGTATATATTTCGTCTCTTCGTTGATGCTGGGAAGAACTAGCTACGACCAAATCGATCCCTTTCATTGCATGGATCTCTGCATGTAGAGTAAGTGAAAATCTGCATTTATAAAGTATGTTTTTACCATAGGTCTGTTTTGTTTCTGTATAAGTATTGGGTTACTGGGCATTTAAATAGAATGCCACACCTTCTGAGCAAGAAAAGAAATCCACGATTTTGTGTTCGGTAGACGAGTTTAAAATATCTCCATATTATTTTCTTTTATATATATACTTGTTGTTTTACTACGACGATCACAGTTGGACTGCAAACCACACTAGTAAATCCGCGTGCAGCATTTCAGTTTGAAAATGGCTGATCGTGTTATTTATATAGATGCTTGTTATATAAAAGCCCGCCCTGCCATCTAGAATGGTATAGATTTATTTAATGTTTTAATCAGTATGTAATCAGTGCTAGGATGGGAAAGTACTATCCATGCTCAGGATCATTCTATGCATCCGGCTGGGGCAGTCATTGAATGGTCTGCTTGTTTTGCTTCTGTGTTCTCTTTGATAAGTTATGGCCATATTCATATATTGGGTTTGGTATTATTCTTTGTTTGTTATGGTTTAAGATCTCTGTCGACTGCATACCGAGAATACGCTGCCCTTCTTTTTTTACTGTTAAGATCTCGGTGCCCTTCTTAGTTTATCGTTTAAAATGTCTGACAGAGTTTCCTCAAGTAGATCTCTCTATCTAAATACCATTATTGTTCACAAAAAGATGTAAAACCGCACGTCTTATTGATCTGTCTCTTTTATAGAGAGATTACGGTGCTATCCCTTTTGTAGATTGTTTATTGCATTAGTTTCTGTATCAATGCATTAAATCTACCGCTGTCACTACCGGGTCTGTGCCTCCACGAAAGACTTATATCTAAGATTTCTATCTAAGATTTGAAGTTATAGAGTGGATCTGTCATTTAGTAGTACGGATAGATTTGGTCGATCCTCTTTGGCTCTTAAAGAATTTATTTCCCTTGATTAAATGCATGGTAATTTATGGGCTCGTGTTACTACGGCGTGAGCTTGGGATCCAAGTCATCAGCCAGTTTTGTTACTTGACTTACTTCCTGCTTGAAGTTTCCACGGAGGACTTATGATCTGAAAATTGTATTTTCTCATCGCAGTTTCTTTTCCTTTTATTTATTTATTTATTGCATGATTAGAACCTATGCATTCACGTTTGGTTGCGAGTCTGGAGCTTCGGCTTTACTAGATATTGTGGATATCTTGACTGCTAGTTAAAATTTCAGGCTTTACATTTTGTTACATTTACATTAATGACATTAAAACAGATAATCTAAGTATTCACAATTATATCAATTTAAGAATTATATTGCTGCATGTAAATGGGAAGGGAGGGATCCATAGAGCCCGATCCTTGTTGATCCCTGTTCGAATATAATTTAAATGACCCAAATGTTGAAATTTTGGGTAGTCTTTTTTTGGAAAGCTAATTATATTATATATAATTCTGTTAGACAATGGTAGTAGTTTGTATGTAAAGATGGGGAGATAGTCTGCTAGGTTTTACTTACCAGAGACAGATCTTGTATTGGGATGGATGTTAGCATCTTAGAAAATGTTCTAAGATGAGAGGGGAATTAAGGATTGCAGAAGACTTGCAATTACTGAACTTGCAGATGTAACCTTCTATTTCATTTAATAGAATCACTATGACTCTGCTTGGTGGACGTAGCCCATGGATGGGTGAACCATGTATATTTTGTATATTTTGTCTCGATGTGTTGTGATGTGTGAATTATTGTTATATGTTATGGGAAGTGAATTATTTTTACATATTATGTGAAGTGAATTAATGTTACATATTCTGTGAAAGGATTCCTAGGAAATTTATTGCTATGGCACAACATATTGAAATTTGTTGATGATATATTATATGGTTCCTCGGTAATTCAGTACTATGGGTCATGTAAAAAAAACCATTTTTATAGCCACATTTATGCTTGCCACACATGGAAAGTTCCTGTAAAAGATTCAATATAAAATTTATTAAATTATGAACCAATGCTTTGCTCGTTGAAAATAGTTCCTACTTTTATGGACGTTTGTGTAAATGGTATACTTCTAGATAAATAGGTAAGGTTATAAAGCTATCACTTGTAGGAAGATGAAAGTGGAGATTTATGTGCAATTTTGCTCCTTTAATAAGTACTCTTTATGGTTACAAAGATAGGGGACCTTGTTCCTTATTGTAGGAAAATATTATGTTAGGAGAATTTACATGTTATGAAAGTTCTTAACGCAATTCACTAAATATAGTGTCAAAAATTTATATATGTTAAGGTAGGGAATTCACCCACCTACTCGAAGACTTTTTATTATATGTGATAAGGGAAGTAAATGTTGTTAAGAGTAATAATAGTAGAATTAATTAGGCATGATCATTATAAACTAATTCTCATCGTTTTTATGAGATGGTGTATTACTTTCCCTTTTGTTAAATATTCATTATTCATTATGAATTTTTTTTGAAAAATCACATAAATTACTAATGTGGGAAAACGGGTTTGTGACACTGATGAAGTTAGAAACAAGGAAGATGATTCATCTAGATTAAGTCAAGCTTCTTCAGATGACTCTTAAATTAGAGATGCTAGTGCCAAGACAAATGTGCCTAAAATGACAATTAGGGACAGTCAATCACATACGCAATCTAAGATATTGGGATATCTACTTAAGACACTAAAGGAAATTGATACAAGTAATAGTGACCATACAGAGCATGCAGTTTCAGAAACTAGATTAGTTTCTGATGTTGCTTGCATGGGGATTGGGAATGACTCATGATTGCATGATGAATCAAACAAGAAGGCTCAATCTTTTTTAAAGTTTATTGATTCATCACATGAGTATCAAATGATGTTAGAACATATTGGACAGTCGATTGACAGTCCCATAGCTGAGTTTGAGAAGGTTTCAGATGTTGTGTCTCCTATTGTTGTGTAAGTCCCTAATACAAAAACTTGCAACTCTGATAGGAGATCACTAAATACATGTTTAATCTATAACTGCCAGATCCTAGACGTTGCAACTCTGATAGGAGATCACTAAATACATGCTTAATCTATAACGGCCAGATATCAGACGTTCCGTTGAAAAATATTTGGCAGTGGTATGAGGAACCTGGTAACTATGGTCTAGAAGTAAAGGCCCAAGATCTACAACATTCAGCAAGGTTGGGAATTGATGGAGATCTGTTTTGTTCCTACTTTGTGCCCTATTTATTAGGGATGCAATTATTTGGCTTGTCAAGAGCCTCACCAACACATTGCATGGATGTTCAAAACAGTGCATAAATGATTAGGATCACTATGTATGGAAACCTTCCTATACTTTCAACTCTTTTGCCAAAGCCTGCCATAGCATATGATTCAACTATACCAGAGTATTTGGGCTCAAGTTCAGATTTGTGTGCACATTATGAAAAACATGTTTGCAGATGTGATGCAACCTCAAAATATATCTACTTACTGTTTGAATTTTTTGAGTGTGAGCAACCACATCAATGCAGACCGATGTTTGAAAAGTATGTATATCAAGCAGAAATACTTATTCTATGTGGATTTTGTCTCCTCCACTTTTGTTAGTTTACATTACTGTTCATTATGTGCTTCAGGATCAAGGAGTTAACAAGGAGTGGTGTAGATTTAAGTTCCCAACATTCTGGTGACCCATGCATTTTGAATTCCCTGAAGATAGGTGATCTTCATCCAGCTTCGTGGTAAGACAAAATAGATTATGCAAAGGAACATCTGTAGGATTTTGTATCTGCTCTGGATCAGGATATCTGAGCATTGAAACCCATCTACGGACTAGCAATTTATAGGATTGGATGCAGTTTGCAGCTAAAATACATAAATATTCATTTTAATATCTAACTTTATCACGTTATTGTTGAATTTTTATTTTTCATCGTGTTTGACAGGTTTGCAGTAGCCTGGTATCCAATTTATCGAGTTCCAGAGGGGCAGTTGGGTGCAACATTTTTTACATACCATTCACTTGGTCGTTTTGCCCATAGAAATTCCTGCTGTGATCGAGTTGGAGGCACTAGTTCAAGTATTGTAGCTCTAGCAGTTGGTATGCAAAGTTATAGTAGTTACGTCAACAACATTTTTTACCTTTAGCTCAAAGAATTATCATATATTTTAGTCTTGTGCTTTGACCCTTCTTGAATTAAATTTGTTATAAAGAGGAGAATCAACCACATTTTTTTCCTATGCCTTTAGTGCAATTTTGACATATCTGCATGATGAATAGAAATTCTTTTTGTTGTGCATTGTGCATTATTCATGGTGATAGGTCTACAAAGGATATATGAGGCTGTTTTCATGCCCAAATTTTCTTTTGATATCAATCTATTGCTAATTCAAGGTCTGAAAATGCTCAGGTTTCCAAACAATTGAGGTTTAACCATTGCTTACTGCTACAAGCATGCCCATAATGTTGATTCTTCACTGACTTTGGGTGAAATCAAGCTTCCTTACCTCTGTTATGTGCCCAAAAATGACCTTACTATTTTCCCAGAGTTGAGAATTGCCATGATTTGCTACTGGTTTATAATGCTATTGTTGAGAAGGTGGGGTAGTCCCTAAATTGTGTCCAAATCTATTGTCTCTGTCCCTATTCATGCCCTACAATCTCATGAATTAACCCTAAACGGATTCCATAATCCCTAGCTCCTAACTTATTCAGATTGGAGCTCCTAAAATTTGGTGCCAAATCCAATGAAACTTTGACCTGTGATCACCCAATATCACATTTTTCTTAGTCCAAGTTTCACTAAATTTGGATTTGACTAGAGAAAGTTATGTCTGCATGCACTCAAGGTACTCCTTGAAAGTGTTGCTCCAAGAACCTCTACTCTAATACCACTCATAATGAACCCAATACTCTTATATAATTATACCATATGTTATAAACAAAATTAACCAAAATAGCACAACAAATACTAAATATGCCAAATACAAATGTGTTGCACAGCTCCTAAGTATAAGAGTGATGACTAGTTGCACAGAAAATCCTAAAGAAATAGGAGAATAACCCCCAAAAGTGACAAGATAAAATAATCGTATTAATGTGGGTATAGTGACCCCTCATATTTTATGAGGATTACACATATGATTTTCATCACATCTCTTGTGAAATCCTTCACAGGGATCAAGCTTGCAATGATTCATGGATAGGCATTTGGATGCACAGTATGTACACTTGTGCTCTTGACATCGAAATGGTGCTTCTTCATGGTTGAGCTATGGCCATGGTAACTGGCTTAGAGGTATGGTGTGATGTTTTCTCATGTCTTCATGGTGATTATTGATGAAGCATCATGTGCCTAACAATTGAAAGGTAGAGGTATGAGAGACACTCTACCTTTCCCCTCCGAAGGGTTAGATCAATACTAAATAAGTTCATGCTACTGTTTCTAGGACATTGCCGGTAATTCGTCATGATGTGCAAGTCCCCAATCTGATTACCACCAAGTCAAATGCGCTAAGTATATTCCACCTACTTTACAGTTGGTACCATCCTAGGAAAGGGTGGAAGTGCATGGGAGTCTCCCATGGAGGTATTTCCAAGGGAGAAAAAAAAACAATGTCTATTGACCTTGTACTTCTATCTCAAGGGGTTTGCTCAACTAGTTGTTTGAAATGTTGGGCATGTTACCCCCAATTTTGCATGGGTGTCCACATGTGATTTTTATCACATTTTTAGCAGGATATGACATGTTGACGGAAATTTGGATGGTCTAGTGTTGATGCTTGTAGAGACCTTTTCTTGTGGATTATTTTAGATCTTGGGCACAAATGGCATAATAGCACTTTTGGGTATCATATTTGTTCAAAATTCCTCCTTGTTTCTATCTAGTAGCATGTGTGGTGGCATTCTAGTGGCTTGTAGAAGGATTCATCCCCTTCCTCATGGTATTGTTATCTATCATGGATAGTTGGGACCACCTATCTTAAAGATAAATGGGAATTCTTGGATATACTTGAGACCACTTGTCTTAAAGCTAAATAATTTGCTTCAAGTGCAGCAATTATTTGATTTTGTTGGGATAAAACATCCACTGCAACACCATGACTTGTACTAATTTCTCCTCTTGGGAATGGATCCTGCAAGAAGCCAAAAAGATAGAGGTTATATTACTAGAAATCAAGTCCTCATATCTTCTGAGAGGCTTGTTAAAGTATTGAATATTATAGAGGGAGCAGTGTCCTATATGGTTGTAACTTGTGACCATACCTATCTTGTGACCGCCAAAGAAATAGGCAGGACCAATAGCAAAAGCAAACCCAACCACCGAATACCGATGGCAGCTACAATATCCATTGATGACTTAACCAAGCTTAACAGTCTATTATTTGACTGCTTGAGTTTGGAAATGTATTGCTCATTCTACAATTATCACAACAAGAAGATAGTCATCACAAACTTGAAACAAAGTTATTGATACAAATAGGTACATTAAGGCTTACAAGCATTCCATCCCTAAAATGCTAATTACTCCTTCCGTTACTAAAATAGCATATGCAAGGGCAGACCCTTTGAATAAACCTGATCTGACTTTGTAAACACTTGCATACTTTTACTTCTTCATTAACCAAAAATATTTAACACCACTTACTAAATTTCCTTCATTATATGTGGCTTGGTTCAGCGCTTTCTCTAGCTTCCTTATAGATACAGTTAATCCCCCAAGCTCTGAGATCTGTGAAGTATCCTCACAAACCTTGGAAATTTAGAACTTTTAAAATATATATAGAATCAAAGAATCCAATGCCAAGAGTGGGATAATAATAATGTGAAACAGATGCAGGTATTCTAACCTCTATCAAAGTTGTGCACAGGGAGAAACTCAACCAGCAGTAAAGTGAGATCCTGGAAGTAAGCTCAACACGCTCTTTGTTATGGAGAAGGGTAGAAGATGAATATAAACAATAACTTATTTCTACTATATAAAGCTGTGAAATTTGACTTCACTAAAAAGAATGGATTAATAAACTATGGTGTTATAATGCTAATATTTTCCTTGTAGATACCAGTTCTTCCTGCCCATACAATTTGATCCAATGCCAAAAAAGTTGACAGCGGAGCATTTTTAGATTGTAGGCAAAGGATAGTCAGATAGATATATGGCTACCAAACATGAATCTTTAAATGAAAAAAACAACAGAGTAAAAAACATGAACACGACCACACTGATAATACATACCTTCCCAAGAAAAACAAGAGGAAGTGGGGTTGACTTTGGTTGTGGTGTAAGAAGTGCATGTAGATCATTCACGAACTGCATATACACTATCCCACCTTAGTTATCTCCTAGAAATTAGTTTAAAATATGTGAATGATTCAATTAAAATTTAATACAGGAAATCATCAATATGTACAAAAAAAGGTTCAACAAAATTGATATTAGTGAAAGCAAGGAACAAGAAATTACCTTATAGTGTACTAAAATTGCTCGACGACTTCTTGCCAATGACCCTATTTGAACAAAAACGTTGATACTTCGGAGAAACCTCCAAACCAATTCATCTATCAGCCTTTCCTCTGGTGTGTCCTCAAAACTTAATACAGCCTTCATGGAAGTAAGTACCGAGGGATGCATTGTGACAGCCAATGCTTCACAAACTGAGACCAAAGCTTCATATGCACCAACTCGGATTTCAGCTCCGATCTATTCAGAAAAAAACATAGCACTTACATACTAAAAGTTAGCATGATTATACGACAAGCTTAATGAAAAAAATGTTTTATCAGCATGGCAAATATTCATGTACAAACTTCTAATGAGAAAATTAGTTTCCAGAGAAAGGGAGACCAAGTAAGTAAACAACGAGTAAGAAATCAGTTAAGATGCTTCTAAAACCCTTTTAAACAATAAAATAAAATCTAGTGAAATTCCAATAGAGCAAAGGCATATTTTATATGCAACTCATTGTAATTTCAAAACATCAACATACCTCATCCTGAGGTATTGATGCAGTAACAACATTCCAAGAAAATTCCCATAATAATATGATCACGGAATCAAGAACCATGGTATCCCTCAAATATGCACACCATATTGTGCACTCATCAACAGTCTTAAGAGCTAAAATCTATTCACATCTCAAAATAAAGATGCACAATATCAATATTTCTGAAGAAAATAAAGATGATTTGGTCCTCCCTTTTATACTTAAAATAATTGGCTCAATGCAGAGATCACATCAAGAACAATAAAAGGAACACGGATCTAAAACTGAACCAAACAAAGTGTGAAAATTGGAGGTCAAACCAAGAAAAGTACATCCCTTGAATGGTGGACAGTGGGAGGCTATAAAATGCTTCTGAAGCCAATGTCCATAACAAGCCAACATGTGTGAGAAAAAATGTTTCACGAATTCAATTCATTAATACAAAGAAGGAAAGATAATTTTGCAAACATTTATACCTTCCTTATCCATAAGCAATTCTCCCTGCTCTATTTTCGACGTTTTTAAGGAGGTTGTTCCCACAAATTAGCATCATCCTTGATGTTTAATGATTAATCTATAGTGAGCCGCCAACTAATGTTAGTCCAAAATGGATTTTATTGTAGAATCAGCTTACTTTTTATTCCTAGCAAACACATTACTATTTTTCCTCAATGTATCACTATGAGATATAATTCTTTTCAATATTAGAGTACTTCCAAGTTTCAATGCTCTGTATGATCATTAAAATTATTTTCGAGTAGAAACACAAGAGCAGACTTGTAGTCATTCATTTTTTCACACAAAAAATCTTTGCAGCAGACCCCTGGGCCAATCCTAGGGCTATCAAGTTGATCATGCACTGGTACTTTCATGGTCATAGATGATGATGCAGTTGGTCCCACTGCATCCACTTTGAGCATTAATACAGGCATATGATACAAACTTGTGCCTTTGAGAACAAAAGTTTGGTTTGATGTGTGCTACCCTTCATACTATATGAGGCCCTATTTTTTTGTGATTTTCATCACACACATCTGTGATTTTCAGGTTGATGGGGCAGTGGATTGGCACAGGGGGCATAATTGGTATATCTTGTTAAATGATATGTATTTTATTCATGGCTGGCTTATTCATCATGGCCCATGACCTTCCATGATGAGTACATGTTAATTATTAAGGAGATCCCATCTATGGTACCGATGATGAGGCTGACCTTCCTAAGGTTCAAATTGCAAATTTTTTACCTCTTGCACAGCCAGACATGCTGGAGGTAAATGCAGAAAAAATCATGACTAATTTACAACCACATTTTTTCATGGATAGTTACTTCATATTTTTTGCAGCATATGGGGTACATGTCTAGCTACGTAGAAGCTTCCCCCCACTTTGCAATCCCACTCCTGAAGCTTGCTTTAAAGGGGAGCATGCTCCTAGAATGATTCCCCATGCTCCCGAAACAACTCCCAGTGCTCTCGGAACGATTCTTGTTGCTACTAGACCACTGGAGAAGAAATTAGAAATTTCTTGTTTTAAAAGCCTTAAGAAAGCTTAGTAGACTGTATAATTATTATTTTTTTCAAATTAGAATCTAGCTTCGAGAACTTATAATTATTTGTCTTTTGTAAACAATATATGACAGTTGAATTTTGAACCATTGATTGCATATTACAACTCTTTGGTCAAAATTGGTTGCTAAAATCAAGGAAGTTGGTTATTAGAATTGAGGAGATTAGTTATCTCTCTCAAAGCATAATTAGGACAATTTGGGAGGAGAAGTTGTGTAAGGAACACACCAAGGAAGTTATCTAAGGCATGCACCAAGGAAGTGCAAAATGGTGTCAGGGTCCCTTCTCAAAGAAATATAGATACCTAATGTGCATGGTCAATTTTCAATTGCAAAAAGGTGTCAGGGTCTATGCATAGGTCAAATTCCATTTTCTGAATATAACTAACACATAATGAAAACACACTCTTCAGTATCAATATTCTTCACAAAACCAACAGATTCCCTGTTTCTACTTCGATGAAATAAGGTCTTACTTGTTAAGTATCTCAACAAAAAGAGTTGCAGGTCAACTATTTCCTCCCGTGACATTATCTACTTGCCGAGCAGCGTTAGCTATCCTTATAGCCCTTTTAAGACAAAGTAGAACCCTGAGATCAACAATAGGTTAGATCTATCAGTCCACATATAAATTGTCCCACATCTCAAAAATTGAGTCGATAAGAATAATAAACGGCTTAGCTTTCTCCATCCTTTACTCCACCCTCGTCTTCAACCCAGAGAAGGTGAGAAAATACATAAACAACTTTGCATTGGTCCTTCTTTTTAAGAATCTTTGACGAGTACTGGAAATTCAAATTAAGAAATCAAACAATCAACTTGCATATGCTTCAAATATAATATTCTCCCTAGTCACTAAAATCATCCATCTTGTAAATCACACTTCAATTTATTAGAGCCCCATCTTGTAACTCACACTTCATAACCTCTGTGGATATTAGATTAATTTTTGTAATATGGTGGATGTCAGATACATGCTTAGCATATATGCTAAAAAAATTGGTAAAATTGCCATCATTCTATTGAAGGGAAAGATCACTATCTAGTTTTCCTCTATTCTTATCTTTGAAATGTAGAGATAAATTAAATTTCTCCCTCCCAAGCCCACTCTCCATGGGCTTCATGCTTGAATCACATCATATTTCTCACCCATGGCACCTCCTTTTTGCTTCTGGAACTAAATATATCGCAAGGTACTTGCAAAAAATGCATCTATGGATGGATCTTGGGTGGCACTATCACTTTGCATTTCTGTAGCAATCAATTCTATAAGATCTCGAATAAGATTGCTTGTGATCTGTGGATTTCCCTTCTCAAAGAAATATAGATACCTAATGTGCATGGTCAATTTTCAATTGCAAAAAGGTGTCAGGGGCTATGCATAGGTCAAATTCCATTGTTTGAATATAACTAATACATAATGAAAACACACTCTTCAGTATCAATATTCTTCACAAAACCAATAGATTCCCTGTGTCTACTTCGATGAAATAAGGTCTTACTTGTTAAGTATCTCCACAAAAAGAGTTGCAGGTCAACTATTTTGTCCCATGACATTAGCCATTTGCTGAGCAGCATTAGCTATCGTTATAGCCCTTTTAAGGCAAAGTAGAACCCTGAGATCAATAGTTGGTTAGATCTGCCAATCCACATATAAACTGTCCCAAATCTCAAAAATTGAGTCAATAAGAATAATAAACTTCTTACCTTTCTCCATCCTTTACTCCACCCTCATCTTCAACCTAGAAAAGGTGAGAACATACATAAACAACTTTGCACTAGTCTTTCTTTTTAAGAATCTTTGCCAAGTACTGGACAATAAAATTAAGAAATCAAACAATCAACTTGCATATGCTTCAAATAAAATATTCTCCCTAGTCACTAAACCATCCATCTTGTAACTCATACTTCAACTAATTAGAGCTCGACAAAACTCACACTTCAGAACCTCTATGGATATTAGATTAATTTTGGTAACATGGTGGATTTCAGATACATTCTTAGCATATATGCTAAAAAATTTGGTAAAACTGCCCTCATTCTATGTAAGGGACAAATCACTAGCTGGTTTTCCTCTATTCTTATCTTTGAAATGTATAGATAAATTAAATTTCTCCCTCCCAAGACCACTCTCCATGGGATTCATGCTTGAATCACATCGTATTTCTCACCCATGGCACTTCCTTTCTACTTCTGGAACTGAATATATCGCAAGCTACTTGCAAAAATGCATCTACGGATGGATCTTCGATGGCACTCTCACTTTGCATTTCTGTACCAATCAATTCTATAAGATCTCGAATAATATTGCTTGTGATCTGTGGATTTCCCTTCTCAAATAAATATAGATACTTGATGTGCATGGTCAATTTTCAATTGCAAAACGGTGTGAGGGTCTATGCATATGTCAAATTCCATTGTCCTAGCAACCCAATTTGTACACTGATGGAAATTTTGCCCTCGTTTTGATACATAATATAGAAGCAACTATCAGCTTTAGACATCATAATAAGAATTTCATACCTTTCCCACATCATATGCGCATAACAGCTTCCCACGTAGTCTCTCTTGTTAGATGTCTAGCCAGTTCATGGCTAAACTTTTCCTTGTAAAGACTCGCCTGAAAGGATGGGTAATAATAAACCTGGCCGCCTGTATATATTGATAAAGTACTTGAAAGGTAGAATACAATCTTTAGTGAATAGTGGTCATCTATTTCAATAATTGGTACACAAAATTGTTCTTTAATAGAGTCCTTTAACGGGAGGTTCTCATAAAATGAATACCTAAGGAAGCTATATCTGTATATTTATCGCTAAATGCATATAGAATCACCCCAATCTAATATTTTGTAAGATCTGCAGCCATCTATTTATAGAATGGGTCCTCTGCAACCCGAACTGTGTACTCTTTATCTATACGATAAATGCATGGATAATCCCCCCTTAGCTTTAGAAGTCCAACCCCAAGAGAAGGTAAAGTGATCTGAAAAATGAGTAGCTTTCCTCGAAGTTGGATTTGCTCACATTCCAAAGTACAACTGCTTTCAAAATAAAAACTTAAGAGCCATATTGGAAGAAACTACCATGTGTATGATATTATCCTTCATAGAAATAATTGCGATGAATCAAGTAATTAATATGAGGCATACCATGACCATGAAAGATGCTTTAAGAGCAGGTCCAAAAGCAGACTCGATATTGGTATTTTCTAAGGCTCTGTATGGAGAAATACGATGGAACAGTGCAAGCTATGGTCATCCAAACCTTAAAGAACATGGACTCTTCTTCTTAGGCACTGGACAAGTATCTTAGGAAAATCTTGGGCAGATCCAGAGCAAGATCCAGAGTAGAGCTTGAGCAAGAGACTAAGACAAAGAAAGAAACTGAGTTGGGTCCTCAAATTATTGAATTTTGGGGATCAAAAAGCTCCAAAGTGAGTAGGTATGATCCTTAATGCTTGCTGCCACGGATAGGGTGCAAGACATCTTGTACCTCCCTATACTTTGTAATTGAAACTTTGTTTCATTCTTCTCCCAAGTAAGATATAAGTATGGAGTCTTTTTCTTCAACCCATGAAAGGTTTTTCTCCAGTTCAAACTTGTCTGTGTAGTGTGGATGTAATTACTTATGTTGTTCTTGTTATTTATGTATGAAATTAACAGAAATTATGGACACTGTTTAGCAGTATATAATAGAGTTTTTCATCCACAAGTTTCTTTTGCTCAGAGTGTATTAGCTATAGTGATTTTAATGGCAGGTAAGTGTTGCCACACTGTTAGTTCCATGAAGACACACACAGGAAATGTCAAAACTCAGTTGAAGAGCCGTGAGTGTTGTTTAATGCATAATCAAGGGAAATTAGATGATGAGTATATGTGAGGAAAAGAGTAGTGTTACCCAGAATATTCTAGTTGGTACCAAGCAAGCATCTATCAACAAGTGGTGATTCCAAAGCTACCAGTGAATACTATGAGCCCATCCATCCAACCGCAACCAGGTTGTTCTCTAACCACCCCACATAATCCATCCCATCTAGCAGTTATTCCATGATAAAGGTAATATTTTTCAAATTCTTTTGATCATCAAATGCTATTAGGGATTTTTAACATGTGCCTGTTCCATGGGAACTGTATGGCTCCAATCGTCCGCCATCATAAGCATAAACCTGATCGCAAAAATGACCATTGCCTACATCAAAACTAGTCATGTCATAACCTACATTTTTTCCAATAGGGGTTTCATAATAAGAGTAATCTCTGTCATCGCTAGTGCATATGCCCTCTCTATCACATCTAGTCATTTTTTAAGTGACTGCCTTTCTTGCTAGGTTTATCCATGGCTCTCTGCAATGGGATCATTTTTGGTCATGTTTTAATGAGCATGTTGAAGTCTCAAAGTAGGTCACGACCTGAGATTCCTCCATGGCTATCCTGCTCTCTTCTTCCGCTAAAATGACAAAGGGAGGCAATTTTGATAGAATTTGCCACCCACCAACTTTGAGATTTTTATTGTTTTTTGAATTTAGGGTAATGGATTTTTTTCAATTTTTAATATAACTATAGTTTCATGGATAATTTTTGGTGGCTATAATAGTCAATAAACAATACTAAGCTATGAATAAATTAGTTGATGGAAGGAATGAAATCACAATTGTGTGTCAAAATGGGAGCTTTATCACAATTGCATGTCAAAACACAAGCTTTATGGATTATTATTGTATTTTTTGCTGTATATTCATCTGTTTTACTTTTTTGACCACTTTATTGCATGTCAAAACACAAGCTTTATAGATTATTATTGTATTTTTTTTCTTTATATTCATATGTTTTACTTTTTTGACCACTTTAGAACAATTAATAACAACCCATATGCTACCTTCCAATGACTCTCCAATCACCTAAATAGCAATGCCCATGGAATGTGTAGCAACTACTATACTTCCACCACTACAATGGTTAATTGAACAATGCAAATACATAAACAAGGTGGATGCTATAGATGGACATATCATTAGATGTGGAATATGTAAGGTATGGATCATTGAAATTTGACTGGAGGGTTATCTTGGAAATGGAAAGGATTTCAACAAGCTAAGCACTTTAGAGAATCTGGGTTTCTAGAACAAGCAACTAAGCAGGTTGTTGTTGAGTTTCAAAGGGATAGAATAGTTGTAGCATGGCCTTATTATATCTAGGTGGGGTGGATATGGACTAATAGGGCATAACATAGTGTAAAAAATATTGTTAGAGATACATTAAATAATAATAAAAATCAAACATTAAATCAATATGGAGGAATTGTGGCAAGTGGTGTCAAATAAGGACTACAATGGACTTTGGTTAACAAGCACTCTGAAAACTCAACTCATATAAAGACCTATATTTTATGTCTCAAAGACATCTAGGCCTACACAAATTATTCCGAACTAGGAAATAAAAAAACCATCCATCTTTTAAATCACAAAATGGTGAGGGTGCTCCATCATAATCCATCTCTGCTCAACTCTCCTTGCAATCTAGGCTAACCCTCACTCACAAATGTGAGTTAGTGGAGACGAACTAATTTAAATATGAGCATGAAATCAAGAAATATGATAAATCCCAAATAATGCCACTAATACACTAGCACAGCACAACTAACCCATGAAGATGGCCCATGCACCTAGCACACCCAACCCATGCAATGGATTTATGCACCTTGGAAGCTTCAAACTATAACCCCCTCATCCCATACCTAACCTTAATATATTATAAGCCCTAATTGACTAACATGCTAACCCATACTTAGATTCTAAGGTGATACTAATGACCTAATGGATTCATGGGATGTATATGATTCTTGAGGTCCATTTCTTGCTATATGGCTAAAAGTTGGGGTATTAATAATTTTTTCTATGGGACTTATGGGTCATACATGGTGCCTAATTCCTCCACAAGATCCCTAAATAATTAAAATTCAATACAAGTAAGATATCTTAGTCATGTTCAAGTTTAACACACCATTAATATTTTTAAGGATCGAAGCCATGTTCCAGGGACAAAATAGAGGGTATTAAGTGATACTATTTGTGTACATGGTTGATGGGCTATGCATAGGGATAAAGGACATGACACAAGCTCCACATAGTAAACACTTTCCATATGAGCAAGATATCATGTCCATTTTGAGGTATAGTATACCATGGATGGTTCTTCAAACATAGACCATGGTACATGGCCAAAATTGTTGGTCTTAGATCATAACATTAGTTTTTGAGGTTGAAGGGCCATCCATAAGGCCCAAATCCACAACTAATCCTTGCATTCATAATATTTATCATGTAAGGGAGATATTTTTTAAAGTATAAAAATTTGTAGATAGTTCTGAATTCGTAGGCCATGGTATTTAGGGATCATGGGCCATGCTTGATTTCCTAAAGCACCATATAGGCCCGACATAGAGTATATTTATCATATGAATTAGATGTCCTATCCATTTCAATGATTTAGCCACTAGAGCTAGTTCCTAGAAGCCATTCCATGTAAAAAGACTATGGTGCTAACTTTTCATGGTTCGGCACTACATGTTAATTTTTTAGAATTTACTTCAATCTGATCTAGGATCTTAACTGAGAGAACAACATGTATAGAATATCTACAACATATCAATCGTGAACACAATAATGCAATCACACAAGAGACACAGAGTTTACTTGGGGAAAACCATAAAGGTGAAAAACCCCAATAACTTCTTCAGAGATAGATAGAGCAATGATACAACCCAAGCATAAGAGATAGACATCTCCTAGTAGCAACTCCTCCTCCTCCACGAGTGTGCCACTCTCTCGAGAGTGTGTGAGAGAATAGAATGATAAAATAGAGTGCCTCCCGCACTCTATTTATACTTGACTTAACTTGCCTAAAAACCTTTACTAGGTAGGCCTTAACTTAACCACATAACATAATGTTGACTGGGCTAACACCCAATAGGGTGGTCTAATAACCCTTTGACCCACATGGCCGACCCCCAATAGGGTGGTATAATAACCCTTCGACCCACATGACTTATACAGGGCCGACCCCAACAAGGTGGTCTAATAACCCATCAAGTATAAGTTACGACACTTACAATATAAATGATGACACTTCCGTATAGAGGAATAATAACATCTCTATAGGAATACAAACACTTCCGTATAGAGGAATAATACCATCTCTATAGGAGTACAATATACATATATGAAATACATTTCGAAGTTACATATACATCAACACTCCCTCTTAACTAGGAAGGTATTTCTCGACACAGGTCTTCTAGCACAAGTCTTCTTCTCTGGATCATCGTCACTGGATAATCGTCATCGTCACTGCTGCTGCTATCTCAATCAATCTCTGAATATACTCATCATAGGAAGTTCTACAGAGCCAGTCCTTTTTCATACTGGATGTAGGCCCACCACCTCCAGGTGTTCATCATCACTGGCCATACTGTGGAATCCTCAGGACTTATTATGTGCATCGAAAAACCTCGAAAGAGAATCCCAGGATGTTAAAGGTACACAAATCTGACCTGTAGGATCTCCCAGGGCGCTATTACATGTGGCCCTACCACAAAACCTCGAAAGAGAATCCTAGGATGTTACGGGTACACAACTCCGACCTATAGGATCTCCCAGGGCACAAATTACATGTGGTCACCACAAAACCTCGCAAGAGCATCCCAGGATGTTACGGGCACACAAATCTGGCCTGTAGGATCTCGTAGGGCACAAATTACATGTGGTCATGGAAAAACCTCGAAAGAGCATCCCAGGATGTTACGGGTACACAACTCCAACCTGAAGGATCTCCCAGGGCGCTATTATATGCCATAGGATAAAAAATCGAAAGAGCATCCTAGGATGTTACGGGTACACAACTCTGACCTGAAGGATCTCCCAAGGCGCTATTATATGTCCTCCCAGAACAATGTCTCAAAAGAGCATCCCAGGCTGTTACAGGTACACAAATTTGACCTATAGGATCTCCTAGACATTCTCATCAGCACAACCTGTTCCATAACCACAGAGTATCATCCTAATACTCACCATACATCATCTTGATGTACACATGATCTTCCTGATCATCATCACTGCATCGTCCTGATGCATGTCATCTGGAGCAACATCCTGAAGCTCGTCAACCATGATCATCCTTATCATACAATGCATCTACCTAATGCATACCAAGTATCTACCTGATCATAATACATGATCCACCTGATCATACAATGTATCCTCCTGATACATACATAGATACATGATCCACCTGATCACACAATGTATCTACCTGATACATATCAACATACATGATCTACCTGACCATACAAAGTATCCACCTGATACATATACAGATACATGGTCCAAGCATCCAACATGATGCATATACCAAATACATACAAATGATCCAACTTATCATATCCAACATCCAACATCCAACATGATGCATACATACATAAATGATCCAACTAATCATATCCAGCATCCAACATGATGCATACATACATAAATGATCCAACTGATCATATCCATCATCCAACATGATGCATATACATATACAGAGCAGTAAGTGGAGCATCGTCCTGATGCTCATCAACCGTGATCCTCTTGATCATCATAGCATCATCCTCTTCAGATCATGTCATCGTCCATGAAGCACAGCCCAGATGCACATTATTCAGCACTTACACCACCGACATGGGAAAACACATCTACGACCATTCGGGGAATGCTCCAGGCCTTACTTTTTCACCATGGGAGAACACATCTACCACCATGTGAGAATGGCTCAGTAATTACATCACAACCATGGGAGAATACACCAACCATGTCAGAAAAGCTCATGTGCATCTGCATCTTCTGGACTCATCACTTCCCTTTGGAAGGAACCTCGATCTGAAGTGCACCAAGCCTCTCTCTAAAGTACTCAAACTGCACTTTGGCCAACGGCTTGGTCAATATATCTGCAACATGCTCATCCATCTTAACATACTCTGCTTCAGTTGTACTCAGTGCTATGCAGGACTACTTCCTCCTAAACCAAAAGATCACACCTGATCCCATACTGAAGCAGCACCCATAAGTGCTCTTGCTATCTGTAGCACTGCCTGCCCAATCTGAATCAACATAACCCTGCAAGTTAAACTTTTGATTTGCATCATACTTGAGCCCATAGTCAATTTTACCCCTCAGGTGCCTCAGAATATGCTTTACAGCAACCAGGTGAACACTCCTCGGATCCGTCAGGAACTGGCTCAATGTGTTCACCGCAAAGCAAATATCTGGTCTCGTGTTCGTCAAGTACATCAAGGACCCAATCATCTGACGATACATAGTGATATCAAACGGCTCAGATGAAGCATCACACAGAAGCTTCAGGTTTGATGCCATAGGTGTGGCCATGGCCTTCCAGTCCATCATCCCGAACCTCTTCAGGATCTCTACTGCATACTTCCCTTGTCCAAGGAATATTCCATCTGCACTCTGCCACACCTCCATACCTAGAAAATAGTGCATCATCCCCAAGTCCTTCATCTCAAACTCAGCAGCAAGCTTCTGCTACGTGTCAGCAATCAATCTATCTTCACCTGTAATAAGCAGGTCATCCATATACAAAAGTAGTATCACTAGATTGCCTTCCTCAACCTTGTAGTAAAGGTTGGAATCTGCTTTACTCTTGGTAAAGCCCAAACTAGATAGGAAGCTGTCTATCCTACCATACCAAGTTCTACACATATATGACTCCCTGTCATGTGTCTCAGAACCAAGTGACTGCTCCACATACACTTCTTCTTCAACTACACCATTCAAGAAAGCTATCTTGAAATCAATCTGGTTTATCTTCGATTTCATCACTGCAACCAGAGCAAGTACATATCTAATGGAAGTGTATCTGGATACAGGAGCAAAAGTCTCTATGCTACCACCTGTAGCATGCTTGATCTTGTAGGTCCTCTTGGAAGTCACTATAGAATCCCCTTCAGGTCTTGGGACTGCATCCCAAACATCTTCATGATCGACTGGTACTCCTTGATCATGGCATTCTTCTCAAGTCCTGGGAACTTCAATATCTTCAATGTTTTCAATAGATAACTTTGTTGCTGAACAAATGTTGTAGTCCTTATTTTGTAGGTGATGGTATACGATATTTCCTACACAACAAGTTAAATTGCATGATTAGAAAGCATCTCATAGTTTTCAAAACAAATTCTTACACATAAAGAAATATGTCATACAATCATGCAATTATCTTAGCTAATGCTTCAATACAACATTTATCCATATCCCGTAACTTTCTAGATGCCTTCCAATCTCTACCAGAACATTGTTAAGAGTGTGCACAACTCCCAACATGTCAGCAAAGAGGTTTCATTCTAGATCAGTAGCAATGGAATGTTATACAGTGCCATAGGCCACTCACCCATGTATATTAGTAGTATATTGTTCATCAATGCAACTATTCTAATATGCATAATACACAACCTAAGTCTAGGAACATAAGCATATACATCATTGAACAACATTATTTAAACAAACAAATATGCAAGGAATGATAATTCAAATACTTATCTTTCTTTGTTAGTTGGGTTGACTCCCTCTCATTCTTTGCTTCTTTTTTGCAACTCCATTCTGATGTGGATTGTGAGAAGTGGTCAAATCCCTCTGAATATCTGCATCCTTGCAGAAACTACTGAAGTGTGCTCCTTCTTGATCTTTGCTTCCTTGCAGGAACAACCGGAGTGTGCTCCCTCTTGATCTTTGCTTCCTTGCAGGAACAGCTGGAGTGTGCTCCCTTGTGATCTTTGCTTCCTGGATTACCTGTCCTTGAACTTATATCCATCACTATGCATGCTCATTAGTATCATGATTGTGTTATCCTCAAGATCTCATACATAATCACACATTCATTAGTATAATCTTAATACTATCAAAACACAATAATCTTAAACATGTATAGTCATGATCATTTCAAACACAGATAAGAAACATTAGTATTCAACGTTTCAGGGAAGTCTTCTTTTACTCATGCATATTCTTATTTGATCATAGGACTCTTCTGGTTAGTTAAATCATCAATCAAGATAAGAGACATAAAATGCATAAACCCTTGATTAATTACATGTCTAACTTTATGAATAAACATAACCAATCATACCAAGTATACTTATATAAGGGATCCTAACACAAGGTAGGATTCTAACTTGATATAGGAAAAAACATACCTGGATTGGTATGTTAGCTAGTTATGTCTAACATACCCACATGATGTCTTCTTGTTCTCTTCAATGACTTGTGCTAGTAACCTACATATCTCATAGGTTAATCATTATAGAACCCAATTATACATACCTTGTAAGTAGATCTTCTAAGTGATCCATGACAATGGATGAATCTTTGTCTTCAAGTCATCATGATCATATGTTCTTGAACTAGAACATGATTTGTCTTTCTTGGTGTACCTTTCATGTTAGAAAACAACATAAACCTTATACAACACCATAATTCATTAGTACAATCATAAGTGTCAAACACCCTAATCAATGAATATCCTCTATCATGCATTCATAATTTTATTAAGGTAATACAACAAGTCTAAATTTAATCAAGATTGTACTAACCGTAATAACATGAACATAAACATACCATAAAATTAATCATGAACAAATATTTAAACATACCTGGATAAGTCATACCTATCGAGATTGCTTGTAATCTTCTTATGTAAGGCCTTAGCCTCATCTCCCTCTGAAACATGAACTTCTTCACTTATGTAGGTGACCAATCCATTCTCTTCCAGGATTAATCCAATCCACTTGATTTGCAGGAACTGGATCTGGAGCTAGATTAGGGTTTGTCATAGGAGCCCTAAAAATTAAAACTTTGAATTTCAAACTTTCGACAGGATAGAAATATGCACCTTAATGAGCTGATCAAGCTAGTATACTCAGAATTTGAAAACTGCAAAGTTTCATCCCTTAAATTTTCCTTTGAAACTTTCGGATTCACTAGACATGACCCTGAACTAGGGTTTGATAAATCCCACCCTTCTTCCCAATCAAAATGTTCGATCCAAATCTCTAAGCTTCTAGTTTTCTGAAGAGCTTCCAGTCGTGGTCATAGATTTAAAAAATTTCCATTTTTGCAGAAGCCTTAATTTTCCACTTTTCCGATCAAAGTCCCGAACTAGGGTCTGATCAAGCCCGGCCTTCTGCCCAACCAAAATTTTTGATCTTGGTCTCTAAATTTCGATTTTTATGAGTAGCTTTTAGCCGTAGTCTCTGATTACAAAAACTCCAACTTTCTCCAAAACCCTAAATTCTGGAAGCCATGAATGAAGGTGCTAAAAAATAATTATGTTTTGACAGAAATGTGTACCTGATTGTTTCTAGTGTAACTTTGAACTTTTTGATCCACAGGGTCTAAAGAATTTTCTTGTGATAGCTCGACCTGTCATCTTTCGAACCCCATAGGTCTGACCTCAAATGGATTCTCTGAGAGATATTTATGCCAAGTGTCGCAACGTGACATGTTTACGGGATAAAACAAGAGAGCGAACTTGTATGGCATGCCACGTGTCACTGGCTCCGTTTCAGCCTCTGAAAACGTTACCTGAGAAATTTCAGTCCGTGCACTACCAATGACGTTTTATGAAATTTCATTTGGAGATTCCTAGCCCAAGTTATGACATTTTTTCCAAGGTCACCTATTTTTGACTGAGATCTGGAAGAGGCAGAAACCCTATATTGTACAGATCAAAAATCACAAAGTACAACGAATTAGAGGTTTTCCTTTTGAGAAAAGGTACATGGGGATCTTAGATTCACCCTGTATGATTTTTAGACCCTGAAACCTCACGGAAATTTATTTATAGCGAAAGTGTTGCGATGACTGGTTTTTGCTATATCAACCCCTAGCATCGTAAGTGCAACAAGTGTCATACATGCCATACCATGCCTTCTTTCAGGCTACCTCTGATACCATGTTAATTTTTCAGAATTTACTTCAGTATGATCTTAGATCTTAACTGAGAGAACAACATGTAGAGCATATCTACAGCATATCAATCATGAACACAATAATGCAAGAACATAAGAGACACAGAGTTTACTTGGGGAAAACCATAAAGGTGAAAAACCCCAATAACTTCCTCAGAGATAGATAGAGCAATGATACAACCCAAGCATAAGAGATAGACATCTCCTAGCAGCAGCTTCTCCTCCTCCACAAGTGCGCCACTCTCCCGAGAGTGTGTGAGAGAATAGAATGATAAAATAGAGTGCCTCCCACACTCTATTTATACTTGACTTGACTTGCCTAAAAACCTTTACTAGGTCGGCCTTAACTTAACCACATAACATAATGTTGACTAGGCCGACACACAATAGGTTGGTCTAATAACCCTTTGACCCACATGGCCGACCCCCAATAGGGTGGTCTAATAACCCTTCAACCCACATGACTTATACAGGGCCGACCCCAACAAGGTGGTCTAATAACCCATCAAGTATAAGTTACGACACTTACAATATAAATGACGACACTTCCGCATAGAGGAATAATAACATCTCTATAGGAATACAAACACTTATGTATAGAGGAATAATACCATCTCTATAGAGTACAATATACATATATTAAATACATTCCGAAGTTACATATGCATCAACACTGCAAACATGGTTTGGATGGCCTAAGCCATTGTCCAACTTTAAAATATAGATTCTTACAAAAAAATTCCGATAACTCATGGGCTATGCATGAGGTGTCAGGGAATTAGATAGTCCCCATGTAGGGAGTTAGATAGTCCCCATAAGCACCTTGATGATTTATATTATGACATGTATATAATCTTAAACACAACAGTACAAGGTGCTTATGGTGCGCCACCCACAACATCAACCCGAGTGGTGAAATCCCAATTTCTTTTGTCAAAATGTATGAGTCTCATATTAATGTATGTTATTTAATATTTTTATTATATATTTAGATTTGTACTATGGGATTGTGTTATAGGTCAAACTTGCACCTCTCCGTCCGTGATCACCTTGAGCTGTTGATCACACAAAATGACAACTTGGATGGAGGAGCATGTTGACCCTAGATGATACTTTGACTTAGTCCATTTCCTGACATTACTGAAAAAACCATAAAAATATCATTATGAGATATGAGCGCTACTCTGCTTAAATAGACTAGCACCTGTACGCTACTCCAGTGTATAATAGTAGCGCTCAAAGCCTTATAAGCGCTACTCCTTCTCAGCATATTAGCGCTCTTAAAAGATGATTAAAAAATAATTAGTTTCATGTGGAGGATTAGTTGCTGATAGTTTCCCAACTTCCCCAACTTCCTCCATAACCATATCTCGACCTGAACTACTTCTCTGATCCTATAAATATAGAGAAGACTAAAGAGAAAGGTTAGATGGATATATGGAGAAACTTAGAGACATAGAGATCTAAAAGAGAAGCTTGCATTGGAGGAGTTGATGCTGAAGATATCCAAGCCAGAGAAGAGCAAGAGCCCAAAATCAAGCCGCAGGAGCCTGTCATAAAGTCAGGTATACTTGTACATCAATTTACATTTGATAATAAAGGTTGAAGTGTCTTTCTTGTTCCAACTTAAATGTGTTCTAAAATAATATCTTAATTTGGATCTGTTTTGGTCAATATCGAATGTTTAACATTGTTTTTGTTTCTTTTGAACATTATATGTTGTCCAAGATACGTTGAGAAAGGTGTTTGTCTTGCAGGTTTACTGAACAGAAGGTGGATTTGAGGATTGAAAGCGGGATCAAATAAAATCTAGGATGAAACGTCGGTTAAAAGGTATGTCCTCAAGCTCCATAACTCATTTTTTTTCATAAATATCTCTGCAATACAATTAGTACACTTACCTATCACCCCATCAAAGTTGATAGCATTAGTTTCCTTTCTATAGGGTAGTTTTGCCTGCCAATAGACTGGCGACCATAATGGGGATAGTTGTGTTTTTGCTCTAGGAAACGTTTTCTTGTTTGTCTTCCCAGAACTGTTTTGACTCCTTTTATATGCTGAGAAACCCTGTAGGTATCCCCTGTCTGTTTCTCTCTGCTTCCATCAGTCTTTTGTATCTTTTCAAAGTCAGTTTTTAAAGTTTCAAGATATGAGCGCTACTTTGTTGTACATACAGTAGCACCCATACACTACTGTGCTATACATACAGTAGCGCCTATCTCTGCAGGGGCGTGAGTTTCCCTACTGCACAGTAGGGTACATTTCCTGAAGCCTTCTGTTAGTGGTCTGCTTGAGTTTTAGCCCTTCTTTAGGTCTGCTGACTTTGCTTTTAGATTTCCTTGACTGGTGTATGAGGTTTTTCACTTTTTTTTAAGTCATAGAACCTTTCTTTGAGTTTTTTTTTTACCATCTTTGGATCGCTTGTTTACCTTTGGAACGTTTGGACTGTTTATAACTTTTTGGAAGACTAGGTTGTGTTTTGTGGTGAGCACTTCCGCTTTTTTAGACCCTGACTGTATGTTGTGTGTTTACAAACCTACATACTTTTGTATCTACTGTTTGTGGCAACATTTGTCTGCTTTTCACCTATCCTATCCTTTGTTTTTAGGGTTTCGTCCGTTTTAGAGCCTCTAGGGTGTCTTTCGAACTTGTTGATTTCCAATCTTCTTGGACTTATTGTCTTTTTCTGGTTTCAAGTGTATTTAAAGTGCTTTAGGTTGATTCATTTCTCAGTTCTTTGTGTTAGTAAGGTAGTTGGCAGCTTGCTTGTCTACTTTTTGCTTGGCATAGTGGTCTTGCTAGGATTAGATGCTTTAGGTCAGTCCTCTTGTATCTATCTCCTTTGTTTTCTCCCACTTTGTTTCTGAGTTTAGAGGCTTTTTCTTTGCAAAAAAACTGTAGATCAAGTCTTTTTTGAGCTAGTGCCTTGATAGCTATAAGCTTAAGAACCATTTTTAGCCATACTTACACATTGCACACAAGTCTTATTTTGCTTTCCATGTTTATAGTTCTTTTTTGTTTATGATAACAGGAAAAGCAAAAAAAATTGGTAGTTTAAGTTTAATAAGGCTTATTTTTTGTTACAAGATAGCATAGGTTATTTTGTACAATTTTGAAAAAGAAAACAAAAAATTTAAGTAGATTTGCTCAGATTTTCAGTTTGGAAAAAAGGTAAATGACAAAATAAAAAGAGCTTTGTTGTAGAAAGTTTGAATTTATGCACTTTTTTTTTCCTGTTGCAACCACGCCACACAAAAGCACTACCTTTTGAGTAATAACAACCCTAATTTTTTTTTAATAAAATGAAATAGAAACAATTTTTCTTTTTTAGGGATACACTACACCAACTAGTCTTGGTTAGGATCTTGAGTTTAAATCACCTTAAACCACTCAAGATCACACATTACGCAAAAATCGTAGTTCGACTATAACAGGTAAATCCATTTCACTCAAAGCTTTCCTGGGATCTATGCAGTAGGTCATTGCAAGATCAGATTGTTGGGAATACTCCTACTTTCTGTTTCGAGCATACGCCAGGATTAGATCATGTTTGGGGACTCTTTCGAGTTTCGGGCTCAGTTACCCTGCCCACGCCTTCTGATTCGACCGGTGACTATTACTCCAGGAGTTTTCGGTGTTGTGGTATCCTTAGTATCTGACTTTAGGTTCATACATAGGTGATAACAGAGGGTATATATGTTGAACCTAAGACAGACATGGGAGAAAATCCCTTGCAGGTCTTTGGGAGGGCGGTTGGGTGATTCTAGCGCTTGCGCCCTTAGTCATTGTATTGGGGACCCCGGGTAATTGTCTTTCTTCCTTCATTGATTTGTTCTGGGCCCTCATCATCCCATACTCTTCTCCGGAAGGCATCTTGTTTGCCTGGTTTGCATACTTAGGACTTTTTAGTTGGCGTGTTGTTTGCCCCCTAGTCATAGTGGCCACTAGGTTCTAGTTTGTTATTTTATATATATAATCACGGAGAATCAAGAACTTCGTTGATCGAGAAGGTTTCAAAACCTTCCACCAATTAGAACTGAACCTTTACAGCCAGCTAGACGATAGCGGGTAAACCCCGGTATTTCTTCAGAAACTATTCCTGAAACAGAATTTCCTGAGGAAATTCTTACAACAGAAAATCCTGAAATAGGAATTACTAAGGAATTACCACTTGAAGTTGAGTTTCCTGAAGAACAACAAACACCAATAGAAAACCCTGAAATAGAGATTCCTAAGGAACCACAACCAGGTACCCCAGATTAGAGACACTTTAGTTCAGTTGAGATTGAAGATCTTACTTCTATGGAGTATAGCACTCCTTTCAATCCTCCTCTGACCAATCCTAGAAATCCGCTTCTGTTACCTGTTGGTTTCCAGCAGCCCCATTACAGTGCATATAATTCCTTGCCCGGACATCTGATGTCTACTCTAGGAGGTGAACAGGGAGTTCCCCAAACTCCCACCATAGATATGAACACTAACACGGTAAATCCTTCTTTTACTGCTACGCCAAGTCAGGCACAAACAACCTCTGTGTCTACTCCGTCTTTCAATTTTAATACTGGTACATTAGGTATGCCAAGTTCAACAACAATGGCGTCTATCCCTACACCTACTGTTGGACCTAGCAGTACATCCAATTTAGTACCACCTCCTGCTTTTCAACCGTTATATCAGATACCTAGTACTTGGATTTCCACACCTGCTGTAGGACCAAGTGCTTCTGCAACCGTGCCGGTCATGAGTACCATGACTGCACCATCTACATCAGCTACCACTGGTTTCAATACCTTTGTAGACTCCAACATAAATCAATGTAATATGCCTGCAGGCAATGTCCCTTTTTCCTTATTCTCAGGGGGAGGGGGTAATATTTTTAACCAGCAATATGGCAGGGCTAATACCCAGCCACAGTGGACGAACCCACAGAGCACTAATCCACTTTCATATGGGTGGGAAAATTTCAATAATTCTTTCATACAACAACAAATGGCAGGGGGCAACCCCTACCAACAAGTAGCTGGGGGAAACCCCTATCAACAGATGGTAGGTGGACACCCCTATCAGCACATGGACGGAGGAAATCCTTATCAACAGATGGTTGGGGGCAACCCCTACCAGCAGACGGCTGGGGGAAACCCCTACCAGCAGTTCATGGGTCAAACTATGGGTGGTTCCCCTTATCAAGTACAGTCTTACCAGCCTCGTTTACCATTTCTGGCAACTTTAAATTTGCCAGATCTTTCCAAACTGACCAACGATCAAGTGTATCATAATGCTACATGGCCATAAGTTCCTACCAAGTTACCTTCATACATTCCAAAGTTTGAAGGCAAAGCAGGTGAAGACCATGGTGACCATGTCACTACTTTCCACTTATGGTGTTCCTCGAATTCATTAAATGAAGATTCCATTAGATTGAGACTATTCCAAAGGACTTTAACCGGTGCTGCAGCCAAATGGTACATTGAGTTACCTGCAGCTACATTCTCTAATTTTTGGGATCTCGCGATTGTCTTTTTGAATCACTTCCAGCTTCTTGTTCAGTATGATGCCAGAACAGACCTTTTGTCTACATTTAGGAAAAATAAAGCCACTCATTTATCTGACCACATTCAGGAGTGGCGAAGATGAAAGAGGCTCATTAAGGCCAACATACCTCCAGAATTCCTTCTTGAGTGGTATTTGAAATCACTCCTTCCTTATATTTCTAAGGAAGTAGCTACATCTGGAGTATCTAACGAGGAAGAAGCCATCCTACGGACCCAACAGTTAGATCTCATTTATGCACAATCCGGGTTATTGTATGAGATTATACCTGATGCACCGCGATCGAATACCGATCTGAGTAGACCTAAACCTGGACCACATGCTGACGACATAGTGGGTTCAGTTGTCTCTGCAGCTTTCGAAGCATTGACCAAACAGGTTCATGCCTTATCTGTCAAACAGTCGACTGCAAATGTTTCTTCCATCACAACCTCTCCTTCTACTTCTGAGCCTGTCAACCAGGTTCAGAACAATCAAAAGGGTCCTCGGCAGCCCAATAACAAAAAGAAGGGCAAGAAAGGAGAGGGGAACCAACAAAATCACAAAAAAGAGAATGCCGAAGAGGGTAACAAAGAGGAAAAGAAGGTTAAGTTACCTTGTAAACTTTGCAAGCAGAACCACCTTACTCACCAATTCCCTCTGCTTGAAGAAGCCCAGAAACTCTTAAGAGAAAAGAAGCCTGTCGTACTGAAAGATCCATTCCCGAAAGGGTAGAGCTCAAATTTTGGCACCTCCAACACTGGGGGCACTACACATGCTACGGTTGATCAAACTTTTATTAACATGGTTAATTCGGATGCACTCTTACAAATGAGATCCAGGAACTATACCTCGGACGCACAGAAAAAGGATAAAGAGATTCCAGAATCCTCCACTCCACTCCACATACCTGTGGACCCAATGCCCAAGATCCCGAAAGGTGTCTTGAAACGGGCATCGCACAATCCCAACACTCGGGTCGCTTCCAACTACAATGTGGTTGAAGATTTAGCCCAGACCCTTGTGCCATGTCTACTTTAGAAGTCTTGCAAAGTTGTCCTTTACAACGGAATGCACTTCTGGCAGCTATTGGAAGTATGGAATCCTCTAACATGTGTGCGCGATTTGAGATGACTGATGTCAAATACCGGTTTCCCTACCACGTTGCTCTTCAGATTAAAGTCGTTCATGGTCCAATGACCATCAGACGAGCTGTCGTAGATGAGGGCGCGTCGACTTGCATAATGTCAATTTCCTGTTGGAAAGCTTTAGGTTCCCCGGAGTTATCCCCTTCTAACACACTACTTACTGCATTTGATGGCAGAAATTTTTGTCCACATGGGGTTTTGCCATCATTTGATGTGACATTGGCCGGTAAGACAGTTGCTGTAGAAGTAGAAGTTCTGGACGCTCCGCTTGATTACAATATGTTATTAGGCAGGAGTTGGACATATGCCATGCGAGCCATTGCATCGACGGTTTTCCGAGTTGTTATGTTCCCATTTGAAGGTAAGATCGTTACAGTCGATCAACTTTCTTTCACTCAGAGAAACAACCAGACTTCTTCAGAGACCACAGTTCCATTAATTGATCAAACCACCCCGGTTGGTGAAAGATTAGGAGCAGGACTGTATGGGTCATTAATTGGCACTTTTTACCTACCGGCTCCTACCTTATTCGTTGGTACTGAGGGATGTTCATCGTCTAAAACTTCCATGGTTAGTTTAACAACTGATTCTGGGTTTCTCCCAACTAATACAAACCCCTCCGTGCCCATCCCTGTTGGAGAAGTTACCCACCAGGATTCTTATCAAACTGCAACAGAACATATGTTGATTCCATTGGTGTCTGTTGAGTCAAATATAGATTGTGCTACTACTTAGTCACCAGATCCGATCCACTGTCTTGACAGTTCAGATACCACTTTACCTTATGAGGAAGAAATGTTAGAAGCCATGACTGACCTGGACCATCCTCATGAACATATAGATCCCGGGTCCTTCTTGTTTCCTTTTCTTAACTTAATAGAGAGAGGTGAATTTTTTCCAACACCCAGTGAAAATACTAATTTTATTTCCTCACAAGTTGGTTTTGTTGAAGAGAATAGATTAAATACCTTGTTGGTGAACGTTTTCACTAGGGTTGCCGGAAACATTTGTATTGAAACGGGATGTTATCTCGATGAGATCATTCCATATACTAATCTTTTCCGTGATTTCCATGACATCTTTACCCGACCTCACGAGGAAGATCCAGGCATTGACCCTACCTGAAAAAGTATTACGCTTAGGCTGAAGTACTTTTCTTGTAACATAGCTGTATATTTTTGTAAAGCTAGTTTTTGTTATGCTCGTTAGTTAATCTTATGTGTGTTTTTCATTTCGTGTACCAGATGTCAACCGAACATTTCTTAGGATTTGTTGATGGCGCCAGTCGCCACACCTGTCAGTTGGCTGCAGTAGCTTGGGTCATTTATTCACCCGCTGGCCAACTTGTCTCTTCGGGGGGGGTTTGTTTGGGTCCTACCACAAATAATATGGCTGAATACAGTGCAGTTATAGAACTTCTCCGAGATGCTCTCAGTTATGGCATTTCACATTTGGAGGTAAGACTTGACTCACAATTAATTGTATTTCAGTTAACAGGTGTCTATCAGATCAGGGATCCTGGATTGCTACATCAGGTTCTACGAGTTAGACTATTGGAAAGACAATTTGATTCTATTATATATGAACACATTCCAAGAAGTTTAAACACATTAGCCGATTCATTAGCAAACTACGTGTTAGACTGGCATTTGCATCATACATTTTCATAAACAACATTGCACACATTGCACACATACACATGTAAATAACCGTTACTGTATATAGCCGATACTGTATCAAAAAATATATGAGTTTTGGGTCACAAGTCTATCACGTCGAGTCATAAAAGTACAAAAAATAGGCATAGTAGCCTCAAAAATATATACATAGAATGTATCCCTCTCCTATGGAGAAGGAGGGACATCATCATCATCTATTGCATTGCGATAGCATATGACTAGCCTAGCTATCTTCCGTAGCACCCTAAGCCATGTCAGGGGCACCCCAACAACATCTTCCTACATATCAATAGGTATCTGATCCATACGGCATGCAGGAACTTCGTGAGTCAACCGACTCATTTTTCTCTCTAAGGTCCCCAACATAGCATTTGCTGCAGCAATATCAGCTGGCCTCACAAAGATGGTAGGATGTCCCTCAGGACAAACAGGCTCAAGATCTGCATATGACACTTGATTAGCACTTCAAAATTCATTCATAAAAATCAAATACTTGAAAAAGTTTGAAAAAATTAAATAATTCTCAAAATTTAAACATACCAATATCTCCCCAGGATCCACCTGGAGGAAGCACCAGTTCTGGATCATGATGGAAATCCAATCCAGCATATGGAAACTGCTTGAAAGCGGGCACTTGCCTCTCCCACCACCCCCAGAAATCATCAGTATGATAACAGTAGTGGCTTCCCCACCACCCTAGCGGAGGAATATGTCAACCCAACAGCCTAGTCTAGGCTCACGGGGGTTAAACTGAGGTAGAGGCATCCCCAAACTGATAGCAGGCATCCTCTCAAATAATAAAGTACACAAAATGCTACCGTACACAAAATTCTTCATTGTGCCGGATTTGCAACCTGTCAATTGAGATTTCATGCTCGCCAGTAAACTAGTACACCAATCATAGACATGACCGTGTAAGCATTGTACACCAATATGCATAGAGTGCCTGGAAGCTAAGTGTTGTGATGCACTACCTGCCACTCGGTTGATCATGCTCACTATCACTTTCAAAGGGAGGCTTTCAATAGTTGAAATCAAGACTTGGCTTCCCGATTTCTCAGCTTCGGCAATACAATATGTTTTCACGTACTCTTACAAAAATCTTACACCCACAGGAGAAGACCCTTTCAGATTGATTACATCTCCTCTCCATGAGAGACCAGTAATGAAATATATGTCATCAACTGTAAGCTCCAAAGTTTTCCCACGGATGACAAAAGTATTGGTATCCACATCGCAGTACCGAATAAGTCTTCGAAACAATTTGTTTAAGGACCTCATGTTTACAGTTCGGTAAAACTTCAATAAACTGCATCTTTGGAGAGCGTGGAGAGTGGCCAGCTCTTGCATGGCCAACCTATACATGTCCTCATGTTCTCTCTCCCTCCATTGAAGAACCATCCTGCACAAAAAATGAAAATTCTTTGAGTCTCGGCGCTTGTATTTAGGTTTTCAAGAGTGAGCGCTACTGTGTATACTACACAGTCACGTATGGGTGCTACTCTGCTTGAGCACAGTAGCGCCCATCTCGTTTACACGCTACTGCTATGGTTACACAGTAGCGCCCGCGCAACAAAGGTTGTGAGCATCACGTTGCAAGCATTTTTTTGCTCAAAAAATGAAAACTAAACCATGAAAATGCAAGTAGGGTGAATTCTAACTTACTTGGTGGAAGAAGAACGACGTTTGGATGCTTGGTTTGATCGCCACGGAGATTTGAAATTGCAAAAGGTTGCCCCAATCTTTTCCCTACAAAACAATTTGGAAATTGATTTTTAAAATGAAATTATATATATGAATTGGAGTTTGATTTTTACCCACCATTGTTTAATTTTCTATAGTTTCAAAATTTTCAAAAAATCCCTAATTAATCAATTGAAACACACATATGGTACAATACTAATCCAAGCTCAATTTTCATTTAATTTTTGTCGGATTCATCTCCTAAGTTCAAAAAACTCTTGATGTTAGACCTTGTCAACTAGTTAAATAGTTCAAATTCATATATCATTCGAGTTTTTTTTTGCCGCATCAACTAATATTTTGTTGAAGACCTAGTTTTGGCAGAGTATGAACCTATGATCCTAGAAGCTGACCTTTAAGTCATTTTAAGCTCTTGTTTGGACTATTTAAACCTAAACAAGATTGCCGAGCAAGCTTTTCCTATTCGAGCTCGTTAAAGTAATCGAAGGCTCATGCACTCAGGTATAGAATTACCCCTTTTCCGGGCCTAGGTGGATTAACTACGGAAAAGGTATACTCTAGGTATACTCCTGTATGCGCTAGAAGAGTTCTTCTTCCATTGTTTTATACTTTTTCGGGGGAGGAGACTAACTACACGAAAAAAGACCTTTTGGATCCTTTCTTTAGGGTTTTAAGGCTCTCTAAACATGAAAATACCAAGCGAGCATTCACCTACTCGGGCTCGATGTGAAATCCACGAGAGGGTAAGTAGAGGACTGTTTAAGTTTTTCAACTCTATAAACAAGAAAACACCACCGAGCACAGACCAATCCGGGCTCGATATAAAATCCACGGATAGGTGAAAAGAGGAATGTTTAAGTTTTTCAAACTCTATAAACAAGAAAACACCGGCGAGCATTAATCTGCTTGGGCTTGATACTAAAATCCACGAGCAGATATATGGAGTTATTGTTTAAGTTTTTCAGACTCCTTAAAATTGAAAACACCGGCGAGCAAGAACAGATCTCAGCTCGATATTAAAATCCAGAGATCAGTAATATAGAGTAATCTTCTATCTCTTCTTCGAACTCTATAAATAATAAAGAAGGTCCTGAGTCTTCCTCCCATGGGCTCTTTAAAATTTTTACATGGTTGGATCTATTGAGTTTTCATTCTTTCTTGGACTCATTAAAACAACAAGAAAGGTATTCTTTTATCTAAAAAGAATAAGGAATGGGAAATACATATCATATCTTCATTGTCAAAGGTAGTTCAGTCAGTTCTATCCTTGAAGACAGTCTATCTTGTTGGTTGGGTTTAGTTTTTGACCTCAGGGTGAACCTTTCCTCCGAGTTGTTTACTCCCCCGGTTGGTTATTATTCCAACCATATGGAGGGTCTGATAATGTCTCTTACATTTCAAACTTATTATTTACCCCATTATGTCAGAAACTATCTGAGTCACTTTGTGTTGTGCTCAATGTTCAAGGATATACCCTATGTCAGCCATTCTGCAGTTTACCTTGACCTCATGTGTCGGCCTTCCTAGTGTCAGTCTTGTTACATATTATTCCATATCAGCTCTTACCAGTTGAGTGTCCCTCGAGTTGGATGATGGAGGATGCCTTAAGGCCTCCCTTCCAATGAACTTCTTCCCATCGACATCAACTCATTTTATTCTGGGAATGAAGTTTAGAGTTTCGGTTAGTACCTTGGATATTGCAGTCACCAGTGGTAATTTTCCTCGCTGTTAAAAGATGAGAATACATCAATGTCTTTTATTCGATAGGATTCCCAAGTGTTCGACTCCAAGTCCATCTATTCACACTTGGTGGATCGTATTTGGTACCTTGGACCCCATCATCATTATCGGTGGAAGTCCTCGTGTTTGTTAACGGTATACATCAATGACCGGTAATCAAATGATACCCCCCATGCTCGACTGTCAGCTCATCTATTCACATGGTTAGGGTTTGTACCTAGATTTATTTTGGGTGAAGACCTTGGGATCTTGGATGACATTACCTCATTTTGTTATCACCCAAGTTGCGTAAGACTAAGCCTCACTTATATTTATCTCTCCATGAGACATAGATCCAGTTTGTTGTTATGGCTATGATCTCTCAGTTTGACATTGATCCACTCTTGTATTTCAAGTGGCCATGCTTTATATACATCTCCTTGTTATGTATCGGAGATCATGTTGTACCACACTGCACATCTATATGATGTCTAAGATGTAATTGCTAGCTGACCTTGATCTTTGTTGCAGGTGTTCTTGTAACTTGTTTTCTATGGTTCTTTGCTCCTCCTTTGGCTTTGGATTATAATGTATTTCAGCCATCGTTTCCCTCTGACCTCACACATTAGGGGGCATCTGTTATAGGTCAAACTTGCACCTCTCCGTCCGTGATCACCTTGAGCTATTGTTCACACAAAAGGACAACTTGGATGGAGGAGCATGTTGACCCTAGATGATACTTTGACTTACTCCATTTCCTGACATTACTGGAAAAACCATAAAAATATCATTCTGATATATGAGCGCTACTCTGCTTAAATAGACTAGCGCCTGTACGCTACTCCAGTGTATAATAGTAGCACTCAAAGCCTTATAAGCGCTACTGCTTCTCAGCATAGTAGCTCTCAACATTTAAAAATCGATGAGCGCTAGTTGACAAGCACCATAGTAGCGTTCATCTTAAAAGATGATTAAACAATAATTAGTTTCACATGGAGGATTAGTTGCTGATAGTTTCCCAACTTCCCCAACTTCATCCATAACCATATCTCGACCTGAACTACTTCTCTGATCCTATAAATACAGAGAAGACTAAAGAGAAAGGTTATATGGATATATGGAGAAACTTAGAGACATAGAGATCTAAAAGAGAAGCTTGCATTGGAGGAGTTGATGCTGAAGATATCTAAGCTAGAGAAGAGAAAGAGTCCAGAATCAAGCCGCAGGAGCCTGTCATAAAGTCAGGTATACTTGTACATCAATTTACATTTGACAATAAAGGTTGAAGTGTCTTTCTTGTTCCAACTTAAATGTGTTCTAAAATAATATCTTAATTTGGATTTGTTTTGGTCAATATCGAATGTTTAACATTGTTTTTGTTTCTTTCGAACATTATATGTTGTCCAAGATACGCTGAGAAAGGTGTTTGTCTTGCAGGTTTACTGAACAGAAGGTGGATTTGAGGACTGAACGCGGGATCAAATAAAAGCTAGGATCGAACACTGGTTAAAAGGTATGTCCTCAAGCTCCATAACTCATTTCTTTTCATAAATATCTCTACAATACAATTAATACACTTACCTGTATTAATGTGTTGAGTCCAAGTTGATAGCATTAGTTTCCTTGCTATAGGGTAGTTTTGCCCGCCAACAGATTGGTAAAAGGTTCAAGGCATGTTAAGATTTGTTTTTTAAGGAAAGTATCGATGATAGGGACTAATATTGGCCATTATAGATATGCAGAATGTAAAATTTTTGGATCTTCAAACTTTTAGAGGTTACAAGTTCCTTTAGATATTTGCATGCTTACATTTTCATGACATCTTTATTGGCGATTGGAATCCTGGTCATACACAACAGAAGTGCATAAACACATGTTCTTAAGGTATGCACATGCAAAGTGATGAAGTGTGTTTAGAAAGTCTAGAACTTGGTATATGGAAAAAGGGATCAAATGGGATCAAATAAAGGTTCAATGGGAGTCCATCTACCATCCTATTGAGGAAAATATGGTAATTGAGACTAAAACGTACAAGCTAAAATTATAGCATTAATGTGTTGAGGATTCAACATGCCCATGTTAAATGATTTTGGGATTTGGTCTCCTACCCCTCCTTTATCTGGCTGCAAGGAATTTTTCAACGGGGATTCTCAGGAACAGGGTTGTTTTTGTGGTGTTGGGGCTCTCATTATTTTGGAGTTGGATCGTCACTTTAATTTATGGTTAAATTGCGGTTGATTGGGGACCAATGCAAGAGGAGAGTTATTGTCTCTCTAGCCTGTCCTCTTTTTTTCCAATTCTCAACATCTTTCTTTACACCATATTGTTGGTGGCTCTAAATTGACTTATACTAGTTGATTGGGTGAAAGGTCTGTGCTCTTTAAAGAAGATGGAGCTCTCTGCATCTTGGATGGATCATGTTAATCTTCAACTGCTCAAGGCCATTCCTGATGTCTCTATCATGAATATCTTCAAGGATTTCAATACACATGCAGATGCTTTATCGAGACATGGTCTTGTGGCCTTAGAGGGGTTTATTCATTTTCAGGAGTGGTGCGGGCTGCATCTACTTTTTTCCACGGGTAGTTTTCCTGTTTTTGGCTCATAGATGGAGACCTTTCTCCTCGTTTCTATGTTTTTGTACTTAGCGGTTATATATACATTTCCTCTTTTATTTTTGGTTTGTTTCCCCATTGATGACTTTTCCCTCCATCCGTATTGTTAAAATTTAGTAAAATATTGTAATTTTCCATTATTAGTGTGAAACAACTAAAAATAACTAACGTAAGCGACTAATTCACATTAATCATTGTTAGCTAGTCATATTTATATTCCTGTGACTAAATTAGTCATTTATGTTAGTCATTTTTATTTAGTCACTTGTTATCTAGTCATATATTTTATCCTGTGACTAAATTAGTTGCTTATCTTGGTAATTTTCTGTTGGCTTATTTAAAATTACTCAATTTTAATCGTTTATCCCTTGAAAAAACAGTGGTGACTAAATTTTTTAGTTGCCTAGTCACTTATATCTCATTTTGTACTAGTGCCCCAACTCGTGAGGACGGGACGTGTAAGCAACCCTCCTGGATTCTTTGCACCTGTCTTTTCATTTTGTCACGTTTTCACCATCATCTCGACATGCCATCTTTACTCTCACAAATTCTGGATTGATTCCATCTCTTCTACCTGTGTTATTAAAAGACACCAATCCTTGCCATACACACCTTGTTATCTTTGCTGCAAAGCTTCTCCAAAAGTTTATGGATTACAACAATCCAATAGTTACTCTGTTCAGAGATCTTGGAGGTCGAGAAAATGTATAAGTTACTGGACGATGTATAAGTTCCTAGACAACATACAAATAACTAGCGGTTCAGTGAATAAAGCAAATGAAACATAGAGGTGGTGTTTCCTGGCCATAAGCACATAATAAATTAAAGGGTAGTGGTTTTTTTAATAACATTAAGATGTGAAAAATGAATAATAGTGGTTGTGCTTGTATCATTATCATCTTGACAAAGCCTTCCAGCATTCCATTAGCTGGTGTCCATAGAGAAAATGATATAGAATAATTATGACAAAATAATTAATTCCCTAGTGTATGCAGCAATTTTCCACATAGTTGTATTGGTATTTGCGAAAGAAAATTAGCTTGACCTTATTTTGGATGGACACTTCTGCAGACTGTCTACCTTGCAGAAACTAGATCGGGAGGAAGCCCATAGTATTTCCTCCTCGACATGTCATGAAACAAGTAGTTGGCAACAATGATTCCTAATAGCACATGATACCAAAACAACACTCCAGTATCCATTGGAGCGAATTGATAACAAGAAAGGAAGATGAGTGTTGATGTGAAATGAAAACATAATGACTTGTAACAATTGTATAATCATCTAGCCAGGGGATGCAGACCAAGGTCTGAGAAAAGTAAAATTTAGACAGCCATCAAAGTAGGCGGAAGGGGTATAGACCCGGGGGTGGTCATATTTTTTTGGATGGTCTCCCATGGTAGGCTACTGTAGGATGTATACCCAATAATCATCAATGGTGGGCGGAGGAATATATAGCCATTGTGAGTCCAATTTTATGGATGGTCTTTAATACATAGGCTACAAAATGCATACCTAAGGAAGATTAAATTTACAATAGTCCTCGATGGTTAAAGGCCGAGGAATCTACTCTTGGAAGATCATATTTTCATTGTCACATGAGAGGATGTAGACTAGACTCTAAGAAAACTTGAAATTACGAAAGTCAGATTTTGTTGAAAAAAAAACTTATGACAAATATTTAAGAAAAGATATATTCAAAAAAGTTTATATTTAAGAAAAGATAAATTCAAAATTTTTTTATGACAAATATGGATCTAAATTATTGTGATGTTGATCGATTGTATTGCAAAGGCTTATTCTCAAACTATTTGTCAGAATACCCTTAATTTGAAAACTCTTTACACAAAAGCAATATTTAATTTTATATTAATTTGATAACCTTAGATTATGCCTTTTTTTAACCCATTGCTTTTCCTTTTTGCTTGAATGAAAATTAAGGATTTATCAATTAAATTATATTTAATTTTAAGTTTCCCATCGTTAGATGCATTTTGTGCTTTGGATATTGACTCTTTCACAGTAGCAGAATTTTTTTGCTAGTATTTAAGATTTTGTGAGAAAATGATAATAATACTTTACATAGAAAAATGCATTGAGCTCAATAACCATTTATTCTCTTCCTCGCCTTGCTCGGTATTAGTCACTTCTTACTTTAATACACTTTATAAATTATAAAAAAAGGTTAAAAAATAGAATAAGGGGAAGAGTTATTCATACATTTTCTAATATAGCACAAGAATTAAAAGCCTAAGTTGTAGGGGAGTATCTTCACAATTTAAAAAAGTTCTATTTCAGTTTCCCTTGAATGGGCATGAACGTAGTACTTGCAAGGATTCGTTTTTTGGATTGATTGAACATGAGATGATGTGTTGGGGACATAAGAGGTTAATGGCATACTTAACTTAGTCTCCGTTGCCTAAGGTATATATAGACACACCATGTAGGAATCACATTGCAAGTGTCGGAGATTCATGCCCTTCCATACTCTTTCCATCTCCAAAAGAGATCTCAAGGCCCCCCATTAATTTGACATTGGTAATAAAGAACGTAAGGATTGACCTTCACAGTAAATGCCACATACTGTAACATTAGAATTTCAATCCGAATTACACCATCGTTATCCTTAAAATGCTATGCAAAGATGAAATACACTTCATATCTTTCACTTCGAAAAAAAACAAGAGGCATGGTTAATTCTCTGTCCCTTTCACACTTAAAATTGCAATCCTCAATCCCTACACTCCCTCACCAAATGAAAATACCAAATATATTTTTTTTACTACGCCTTCATTTTGGTATGACAAATTAATGTACAATTCATATTATTTTCCATCTATTACATGGATTTCTATTTATTGCTTATTAGTACTTGCAATATAGTTTCCCTTTCAATTTCATTGACTACATGAATCCCTACAATATATTAGCTAGACTTGCTTTCAAACACACAAAATTATATCGTCTAAGTACACACAACTTTCTCTCATTTTACAACATATTGAAATTCTTCTTGGCGTTTTATTTGCCCCATTTTGGGGGTATGCGAGTATTACTATTATGTGTCACATTGGCATATCATTAAACTCAACACCATTATCAATCTTAAAATTAACTTCTAATCATTAAACTTGAAATGTCCAGCTAACTACAGTTAATGACTAACTGAATGACTAATTAACCCAAATCAATTACTAAATAAATGACCAATTAACAACAATAAATGACTACTACAAATGATAAATTTGTGACTAAAAAAGTGACTAAAATTCGCATATAAACGACTAATAGTAGTTAATTTCTACTATCTTATATCTCGACCAACTTAGTCGTATCTATTTGAGTCATTAATAGTTGCCTTATTTAGTCGTATATTTGGTCATTGATTTAGTCATTAATTGTGGCAATTAATGACTAAATTAATGACCAAATATACGACTAAATAAGGAAACTATTAATCACTAAAAAAAATACGACTAAGTTAGTCGAGCTATAAGATATTAGAAATTAGATACTATTAGTTGTCGACTAAAAAATAGTTGTTTATATGTGAATTTTAGTCATTTTTTTAGTCACTAATTTCTCATTTTGTACCACTATTAGTTCCGTTGGGCAGGTTGGTTTTACAACTGGCTTTGTTGGGAATACACTTGCCCTTGTGCAATGGGAGGATATTTAGGTTGTACGGGTGCAGGGGCTATGGGCAGTGGATAGTAAGAAGGGGGAGTTTGCGGTTGGGCGAGAGCAGGTGCGGTCGGCGAGTGGTAGTAAGCAGGTGGAGTTGTTGGGGAGGTACATGCTTGTGGGTTATGACCGTAGCTAGGAACAACATATGTGGGTCCATGTGTATTAGGAATGTGGGTCGATGGAACATATGAAGGTGTTTCTCTAGAATGAGTGCTGACATGTGAAAGATTGTGTTCGTAACTCATAGTGGGTTGTGCGATACTAGGGTAAGGGTTATATACGAGAGTTGGTGTTGGGGGCATATGCACATAGTGTCAGATGGTGGATGCAACGTGACCAATGATGTTGTCTGTAGCATGGGCTTCCTTAGGGGCATCCTTCCGAGAAGAGTCACTAGGAGGGGAATCGGGTAGGATAGTGTAGAGGTAGCTCGATTGTGCGTAAATAAGGTCAAACTGTTGGGATTTCAGTATGGCCTCTTCTTTTGATTGGGTTTGTTTGGATGCCACATCCTTGGAGATGGTTGGTATGAGAGATTTCAAAAACCAATCTAAAAAGATGTGGTTGTCTAACTTCATATTACACAAACTCTGGCATCTACACCATTCATGGATATGATCGATGATATGGGTGGCCATATTTTGTCTACAAGATAGGAGAATCTCAACACAACCGTCGTAACAAACTGGTATTTGGAAGAATTGTAGGAAAGTTGAAGCAAGGGATGCAAAGGTGGAATGCATCCCATGGGGCTAGTCAATATACCACTTGGCTGCAACACGAGTGAATTTTCGTTGTAAAAGGCGTAAGCAAATAGATTCATCCACTACGGAGTTAGAGGAACACCACAAGTGGAAGGACATGATATGGTTCTGGGGGTCCTCACCACCCTTTCTTTTGAACTTACGAATGTCCAAAGGGAGCTTGGTAGGCATGGGAGGCCATGTGGGATCATGTCGGATCAGGTCATTGGTCAATCTGGTAAATTTAGGGAGATTGGGACTGGCCATGAATGGAAAACTTGCATGAGTATGTGACATGAATGGACGACCTGCGTGCTAGCCATGATGGCTATTGTATGGCCACCTCCATCGAAAAATGGTGCATTGGCGGTCGACATAACCGAGATGCTGGAACCACCCATGGGGGGTGTAGGGAACTAAATAGAAGGGCTTATGCCCCCTAGGGAATCGCTAGTGGTCCCAGGGATGATGGTCGAGATAGGCCCACTACATATGGATATGGACCCAACAACAGGATGCATTATAGTAGTGAAGGTGTTTCCGGTAGCCCGATGGTTGGTGGCTCCTGTGGAACTTGGGATGGTGGGTCCTGTGGCACTAGGAATGGAGGGTCTAGTGTACCCCACAGCTCGAATGGAAGCTGAAGTAGAAACCGAGACACTAGTGGTCTGTCACCAACAATCCCTCCATAAACGGGTTAGGATTCATGCTGGCCATGGAACTAGATGGAAGTGTATGTGTGGGTGTATCCGGCACAGAGGAGTTATATGTGAAATAGGGGGCGTCAGGATTAAATTTCAATGATGAATTTGTGCATTGCAGAGGTGCGCGGTGAGGGGGTTCCAATGGACCGTACTGTGGGGACTACCCCCGTAGTCGATGAGAGTGTCTCGAGGAATCAATGGTGACGAGGGTGTAAGTGATAAGGGGATGTGGTATGAAAACACACTAAAAAATCCTAGTGCAACCATGCATGCAAAAGGAGAGATGGTAATAAAAGCAACACTCAAGCCAACAACAAGCTCAAAAACTCTTGTTACAGTAGTGTACTACAACAGGGGGAGTGGAAATGAAATGGTCAGAATACCAACAGGAGGCACTCCCAAAAATAAAAAATACTCACTAGCTTCAGGGGTATAGGAGCATGCAAATGCCTAACTAAAAGATCTGGAATCTCATGCAAATTGTATCCCCTACAGGGTGAAATCCACAGTAAGGAAATACAAAATGGAGAACCCAATGGATAAGGAATATCCCTCTACTAAGAGGGATCCCAGGTACAAGATTCCTAGTAAAGATTGGAAACAAAGATACCTCAGTCAAAGCATGTCTGGAAAGGTATCCTACAACTTCATTTCTTTGGTCATCACACACCCAGTATGGTATCTAGCATGCGCGATGAGAAAAACAAGTTGGCGTCCTTTAGTGCAAAGTGGAGAGCAGAATTCCATGTAGACTTCCAGAATCAATCTTTCTACTTTCCCTCATAGAGGAGATGCCCCCCAATAGATCGGTGTCAACCGTGCTAATCAAAGAGGATTTTGGTACCCTAGAAGACAACAACTATGTGTCAAATGTATATGACAAAGGGGATGTTGTTTGGATGCCTATCCCCAATGTCCGAACCTAACTACTAAATTCTTTTTGTTCCTCAAATGAGGTTAATATTTGTTGAGTTAAGTTTAATTTTAAGGCTTTGTTGGTGGCATGAACCAAGCAATAGTTTGATTAGTGGAATGATTGTGCACACTGGTGGTGTGTAAAATAGCTAAGAAATTAAATTCTTAATAAAAATGAACAACTTCCAAAACTAAGTCTAATTTTGTTTTTTGTGAAAACATCATTTCAAAGTAGAAAGGCTACAACTAAGCATTTATCATTCAAATCATAAAAATGTTTGACTTTCCAACAAGCACTCACTGAAACTATAAATATGCGGTCAAAAATAATTTTTAATAGAACTAAAGACAACAAATACTAAAAAATAAGGATTTTTCTTTGTTGCAATAAATAAAAAAAGATTAATATAAAGACCACTACAACAAGCAAATGATTCCAAGCAAAAAAAATAAAAATAAAAACTATTGCTTACACTTTTTTATTTTTATTTTTTTATTTAAATAAAGTCATATTCACTTTCTTCATGAAAGATGTTCATTCTATATACCTAGCCATAAAAATATTTTTAACGTTCCCATTTGTTATCATCATCAAGACAAGTCCCACACTTCTCTTCCTCGCTCACTCTCTCTGTCTCCCATACTCCTCTACCTACCCATAACTCCTACACCTCTCTGTTAGGATATTTAGACACTTGGGAGTTAGTTAAGATCAACTTGTGTAATATATCTGTTAGGGATAGTGTGTTTCTTTAGTATGCATTAGTATGCATTTGTAAATACTTAATCCGACGGTCACGATATGTTTCCGACATAGAGTGATCCGATGGCTCAACTTCTCTTAGATCAAACCTAACCTTGATCCGTGGATTAACACCCGATTGGTCCATGATCTCTATTTAAAGAGCATGGAGGGTCATTGTTTAGTTGATCGATTATGAGAAACTCATTTGTAACTTTCTTTCTTTGCATAATAAATTGTCCCGTAGAAGCTATTTGGCCGGGGCCGTGGAGTGTTTCCCTCAAGAGGGTTTAAACCACGTCAAAACATCGGTGTGTTGATCTGTGATCTGTTTGTGTGAAGTGGTTGCTCTTGGTGTTCGGTTCTTTGGTAGTACCCTATGTACCCGAACATGGTATCAGAGCTTTTATGAAGTGCTTCTTCCGGTTATGATCTAGATCTTGAACTGTTGTTGCCGAAACTCGAAAGGGTTTCTAGTTTTGGTATATCTGTGCATTTCTGGGCTATGGGAGGTGTTCCATTGCGTCCGGAGCGTCGTTTCCATTGGGAAATAGTTTTCGTTTGATTGAAAACGGTTCCCGGTTGCTCCAGAAACGCGTATTTCATCAGATCTGAAGGTATAATGTTACAGTGACGCATTTTTTTATTTTGTTTTTTGAAAAGAAAAAATCTCATATTTCATCTTTTTTTTACTGTTAGATTTTTTTTGGTTCAGATTGTTGCTTTCCCGTCTGCGTATGCTCTTTACCGTGCACCTTGTGCCATCTCGGCAAATCAGAAACAGAAAGGGAAAGGGTTTTTCTCAACTGCGTATGCTCTTTGCCGTGCACCTTGCGCGATCTCGGCAAATCAGAAACAGAGAGAGAACGTCTACTTTAAGGGCAAGCTAACAAGATCTAACTCCATAAGTGTGGAAATTTTCTTTTTGTTTCGATTTGTGGTCTGTTTTGCAGGAAAAAGGGCAAGCACGCAAACCGAGCAAGAAGAGTAAAAAAAAAAAAAAAAAAAAAAAGAAGCCCCCTTTTTCATTCCCATATTTTACATACCTTTTAATCTAGCTCACTTGGTTCAAAGTTGTTTTATTCCTTAATAGGTCTTGAGTTCAAGTCTTAGGAAGTTACTTTTAAAAGAAAAAGTGCATGCAATTTCTATTTTCAAGTTACTTTATTGTAAAAGTGCATCTCACTTAAATAATAAAAAATAAAAATACAAGTGAGTCACTTAAGTTTTTTTTATTGTTGCACTATTTAAAAGTAATATCATTGTAAAAGTGAAATCACTTATTTTACAAAAGTGGTTCACTTAAAGCAACTTTTTTGTAAAGTGATTGTCAAAAGGTTCATTTTGGGAAGAGGGGGGTTTTTTTTTTTAGCTGGACATTCTCTAGCTGCCACGTCACTATTGTTGACATCTTCAATAGTTTCTTTGTTCAAGCATAACTTCATCATATAGAGTCAGTTTTCAGTGCCGTTTTTTTTTAAACCGCCTATTTTTTCGAGCTCTTCACATCCAGACTATTGGTTTCTACTTTTATAGCCATTAATTTACAAGTATGACCGCCCCTTGTCATATTCTACTTAATAGTTCCAACTATTTCTCATGGAAATCTCGTATGGAGGATGTTCTACGAAGTAGGGAACTTTTCAGAATTACAACAGGGAAAGAAAAAGAACCCACTGATGATGATAAGAAAATAAAATGGGCAAATAGATGTGATGAAGCTCGTGGATTGATTGGGGTGTCAATCTCTACTGATTTGCGATTCCACATATCTAGAATTGATGAACCTAATGTTGCTTGGGACAAGTTGGAAATTGTGTTTGGTAAACACAATGAAATCCGAGGTCACCAACTCGAAAATGAGTTGATTTCTTTAAATCCAAGTGACTTTTCATGCATTCAATATTATTTATCTAAGTACAAAACTCTTAAACTCTTATGTGCAGAATGTAAGATTGAGAGGGAAGACAAACAGTGCATTTATCATATTCTTTCCAAACTTGGACCTGCATATTCTGTTTTTGTATCTACATTTTACTCCATGAAAGCATCCTTGAATGCAGCTAGCTATCAAGAGCCTAGTCTTGAATCCTTTTGTGATTCCCTGATTAGAGAACAAGATAAACTCATTCATCTTGGAATAATCAACAATGCAGATACATCTAGGAAAGCCTTATTTGCCCAACAGAAAGAAAAGTCCAAGCCTCCCAAGAAACAAAATTTTCGCAATAATAAGTCAAACAAGGGTCCCAAACCCTCTTAGTTAGCTTCTTCTTTAAAAAATGACAAAGGATCCAAGCCAAAAGGCAAGAAGATTGAGCGTCATTGCAACTATTGCGGGAAAGATAATCATGATGAATCTAAGTGTTTCAAGAAGATGGCAGCCTTGGAAGCAGCAATGAAGAAGCACCACATTAGCCTAGATTCACCTTCAGAATCTACCTCTCATGGACATGCACTTTGTGCTTCTGGTTATTCTTATAATGCATCTTCTTCTTCTACTTCAAATGAATGGCTCATTGATTCTGGAGCATCTTATCATATGGCTAAGGATCAAGCCATCTTTTCTACTATGCATGAATGTAACACCAAACAAATATTTGTTGGTGATGATAGATCTCTAAGTGTTGTAGGAGATGGAACAGTTCCAGTAGATAATGGTCATTTTAGTGATGTACTATGTGTTCCAAGAATTTCCTGCAATTTGTTATCAGTCTATCAGATCACTCATTCTGGTGAAGGTAAAACTGTGACCTTTACACCTCACCAAGTTGTAATCAAGGATTTTAAAGATCCTCAACAGGTCCTAGCTACCGAAATTGTTGATGATATTACCAGGTTGTACAAGTTTAACAACTTTGGGTCATCACCTTTCCCTTCAGTTTTTGTTGCTCATAGTGATAACTTGAGCAAACTTTGGCATGAGCGATTTGGTCACTTAAATTATCGCTCATTGCAACAACTATGTAAAGAAAATATGGTGACAGGTCTTCCGATGGTATCTTGCAGGGATGGTGTTTGCTCCGGTTGTGTACTCGGAAAACATCATCGGGACAGTTTTGACAAATGTGCCTCTTGGCACGCCTCGGTTCCCTTGGAGCTTGTGCATAGTGACTTGTGTGGTCCTCTTCCATCTGCTTCCTTTTCTGGTTTCAAGTATTTCTTAACTTTCATTGATGATTACACCAGACGCACTTGGGTTTATTTCCTAAAACTTAAGAGCGAAGTATTTAACATGTTCTTGGCCTACAAGGCCCTTGTTGAAAAACAATCTGGTCATCAAATTATTAACTTAAGATCTGACAATGGAGGAGAATATGTTAACAAACAATTCACTACTTTTTGCACTAAACAAGGCATCCAACAACAGCACACTGTTCCATATACACCACAACAAAATGGTGTAGCTGAGCGGAAGAACCGCACTTTAAAAGAAATGGCTAATTGTATGATCCAATCTAAGGGACTAAGTCTTCAATTTTGGGATGAAGCCATAAATTGTGCAAATTACATAGTTAATCGCACCCCCACAAAAGCATTACAAGGTATAACACCGGAAGAAGCATGGAGTAAAATTAAACCTAATGTAAGTCACTTTCGTGTGTTTGGTAGTGAAGCATGGGCTCACATTCCGGATGAAAAATGGAAAGCATTGCAGCCTAAAAGTGAAAAGTGCATATTTGTTGGATATTCTGAAGATGTAAAAGGTTATAGACTTCTTCAACCACATTCTCATGCTATAATCATTAGAAAAGATGTTAAATTTGATGAAAATATCTTGGCCTGCGAGCCTAACTCGGCGAGTGTGCCATCTTTGGCCTGCGAGCCTGATTCGGCGTTTGTGCCTTCTTCTTCTTCTTCCAACTTCCTTGACAGGTTTCCAACTCCAGTTTTTGATGATGACAGTGAGGATGAAAATCCACCTCCGCCTGCTCATGTTCCTCCAGTTGCACTAGCACAAGTGCTTCCTCGATGGGCCCGTTCAACATGTGAAGCAGCTAGTGATCTTGCCGGTGATCCTAGAGATCAACGTCGAACACGTTCTCAGTTTCAGCAAGCCTCTTCTCTTTTGGCTCAAGTTTCCGAGAATCATGATCCAGAAACTTTTGCAGAAGCTTTAGGGAATCAAGATTGGGATGCAGCCATGGATGAAGAATATCGTTCCTTAATGGCGAACAATACTTGGGATCTTGTACCTCTTCCAAAAGGAAGAAAACTTGTCAGATGTAAATGGATCTACAGAACTAAGTATGCATCAGATGGAAGTGTTGAAAGACTTAAGGCAAGGTTAGTTTCCAAAGGTTTTTTCCAAGTTGAAGGGATTGACTACAATGAAACCTTTGCTCCCGTCGCCAAAATGAACTCCATCCGCCTTGTTCTTTCCCTTGCAGCCTTACACAACAGGGAAGTCCATCAAATGGATGTCAAGTCTGCCTTCTTACATGGTGATTTACAGGAGGAAATTTACATGGAACAACCTCCTGGCTATGTTTAGAATAACTCTAGCCTTGTCTGCCGCCTTAATAAATCCTTATATGGCCTTAAGCAAGCTCTTAGAGCTTGGTATGCCAAAATGGATAACTTTCTCCTTGACACTGATTTTTCTAGATGCCATTCTGACCCCAATGTCTATACCAAGAAAGTAGAAAACCATCTCATCATACTTGTTCTATATGTTGATGACCTTATTCTTACTGGTAGTGACCCTAAGATTATAACCCATGTGAAATCAAGTCTTAAACAAACCTTTGAAATGTCAGACTTAGGACATTTGCATTATTTTCTTGGTCTCCAAGTTCTGCAAACCAAAGAAAGAATCTTTCTTTCTCAGTCTAAGTATGCGTGTGACCTTCTTCGTCGCTTTCACATGGAAGATTGTATACCACCCCCTTCTCCCTTCTAGTCTGGAGTCAAACTTTTTGCCACTTGTACTTCACCTGAAGTAGATGCCACCTTGTATCGTCAGCTTGTTGGTAGTCTTTTATACTTGACTCGTTCCCGTCCTGACCTTTCCTTTGTCGTTGGTCGAGTTGCCCGTTATATGCAGACACCTCATGAAAGTTACTGGAAAGCAGCTAAAAGAATACTTCGATATATTCGAGGTACAGTTCAGTTTGGGATTCATTACAGTACAGGGGGGGAACCTTTGTTGGTTGGTTTCATTGATTCAGATTGGGCCGGCGATCCTGATGATCGAAAGTCTACTGCAGGTTATGTTTTCAGTCTGGGATCTGGACCTATTACTTGGGCTTTTAAGAAACAACAAGCTCTTGCTCTTTCATCAGCAGAGGAAGAATATCGAGCAACTGTCAATGCCAGTTAGGAAGCTTTATGGCTTCGACAGATCCTTTCAGAGTTTGGATTCGAGCAGCAACAACCTACTCCACTTTGGTGCGACAATCAAAGTGCCATCAAGCTTGCCAAAGATCTAGTTCTACATCAACACAGCAAACACATTGAGCTACATATGCACTTCATCATAAATCTTGTTCATGATCGTGTTCTTGAAGTGCTCTTTTGCCCTACAGATGATCAAGTTGCAGACATATTCACCAAGTCTCTTACAGAAGCAAAGTTTTCTAAACTTTGATCTATGTTAGGAGTTCAGAAACTTGTCATTAAGGGGGGATAGGCTCTAATGCCTCCTTCCTTCTTCTAATAGTGTCACTTTGTAAATCCTTCAATCCTATCCCAAGTTGTTCTTGAGGGGGGATGTTAGGATATTTAGACACTTAGGAGTTAGTTAAGATCAACTTGTGTAATATATCCGTTAGGGATAGTGTGTTTCTTTAGTATGCATTACTATGCATTTGTAAATACTTAATCCGATGATCACGATATGTTTCCAACATAGAGTGATCCGACGGCTCAACTTCTCTTAGATCAAACCTAACCTTGATCCGTGGCTTAACACCCGATTGGTCCATGATCTCTATTTAAAGAGCATGGAGGGTCATTTTTTAGTTGATCGATTATGAGAAGCTCATTTGTAACTTTCTTTCTTTGCATAATAAATTTTCCCGTAGAAGCTATTTGGCCGGGGCCGTGGAGTGTTTCCCTCAAGAGGGTTTAAACCACGTCAAAACATCGGTGTGTTGATCTGTGATCTGTTTGTGTGAAGTGGTTGCTCTTGGTTTTCGGTCCTTTGGTAGTACCCTGTGTACCCGAACACTCTCTAGATATTCACCAATCCCCTAACACCCCCTTCTCTCTCCCACTCTTACCCCCTATTCCTCTCACTATATCTACCCACCAGCACCACCTCGGCCTCCTCCTCCTCCTCCTCTCTCTCTCTCTCTCTCTCTCTCTCTCACACACACACACACCTACTCCTCCCCCTACCATTCACCCCCCCCTCTCTCCACTCCTTTTCCTAACCCTTACTAAACCCCTCCCTCACTCTCCCACCCCCTACTCCTCCCCCTACCTCTAACCCCCCCCTCCTCCTCCTCCTCCTCCTGCTTTTCTCTCTCTCTCTCTCTCTCTCTCTCTCTCTCTCTGTCCCCCCAAATAACCCTTACTAACCTCTTCTCTTGCTCTCTCTTTTCCCTACCGCTCCACCTACACCTAAACCCCGCCCCTCTCTCTCTCTCACTCAACCCCCTGACTCTCTCTCTTTGTCTCTCTCTTTCTTTCCCCTACTCCTCTTACCTCTCTCTCTCTCTCTCCCCTCTTCCCACAAACCCTCACTAATCCCATCTCTCGCTGTCACTCTCCACGACTCCTCCACCTACACCTAACCCCCACCTCTCTCTCTCTCCCCCAAACACATAACAACCTCCCCACCTCTCTCTCTCACACACTCTCACAACCCCTGACCCCCCTTCTACTGTTCCTACCAATAACCACCCCCTCCTCTCTCTCTCTCTCTCTCTCCTAATCCCCCTACCCTTAAACCCCTCTCTTTTTTTTTTCTCATGATCCTAATCCCCATACCACTTACCACACCCCGCCTCTCTCTCTCTCTCTCTCTCTCTCTCTCTCCCCCCACCCTATATCTCCCTTCTCTCTAAATTCCCTAATCCTCCCTAAACCCCTATCCCTCCCCCCACATCGATCTCTACCTCCTTCTCTCCCCCATCCCGACTCCTCCCCTCTACACCTTCCCCCACCATGATCTCTATCCATTTCTCTCCCCAATGCCACTACCCCTAATCACTCACACCCTCTCCCCCTCCACCGCTTGGCTCTCTCTCTCTCTCTCTCTACTCCTCCACCTACTTGTATCCCCTAACCATATCTCTCACCCCAACCCCTTAACACCCTCCCCCCCTCTCTCTCTCATACAACTAACCCCTCTCCTCTCTCTCTCTCATCTCCATAACCCTTACTAACTACCTCTCTAACTCTCTCACCCCCCTACTGCTCCCCCTAGCTTTAAACCCCCTCCCCATCTCTATATATCTCCCCCTCTTCCCCCTAACCCTTAATAACACCATCTCTCACTCTATATATCCCTTACACCTCCACCTACACCTTACCACCACCCTTCTCTCTCTCCCCCAACACCCTCACCTCTCTCTCTCTCTCTCTCTCGCTCTCATTATCCCTAACTCGCCCTTTCTCTCACTAACCCCCCTCCTACTCTCCCTACCCATAGCCACACCCTGCCCCCCTCTCTTTATCTCTCCTACTTCCCCTAACCCTACTCCTCTCTCTCTATCTGTCCTACTCCCCCTACTTCTACCCCTCTCACTCTTTATCTCTCCTAATCGCCCTCCCCTACCACTTACCACCCCCCATTTCTCTCTCTACCCCAACCCCATACACATTCTTCCCTCTAACTACCCTAATCCTCCCTAAACCCATACCCCCCCAACCCCCCTTAACCCTAAGGTAAATTTTATTTTTACCAAAACGTGTGCGCGTTTTAGCTCTAGAAAATGCGCACTCGTTTTGTAGAGCTAAAATGCGTACGCATTTTGTAGAGCTAAAACACGCACTCATTTTGGTTTCCATGGAACCCAAATAGGAGAGAAAGGAAAATTTGAATTTAAGATAAATGTTCTCATGTTTCTTAGCACTACGACCAAGCCTTATTACCTTTCTAAGTGTCATCACTTTTCCTATGTGTCTACTCTGGACTTACCTTCGGGTTAACCAAACCTTTGGTATGGAATTAATGGTAAACCATAGCTAATCATACATCAAACCATCTTTCTCAATATGCCTATGGTTAGTCTCTGGTTACAATATGTTGCACACCATCATTTTTTATAAAATTTTAGAAATAGATAGTAATTTTTCTGTAGATCCCAAATATGTAATTTTTAAAAAGAATATATATATATTTTTATATTTTTTTTCTTATTTTTCTTGTGTCATGACTCCTTAACTAAAAAAACACACCGTTAGCGTCTCGTCCATAACTCTTCTGTTTCTCATCCATTTTGAAAAAAAATGGTATGGTGCACTAAACGACATCAAGCTCTACATGCTATAAAAAATTTGTTTTGAAATCATTGCATTAAAACCTTCAAAGGCTACACCCACACTTGGTGTATTGTTTTCGAGGTTTGATCACTTAGATAATTTTTTTTTTTTTTTTGGAAAAATAACAATGCAATAGAGATAGATGTTCTCTATATGTCTACCAGTTTTCGTAACTTGATTCCATCATTTAGGTACTTAAAGGTTGCACCCACAAAAATTTATACCTTATAATTTGTCCAAAAAATAAAAAAGTGTTCGTTAAAAAATATCAAAATTTATATAGTTAAGAACATTTTCAATAGATAAAATTTATATATTCAGAAACTTAATTCAATTACCTAAGTTTCATCTTTATTACTCATCGCAAGATTGATTGCATATGTGTCTCAAAATATCCATGTAATTTGATGGATGACTATTTTTTCAATTTTCTATTGCATCTAACGTGTAAAAAGAGACCCTCATTAGCTTGCACACACCCACATGAGAATCCTAACAAGTCATTGAGAACCATATGAGTAGTGTAGTTGATTACTGATATGACGTGATAATGTATAAGCATGGAGTATGACGAGTATCAAACCATGTAAACCATGTAATAGTTGTTATGATTGCAGTGATTCACATTAACTTGGAGTAATACAAAGATGAAATAGTTGTGATGGTTAGAACAAATCTCAATACAAGGCTCATCAGTATAAACATTGATTCCCATTCAAATCTTAGTCGATACTACTACATGATCAAATATTAGTAGAGCTAAGTAATGTTTCTATAATATGGGAATACTTGTTATATTACAAGTTTCCATGGATTAACCTTATTCAGTAACTAATACGTATCCTTTTCTATTACTATGAACACTACAAGTAAAGTGCCAGTGATAGTTAAGAGCAGATGATTGGTTTCTATAGAACTCCATTGTATAACTATAACATTCAAAAGCAGAAGAACAACCATTGAAAACAATATGTTTAGATCAAATCTATCTTAGAAGCAAATAATAAAGATCAAGAAATAAATCACAATGAATATAATTGTAAATGCTTCTGATGGCTCCACAAATATACTGAAAAACTCTCATTCCACTGTGGAAATTCCATATGCTCAATATTCTTAATCCTAGAAGCTGGATGAGGCACAAAATGTAGCATTTAATTTTTATGAGGAAAGGTGGATGGACTACCAAGAAAAAGAAGGCAAGGATATTAACTATATCTTAATGGTGGGAGTACAGTTGACTCAATGTCAGCTGGAACCAAGCTTGGGTATATTCTCTTTTTTGTTTTCATTCATTATTGGTATGACTGTAATAACAAAATAGTTTCAGAAGGACTCTCATGGAATGTCTTAAATTGTCTAGCATTCTCTAGCCTTCGACTCATAGTTCTCAATTCTTCCTGACCAAAAAGGGAGATCCTAAGTATAATCTAGAGTAGTTCCAACCATGGAAAAAAAATATGGCTAGTGATGGATGTAAGGAGACCACCAAAAGATCAATTTGCAGGTGTGAAGGTGCAATTTGTCGGAAAAAGGCTGAAATTTTGAACATTGGTAGTTGAAGGGAAGAGATGATAATGACATAGATGATTGCACACTGCTCGACAATTTTAACCCTAATCTAAATTTAAATTCCAAAAATAATCCTCATAAAGTACTACTGGCTTTCCAAAAATTGCTTGTATAACCTAGTTTTCTTCTATGTGAACATTGACATAGCAACATCGGTTTTTTCTTCAATTGATGTTTCGTTGTTGTTGTTTTTTAATTTCAATTTATGAGAATGCTCTGTGATTCCTAGAAATTGATTCCAACACTTTTTGGACTCCACAAGATGTGAAGTGATTATTAAATCTATGTTGGTAGTTGAGAGAGGAGAGATGACAATGAGCTAGATAATCGCACGTGCATGCCACCCTAAAAATAACAAAGAAAACAAATGATTTATGGTTGAAGAGAAAAACCTTCAACTCAAACACATAATGTCATAAACATAAATAGTTTTAGAACTAAAAATCTAGTGTGGTTCATATGTTTTGTAAAGTCAATCTTAATAATAATCATAGTCATGCATAGTATTTTAAAAGTTAATCTTATGCTTAATTGTGAGGGATAACTCCAAAACTTTTATTTTTATTCAATGCTCTCTCAAAAGAATTTGTTTTTGTGCAATGCTAATAGGGTGCATTGATTGTTCTCGCAAGTGCACCCATTGTACATATGCTTTTTTTTTGTGAGCATTGAGGATAATGTAGTGGTAAGTATTTTTTAGTGTTTTTTTAGAGTGAGAACAATAAATTCAATTTACAATGATAATTGTACAATTGGGAATCTTGTAACTATGTAATTTGAACATTCAACTAAACCGCACGCCCTTATGTAGTTGTATCTGTAACAATAGATGAGAGACATGAGTGATATCCATCTGTGTTATTTTTATTACTAGAAATAGATTGCTTTGAAAGATAATATCAAGTATTTGCTTCTACATATTATTTGAGGAAAAAAGAGCAGTTCAAGTTTCACTTTAATGTTTGGTTTCAAATGTTGTCAATGATGAATCCCATTCCTTTGCATTTGGTTCGTAACTCAAGGTTGTTAATGGATTATCCATGGAATTTCTCATTTTACCATCATGTGAGAGGGTGAATGATGTTTTTTGAAAGTTAATGACTTTGGGATTTTTTCAAAACTCCAAAATATAGCATTAAAAGTTCTCGTTTTTTCAAATGTGTTGTTCATGTTATATGTTTCACAATACATTGACCAAAAAAGACGTTTATGTTATATGTTTCACAATACAATAAAATAAATATTTTTTTGGACTTCATTAATGATAACGAAATGAGTTTGTAAAGGATAGGGTGGTCTATTGGTGGGGATAGATAAATTTCATTCCATCCACCCAAATTCAATTCCATTAAGACATATTCTAACTTAGATATATTTGTAGTGGTGAATAATGATTATTTTGACCATCCAATAGCCAATGTCAAGCAACATAAATTCATATGCATTGGGGATGAAATCCAAATCGATTCCCTTAGCTACTTCCTTTTGAGTAAAGCTAGCCCTCGTACTAATATAAAGGCATCTACTACACACTCATCTCAACACTCGAGCATTTAAGAAAGTTGTCAACACCCTTGGAAATTGCGCTTCATCAATTAGTATGTTGAATGAATAATATGTGCATGGCCTTCCAACTTTGAAATGGTATGACATGTGGGCTATGCCTTCTCTGAGTCTCATTTCATCATTTCATGTTTTGTTCTTTGTTTTGTTGCCTGTTGGAAAACAATGATAATTCAAGTTCAACTTCCCATCCTTCGCTATCTTTGTTTTCTCTCTTTGCTCTCGTCGTGACACTCTCTATGCGCAGAGTGGCTCCCAAGGTGGTACTTATGAAAGAACCACTCCCAATGTTTACGATTGGAGATACACAGCGGGCACAAAACAATAGTTTCTATGAATACTATTTAAGCCACCAGCCTCACACACAGGAGGATAATTCAAGATGAGATTGATAGGTGCTATTGACCCATCCCATTAAGTGCATCAAATGTTTAGTCGAGCAGAAGCAGGCAATGGGAGCAGAAGCGATTTTATGGGAAAGATAATATGGAACCAAAGCATAGAGATATGAGTGAAGCAAAAGCAGGTGGAATCTCTCGCTCGTAAGGTGTGGTCGTCGGAGTGACAAAAGTCATGAAGAGGATGTGATTGGTGGTGTCAAATGGAGTGTGCCGATTTACGAATACCTAGAGGGCTGAGTTGATCAGATTGAAATATACAGGGAAAGTTGGTTGTCTGCCCTTCAAGCACGAAAACACGATCAGATCAAGCTACTTTTGCAAGTCTTTCCATCAGTTTGAGTCTATACCTTTCTTTGAATGTTTTTTTCTACGATTTTCGAAGGGAAAAGCACACGAGCTTACTAAAGTAGAAATAAAATCAGAATATACTTACTAAAGTAGAAATAAAATCAGAATATACAATAGGATCCAATTTTTTAACTTCTTGTCATTTTCATTTAAAATAAAACTTTTGATTATTAATGGATGCCAAATCTCATCTTTCCAAAGAGTAATAAAGAGAAAAATATGGCTACTTTCTTTGTCAAATACATACATTGCACTTGATTTTACAGATTTTCCAAAGTACAGATAAAACAAAAATATACAAACAATGCCACAAACCATAATGCAATTCTTACACAAGGAAATAACCATCTCCAAATAAAACAAATCTCCAATAAAGCTTGTTTAGGACTAGATTGCGATGTTGTTCCTCCACAAAGATTCAACAATCTTTGGCAAATCTACACTCCCAAAAAATGTGCTTGATCGTCTCCAGTATTTGACACCCTCGGCACAGACCATCCAAAAGGGAAGACTTAGCCAACCTGGGCTTGGACATGAGCCCCTGCTAAAAAACTTGCCAAGTGAACACATGTAATTTGTAGGAAAGGTATACCAACCAAACACTGTGTAGCCTACGAACCCATCGAGCCTCTGGATTTGATGATATGTAATGTCCCCAGCTTGACCCTATTGCATTAATATTGTAAATGATGTAAATATTGTTATTTAGTCATGGTGAGGAGCTCAAGGCCAAGGCCCCGCCACTGATTTGTCGTCTTATGTATCGGCAATTAAAATAGATGCATATGGTTCTTGTGCTAGCGGAGCACAATGTAAAATCGGACATCATATAAACAAGCAATTTTAATGAAAAACCCACTATCGGCTACGCAATGCAACAAAGAGATGGGGGCATGATCTTTACAAGGAATAGGGGGGGAAATTATTCAAACCCTTGAGCCAATGGTATTAACCCATGTGTCAATGGGGAAACCCTTAAACCACCAACTACCCATTTTGTGTCATGCACCCAATCATTTAATTCTTCCCAAGATTGGTTGGGGCAGTTATTGTCTTGGGATTGGAGAAGTATGGCAGCCAGATTTTCGTGCATGGGCAAGCCATCAGCCTGAAAATCGTATTTTTGGCTTGCTGGGAAAGAAAACCCCCACGAAATGCTGCCTAAGGAATTCTACACCCATTACGTTCTTCCTCTCATGCAGTCTAAGCTCCCTGAAGTTTATCCTCACGTTTTTTGGCCATAACCCTGCGTTTTTCCATGCCCAGAAACTCGTTTTGGTATTTTAGAGCAGCTGGGGAAGGAGGGACACGATTTTGGACTGAGGGAGAGGTCGTTTTTGCCCTTGGGGCATTTTTCTGAAATGGGTTGCTCTCCTAGTCGATTTTCCTAGTTGCCAATTCGTTTTGAGTCTACCCACGTTTTTCTGAAGCTCGGGAAAACCCACTGTTGGGAACTTCACTGTTTAGGCATTTTCTCATGCCAAACACTTATGATTTTGCTGTTATATGCATCCATCTCCTAGCCACCTCAGAAACCCAATTGCTGGTTGGTATGGCTGATTCTGGTGTATCTATGGCTATGTGAGACCCTGTTGTTCCCTAGTTCCTTGTGCAGATCATGCCCAGCTCGGGGGTGGCAGGGGTGCTGAGAGATTTAAGAGCACACTGGCCTACGGTTGGGTGGAACGTTGCAGAAGCGTAGCTGGTTGTTTGGGACTACTTCATTAAGATAAGTATTCTCGTGTGCTATCCTTCAATTGTTTAATTGTGGAATATCTTGAATGTATGGTGAATGAGTATTTAAAATTTACTTCCGCTGTGTTTCACTTAAAATATTTATGCATCTTCATATGCCTGTTATAATATGTGAATGCTTATGAATAAGATCATGGGGCTAGATGCCCAGTTGTAGCACAATGATCCTCTCTATCAGGATGGTATGATAGGAGGGGACATTACATTTGGTATCAGAGCTGCGTTGTAGCATTGGGCCTCTATGGGCCAAATCTGATAGCAATTACATTTTTTTTCTTCTTAAGAGTTTAAAAATAAAAAATAAAAAAATTTAAGACTGTTTCTGTAAATTTTTGTTTTTAGACTGTTTCGGGAAGTCATCCCAAAACTGAGGAAAGGTTCTGCGAACCTTCCCGCAATTGCGGAAGAGTTCGGCGAACCTTCCCGCAATTGCGGAAGGATTTTGTAAACTGCTCTGAAACGGCGGAGAAAAAAAAATTTTAAGTGAAAAATTTTCTAAGTGTCGGCGTCGAACGGAAACTTTTTCGGAAGGAATTCTCTTCCGAAATTGCCGAAGGAATTCTCTTCCGAAATTTCGGAAGGATTCCGCGAATCGTTCCGTAACATGGAAGAGTTCGGCGAGTCGTTCCGCAACTGCGGAAGACTTCGGCGAATCGTTCCGCAACTGTGGAAGACTTCGCCGAATCGTTCCGCAATTGCAAAAGACTTCGGCGAATCGTTCCGAGATTTCGGAAGCATTTCGCAAGTCATTCCGCAAAAGCATTTCTGAAAAAACGCCCGAAACCCCTAGAAGCATTCCGCGAACGGCTCCGAAACTGCGGAAGCCTTCGTCGAATGGCTCCGCAATTGCGGGAGCATTCGCCGAATGGCTCCGCAACTGCGGAAGCCTTCGCCGAATGGCTCCGCAATTGCGCGAGCGTCCGGCAATCGCCCCGCCATTGCGGAAGCGTTCGGCGAACTGCTCCGCAATTGCAGAAGCCGTCACCGAACCGCCTCGCTATTGCGGAAGGCTTCAGCCAAGCGCCCCGCAATTTCGGGAGTGTGCAGTGAACTGCTGTTGCGGCAGGATTCAGTGAAGCGCCCCGCAACGGAGGCAAGCCGTGAACCGATCATTGCGGAAGGCTTTTAGCCAATCGCCCCGCTCATTGCGGAAGCTTTTATCCAATCACCCCGCCCATTACGGAAGACGTCGCGAACTTCCCATTGCGGCATTATTCGTAGTAAAAAAAAAAAAAAAAAACAACGAGGGCGCTGCCCTCGACCCGCCCTGCAGTGGCGCAAGGAAGCCACAAGGGGGCAAGCCCCCTTAACCCCCTTTCTTTTTCCCCCTCATGTTTCTTTGTTTGTGATTTGAAGAATTGTCAGTATGGCATTCTTCCCACGTGCATGAAGTAATTTGTGAATTTCTGAGAATATAATGCAACTGTGTAAAATGTGCAGAATGGGAGTGAAAGTTGTCATTTTTGAAAGGATGCAGTTCCCGCACCTGATGTCAGAATGGAGCATGAAGACATGCATTGGAAAGCTTGTCCAGCAGGGAACAATGATGCATGACCAGAGTTTGAAGGAGGTCTACGTATATCATAGATATTTAGTGCAGAAGAGTGCCAACGGCTGTTTTGACAAACAAATTTTGTTGTCAATATGGGCAATTTCTACAATTGCAGGATATGGAAGAGGAATTCCATGTCACGATGAGGGATCGAAAAGGGAAGAATTTATTAAACCTCTGTTTGTCATCATACTTATAATTATGAAATTGTCATATGGCATAAAAATGTTAAAAAAGTAAAGGATTACATAGATGTATATGCACTAGATGGCATCTTAACAAATTGCATAGTGCATATAGAAATGCCTGTGCATAAATGGGATATTGCACATTGGTAGAATAATGAAGTCGGCATATGCAATAAACCACTAATGTAGAATATTGTGGTTGATAATCACTATTGATGTTGGTATTGGTTGTAGGACCAAAGATAACAAAGAGCATGGCTAAATGTTCTGAGGATGTTGTTGCATGAAGCCAACAACCTTATGCAGAAAGGATGGCGCAACAAATCTGTGATCATAAAGTTGGAAAAAGGACTGAGCAACCTTGGTAAGAGGCCAACTGATCAGGTGACATCAGACAATGTTAATGGTACCCATGCAGGTAATGATTATTGGTGCCAAATTGCATGAATGTTGAAAGGGGATTTGGTAAGATCTCTTCAACTATGTTTGAGCTATGTTGAGCTAATTTGCATGTAATATTGAATATCGACTGGGGCTGTTAACCTACCAAGCTTGGTGAGGTGTGGGTAAGTGAAGGGGATGACCCTTACACCCTATGACTGTTTAGAAATCTCAATGCATTCATGTGAATTTATATCATGCCATGCGTATGATTGGTTATGTGCTTAATAACCCAAGCAAGTGAGGACAGGTGGTCCTAATTATGGTAATGTAGGTTATATGAGATAGTCATGTTTCGATCATAATATGCTTGAATGCATAGTACTCATGAAGCAATGCAAGGTAGCATTGAGTAGATGTGCATTAAGAGATTTTATAAATCTTGTTATGCATTGTATGAATGCATAGGGATGATACATATGTCATTGCAAAATAAATAATGAATGAAATGATGAATTGATGATAATTCTAGGACCATTTCATGGGCTGTTATGAACACAGAATAGTAAGTGCATGAAGATCCCAATCATGATCGATGGGCTGCTAGAATGCTCTGTGGAAGGAAAGAGTTGTATGAATGATATGACTGTGAAAGTTGATCTAGAGCTTATGAGAAGGAATCTTATGGTTGAGAGCTCTAAGTTCTGTTAGTAAGAACAGTTGTAAATCTCATATTGGTAAATATTTCGGATTTTAAATTTTGCTAATAATTGCTAATGACTGTTTGGCTTATATGAAAATGTGTCAGGAGGACATGCTGTAAGTGGATGCTCATGCATGGCAGCAGGCATAAGACCATAACGGGCAGAGTGGTGTCCCTTACAAGAGCCAAACAATATGAGGATAGCCTCATGGATAAGAAAACTAATTTCTGTAGGAGACGGAATTGTAAATTCATATTGAATTATTTATGAATGCTATTGATTGATTATGGAACAATCATATTTGAAGCTTATTGCTAAATGTTGCTGACGGTTTGGCTATTTGATAAAGTGTGCCAGGATGACACATTGCAGGAGGATCATGTGTGATGGCCTGCAGAAGCCAAACCAGATGGGAAATACCCCATGCTTTGGAAATGGGTTTCGGGTGAAACACCATTGATAATATCTCAGCCAAACCACATGACGATAAACCATGAAAGTGAGATGGTAAAGCTATGCCCAAAAGGCATGTAAGACAAATCTGCAAACTGAATGAGTATTCCGTGACCCTAGACAAGAACATGCATGTCTAAATTATTAGGGTTAATACGCAGAGCATGCTCTATCTTATTTATATCATTGCAGATTGCTTGAGTATGATTAGGGCCTACATGACGCACATCGGAAAGGGGGTGCACACCTTTTCTGGTGCTGGGTCATGATAGGGTTTTCAATATTGACTACACCCCAAGGGAATGGATGCATTCCTGGTGTTTCAATACTTGGTAGTGAATTATATGGAATGTGGTTAAGAATTGAATAGCAATACTGATGAGCTTGCTTATCCTTCTTGTGTTGTCAGCCTACACAGATGCAGATTGATACTGCACATTAAAGGGCAAAGTGAAGAAGGGTACGCAAAGAGACTGTATGGGAATTGGCAACCTTTCTATGCTCACGTGAAATATTACCAGAAGGGATGGATAGTCCCGAAGAGCTGTGTAATAAGAGAAGGTATCATCCTTGTGTGAGTAGGGGTCATGTCAACCTACAGTCAAGAAAGTCACCTATAAAGTTCCTAAAAGGAACCACCGATTTGCACAAAAGAAGGAGTGGCGTCCTTGTATAAATGAAGAGCTAATGTGTGTGAAGGGTTATGGGGCAAGAAGGTGTGGTGGCATTGGTAAAGGCATGAAATCTCTATTGGGTCAGCAGTGGGAGGGCGGGCGTCGATGACTGACTGAAAACCCTGAGATGCCTATTGGGTCAGCAGTGGGAGGGCGGGCGCCGATGACTGACTGGAAACCCTGAGATACTTATGGCTCCTTAGTAGAGCCTTGACCTATGATGGTCAGTGGCGCAGTTTCCTTCCATTGGTCGATGACCCAAACGAATGTGCTGGCTAGGCACTGGAGAGGGAAAACCAAGTATGGGACTGGTTGGGCACCACCAAATGCTTGGTAACTCCAGCCGATGGGGAGGCGTACTGGTTAAGCATTAACTATATCCAAGTCCATAGGCGATCCCAAGGCTTGCAGAAGCGAAGCAGGATCCTGTGGACCAGAGGGGAATAGCACAATACATATAAGTATTTGTTTTCATTTATGTCTTGTTTGAAATAATGAAGATTACAGGTATAAGTCTTCTAACAGCTAAGCTGATACACTATTGTTTCTTTGTTGGAAACCCTGGTCATTGTAGGAAGGCAAGACCCTAAAAGATTATGAATTGCTGGTAAACCCAAAAAGTAAATGAGTGGGCGATATGAATTGCTGGTAAACCCAGAAAGTAAATGAGTGGGCGATATGAATTGTTGGTAAATCCAAAGAGTAAATGAGTGGGCGATATAAATTATTAAGAATCCAGGGAGTAGCTGGTTGAACGCTATAAAGTTCTTGATAAGTCCAGAGAGTGACTAGTTGGGCATTAACCACTTGATATGGTAAAGCAGCGTGTACGCTGGCCCAACACCCCTTAAAACAATTGATAAAACCAGTCAGCGTACTGGCATGGCATTGCCTATTCGAATGGTTGTGAAGTAGCCTGCGTGCTGGCCCAACATTCGTTGTTGTATCCACGGGAAATCCAATGCTTAGAAAGCGAAGAAGGATCCTGTGGAGTAAAGTGCCGACATCCAATACAGATAAGTATTCAGTTACCTTGCAGCTTCTTGCTCATGAATATACGTGTGTATATGATTTGGTTATGATTTCCTAAAATTCTTGTTTAAGAGAAAAACCCTATGAAAATGAACTAAACACGTGAATTAATTCAATGTTTGAGTGTAGGTATTGCTGGAAGCCAGGATTATGAAGGCATCCTAGAGATGCATGTGGACATGTGACCGTCCTAAGGAGCTCCGTATGAGCAGTAATGAAAAATGGTGCTAGTGGATACAAGTGGATCCTAGCAACCCAAGGTTCTGTAGGCAATAATGGGAAGGGTGCCCTAGCCGAAAATCCATATGTAGACCTTAGACACTAAGTGTCATAGCTAAGAAAAGAAATTCAAAGCATTCACATTGAAGTGAAAGAGACTAAGGAGCATGAAACCACAGTGGTGGTGTAGCTCCATTATAGAACAGGACTAAGAGGGAGAAACCCCTACTCTTCTCTTTCTTTTTGATTGATGCATTTATAAAACAAAAGATTGTTGAGTGCATATCATGGCTAAAAATAGATTGTGTTTAATTGCTTGAGATGAATTGTGAATGCTAAAATAGTAAATTTCTTGTGAAAGGATGAACATGAATGAGTTCATGTGTATGTTGGGAAAGCATGAAAAGTGTGAAAATCCCATGAATAAAGCATGGACATTCCATGTCGATTAGGAAAATAATTGACTAATCTTAATGATATGTTATGCTTGTCCTAACAAAGAATTCCCATGATGAATTTCACAGGTAAGAAAGTGAAACAATTGGTTGTAGCCGGCACAAGAAAGTGTTACTAGTAAGCAAAGTGTGTTCTGTTGTGCCCATTGACCATGGCAGCAGACCGAGGGCTATTAGAGTTGGCTGAAAGTCTTCTTCAAACAATTGCCAGGACCCAAGAAAATATTGGGGAGATGCTCAAGCTACAGAGGCAACAGAATGAGATAAACCATGAGGCTTTGCAAGACTCTATCCGTCTGCAAAAAGAGGTAAAAAGCATTCTGGGAGCAATCAGCAAGGGAAAGGAAAGTGGATCAACGAAGAAGCATTCATCCAACTGTCCGAGTAAGAAACGTTCCAGGTGGGAAGACTCAAAGGAAATGGACCAGGAAAAGATAAAGCCACCAATGAAATGTTGGGGATGTGGAGGAAATCATTGCATCCGTGACTGCCCAACAAGAGAATATCAAGAGGGAAGCAACCGTAAATTCTCCAAGTTCGTGGGCCAGTTGGAAGGAAAAGAAAAAGAAGGAATTGTTTTGGAACGATGTCCTCATGCAGGGCTAGAAGATCCTAGCCAGCAAGAGCAGTTTGTAAAGACCAAAGGACTTAGTCCTGAAAGACCCAAGTAAAGGGTGAATTGCAGGACAAACCTACCACATTTTGTGAATTTTGGACATATGTAAAGCGGGTATTTATTTCCGAAGTGTTGGAACACCGAGGACGGTGTTATTCCAAGGGTAGAAGAATGTAATGTCCCCAACTTGACCCTATTGCATTAATATTGTAAATGATGTAAATATTGTTATTTAGTCATGGTGAGGAGCTCAAGGCCAAGGCCCCGCCACTGATTTGTCGTCTTATGTATCGGAAATTAAAATAGATGCATATGGTTCTTGTGCTAGCGGAGCACAATGTAAAATCGGACATCATATAAACAAGCAATTTTAATGAAAAACCCACTATCGGCTACGCAATGCAACAAAGAGATGGGGGCATGATCTTTACAAGGAATAGGGGGGGAAATTATTCAAACCCTTGAGCCAATGGTATTAACCCATGTGTCAATGGGAAAACCCTTAAACCACCAACTACCCATTTTGTCTCATGCACCCAATCATTTAATTCTTCCCAAGATTGGTTGGGGTAGTTGTTGTCTTGGGATTGGAGAAGTATGGCAGCCAGATTTTCGTGCATGGGCAAGCCATCAGCCTGAAAATCATATTTTTGGCTTGCTGGGCAAGAAAACCCCCACGAAATGCTACCTAAGGAATTCTACACCCATTACGTTCTTCCTCTCACGCAGTCTGAGCTCCCTGAAGTTTATCCTCACGTTTTTTGGCCATAACCCTGCGTTTTTCCATGCCCAGAAACTCGTTTTGGTATTTTAGAGCAGCTGGGGAAGGAGGGACACGATTTTGGACTGAGGGAGAGGTCGTTTTTGCCCTTGGGGCATTTTTCTGAAATGGGTTGCTCTCCTAGTCGATTTTCCTAGTTGCCAATTCGTTTTGAGTCTACCCACGTTTTTCTGAAGCTCGGAAAAACCCACTGTTGGGAACTTCACTGTTTAGGCATTTTCTCATGCCCAACACTTATGATTTTGCTGTTATATGCATCCATCTCCTAGCCACCTCAGAAACCCAATTGCTGGTTGGCATGGCTGATTCTGGTGTATCTATGGCTATGTGAGACCCTGTTGTTCCCTAGTTCCTTGTGGAGATCATGCCCAGCTCGGGGGTGGCAGGGGTGCTGAGAGATTTAAGAGCACACTGGCCTACGATTTGGTGGAACGTTGCAGAAGCGTAGCTGGTTGTTTGGGACTACTTCATTAAGATAAGTATTCTCGTGTGCTATCCTTCAATTGTTTAATTGCGGAATATCTTGAATGTATGGTGAATGAGTATTTAAAATTTACTTCCGCTGTGTTTCACTTAAAATATTTATGCATCTTCATATGCCTGTTATAATATGTGAATGCTTATGAATAAGATCATGGGGCTAGATGCCCAGTTGTAGCACAATGATCCTCTCTATCAGGCTGGTATGATAGGAGGGGACATTACATGATACCCATATCACACTGATTACTCGTGAGAGGTGCCATCTTTAATTCATGTAAGAATTGAATACGTGCGATGAGAATCATACTGTAATAACAGTTTGCTAAAGATCCAATGCTAATCCCTCCAAAAGAACCCAAGTATCCCAATGTTAGTCTTAAACAAATCAGACTTTGGAAGGAAGCACTACATCTCTATGATCAAGGGGTGCTCCGAGGCCAACAACTTGAACTCGTGAGCAAGTGGTTTCCACTCCTTCCATGACCTAACCTCAAATTCCCAATGGTATCACCAATGGAACATACCTTTATGACTTAGTCAACGCATCTCAAACCACGTCAACTTGCAATATAAACTATGTGATCTGAACAACTCTAGTTCAGACGGGAGGCAATGTCCCACCTAACTTTGTTGCTTTCCCACTACTAGCAAACCAATCCAACCATCGATTTCCATGCTGCCCAAATACTCATGAATATAATAGAGCCCCCAATCCGAAACATAGAAGATGAAAAGATGATGTCGCATAAACCAAACATGACACACACCGTGTCTAAATGCTATTCCAACATATCTCGGTGCCTAAAGAGACCCTACCAAGGTGTTGGACCCTCGAGACACTACACCCATTTGGCAGCGAAAATCAAGCCTAAACCCCACTCATCATATGGGAGCATGCAAACATCACATGCAATTTGAGTGAGTCCTTTGCCCCCATACTTAGACAAAGAGAACAAAAACCATTAGGGCACATAATATGCATTCAAGACTTAAAGAATGGACCCAACAAACGTAAGTCTTCGTGCACAGGGGAGGTCATCATAATGTCATACATATTTAAAATTAACACTAACCGTGAATTACACAAAAACGTCGAATTTTTTTCCGAAAGTGGGATGGTTTACTGGGAAAAGAATGAGGAATTAAGGTGCCATTAATTTATGGCCCAGAACTCAATATCATATGCACATGACTGTTGTGTGTTTATCAACCATAGTTTGAGACATAGTAGCAAAATATGGTTGTATTGGCATTTGCTGTATGAAAATTCGAACAAGTACGACGAATATTTGAGATGATACAGGTTCGGTACAGTCAACCATTTTTTTACCGAATTTTGACAGAAATGAATTCAGATAAAATTGTGAATAAAAAAATAAGAATTTACCATCATTTGAACAAAAAATAATGTGCCTTATTACTATTACATGTAGTTTTTTTAATTAAGTTTTATTTTATATATACTTGTGATTTTAATTTTATTTTTTAATATTTATTATTTATCAAAAAGTAAATTCATGTAGTTTTTTTATTCTCATTTTTTTAAGGGTGTGTGCAAGAAGATGAGAGTCACTTTAGATGCAATGCTACTTTTTCAAAACTTGTTCCTGATACATAAAACATAATGCATTTCTGATATTTAGCACCTACCATGGTAAGACCCGAGCCTGACATGTCCTTGGACATGTAGGATAGGTAACCATAACGCGTACGCGTTATATAACTACAAAACGCGTACGCGTTATTGAAATCTAAAGTCAATTTAAATACACAGTCCCGACGATTCCCGACCACCCGCGACGCTCACGCATTAGAAACGCAAAATAGACCCTGGACAAGGATGGTTATTGTGCCCTAAAGTATCGGTGTTACTCGATTTAGCTAGAGGGGAGGCAAATTCACTGGTGGATTGTCATCTAATCAGGTAATTCATTCACCCATCCCATTTTTTTGTCATTTCTTAACCTAAATTACTATTTTTTTATTGTTTAAAACAACCTAGTTTTGTAATATTGATAAAATTGGGAATAACCCAATCTCTAATTAAATTTACATCTCCCTCAACCAAGATGAGTGAATAATTAAAATGAATCCCTTTTCAAAAACTCAAAAATTCCTAATCCAACCAAAAATTGAAAAAAAATAGAACTCCCGCCTTTCTACAATGTATGCATCTAAGTCACCCGACACGAGGACACGGGACACGAGTGTCCCCACTAGACACGGTGACCCCCAGAATTAGGACACGTAGGACATGGTGACCCCCGGAATTAATATATTTTTAAAATATATTAAAATTTAAAAATATAGACATATAGATCCAATAAAATTTAACATTTACAATTACAAATATTCAATAGAAATTACATTTACAATTACAAATATGAAATATTCAATAGAAATTAGATCATTCACAAATCACAACACATTTTTCATTCACAATCACAAATCACAACGAGACATTGAGACACATAGATGCATGTCAGAGACTCGGAACCATATTTCTCATTAAGTCATCAAAATCAAAATGTATTACATAGATGTCGGAATGTCACTGGGCACTGGCAAATGCCAAATAGACTAATAGACTAATAGTCTAATAGTCTAATAGTAAATACAAAAAAGGAGTGGATCAAGATGGAAGAATACCATCTGTCAATGACTCAATAGTCCTCCTCCATGCTTGAATCAACAAACTCATCACTGCCCTGATCCTCCTCCTCCTCCTCCTCCTCCTCCTCTCTGCCAATTTGACTAACTTACTTTTTAATTGTTAAATGTTTAATTTTAAGTTTTAAATGTATGTAAGTGAATGCCATTAAATTGCTTACTTGAGTTTGATTTAATACATTTTCAATTTTGAAGAGACGTCATTATATACCATGTATATGTTTCTAATGATTTTTGTATTAATGTCTTTATTGCAGTTGCGGTTATGGACACCAATGCTGAGATATTGATTGAGCTTTCCCACTTGAGGGGCATAAGTGCAGCTTTTAGTGGTGGTGACAGGATTCGCCGCTCACTTGCATCAACCTTGGATGCAATTGTTCACACCATTTCACAGTCTACCAATGTACTATATGATATTACATCATATAGAGAAAGAAAAAGACAACAATATGCTGATGGGCTAGACTACAATGCAATAAAAAAGTTGAAAATATCCAAAGAGCTCATATTTGCATTGTTTAGGGACCCTCGTACGGGGGAAATCCCAAATGCAAACAGGCCACATATCTCCATTGAGTTGTGCACGTTTCAACCATTTGTTGATAACTGGATGGACAGATGGTACATGGTTTTTGATATGCCACCACACAACAACAGGGAAATTCCCTTATATTTCCTTCGAAATATGTATGCAGAGTTCGTGTTGCATAAACACGTTAACTATTTTAACATCTTGTAGTTTCAGGGGATTGGTGGGGGGATGCCCCAAAACCGACCCAATGCCAGGCTTCGAGACCAGGATCACCCTATCCCTACACCTCGCAGGTTGTTTCCTAGGCTAGATGTCCCACCTGCACATCGTATTATTTCGCAGACACGGGATGCATTTTTGAGTTTGGCACGGGCGGTTGTTCCCCATGGAACTATGGTTCAACATATGGGTGAAGAAGGGACATCTGTCCCTGGTGTGGTACATACACTAGCTCATCACCATGCAGGACCATCAACGAGTGCAGGACCATCAGGACAATCCACTAGTGCAAGACCATCAACACATCCCCATCCTAGTACTGATCTTCATGAGTGCACATTATGTGGTCGTCCCTGCTATCGTCTTGCCTCAGATGTTGCCTTAAGTGGGTTTTTGAGAGAGGTATGTTGATGGTTAATTGTAATAAATTCTTCATTTATTTTCGTCTTTGTACACATATATATAGTTTGAGCTAATATATTAATTTTGTGAACTTGCAGTTGATGCTTTATGCCAGCAGCGACGCCCTAGAGCCGGATGTTACAGACTCTACAGGGGGGCATGATGCTACCCATTTGGTAGGCCCATCTTATATAGCACCTATTGCCATATCTCACACCAAGGTAAACATTTTAAAATTTCAGTTTTTTAATACTTGTTAATTTGTTAATTTCCACATACTTTACATTTTAGTTCATTAATGCTATCTACGGTCTAATATTTACAATTATTAAACTTGCAGATGGCATATCCTTCACTGGGGCAAGGTAATGTGGAGGTAGCACCCATGGTCATACCGTCCCATGAAACATCTAGGCTCTAGGTAAACAACTAAAAATGACATTTTTTAAATACATGTTTGTTTGTTGAATCATGCATGTCTAACTACATGAACACTTGCTGACTGTAGGCACCATCAGAGACATCTGGACCATTGCCTGGATTTGTATCTCCCTCCAAGCCATTCATGAACAAGGGTCGTGTGTATGTGAGGCGTTCTACTCCTAGAAAGACTCTAGATGCTCACAACCATGGGCTTACTCACACCATGGTAATGTATATCCTTCGATGATATTTATTGTTTAACTTGAAATCCAGTGCATAAATCATTTTTGTTAATGTTTGAATTGCATGTTTACTGCATCAGGAACCCGAGTTGTCTATTGAAAACCTCGCATCGATGGTTGATGCAGCAGTCAGTGCCGCATCTGCAACGGCAACTGATCACACACAACTATGTAACTATTTCAACATTATCTTTACATAGTTTATTATTGTTGTCTATTGTTTATTCATGCATTTCTAACTATTTCAACATTTTTTCATTGTAGCCACCACCAGCAGGAGCAGTTCCTCGCCCCCCTGGTTCGACAATCCTGGATATTCAACCAATGGCTCCATCTACTACACAAGCAACTCAATCTCCTTTTTCAGTTGAGGTGAGATGTCCTTCAGTGACCAAGTGTTTGTGATGCACCTGCAACAATTAATTAATACGAATATGCGAAATAGCAGAAATGACAGAACTCAGAATCACTTTTATATTGATCATAGGCCACTTCGAGGGGGCAACCTCCTATGAGCAAGCTCAATACAAATAACTTCACGGTGCCTTCATAGGTCTCAACACACACTTATATACTAAGTCTAGGCACCAATAATATGGGTCAAAACCATGGGCCGCTACAAACTATGGATCAACAATACTACGGGCGACTTACAAAGCATATGCGCCAACAACAATAACACAAACTATTGATCAACAACTACTACGGGACGACTTACAAAGCATATGCATCCAACAACAACATACTAACAAAGTAAAGACATGAGTTCCTAACATCCCCTCCCCCTTAAAAAAAGCTTTGTCCTCAAAGCTTTAGATGTGGAAATTGTTGTTCCCATGTAGCATCCTCTGGTTGCATGATGTGCCACTGAATTAAGACCTCTATGATAGAGCGAGAGCGAAGCTGACGCATGCGCCGATTGAGGATGGCCTCTAGCTCCAAAAGGATGGATCCTTCATTATCTAGTTCGGGTAAAATCGTTTGTCCACTGATGTTGGTGCTAAGAACTTTCTTCACATAAGAGACATGAAAGACTGGATGAATGTGGGAAGAAGGAGGAAGTTCCAATTTATAAGCAACGGACCCAATCTTCTGAAGAATCCGATATGGCCCATAGAACTTTGGAGCGAGCTTATGATGCCCTTTGAGTTTCAAGGAGATTTGTTTGTACGGCTGGAGATGAAGAAAAACCATATCGCCGACTTGAAAAGTGCGCTCAGAACGGTGTTGATCAGCTTGTTGCTTCATGCGATTTCGTGCCATGTGAAGATTGTCCCGCAAAATGTGAAGAATCTGATCTCGGTTTCGAAGGACCGTGTCAACTTCCTGAACTGGTGAACTGGTGGGGGTGTATGGAAGAAGAGCTGGAGGTGACTGACCATAGACTGCTTCATATGGGGTCATTTTAGAGGCGGTGTGGTAAGAGGTATTGTACCACCATTCAGCGAGAGGAAGCCACTTTTCCCACTGATGTTGTTGTTCCGAGGTGAAGCAACAAAGATAATTTTTCAAGCATTTATTGATAATTTCAGTCGGACCATTTGTTTGTGGGTGATACCCTGAACTCATCTTCAGTTTGGTGCCAGTGTGGTGAAATAGTTCTGTCCAAAAATGATTGGTGAAAGTCGCATCATGATCCGAGACAATGGAAGAAGGGATGCCATGAAGACGAAAGATCTGGTCCAGGAAAATTTGAGTGACAGAGGAAGCTGTATAGGGATGGCTGAGAGCACAAAAATGACTATATTTGGAGAGGCGATCAACCACAACGAGATTCACTGTCTTCCCACGAGATTTAGGGAGCCCTTCAATGAATTCCATAGAAATATCTGTCCAAATCCGTGTAGGTATGGGAAAGGGTTCAAGCAATCCTTGAAGGAGTGTTGTTTCACCCTTATTGCGCTGGAAGGTATCACATTCGGCCACCATCTGTTGAATTGTCCTTTTCATGCTCTGCCAAAAGAAGTTACGCCGTGCTCGTTCATACGTTTTGAGGAACCTAGAGTGCCCTGCCGATGGAGAAGCATGGAGTTCATAGAAGACAGCTTGTTGAAGATTTGTGCTCTGGGGAAGCACCAGACGACCCTTGTATCGCAGAGAAGCACCATCCCAAGAGTAATGTGGTACAGCAGAAGGGTTGTTGGTCAAGCGTTGGATGATTTGAGATAAGGAAGAGTCATTGACATAACCCTATTGAACAGATTGCAACCAATTTGGAACAGGCATAGAAATAGCTGAAAGAGAACCTTGGGCATCAAATGTGCGAGAAGGAGCATCTGCCACAATATTGTCTTTACCCTTCTTGTAAGTGATCTCATAGTCATAGCCCATGAGTTTGCTAACCCATTTCTGTTGTGCCAGGGAGGAGACACGCTGGTCCAAGAAATATTTTAGACTCTAGTGATCAGTCTTGATGCAGAAATGATTCCCTAATAGGTATGGGTGCCACTTCTGTACTGCATGCACAATAGCCATCATTTCCTTCTCATAGGTAGAGGCAGTTAAATTCTTACCTAAAAGGGCTTTGCTGGTGAACGCAATGGGGTGTTCATCTTGAAGGAGAACAGGACCAAGTCCATTGCCGCAAGCATCACTCTCAATAGTGAAGGGCTTGGAAAAATCGGGCATAGCTAGCATAGGTGTAGTACACATAGCTTGTTTTAGTTTGTCAAATGCACACTGAGCAGCAGGTGTCCATGTAAAAGCATCCTTTTTCAATAGAGCAATTAATGGAGCTGCAATCTTCCCATAATCCTTGACAAACTTGTGGTAGTAGCCAGTCAATCCCAAAAAACCACGAAGGCTCTTGAGTGTCTGAGGATGCGGCCAATTGTTCATGGCATCGATTTTGGCAGGATCCACGCGAACCCCTTGTGCTGAGATAATGTGCCCGAGATACTCAATTTCCTTCTGTCCAAAAACACATTTAGACTGCTTGGCATGGAGATGATGGTCAGAGAAAAGTTGCATGACAAGATCCAGATGTTGGAGATGTTCATCCCATGTTTTACTGTAGATGAGGATATCATCAAAGAATACCAAAATGAATTTCCACAAGTAGGGTCGAAATATTTTATTCATTAAGGCCTGGAATGTGGAAGGAGCATTAGTGAGGCCAAAGGGCATGACCAAAAACTCATAATGGCCATCCTGTGTGCGGAAAGATGTTTTAGGGATATCATCCTCGTGAACCCGAATTTGATGATACCCAGAACGAAGATCCAACTTGGAGAAAAAGTGAGCCCCATGAAGCTCATCAAGAAGCTCATCAACAAGAGGAATTGGAAACTTATCCTTGATGGTGAGGTGATTAAGTGCTCGGAAGTCAATGCAGAGGCGCCATGACCCATCTTTTTTGCGGACAAGAATAACTAGAGATGAAAAGGAACTAATGCCTGGGAGAATAATACCTTGCTTCAATAAGTCCCGAACGAGCATTTCAATCTCCATTTTTTGGTGAAATGGGTAGCGATAGGGCCTGATGTTGGGAGGAACGCTGCCAAGAAGGAGCTAAATACGATGGTCTTCTGGGCTGGAAGGTGGCAATCCCACTGGTTCAGCAAAGACACTTGTATATCGATCCAGAATTTGTTGTAGCTCCAAAGGAGCAGTGGAGACTGCTGATGGCTGCATCTGAATGGAATGGATCTGAGCGATGACACCATGTGAATTCTTCTTGAGGAGTTTTTCCATGCAATGTGAACTGATGATGTTGAGAGAACCTGGTTGTAATCCTGTCAATGTGTGTTTTTGTCCATTGAGGGAAAACTGCATCCAAAGTTCAGCAAAATCCCATAAGATAGGGTCAAGTGTGCGTAGCCATTGAGTGCCCAAAACCACATCACATCCGCCTAAGGGCAAGGCAAACATGTTAGAGCGCAAGGTATAATCTCCCATAGAGATACGCACATTTCGACACTTCCCTTTGCAAGGTAAGGTGCCCCCATTGGCAACCATGACTTCAAAGTTAGAGCAAGGATGGATAAAACAATCAGCTTATTTGGCGATCCGAGCGTCAATGAAATTATGAGTGCTACCAGAATCAATGAGTATTGTAAGAGGAAGCTTCTTGAAGTAACCCGTAACCAGCATTGTTTGGGGGGTGGTGATTCCAGCTAAAGCATCGAGAGATATCTCTGGCTGGTCATCCTGAGACAGAGGGTCAATATGCTGTTCCTGAATGTCGACCGGAGCATCCAGTGTTTCTGGATCTTCGTCACCAATTTCAGAGGCAGGCAGAGGCTCCACATCCAAGAGATAGAGCTTTTGCTGAACACATCTATGTCCCTGAGTGAATTTCTCATCACAATTATAGCAAAGCCCCTTTTCTCTGCGTGCTTGCATCTCTGTTTCAGACAAACGCTTGATAGGATTCGGTCGAGGAGCCTGTGGTATAGGTGGTCGCTGAGAACCCATATTTCGGAAGGGAACAAAAGTGGGCTTGGAGCGTTGTTGGGCTGCAATCTTGTCTTCTGCCAACTTAGCCAACCCTAGGGCTTCCATCATTATGGTGGGACAGAACATTTTGACCTCCGAGCAGATGGCATCCTTTAGACCACTGATAAAACAACTCCAGTAAAAGTCATCAGACAATCCTTCGGTGTGGTTGGCTAGGTTCTCAAATTCGGTTTGATACTCTCTCACAGTGCCAATTTGGCGAAGTTTAGTGAGGGCTCCGGTGAAGTCATCAAAAGCACTAGGACCAAATCATTGCAAAATGAGCTAGCAAAAGTTTGACCATTTGGGCTCTGGATGAGCCTTGATGTACCAACGGTACCATTGAAGAGCTTCCTGTTCCAAGTGAAAGGATGCCAGCGGAACTTTGTTGACATCAAAGGTATTATGCAGACTGAAATACTCTTCTGCACGATATATCCATCCAATTGGATCAGTGCCATTGAAGCGCGGAAAATCAAGCTTCAGACCATGGAAATTGTTGGAAGAAGAGAACCCATTGTCTGATGAAGACTCGGACTGCCGTTTGTTGTTCATAGCTGAATATTCAAGATGGAGGCCGAGAAATTTTTCATTCAGATCCTGGAGTTTGGCTTGGATGGCTGCAAGTGCTTCTTCCATGGTTTTTTCTCCTGCACGGGTGACAACCATAACCAGGAGTTTTTTTTTTGTTTTTTTTTGACTGGGTAGGAAAACAAAAATAGAAACTGCTTCAGTAAGGGAAAATCTGGACTTGGAAAAAAAATCTGATGGGTAATTGGGGTTTGACTAGATTTTGGACACTCTCGAAAGGACAAGAAGGCAAAAAGGGGGATTTCAGAAGCGGGGTGATAGAATGAGAAAATTTGGTAGAGAGGGATAAAGAAGCAGAGTTCAGAAAGGAACTTTGTCGTAAAATTTGAAGGCGATTGGGTGAAATCTGAGCAAGTTATGGCAAACCCTAAAAATAGGCAAATGTGGGATTTTAGGCTTTGGGAAGGGGAATTGGGGATAGGGTCCTCAGGAATGAAATATGCAGAATGGGATGACAGGGGTTCTCCAAAAATTTCAAGGGAAACAGAGTGAAAACAAGGGAGATATGGACAAAAAACTGAATTTTATACTCTTTTTTTTTTCTTTTTTACAGGCTGGAGCGGCTACAGCTCGGAAGGAATCTGGAACAGCGCCGAATGTATTGAAAACGGCTGGATCTGGAACGGCTTGCAAAATGGAGCTGAAACGGTGCAGTAGTGATCGACAATAGTTCAGTTGAAAGTAGATATGGACCCCAGGTATGTGCGGCTTCCTAACAGTTCAAGGGTTTCACTTGGACACCAATGCTGTCTGACAGCTTGCGTATTGGGGCAGTACCCCTCACTCCACGGCTCGGGTAAAACTGATAACTGCTTTGCCACAAATGATAGCTCTTGGTTTACCTCACGGGTGGGAACTAGTCAATCAGGTAGGGGTCGTTTCCCTTTTCGCTGGCAGGTCCTCTCAATGGGCCAACAACTTCGAGGTTCCTGTGGTACTCCTCACAATGATTTTTAGGGCTTATGCCCAAGTACTTCCCACAGTTAAGTGGATAGAGATTATTCCCAAATCTGAACCTGCAACAGATGCGAAAAAAAATTTGGCAGAAATTTCACCCAGCGAGCCCAAGAAAGTGCTCTGATACCAGATGTGATGCACCTGCAACAATTAATTAATACGAATATGCGAAATAGCAAAAATGACAGAACTTAGAATCACTTTTATATTGATCACAGGCCACTTCGAGGGGGCATCCTCCTATGAGCAAGCTCAATACAAATAACTTCAGGGTGCCCTCATAGGTCTTAACACACACTTATATACTAAGTCTAGGCGCCAATACTATGGGTGAAAACCATGGGCTGCTACAAACTATGGATCAACAATACTACGGGTGACTTACAAAGAATATGCGCCAACAACAATAACACAAACTATTGATCAACAATTACTACGGGACGACTTACAAAGCATATGCGTCCAACAACAACATACTAACAAAGTAAAGACATGGGTTCCTAACAGTGTTTCATGCACTTTCCATGCACCAGTTGATAATTGTTGAGTTAATTGTTGAGCTAATGTATTAGTGTACATAGTTAGTTGAATTTAACAACTAATATTTAATTTGCAGGATCCAGAGGCGCACATTGATCCTAGAGATGTGCCTAGAGGATCAACATCGGGAAAGAACAAGAGGAAGCTTGAGTTTTGATGTGTCTTATGGGATATATGTACATCTGGATACATGTACATGTGGCTTTGATAGTTTTGGACATGTGCTTTTGGATACTTTTGTATATATATGTACTTTTCGATACATTCAGTTTTGGAGACATGTACATTGACTTTATTGTGCATGTAATTTTGGAGACATGTACATTGACTTCATTGGATACATGTACTTTTGGATACTTTTGGATATACATGTACTTTTGGAGACATGCACTTTTGGATACTTTTGGATATATATGTACTTTTGGAGACATACACATTGACATTTCACTTATAAATGAATGATACATTTTACTTTGTATTTGTTCTTCAGTTTCCACGTGTTCTTGTGTCAATCTAATGTGTTGATTTGTGTGGATTATCTATTACTCATGAATGTGTTAGGAACCCATGTCTTTACTTTGTTAGTATGTTGTTTTTGGATGCATATGCTTTGTAAGTCGTCTCGTAGTATTTGTTGATCAATAGTTTGTGTTTTGTTGTTGGCGCATATGCTTCGTAAGTCGCCCATAGTATTGTTGATCCATAGTTTGTAGTGGCCCATGGTTTTGACCCATAGTATTGGCGCCTAGAATTAGTATATAAGTGTGTGTTGAGACCTATGAAGGACCGTGAAGTTATTTGTATTGAGCTTGCTCATAGGAGGTTGCCCCCTCGAAGTGGCCTGTGATCAATATAAAAGTGATTTTGAGTTCTGTCATTTCTTCTATTTCGCATATTCGTATTAATTAATTATTGCAGGTGCATCACATCTGGTATCAGAGCACTTTCTTGGGCCCGCTAGGTGAAATTTCTGCCAATTTGTTTTTCGCATCTATTGTAGGTTCGGATTGGAATAATCCCTATCCACTTAAATATGGGAAGTACTTGGGCATAAGCCCTAAAACTCATTGTGAGGAGTACCACAGGAACCCCGAAGTAGCTGGCCCATTGAGAGGACCTGCTAGCGAAAAGGAAAACGACCCCTACTTGATTGACTAGTTCCCACCCGTGAGGTAAACCAAGAGCTGTCATTTGTGGCAAAGCGGTTATCAGTTTTACCTGAGCCGTGGAGTGAGGGGTACTGCCCCAATATGCAAGCCATCAGACAGCATTGGTGGCCGAGTGAAACCCCTAAACTGTTAGGAAGCCGCACATACCTGGGGTCCATATCTACTTTCAACTGAACTATTGTCGATCACTACTAAGTCGTTTCAGATCCATTTTGCAAGCCATTCCAGATCCAACCATTTTCAATCCATTTGGTGCTGTTCCAGATCCCTTCCGAGCCGTAGCCGCTCCAGTCTAGAAAAAAAAAAAAAAAAAAAAAACCTCCTAGTTATGGTTGTCACTCGTGCAGGAGCAAAAACAATGGAAGAAGCACTTGCAGCCATCCAAGCCAAACTCCAGGATCTGGATGAAAAATTTCTCGACCTCCATCTTGAACATTCAGCTATGAACAACAAACAGCAGTTCGAGTCTTCATCAGACAATGGGTTCTCTTCTTCCAGCAATTTCCGTGGTCCGAAGCTTGATTTTCCTCGCTTCAATGGTACTAATCCAACTGGATGGATCTATCGTGCAGAACAGTATTTCAGTCTACATAATACTTTTGATGTCAACAAAGTTCCGCTGGCATCCTTTCACTTGGAACAGGAAGCTCTTCAATGGTACCGTTGGTACATCAAGGCTCATCCAGAGCCCAAATGGTCAAACTTTTGCTAGCTCCTTTTGCAACGATTTGGTCCTAGTGCTTTTGATGACTTCACCAGAGCCCTCACTAAACTTCACCAAATTGGCACTGTGAGAGAGTATCAAACCGAATTTGAGAACCTAGCCAACCACACCGAAGGATTGTATGATGAATTTTACCGGAGTTGTTTTATCAGTGGTCTAAAGGATGCCATCTGCTCTGAGGTCAAAATGTTCTGTCCCACCACAATGATGGAAGCCCTAGGGTTGGCTAAGTTGGCAGAAGACAAGATTGTAGCCCAACAACGCTCCAAGCCCACTTTTGTTCCCTTCCGAAATATGGGTTCTTAGCGACCACCTATACCGCAGGCTCCTCGACCGACTCCTATCAAGCATTTGTCTGAAACAGAGATGCAAGCACGCAGAGAAAAGGGGCTTTGCTATAATTGTGATGAGAAATTCACTCAGGGACATAGATGTGTTCAGAAAAAGCTCTATCTCTTGGATGTGGAGTCTCTGCCTACCTCTGAAATTGGTGACGAAGATGCAGAAACACTGGATGCTCCGGTCGACATTCAGGAACCACCTATTGACCCTCCGTCTCAGGATGACCAGCCAGAGATATCTCTCCATGCTTTAGCTGGAATCACCACCCACCAAACAATGCGGGTCAGGGGTTACTTCAAGAAGCCTCCTCTTACAATACTCATTGATTCTGGTAGCACTCATAATTTCATTGACCCTCAGATCGCCAAACAAGTTGATTGTTTTATCCATCCTTGCTCCAACTTTGAAATCATGGTTGCCAATGGGGGCACCTTACCTTGTAAAGGGAAGTATCGAAATGTGCGTATCTCTATGGGAGATTATACCTTGCGCTCTGACATGTTTGCCTTGCCCTTAGGCAGATGTGGTGTGGTTTTGGGCGCTCAATGGCTACGCACACTTGGCCCTATCTTATGGGATTTTGCTGAACTTTGGATGCAGTTTTCCCTCAATGGACAAAAACACACATTGATGGGATTACAACCAGGTTCTCTCAGCATCATCAGTTCACATCGCATGGAAAAACTCCTCAAGAAGAATTCACATGGTGTCATCGCTCAGATCCATTCCATTCAGATGCAACCATCAGTGGTCTCCACTACTCCTTCGGATCTACAACAAATTCTGGATCGATATACAGGTGTCTTTGCTGAATCAATGGGATTGCCACCTTCCAGGCCAGAAGACCATCATATTCAACTCCTTCCTAGCAGCGTTCCTCCCAACATCAGGCCCTATCGCTACCCATTTCACCAAAAAATGGAGATTGAAATGCTCGTTCAGGACTTATTGAAGCAAGGTATTATTCGCCCAAGCACTAGTTCCTTTTCTTCTCCAGTTATTCTTGTCCGCAAAAAAGATGGGTCATGGCACCTCTGCATTGACTTCTGAGCACTTAATCACCTCACCATCAAGGATAAGTTTCCAATTCCTGTTGTTGATGAGCTTCACGGGGCTCACTTTTTCTCCAAGTTGGATCTTCGTTCTGGGTATCATCAAATTCGGGTTCATGAGGATGATATCCCTAAAACAATTTTCCACACACATGATGGCCATTATGAGTTTTTGGTCATGCCCTTTGGCCTCACTAATGCTCCTTCCACATTCCAGGCCTTAATGAATAAAATATTTCGACCCTACTTGAAGAAATTCATTCTGGTATTCTTTGATGATATCCTCATCTACAGTAAAACATGGGATGAACATCTCCAGCATCTGGATCTTGTCATGCAACTTTTCTCTGACCATCATCTCCATGCCAAGAATTCTAAATGTGTTTTTGGACAAAAGGAAGTTGAGTATCTCGGGCACATTATCTCAACACAAGGGGTTCGCGTGGATCCTGTCAAAATCGATGCCATGAACAATTGGCCGCATCCTCAGATACTCAAGAGCCTTCGTGGTTTTTTGGGGTTGACTAGCTACTACCGCAAGTTTGTCAAGGATTATGGGAAGATTGCAGCTCCATTAACTACTCTATTGAAAAAGGATGCTTTTACATGGACACTTGCTGCTCAATGTGCATTTGACAAACTAAAACAAGTTATGTGTACTACACCTGTGCTAGCTATGCCCAAATTTTCCAAGCCCTTCACTATTGAGAATGATGCTTGCGGCAATGGACTTGGTGTTGTTCTCCTTCAAGATGAACACCCCATTGCGTTCACCAGCAAAGCCCTTTCAGGTAAGAATTTAGCTGCCTCTACCTATGAGAAGGAAATGATGGCTATTTTGCATGCAGTACAGAAGTGACACCCATACCTATTAGGGAATCATTTCTGCATCAAGACTGATCACCAGAGTCTTAAATATTTCTTCAACCAGCGTGTTTCTTCACCAGCACAAGAGAAATGGGTTAGCAAACTCATGGGTTATGACTATGAGATCACTTACAAGAAGGGTAAAGGCAATATTGTGGCAGATGCTCTTTCTCACACATTTGATGCCCAAGGTTCTCTTTTAGCTATTTCTATGCTTGTTCCAAATTGGTTGCAATCGATTCAACAGGGTTATGTCAATGACTCTTCCTTATCTCAAATCATCCAATGCTTGACCAACAACCCTTTTGTTGTACCATATTACTCTTGGGATGGTGCTTCTCTGCGATACAAGGGTCGTCTGGTGATTCCTCAGAGCACAGATCTTCAACAGGCTATCTTCTATGAACTCCATGCTTCTCCATCGGCAGGGCACTATGGGTTCCTCAAAACGTTTGAATGAGCACGGCGTAACTTATTTTGGCAGGGCATGAAAAGGATAATTCAATAGATGGTGGCTGAATGTGATACCTTCCAGTGCAATAAGGGTGAAACAACACTTCTTCTAGGATTGCTTGAACCCTTGCCCATACCTACACGGATTTGGAAAGATATTTTTATGGATTTCATTGAAGGGCTCCCTAAATCTGGCGGGAAGATAGTGATTCTCGTTGTGGTTGATCGCCTCTCCAAATATAGTCATTTTTGTTCTCTCATCCATCCCTATACAGCCTCCTCCGTCGCTCAAATTTTCCTGGACTAGATCTTTCGTCTTCATGGTATCCCTTCTTCCATTATCTCGGATCGTGATGCAACTTTCACCAGTCATTTTTGGACAGAACTATTTCGGCACACTGGCACCAAACTGAAGATGAGTTCAAGGTATCACCCACAAATAGATGGTCAGACTGAAATTATCAATAAATGCTTGGAAACTTATCTTCGTTGCTTCACCTCGGAACAACAACATTAGTGGGAAAAGTGGCTTCCTCTCGCTGAATGGTGGTACAATACCTCTTACCACACTGCCTCTAAAATGACCCCATATGAAGCAGTCTATGGTCAGGCACCTCCAGCTCTTCTTCCATTCACCCCCACCAGTTCACCAGATCAGGAAGTTGACACGGTCCTTCGAAACCGCGATCAGATTCTTCGCATTTTGCAGGACAATCTTCACATGGCAAGAAATCGCATGAAGCAACAAGCTGATCAGCACCGTTTTGAGTGCACTTTTCAAGTCGGCGATATGGCTTTTCTTCGTCTCTAGCCGTACAAACAATCCTCCTTGAAACTCAAAGGGCGTCATAAGCTCACTCCAAAGTTCTATGGGCCATATTAGATTCTTCAAAAGATTGGGTCTGTTGCTTATAAATTGGAACTTCCTCCTTCTTCCCGCATTCATCCAGTCTTTCATGTCTCTTGTCTGAAGAAAGTTCTTGACACCAACATCAGTGGACAAATGATTTTACCCGAACTGGATAATGAAGGATCTATCCTTTTGGAGCCAGAGGCCATCCTTAGTCGATGCACACGTCATCTTCGCTCTCGCTCTATCACAGAGGTCATAATTCAGTGGCACGGCATGCAACGAGAGGATGCTACATGGGAACCACTCCTTCAGATTCAACAACAATTCCCACATCTAAATTTTTGAGGACAAAGCTTTTTTTTAAGGGGGAGGGGATGTTAGGAACCCATGTCTTTACTTTGTTAGTATGTTGTTGTTGGACGCATATGCTTTGTAAATCGTCCCATAGTATTTGTTGATCAATAGTTTGTGTTATTGTTGTTGGCACATATGCTTTGTAAGTCGCCCGTAGTATTGTTGATCCATAGTTTGTAGTGGCTCATGGTTTTGACCCATAGTATTGGCGCCTAGACTTAGTATATAAGTGTGTGTTGAGACCTATGAAGGACCGTGAAGTTATTTGTATTGAGTGTGCTCATAGGAGGTTGCCCCCTCGAAGTGGCATGTGATTAATATAAAAGTGATTCTGAGTTCTGTAATTTCTGCTATTTCGCATATTTGTGTTAATTAATTGTTGCAGGTGCATCACAGAATGCGCTATGTCAAAAGAACAAACTATTATATTTAAAGGTTTCAACGAACTCACTACATGCATGCACTAATTGGTATCTAATTGAAATTTGTGATTTTGGATGATCATTACAAGTTATGTCAAAGTTCTTGCTCATGTAATTTAATCAAACTAAATGCAATATAATGTTCTTCAAGGTTTCAACGAACTCACTCATGCACACCCATTGCACACTCTAAGGAAATTGCTAGTTAATATGTCATTGTTGTCTGTGGAAGAGAGCATACCACCTGCTTATAAAGTAGTTTGAGTCTCGAGAGAACATGGGCGATTCAGAGGATAGTAGAGTTTGTAATATAAAGTAGACTTTGCTAAAAAGGGAATGGGAGCTCTTTTTTATTTCTTGTATCGTATTTAAAAATTGTGTTTTATATTATTTTATTATAATATAATTATTAAAAAGAAATAGTTGGTGGACGCTACTAAAACAAAAGGTGCTTTTCGTGATTTGAATGTAACTCATTTTCACTAAAAGTCAAAGGCAATGGTATGCATAGTATGTTTGCCCCTCAGGCCTATTGCACATGATGCTATGAATGAATTCTCTTGATGAAGTCGGTGGTATTGTCATGGAGCAATCCTGCACAATGTTAGTATGCAACACACGACGAATGTACAAAAATGTTTCATAGTAATATTCATATTCTACATGGTATCTACAACAACAAGTGTTATGAAGAGTATTTATTCTAACATACCATGGCTTACATTTCTCAAAAGATCTTTGCCCCAAGTTCAATTGTCTATGCTCAATCCTAAATTTCTCGTAAAGTTCTGTCTGTGTTATATCAAGAAGATGCTTAGTATGTGGTTCACGATCCTTTGAACCCCTTCTTAGTTTTAGTACATCCTTTCGGTTTGAAGAAGGCCTTGTGTGATCATGCCAAAAACTGTGCACTAGTCCCTTTACTGCATCAACTAGCTTCATGTCACGACGTGGCAACCGACCAACAAAGGCCCAAAAATCTGTCTAATCGGTTGTGTCAAGATGTTCTCTTCTAATAGAATACCTACGGAGGGTTTTTACATTCAAATTAACTAGTTCGGATGTAGGCCTGAGAATATGAAGGGCCCTAGTGTTCTTATTTGCAATTGATTGTGACAACACACGACGAGCAGCATTGCGGTCTTTTGAACGTGTGTTCTTACCAATTTTACCAAATGCATCTACTAGGCTTTTAACTATATGAGAACTTGGTTTAGAATTCTTTATCATCTTTATCCCTAACTTTTTCCTAACAACATTCATGCTCCTAGATTTTAACAATGATAAAAATAATCTACATTTATCTCCATCACATTTAGAAACAAAATATTTATAAAGTATTTGTTGAGTTTGATAAGCAATACTACGTTTAGATAGCGTACCTTTAATGGAATTCATAAGACTTTCATCAACTTGTATACGCTTCGGAGTTCTTCGACGTGTGCTTGCTAATGGAGGTAAGGGGGTTGGAATTGTACCATGTAGCGCATCACCAAGACGCTCTGGCATTTCAGTAGTAGCTTGGTGTCCTTCATTCTCTTCATGGTATTTGGATGGTGGAAGTCCAACATCCTCATCGATGGTCTGTAGAATTCCAACATCCCCTTGTGGAAGTCCAACATCCTCATCGATGGTGTGGATAACATTCTCTTCTTCAACAGTAGGAAAAATGTCCAACGCCTCTCTGACTTCATCGCTTGTATAACCACATCTAGATAGCAAATTGGGTGTTTCTTCGTGAGCTTCATCTTGAGATGGTAACTTATCACTTTGACTTGATGTGGGAATTGAAACATCCCCTAATGAGCACCTACGTTTCGCTTCTTGATTACTTCCATGGGGTGCTTGTTCAACAACTATTGTGGAAATTGAAGGTCCCTCTTATCGTGGATTAATAGGATGAACCGTGGTATCCTCTACAATTGGATTTGGATTAGTTTCCAAAGAAAGCCTCCGATTCATCATGTATATTCTTTTCTTTTCTTTCTCTTCTTCAATGACTTCTTGAGGTCTCTTCTTCCTTGTTGATTTGTTTACTCGGTTACGTGCATTCCCCATCACCACAATGATCAATTCAATATAGTTTGTTTTTGTTGCTCCTCAATTACAAGCTCTTCAATAATAAGCAAACGGAAGGTCTTCCTTGTTGGTCTTGAAGCTTGATATCTTATCTTGTGTGCTCCTCAAATATAGGCAAAATGAATCTTTCAAAGGCCTTATCTTTGGTGTTATTCAATTGGAGATTCTTCAAGCTTGCTGATTATTTTCTTCAAATATGGCCATATAACCCAACACCACACTGAGCAACCATGAAAGATGTCCTCAATGCTGCACCTGCATAAAAAAAAATGATGGAGTTGGTGTAGAATGTGAAAATTTCCAATGGCGGGCTCGTGCTGTTCGAAAAATCACGGGACTCTTATTTTGGCTCGGATAGAGTGAAGTTGCTCTCGGACAGGAACAATCCACTATTTGTGGAGTTACAAAATGTGCACGCGTTATATAAATCAAAAACACGTGCGCGATAT